>JAULJL010000009.1:28080874-32880874 GCA_030761205.1 Fremontodendron californicum
TCTATCAACATTAATTAGCTATCAAAGTTAACAACCGTAGATAACAACAAGCTCTGTTACCCCAATCTTTCCTTAGTTCGTCGTTAAATAGAACAAGCTCTCTATTTAATCTCTAACCATCAAACAACCTAGAATAAGCTCTCTAAATTCAATTTAATGGCAGCTTTATGATGAGAAAGATAGGTTGATCTAAGCAACAAACACATAAGCTCGGATTGCTCAACTTAGGTTATGTTCCACTTTGCAATTATTGAAAACTTGACCATAATCATTAATCACAAATTGCTACTTATGAATAGGAAATCAAGACAATTACACGGATCAAGACTCCTAAACTAGCATTAGACAATTATCAAGATTTATCTAGTTGGCCACCTAAACAAATCAAAACATCACCATGAACAATTTTTATGGAAGAACATAAGCAACTTTGATAGAAAATAATGATAGATAGATTCGGAAAATTAATTACATAACATGTCTAGGGCTTTGAAATCACCCTTAACCAAATAAAAGTTTAGCCTAGCATAGGCATTGTAAACATAAACATAAAATTAAAGAGAATCTAAGAAGAAAATTGATAACTCGTATAATTATATAGTTTTTAGTTATGTTTTATTATTGTTTTGTGTCAAATACGAGTTATTATTGCTTAGTCTAATTGTGTTTATGATCTTTTATATTTTTATGTAATTTGGTGTTTTTTTACGAGTTTCTTTGAGTGATTTCAGATTACTAGGTTAAATCAACAATTAAGGGCAAATTCAGTTCAGTTCCAGTTCCGACACCTTTTGCCATATCAGCTATATCTGGAGTTTCACTGAAGCAATAAGGCTGAAATATTAACCGTGCAAAGTTAAGAGGCATATCTAACTTTTTCATGTTTTACACTTCTTGAAACGGAGTCGTTTTCCCTAGCGAAATCGACCATCAAGTTGGCTGATGAGCAATGACGTCTGTGCTGACCTGTTTTGGTATTTTGCCCATATCTTCTGATCCACATCAGCAAATGAGCTGATTCTAACGGCTATGGATCACCGACTGATAGGGGAACATTTTTCTAGAAGACCATTTGATCAGATCTAGCCTCCAATATTGACAAAATCGATCATCAAGCTGGCTGATCAGAATTGTCATACAATATGACGAAAATTGTTAGAAAAATGCACCCACCTATTATACCTACCTTTGAAATTTATAAAGCTTGTCTTGTCATTTAGCTCTCCAAAATGTGTATAAATAGAGGGCCTTGGATGATTGTAAGAGACATTGTACATTGGTAGGATATTAGCCATTGTAATAAAATTATCTAAGTTTTCTTCTTCTTTCTTTTCTCTAGTTTTCTTTTTCTTTATTTTTTTCTTCTTCTTTCTTTCTTTTATTTCCTTCTTAGATTCTCTTTAATTTTATGTTTATGTTTACAATGCCTATGCTAGGCTAAACTTCTATTTGGTTAAGGGTGATTTCAAAGCCCTAGACATGTTTTGTGATTGATTTTCAGATTCTATCTATCATTAATTTTCTATCAAAGTTGCTTATGTTCTTCTACAAGAATTGTTCATGATGTTGTCTTGATTTATTTAGGTGTACAACTAGATAGATCTTGATAATTATCTATTGCTAGTCTAGGAGTCTTGATCCGTGTAATTGTCTTGATTTCCTATTCATAAGTGGCAATTTGTGATTAATGATTATGGTCAAGTTTTCAATAATTGCAAAGTGGAACATAACCTAAGTTGAACAATCCGAGCTTATGTGTTTGTTGCTTAGATCAACCTATCTTTCTCATCATAAAGCTGCCATTAAATTGAATTTAGAGAGCTTATTCTAGGTTGTTTAATGGTTAGAGATTAAATAGAGAGCTTGTTCTATTTAACGACAAACTAAGGAAAGATTGGGATAACAGAGCTTGTTGTTATCTACGGTTGTTAACTTTGATAGTTGGTTGATATTGATAGATCTGAAATTGATTCTTAATGATGTCTAGTGGTGGAGAATGAAACCTTAACCATATTTTTCATATTTGATTCTTCTTACTTGTTTTCTTACTTTTCTAGTTTGCTTATTTTTAAAAGTATATTTATTTTTATTGGCTGGTTATACCGCCTAATTTGTATATTAACTTTGTTTTATTTTTATTGGCTGGTTATACCGCCTAATTTAGTATATATATTTTTATTGGCTGGTTATACCGCCTTGCATCTTATTCTTATTATTTACTTTAGTTTAAATCTGGCTTCAAAAACCCCTTTTCTTTTATTGTTTTCTTTGAACGTAAGTTATAAACTAATAACTCATAGATTAAAACCCAATCCCTGAGGACTCGACCCTTGCTAATCATTATACTTACAATTGATCTTTTTAGTGCAAGGTTAAATAAGATACACTCTTTTGGGTGCATCAAATTTTTGGCGCCGTTGCCGGGGATTGCTTTCTTTAGTTTATTTGTTACTTGGTTTATTCTTATTTTCAGTTCTAATTAGTTTTATTTTCTTGTACATACAAGTTTTTCTTTTCAAATTTAAAAAAAAAAAAAAAAACAATGGAATTGAGCAATCTAACACTTGAAGAGTTGGTGGCATACATGAACATGGAGAATCAACAAGCCAATCTCACCTCCCCAGTTCAACAATTGGCCATGGGAGGATGTCAAGGCCATCAAGTGTTCCAAGACCAACAGTATGATCATTACTCAAACACTTACCATGAGGGATGGTGGGATCATACTAATTATGGCTACTCGAAAAATTACCAAGAAGTAGATCCTTATGCCAATTACACTCATCCATCTAGCTTCAATCAATCATGGTCTCAAGAACCAGATCTTTTTCAACCACCACATATGACTCAAAACTCAGGTACTTCTTTAGAAGATCTTGTCTATTCTCTTGTTACTGATTCTTTGCAATTTCAACAGGAAACAATGGCAAGCATCCAGAGTTTGGAAAAGCAAATGAGCCAATTGGCTAGTAGTATGGTGGGATGGGTAGCACAAAGATCTGAAGAACTCCTAGCCCAAACGATGGTTAACCCAAAGGAGAATGCTACTATTGTGACCTTGAAGAATGAGGAACAAGATGAGGATGAAACAAAATTAGAGATGGATTCTATTCTTGAGGATAATGAAGCCAAAGATCCAAATAAGAGTATTTCGTCACCTGAGGTAACGTTTAAGGTTTCACTTTTTACTAATGTTTCTTCTCCACCTTTTCCTAGTAGATTTGCAAAGTTCAAGGAGGAAGAACATGAACAACACATGCCGGAAACCTTAAACAACTTGTTTGTGGAGGTCATTCAACAAGTATCAAAATATGCTCCATTCCTCGATGACATATGCACCACAAAGGATGATGGAATAATACTTGTAATGGAGAATGCATCCACTGTTGTGCAAAGAAAGCTTCCTCTCAAACGCATAAATTTGGGAAATTTCATGTATGAGCCTGACAAGCCTAAAATGCCAAGAAGGGGTGTTGGTTAGGTTCAAAACACTAAATCAAGTGCTAATTGGGGGAGGCAGCCTAATTAGTGAAAGCATTGCCAAACTGCCATCCTCAGATTTGCTCTTTTTTTCTTTATCTTTTTCTTATGTTTCTTTGCAAATTGTGTTTAGTGTTTCTAAGTTCATTTAGGCTGCATAAGTTTATTTTGTTTATTAGTTCTTTTCAATAACACATGATTCTTTCATTTGGGATTAATAGCATTACATTAATGACAATGTAAGAATTATGTGTGGGGGGAAGAATTTAGGATTTTATTTAGAGTGTTTTGTTTTTGAGTCTTTTTATGTTGTTTTTCTTTCTGATCCTTGTTTTGAAAATAACTAGATGTAAATATAATTTTTTTAACCCCGGTTAAACGGCGGATAACGGTACTCCGTGATTATTTAAGTCGGTTCCATCAGCTACCCACAAAACTGATATTGTATATAAATTTCTCTTTCATTTTTTTTTTCAAGATGGATGATATTCTCACACGATTGCAGAAACGATTTCCTCCTTTTCCTCGAAATATTTTACTGAAGCTTTACCAAGTTCGATTTGAAAGATTAAGAATGCTTATGCACAAAGGGATTCCTGAAGACATACGTTGGATAATTGAAGCCAAGGTACGTGAAGATGAATATCTTCCTGTTTTGCATTTACCAGGTACAGGTAGAAGCACTTTTGCAAAGAAGCGACGAGCAAAGCGCATGAGTTCAAACTGCCACAAATGTGCATGATGGACGTGTAACGGTAAATGTCGTTCTATTGGGATTCCATCCTCTAATCGAGATGATAAAATTGAATTCATTAATGATGGACTGAGTAAGGAGAATTTGGGTAATATCCAACTTTCTCTTGAGACGCATCCTAGTGGAGACGTACAAAGAGAAATTCTTGATTTATGGCCGCAATTCCAAAGGGAATGGCAACATCTTGGGAATCTGATGTTAAAAGACCCTGTTTGCCAGCTTGTAAGAAAACTGGATGGGAAGCATATCCTCGACTCATAGAAGGCGTTTAAGCCGTTTCTGGACGTAAAACCAAAGGAAGATGTGAGCCGCAATCACAACTACAATAAATAACTTCTCAGCTTTTGGTTTGATTTGCAATAACTTCATTTCGGTTTAATTTACGTGTTGTTCGATTTGTGTAATTATTCTCGTTTTTTTTATTGGTCTTTTACGGTTGATTTTTCTTCTCTTTTTGATTTTCTTCCTGAAATCACGCAAAAATCTTTTGTTAGGTTAACATTTTCTTCTGACAGGTCAAATACACTTTCGGCGACATTATTACTCTTGTCTGATTCACTACTCAGTCCTCTATATATTACACCATGTACTCATTCTCTTTCAGGCACTCGAAAAAAAAATGGAAAGTACTTCGTCCCAGCGCATTAAAAAAATTTGTGTCTTTGGAGGTGCTTATCCAGGGAAAAATAACATATTTGCTGATGCAGCCATAAGAGTTGGAGTAATACTTGCCCAACAAAAGATCCAGTTGATTTATGGAGGTGGTAGTACGGGTTTAATGGGAGCAGTCGCTACAGCAGCACACGCCGGAGGAAGTCCAGTTCTAGGAATCGTGCCAAAACTATTCACAGATTTTTGTGGACCTACCTTGGGTAAGGAAATACAAGTCTGGAGTATCCCTGAACGGATAACAATCATGTACCATTCTGCCGATGCATTCATTGCTTTACCAGGAGGTCTGGGTACATTGGAAGAAATAGCTTGCGTGGCTTCTTGGTCATCTTTGGTCACAAATAAGAAACCTGATAACTCGTATAATTATATAGTTTTTAGTTATGTTTTATTATTGTTTTGTGTCAAATACGAGTTATTATTGTTTAGTCTAATTGTGTTTATGATCTTTTATATTTTTATGTATTTTGGTGTTTTTCACAAGTTTCTTTGAGTGATTTCAGATTACTAGAATTAAGGGCAAATCCAGTTCAGTTCCAATTCCGACACCTTTTGCCATATCAGCTATATCTCGAGTTTCACTGAAGCAATAAAGCTGAAATTTGTAGCCATGCAAAGCTAAGAGGCATATCTATCTTTTTCATGTTTTACACTTCTTGAAACGGAGTCGTTTTCCCTAGCGAAATCGACCATCAAGTTGGCTGATGTGCAATGACGTCTGTGCTCACCTGTTTTCGTATTATGCCCATATCTTCTTATCCACATCAGCAAATGAGCTGATTCCAACGGCTATGGATCAGTAACTGATAGGGTAACATTTTTCTAGAAGACCATGTGATCAGATAAGGCCTCCAACATTGACAAAATCGACCATCAAGTTGGCTGATCAAAATCGTCATATATGACGAAAATTGTTAGAAAATGCACCCACCTATTATACCTACCTTTGAAATTTGTAAAGCTTGTCTCTTGTCATTTAGCCCTCCAAAATGTGTATAAATAGAGGGCCTTGGATGATTGTAAGGGATCATATTGTACATAGGTAGGATATTAGCCATTGTAATAAAATTCTCTAAGTTTTCTTCTTCTTTCTTTTCTCTAGTTTTCTTTTTCTTTAGAAAGAGCAAGAGGTTGGATAATTAATATTCTTCTTCTTCTTCTTTCTTTCTTTTATTTTCTTCTTAGATTCTATTTAATTTTATGTTTATGATGCCTATGCTAGGCTAAACTTCTATTTGGTTAAGGGTGATTTCAAAGCCCTAGACATGTTTTGTGATTGATTTTCAGATTCTATCTATCATTAATTTTCTATCAAAGTTGCTTATGTTCTTCTACAAGAATTGTTCATGATGTTGTCTTGATTTATTTAGGTGTACAACTAGATAGATCTTGATAATTATCTATTGCTAGTTTAGGAGTCTTGATCCGTGTAATTGTCTTGATTTCCTATTCATAAGTGGCAATTTGTGATTAATGATTATGGTCAAGTTTTCAATAATTGCAAAGTGGAACATAACCTAAGTTGAACAATCCGAGCTTATGTGTTTGTTGCTTAGATCAACCTATCTTTCTCATCATAAAGCTGCCATTAAATTGAATTTAGAGAGCTTATTCTAGGTTGTTTAATGGTTAGAGATTAAATAGAGAGCTTGTTCTATTTAACGACAAACTAAGGAAAGATTGGGATAACAGAGCTTGTTGTTATCTACGGTTGTTAACTTTGATAGTTGGTTGATATTGATAGATCTGAAATTGATTCTTAATGATGTCTAGTGGTGGAGAATGAAACCTTAACCATATTTTTCATATTTGATTCTTCTTACTTACTTGTTTTCTTACTTTTAGTTTGCTTATTTTTTATATTTATTTTTATTGGCTGGTTATACCGCCTAATTTGTATATTAACTTTGTTTTATTTTTATTGGCTGGTTATACCGCCTAATTTAGTATATATATTTTTATTGGCTGGTTATACCGCCTAATTTAGTATATATATTTTTATTGGCTGGTTATACCGCCTTGCATCTTATTCTTATTATTTACTTTAGTTTAAATCTGGTTTCAAAAACCCATTTTCTTTTATTGTTCTTGAATTTAAGTTTTAAACTATTAACTTATAAACTAAAACCCAATCCCTGAGGACTCGACCCTTGCTAACTACTATACTTACAATTTATCTTTTTAGTGCAAGGTTAAATAAGATACACTCTTTTGGGTGCATCAAATTTTTGGCGCCGTTGCCGGGGATTGTTTTTTTTAGTTTATTTGTTACTTGGTTTATTCTTATTTTCAGTTCTAATGAGTTTTATTTTCTTGTACATACGGGTTTTTCTTATCAAATTTTGAAAGAAAAAAAAAAAAGAAAAAGAAAAACGATGGAATTGAGCAATCTAACACTTGAAGAGTTGGTGGCATACATGAACATGGAGAATCAACAAGCCAAGCTCACCTCCCCAGTTCAACAATTGGCCATGGGAGGATGTCAAGGCCATCAAGTGTTCGAAGACCAACAGTATGATCATTACTCAAACACTTACCATGAGGGATGGTGGGATCATACTAATTATGGCTACTCGAAAAATTACCAAGAAGTAAATCCTTATGCGAATTACACTCATCCATCTAGCTTCAATCAATCATGGTCTCAAGAACCAGATCTTCTTCAACCACCACATATGACTCAAAACTCAGGTACTTCTTTAGAAGATCTTGTCGATTCTCTTGTTACTAATACTTTGCAATTTCAACAGGAAACAAGGGCAAGCATCCAGAGTTTGGAAAAGCAAATGAGCCTATTGGCTAGTAGTATGGTGGAATTAGTAGCAGAAAGATCTCTAGCACTCCCTTCCCAAACGGTGATTAACCCAAAGGAGAATGCTACTATTGTGACCTTGAGAAATGAGGAACAAGATGAGGATGAGACAAAACCAAAGATGGATTCACTTCTGGAAGATAATGAAGCCACCATTCAAATTGAGAGTACTTTGACACTTCAGGTAGCTTTTAAGGTTCTTATTTCTACTAATATTCCTTCTCTACTTTTTCCTAGCAGATTTGCAAAGTCCAAGAAGGAGGAACATGAACAACAATTTTTGGAAACCTTAAACAGCTTGCTTGTGGATGCCATTAGACAAGTACCAAGATATGCACAATTCCTCAAAGAGCTATACCCCACCAAGAATGATGAAATAATACGTGTGGGGGAGAATGCATTGGCTGTTTTGCAAAGAAAACTTCCTCCAAAACGCAAAAATCCGAGAAGTTTCATGTCTAAGCCAAAAGATCCTAAAAAGCCAAGAAGGGGAATTGGCTAGACTGGAAACAATCAATCAAGTGCTAATTGGGGGAGGCAGCCTAATTAGTGAAAGCATTGCCAAACTGCCATCCTCAGATTTGCTCTCTTTTTCTTTATCTTTTTCTTATGTTTCTTTGTTAATTGTGTTTAGTGTTTTTAAGTTCATTTAGGCTGCATAAGTTTATTTTGTTTAATAGTTCCTTTCACTTACACATGATTCTTTCATTTGGGTTAATAGCATTACATTAATGACAATGTAAGAATTATGTGTGGGGGGAAGCATTTAGGATTTTGTTTTTGAGTTTTTTTTTTAATCTGTTTTTCTTTCTGATCCTTGTTTTGAAAATAACTAGATGTAAATATAATTTTTATTTTTTTTAATCCCGGTTAAATGGCGGATAACGGTACTCCGTGATTATTTAAATCGGTTCCATCAGCTACCCACAAAATTGATATTGTATATAAATTTCTCTTCCAATTTCTCTTTCAATTTTTTTTCATTTTTTTTCAGGATGGATGATATTCTCACAAGATTGCAGAAACGATTTCCTCCTTTTCCTCGAAATATTTTACTGAAGCTTTACCAAGTTCGACTTGAAAGATTAAGAATGCTTATGCACAAAGGGATTCCTGACGACATACGTTGGATAATTGAAGCCAAGGTACGTGAAGATGAATATCTTCCTGTTTTGCATTTACCAGGTACAGGTAGAAGCACTTTTGCAAAGAAGCGACGAGCAAAGCGCATGAGTTCAAACTGCCACAAATGTGCACGATGGACGTGTAACGGTAAATGTCGTTCTATTGGGATTCCGTCCTCTAATCGAGATGATAAAATTGAATTCATTAAGGATGGACTGAGTAAGGAGAATTTGGGTAATACCCAACTTTCTCTTGAGACGCATCCTAGTGGAGACGTACAAAGAGAAATTCTTGATTTATGGCCGCAATTCCAAAGGGAATGGCAACATCTTGGGAATCTGATGTTAAAAGACCCTGTTTGCCAGCTTGTAAGAAAACTGGATGGAAAGCATATCCTCGACTCATAGAAGGCGTTTAAGCCGTTTCTGGACGTAAAACCAGAGGAAGATGTGAGCCACAATCACAACTACAATAAATGACTTCTCAGCTTTTGGTTTGATTTGCAATAACTTTATTTTGGTTTAATTTACGTGTTGTTCGATTTGTGTAACTATTCTCGTTTTTTTTTTTTTTTTTTTTTTTTGTCTTTTACGGTTGATTTTTTTTTTCTTTTTGATTTTCTTCCTGAAATCACGCAAAAATCTTTTGTTAGGTTAACATTTTCTTCTGACAGGTCAGATACACTTTCGGCGACATTATTACTCTTGTCTGATTCACTACTGAGTCCTCTATATATTACACCATGTACTCATTCTCTTTCAGGCACTCGAAGAAAAAAAAAATGGAAAGTACTTCATCCCAGTGCATTAAAAAAAATTTGTGTCTTTGGAGGTGCTTATCCAGGGAAAAATAACATATTCGCTGATGAAGCCATAAGAGTTGGAGTAATACTTGCCCAACAAAAGATCCAGTTGATTTATGGAGGCGGTAGTACGGGTTTAATGGGAGCAGTCGCTACAGCAGCACACGCCGGAGGAAGTCCAGTTCTAGGAATCGTGCCAAAACTATTCACAGATTTTTGTGGACCTACCTTGGGTAAGGAAATACAAGTCTGGAGTATCCCTGAACGGATAACAATCATGTACCATTCTGCCGATGCATTCATTGCTTTACCAGGAGGTCTGGGTACATTGGAAGAAATAGCTTGCGTGGCTTCTTGGTCTTCTTTGGTCACAAATAAGAAACCCATTGGTTTGCTTAATATTAATGGTTATTTTAGTAATTTGCTTTCATATTTAGATAATGCTGTGGATAATGGATTTATGTTTTCAGAGGCAAGGAGAACCATAATTTCTGCTACAACCATTGAAGATTTACTCAAAAAGATCAAAGCTTATGAGTGTTTATCTGCTACGGTTGTTTCGCAAACGCTCGGAAAAAGAAAAAGAGATATGGACGAGCAAGGAGTGGATTGCACTTTGTCTTTGTGACATTATCTAGCATTTTGCTTGTTGTGTCTCAGTTATAATAAGTGGTTAGCAACCTCTGCAGGTAATATCTCCTAAATTCTACCTTTAAAATTTGGCATTGGGGACAATTTCATATTTTAGTAGGGGGTAAGGGACATATTTTGCTAATTTAAAAAAAAAAAAAAAAAATTAAGAAGTATTCATTCTGAACAAGGTCTGAGTAAGGGAGACTTGAGACATACCTTGTCAGTTTGATTTCTTCTTTTCAAAAAAAAAAAAAAAAGTTTGTTGTGTTTTAAGCAATTTAGAAGTATTCATTCTAAACAAGGTCTGAGTAAGGGAGACTTGAGACATACCTTGTCAGTTTGATTTTAATCTTTTTATGTTTACTTGTTAATTTTTGTTTAGTATTTTAGGATTATTTAGGTTGCATGGTTTTGTTTTGTTTTGAGTCTTAGTTGTTCCTATTCTTATGTTATTAGTTCTTTTCTCTTACACATGATTCTTTCATTTGAGTTAATAGACTTACATTGAGGACAATGTAAGAATTAAGTGTGGGGGGGAATGATTTAGGATTTCTTTTATTTTTGTCTACTATTTTTTTTTTATGAGTCTTTATTATTATTATTATTTTTTTTAGTGTGTTTTAGTTCCTTTTTAATACAATGATGAGATATGAATTGCATAAGTCTAAAACAGATTTATTAGTGAGAAGATTTTCATGAGAATTGAGCTTGATGTCAACCTTTTTATGAGCCAATGTTAATATGATATGTTGATTGAGAAAGAAGCATGTTTAGACTTAATCTGACTTGTATAATCATCCTTGTGAGTTTTTGAGCCTATAATGATTGATGCATTATACAAATCAATCTAATTTCTTTCTTGAGTACTCTTATGATTACATGATTCTCTAGAACTTGCTTTAAACCGTTTGAGACTATATTGATACATGTGACAACATGAATATGATAGAGGCATTAGGATTTTTAGCCAGGGCCAAACAGCCATCCCTTATTGATGTTCCAAGAGAACACACCCTTAGTGAACCAATTTGAGCCTACATTGAATAAGCTATCTCTTTGGTAACCATAACTTGTCCCTAACCTAAATATACTTATATCTTTACCTTTGTTCCAAAGATGAATTAGCATGTTTTGAGACAAGTTGCAAAGACAAGGAAGATCTATTGAAAATTTGGGTTAGAAACAAGAAATAAGTGTGGGGGGAAAAGAAAAGAAAAGTCAAGAGAAAAAGAAATGGAATACTGGAAAATACATTCCTATGTAAAAAAATATATATATATGAATCATCTCTTGAATTTGTGGAAAAAGAAAAAGATGTTACAAAGTTGTTTAGAATGAAGAAAAGGCCCAACATGAATATCCGGCCTAGGTGACTATGTACTTGTAAAGAGTTTTGAGAAGTTTCTTTGTATAATCTTTTTATGTCTCTAAACTTTATGAACTCTTTGGAACCTTTGTGATATCTTTATCCTTTTGTTCTTCAACCACATTACAAACCCCTTGGCCCCATTAGAACCTTGATTAAAGACCTCTTGATTCATGATGTTGTATGATCTAAATAGGGGAGAATAGATGGACAAGCAAGAATATGGTAGAACTGTTTTCATGAGATTGATTGAGTGTAAACACTTCACCACTACTTTAAAGAGTGAAAATCATGAGGGTATCCCATGTGAGAAGTTGAGATTAAATTTGAACATGCAATATTTTGATTGAGATATGTTATGCTAATTGATGCACCCAAAAGAGTGTATCTTATTTAACCTTGCACTAAAAAGATAAATTGTAAGTATAGTAGTTAGCAAGGGTCGAGTCCTCAGGGATTGGGTTTTAGTTTATAAGTTAATAGTTTAAAACTTAAATTCAAGAACAATAAAAGAAAAGGGGTTTTTGAAGCCAGATTTAAACTAAAGTAAATAATAAGAATAAGATGCAAGGCGGTATAACCAGCCAATAAAAATATATATACTAAATTAGGCGGTATAACCAGCCAATAAAAATATATATACATAAATTAGGCGGTATAACTAGCCAATAAAAATAAAACAAAGTTAATCTACAAATTAGGCGGTATAACCAGCCAATAAAAATAAATATACTTTTAAAAATAAGCAAACTAGAAAAGTAAGAAAACAAGTAAGTAAGAAGAATCAAATATGAAAAATATGGTTAAGGTTTCATTCTCCACCACTAGACATCATTAAGAATCAATTTCAGATCTATCAATATCAACCAACTATCAAAGTTAACAACCGTAGATAACAACAAGCTCTGTTATCCCAATCTTTCCTTAGTTTGTCGTTAAATAGAACAAGCTCTCTATTTAATCTCTAACCATTAAACAACCTAGAATAAGCTCTCTAAATTCAATTTAATGGCAGCTTTATGATGAGAAAGATAGGTTGATCTAAGCAACAAACACATAAGCTCGGATTGTTCAACTTAGGTTATGTTCCACTTTGCAATTATTGAAAACTTGACCATAATCATTAATCACAAATTGCCACTTATGAATAGGAAATCAAGACAATTACACGGATCAAGATTCCTAAACTAGCAATAGATAATTATCAAGATCTATCTAGTTGTACACCTAAACAAATCAAGACAACATCATGAACAATTCTTGTAGAAGAACATAAGCAACTTTGATAGAAAATTAATGATAGATAGAATCTGAAAATCAATTATAAAACATGTCTAGGGCTTTGAAATCACCCTTAACCAAATAGAAGTTTAGCCTAGCATAGGCATTGTAAACATAAAATTAAATAGAATCTAAGAAGAAAATAAAAGAAAGAAAGAAGAAGAAGAAGAATATTAATTATCCAACCTCTTGCTCTTTCTAAAGAAAAAGAAAACTAGAGAAAAGAAAGAAGAAGAAAACTTAGAGAATTTTATTACAATGGCTAATATCCTACCTATCTACAATATGATCCTCTACAATCATCCAAGGCCCTCTATTTATACACATTTTGGAGGGCTAAATGACAAGAGACAAGCTTTACAAATTTCAAAGGTAGGTATAATAGGTGGGTGCATTTTTCTAACAATTTTCGTCATACTGTATTGATAACTCGTATAATTATATAGTTTTTAGTTATGTTTTACTATTGTTTTGTGTCAAATACGAGTTATTATTGTTTAGTCTAATTGTGTTTATGATCTTTTATATTTTTATGTAATTTGGTGTTTTTCACAAGTTTCTTTGAGTGATTTCAGATTACTAGAATTAAGGGCAAATCCAGTTCAGTTCCAGTTCCGACAGCTTTTCCAATATCAGCTATATCTCGAGTTTCACTGAAGCAATAAGGCTGAAATTTTAACCGTGCAAAGTTAAGAGGCATATCTATCTTTTTCATGTTTTACACTTCTTGAAACGGAGTCGTTTTGCCTAGCGAAATCAACCATCAAGTTGGCTGATGTGCAATGACGTCAGTCCTGAGCAGTTTTCGCATTTTTACCATATCGTCCGATACACATCAGCAAATGAGCTGATTCTAACGGCTATGGATCACTAACTGATAGGGGAACATTTGTCTAGAAGACCATGTGATCAGATAAAGCCTCCAATATTGAAGAAATCGACCATCAAGTTGGCTGATGTGCAATGACGTCTGTGCTGACCTGTTTTCGTATTTTGCTCATATCTTCTTCTCCACATCAGCAAATGAGCTGATTCCAACGGCTATGAATCAGTAACTCATAGGGGAACATTTTTCTAGAAGACCATGTGATCAGATCAGGCCTCCAAGATTGACAAAATCGACCATCAAGTTGGCTGATCAAAATTGTCATACAATATGACGAAAATTGTTAGAAAAATGCACCCACCTATTATACCTACCATTGAAATTTGTAAAGCTTGTCTCTTGTCATTTAGCCCTCCAAAATGTGTATAAATAGAGGGCCTTGGATGATTGTAGAGGATCATATTGTACATAGGTAGGATATTAGCCATTTTAATAAAATTCTCTAAGTTTTCTTCTTCTTTCTTTTCTCTAGTTTTCTTTCTTTTCTCTAGTTTTCTTTTTCTTTAGAGAGAGCAAGAGGTTGGATAATTAATATTCTTCCTCTTCTTCTTTCTTTCTTTTATTTTCTTCTTAGATTTTCTTTAATTTTATGTTTATGTTTACAATGCCTATGCTAGGCTAAACTTCTATTTGGTTAAGGGTGATTTCAAAGCTCTAGACATGTTTTCTGATTGATTTTCAGATTCTATCTATCATTAATTTTCTATCAAAGTTGCTTATGTTCTTCTACAAGAATTGTTCATGATGTTGTCTTGATTTGTTTAGGTGTACAACTAGATAGATCTTGATAATTATCTATTGCTAGTTTAGGAGTCTTGATCCGTGTAATTGTCTTGATTTCCTATTCATAAGTGGCAATTTGTGATTAATGATTATGGTCAAGTTTTCAATAATTGCAAAGTGGAACATAACCTAAGTTGAACAATCCGAGCTTATGTGTTTGTTGCTTAGATCAACCTATCTTTCTCATCATAAAGCTGCCATTAAATTGAATCTAGAGAGCTTATTCTAGGTTGTTTGATGGTTAGAGATTAAATAGAGAGCTTGTTCTATTTAACGACAAACTAAGGAAAGATTGGGATAACAGAGCTTGTTGTTATCTACGGTTGTTAACTTTGATAGTTGGTTGATATTGATAGATCTGAAATTGATTCTTAATGATGTCTAGTGGTGGAGAATGAAACCTTAACCATATTTTTCATATTTGATTCTTCTTACTTACTTGTTTTCTTACTTTTCTAGTTTGCTTATTTTTAAAAGTATATTTATTTTTATTGGCTGGTTATACCGCCTAATTTGTATATTAACTTTGTTTTATTTTTATTGGCTGGTTATACCGCCTAATTTAGTATATATATTTTTATTGGCTGGTTATACCGCCTAATTTAGTATATATATTTTTATTGGCTGGTTATACCGCCTAATTTAGTATATATATTTTTATTGGCTGGTTATACCGCCTAATTTAGTATATATATTTTTATTGGCTGGTTATACCGCCTTGCATCTTATTCTTATTATTTACTTAGTTTAAATCTGGCTTCAAAAACCCCTTTTCTTTTATTGTTCTTGAATTTAAGTTTTAAACTATTAACTTATAAACTAAAACCCAATCCCTGAGGACTCGACCCTTGCTAACTACTATACTTACAATTTATCTTTTTAGTGCAAGGTTAAATAAGATACACTCTTTTGGGTGCATCAAATTTTTGGCGCCGTTGCCGGGGATTGCTTTCTTTAGTTTATTTGTTACTTTGTTTATTCTTATTTTCAGTTCTAATTAGTTTTATTTTCTTGTACATACAAGTTTTTCTTTTCAAATTTTAAAAAAAAAAAAAAAACAATGGAATTGAGCAATCTAACACTTGAAGAGTTGGTGGCATACATGAACATGGAAAATCAACAAGCCAATCTCACCTACCCAGTTCAACAATTGGCCATGGGAGGATGTCAAGGCCATCAAGTGTTCCAAGACAAACTGCATGATCATTACTCAAACACTTACCATGAGGGATGGTGGGATCATACTAATTATGGCTACTCAAAAAATTTCCAAGAAGTAGATCCTTATGCCAGTTACACTCATCCATCTATCTTCAATCAATCATGGTCTCAAGAATCAGATCTTTTTCAGCCATCACATATGACTCAAAACTCAGGTACTTCTTTAGAAGATCTTGTCTATTCTCTTGTTACTAATACTTTGCAATTTCAACAGGAAACAAGGGCAAGCATCCAGAGTTTGGAAAAGCAAATGAGCCAATTGGCTAGTAGTATGGTGGGATGGGTAGCACAAAGATCTGAAGAACTCCCTGCCCAAACGATGATTAACCCAAAGGAGAATGCTACTATTGTGACCTTCAGGAATGAGGAACAAGATGAGGATGAGACAAAATTAGAGATGGATTCTATTCTTGAGGATAATAAAGCCACAGATCCAAATAAGAGTATTTCGACACCGGAGGTAACGTTTAAGATTCCAATTTTTGCTAATGTTTCTTCTCCACCTTTTCCTAGTAGATTCGCAAAGTTCAAGGAGAAGGAACATGAACAAGACATCCTGGAAACCTTAAACAGTTTATTTGTGGATGCCATTCAACAAGTACCAAAAGATGCACCATTCCTCGATGAGATATGCACCACCAAGGATGATGGAATAATACTTGTAATGGAGAATGCATCCACTGTTGTGCAAAGAAAGCTTCCTCTCAAACGCATAAATTTGGGAAATTTCATGTATGAGCCTGACAAGCCTAAAAAGCCAAGAAGGGGTGTTGGTTAGATTCAAAACACTAACTCAAGTGTTAATTGGGAAGGCAGCCCAATTAAAGATGAAATTGCCAACCTTCCATATTCAGATTTGCTTTCTCTTTCTTTTCCTTTTTCTTTTATTATTTTTATTGTTTTTATTTTATTTCTTATGTTTCTTTGTTAATTGTGTTTACTGCTTTTAAGTTCATTTAGGCTGCATAAGTTTCTTTTGTTTAATAGTTCTTTTCTCTTACATATAATTCTTGCATTGGGGGATAATAGCATTACATTAATGACAATGTAAGAATTATGTGTGGGGGGGAGAATTTAGGATTTTATTTAGAGTGTTTTGTTTTTGAGTCTTTTTATGTTGTTTTTCTTTCTGATCCTTGTTTTGAAAAACACTAGATGTAAATATAATTTTTTTTTTAACCCCGGTTAAATGGCGGATAACGGTACTCCGTGATTATTTAAATCGGTTCCATCAGCTACCCACAAAACTGATATTGTATATAAATTTCTCTTCCAATTTCTCTTTCAAATTTTTTCTTTTCAGGATGGATGATATTCTCACAAGATTGCAGAAACGATTTCCTCCTTTTCCTCGAAATATTTTACTGAAGCTTTACCAAGTTCGTTTCGAAAGATTAAGAATGCTTATGCAGAAAGGGATTCCTGGAGACATACGTTGGATAATTGAAGCCAAGGTACGTGAAGATGAATATCTTCCTGTTTTGCATTTACCAGGTACAGGTAGAAGCAGTTTTGCAAAGAAGCGACGAGCAAAGCGCATGAGTTCAAATTGCCACAAATGTGAACGATGGACGTGTAACGGTAAATGTCGTTCAATTGGGATTCCGTCCTCTAATCGAGATGATAAAATTGAATTCATTAAGGATGGACTGAGTAAGGAGAATTTGGGTAATATCCAACTTTCTCTTGAGACGCATCCTAGTGGAGACGTACAAAGGGAAATTCTTGATTTATGGGCGCAATTCCAAAGGGAATGGCAACATCTTGGGAATCTGATGTTAAAAGACCCTGTTTGCCAGCTTGTAAGAAAACTGGATGGGAAGCATATCCTCGACTCATAGAAGGCGTTTAAGCCGTTTCTGGACGTAAAACCAGAGGAAGATGTGAGCCACAATCACAACTACAATAAATGACTTCTCAGTTTTTGGTTTGATTTGCAATAACTTTATTTTGGTTTAATTTACGTGTTGTTCGATTTGTGTAATTATTCTCGTTTTTTTTATTTGTCTTTTACGGTTGATTTTTTCTTCACTTTTTGATTTTCTTCCTGAAATCACGCAAAAATCTTTTGTTAGGTTAATATTTTCTTCTGACAGGTCAGATACACTTTCGGCGACATTATTACTCTTGTCTGATTCACTACTCAGTCCTCTATATATTACACCATGTACTCATTCTCTTTCAGGCACTCGAAAAAGAAAAAAAAATGGAAAGTACTTCGTCCCAACGCATTAAAAAAATTTGTGTCTTTGGAGGTGCTTATCCAGGGAAAAATAACATATTCGCTGATGAAGCCATAAGAGTTGGAGTAATACTTGCCCAACAAAAGATCCAGTTGATTTATGGAGGCGGTAGTACGGGTTTAATGGGAGCAGTCGCTACAACAGCACACGCCGGAGGAAGTCCAGTTCTAGGAATCGTGCCAAAACTATTCACAAGTTTTTGTGGACCTACCGTGGGTAAGGAAATACAAGTCTGGAGTATCCCTGAACGGATAACAATCATGTACCATTCTGGCGATGCATTCATTGCTTTACCAGGAGGTCTGGGTACATTGGAAGAAATAGCTTGCGTGGCTTCTTGGTCATCTTTGGTCACAAATAAGAAACCCATTGGTTTGCTTAATATTAATGGTTATTTTAGTAATTTGCTTTCATATTTAGATAATGCTGTGGATAATGGATTCATGTTTTCAGAGGCAAGGAGAACCATAATTTCTGCTACAACCATTGAAGATTTACTCAAAAAGCTCCAAGCTTATGAGTGTTTATCTGCTACGGTTGTTTCGCAAACGCTCGGAAAAAGAAAAAGAGATATGGACGAGCAAGGAGTGGATTGTACATTGTCTTTGTGACATTATCTAACATTTTGTTTGTTGTGTCTCAGTTATAATAAGTGGTTAGCAACCTCTGCAGGTAATATCTCCTAAATTCTACCTTTAGTAGGGGGTAAGGGACATATTTTGCTAATTTAAAAAAAAAAAAAAAAAAAAAAATTTTGATGTGTTTTAAGCCCTTTAGAAGTATTCATTCTGAACAAGGTCTGAGTAAGGGAGACTTGAGACATACCTTGTCAGTTTGATTTCTTCTTTCAAAAAAAAAAAAAAGTTTGTTGTGTTTTAAGCAATTTAGAAGTATTCATTCTGGACAAGGTCTGAGTAAAGGAGACTTGAGACATACCTTGTCAGTTTGATTTTAATCTTTTTATGTTTACTTGTTAATTTTTGTTTAGTATTTTAGGATTATTTAGGTTGCATGAGTTTGTTTTGTTTTGTTTTGAGTCTTAGTTGTTCCTATTCTTATGTTATTAGTTCTTTTCTCTTACACATGATTCTTTCATTTGGGTTAATAGACTTACATTGAGGACAATGTAAGAATTAAGTGTGGGGGAAATGATTTAGGATTTCTTTTATTTTTGTCTACTATTTTTTTTATGAGTCTTTATTATTATTATTATTATTATTATTATTTTAGTGTGTTTTAGTTCCTTTTTAATACAATGATGAGATATGAATTGCATAAGTCTAAAACAGATTTATTAGTGAGAAGATTTTCATGAGAATTGAGCTTGATGTCAACCTTTTTATGAGCCAATGTTAATATGATATGTTGATTGAGAAAGAAGCATGTTTAGACTTAATCTGACTTGTATAATCATCCTTGTGAGTTTTTGAGCCTATAATGATTGATGCATTATACAAATCAATCTAATTTCTTTCTTGAGTGCTCTTATGATTACATGATTCTCTAGAACTTGCTTTAAACCGTTTGAGACTATATTGATGCATGTGACAACATGAATATGATAGAGGCATTAGGATTTTTAGCCAGGGCCAAACAGCCATCCCTTATTGATGTTCCAAGAGAACACACCCTTAGTGAACCAATTTGAGCCTACATTGAATAAGCTATCTCTTTGGTAACCATAACTTGTCCCTAACCTAAATATACTTATATCTTTACCTTTGTTCCAAAGAAGAATTAGCATGATTTGAGACAAGTAGCAAAGACAATGGATATTTTTTGGTTAGAAACAAGAAATAAGTGTGGGGGGAAAAGAAAAGAAAAGTCAAGAGAAAAAGAAATGGAATACTGGCAAATACATTCCTATGTAAAAAAAAAAAAATATGAATCATCTCTTGAATTTGTGGAAAAAGAAAAAGATATTACAAAGTTGTTTAGAATGAAGAAAAGGCCCAACATGAATATCCGGCCTAGGTGACTATGTACTTGTAAAGAGTTTTGAGAAGTTTCTTTGTATAATCTTTTTATGTCTCTAAACTTTATGAACTCTTTGGAACCTTTGTGATATCTTTATCCTTTTGTTCTTCAACCACATTACAAACCCCTTGGCCCCATTACAACCTTGATTAAAGACCTCTTGATTTATGAAGTTGCATGATCTTTTAGTGGAGAATAGGTGGACAAGCAAGCATATGGTAGAAGTGTTTTCATGAGATTGATTGAGTGTAAACACTTTACCACTACTTTAAAGAGTGAAAATCAAGGGAGTATCCCATGTGAGAAGTTGAGATTAAGTTTGAATATGCACTATTTTGATTGAAATATGTTATGTTAATATTGGCTTAACTCAAACAATTTACATTCAAGCATGATTTTTTGTGAAATTCTTTAAGCTATTGATTAGTTTATAAGACTTGTTCAAATATTGTCTCTAATTTGTATTGAAAGGATTAGGAGTAAATATTTTTAGTATATGTAGTTTATTTATATTTTAGTTTTTCAATGTTTGTGGGTATCGTTCTAGTAAACCCTCACGAGACTAAACTCGTCCACTAGGGACACCTAGGGGTTAAAAGGCTTGTGTCACATGCTAAGTGCCACCGTGATTTCCTACGAAAATGGATTAGATTAGATTTTCTTATTTTATTTTTATTGAGTCGTTGCTAGGGACTAGCAACAATCTAAGTGTGGGGGTGTGATAACTCGTATAATTATATAGTTTTTAGTTATGTTTTACTATTGTTTTGTGTCAAATACGAGTTATTATTGTTTAGTCTAATTGTGTTTATGATCTTTTATATTTTTATGTAATTTGGTGTTTTTCACAAGTTTCTTTGAGTGATTTCAGATTACTAGAATTAAGGGCAAATCCAGTTCAGTTCCAGTTCCGACAGCTTTTTCCATATCAGCTATATCTCGAGTTTCACTGAAGCAATAAGGCTGAACTTTTAACCGTGCAAAGTTAAGAGGCATATCTATCTTTTTCATGTTTTACACTTCTTGAAACGGAGTCGTTTTGCCTAGCGAAATCAACCATCAAGTTGGCTGATGTGCAATGACGTCTGTCCTGAGCAGTTTTCGCATTTTTACCATATCGTCCGATACACATCAGAAAATGAGCTGATTTTAACGGCTATGGATCACTAACTGATAGGGGAACATTTTTCTAGAAGACCATGTGATCAGATAAAGCCTCCAATATTGAAGAAATCGACCATCAAGTTGGCTGATGTGCAATGACGTCTGTGCTGACCTGTTTTCGTATTTTGCCCATATCTTCTTCTCCACATCAGCAAATGAGCTAATTCCAACGGCTATGAATCAGTAACTCATAGGGGAACATTTTTCTAGAAGACCATGTGATCAGATCAGGCCTCCAAGATTGACAAAATCGACCATCAAGTTGGCTGATCAAAATTGTCATACAATATGACGAAAATTGTTAGAAAAATGCACCCACCTATTATACCTACCTTTGAAATTTGTAAAGCTTGTCTCTTGTCATTTAGCCCTCCAAAATGTGTATAAATAGAGGGCCTTGGATGATTGTAGAGGATCATATTAGCCATTTTAATAAAATTCTCTAAGTTTTCTTTTTCTTTCTTTTCTCTAGTTTTCTTTCTTTTCTCTAGTTTTCTTTTTCTTTAGAGAGAGCAAGAGGTTGCATAATTAATATTCTTCCTCTTCTTCTTTCTTTCTTTTATTTTCTTCTTAGATTTTCTTTAATTTTATGTTTATGTTTACAATGCCTATGCTATAACTTCTATTTGGTTAAGGGTGATTTCAAAGCTCTAGACATGTTTTGTGATTGATTTTCAGATTCTATCTATCATTAATTTTCTATCAAAGTTGCTTATGTTCTTCTACAAGAATTGTTCATGATGTTGTCTTGATTTGTTTAGGTGTACAACTAGATAGATCTTGATAATTATCTATTGCTAGTTTAGGAGTCTTGATCCGTGTAATTGTCTTGATTTCCTATTCATAAGTGGCAATTTGTGATTAATGATTATGGTCAAGTTTTCAATAATTGCAAAGTGGAACATAACCTAAGTTGAACAATCCGAGCTTATGTGTTTGTTGCTTAGATCAAACTATCTTTCTCATCATAAAGCTGCCATTAAATTGAATCTAGAGAGCTTATTCTAGGTTGTTTGATGGTTAGAGATTAAATAGAGAGCTTGTTCTATTTAACGACAAACTAAGGAAAGATTGGGATAACAGAGCTTGTTGTTATCTACGGTTGTTAACTTTGATAGTTGGTTGATATTGATAGATCTGAAATTGATTCTTAATGATGTCTAGTGGTGGAGAATGAAACCTTAACCATATTTTTCATATTTGATTCTTCTTACTTACTTGTTTTCTTACTTTTCTAGTTTGCTTATTTTTAAAAGTATATTTATTTTTATTGGCTGGTTATACCGCCTAATTTGTATATTAACTTTGTTTTATTTTTATTGGCTGGTTATACCGCCTAATTTAGTATATATATTTTTATTGGCTGGTTATACCGCCTAATTTAGTATATATATTTTTATTGGCTGGTTATACCGCCTAATTTAGTATATATATTTTTATTCGCTGGTTATACCGCCTTGCATCTTATTCTTATTATTTACTTAGTTTAAATCTGGCTTCAAAAACCCCTTTTCTTTTATTGTTCTTGAATTTAAGTTTTAAACTATTAACTTATAAACTAAAACCCAATCCCTGAGGACTCGACCCTTGCTAACAATTTATCTTACAATTTATCTTTTTAGTGCAAGGTTAAATAAGATACACTCTTTTGGGTGCATCATGTATGACAATTTTGATCAGCCAACTTGATGGTCGATTTTGTCAATTTTGGAGGCCTGATCTGATCACATGGTCTTCTAGAAAAATGTTCCCCTATCAGTTACTGATCCATAGCCGTTGAAATCAGCTCATTTGCTGATGTGGATAAGAAGAAATGGGCAAAATACGAAAACAGGTCAGCACAGACGTCATTGCACATCAGCCAACTGGATGGTCGATTTCGCTAGGGAAAACGACTCCGTTTCAAGAAGTGTAAAACATGAAAAAGATAGATATGCCTCTTAACTTTGCACGGTTAAAATTTCAGCCTTATTGCTTCAGTGAAACTCGAGATATAGCTGATATGGCAAAAGGTGTCGGAACTGGAACTGAACTGGATTTGCCCTTAATTCTAGTAATCTGAAATCACTCAAAGAAACTTGTGAAAAACACCAAATTACATAAAAATATAAAAGATCATAAACACAATTAGACTAAACAATAATAACTCGTATTTGACACAAAACAATAATAAAACATAACTAAAAACTATATAATTATACGAGTTATCACACCCCCACACTTAGATTGTTGCTAGTCCCTAGCAACGACTCAATAAAAATAAAATAAGAAAATCTAATCTAATCCACTTTCGTAGGAAATCACGGTGGCACTTAGCATGTGACACAAGCCTTTAAACCCCTAGGTGTCCCTAGTGGACGAGTTTAGTCTCGTGAGGGTTTACTAGAACGATACCCACAAACATTGAAAAACTAAAATATAAATAAACTACATATACTAAAAATATTTACTCCTAATCCTTTCAATACAAATTAGAGACAATCTTTGAACAAGTCTTATAAACTAATCAATAGCTTAAAGAATTTCACAAAAAATCATGCTTGAATGTAAATTGTTTGAGTTAAGCCAATATTAACATAACATATTTCAATCAAAATAGTGCATATTCAAACTTAATCTCAACTACTCACATGGGATACCCTCATGATTTTCACTCTTTAAAGTAGTGGTGAAGTGTTTACACTCAATCAATCTCATGAAAACAGTTCTACCATATTCTTGCTTGTCCACCTATTCTCCACTATTTAGATCATACAACTTCATGAATCAAGAGGTCTTTAATCAAGGTTGTAATGGGGCCAAGGGGTTTGTAATGTGGTTGAAGAACAAAAGGATAAAGATATCACAAAGGTTCCAAAGAGTTCATAAAGTTTAGAGACATAAAAAGATCATACAAATAAAACTTCTCAAAACTCTTATAAAGCACATAATAACATAGGCTAAATATTCATGTTGAGCCTTTGCATCATTCTAACCAACTTTGCAACATCTTTTTCTTTACTTTAACTAGAAGTTTAAGAGAAGATTATTTTTTTTTTAATATGGGAATGTATTTGACAATGATCCCTTTCTTTTTCTCTTGACTTTTTTCTTTCTTTTCCCCCCACACTTATTTCTTGTTTCTAACCCAAATTTTCAATAAATCTTCCTTGTCTTTGCAACTTGTCTCAAAACATGCTAATTCATCTTTGGAACAAAGGTAAAGATATAAGTATATTTAGGTTAGGGACAAGTTATGGTTACCAAAGAGATAGCTTATTCAATGTAGGCTCAAATTGGTTCACTAAGGGTGTGTTCTCTTGGAACATTAATAATGGATGGCTGTTTGGCTCTGGTTATAATCCTAATGCCTCTATCATATTCATGTTGTCACATGTATCGATATAGTCTCAAACGGTTTAAAGCAAGTTCTAGAGAATCATGTAATCATAAGAGCACTCAAGAAAGAAATTAGATTGATTTGTATAATGCATCAATCATTATAGGCTCAAAAACTCACAAGGATGATTATACAAGTCAGATTAAGTCTAAACATGCTTCTTTCTCAATCAACATATCATATTAACATTGGCTCATAAAAAGGTTGATATCAAGCTCAATTCTCATGAAAATCTTCTCACTAATAAATCTGTTTTAGACTTATGCAATTCATATCTCATCATTGTATTAAAAAGGAACTAAAACACACAAAAAAATAATAATAATAATAATAAAGACTCATAAAAAAAATAGTAGACAAAAATAAAAGAAATCCTAAATCATTCCCCCCACACTTAATTCTTACATTGTCCTCAATGTAAGTCTATTAACCCAAATGAAAGAATCATGTGTAAGAGAAAAGAACTAATAACATAAGAATAGGAACAACTAAGACTCAAAACAAAACAAACTCATGCAACCTAAATAATCCTAAAATACTAAACAAAAATTAACAAGTAAACATAAAAAGATTAAAATCAAACTGACAAGGTATGTCTCAAGTCTCCCTTACTCAGACCTTGTTCAGAATGAATACTTCTAAATTGCTTAAAACACAACAAACTTTTTTTTTTTTTTTAAGAAGGTAAAATTTAGGATATATTACCTGTAGAGGTTGCTAACCACTTATTATAACTGAGACACAACAAACAAAATGTTAGATAATGTCACAAAGACAAAGTGCAATCCACTCCTTGCTCGTCCATATCTCTTTTTCTTTTTTTCGAGCGTTTGCGAAACAACCGTAGCAGATAAACACTCATAAGCTTGGAGCTTTTTGAGTAAATCTTCAATGGTTGTAGCAGAAATTATGGTTCTCCTTGCCTCTGAAAACATGAATCCATTATCCACAGCATTATCTAAATATGAAAGCAAATTACTAAAATAACCATTAATATTAAGCAAACCAATGGGTTTCGTATTTGTGACCAAAGATGACCAAGAAGCCACGCAAGCTATTTCTTCCAATGTACCCAGACCTCCTGGTAGAGCAATGAATGCATCGGCAGAATGGTACATGATTGTCATCCGTTCAGGGATACTCCAGACTTGTATTTCCTTACCCACGGTAGGTCCACAAAAACTTGTGAATAGTTTTGGCACGATTCCTAGAACTGGACTTCCTCCGGCGTGTGCTGCTGTAGCGACTGCTCCCATTAAACCCGTACTACCGCCTCCATAAATCAAGTGGATCTTTTGTTGGGCAAGTATTACTCCAACTCTTATGGCTTCATCAGCGAATATGTTATTTTTCCCTGGATAAGCACCTCCAAAGACACAAATTTTTTTAATGCGTTGGGACGAAGTACTTTCCATTTTTTTTCTTTTTTTTTCTTTTTTTCGAGTGCCTGAAAGAAAATGAGTACATGGTGTAATATATAGAGGACTGAGTAGTGAATCAGACAAGAGTAATAATGTCGCCGAAAGTGTATCTGACCTGTCAGAAGAAAATGTTAACCTAACAAAAGATTTTTGCGTGATTTCAGGAAGAAAATCAAAAAGAGAAGAAAAATCAACCGTAAAAGACAAATAAAAAAATGAGAATAATTACACAAATCGAATAACACGTAAATTAAACTGAAATAAAGTTATTGCAAATCAAACCAAAAGCTGAGAAGTTATTTATTGTAGTTGTGATTGTGGCTCACATCTTCCTCTGGTTTTATGTCCAGAAACGGCTTAAACGCCTTCTATGAGTCGAGGATATGCTTCCCATCCAGTTTTCTTACAAGCTGGCAAACAGGGTCTTTTAACATCAGATTCCCAAGATGTTGCCATTCCCTTTGGAATTGCGGCCATAAATCAAGAATTTCTCTTTGTACGTCTCCACTAGGATGCGTCTCAAGAGAAAGTTGGATATTACCCAAATTCTCCTTACTCAGTCCATCCTTAATGAATTCAATTTTATCATCTCGATTAGAGGACGGAATCCCAATAGAACGACATTTACCGTTACACGTCCATCGTGCATATTTGTGGCAATTTGAACTCATGCGCTTTGCTCGTCGCTTCTTTGCAAAAGTGCTTATACCTGTACCTGGTAAATGCAAAACAGGAAGATATTCATCTTCACGTACCTTGGCTTCAATTATCCAACGTATGTCTCCAGGAATCCCTTTGTGCATAAGCATTCTTAATCTTTCAAATCGAACTTGGTAAAGCTTCAGTAAAATATTTCGAGGAAAAGGAGGAAATCGTTTCTGCAATCTTGTGAGAATATCATCCATCCTGAAAAAAAATGAAAAAAATTGAAAGAGAAATTGGAAGAGAAATTTATATACAATATCAGTTTTGTGGGTAGCTGATGGAACCGACTTAAATAATCACGGAGTACCGTCATCCGTCGTTTAACCGGGGTTAAAAAATTATATTTACATCTAGTTATTTTCAAAACAAGGATCAGAAAGAAAAACAACATAAAAAGACTCAAAAACAAAACACTCTAAATAAAATCCTAAATTCTTCCCCCCCCCCCACACATAATTCTTACATTGTCATTAATGTAATGCTATTAATCCCAAATGAAAGAATCATGTGTAAGTGAAAAGAACTAATAAACAAAATAAACTTATGCAGCCTAAATGAACTTAGAAACACTAAACACAATTAGCAAAAAAAAAAAAATAATAAGAAAAAGATAAAGAAAAAGAGAGCAAATCTGAGGATGGCAGTTTGGCAATGCTTTCACTAATTAGGCTGCCTCCCCCAATTAGCACTTGATTTAGTGTTTTGAACCTAACCAACACCCCTTCTTGGCATTTTAGGCTTGCCAGGCTCATACATGAAATTTCCCAAATTTATGCGTTTGAGAGGAAACTTTCTTTGCACAACAGTGGATGCATTCTCCATTACAAGTATTATTCCATCATCCTTTGTGGTGCATATGTCATCGAGGAATGGAGCATATTTTGATACTTGTTGAATGACCTCCACAAACAAGTTGTTTAAGGTTTCCGGCATGTGTTGTTCATGTTCTTCCTCCTTGAACTTTGCAAATCTACTAGGAAAAGATGGAGAAGAAACATTAGTAAAAAGTGAAACCTTAAACGTTACCTCAGGTGCCGAAATACTCTTATTTGGATCTTTGGCTTCATTATCCTCAAGAATAGAATCCATCTCTAATTTTGTTTCATCCTCATCTTGTTCCTCATTCTTCAAGGTCACAATAGTAGCATTCTCCTTTGGGTTAACCATCGTTTGGGCTGGGAGTTCTTCAGATCTTTGTGCTACCCATCCCACCATACTACTAGCCAATTGGCTCATTTGCTTTTCCAAACTCTGGATGCTTGCCCTTGTTTCCTGTTGAAATTGCAAAGAATCAGTAACAAGAGAATAGACAAGATCTTCTAAAGAAGTACCTGAGTTTTGAGTCATATGTGGTGGTTGAAAAAGATCTGGTTCTTGAGACCATGATTGATTGAAGCTAGATGGATGAGTGTAATTGGCATAAGGATCTACTTCTTGGTAATTTTTCGAGTAGCCATAATTAGTATGATCCCACCATCCCTCATGGTAAGTGTTTGAGTAATGATCATACTGTTGGTCTTGGAACACTTGATGGCCTTGACATCCTCCCATGACCAATTGTTGAACTGGGGAGGTGAGATTGGCTTGTTGATTCTCCATGTTCATGTATGCCACCAACTCTTCAAGTGTTAGATTGCTCAATTCCATTGTTTTTTTTTTTTTTTAAATTTGAAAAGAAAAACTTGTATGTACAAGAAAATAAAACTAATTAGAACTGAAAATAAGAATAAACCAAGTAACAAATAAACTAAAGAAAACAATCCCCGGCAACGGCGCCAAAAATTTGATGCACCCAAAAGAGTGTATCTTATTTAACCTTGCACTAAAAAGATAAATTGTAAGTATAGTAGTTAGCAAGGGTCGAGTCCTCAGGGATTGGGTTTTAGTTTATAAGTTAATAGTTTAAAACTTAAATTCAAGAACAATAAAAGAAAAGGGGTTTTTGAAGCCAGATTTAAACTAAAGTAAATAATAAGAATAAGATGCAAGGCGGTATAACCAGCCAATAAAAATATATATACTAAATTAGGCGGTATAACCAGCCAATAAAAATATATATACATAAATTAGGCGGTATAACCAGCCAATAAAAATAAAACAAAGTTAATCTACAAATTAGGCGGTATAACCAGCCAATAAAAATAAATATACTTTTAAAAATAAGCAAACTAGAAAAGTAAGAAAACAAGTAAGTAAGAAGAATCAAATATGAAAAATATGGTTAAGGTTTCATTCTCCACCACTAGACATCATTAAGAATCAATTTCAGATCTATCAATATCAACCAACTATCAAAGTTAACAACCGTAGATAACAACAAGCTCTGTTATCCCAATCTTTCCTTAGTTTGTCGTTAAATAGAACAAGCTCTCTATTTAATCTCTAACCATTAAACAACCTAGAATAAGCTCTCTAAATTCAATTTAATGGCAGCTTTATGATGAGAAAGATAGGTTGATCTAAGCAACAAACACATAAGCTCGGATTGTTCAACTTAGGTTATGTTCCACTTTGCAATTATTGAAAACTTGACCATAATCATTAATCACAAATTGCCACTTATGAATAGGAAATCAAGACAATTACACGGATCAAGATTCCTAAACTAGCAATAGATAATTATCAAGATCTATCTAGTTGTACACCTAAACAAATCAAGACAACATCATGAACAATTCTTGTAGAAGAACATAAGCAACTTTGATAGAAAATTAATGATAGATAGAATCTGAAAATCAATTATAAAACATGTCTAGGGCTTTGAAATCACCCTTAACCAAATAGAAGTTTAGCCTAGCATAGGCATTGTAAACATAAAATTAAATAGAATCTAAGAAGAAAATAAAAGAAAGAAAGAAGAAGAAGAAGAATATTAATTATCCAACCTCTTGCTCTTTCTAAAGAAAAAGAAAACTAGAGAAAAGAAAGAAGAAGAAAACTTAGAGAATTTTATTACAATGGCTAATATCCTACCTATCTACAATATGATCCTCTACAATCATCCAAGGCCCTCTATTTATACACATTTTGGAGGGTAAATGACAAGAGACAAGCTTTACAAATTTCAAAGGTAGGTATAATAGGTGGGTGCATTTTTCTAACAATTTTCGTCATATTGTATGACAATTTTGATCAGCCAACTTGATGGTCGATTTTGTCAATTTTGGAGGCCTGATCTGATCACATGGTCTTCTAGAAAAATGTTCCCCTATCAGTTACTGATCCATAGCCGTTGGAATCAGCTCATTTGCTGATGTGGATAAGAAGATATGGGCAAAATACGAAAACAGGTCAGCACAGACGTCATTGCACATCAGCCAACTTGATGGTCGATTTCGCTAGGGAAAACGACTCCGTTTCAAGAAGTGTAAAACATGAAAAAGATAGATATGCCTCTTAGCTTTGCACGGTTAAAATTTCAGCCTTATTGCTTCAGTGAAACTCGAGATATAGCTGATATGGCAAAAGGTGTCGGAACTGGAACTGAACTGGATTTGCCCTTAATTCTAGTAATCTGAAATCACTCAAAGAAACTTGTGAAAAACACCAAATTACATAAAAATATAAAAGATCATAAACACAATTAGACTAAACAATAATAACTCGTATATGACACAAAACAATAATAAAACATAACTAAAAACTATATAATTATACGAGTTATCACTAATATTGGCTTAACTCAAACAATTTACATTCAAGCATGATTTTTTGTGAAATTCTTTAAGCTATTGATTAGTTTATAAGACTTGTTCAAATATTGTCTCTAATTTGTATTGAAAGGATTAGGAGTAAATATTTTTAGTATATGCAGTTTATTTATATTTTAGTTTTTCAATGTTTGTGGGTATCGTTCTAGTAAACCCTCACGAGACTAAACTCGTCCACTAGGGACACCTAGGGGTTTAAAGGCTTGTGTCACATGCTAAGTGCCACCGTGATTTCCTACGAAAATGGATTAGATTAGATTTTCTTATTTTATTTTTATTGAGTCGTTGCTAGGGACTAGCAACAATCTAAGTGTGGGGGTGTGATAACTCGTATAATTATATAGTTTTTAGTTATGTTTTATTATTGTTTTGTGTCAAATACGAGTTATTATTGTTTAGTCTAATTGTGTTTATGATCTTTTATATTTTTATGTATTTTGGTGTTTTTCACAAGTTTTTTTGAGTGATTTCAGATTACTAGAATTAAGGGCAAATCCAGTTCAGTTCCAGTTCTGACACCTTTTGCCATATCAGATATATCTCGAGTTTCACTGAAGCAATAAGGCTGAAATTTGTAGCCATGCAAAGCTAAGAGGCATATCTATCTTTTTCATGTTTTACACTTCTTGAAACGGAGTCGTTTTGCCTAGCGAAATCGACCATCAAGTTGGCTGATGTGCAATGACGTCTGTGCTGACCTGTTTTCGTATTATGCCCATATCTTCTTATCCACATCAGAAAATGAGCTGATTCCAACGGCTATGGATCAGTAACTGATAGGGTAACATTTTTCTAGAAGACCATGTGATCAGATAAGGCCTCCAACATTGACAAAATCGACCATCAAGTTGGCTGATCAAAATTGTCATATATGACGAAAATTGTTAGAAAATGCACCCACCTATTATACCTACCTTTGAAATTTGTAAAGCTTGTCTGATAACTCGTATAATTATATAGTTTTTAGTTATGTTTTATTAATGTTTTGTGTCAAATACGAGTTATTATTGTTTAGTCTAATTGTGTTTATGATCTTTTATATTTTTATGTATTTTGGTGTTTTTCACAAGTTTCTTTGAGTGATTTTAGATTACTAGAATTAAGGGCAAATCCAGTTCAGTTTCAGTTCCGACACCTTTTGCCATATCAGCTATATCTCGAGTTTCACTGAAGCAATAAGGCTGAAATTTGTAGCCATGCAAAGCTAAGAGGCATATCTATCTTTTTCATGTTTTACACTTCTTAAAACGGAGTCGTTTTCCCTAGCGAAATCGACCTTCAAGTTGGCTGATGTGCAATGACGTCTGTGCTGACATGTTTTCGTATTATGCCCATATCTTCTTATCCACATCAGCAAATGAGCTGATTCCAAAGGCTATGGTTCCGTAACTGATAGGGGAACCTTTGTCTAGAAGACCATGTGATCAGATAAGGCCTCCAATATTGAAGAAATCGACCATCAAGGTGGCTGATGTGCAATGACGTCTGTGCTGACATGTTTTCGTATTTTGCCCATATCTGCTTAACCACATCAGCAAATGAGCTGATTCCAACGGCTATGGTTTCGTAACTGATAGGGGAACCTTTGTCTAGAAGACCATGTGATCAGATAAGGCCTCCAATATTGAAGAAATCGACCATCAAGGTGGCTGATGTGCAATGACGTCTGTGCTGACATGTTTTCGTATTTTGCCCATATCTGCTTAACCACATCAGCAAATGAGCTGATTCCAACGGCTATGGTTTCGTAACTGATAGGGGAACCTTTGTCTAGAAGACCATGTGATCAGATCAGGCCTCCAATATTGACGAAATCGACCAACAAGTTGGCTGATCAAAATCGTCATATACCTACCTTTGAAATTTGTAAAGCTTGTCTCTTGTCATTTAGCCCTCCAAAATGTGTATAAATAGAGGGCCTTGGATGATTGTAAGGGATGATATTGGAGATTGGTAGGATATTAGCCATTTTAACAAAATTCTCTAAGTTTTCTTCTTCTTTCTTTTCTCTAGTTTTCTTTTTCTTTAGAAAGAGCAAGAGGTTGGATAATTAATATTCTTCTTCTTCTTCTTTCTTTCTTTTATTTCCTTCTTAGATTCTCTTTAATTTTATGTTTATGTTTATGATGCCTATGCTAGGCTAAACTTCTATTTGGTTAAGGGTGATTTCAAAGCCCTAGACACGTTTTGTGATTGATTTTCAGATTCTATCTATCATTAATTTTCTATCAAAGTTGCTTATGTTCTTCTACAAGAATTGTTCATGATGTTGTCTTGATTTATTTAGGTGTACAACTAGATAGATCTTGATAATTATCTATTGCTAGTTTAGGAGTCTTGATCCGTGTAATTGTCTTGATTTCCTATTCATAAGTGGCAATTTGTGATTAATGATTATGGTCAAGTTTTCAATAATTGCAAAGTGGAACATAACCTAAGTTGAACAATCCGAGCTTATGTGTTTGTTGCTTAGATCAACCTATCTTTCTCATCATAAAGCTGCCATTAAATTGAATTTAGAGAGCTTATTCTAGGTTGTTTAATGGTTAGAGATTAAATAGAGAGCTTGTTCTATTTAACGACAAATTAAGGAAAGATTGGGATAACAGAGCTTGTTGTTATCTACGGTTGTTAACTTTGATAGTTGGTTGGTATTGATAGATCTGAAATTGATTCTTAATGATGTCTAGTGGTGGAGAATGAAACCTTAACCATATTTTTCATATTTGATTCTTCTTACTTACTTGTTTTCTTACTTTTCTAGTTTGCTTATTTTTTATATTTATTTTTATTGGCTGGTTATACCGCCTAATTTGTATATTAACTTTGTTTTATTTTTATTGGCTGGTTATACCGCCTAATTTAGTATATATATTGGCTGGTTATACCGCCTAATTTAGTATATATATTGGCTGGTTATACCGCCTAATTTAGTATATATATTTTTATTGGCTGGTTATACCGCCTTGCATCTTATTCTTATTATTTACTTTAGTTTAAATCTGGCTTCAAAAACCCCTTTTCTTTTATTGTTTTCTTTGAACGTAAGTTATAAACTAATAACTCATAGATTAAAACCCAATCCCTGAGGACTCGACCCTTGCTAATCATTATACTTACAATTGATCTTTTTAGTGCAAGGTTAAATAAGATACACTCTTTTGGGTGCATCAAGTTTTTGGCGCCGTTGCCGGGGATTGCTTTCTTTAGTTTATTAGTTTATTGGTTTATTCTTATTTTCTGTTCTAATTATTTACTTTCTTATTTTTTTTTTATTAGTGAATGTTCCAAGCCCCCGAAGAAGACTTACGACTTAGGAAAATTCGGGAATTTATAACTTCTCACCAACAACCAATTGAGGAGTTGATCCAAAACATCCAAGAGAAGCAAGGAGAGATGGCAGCAGCTGACAACCGAACTCTCAAGGAGCTAGCCGCTCCGGACTTGGGTCAACAACCATTATGCATTGAATATGCTAATCTTGAGGTAGCTTTTGAATTAAAATCTGGTTTGATTCATCTTCTCCCAACTTTTCATGGTTTTGCAGGAGAGGATCCAAATAAGCACCTCAAGGAATTCCATGTAGTTTGCTCAAGCATGAGACCAACAGGGGTCACGGAAGAGCAAGTTAAGTTGAGAGCCTTCCCATTCTCTCTAGCTGATTCAGCAAAGGAATGGCTCTACTATCTACCATCCGGGACCATCACTACATGGAATGATTTGAAGAAAGCATTCTTGGAAAGGTATTTCCCAGCATCTAAGGCTGCCAACATTAGGAAAGAGATATGTGGGATTCGGCAATACAACGGAGAGTCCTTATATGAATATTGGGAGAGGTTCAAGAAACTTTGTGCATCATGTCCACACCATCAGATAAGTGAACAACTTCTCATCCAATACTTCTATGAAGGTCTCATGCCCATGGAGAGAAGTATGATAGATGCCGCTAGTGGGGGAGCTCTAGTTGATAAGACTCCCAGGGCTGCTAGAACATTAATCTCCAATATGGCAGCCAATTCTCAACAGTTCTCAATGAGACAAGATCCACCACCACAACCCAAGAGAGTTAATGATGTAAGTATATCATCCCTTGAACAAAAATTTGATAAACTGACTTCTCTTGTTCAACAATTGGCTGTAGGTAAAATACAACAAATAAAGGCTTGTGGTATATGTTCAAACATAGGGCACCAAACTGATATGTGTCCAACACTTCAAGAGGATACCAATGAACATGTGAATGCCATGGGTGGATTTCAGAACCAATCAAGGAAATATGATCCCTACTCAAACACTTACAATCCAGGATGGAGGGATCATCCAAACTTCAATTATGGAGGGAACCAATCACAAACTATTCCTCCACCATTTGACCACAGGCCACCGGGTTTTCAGCAAAGAGTGCAACAACCATACCAAACCCGACAACAACTACCATCCACCCAAAATTCAGGTACTTCTCTTGAAGATCTTGTTAAAGCTCTTTCTACTAATACAATTCAATTTCAACAGGAAACAAAGACAAGTATTCGAAATTTGGAGACTCAAATAGGGCAATTGGCAACAACCATGAGTCAAATGCAAGCAAGGGATTCTGGGAAATTACCTTCCCAAACTATAGTGAATCCAAGAGAGAATGCCAATGCTATAAATTTAAGAAGTGGGAAACAGCTAGAGAAACCACAAAATGATAGTGCTCAAGGGGAGAACAATACCATGGCATCCTCTTCACATCCCAACGAGCCACTAAAAAAGGTAATTCCTAAACCATCCTTTCCTTCTTATATAACTCCTCCACCTTTTCCTAGCAGGTTAGCAAAGTCCAAGAAGGAGGAGCAAGAGAAGGAAATTTTGGAAACCTTCCGGAAAGTAGAGGTGAACATTCCTTTACTAGATGCTATCAAGCAAGTGCCAAGATATGCCAAGTTCCTAAAAGAGTTGTGCACATCTAAACGGAAGTTGAAATGGAATGAAAAGGTAAGTGTAGGGGAGAATGTGTCAGCTGTTCTTCAAAAGAAACTCCCACCTAAATGCAAGGATCCAGGTATGTTTACCATTCCTTGTAAGATAGGCAACACCAGGTTTGAGCGTGCTATGCTAGATCTAGGGGCATCTATTAATGTCATGCCATATTCAATTTATGCTTCATTGAATCTAGGACCATTAGAGGAAACCGGTGTTATAATACAACTTGCTGACCGTTCTAACACTTATCCAAGAGGAGTTGTAGAAGACGTTCTTGTACAGGTTAATGAATTGGTTTTTCCCGCTGACTTTTATGTTATTGAGATGGAAGATGAGATGTCTTCTAATCCCACACCTATTCTATTAGGGAGACCATTCTTGAAAACAGCAAGAACTAAAATAGATGTACATGATGGCACTTTAACTATGGAATTTGATGGTGAAATAATTCGCTTTAACATTTTTGAGGCCATGAGATATCCTAGTGATGTGCATTCTGTTTTTAATATTGATATAATTGACTCACTAGTGCAGCAAGCTTATGAGCTAGATGGTGAAGATAGTGTAGAAATAGTCCTTAGCAACCATCTCGGAATGGGGAATGCTAAACTAGCCTTGAGTGACCAGGTGGAAGGGGCACTAGAATCTTTACACTCGCTGCAACCTAAAGATGCAAGGTTTGATGTTTCATTTATTGATTTGCCTTTATCTAATGAGAAACTTCTACCTTCCATTTTGCAGGCACCAACTTTAGAGTTGAAACCACTACCGAACCACTTGAAATATTTGTTCTTAGGGGAAAAGGACACACTACCTGTCATCATTGCCAAAGAGCTCACACCTTTGCAAGAAGAGCGACTTATCCGGGTGCTTAGAGAGCATAAAACAGCAATTGGTTGGACAATTGCCGATATCAAGGGAATAAGCCCATCCATGTGCATGCACAGGATTTTGTTAGAGGAAGGGTCTAAACCAACAAGAGAAGCACAAAGGAGATTGAACCCTCCTATGATGGAGGTTGTGAAAAAGGAGATACTGAAGCTCCTAGATGTTGGAGTGATCTATCCTATCTCGGATAGCAAATGGGTGAGCCCAGTCCAAGTGGTTCCAAAGAAATCAGGTGTAACGGTGGTAACAAATAATGAGAATGAACTTGTTCCTACTAGGATTCAAACAGGATGGCGAGTTTGTATTGATTATCGTAAACTTAATTCCACAACTCGCAAAGACCACTTTCCTTTACCTTTTATTGATCAAATGCTTGAAAGGTTAGCTGGCCATTCTCATTATTGTTTTCTTGATGGTTTTTCAGGTTATAATCAAATAGCCATTGCTCCGGAGGACCAAGAGAAAACAACATTCACATGTCCATTTGGTACTTTTGCATACCGGCGTATGCCATTTGGTCTTTGTAATGCACCAGCTACATTCCAAAGGTGTATGGTTAGCATATTTTCAGATTATGTAGAGAACATCATAGAAGTGTTTATGGATGATTTTAGTGTCTATGGTGATTCTTTTGATAGATGTCTAGAGAACCTTACACTTGTACTTGAAAGATGCATGGAAACTAACCTTGTTTTGAATTAGGAAAAATGTCACTTTATGGTAGAACAAGGAATAGTTTTGGGTCATGTTATTTCTTCTAGAGGGATGGAGGTTGATAAATCTAAAATAGATATTATGCATTCTTTACCACCTCCCACAAATGTGAGAGAGGTTCGTTCTTTTCTTGGACATGCAGGTTTCTATAGGAGATTTATCAAAGACTTCTCAAAGATCACATTACCTCTTTGCAAGCTACTACAAAAAGATGTGGTTTTCCACTTTGATGATAAATGCAAAGAGGCGTTTGAAACATTGAAGGGACTCTTGACATCAGCTCCTATCATGCAACCACCAGATTGGAATATACCTTTTGAAATCATGTGTGATGCTAGTGACTATGCCATTGGAGCTGTTTTGGGCCAACGGGTTGGCAAAGCCTCACATGCCATTTATTATGCCTCACGAACTCTTAATGATGCTCAATTGAACTATTCCACTACTGAAAAAGAACTTTTGGCTGTTGTATTTGCTTTAGAAAAATTTCGATCTTATTTAATTGGTACTAAAGTAATTGTATTTTCTGACCATGCAGCCCTTAGGTACTTACTCACTAAGAAGGAGGCGAAACCAAGGTTGATCAGATGGATACTTCTCTTACAAGAGTTTGATTTGGAGATAAAAGATAAGAGAGGTAGTGACAACTTGGTTGCGGACCATCTTAGCCGTTTAGTTCATGAAGATGATGCACTACCCTTGAATGAGAACTTTCCGGATGAGCAACTTCTTTTTATAAGAACAACAACTCCTTGGTATGCTGATATTGTTAATTACTTAGTTACCAAGAAGTTGCCACAAGAGTTGACACAAGCTCAAAGAAATAAGATCAAGAGTGATGCCAAATACTACATATGGGATGATCCTTACCTTTGGAAGCATTGCTCCGATCAGATTATAAGAAGGTGTGTACTCGAAACTGAATTTCAATCTATTCTCACCTTTTGTCACTCTTATGCATGTGGAGGACACTTTGGATCCAAAAGAACAGCCATGAAAGTTCTTGATTCTGGATTTTATTGGCCTACCATATTCAAAGATGCATACCTATTTTGCAAGTCATGTGATCGTTGCCAAAGAACTGGTAACTTAGGTGCTAGAAATCAAATGCCTCAAACTCCAATACTTATTGTTGAAATTTTTGATGTATGGGGCATGGATTTCATGGGACCTTTTCCTCCTTCTTTTGGTAATCTTTATATTTTACTTGCCGTTGATTATGTTTCAAAGTGGGTGGAAGCAAAATCCACTAGGACTAATGACTCTAAAGTTGTTTCAGATTTTGTCAAGACTAACATCTTTGCTAGGTTTGGAACGCCAAAGGCTATAATCAGCGATAGAGGTACTCACTTTTGCAATAGGACTATGGAAGCACTTTTGAGGAAGTATAACATCACACACAAGGTCTCCACCTCATATCATCCTCAAACTAGTGGGCAAGCTGAAGTGTCAAACCGAGAAGTTAAGTCCATCCTTGAAAAGACAGTTAATCCAAATAGGAAGGATTGGAGTTCACGACTTGATGATGCACTTTGGGCTTATAGGACAGCATATAAGACACCCATTGGTATGTCTCCTTATCGACTTGTTTATGGTAAGCCTTGTCATCTTCCGGTTGAATTGGAACATAAATCATATTGGGCTATCAAACAATGCAACATGGAGATGGATGAGATAGGAAAGAAAAGAAAACTTGACCTACAAGAATTAGAGGAGATAAGGAATGATGCCTATCAGAATTCTAGGATTTACAAGGAAAAAACTAAGGCATTCCATGACAAGATGATATCAAGAAAAGAATTTGTTGTTGGACAAAAAGTTCTTCTCTTCCATTCACGCCTTAAGTTATATCCAGGTAAGTTACGTTCTCGTTGGGTTGGACCTTTTGTTATTACTAATGTATTTACTCATGGTGCAGTTGAAATCCAAAGCCCGAAAACAGATAAGGCATTCAAAGTGAATGGTCATAGATTGAAGCCTTACTATGAGAACTTTCCAATACAAGATGTGGAGGAGTTTCCACTTTTTGAGCCAAAGTATGTTGAATAATAATGGCATGGGTCTAAGTCAAGCTGAGGACAATAAACCAAGCGCTTCTTGGAGAGGCAACCCAAAAGGATGGAGAGCATCTATTATATCAGACTTGCATATTCCTTACTCTCCATCATTCTATCTTTTATTGTTTTTCTTTTCTTTTGTTTAATAGTTCTTTTCTCTTACATATAATTCTTGCATTGGGGGATAATAGCATTACATTGAGGACAATGTAAAAATTATGTGTGGGGGGAAGAATTTAGGATTTTATTTACAGTGTTTTGTTTTTGAGTCTTTTTATGTTGTTTTTCTTTCTGATCCTTGTTTTGAAAATAACTAGATGTAAATATAATTTTTTTTTTTTTAACCCCGGTTAAATGGCGGATAACGGTACTCCGTGATTATTTAAATCGGTTCCATCAGCTACCCACAAAACTGATATTGTATATAAATTTCTCTTCCAATTTCTCTTTCAATTTTTTTTCATTCTTTTTTTTTTTTTTCAGGATGGATGATATTCTCACAAGATTGCAGAAACGATTTCCTCCTTTTCCTCGAAATATTTTACTGAAGCTTTACCAAGTTCGACTTGAAAGATTAAGAATGCTTATGCAAAAAGGGATTCCTGACGACATACGTTGGATAATTGAAGCCAAGGTACGTGAAGATGAATATCTTCCTGTTTTGCATTTACCAGGTACAGGTAGAAGCACTTTTGCAAAGAAGCGACGAGCAAAGCGCATGAGTTCAAATTGCCACAAATGTGCACGATGGACGTGTAACGGTAAATGTCGTTCTATTGGGATTCCGTCCTCTAATCGAGATGATAAAATTGAATTCATTAAGGATGGACTGAGTAAGGAGAATTTGGGTAATATCCAACTTTCTCTTGAGACGCATCCTAGTGGAGACGTACAAAGAGAAATTCTTGATTTATGGCCGCAATTCCAAAGGGAATGGCAACATCTTGGGAATCTGATGTTAAAAGACCCTGTTTGCCAGCTTGTAAGAAAACTGGATGGGAAGCATATCCTCGACTCATAGAAGGCGTTTAAGCCGTTTCTGGACGTAAAACCAGAGGAAGATGTGAGCCACAATCACAACTACAATAAATGACTTCTCAGCTTTTGGTTTGATTTGCAATAACTTTATTTTGGTTTAATTTACGTGTAGTTCGATTTGTGTAATTATTCTCGTTTTTTTTTATTTGTCTTTTACGGTTGATTTTTTCTTCTCTTTTTGATTTTCTTCCTGAAATCACGCAAAAATCTTTTGTTAGGTTAACATTTTCTTCTGACAGGTCAGATACACTTTCGGCGACATTATTACTCTTGTCTGATTCACTACTCAGTCCTCTATATATTACACCATGTACTCATTCTCTTTCAGGCACTCGAAGAAAAAAAAAATGGAAAGTACTTCATCCCAGCGCATTAAAAAAATTTGTGTCTTTGGAGGTGCTTATCCAGGAAAAAATAACATATTCGCTGATGAAGCCATAAGAGTTGGAGTAATACTTGCCCAACAAAAGATCCACTTGATTTATGGAGGCGGTAGTACAGGTTTAATGGGAGCAGTCGCTACAGCAGCACACGCCGGAGGAAGTCCAGTTCTAGGAATCGTGCCAAAACTATTCAAAGGTTTTTGTGGACCCACCGTGGGTAAGGAAATACAAGTCTGGAGTGTCCCTGAACGGATAACAATCATGTACCATTCTGCCGATGCATTCATTGCTTTACCAGGAGGTCTGGGTACATTGGAAGAAATAGCTTGCGTGGCTTCTTGGTCATCTTTGGTCACAAATAAGAAACCCATTGGTTTGCTTAATATTAATGGTTATTTTAGTAATTTGCTTTCATATTTAGATAATGCTGTGGATAATGGATTCATGTTTTCAGAGGCAAGGAGAACCATAATTTCTGCTACAACCATTGAAGATTTACTCAAAAAGCTCCAAGCTTATGAGTGTTTATCTGCTACGGTTGTTTCGCAAACGCTCGGAAAAAGAAAAAGAGATATGGACGAGCAAGGAGTGGATTGCACTTTGTCTTTGTGACATTATCTAACATTTTGCTTGTTGTGTCTCAGTTATAATAAGTGGTTAGCAACCTCTGCAGGTAATATCTCCTAAATTCTACCTTTAAAATTTGACATTGGGGACAATGTCATATTTTAGTAGGGGGTAAGGGACATATTTTGCTAATTTAATAAAAAAAAAAAAAAAAAAAAAAAAATTTAAGAAGTATTCATTCTGAACAAGGTCTGAGTAAGGGAGACTTGAGACATACCTTGTCAGTTTGATTTCTTCTTTTCAAAAAAAAAAAAAAAATTGTTGTGTTTTAAGCAATTTAGAAGTATTCATTCTGAACAAGGTCTGAGTAAGGGAGACTTGAGACATACCTTGTCAGTTTGATTTTAATCTTTTTATGTTTACTTGTTAATTTTTGTTTAGTATTTTAGGATTATTTAGGTTGCATGAGTTTGTTTTGTTTTGAGTCTTAGTTGTTCCTATTCTTATGTTATTAGTTCTTTTCTCTTACACATGATTCTTTGATTTGAGTTAATAGACTTACATTGAGGACAATGTAAGAATTAAGTGTGGGGGGGGAATGATTTAGGATTTCTTTTATTTTTGTCTACTATTTTTTTTTTTTTTGAGTCTTTATTATTATTATTTTTTTTAGTGTGTTTTAGTTCCTTTTTAATACAATGATGAGATATGAATTGCATAAGTCTAAAACAGATTTATTAGTGAGAAGATTTTCATGAGAATTGAGCTTGATGTCAACCTTTTTATGAGCCAATGTTAATATAATATGTTGATTGAGAAAGAAGCATGTTTAGACTTAATCTGACTTGTATAATCATCCTTGTGAGTTTTTGAGCCTATAATGATTGATGCATTATACAAATCAATCTAATTTCTTTCTTGAGTGCTCTTATGATTACATGATTCTCTAGAACTTGCTTTAAACCGTTTGAGACTATATTGATACATGTGACAACATGAATATGATAGAGGCATTAGGATTATAACCAGAGCCAAACAGCCATCCATTATTAATGTTCCAAGAGAACACACCCTTAGTGAACCAATTTGAGCCTACATTGAATAAGCTATCTCTTTGGTAACCATAACTTGTCCCTAACCTAAATATACTTATATCTTTACCTTTGTTCCAAAGATGAATTAGCATGTTTTGAGACAAGTTGCAAAGACAAAGAAGATTTATTGAAAATTTGGGTTAGAAACAAGAAATAAGTGTGGGGGGAAAAGAAAAGAAAAGTCAAGAGAAAAAGAAATGGAATACTGGCAAATACATTCCTATGTAAAAAAAAAAAAAAAATATGAATCATCTCTTGAATTTGTGGAAAAAGAAAAAGATGTTACAAAGTCGTTTAGAATGAAGAAAAGGCCCAACATGAATATCCGGCCTAGGTGACTATGTACTTGTAAAGAGTTTTGAGAAGTTTCTTTGTATGATCTTTTTATATCTCTAAACTTTATGAACTCTTTGGAAACTTTGTGATATCTTTATCCTTTTGTTCTTCAACCACATTACAAAACCCTTGGCCCCATTACAACCTTGATTAAAGACCTCTTGATTCATGAAGTTGTATGATCTAAATAGTGGAGAATAGGTGGACAAGCAAGAATATGGTAGAACTGTTTTCATGAGATTGATTGAGTGTAAACACTTCACCACTACTTTAAAGAGTGAAAATCATGAGGGTATCCCATGTGAGAACTTGAGATTAAATTTGAACATGCACTATTTTGATTGAAATATGTTATGTTAATATTGGCTTAACTCAAACAATTTACATTCAAGCATGATTTTTTGTGAAATTCTTTAAGCTATTGATTAGTTTATAAGACTTGTTCAAAGATTGTCTCTAATTTGTATTGAAAGGATTAGGAGTAAATATTTTTAGTATATGTAGTTTATTTATATGTAGTTTATTTATATTTTAGTTTTTCAATGTTTGTGGGTATCGTTCTAGTAAACCCTCACGAGACTAAACTCGTCCACTAGGGACACCTAGGGGTTTAAAGGCTTGTGTCACATGCTAAGTGCCACCGTGATTTCCTACGAAAATGGATTAGATTAGATTTTCTTATTTTATTTTTATTGAGTCGTTGCTAGGGACTAGCAACAATCTAAGTGTGGGGGTGTGATAACTCGTATAATTATATAGTTTTTAGTTATGTTTTATTAATGTTTTGTGTCAAATACGAGTTATTATTGTTTAGTCTAATTGTGTTTATGATCTTTTATATTTTTATGTATTTTGGTGTTTTTCACAAGTTTCTTTGAGTGATTTTAGATTACTAGAATTAAGGGCAAATCCAGTTCAGTTTCAGTTCCGACACCTTTTGCCATATCAGCTATATCTCGAGTTTCACTGAAGCAATAAGGCTGAAATTTGTAGCCATGCAAAGCTAAGAGGCATATCTATCTTTTTCATGTTTTACACTTCTTAAAACGGAGTCGTTTTCCCTAGCGAAATCGACCATCAAGTTGGCTGATGTGCAATGACGTCTGTGCTGACATGTTTTCGTATTATGCCCATATCTTCTTATCCACATCAGCAAATGAGCTGATTCCAAAGGCTATGGTTCCGTAACTGATAGGGGAACCTTTGTCTAGAAGACCATGTGATCAGATAAGGCCTCCAATATTGAAGAAATCGACCATCAAGGTGGCTGATGTGCAATGACGTCTGTGCTGACATGTTTTCGTATTTTGCCCATATCTGCTTAACCACATCAGCAAATGAGCTGATTCCAACGGCTATGGTTTCGTAACTGATAGGGGAACCTTTGTCTAGAAGACCATGTGATCAGATAAGGCCTCCAATATTGAAGAAATCGACCATCAAGGTGGCTGATGTGCAATGACGTCTGTGCTGACATGTTTTCGTATTTTGCCCATATCTGCTTAACCACATCAGCAAATGAGCTGATTCCAACGGCTATGGTTTCGTAACTGATAGGGGAACCTTTGTCTAGAAGACCATGTGATCAGATCAGGCCTCCAATATTGACGAAATCGACCAACAAGTTGGCTGATCAAAATCGTCATATACCTACCTTTGAAATTTGTAAAGCTTGTCTCTTGTCATTTAGCCCTCCAAAATGTGTATAAATAGAGGGCCTTGGATGATTATAAGGGATGATATTGGAGATTGGTAGGATATTAGCCATTTTAACAAAATTCTCTAAGTTTTCTTCTTCTTTCTTTTCTCTAGTTTTCTTTTTCTTTAGAAAGAGCAAGAGGTTGGATAATTAATATTCTTCTTCTTCTTCTTTCTTTCTTTTATTTCCTTCTTAGATTCTCTTTAATTTTATGTTTATGTTTATGATGCCTATGCTAGGCTAAACTTCTATTTGGTTAAGGGTGATTTCAAAGCCCTAGACACGTTTTGTGATTGATTTTCAGATTCTATCTATCATTAATTTTCTATCAAAGTTGCTTATGTTCTTCTACAAGAATTGTTCATGATGTTGTCTTGATTTATTTAGGTGTACAACTAGATAGATCTTGATAATTATCTATTGCTAGTTTAGGAGTCTTGATCCGTGTAATTGTCTTGATTTCCTATTCATAAGTGGCAATTTGTGATTAATGATTATGGTCAAGTTTTCAATAATTGCAAAGTGGAACATAACCTAAGTTGAACAATCCGAGCTTATGTGTTTGTTGCTTAGATCAACCTATCTTTCTCATCATAAAGCTGCCATTAAATTGAATTTAGAGAGCTTATTCTAGGTTGTTTAATGGTTAGAGATTAAATAGAGAGCTTGTTCTATTTAACGACAAATTAAGGAAAGATTGGGATAACAGAGCTTGTTGTTATCTACGGTTGTTAACTTTGATAGTTGGTTGGTATTGATAGATCTGAAATTGATTCTTAATGATGTCTAGTGATGGAGAATGAAACCTTAACCATATTTTTCATATTTGATTCTTCTTACTTACTTGTTTTCTTACTTTTCTAGTTTGCTTATTTTTTATATTTATTTTTATTGGCTGGTTATACCGCCTAATTTGTATATTAACTTTGTTTTATTTTTATTGGCTGGTTATACCGCCTAATTTAGTATATATATTGGCTGGTTATACCGCCTAATTTAGTATATATATTGGCTGGTTATACCGCCTAATTTAGTATATATATTTTTATTGGCTGGTTATACCGCCTTGCATCTTATTCTTATTATTTACTTTAGTTTAAATCTGGCTTCAAAAACCCCTTTTCTTTTATTGTTTTCTTTGAACGTAAGTTATAAACTAATAACTCATAGATTAAAACCCAATCCCTGAGGACTCGACCCTTGCTAATCATTATACTTACAATTGATCTTTTTAGTGCAAGGTTAAATAAGATACACTCTTTTGGGTGCATCATTGTCTCTTGTCATTTAGCCCTCCAAAATGTGTATAAATAGAGGGCCTTGGATGATTGTAAGGGATCATATTGTACATAGGTAGGATATTAGCCATTGTAATAAAATTCTCTAAGTTTTCTTCTTCTTTCTTTTCTCTAGTTTTCTTTTTCTTTAGAAAGAGCAAGAGGTTGGATAATTAATATTCCTCTTCTTCTTCTTTCTTTCTTTTATTTTCTTCTTAGATTCTATTTAATTTTATGTTTATGATGCCTATGCTAGGCTAAACTTCTATTTGGTTAAGGGTGATTTCAAAGCCCTAGACATGTTTTGTGATTGATTTTCAGATTCTATCTATCATTAATTTTCTATCAAAGTTGCTTATGTTCTTCTACAAGAATTGTTCATGATGTTGTCTTGATTTATTTAGGTGTACAACTAGATAGATCTTGATAATTATCTATTGCTAGTTTAGGAGTCTTGATCCGTGTAATTGTCTTGATTTCCTATTCATAAGTGGCAATTTGTGATTAATGATTATGGTCAAGTTTTCAATAATTGCAAAGTGGAACATAACCTAAGTTGAACAATCCGAGCTTATGTGTTTGTTGCTTAGATCAACCTATCTTTCTCATCATAAAGCTGCCATTAAATTGAATTTAGAGAGCTTATTCTAGGTTGTTTAATGGTTAGAGATTAAATAGAGAGCTTGTTCTATTTAACGACAAACTAAGGAAAGATTGGGATAACAGAGCTTGTTGTTATCTACGGTTGTTAACTTTGATAGTTGGTTGATATTGATAGATCTGAAATTGATTCTTAATGATGTCTAGTGGTGGAGAATGAAACCTTAACCATATTTTTCATATTTGATTCTTCTTACTTACTTGTTTTCTTACTTTTATTTTGCTTATTTTTTATATTTATTTTTATTGGCTGGTTATACCGCCTAATTTGTATATTAACTTTGTTTTATTTTTATTGGCTGGTTATACCGCTGATAACTCGTATAATTATATAGTTTTTAGTTATGTTTTATTATTGTTTTGTGTCAAATACGAGTTATTATTGTTTAGTCTAATTGTGTTTATGATCTTTTATATTTTTATGTAATTTGGTGTTTTTCACAAGTTTCTTTGAGTGATTTCAGATTACTAGAATTAAGGGCAAATCCAGTTCAGTTCCAGTTCCGACACATTTTTCCATATCAGCTATATCTGGAGTTTCACTGAAGCAATAAGGCTGAACTTTGTAGCCGTGCAAAGCTAAGAGGCATATCTATCTTTTTCATGTTTTATACTTCTTGAAACGGAGTCGTTTTCCCTAGCGAAATCGACCATCAAGTTGGCTGATGTGCAATGACGTCTGTGCTGACCTGTTTTCGTATTTTGCAATTATCTGCTTATCCAAATCAGAAAATGAGCTGATTCCAATGGCTATGGATCCGTAACTGATACGGGAACCTTTGTCTAGAAGACCATATGATCAGATCAGGCCTCTTATATTGACGAAATCGACCATCAAGTTGGCTGATGTGCAATGACGTCTGTGCTGACATGTTTTCGTATTTTGCCCATATCTGCTTATCCACATCAGCAAATGAGCTGATTCCAACGGCTATGGATCCGTAACTGATAGGGTAACATTTTTCTCGAAGACCATGTGATCAGATAAGGCCTGTAAAATTGACAAAATCGACCATCAAGTTGGCTGATCAAAATCGTCATATATGACGAAAATTGTTAGAAAATGCACCCACCTATTATACCTACCTTTGAAATTTGTAAAGCTTGTCTCTTGTCATTTAGCCCTCCAAAATGTGTATAAATAGAGGGCCTTGGGTGATTGTAAGAGATCATATTGTACATTGGTAGGATATTAGCCTTTCTAATAAAATTCTCTAAGTTTTCTTCTTCTTTCTTTTCTCTAGTTTTCTTTTTCTTTAGAAAGGGCAAGAGGTTGGATAATTAATATTCTTCTTCTTCTTCTTTCTTTCTTTTATTTTCTTCTTAGATTCTATTTAATTTTATGTTTATAATGCCTATGCTAGGCTAAACTTCTATTTGGTTAAGGGTGATTTCAAAGCCCTAGACATGTTTTGTGATTGATTTTCAGATTCTATCTATCATTAATTTTCTATCAAAGTTGCTTATGTTCTTCTACAAGAATTGTTCATGATGTTGTCTTGATTTGTTTAGGTGTACAACTAGATAGATCTTGATAATTATCTATTGCTAGTTTAGGAGTCTTGATCCGTGTAATTGTCTTGATTTCCTATTCATAAGTGGCAATTTGTGATTAATGATTATAGTCAAGTTTTCAATAATTGCAAAGTAGAACATAACCTAAGTTGAACAATCCGAGCTTATGTGTTTGTTGCTTAGATCAACCTATCTTTCTCATCATAAAGCTGCCATTAAATTGAATCTAGAGAGCTTATTCTAGGTTGTTTGATGGTTAGAGATTAAATAGAGAGCTTGTTCTATTTAACGACAAACTAAGGAAAGATTGGGATAACAGAGCTTGTTGTTATCTACGGTTGTTAACTTTGATAGTTGGTTGATATTGATAGATCTGAAATTGATTCTTAATGATGTCTAGTGGTGGAGAATGAAACCTCAACCATATTTTTCATATTTGATTCTTCTTACTTACTTATTTTCTTACTTTTCTAGTTTGCTCATTTTTAAAAGTATATTTATTTTTATTGGCTGGTTATACCGCCTAATTTGTATATTAACTTTGTTTTATTTTTATTGGCTGGTTATACCGCCTAATTTAGTATATATATTTTTATTGGCTGGTTATACCGCCTTGCATCTTATTCTTATTATTTACTTTAGTTTAAATCTAGCTTCAAAAAACCCTTTTATTTTATTGTTTTCTTTGAACGTAAGTTATAAACTAATAACTCATAGATTAAAACCCAATCCCTGAGGACTCGACCCTTGCTAATCATTATACTTACAATTGATCTTTTTAGTGCAAGGTTAAATAAGATACACTCTTTTGGGTGCATCAAATTTTTGGCGCCGTTGCCGGGGATTGTTTTCTTTAGTTTATTTGTTACTTGGTTTATTCTTATTTTCAGTTCTAATGAGTTTTATTTTCTTGTACATACGGGTTTTTCTGATCAAATTTTGAAAAAAAAAAAAAAAAAAAAAAAAAAAACGATGGAATTGAGCAATCTAACACTTGAAGAGTTGGTGGCATACATGAACATGGAGAATCAACAAGCCAATCTCACCTTCCCAGTTCAACAATTTGCCATGGGAGGATGTCAAGGCCATCAAGTGTTCCAAGACCAACAGTATGATCATTACTCAAACACTTACCATGAGGGATCGTGGGATCATACTAATTATGGCTACTCGAAAAATTACCAAGAAGTAGATCCTTATGCCAATTACACTCATCCATCTAGCTTCAATCAATCATGGTCCCAAGAACCAGATCTTTTTCAACCACCACATATGACTCAAAACTCAGGTACTTCTTTAGAAGATCTTGTCTATTCTCTTGTTACTGATACATTGCAATTTCAACAGGAAACAAGGGCAAGCATCCAGAGTTTGGAAAAGCAAATGATCCAATTGACTAGTAGTATGGTGGGATGGGTAGCACAAAGATCTGAAGAACTCCCTGCCCAAACAATGATTAACCCAAAGGAGAATACTACTATTGTGACCTTGAGGAATGAGGAACAAGATGAGGATGAGACAAAATTAGAGATGAATTCTATTCTTGAGGATAATGAAGCCAATGATCCAAATAAGAGTATTTCAGCACCTGAGGTAACGTTTGAGATTCCAATTTTTACTAATGTTTCTTCTCCACCTTTTCCTAGTAGATTCGCAAAGTTCAAGGAGGATGAACATGAACAAGACACGCTGGAAACCTTAAACAGTTTGTTTGTGGATGTCATTCAACAAGTACCAAAAGATGCATCATTCCTCGATGAGATATGCACCACCAAGGATGATGGAATAATACTTGTAATGGAGAATGCATCCACTGTTGTGCAAAGAAAGCTTCCTCTCAAACGCATAAATTTGGGAAATTTCATGTATGAGCCTGACAAGCCGAAAAAGCCAAGAAGGGGTGTTGGTTAGATTCAAAACACTAACTCAAGTGTTAATTGGGAAGGCAGCCCAATTAAAGATGAAATTGCCAACCTTCCATATTCAGATTTGCTTTCTCTTTCATTTCCTTTTTCTTTTATTATTTTTATTGTTTTTATTTTTATTTCTTATGTTTCTTTGTTAATTGTGTTTACTGTTTTTAAGTTCATTTAGGCTGCATAAGTTTCTTTTGTTTAATAGTTCTTTTCTCTTACATATAATTCTTGCATTGGGGGATAATAGCATTACATTAATGACAATGTAAGAATTATGTGTGGGGGGAAGAATTTAGGATTTTATTTAGAGTGTTTTATTTTTGAGTCTTTTTATGTTGTTTTTTTTTTTTGATCCTTGTTTTGAAAATAACTAGATGTAAATATAATTTTTATTTTTTTTAACCCCGGTTAAATGGCGGATAACGGTACTCCGTGATTATTTAAATCGGTTCCATCAGCTACCCACAAAACTGATATTGTATATAAATTTCTCTTCCAATTTCTCTTTCAAATTTTTTTCATTTTTTTTTCAGGATGGATGATATTCTCACAAGATTGCAGAAACGATTTCCTCCCTTTCCTCGAAATATTTTACTAAAGCTTTACCAAGTTCGATTTGAAAGATTAAGAATGCTTATGCACAAAGGGATTCCTGGAGACATACGTTGGATAATTGAAGCCAAGGTACGTGAAGATGAATATCTTCCTGTTTTGCATTTACCAGGTACAGGTAGAAGCACTTTTGCAAAGAAGCGACGAGCAAAGCGCATGAGTTCAAATTGCCACAAATGTGCACGATGGACGTGTAATGGTAAATGTCATTCTATTGGGATTCCGTCCTCTAATCGAGATGATAAAATTGAATTCATTAAGGATGGACTGAGTAAGGAGAATTTGGGTAATATCCAACTTTCTCTTGAGACGCATCCTAGTGGAGACGTACAAAGAGAAATTCTTGATTTATGGCCGCAATTCCAAAGGGAATGGCAACATCTTGGGAATCTGATGTTAAAAGACCCTGTTTGCCAGCTTGTAAGAAAACTGGATGGGAAGCATATCCTCGACTCATAGAAGGTGTTTAAGCCGTTTCTGGACGTAAAACCAGAGGAAGATGTGAGCCACAATCACAACTACAATAAATGACTTCTCAGCTTTTGGTTTGATTTGCAATAACTTTATTTCGGTTTAATTTACGTGTTATTTGATTTGTTTAATTATTCTCATTTTTTTTATTTGTCTTTTACGATTGATTTTTCTTCTCTTTTTTTATTTTCTTCCTGAAATCACGCAAAAATCTTTTGTTAGGTTAACATTTTCTTCTGACAGGTCAAATACACTTTCGGCGACATTATTACTCTTGACTTTTACGGTTGATTTTTCTTCTCTTTTTGATTTTCTTCCTGAAATCACGCAAAAATCTTTTGTTAGGTTAACATTTTCTTCTGACAGGTCAGATACACTTTCGGCGACATTATTACTCTTGTCTGATTCACTACTCAGTCCTCTATATATTACACCATGTACTCATTCTCTTTCAGGCACTCGAAAAAAAGAAAAAAAAAAAAGAAAAAAAAAATGGAAAGTACTTCGTCCCAACGCATTAAAAAAATTTGTGTTTTTGGAGGTGCTTATCCAGGGAAAAATAACATATTCGCTGATGAAGCCATAAGAGTTGGAGTAATACTTGCCCAACAAAAGATCCAGTTGATTTATGGAGGCGGTAGTACGGGTTTAATGGGAGCAGTCGCTACAGCAGCACACGCCGGAGGAAGTCCAGTTCTAGGAATCGTGCCAAAACTATTCACAGATTTTTGTGGACCTACCTTGGGTAAGGAAATACAAGTCTGGAGTATCCCTGAACGGATAACAATCATGTACACCATTCTGCCGATGCATTCATTGCTTTACCAGGAGGTCTGGGTACATTGGAAGAAATAGCTTGCGTGGCTTCTTGGTCATCTTTGGTCACAAATAAGAAACCCATTGGTTTGCTTAATATTAATGGTTATTTTAGTAATTTGCTTTCATATTTAGATAATGCTGTGGATAATGGATTCATGTTTTCAGAGGCAAGGAGAACCATAATTTCTGCTACAACCATTGAAGATTTACTCAAAAAGCTCCAAGCTTATGAGTATTTATCTGCTACGGTTATTTCGCAAACGCTCGGAAAAAGAAAAAGAGATATGGACGAGCAAGGAGTGGATTGCACTTTGTCTTTGTGACATTATCTAACATTTTGTTTGTTGTGTCTCAGTTATAATAAGTGGTTAGCAACCTCTACAGGTAATATCTCCTAAATTTTACCTTCTTAAAAAAAAAAAAAAAAGTTTGTTGTGTTTTAAGCAATTTAGAAGTATTCATTCTGAACAAGGTCTGAGTAAGGGAGACTTGAGACATACCTTGTCAGTTTGATTTCTTCTTTTCAAAAAAAAAAAAAAGTTTGTTGTGTTTTAAGCAATTTAGAAGTATTCATTCTGAACAAGGTCTGAGTAAGGGAGACTTGAGACATATCTTGTCAGTTTGATTTTAATCTTTTTATGTTTACTTGTTAATTTTTGTTTAGTATTTTAGGATTATTTAGGTTGCATGAGTTTGTTTTGTTTTGAGTCTTAGCTGTTCCTATTCTTATGTTATTAGTTCTTTTCTCTTACACATAATTCTTTCATTTGGGTTAATAGACTTACATTGAGGACAATGTAAGAATTAAGTGTGGGGGGGAATGATTTAGGATTTCTTTTATTTTTGTCTACTATTTTTTTTTTATGAGTCTTTATTATTATTATTATTTTAGTGTGTTTTAGTTCCTTTTTAATACAATGATGAGATATGAATTGGATAGGTCTAAACTGGTTATTAGTGAGAAGATTTTCATAAGAATTAAGCTTGATACTAATTTTTATGAGCCAATGTTAATATGATATGTTGATTGAGAAAGAAGCATGTTTAGACTTAATCTGACTTGTATAATCATCCTTGTGAGTTTTTGAGCCTATAATGATTGATGCATTATACAAATCAATCTAATTTCTTTCTTGAGTGCTCTTATGATTACATGATTCTCTAGAACTTGCTTTAAACCGTTTGAGACTATATTGATACATGTGACAACATGAATATGATAGAGGCATTAGGATTTTTAGCCAGGGCCAAACAACCATCCCTTATTGATGTTCCAAGAGAACACACCCTTAGTGAACCAATTTGAGCCTACATTGAATAAGCTATCTCTTTGGTAACCATAACTTGTCCCTAACCTAAATATACTTATATCTTTACCTTTGTTCCAAAGATGAATTAGCATGATTTGAGACAAGTTGCAAAGACAAGGGATATTTTTTTGGTTAGAAACAAGAAATAAGTGTGGGGGGAAAAGAAAAGAAAAGTCAAGAGAAAAAGAAATGGAATACTGGCAAATACATTCCTATATAAAAAAAAAAAAAAAAATTGAATCATCTCTTGAATTTGTGGAAAAAGAAAAAGATGTTACAAAGTTGTTTAGAATGAAGAAAAGGCCCAACATGAATATCCGGCCTAGGTGACTATGTACTTGTAAAGAGTTTTGAGAAGTTTCTTTGTATAATCTTTTTATGTCTCTAAACTTTATGAACTCTTTGGAACCTTTGTGATATCTTTATCCTTTTGTTCTTCAACCACATTACAAACCCCTTGGCCCCATTACAACCTTGATTAAAGACCTCTTGATTTATGAAGTTGCATGATCTTTTAGTGGAGAATAGGTGGACAAGCAAGCATATGGTAGAAGTGTTTTCATGAGATTGATTGAGTGTAAACACTTTACCACTACTTTAAAGAGTGAAAATCAAGAGAGTATCCCATGTGAGAAGTTGAGATTAAATTTGAACATGCACTATTTTGATTGAGATATGTTATGCTAATATTGGCTTAACTCAAACAATTTACATTCAAGCATGATTTTTTGTGAAATTCTTTAAGCTATTGATTAGTTTATAAAGACTTGTTCAAAGATTGTCTCTAATTTGTATTGAAAGGTGATGCACCCAAAAGAGTGTATCTTATTTAACCTTGCACTAAAAAGATCAATTGTAAGTATAGTAGTTAGCAAGGGTCGAGTCCTCAGGGATTGGGTTTTAGTTTATAAGTTAATAGTTTATAACTTACGTTCAAAGAAAACAAGAAAAGAAAAGGGGTTTTTGAAGCCAGATTTAAACTAAAGTAAATAATAAGAATAAGATGCAAGGCGGTATAACCAGCCAATAAAGATATATATACTAAATTAGGCGGTATAACCAGCCAATAAAAATATATATACTAAATTAGGCGGTATAACCAGCCAATAAAAATACAACAAAGTTAATATACAAATTAGGCGGTATAACCAGCCAATAAAAATAAATATAAAAAATAAGCAAACTAAAAGTAAGAAAACAAGTAAGTAAGAAGAATCAAATATGAAAAATATGGTTAAGGTTTCATTCTCCACCACTAGACATCATTAAGAATCAATTTCAGATCTATCAATATCAACCAACTATCAAAGTTAACAACCGTAGATAACAACAAGCTCTGTTACCCCAATCTTTCCTTAGTTTGTCGTTAAATAGAACAAGCTCTCTATTTAATCTCTAACCATTAAACAACCTAGAATAAGCTCTCTAAATTCAATTTAATGGCAGCTTTATGATGAGAAAGATAGGTTGATCTAAGCAACAAACACATAAGCTCGGATTGTTCAACTTAGGTTATGTTCCACTTTGCAATTATTGAAAACTTGACCATAATCATTAATCACAAATTGCCACTTATGAATAGGAAATCAAGACAATTACACGGATCAAGACTCCTAAACTAGCAATAGATAATTATCAAGATCTATCTAGTTGTACACCTAAATAAATCAAGACAACATCATGAACAATTCTTGTAGAAGAACATAAGCAACTTTGATAGAAAATTAATGATAGATAGAATCTGAAAATCAATCACAAAACATGTCTAGGGCTTTGAAATCACCCTTAACCAAATAGAAGTTTAGCCTAGCATAGGCATTGTAAACATAAACATAAAATTAAAGAAAATCTAAGAAGAAAATAAAAGAAAGAAAGAAGAAGAGGAAGAATATTAATTATCCAACCTCTTGCTCTCTCTAAAGAAAAAGAAAACTAGAGAAAAGAAAGAAAACTAGAGAAAAGAAAGAAGAAGAAAACTTAGAGAATTTTATTAAAATGGCTAATATCCTACCTATGTACAATATGATCCTCTACAATCATCCAAGGCCCTCTATTTATACACATTTTGGAGGGCTAAATGACAAGAGACAAGCTTTACAAATTTCAAAGGTAGGTATAATAGGTGGGTGCATTTTCTAACAATTTTCGTCATACATGACGATTTTGATCAGCCAACTTGATGGTCGATTTTGTCAATTTTGCAGGCCTTATCTGATCACATGGTCTTCTAGAAAAATGTTACCCTGTCAGTTACTGATCCATAGCCATTGGAATCATCTCATTTGCTGATGTGGATAAGAAGATATGGGCAAAATACGAAAACAGGTCAGCACAGACGTCATTGCACATCAGCCAACTTGATGGTCGATTTCGCTAGGGAAAACGACTCCGTTTCAAGAAGTGTAAAACATGAAAAAGATAGATATGCCTCTTAGCTTTGCACGGCTACAAATTTCAGCCTTATTGCTTCAGTGAAACTCGAGATATAGCTGATATGGCAAAAGGTGTCGGAACTGGAACTGAACTGGATTTACCCTTAATTCTAGTAATCTGAAATCACTCAAAGAAACTTGTGAAAAACACCAAAATACATAAAGATCATAAACACAATTAGACTAAACAATAATAACTCGTATTTGACACAAAACAATAATAAAACATAACTAAAAACTATATAATTATACGAGTTATCACACCCCCACACTTAGATTGTTGCTAGTCCCTAGCAACGACTCAATAAAAATAAAATAAGAAAATCTAATCTAATCCACTTTCGTAGGAAATCACGGTGGCACTTAGCATGTGACACAAGCCTTTAAACCCCTAGGTGTCCCTAGTGGACGAGTTTAGTCTCGTGAGGGTTTACTAGGACGATACCCACAAACATTGAAAACATAAGAAAAACTAAATATAATAATTATAACTAATCCTTCCAATATAAATTAGAGATAATCATTGGACAAGTCTTAAAAACTAATCAATAGCTCAAAGAAATTCACAAAAAATCTTGCTTGAATGTAAATAGTTTGAGTTAAGCCAATATTAACATAACATATTTCAATCAAAATAGTGCATATTCAAACTTAATCTCAACTTCTCACATGGGATACTCCCTTGATTTTCACTCTTTAAAGTAGTGGTAAAGTGTTTACACTCAATCAATCTCATGAAAACACTTCTACCATATGCTTGCTTGTCCACCTATTCTCCACTAAAAGATCATGCAACTTCATAAATCAAGAGGTCTTTAATCAAGGTTGTAATGGGGCCAAGGGGTTTGTAATGTGGTTGAAGAACAAAAGGATAAAGATATCACAAAGGTTCCAAAGAGTTCATAAAGTTTAGAGACATAAAAAGATTATACAAAGAAACTTCTCAAAACTCTTTACAAGTACATAGTCACCTAGGCCGGATATTCATGTTGGGCCTTTTCTTCATTCTAAACAACTTTGTAACATCTTTTTCTTTTTCCACAAATTCAAGAGATGATTCATATATATATATTTTTTTTACATAGGAATGTATTTTCCAGTATTCCATTTCTTTTTCTCTTGACTTTTCTTTTCTTTTCCCCCCACACTTATTTCTTGTTTCTAACCAAAAAAATATCCCTTGTCTTTGCAACTGGTCTCAAATCATGCTAATTCATCTTTGGAACAAAGGTAAAGATATAAGTATATTTAGGTTAGGGACAAGTTATGGTTACCAAAGAGATAGCTTATTCAATGTAGGCTCAAACTGGTTCACTAAGGGTGTGTTCTCTTGGAACATCAATAAGGGATGGCTGTTTGGCTCTGGTTATAATCCTAATGCCTCTATCATATTCATGTTGTCACATGTATCAATATAGTCTCAAACGGTTTAAAGCAAGTTCTAGAGAATCATGTAATCATAAGAGCACTCAAGAAAGAAATTAGATTGATTTGTATAATGCATCAATCATTTTAGGCTCAAAAACTCACAATGATGATTATACAAGTCAGTTTTAAGTCTAAACATGCTTCTTTCTCAATCAACATATCATATTAACATTGGCTCATAAAAATTAGTATCAAGCTTAATTCTCATGAAAATTTTCTCACTAATAAATCTGTTTTAGACTTATGCAATTCATATCTCATCATAGTATTGAAAAGGAACTAAAACACACTAAAAATAATAATAAAGACTCATAAAAAAAAATAGTAGACAAAAATAAAAGAAATCCTAAATCCTTCCCCCCACACTTAATTCTTACATTGTCCTCAATGTAAGTCTATTAACTCAAATGAAAGAATCATGTGTAAGAGAAAAGAACTAATAACATAAGAATAGGAACAACTAAGACTCAAAACAAAACAAACTCATGCAACCTAAATAATCCTAAAATACTAAACAAAAATTAACAAGTAAACATAAAAAGATTAAAATCAAATTGACAAGGTATGTCTCAAGTCTCCCTTACTCAGACCTTGTTCAGAATGAATACTTCTAAATTGCTTAAAACACAACAATTTTTTTTTTTTTTTTGAAAAGAAGAAATCAAACTGACAAGGTATGTCTCAAGTCTCCCTTACTCAGACCTTGTTCAGAATGAATACTTCTAAATTGCTTAAAACACAACAAACTTTTTTTTTTTTTAAATTAGCAAAATATGTCTCTTACCCCCTACTAAAATATGACATTGTCCCCAATGTCAAATTTTAAAGGTAGAATTTAGGAGATATTACCTGCAGAGGTTGCTAACCACTTATTATAACTGAGACACAACAAACAAAATGTTAGATAATGTCACAAAGACAAAGTACAATCCACTCCTTGCTCGTCCATATCTCTTTTTCTTTTTCCGAGCGTTTGCGAAACAACCGTAGCAGATAAACACTCATAAGCTTGGAGCTTTTTGAGTAAATCTTCAATGGTTGTAGCAGAAATTATGGTTCTCCTTGCCTCTGAAAACATGAATCCATTATCCACAGCATTATCTAAATATGAAAGCAAATTACTAAAATAACCATTAATATTAAGCAAACCAATGGGTTTCTTATTTGTGACCAAAGATGACCAAGAAGCCACGCAAGCTATTTCTTCCAATGTACCCAGACCTCCTGGTAAAGCAATGAATGCATCGGCAGAATGGTACATGATTGTTATCCGTTCAGGGATACTCCAGACTTGTATTTCCTTACCCACGGTAGGTCCACAAAAATCTGTGAATAGTTTTGGCACGACTCCTAGAACTGGACTTCCTCCGGCGTGTGCTGCTGTAGCGACTGCTCCCATTAAACCCGTACTACCGCCTCCATAAATCAAGTGGATCTTTTGTTGGGCAAGTATTACTCCAACTCTTATGGCTTCATCAGCGAATATGTTATTTTTCCCTGGATAAGCACCTCCAAAGACACAAATTTTTTTAATGCGCTGGGATGAAGTACTTTCCATTTTTTTTTTCTTCGAGTGCCTGAAAGAGAATGAGTACATGGTGTAATATATAGAGGACTCAGTAGTGAATCAGACAAGAGTAATAATGTCGCCGAAAGTGTATCTGACCTGTCAGAAGAAAATGTTAACCTAACAAAAGATTTTTGCGTGATTTCAGGAAGAAAATCAAAAAGAGAAGAAAAATCAACCATAAAAGTCAAGAGTAATAATGTCGCCGAAAGTGTATTTGACCTGTCAGAAGAAAATGTTAACCTAACAAAAGATTTTTGCGTGATTTCAGGAAGAAAATCAAAAAGAGAAGAAAAATCAACCGTAAAAGACAAATAAAAAAAAAAGAGAATAATTACACAAATCGAACAACACGTAAATTAAATCGAAGTAAAGTTATTGCAAATCAAACCAAAAGCTGAGAAGTCATTTATTGTAGTTGTGATTGTGGCTCACATCTTCCTCTGGTTTTACGTCCAGAAACGGCTTAAACGCCTTCTATGAGTCGAGGATATGCTTCCCATCCAGTTTTCTTACAAGCTGGCAAACAGGGTCTTTTAACATCAGATTCCCAAGATGCTGCCATTCCCTTTGGAATTGCGGCCATAAATCAAGAATTTCTGTTTGTACGTCTCCACTAGGATGCGTCTCAAGAGAAAGTTGGATATTACCCAAATTCTCCTTACTCAGTCCATCCTTAATGAATTCAATTTTATCATCTCGATTAGAGGACGGAATCCCAATAGAACGACATTTACCGTTACACGTCCATCGTGCACATTTGTGGCAATTTGAACTCATGCGCTTTGCTCGTCGCTTCTTTGCAAAAGTGCTTCTACCTGTACCTGGTAAATGCAAAATAGGAAGATATTCATCTTCACGTACCTTGGCTTCAATTATCCAACGTATGTCGTCAGGAATCCCTTTGTGCATAAGCATTCTTAATCTTTCAAGTCGAACTTGGTAAAGCTTCAGTAAAATATTTCGAGGAAAAGGGGGAAATCGTTTCTCCAATCTTGTGAGAATATCATCCATCCTGAAGAAAAAAAATGAAAAAAATTGAAAGACAAATTGGAAGACAAATTTATATACAATATCAGTTTTGTGGGTAGCTGAAGGAACCGATTTAAATAATCACGGAGTACCGTTATCCGCCATTTAACCGGGGTTAAAAAAAAATTATATTTACATCTAGTTATTTTCAAAACAAGGATCAGAAAGAAACACAACATAAAAAGACTCAAAAACAAAACACTCTAAATAAAATCCTAAATTCTTCCCCCCACACATAATTTTTACATTGTCATTAATGTAATGCTATTATCCCCCAATGCAAGAATTATATGTAAGAGAAAAGAACTATTAAACAAAAGAAACTTATGCAGCCTAAATGAACTTAAAAACAGTAAACACAATTAACAAAGAAACATAAGAAATCAAAAATAAAAACAATAAAAATAATAAAAGAAAAAGGAAAAGAAAGAGAAAGCAAATCTGAATATCGAAGGTTGGTAATTTCATCTTTAATTGGGCTGTCTTCCCAATTAACACTTGAGTTAGTGTTTTGAATCTAACCAACACCCTTTCTTGGCTTTTTAGGCTTGTCAGGCTCATACATGAAATTTCCCAAATTTATGCGTTTGAGAGGAAGCTTTCTTTGCACAACAGTGGATGCATTCTCCATTACAAGTATTATTCCATCATCCTTGGTGGTGCATATCTCATCGAGGAATGGTGCATCTTTTGGTACTTGTTGAATGACATCCACAAACAAACTGTTTAAGGTTTCCAGCGTGTCTTGTTCATGTTCATCCTCCTTGAACTTTGCGAATATACTAGGAAAAGGTGGAGAAGAAACATTAGTAAAAATTGGAATCTCAAACGTTACCTCAGGTGCCGAAATACTCTTATTTGTATTTGTGGCTTCATTATCCTCAAGAATAGAATCCATCTCTAATTCTGTCTCATCCTCATCTTGTTCCTCATTCCTCAAGGTCACAATAGTAGTATTCTCCTTTGGGTTAACCATCGTTTGGGCTGGGAGTTCTTCAGATCTTTGTGCTACCCATCCCACCATACTACTAGCCAATTGGCTCATTTGCTTTTCCAAACTCTGGATGCTTGCCCTTGTTTCCTGTTGAAATTGCAAAGAATCAGTAACAAGAGAATAGACAAGATCTTCTAAAGAAGTACCTGAGTTTTGAGTCATATGTGGTGGTTGAAAAAGATCTGGTTCTTGAGACCATGATTGATTGAAGCTAGATGGATGAGTGTAATTGGCATAAGGATCTACTTCTTGGTAATTTTCTGAGTAGCCATAATTAGTATGATCCCACCATCCCTCATGGTAAGTGTTTGAGTAATGATCATACTGTTGGTCTTGGAACACTTGATGGCCTTGACATCCTCCCATGGCCAATTGTTGAACTGGGTAGGTGAGATTGGCTTGTTGATTTTCCATGTTCATGTATGCCACCAACTCTTCAAGTGTTAGATTGCTCAATTCCATCGTTGTTTTTTTTTTTTTTTTTTTTTTTTCAAAATTTGATAAGAAAAACTTGTATGTACAAGAAAATAGAACTAATTAGAACTGAAAATAAGAATAAACCAAGTAACAAATAAACTAAAGAAAACAATCCCCGGCAACGGCGCCAAAAATTTGATGCACCCAAAAGAGTGTATCTTATTTAACCTTGCACTAAAAAGATCAATTGTAAGTATAGTAGTTAGCAAGGGTCGAGTCCTCAGGGATTGGGTTTTAGTTTATAAGTTAATAGTTTATAACTTACGTTCAAAGAAAACAAGAAAAGAAAAGGGGTTTTTGAAGCCAGATTTAAACTAAAGTAAATAATAAGAATAAGATGCAAGGCGGTATAACCAGCCAATAAAGATATATATACTAAATTAGGCGGTATAACCAGCCAATAAAAATATATATACTAAATTAGGCGGTATAACCAGCCAATAAAAATACAACAAAGTTAATATACAAATTAGGCGGTATAACCAGCCAATAAAAATAAATATAAAAAATAAGCAAACTAAAAGTAAGAAAACAAGTAAGTAAGAAGAATCAAATATGAAAAATATGGTTAAGGTTTCATTCTCCACCACTAGACATCATTAAGAATCAATTTCAGATCTATCAATATCAACCAACTATCAAAGTTAACAACCGTAGATAACAACAAGCTCTGTTACCCCAATCTTTCCTTAGTTTGTCGTTAAATAGAACAAGCTCTCTATTTAATCTCTAACCATTAAACAACCTAGAATAAGCTCTCTAAATTCAATTTAATGGCAGCTTTATGATGAGAAAGATAGGTTGATCTAAGCAACAAACACATAAGCTCGGATTGTTCAACTTAGGTTATGTTCCACTTTGCAATTATTGAAAACTTGACCATAATCATTAATCACAAATTGCCACTTATGAATAGGAAATCAAGACAATTACACGGATCAAGACTCCTAAACTAGCAATAGATAATTATCAAGATCTATCTAGTTGTACACCTAAATAAATCAAGACAACATCATGAACAATTCTTGTAGAAGAACATAAGCAACTTTGATAGAAAATTAATGATAGATAGAATCTGAAAATCAATCACAAAACATGTCTAGGGCTTTGAAATCACCCTTAACCAAATAGAAGTTTAGCCTAGCATAGGCATTGTAAACATAAACATAAAATTAAAGAAAATCTAAGAAGAAAATAAAAGAAAGAAAGAAGAAGAGGAAGAATATTAATTATCCAACCTCTTGCTCTCTCTAAAGAAAAAGAAAACTAGAGAAAAGAAAGAAAACTAGAGAAAAGAAAGAAGAAGAAAACTTAGAGAATTTTATTAAAATGGCTAATATCCTACCTATGTACAATATGATCCTCTACAATCATCCAAGGCCCTCTATTTATACACATTTTGGAGGGCTAAATGACAAGAGACAAGCTTTACAAATTTCAAAGGTAGGTATAATAGGTGGGTGCATTTTCTAACAATTTTCGTCATACATGACGATTTTGATCAGCCAACTTGATGGTCGATTTTGTCAATTTTGCAGGCCTTATCTGATCACATGGTCTTCTAGAAAAATGTTACCCTGTCAGTTACTGATCCATAGCCATTGGAATCAGCTCATTTGCTGATGTGGATAAGAAGATATGGGCAAAATACGAAAACAGGTCAGCACAGACGTCATTGCACATCAGCCAACTTGATGGTCGATTTCGCTAGGGAAAACGACTCCGTTTCAAGAAGTGTAAAACATGAAAAAGATAGATATGCCTCTTAGCTTTGCACGGCTACAAATTTCAGCCTTATTGCTTCAGTGAAACTCGAGATATAGCTGATATGGCAAAAGGTGTCGGAACTGGAACTGAACTGGATTTACCCTTAATTCTAGTAATCTGAAATCACTCAAAGAAACTTGTGAAAAACACCAAAATACATAAAGATCATAAACACAATTAGACTAAACAATAATAACTCGTATTTGACACAAAACAATAATAAAACATAACTAAAAACTATATAATTATACGAGTTATCAAAAGGATTAGGAATAAATATTTTTAGTATATGTAGTTTATTTATATTTTAGTTTTTCAATGTTTGTGGGTATCGTTCTAGTAAACCCTCACGAGACTAAACTCGTCCACTAGGGACACCTAGGGGTTTAAAGGCTTGTGTCACATGCTAAGTGCCACCGTGATTTCCTACGAAAGTGGATTAGATTAGATTTTCTTATTTTATTTTTATTGAGTCGTTGCTAGGGACTAGCAACAATCTAAGTGTGGGGGTGTGATAACTCGTATAATTATATAGTTTTTAGTTATGTTTTATTATTGTTTTGTGTCAAATACGAGTTATTATTGTTTAGTCTAATTGTGTTTATGATCTTTTATATTTTTATGTAATTTGGTGTTTTTCACAAGTTTCTTTGAGTGATTTCAGATTACTAGAATTAAGGGCAAATCCAGTTCAGTTCCAGTTCCGACACATTTTTCCATATCAGCTATATCTGGAGTTTCACTGAAGCAATTAGGCTGAACTTTGTAGCCGTGCAAAGCTAAGAGGCATATCTATCTTTTTCATGTTTTATACTTCTTGAAACAGAGTCGTTTTCCCTATCGAAATCGACCATCAAGTTGGCTGATGTGCAATGACGTCTGTGCTGACCTGTTTTCGTATTTTGCCCATATCTGCTTATCAAAATCAGAAAATGAGCTGATTCCAATGGCTATGGATCCGTAACTGATACGGGAACCTTTGTCTAGAAGACCATATGATCAGATCAGGCCTCTAATATTGACGAAATCGACCATCAAGTTGGCTGATGTGCAATGACGTCTGTGCTGACATGTTTTCGTATTTTGCCCATATCTGCTTATCCACATCAGCAAATGAGCTGATTCCAACGGCTATGGATCCGTAACTGATAGGGTAACATTTTGCTAGAAGACCATGTGATCAGATAAGGCCTACAAAATTGACAAAATCGACCATCAAGTTGGCTGATCAAAATCGTCATGTATGACGAAAATTGTTAGAAAATGCACCCACCTATTATACCTACCTTTGAAATTTGTAAAGCTTGTCTCTTGTCATTTAGCCCTCCAAAATGTGTATAAATAGAGGGCCTTGGGTGATTGTAAGAGATCATATTGTACATTGGTAGGATATTAGCCTTTGTAATAAAATTCTCTAAGTTTTCTTCTTCTTTCTTTTCTCTAGTTTTCTTTTTCTTTAGAAAGGGCAAGAGGTTGGATAATTAATATTCTTCTTCTTCTTCTTTCTTTCTTTTATTTTCTTCTTAGATTCTATTTAATTTTATGTTTATAATGCCTATGCTAGGCTAAACTTCTATTTGGTTAAGGGTGATTTCAAAGCCCTAGACATGTTTTGTGATTGATTTTCAGATTCTATCTATCATTAATTTTCTATCAAAGTTGCTTATGTTCTTCTACAAGAATTGTTCATGATGTTGTCTTGATTTGTTTAGGTGTACAACTAGATAGATCTTGATAATTATCTATTGCTAGTTTAGGAGTCTTGATCCGTGTAATTGTCTTGATTTCCTATTCATAAGTGGCAATTTGTGATTAATGATTATAGTCAAGTTTTCAATAATTGCAAAGTAGAACATAACCTAAGTTGAACAATCCGAGCTTATGTGTTTGTTGCTTAGATCAACCTATCTTTCTCATCATAAAGCTGCCATTAAATTGAATCTAGAGAGCTTATTCTAGGTTGTTTGATGGTTAGAGATTAAATAGAGAGCTTGTTCTATTTAACGACAAACTAAGGAAAGATTGGGATAACAGAGCTTGTTGTTATCTACGGTTGTTAACTTTGATAGTTGGTTGATATTGATAGATCTGAAATTGATTCTTAATGATGTCTAGTGGTGGAGAATGAAACCTCAACCATATTTTTCATATTTGATTCTTCTTACTTACTTATTTTCTTACTTTTCTAGTTTGCTCATTTTTAAAAGTATATTTATTTTTATTGGCTGGTTATACCGCCTAATTTGTATATTAACTTTGTTTTATTTTTATTGGCTGGTTATACCGCCTAATTTAGTATATATATTTTTATTGGCTGGTTATACCGCCTTGCATCTTATTCTTATTATTTACTTTAGTTTAAATCTAGCTTCAAAAAACCCTTTTATTTTATTGTTTTCTTTGAACGTAAGTTATAAACTAATAACTCATAGATTAAAACCCAATCCCTGAGGACTCGACCCTTGCTAATCATTATACTTACAATTGATCTTTTTAGTGCAAGGTTAAATAAGATACACTCTTTTGGGTGCATCAACCGCCTAATTTAGTATATATATTTTTATTGGCTGGTTATACCGCCTAATTTAGTATATATATTTTTATTGGCTGGTTATACCGCCTTGCATCTTATTCTTATTATTTACTTTAGTTTAAATCTGGCTTCAAAAACCCATTTTCTTTTATTGTTCTTGAATTTAAGTTTTAAACTATTAACTTATAAACTAAAACCCAATCCCTGAGGACTCGACCCTTGCTAACTACTATACTTACAATTTATCTTTTTAGTGCAAGGTTAAATAAGATACACTCTTTTGGGTGCATCAAAACCCATTGGTTTGCTTAATATTAATGGTTATTTTAGTAATTTGCTTTCATATTTAGATAATGCTGTGGAAAATGGATTCATGTTTTCAGAGGCAAGGAGAACCATAATTTCTGCTACAACCATTGAAGATTTACTCAAAAAGCTTCAAGCTTATGAGTGTTTATCTGCTACGGTTGTTTCGCAAACGCTCGGAAAAAGAAAAAGAGATATGGACGAGCAAGGAGTGGATTGCACTTTGTCTTTGTGACATTATCTAACATTTTGCTTGTTGTGTCTCAGTTATAATAAGTGGTTAGCAACCTCTGCAGGTAATATCTCCTAAATTCTACCTTTAAAATTTGACATTGGGGACAATGTCATATTTTAGTAGGGGGTAAGGGACATATTTTGCTAGTTTAAAAAAAAAAATTTGTTGTATTTTAAGACATTTAGAAGTATACATTCTGAACAAGGTCTGAGTAAGGGAGACTTGAGACATACCTTGTCAGTTTGATTTAATCTTCTTCAAAAAAAAAAAAATTGTTTAGACTTAGTGTGTTTTTAGTGTGTTTTAGTTACTTTCAATACTATGATGAGATATGAATTGCATAAGTCTAAAACAGATTTATTAGTGAGAAGATTTTCATGAGAATTGAGCTTGATATCAACCTTTTTATGAGCCAATGTTAATATGATATGTTGATTGAGAAAGAAGCATGTTTAGACTTAATCTGACTTGTATAATCATCCTTGTGAGTTTTTGAGCCTATAATGATTGATGCATTATATAAATCATTCTAATTTCTTTCTTGAGTGCTCTTATGATTACATGATTCTCTAGAACTTGCTTTAGACCTTGTTGAGACTATATTGATGCATGTGACAACATGAATATGATAGAGGCATTAGGATTTTTAGTCAGGGCCAAACAGCCATCCCTTATTGATGTTCCAAGAGAACACACCCTTAGTGAACCAATTTGAGCCTACATTGAATAAGCTATCTCTTTGGTAACCATAACTTGTCCCTAACCTAAATATACTTATATCCTTACCTTTGTTCCAAAGATGAATTAGCATGTTTTGAGACAAGTTGCAAAGACAAGGAAGATCTATTGAAAATTTGGGTTAGAAACAAGAAATAAGTGTGGGGGGGAAAGAAAAGAAAAGTCAAGAGAAAAGAAAAGAAAAAAAAAAGAAAGAAATGGAATACTGGCAAATACATTCCTATGTAAAAAAAATATATATGAATCATCTCTTGAATTTGGGGAAAAAGAAAAAGATGTTACAAAGTTGTTTAGAATGAAGAAAAGGCCCAACATGAATATCCGGCCTAGGTGACTATGTACTTGTAAAGAGTTTTGAGAAGTTTCTTTGTATGATCTTATTATGTCTCTAAACTTTATGAACTCTTTGGAACCTTTGTGATATCTTTATCCTTTTGTTCTTCAACCACATTACAAACCCCTTGGCCCCATTACAACCTTGATTAAAGACCTCTTGATTCATGAAGTTGTATGATCTAAATAGTGGAGAATAGGTGGACAAGCAAGAATATGGTAGAACTGTTTTCATGAGATTGATTGAGTGTAAACACTTTACCACTACTTTAAAGAATGAAAATCATGAGAGTATCCCATGTGAGTAGTTGAGATTAAGTTTGAATATGCACTATTTTGATTGAAATATGTTATGTTAATATTGGCTTAACTCAAACAATTTACATTCAAGCATGATTTTTTATGAAATTCTTTAAGCTATTGATTAGTTTATAAGACTTGTTCAAAGATTGTCTCTAATGTGTATTGAAAGGATTAGGAGTAAATATTTTTAGTAAATGTAGTTTATTTATATTTTAGTTTTTCAATGTTTGTGGGTATCGTTCTAGTAAACCCTCACGAGATTAGCACTCGTCCACTAGGGACACCTAGGGGTTTAAAGGCTTGTGTCACATGCTAAGTGCCACCGTGATTTCCTACGAAAGTGGATTAGATTAGATTTTCTTATTTTATTTTTATTTGTTTTTGCTCGAGGACTAGCAACAATCTAAGTGTGGGGGTGTGATAACTCGTATAATTATATAGTTTTTAGTTATGTTTTATTATTGTTTTGTGTCAAATATGAGTTATTATTGCTTAGTCTAATTGTGTTTATGATCTTTTATATTTTTATGTAATTTGGTGTTTTTTTACGAGTTTCTTTGAGTGATTTCAGATTACTAGGTTAAATCAACAATTAAGGGCAAATTCAGTTCAGTTCCAGTTCCGACACCTTTTGCCATATCAGCTATATCTGGAGTTTCACTGAAGCAATAAGGCTGAAATTTTAACCGTTCAAAGTTAAGAGGCATATCTAACTTTTTCATGTTTTACACTTCTTGAAACGGAGTCGTTTTCCCTAGCGAAATCGACCATCAAGTTGGCTGATGAGCAATGACGTCTGTGCTGACCTGTTTTGGTATTTTACCCATATCTTCTGATCCACATCAGCAAATGAGCTGATTCTAACGGCTATGGATCACCGACTGATAGGGGAACATTTTTCTAGAAGACCATTTGATCAGATCTAGCCTCCAATATTGACAAAATCGATCATCAAGCTGGCTGATCAGAATTGTCATACAATATGACGAAAATTGTTAGAAAAATGCACCCACCTATTATACCTACCTTTGAAATTTATAAAGCTTGTCTCTTGTCATTTAGCTCTCCAAAATGTGTATAAATAGAGGGCCTTGGATGATTGTAAGAGACATTGTACATTGGTAGGATATTAGCCATTGTAATAAAATTCTCTAAGTGAAATTCTTCTTTCTTTTCTCTAGTTTTCATTTTCTTTATTTTTTTCTTCTTCTTTCTTTCTTTTATTTCCTTCATAGATTCTCTTTAATTTTATGTTTATGTTTACAATGCCTATGCTAGGCCAAACTTCTATTTTGTTAAGGGTGATTTCAAAGCCCTAGACATGTTTTGTGATTGATTTTCAGATTCTATCTATCATTAATTTTCTATCAAAGTTGCTTATGTTCTTCTACAAGAATTGTTCATGATGTTGTCTTGATTTATTTAGGTGTACAACTAGATAGATCTTGATAATTATCTATTGCTAGTCTAGGAGTCTTGATCCGTGTAATTGTCTTGATTTCCTATTCATAAGTGGCAATTTGTGATTAATGATTATGGTCAAGTTTTCAATAATTGCAAAGTGGAACATAACCTAAGTTGAACAATCCGAGCTTATGTGTTTGTTGCTTAGATCAACCTATCTTTCTCATCATAAAGCTGCCATTAAATTGAATTTAGAGAGCTTATTCTAGGTTGTTTAATGGTTAGAGATTAAATAGAGAGCTTGTTCTATTTAACGACAAACTAAGGAAAGATTGGGATAACAGAGCTTGTTGTTATCTACGGTTGTTAACTTTGATAGTTGGTTGATATTGATAGATCTGAAATTGATTCTTAATGATGTCTAGTGGTGGAGAATGAAACCTTAACCATATTTTTCATATTTGATTCTTCTTACTTACTTGTTTTCTTACTTTTCTAGTTTGCTTATTTTTAAAACTATATTTATTTTTATTGGCTGGTTATACCGCCTAATTTGTATATTAACTTTGTTTTATTTTTATTGGCTGGTTATACCGCCTAATTTAGTATATATATTTTTATTGGCTGGTTATACCGCCTTGCATCTTATTCTTATTATTTACTTTAGTTTAAATCTGGCTTCAAAAACCCTTTTTCTTTTATTGTTTTCTTTGAACGTAAGTTATAAACTAATAACTCATAGATTAAAACCCAATCCTTGAGGACTCGACCCTTGCTAATCATTATACTTACAATTGATCTTTTTAGTGCAAGGTTAAATAAGATACACTCTTTTGGGTGCATCAAAAATAAAAGAAAGAAAGAAGAAGAAGAAGAATATTAATTATCCAGCCTCTTGCTCTCTCAAAAACAAAGAAACAAAGAAGAAATCAGAATTTGATGCTTGGGGAAGTGTCAATTTCGTATGCCCCCTTGGTCTCTATTTATAGGCAATAGCTAGGGCATCAATCAAGTGAATTTCAGCTCTCTCCCTTCAATAAATGCTGACTTGTGGCTAAAGTTAAGGAAAAGTGGCTGACTTTTGTGTTTTAAGGAAAGATATAAGCCGTGGCAGCCAAGTTTGAATAAAGTAGGAAAGTTTTAGTCAAAGCACTCTTTAATGAAGAGAGATTATATTCTTGCAGCCAAAGTAAGTGTAAGGAAGGAAAGTCTTGGCTGATTTAATTCTCCTACTTTGACTAGGATTAGCTTTAAGGAAATATACTTGCAATTAATGCAATTAATGCAAGGATAAACTTAAATGTCAACTAGGGTATTAAGAAAAAGTTGACATTTACGGCTAGGGTTTTTTTCTGCCACTAGGGTTTTTAGGGAGATATTCCAATGCCGATTTGGATGACCAGTTTTTATCCGATTTATGCCCATGACCAGCCGTTGGAAAGGTAATCAAGTGATCTTCAAAAGTCAAGAAGGAAGTTTCTTTCAAATAAAGAGTCTAACATCATGTTTTCTTAGCAACAAGCTCCGGAGGTCAAATCTGTCTTCTTGCTTTGCACCAAGAATTTGATCTTTTTGACTCCCAACTCTTTTTCCATCTTGTGATTGTGATTTTGTAAGCTCTTTAACATCCTAATTGACATGTTTTGACTTCATCTCCTCCAAAATACCTACAAATCATAAAAACCTAGTAAAATGTCAAGGAAGTAAGAATCAAAGCACAAAGTATAAAAAAATTAAATAGGAAAATGTATGAATTTAAGCACTTATCAAATTCCCCCACACTTAATCTTTTGCTAGTCCTCGAGCAAAATCAAATAGACACAAGGTAAGAAAACCGAATCTAGTTCACTTTCAATACAACTTATAGATAATCATTGAACAAGTCTTATAAACTAATCAATAGCTTAAAGAGTTTCACAAAAAATCATGCTTGATAGTAAATGGTTTAAGTTAAGCTAAAATTAACATAACATATCTCAATCAAAATAGTGCATGTTCAAACTTAATCTCAACTTCTCAAATGGGATACCCTCATGATTTTCACTCTTTAAAGTAGTGGTGAAGTGTTTACACACAATCAATCTCATGAAAACAGTTTCTACCATATGCTTGCTTGTCCACCTATTCTCCACTACTTAGATCATGCAACTTCATGAATCAAGAGGTCTTTATGCAAGGTTATAATCGGGCCAAGGGGTAATAATGTGGCTAAAGAATAAAAGATAAAGGATATTACAAAAGTTCCAAAGATTTTATAGAGTTTAGAGACATAATAAGATTCATACAAAGAAACTTCTCAAAACTCTTTACAAGTACATAATCACGTAGGCCGAATATTCATGTTGGGCCTTTTCTTCATTCTAAACAACTTTCGAACATCTTTTTCTTTTCTTTAACTAGAAGTTCAAGAGATTATTCATTTTTTTTTTCACATGGGAATGTATTTGGCAATATTCCCTCTATTTTTCTCTTGTTTCTTGTTTCTTGTTTCTTGTTTCTTGTTTCTAACCCAAAATTTGAAAAGATCTTCCTTGTCTTTGCAATATGTCTCAAAACATGCTAATTCATCTTTAGAACAAGGGTAAGGATATAAATAAGTATATTTAGGTTAGGGACAAGTTATGGTTACCAAAGAAATAGCTTATTCATTGTAGGCTCAAATTGGTTCACTAAGGGGGATGTTCTCTTGGAACATCAATAAGAGAAGGCTGTTTGGCCCTAATTAAAAATCCTAATGCCTCTATCATATTCATGTTGTCACATGCATCAATATAGTCTCAACAAGGTTTAAAGCAAGTTCTAGAGAATCTTGTAATCATAAGAGCACTCAAGAAAGAAATTAGATTGATATGTATAATGCATCAATCATATAGGCTCGAAAACTCACAAGGATGATTATACAAGTCATATTTAAGTCTAAACATGCTTCTTTCTCAATCAACATATCATATTAACATTGGCTCATAAAAAAGTTGATATCAAGCACAATTCTCATGAAAATCTTCTCACTAATAAATCTATTTTAGACTTATGCAATTCATATCTCACCATAGTATTGAAAGTAACTAAAACACACTAAAAACAACATAAAAAGAATCAAAAACAAAACACACTAAAGAAAATCCTAAATTTTTCCCCCCACACTTAATTTTTACATTGTCCTCAATGTAATGCTATTATCCCCAATGCAAGAATTATATGTAAGAGAAAAGAACTACTAAACAAAACAAAAGAAAAACAATAAAAGATAGAATGATGGAGGGTAAGGAATATGCAAATCTGATATAATAAATGCTCTTCATCCTTTTGGGTTGCCTCCCAAGAAGCGCTTGGTTTATTGTCCTCAGCCTGACTTAGACCCATGCCATTATTATTCAACGTAATTCGGCTCAAAAAGTGGTAACTCCTCCACATCTTGTATTGGAAAGTTCTCATAGTAAGGCTTCAATCTATGACCATTCACTAGATGTACATGATGGCACTTTAACTATGGAATTTGATGGTGAAATAATTCGCTTTAACATTTTTGAGGCCATGAGATATCCTAGTGATGTGCATTCTGTTTTTAATATTGATATAATTGACTCACTAGTGCAGCAAGCTTATGAGCTAGAAGGTGAAGATAGTGTGAAAATAGTCCTTAGCAAACATCTCGGAATGGGGAATGCTAAAGGGGAACTAGCCTTGAGTGACCATGTGGAAGGGGCACTGGAATCTTTACACTCGCTGCCACCTAAAGATGCAAGGTTTGATGTTTCATTTATTGATTTGCCTTTATCTAATGAGAAACTTCTACCTTCCATTTTGCAGGCACCAATTTAGAGTTGAAACCACTACCGAACCACTTGAAATATGTGTTCTTAGGTGAAAAGGACACACTACCTGTCATCATTGACAAAGAGCTCACACCTTTGCAAGAAGAGCGACTTATCCGGGTGCTTAGAGAGCATAAAAAAGCAATTGGTTGGACAATTGCCGATATCAAGGGAATAAGCCCATCTATGTGCATGCACCGGATTTTGTTAGAGGAGGCGTCCAAACCAACAAGAGAAGCACAAAGAAGATTGAACCCTCCTATGATGGAGGTTGTGAAAAAGGAGATACTGAAGCTCCTAGATGTTGGAGAGATCTATCCTATCTCGGATAGCAAATGGGTGAGCCCGGTCCAAGTGGTTCCGAAGAAATCAGGTGTAACGGTGGTAACAAATAATAAGAATGAACTTGTTCCTACTAGGATTCAAACAGGGTGGCGAGTTTGTATTGATTATCGAAAACTTAATTCCACAACTCGCAAATACCACTTTCCTTTACCTTTTATTGATCAAATGCTTGAAAGGTTAGCTGACCATTCTCATTATTGTTTTCTTTATGGTTTTTCAGGTTATAATCAGATTGCCATTGCTCCGGAGGACCAAGAGAAAACAACATTCACTTGTCCATTTGGTACTTTTGCATACCGGCGTATACATTCCAAAGGTGTATGGTTAGCATATTTTCAGATTATGTAGAGAACATCATAGAAGTGTTTATGGATGATTTTAGTGTCTATGGTGATTCTTTTGATAGATGTCTAGAGAACCTTACACTTGTACTTGAAAGATGCATGGAAACTAACCTTGTTTTGAATTGGGAAAAATGTCACTTTATGGTAGAACAAGGAATAGTTTTGGGCCATGTTATTTCTTCTAGAGGGATAGAGGTTGATAAATCTAAAATAGATATTATGTATTCTTTACCACCTCCCACAAATGTGAGAGAGGTTCGTTCTTTTCTTGGACATGCAGGTTTCTATAGGAGATTTATCAAAGACTTCTCAAAGATCACATTACCTCTTTGCAAGCTACTACAAAAAGATGTGGTTTTCCACTTTGATGACAAATGCAAAGAGGCGTTTGAAACATTGAAGGGACTCTTGACATCAGCTCCTATCATGCAACCACCAGATTGGAATGTACCTTTTGAAATCATGTGTGATGCTAGTGACTATGCCATTGGAGCTGTTTTGGGGCAACGGGTTGGCAAAGCCTCACATGCCATTTATTATGCCTCCCGAACTCTTAATGATGCTCAATTGAACTATTCCACTACTGAAAAAGAACTTTTGGCTGTTGTATTTGCTTTAGAAAATTTTCGATCTTATTTAATTGGTACTAAAGTAATTGTATATTCTGACCATGCAGCCCTTAGGTACTTACTCACTAAGAAGGAGGCCAAACCAAGGTTGATTAGATGGATACTTCTCTTACAAGAGTTTGATTTGGAGATAAAAGATAAGAGAGGTAGTGACAACCTGGTTGCGGACCATCTTAGCCGTTTAGTTCATGAAGAGGATGCACTACCCTTGAATGAGAACTTTCAGGATGAGCAACTTCTTTTTATAAGTGCAACAACTCCTTGGTATGCCGATATTGTTAATTACTTAGTTACCAAGAAGTTGCCACAAGAGTTGACACAAGCTCAAAGAAATAAGATCAAGAGTGATGCCAAATACTACATATGGGATGATCCTTACCTTTGGAAGCATTGCTCCGATCAGATTATAAGAAGGTGTGTACTCGAATCTGAATTTCAATCTATTCTCACCTTTTATGGAGGACAATTTGGATCCAAAAGAACAGCCATGAAAGTTCTTCATTCTGGATTTTATTGGCCTACTATATTCAAAGATTCATACCTGTTTTGCAAGTCATGTGATCGTTGCCAAAGAACAGGTAACTTAGGTGCTAGAAATCAAATGCCTCAAACTCCAATACTTATTGTTGAAATTTTTGATGTATGGGGCATGGATTTCATGGGACCTTTTCCTTCTTCTTTTGGTAATCTTTATATTTTACTTGCCGTTGATTATGTTTCAAAGTGGGTGGAAGCAAAATCCACTAGGACTAATGACTCTAAAGTTGTTTCAGATTTTGTCAAGACTAACATCTTTGCTAGGTTTGGAACGCCAAAGGCCATAATCAGTGATAGAGGTACTCACTTTTGCAATAGGACTATGGAAGCACTTTTCAGGAAGTATAACATCACGCACAAGGTCTCCACCTCATATCATCCTCAAACTAGTGGGCAAGCTGAAGTGTGAAACCGAGAAGTTAAGTCCATCCTTGAAAAGGCAGTTAATCCAAATAGGAAGGATTGGAGTTCACGACTTGATGATGCACTTTGGGCTTATAGGACAGCATATAAGACACCCATTGGTATGTCTCCTTATCGACTTGTTTATGGTAAGCCTTGTCATCTTCCGGTTGAGTTGGAACATAAATCATATTGGGCTATCAAACAATGCAACATGGAGATGGATGAGACAGGTAAGCAAAGAAAACTTGACCTACAAGAATTAGAGGAGATAAGGAATGATGCCTACGAGAATTCTAGGATTTACAAGGAAAAGACTAAGGCATTCCATGACAAGATGATATCAAGAAAGGACTTTGTTGTTGGACAAAAAGTTCTTCTCTTCCATTCACACCTTAAGTTATTTCCAGGTAAGTTACGTTCTCGTTGGGTTGGACCTTTTGTTATTACTAATTTATTTACTCATGGTGCAGTTGAAATCCAAAGCCCAAAATCAGATCATATTGTACATAGGTAGGATATTAGCCATTTTAATAAAATTCTCTAAGTTTTCTTCTTCTTTCTTTTCTCTAGTTTTCTTTTTCTTTAGAGAGAGCAAGAGGTTGGATAATTAATATTCTTCCTCTTCTTCTTTCTTTCTTTTATTTTCTTCTTAGATTTTCTTTAATTTTATGTTTATGTTTACAATGCCTATGCTAGGCTAAACTTCTATTTGGTTAAGGGTGATTTCAAAGCCCTAGACATGTTTTATAATTGATTTTCAGATTCTATCTATCATTAATTTTCTATCAAAGTTGCTTATGTTCTTCTACAAGAATTGTTCATGATGTTGTCTTGATTTGTTTAGGTGTACAACTAGATAGATCTTGATAATTATCTATTGCTAGTTTAGGAGTCTTGATCCGTGTAATTGTCTTGATTTCCTATTCATAAGTGGCAATTTGTGATTAATGATTATGGTTAAGTTTTCAATAATTGCAAAGTGGAACATAACCTAAGTTGAACAATCCGAGCTTATGTGTTTGTTGCTTAGATCAACCTATCTTTCTCATCATAAAGCTGCCATTAAATTGAACTTAGAGAGCTTATTCTAGGTTGTTTGATAGTTAGAGATTAAATAGAGAGCTTGTTCTATTTAACGACAAACTAAGGAAAGATTGGGATAACAGAGCTTGTTGTTATCTACGGTTGTTAACTTTGATAGTTGGTTGATATTGATAGATCTGAAATTGATTCTTAATGATGTCTAGTGGTGGAGAATGAAACCTTAACCATATTTTTCATATTTGATTCTTCTTACTTACTTGTTTTCTTACTTTTAGTTTGCTTATTTTTAAAAGTATATTTATTTTTATTGGCTGGTTATACCGCCTAATTTGTATATTAACTTTGTTTTATTTTTATTGGCTGGTTATACCGCCTAATTTAGTATATATATTTTTATTGGCTGGTTATACCGCCTAATTTAGTATATATATTTTTATTGGCTGGTTATACCGCCTTGCATCTTATTCTTATTATTTACTTTAGTTTAAATCTGGCTTCAAAAACCCCTTTTCTTTTATTGTTCTTGAATTTAAGTTTTAAACTATTAACTTATAAACTAAAACCCAATCCCTGAGGACTCGACCCTTGCTAACTACTATACTTACAATTTATCTTTTTCGTGCAAGGTTAAATAAGATACACTCTTTTGGGTGCATCAGGGCTCACCCATTTGCTATCCGAGATAGGATAGATCTCTCCAACATCTAGGAGCTTCAGTATCTCCTTTTTCACAACCTCCATCATAGGAGGGTTCAATCTTCTTTGTGCTTCTCTTGTTGGTTTGGACGCCTTCTCTAACAAAATCCGGTGCATGCACATAGATGGGCTTATTCCCTTGATATCGGCAATTGTCCAACCAATTGCTGTTTTATGCTCTCTAAGCACCCGGATAAGTCGCTCTTCTTGCAAAGGTGTGAGCTCTTTGGCAATGATGACCGGTAGTGTGTCCTTTTCACCTAATAACACATATTTCAAGTTGTTCGGTAGTGGTTTCAACTCTAAAGTTGGTGCCTGCAAAATGGAAGGTAGAAGTTTCTCATTAGATAAAGGCAAATCAATAAATGAAACATCAAACCTTGCATCTTTAGGTGGCAGCGAGTGTAAAGATTCTAGTGCCCCTTCCACATGGTCACTCAAGGCTAGTTCCCCTTTAGCATTCCCCATTCCGAGATGTTTGCTAAGGACTATTTCCACACTATCTTCACCTTCTAGCTCACAAGCTTGCTGCACTAGTGAGTCAATTATATCAATATTAAAAACAGAATGCACATCACTAGGATATCTCATGGCCTCAAAAATGTTAAAGCGAATTATTTCACCATCAAATTCCATAGTTAAAGTGCCATCATGTACATCTATTTTAGTTCTTGATGTTTTCAAGAATGGTCTCCCTAATAGAATAGGTGTGGGATTAGAAGACATCTCATCTTCCATCTCAATAACATAAAAGTCAGCGGGAAAAACCAATTCATTAACCTGTACAAGAACGACTTCTACAACTCCTCTTGGGTAAGTGTTAGAACGGTCAGCAAGTTGTATTATAACACCGGTTTCCTCTAATGGTCCTAGATTCAATGAAGCATAAATTGAATATGGCATGACATTAATAGATGCCCCTAAATCTAGCATAGCACGCTCAAACCTGGTGTTGCCTATCTTACAAGGAATGGTAAACATACCTGGTTCCTTGCATTTAGGTGGGAGTTTCTTTTGAAGAACAGCTGACACATTCTCTCCTACACTTACCTTTTCATTCCATTTCAACTTCCGTTTAGATGTGCACAACTCTTTTAGGAACTTGGCATATCTTGGCACTTGCTTGATAGCATCTAGTAAAGGAATGTTCACCTCTACTTTCCGGAAGGTTTCCAAAATTTCTTTCTCTTGCTCCTCCTTCTTGGACTTTGCTAACCTGCTAGGAAAAGGTGGAGGAGTTATATAAGAAGGAAAGGATGGTTTAGGAATTACCTTTTTTAGTGGCTCGTTGGGATGTGAAGAGGATGCCATGGTGTTGTTTTCCCCTTGAGCACTATCATTTTGTGGTGTCTCTAGCTGTTTCCCACTTCTTAAAGTTATAGCATTGGCATTCTCTCTTGGATTCACTATGGTTTGGGAAGGTAATTTCCCAGAATCCCTTGCTTGCGTTTGACTCATGGTTGTTGCCAATTGCCCAATTTGAGTCTCCAAATTTCGAATACTTGTCTTTGTTTCCTGTTGAAATTGAATTGTATTAGTAGAAAGAGCTTTAACAAGATCTTCAAGAGAAGTACCTGAATTTTGGGTGGGTGGCAATTGTTGTCAGGTTTGGTATGGTTGTTGCACTCTTTGCTGAAAACCCGGTGGCCTGTTGTCAAATGGTGGAGAAATAGTTTGTGATTGGTTCCCTCCATAATTGAAGTTTGGATGATCCCTCCATCCTGGATTCTAAGTGTTTGAGTAGGGATCATATTTCCTTGATTGGTTCTGAAATCCACCCATGGCATTCACATGTTCATTGGTGTCCTCTTGAAGTGTTGGACACATATCAGTTTGGTGCCCCATGTTTGAACATATGCCACAAGCCTTTATTTGCTGTATATTACCTACAGCCAATTGTTGAAAAAGAGAAGTCAGTTTATCAAATTTTTGTTCAAGGGATGATATACTTACCTCATTAACTCTCTTGGGTTGTGGTGGTGGATCTTGTCTCATTGAGAATTGTTGAGAATTGGCTGCCATGTTGGAGATTAGAGTTCTAGCAGCCCCGGGAGTCTTATCAACTAGAGCTCCCCCACTAGCGGCATCTATCATACTTCTCTCCATGGGCATGAGACCTTCATAGAAATATTGGATGAGAAGTTGTTCACTTATCTGATGGTGTGGACATGATGCACAAAGTTTCTTGAACCTCTCCCAATATTCATATAAGGACTCTCCATTGTATTGCCGAATCCCACATATCTCTTTTCTAATGTTGGCAGCCTTAGATGCTGGGAAATACCTTTCCAAGAATGCTTTCTTCATATCATTCCATGTAGTGATGGTCCCGGATGGTAGATAGTAGAGCCATTCCTTTGCTGAATCAGCTAGAGAGAATGGGAAGGCTCTCAACTTAACTTGCTCTTCCGTGACTCCTGTGGTCTCATGCTTGAGCAAACTACATGGAATTCCTTGAGGTGCTTATTTGGATCCTCTCATGCAAAACCATGAAAAGTTGGGAGAAGATGAATCAAACCAGATTTTAATTCAAAAGCTACCTCAAGATTAGCATATTCAATGCATAATGGTTGTTGATCCAAGTCCGGAGCGGCTAGCTCCTTGAGAGTTCGGTTGTCAGCTGCTGCCATCTCTCCTTGCTCCTCTTGGATGTTTTGGATCAACTCCTCGATTGGTTGTTGGTGAGAAGTTATAAATTCTCGAATTCTCCTAAGTATTAAGTCTTCTTCAGGAGCTTGGAACATTCACTAATAAAAAAAAATAATAAGAAAGTAAATAATTAGAACTGAAAATATGAATAAACCAATAAACTAATAAACTAAAGAAAGCAATCCCCGCAACGGCGCCAAAAAACTTGATGCACCCAAAAGAGTGTAACTTATTTAACCTTGCACTTAAAAAGAATCAATTGTAAAGTGTAGTGATTAGCAAGGGTCGAGTCCTCAGGGATTGGGTTTTAGTTTATAAGTTAATAGTTTAAAACTTAAAAACAAGTATGATGTGAACCCTAGAGGTTAAACCCTTTGAATCCACTAACAAATTGAAATACCTAACCCAGAAAAGCCAAGATTCAGGCAAAGAAAACTTAAACCCTTAAAAGCCTGTTTCAAAGAACCTAGATTAAGCATGTAAGCTAGACCCTAAGAACTCTCGTTTCAAGAACCTAAGTTTGATAAGTTGAACGCCACAATTAAAGAATTCTTTGATAAGTTCCTAAGTTCTTTCAAGAACTAAAAAGAGAAAACTCTCACTGAATAAAATCAGACTTAATTGATCAAAAGATAATTGATGTAGGCAGCTAAGACATATATTTATAGCCTCCCTACAATAACCCTAATCAGCTAACCTAATAATAAGTAAAATATGGGCTGAACATGCTCAAGCCCAATCCTAATTAAATTTAAAAGATGCCCAATAGTTTAGTGAGGGTAGTCTACACAACCTTATTGGACATGTTACACAAGTCAGGCCCAAAATCATAAACTAAATAAAAACTTAACACAAGCCCAAATACTCATTTAATAGGCACCACATATTTTAATGAATTGGTCCCCACCCTTGCCATGTCATTTAATGAACAAGTCCACTTCATTAAGCCTTATGCCGCCACTTGTAAAACTTAGATCACATGGAACAAAGCTGGTTCCTCTTCATTCAAGCCCATCTTGAATGTCTTGGCCTTGCTTAAAAGACTTGTAGATTCTGCCCAAGTCCTTTCCTTGCATTGCTTCCTTGATTCGGCCCAAGTGGAATCCTTGTATTGCTTCTTGAAAACTTGGTCCATCTTGGATCCCATCAAAGTAAACAAAAGTAAAGGGGATTTTGAAATCAGATTTAAGCTAAAGTTAACAATAAGAATGAGAAAACAAGTAATTAAGAAGAATCAAATATGAAAAATATGGTTAAGGTTTCATTCTCCACCACTAGATATCATTAAGAATCAATTTCATATCTATCAACATTAATTAGTTATCAAAGTTAACAACCGTAGATAACAACAAGCTCTGTTACCCCAATCTTTCCTTAGTTCGTCGTTAAATAAAACAAGCTCTCTATTTAATCTTTAACTATCAAACAACCTAGAACAAGCTCTCTATTTATTAGTGAATGTTCCAAGCTCCTGAAGAAGACTTAAGACTTAGGAATATTCGGGAATTTATAACTTCTCACCAACAACCAATCGAGGAGTTGATCCAAAACATCCAAGAGGAGCAAGGAGAGATGGCAGCAGCTGACAACCGAACTCTCAAGCAGCTAGCCGCTCCGGACTTGGATCAACAACCATTATGCATTGAATATGCCCATCTTGAGGTAGCTTTTGAATTAAAATCTAGTTTGATTCATCTTCTCCCAACTTTTCATGGTTTTGCAGGAGAGGATCCAAATAAGCACCTCAAGGAATTCCATGTAGTTTGCTCAAGCATGAGACCAACAGGAGTCACGGAAGAGCAAGTTAAGTTGAAAGCCTTCCCATTCTCTCTAGCTGATTCCGTAAAGGAATGGCTCTACTATCTACCATCCGGGACCATCACTACATGGAATGATATGAAGAAAGCATTCTTGGAAAGGTATTTCCTAGCATCTAAGGCTGCCAACATTAGAAAAGAGATATGTGGGATTCGGCAATACAATGGAGTGTCCTTATATGAATATTGGGAGAGGTTCAAGAAACTTTGTGCATCATGTCCACACCATCAGATAAGTGAACAACTTCTCATCCAATACTTCTATGAAGGTCTCATGCCCATGGAGAGAAGTTCGATAGATGCCGCTAGTGGGGGAGCTCTAGTTGATAAGACTCCTGGGGCTGCTAGAACTCTAATCTCCAACATGGCAGCCAATTCTCAACAATTCTCAATGAGACAAGATCCACCACCACAACCCAAGTGATGTGAACCCTAGGGGTGAAACCCTTTGAACCCACTATTAAATTGAAATACCTAACCCAGAAAAGCCAAGATTCAGGCAAATAAAACTTAAACCCTTAAAAGCCTGTTTCAAAGAACCTAGATTAAGCATGTAATCTAAACCCTAAGAACTCTCGTTTCAAGAACCTAAGTTTGATAGGTTGAACGCCACAAAGAAGGAATTCTTTGATAAGTTCCTAAGTTCTTTCAAGAACTAAAAAGAGAAAACTCTCACTGAATAAAATCAGACTTAATTGATCAAAAGATAATTGATGTAGGCAGCTAAGACATATATTTATAGCCTCCCTACAATAACCCTAATCAGCTAACCTAATAATAAGTAAAATATGGGCTGAACATGCTCAAGCCCAATCCTAATTAAATTTAAAAGATGCCCAATAGTTTAGTGAGGGTAGTCTACACAACCTTATTGGACATGTTACACAAGTCAGGCCCAAAATCCTAAACTAAATAAAAACTTAACACAAGCCCAAATACTCATTTAATAGGCACCACATATTTTAATGAATTGGTCCCCACCCTTGCCATGTCATTTAATGAACAAGTCCACTTCATTAAGCCTTATGCCGCCACTTGTAAAACTTGGATCACATGGAACAAAGCTGGTTCCTCTTCATTCAAGCCCATCTTGAATGTCTTGGCCTTGCTTAAAAGACTTGTAGATTCTGCCCAAGTCCTTTCCTTGCATTGCTTCCTTGATTCGGCCCAAGTGGAATCCTTGTATTGCTTCTTGAAAACTTGGTCCATCTTGGATCCCATCAAAGTAAACAAAAGTAAAGGGGATTTTGAAATCAGATTTAAGCTAAAGTTAACAATAAGAATGAGAAAACAAGTAATTAAGAAGAATCAAATATGAAAAATATGGTTAAGGTTTCATTCTCCACCACTAGATATCATTAAGAATCAATTTCATATCTATCAACATTAATTAGCTATCAAAGTTAACAACCGTAGATGACAACAAGCTCTGTTACTGATGCACCTAAAAGAGTGTATCTTATTTAACCTTGCACAAAAGCGATAAATTGTAAGTATAGTAGTTAGCAAGGGTCGAGTCCTCAGGGATTGGGTTTTAGTTTATAAGTTAATAGTTTAAAACTTAAATTCAAGAACAATAAAAGAAAAGGGGTTTTTGAAGCCAGATTTAAACTAAAGTAAATAATAAGAATAAGATGCAAGGCGGTATAACCAGCCAATAAAAATATATATACTAAATTAGGCGGTATAACCAGCCAATAAAAATATATATACTAAATTAGGCGGTATAACCAGCCAATAAAAATAAAACAAAGTTAATATAGAAATTAGGCGGTATAACCAGCCAATAAAAATAAATATACTTTTAAAAATAAGCAAACTAGAAAAGTAAGAAAACAAGTAAGTAAGAAGAATCAAATATGAAAAATATGGTTAAGGTTTCATTCTCCACCACTAGACATCATTAAGAATCAATTTCAGATCTATCAATATCAACCAACTATCAAAGTTAACAACCGTAGATAACAACAAGCTCTGTTATCCCAATCTTTCCTTAGTTTGTCGTTAAATAGAATAAGCTCTCTATTTAATCTCTAACCATTAAACAACCTAGAATAAGCTCTCTAAATTCAATTTAATGGCAGCTTTATGATGAGAATTATAGGTTGATCTAAGCAACAAACACATAAGCTCGGATTGTTCAACTTAGGTTATGTTCCACTTTGCAATTATTGAAAACTTGACCATAATCATTAATCACAAATTGCCACTTATGAATAGGAAATCAAGACAATTACACGGATCAAGATTCCTAAACTAGCAATAGATAATTATCAAGATCTATCTAGTTGTACACCTAAATAAATCAAGACAACATCATGAACAATTCTTGTAGAAGAACATAAGCAACTTTGATAGAAAATTAATGATAGATAGAATCTAAAAATCAATCACAAAACATGTCTAGGGCTTTGAAATCACCCTTAACCAAATAGAAGTTTAGCCTAGCATAGGCATTGTAAACATAAACATAAAATTAAAGAGAATCTAAGAAGGAAATAAAAGAAAGAAGAAGAAGAAGAAAATAAAGAAAAAGAAAACTAGAGAAAAGAAAGAAGAAGAAAACTTAGAGAATTTTATTACAATGGCTAATTTCCTACCAATCTACCATATCTTACAATCATCTAAGGCCCTCTATTTATACACATTTTGGAGGGCTAAATGACAAGAGAAAAGCTTTACAAATTTCAAAGGTAGGTATAATAGGTGGGTGCATTTTTCTAACAATTTTCGTCATATTGTATGACAATTTTGATCAGCCAACTTGATGGTCGATTTTGTCAATTTTGGATGCCTGATCTGATCACATGGTCTTCTGGAAAAATATTCCCCTATCAGTTACGGATCCATAGCCGTTGGAATCAGCTCATTTGCTGATGTGGATAAGAAGATATGGGCAAAATACGAAAACAGGTCAGCATAGACGTCATTGCACATCAGCCAACTTGATGGTCGATTTCGCTAGGAAAAACGACTCCGTTTCAAGAAGTGTAAAACATGAAAAAGATAGATATGACTCTTAACTTTGCACGGTTAAAATTTCAGCCTTATTGCTTCAGTGAAACTCGAGATATAACTGATATGGCAAAAGGTGTCGGAACTGGAACTGAACTGGATTTGCCCTTAATTCTAGTAATCTGAAATCACTCAAAGAAACTTGTGAAAAACACCAAATTACATAAAAATATAAAAGATCATAAACACAATTAGACTAAACAATAATAACTCGTATTTGACACAAAACAATAATAAAACATAACTAAAAACTATATAATTATATGAGTTATCACACCCCCACACTTAGATTGTTGCTAGTCCCTAGCAACGACTCAATAAAAATAAAATAAGAAAATCTAATCTAATCCACTTTCGTAGGAAATCACGGTGGCACTTAGCATGTGACACAAGCCTTTAAACCCCTAGGTGTCCCTAGTGGACGAGTTTAGTCTCGTGAGGGTTTACTAGGACGATACCCACAAACATTGAAGACATAAGAAAAACTAAAAATAATAATTATAACTAATCCTTCCAATATAAATTAGAGATAATCATTGGACAAGTCTTAAAAACTAATCAATAGCTTAAAGAAATTCACAAAAAATCTTGCTTGAATGTAAATTGTTTGAGTTAAGCCAATATTAACATAACATATTTCACTCAAAATAGTGCATATTCAAACTTAATCTCAACTTCTCACATGGGATACTCTCTTGATTTTCACTTTTTAAAGTAGTGGTAAAGTGTTTACACTCAATCAATCTCATGAAAACACTTCTACCATATGCTTGCTTGTCCACCTATTATCCACTATTTAGATCATACAACTTCATAAATCAAGAGGTCTTTATTCAAGGTTGTAATGGGGCCAAAGGGTTATAATGTGGTTAAAGAACAAAAGGATAAAGATATCACAAAGGTTCCAAAGAGTTCATAGAGTTTAGAGACATAATAAGATCATACAAATAAAACTTCTCAAAACTCTTATAAAGCACATAATAACATAGGCTAAATATTCATGTTGAGCCTTTGCATCATTCTAACCAACTTTGTAACATCTTTTTCTTTACTTTAACTAGAAGTTCAAGAGAAGATTTTTTTTTAATATGGGAATGTATTTGACAATGATCCCTTTCTTTTTCTCTTGACTTTTCTTTTCTTTTCCCCCCACACTTATTTCTTGTTTCTAACCCAAATTTTCAGTAGATCTTCCTTGTCTTTGCAACTTGTCTCAAAACATGCTAATTCATCTTTGGAACAAAGGTAAGGATATAAGTATATTTAGGTTAGGGACAAGTTATGGTTACCAAAGAGATAGCTTATTCAATGTAGGCTCAAATTGGTTCACTAAGGGTGTGTTCTCTTGGAACATTAATAATGGATGGCTGTTTGGCTCTGGTTATAATCCTAATGCCTCTATCATATTCATGTTGTCACATGTATCAATATAGTCTCAAACGGTTTAAAGCAAGTTCTAGAGAATCATGTAATCATAAGAGCACTCAAGAAAGAAATTAGATTGATTTGTATAATGCATCAATCATTATAGGCTCAAAAACTCACAAGGATGATTATACAAGTCAGATTAAGTCTAAACATGCTTCTTTCTCAATCAACATATCATATTAACATTGGCTCATAAAAAGGTTGACATCAAGCTCAATTCTCATGAAAATCTTCTCACTAATAAATCTGTTTTAGACTTATGCAATTCATATCTCATCATTGTATTAAAAAGGAACTAAAACACACACACAAAAAAATAATAATAATAATAAAGACTCATAAAAAAAATAGTAGACAAAAATAAAAGAAATCCTAAATCATTCCCCCCACACTTAATTCTTACATTGTCCTCAATGTAAGTCTATTAACCCAAATGAAAGAATCATGTGTAAGAGAAAAGAACTAATAACATAAGAATAGGAACAACTAAGACTCAAAACAAAACAAACTCATGCAACCTAAATAATCCTAAAATACTAAACAAAACTTAACAAGTAAACATAAAAAGATTAAAATCAAACTGACAAGATATGTCTCAAGTCTCCCTTACTCAGACCTTGTTCAGAATGAATACTTCTAAATTGCTTAAAACACAACAAACTTTTTTTTTTTTGAAAAGAAGAAATCAAACTGACAAGGTATGTCTCAAGTCTCCCTTACTCAGACCTTGTTCAGAATGAATACTTCTAAATTGCTTAAAACACAACAAACTTTTTTTTTTTTTAAGAAGGTAAAATTTAGGAGATATTACATGTAGAGGTTGCTAACCACTTATTATAACTGAGACACAACAAACAAAATGTTAGATAATGTCACAAAGACAAAGTGCAATCCACTCCTTGCTCGTCCATATCTCTTTTACTTTTTCCGAGCATTTGCGAAGCAACCGTAGCAGATAAATACCCATAAGCTTGGAGCTTTTTGAGTAAATCTTCAATGGTTGTAGCAGAAATTATGGTTCTCCTTGCCTCTGAAAACGTGAATCCATTATCCACAGCATTATCTAAATATGAAAGCAAATTACTAAAATAACCATCAATATTAAGCAAACCAATGGGTTACTTTTTTGTGACCAAAGATGACCAAGAAGCCACGCAAGCTATTTCTTCCAATGTACCCAGACCTCCTGGTAAAGCAATGAATGCATCGGCAGAATGGTACATGATTGTCATCCGTTCAGGGATACTCCAACTTGTATTTCCTTACCCAAGGTAGGTCCACAAAAATCTGTGAATAGTTTTGGCACGATTCCTAGAACTGGACTTCCTCCGGCGTGTGCTGCTGTAGCGACTGCTCCTATTAAACCCGTACTACCGCCTCCATAAATCAACTGGATCTTTTGTTGGGCAAGTATTACTCCAACTCTTATGGCTCCATCAGCAAATATGTTATTTTTCCCTGGATAAGCACCTCCAAAGACACAAATTTTTTCAATGCGCTGGGATGAAGTACTTTCAATTTTTTTTTTTTCGAGTGCCTGAAAGAGAATGAGTACATGGTGTAATATATAGAGAATGAGTGCCTGAAAGAGAATGACCACATATTTTAATGAATTGGTCCCCACCCTTGCCATGTCATTTAATGAACAAGTCCACTTCATTAAGCCTTATGCCGCCACTTGTAAAACTTGGATCACATGGAACAAAGCTGGTTCCTCTTCATTCAAGCCCATCTTGAATGTCTTGGCCTTGCTTAAAAGACTTGTAGATTCTGCCCAAGTCCTTTCCTTGCATTGCTTTCTTGATTCGGCCCAAGTGGAATCCTTGTATTGCTTCTTGAAAACTTGGTCCATCTTGGATCCCATCAAAGTAAACAAAAGTAAAGGGGATTTTGAAATCAGATTTAAGCTAAAGTTAACAATAAGAATGAGAAAACAAGTAATTAAGAAGAATCAAATATGAAAAATATGGTTAAGGTTTCATTCTCCACCACTAGATATCATTAAGAATCAATTTCATATCTATCAACATTAATTAGCTATCAAAGTTAACAACCGTAGATAACAACAAGCTCTGTTACCCCAATCTTTCCTTAGTTCGTCGTTAAATAGAACAAGCTCTCTATTTAATCTCTAACTATCAAACAATCTAGAACAAGCTCTCTATTTATTAGTGAATGTTCCAAGCTCCTGAAGAAGACTTAAGACTTAGGAATATTCGGGAATTTATAACTTCTCACCAACAACCAATCGAGGAGTTGATCCAAAACAACCAAGAGGAGCAAGGAGAGATGGCAGCAGCTGACAACCGAACTCTCAAGGAGCTAGCCGCTCCGGACTTGGATCAACAACCATTATGCATTGAATATGCCCATCTTGAGGTAGCTTTTGAATTAAAATCTGGTTTGATTCATCTTCTCCCAACTTTTCATGGTTTTGCAGGAGAGGATCCAAATAAGCACCTCAAGGAATTCCATGTAGTTTGCTCAAGCATGAGACCAACAGGAGTCACGGAAGAGCAAGTTAAGTTGAGAGCCTTCCCATTCTCTCTAGCTGATTCAGTAAAGGAATGGCTCTACTATCTACCATCCGGGACCATCACTACATGGAATGATATGAAGAAAGCATTCTTGGAAAGGTATTTCCTAGCATCTAAGGCTGCCAACATTAGAAAAGAGATATGTGGGATTCGGCAATACAATGGAGTGTCCTTATATGAATATTGGGAGAGGTTCAAGAAACTTTGTGCATCATGTCCACACCATCAGATAAGTGAACAACTTCTCATCCAATACTTCTATGAAGGTCTCATGCCCATGGAGAGAAGTACGATAGATGCCGCTAGTGGGGGAGCTCTAGTTGATAAGACTCCTGGGGCTGCTAGAACTCTAATCTCCAACATGGCAGCCAATTCTCAACAATTCTCAATGAGACAAGATCCACCACCACAACCCAAGTGATGTGAACCCTAGGGGTGAAACCCTTTGAACCCACTAACAAATTGAAATACCTAACCCAGAAAAGCCAAGATTCAGGCAAATAAAACTTAAACCCTTAAAAGCCTGTTTCAAAGAACCTAGATTAAGCATGTAATCTAAACCCTAAGAACTCTCGTTTCAAGAACCTAAGTTTGATAGGTTGAACGCCACAAAGAAGGAATTCTTTGATAAGTTCCTAAGTTCTTTCAAGAACTAAAAAGAGAAAACTCTCACTGAATAAAATCAGACTTAATTGATCAAAAGATAATTGATGTAGGCAGCTAAGACATATATTTATAGCCTCCCTACAATAACCCTAATCAGCTAACCTAATAATAAGTAAAATATGGGCTGAACATGCTCAAGCCCAATCCTAATTAAATTTAAAAGATGCCCAATAGTTTAGTGAGGGTAGTCTACACAACCTTATTGGACATGTTACACAAGTCAGGCCCAAAATCCTAAACTAAATAAAAACTTAACACAAGCCCAAATACTCATTTAATAGGCACCACATATTTTAATGAATTGGTCCCCACCCTTGCCATGTCATTTAATGAACAAGTCCACTTCATTATGCCTTATGCCGCCACTTGTAAAACTTGGATCACATGGAACAAAGCTGGTTCCTCTTCATTCAAGCCCATCTTGAATGTCTTGGCCTTGCTTAAAAGACTTGTAGATTCTGCCCAAGTCCTTTCCTTGCATTGCTTCCTTGATTCGGCCCAAGTGGAATCCTTGTATTGCTTCTTGAAAACTTGGTCCATCTTGGATCCCATCATTCCCCCTTTCCTCGAAACGATTCGACCTCGAATCATCGCCTGCATTATAAGGAGAAAGATCAGAAAGAATAAAAGTAGTAAAAATATTAGACTCACCTTGAAAATCCACTTTAGAAGCATTAGCATTAATGTTTTCAAGGATTTGGACAGCTTCTCTTTAAAGAAAGCTATGGAACGTCTATCTTGCAACAAAACAATCCTTATCCATGTCGTATCACATTCAATTTTAAAAGTCTTATTAGAGTTAGGTAATGCTAACACAAGTGTAGAACATAATCTTTCTCTAATAGTAGCAATTGCACATAGTTCCCTAAAACACAAATCATATTTATCATATGCCATGTATAAATAAGAAAAATCAGTATTATTTACATATAAACCTTGCATGTATTCAAAACTAAGTATTTGAGCACTCTTAAAAGCATGAAATACATACCTCATTGGTAAAACATCAGAATCAATGTTCCCCTTACCTTGCTTGTAACAAGTAGCATAGGAAGTACATACCTTGCTTGTATCAATGTTAGGTAGTACAAAATCAAGTGAATGCTCAATCTCAATTGGATGCCCAATACCTTGTATGGAAGGCAACCCATTCGGCTTCCCCTTTGGAAATACATGCTCGAACACCTGCAATAAAGAAAAAGACAAACTAGGAAGAGGGTTGTTAGTTTGATCATTAGTAAAAACCTCACTCTCTTTTGCATAGAAACTCTTCTTTGTCTTTTCTTTTCTCTCTTGTGGCATCATTCTCTTTTTTTCAGCCACTTCTATTTTTTTCTCATGTGTTTCGGCCACACTCTCTCTTTTCTTTTCTCTCATGTTTCTTTCTTCTGTTTCGGCCTCACTCTTTCTTTTTTGCTCACTCTCATTTTTCAGCTTCAATTTCAATTGGTCCTCATAGACCTGTTTTGGAGTTAAAGGAACAAGCTTGATTGTTTTTCCATCCTTTACAAAGCTATATCTATTCCTAAACTCATCATGAATTACCCTCCTATTATACTGCCACGGCCTCCCCAACAAAATATGGCTAGTATGCATAGGTACTACATCACAAAGCACCTCATCACTATACCTCCTAATGGTAAAAGCTACCAAAACCTGCTTATTAACCTCTACCTCCCCACATTCAGTTGATAACTCGTATAATTATATAGTTTTTAGTTATGTTTTATTATTGTTTTGTGTCAAATACGAGTTATTATTGTTTAGTCTAATTGTGTTTATGATCTTTTATATTTTTATGTAATTTGGTGTTTTTCACAAGTTTCTTTGAGTGATTTCAGATTACTAGAATTAAGGGCAAATCCAGTTCAGTTCCAGTTCCGACAGCTTTTTCCATATCAGCTATATCTCGAGTTTCACTGAAGCAATAAGACTGAAATTTTAACCGTGCAAAGTTAAGAGGCATATCTATCTTTTTCATGTTTTACACTTCTTGAAACGGAGTCGTTTTGCCTAGCGAAATCAACCATCAAGTTGGCTGATGTGCAATGACGTCTGTCCTGAGCAGTTTTCGCATTTTTACCATATCGTCCGATACACATCAGAAAATGAGCTGATTCCAACGGCTATGGATCACTAACTGATAGGGGAACATTTGTCTAGAAGACCATGTGATCAGATAAAGCCTCCAATATTGAAGAAATCGACCATCAAGTTGGCTGATGTGCAATGACGTCTGTGCTGACCTGTTTTTGTATTTTGCCCATATCTTCTTCTCCACATCAGCAAAAGAGCTGATTCCAACGGCTATGAATCAGTAACTCATAGGGGAACATTTTTCTAGAAGACCATGTGATCAGATCAGGCCTCTAAGATTGACAAAATCGACCATCAAGTTGGCTGATCAAAATTGTCATACAATATGACGAAAATTGTTAGAAAAATGCACCCACCTATTATACCTACCTTTGAAATTTGTAAAGCTTGTCTCTTGTCATTTAGCCCTCCAAAATGTGTATAAATAGAGGGCCTTGGATGATTGTAGAGGATCATATTGTACATTGGTAGGATATTAGCCTTTGTAATAAAATTCTCTAAGTTTTCTTCTTCTTTCTTTTCTCTAGTTTTCTTTTTCTTTAGAAAGGGCAAGAGGTTGGATAATTAATATTCTTCTTCTTCTTCTTTCTTTCTTTTATTTTCTTCTTAGATTCTATTTAATTTTATGTTTATAATGCCTATGCTAGGCTAAACTTCTATTTGGTTAAGGGTGATTTCAAAGCCCTAGACATGTTTTGTGATTGATTTTCAGATTCTATCTATCATTAATTTTCTATCAAAGTTGCTTATGTTCTTCTACAAGAATTGTTCATGATGTTGTCTTGATTTGTTTAGGTGTACAACTAGATAGATCTTGATAATTATCTATTGCTAGTTTAGGAGTCTTGATCCGTGTAATTGTCTTGATTTCCTATTCATAAGTGGCAATTTGTGATTAATGATTATGGTCAAGTTTTCAATAATTGCAAAGTGGAACATAACCTAAGTTGAACAATCCGAGCTTATGTGTTTGTTGCTTAGATCAACCTATCTTTCTCATCATAAAGCTGCCATTAAATTGAATCTAGAGAGCTTATTCTAGGTTGTTTGATGGTTAGAGATTAAATAGAAAGCTTGTTCTATTTAACGACAAACTAAGGAAAGATTGGGATAACAGAGCTTGTTGTTATCTACGGTTGTTAACTTTGATAGTTGGTTGATATTGATAGATCTGAAATTGATTCTTAATGATGTCTAGTGGTGGAGAATGAAACCTTAACCATATTTTTCATATTTGATTCTTCTTACTTATTTGTTTTCTTACTTTTCTAGTTTGCTCATTTTTAAAAGTATATTTATTTTTATTGGCTGGTTATACCGCCTAATTTGTATATTAACTTTGTTTTATTTTTATTGGCTGGTTATACCGCCTAATTTAGTATATATATTTTTATTGGCTGGTTATACCGCCTAATTTAGTATATATATTTTTATTGGCTGGTTATACCGCCTTGCATCTTATTCTTATTATTTACTTTAGTTTAAATCTGGTTTCAAAAACCCCTTTTCTTTTATTGTTCTTGAATTTAAGTTTTAAACTATTAACTTATAAACTAAAACCCAATCCCTGAGGACTCGACCCTTGCTAACTACTATACTTACAATTTATCTTTTTAGTGCAAGGTTAAATAAGATACACTCTTTTGGGTGCATCAAATTTTTGGCGCCGTTGCCGGGGATTGCTTTCTTTAGTTTATTTGTTACTTGGTTTATTCTTATTTTCAGTTCTAATTAGTTTTATTTTCTTGTACATAGAAGTTTTTCTTATCAAATTTTCAAAAAAAAATAAAAAAATAAAAAAACGATGGAATTGAGCAATCTAGCACTTGAAGAGTTGGTGGCATACATGAACATGGAGAATCAACAAGCCAATCTCACCTCCCCAATTCAACAATTGGCCATGGGAGGATGTCAAGGCCATCAAGTGTTCCAAGACCAACAGTATGATCATTACGCAAACACTTACCATGAAGGATGGTGGGATCATACTAATTATGGCTACTCGAAAAATTACCAAGAAGTAGATCCTTATGCCAATTACACTCATCCATCTAGCTTCAATCAATCATGGTCTCAAGAACCAGATCTTTTTCAACCACCACATATGACTCAAAACTCAGGTACTTCTTTAGAAGATCTTGTACATTCTCTTGTTACTCATACTTTGCAATTTCAACAGGAAACAAGGGCAAGCATCCAGAGTTTGGAAAGGCAAATGAGCCTATTGGCTAGTAGTATGGTGGGATGGGTAGCACAAAGATCTGAAGAACTCCCAGCCCAAACGATGATTAACCCAAAGGAGAATGCTACTATTGTGACCTTGAAGAATGAGGAACAAGATGAGGATGAGACAAAATTAGAGATGGATTCTATTCTTGAGGATAATGAAGACAATGATCCAAATAAGAGTATTTCGGCACCTGAGGTAACGTTTAAGATTCCAATTTTTACTAATGTTTTTTCTCCACCTTTCCCTAGTAGATTCGCAAAGTTCAAAGAGGAGGAACATGAACAAAACATGCTGGAAACCTTAAACAGTTTGTTTGTGGATGTCATTCAACAAGTACCAAAAGATGCACCATTCCTCGATGAGATATGCACCACCAATGATGATGGAATAATAATACTTGTAATGGAGAATGCATCCACTGTTGTGCAAAGAAAGCTTCCTCTCAAACGCATAAATTTGGGAAATTTCATGTATGAGCCTGACAAGCCTAAAAAGCCAAGAAGGGGTGTTGGTTAGATTCAAAACACTAACTCAAGTGTTAATTGGGAAGGCAGCCCAGTTAAAGATGAAATTGCCAACCTTCCATATTCAGATTTGCTTTCTCTTTCTTTTCCATTTTCTTTTATTATTTTTATTGTTTTTACTTTTATTTCTTATGTTTCTTTTTTAATTGTGTTTACTGTTTTTAAGTTCATTTAGGCTGCATAAGTTTCTTTTGTTTAATAGTTCTTTTCTCTTACATATAATTCTTGCATTGGGGGATAATAGCATTACATTAATGACAATGTAAGAATTATGTGTGGGGGGAAGAATTTAGGATTTCATTTAGAGTGTTTTGTTTTTGAGTTTTTTTTATGCTGTTTTTCTTTCTGATCCTTGTTTTGAAAATAACTAGATGTAAATATAATTTTTATTTTTTTAACCCCGGTTAAATGGCGGATAACGGTACTCCGTGATTATTTAAGTCGGTTCCATCAGCTACCCACAAAACTGATATTGTATATAAATTTCTCTTTCAATTTCTCTTTCATTTTTTTTCTTTCTTTCAGGATGGATGATATTCTCACAAGATTGCAGAAACGATTTCCTCCTTTTCCTCGAAATATTTTACTGAAGCTTGACCAAGTTCGATTTGAAAGATTAAGAATGCTTATGCAAAAAGGGATTCCTGGAGACATACGTTGGATAATTGAAGCCAAGGTACGTGAAGATGAATATCTTCCTGTTTTGCATTTACCAGGTACAGGTAGAAGCACTTTTGCAAAGAAGCGACGAGCAAAGCGCATGAGTTCAAATTGCCACAAATGTGCACGATGGACGTGTAACGGTAAATGTCGTTCTATTGGGATTCCGTCCTCTAATCGAGATGATAAAATTGAATTCATTAAGGATGGACTGAGTAAGGAGAATTTGGGTAATATCCAACTTTCTCTTGAGACGCATCCTAGTGGAGACGTACAAAGAGAAATTCTTGATTTATGGCCGCAATTCCAAAGGGAATGGCAACATCTTGGGAATCTGATGTTAAAAGACCCTGTTTGCCAGCTTGTAAGAAAACTGGATGGGAAGCATATCATCGACTCATAGAAGGCGTTTAAGCCGTTTCTGGACGTAAAACCAGAGGAAGATGTGAGCCACAATCACAACTACAATAAATGACTTCTCAGCTTTTGGTTTGATTTGCAATAACTTTATTTTGGTTTAATTTACGTGTTGTTCGATTTGTGTAATTATTCTCGTTTTTTTTTATTTGTCTTTTACGGTTGATTTTTTCTTCTCTTTTTGATTTTCTTCCTGAAATCACGCAAAAATCTTTTGTTAGGTTAACATTTTCTTCTGACAGGTCAGATACACTTTCGGCGACATTATTACTCTTGTCTGATTCACTACTGAGTCCTCTATATATTACACCATGTACTCAATCTCTTTCAGGCACTCGAAGAAAAAAAAATGGAAAGTACTTCATCCCAGCGCATTAAAAAAATTTGTGTCTTTGGAGGTGCTTATCTAGGGAAAAATAACATATTCGCTGATGAAGCCATAAGAGTTGGAGTAATACTTGCCCAACAAAAGATCCACTTGATTTATGGAGGCGGTAGTACGGGTTTAATGGGAGCAGTCGCTACAGCAGCACACGCCGGAGGAAGTCCAGTTCTAGGAATCGTGCCAAAACTATTCACAAGTTTTTGTGGACCTACCGTGGGTAAGGAAATACAAGTCTGGAGTATCCCTGAACGGATGACAATCATGTACCATTCTGCCGATGCATTCATTGCTTTACCAGGAGGTCTGGGTACATTGGAAGAAATAGCTTGCGTGGCTTCTTGGTCATCTTTGGTCACAAATAAGAAACCCATTGGTTTGCTTAATATTAATGGTTATTTTAGTAATTTGCTTTCATATTTAGATAATGCTGTGGATAATGGATTCATGTTTTCAGAGGCAAGGAGAACCATAATTTCTGCTACAACCATTGAAGATTTACTTAAAAAGCTCCAAGCTTATGAGTGTTTATCTGCTACGGTTGTTTCGCAAACGCTCGGAAAAAGAAAAAGAGATATGGACGAGCAAGGAGTGGATTGCACTTTGTCTTTGTGACATTATCTAACATTTTGCTTGTTGTGTCTCAGTTATAATAAGTGGTTAGCAACCTCTGCAGGTAATATCTCCTAAATTCTACCTTTAAAATTTGACATTGGGGACAATGTCATATTTTAGTAGGGGGTAAGGGACATATTTTGCTAATAAAAAAAAAAAAAAAAAAAAGTTGTTGTGTTTTAAGCCATTTAGAAGTATTCATTCTGAACAAGGTCTGAGTAAGGGAGACTTGAGACATACCTTGTCAGTTTGATTTCTTCTTTTCAAAAAAAAAAAAAAAAAGTTTGTTGTGTTTTAAGCAATTTAGAAGTATTCATTCTGAACAAGGCCTGAGTAAGGGAGACTTGAGACATACCTTGTCAGTTTGATTTTAATCTTTTTATGTTTACTTGTTAATTTTTGTTTAGTATTTTAGGATTATTTAGGTTGCATGAGTTTGTTTTGTTTTGAGTCTTAGTTGTTCCTATTCTTATGTTATTAGTTCTTTTCTCTTACACATGATTCTTTCATTTGGCTTAATAGACTTACATTGAGGACAATGTAAGAATTAAGTGTGGGGGGAATGATTTAGGATTTCTTTTATTTTTGGAATGATTTAGGATTTCTTTTATTTTTGTCTACTATTTTTTTTTTTATGAGTCTTTATTATTATTATTATTATTATTTTAGTGTGTTTTAGTTCCTTTTTAATACAATGATGAGATATGAATTGCATAAGTCTAAAACAGATTTATTAGTGAGAAGATTTTCATGAGAATTGAGCTTGATGTCAACCTTTTTATGAGCCAATGTTAATATGATATGTTGATTGAGAAAGAAGCATGTTTAGACTTAATCTGACTTGTATAATCATCCTTGTGAGTTTTTGAGCCTATAATGATTGATGCATTATACAAATCAATCTAATTTCTTTCTTGAGTGCTCTTATGATTACATGATTCTCTAGAACTTGCTTTAAACCGTTTGAGACTATATTGATACATGTGACAACATGAATATGATAGAGGCATTAGGATTATAACCAGAGCCAAACAGCCATCCATTATTAATGTTCTAAGAGAACATCCCCACTAGTGAGCCAATTTGAGCCTACATTAAATATGATGTTTTATTGGTAACCACAACTTACACCTAGCCTAAATATACTTATATCCTTACCCTTGTTCTAAAGATGGATTATATATTTTGAGACATATTGCAAAAAAAAACAAGGGATATTTTTAGTTAAAAATTTGGGTTAGAAACAAGAAATAAGTGTGGGGGGAAAAGAAAAGAAAAGTCAAGAGAAAAAGAAATGGAATACTGGCAAATACATTCCTATGTAAAAAAAAAAAAAATATGAATCATCTCTTGAATTTGTGGAAAAAGAAAAAGATGTTACAAAGTTGTTTAGAATGAAGAAAAGGCCCAACATGAATATCCGGCCTAGGTGACTATGTACTTGTAAAGAGTTTTGATAAGTTTCTTTGTATGATCTTATTATGTCTCTAAACTTTATGAACTCTTTGGAACCTTTGTGATATCGTTATCCTTTTGTTCTTCAACCACATTACAAACCCCTTGGCCCCATTACAACCTTGATTAAAGACCTCTTGATTCATGAAGTTGTATGATCTAAATAGTGGAGAATAGGTGGACAAGCAAGAATATGGTAGAACTGTTTTCATGAGATTGATTGAGTGTAAACACTTCACCACTACTTTAAAGAGTGAAAATCATGAGGGTATCCCATGTGAGAAGTTGAGATTAAATTTGAACATGCATTATTTTGATTGAGATATGTTATGTTAATATTGGCTTAACTCAAACAATTTACATTCAAGCATGATTTTTTGTGAAATTCTTTAAGCTATTGATTAGTTTATAAGACTTGTTCAAAGATTGTCTCTAATTTGTATTGAAAGGATTAGGAATAAATATTTTTAGTATATGTAGTTTATTTATATTTTAGTTTTTCAATGTTTGTGGGTATCGTTCTAGTAAACCCTCACGAGACTAAACTCGTCCACTAGGGACACCTAGGGGTTTAAAGGCTTGTGTCACATGCTAAGTGCCACCGTGATTTCCTACGAAAGTGGATTAGATTAGATTTTCTTATTTTATTTTTATTTGATTTTGCTCGAGGACTAGCAAAAAGCTAAGTGTGGGGGTGTGATAACTCGTATAATTATATAGTTTTTAGTTATGTTTTATTATTGTTTTGTGTCAAATACGAGTTATTATTGTTTAGTCTAATTGTGTTTATGATCTTTTATATTTTTATGTAATTTGGTGTTTTTCACAAGTTTCTTTGAGTGATTTCAGATTACTAGAATTAAGGGCAAATCCAGTTCAGTTCCAGTTCCGACAGCTTTTTCCATATCAGCTATATCTCGAGTTTCACTGAAGCAATAAGGCTGAAATTTTAACCGTGCAAAGTTAAGAGGCATATCTATCTTTTTCATGTTTTACACTTCTTGAAACGGAGTCGTTTTGCCTAGCGAAATCAACCATCAAGTTGGCTGATGTGCAATGACGTCTGTCCTGAGCAGTTTTCGCATTTTTACCATATCGTCCGATACACATCAGCAAATGAGCTGATTCCAACGGCTATGGATCACTAACTGATAGGGGAACATTTGTCTAGAAGACCATGTGATCAGATAAAGCCTCCAATATTGAAGAAATCGACCATCAAGTTGGCTGATGTGCAATGACGTTTGTGCTGACCTATTTTCGTATTTTGCCCATATCTTCTTCTCCACATCAGCAAATGAGCTGATTCCAACGGCTATGAATCAGTAACTCACAGGGGAACATTGTTCTAGAAGACCATGTGATCAGATCAGGCCTCCAAGATTGACAAAATCGACCATCAAGTTGGCTGATCAAAATTGTCATACAATATGACGAAAATTGTTAGAAAAATGCACCCACCTATTATACCTACCTTTGAAATTTGTAAAGCTTGTCTCTTGTCATTTAGCCCTCCAAAATGTGTATAAATAGAGGGCCTTGGATGATTGTAGAGGATCATATTGTACATTGGTAGGATATTAGCCTTTGTAATAAAATTCTCTAAGTTTTCTTCTTCTTTCTTTTCTCTAGTTTTCTTTTTCTTTAGAAAGGGCAAGAGGTTGGATAATTAATATTCTTCTTCTTCTTCTTTCTTTCTTTTATTTTCTTCTTAGATTCTATTTAATTTTATGTTTATAATGCCTATGCTAGGCTAAACTTCTATTTGGTTAAGGGTGATTTCAAAGCCCTAGACATGTTTTGTGATTGATTTTCAGATTCTATCTATCATTAATTTTCTATCAAAGTTGCTTATGTTCTTCTACAAGAATTGTTCATGATGTTGTCTTGATTTGTTTAGGTGTACAACTAGATAGATCTTGATAATTATCTATTGCTAGTTTAGGAGTCTTGATCCGTGTAATTGTCTTGATTTCCTATTCATAAGTGGCAATTTGTGATTAATGATTATGGTCAAGTTTTCAATAATTGCAAAGTGGAACATAACCTAAGTTGAACAATCCGAGCTTATGTGTTTGTTGCTTAGATCAACCTATCTTTCTCATCATAAAGCTGCCATTAAATTGAATCTAGAGAGCTTATTCTAGGTTGTTTGATGGTTAGAGATTAAATAGAGAGCTTGTTCTATTTAACGACAAACTAAGGAAAGATTGGGATAACAGAGCTTGTTGTTATCTACGGTTGTTAACTTTGATAGTTGGTTGATATTGATAGATCTGAAATTGATTCTTAATGATGTCTAGTGGTGGAGAATGAAACCTTAACCATATTTTTCATATTTGATTCTTCTTACTTATTTGTTTTCTTACTTTTCTAGTTTGCTCATTTTTAAAAGTATATTTATTTTTATTGGCTGGTTATACCGCCTAATTTAGTATATATATTTTTATTGGCTGGTTATACCGCCTAATTTAGTATATATATTTTTATTGGCTGGTTATACCGCCTTGCATCTTATTCTTATTATTTACTTTAGTTTAAATCTGGTTTCAAAAACCCCTTTTCTTTTATTGTTCTTGAATTTAAGTTTTAAACTATTAACTTATAAACTAAAACCCAATCCCTGAGGACTCGACCCTTGCTAACTACTATACTTACAATTTATCTTTTTAGTGCAAGGTTAAATAAGATACACTCTTTTGGGTGCATCATCAGTCAACCATTGCAACTTATAAGGTTTGGGATGTTCTAGTAAAGGTAAGCTCAACTTCTCAACTAGGATGGTACTAGCTATATTATTGCAACTTTTTCCATCAATAATCATACTACATACTCTGTCATTTACAAAACATCTAGTACGAAATATGTTCTCTCTCCGCTGCTCCATATCATATATATTAAATTGCGTATTGAGAGAATACCTTGTAACAAGAGACTCACCTACCACGGGATCTTGTAGATTTCTATTCACTACCTCTTATTGACCCATCCTATCTGTCATCTCCTCCAACACCAATTTTAAGCATTCAGATTCTTGTTGCATAGCATGCAACATAGAGGATAAGCTATCCACCTTCTTTTTAGGTGTTGAGTCACTCTTGTGATACATCTTTGAAGTTGCTACAAAACAAATTGTTAGTGATAAATAAACTCACACACTCCCTTAGTGTTTACACTCAATTAAGATATCACTCCAACTCTTGTTTGCACTCTTTTAGGCTTTTTCTTTAATAAACTTACTTACTCTTGCCTTTTACCACTCTATTTCCTCTTTCAGGTTCTTTAGGAACTAGAAAAACTCTTCAAGAACTCCACTTGCTTAATTCTACCTAGCAAAAGACTCAAGAAACAAGAAACAATTAGTAAGAAGGTAAAATGATAACTCGTATAATTATATAGTTTTTAGTTATGTTTTATTATTGTTTTGTGTCAAATACGAGTTATTATTGTTTAGTCTAATTGTGTTTATGATCTTTTATATTTTTATGTAATTTGGTGTTTTTCACAAGTTTCTTTGAGTGATTTCAGATTACTAGAATTAAGGGCAAATCCAGTTCAGTTCCAATTCCGACACCTTTTTCCATATCAGCTATATCTGGAGTTTCACTGAAGCAATAAGGCTGAAATTTTAACCGTGAAAAGCTAAGAGGCATATCTATCTTTTTCATGTTTTACACTTTTTGAAACGGAGTCGTTTTCCCTAGCGAAATCGACCATCAAGTTGGCTGATGTGCAATGACGTCTGTGCTGACCAGTTTTGGTATTTTGACCATATCTTCTGATCCAAATCAGCAAAAGAGCGGATTCCAACGGCTATGGATCACTAGCTGATAGGGGAACATTTGTCTAGAAGACCATGTGATCAGATCAAGCCTCTAATATTGACAAAATCGACCATCAAGTTGGCTGATCAAAATTGTCATACAATATGACGAAAATTGTTAGAAAAATGCACACACCTATTATACCTACCTTTGAAATTTGTAAAGCTTGTCTCTTGTCATTTAGCCCTCCAAAATGTGTATAAATAAAGGGCCTTGGATGATTGTAGAGGATCATATTGTACATTGGTAGGATATTAGCCATTGTAATAAAATTCTCTAAGTTTTCTTCTTCTTTCTTTTCTCTAGTTTTCTTTTTCTTTATTTTCTTCTTCTTCTTTCTTTCTTTTATTTCCTTCTTAGATTCTCTTTAATTTTATGTTTATGTTTACAATGCCTATGCTAGGCTAAACTTCTATTTGGTTAAGGGTGATTTCAAAGCCCTAGACATGTTTTGTGATTGATTTTTAGATTCTATCTATCATTAATTTTCTATCAAAGTTGCTTATGTTCTTCTACAAGAATTGTTCATGATGTTGTCTTGATTTATTTAGGTGTACAACTAGATAGATCTTGATAATTATCTATTGCTAGTTTAGGAATCTTGATCCGTGTAATTGTCTTGATTTCCTATTCATAAGTGGCAATTTGTGATTAATGATTATGGTCAAGCTTTCAATAATTGCAAAGTGGAACATAACCTAAGTTGAACAATCCGAGCTTATGTGTTTGTTGCTTAGATCAACCTATCTTTCTCATCATAAAGCTGCCATTAAATTGAATTTAGAGAGCTTATTCTAGGTTGTTTAATGGTTAGAGATTAAATAGAGAGCTTGTTCTATTTAACGACAAACTAAGGAAAGATTGGGATAACAGAGCTTGTTGTTATCTACGGTTGTTAACTTTGATAGTTGGTTGATATTGATAGATCTGAAATTGATTCTTAATGATGTCTAGTGGTGGAGAATGAAACCTTAACCATATTTTTCATATTTGATTCTTCTTACTTACTTGTTTTCTTACTTTTAGTTTGCTTATTTTTAAAAGTATATTTATTTTTATTGGCTGGTTATACCGCCTAATTTATATATTAATTTTGTTTTATTTTTATTGGCTGGTTATACCGCCTAATTTAGTATATATATTTTTATTGGCTGGTTATACCGCCTAATTTAGTATATATATTTTTATTGGCTGGTTATACCGCCTAATTTAGTATATATATTTTTATTGGCTGGTTATACCGCCTTGCATCTTATTCTTATTATTTACTTTAGTTTAAATCTGGCTTCAAAAACCCCTTTTCTTTTATTGTTCTTGAATTTAAGTTTTAAACTATTAACTTATAAACTAAAACCCAATCCCTGAGGACTCGACCCTTGCTAACTACTATACTTACAATTTATCTTTTTAGTGCAAGGTTAAATAAGATACACTCTTTTGGGTGCATCATAAAACAAGTAAAAAATCAAGAACAAGATGACCAAGAATTCAAATCTTTCCTACTTTCCTTAATCTTTTTCGAATCTTTCTTCCTTTTTCTTGTTGTTCGAACACTTTTCTTTCTCTTTTTTTTTTTTTTTTTTTTCAAGAACGAGACTTCTTGATTTTCTTGAAATCTCGGATCAACTTTTTTTTTCTTTCTTGGGGCTGTTCGAATGCTCCTTTGAATTTTTTTTTTAAGATTCGGATCAAGAATCAATAAGAAAAAAATTTTAATTGATCAAGAAATCAAGAAACGAAATCTTGATTTAAACCACTTTTCAAGATTGAAACCGCAAACAAAAACTGTCCTAAAAACTATAACTATTAGACAAAGAAAGCCTAAAGCTATAACCCCTATGACAAGTATGTCTGAAACCCCAAAACAAAAAAGTTGAGAAAAACTCCAATACCCTATGGTAAAGAAGATAAAAATATTTGAGCTGATTGGTCCCTAAGCTCTGATACCAACTGATGTGAACCCTAGGGGTGAAACCCTTTGAACCCACTAACAAATTGAAATACCTAACCCAGAAAAGCCAAGATTCAGGCAAAGAAAACTTAAACCCTTAAAAGCCTGTTTCAAAGAACCTAGATTAAGCATGTAATCTAAACCCTAAGAACTCTCGTTTCAAGAACCTAAGTTTGATAGGTTGAACGCCACAAAGAAGGAATTCTTTGATAAGTTTCTAAGTTCTTTCAAGAACTAAAAAGAGAAAACTCTCACTGAATAAAATCAGACTTAATTGATCAAAAGATAATTGTTGTAGGCAGCTAAGACATATATTTATAGCCTCCCTACAATAACCCTAATCAGTTAACCTAATAATAAGTAAAATATGGGCTGAACATGCTCAAGCCCAATCCTAATTAAATTTAAAAGATGCCCAATAGTTTAGTGAGGGTAGTCTACACAACCTTATTGGACATGTTACACAAGTCAGGCCCAAAATCCTAAACTAAATAAAAACTTAACACAAGCCCAAATACTCATTTAATAGGCACCACATATTTTAATGAATTGGTCCCCACCCTTGCCATGTCATTTAATGAACAAGTCCACTTCATTAAGCCTTATGCCGCCACTTGTAAAACTTGGATCACATGGAACAAAGCTGGTTCCTCTTCATTCAGGCCCATCTTGAATGTCTTGGCCTTGCTTAAAAGACTTGTAGATTCTGCCCAAGTCCTTTCCTTGCATTGCTTCCTTGATTCGGCCCAAGTGGAATCCTTGTATTGCTTCTTGAAAACTTGGTCCATCTTGGATCCCATCACCAAGAGAGTTAATGAGGTAAGTATATCATCCCTTGAACAAAAATTTGATAAACTAACTTCTCTTGTTCAACAATTGGATGTAGGTAATATACAGCAAATAAAGGTTTGTGGCATATGTTCAAACATGGGGCACCAAACTGATATGTGTCCAACACTTCAAGAGGACACCAATGAACATGTGAATGCCATGGGTGGATTTCAGAACCAATTAAGGAAATATGATCCCTACTCAAACACTTACAATCCAGGATGGAGGGATTATCCAAACTTCAATTATGGAGGGAACCAATCACAAACTATTCCTCCACCATTTGACAACAGGCCACCGGGTTTTCAGCAAAGAGTGCAACAACCATACCAAACCCGACAAGAACTGCCACCCACCCAAAATTCAGGTACTTCTCTTGAAGATCTTGTTAAAGCTCTTTCTACTAATACAATTCAATTTCAACAGGAAACAAAGACAAGTATTCGAAATTTGGAGACTCAAATTGGGCAATTGGCAACAACCATGAGTCAAATGCAAGCAAGGGATTCTGGGAAATTACCTTCCCAAACCATAGTGAATCCAAGAGAGAATGACAATGCTATAACTTTAAGAAGTGGGAAACAGCTAGAGACACCACAAAATGATAGTGCTCAAGGGGAAAACAACACCATGGCATCCTCTTCACATCCCAACGAGCCACTAAAAAAGGTAATTCCTAAACCATCCTTTCCTTCTTATATAACTCCTCCACCTTTTCCTAGCAGGTTAGCAAAGTCCAAGAAGGAGGAGCAAGAGAAGGAAATTTTGGAAACCTTCCGGAAAGTAGAGGTGAACATTCCTTTACTAGATGCTATCAAGCAAGTGCCAAGATATGCCAAGTTCCTAAAAAAGTTGTGCACATCTAAACGGAAGTTGAAATGGAATGAAAAGGTAAGTGTAGGGGAGAATGTGTCAGCTGTTCTTCAAAAGAAACTCGCACCTAAATGCAAGGATCCAGGTATGTTTACCATTCCTTGTAAGATAGGCAACACCAGGTTTGAGCGTGCTATGCTAGATCTAGGGGCATCTATTAATGTCATGCCATATTCAATTTATGCTTCATTGAATCTAGGACCATTAGAGGAAACCTGATGCACCCAAAAGAGTGTATCTTATTTAACCTTGCACTAAAAAGATCAATTGTAAGTATAGTAGTTAGCAAGGGTCGAGTCCTCAGGGATTGGGTTTTAGTTTATAAGTTAATAGTTTAAAACTTAAATTCAAGAACAATAAAAGAAAAGGGGTTTTTGAAATCAGACTTAAACTAAAGTAAATAATAAGAATGAGAAAACAAGTAATTAAGAAGAATCAAATATGAAAAATATGGTTAAGGTTTCATTCTCCACCACTTGACATCATTAAGAATCAATTTCATATCTATCAACATTAATTAGCTATCAAAGTTAACAACCGTAGATAACAACAAACTCTGCTACCCCAATCTTTCCTTAGTTCATCGTTAAATAGAACAAGCTCTCTATTTAATCTCTAACTATCAAACAACCTATAATAAGCTCTCTAAGTTCAATTTAATAGCAGCTTTATGATGAGAAAGATAGGTTGATCTAAGCAACAAACACATAAGCTCGGATTGTTCAACTTAGGTTATGTTCCACTTTGCAATTATTGAAAACTTGACCATAATCATTAATCACAAATTGCTACTTATGAATAGGAAATCAAGACAATTACACGGATCAAGACTCCTAAACTAGCATTAGACAATTATCAAGATTCATCTAGTAGGCCACCTAAACAAATCAAAACATCATCATGAACAATTTTAATGGAAGAACATAAGCAACTTTGATAGAAAACAATGATAGATAGATTCTAAAAATTAATTACATAACATGTCAAGGGCTTTGAAATCACCCTTAACCAAATAAAAGTTTAGCCTAGCATAGGCATAAATAATATATACATAAAACTAAAAAGAAAAATAAAAATAAAACAATGGAGAAGAAGAAGAAGAATAATGATGATCCTTGAGTCTCCTCAAAAGATGTCTAGTGTGTGGCTCAAAAGATGGTATTTATAGAGCTTTAAAACCCAGAGAATAAGTCCTTGCCGCACAAGTAAGCCTGGAGGTGCAAAAATCACGTTTTTGTCTTTTTTTTAGATTTGCGATTAGGGTTTTTCTGGCCGCAGGGTTCTTTAGGGAGATCTTCAACCTTGTAACATTCTTTTTCTTTTCTTTAACCAAAAGTTCAAGAGATGATTCAATTATTTTTTTCATGGGAATGTATTTTTACAATGTTCCCTTTTCTTTTTCTCTTGACTTTTGCCTCTCTCCTCCCCCACACTTATCTTTTGTTCTAACCCAAATTTTCAAAAAGTATCCCTTGTTTTTGCAATATGTCTCAAGCATTCTAGTCATCTTTAAAACAATGGAAAAGATATAAATGTATTTATGCCAGGTGTAGGATATAGTTACCAAAGAAATAGCTTATTCATTGTAGGCTCAAATTGGTTCACTAGGGGGATGTTCTCTTGGAACATCAATAAGGGATGGTTGTTTGGCCCTGGTTAAAAATCCTAAAGCCTCTATCATATTCATGTTGTTACATGCATCAATATAGTCTCAAACGGTTTAAAGCAAGTTCTAGAGAATCATGTAATCATAAGAGCACTCAAGAAAGAAATTAGATTGATATGTATAATGCATCAATCATATAGGCTCAAAAACTCACAAGGATGATTATACAAGTCAATATCAAGTCTAAACATGCTTCTTTCTCAATCAACATATCATATCAACATTGGCTCATAAAAATTAGTATCAAGCTTAATTCTCATGAAAATCTTCTCACTAATAACCAGTTTAGACCTATGCAATTAATATCTCATCATTGTATTAAAAAGGAACTAAAACACACTAAAAATAATAATAATAATAAAGACTCATAAAAAAAAATAGTAGACAAAAATAAAAGAAATCCTAAATCATTCCCCCCACACTTAATTCTTACATTGTCCTCAATGTAAGTCTATTAACCCAAATGAAAGAATCATGTGTAAGAGAAAAGAACTAATAACATAACAATAGGAACAACTAAGACTCAAAACAAAACAAACCCATGCAACCTAAATAATCCTAAAATACTAAACCAAAATTAACAAAAAAACATAAAAAATAAAAAGAAAAACAATAAAAATAAAATAATAAAAGAAAAAGGAAAAGAAAGAGAAAGAGAAAGAGAAAGCAAATCTGAATATGGCAGGTTGGCAATTTCTTCTTTAATTGGGCTGCCTTCCTAATTAACACTTGAGTTAGTGTTTTGAATCTAACCAACACCCCTTCTTGGCATTTTGGGCTTGTCAGGCTCATACATGAAATTTCCCAAATTTATGCGTTTGAGAGGAAGCTTTCTTTGAACAACAGTGGATGCATTCTCCATTACAAGTATTATTCCATCATCCTTTGTGGTGCATATCTCATCGAGGAATGGAGCATATTTTGATACTTGTTGAATGGCATCCACAAACAAGTTGTTTAAGATTTCCGGCATGTGTTGTTCATGTTCCTCCTCCTTGAACTTTGCAAATCTACTAGGAAAAAGTGTAAAAGAAACATTAGTAAAAATTGGAACCTTAAACGTTACCTCAGGTGCCGAAGTACTCTTATTTGGATTTGTGGCTTCATTATCCTCAAGAATAGAATCCATCTCTAATTTTGTCTCATCCTCATCATGTTTCTCATTCCTCAAGGTCACAATAGTAGCATTCTCCTTTGGGCTAATCATCTTTTGGGCAGGGAGTTCTTTAGATATTTGTGCTACCCATCCCACCATACTACTAGCCAATTGGCTCATTTGCTTTTCCAAACTCTGGATGCTTGCCTTTGTTTCCTGTTGAAATTGCAAAGTATCAGTAATAAGAGAATAGACAAGATCTTCTAAAGAAGTACCTGAGTTTTGAGTCATATGTGATGGCTGAAAAAGATCTGGTTCTTGAGACCATTATTGATTGAAGCTAGATGGATGAGTGTAATTGGCAGAAGGATCTACTTCTTGGAAATTTTTCGAGTAGCCATAATTAGTATGATCCCACCATCCCTCATGGTAAGTGTTTGAGTAATGATCATGCGGTTGGTCTTGGAACCCTTGATGGCCTTGACATCCTCCCATGGCCAATTGTTGAACTGGGGAAGTGAGATTGGCTTGTTGATTCTCCATGTTCATGTATGCCACCAACTCTTCAAGTGTTAGATTGCTCAATTCCATCGTTTTTTTTTTCTTCTTTTTTTTTTAAATTTGAAAAGAAAAACCTGTATGTACAAGAAGATAAAACTAATTAGAACTGAAAATAAGAATAAACCAAGTACCAAATTAACTAAAAAAAGCAATCCCCGGCAACGACGCCAAAAATTTGATGCACCCAAAAGAGTGTATCTTATTTAACCTTGCACTAAAAAGATCAATTGTAAGTATAGTAGTTAGCAAGGGTCGAGTCCTCAGGGATTGGGTTTTAGTTTATAAGTTAATAGTTTAAAACTTAAATTCAAGAACAATAAAAGAAAAGGGGTTTTTGAAATCAGATTTAAACTAAAGTAAATAATAAGAATGAGAAAACAAGTAATTAAGAAGAATCAAATATGAAAAATATGGTTAAGGTTTCATTCTCCACCACTTGACATCATTAAGAATCAATTTCATATCTATCAACATTAATTAGTGATAACTCGTATAATTATATAGTTTTTAGTTATGTTTTATTAATGTTTTGTGTCAAATACGAGTTATTATTGTTTAGTCTAATTGTGTTTATGATCTTTTATATTTTTATGTATTTTGGTGTTTTTCACAAGTTTCTTTGAGTGATTTCAGATTACTAGAATTAAGGGCAAATCCAGTTCAGTTTCAGTTCCGACACCTTTTTACATATCAGCTATATCTCGAGTTTCACTGAAGCAATAAGGCTGAAATTTGTAGCCATGCAAAGCTAAGAGTCATATCTATCTTTTTCATGTTTTACACTTCTTAAAACGGAGTCGTTTTCCCTAGCGAAATCGACCATCAAGTTGGCTGATGTGCAATGACGTCTGTGCTGACATGTTTTCGTATTATGCCCATATCTTCTTATCCACATCAGCAAATGAGCTGATTCCAACGGCTATGGTTCCGCAACTGATAGGGGAACCTTTGTCTAGAAGACCATGTGATCCGATCAGGCCTCCAATATTGAAGAAATCGACCATCAAGGTGGCTGATGTGCAATGACGTCTGTGCTGACATGTTTTCGTATTTTGCCCATATCTGCTTAACCACATCAGAAAATGAGCTGATTCTAACGGCTATGGTTCCGTAACTGATAGGGGAACCTTTTTCTAGAAGACCATGTGATCAGATAAGGCCTCCAATATTGACGAAATCGACCATCAAGTTGGCTGATCAAAATCGTCATATACCTACCTTTGAAATTTGTAAAGCTTGTCTCTTGTCATTTAGCCCTCCAAAATGTGTATAAATAGAGGGCCTTGGATGATTGTAAGGGATCATATTGGAGATTGGTAGGATATTAGCCATTTTAACAAAATTCTCTAAGTTTTCTTCTTCTTTCTTTTCTCTAGTTTTCTTTTTCTTTAGAGAGAGCAAGAGGTTGGATAATTAATATTCTTCCTCTTCTTCTTTCTTTCTTTTATTTTCTTCTTAGATTTTCTTTAATTTTATGTTTATGTTTATAATGCCTATGCTAGGCTAAAACCTCTATTTGGTTAAGGGTGATTTCAAAGCCCTAGACATGTTTTGTGATTGATTTTCAGATTCTATCTATCATTAATTTTCTATCAAAGTTGCTTATGTTCTTCTACAAGAATTGTTCATGATGTTGTCTTGATTTGTTTAGGTGTACAACTAGATAGATCTTGATAATTATCTATTGCTAGTTTAGGAGTCTTGATCCGTGTAATTGTCTTGATTTCCTATTCATAAGTGGCAATTTGTGATTAATGATTATGGTCAAGTTTTCAATAATTGCAAAGTGGAACATAACCTAAGTTGAACAATCCGAGCTTATATGTTTGTTGCTTAGATCAACCTATCTTTCTCATCATAAAGCTGCCATTAAATTGAATCTAGAGAGCTTATTCTAGGTTGTTTGATGGTTAGAGATTAAATAGAGAGCTTGCTCTATTTAACGACAAACTAAGGAAAGATTGGGATAACAGAGCTTGTTGTTATCTACGGTTGTTAACTTTGATAGTTGGTTGATAATGATAGATCTGAAATTGATTCTTAATGATGTCTAGTGGTGGAGAATGAAACCTTAACCATATTTTTCATATTTGATTCTTCTTACTTACTTGTTTTCTTACTTTTAGTTTGCTTATTTTTTATATTTATTTTCATTGGCTGGTTATACCGCCTAATTTGTATATTAACTTTGTTTTATTTTTATTGGCTGGTTATACCGCCTAATTTAGTATATATATTATTGGCTGGTTATACCGCCTAATTTAGTATATATATTTTTATTGGCTGGTTTTACCGCCTTGCATCTTATTCTTATTATTTACTTTAGTTTAAATCTGGCTTCAAAAACCCCTTTTCTTTTATTGTTCTTGAATTTAAGTTTTAAACTATTAACTTATAAACTAAAACCCAATCCCTGAGGACTCGACCCTTGCTAACTACTATACTTACAATTGATCTTTTTAGTGCAAGGTTAAATAAGATACACTCTTTTGGGTGCATCAAGTTTTTGGCGCCGTTGCCGGGGATTGTTTTCTTTAGTTTATTTGTTACTTGGTTTATTCTTATTTTCAGTTCTAATGAGTTTTATTTTCTTGTACATACGGGTTTTTCTGATCAAATTTTGAAAAAAAAAATATAAAAAAAAAAAACAATGGAATTGAGCAATCTAACACTTGAAGAGTTGGTGGCATACATGAACATGGAGAATCAACAAGCCAATCTCACCTCCCCATTTCAACAATTGGCCATGGGAGGATGTCAAGGCCATCAAGGGTTCCAAGACCAACAGTATGATCATTACTCAAAAACTTACCATGAGGAATGGTGGGATCATACTAATTATGGCTCCTCGAAAAATTACCAAGAAGTAGATCCTTATGCCAATTACACTCATCCATCTAGCTTCAATCAATCATGGTCCCAAGAACCAGATCTTTTTCAACCACCACATATGGCTCAAAACTCAGGTACTTCTTTAGAAGATCTTATCTATTCTCTTGTTACTGATACATTGCAATTTCAACAGGAAACAAGGGCAAGCATCCAGAGTTTGGAAAAGCAAATGATCCAATTGACTAGTAGTATGGTGGGATGGGTAGCACAAAGATCTGAAGAACTCCCTGCCCAAACAATGATTAACCCAAAGGAGAATACTACTATTGTGACCTTGAGGAATGAGGAACAAGATGAGGATGAGACAAAATTAGAGATGAATTCTATTCTTGAGGATAATGAAGCCAATGATCCAAATAAGAGTATTTCAGCACCTGAGGTAACGTTTGAGATTCCAATTTTTACTAATGTTTCTTCTCCACCTTTTCCTAGTAGATTCGCAAAGTTCAAGGAGGATGAACATGAACAAGACACGCTGGAAACCTTAAACAGTTTGTTTGTGGATGTCATTCAACAAGTACCAAAAGATGCACCATTCCTCGATGAGATATGCACCACCAAGGATGATGGAATAATACTTGTAATGGAGAATGCATCCACTGCTGTGCAAAGAAAGCTACCTCTCAAACGCATAAATTTGGGAAATTTCATGTATGAGCCTGACAAGCCTAAAAAGCCAAGAAGGGGTGTTGGTTAGATTCAAAACACTAACTCAAGTGTTAAATGGGAAGGCAGCCCAATTAAAGATGAAATTGCCAACCTTCCATATTCAGATTTGCTTTCTCTTTCTCTTTCTTTTCCTTTTTCTTTTATTATTTTTGTTGTTTTTATTTTTATTTCTTATGTTTCTTTGTTAATTGTGTTTACTGTTTTTAAGTTCATTTAGGCTGCATAAGTTTCTTTTGTTTAATAGTTCTTTTCTCTTACATATAATTCTTGCATTGGGGGATAATAGCATTACATTAATGACAATGTAAGAATTATGTGTGGGGGGAAGAATTTAGGATTTTATTTAGAGTGTTTTGTTTTGAGTCTTTTTATGTTGTTTTTCTTTCTGATCCTTGTTTTGAAAATAACTAGATATAAATATAATTTTTTTTAACCCCGGTTAAATGGCGGATAACGGTACTCCGTGATTATTTAAGTCGGTTCCATCAGCTACCCACAAAACTGATATTGTATATAAATTTCTCTTCCAATTTCTCTTTCAATTTTTTTTTCATTTTTTTTTCAGGATGGATGATATTCTCACAAGATTGCAGAAACGATTTCCTCCTTTTCCTCGAAATATTTTACTGAAGCTTTACCAAGTTCGACTTGAAAGATTAAGAATGCTTATGCACAAAGGGATTCCTGACGACATACGTTGGATAATTGAAGCCAAGGTACGTGAAGATGAATATCTTCCTGTTTTGCATTTACCAGGTACAGGTAGAAGCACTTTTGCAAAGAAGCGACGAGCAAAGCGCATGAGTTCAAATTGCCAAATGTGCACGATGGACGTGTAACGGTAAATGTCGTTCTATTGGGATTCCGTCCTCTAATCGAGATGATAAAATTGAATTCATTAAGGATGGACTGAGTAAGGAGAATTTGGGTAATATCCAACTTTCTCGTGAGACGCATCCTAGTGGAGACGTACAAAGAGAAATTCTTGATTTATGGCCGCAATTCCAAAGGGAATGGCAACATCTTGGGAATCTGATGTTAAAAGACCCTGTTTGCCAGCTTGTAAGAAAACTGGATGGGAAGCATATCCTCGACTCATAGAAGGCGTTTAAGCCGTTTCTGGACGTAAAACCAGAGGAAGATGTGAGCCACAATCACAACTACAATAAATGACTTCTCAGTTTTTGGTTTGATTTGCAATAATTTTATTTTGGTTTAATTTACGTGTTGTTCGATTTGTGTAATTATTCTCGTTTTTTTTTTATTTGTCTTTTACGGTTGATTTTTTCTTCTCTTTTTGATTTTCTTCCTGAAATCACGCAAAAATCTTTTGTTAGGTTAATATTTTCTTCTGATAGGTCAGATACACTTTCGGCGACATTATTACTCTTGTCTGATTCACTACTCAGTCCTCTATATATTACACCATGTACTCATTCTCTTTCAGGCACACGAAAAAAAAAAGAAAAAAAAAATGGAAAGTACTTCGTCCCAACGCATTAAAAAAATTTGTGTCTTTGGAGGTGCTTATCCAGGGAAAAATAACCTATTCGCTGATGAAGCCAGAAGAGTTGGAGTAATACTTGCCCAACAAAAGATCCAGTTGATTTATGGAGGAGGTAGTACGGGTTTAATGGGAGCAGTCGCTACAGCAGCACACGCCGGAGGAAGTCCAGTTCTAGGAATCGTGCCAAAACTATTCACAAGTTTTTGTGGACCTACCGTGGGTAAGGAAATACAAGTCTGGAGTATCCCTGAACGGATAACAATCATGTACCATTCTGCCGATGCATTCATTGCTTTACCAGGAGGTCTGGGTACATTGGAAGAAATAGCTTGCGTGGCTTCTTGGTCATCTTTGGTCACAAATAAGAAACCCATTGGTTTGCTTAATATTAATGGTTATTTTAGTAATTTGCTTTTATATTTAGATAATGCTGTGGATAATGGATTCATGTTTTCAGAGGCAAGGAGAACCATAATTTCTGCTACAACCATTGAAGATTTACTTAAAAAGCTCCAAGCTTATGAGTGTTTATCTGCTACGGTTGTTTCGCAAACGCTCGGAAAAAGAAAAAGAGATATGGACGAGCAAGGAGTGGATTGCACTTTGTCTTTGTGACATTATCTAACATTTTGCTTGTTGTGTCTCAGTTATAATAAGTGGTTAGCAACCTCTGCAGGTAATATCTCCTAAATTCTACCTTTAAAATTTGACATTGGGGACAATGTCATATTTTAGTAGGGGGTAAGGGACATATTTTGCTAATTTAAAAATAAAAAAAAAAAAAATTAAGAAGTATTCATTCTGAACAAGGTCTGAGTAAGGGAGACTTGAGACATACCTTGTCAGTTTGATTTCTTCTTTTCAAAAAAAAAAAAAAAAAAAAAAAAAAAAAAAAAAAAGAGTTTGTTGTGTTTTAAGCAATTTAGAAGTATTCATTCTGAACAAGGTCTGAGTAAGGGAGACTTGAGACATACCTTGTCAGTTTGATTTTAATCTTTTTATGTTTACTTGTTAATTTTTGTTTAGTATTTTAGGATTATTTAGGTTGCATGGTTTTGTTTTGTTTTGAGTCTTAGTTGTTCCTATTCTTATGTTATTAGTTCTTTTCTCTTACACATGATTCTTTCATTTGAGTTAATAGACTTACATTGAGGACAATGTAAGAATTAAGTGTGGGGGGAATGATTTAGGATTTCTTTTATTTTTGTCTACTATTTTTTTTTTCTTTATTATTATTATTATTTTTTTTTTGTGAGTTTTAGTTCCTTTTTAATACAATGATGAGATATGAATTGCATAAGTCTAAAACAGATTTATTAGTGAGAAGATTTTCATGAGAATTGAGCTTGATGTCAACCTTTTTATGAGCCAATGTTAATATAATATGTTGATTGAGAAAGAAGCATGTTTAGACTTAATCTGACTTGTATAATCATCCTTGTGAGTTTTTGAGCCTATAATGATTGATGCATTATACAAATCAATCTAATTTCTTTCTTGAGTGCTCTTATGATTACATGATTCTCTAGAACTTGCTTTAAACCGTTTGAGACTATATTGATACATGTGACAACATGAATATGATAGAGGCATTAGGATTTTTAGCCAGGGCCAAACAGCCATCCCTTATTGATGTTCCAAGAGAACACACCCTTAGTGAACCAATTTGAGCCTACATTGAATAAGCTATCTCTTTGGTAACCATAACTTGTCCCTAACCTAAATATACTTATATCTTTACCTTTGTTCCAAAGATGAATTAGCATGTTTTGAGACAAGTTGCAAAGACAAGGGATATTTTTAGTTAAAAATTTGGGTTAGAAACAAGAAATAAGTGTGGGGGGGAAAGAAAAGAAAAGTCAAGAGAAAAAGAAATGAAATACTGGCAAATACATTCCTATGTAAAAAAAAATATATATATGAATCATCTCTTGAATTTGTGGAAAAAGAAAAAGATGTTACAAAGTCGTTTAGAATGAAGAAAAGGCCCAACATAAATATCCGGCCTAGGTGACTATGTACTTGTAAAGAGTTTTGAGAAGTTTCTTTGTATGATCTTTTTATGTCTCTAAACTTTATGAACTCTTTGGAACCTTTGTGATATCTTTATCCTTTTGTTCTTCAACCACATTACAAACCCCTTGGCCCCATTACAACCTTGATTAAAGACCTCTTGATTCATGAAGTTGTATGATCTAAATAGTGGAGAATAGGTGGACAAGCAAGAATATGGTAGAACTGTTTTCATGAGATTGATTGAGTGTAAACACTTCACCACTACTTTAAAGAGTGAAAATCATGAGGGTATCCCATGTGAGAAGTTGAGATTAAATTTGAACATGCAATATTTTGATTGAGATATGTTATGCTAATATTGGCTTAACTCAAACAATTTACATTCAAGCATGATTTTTTGTGAAATTCTTTAAGCTATTGATTAGTTTATAAGACTTGTTCAAATATTGTATCTAATTTGTATTGAAAGGATTAGGAGTAAATATTTTTAGTATATGCAGTTTATTTATATTTTAGTTTTTCAATGTTTGTGGGTATCGTTCTAGTAAACCCTCACGAGACTAAACTCGTCCACTAGGGACACCTAGGGGTTTAAAGGCTTGTGTCACATGCTAAGTGCCACCGTGATTTCCTACAAAAATGGATTAGATTAGATTTTCTTATTTTATTTTTATTGAGTCGTTGCTAGGGACTAGCAACAATCTAAGTGTGGGGGTGTGATAACTCGTATAATTATATAGTTTTTAGTTATGTTTTATTAATGTTTTGTGTCAAATACGAGTTATTATTGTTTAGTCTAATTGTGTTTATGATCTTTTATATTTTTATGTATTTTGGTGTTTTTCACAAGTTTCTTTGAGTGATTTCAGATTACTAGAATTAAGGGCAAATCCAGTTCAGTTTCAGTTTCGACACCTTTTTCCATATCAGCTATATCTCGAGTTTCACTGAAGCAATAAGGCTGAAATTTGTAGCCATGCAAAGCTAAGAGTCATATCTATCTTTTTCATGTTTTACACTTCTTAAAACGGAGTCGTTTTCCCTAGCGAAATCGACCATCAAGTTGGCTGATGTGCAATGACGTCTGTGCTGACATGTTTTCGTATTATGCCCATATCTTCTTATCCACATCAGCAAATGAGCTGATTCCAACGGCTATGGTTCCGCAACTGATAGGGGAACCTTTGTCTAGAAGACCATGTGATCCGATCAGGCCTCCAATATTGAAGAAATCGACCATCAAGGTGGCTGATGTGCAATGACGTCTGTGCTGACATGTTTTCGTATTTTGCCCATATCTGCTTAACCACATCAGCAAATGAGCTGATTCTAACGGCTATGGTTCCGTAACTGATAGGGGAACCTTTTTCTAGAAGACCATGTGATCAGATAAGGCCTCCAATATTGACGAAATCGACCATCCAGTTGGCTGATCAAAATCGTCATATACCTACCTTTGAAATTTGTAAAGCTTGTCTCTTGTCATTTAGCCCTCCAAAATGTGTATAAATAGAGGGCCTTGGATGATTGTAAGGGATCATATTGGAGATTGGTAGGATATTAGCCATTTTAACAAAATTCTCTAAGTTTTCTTCTTCTTTCTTTTCTCTAGTTTTCTTTTTCTTTAGAGAGAGCAAGAGGTTGGATAATTAATATTCTTCCTCTTCTTCTTTCTTTCTTTTATTTTCTTCTTAGATTTTCTTTAATTTTATGTTTATGTTTATAATGCCTATGCTAGGCTAAAACCTCTATTTGGTTAAGGGTGATTTCAAAGCCCTAGACATGTTTTGTGATTGATTTTCAGATTCTATCTATCATTAATTTTCTATCAAAGTTGCTTATGTTCTTCTACAAGAATTGTTCATGATGTTGTCTTGATTTGTTTAGGTGTACAACTAGATAGATCTTGATAATTATCTATTGCTAGTTTAGGAGTCTTGATCCGTGTAATTGTCTTGATTTCCTATTCATAAGTGGCAATTTGTGATTAATGATTATGGTCAAGTTTTCAATAATTGCAAAGTGGAACATAACCTAAGTTGAACAATCCGAGCTTATGTGTTTGTTGCTTAGATCAACCTATCTTTCTCATCATAAAGCTGCCATTAAATTGAATCTAGAGAGCTTATTCTAGGTTGTTTGATGGTTAGAGATTAAATAGAGAGCTTGCTCTATTTAACGACAAACTAAGGAAAGATTGGGATAACAGAGCTTGTTGTTATCTACGGTTGTTAACTTTGATAGTTGGTTGATAATGATAGATCTGAAATTGATTCTTAATGATGTCTAGTGGTGGAGAATGAAACCTTAACCATATTTTTCATATTTGATTCTTCTTACTTACTTGTTTTCTTACTTTTAGTTTGCTTATTTTTTATATTTATTTTCATTGGCTGGTTATACCGCCTAATTTGTATATTAACTTTGTTTTATTTTTATTGGCTGGTTATACCGCCTAATTTAGTATATATATTATTGGCTGGTTATACCGCCTAATTTAGTATATATATTTTTATTGGCTGGTTTTACCGCCTTGCATCTTATTCTTATTATTTACTTTAGTTTAAATCTGGCTTCAAAAACCCCTTTTCTTTTATTGTTCTTGAATTTAAGTTTTAAACTATTAACTTATAAACTAAAACCCAATCCCTGAGGACTCGACCCTTGCTACCTACTATACTTACAATTGATCTTTTTAGTGCAAGGTTAAATAAGATACACTCTTTTGGGTGCATCAATTAGCTATCAAAGTTAACAACCGTAGATAACAACAAGCTCTGTTACCCCAATCTTTCCTTAGTTCATCGTTAAATAGAACAAGCTCTATATTTAATCTCTAACTATCAAACAACCTAGAATAAGCTCTCTAAGTTCAATTTAATAGCAGCTTTATGATGAGAAAGATAGGTTGATCTAAGCAACAAACACATAAGCTAGGATTGTTCAACTTAGGTTATGTTCCACTTTGCAATTATTGAAAACTTGACCATAATCATTAATCACAAATTGCTACTTATGAATAGGAAATCAAGACAATTACACGGATCAAGACTCCTAAACTAGCATTAGACAATTATCAAGGTTCATCTAGTTGGCCACCTAAACAAATCAAAACATCATCATGAACAATTTTAATGGAAGAACATAAGCAACTTTGATAGAAAACAATGATAGATAGATTCTAAAAATTAATTACATAACATGTCAAGGGCTTTGAAATCACCCTTAACCAAATAAAAGTTTAGCCTAGCATAGGCATAGATAATATATACATAAAACTAAAAAGAAAAATAAAAATAAAGGAATGGAGAAGAAGAAGAAGAATAATGATGATCCTTGAGTCTCCTCAAAAGATGTCTAGTGTGTGGCTCAAAAGATGGTATTTATAGAGCTTTAAAACCCAGAGAATAAGTCCTTGCCGCACAAGTAAGCCTGGAGGTGCAAAAATCACGTTTTTGTCTTTTTTTTAGATTTGCGATTAGGGTTTTTTTGGCCGCAGGGTTCTTTAGGGAGATCTTCTAGCGCCATTTTGAATACCCATTTCTTATCCGATTTAGGCCCATAATATACCGTTGGAAAGATAATCAAGTCAAATTCAAAAGTCAAGAAGGAAGTTTCTTCAAATAAAGAGTCTAACATCACGTTTTCCTTACAACAAGCTCCAGAGGTCAAATCTGCCTAATTGCTTTTCAACCAGAAATTGATATTTTTGACTCCCAAGTCTTCTTCCATCTTGTGATTATGATTTTGTAAGCTCTTTACCATAATTATTGACATCTTTTGACTTCATTCTCCTTATTGTACCTAAAATTCAAAAACATAATATAAGTAAACAAGATAAAGATCGAAAACATAACAAAAACTAAAGGTAGAAAGGCATAAAATGTATATTTTATGAGCTTATCAAAACCGGTGTTATAATACAACTTGCTGACCGTTCTAACACTTACCCAAGAGGAGTTGTAGAAGACGTTCTGGTACAGGTTAATGAATTGGTTTTTCCCGCTGACTTTTATGTTATTGAGATGGAAGATGAGATGTCTTCTAATCCCACACCTATTCTATTAGGGAGACCATTCTTGAAAACAGCAAGAACTAAAATAGATGTACATGATGGCACTTTAACTATGGAATTTGAAGGTGAAATAATTCGCTTTAACATTTTTGAGGCCATGAGATATCCTAGTGATGTGCATTCTGGTTTTAATATTGATATAATTGACTCACTAGTGCAGCAAGCTTATGAGCTAGATGGTGAAGATAGTGTGAAAATAGTCCTTAGCAAACATCTCGGAATGGGGGATGCTAAAGGGGAACTAGCCTTGAGTGACCATGTGGAAGAGGCACTGGAATCTTTACACTCGCTGCCACCTAAAGATGCAAGGTTTGATGTTTCATTTATTGATTTGCCTTTATCTAATGAGAAACTTCTACCTTCCATTTTGCAGGCACCAACTTTAGAGTTGAAACCACTACCGAACCACTTGAAATATGTGTTCTTAGGTGAAAAGGACACACTACCGGTCATCATTGCCAAAGAGCTCACACCTTTGCAAGAAGAGCGACTTATCCGGGTGCTTAGAGAGCATAAAACAACAATTGGTTAGACAATTGCCGATATCAAGGGAATAAGCCCATTTTTGTGCATGCACCGGATTTTGTTAGAGGAGGCGTCCAAACCAACAAGAGAAGCACAAAGAAGATTGAATCCTCCTAGGATGGAGGTTGTGAAAAAGGAGATACTCAAGCTCCTAGATGTTGGAGTGATGTATCCTATCTCGGATAGCAAATGGGTGAGCCCGGTCCAAGTGGTTCCAAAGAAATCAGGTGTAACGGTGGTAACAAATAATGAGAATGAACTTGTTCCTACTAGGATTCAAACAGGGTGGCGATTTTGTATTGATTATCGAAAACTTGATTCCACAACTTGCAAAGACCACTTTCCTTTACCTTTTATTGATCAAATGCTTGAAAGGTTAGATGACCATTCTCATTATTGTTTTCTTGATGGTTTTTCAGGTTATAATCAGATTGCCATTGCTGCGGAGGACCAAGAGAAAACAACATTCACTTGTCCATTTGGTACTTTTGCATACCGGCGTATGCCATTTGGTCTTTGTAATGCACCAGCTACATTCAAAAGGTGTATGGTTAGCATATTTTCAGATTATGTAGAGAACATCATAGAAGTGTTTATGGATGATTTTAGTGTCTATGGTGATTCTTTTGATAGATGTCTAGAGAACCTTACACTTGTACTTGAAAGATGCATGGAAACTAACCTTGTTTTGAATTGGGAAAAATGTCACTTTATGGTAGAACAAGGAATAGTTTTGGGCCATGTTATTTCTTCTAGAGGGATAGAGGTTGATAAATCTAAAATAGATATTATTTATTCTTTACCACCTCCCACAAATGTGAGAGAGGTTCGTTCTTTTCTTGGACATGCAGGTTTCTATAGGAGATTTATCAAAGACTTCTCAAAGATCACATTACCTCTTTGCAAGCTACTACAAAAAGATGTGGTTTTCCACTTTGATGACAAATGCAAAGAGGCGTTTGAAACATTGAAGGGACTCTTGACATCAGCTCCTATCATGCAACCACCAGATTGGAATGTACCTTTTGAAATCATGTGTGATGCTAGTGACTATGCCATTGGAGCTGTTTTGGGCCAACGGGTTGGCAAAGCCTCACATGCCATTTATTATGCCTCCCGAACTCTTAATGATGCTCAATTGAACTATTCCACTACTGAAAAAGAACTTTTGGCTGTTGTATTTGCTTTAGAAAAATTTCGATCTTATTTAATTGGTACTAAAGTAATTGTATATTCTGACCATGCAGCCCTTAGGTACTTACTCACTAAGAAGGAGGCCAAACCAAGGTTGATTAGATGGATACTTCTCTTACAAGAGTTTGATTTGGAGATAAAAGATAAGAGAGGTAGTGACAACCTGGTTGTGGACCATCTTAGCCGTTTAGTTCATGAAGAGGATGCACTACCCTTGAATGAGAACTTTCCGGATGAGCAACTTCTTTTTATAAGTACAACAACTCCTTGGTATGCCGATATTGTTAATTACTTAGTTACCAAGAAGTTGCCACAAGAGTTGACACAAGCTCAAAGAAATAAGATCAAGAGTGATGCCAAATACTACATATGGGATGATCCTTACCTTTGGAAGCATTGCTCCGATCAGATTATGAGAAGGTGTGTACTCGAATCTGAATTTCAATCTATTCTCACCTTTTGTCACTCTTATGCATGTGGAGGACACTTTGGATCCAAAAGAACAGCCATGAAAGTTCTTGATTCTGGATTTTATTGGCCTACTATATTCAAAGATGCATACCTCTTTTGCAAGTCATGTGATCGTTGCCAAAGAACAGGTAACCTAGGTGCTAGAAATCAAATGCCTCAAACTCTAATACTTATTGTTGAAATTTTTGATGTATGGGGCATGGATTTCATGGGACCTTTTCCTTCTTCTTTTGGTAATCTTTATATTTTACTTGCCGTTGATTATGTTTCAAAGTGGGTGGAAGCAAAATCCACTAGGACTAATGACTCAAAAGTTGTTTCAGATTTTGTCAAGACTAACATCTTTGCTAGGTTTGGAACGCCAAAGGCCATAATCAGCGATAGAGGTACTCACTTTTGCAATAGGACTATGGAAGCACTTTTGAGGAAGTATAACATCACACACAAGGTCTCCACCTCATATCATCCTCAAACTAGTGGGCAAGCTGAAGTGTCAAACTGAGAAGTTAAGTCCATCCTTGAAAAGACAGTTAATCCAAATAGGAAGGATTGGAGTTCACGACTTGATGATGCACTTTGGGCTTATAGGACAGCATATAAGACACCCATTCGTATGTCTCCTTATCGACTTGTTTATGGTAAGCCTTGTCATCTTCCGGTTGAGTTGGAACATAAATCATATTGGGCTATCAAACAATGCAACATGGAGATGGATGAGACAGGTAAGCAAAGAAAACTTGACCTACAAGAATTAGAAGAGATAATGAATGATGCCTATGAGAATTCTAGGATTTACAAGGAAAAGACTAAGGCATTCCATGACAAGATGATATCAAGAAAGGACTTTGTTGTTGGACAAAAAGTTCTTCTCGTCCATTCACGCCTTAAGTTATTTCCAGGTAAGAGTTCTCGTTGGGTTGAACCTTTTGTTATTACTAATGTATTTACTCATGGTGCAGTTGAAATCCAAAGCCCAAAAACAGATAAGGCATTGAAAGTGAATGGTCATAGATTGAAGCCTTACTATGAGAACTTTCCAATACAATATATGGAGGAGTTACCACTTTTTGAGCCAAATTACGTTGAATAATAATGGCATGGGTCTAAGTCAGGCTGAGGACAATAAACCAAGCGCTTCTTGGGAGGCAACCCAAAAGGATGGAGAGCATTTATTATATCAGATTTGCATATTCCTTACTCTCCATCATTCTATCTTTTATTGTTTTTCTTTTGTTTTGTTTAGTAGTTCTTTTCTCTTACATATAATTCTTGCATTGGGGATAATAGCATTACATTGAGGACAATGTAAAAATTAAGTGTGGGGGGAAAAATTTTGGATTTTCTTTAGTGTGTTTTGCTTTTTATTCTTTTTATGTTGTTTTTAGTGTGTTTTAGTTATTTTCAATACTATGATGAGATATGAATTGCATAAGTCTAAAACAGATTTATTAGTGAGAAGATTTTCATGAGAATTGAGCTTGATATCAACTTCATTATGAGCCAATGTTAATATGATATGTTGATTGAGAAAGAAGCATGTTTAGACTTAAATCTGACTTGTATAATCATCCTTGTGAGTTTTCGAGCCTATATGATTGATGCATTATACATATCAATCTAATTTCTTTCTTGAGTGCTCTTATGATTACAAGATTCTCTAGAACTTGCTTTAAACCTGGTTGAGACTATATTGATGCATGAGACACCATGAATATGATAGAGGCATTAGGATTTTTAACCAGGGCCAAACAGCCATCCCTTATTGATGTTCCAAGAGAACATCCCCCTTAGTGAACCAATTTGAGCCTACAATGAATAAGCTATTTCTTTGGTAACCATAACTTGTCCCTAACCTAAATATACTTATTTATATCCTTACCCTTGTTCTAAAGATGAATTAGCATGTTTTGAGACATATTGCAAAGACAAGGAAGATCTATTCAAATTTTGGGTTAGAAACAAGAAATAAGTGTGGGGGAGGAGAAAGGCAAAAGTCAAGAGAAAAATAGAGGGAATATTGCCAAATACATTCCCATGTGAAAAAAAAAATTGAATAATCTCTTGAACTTCTTGTTAAAGAAAAGAAAAAGATGTTCGAAAGTTGTTTAGAATGAAGAAAAGGCCCAACATGAATATTCGGCCTACGTGATTATGTACTTGTAAAGAGTTTTGAGAAGTTTCTTTGTATAAATCTTATTATGTCTCTAAACTCTATAAAATCTTTGGAACTTTTGTAATATCCTTTATCTTTTATTCTTTAGCCACACTATTACCCCTTGGCCCCATTATAACCTTGCATAAAGACCTCTTGATTCATGAAGTTGCATGATCTAAGTAGTGGAGAATAGGTGGACAAGCAAGCATATGGTAGAAACTGTTTTCATGAGATTGATTGAGTTCAAACACTTCACCACTACTTTAAAGAGTGAAAATCATGAGGGTATCCCATTTGAGAAGTTGAGATTAAGTTTGAACATGCACTATTTTGATTGAGATATGTTATGTTAATTTTAGCTTAACTTAAACCATTTACTATCAAGCATGATTTTTTGTGAAACTCTTTAAGCTATTGATTAGTTTATAAGACTTGTTCAATGATTATCTATAAGTTGTATTGAAAGTGAACTAGATTCGGTTTTCTTACCTTGTGTCTATTTGATTTTGCTCGAGGACTAGCAAAAGATTAAGTGTGGGGGAATTTGATAAGTGCTTAATTTCATACATTTTCCTATTTAATTTCTTTATACTTTGTGCTTTGATTCTTACTTCCTTGACATTTTACTAGGTTTTTATGCTTTGTAGGTATTTTGGAGGAGATGAAGTCAAAACATGTCAATTAGGATGTTAAAGAGCTTACAAAATCACAATCAAAGATGGAAAAAGAGTTGGGAGTCAAAAAGATCAAATTCCTGGTGCAAAGCAAGAAGACAGATTTGACCTTTGGAGCTTGTTGCTAAGAAAACATGATTTTAAACTCTTTATTCAAAGAAACTTCCTTCTTAAATTTTGAAGATCACTTGATTAACTTTGCAACTGCTGGTCATGGGCCTAAATCGGATAAGAAATGGTCATCCAAATCGGCATTGGAATATCTCTCTAAAAACCCTAGTGGCAGAAAAAAACCTTAGCCGTAAATGACAACTTTTTCTTAATACCCTAGTTGACATTTAAGTTTATCCTTGCCAAAGAAGGATTAGTGGCTGTCAACTTGCATTAATTGCATTAATTGCAAGTATCTTTCCTTAAAGCTAATCCTAGTCAAAGTAGGAGAATTAAATCAGCCAAGACTTTCCTTCCTTACACTTACTTTGGCTGCAAGAATATAATCTCTCTTCATTAAAGATTGCTTTGACTAAAACTTTCCTACTTTATTCAAACTTGGCTGCCAAGGCTTATATCTTTCCTTAAAACACAAAAGTCAGCCACTTTTCCTTAACTTTAGCCACAAGTTGATAACTCGTATAATTATATAGTTTTTAGTTATGTTTTATTATTGTTTTGTGTCAAATACAAGTTATTATTGCTTAGTCTAATTGTGTTTATGATCTTTTATATTTTTATGTAATTTGGTGTTTTTCACGAGTTTCTTTGAGTGATTTCAGATTACTAGGTTAAATCAAGAATTAAGGGCAAATCCAGTTCAGTTCCAGTTCCGACACCTTTTGCCATATCAGCTATATCTGGACTTTGACTGAAGCATTAAGGCTGAAATTTTTACAGTGCAAAGTTAAGAGGCATATCTATCTTTTTCATGCTTTACACTTCTTGAAAAAAAGTCGTTTTCCCTAGCGAAATCAACCATCAAGTTGGCTGATGTGCAATGACGTCTGTGCTGACCAGTTTTGGTATTTTGACCATATCTTCTGATCCACATCAGCAAATGAGCTGATTCCAACGGCTATGAATCACAAACTGATAAGGCAACATTTTTCTAGAAGACTATTTGATCAGATCAAGCCTCCAACATTGACAAAATCAACCATCAAGCTGGCTGATCAGAATTGTCATACAATATGACGAAAATTGTTAGAAAAATGCACCCACCTATTATACCTACCTTTGAAATTTATAAAGCTTGTCTCTTGTCATTTAGCTCTCCAAAATGTGTATAAATAGAGGGACTTGGATGATTGTAAGAGACATGGTAGATTGGTAGGATATTAGCCATTATAATAAAATTCTCTAAGTTTTCTTCTTTCCTTTCTCTAGTTTTCTTTTTCTTTATTTTCTTCTTCTTCTTTCTTTCTTTTATTTCCTTCTTAGATTCTCTTTAATTTTATGTTTATGTTTACAATGCCTATGCTAGGTTAAACTTTTATTTGGTTAAGGGTGATTTCAAAGCCCTAGACATGTTTTATAATTGATTTTCAGATTCTATCTATCATTAATTTTCTATCAAGGTTGCTTATGTTCTTCTACAAGAATTGTTCATGATGTTGTCTTGATTTATTTAGGTGTACAACTAGATAGATCTTGATAATTATCTATTGCTAGTTTAGGAGTCTTGATCCGTGTAATCGTCTTGATTTCCTATTCATAAGTGGCAATTTGTGATTAATGATTATGGTAAAGTTTTCGATAATTGCAAAGTGGAACATAACCTAAGTTGAACAATCCGAGCTTATGTGTTTGTTGCTTAGATCAACCTATCTTTCTCATCATAAAGCTGCCATTAAATTGAATTTAGAGAGCTTATTCTAGGTTGTTTGATGGTTCTCTATTAAATAGAGAGCTTGTTCTATTTAACGACAAACTAAGGAAAGATTGGGATAACAGAGCTTGTTGTTATCTACGGTTGTTAACTTTGATAGTTGGTTGATATTGATAGATCTGAAATTGATTCTTAATGATGTCTAGTGGTGGAGAATGAAACCTTAACCATATTTCTCTCATATTTGATTTCTTATTTCTTACTTGCATCTTACTTTTATTGTTTGCTTATTTTTAAAACTATTTCAAAACCCCCTTTTATTTTGTTTTCCTTGAATTTAAGTTTTAAACTATTAACTTATAAACTAAAACCCAATCCCTGAGGACTCGACCCTTGCTAACTACTATACTTACAATTGATCTTTTTAGTGCAAGGTTAAATAAGATACACTCTTTTGGGTGTACCACAAGTCAGCATTTATTGAAGGGAGAGAGCTGAAATTCACTTGTTTGATGCCCTAGCTATTGCCTATAAATAGAGACCAAGGGGGCATACGAATTGACACTTCCCCAAGCATCAAATTCTGATTTCTTCTTTGTTTCTTTGTTTTTGAGAGAGCAAGAGGCTGGATAATTAATATTCTTCTTCTTCTTCTCCATTCTTTTATTTTTCTTTTTAGTTTTATGTATATATTATCTATGCCTATGTTATGCTAAACTTCTTTTGTTAAGGGTGATTTCAAAGCCCTAGACATGTTATGTAATTAATTTTTAGAATCTATCTATCATTGTTTTCTATCAAGTTGCTTATGTTCTTCCATTAAAATTGTTCATGATGATGTTTTGATTTGTTTAGGTGGCCAACTAGATGAATCTTGATAATTGTCTAATGCTAGTTTAGGAGTCTTGATCCGTGTAATTGTCTTGATTTCCTATTCATAAGTAGCAATTTGTGATTAATGATTATGGTCAAGTTTTCAATAATTGCAAAGTGGAACATAACCTAAGTTGAACAATCCTAGCTTATGTGTTTGTTGCTTAGATCAACCTATCTTTCTCATCATAAAGCTGCTATTAAATTGAACTTAGAGAGCTTATTCTAGGTTGTTTGATGGTTAGAGATTAAATAGAGAGCTTGTTCTATTTAACGACGAACTAAGTAAAGATTGGGGTAACAGAGCTTGTTGTTATCTACGGTTGTTAACTTTGATAGCTAATTAATGTTGATAGATATGAAATTGATTCTTAATGATGTCTAGTGGTAGAGAATGAAACCTTAACCATATTTTTCATATTTGATTCTTCTTAATTACTTGTTTTCTCATTCTTATTGTTAACTTTAGTTTAAATCTGATTTCAAAATCCCCTTTACTTTTGTTTACTTGTTTTTAAGTTTTAAACTATTAACTTATAAACTAAAACCCAATCCCTGAGGACTCGACCCTTGCTAATCACTATACTTTACAATTGATTCTTTTTAAGTGCAAGGTTAAATAAGATACACTCTTTTGGGTGCATCAACATAGACACATGGAATACAGGGTGTACATAGCTCAAGTCTGGAGGCAACGCTAACTCATATGCTACCGCACCTTTACGGCTCAATATCTGGAATTGTCTTATGTACCTTGGACTCAACTTACCTCGTCTCCCAAATCTCATAACCCCCTTGAAAGGTTAAACTTTTAGGAACACATAATCTCCAACATCAAACTCTAACTCACGTCTCCGGTTATCAGCATAGGCCTTTTGCCGATTTTGGGCAGCCATCAACTTCTCTCTTATTATTCCAACCTTTTGCACTGCATCTTGCACAATATCTGGACCAAGTAGCCGATACTCGCCTGCATCAAACCAACCAACAGGTGATCTACACTTCCGACCATATAGTGCCTCAAATGGTGCCATCTGTATACTGCTGTGATAACTGTTGTTATAAGCGAACTTAATCAAAAGTAAATGATCATCCCAATTCCCTTTCAAAATCTAATACACAAGCACGCAACATATCCTCAAGGGTTTGTATAGTCCTCTCAGACTGTCCATCTGTCTGGGGGTGAAAAGCAGTGCTAAACCGCAATTGCGTTCCGAGGGCCTCCTGGAATGATCTCCAAAATCACGCTGTAAACTGCGAACCTCGATTTGATATAATCGATAATGGTACACCATGTAAAGGCACAATTCGATCCAAATAAAGCTTAGCATACTTATTAGCTGGATAAGTAGTTTTCACCAGAATAAAATGTTCCGACTTAATCAATCTGTCGACAATCACCCAAATAGAATCATATCCTATCTTAGTTCTAGGCAAAGTAGTTACTAAATCCATGGTAACATGATCCCTTTTCCACTATGGCACTTCAAGGCTTTGTAATGGACCAGCTAGTCTCAAATGTTCAGCCCTTACTTGCTGACATATTAGGCATTTAGAAACATAATCTGCTACATCACGTTTCATGCCTTGTCACCAGTAAAACTGCTTAAGATCACGATACATCTTGGTAGCACCAGGATGCATCGTATATGATGAATTATGTGCTGCATCAAGGATCTTACCTCGAATTCCCTCTATCTCAAGAACTACCAATCGACTATGGAAATGGAGAGTTCCCTCTTTATCTACCTGAAATCCACCGTCCTTACCCTGTTTCACACTAGTTATAGTCTCAGTACAAAAAGCATCGACATGCTGCCTTGCTTTAACTTCCTCTACTAAGAAGGATCTAACCTATACATGTGCAATAAGTGCACCAATCCCGATAACACTCAAGGTAACTGATGCACCCAAAAGAGTGTATCTTATTTAACCTTGCACTTAAAAAGAATCAATTGTAGAGTATAGTGATTAGCAAGGGTCGAGTCCTCAGGGATTGGGTTTTAATCTATGAGTTATTAGTTTATAACTTACGTTCAAAGAAAACAAAATAAAAGGGGGTTTTGAAATAGTGTTAAAAATTAGCAAACAAGAAAAGTAAGAAAACAAGTAAGAAATAAGAAATCAAATATGATAGAAATATGGTTAAGGTTTCATTCTCCACCACTAGACATCATTAAGAACCAATTTCAGATCTATCAATATCAACCAACTATCAAAGTTAACAACCGTAGATAACAACAAGCTCTGTTATCCCAATCTTTCCTTAGTTTGTCGTTAAATAGAACAAGCTCTCTATTTAATCTCTAACCATCAAACAACCTAGAATAAGCTCTCTAAATTCAATTTAATGGCAGCTTTATGATGAGAAAGATAGGTTGATCTAAGCAACAAACACATAAGCTCGGATTCTTCAACTTAGGTTATGTTCCACTTTGCAATTATTGAAAACTTGACCATAATCATTAATTACAAATTGCTACTTATGAATAGGAAATCAAGACAATTACACGGATCAATACTCCTAAACTAGCATTAGACAATTATCAAGATTTATCTAGTTGGCCACCTAAACAAATCAAAACATCACCATGAAAATTTTTTATGGAAGAACATAAGCAACTTTGATAGAAAATTAATGATAGATAGAATCTAAAAATCAATTATAAAACATGTCTAGGGCTTTGAAATCACCCTTAACCAAATAAAAGTTTAGCCTAGCATAGGCATTGTAAACATAAACATAAAATTAAAGAGAATCTAAGAAGAAAATAAAAGAAAGAAAGAAGAAGAAGAAGAAGAATATTAATTATCCAGCCTCTTGCTCTCTCAAAAACAAAGAAATAAAGAAGAAATAAGAATTTGATGCTTGGGGTAGTGTCCATTTCGTATGTCCCCTTGGTCTCTATTTATAGGCAATAGCTAGGGCATCAAACAAGTGAATTTCAGCTCTCTCCCTTCAATAAATGCTGACTTGTGGCTAAAGTTAAGGAAAAGTGGCTGACTTTTGTGTTTTAAGGAAAGATATAAGCCTTGGCAGCCAAGTTTGAATAAAGTAGGAAAGTTTTAGTCAAAGCACTCTTTAATGAAGAGAGATTATATTCTTGCAGCCAAAGTAAGTGTAAGGAAGGAAAGTCTTGGCTGATTTAATTCTCCTACTTTGACTAGGATTAGCTTTAAGGAACGATACTTGCAATTAATGCAAGTTGACAGCCACTAATACTTCTTTGACAAGGATAAACATAAATGTCAGCTAAGGTATTAAGAAAAAGATGTGATTTGCGGCTAGGGTTTTTTCTTCCACTAGGGTTTTTAGGGAGATATTCCAATGCCGATTTGGATGACCATTTCTTATCCGATTTAGGCCCATGACCAACCGTTGGAAAGGTAATCAAGTGATCTTGAAAAGTCAAGAAGGAAGTTTCTTCGAATAAAGAGTGTAACATCATGTTTTCTTTGCAACAAGCTCCAGAGGTCAAATCTGTCTTCTTGCTTTGCACCAAGAATTTGATCTTTTTGACTCACAACTCTTTTTCCATCTTGTGATTGTGATTTTGTAAGCTCTTTAACATCCTAATTGACATGTTTTGACTTCATCTCCTCCAAAATACCTACAAAGCATAAAAACCTTGTAAAATGTCAAGGAAGTAAGAATCAAAGCACAAAGTATAAAGAAATTAAATAGGAAAATGTATGAAATTAAGCACTTATCAAATTCCCCCACACTTAATCTTTTGCTAGTCCTCGAGCAAAATCAAATAGACACAAGGTAAGAAAACCGAATCTAGTTCTCTTTCAATACAACTTATAGATAATCATTGAACAAGTCTTATAAACTAATCAATAGCTTAAAGAGTTTCACAAAAAATCATGCTTGATAGTAAATGGTTTAAGTTAAGCTAAAATTAACATAACATATCTCAATCAAAATAGTGCATGTTCAAACTTAATCTCAACTGGGATGATTTTCACTCTTTAAAGTAGTGGTGAAGTGTTTACACTCAATCAATCTCATGAAAACAGTTTCTACCATATGCTTGCTTGTCCACCTATTCTCCACTACTTAGATCATGCAACTTCATGACTCAAGAGGTCTTTATGCAAGGTTATAATGGGGCCAAGGGGTAATAATGTGGCTAAAGAATAAAAGATAAAGGATATTAAAAAAGTTCCAAAGATTTTATAGAGTTTAGAGACATAATAAGATTCATACAAAGAAACTTCTCAAAACTCTTTACAAGTACATAATTGATGCACCCAAAAGAGTGTATCTTATTTAACCTTGCACTAAAATGATAAATTGTAAGTATAGTAGTTAGCAAGGGTCGAGTCCTCAGGGATTGGGTTTTAGTTTATAAGTTAATAGTTTAAAACTTAAATTCAAGAACAATAAAAGAAAAGGGGTTTTTGAAGCCAGATTTAAACTAAAGTAAATAATAAGAATAAGATGCAAGGCGGTATAACCAGCCAATAAAAATATATATACTAAATTAGGCGGTATAACCAGCCAATAAAAATATATATACTAAATTAGGCGGTATAACCAGCCAATAAAAATAAAACAAAGTTAATATACAAATTAGGCGGTATAACCAGCCAATAAAAATAAATATACTTTTAAAAATAAGCAAACTAAAAGTAAGAAAACAAGTAAGTAAGAAGAATCAAATATGAAAAATATGGTTAAGGTTTCATTCTCCACCACTAGACATCATTAAGAATCAATTTCAGATCTATCAATATCAACCAACTATCAAAGTTAACAACCGTAGATAACAACAAGCTCTGTTACCCCAATCTTTCCTTAGTTTGTCGTTAAATAGAACAAGCTCTCTATTTAATCTCTAACCATCAAACAACCTAGAATAAGCTCTCTAGATTCAATTTAATGGCAGCTTTATGATGAGAAAGATAGGTTGATCTAAGCAACAAACACATAAGCTCGGATTGTTCAACTTAGGTTATGTTCCACTTTGCAATTATTGAAAACTTGACCATAATCATTAATCACAAATTGCCACTTATGAATAGGAAATCAAGACAATTACACGGATCAAGACTCCTAGACTAGCAATAGATAATTATCAAGATCTATCTAGTTGTACACCTAAATAAATCAAGACAACATCATGAACAATTCTTGTAGAAGAACATAAGCAACTTTGATAGAAAATTAATGATAGATAGAATCTGAAAATCAATCACAAAACATGTCTAGGGCTTTGAAATCACCCTTAACCAAATAGAAGTTTAGCCTAGCATAGGCATTGTAAACATAAACATAAAATTAAAGAAAATCTAAGAAGAAAATAAAAGAAAGAAAGAAGAAGAGGAAGAATATTAATTATCCAACCTCTTGCTCTCTCTAAAGAAAAAGAAAACTAGAGAAAAGAAAGAAAACTAGAGAAAAGAAAGAAGAAGAAAACTTAGAGAATTTTATTAAAATGGCTAATATCCTACCTATGTACAATATGATCCCTTACAATCATCCAAGGCCCTCTATTTATACACATTTTGGAGGGCTAAATGACAAGAGACAAGCTTTACAAATTTCAAAGGTAGGTATATGACGATTTTGATCAGCCAACTTGATGGTCGATTTCGTCAATATTGGAGGCCTGATCTGATCACATGGTCTTCTAGAAAAAGGTTCCCCTATCAGTTACGGAACCATAGCCGTTGGAATCAGCTCATTTGCTGATGTGGTTAAGCATATATGGGCAAAATACGAAAACATGTCAGCACAGACGTCATTACACATCAGCCACCTTGATGGTCGATTTCTTCAATATTGGAGGCCTGATCTGATCACATGGTCTTCTAGACAAAGGTTCCCCTATCAGTTAAGGAACCATAGCCGTTGGAATCAGCTCATTTGCTGATGTGGATAAGAATATATGGGCATAATACGAAAACATGTCAGCACAGATGTCATTGCACATCAGCCAACTTGATGGTCGATTTCGCTAGGGAAAACGACTCCGTTTTAAGAAGTGTAAAACATGAAAAAGATAGATATGCCTCTTAGATTTGCATGGCTACAAATTGCAGCCTTATTGCTTCAGTGAAACTCGAGATATAGCTGATATGGCAAAAGGTGTCGGAACTGAAACTGAACTGGATTTGCCCTTAATTCTAGTAATCTGAAATCACTCAAAGAAACTTGTGAAAAACACCAAAATACATAAAAATATAAAAGATCATAAACACAATTAGACTAAACAATAATAACTCGTATTTGACACAAAACATTAATAAAACATAACTAAAAACTATATAATTATACGAGTTATCACACCCCCACACTTAGATTGTTGCTAGTCCCTAGCAACGACTCAATAAAAATAAAATAAGAAAATCTAATCTAATCCATTTTCGTAGGAAATCACGGTGGCACTTAGCATGTGACACAAGCCTTTAAACCCCTAGGTGTCCCTAGTGGACGAGTTTAGTCTCGTGAGGGTTTACTAGAACGATACCCACAAACATTGAAAAACTAAAATATAAATAAACTACATATAAATAAACTACATATACTAAAAATATTTACTCCTAATCCTTTCAATACAAATTAGAGACAATATTTGAACAAGTCTTATAAACTAATCAATAGCTTAAAGAATTTCACAAAAAATCATGCTTGAATGTAAATTGTTTGAGTTAAGCCAATATTAGCATAACATATCTCAATCAAAATAGTGCATGTTCAAATTTAATCTCAACTTCTCACATGGGATACCCTCATGATTTTCACTCTTTAAAGTAGTGGTGAAGTGTTTACACTCAATCAATCTCATGAAAACAGTTCTACCATATTCTTGCTTGTCCACCTATTCTCCACTATTTAGATCATACACTTCATGAATCAAGAGGTCTTTAATCAAGGTTGTAATGGGGCCAAGGGGTTTGTAATGTGGTTGAAGAACAAAAGGATAAAGATATCACAAAGGTTCCAAAGAGTTCATAAAGTTTAGAGACATAAAAAAAATTATACAATGAAACTTCTCAAAACTCTTTACAAGTACATAGTCACCTAGGCCGGATATTCATGTTGGGCCTTTTCTTCATTCTAAACAACTTTGTAACATCTTTTTCTTTACTTTAACTAGAAGTTCAAGAGAAGATTTTTTTTTTTTTTTTTTTTTACATAGGAATGTATTTTCCAGTATTCCATTTCTTTTTCTCTTGACTTTTCTTTTCTTTTCCCCCCACACTTATTTCTTGTTTCTAACCAAAAAATATCCCTTGTCTTTGCAACTTGTCTCAAATCATGCTAATTCATCTTTGGAACAAAGGTAAAGATATAAGTATATTTAGGTTAGGGACAAGTTATGGTTACCAAAGAGATAGCTTATTCAATGTAGGCTCAAATTGGTTCACTAAGGGTGTGTTCTCTTGGAACATCAATAAGGGATGGCTGTTTGGCTCTGGCTAAAAATCCTAATGCCTCTATCATATTCATGTTATCACATGTATCAATATAGTCTCAAACGGTTTAAAGCAAGTTCTAGAGAATCATGTAATCATAAGAGCACTCAAGAAAGAAATTAGATTGATTTGTATAATGCATCAATCATTATAGGCTCAAAAACTCACAAGGATGATTATACAAGTCAGATTAAGTCTAAACATGCTTCTTTCTCAATCAACATATTATATTAACATTGGCTCATAAAAAGGTCGACATCAAGCTCAATTCTCATGAAAATCTTCTCACTAATAAATCTGTTTTAGACTTATGCAATTCATATCTCATCATTGTATTAAAAAGGAACTAAAACACACTAAAAAAAAAAATAATAATAATAATAAAGACTCATAAAAAAAATAGTAGACAAAAATAAAAGAAATCCTAAATCATTCCCCCCACACTTAATTCTTACATTGTCCTCAATGTAATGCTATTATCCCCCAATGCAAGAACTTATATGTAAGAGAAAAGAACTATTAAACAAAAGAACCTTATGCGGCCTAAATGAACTTAAAAACAGTAAACACAATTAACAAAGAAACATAAGAAAGAAAAATAAAAACAATAAAAATAATAAAAGAAAAAGGAAAAGAAAGAGAAAGAGAAAGCAAATCTGAATATGGAAGGTTGGCAATTTCATCTTTAATTGGGCTGCCTTCCCAATTAACACTTGAGTTAGTGTTTTGAATCTAACCAACACCCCTTCTTGGCTTTTTAGGCTTGTCAGGCTCATACATGAAATTTCCCAAATTTATGCGTTTGAGAGGAAGCTTTCTTTGCACAACAGTGGATGCATTCTCCATTACAAGTATTATTCCATCATCTTTTGTGGTGCATATGTCATCGAGGAATGGAGCATATTTTGATACTTGTTGAATGACCTCCACAAACAAGTTGTTTAAGGTTTCCGGCATGTGTTGTTCATGTTCTTCCTCCTTGAACTTTGCAAATCTACTAGGAAAAGGTGGAGAAGAAACATTAGCAAAAAGTGAAACCTTAAACGTTACCTCAGGTGCCGAAATACTCTTATTTGGATCTTTGGCTTCATTATCCTCAAGAATAGAATCCATCTCTAATTTTGTTTCATCCTCATCTTGTTCCTCATTCTTCAAGGTCACAATAGTAGCATTCTCCTTTGGGTTAACCATCGTTTGGGCTGGGAGTTCTTCAGATCTTTGTGCTACCCATCCCACCATACTACTAGCCAATTGGCTCATTTGCTTTTCCAAACTCTGGATGCTTGCCCTTGTTTCCTGTTGAAATTGCAAAGATTCAGTAACAAGAGAATAGACAAGATCTTCTAAAGAAGTACCTGAGTTTTGAGTCATATGTGGTGGTTGAAAAAGATCTGGTTCTTGAGACCATGATTGATTGAAGCTAGATGGATGAGTGTAATTGGCATAAGGATCTACTTCTTGGTAATTTTTCGAGTAGCCATAATTAGTATGATCCCACCATCCCTCATGGTAAGTGTTTGAGTAATGATCATACTGTTGGTCTTGGAACACTTGATGGCCTTGACATCCTCCCATGGCCAATTGTTGAACTGGGGAGGTGAGATTGGCTTGTTGATTCTCCATGTTCATGTATGCCACCAACTCTTCAAGTGTTAGATTGCTCAATTCCATTGTTTTTTTTTTTTTTTTAAATTTGAAAAGAAAAACTTGTATGTACAAGAAAATAAAACTAATTAGAACTGAAAATAAGAACAAACCAAGTAACAAATAAACTAAAGAAAGCAATCCCCGGCAACGGCGCCAAAAATTTGATGCACCCAAAAGAGTGTATCTTATTTAACCTTGCACTAAAATGATAAATTGTAAGTATAGTAGTTAGCAAGGGTCGAGTCCTCAGGGATTGGGTTTTAGTTTATAAGTTAATAGTTTAAAACTTAAATTCAAGAACAATAAAAGAAAAGGGGTTTTTGAAGCCAGATTTAAACTAAAGTAAATAATAAGAATAAGATGCAAGGCGGTATAACCAGCCAATAAAAATATATATACTAAATTAGGCGGTATAACCAGCCAATAAAAATATATATACTAAATTAGGCGGTATAACCAGCCAATAAAAATAAAACAAAGTTAATATACAAATTAGGCGGTATAACCAGCCAATAAAAATAAATATACTTTTAAAAATAAGCAAACTAAAAGTAAGAAAACAAGTAAGTAAGAAGAATCAAATATGAAAAATATGGTTAAGGTTTCATTCTCCACCACTAGACATCATTAAGAATCAATTTCAGATCTATCAATATCAACCAACTATCAAAGTTAACAACCGTAGATAACAACAAGCTCTGTTACCCCAATCTTTCCTTAGTTTGTCGTTAAATAGAACAAGCTCTCTATTTAATCTCTAACCATCAAACAACCTAGAATAAGCTCTCTAGATTCAATTTAATGGCAGCTTTATGATGAGAAAGATAGGTTGATCTAAGCAACAAACACATAAGCTCGGATTGTTCAACTTAGGTTATGTTCCACTTTGCAATTATTGAAAACTTGACCATAATCATTAATCACAAATTGCCACTTATGAATAGGAAATCAAGACAATTACACGGATCAAGACTCCTAGACTAGCAATAGATAATTATCAAGATCTATCTAGTTGTACACCTAAATAAATCAAGACAACATCATGAACAATTCTTGTAGAAGAACATAAGCAACTTTGATAGAAAATTAATGATAGATAGAATCTGAAAATCAATCACAAAACATGTCTAGGGCTTTGAAATCACCCTTAACCAAATAGAAGTTTAGCCTAGCATAGGCATTGTAAACATAAACATAAAATTAAAGAAAATCTAAGAAGAAAATAAAAGAAAGAAAGAAGAAGAGGAAGAATATTAATTATCCAACCTCTTGCTCTCTCTAAAGAAAAAGAAAACTAGAGAAAAGAAAGAAAACTAGAGAAAAGAAAGAAGAAGAAAACTTAGAGAATTTTATTAAAATGGCTAATATCCTACCTATGTACAATATGATCCCTTACAATCATCCAAGGCCCTCTATTTATACACATTTTGGAGGGCTAAATGACAAGAGACAAGCTTTACAAATTTCAAAGGTAGGTATATGACGATTTTGATCAGCCAACTTGATGGTCGATTTCGTCAATATTGAAGGCCTGATCTGATCACATGGTCTTCTAGAAAAAGGTTCCCCTATCAGTTACGGAACCATAGCCGTTGGAATCAGCTCATTTGCTGATGTGGTTAAGCATATATGGGCAAAATACGAAAACATGTCAGCACAGACGTCATTACACATCAGCCACCTTGATGGTCGATTTCTTCAATATTGGAGGCCTGATCTGATCACATGGTCTTCTAGACAAAGGTTCCCCTATCAGTTAAGGAACCATAGCCGTTGGAATCAGCTCATTTGCTGATGTGGATAAGAATATATGGGCATAATACGAAAACATGTCAGCACAGATGTCATTGCACATCAGCCAACTTGATGGTCGATTTCGCTAGGGAAAACGACTCCGTTTTAAGAAGTGTAAAACATGAAAAAGATAGATATGCCTCTTAGATTTGCATGGCTACAAATTGCAGCCTTATTGCTTCAGTGAAACTCGAGATATAGCTGATATGGCAAAAGGTGTCGGAACTGAAACTGAACTGGATTTGCCCTTAATTCTAGTAATCTGAAATCACTCAAAGAAACTTGTGAAAAACACCAAAATACATAAAAATATAAAAGATCATAAACACAATTAGACTAAACAATAATAACTCGTATTTGACACAAAACATTAATAAAACATAACTAAAAACTATATAATTATACGAGTTATCAATAATCACATAGGCCGAATATTCATGTTGGCCTTTTCTTCATTCTAAACAACTTTCGAACATCTTTTTCTTTTCTTTAACTAGAAGTTCAAGAGATTATTCAATTTTCTTTTTTTTTTTTCACAAGGGAATGTATTTGGCAATGTTCCCTCTATTTTTCTCTTGACTTTTGCCTTTCTCCTCCCCCACACTTATTTCTTGTTTCTAACCCAAAATTTGAATAGATCTTCCTTGTCTTTGCAATATGTCTCAAAACATGCTAATTCATCTTTAGAACAAGGGTAAGGATATAAATAAGTATATTTAGGTTAGGGACAAGTTATGGTTACCAAAGAAATAGCTTATTCATTATAGGCTCAAATTGGTTCACTAAGGGGGATGTTCTCTTGGAACATCAATAAGGGATGGTTGTTTGGCCCTGGTTAAAAATCCTAATGCCTCTATCATATTCATGTTGTCACATGCATCAATATAGTCTCAACAAGGTTTAAAGCAAGTTCTAGAGAATCTTGTAATCATAAGAGCACTCAAGAAAGAAATTAGATTGATATGTATAATGCATCAATCATATAGGCTCGAAAACTCACAAGGATGATTATACAAGTCAGATTTAAGTCTAAACATGCTTCTTTCTTAATCAACATATCATATTAACATTGGCTCATAAAAAAGTTGATATTCTCATGAAAATCTTCTCACTAATAAATCTGTTTTAGACATATGCAATTCATATCTCATCATAGTATTGAAAGTAACTAAAACACACTAAAAAACAAAACACACTAATTAAAATCCTAAATTCCCCCCCCCCACACTTAATTTTTACATTGTCCTCAATGTAATGCTATTATCCCCAATGCAAGAATTATATGTAAGAGAAAAGAACTATTAAACAAAACAAAAGAAAAACAATAAAAGATAGAATGATGGAGAGTAAGGAATGCAAATCTGATATAATAAATGCTCTCCATCCTTTTGGGTTGCCTCCCAAGAAGCGCTTGGTTTATTGTCCTCAGCCTGACTTAGACCCATGCCATTATTATTCAACATAATTTGGCTCAAAAAGTGGTAACTCCTCCACATCTTGTATTGGAAAGTTCTCATAGTAAGGCTTCAATCTATGACCATTCACTTTGAATGCCTTATCAGTTTTTGGGCTTTGGATTTCAACTGCACCATGAGTAAATAGATTAGTAATAACAAAAGGTCCAACCCAACGAGAACGTAACTTACCTGGAAATAACTTAAGGCGTGAATGGAAGAGAAGAACTTTTTGTCCAACAACAAAGTCCTTTCTTGATATCATCTTGTCATGGAATGCCTTAGTCTTTTCCTTGTAAATCCTAGAATTCTCATAGGCATCATTCCTTATCTCCTCTAATTCTTGTAGGTCAAGTTTTCTTTGCTTACCTGTCTCATCCATCTCCATGTTGCATTGTTTGATAGCCCAATATGATTTATGTTCCAACCCAACCGGAAGATGACAAGGCTTACCATAAACAAGTCGATAAGGAGACATACCAATGGGTGTCTTATATGCTGTCCTATAAGCCCAAAGTGCATCATCAAGTCGTGAACTCCAATCCTTTCTATTTGGATTAACTGTCTTTTCAAGGATGGGCTTAACTTCTCGATTTGACAATTCAGCTTGCCCACTAGTTTGAGGATGGTATGAGGTGGAAACCTTGTGTGTGATGTTATACTTCCTCAAAAGTGCTTCCATAGTCCTATTGCAAAAGTGAGTACCTCTATCGCTGATTATGGCCTTTGGTGTTCCAAACCTAGCAAAGATGTTAGTCTTGACAAAATCTGAAACAACTTTAGAGTCATTAGTCCTAGTGGCTTTTGCTTCCACCCACTTCGAATCATAATCAACGGCAAGTAAAATATAAAGGTTACCAAAAGAAGAAGGAAAAGGTCCCATGAAATCCATGCCCCATACATCAAAAATTTCAACAATAAGTATTGGAGTTTGAGGCATTTGATTTCTAGCACCTATGTTACCTGTTCTTTGGCAACGATCACATGACTTGCAAAAGAGGTATGCATCTTTGAATATAGTAGGCCAATAAAATCCAGAGTCAAGAACTTTCATGGCTGTTCTTTTGGATCCAAAGTGTCCTCCACATGCATAAGAGTGACAAAAGGTGAGAATAGATTGAAATTCAGTTTCGAGTACACACCTTCTTATAATCTGATCGGAGCAATGCTTCCAAAGGTAAGGATCATCCCATATGTAGTATTTGGCATCACTCCTGATCTTATTTCTTTGAGCTTGTGTCAACTCTTGTGACAACTTCTTGGTAACTAAGTAATTAACAATATCAGCATACCAAGGAGTTGTTGTACTTATAAAAAGAAGTTGCTCATCTGGAAAGTTCTCATTCAAGGGTAGTGCATCCTCTTCATGAACTAAACGGCTAAGATGGTCCGCAACCAAGTTGTCACTACCTCTCTTATCTTTTATCTCCAAATCAAACTCTTGTAAGAGAATTATCCATCTAATCAACCTTGGTTTGGCCTCCTTCTTAGTGAGTAAGTACCTAAGGGCTGCATGGTCAAAAAATACAATTACTTTAGTACCAATTAAATAAGATCGAAAATTTTCTAAAGCAAATACAACAGCCAAAAGTTCTTTTTTCAGTAGTGGAATACTTCAATTGAGCATCATTAAGAGTTCGAGAGGCATAATAAATGGCATGTGAGGCTTTGCCAACCCGTTGGCCCAAAACAGCTCCAATGGCATAGTCACTAGCATCACACATGATTTCAAAAGGTATATTCCAATCTGGTGGTTGCATGATAGGAGCTGATGTCAAGAGTCCCTTCAATGTTTCAAACACCTCTTTGCATTTATCATCAAAGTGGAAAACCACATCTTTTTGTAGTAGCTTGCAAAGAGGTAATGTGATCTTTGAGAAGTCTTTGATAAATCTCCTATAGAAACCTGCATGTCCAAGAAAAGAACGAACCTCTCTCACATTTGTGGGAGGTGGTAAAGAATGCATAATATCTATTTTAGATTTATCAACTTCTATCCCTCTAGAAGAAATAACATGGCCCAAAACTATTCCCTTTTCTACCATAAAGTGACATTTTTCCCAATTCAAAACGAGGTTAGTTTCCATGCATCTTTCAAGTACAAGTGTAAGGTTCTCTAGACATCTATCAAAAGAATCACCATAGACACTAAAATCATCCATAAACACTTCTATGATGTTCTCTACATAATCTGAAAATATGCTAACCATACACCTTTGGAATGTAGCTGGTGCATTACAAAGACCAAATGGCATACGCCGGTATGCAAAAGTACCAAATGGACATGTGAATGTTGTTTTCTCTTGGTCCTCCGGAGCAATGGCAATCTGATTATAACCTGAAAAACCATCAAGAAAACAATAATGAGAATGGCCAGCTAACCTTTCAAGCATTTGATCAATAAAAGGTAAAGGAAAGTGGTCTTTGCGAGTTGTGGAATTAAGTTTTCGATAATCAATGCAAACTCGCCACCCTGTTTGAATCCTAGTAGGAACAAGTTCATTCTCATTATTTGTTACCACCGTTACACCTGATTTCTTTGGAACCACTTGGACCGGGCTCACCCATTTGCTATCCGAGATAGGATAGATCACTCCAACATCTAGGAGCTTCAGTATCTCCTTTTTCACAACCTCCATCATAGGAGGGTTCAATCTTCTTTGTGCTTCTCCTGTTGGTTTGGACGCCTCCTCTAACAAAATCCGGTGCATGCACATAGATGGGCTTATTCCCTTGATATAGGCAATTGTCCAACCAATTGCTGTTTTATGCTCTCTAAGCACCCGGATAAGTCGCTCTTCTTGCAAAGGTGTGAGCTCTTTGGCAATGATAACCGGTAGTGTGTCCTTTTCACCTAAGAAAACATATTTCAAGTGGTTCGGTAGTGGTTTCAACTCTAAAGTTGGTGCCTGCAAAATGGAAGGTAGAAGTTTCTCATTAGATAAAGGCAAATCAGTAAATGAAACATCAAACCTTGCATCTTTAGGTGGCAGCGAGTGTAAAGATTCTAGTGCCCCTTCCACATGGTCACTCAAGGCTAGTTCCCCTTTAGCATCCCCCATTCCGAGATGTTTGCTAAGGACTATTTCCACACTATCTTCACCATCTAGCTCATAAGCTTGCTGCACTAGTGAGTCAATTATATCAATATTAAAAACAGAATGCACATCACTAGGATATCTCATGGCCTCAAAAATGTTAAAGCGAATTATTTCACCATCAAATTCCATAGTTAAAGTGCCATCATGTACATCTATTTTAGTTCTTGCTGTTTTCAAGAATGGTCTCTGATAACTCGTATAATTATATAGTTTTTAGTTATGTTTTATTATTGTTTTGTGTCAAATACGAGTTATTATTGCTTAGTCTAATTGTGTTTATGATCTTTTATATTTTTATGTAATTTGGTGTTATTTTACGAGTTTCTTTGAGTGATTTCAGATTACTAGGTTAAATCAACAATTAAGGGCAAATTCAGTTCAGTTCCAGTTCCGACACCTTTTTCCATATCAGCTATATCTGGAGTTTCACTGAAGCAATAAGGCTGAAATTTTAACCGTGCAAAGTTAAGAGGCATATCTAACTTTTTCATGTTTTACACTTCTTGAAACGGAGTCGTTTTCCCTAGCGAAATCGACCATCAAGTTGGCTGATGTGCAATGACGTCTGTGCTGACCTATTTTGGTATTTTGCCCATATCTTCTGATCCACATCAGCAAATGAGCTGATTCCAACGGCTATGGATCACTAACTGATAGGGGAACATTTTTCTAGAAGACCATGTGATCAGATCAAGCTTCCAATATTGACAAAATCGACCATCAAGTTGGCTGATCAAAATTGTCATACAATATGACGAAAATTGTTAGAAAAATGCACCCACCTATTATACCTACCTTTGAAATTTGTAAAGCTTGTCTCTTGTCATTTAGTCCTCCAAAATGTGTATAAATAGAGGGCCTTGGATGATTGTATGAGACATTGTACATAGGTAGGATATTAGCCATTTTAATAAAATTCTCTAAGTTTTCTTCTTCTTTATTTTCTCTAGTTTTCTTTCTTTTCTCTAGTTTTCTTTTTCTTTAGAGAGAGCAAGAGGTTGGATAATTAATATTCTTCCTCTTCTTCTTTCTTTCTTTTATTTTCTTCTTAGATTTTCTTTAATTTTATCTTTATGTTTATAATGCCTATGCTAGGCTAAACTTCTATTTGGTTAAGGGTGATTTCAAAGCCCTAGACATGTTTTATGATTGATTTTCAGATTCTATCTATCATTAATTTTCTATCAAAGTTGCTTATGTTCTTCTACAAGAATTGTTCATGATGTTGTCTTGATTTGTTTAGGTGTACAACTAGATAGATCTTGATAATTATCTATTGCTAGTTTAGGAGTCTTGATCCGTGTAATTGTCTTGATTTCCTATTCATAAGTGGCAATTTGTGATTAATGATTATGGTCAAGTTTTCAATAATTGCAAAGTGGAACATAACCTAAGTTGAACAATCCGAGCTTATGTGTTTGTTGCTTAGATCAACCTATCTTTCTCATCATAAAGCTGCCATTAAATTGAATTTAGAGAGCTTATTCTAGGTTGTTTAATGGTTAGAGATTAAATAGAGAGCTTGTTCTATTTAACGACAAACTAAGGAAAGATTGGGATAACAGAGCTTGTTGTTATCTACGGTTGTTAACTTTGATAGTTGGATGATATTGATAGATCTGAAATTGATTCTTAATGATGTCTAGTGGTGGAGAATGAAACCTTAACCATATTTTTCATATTTGATTCTTCTTACTTACTTGTTTTCTTACTTTTCTAGTTTGCTTATTTTTAAAAGTATATTTATTTTTATTGGCTGGTTATACCGCCTAATTTGTATATTAACTTTGTTTTACTTTTATTGGCTGGTTATACCGCCTAATTTAGTATATATATTTTTATTGGCTGGTTATACCGCCTAATTTAGTATATATATTTTTATTGGCTGGTTATACCGCCTTGCATCTTCTTCTTATTATTTACTTTAGTTTAAATCTGGCTTCAAAAACCCCTTTTCTTTTATTGTTCTTGAATTTAAGTTTTAAACTATTAACTTATAAACTAAAACCCAATCCCTGAGGACTCGACCCTTGCTAACTACTATACTTACAATTTATCTTTTTAGTGCAAGGTTAAATAAGATACACTCTTTTGGGTGCATCAGTCTCCCTAATAGAATAGGTGTGGGATTAGAAGACATCTCATCTTCCATCTCAAGAACATAAAAGTCAGCGGGAAAAACCAATTCATTAACCTGTACAAGAACGTCTTCTACAACTCCTCTTGGGTAAGTGTTAGAACGGTCAGGAAGTTGTATTATAACACCGGTTTCCTGTAATGGTCCTAGATTCAATGAAGCATAAATTGAATATGGCATGAAATTAATAGATGCCCCTAGATCTAGCATAGCACGCTCAAACCTGGTGTTCCCTATCTTACAAGAAATGGTAAACAAACCTGGATCCTTGCATTTAGGTGGGAGTTTCTTTTGAAGAACAGCTGACACATTCTCCCCTACACTTACCTTTTCATTCCATTTCAACTTCCGTTTAGATGTGCACAACTCTTTTAGGAACTTGGCATATCTTGGCACTTGCTTGATAGCATCTAGTAAAGGAATGTTCACCTCTACTTTCCGGAAGGTTTCCAAAATTTCCTTCTCTTGCTCCTCCTTCTTGGACTTTGCTAACCTGCTAGGAAAAGGTGGAGGAGTTATATAAGAAGGAAAGGATGGTTTAGGAATTACCTTTTTTAGTGGCTCGTTGGGATGTGAAGAGGATGCCATGGTGTTGTTTTCCCCTTGAGCACTATCATTTTGTGGTGTCTCTAGCTTTTTCCCACTTCTTAAAGTTATAGCGTTGGCATTCTCTCTTGGATTCACTATGGTTTGGGAAGGTAATTTCCCAGAATCCCTTGCTTGCATTTGACTCATGGTTGTTGCCAATTGCCCTATTTGAGTCTCCAAATTTCGAATACTTGTCTTTGTTTCCTGTTGAAATTGAATTGTATTAGTAGAAAGAGCTTTAACAAGATCTTCAAGAGAAGTACCTGAATTTTGGGTGGGTGGCAGTTGTTGTCGGGTTTGGTATGGTTGTTGCACTCTTTGCTGAAAACCCGGTGGCTTGTTGTCAAATGGTGGAGGAATAGTTTGTGATTGGTTCCCTCCATAATTAAAGTTTGAATGATCCCTCCATCCTGGATTGTAAGTGTTTGAGTAGGGATCATATTTCCTTGATTGGTTCTGAAATCCACCCATGGCATTCACATGTTCATTGGTGTCCTCTAGAAGTGTTGGACACATATCAGTTTGGTGCCCTATGTTTGAACATATGCCACAAGCCTTTATTTTTTGTATATTACCTACAGCCAATTGTTGAACAAGAGAAGTCAGTTTATCAAATTTTTGTTCAAGGGATGATATACTTACCTCATTAACTCTCTTGGGTTGTGGTGGTGGATCTTGTCTCATTGAGAACTGTTGAGAATTGGCTGCCATGTTGGAGATTAATGTTCTAGCAGCCCCGGGAGTCTTGTCAACTAGAGCTCCCCCACTAGCGGCATCTATCATACTTCTCTCCATGGGCATGAGACATTCATAGAAGTATTGGATGAGAAGTTGTTCACTTATCTGATGGTGTGGACATGATGCACAAAGTTTCTTGAGCCTCTCCCAATATTCATATAAGGACTCTCCGTTGTATTGCCAAATCCCACATATCTCTTTCCTAATGTTGGCAGCCTTAGATGCTGGGAAATACCTTTCCAAGAATTGATGTGAACCCTAGGGGTGAAACCCTTTGAACCCACTAACAAATTGAAATACCTAACCCAGAAAAGCCAAGATTCAGGCAAAGAAAACTTAAACCCTTAAAAGCCTGTTTCAAAGAACCTAGATGAAGCATGTAATCTAAACCCTAAGAACTCTCGTTTCAAGAACCTAAGTTTGATAGGTTGAACGCCACAAAGAAGGAATTCTTTGATAAGTTCCTAAGTTCTTTCAAGAACTAAAAGGAGAAAACTCTCACTGAATAAAATCAGACTTAATTGATCAAAAGATAATTGATGTAGGCAGCTAAGACATATATTTATAGCCTCCCTACAATAACCCTAATCAGCTAACCTAATAATAAGTAAAATATGGGCTGAACATGCTCAAGCCCAATCCTAATTAAATTTAAAAGATGCCCAATAGTTTAGTGAGGGTAGTCTACACAACCTTATTGGACATGTTACACAAGTCAGGCCCAAAATCCTACACTAAATAAAAACTTAACACAAGCCCAAATACTCATTTAATAGGCACCACATATTTTAATGAATTGGTCCCCACCCTTGCCATGTCATTTAATGAACAAGTCCACTTCATTAAGCCTTATGCCGCCACTTGTAAAACTTGGATCACATGGAACAAAGCTGGTTCCTCTTCATTCAAGCCCATCTTGAATGTCTTGGCCTTGCTTAAAAGACTTGTAGATTCTGCCCAAGTCCTTTCCTTGCATTGCTTCCTTGATTCGGCCCAAGTGGAATCCTTGTATTGCTTCTTGAAAACTTGGTCCATCTTGGATCCCATCAAAGTGACCAAAAGTAAAGGGAAGGGTTCCGGATCTTCATATCATTCCATGTAGTGATGGTTCCGGATTGTAGATAGTAGAGCCATTCCTTTGCTGAATCAGCTAGAGAGAATGGGAAGGCTCTCAACTTAACTTGCTCTTCCGTGACCCCTGTTGGTCTCATGCTTGAGCAAACTACATGGAATTCCTTGAGGTGCTTATTTGGATCCTCTCCTGCAAAACCATGAAAAGTTGGGAGAAGATGAATCAAACCAGATTTTAATTCAAAGCTACCTCAAGATTAGCATATTCAATGCATAATGGTTGTTGACCCAAGTCCGGAGCGGCTAGCTCCTTGAGAGTTCGGTTGTCAGCTGCTGCCATCTCTCCTTGCTCCTCTTGGATGTTTTGGATCAACTCCTCGATTGGTTGTTGGTGAGAAGTTATAAATTCCCGAATTCTCCTAAGTCTTAAGTCTTCTTCAGGAGCTTGGAACATTCACTAATAAAAAAAAATAAAAAAAATAATAAGAAAGTAAATAATTAGAACTAAAAATATGAATAAACCAACAAACTAATAAACTAAAGAAAGCAATCCCCGGCAACGGCGCCAAAAACTTGATGCACCCAAAAGAGTGTATCTTATTTAACCTTGCACTTTAAAAGAATCAATTGTAGAGTATAGTGATTAGCAAGGGTCGAGTCCTCAGGGATTGGGTTTTAATCTATGAGTTATTAGTCTAAAACCTAAATTTAAAGAAAACAAAATAAAAGGGGGTTTTGAAATAGTGTTAAGAATTAGCAAACAAGAAAAGTAAGAAAACAAGTAAGAAATAAGAAATCAAATATGATAGAAATATGGTTAAGGTTTCATTCTCCACCACTAGACATCATTAAGAACCAATTTCAGATCTATCAATATCAACCAACTATCAAAGTTAACAACCGTAGATAACAACAAGCTCTGTTACCCCAATCTTTCCTTAGTTTGTCATTAAATAGAACAAGCTCTCTATTTAATCTCTAACTACACAACAACATAGAATAAGCTCTCTAAGTTCAATTTAATAGCAGCTTTATGTTGAGAAAGATAGGTTGATCTAAGCAACAAACACATAAGGTCGGATTGTTCACCTTAAGTTATGTTCCACTTTGCAATTATTGAAAACTTGACCATAATCATTAATCACAAATTAGTACTTATGAATAAGAAATCAAGACAATTACGGATAAAGACTCCGAAACTAGCATTAGACAATTATCAAGATTTATCTAGTTGGCCACCTAAACAAATCAAAACATTGTCATGAACAATTTTAATGGAATAACATAAGCAACTTTGATAAAAAAAAAAACAATGATAGATAGGTTTTGAAAATTAATTACATAACATGTCTAGGGCTTTGAAATCACCCTTAACCAAATAAAAGTTTAGCCTAGCATAGGCATTATAAACATAAACATATAGTTAAAGAGAATCTAAGAAGAAAATAAAAGTAAGAAAGAAGAAGAAGAAGAAGAAGAATATTATTTTCCAGCCGCTTGTTCTCTCAAATACTCAAAAAGAAGAAGAAATCAGAACTTTGATGCTTGGAGAAGTGTATTTTCGTTTGCCCCCTTGCTCTCTATTTATAGGCAATAGTTAGGGCATCAAACAAGTGAATTTCAGCTCTCTCCCTTCAATAAATGCCGACTTGTGGCTAAAGTTAAGGAAAAGTGGCTAACTTTTGTGTTTTAAGGAAAGATATAAGCCAGCCAAGTTTGAATAAAGTAGGAAAGTTTTAGTCAAAGCACTCTTTAATGAAGAGAGATTACAAACTTGCAGCTAAAGTAAGTGTAAGGAAGGAAAGTCTTGGCTGATTTAATTCTCCTATTTTGACTAGGATTAGCTTTAAGGAAAGATACTTGCAATTAATGCAAGTTGATAGCCACTAATCCTTCTTCGACAAGGATAAACATAAATGTTAGATAGGGTATTAAGAAAAAAATGTGATTTGCGGCTAGTGTATTTTCTGCCACTTGAGTTGTTTAGAGAGATATTCCAATGCCGATTTGGATGACCATTTCTTATCCGATTTAGTCTCATTATGAACCGTTGGAAAGGTAATCGAGTAATCTTCAAAAGTCAAGAAGGAAGTTTCTTCGAATAAATAGTCTAACATCATGTTTTCTTAGCAACAAGCTCCGGAGGTCAAATCTGTCTTCTTGCTTTGCACCAAGAATTTGATCTTTTTGACTCCCAAGTCTAAATCCATCTTGTGATTGTGATTTGTAAGCTCTTTAACATCCTAATTGACATGTTTTGACTTCATCTCCTCCAAAATACCTACAAAGCATAAAAACCTAGTAAAATGTCAAGGAAGTAAGAATCAAAGTACAAAGTATAAAGAAATTAAATAGGAAAATGTATGAAATTAAGCACTTATCACTCAATGCATCTTATGGAAGGCAACCCACTTGGCATCTCCTCCGGGAATAACTCTTCAAATTCCTGTAACAAAGAAAAAGCAACACTAGGAAGAGCTTGGTTAGATTCATCAAGATTAAGTTATGATTATTTATAAACAAGGAAGATCATGGGCTGATCTTCTAAAAAAGCCTTTTTAACCTCACTCTCTTTTGCGTAAAAGCTCATCTTTGTTTTTGCTTTTCTTTCTTGTGGCATCACTTTATTTTTTTAGCCACTTCTCTGTTTTTGTCACTTTTTTTTTCCTACCTTTTTTCGGCTAATCTCTTTTTTTTTTCTCTCCTTTTTTCCTCATTACATTCGGCCACACTCAATTCTTTTTTCTCAAAAACAGATTTCAATTTCATTTGGTCTTCATAGACCTGCTTTGGTGTTAAAGGAACAAGGTTGATGGTTTTGCCATCTTTTACAAAGTTGTATCTATTCCTAAACCCATCATGTGTAACCTTCCTAACATACTGCCATGGCCTCCCCAACAATAGATGGCCAGCATGCATAGGCACTACATCACAAAGCACCTCATCACTATACCTCTCAATAGTAAAAGCTAGCCTTACTTGCCTATTCACCTTAACCTCCCCACAATCATTCAACCATTGCAATCTGTAAGGCTTAGGATGTTTAAGCATAGGTAAACCCAACTTTTCTACTAAGGTAGTACTAGCTACATTGGTGCAACTCCCCCCATCAATTATCATACTACATACTTTATTGTTCACAAAACATCTAGTATGAAAAATATTTTCCCTTTGTTGCTCTACATCATCTAATTTAATTTGTGCATTCAAGGCACACCTAGCAACAAGAGATTTACCTTCAACGGGGTAGTCCAAGTCAGCATCATCACCAACACAATCACTAGCACCCTCCAATTCTGGTTTGTCATCACAATCATCCTCACTTTCGGTTAAGACTTCACCTCTATCATGCATGATCATCACCCTTTTGTTTGTACATTGAGATGCAATATGGCCTGAACCCAAACATTTAAAGCATTTAATATCTCTATTCCTTGAAAAATTGGAATTTTGAAATACCTTAGGTTTGTCTTTGCTAGTGCTCTCTTCTTTCCCCTTTGGTGGTTCGACTTTGCCCTTGACAACAGCCCGATCTATGTCCCACTTTGGTTTCCAAGGAGTGTTAGAAATCGAAGAATACCTTGCTGCCCCCTTTCTCTTCAATTGCCTCTCCACCTTCATAGCCATGTGCACCATGTCTTCTACTTCCACATAATGCTGCAACTCCACAACAATGGCTATGTATCTATGTAAGCCACTTAAAAATCTAGCCATGGTGGCTTCCCGATCCTCCTCTACATTGGCTCTAATCATAGCCACCTCCATATCCATATAGTAATCCTCTACACTCCTAGACCCTTGGGTAAGGTTTTGAAGTTTGTGGTAAAGGTCCCTATAATAGTGGCTAGGTACAAACCTCCTTTTCATGAGAGCTTTCCATTCCCTCCATGTCTCTATAGGTCTCTCATGGTTTCTCCTTCTACTGGTTACTAGTTGATCTCACCAAACTATGGCATAATCAGTAAATTCAATGACTGCCAACTTCACTTTCTTCTCTTCCGAATAGTTGTGACAATCAAAGATCAACTCTATCTTCTTCTCCCACTCCAAAAACACCTCAGGATCAATTCTACCTTGGAATGGTGGAATTTTTATTTTAATATTCCCAAGGTTCCTATCTTCTCTATTTTGCCAATCATAATCCCTAGTGTTTCTCCTAGGCCTTCCTCCATGCCTAACTCCTCTAGGTCTACCCATATCAACTTCCTCATCATCTGCCTTCTCTATATCATGTTCATCAACAAAACTAGGCTCTCGCTTAGCCCCTTTATCTCGCTCACCTTGTAGGTTTTGAATGGCTACCGATTGCCTCTCTATCTTGTCTGAAATCTGTGCCATCGCCAAATTCATCCTCTTAAACTGTTGTTGCATAGCTCTCCATGTAAATGATGGATTTGCATCCCCCTTGTGTGATGATTCACTATGGTTAGACATTTGAAGTTGCTGCAAAACAAAATATTAGTGATAAAAATAAACTCACACACTCCTTTAGTGTTTACACTCAATTATGATATCACTCCAACTCTTGTTTGCACTCTTTTAGGCTTTTTCTTTAATAAACTTACTTACTCTTGCCTTTTACCACTCTATTTCCTCTTTCAGGTTCTTTAGGAACTAGAAGAACTCTTCTCCACTTGCTTAATTCTACCTAGCAAAAGACTCAAGAAACAAGAAACAATTAGTAAGAAGGTAAAACAAGAAAAAATCAAGAACAAGATGACCAAGAATTCAAATCTTTCCTATTTTCCTTGATCTTTTTCGAATCTTTCTTTCTTTTTCATGCTGTTCAAGCACTTTTCTTTCTTTTCTTTTTTTTTTTCAAGAACTAGACTTCTTGATTTTCTTGAAATCTTGGATGAGCTATTTTTTTCTTTCTTGGGATTGTTCGAATGCTGATGCACCCAAAAGAGTGTATCTTATTTAACCTTGCACTAAAAAGATAAATTGTAAGTATAATGATTAGCAAGGGTCGAGTCCTCAGGGATTGGGTTTTAGTTTATAAGTTAATAGTTTAAAACTTAAATTCAAGAACAATAAAAGAAAAGGGGTTTTTGAAGCCAGATTTAAACTAAAGTAAATAATAAGAAGAAGATGCAAGGCGGTATAACCAGCCAATAAAAATATATATACTAAATTAGGCGGTATAACCAGCCAATAAAAATATATATACTAAATTAGGCGGTATAACCAGCCAATAAAAGTAAAACAAAGTTAATATAGAAATTAGGCGGTATAACCAGCCAATAAAAATAAATATACTTTTAAAAATAAGCAAACTAGAAAAGTAAGAAAACAAGTAAGTAAGAAGAATCAAATATGAAAAATATGGTTAAGGTTTCATTCTCCACCACTAGACATCATTAAGAATCAATTTCAGATCTATCAATATCAACCAACTATCAAAGTTAACAACCGTAGATAACAACAAGCTCTGTTATCCCAATCTTTCCTTAGTTTGTCGTTAAATAGAACAAGCTCTCTATTTAATCTCTAACCATTAAACAACCTAGAATAAGCTCTCTAAATTCAATTTAATGGCAGCTTTATGATGAGAAAGATAGGTTGATCTAAGCAACAAACACATAACCTCGGATTGTTCACTTAGGTTATGTTCCACTTTGCAATTATTGAAAACTTGACCATAATCATTAATCACAAATTGCCACTTCTGAATAGGAAATCAAGACAATTACACGGATCAAGACTCCTAGACTAGCAATAGATAATTATCAAGATCTATCTAGTTGTACACCTAAATAAATCAAGACAACATCATGAACAATTCTTGTAGAAGAACATAAGCAACTTTGATAGAAAATTAATGATAGATAGAATCTGAAAATCAATCACAAAACATGTCTAGGGCTTTGAAATCACCCTTAACCAAATAGAAGTTTAGCCTAGCATAGGCATTGTAAACATAAACATAAAATTAAAGAAAAATAATAATAGACAAAATAAAAGAAATCCTAAATCATTCCCCCCACACTTAATTCTTACATTGTCCTCAATGTAAGTCTATTAACCCAAATGAAAGAATTATGTGTAAGAGAAAAGAACTAATAACATAAGAATAGGAACAACTAAGACTCAAAACAAAACAAAACCATGCAACCTAAATAATCCTAAAATACTAAACAAAAATTAACAAGTAAACATAAAAAGATTAAAATCAAACTGACAAGGTATGTCTCAAGTCTCCCTTACTCAGACCTTGTTCAGAATGAATACTTCTAAATTGCTTAAAACAAAACAAACTCTTTTTTTTTTTTTTTTTTTTTTTTTTTTTTTGGAAAAGAAGAAATCAAACTGACAAGGTATGTCTCAAGTCTCCCTTACTCAGACCTTGTTCAGAATGAATACTTCTTAATTTTTTTTTTTTTTTTTTTTTTTTTAAATTAGCAAAATATGTCCCTTACCCCCTACTAAAATATGACATTGTCCCCAATGTCAAATTTTAAAGGTAGAATTTAGGAGATATTACCTGCAGAGGTTGCTAACCACTTATTATAACTGAGACACAACAAGCAAAATATTAGATAATGTCACAAAGACAAAGTGCAATCCACTCCTTGCTCGTCCATATCTCTTTTTCTTTTTCCGAGCGTTTGCGAAACAACCGTAGCAGATAAACACTCATAAGCTTGGAGCTTTTTAAGTAAATCTTCAATGGTTGTAGCAGAAATTATGGTTCTCCTTGCCTCTGAAAACATGAATCCATTATCCACAGCATTATCTAAATATAAAAGCAAATTACTAAAATAACCATTAATATTAAGCAAACCAATGGGTTTCTTATTTGTGACCAAAGATGACCAAGAAGCCACGCAAGCTATTTCTTCCAATGTACCCAGACCTCCTGGTAAAGCAATGAATGCATCGGCAGAATGGTACATGATTGTTATCCGTTCAGGGACACTCCAAACTTGTATTTCCTTACCCACGGTAGGTCCACAAAAACTTGTGAATAGTTTTGGCACGATTCCTAGAACTGGACTTCCTCCGGCGTGTGCTGCTGTAGCGACTGCTCCCATTAAACCCGTACTACCGCCTCCATAAATCAAGTGGATCTTTTGTTGGGCAAGTATTACTCCAACTCTTATGGCTTCATCAGCGAATATGTTATTTTTCCCTGGATAAGCACCTCCAAAGACACAAATTTTTTTAATGCGCTGGGTGAAGTACTTTCCATTTTTTTTTTCTTCGAGTGCCTGAAAGAGAATGAGTACATGGTGTAATATATAGAGGACTGAGTAGTGAATCAGACAAGAGTAATAATGTCGCCGAAAGTGTATCTGACCTGTCAGAAGAAAATGTTAACCTAACAAAAGATTTTTGCGTGATTTCAGGAAGAAAATCAAAAAGAGAAGAAAAAATCAACCGTAAAAGACAAATAAAAAAAACGAGAATAATTACACAAATCGAACAACACGTAAATTAAAACAAAATAAAGTTATTGCAAATCAAACCAAAAGCTGAGAAGTCATTTATTGTAGTTGTGATTGTGGCTCACATCTTCCTCTGGTTTTACGTCCAGAAACGGCTTAAACGCCTTCTATGAGTCGAGGATATGCTTCCCATCCAGTTTTCTTACAAGCTGGCAAACAGGGTCTTTTAACATCAGATTCCCAAGATGTTGCCATTCCCTTTGGAATTGCGGCCATAAATCAAGAATTTCTCTTTGTACGTCTCCACTAGGATGCGTCTCAAGAGAAAGTTGGATATTACCCAAATTCTCCTTACTCAGTCCATCCTTAATGAATTCAATTTTATCATCTCGATTAGAGGACGGAATCCCAATAGAACGACATTTACCGTTACACGTCCATCGTGCACATTTGTGGCAGTTTGAACCCATGCGCTTTGCTCGTCGCTTCTTTGCAAAAGTGCTTCTACCTGTACCTGGTAAATGCAAAACAGGAAGATATTCATCTTCACGTACCTTGGCTTCAATTATCCAACGTATGTCGTCAGGAATCCCTTTGTGCATAAGCATTCTTAATCTTTCAAGTCGAACTTGGTAAAGCTTCAGTAAAATATTTCGAGGAAAAGGAGGAAATCGTTTCTGCAATCTTGTGAGAATATCATCCATCCTGAAAAAAAATGAATGAAAAAAAATGAAAGAGAAATTGGAAGAGAAATTTATATACAATATCAGTTTTGTGGGTAGCTAATGGAACCGATTTAAATAATCACGGAGTACCGTTATCCGCCATTTAACCGGGGTTAAAAAAATAAATTAAAAATTATATTTACATCTTGTAAGAGAAAAGAACTATTAAACAAAAGAAAAGAAAAACAATAAAAGATAGAATGATGGAGAGTAAGGAATATGCAAATCTGATATAATAGATGCTCTCCATCCTTTTGGGTTGCCTCCCAAGAAGCGCTTGGTTTATTGTCCTCAGCCTAACTTAGACCCATGCCATTATTATTCAACATACTTTGGCTCAAAAAGTGGAAACTCCTCCACATCTTGTATTGGAAAGTTCTCATAGTAAGGCTTCAATCTATGACCATTCACTTTGAATGCCTTATCTGTTTTTGGGCTTTGGATTTCAACTGCACCATGAGTAAATACATTAGTAATAACAAAAGGTCCAACCCAACGAGAACGTAACTTACCTGGATATAACTTAAGGCGTGAATGGAAGAGAAGAACTTTTTGTCCAACAACAAATTCTTTTCTTGATATCATCTTGTCATGGAATGCCTTAGTCTTTTCCTTGTAAATCCTAGAATTCTGATAGGCATCATTCCTTATCTCCTCTAATTCTTGTAGGTCAAGTTTTCTTTTCTTTCCTATCTCATCCATCTCCATGTTGCATTGTTTGATAGCCCAATATGATTTATGTTCCAATTCAACCGGAAGATGACAAGGCTTACCATAAACAAGTCGATAAGGAGACATACCAATGGGTGTCTTATATGCTGTCCTATAAGCCCAAAGTGCATCATCAAGTCGTGAACTCCAATCCTTCCTATTTGGATTAACTGTCTTTTCAAGGATGGACTTAACTTCTCGGTTTGACACTTCAGCTTGCCCACTAGTTTGAGGATGATATGAGGTGGAGACCTTGTGTGTGATGTTATACTTCCTCAAAAGTGCTTCCATAGTCCTATTGCAAAAGTGAGTACCTCTATCGCTGATTATGGCCTTTGGCGTTCCAAACCTAGCAAAGATGTTAGTCTTGACAAAATCTGAAACAACTTTAGAGTCATTAGTCCTAGTGGATTTTGCTTCCACCCACTTTGAAACATAATCAACGGCAAGTAAAATATAAAGATTACCAAAAGAAGGAGGAAAAGGTCCCATGAAATCCATGCCCCATACATCAAAAATTTCAACAATAAGTATTGGAGTTTGAGGCATTTGATTTCTAGCACCTAAGTTACCAGTTCTTTGGCAACGATCACATGACTTGCAAAAGAGGTATGCATCTTTGAATATGGTAGGCCAATAAAATCCAGAATCAAGAATTTTCATGGCTGTTCTTTTGGATCCAAAGTGTCCTCCACATGCATAAGAGTGACAAAAGGTGAGAATAGATTGAAATTCAGTTTCGAGTACACACCTTCTTATAATCTGATCGGAGCAATGCTTCCAAAGGTAAGGATCATCCCATATGTAGTATTTGGCATCACTCTTGATCTTATTTCTTTGAGCTTGTGTCAACTCTTGTGGCAACTTCTTGGTAACTAAGTAATTAACAATATCAGCATACCAAGGAGTTGTTCTTATAAAAAGAAGTTGCTCATCCGGAAAGTTCTCATTCAAGGGTAGTGCATCATCTTCATGAACTAAACGGCTAAGATGGTCCGCAACCAGGTTGTCACTACCTCTCTTATCTTTTATCTCCAAATCAAACTCTTGTAAGAGAAGTATCCATCTAATCAACCTTGGTTTGGCCTCCTTTTTAGTGAGTAAGTACTTAAGGGCTGCATGGTCAGAAAATACAATTACTTTAGTACCAATTAAATAAGATCGAAATTTTTCTAAAGCAAATACAACAGCCAAAAGTTCTTTTTCAGTAGTGGAATAGTTCAATTGAGCATCATTGAGAGTTCTTGAGGCATAATAAATGGCATGTGAGGCTTTGCCAACCCGTTGGCCCAAAACAGCTCCAATGGCATAGTCACTAGCATCACACATGATTTCAAAAGGTACATTCCAATCTGGTGGTTGGATGATAGGAGCTGATGTCAAGAGTCCCTTCAATGTTTCAAACGCCTCTTTGCATTTATCATCAAAGTGGAAAACCACATCTTTTTGTAGTAGCTTGCAAAGAGGTAATGTGATCTTTGAGAAGTCTTTGATAAATCTCCTATAGAAACCTGCATGTCCAAGAAAAGAACGAACCTCTCTCACATTTGTGGGAGGTGGTAAAGAATGCATAATATCTATTTTAGACTTATCAACCTCTATCCCTCTAGAAGAAATAACATGGCCCAAAACTATTCCTTGTTCTACCATAAAGTGGCATTTTTCCCAATTCAAAACAAGGTTAGTTTCCATGCATCTTTCAAGTACAAGTGTAAGGTTCTCTAGACATCTATCAAAAGAATCACCATAGACACTAAAATCATCCATAAATACTTCTATGATGTTCTCTACATAATCTGAAAATATGCTAACCATACACCTTTGGAATGTAGCTGGTGCATTACAAAGACCAAATGGCATACGCCGGTATGCAAAAGTACCAAATGGACATGTGAATGTTGTTTTCTCTTGGTCCTCCGGAGCAATGGCTATCTGATTATAACCTGAAAAACCATCAAGAAAACAATAATGAGAATGGCCAGCTAACCTTTCAAGCATTTGATCAATAAAAGGTAAAGGAAAGTGGTCTTTGCGAGTTGTGGAATTAAGTTTACGATAATCAATACAAACTCGCCATCCTGTTTGAATCCTAGTAGGAACAAGTTCATTCTCATTATTTGTTACCACCGTTACACCTGATTTCTTTGGAACCACTTGGACTGGGCTCACCCATTTGCTATCCGAGATAGGATAGATCACTCCAACATCTAGGAGCTTCAGTATCTCCTTTTTCACAACCTCCATCATAGGAGGGTTCAATCTTCTTTGTGCTTCTCTTGTTGGTTTAGACCCTTCCTCTAACAAAATCCGGTGCATGCACATGGATGGGCTTATTCCCTTGATATCGGCAATTGTCCAACCAATTGCTGTTTTATGCTCTCTAAGCACCCGGATAAGTCGCTCTTCTTGCAAAGGTGTGAGCTCTTTGGCAATGATGACAGGTAGTGTGTCCTTTTCCCCTAAGAACAAATATTTCAAGTGGTTCGGTAGTGGTTTCAACTCTAAAGTTGGTGCCTGCAAAATGGAAGGTAGAAGTTTCTCATTAGATAAAGGCAAATCAATAAATGAAACATCAAACCTTGCATCTTTAGGTTGCAGCGAGTGTAAAGATTCTAGTGCCCCTTCCACCTGGTCACTCAAGGCTAGTTTAGCATTCCCCATTCCGAGATGGTTGCTAATGACTATTTCTACACTATCTTCACCATCTAGCTCATAAGCTTGCTGCACTAGTGAGTCAATTATATCAATATTAAAAACAGAATGCACATCACTAGGATATCTCATGGCCTCAAAAATGTTAAAGCGAATTATTTCACCATCAAATTCCATAGTTAAAGTGCCATCATGTACATCTATTTTAGTTCTTGCTGTTTTCAAGAATGGTCTCCCTAATAGAATAGGTGTGGGATTAGAAGAAATCTCATCTTCCATCTCAATAACATAAAAGTCAACGGGAAAAACCAATTCATTAACCTGTACAAGAACGTCTTCTACAACTCCTCTTGGATAAGTGTTAGAACGGTCAGCAAGTTGTATTATAACACCGGTTTCCTCTAATGGTCCTAGATTCAATGAAGCATAAATTGAATATGGCATGACATTAATAGATGCCCCTAGATCTAGCATAGCACGCTCAAACCTGGTGTTGCCTATCTTACAAGGAATGGTAAACATACCTGGATCCTTGCATTTAGGTGGGAGTTTCTTTTGAAGAACAGCTGACACATTCTCCCCCACACTTACCTTTTCATTCCATTTCAACTTCCGTTTAGATGTGCACAACTCTTTTAGGAACTTGGCATATCTTGGCACTTGCTTGATAGCATCTAGTAAAGGAATGTTCACCTCTACTTTCCGGAAGGTTTCCAAAATTTCCTTCTCTTGCTCCTCCTTCTTGGACTTTGCTAACCTGCTAGGAAAAGGTGGAGGAGTTATATAAGAAGGAAAGGATGGTTTAGGAATTACCTTTTTTAGTGGCTCGTTGGGATGTGAAGAGGATGCCATGGTATTGTTCTCCCCTTGAGCACTATCATTTTGTGGTGTCTCTAGCTGTTTCCCACTTCTTAAATTTATAGCATTGGCATTCTCTCTTGGATTCACTATGGTTTGGGAAGGTAATTTCCCAGAATCCCTTGCTTGCATTTGACTCATGGTTGTTGCCAATTGCCCTATTTGAGTCTCCAAATTTCGAATACTTGTCTTTGTTTCCTGTTGAAATTGAATTGTATTAGTAGAAAGAGCTTTAACAAGATCTTCAAGAGAAGTACCTGAATTTTGGGTGGGTGGTAGTTGTTGTCGGGTTTGGTATGGTTGTTGCACTCTTTGCTGAAAACCCGGTGGCCTGTGGTCAAATGGTGGAGGAATAGTTTGTGATTGGTTCCCTCCATAATTGAAGTTTGGATGATCCCTCCATCCTGGATTGTATGTGTTTGAGTAGGGATCATATTTCCTTGATTGGTTCTGAAATCCACCCATGGCATTCACATGTTCATTGGTATCCTCTTGAAGTGTTGGACACATATCAGTTTGGTGCCCTATGTTTGAACATATGCCACAAGCCTTTATTTGTTGTATTTTACCTACAGCCAATTGTTGAACAAGAGAAGTCAGTTTATCAAATTTTTGTTCAAGGGATGATATACTTACCTCATTAACTCTCTTGGATTGTGGTGGTGGATCTTGTCTCATTGAGAACTGTTGAGAATTGGCTGCCATGTTGGAGATTAATGTTCTAGCAGCCCTGGGAGTCTTATCAACTAGAGCTCCCCCACTAGCGGCATCTATCATACTTCTCTCCATGGGCATGAGACCTTCATAGAAGTATTGGATGAGAAGTTGTTCACTTATTTGATGGTGTGGACATGATGCACAAAGTTTCTTGAACCTCTCCCAATATTCATATAAGGACTCTCCGTTGTATTGCCGAATCCCACATATCTCTTTCCTAATGTTGGCAGCCTTAGATGCTGGGAAATACCTTTCCAAGAATGCTTTCTTCAAATCATTCCATGTAGTGATGGTCCCGGATGGTAGATAGTAGAGCCATTCCTTTGCTGAATCAGCTAGAGAGAATGGGAAGGCTCTCAACTTAACTTGCTCTTCCGTGACCCCTGTTGGTCTCATGCTTGAGCAAACTACATGGAATTCCTTGAGGTGCTTATTTGGATCCTCTCCTGCAAAACCATGAAAAGTTGGGAGAAGATGAATCAAACCAGATTTTAATTCAAAAGCTACCTCAAGATTAGCATATTCAATGCATAATGGTTGTTGACCCAAGTCCGGAGCGGCTAGCTCCTTGAGAGTTCGGTTGTCAGCTGCTGCCATCTCTCCTTGCTCCTCTTGGATGTTTTGGATCAACTCCTCGATTGGTTGTTGGTGAGAAGTTATAAATTCCCGAATTTTCCTAAGTCGTAAGTCTTCTTCGGGAGCTTGGAACATTCACTAATAAAAAAAAATAAGAAAGTAAATAATTAGAACAGAAAATAAGAATAAACCAATAAACTAATAAACTAAAGAAAGCAATCCCCGGCAACGGCGCCAAAAATTTGATGCACCCAAAAGAGTGTATCTTATTTAACCTTGCACTAAAAAGATAAATTGTAAGTATAATGATTAGCAAGGGTCGAGTCCTCAGGGATTGGGTTTTAGTTTATAAGTTAATAGTTTAAAACTTAAATTCAAGAACAATAAAAGAAAAGGGGTTTTTGAAGCCAGATTTAAACTAAAGTAAATAATAAGAAGAAGATGCAAGGCGGTATAACCAGCCAATAAAAATATATATACTAAATTAGGCGGTATAACCAGCCAATAAAAATATATATATACTAAATTAGGCGGTATAACCAGCCAATAAAAGTAAAACAAAGTTAATATACAAATTAGGCGGTATAACCAGCCAATAAAAATAAATATACTTTTAAAAATAAGCAAACTAGAAAAGTAAGAAAACAAGTAAGTAAGAAGAATCAAATATGAAAAATATGGTTAAGGTTTCATTCTCCACCACTAGACATCATTAAGAATCAATTTCAGATCTATCAATATCAACCAACTATCAAAGTTAACAACCGTAGATAACAACAAGCTCTGTTATCCCAATCTTTCCTTAGTTTGTCGTTAAATAGAACAAGCTCTCTATTTAATCTCTAACCATTAAACAACCTAGAATAAGCTCTCTAAATTCAATTTAATGGCAGCTTTATGATGAGAAAGATAGGTTGATCTAAGCAACAAACACATAAGCTCGGATTGTTCACTTAGGTTATGTTCCACTTTGCAATTATTGAAAACTTGACCATAATCATTAATCACAAATTGCCACTTCTGAATAGGAAATCAAGACAATTACACGGATCAAGACTCCTAGACTAGCAATAGATAATTATCAAGATCTATCTAGTTGTACACCTAAATAAATCAAGACAACATCATGAACAATTCTTGTAGAAGAACATAAGCAACTTTGATAGAAAATTAATGATAGATAGAATCTGAAAATCAATCACAAAACATGTCTAGGGCTTTGAAATCACCCTTAACCAAATAGAAGTTTAGCCTAGCATAGGCATTGTAAACATAAACATAAAATTAAAGAAAATCTAAGAAGAAAATAAAAGAAAGAAAGAAGAAGAGGAAGAATATTAATTATCCAACCTCTTGCTCTTTCTAAAGAAAAAGAAAACTAGAGAAAAGAAAGAAGAAGAAAACTTAGAGAATTTTGTTAAAATGGCTAATATCCTACCAATCTCCAATATGATCCCTTACAATCACCCAAGGCCCTCTATTTATACACATTTTGGAGGGCTAAATGACAAGAGACAAGCTTTACAAATTTCAAAGGTAGGTATAATAGGTGGGTGCATTTTCTAACAATTTTCGTCATACATGACGATTTTGATCAGCCAACTTGATGGTCGATTTTGTCAATTTTGCAGGCCTTATCTGATCACATGGTCTTCTAGACAAATGTTACCCTATCAGTTACTGATCCATAGCCGTTGGAATCAGCTCATTTGCTGATGTGGATAAGAAGATATGGGCATAATACGAAAACATGTCAGCACAGACGTCATTGCACATCAGCCAACTTGATGGTCGATTTCGCTAGGGAAAACGACTCCGTTTCAAGAAGTGTAAAACATCAAAAAGATAGATATGCCTCTTAGCTTTGCATGGCCACAAATTTCAGCCTTATTGCTTCAGTGAAACTCGAGATATAGCTGATATGGCAAAAGGTGTCGGAACTGGAACTGAACTGGATTTGCCCTTAATTCTAGTAATCTGAAATCACTCAAAGAAACTTGTGAAAAACACCAAAATACATAAAAATATAAAAGATCATAAACACAATTAGACTAAACAATAATAACTCGTATTTGACACAAAACAATAATAAAACATAACTAAAAACTATATAATTATACGAGTTATCAAATGCCCCTCTAAATTCTTGAATTTTTTTTGTTTTTTTTTGAAGATTCGGATCAAGAATCAACAAGAAGAAATTTTAATTGATCAAAAATTCAAGAAACAAAATCTTAATTTAAACCACTTTTCAAGACTGAAACCCCAAACTTAGACTGCCTAAAAACTATAACCCAAGGAAAAATGCCTAAAGCTATAACCCTAAGAAAAAAATGCCTGAAACTCTAAAATCTTGTTAGATTGATTTATTCAATTACAAGAAACGAAACCCTAAAGCAAGACTGCCTAAAAACTATAACCCAGGGCAAGAATGCCTAAAGCTATAACCCCAAGACAAGAATGCCTAAAATCTCAAAATCTTGTTATTGATTTTGCTGTGATAGTATCTGAAACCCCAAAAAGAAGTAACAAACAACAAATCAAAGCGATAACTATAAAAACCTGATTGGAAGCCTAAGCTCTGATACCAACTGATGTGAACCCTAGAGGTTAAACCCTTTAAACCCACTAACAAATTGAAATACCCTAACCCCAATAAAGCCAAAATTCAGGCAAATAAAACTTAAACCCTTAGAAAGCCAAATTCAAATAACCTAGATTAAGCATGTTAACTAGACCCTAAGAACTCTCGTTTCAAGAACCTAAGCTTGATAAGTTGAACGCCAAAAAGAAAGAATTCTTGGATAAGTTCCTAAGTTCTGTCAAGAACTAAAAAAGAGTGAAACACTCACTTGAATAAATTCAATTCAATAGATTAATAATGGTTGTTGAAGTAGATGGCTAAACAAGGGTATTTATAGCCTCCCTACTTACCCTAATTCAACTAGCCTAATAACTCCTAGTACAAATGAAACTCCTTGGCAGCCAAGGCTTACTACTTACATAATTAAATGAAAGCTTAACTATGGGCTGAACAAGCTCAAGCCCAAACATAATTAAATTAAAAGATGTCCAATAGTTTTAATGAAGGTAGTCCCCACAAGCTTATTGGACATAATACATAAATCAGGCCCAAAAGCCTAAGTAATTAAAAAAAAAACCAACTAAAGCTTCTAATTTAGGTGCCACATCATTAATGAATTGGTCCCCACTTCATATTAGATAATGAACTAAAAACAGGCCCACTAATTCATTAAGATTGCCGCCTCCTTGAATTCTTCTATGGCCCATCATGTGAAGCTTGGATCACATGGACCAATTCTTGGTCATCCTCATTCCACTTTGCAATAATTGAAAACTTGACCATAATCATTAATCACAAATTGCTACTTATGAATAGGAAATCAAGACAATTACACGGATCAAGACTCCTAAACTAGCATTAGACAATTATCAAGATTTATCTAGTTGGCCACCTAAACAAATCAAAACATCACCATGAACAATTTTTAAGGAAGAACATAAGCAACTTTGATAGAAAACAATGATAGATAGATTCTGAAAATTAATTACATAACATGTCTAGGGCTTTGAAATCACCCTTAACCAAATAAAAGTTTAGCCTAGCATAGGCATTGTAAACATAAACATAAAATTAAAGAGAATCTAAGAAGAAAATAAAAGAAAGAAAGAAGAAGAAGAAGAAGAATATTAATTATCCAGCCTCTTGCTCTCTCAAAAACAAAGAAACAGAGAAGAAATCAGAATTTGATGCTTGGGGAAGTGTCAATTTCGTATGCCCCCTTGGTCTCTATTTATAGGCAATAGCTAGGGCATCAAACAAGTGAATTTCAGCTCTCTCCCTTCAATAAATGCTGACTTGTGGCTAAAGTTAAGGAAAAGTGGCTGACTTTTGTGTTTTAAGGAAAGATATAAGCCTTGGCAGCCAAGTTTGAATAAAGTAGGAAAGTTTTAGTCAAAGCACTCTTTAATGAAGAGAGATTATATTCTTGCAGCCAAGGTAAGTGTAAGGAAGGAAAGTCTTGGCTGATTTAATTCTCCTACTTTGACTAGGATTAGCTTTAAGGAAAGATCTTGCAATTAATGCAATTAATGCAAGTTGACAGCCACTAATCCTTCTTTGGCAAGGATAAACTTAAATGTCAACTAGGGTATTAAGAAAAAGTTGTCATTTACGGCTAAGGTTTTTTTTCCTGCCACTAGGGTTTTTAGGGAGATATTCCAATGCCGATTTGGATGACCATTTCTAATCCGATTTAGGCCCATGACCAGCCGTTGGAAAGGTAATCAAGTGATCTTCAAAATTCAAGAAGGAAGGTTCTTCGAATAAAGAGCCTAACATCATGTTTTCTTAGCAACAAGCTCCGGAGGTCAAATCTGTCTTCTTGCTTTGCACCAAGAATTTGATCTTTTTGACTCCCAACTCTTTTTCCATCTTGTGATTGTGATTTTGTAAGCTCTTTAACATCCTAATTGGCATGTTTTGACTTCATCTCCTCCAAAATACCTACAAAGCATAAAAACTAGTAAAATGTCAAGGAAGTAAGAATCAAAGCACAAAGTATAAAGAAATTAAATAGGAAAATGTATGAAATTAAGCACTTATCAAATTCCCCAACACTTAATCTTTTGCTAGTCCTTGAGCAAAATCAAATAGACACAAGGTAAGAAAACCGAATCTAGTTCATTTTCAATACAACTTATAGATAATCATTGAACAAGTCTTATAAACTAATCAATAGCTTAAAGAGTTTCACAAAAAATCATGCTTGATAGTAAATGGTTTAAGTTAAGCTAAAATTAACATAACATATCTCAATCAAAATAGTGCATGTTCAAACTTAATCTCAACTTCTCAAATGGATACCCTCATGATTTTCACTCTTTAAAGTAGTGGTGAAGTGTTTACACTCAATCAATCTCATGAAAACAGTTTCTACCATATGCTTTCTTGTCCACCTATTCTCCACTACTTAGATCATGCAACTTCATGAATCAAGAGGTCTATATGCAAGGTTATAATGGGGCCAAGGGGTAATAATGTGGCTAAAGAATAAAAGATAAAGGATATTACAAAAGTTCCAAAGATTTTATAGAGTTTAGAGACATAATAAGATTCATACAAAGAAACTTCTAATCATAAGAGAATCTTGTAATCATAAGAGCACTCAAGAAAGAAATTAGATTGATATGTATAATGCATCAATCATATAGGCTCGAAAACTCACAAGGATGAATATACAAGTCAGATTTAAGTCTAAACATGCTTATTTCTCAATCAACATATCATATTAACATTGGCTCATAAAAAAGTTGATATCAAGCTCAATTCTCATGAAAATCTTCTCACTAATAAATCTGTTTTAGAATTATGCAATTCATATCTCATCATAGTATTGAAAGTAACTAAAACACACTAAAAACAACATAAAAAGAATAAAAACGCAAAACACACTAAAGAAAATCCTAAATTTTCCCCCCACACTTAATTTTTACATTGTCCTCAATGTAATGCTATTATCCCCAATGCAAGAATTATATGTAAGAGAAAAGAAGTACTAAACAAAACAAAAGAAAAACAATAAAAGATAGAATGATGGAGAGTAAGGAATATGCAAATCTGATATAATAAATGCTCTCCATCCTTTTGGGTTGCCTCCCAAGAAGCGCTTGGTTTATTTTCCTCAGCCTGACTTAGACCCATGCCATTATTATTCAACATAATTTGGCTCAAAAAGTGGTAACTCCTCCACATCTTGTATTGGAAAGTTCTCATAGTAAGGCTTCAATCTATGACCATTCACTTTGAATGCCTTATCTGTTTTTGGGCTTTGGATTTCAACTGCACCATGAGTAAAATACATTAGTAATAACAAAAGGTCCAACCCAACGAGAATGTAACTTACCTGGAAATAACTTAAGGCGTGAATGGAAGAGAAGAACTTTTTGTCCAACAACAAAGTCCTTTCTTGATATCATCTTGTCATGGAATGCCTTAATCTTTTCCTTGTAAATCCTAGAATTCTCATAGGCATCATTCCTTATGTCCTCTAATTCTTGTAGGTCAAGTTTTCTTTGCTTACCTGTCTCATCCATCTCCATGTTGCATTGTTTGATAGCCCAATATGATTTATGTTCCAACTCAACCGGAAGATGACAAGGCTTACCATAAACAAGCCGATAATGAGACATACCAATGGGTGTCTTATATGCTGTCCTATAAGCCCAAAGTGCATCATCAAGTGGTAAACTCCAATCCTTCCTATTTGGATTAACTGTCTTTTCAAGGATGGACTTAACTTCTCGGTTTGACACTTCAGCTTGCCCACTAGTTTGAGGATGATATGAGGTGGAGACCTTGTGTGTGATGTTATTCTTCCTCAAAAGTGCTTCCATAGTCCTATTGCAAAAGTGAGTCCCTCTATCGCTGATTATGGCCTTTGGCGTTCCAAACCTAGCAAAGATGTTAGTTTTGACGAAATCTGAAACAACTTTAGAGTCATTAGTCCTAGTTGATTTTGCTTCCACCCACTTTGAAACATAATCAACGGCAAGTAAAATATAAAGATTACCAAAAGAAGAAGGAAAACGTCCCATGAAATCCATGCCCTATAAATCAAAAATTTCAACAAAAAGTATTGGAGTTTGAGGCATTTGATTTCTAGCACCTAAATTACCTGTTCTTTGGCAACAATCACATGACTTGCAAAAGAGGTATGCATCTTTGAATATAGTAGGCCAATAAAATTCAGAATCAAGAACTTTCATGGCTGTTCTTTGGATCCAAAGTGTCCTCCACATGCATAAGAGTGAAAAAAAAAGGTGAGAATAGATTGAAATTCAGATTCGAGTACACACCTTCTTATAATCTGATCGGAGCAATGCTTCCAAAGGTAAGGATCATCACATATGTAGTATTTGGCATCACTCTTGATCTTATTTCTTTGAGCTTGTGTCAACTCTTGTGGCAACTTCTTGGTAACTAAGTAATTAACAATATCGGCATACCAAGGAGTTGTTGTACTTATAAAAAGAAGTTGCTCATCCGGAAAGTTCTCATTCAAGGGTAGTGCATCCTCTTCATGAACTAAACGGCTAAGATGGTCCGCAACCAGGTTGTCACTATTTCTCTTATCTTTTATCTCCAAATCAAACTCTTGTAAGAGAAGTATCCATCTAATCAACCTTGGTTTGGTTTAACCAGGTTGTAACACGAACGAGACATGAATACACAAACATATCAAAATCTATATAACATGAATTATTAACGTGTCAAAGTTTATATAAATATATAATACCTTAAATACAATTATGGTCAGAATATACAATTACTTTAGTACCAATTAAATAAGATCAAAATTTTTCTAAAGCAAATACAACATCCAAAAGTTCTTTTTCAGTAGTGGAATAGTTCACTTGAGCATCATTAAGAGTTCGGGAGGCATAATAAATGGCATGCGAGGCTTTGCCAACCCGTTGGCCCAAAACAGCTCCAATGGCATAGTCACTAGCATCACACATGATTTCAAAAGGTACATTCCAATCTGGTGGTTGCATGATAGGAGCTGATGTCAAGAGTCCCTTCAATGTTTCAAACGCCTCTTTGCAATTTGTCATCAAAGTGGAAAACCACATCTTTTTGTAGTAGCTTGCAAAGAGGTAATGTGATCTTTGAGAAGTCTTTGATAAATCTCCTATAGAAACCTGCATGTCCAAGAAAAGAACGAACCTCTCTCACATTAGTGGGAGGTGGTAAAGAATACATAATATCTATTTTAGATTTATCAACCTCTATCCCTCTAGAAGAAATAACATGGCCCAAAACTATTCCTTGTTCTACCATAAAGTGACATTTTTCCCAATTCAAAACAAGGTTAGTTTCCATGCATCTTTCAAGTACAAGTTTAAGCTTCTCTAGACATCTATCAAAAGAATCACCATAGTCACTAATATCGTCCATAAACACTTCTATGATGTTCTCTACATAATCTGAAAATATGCTAACCATACACCTTTGGAATGTAGCTGATGCATTACAAAGACCAAATGGCATACGCCGGTATGCAAAAAGTACCAAATGGACAAGTGAATGTTGTTTTCTCTTGGTCCTCCGGAGCAATGGCAATCTGATTATAACCTGAAAAACCATCAAGAAAACAATAATGAGAATGGCCAGCTAACCTTTCAAGCATTTGATCAATAAAAGGTAAAGGAAAGTGGTCTTTACGAGTTGTGGAATTAAGTTTTCGATAATCAATACAAACTCGCCACCCTGTTTGAATCCTAGTAGGAACAAGTTCATTCTCATTATTTTATACCACCGTTACACCTGATTTCTTTGGAACCACCTGGACCGGGCTCACCCATTTGCTATCCGAGATAGGATAGATCACTCCAACATCTAGGAGCTTCAGTATCTCCTTTTTCACAACCTCCATCATAGGAGGGTTCAATCTTCTTTGTGCTTCTCTTGTTGGTTTGGACGCCTCCTCCAATAAAATCCAGTGCATGCACATAGATGGGCTTATTCCCTTGATATCGGCAATTATCCAACCAATTGCTGTTTTATGCTCTCTAAGCACCCGGATAAGTCGCTCTTCTTGCAAAGGTTTGAGCTCTTTGGCAATGATGACCGGTAGTGTGTCCTCTTCACCTAAGAACACATATTTCAAGTGGTTCGGTAGTGGTTTCAACTCTAAAGTTGGTGCCTGCAAAATGGAAGGTAGAAGTTTCTCATTAGATAAAGGCAAATCAATAAATGAAACATCAAACCTTGCATCTTTATGTGGCAGCGAGTGTAAAGATTCTAGTGCCCCTTCCACATGGTCACTCAAGGCTAGTTCCCCTTTAGCATTCCCCATTCCGAGATGTTTGCTAAGGACTATTTCCACACTATCTTCACCTTCTAGCTCATAAGCTTGCTGCACTAGTGTGTCAATTATATCAATATTAAAAACAGAATGCACATCACTAGGATATCTCATGGCCTCAAAAATGTTAAAGCGAATTATTTCACCATCAAATTCCATAGTTAAAGTGCCATCATGTACATCTATTTTAGTTCTTGCTGTTTTCAAGAATGGTCTCCCTAATAGAATAGGTGTGGGATTAGAAGACATCTCATTTTCCATCTCAATAACTTAAAAGTCAGCAGGAAAAACCAATTCATTAACCTGTACAAGAACGTCTTCTACAACTCCTCTTGGGTAAGTGTTAGAACGGTCAGCAAGTTGTATTATAACACCGGTTTCCTCTAATGGTCCTAGATTCAATGAAGCATAAATTGAATATGGCATGATATTAATAGATGCCCCTAGATCTAGCATAGCACGCTCAAACCTGGTGTTGCCTATCTTACAAGGAATGGTAAACATACCCGGATCCTTGCATTTAGGTGGGAGTTTCTTTTGAAGAACAGCTGACACATTCTCCCCTACACTTACCTTTTCATTCCATTTCAACTTCCGTTTAGATGTGCACAACTCTTTTAGGAACTTGGCATATCTTGGCACTTGCTTGATAGCATCTAGTAAAGGAATGTTCACCTCTATTTTCCGGAAGGTTTCCAAAATTTCCTTCTCTTGCTCCTCCTTCTTGGACTTTGCTAACCTGCTAGGAAAATGTGGAGGAGTTATATAAGAAGGAAAGGATGGTTTAGGAATTACCTTTTTTAGTGGCTCGTTGGGATGTGAAGAGGATACCATGGTGTTGTTTTCCCCTTGAGCACTATCATTTTGTGGTGTCTCTAGCTGTTTCCCACTTCTTAAAGTTATAGCATTGGCATTCTCTCTTGGATTCACTATGGTTTGGGAAGGTAATTTCCCATAATCCCTTGCTTGCAACTCATGGTTGTTGCCAATTGCCCAATTTGAGTCTCCAAATTTCGAATACTTGTTTTTGTTTCCTGTTGAAATTGTATTAGTAGAAAGAGCTTTAACAAGATCTTCAAGAGAAGTACCTGAATTTTGGGTGGGTGGCAGTTGTTGTCGGGTTTGGTATGGTTGTTGCACTCTTTGCCGAAAACCCGGTGGCTTGTTGTCAAATGGTGGAGGAATAGTTTGTGATTGGTTCCCTCCATAATTGAAGTTTGGATGATCCCTCCATCCTGGATTGTAAGTGTTTGAGTAGGGATCATATTTCCTTGATTGGTTCTGAAATCCACCCATGGCATTCACATGTTCATTGGTGTCCTCTTGAAGTGTTGGACACATATCAGTTTGGTGCCCCATGTTTGAACATATGCCACAAGCCTTTATTTGCTGTATATTACCTACAGCCAATTGTTGAACAAGAGAAGTCAGTTTATCAAAATTTTGTTCAAGGGATAATATACTTACCTCATTAACTCTCTTGGGTTGTGCTGGTGGATCTTGTCTTATTGAGAATTTGTTGAGAATTGGCTGCCATGTTGGAGATTAGAGTTCTAGCAGCCCCGGGAGTCTTATCAACTAGAGCTCCCCCACTAGCGGCATCTATCATACTTCTCTCCATGGGCATGAGACCTTCATAGATGTATTGGATGAGAAGTTGTTCACTTATCTGATGGTGTGGACATGATGCACAAAGTTTCTTGAACCTCTCCCAATATTCATATAAGGACTCTCCATTGTATTGCCGAATCCCACATATCTCTTTTCTAATGTTGGCAGCCCTAGATGCTGGGAAATACCTTTCCAAGAATGCTTTCTTCATATCATTCCATGTAGTGATGGTCCCGGATGGTAGATAGTAGAGCCATTCCTTTGCTGAATCAGCTAGAGAGAATGGGAAGGCTCTCAACTTAACTTGCTCTTCCGTGACTCCTGTTGGTCTCATGCTTGAGCAAACTACATGGAATTCCTTGAGGTGCTTATTTGGATCCTCTCCTGCAAAACCATGAAAAGTTGGGAGAAGATGAATCAAACCAGATTTTAATTCAAAAGCTACCACAAGATTAGCATATTCAATGCATAATGGTTGTTGATCCAAGTCCGAAGCGGCTAGCTCCTTGAGAGTTCGGTTGTCAGCTGCTGCCATCTCTCCTTGCTCCTCTTGGATGTTTTGGATCAACTCCTCGATTGGTTGTTGGTGAGAAGTTATAAATTCCCGAATTCTCCTAAGTCTTAAGTCTTCTTCAGGAGCTTGGAACATTCACTAAAAAAAAATTAAAAATAATAACAAAGTAAATAATTAGAACTGAAAATATGAATAAACCAATAAACTAATAAACTAAAGAAAGCAATCCCCGACAACGGCGCCAAAAACTTGATGCACCCAAAAGAGTATATCTTATTTAACCTTGCACTTAAAAAGAATCAATTGTAAAGTATAGTGATTAGCAAGGGTCGAGTCCTCAGGGATTGGGTTTTAGTTTATAAGTTAATAGTTTAAAACATAAAAACATGTAAACAAAAGTAAAGAGGATTTTGAAATCAGATTTAAACTAAAGTTAACAATAAGAACGAGAAAACAAGTAATTAAGAAGAATCAAATATGAAAAATATGGTTAAGGTTTCTTTCTCCACCACTAGACATCATTAAGAATCAATTTCATATCTATCAACATTAATTAGCTATCAAAGTTAACAATCGTAGATAACAACAAGCTCTGTTACCCCAATCTTTCCTTACTTCGTCGTTAAATAGAACAAGCTCTCTATTTAATCTCTAACCATCAAACAACCTAGAATAAGCTCTCTAAATTCAGTTTAATGGCAGCTTTATGATGAGAAAGATAGGTTGATCTAAGCAACAAACATATAAGCTCGGATTGTTCAACTTAGGTTATGTTCCACTTTGCAATTATTGAAAACTTGACCATAATCATTAATCACAAATTGCTACTTATGAATAGGAAATCAAGACAATTACACGGATCAAGACTCCTAAACTAGCATTAGACAATTATCAAGATTTATCTAGTTGGCCATCTAAACAAATCAAAACATCACCATGAACAATTTTTATGGAAGAACATAAGCAACATTGATAGAAAACAATGATAGATAGATTCTGAAAATTAATTACATAACATGTCTAGGGCTTTGAAATCACCCTTAACCAAATAAAAGTTTAGCCTAGCATAGGCATTGTAAACATAAACATAAAATTAAAGAGAATCTAAGAAGAAAATAAAAGAAAGAAAGAAGAAGAAGAAGAATATTAATTATCCAGCCTCTTGCTCTCTCAAAAACAAAGAAACAAAGAAGAAATCAGAATTTGATGCTTGGGGAAGTGTCAATTTCGTATGCCCCCTTGGTCTCTATTTATAGGCAATATAGCTAGGGATCAAACAAGTGAATTTCAGCTCTCTCCCTTCAATAAATGCTGACTTGTGGCTAAAGTTAAGGAAAAGTGGCTGACTTTTGTGTTTTAAGGAAATATATAAGCCTTGGCAGCCAAGTTTGAATAAAGTAGGAAAGTTTTAGTCAAAGCACTCTTTAATGAAGAGAGATTATATTCTTGCAGCCAAAGTAAGTGTAAGGAAAGAAAGTCTTGGCTGATTTAATTCTCCTACTTTGACTAGGATTAGCTTTAAGGAAAGATCTTGCAATTAATGCAATTAATGCAAGTTGACAGCCACTAATCCTTCTTTGGCAAGGATAAACTTAAATGTCAACTAGGGTATTAAGAAAAAGTTGTCATTTACGGCTAAGGTTTTTTTCTGCCACTAGGGTTTTTAGGGAGATATTCCAAAGCTGATTTGGTTGACCATTTCTTATCCGATTTAGGCCCATGACCAGCCATTGGAAAGGTAATCAAGTTATCTTCAAAAGTCAAGAACGAAGTTTCTTCGAATAAAGAGTCTTACATCATGTTTTCTTAGCAACAAGCTCCGGAGGTCAAATCTGTCTTCTTGCTTTGCACCAAGAATTTGATCTTTTTGACTCCCAACTCTTTTTCCATCTTGTGATTGTGATTTTGTAAGCTCTTTAACATCCTAATTGACATGTTTTGACTTCATCTCCTCCAAAAAACCTACAAAGCATAAAAACCTAGTAAAATGTCAAGGAAGTAAGAATCAAAGCACAAAGTATAAAGAAATTAAATAGGAAAATGTATGAAATTAAGCACTTATCAGCAGCCAAAAGACACACTTCTCCAAGCATTAGAATTCTGATTTCTTCTTTATTTTAAAGTTTTTGAGAGTGCAAGAGGCTGGATAATTTATATTCTTCTTCTTCTTCTTTCTTTCTTTTATTTTCTTCATAGGTTCTCTTTAATTATATGTTTATATTTACCCTGCCTATGCTAGGCTAAACTTTTATTTGGTTAAGGGTGATTTCAAAGCCCTAGACATGTTATGTAATTAATTTTCAGAATCTATCTATCATTGTTTTCTATCAAAGTTGCTTATGTTCTTCCATTAATGTTGTTCATGATGATGTTTTGATTTGTTTAGGTGGCTAACTAGATAAATCTTGATAATTTCTAATGCTAGTTTAGGAGTCTTGATCCGTAATTGTCTTGATTTCTTATTCATAAGTAGCAATTTATGATTAATTATTATGGTCAAGTTTTCAATAATTGCAAAGTGGAATATAACCTAAGTTGTACAATCCGAGCTTATGTGTTTGTTGCTTAGATCAACCTATCTTTCTCATCACAAAGCTGCTATTAAATTGAATTTAGGGAGTTTATTCTAGGTTGTTTGATAGTTAGAGATTAAATAGAGAGCTTGTTCTATTTAACGACGAACTAAGGAAAGATTGGGGTAACAAAACATGTTGTTATCTACGGTTGTTAACTTTGATAGCTAATTGATGTTGATAGATATGAAATTGATTCTTAATGATGTCTAGTGGTGGAGAATGAAACCATAACCATATTTCTCATATTTGATTCTTCTTAATTACTTGTTTTCTCATTCTTATTATTAACTTTAGTTTAAATGATGGACCCAAAAGAGTGTATCTTATTTAACCTTGCACTTAAAAAAGAACCAATTGTAAATTATAGTGATTAGCAAGGGTCGAGTTCTCAGGGATTGGGTTTTAGTTTATAAGTTAATAGTTTATCACTTCAATACAAGTAAACAAAAGTAAAGGGGATTTTGAGATCAGATTTAAACTAAATTTAACAATAAGAATGACAAAACAAGTAATTAAGAAGAATCAAATTTGAGAAATATGGCTAAAGGTTCATTCTCCACCACTAGACATCATTAAGAATCAATTTCATATCTATCAACATCAATTAGCTATCAAAGTTAACAACCGTAGATAACAACAAATTATGTTTCCCCAATCTTTCCTTAATTCGTCGTTAAATAGAACAAGCTCTCTATTTAATATCTAATTATCACACAACCTAGAATAAGCTCTCTAAGTTCAATCTAATAACAGCTTTATGATGAGAAATATAGGTTGATCTAAGCAACAAACACATAAGCTCGGATTGTTCAACTCTGGTTATGTTCCACTCTGCAATTATTGAAAACTTGACCACAATCATTAATCACAAATTGCTACTTATGAATAGGAAATCAGGACAATTACACGGATCAAGACTCCTGAACTAGCATTAGACAATTAACAAGATTTATCGAGTTGGCCACCTAAACAAATCAAAACATCATCATGAACAATTTTAATGGATGAACATAAGCAACTTTGATAGAAAACAATTATAGATGGATTTTGAAAATTAATTATATAACATGTTTAGGGCTTTCAAGTCACCCTTAACCAAATAAAAGTTTAGCCTAGCATAGGCATTGCAAACATAAACGTAAAACTAAATAGAATCTAAGAAGAAAATAAAAGAAAGAAAGAAAGAAGAAGAAGAATATTTATTATCCAGCCTCTTGCTCTCTCAAAAACAAAGAAACAAAGAAGAAATCAAAACTCTAATGCTTGTTGTAGTGTCTTTCGGCTACCCCCTCTTGTTCTCTATTTATAGGCAATAGCTAGGGCATCAAACAAGTGAATTTCTGCTCTCTCCCTTCAATAAATGCTGACTTGCGACTAAAGTTAAGGAAAGGTGGCTGACTTTTGCTGTTTTAAGAAAAGAAGGAATACTTGGCTGACAAGGTTTTAATAAAGTAGGAAAGTCTTAGTCAGAGCACTCCTTAATGAGGAGAGATTACTAACTTGCAACCAAAGTAAGTGTAAAGAATGAAAGTTATTGCTGATTTAATTCTCCTACTTTGACTAAGATTAACTTTAAGGAAAGATTCTTGCAACTAATGCAACAGCCAAAAGTTCTTTTTCAGTAGTGGAATAGTTTAATTGAGCATCATTAAGAGTTCGGGAGGCATAATAAATGGCATGTAAGGCTTTGCCAACCCGTTAGCTCAAAACAGCTCCAATGGCATAGTCACAAGCATCACACATGATTTCAAAAGGTATATTCCAATCTGGTGGTTTCATGATAGGAGCTGATGTCAAGAGTCCCTTCAATGTTTCAAACACCTCTTTGCATTTATAATCAAAGTGGAAAACCACATCTTTTTGTAGTAGCTTGCAAAGAGGTAGTGTGATCTTTGATAAGTCTTTGACAAATCTCCTATAGAAACCTGCATGTCCAAGAACAGAACGAACCTCTCTCACATTTGTAGGAGGTGGTAAAGAATGCATAATATCTATTTTAGATTTATCAACCTCTATTCCTTTAAAAGAAATAACATGGCCCAAAACTATTCCTTGTTCTACCATAAAGTGACATTTTTCCCAATTCAAAACAAGATTAGTTTCCATACATCTTTCAAGTACAAGTGTAAGGTTCTCTAGAAATCTATTAAAAGAATCACCATAGACACTAAAATCATCCATAAACACTTCTATGATGTTCTCTACATAATCTGAAAATATGCTAACCATACACCTTTGGAATCTAGAAGGTGCATTACAAAGACCAAATGCCATACGTCTGTATGCAAAAGTACCAAATGGACATGTGAATGTTGTTTTCTCTTAGTCTTCCGGAGCAATGGCAATCTGATTATAACCTAAAAAACCATCAAGAAAACAATAATGAGAATGGCCAGCTAACCTTTCAAGCATTTGATCAATAAAAGGTAAAGGAAAGTGGTCTTTGCGATTTGTGGAATTAAGTTTTCGATAATCAATACAAACTCGCCACCCTGTTTGAATCCTAGTAGGAACAAGTTCATTCGCATTATTTGTTACCACTGTTAAACTTGATTTGTTTGGAACCACTTGGACCGGGCTCACCCATTTGCTATTCGAGATAGGATAGATCACTCAAACATCTAGGAGCTTCAGTATCTCCTTTTTCACAACCTCCATCGTAGGAGGGTTCAATCTTTTTTGTGCTTCTCTTGTTGGTTCGGACGCCTCCTCTAACGAAATCCGGTGCATGCACATGGATGGGCTTATTCCCTTGATATCGGCAATTGTCCAACCAATTGCTGTTTTATGCTCTCTAAGCACCCGAATAAGTCGCTCTTCTTGCAAAGGTGTGAGCTCTTTGGCAATGATGACCGGTAGTGTGTCCTTTTCACCTAAGAACACATATTTCAAGTGGTTTGGTAGTGGTTTCAACTCTAAAGTTGGTGCCTGCAAAATGGAAGGTAGAAGTTTCTCATTAAGGCAAATCAATAAATAAAACATCAAACCTTGCATCTTTAGGTGGTAGCGAGTGTAAAGATTCTAGTGCCCCTTCTACATGGTCACTCAAGCCTAGTTCCTCTTTATCATTCCCCATTCCGAGATGTTAGCTAAGGACTATCTCCACACTATTTTCACCATCTAGCTCATAAGCTTGCTTAGTGAGTCAATCATATCAATATTAAAAACAAACATCACCTGGATATCTCATGGCCTCAAAAATGTTAAAGCGAATTATTTCACCATCAAATTCCGTGCCATCATGTACATCTCTCCATCAGCATGAGACCTTCATTGAAGTATTGGATGAGAAGTTGTTCACTTATCTGATGGTGTGGACATGATGCACAAAGTTTCTTGAACCTCTCCCAATATTCATATAAGGACTCTCCGTTATATTACCGAATCCCACATATCTCTTTTCCAATGTTGGCAGCCTTAGATGCTGGGAAATACCTTTCCAGGAATGCTTTCTTCACAACATTCCATGTAGTGATGGTCCCGGATGGTAGATAGTAGAGCTATTCCTTTGCTGAATCAACCAGAAGGAATGAGAAGGCTCTCAACTTAACTTGCTCTTCCGTGACCCCTGTTGGTCTCATGCTTGAGCAAACTACATTGAATTCCCTGAGGTGCTTATTTGGATCCTCTCCTGCAAAACCATGAAAAGTTGGGAGAAGATGAATCAAACCAGATTTTAATTCAAAAGCTACCTCAAGATTTGCATATTCAATGCATAATGGTTGCTGACCCAAGTCCGGAGCGGCTAGCTCCTTGAGAGTTTGGTTGTCAGCTGCTGCCATCTCTCCTTGCTTCTCTTGGATGTTTTGGATCAACTCCTCGATTGGTTGTTGGTGAGAAGTTATAACTTCCCGAATTCTCCTAAGTCTTAAGTCTTCTTCGGGAGCTTAGAACATTCACTAATAAACAAAAAAAGAAAATAAATAATTAGAACAGAAAATAAGAATAAACCAAAAACTAATAAATAAAAGAAAGCAATCCCCGGCAACGGCGCCAAAAACTTGATGCACCCAAAAGATGTATCTTATTTAACCTTCCACTTTAAAAAAATCAATTGTAGAGTATAGTGATTAGCAAGGGTCGAGTCCTCAGGGATTGGGTTTTAGTTTATAAGTTAATAGTTTATCACTTAAAAACAAGTAAACAAAAGTAAAGGGGATTTTGAAATCAGATTTAAACTAAAGTTAACAATAAGAATGAGAAAACAAGTAATTAAGAAGAATCAAATATAAAAAACATGGTTAAGGTTAATTCTCCACCACTAGACATCATTAAGAACCAATTTCATATCTATCAACATTAATTAGCTATCAAAGTTAACAATCGTAGATAACAACAAGCTCTATTACCCCAATCCTTCCTTAGTTTGTCGTTAAATAGAACAAGCTCCCTATTTAATCTCTAACTATCAAACAACCTAGAATAAGCTCTCTAAGTTCAATTTTAGCAGCTTTATGATGAGAAAGATAGCTTGATCTAAGCAACAAACACATAAGCTCGGATTGTTCAACTTAGGTTTTGTTCCACTTTGCAATTATTGAAAACTTGACCATAATCATTAATCACAAATTGCCACTTATGAATAGGAAATCAAGACAATTGCACGGATCAAGACTCCTAAACTAGCATTAGACAATTATCAAGATTTTATCTAGTTGGCTACCTAAACAAATCAAAACATCATCATGAACAATTTTAATGGAGGAACATAAGCAACTTTGATAGAAAACAATGATAGATAGATTCTGAAAATTAATTACATAACATCTCTAGGGCTTTGAAATCACCCTGAACCAATTAAAGGTTTAGCCTAGCATAGGCATTGTAAACATAATCATAAAATTAAAGAGAATTTAAGAAGAAAATAATAGAAAGAAAGAAGAAGAAGAAGAAGAATATTAATTATCCAGCCTCTTGCTCTCTCAAAAACAAAGAAACAAAGAAGAAATCAGAACTTTGATGCTTGGAGAAGTGTACTTTCGTTTGCCCCCTTGTTCTCTATTTATAGGCAATAGTTAGGGCATCAAAAAAGTGAATTTCAGCTCTCTCCCTTCAATAAATGCTGACTTGTGGCTAAAGTTAAGGAAAAGTGACTGGCTTTTGTGTTTTAAGGAAAGAAGGAAAACTTAGCAGCGAAGGTTTTAATAAAGTAGGAAAGTCTTTCTTTAATGAGGAGAGATTTCAAACTTGCAGCCAAAGTAACTGTAAGGAAGGAAAGTCTTGGCTGATTTAATTCTCCTACTTTGACTAGGATTAGTTTTAAGGAAAGATTCTTGTAATTAATGCAATTAATGCAAGTTGACAGCCACTAATCCTTCTTTGAGAAGGATAAATATAAATGTCAGCTAGGGTATTAAGAAAAAAATGTGATTTGCGGCTAGTTTTTTTTTCCTGCCACTAGGGTTGTTTAGGGAGATATTCCAATGCCGATTTGGATGACCATTTCTTATCCTATTTAGGTTCATGACCAACCGTTGGAAAGGTAATCAAGTGTTCTTCAAAATTCAAGCAGGAAGTTTCTTCGAATAAAGACTCTAACATCATGTTTACTTAGCAACAAGCTCCGGAGGGCAAATCTGTCTTCTTGCTTTGCACCAAGAATTTGATCTTTTTGACTCCCAACTCTTTTTGCATCTTGTGATTGTGATTTTTTAAGCTCTTTAACATCCTAATTGACATGTTTTGACTTCATATCCTCCAAAATACCTACAAAGCATAAAAACCTAGTAAAATGTGAAGGAAGTAAGAATCAAAGCATAAAGTATAAGGAAATTAAATAGGAAAATGTATGAAATTAAGCACTTATCAAATTCCCCCACACTTAATCTTTTGCTAGTCCTCGAGCAAAATCAAATAGAAACAAGGTACGAAAACCGAATCTAGTTCACTTTCAATACAACTTATAGATAATCATTGAACAAGTCTTATAAACAAGAATCATGCTTGATAGTAAAGGGTTTGAGTTAAGTTAACATAACATATCTCAATCAAAATAGTGCATGTTTAAACTTAATCTCAACTTCTCACATGGGATACTCTCATGATTTTCACTTTTTAAAGTAGTGGTTAAGTGTTTACACTCAAACAAACTCATGAAAAAGTTCTACCATATGCTTGCTTGTCCACCTATTATCCATTATTTAGATCATGCAACTTGATAAATCAAGAGGTCTTTATTCAAGGTTGTAATGGGGCCAAGGGGTAATAAATGTGGTTAAAGAATAAAAGGAAAAGGATATTACAAAGGTTCCGAAGATTTCATAGAGTTTAGAGACATAATAAGATTCATACAAAGAAAACTTCTCAAAACTCTTTACAAAGCACATAATACATAGGCCGAATATTCAAGTTGGGCCTTCTCTTCATTCTAAACAAGTTTGTAACATCTTTTCTTCCCTTTAACTAGAAGTTCAAGAGATTATTCAAAAAAAAATTTCCACATGGGAATGTATTTGGCAATATTCCCTCTCTTTTTCTCTTGACTTTTGCCTTTCTCCTCCCCCACACTTATTTCTTGTTTCTAACCCAAAATTTGAATAGATCTTCCTTGTCTTTGCAATATGTCTCAAAACATGCTAATTCATCTTTAGAACAAGGGTAAGGATATAAATAAGTATATTTAGGTTAGGGACAAGATATGGTTACCAAATAAATAGCTTATTCAATGTAGGCTCAAATTAGCTCACTAAGGGGGATGTTCTCTTGGAACATCAATAAGGGATGGCTGTTTGGCCCTAGTTAAAAATCCTAATGCCTCTATCATATTTCATGCTGTCACATGCATCAATATAGTCTCAACAAGGTTTAAAGCAAGTTCTAGAGAATCATGTAATCATAAGAGCACTGAAGAAAGAAATTAGATTGATATGTCTAATGCATCAATCATATAGGCTCAAAAACTCTCAAGGATAATTATACAAGTTAGATTTAAGTCTAAACATGCTTCTTTCTCAATCAACATATCATATTAACATTGGCTAAAAAAATGATATCAAGCTCAATTCTCATGAAAATCTTCTCACTAATAAATCAGTTTTAGACTTATGCAATTCATATCTCATCATCGTATTGAAAGTAACTACAACACACTAAAAACAACATAAAAAGAATCAAAAACAAAACACACTAAAGAAAATCCTAAATTCTTCCCCCCACACTTAATTTTTACATTGTCCTCAATGTAATGCTATTATCCCCAATGCAAGAATTATGTAAGAGAAAAGAACTACAAAACAAAACACACTAAAGAAAAACAATTAAAGATAGAATGATGGAGAGTATGGAATATGCAAATCGGATTATAATGGATGCTCTCCATCCTTTTGGGTTGCCTCCCAAGAAGCGCTGGGTTTATTGTCCTCAGCCTGACTTAGACCCATGCCATTATTATTCAACATAATTTGGCTCAAAAAGTGGTAACTCCTTTCACATCTTGTATTGGAAAGTTCTCATAGTAAGGCTTCAATCTATGACCATTCACTTTGAATGCCTTATCTGTTTTGGGCTTTGGATTTCAACTGCAGCATGAGTAAATACATTAGTAATAACAAAAGGTCCAACCCAACGAGAACGTAACTTACCTGGAAATAACTTAAGGCGTGAATGGAAGAGAAGAACATTTTGTCCAACAACAAAGTCCTTTCTTGATATCATCTTGTCATGGAATGTCTTAGTCTTTTCCTTGTAAATCTTAAAATTCTCATAGGCATCATTCCTTATCTCCTCTAATTCTTGTAGGTCAAGTTTTCTTTGCTTACCTGTCTCATCCATCTCCATGTTGCATTGTTTGATAGCCCAATATGATTTATGTTCCAATGCAACGGAAGATGACAAGGCTTACCATAAACAAGTCAATAATGAGACATACCAATTTGTGTCTTATATGCTGTCCTATTTGAGTTAACAGTCTTTTCAAGGATGGATTTTACTTCTCGACTTGACACTTCAGCTTGCCCATTAGTTTGAGGATGGTATGAGATGGAGACCTTGTGTGTGATGTTATACTTCCTCAAAAGTGCTTCCATAGTCCTATTGCAAAAGTGAGTACCTCTATCGCTGATTATGGCCTTTGGTGTTCCAAACCTAGCAAAGATGTTAGTCTTGACAAAATTTGAAACAACTTTAGAGTCATTAGTCCTAGTGGCTTTTGCTTCAACCCACTTCGAAACATAATCAACGGCAAGTAAAATATAATGATTACCAAAAGAAGAAGGAAAAGGTCCTATGAAATCCATGCCCCATACATCAAAATTTTCAACAATAAGTATTGGAGTTTGAGGCATTTGATTTCTAGCACCTAAGTTACCTGTTCTTTGGCAACGATCACATGACTTGCAAAAGAGGTATGCATCTTTGAATATAGTAGGCCAATAAAATCCAGAATCAAGAACTTTCATGGCTGTTCTTTTGGATCCAAAGTGTCCTCCACATGCATAAGAGTGACAAAAGGTGAGAATAGATTGAAATTCAGTTTCGAGTACACACCTTCTTATAATCTGATCGGAGCAATGCTTCCAAAGGTAAGGATCATCCCATATGTAGTATTTGGCATCACTCTTGATCTTATTTCTTTGAGCGTTTGTCAACTCTTGTGGCAACTTCTTGGAAACTAAGTAATTAACAATATCGGCATACCAAGGAGTTGTTGTACTTATAAAAAAAGTTGCTCATCCGAAAAGTTCTCATTCAAGGGTAGTGCATCCTCTTCATGAACTAAACGGCTAAGATGGTCCACAACCAGGTTGTCACTACCTCTCTTATCTTTTATCTCCAAATCAAACTCTTGTAAGAGAAGTATCCATCTAATCAACCTCGGTTTGGCCTCCTTCTTAGTGAGTAAGTACCTAAGGGCTGCATGGTCCGAAAATACGAATACTTTAGTACCAATTAAATAAGATCGAAATTTTTCTAGAGCAAATACAACAGCCAAAAGTTCTTTTTCAGTAGTGGAATAGTTTAATTGAGCATCATTAAGAGTTCGGGAGGCATAATAAATGGCATGTGAGGCTTTGCCAGCCCGTTGGCCCAAAACAGCTCCAATGGCACAGTCAGTAGCATCACACATGATTTCAAAAGGTCCATTCCAATCTGGTGGTGCATGATAGGAGCTGATGTCAAGAGTCCCTTCAATGTTTCAAACGCCTCTTTGCATTTATCATCAAAGTGAAAAACCACATCTTTTTGTTGTAGCTTGCAAAGAAGTAGTGTGATCTTTGATAAGTCTTTGATAAATCTCCTATAGAAACCTCCATGTCCAAGAAAAGAACGAACCTCTCTCACAGTTGTAAGAGGTGGTAAAGAATGCATAATATCTATTTTAGATTTATCAACCTCTATTCCTTTAGAAGAAACAATATGGCCCAAAACTATTCCTTGTTCGACCATAAAGTGACATTTTTCCCAATTCAAAACAAGATTAGTTTCAATGCATCTTTCAAGTACAAGTGTAAGGTTCTCTAGACATCTATCAAAAGAATCACCATAAACACTAAAATCATCCATAAACACTTCTATGATATTCTCTACATAATCTGAAAATATGCTAACCATACACCTTTGGAATGTAGCAGGTGCATTACATAGACCAAATGGCATACGCCGGTATGCAAAAGTACCAAATGGACATGTGAATGTTGTTTTCTCTTGGTCCTCTGGAGCAATGGCAATCTGATTATAACCTGAAAAACCATCAGGAGAACAATAATGAGAATAGCCAGCTAACCTTTCAAGCATTTGATAAATAAAAGGTAAAAAGAAAATGGTCTTTGCGAGTTGTGGAATTAAGTTTTTGTTAATCAATACAAACTCGCCACCCTGTTTGAATCCTAGTAGGTACAAGTTCATTCTCATTATTTGTTACCACCGTTACACCTGATTTCTTTGGAACCACTTGACCGGGCTCACCCATTTGCTATCCGAGATAGGATAGATCACTCCAACATCTAAGAGCTTCAGTATCTCCTTTTTCACAACCTCCATCGTAGGAGGGTTCAATCTTCTTTGTGCTTCTCTTGTTGGTTTGGACCCCTCCTCTAACAAAATCCGGTGCATGCACATGGATGGGCTTATTCCCTTGATATCGGAAATTGTTCAACCAATTGCTGTTTTATGCTCTCTAAGCACCCGGATAAGTCGCTCTTCTTGCAAAGGTGTGAGCTCTTTGGCAATGAGGACCGGTAGTGTGTCCTTTTCACCTAAGAACACATATATTTCAAATGGTCCGGTAATGGTTTCAACTCTAAAGTTGGTGCCTACAAAATGGAAGGTAGAAGTTTGATAACTCCTATAATTATATAGTTTTTAGTTATGTTTTATTATTGTTTTGTGTCAAATATGAGTTATTATTGTTTAGTCTAATTGTGTTTATGATCTTTTATATTTTTATGTAATTTGGTGTTTTTCACAAGTTTCTTTGAGTGATTTCAGATTACTAGAATTAAGGGCAAATCCAGTTCAGTTCCAGTTCCGACACCTTTTTCCATATCAGCTATATCTCGAGTTTCACTGAAGCAATAAGGCTGAAATTTTAACCGTGCAAATTTAAGAGGCATATCTATCTTTTTCATGTTTTACACTTCTTGAAACGGAGTCGTTTTCCCTAGCGAAATCGACCATCCAGTTGGCTGATGTGCAATGACGTCTGTGCTGACCTGTTTTCGTATTTTGCCCATATCTTCTTATCCACATCAGAAAATGAGCTGATTCCAACGGCTATGGATCAGTAACTGATAGGGGAACATTTTTCTAGAAGACCATGTGATCAGATCAGGCCTCCAAAATTGACAAAATCGACCATCAAGTTGGCTGATCAAAATTGTCATACAATATGACGAAAATTGTTAGAAAAATGCACCCACCTATTATACCTACCTTTGAAATTTGTAAAGCTTGTCTCTTGTCATTTAGTCCTCCAAAATGTGTATAAATAGAGGGCCTTGGATGATTGTATGAGATATTGTACATTGGTAGGATATTAGCCATTGTAATAAAATTCTCTAAGTTTTCTTCTTCTTTCTTTTCTCTAGTTTTCTTTTTCTTTATTTTCTTCTTCTTCTTTCTTTCTTTTATTTCCTTCTTAGATTCTCTTTAATTTTATGTTTATGTTTACAATGCCTATGCTAGGCTAAACTTCTATTTGGTTAAGGGTGATTTCAAAGCCCTAGACATCTTTTGTGATTGATTTTCAGATTCTATCTATCATTAATTTTCTATCAAAGTTGCTTATGTTCTTCTACAAGAATTGTTCATGATGTTGTCTTGATTTATTTAGGTGTACAACTAGATAGATCTTGATAATTATCTATTGCTAGTCTAGGAGTCTTGATCCGTGTAATTGTCTTGATTTCCTATTCATAAGTGGCAATTTGTGATTAATGATTATGGTCAAGTTTTCAATAATTGCAAAGTGGAACATAACCTAAGTTGAACAATCCGAGCTTATGTGTTTGTTGCTTAGATCAACCTATCTTTCTCATCATAAAGCTGCCATTAAATTGAATTTAGAGAGCTTATTCTAGGTTGTTTAATGGTTAGAGATTAAATAGAGAGCTTGTTCTATTTAACGACAAACTAAGGAAAGATTGGGATAACAGAGCTTGTTGTTATCTACGGTTGTTAACTTTGATAGTTGGTTGATATTGATAGATCTGAAATTGATTCTTAATGATGTCTAGTGGTGGAGAATGAAACCTTAACCATATTTTTCATATTTGATTCTTCTTACTTACTTGTTTTCTTACTTTTCTAGATTGCTTATTTTTAAAAGTATATTTATTTTTATTGGCTGGTTATACCGCCTAATTTGTATATTAACTTTGTTTTATTTTTATTGGCTGGTTATACCGCCTAATTTAGTATATATATTTTTATTGACTGGTTATACCGCCTTGCATCTTATTCTTATTATTTACTTTAGTTTAAATCTGGCTTCAAAAACCCCTTTTCTTTTATTGTTTTCTTTGAACGTAAGTTATAAACTAATAACTCATAGATTAAAACCCAATCCCTGAGGACTCGACCCTTGCTAATCATTATACTTACAATTGATCTTTTTAGTGCAAGGTTAAATAAGATACACTCTTTTGGGTGCATCAAATTTTTGGCGCCGTTGCCGGGGATTGTTTTCTTTAGTTTATTTGTTACTTGGTTTATTCTTATTTTCAGTTCTAATTAGTATTATTTTCTTGTACATACATGTTTTTCTTTTCAAATTTTGAAAAAAAAAAAGATGGAATTAAGCAATCTAACACTTGAAGAGTTGGTGGCATACATGAACATGGAGAATCAACAAGCCAATCTCACTTCCTCAGTTCAACAATTGGCCATGGGAGGATGTCAAGGCCATCAATGGTTCCAAGACCAACCGCATGATCATTACTCCAACACTTACCATGAGGGATGGTGGGATCATACTAATTATGGCTACTCGAAAAATTACCAAGAAGTAGATCCTTATGCCTATTACACTCATCCATCTAGCTTCAATCAATCATGGTCTCAAGAACCAGATCTTTTTCAACCACCATATATGACTCAAAACTCAGGTACTTCTTTAGAAGATCTTGTCTATTCTCTTGTTACTGATTCTTTGCAATTTCAACAGGAAACAAGGGCAAGCATCCAGAGTTTGGAAAAGCAAATGAGCCAATTGGCTTGTAGTATGGTGGGATGGGTAGCACAAAGATCTGAAGAACTCCCAGCCCAAACGATGGTTAACCCAAAGGAGAATGCTACTATTGTGACCTTGAAGAATGAGGAACAAGATGAGGATGAAACAAAATTAGAGATGGATTCTATTCTTGAGGATAATGAAGCCAAAGATCCAAATAAGAGTATTTCGGCACCTGAGGTAACGTTTAAGGTTTCACTTTTTACTAATGTTTTTTCTCCACCTTTTCCTAGTAGATTTGCAAAGTTCAAGGAGGAAGAACATGAACAACACATGCCGGAAACCTTAAACAACTTGTTTGTGGAGGTCATTCAACAAGTATCAAAATATGCTCAATTCCTCGATGACATATGCACCACAAAGGATGATGGAATAATACTTGTAATGGAGAATGCATCCACTGTTGTGCAAAGAAAGCTTCCTCTCAAACGCATAAATTTGGGAAATTTCATGTATGAGCCTGACAAGCCTAAAATGCCAAGAAGGGGTGTTGGTTAGGTTCAAAACACTAAATCAAGTGCTAATTGGGGGAGGCAGCCTAATTAGTGAAAGCATTGCCAAACTGCCATCCTCAGATTTGCTCTCTTTTTCTTTATCTTTTTCTTATGTTTCTTTGCTAATTGTGTTTAGTGTTTCTAAGTTCATTTAGGCTGCATAAGTTTATTTTGTTTATTAGTTCTTTTCACTTACACATGATTCTTTCATTTGGGATTAATAGCATTACATTAATGACAATGTAAGAATTATGTGTGGGGGGAAGAATTTAGGATTTTATTTAGAGTGTTTTGTTTTTGAGTCTTCTTATGCTGTTTTTCTTTCTGATCCTTGTTTTGAAAATAACTAGATGTAAATATAATTTTTTTTTTTACCCCGGTTAAATGGCGGATAACGGTACTCCGTGATTATTTAAGTCGGTTCCATCAGCTACCCACAAAACTGATATTATATATAAATTTCTCTTCCAATTTCTCTTTCAATTTTTTTCATTTTTTTTTTCAGGATGGATGATATTCTCACAAGATTGCAAAAACGATTTCCTCCTTTTCCTCGAAATATTTTACTGAAGCTTTACCAAGTTCGATTTGAAAGATTAAGAATGCTTATGCACAAAGGGATTCCTGGAGACATACGTTGGATAATTGAAGCCAAGGTACGTGAAGATGAATATCTTCCTGTTTTGCATTTACCAGGTACAGGTAGAAGCACTTTTGCAAAGAAGCGACGAGCAAAGCGCATGAGTTCAAATTGCCACAAATGTGCACGATGGACGTGTAACGGTAAATGTCGTTCTATTGGGATTCCGTCCTCTAATCGAGATGATAAAATTGAATTCATTAAGGATGGACTGAGTAAGGAGAATTTGGGTAATATCCAACTTTCTCTTGAGACGCATCCTAGTGGAGACGTACAAAGAGAAATTCTTGATTTATGGCCGCAATTCCAAAGGGAATGGCAACATCTTGGGAATCTGATGTTAAAAGACCCTGTTTACCAGCTTGTAAGAAAACTGGATGGGAAGCATATCCTCGACTCATAGAAGGCGTTTAAGCCGTTTCTGGACGTAAAACCAGAGGAAGATGTGAGCCACAATCACAACTACAATAAATAACTTCTCAGCTTTTGGTTTGATTTGCAATAACTTCATTTCGGTTTAATTTACGTGTTGTTCGATTTGTGTAATTATTCTCGTTTTTTTTATTGGTCTTTTACGGTTGATTTTTCTTCTCTTTTTGATTTTCTTCCTGAAATCACGCAAAAATCTTTTGTTAGGTTAACATTTTCTTCTGACAGGTCAAATACACTTTCGGCGACATTATTACTCTTGTCTGATTCACTACTCAGTCCTCTATATATTACACCATGTACTCATTCTCTTTCAGGCACTCGAAAAAAAAAATGGAAAGTACTTCGTCCCAGCGCATTAAAAAATTTGTGTCTTTGGAGGTGCTTATCCAGGGAAAAATAACATATTTGCTGATGCAGCCATAAGAGTTGGAGTAATACTTGCCCAACAAAAGATCCAGTTGATTTATGGAGGAGGTAGTACGGGTTTAATGGGAGCAGTCGCTACAGCAGCACACGCCGGAGGAAGTCCAGTTCTAGGAATCGTGCCAAAACTATTCACAGATTTTTGTGGACCTACCTTGGGTAAGGAAATACAAGTCTGGAGTATCCCTGAACGGATAACAATCATGTACCATTCTGCCGATGCATTCATTGCTTTACCAGGAGGTCTGGGTACATTGGAAGAAATAGCTTGCGTGGCTTCTTGGTCATCTTTGGTCACAAATAAAAAACCTATTGGTTTGCTTAATATTAATGGTTATTTTAGTAATTTGCTTTCATATTTAGATAATGCTGTGGAAAATGGATTCATGTTTTCAAAGGCAAGGAGAACCATAATTTCTGCTACAACCATTGAAGATTTACTCAAAAAGCTCCAAGCTTATGAGTGTTTATCTGCTACGGTTGTTTCGCAAACGCTCGGAAAAAGAAAAAGAGATATGGACGAGCAAGGAGTGGATTGCACTTTGTCTTTGTGACATTATCTAACATTTTGCTTGTTGTGTCTCAGTTATAATAAGTGGTTAGCAACCTTTGCAGGTAATATCTCCTAAATTCTACCTTTAAAATTTGACATTGGGGACAATGTCATATTTTAGTAGGGGGTAAGGGACATATTTTGCTAATTTAAAAAAAAAAAAATTGTTGTGTTTTAAGACATTTAGAAGTATTCATTCTGAACAAGGTCTGAGTAAGGGAGACTTGAGACATACCTTGTCAGTTTGATTTAATCTTCTTCTTCTTCAAAAAAAAAAAAAGCATGTTTAGACTTAGTGTGTTTTAGTTACTTTCAATACTATGATGAGATATGAATTGCATAAGTCTAAAACAAATTTATTAGTGAGAAGATTTTCATGAGAATTGAGCTTGATATCAACCTTTTTATGAGCCAATGTTAATATGATATGTTGATTGAGAAAGAAGCATGTTTAGACTTAATCTGACTTGTATAATCATCCTTGTGAGTTTTTGAGCCTATAATGATTGATGCATTATATAAATCAATCTAATTTCTTTCTTGAGTGCTCTTATGATTACATGATTCTCTAGAACTTGCTTTAGACCTTGTTGAGACTATATTGATGCATGTGACAACATGAATATGATAGAGGCATTAGGATTTTTAGCCAGGGCCAAACAGCCATCCCTTATTGATGTTCCAAGAGAACACACCCTTAGTGAACCAATTTGAGCCTACATTGAATAAGCTATCTCTTTGGTAACCATAACTTGTCCCTAACCTAAATATACTTATATCCTTACCTTTGTTCCAAAGATGAATTAGCATGTTTTGAGACAAGTTGCAAAGACAAGGAAGATCTATTGAAAATTTGGGTTAGAAACAAGAAATAAGTGTGGGGGGAAAGAAAAGAAAAGTCAAAAAAAAAAAATGGAATACTGGCAAATACATTCCTATGTAAAAAAAAAAAAATATGAATCATCTCTTGAATTTGGGGAAAAAGAAAAAGATGTTACAAAGTTGTTTAGAATGAAGAAAAGGCCCAACATGAATATCCGGCCTAGGTGACTATGTACTTGTAAAGAGTTTTGAGAAGTTTCTTTGTATGATCTTATTATGTCTCTAAACTTTATGAACTCTTTGGAACCTTTGTGATATCTTTATCCTTTTGTTCTTCAACCACATTACAAACCCCTTGGCCCCATTACAACCTTGATTAAAGACCTCTTGATTCATGAAGTTGTATGATCTAAATAGTGGAGAATAGGTGGACAAGCAAGAATATGGTAGAACTGTTTTCATGAGATTGATTGAGTGTAAACACTTTACCACTACTTTAAATAATGAAAATCATGAGAGTATCCCATGTGAGTAGTTGAGATTAAGTTTGAATATGCACTATTTTGATTGAAATATGTTATGTTAATATTGGCTTAACTCAAACAATTTACATTCAAGCATGATTTTTTGTGAAATTCTTTAAGCTATTGATTAGTTTATAAGACTTGTTCAAAGATTGTCTCTAATGTGTATTGAAAGGATTAGGAGTAAATATTTTTAGTATATGTAGTTTATTTATATTTTAGTTTTTCAATGTTTGTGGGTATCGTTCTAGTAAACCCTCACGAGACTAAACTCGTCCACTAGGGACACCTAGGGGTTTAAAGGCTTGTGTCACATGCTAAGTGCCACCGTGATTTCCTACGAAAGTGGATTAGATTAGATTTTCTTATTTTATTTTTATTTGTTTTTGCTCGAGGACTAGCAACAATCTAAGTGTGGGGGTGCTAAAGTAAATAATAAGAATAAGATGCAAGGCGGTATAACCAGCCAATAAAAATATATATACTAAATTAGGCGGTATAACCAGCCAATAAAAATATATATACTAAATTAGGCGGTATAACCAGCAAATAAAAATAAAACAAAGTTAATATACAAATTAGGCGGTATAACCAGCCAATAAAAATAAATATACTTTTAAAAATAAGCAAACTAGAAAAGTAAGAAAACAAGTAAGTAAGAAGAATCAAATATGAAAAATATGGTTAAGGTTTCATTCTCCACCACTAGACATCATTAAGAATCAATTTCAGATCTATCAATATCAACCAACTATCAATGTTAACAACCGTAAATAACAACAAGCTCTGTTATCCCAATCTTTCCTTAGTTTATCGTTAAATAGAACAAGCTCTCTATTTAATCTCTAACCATTAAACAACCTAGAATAAGCTCTCTAAATTCAATTTAATGGCAGCTTTATGATGAGAAAGATAGGTTGATCTAAGCAACAAACACATAAGCTCGGATTGTTCAACTTAGGTTATGTTCCACTTTGCAATTATTGAAAACTTGACCATAATCATTAATCACAAATTGCCACTTATGAATAGGAACTCAAGACAATTACACGGATCAAGACTCCTAGACTAGCAATAGATAATTATCAAGATCTATCTAGTTGTACACCTAAATAAATCAAGACAACATCATGAACAATTCTTGTAGAAGAACATAAGCAACTTTGATAGAAAATTAATGATAGATAGAATCTGAAAATCAATCACAAAACATGTCTAGGGCTTTGAAATCACCCTTAACCAAATAGAAGTTTAGCCTAGCATAGGCATTGTAAACATAAACATAAAATTAAAGAGAATCTAAGAAGGAAATAAAAGAAAGAAAGAAGAAGAAGAAAATAAAGAAAAAGAAAACTAGAGAAAAGAAAGAAGAAGAAAACTTAGAGAATTTTATTACAATGGCTAATATCCTACCAATGTACAATGCCTCATACAATCATCCAAGGCCCTCTATTTATACACATTTTTGAGAGCTAAATGACAAGAGACAAGCTTTATAAATTTCAAAGGTAGGTATAATAGGTGGGTGCATTTTTCTAACAATTTTCGTAATATTGTATGACAATTCTGATCAGCCAGCTTGATGATCGATTTTGTCAATATTGGAGGCTTGATCTGATCAAATGGTCTTCTAGAAAAATGTTCCCCTATCAGTCGGTGATCCATAGCCGTTGGAATCAGCTCATTTGCTGATGTGGATCAGAAGATATGGGCAAAATACCAAAACAGGTCAGCACAGACGTCATTGCTCATCAGCCAACTTAATGGTCGATTTCGCTAGGGAAAACGACTCCGTTTCAAGAAGTGTAAAACATGAAAAAGTTAGATATGCCTCTTAACTTTGCACGGTTAAAATTTCAGCCTTATTGCTTCAGTGAAACTCCAGATATAGCTGATATGGCAAAAGGAGTCGGAACTGGAACTGAACTGAATTTGCCCTTAATTGTTGATTTAACCTAGTAATCTGAAATCACTCAAAGAAACTCGTAAAAAAACACCAAATTACATAAAAATATAAAAGATCATAAACACAATTAGACTAAGCAATAATAACTCGTATTTGACACAAAACAATAATAAAACATAACTAAAAACTATATAATTATACGAGTTATCAGTTATCCCCAAGTATCTCTATACTTTCAACCTATGAGATCAGTTGCATGCATCAAAGGCATGAAGGCTTAACATATGCCAGTTGTAGACACCTAATTTTGTCCGGACCACTAAACAGGTATGTTTTCTTCCTATATTGATGTTTCCGAGTGTAAAAAGACTGTTTTCATCCTGTAGGTGATACTCCGAGACTTAGTTTAAGAGGGCGAGCATAAAAAGTCAAACTTGGAAAAAGTCAACCCCGGAAAAAGTCAACCCCAAAAAAGTCAACCCCAGAAAGTCAACTACAGAAAAAGTCAACCTACTTTCAAAATCAAGTTTTTAAGTTCAATTGAAAAATGGCGAAAGAATTTTGATAATCCGAGGTCTACATTGAAAGATATGGAGTTCGGAAGTTGGGATTTTGAGATTCAGTAGAAAGAAAACCCTAATCCGAGAAATTTGGGGAAAAGTGCTTAAACGATCAAATTGGTCGAAATTGAAGGTTCCAAATGAAATATAAGCACTGACTACGGGTAATGGAGAAGCCACTTGCAAGAAAAACCGAAAGAAAAGTCAATCCGGGAGAAAACCGAGAATTAGGGTTTTTAGTGGATTTCGGTGAAACTGGGAAGAATCACAGAAATGACCCGACTTGGTAAGACCAAAGCCCCCAATGGATGAAGAATGATTAAAAAGGATAGCCCAAGGCTCAGATTGAAGAAAATCTGAAAATCGGACATGTTTTGAGCAAAACCGGGTTTCGGAGGTAAAAGGGCAAAATTGGAAAATTTGGGAAAAATAGCAACTGGACTCCAAAAATTCTGAAAATTTTTCAATCTCATTCTTAAATCATTTGAAAGAGATTGGCGAAAGAAAATCTTGATTCGGAGTTCGTTTGCAAAATGGCCAAATCCCGGGCTTCTTATGTAGTAATTCAAAAAGGAAAATCCCGAAAAATAGCAAATGAGCTCCAAATCTTCTGAAATATTTCAAATCTCATTTTTAAATTATTTGGAATATATTGGCGAAAGAAAATCTTGATTCGGAGTTCGTTTGCAAAATGGCCAAATCCCGGGCCTTCTATGCAATAATTCAAGAAGATAAATCCTGAAAAAATAGCAAATGAGCTCCAAAAATTCTGAAATTTTTCAAATCTCATTTTTAAATTATTTGGAAGATATTGGAAAAGTAAAATCTTGATTCGGAGTTCGTTTGCAAAATGGCCAAATCCCGGGCCTCCTATGTAGTAATTCAAGCCGATAAATCCCGAAAAAATACCAAATGAGCACCAAAAATTATGAAAACTTCCAGATCACACTTTTTAATTATTTTTTAGAGATTGGTGAAGAAAAATCTTGATTTGGAGCTCGTTTAAAAAATGGTAAAATGTAGGGGCATAAAAGGGCATTTTTGGAAGAAAAAATCCAAATAAATAGCAAACGGACTCGGATAATTTTGAAAACATCCAGAACTCAATGTTTTATTATTTTGGAAGTATTAAAAAAATAAAAATTGAATTTGGAGTCGGTTTGATATTTATTTGCATCCGGGAGGCAAAACGGTCATTTCACCCAAGCAACCGAAAAGGGCTTCTTTGGGCCTTTCAAAAAATCAGAGTTGGGCTGGAAAAGTGAAGTGTTGGCTTGCCCAAGCCCAAAGGAAGGAGGAAGCTTCTGATTTTTCAATCAAATGGCTAAAAATCAAGAGTTAGTTAGAGATTCTCTTTGATCAAGCCATGGTGATTAAGCCACATAGGCCAAGAGAGATGTCAACATTATTCTTTAATAGCTGTAATTTGAGAGAGCTGAGATGCTAATCTAAAGGTGGTAATTTCATGATTTTTCACCTTGAATTATTAGCCATTTGATGGAAAATTGGTTACACAAAAAATGACAACATCCTAGGGGAGGAGAGAGGTAAAATTTTGCCAACATTAAGGGGAGGTAAGAATTTTGAATTTTCAACTTCATTTTGGCTGATTTCTCTTAGTTTTTCTCTTCTTGGTTGAAAGCAAAAAAGAAAAGTTAAGAAAAGAAAGGAAAGTTTGAAGAGATAAAGCTTGAAATATAGCTTCTTAAGGTTGCTCTTGAGCACCAACTCTTGCACTTTCTTGATTTTCCATTCTTGTTTTTGCTATTTTGATTTCTATTTGGTGAGTTTCCATTTTAAATAAATGTTTTTTATTGTTCTTTTTAAGTTCTTCCTTCATCTCTTTCTTAAGTATATATTTTACATTTTATTTTTACAATAAACTCACCATGGCCAAATGGCCTACATTATTTTTTTTTATGTTGCTGTTTTGGTTTATTTTACCATATTGTTTATGTTATTTTCTTTGATCTTGGTGTTTTAAATGTTATCTTACTTCATATTCTTGAGTTATATTTTAATTTGGTTGCTTTGTTTGTTGCCATTTATGTTTTAAATATTATGTTTTTGCATTTTTAATTTTCTGTTTTCATGATGTTTAAATTTGAGCATGTTTTAGATTTAGTATATCAAGTGTTTGTGAAAATGCTTATGTGGTCTTTGCATGATTTGAGTTTTATATCTTAGTTGAGCATGTTTTAGATTTAGTATATTAAGTGTTTGTGAAAATGCTTGTGTGGTTTTTGCATGATTTAAGTGTTATATTTTAGTTGAGCATGTTAGTATACCAAGTGTTTGTGAAAATGCCATGGTTGTTGGAGCTTGAGGCCATTTGGCTACTCCATGTGTTTTGCATTGTGTGTTGCATTCTTGCCATGTTAGTTGGTAGGGTTTTTGCATTTACATGACATTTGATTTAGTTTTGCATGCTAGTATACCAAGTGTTTGTGAAAATGCCATGCTTGCTAGTTACATTATGCTATTCGGCCATCCTAGGAATTTTTGCATTTTATGTGCATTCTTGCCATGTTAGTTGATAGGTTAGCATTTGCATGATATTTGATTGAGTTTTTGGTTTAAGCATGCTTTGTGTTTGTGAAAATGCCATGCATATTTTAGTTATTAAGTTAGGTTTATTTGCCATGCATGTTCATGCATTTTAGGTCTAGGTTGCATTAAATGCCATGCAAGTTCATTTAGGTCTAGGTCCCTTTATGAATGCCATGCATTTTTTCATGACATTTAGGTTTAAATTCATGCATTTCATCCATTATGTTTGCTGTATTGTTTCATGCATTTCATGTTCATGCCACTTGAATAATGACTTGAACCAATTAATGGTTCAAAGTCATGCTCTCTTGAACACCCTTGTGGAAAATTAAGTTTGTCAAGTTGATTATTCTACCTTTGTGATTTTGTTTTACTTACCAATTTTTATCTAACTTTCAAAAAGTCCTAGCTACTGTTTTTAAGCCATTTTATGAGTTTCAAATATTTTTACTTTGATTTTTAAATGATTTTATCAAAGGCAAAAATGTGTTTTGGCAAAGCAGTTTTTTTTTTTCACCCAGTTTTCGTAACTTTCCGATTTTTCTGGGAATTCGTCTTTAAACAGAAAATTAAGCCAATTTTTTCCCGTGTATTTTTACACGTCTTGAGTCTCCCGTATTTTTTTCAGAATTTTGTGAATTTTTAAAAATAGGATAAAAAATCGTGGCTTAAAACTGGACAGTGGAGTCAGAATTGAATTTAAAGAAAAATCATTTTTCTGTTTTGGTTAAGTCACTTAGAGTGGTGATGCACCCAAAAGAGTGTATCTTATTTAACCTTGCACTAAAAAGATAAATTGTAAGTATAGTAGTTAGCAAGGGTCGAGTCCTCAGGGATTGGGTTTTAGTTTATAAGTTAATAGTTTAAAACTTAAATTCAAGAACAATAAAAGAAAAGGGGTTTTTGAAGCCAGATTTAAACTAAAGTAAATAATAAGAATAAGATGCAAGGCGGTATAACCAGCCAATAAAAATATATATACTAAATTAGGCGGTATAACCAGCCAATAAAAATATATATACTAAATTAGGCGGTATAACCAGCCAATAAAAATAAATATAAAAAATTAGCAAACTAAAAGTAAGAAAACAAGTAAGTAAGAAGAATCAAATATGAAAAATATGGTTAAGGTTTCATTCTCCACCACTAGACATCATTAAGAATCAATTTCAGATCTATCAATATCAACCAACTATCAAAGTTAACAACCGTAGATAACAACAAGCTCTGTTATCCCAATCTTTCCTTAGTTTGTCGTTAAATAGAACAAGCTCTCTATTTAATCTCTAACCATTAAACAACCTAGAATAAGCTCTCTAAATTCAATTTAATGGCAGCTTTATGATGAGAAAGATAGGTTGATCTAAGCAACAAACACATAAGCTCGGATTGTTCAACTTAGGTTATGTTCCACTTTGCAATTATTGAAAACTTGACCATAATCATTAATCACAAATTGCCACTTATGAATAGGAAATCAAGACAATTACACGGATCAAGACTCCTAGACTAGCAATAGATAATTATCAAGATCTATCTAGTTGTACACCTAAATAAATCTAGACAACATCATGAACAATTCTTGTAGAAGAACATAAGCAACTTTGATAGAAAATTAATGATAGATAGAATCTGAAAATCAATCACAAAACATGTCTAGGGCTTTGAAATCACCCTTAACCAAATAGAAGTTTAGCCTAGCATAGGCATTATAAACATAAAATTAAATAGAATGTAAGAAGAAAATAAAAGAAAGAAAGAAGAAGAAGAAGAATATTAATTATCCAACCTCTTGATCTTTCTAAAGAAAAAGAAAACTAGAGAAAAGAAAGAAGAAGAAAACTTAGAGAATTTTATTACAATGGCTAATATCCTACCAATGTACAATATGATCCCTTACAATCATCCAAGGCCCTCTATTTATACACATTTTGGAGGGCTAAATGACAAGAGACAAGCTTTACAAATTTCAAAGGTAGGTATAATAGGTGGGTGCATTTTCTAACAATTTTCGTCATATATGACGATTTTGATCAGCCAACTTGATGGTCGATTTTGTCAATGTTGGAGGCCTTATCTGATCACATGGTCTTCTAGAAAAATGTTACCCTATCAGTTACGGATCCATAGCCGTTGGAATCAGCTCATTTGCTGATGTGGATAAGTAGATATGGGCAAAATATGAAAACAGGTCAGCACAGACGTCATTGCACATCAGCCAACTTGATGGTCGATTTCGCTAGGGAAAACGACTCCGTTTCAAGAAGTGTAAAACATGAAAAAGATAGATATGCCTCTTAGCTTTGCACGGCTACAAATTTCAGCCTTATTGCTTCAGTGAAACTCGAGATATAGCTGATATGGAAAAAGGTGTCGGAACTGGAACTGAACTGGATTTGCCCTTAATTCTAGTAATCTGAAATCACTCAAAGAAACTTGTGAAAAACACCAAAATACATAAAAATATAAAAGATCATAAACACAATTAGACTAAACAATAATAACTCGTATTTGACACAAAACAATAATAAAACATAACTAAAAACTATATAATTATACGAGTTATCACACCCCCACACTTAGATTGTTGCTAGTCCCTAGCAACGACTCAATAAAAATAAAATAAGAAAATCTAATCTAATCCATTTTCGTAGGAAATCACGGTGGCACTTAGCATGTGACACAAGCCTTTAAACCCCTAGGTGTCCCTAGTGGACGAGTTTAGTCTCGTGAGGGTTTACTAGAACGATACCCACAAACATTGAAAAACTAAAATATAAATAAACTACATATACTAAAAATATTTACTCCTAATCCTTTCAATACAAATTAGAGACAATCTTTGAACAAGTCTTATAAACTAATCAATAGCTTAAAAAAATTTCACAAAAAATCATGCTTGAATGTAAATTGTTTGAGTTGAGCCAATATTAACATAACATATCTCAATCAAAATAGTGCATGTTCAAATTTAATCTCAACTTCTCACATGGGATACCCTCATGATTTTCACTCTTTAAAGTAGTGGTGAAGTGTTTACACTCAATCAATCTCATGAAAACAGTTCTACCATATTCTTGCTTGTCCACCTATTCTCCACTATTTAGATCATACAACTTCATGAATCAAGAGGTCTTTAATCAAGGTTGTAATGGGGCCAAGGGGTTTGTAATGTGGTTGAAGAACAAAAGGATAAAGATATCACAAAGGTTCCAAAGAGTTCATAAAGTTTAGAGACATAAAAAGATCATACAAAGAAATTTCTCAAAACTCTTTACAAGTACATAGTCACCTAGGCCGGATTTTCATGTTGGGCCTTTTCTTCATTCTAAACAACTTTGTAACATCTTTTTCTTTTTCCTCAAATTCAAGAGATGATTCATATATATATATATATATTTTTTTTTTTTTTACATAGGAATGTATTTGCCCGTTTTCCATTTCTTTTTCTCTTGACTTTTCTTTTCTTTTCCCCCCACACTTATTTCTTGTTTCTAACCCAAATTTTCAATAGATCTTCCTTGTCTTTGCAACTTGTCTCAAAACATGCTAATTCATCTTTGGAACAAAGGTAAAGATATAAGTATATTTAGGTTAGGGACAAGTTATGGTTACCAAAGAGATAGCTTATTCAATGTAGGCTCAAATTGGTTCACTAAGGGTGTGTTCTCTTGGAACATCAATAAGGGATGGCTGTTTGGCCCTGACTAAAAATCCTAATGCCTCTATCATATTCATGTTGTCACATGCATCAATATAGTCTCAAACGGTTTAAAGCAAGTTCTAGAGAATCATGTAATCATAAGAGCACTCAAGAAAGAAATTAGATTGATTTGTATAATGCATCAATCATTATAGGCTCAAAAACTCACAAGGATGATTATACAAGTTAGATTAAGTCTAACGTTGCTTCTTTCTCAATCAACATATCATATTAACATTGGCTCATAAAAAGGTTGACATCAAGCTCAATTCTCATGAAAATCTTCTCACTAATAAATCTGTTTTAGACTTATGCAATTCATATCTCATCATTGTATTAAAAAGGAACTAAAACACACAAAAAATAATAATAATAATAATAATAAAGACTCATAAAAAAAATAGTAGACAAAAATAAAAGAAATCCTAAATCATTCCCCCCACACTTAATTCTTACATTGTCCTCAATGTAAGTCTATTAACTCAAATGAAAGAATCATGTGTAAGAGAAAAGAACTAATAACATAAGAATAGGAACAACTAAGACTCAAAACAAAACAAAACCATGCAACCTAAATAATCCTAAAATACTAAACAAAAATTAACAAGTAAACATAAAAAGATTAAAATCAAACTGACAAGGTATGTCTCAAGTCTCCCTTACTCAGACCTTGTTCAGAATGAATACTTCTAAATTGCTTAAAACACAACAAACTTTTTTTTTTTTTTGAAAAGAAGAAATCAAACTGACAAGGTATGTCTCAAGTCTCCCTTACTCAGACCTTGTTCAAAATGAATAATTCTAAATGGCTTAAAACACATCAATTTTTTTTTTTTTTTTAATTAGCAAAATATGTCCCTTACCCCCTACTAAAGGTAGAATTTAGGAGATATTACCTGCAGAGGTTGCTAACCACTTATTATAACTGAGACACAACAAACAAAATGTTAGATAATGTCACAAAGACAAAGTGCAATCCACTCCTTGCTCGTCCATATCTCTTTTTCTTTTTCCGAGCGTTTGCGAAACAACCGTAGCAGATAAACACTCATAAGCTTGGAGCTTTTTGAGTAAATCTTCAATGGTTGTAGCAGAAATTATGGTTCTCCTTGCCTCTGAAAACATGAATCCATTATCCACAACATTATCTAAATATGAAAGCAAATTACTAAAATAACCATTAATATTAAGCAAACCAATGGGTTTCTTATTTGTGACCAAAGATGACCAAGAAGCCACGCAAGCTATTTCTTCCAATGTACCCAGACCTCCTGGTAAAGCAATGAATGCATCGGCAGAATGGTACATGATTGTTATCCGTTCAGGGACACTCCAGACTTGTATTTCCTTACCCAAGGTGGGTCCACAAAAATCTGTGAATAGTTTTGGCACGATTCCTAGAACTGGACTTCCTCCGGCGTGTGCTGCTGTAGCGACTGCTCCCATTAAACCCGTACTACCGCCTCCATAAATCAACTGGATCTTTTGTTGGGCAAGTATTACTCCAACTCTTATGGCTTCATCAGCGAATATGTTACTTTTCCCTGGATAAGCACCTCCAAAGACACAAATTTTTTTAATGCGTTGGGACGAAGTACTTTCCATTTTTTTTTTCGAGTGCCTGAAAGAGAATGAGTACATGGTGTAATATATAGAGGACTGAGTAGTGAATCAGACAAGAGTAATAATGTCGCCGAAAGTGTATCTGACCTGTCAGAAGAAAATGTTAACCTAACAAAAGATTTTTGCGTGATTTCAGGAAGAAAATCAAAAAGAGAAGAAAAAATCAACCGTAAAAGACAAATAAAAAAAACGAGAATAATTACACAAATCGAATAACACGTAAATTAAACCGAAATAAAGTTATTGCAAATCAAACCAAAAGCTGAGAAGTCATTTATTGTAGTTGTGATTGTGGCTCACATCTTCCTCTGGTTTTACGTCCAGAAACGGCTTAAACGCCTTCTATGAGTCGAGGATATGCTTCCCATCCAGTTTTCTTACAAGCTGGCAAACAGGGTCTTTTAACATCAGATTCCCAAGATGTTGCCATTCCCTTTGGAATTGCGGCCATAAATCAAGAATTTCTCTTTGTACGTCTCCACTAGGATGCGTCTCAAGAGAAAGTTGGATATTACCCAAATTCTCCTTACTCAGTCCATCCTTAATGAATTCAATTTTATCATCTCGATTAGAGGACGGAATCCCAATAGAACGACATTTACCATTACACGTCCATCGTGCACATTTGTGGCAATTTGAACTCATGCGCTTTGCTCGTCGCTTCTTTGCAAAAGTGCTTCTACCTGTACCTGGTAAATGCAAAACAGGAAGATATTCATCTTCACGTACCTTGGCTTCAATTATCCAACGTATGTCGTCAGGAATCCCTTTGTGCATAAGCATTCTTAATCTTTCAAGTCGAACTTGGTAAAGCTTCAGTAAAATATTTCGAGGAAAAGGAGGAAATCGTTTCTGCAATCTTGTGAGAATATCATCCATCCTGAAAAAAAATGAAAAAAAAAATTGAAAGAGAAATTTATATACAATATCAGTTTTGTGGGTAGCTGATGGAACCGATTTAAGTAATCACGGAGTACCGTTATCCGCCATTTAACCGGGGTTAAAAAAATAAAAAATTATATTTACATCTAGTTATTTTCAAAACAAGGATCAGAAAGAAAAACAACATAAAAAGACTCAAAAACAAAACACTCTAAATAAAATCCTAAATTCTTCCTCCCACACATAATTTTTACATTGTCATTAATGTAATGCTATTATCCCCCAATGCAAGAATTATATGTAAGAGAAAAGAACTATTAAACAAAAGAGACTTATGCAGCCTAAATGAACTTAAAAACAGTAAACACAATTAACAAAGAAACATAAGAAATAAAAAAAAAAAACAATAAAAATAAAAATAATAAAAGAAAAAGGAAAAGAAAGAGAAAGCAAATCTGAATATGGAAGGTTGGCAATTTCATCTTTAATTGGGTTGCCTTCCCAATTAACACTTGAGTTAGTGTTTTGAATCTAACCAACACCCCTTCTTGGCTTTTTAGGCTTGTCAGGCTCATACATGAAATTTCCCAAATTTATGCGTTTGAGAGGAAGCTTTCTTTGCACAACAGTGGATGCATTCTCCATTACAAGTATTATTCCATCATCCTTGGTGGTGCATATCTCATCGAGGAATGGTGCATCTTTTGGTACTTGTTGAATGACATCCACAAACAAACTGTTTAAGGTTTCCAACGTGTTTTGTTCATGTTCATACTCCTTGAACTTTGCGAATCTACTAGGAAAAGGTGGAGAAGAAACATTAGTAAAAATTGGAATCTCAAACGTTACCTCAGGTGCCGAAATACTCTTATTTGGATCATTGGCTTCATTATCCTCAAGAATAGAATTCATCTCTAATTTTGTCTCATCCTCATCTTGTTCCTCATTCCTCAAGGTCACAATAGTAGTATTCTCCTTTGGGTTAACCATCGTTTGGGCTGGGAGTTCTTCAGATCTTTGTGCTACCCATCCCACCATACTACTAGCCAATTGGCTCATTTGCTTTTCCAAACTCTGGATGCTTGCCCTTGTTTCCTGTTGAAATTGCAAAGAATCAGTAACAAGAGAATAGACAAGATCTTCTAAAGAAGTACCTGAGTTTTGAGTCATATGTGGTGGTTGAAAAAGATCTGGTTCTTGAGACCATGATTGATTGAAGCTAGATGGATGAGTGTAATTGGCATAAGGATCTACTTCTTGGTAATTTTTCGAGTAGCCATAATTAGTATGATCCCACCATCCCTCATGGTAAGTGTTTGAGTAATGATCATACTGTTGGTCTTGGAACACTTGATGGCCTTGACATCCTCCCATGGCCAATTGTTGATCTGGGTAGGTGAGATTGGCTTGTTGATTTTCCATGTTCATGTATGCCACCAACTCTTCAAGTGTTAGATTGCTCAATTCCATCGTTTTTTTTTTTTTTTTTTTTTTTTTCAAAATTTGATAAGAAAAACTTGTATGTACAAAAAAATAAGAATAAACCAAGTAACAAATAAACTAAAGAAAACAATCCCCGGCAACGGCGCCAAAAATTTGATGCACCCAAAAGAGTGTATCTTATTTAACCTTGCACTAAAAAGATAAATTGTAAGTATAGTAGTTAGCAAGGGTCGAGTCCTCAGGGATTGGGTTTTAGTTTATAAGTTAATAGTTTAAAACTTAAATTCAAGAACAATAAAAGAAAAGGGGTTTTTGAAGCCAGATTTAAACTAAAGTAAATAATAAGAATAAGATGCAAGGCGGTATAACCAGCCAATAAAAATATATATACTAAATTAGGCGGTATAACCAGCCAATAAAAATATATATACTAAATTAGGCGGTATAACCACCCAATAAAAATAAATATAAAAAATTAGCAAACTAAAAGTAAGAAAACAAGTAAGTAAGAAGAATCAAATATGAAAAATATGGTTAAGGTTTCATTCTCCACCACTAGACATCATTAAGAATCAATTTCAGATCTATCAATATCAACCAACTATCAAAGTTAACAACCGTAGATAACAACAAGCTCTGTTATCCCAATCTTTCCTTAGTTTGTCGTTAAATAGAACAAGCTCTCTATTTAATCTCTAACCATTAAACAACCTAGAATAAGCTCTCTAAATTCAATTTAATGGCAGCTTTATGATGAGAAAGATAGGTTGATCTAAGCAACAAACACATAAGCTCGGATTGTTCAACTTAGGTTATGTTCCACTTTGCAATTATTGAAAACTTGACCATAATCATTAATCACAAATTGCCACTTATGAATAGGAAATCAAGACAATTACACGGATCAAGACTCCTAGACTAGCAATAGATAATTATCAAGATCTATCTAGTTGTACACCTAAATAAATCTAGACAACATCATGAACAATTCTTGTAGAAGAACATAAGCAACTTTGATAGAAAATTAATGATAGATAGAATCTGAAAATCAATCACAAAACATGTCTCACCCTTAACCAAATAGAAGTTTAGCCTAGCATAGGCATTATAAACATAAAATTAAATAGAATCTAAGAAGAAAATAAAAGAAAGAAAGAAGAAGAAGAAGAATATTAATTATCCAACCTCTTGATCTTTCTAAAGAAAAAGAAAACTAGAGAAAAGAAAGAAGAAGAAAACTTAGAGAATTTTATTACAATGGCTAATATCCTACCAATGTACAATATGATCCCTTACAATCATCCAAGGCCCTCTATTTATACACATTTTGGAGGGCTAAATGACAAGAGACAAGCTTTACAAATTTCAAAGGTAGGTATAATAGGTGGGTGCATTTTCTAACAATTTTCGTCATATATGACGATTTTGATCAGCCAACTTGATGGTCGATTTTGTCAATGTTGGAGGCCTTATCTGATCACATGGTCTTCTAGAAAAATGTTACCCTATCAGTTACGGATCCATAGCCGTTGGAATCAGCTCATTTGCTGATGTGGATAAGTAGATATGGGCAAAATACGAAAACAGGTCAGCACAGACGTCATTGCACATCAGCCAACTTGATGGTCGATTTCGCTAGGGAAAACGACTCCGTTTCAAGAAGTGTAAAACATGAAAAAGATAGATATGCCTCTTAGCTTTGCACGGCTACAAATTTCAGCCTTATTGCTTCAGTGAAACTCGAGATATAGCTGATATGGAAAAAGGTGTCGGAACTGGAACTGAACTGGATTTGCCCTTAATTCTAGTAATCTGAAATCACTCAAAGAAACTTGTGAAAAACACCAAAATACATAAAAATATAAAAGATCATAAACACAATTAGACTAAACAATAATAACTCGTATTTGACACAAAACAATAATAAAACATAACTAAAAACTATATAATTATACGAGTTATCAAGTGGGATGATTAGGAGGGTTAGCTACTGACTTAGGGTGGTTTCTAAGCCTTTTTAAACTCTAAAAATGGTTTTTCAAGTCTCGAGTTAAGGTAGTCAAGTCCGGATTTTTAAACTTAGGAAATTAGAGCCATTTAAAAAAGATTTAGCGCAGTTTTTATTTTTTAGTTCAAGCTTTCCAAAATTTTTTCAAACAATCACAAAGTATTTTGGTTTTAGAATATTTAATTTGACATGTTTTCCTAAGGTAGCCGGATATCTTTTTAGATATACAGATTTCCTTAATAAAAGGAAAAAATACATTTCATGCATTGCATTTTTCATATTCATGCATTTTATATAATATGTGATTCTTGCCATGATAATTTCTATGATATTGTTATGATTTTGAGTTATGTTATATTGTTCATTATATGATTTGGAATATTTCATGATATCCTATGCTTTTTATATTATTTAGCATATGCTATGTTCATGCATTATTATTTTCATTTTTATTTCCATGCATATTATATGATAGCATCATTTTATATTCCATGTCATTTAAATTATATGCCATATCATTCATGTTTGCCATGTCATTTAAATTATTTCATTTCATATAGAATATGTTATGTTACTTAGGTTATTTTATTTCATTTAGAATATATCATGTTACCTAGGTTATTTCATTTCATATAGAATATGTTATGTTACTTAGGTTATTTTATTTCATTTAGAATATATCATATGACTTAGAATATTGCATCTCATATAGAATGTATTATGTTACATAGGTCATTTAATTTCATTTAGAATATATCATATAACTTAGGATATTTCATTTCATTTAGAATATGCTAAGGCATTCAAATCATGTCATGTCATTTAGGTTGCATTATATTATTTAGATTTTGCTATGTCATGCATATACATATTCATTTCTTTTAAATGTTTTCAAAAAAGATAATGGTTTTCAATAAAAAAATAAAGATATTCTCGAGTTAAAATAATTCATGAGTTCTCTACCGGGTTTGCTGGAGGGAATATCATCAATTATCATTAATAAAGGAATATCTTTCTTTCAAAAAAGAGAATGATTCGGAAAGTTTTCCAAAACTAATAAAAATTTCTATATTTTGCCACGTTTGTTGGGGAATATAGAAAATTTTTGAATTTATAAATTCTGAATCATTTTCAATTAAAAATGGAATTATTTTTCTTTAAATTGGGAATTAACTTGAAATACTAAATTTAAAACCAATTTTTTACCGAAACTTGAGATAACACACGATTAATAAGGTACCGATTTATACGGGCGTTGTGGGGGTGCTAATCCTTCCCCGCACGTAAACGACTCCCGAACCCGTTTCTTTGATTTCTCTGGTTTAAAACGCAGACTTGAAATTGGTTTTTAAAATGTTTTAATTAATTTTTAAAATATTTTATAAAACCGGTTTTAATAGGTGGCCGATCACACCTAGCTAAAAAAAGATTGGTGGCGACTCCCTGTCTTTTCTAAGGTCATTTTCAAAACCTTCATTTTTATAGAGGAATTAAGTCGACTTTTCCTCGGTTTTTTAATGTCACGCTTAACAAATAATAAAGTCTTACGATGAGACTCGTTATTTTTTTAGGTTGCGACAGCTTGGCGGCTCCACTGGGGACTATTAGAGAGTCAGGCCTAGAATTAGTCGTGTGTTATCAAAGTCTCGGTTTTGTTGGTTTAATTGGTATTTAATTTTAATTCCCACATTTTTCTAATAAGGAGAATTTTGAAAATAATAAAATGTTTCTAAATATGTTCATTCTCATGTGCATGCATTTTATTATTGTTCTCTAGTTATTTAAGGTTGTATATTATAATTGCTTGTTGGTTAATGCGTTACACTATTCTTGAATGTTTTAATTGCTAGGGCATTTAGTATAAGGTTTGTAGAATAGGTGGTGAAAGGTTTGTTATTCCTCCGCACACACTGTATTTGCATTTGCATAACATGAATCCTATACCCGGGTTCCATCCTTTTAAGTGGGAGTAAAGTAACTACGCCTTCGTGATGATCCTTCGTATGAGCTAGTGAAACACTTTCGGAGTATAAAGTACCTAAAGCCTTCGTGATGATCCTCCGTATGGGCTTAGGAAAATATACTCTAACGAATTGAACCCGCTTTTATCGGGGTGCCTTACTAGCCTTCACCGGCGACAGTGAGCAACAATTCGGGGCCTTAGAACCAATTCACCCTCATATAGTGAACCTAGGCGAAGCCATGCCGGATTTCCGTTAGATATACCGAAAATAGGAACACATAAAGGGACATTTCTAAACCTTTTGTTACCTATTTTACACTTCGAATAAGTGTGGTAGATCGGGCAACGATGTACGTACATCACCCGTAATAAATGTGATACTCCGTCTCGAAGGCATCGTGATGCCTAAATAAGCAGATATTGTTGGGGCAGATGTTCATTAGCTATTTAAAAAAAAAAAAAAAATCCTTTTTCAAGCATTTTTGCATGTTGCACATTTCATGCATGTGTGAATAGAGCATGTACATTTTTGGTTGTATTATTGATCTCATTCTTTGCAGTAAACAGTTGGTAATTTCATTTGATGATTTCATAAAACCGGTAGTGTTGCATGAACATTTGGATATTGTACCATAGTAGGATCCACTACCCCGAAATTCTTTTGAAAATAATATGATTGGTTTTTCATAGAGAAAAAACATGTTTCAAAAAAAAAAATCATAAATTTGGAGGCAAATCTTGCATAATGAGATTGTTGAATAATCAAGATTTAGGTCCCACAAATTTCATGTAATCATTGATTTCTTTGTATATACCTTGGTGTTAATTCATTTATTCTTTATTTGTATCATTTTGACAGCATGTCACAGTCCTAACATGCATGGTTATTAATTGTAGAATACATTTGTGATATACTTGGTCATTCTTTGTGTATACCTTTGTGTTAATTCCTTTAGTCGTAGCATGTATCATTTTGACATCATAGGATTCATGGTCATTCATTGTAGAATACATACATGGTCATTATTTGTATATACCCATGCATCAATTTATTCATTTTTTAAATCCATCATGTTGGCCTTAGATTGCATCCATAGCATACACAGTCATCATAATTTCTCTGTATATGTTCATGCATTAATCATCAGTATATTCATGTACATAGGAATAGAGCATGTACATTCATAATTGTATTCTTAATCTCATGACATTTTCATTTGCATGAAAGGGGTTCGAGATATGAGGAATGAATCGGAGGAACGATTGGGTGCTTTGGAATGCAATCAAGAGGAATGTGGACATGAAATCCAGGAAATGAAAGAACAACTGGCCAAATTGCTGAAAATGGTTGAGGATATAGGTAAAAGTAAAAAAGAACTTTCTCAGGGCTCTGCATCGCCTTCGGATCAACCAAAACCATTAGGTCCAGAACATACAATCCTTGCCGGATCCTGCACTTGTTAATGCCACAAAGGTTGCAATCCTGATGAAATTGTGGACAAAATCGTGAAAATGATTAAACCTGAGAGCCTGATACCAAAGATAGAAACCTCGAATCTAGTACCATACCTGCAAACTATTCTAGGTCCAAACCAGTATCCCCACCCTACTATGGTCCAATCGTCCATTGGGATGACCACTACGGGATTCCTGAATCCCACTCCATCACCAACAACTGCCAGTTCATACTATTTTCCTCATCAATCACCTTATCCAGTATCTGGGATAGGAACCTCGAGCTATGTACAACCTACAAAGGCCCCGTGTCCAAATCCACACCCTTACCATGCTGTTCCGCCACATCTCCATGTAAACACTCCGGTTCGGACCTTAGTGCCACCACCAAGTGCCCCAACCCCTAGGCCATGTGTGACTAAGAAACGACCCCAGGATAAGACCCAAATGCCTTTTGATCCCATTCCAATCAGCTACCGAGAGCTTCTCCCTATACTGATCCAAAATCACATGGTTGCCTGTGTCCCATTGAAATCCCTGTAACCACCATATCCAAAGGGGTATAATCCAAATGCAAGTGTGATTATCACTGTGGAATTGTTGGCCATAACGTTGAAGACTGTATGGCATTCAAAAAGAAAGTGCAAACTCTTATCGATGCCAAGTGGTTGGATCCAACGACACTGATTGATAGAGGACTGGGAAAGCGTCATTAGGATTGGGAGATTTACAGCATTAAGATGGAAAGAATTCGGTCTTATATGATGTAATAGGATTTCACCTTTTCAGTATCCGGCTCTTATAGCCTTAGGATGCTAGGAAGAATAAAGAGCTTGTAAAAGACAGTTTTAACCATTGTTCAAATTTTGTAAAACATGATTTATACCATTGTGAACGTTGATATGGGAATGAATTTATTGTGTTTCAAATTTAGAAGATGTTGATGATTAAGTTCCTCCGATTCTTATTTCCTCCGTGATATCTTCCCCTTGGCATTTTGCATCTGATCAATTATTTGTCCTACCATACATTCATACATGTATCATGTTAGCATCAGGTTGCATTTATGCAAACATAGTCAGCATGATTTTTTCGTATATGCTTATGCATTAATCTGTCATATTAACATCAGGATGCATTCATGACACTCATGGTTAGCATGATTTTCTTTGTATATACCCTGTATCAATCATTCATTGTTTGCATGTATCAGACACCGTGTTGCATTCATAGTGTATATGATCATTCATTGGGAAATATGCTAAAATGTACATGATCAGTCATTTCATATATCCATGTGTTGATTTGTTTATTCTTTGTTTGCAACATGTTGGCATTGTGATTGCATTTATTACATATATGGTCAGCATGTTTCCATTGTACATGTCCATACATCATATTGTTTAGGCTTCATATGCATCAAATGACAATCATGGCTCATTCATCATGACATAACATACATTTGGGGAAAATAAAATAGAAGTTGGCTTGGCTTTAGGAGTCTTTGAAAGAATTTCCATTTCAAATCAGAAGAAGTACTGAGTACCTTTTTAATACAGGCTAGTGCTATGGAGAATGAACAAGTTGCCCGAATGGAAAAAATGGAAAGGGACCAGAAAGAATTGCGAGAACAGCTGGCAAAGTCTCAAGAAGAATCTAAGGATCAGATGACTAAATTGATGGAGCTGATGTCTGTCGTAATCAAGGGAAAAGGATACACAGAAAACTTTGTCGCCAGAGAAGGGTTAGAGGCACAAAAGGGTCAGAATGAGTCGTAATGGTTGATGCCCAGAACACAGTCAATGTCCTAAACTCAGATGATCCAGTTGAACAAGCAAAGGTGAAAAGAGTTGCAGTAAATGAGGTTGAGTTGGCAGATTCCCAAGGGAAATATCAGTTGCTAGATGAAAGGCTCCGGGTAGTAGAAAATACAGATGTATTTGGGAGTTTAGATGCGAAAGAACGATATTTGGTCTGCGATTTAGTCATTCCTCCTAAGTTCAAGATCCCTGACTTTGTGAAATATGATGGGACGACCGATCCGTCAGCCCACATCACTATGTTCTGCCGAAAGATAACAAGTCATATATATAATGATAAGCTTTTGATTCACTGCTTTCAGGATAGCCTCAGCGGATCCGCAATTAGGTGGTATAGTCAGTTGAGCAAGGATCAGATTCACTCTTGGAATGACCTGGCTAGGATTTTTCTAAACCAGTACAAGCATATGACTGACACGGCGCCTGACCGTCTCACCTTGCAAAATATGAAGAAAAGAGCTACTGAGAGCTTCAAAGAATATGCGCAACGGTGGATGAGCCTGGCCGTCCAAGTACAACCGCCCTTAACTCAGAAGGAAACCACTATCCTTTTTGTGAATACACTACAGGCCCCGTACTATGATATACTTGTCGGCAACATCACAAAGAATTTTTCGGACATGGTAATTTCAGGGGAGATGATTGAGAATGCTACCAAGGATGGGAAAATTGAAGGAGAAAGAACATCCAATACCAAGAACAAGGGGGCATCTGAAAAGAAAAAGGAAGATACCCAAGTCGTGGAAGACTTTGCCCCACCTCCCCAATTCTCCTCGTATCAGCCATTTACTCTACCCTAAACAATGTCTCTCAAGGTTTTTATCCTTACCAACCAATGACTGCAACTACACCAGAATTTACATCTGTCTATCAATCGAACATCCTTGGGAATAATCGAAGGGGGCATAAAAAGCGAAAAAGAAATCAAGTTGACCCGATTCCTGTGACATACAGTGAGCTACTACCTCAACTAATCCAGAATCACCTTGTGACACCTATGCAATTAGAGCCTCTGAAGCCCCCTTATCCGAGCTGGTATGATGCTAAAGAGTGTTGTGGTTACCATTCTGGCAATCAAGGTCACTCAATAGAGAACTGCCCCGCTTTGAAGTACAAGGTCAGAGATCTCATCAAGGTTGGTTCGATAAGTTTTGAAGATGGAGAAGTCAAGTGTCATAAGAAATATTGTGCATGATGGTTTTGGATCATGTAGTTCTATACACTGTGATGATGAAAGCACTTGTCTCATGTTAACATCTACATGAATTAAATGAATTTTGAATTTTAAATGCTTTGTGTTTGTTGTGTTTTAACAATAACTTGAATTTGCAAAAACAAGCATTAAGGAAGTTTTAATAATGGATAGTCTCAAGAAGATTGATGATCAGTGTTAAAAATGACCCAACACCATCCCCCTCTTTTTTGGGCTTCTCTATACCTAAACCTTGAATCAAGAACACTTGAAAGACCTAATGCTTCAAAAAAAAAAAAAAAAAAAGAGAAGCATTGTCATTGCAGAATAAGCAAGGATGTAAATCCTAGTCTAGGCTATGAACAAAGGAACGAACTTTTTGAAAATTTTCAGTTCCTTGAAATTCAAACAAATGAGACATTCTTTCAAGAATCTAGATTTTGGTAATTTGATCTGTATCAAGATTGTGCTAAAACCATTCATGACCTTTTCCAATGACCACAAAACACTAATTGCCCAAACATCACTTCATGATTGACACCCTGGGGCACAATGATTAAACTAGATTATCCTTTGTCCCAGATAAAACCCGTTTTTGGGTCATATTTTCCTTGTCTCTTCAAAGAACTCAGATTGGAAACTCAGCCTTTTCAAAATAGACCTAGACTTGCTATGTTCCTCGTTGATACAAATTCTCATGGTTAATCAAATTGGGGCATCATATGTGGAAATGAGGGATACATGGAGAATAAAGGATGGACTAACGCATGAATCATTGGGGCATGCGATGAAAATGAAAAATGAAAAAATTTGTGATATCATACATATGAGAATTCGGATGATTCCAAAGTGCAAAATGAAATTCTGAATATCTATTTCCCCTAGGGATTGCTTTTCAATGTGAATATTTGTGCTTGAGATGAGAAATGGCCATCCTTCAAATCCCTTTCGCACAAAAAGAAATTATCTATAGTCACCCCTTTTGAGCCGAAAGAATTCTTTTTTCTTTAAACCGTGATCAAGGATTACCCTCTACATTGGGGGGCAAATGCGAGGAAAGATCTTTTTAAAGATCATTGAGAAATGAGTGACAGCTCCAGGACAGACACAAAGCAAATGGAACCCCGAATAAATACGGGCTCACTCTGTCAAAGAAAAAAGAAGAGGAAAAGATGGCGAAATGAAAGCCAAGAAAAACAAAAGAAAAAACACAATAAAAAAAGAGTGTGTGAAAGACATGGCAAATTGAAAGCCAAGAACGAGGAAAGAAAGAAGCAAAAGTCAAAAGGAAAGAAATGTCCAAGAAGAGACAAATGCTTCAAAGAGAATCCTCCTCAAAGAAAGGATCCTTGATCTGATTACCCTCAAACACATATTTTGGGCCTATTTATCGTTTCTTTCTGAACCCTGAGCCATGGCCTACGTTACATGCTTTAAAAGTCCATTTTGATCAAGCATGAATATTTAATTTGAAGGGTTTTCCTCAGATTTTATCCCATCTCATCAAATTCTCATTTCACTAAGGAAGAATTTAGAATTCCCAAGTGCATGGTAAAACAATCAAAAAAGAAAATTGGAGAGAAAAGGGACTCTAGGGCGAAAACCCAAAAACGGGCGGTCTAGAGTAGAATGGGAATTTTCGATGCCATCAATGATAGTGCCGATACCACAAAAGTAAAGATCTTATTAAAGGAGTGGTCATCGAGGAATATCTAGGATTTCTTGAACCCCCAAATTGTCAATTCTCATTCAGAGGATTGTCTTCAAAAACTAAAACTTTTGTTCCCAAGATTAAACTTTCCGGTTTAAACATCCCAGCCAATCTTGATGCTTGTCAAAATGCCTTGATATGGAAACTAAAAGAATGTTGAATTTGTTTGGTTCTCAATGAAATCATGATTTATAAAACCTGTTCCATTTGTGAGCCTATAAGGGATATACATTTTTGTCATGAAGTTTTCTTGGAAAAGCCAGAATCTTGTTATACCAAACCTTGCCAATCCTAGTTGAAAAAAAACCTAGATTGATACATAGAGAAATTTCTAACAATGATCATCAGTCTTTAAAAGATTTGTACATCACATATTGTGGGGTTAATATTTTTGTTCATAAGTTTTCAAAATGCGAAAACAAATAAAGAGATTTTCTTAAATACCCATTTTGATGTTGACATGAGACAAGGATTTTTCTAACTTAAAGGTGTAGAACTGACAGAATAGGTCCTGACTTCCAGATATGAGAAGAAGAAATAGAACCCGGTTCAGATCTCTGTTGATGAAAGTTTGAAAACTGTTGGGGCAAAGAGAATAGCCAAAATGAATTGAAGATATACTCTGATTTGAAGAGGAAAAATGAATTTGAAAGGCTAAGCCAAAGTCTAGAAAAACAACCGGGGGCATTTGCATCACTCATGAGCACTCATCTCTTTATCGAGCTTTTGCATCTGCACAGTGTCGGCAAGCATTTGCATCATTCATGGGTATTTGCATTGGCATTATTCCATAAGCATCTGCATTTTACCTTTACATTTACATTCTTCATGGAATTCGCATTTGTGTCATCTCAATCAATTGCATCATTTCTAGAATCATTGCATTTTCATTAATGTGTGGTAATTGTAGTTACACCATTCATAAACCAGTTACATGAACACAATTAGTAGGGGCATCTGCATCATGAAACATGGGCATCAATCCAGGCCATTTGCATTTGCACTAAGAAATATTTTACATTTGCACCATGAAGCATGAGCACCTTGTTAAAAGACATGTGCATCTGCATCATTTCTCAAAGCTTCTGGTGGGGATATTCAGAAACAAGTCTTCGGTGGTGATAGCTGAAGCCTCTGGTGGAGATATCCAGGGTTTTATAATTTTGGAAAATGAGAAATCTTCTTCTGGAGGAGTTATCCAGAATTTTACAATGAGCAAGTCTTTGGTGGTGATAGCCAAAACTTCTGGTGAGGATATCCAGAATTTTACAGTTTCAAAAGTGAACAAGTCTTCAGTGGTGATAGTTGAAGCCTCTAGTGGAGATATCCACGGTTTTATAATTTTGAAAATGAGAAATCTTCTTCTGGAGGAGTTATCCAGAATTTTACAATGAGCAAGTCTTTGGTGGTGATAGCCAAAGCTTCTGGTGGGGATATCCAGAATTTTACAGTTTTAAAAGTGAACAAGTCTTCGGTGGTGATAGCTGAAGCCTCTGGTGGAGATATCCAGGGTTTTATAATTTTGAAAAATAAGAAATCTTCTTTTGGAGGAGTTATCTAGAATTTTATTCAACATGTGCATCTACATCAAGAAGCATTTGCATCAATCTAAGTTAGTTGAATCTGCATCAAGAAAGTTTGCATCAAATCAAGTCATTTACATTTGCATCAAAGACATTTGCACCAATCTAAGTCATTTGTATCTACATCAAGAAGCGTTTGCATCAACTAAAGACATTTGCATTTGCATCATGAAGCATTTGCATCATCTCTTAAAGCTGTCAGGTATAATCGAACTCGTTTTGCTTCTCAAATAAGTCGAGCCCCGAGATCATCGTCGAGGTACTTTTTTTTATTATGAACAAGTCTTCGGTGGTGATAGCTGAAGCCTCTGGTGGAGATATCCAGAGTTTTAAAATCCTTTGAAAAGGTAGAAAGTCTTCGGTGGTGATAGCTGAAGCTTCTGGAGGTGATACCCAGAATTTTTTACAGTTTTAAAAATGAGCAAAACTTTGGTGGTGATAGCCAAAACTTCTGGAGGAGATATCCAGAATTTTAAACACAGCTGAGAACAAGACAAGTTAAGGCCCCGAGACCATCGTCGAGGTCATTTTTTTTCTTACAAATCGAATTCATTTCCTTAAGACGAGTCGAGCCCCGAGATCATCGTTGAGGTACTTTTTTTTTATTATGAACAAGTCTTCGGTGGTGATAGCTGAAGCCTCTGGTGGCGATATCTAGATTTTTAAAATCCTTTGAAAAGGTAAAAAGTCTTTGGTGGTGATAACTGAAGCTTCTGGAGGTGATACCCAGAATTTTTATAGTTTTAAAAAATGAGCAAGACTTTGGTGGTGATAGCCGAAGCTTCTGGAGGAGATATCCAAAATTTTAAACACAGCTGAGAACAAGACAGGTAAGGCCCCGAGACCATCGTCGAGGTCATTTCTTTTCTTGCAAATCGAATCCGTTTCCTTAAGACGGGTCGAGCCTTGTTTAGGCAGGGAATTCAATTTAAGGACAAAATCTTCAATTTACTGTTTAAAAAAAAAATTGAAAAAAAATGAAAAATGAAAAAGACAAAAAAAGAATGAAAAAAAAAGAAAAAAATGAAGAAAGAGAAAAAAAATGAAAAAATAGAAAATGAAAAATGAAAAATGATAGAAGAATGAAAAAGAAAACCCTTTTCCCTTTACTTCACATGTGATTTCACTGACCGTACAAAATTAGTGTTGGTTTATCTTTTCCTGATTCCTGATTCTCAGCAATAGCCAAAGAGGGGCAGCTGTAGACACTAATTTTGTCCGAACCACTAAACAGGTATGTTTTCTTCCTATATTGATGTTTTCGAGTGTAAAAAGACTGTTTTCATCCTACAGGTGATACTCCGAGACTTAGTTTAAGAGGGCGAGCATAAAAAGTCAAACTTGGAAAAAAGTCAACCCCGAAAAAAGTCAACCCCGAAAAAGGCAACCCCAGAAAGTCAACTACTGAAAAAGTCAACCCACTTTCAAAATCAAGATTTTAAGTTCAATTGAAAAATAGAGAAAGAATTTTGATAATCCGAGGTCTACATTGAAAGATATGGAGTTCAGAAGTTGGGATTTGGAGATTCAGTAGAAAGGAAACCCTAATCCGAGAAATTTGGGGAAAAGTGCTTAAATGATCAAATTGGTTGAAATTGAAGGTTCCAAATGAAATATAAGCACTGACTACGGGTAATGGAGAAGCCACTTGCAAGAAAAACCGAAAGAAAAGTCAATTCGGGAGAAAACCGAGAATTAGGGTTTTTAGTGGATTTCGGTGAAACTGGGAAGAATCACAGAAATGGCCCGAATTGGTAAGACCAAAGACCCCAATGGATGAAGAATGATTAAAAAGGATAACCCAAGGCTCAGATTGAAGAAAATCTGAAAATCAAACTTGTTTTGAGCAAAACCGGGTTTCGGAGGCAAAAGGGCAAAATTGGAAAATTTGGGAAAAATAGCAAATGGACTCCGAAAATTCTGAATTTTTTTCAATCTCATTCTTAAATCATTTGAAAGAGATTGGCGAAAGAAAATCTTGATTCAGTGTTCGTTTGCAAAATGGCCAAATCTCGGGCTTCTTATGTAGTAATTCAAAAAGGAAAATCCCGAAAAAATAGCAAATGAGCTCCAAATCTTCTAAATTTTTTCAAATCTCATTTTTTAAATTATTTGGAAGAGATTGGGGAAAGAAAATCTTGATTCAGAGTTCGTTTGCAAAATGGCCAAATCCCGGGCCTCTTATGCAATAATTCAAGAAGATAAATCCCGGAAAAACAGCAAATGAGCTCCAAAAATTCTGAACTTTTGAAAATCTAATTTTCAAATTATTTGGAAGAGATTGGCGAAAGAAAATCTTGATTCGGAGTTCGTTTGCAAAATGGCCAAATCCCGGGCCTCCTATGCAGTAATTCAATCCGATAAATCTCGAAAAAATACCAAATGAGCTCCAAAAATTATGAAAACTTCCAGATCACACTTTTTAATTATTTTTAAGAGATTGGTGAATAAAAATATTAATTTGGAGCTCGTTTAAAAAATGGTAAAATGTAGGGGCATAAAAGGGCATTTTTGGAAGAAAAAATCCAAATAAATAGCAAACGGACTCGGATAATTTTGAAACTTCCAGAACTCAATGTTTTATTATTTTGGAAGTATTAAAAAAATAAAAATTGAATTTGGAGTCCGTTTGATATTTATTTGCATCCGGGGGGCAAAACGGTCATTTCACCCAAGCAATCGAAAAGGGCTTCTTTGGGCCTTTCAGAAAATCAGAGTTGGGCTGGAAAAGAGAAGTGTTGGCCTGCCCAAGACCAAAGGAAGGAGGAAGCTTCTGATTTTTCAATCAAATGGCTAAAAATCAAGAGTTAGTTAGAGATTCTCTTTGATCAAGCCATGGTGATTAAGCCACATAGGCCAAGAGAGATGTCAACATTATTCTTTAACAGCTGTAATTTGAGAGAGCTGAGATGCTAATCTAAAGGTGGTAATTTCATGATTTTTCACCTTGAATTATTAGCCATTTGATGGAAAATTGGTTACACAAAAAATGACAACATCCTAGGGGAGGAGAGAGGTAAAATTCTGCCAACATTAAGGGGAGGTCAGAATTTCAAATTTTCAACTTCATTTTGGCTGATTTCTCTTAGTTTTTCTTAGTTTTTCTCTTCTTGGTTGAAAGCAAAAAATAAAAGTTTAGAAAAGAAAGGAAAGTTTGAAGAGATAAAGCTTGAAATATAGCTTCTTGAGGTTGCTCTTGAGCACCAACTCTTGCACTTTCTTGATTTTCCATTCTTGTTTTTGCTATTTTGATTTCTATTTGGTGAGTTTCCATTTTAAATAAATGTTTTTTATTGTTCTTTTTAAGTTCTTCCTTCATCTCTTTCTTAAGTATACTTTTTACATTTTATTTTTACAATAAACTCACCATGGCCAAATGGCCTACATTATTTTTTTTAAGTTGCTGTTTTGGTTTATTTTACCATATTGTTTATATTATTTTCTTTGATCTTTGTGTTTTAAATGTTATCTTACTTCATATTCTTGAGTTATATTTTAATTTGGTTCCTTTGTTTGTTGCCATTTATATTTTAAATATTATGTTTTTGCATTTTTAATTTTCTGTTTTCATGATGTTTAAATTTGAGCATGTTTTCGATTTAGTATATCAAGTGTTTGTGAAAATGCTTGTGTGGTCTTTGCATGATTTGAGTTTTATATCTTAGTTGAGCATGTTTTAGAGTTAGTATATTAAGTGTTTGTGAAAATGCTTGTGTGGTTTTTGCATGATTAAGTGTTATATTTTAGTTGAGCATGTTAGTATACCAAGTGTTTGTGAAAATGCCATGCTTGTTGGAGCTTGAGGCGATTTGGCTACTCCATGTGTTTTGCATTGTGTGTTGCATTTTTGCCATGTTAGTTGGTAGGGTTTTTGCATTTACATGACATTTGATTTAGTTTTGCATGCTAGTATATCAAGTGTTTGTGAAAATGCCATGCTTGCTAGTTACATTATGCTATTCGGCCATCCTAGGAATTTTTGCTTTTTATGTGCATTCTTGCCATGTTAGTTGATAGGTTAGCATTTGCATGATATTTGATTGAGTTTTTGGTTTAAGCATGCTTTGTGTTTGTGAAAATGCCATGCATATTTTAGTTATTAAGTTAGGTTTATTTGCCATGCATGTTCATGCATTTTAGGTCTAGGTTGCATTAAATGCCATGCAAGTTCATTTAGGTCTAGGTCCCTTTATGAATGCCATGCATTTTTTCATGACATTTAGGTTTAAAATCCATGCATTTCATGCATTATGTTTGCTGTATTGTTTCATGCATTTCATGTTCATGCCACTTGAATAATGACTTGAGCCAATTAATGGTTCAAAGTCATGCTCTCTTGAGCACACTTGTGGAAAATTAAGTTTGTCAAGTTGATTATTCTACCTTTGTGATTTTTTTTTACTTACCAATTTTTATCTAACTTTCAAAAAGTCCTAGCTACTGTTTGTAAGCCATTTTATGAGTTTCAAATATTTTTACTTTGATTTTTAAATGATTTTATCAAAGGCAAAAATGTATTTTGGCAAAGCAGTTTTTTTTTTCACCCAGTTTTCGTAACTTTCCGATTTTTCTGGGCATTCTTCTTTAATCAGAAAATTAAGCCAATTTTTTCCCGTGTAGTTTTACACGTCCTAAGTATCCAGTATATTTTTTAGAATTTTGTGAATTTTTAAAAATAGGATAAAAAATCGTGGCTTAAAACTGGACAGTGGAGTCAGAATTGAATTTAAAGAAAAATCATTTTTCTGTTTTGGTTAAGTCACTTAGAGTGGGATGATTAGGAGGGTTAGCTACTGACTTAGGGTGGTTTCTAGGCCTTTTTAAACTCTAAAAATGGTTTTTCAAGTCTCGGGTTAAGGGTAGTCAAGTCCGGATTTTTAAACTTAGGAAATTAGAGCCATTTAAAAAAGATTTAGCCCAGTTTTTATTTTTTAATTCAAGCTTTCCAAAATTGTTTTCAAACAATCACAAAGTATTTTGGTTTTAGAATATTTAATTTGACATATTTTCCTAAGGTAGCCAGATATCTTTTTAGATATACGGATTTCCTTAATAAAAGGAAAAAATACATTTCATGCATTGCATTTTTCATATTCATGCATTTTATATAATATGTGATTCTTGCCATGATAATTTCTATGATATTGTTATGATTTTGAGTTATGTTATATTGTTCATTATATGATTTGGAATATTTCATGATATCCTATGCTTTTTATATTATTTAGCATATGCTATGTTCATGCATTATTATTTTCATTTTTATTTCCATGCATATTATATGATAGCATCATTTTATATTCCATGTCATTTAAATTATATGCCATATCATTCATGTTTGCCATGTCATTTAAATTATTTCATTTCATATAGAATATGTTATGTTACTTAGGTTATTTTATGTCATTTAGAATATATCATGTTACCTAGGTTATTTCATTTCATATAGAATATGCTATGTTACTTAGGTTATTTTATTTCATTTAGAATATATCATATGACTTAGGATATTGCATCTCATATATAATTTATTATGTTACATAGGTCATTTAATTTCATTTAGAATATATCATATAACTTAGGATATTTCATTTCATTTAGAATATGCTAAGGCATTCAAATCATGTCATGTCATTTAGGTTGCATTATATTATTTAGATTTTGCTATGTCATTTTATTTATGTCATGCATATACATATTCATTTCTTTTAAATGTTTTCAAAAAAGATAATGGTTTTCAATAAAAAAATAAAGATATTCCCGAGTTAAAATAATTCATGAGTTCTCTACCGGGTTTGCTGGAGGGAATATCATCAATTATCATTAATAAAGGAATATCTTTCTTTCAAAAAAGAGAATGATTCGGAAAGTTTTCCAAAACTAATAAAAATTTCTATATTTTGCCACGTTTGTTGGGGAATATAGAAAAATTTTGAATTTATAAATTCCGAATCATTTTCAATTAAAAATGGAATTATTTTTCTTTAAATTGGGAATTAACTTGAAATACTAAATTTAAAACCAATTTTTTACCGAGACTTGAGATAACACACGATTAATAAGGTACCGATTTATACGGGCGTTGTGGGGGTGCTAATCCTTCCCCGCACGTAACCGACTCCCGAACCCGCTTCTTTGATTTCTCTAGTTTAAAACGCAGACTTGAAATTGGTTTTTAAAATGTTTTAATTAATTTTTAAAATATTTTATAAAACCGGTTTTAATAGGTGGCCGATCACTCCTAGCTAAAAAAGATTGGTGGCGACTCCATGTCTTTTTTAAGGTCATTTTCAAAACCTTCATTTTTCTAGAGGAATTAAGTCGACTTTTCCTCGGTTTTTTAATGTCACGCTTAACAAATAATAAAGTCTTACGATGAGACTCGTTATATTTTTAGGTTGCGACACCAGTCTTTGAGCATTGTCAATGCCTTGTCTTAACAATACAATGACCAGGAATAGTTTAGAAACATGGCATTGATGCATAAGGATCCTCATAATTGTAACCTCTTACAATTCCTTTGCAATGCCATTGTGTCTCATGGGTTTTATCTTCACAAGTCATTTATAACAATTATAACAATACTTATAGATAAAGAAATACCTCAATTATAATTAATAAACTATAATGTGCAATACATGAATATATAAATAGTGTTTTACAAGCCTAACTAGATTAGCTTGTAGGGCTTACACCAACAATCTCCCACTAGCACTAAAGCCAATCACCCATGTACTTAAGCCCATGTCCTTCCGTGTGAGGATTGTGTTTCTGCTGGGACAGAACCTTAGTGAAAGGATCAGCTATATTATCCTCTATGGGTACCCTTTCCATACTAATATTAGCTCTTTGAATTATGTCTCTAATCAAGTGATATTGCCGCAATACATGTTTTAATTTGTGATGAGACCGTGGTTCCTTAGCTAGCGCTATGGCTCCATTGTTATCACAGTAAAGTGGTACTGGATCAACAATGCTTGGAACCACACCAAGTTCAGTTATGAACTTCTTTATCCAAACAGTCTCCCTCGCTGCCTCACACTCGGAGATGTATTCATCCTCTATTGTTGAATCTACAGTTGTAGTCTGTTTGGAACTAAACCAATTGACTACAGCTCCATTTAAGGTAAATACATAACCGCCTTGCGATTTACTATCATCCCTATTAGTTTAGAATCCAGCATTTGTATAACCCCTTACTTGGTGTTCAGCCCCTCCATAGACTAAGAAAATATCCTTAGTTCTTCTCAAGTACTTGAGGATATTCTTCACAGCAGTCCAGTGAATTTCACAAGGATTGCTTTGGTATCGGCTCGTGACACTCAAAGCATACGATACATCTGGTCTTTTGCACGACATGGCGTACATGATAGATCCTATTGCCGAAGCATACGAGATCCTATCCATCCGTGTCCTTTCATCATAAGTTTTAGGACACATCTCTTTCGAGAGTTGTACACCATGTACCATAGGCAAGTTATCTCTTTTGGAGATATCCACGCTAAACCTCTTTAGCACCTTGTCTATGTAAACGGATTGGAATCATCCATGCAACCTTTTCGATCTATCTCTATAGATCTTAATTTCCAGAATATATGCTGCTTCTCCCAAATCCTTCATGGAGAACTGTTTGGATAGCCAAACCTTGATGGTCTGAAGCATAGGTACATCATTTCTTATGAGCAATATGTCGACATATAGCACCAATAAAACAATTGCATGCCCGTTTACCTTCTTGTAAACACATGGTTCATCAGGATTCTTAATGAAACCAAATTCTTTAATTGTTTCATCAAACCTGATGTTCCAACTCCGAGATGCTTGCTTTAGTCCATAAATGGACTTTTGCAGCTTGCATATCTTATTAGATGTGGCCTTGGATGAAAAACCTTCAGGTTGTGTCATATACACTTCCTTTTGCAAATTCCTATTAAGTAATGCAGTTTTTACATCCATCTGCCATATCTCATAATCATGGTATGCAACAATAGCAAGCATAATCCTGATGAACTTTACCATGGCAACTGGTGAAAAAGGTTTCTTCAAAATCAATGCCTTCAACTTGATTATAACCTTTTGCAACCAATTTGGCCTTATACGTTTCTATGTTGCCATCCATGTCTGTCTTTATCTTGTAGACCCATTTACACCCTATGGGTTTTATCCCTTGATGTGGATTACTAAAGACCAAACTTGGTTGTCGCAACCTAAAAAATAACGAGTCTCATCGCAAGACTTTATTATTCGTTAAGCGTGACATTAAAAAAAAACCGAGGAAAAGTCGACTTAATTCCTCTAGATAAATGAAGGTTTTGAAAATGACCTTGAAAAAGACATGGAGTCGCCACCAATCTTTTTTAGCTAGGTGTGATCGGCCACCTATTAAAACCGGTTTTATAAAATGTTTTAAAAATTAATTAAAATATTTTAAAAACCAATTTCAAGTCTGCGTTTAAAACCAGAGAAATCAAAGAAACGGGTTCAGGACTCGATTACGTATGGGGAAGGATTAGCACCCCCAAAATGCCCGTATAAAACGGTACCTTATTAATCGTGTGTTATCTCAAATCTCGGTATAAAGTTGGTTTTGAATTTAGTATTTCAAGTTAATTCCCAATTTGAAGAAAAATAATTCCATTTTTAATTGAAAATGATCCAGAATTTATAAATTCAAAATTTTCCTATATTCCCCAACAAACGTGGCAAAATATAGAAATTTTTATTAATTTTGGAAAACTTTTCGAATCATTCTCCTTTTAAAGAAGATATTCCGTTATTAATAATAATTGATGATATCCTCCCCAGCAAACCCGGCTCATGAATTATTTTAACTTGGGAATATCTTTATTTTATTGAAAATCATTATCCTTTTTTGAAAACATTTAAAAGAAATGAATATGCATATGCTTGACATAAATAAAATGACATAGCAAAATCTAAATAATATAATGCACCCTAAATGATATGATATGATTTAAATGTCTTAGCATATTCTAAATGAAATGAAATATCCTAAGTTATATGATATATTCTAAATGAAATGAAATGACCTATGTAACATAATACATTCTATATGAAAATGCAATACCCTAAGTCATATGATATAATCTAAATGAAATAAAATATTCTAGATGACATAATATATCCTAAATGAAATGAAATGACCTAGGTAATATAATATATTCTACATGAAATGAAATGACCTAAGTAACATAGATATTCTATATGAAATGAAATGATTTAAATGACATGACAAATATGAATGATATGGCATATAATTTAAATAACATGGAATATAAAATAATGCTATCATATAATATGCATGAAAATAAAAATAAAAATAATAATGCATGAACATAAATATGCTAAATAATATAAAAATAACTAAATAAAGCATAGGATATCATGAAATATTCAAAACCATAGAATAAACCATATAACATCAAAAAAAAATATAAATCAAAATAATAACAATACCATAGGAATTATCATAGCAAAAATCACATATTATATAAAATGCATGAATATGGAAAATGCAATGTATGAAATGTATTTTTTCCTTTAATTAAGGAAATCTGTATATCTGAAAAAGATATCCGGCTACCTTAGGAAAATATGTCAAATTAAATATTCCAAAACCAAAATACTTTGTTATTGTTTGAAAACAATTTTGAAAAGCTTAGATTAAAAATAAAAACTGGGTTAAACCTTTTTTTAAATGGCTCTAATTTCTTAAGTTTAAAAATTCGGACTTGACTACCCTTAACCAGAGACTAAAAAAATCATTTTTAGAGTTTAAAAAGGCTTAGAAACTACCCTAAATCAGTAGCTAACCTTCCTGATCAGCCCCCTCTAAGTAACTTAACCAAAACAGAAAAATGATTTTTCTTTAAATTCAATTTTGACTCCACTGTCCAGTTTTAAGCCACGATATTTTACCCTATTTTTAAAAATTTAAAATATTCTAAAAAAAAAGTACTGGAGACTCAGGACATGTAAAACTACGCGGGAAAAAATCAGCTTAATTTTCTGATCAAAGATGAATGCCCAGAAAAATCGGAAAAGTACGAGTACTGGGTGAAAAAACTGTTTTGCCAAAATACATTTTTGCCTTTGATAAATTCATTTAAAAATCAAAGTAAAAATATTTAAGACTCACAAAATGACTCAAAAACAGTAGCTAGGACTTTTTGAAAGTTAGATAAAAATTGGCTAAGTAAAAAAAAATCACAAAGGAAGAATAATCAATTTGACAAACTTTAATTTTCCACAAGTGTGCTCAAGAGAGCATGACTTTAAACCATTAATTGGCCTAAGTCATTAGTCAAGTGGTATGAACATGAAATGCATGAAAAATTATAGCAAATATGATGCATGAAATGCATGAGTTTAAACCTAAATCTCATGAAAAAATACATGGCATCCATATAGTGACCTAGACCTAAATGAACTTGCATGGCATTTAATGCAACCTAGGTCTAAAATGCATGAACATGCCTGGAAAATAAACCAAACCTAATAACTAAAATATGTATGGCATTTTCACAAACACAAAGCATGCTTAAACCAAAAACTCAACCAAATATCATGCAAATGCTAACCTATCAACTTAACATGGCAAGAATGCACATACAATGCAAAAATTCAAGGAGTGGCCGAATGGCCTATGTAACAAGCATGGCATTTTTACAAACACTTGGTATACTAACATGCAAAACTAAATCAAATGTCATGCAAATGCAAAACCTACCAACTAACATGGCAAAAATGCAACACACAATGCAAAACACATGGTGTAGCCGAATGGCCTCAAGCTCCAACAAGCATGGCATTTTCACAAACACTTGATATACTAACATGCTCAAGTAAAATATAACACTCAAAACATGCAAACACAAAGTAGAAATACTAAAACCAAATAAAAATTTTCACAAACACTTGATATACTAACATGCTCAACTAAGATATAACACTAAAATCATGCAAACACCACACAAGCATTTTCACAAACACTTGATATACTAAATATAAAACATCAACAAATTTAAACATTATGAAAACAAAAAATTAAAAATGCAAGAACATGATATTTAAATCATAAATGGCAACAAACAAAGCAACCAAATTAAAATATGACTCAAGTATGAAGTAGAATAACACTTAGAACATCAAGATTAAAGAAAATAACAATAATACCATGATAAAATAAACAAAACAGCAACCTTAATAAAGAATGTAGGCCATTCGGCCATGGTGAGAAATATGTAAAAAAAATTGTAAAAAAAATATTTAAGAAAGAAATGAAGAAAGAACTTTAGAAGAACAATAAAAAAATATTTATTTAAAAAGGAAACTCACCAAATAGTAATCAAAATAGCAAAAACAAGAATGGAAAATCAAGAAAGTGCAAGAGTTGGTGCTCAAGAGCAACCTCAAGAAGCTATATTTCAAGCTTTATCTCTTCAAACTTTCATTTCTTTTCTAAACCTTTTCTTTTTGCTTTCAACCAAGGAGAGAAAAACTAAGAAAAACTAAGGGATATCAGCAAAATGAAAGTGTGAAAAATGAAATTCTGCCTCCCCCCTAAGAGCTAGCCGAACCCCTCTTTAGTGAGCTAGGATGTTGTCATTTTGGTTCTAACCAATTTCCATCAAATGGCTAATAATTCAAGGTGAAAAATCATGAAATTACCATCCCTAGATTAGCATGGCAGCTGTCCATAATTACAGCTATTCAAGAATAATGTTGACACTCTCCCTTGGCCTATGTGGCTTAATCACAATGGCTTGATTAAAAGAATCTCTAACTAACCCTTAATTCTTGGCTATTTGATTAAAAAATCAGAAGCTTCTTCTTTCCTTTGGGCCTTGTCAGGCCAACACTTCTCTTTTCCAGCCCAAGTCTGATTTTTTGAAAGGCCAAAAGAAGCCTTTTTCGGTTGCTTGGGTGAAATGACCGTTTTGCCCCCCGGATGCAAATAAATATCAAACGTACTCCAAATTGAATTTTTCTTTTTTAATACTTCCAAAATAATAAAACATTGAGTTCTGGAAGTTTTCAAAATTATCCGAGTCCGTTTGCTATTTATTTGGATTTTTTCTTCCAAAAATGCCCTTTTATGCCCCCATATTTTAACATTTTTTAAACGAGCTCCAAATCAAGATTTTTCTTCACCAATCTCTTCCAAATAATTTAAAACTGTGATCTGGAAATTTTCATAATTTTTGGAGCTCATTTGGTATTTTTTCGGGATTTATCTGCTTGAATTACTACATAGGAGCTCGGGATTTGGCCATTTTGCAAACGAACTCCGAATCAAGATTTTTTTTGCCAATCTCTTGAAAATAATTTGAAAATGAGATTTGCAAAATTTCAGAATTTTTGGAGTCCATTTGCTATTTTTCTGGGATTTATCTTTTTGAATTATTGCATAGGAGGCCCGGGATTTGGCCATTTTGCAAACGAACTCCGAATCAAGATTTTCTTTTGCCAATCTCTTTCAAATAATTTAAAAATGAGATTTGAAAAATTTCTGAAGATTTCGAGTTCATTTGCTATTTTTTCGAGATTTTCCTTCTTGAATTACTACATTAGGGGCCCGGGATTTGGCCATTTTGAAAACGAACTCCGAATCAAGATTTTATTTCACCAATCTCTTCCAAATAATTTAAAAATGAGATTTGAAAAATTTTAGAAGATTTGGAGTTCATTTGCTATTTTTTCGGGATTTTTCTTTTTGAATTACTACATAAGAGACCCGGGATTTGGCCATTTTGCAAACGAATCTCCGAATCAAGATTTTCTTTCGCCAATCTCTTTCAAATGATTTAAGAATAAGATTTTCGAATTTTTAGAATTTTTGGAGTCTATTTGCTATTTTTCCCATATTTTCCAATTTTGCCCTTTTGCCTCCGAAACCCGGTTTTGCTCAAAACAAGTTCAATTTTCAGATTTTCTTCAAGCTGAGCCTTGGGCTATCCCTTTTTAATCATTCCTCATCCATTGGGGCTTTGAGCTTACCAAGTCAGGTCATTACTGTGATTCTTCCCGATTTCACCGAAATCCACCAAAAACCCTAATTCTCGTTTTTCTCCCGGATTGACTTTTCTTTCGGTTTTTCTTTCAAGTGGCTTCTTCATTACCCGTAGCAGTGCTTATCTTTCATTTGGAACCTTCAATTTCGACCAATTCGATCGTTTAAGCACTTTTTTCCCATATTTCTCGGATTATGGTTTCCTTTCTATTGAATCTCTAAATCCCAACTTCCGACCTCCATATCTTTCAATGTGGACCTCGGGTAATCAAAATTCTTTTGCCATTTTTCAATTGAACTTCAAATCTTGATTTCGAAAGTGGGTTGACTTTTTCAGTAGTTGACTTTCTGGTGTTGACTTTTTCGGGGTTGACTTTTTCCAGGGTTGACTTTTTCAAGTTTGACTTTTTATGCTCGCCCTCTTAAACTAAGTCTCGGGGTACCACTTGCAGGATGAAAAAAGTCTTTTTATATTATGAAACCTCAATTTAAGAAGAAAACATACCTGTTTTAGTGGTCCGGACAAAATTAGGTGTCTACAGCTGCCCCTTTTTGGCTAGTGTTGAGAATCAGGAATCAGGCAAAGATAAAAAAACACTAATTTTGTACGGTCAGTAAAATCACATGTGAAGGAAAGGGAAAGGGGTTTTCTTTTTTCATTTCTTCATTTTTTTTTTGAAAAAGTTGTAAATTGAAGATTTGTCCTTAAATTGAGTTCCCTGACTAATCAAGGCTCGACCCGTCTTAAGGAAACGGATTCGATTTTCAAAAGAAAAAATTATGCTCGAATATCTTAAAAATGGTGCCCGAAGGTCTTAAAAAAATTGGTGCCCGAAGGTCTTTAAAATGGCGCCCGGAGGTCTTTAAAATTGGTGCCCGAAGGTCTTTAAAACTGGTGCCTGAAGGTCTTTAAAACTGGTGCCCGAAGGTCTTTAAAACTGACTAAAATACCTTGACGACAGTCTCAAGGCTCGACTCGTCTGATAATCAAAATGAATTTGATTTAAAATAGAAAGAAATACCTTGATGGCGGTCTCGGAATCTGAATCTTTTGAGAAGCAAAACGAGTTCTCTTTGGGGAAGTCCAAGTTTCCCTGATTTCTGCACTGTTAGCTAAATGCAATAATGAGAATGTCATGATTTTGCAAATGCTTGTATGTTTCCTAAAAATAAATGCAATCAAATGATTGTGCCATGATTTCTAATCCATGGTTTCTTTGAGGTTCATAGATTATTTGACTTCATGACAAAGTCTTCAATTGTTCATTGATTCCCCACTTAAGGAATTCTTCACTCAAGATATCTTGTCATACAGTCTCAGCTTCTGTCTCTCACTGAAGTTCACAGATTTTCTGACTTCGTGATGGAGTTTCAACCACGTTCACTGTTTTCTGTTTTTGGTGAACTTTCCAAACCTTTCCCAAGATTTAAATCTATTCCTTAGTGATACTTTGAAATCCTTTTATTTAAAGATTTTTATTACTAATCATCATTCAATTTAATAACAACCATATGCATCTCAAAAGTATATGAAAGAGAATATGAATCAAGCAAAAATTATCATGAAAGGGATAACAAGAATTTATTGCAAGAAATATTTTTGAGATAATAAATATCAAGGATATAAGAAACAAATGTAAGGTTATTGGCTGCAGATGCCCCGGATGTGGAATATCTTGGACCCCTCCTTTTTCAAACCATCTGAAATTTCTCTTGAATGAGCAATTCACTTGGGTAACCTCGTAGCTTTTGTAGCTACATCAGACTGCATTGTTCCCCTTTTCTCTGATTGTCAGATACTTTCTCCCTCTTTTCACGGAGCATTGATTCAAACTTTGATTAGTACTTGAGCCGCCCTTTGTGGGTTTTCAACTCAAGTGTCCTCCATTCGGTATTAAGTCGCCCTTTGCGGGTTTTCGACTTAAACCTCTCCTTTTACATTTTTTTTCATTTCCATTTTTTTTATTCTACCATGCATCTGAGAATTCTAAATGCTTCCAAGGTAAAAATATCAATTCAAAGGATGGGATGAATTTTGAGAATAACCTTTCAAATTAAATATCCATGCTTGATCAAAATGAGCTTTTAAAGCACGTAATGTAGGCCAAGGTTTTGGTTTAGAAAGAAAAGATAAAATAGGCCCAAAGTGTGTTTAAGGGTGATTGGATCAAGGATCACTTCCTGAGGAGAACTTTTTTCTTGAAACATCTGTCCCTTTTTGGACTTTTTCTTCTTCTTTTTTTTTTTTTTTCTTTGTTGGCTTTTCGATGGCTTCCTTTTTGCCATGATTATTTTGATTATCTTTCCTCGCATTTGCCCTCCAGTATAGAGGGTGATCCTCGATCAAGGTTTAAAGAAAGAAATAATTCATAAGGCTCAAAAGGGGTGACTAAGGATAATTTCTTCTTAGTGGAAGGAATATGAAAGATGGCCATTCATCATATCAAGCATGAATATTTTCTTTGAAAAGCAATTCTCAGGGGAAATGGATATATAGAATTTCTATTTTTACACTTGGAATCATTCGAATGTCCATGTGCACAACATCACACTTTTTTTTTAAGCATAATACTTCTTCAGTTCATCAGCATTCACAGGATGTCTAAAATCATCTCCGTCCATCCGAGTTAGAATCAATGCTCCTCCAGAAAAAGCTCTCTTTACCACATAGGGTCTTTCCCAATTCGGAGCCCATTTTCCTCTCGGGTCCTTCACTATAGGGAGAATTTTTCTCAATACCAACTCCCCCTCTCAGAATTGTCTAGGACGAACCTTCTTGTTGTGGGCTCGAATCATCCTTTTCTGATACAACTGCCCGTGACAAATTGCTTTCAATCTTTTTCTCCTCGATGAGATTCAACTGTTCATAACGAGCTCTAACCATTCTGCTTCCTCTAGGCCAACTTCCATCAAAACCCGAAGTGAAGGGATCTCAACTTCAATAGGTAGCACTGCTTCCATCTGATGTACTCAAAAGAGTATATCTTATTTAACCTTGCACTAAAAGGATCAATTGTAAGTATAGTAGTTAACAAGGGTCAGTTACTTAGGGATTGGGTTTTAGTTTATAAGTTAATAGTTTAAAACTTAAATTCAAGGAAAACAAAAGAAAAAGGGGGTTTCGAAATAGTTTTAAAAATAAGCAAACAAGAAAAGTAAGATGCAAGTAAGAAATAAGAAATCAAATATCAGAGAAATATGGTTAAGGTTTCATTCTCCACCACTAGACATCATTAAGAATCAGTTTCAAATCTATCAATATCAACCAACTATCAAAGTTAACAACCGTAGATAACAACAAGCTCTGTTACTCCAATCTTTCCTTAGTTTGTCGTTAAAAAGAACAAGCTCTCTATTTAATCTCTAACCATCAAACAACCTAGAATAAGCTCTCTAAATTCAATTTAATGGAAGCTTTATGATGAGAAAGATAGGTTGATCTAAGCAACAAACACATAAGCTCGGATTGTTCAACTTAGGTTATGTTCCACTTTGCAATTATAGAAAACTTGACCATAATCATTAATCACAAATTGCCACTTATGAATAGGAAATCAAGACAATTACACGGATCAAGACTCCTAAACTAGCAATAGATAATTATCAAGATCTATCTAGTTGTACACCTAAATAAATCAAGACATCATAAACAATTCTTGTAGAAGAACATAAGCAACTTTGATAAAAATTAATGATAGATAGAATCTGAAAATCAATTACAAAATATGTCTAGGGCTTTGAAATCACCCTTGACCAATAGAAGTTTAGCCTAGCATAGGTATAGATAATATATACATAAAACTAAAAAAAAATAAAAAAGAATGGAGAAGAAGAATAATATGATCTTTGAGTCTCCTCAAAAGATGTCTTGTTTGTGGCTCAAAAGATGGTATTTATAGAGCTTTAAAACCCTAAGAATAAGTCCTTGCCACCCAAGTAAGCTTGGAGGTGCAAAAATCACGTTTTTGCCTTTTTTTTAGATTTGCGATTAGGGTTTTTCTGGTCGCAGGGTTCTTTAGGGAGATCTTCTAGCGCAATTGTGAATGCCCATTTCTTATAAGATTTGGGCCCATAATATATTGTTAGAAAGATAATCAAGTCAACTTCAAAAGTCAAGAAGGAAGTTTCTTCAAATAAAGAATCTAACATCATGTTTTCCTTACAACAAGCTCCGAAGGTCAAATTTTCCTGATTGCTTTTCAACCAGAAATTAATACTTTTGACTCCCATGTCTTCTTCCATCTTGTGATTATGAGTTTGTAAGCTCTTTACCATAATTATTGACATCTTTTGACTTCATTCTCCTTATTGTATCTAAAATTCAAAAACATATTATAAGTAAACAAGATAAAGATCGAAAACATAACAAAAACTAAAGGTAGAAAGGCATAAAATGAATATTTTATGAGCTTATCAAATACCCCCACACTTTGCTTTTTGCTAGTCCTCAAGCAAAACAAAATAAAAATAAAATAAGAAAATCTAATCTAATCCACTTTCGTAGGAAATCACAATGGCACTTAGCATATGACACAAGCCTTTAAACCTCTAGGTGTCCCCAGTGGACGAGTTTAGTCTCGTGAGGATTTACTAGGACGATACCCACAAACATTGAAGACATAAGAAAAACTAAAAATAAAATAAAAATAATAATAATAATAATAATTACAACTAATCCTTTCAATGTAAATTAGAGATAATCATTGGACAAGTCTTATAAACTAATCAATAGCTTAAAGAAGTTCACAAAAAATCTTGCTTGAATGTAAAAAGTTTGAGTTAAGCCAATATTAACTTAACATATTTCAATCAAAATAGTGCATATTCAAACTTAATCTCAACTTCTCACATGGGATACTCTCCTGATTTTCACTCTTTAAAGTAGTGGTAAAGTGTTTACACTCAATCAATCTCATGAAAACACTTCTACCATATGCTTGCTTGTCCACCTATTCTCCACTATTTAGATCATGCAACTTCATAAATCAAGAGGTCTTTAATCAAGGTTGTAATGGAGCCAAGGGGTTGTAATGTGGTTAAAGAATAAAAGATAAAAGATATTACAAAGGTTCCAAAGACTTCATAGAATTTAGAGACAAAATAAGATTTTGCAAATAAACTCAAAACTCTTATAAAGCACATAATAATATAGGCTAAATATTCATGTTGAGCCTTTGCTTCATTCTAACCAACTTTGTAACATCTTTTTCTTTAACCAAAAGTTTAAAAGATGATTTTTTTTCAATATGGGAATGTATTTGACAATGATCCCTTTCTTTTTCTCTTGACTTTTTTTTTTCTTTTCTTCCCCCACTCTTATCTTTTGTTTCCAACCCAAATTTTCAACTAAAAATATCCCTTGTTTTTTTCAATATGTCTCAAAATATATAATCCATCTTTAGAACAAGGGTAAGGATATGAGTATATTTAGGTTCGGTGTAAGTTGTGGTTACCAATAAAATAGCATATTTAATGTAGGCTCAAATTGGCTCATTAGTAGGGATGTTCTCTTGGAACATTAATAATGGATGGCTGTTTGGCTCTGGTTATAATCCTAATGCCTCTATCATATTCATGTTATCAGATGTATCAATATAGTCTCAAACGGTTTAAAGCAAGTTCTAGGGAATCATGTAATCATAAGAGCACTCAAGAAAGAAATTAGATTGATATGTATAATGCATCAATCATATAGGCTCAAAAACTCACAAGGATGATTATACAAGTCAATATCAAGTCTAAACATTCTTCTTTCTCAATCAACATATCATATCAACATTGGCTCATAAAAATTAGTACCAAGCTTAATTCTCATGAAAATCTTCTCACTAATAACTAGTTTAGACCTATGCAATTCATATCTCATCATTGTATTAAAAAGGAACTAAAACACAATAAAAAAAAAAATAATAATAATAATAATAATAAAGACTAATAAAAAAATAATAGACAAAAACAAAAGAAATCCTAAATCCTTCCCCCCCACACTTAATTCTTACATAGTCCTCAATGTAATGCTATTAACCCAAATGAAAAAATCATGTGTAAGAGAAAAAAACTAATAACATAAGAATAGGAACAACTAAGACTCAAAACAAAACAAACTCATGCAACCTAAATAATCCTAAAATACTAAACAAAAAATTAACAAATAAACATAAAAAATAAAAATAAAAATAAAAACAATAAAAATAATAAAATAAAAAGGAAAAGGAAAAAAAAGAGAAAGCAAATCTGAATATGGCACGTTGGCAATTTCTTCTTTAATTGGGCTACCTTCCCTATTAACACTTGAGTTAGTGTTTTGAACCTAACCAACACCCCTTCTTGGCTGTTTAGGATTTGCAAGATCATACGAGAAACTTTCTGAATTTGTGCGTTTTGTAGGGTAGTTTCATTGCACAATAGTGGATGCATTCTCCATTACAAGTATTATTCCATCATCCTTTGTGGTGCATAGCTGTTCAAGGAATGGTGCATATTTTGGTATTTGTTGAATGGAATCCACAAACAAGCTGTTTAAGGTTTCTCGCATGTGCTGTTCATGTTCTTCTTCCTTGAACTTTGCAAATCTACTAGGAAAAGGTGGAGAAGAAACATTAGTAAAAGATGGAACCTTAAACGTTACCTCAGGTGCCGAAGTACTCTTTTTCAGAATTGAACCTTCATTATCTACAAAAGTTGAATCCATCTTTAGTTCTTTCTCATCCTCGGGTTCCCTTGGAGTTTCTGATTCATCCTCAAGTTGTGTGGCACTAACACTCTCCTTTGGATCAATCATCGATTGGGAAGGGAGTGCTTGAGATCTTTGTGCTACTAATTCCACTGTACTACTAGCCAATAGGCTCATTTGCCTTTCCAAACTCTGGATACTTGCCTTTGTTTTCCTTGTTTCCTGTTGAAGTTGCAGAGTATTAATAACAAGAAAATTGACAAGTTATTCTAAAGAATTACCTGAGTTTTGAAGTGGTGGCTTAAAAAGATCTTGTTGTTGATCCCATGGTTGATTGAAGACAAATTGATTAGTGTAATTAGCATAAGGATCTACTTCTTGATAATCTCCCGAGTAGCCGTAATGAGTATGATTCCACCATCCCTCATTGTAAGTGTTTGGGAAAGCATCATACTTGTAGACACCTAATTTTGTCCGGACCACTAAACAGGTATGTTTTCTTCCCATATTGATGTTTCAAAGTATAAAAAGACTGTTTTCATCCTGCAGGTGAGACTCCGAGACTTAGTTTAAAAGGGCGAGCACAAAAAGTCAAACTTGAAAAAAGTCAACCCCGATAAAGTCAACCCCGAAAAAGTCAACTACTGAAAAAGTCAACCCATTTTCAAAATCAAGATTTTAAGTTCAATTGAAAAATGGGGAAAGAATTTTGATAATCCGAGGTCTACATTGAAAGATATGGAGTTCGGAAGTTGGGATTTGGAGGTTCAATAGAAAAGAAACCCTAATCCGAGAAATTTGGGGAAAAGTGCTTAAATGATCAAACTGGTCAAAATTGAAGGTTCCAAATGAAAGATAAGCACTGACTACGGGTAATGGAGAAGTCACTTGCAAGAAAAACCGAAAGAAAAGTCAATCCGGGAGAAAACCGAGAATTAGGGTTTTTAGTGGATTTCAGTGAAATCGGGAAGAATCACAGAAATGGCCCGACTTGGTAAGACCAAAGCCCCCAATGGATGAGGAATGATTAAAAAGGATGGCCCAAGGCTCAGATTGAAGAAAATCTGAAAATCGGACTTGTTTTGAGCAAAACCGGGTTTCGGAGGTTAAAGGGGCAAAATTGGAAAAATTTGGGAAAAATAACAAATGGACTCCGAAAATTATGAAAAATTTTTCAATCTCATTCTTAAATCATTTGGAAGAGATTGGTAAAAGAAAATCTTGATTCGGAGTTCGGTTGCAAAATGGCCAAATCCCGGGCTTCTTATGCAGTAATTCAAAAAGGAAAATCCCGGAAAAATAGCAAATGAGCTCCAAATCTTTTGAAAATTTGCAGATCTCATTTTTAAATTGTTTGGAAGAGATTGGCGAAAGAAAATCTTGATTCCGAGTTCGTTTGCAAAATGGCCAAATCCCGGGCTTCTATGCAATAATTCAAAAAGATAAATCCCGGAAAAATAGCAAATGGGATCCAAATCTTTTGAAATTTTGCAGATCTCATTTTTAAATTATTTGAAAGAGATTGGCGAAAGAAAATCTTGATTCCGAGTTCGTTTGCAAAATGGCTAAATCCCGAGCCTCCTATGCAGTAATTCAAGCCGATAAATCCCGAAAAAATACCAAATGAGCTCCAAAAATTATGAAAACTTCCAGATCACACTTTTTAATTATTTTGAAGAGATTGGTGAAGAAAAATCTTGATTTGGAGCTCGTTTAAAAAATGGTAAAAAGTAGGGGCATAAAAGGACATTTTGGGAAGAAAAAATCCAAATAAATAGCAAACGGACTCGGATAATTTTGAAAACTTCCAGAACTCAATATTTTATTATTTTGGAAGTATTAAAAAAAGAAAAATTGAATTTGGAGCCCGTTTGATATTTATTTTGCATCCGGGGGGCAAAATGGTCGTTTCACCCAAGCAACCGAAAAGGGCTTCTTTGGGCCTTTCAAAAATCAAAGCTGGGCTGGAAAAGAGAAGTGCTGGCCTACCCAAGCCCAAAGGAAGGAGGAAGCTTAGGATTTTTTCAATCAAGTGATTAAAAATCAAGAGTTAAGTTAGAGATTTTCATTTTTGAGCCTAAGTCCTAATCCCACATCCCTTTGTAATGTCAAGCCAAGGAGGTGCTCACCTTATAAATAAGGGGTCTTGGCCTTTGGTTGAGATCACCCACTACCCCTTGTGAGATAGTCTATACACTTGTATTAGGATTATCCGGGTGGTGAGTCATAGTGTTTTTGTTGAGAGGGTTTTTAGCTTAATCCGTTCAAAAGCTACTCTGAGGGTTTGTAGCTTAATCCGTTCAAAAGCTACTCTGAGGGTTTATAGCTTAATCCGTTCAAAAGCTACTTGTGAGAGGGTTTGTGGCTTAATCCGTTCAAAAGCTACTCTGAGGGTTTATAGCTTAATCCGTTCAAAAGCTACTTGTGAGAGGGTTTGTGGCTTAATCCGTTCAAAAGCTACTCTGAGGGTTTATAGCTTAATCCGTTCAAAAGCTACTTTGTGAGAGGGTTTGTGGCTTAATCCGTTCAAAAGCTACTCTGAGGGTTTATAGCTTAATCCGTTCAAAAGCTACTTGGTGAGTTTTCATTTTAAAATAATGTTTCTTGTTCTTCCTTCATTTCCTTTCTTAAGTATATTTTTCTTACATTTTGTTTTTACAATAAACTCACCATGGCCAAATGGCCTACATTATTTATTTTAAGTTGTTGTTTTTGATTCATTTTACCATGTTGTTTATGCTATTTTCTTTATTTTTGATGTTTTAAATATTATGTTATTTCATGTTCTTAAGTTATATTTAATTTGGTTGCTTTGTTTGTTGCCATTTATGTCTTAGATATCATGTTTTTGCATTTTTAATTTTCTGTTTTCATGTTGTTTAAATTTGAGCATGTTTTAGAGTTAGCATATTAAGTGTTTGTGAAAATTCTTGTGTGATTCTTTGCATGATTCTTGTTTTATATCTTAGTGAGCATGTTTTAGATTTGGTATATTAGGTGTTTGTGAAAATGCTTATGTGATTTTTGTGTTATGACTTAGTTTTTCATGCTAGCATACCAAGTGTTTGTGAAAATGCCATGCTTGTTGAAGCTTGCGGCCATTTGGCTACTCCATGTGTTTTGCATTGTGTGTTGTATTTTTGTCATGCTAGTTGTTAGGTTTTTGCATTTGCATGATATTTGGTTGGATTTTTGAATTAAGCATGCCTTGTGTTTGTGAAAATGCCATGCATGTCTTAGGTCTAGGTTACATTAAATGCCATGCAAGTTCATGTTAGGTCTAGGCCATATTATTTATGTCATGCATTTTCCTTACATTTAGGTTTAGATCCATGCATTTCATGCATTATGTTTGCTGCATTGTTTCATGCATTTCATGTTCATGCCACTTGAATAATGACTTGAGCCAATTAATGGTTCAAGATCATGCTCTCTTGAGCACACTTGTGGAAAATTAAGTTTGTCAAATTGATTATTCTACCTTTGTGATTTTTTTTACTTAGCCAATTTTTATCTAACTTTCAAAAAGTCCTAGCTACTGCTTTCAAGTCATTTTATGAGTTTCAAATATTTTTATTTTGATTTTTAAATGATTTTATCAAGGACAAAAAAAAATGTGTTGGCAAAGCAGTTTTTTTCAGTTTTTTTCAAAAAACTCGTACATCTCTGATTTTTCTGGGAATTCATCTTTGATCAGAAAATTAAGAAAATTTTTTCTCGTGTAGTTTTACATGTCTTGAGTCTCCAGTATTTGTTTTATAATTTTTGGAATTTTTAAAAATAGGATAAAAAATCGTGGATTAAAACTGGACAGTGAAGTCAGAATTGATTTTAAAGAAAAACAAAGCAGTTTTTTCTCCTCCAAAAACTCGTACATCTCTGGTTTTTCTGGGAATTCATCTTTGATCAAAAAAATAAGCCGATTTTGTCTCGTGTAGTTTTACATGTCTTGAGTCTCCAGTAAAATTTTCAGAATTTTTGGAATTTTTAAAAATAGGGTAAAAAATCGTGGATTAAAACTGGACAATGGAGTCATAATTGAATTTAAAGAAAAACCAATTTTCTGTTTTGGTTAATCTACTTAGAGTGGGCTGATTAGGAGTGTTAGCTACTGACTTAGGGTGATTTCTAAGCCTTTTAAACTCTAAAAATGGTTTTTCAAGTCCCGGGCTAAGGGTAGTCAAGTCCGAATTTTTTAAACTTAGGAAATTAGAGCCATTTAAAAATTTTTAGCCCAGTTTTTATTGTTAATTCAAGCTTTTCAAATTTGTTTTCAAACAATCACAAAGTATTTTGGTTTTAGAATATTTAATTTGACATATTTTCCTAAGGTAGCCGGATATCTTTTTAGATATACGGATTTCCTTAATTAAAGGAAAAAATACATTTCATGCATTGCATTTTTATTTTCATGCATATTATATGATAGCATTATTTTATTCCATGTCATTTAAATTATATGCCATATCATTCATGTTTGCCATGTCATTTAGGTTGCATTATATTATTTAGATTTTGCTATGTCATTTTATTTATGTCATGCATATACATATTCATATCTTTTAAAATGTTTTCAAAAGGATAATGATTTTTCAATAAAAAATAAAGATATTTCCGAGTTAAAATAATTCATGAGTTCTCTACCGGGTTTGCTGAAGGGAATATCATCAATTATCATTAATAAAGGAATATCTTTCTTTCAAAAAAAAAAGAGAATGATTCGGAAAGTTTTTCAAAACTAATAAAAATTTCTATATTTTGCCACGTTTGTTGGGGAATATAGGAAAATTTTGAATTTATAAATTCCGAATCATTTTCAAATAAAAATTGAATTATTTTTCTTTAAATTGGGGATTAACTTGAAATACTAAATTTAAAACCAATCTTTACCGAGACTTGAGATAATACACGATTAATAAGGTACCGATTTATACGGGCGTTGTGGGGGTGCTAATCCTTCCCCGCACGTAACCGACTCCCGAACCCGCTTCTTTGATTTCTCTGGTTTTAAAACGCAGACTTGAAATTGGTTTTTAAAATGTTTTAATTAATTTTTAAAATATTTTATAAAACCGGTTTTAATAGGTGGCCGATCACACCTAGCTAAAAAAAATTGGTGGCGACTCCATGTTTTTTTTAAGGTCATTTTCAAAACCTTCATTTTTAGAGGAATTAAGTCGACTTTTCCTCAGTTTTTTTTTAATGTCACACTTAACGAATAATAAAGTCTTGCGATGAGACTCGTCGTTATTTTTTAGGTTGCGACAATACTGTTGTCCTTGGAACCCTTGATGGCTTTGGTATTCTTCCACATCATAGGCTGGTTCAAAATTATCTTTTTGGTAGTATGGGCACTAATTGGTTGGATGATCCATCACGAAGCACACTCCACACTGCCTTGATTGTTGAATCTTACCTATGGCCACTTGTTGAACTATGGAGATGAGATTGTCTAGTTGGTTATGAAGGTTCTGAAGTTTTGATGTAGCACCTGCCATCTCTTCTTGCTTGAAGTTTGAAAACAAAAACCTGTATGTACAAGAAAAATAAAATTAATTACAACTGAAAATAAGAATAACCAATAAACTAATAAACTAAATAAAGCAATCCCCGGCAACGGCTCCAAAAATTTGATGTACTCAAAAGAGTATATCTTATTTAACCTTGCAGTAAAAAGATCAATTGTAATTATAGTAGTTAGCAAGGGTCAAGTCCTCAGGGATTGGGTTTTAGTTTATATGTTAATAGTTTAAAACTTAAATTCAAGGAAAACAAAAGAAAAAGGGGGTTTTGAAATAGTTTTAAAAATAAGCAAACAAGAAAAGTAAGATGCAAGTAAGAAATAAGAAATCAAATATGAGAGAAATATGGTTAAGGTTTCATTCTCCACCACTAGACATCATTAAGAATCAGTTTCAAATCTATTAATATCAACCAACTATCAAAGTTAACAACCGTATATAACAACAAGCTCTGTTACCCCAACCTTTCCTTAGTTTGTCGTTAAATAGAACAAGCTCTCTATTTAATCTCTAACCATCAAACAACCTAGAATAAGCTCTCTAAATTCAATTTAATGGAAGCTTTATGATGAGAAAGATAGGTTGATCTAAGCAACAAACACATAAGCTCGGATTGTTCAACTTAGGTTATGTTCCACTTTGCAATTATCGAAAACTTGACCATAATCATTAATCACAAATTGCCACTTATGAATAGGAAATCAAGACAATTACACGGATCAAGACTCCTAAATTAGCAATAGATAATTATCAAGATCTATCTAGTTGTACACCTAAATAAATCAAGACAACATCATAAACAATTCTTGTAGAAGAACATAAGCAACTTTGATAGAAAATTAATGATAGATAGAATCTAAAAATCAATTACAAAATATGTCTAGGGCTTTGAAATCACCCTTGACCAAATAGAAGTTTAGCCTAGCATAGGCATAGATAATATATACATAAAACTAAAAAGAAAATAAAAGAATGGAGAAGAAGAATAATGATGATCTTTGAGTCTCCTCAAAAGATGTCTAGTTTGTGGCTCAAAAGATGGTATTTATGGAGCTTTAAAACCCTGAGAATAAGTCCTTGCCACCCAAGTAAGCCCGGAGGTGCAAAAATCATGTTTTTGCCTTTTTTTTCAGATTTGCGATTAGGGTTTTTCTGGTCGCAGGGTTCTTTAGGGAGATCTTCTAGCGCAATTGTGAATGCCCATTTCTTATCCGATTTTTGCCCATAATATATCGTTGGAAAGATAATCAAGTCAACTTCAAAAGTCAAGATGAATTTTCTTCAAATAAAGAATCTATCATGTTTTCCTTACAACAAGCTCCGGAGGTCAAATCTGCCTAATTGTTTTTCAACCAGAAATTGATATTTTTGACTCCCATGTCTTCTTCCATCTTGTGAGTTTGTAAGCTCTTTACCATCATTATTGATATCTTTTGACTTTATTCTCCTTATAGTACCTAAAATTCAAAAACATATTATAAGTAAACAAGGTAAAGATCGAAAACATAACAAAAACTAAAGGTAGAAAGGCATAAAATGTATGTTTTATGAGCTCATCACCATCCCGTATACCAAAGAAAACGGTGTTGCCCCTGTAGATGTGCGAACCGAAGTACGATATGCATGAAAAGCAAATGGCAAGATCTCATGCCAATCCTTGTACATATTGGTCATCTTCTCGACAATCTTCTTGATGTTCTTGTTAGCTGCTTCTACTACGCCATTTATCTTCGGACTGTAAGGTACCGAATTATGATGTGTGATCTTGAATTTAGTACACACTTCTCTCATCATCTTATTGTTCAAATTGAGAGCATTATCCGAAATAATGCTTGCTAGCAACCCGTAACAGCATATGATTTCTTTCTTGACGAATCTGCATACCACCGAGTTTGTTACATTCGCATAGGACGCAGCTTCTACCCACTTTGTGAAATAATCTATGGCCACCAAGATGAAACGATGTCCATTTGAAGCTTTCAGGGTAATAGGCCCGATCATATCTATTCCCCACATTGAAAAGGGCCATGGTGCAATCATGACTTGTAATGGCGATGGCGACACATGAATCTTATCTGCATAAATCTAGCATTTATGGCACTTCTGTGAATAATTGATACAATCTACTTCCATCGTGAGCCAATAGTACCCTGCCCTCATAATCTGTTTAGCAAGCATGTGACCATTAGCATGAGTGCCATTATCCCTTCATGGACCTCTTCTATGATTCTTCGAGCTTCGGCAGACCCGACATATCTCAATAGGACTTGATCTTTCCCTTTCTTGTAGAGAATCTCACTGTCTAGAACGAAACCCATTGCTAGCCTTCTCAGAGTCCTCTTGTCATTCTCTGTTGCCTGTTCTAGATACTGTTGACTATTGATATACTGTAAGATGTCGTTATACCAAGGGAGACCATCTGCTTCTTCTTCAATACTGAGACAGTGGGTAGGAGACTCATATATACTCATCTTGATCGGCACAACTTCCGCCCCTTCATTCACTTTAAACATTGATGACAAAGTAGCCAGAGCATCTGCCATTCGGTTCTCTTCTCGAGGAAAGTAATTGAAATTCACTTCTTCGAGCTCTTCCAATAAACTCAATATGAGTTCTCGGTATCAGATTAGCTTTGTATCTCGGTTTCCCATTCTCCTCGTAGCTGGTAAATCACTAAGGCTGAGTCTCCGAAAACTTCCAATACTTTGATCTTTCTGTCCACTGCAACACAAAGGCCCATAGTACATGCTTCGTACTCGGCAGTATTGTTTGTACAATCAAAATCCAATCTAGCAGTGAAAGGATAACAATCTTCTTCTGGGGATATAGACACTGCACCGATTCCATGCCCCATGGCATTAGATGCGCCATCAAAGTACATTTTCCATACTTTCTTCTTCAGGGGAACATCATCTGCTTGCGACACATACATCAAATCCTCATCTGGGAAGTCAAAGTTTAACGGCTCATAAACTTCCACTACCCGACTTGCTAAGAATTCAGCCACTGCATTGCCCTTGATAGCTTTTTGACTTACATATACAATGTCGTATTCAACAATAAAACCTTCCATCTTGCCGTCCTTCCTGACAAAGAAGGTGCTTCCAACATGTATTTGACTGGATCAAGCTTGGCAATCAACCACGTTGTATGGTACAACATATACTGTCTGAGTCTTCGAGCAATCCAAGCTAAGGCGCAACACAACTTTTCTACCGACGAATATTTCAACTCATAATCTGTGAATTTCTTGCTGAGGTAGTAAACTGCCTGTTCTTTCTTTCCAGTTTCATCAAGCAGCCCCAAAACACAACACATGGATCTCTCAAATACTGATAAATACAGTATCATTGGTTTTTTTCGGAATAGGTGACTTTAATACTGGTGGGTTGGATAGATAATGTTTAACATTTTCAAATGCAATCTGACAACCTTCATCCCATTCTCCTGGATCACGTTTTTGAAGTAACTTAAATATTGGATCACATTTATCAGTTAACTGTGAAATAAACCGAGCAATGTAATTCAATCTCCACAGAAAGCCTCTTACTTCCTTTTGACTATGAGATGGTGGTAGATTCTGAATAGCCTTCACTTTATTCGGATCAATCTCAATTCCTCTTTTGCTGACGACAAAACCCAACAATTTCCACGAGGTGACTCCAAAAGTGCATTTTGTCGAATTTAGCTTGAGTCTAAACTTCCTTAGTCGTTCAAAGAGCTTCTTAAGATTCGCAATATGCTCCTCTTCTCCTTGTGACTTAGCGATCATATCATCAACGTAGACCTCAATTCCTTTATGCATCATATCATGAAACAAGGTCAACATGGCTCTTTGGTATGTTGCCCCAGCATTCTTCAATCCTAATGGCATTACTCTGTAGCAGAAGGTTCCCCACATTGTAACAAAAGTGGTTGTCTCCATATCTTCTGGTGCCATCTTGATCTGATTGTATCCTGAGAATCCGTCCATGAAAGAAAATAAATAACTCTTCGCTGTATTATCCACTAGAGTATCAGTATGGGGCAAAGGGAAATTATCTTTAGGGCTGGCCTTGTTCAAATCTCGGTAATCAACGCACATTCGTACCTTGCCGTCCTTCTTTGGTACCAGAACAATATTTGCCACCCATTCTGGATATTTTGCCACCTCTAAGAATCCAGCATCAAATTGCTTCTTTACCTCCTCCTTTATCTTTAACAGCATATCAGGCCTCATTCTTCTCAACTTCTGCTGAATTGGCTTGCATTCTGGCTTTAAAGAGAGCTTATGAACCACAATATCCGGATCTAACCCTGGCATGTCCTGGTAAGACCATGCAAATACATCCACATACTCCTGGAGCAAAGCTATCAATTCACCTTTTATTAATGATGACAATGAAGTTCCGATTTTGACTTCTTTTATCTCTTCACCATTTCCCAGATTTATCGTCTCTAATAACTCCTTATGAGGAAGTACTTGTTTCTCCTCTTGTTCTATTTTCCTTAATAAATCCGGAGGTAGACAATAATCTTCAGTATCCTCATTAGCCTCAAAATACCCGTGCAAATGGGTCTTTCAAAATCAATTTCAGAATAACTAACAGGAAGGACCTCATATTCCGCATCCGCACACCTGTAAATAGGTGGAGAAAAAAATAATATAGGAAAATATATAATGAAAACAAAATAAATAACAAAAATGAAAGAATATGGACACATTAATATGGATAAAATGCATTGTGCTTGTTATTTATTGAATGAAAATGCTTAAAAAACCCATTACAGAAAAAACTCTTAATATCTCTAGGTAAAGATAATTAAGATTGATTTTTTAAAAGTATTACTTTGCAATAGACTTAAAAACTATGGGCAACTCATTCGCACTCCAGTTGGTTAGTCTATATCCTGGTGGACAAGGACGCACCATCCAATTAACATTCTCTCTTTCAACTCTGTCTTTCTCAGTCATGTAAATCTCCACATCATACATCTGCTCATTCCTATTCACCTGGAATCTCTCAAAGGCTTGCTTTATCATTACGAGCACATCATCAGAATTCTTTTCTCCGAACAGAGAACCAGCTGAGCGGAAGCTGTGAAGGATAGGTGGGAATGTCATAGGCTCCTATTCAATATCCATACCCGTAAGACGGGCCATCCTCCTTTGTCGGTTCCTTTCAACTTGTTTCCTTTTCTCATGGGCCTTCGAAAGATATCCTAGGCCAAAACGGTCTTTCTTCCCTTTTACTTCTATTGCTCGAGCCATCCCCTGAAGATATTTCCCGAGACCTTTTCCAGCCCTGCAGCCTTTTCCCACAGTAGTTCTTACCCCAAGCCTTGTGTTCTTGGACAACCTCGGTTTCGGAACTTTCCATCCTTCAGCGACGAAAACTGCATTTACGAATTTCAAAGACCGAAAAAAACACTCTACGGCCTCTTCATTAGGCTCCACATAAGGAGATTCAGTAGACGCGGAGGCTATTATGTCTTCCTCCCCTGATACTATGATCAACCGGCCCTCCATCACAAATTTTAGCTTTTGGTGAAGAGACGAGGGTACAGCCCCAGCTGAATGTATCCACGGCCTTCCCAACAAGCAATTATAAGATGGATTATCCATGACCTGGAAGTTCACCGTATAAATGCATGGGCCTATCTCTAGAGGAACTTCAATGGTTCCCATAACCTCTCTCCTTGTTTCATCAAAAGCCCTGACCACTGTGCAACTTGGTATCATATAGGATATATCCACTGGCAATTTAGATAGGGTTGCTAAAGGCATCACATTTAGTGAAGAACCATTATCCAAAAGGACTCTTGGTAATATGTGCCCCTTACAAGTGGTAGTTATATGGAGAGATTTCGTTGATCCAATACCGTTGGGTGGTATCTCCTCATAGCTGAAAAATATGTAGTCATTTGCTGCGATCTTTCCCACCAACCTATCCAGCTTTTCCACTGATATATTATTAGTCACGTATGCCTGATTCAATACTCTTAACAGGGCATTTATGTGTGGTTCTGAATTCAAAAGCAAGGATAAGATTGAGATCCTAGCTAGTTGACGTTGCAGTTGTTCAACCATGCTATACTCACTATGCTTTATAAATTTCAAGAACTCATAGGCTTCTTTCTCGAATACTGGTTCTTTCATTCTGTTAACCGGGGCTGATCCTCTCTCTGTTTCCTTTGGCAAATCCATCTCAATATGGATTGGCTCGACTACCTTTTTCCCTTTATCAGTTTCTCTGTCCTTCCCTGCTAACCCCTGTTCAACGACCTCCGGAGCATAACACCTCCCACTTCGAGTTAAATGCCCCACACCTGTGATATCTTGCTGGCTTGAAGACCTGGTTATAACCATGCTGCAGTCATATTTCCATGGTGTAGCCTTGTTTTCCTTGTATGGAAAAGAAACAGGTAGATCAATGATTAATTTGGGCATATTTTTTTCAATGACTGGCATAACTTTTTCCTCCGATTGATCATAATAGATGATCAGGGGTCTTCCTATCCCATAGACACCTGCATTTTCAATGACTTCTATCTCCCCCTCTATCTCCTCGTAGAATTGGGCTACCCCACTATCCATCATCTTTTGGTCTTTAACCCGAAAGTCCCCGCAGTTCTGTATGTCATGGCCTCCATCCTTATGGAACGGGAACCAATTATGCACCCTTTTTGCAACCATTTTCAAACTGTCTGGATCTTTCGCCAATCCTACCTTGACCATTTCAACCCATACTGTCAGCATCGGAGTCTTAACCTCCCTAATATCCCTTTTTAATCTTCTGCCCTTTCCAGTCAATATTGCATTTACCTGATTCCATACATGATTGGGCAATGGGTTTCCAGCTACGTTCGACCCATTTTTTGATCCAAACTTCACTACCCCAGCATTGATTAGGCTTTAGACTTTCTTTTTGAAGGCCAGGCAATCTTCAATTGAATGTCCTTGGATTCCCGCATGGTATGCACAGTTAGTGTTTGCATTGTACCATCTTGGATATGGAGGTGTCAAAGGTTTTAGGTACATGGGTGCAACAAGTTGACCCTGCAACAGTTTTGGATATAGCTCACCGTAGGTGGTTGGAATCGGATCAAATTGGGGTTTTCGATCATTCCTTGGTGAACGTTGCTCATTGCGCGTAGACCCTTGTGTGTTTGGAATAATATTTCTAGGAAGGGTGATTTGACGGGATATGCCAGTTGGGAATGGCTGTTGTGGTATATTGGTATAGGGGAACGGGTTTTGGATAAGGTGGTTGACATTGGGGTAGTAAGGATTATACCTCGGGTATAGTGTGTAAGGTGTCGGAGGCGCATAAGGTGTGGTAGGAGTATAGGGCCTTGGTGGTGTGTATAGTGTAGGAGGTGTATAAGGGTATTGGTTGAAGCTTACTGCATGAGTTTCCTCCTTCTTTTTTGCAGGAAAAGCTCTCTTTGGGGTAGCAGACTCACCTCCTTCCATCTTTCCATTCTTAATAGATGACTCAATCATTTCCCCAGATATTACCATATCTGCAAAATCCTTGGTAGCTCTTCCCACCAATTTTTCATAATAGGGTGCTTTCAATGTGTTGATGAAAAGCACCATGGTTTCTTTGCTAGTTAAAAGGGGTTGCACTTGTGTGGCCAGATCCCTCCACCTCAGCGAATACTCTTTGAAAGTCTCATTGGACCTCTTTTCCATATTTTGTAATGACAGCCTATCTGGTACCATGTCAGAAACGTGCTTATAATATTCCATGAAAGCCCTAGCCAAATCCGTCCATGAACGAATCTTGGTACGACTCAGTTGATTGTACCATTGGGTGGCTAACCCTGTTAAGCTATCTTGAAAGCAATGAATAAGCAATTTCTCATTATCTTCATGCCCTGTCATCCTTCTAAAGTACATGGTCAGATGAGCTGATGGGTTAGTGGTCCCGTTATACTTTTCAAAGTCTGGTACTTTGAACTTCGGTGGAATTACTAGATCATGTACCAAGCTCATCTCTTTGGCATCTAGACTGCCAAATAACTCTGCTCCTTCCACTGCTCTTAGCCTTTCTTCCAACAACTGATATTTCTTCTGAGATTCAGTGGTTTCGACCCTCTTTAGTTTAGTCATTTTGGCCCTTTCCTTTTCTGCCATTTCTTCGAAATCTTGGACCTCAACCTCAATTGGATCAACTCCGATGTTACCCCTTTTAGGACCAAAGTTTTGTGCTTCGGCTGCTGGTTGGATATAGATGTAGGATGCTGCCCTAGTTGGGATTTCATTTCCCATAGGTTGGGATGTCTGTCCATTTCTCTGTACTACTTCTGCCCCCATTCCAGTAACTGAATTCTCTCCGGGCCACTTCTGCTTCATCATAGTGCTCATCATCTCCATGAGCTTTGTCATTTGTTCTCGTGTCTCCTCTTGAGACTTAGTCAACTGTTCTTGTAGTTCTTTCTGGATTCTTTCTATTCTCTCAATTCTGGCAAGCTGATCGTTTTCCATGGCTTTTGTTCGAGATCGAGTATTGTAAGGGTTTTGGAAGTCTGGTTCTTCCTGAGTGCGACCAATTGTACCTTTGGTTTTAAAAACCATGGATTAGAAATTATTGACACATTTCTTATTTTATTTTATAAAAAATGAATAAATGAATGAATGAATCAGTGTTAATGAATGAACAACTAAGTAAATGACTAAGTGTATGAACCTATAATGAATAAATGAATGGACCAATAAATGACTAAGTGTATGAACAATTTATAAAGAATAAATGAATGAATGATTATGAACAAATAAAATATATAAAAGAAATAACTAGTGAATGATGAATGTATTTAAAGTATTGGACCCGGGATAATTCCAAGCAAACGATCTTTCATTGATTTCCTGAAACTAAATACATCATAGAAAAGATCCCTGCTTAAGACAACAAGATAATCTGTCTCTCCTAAAAAACTATTACAAGATACTAGTCCTATAATAACTCCCTCGGATCCTGGACCTTCTTCAATGTCCTCTTTTAAGTGCCTTGCTCTTCCATCTGATCCCTACTTGTTCGCGACCCTTTGACGTGTCAGTAGAAGCATCGCCCTGTAAGCTTTCCCTAGCTTGTTTCTCAAGTTGATTTGCTCGGCCTTTCTCGTGTTTTGCCTTTTCTGCCCAATAGTTCTTCTCCTTTTTGAGGTTTCTGACTTCTTGTTCCCATTCCCCGGAAGTCTTGAGAGTTCCCTCGAATTTGAGCTCGAAACGGTACCTCTTAAGTTCCTTGACATTTTACTAGGTTTTTATGCTTTGTAGGTATTTTGGAAGAGATGAAGTCAAAACATGTCAACTAAGATATTAAAGAGCTTACAAAATCACAATCACAAGATGGAAAAAGAGTTGGGAGTCAAAAAGATCAAATTCTTGGTGCAAAGCAAGAAGACAGATTTAACCTCCGGAGCTTGTTGCAAAGAAAACATGATGTTAGACTCTTTATTCGAAGAAACTTTCTCTTGACTTTTGAAGATCACTTGGTTACCTTTCCAACGATTGGTCATGGGCCTAAATCGGATAAGAAATGGTCATCCAAATTGGTATTGGAATATCTCCCTAAATAACCCTAGTGGCAGAAAAAACCCTAGCTGTAAATGACATCTTTTTCTTAATACCCTAGCTTACATATATGTTTATCCTTGTCAAAGAAGGATTAGTGGATGTCAACTTGCATTAATTGCAAGTATCTTTCCTTAAAACTAATCCTAGTCAAAGTAGGAGAATTAAATCAGCCAAGACTTTCCTTCCTTACACTTACTTTGCCTGTAAGTTTGTAATCTCTCTTCATTAAAGAGTGCTTTGACTAAAACTTTCCTACTTTATTCAAACTTGGCTGCCAAGGCTTATATCTTTCCTTAAAACATAAAAGTCAGCCACTTTTCCTTAACTTTAGCCACAAGTCAGCATTTATTGAAGGGAGAGAGCAGAAATTCACATGTTTGATGCCCTAGCTATTGCCTATAAATAAAGATCAAGGGGGAAAACGAAATTTACACTTCTCCAAGCATCAAAGTTCTGATTTCTTCTTTGTTTCTTCGTTTTTGAGAGAGCAAGAGGCTGGATAATTAATATTTTTCTTCTTCTTTCTTTCTTTTATTTTCTTCTTAGATTCTCTTTAATTTTATGTTTATGTCTAGAATGCCTATGCTAGGCTAAACTTTTATTTGGTTAAGGGTGATTTCAAAGCCCTAGACATGTTTTGTAATTGATTTTCAGATTCTATCTACATTAATTTTCTATCAAAGTTGCTTATGTTCTTCTACAAGAATTGTTTATGATGTTGTCTTGATTTGTTTAGGTGTACAACTAGATAGATCTTGATAATTATCTATTGCTAGTTTAGGAGTCTTGATCCATGTAATTGTCTTGATTTCCTATTCATAAGTGGCAATTTGTGATTAATGATTATGGTCAAGTTTTCAATAATTGCAAAGTAGAACATAACCTAAGTTGAACAATCCGAGCTTATGTGTTTGTTGCTTAGATCAACCTATCTTTCTCATCATAAAGCTGCCATTAAATTGAATTTAGAGAGCTTATTCTAGGTTGTTTGATGGTTAGAGATTAAATAGAGAGCTTGTTCTATTTAACAACAAACTAAGGAAAGATTGGGATAACAAAGCTTGTTGTTATCTACGGTTGTTAACTTTGATAGTTGGTTGATTTTGATAGATTTGAAATTGATTCTTAATGATGTCTAGTGGTGGAGAATAAAACCTTAACCATATTTCTCTCATATTTGATTTCTTATTTCTTACTTGCATCTTATTTTTCTTGTTTGCTTATTTTTAAAACTATTTCAAAACCCCCTTGATGCACCCAAAAGAGTGTATCTTATTTAACCTTGCACTAAAAAGATCAATTGTAAGTATAATGATTAGCAAGGGTCGAGTCCTCAGGGATTGGGTTTTAATCTATGAGTTATTGGTTTATAACTTACGTTCAAAGAAAACAATAAAAGTAAAGGGGTTTTTGAAGCCAGATTTAAACTAAAGTAAATAATAAGAATAAGATGCAAGGCGGTATAACCAGCCAATAAAAATATATATACTAAATTAGGCGGTATAACCAGCCAATAAAAATATATATACTAAATTAGGCGGTATAACCAGCCAATAAAAATAAAACAAAGTTAATATACAAATTAGGCGGTATAACCAGCCAATAAAAATAAATATACTTTTAAAAATAAGCAAACTAGAAAAGTAAGAAAACAAGTAAGTAAGAAGAATCAAATATGAAAAATATGGTTAAGGTTTCATTCTCCACCACTAGACATCATTAAGAATCAATTTCAGATCTATCAATATCAACCAACTATCAAAGTTAACAACCGTGGATAACAACAAGCTCTGTTATCCCAATCTTTCCTTAGTTTGTCGTTAAATAGAACAAGCTCTCTATTTAATCTCTAACCATTAAACAACCTAGAATAAGCTCTCTAAATTCAATTTAATGGCAGCTTTATGATGAGAAAGATAGGTTGATCTAAGCAACAAACACATAAGCTCGGATTGTTCAACTTAGGTTATGTTCCACTTTGCAATTATTGAAAACTTGACCATAATCATTAATCACAAATTGCCACTTATGAATAGGAAATCAAGACAATTACACGGATCAAGACTCCTAGACTAGCAATAGATAATTATCAATATCTATCTAGTTGTACACCTAAATAAATCAAGACAACATCATGAACAATTCTTGTAGAAGAACATAAGCAACTTTGATAGAAAATTAATGATAGATAGAATCTGAAAATCAACCACAAAATATGTCTAGGGCTTTGAAATCACCCTTAACCAAATAGAAGTTTAGCCTAGCATAGGCATTGTAAACATAAACATAAAATTAAAGAGAATCTAAGAAGGAAATAAAAGAAAGAAAGAAGAAAAAGAAAATAAAGAAAAAGAAAACTAGAGAAAAGAAAGAAGAAAAAAACTTAGAGAATTTTATTACAATGGCTAATATCCTACCAATGTACAATTTCCCTTACAATCATCCAAGGCCCTCTATTTATACACATTTTGGAGGGCTAAATGACAAGAGACAAGCTTTACAAATTTCAAAGGTAGGTATAATAGGTGGGTGCATTTTTCTAACAATTTTCGTCATATTGTATGACAATTTTGATCAGCCAACTTGATGGTCGATTTTGTCAATATTAGAGGCTTGATCTGATCACATGGTCTTCTAGACAAATGTTCCCCTATCAGCTAGTGATCCATAGCCGTTGGAATCCACTCTTTTGCTGATGTGGATCAGAAGATATGGTCAAAATACCAAAACGGGTCAGCACAGACGTCATTGCACATCAGCCAACTTGATGGTCGATTTCGCTAGGGAAAACGACTCCGTTTCAAGAAGTGTAAAACATGAAAAAGATAGATATGCCTCTTAAATTTGCACGGTTAAAATTTCAGCCTTATTGCTTCAGTGAAACTCCAGATATAGCTGATATGGCAAAAGGTGTCGGAACTGGAACTGAAGTGGATTTGCCCTTAATTCTAGTAATCTGAAATCACTCAAATAAACTTGTGAAAAACACCAAATTACATAAAAATATAAAAGATCATAAACACAATTAGACTAAACAATAATAACTCGTATTTGACACAAAACAATAATAAAACATAACTAAAAACTATATAATTATACGAGTTATCACACCCCCACACTTAGATTGTTGCTAGTCCCTAGCAACGACTCAATAAAAATAAAATAAGAAAATCTAATCTAATCCACTTTCGTAGGAAATCACGGTGGCACTTAGCATGTGACACAAGCCTTTAAACCCCTAGGTGTCCCTAGTGGACGAGTTTAGTCTCGTGAGGGTTTACTAGAACGATACCCACAAACATTGAAAAACTAAAATATAAATAAACTACATATACTAAAAATATTTATTCCTAATCCTTTCAATTCAAATTAGAGACAATCTTTGAACAAGTCTTATAAACTAATCAATAGCTCAAAGAATTTCACAAAAAATCATGCTTGAATGTAAATAAATGAGTTAAGCCAATATTAACATAACATATTTCAATCAAAATAGTGCATATTCAACTTAATCTCAACTTCTCACATGGGATACTCTCATGATTTTCACTCTTTAAAGTAGTGGTAAAGTGTTTACACTCAATCAATCTCATGAAAACAGTTCTACCATATTCTTGCTTGTCCACCTATTCTCCACTATTTAGATCATACAACTTCATGAATCAAGAGGTCTTTAATCAAGGTTGTAATGGGGCCAAGGGGTTTGTAATGTGGTTGAAGAACAAAAGGATAAAGATATCACAAAGGTTCCAAAGAGTTCATAGAGTTTAGAGACATAATAAGATCATACAAATAAAACTTCTCAAAACTCTTATAAAGCACATAATAACATAGGCTAAATATTCATGTTGAGCCTTTGCATCATTCTAACCAACTTTGTAACATCTTTTTCTTTACTTTAACTAGAAGTTCAAGAGAAGATTTTTTTTTATTATATGGGAATGTATTTGACAATGATCCCTTTCTTTTTCTCTTGACTTTTTTTTTTCTTTTCTTCCCCCACACTTATCTTTTGTTTCGAACCCAAATTTTTAACTAAAAATATCCCTTGTTTTTTTCTGCAATATATCTCAAAATATATAATCCATCTTTAGAACAAGGGTTATATTTAGGCTAGGTGTAAGTTGTGGTTACCAAATAAATAGCTTATTCAATGTAGGCTCAAATTGGCTCACTAGGGGTGTGTTCTCTTGGAACATCAATAAGGGATGACTGTTTGGCCCTGGCTAAAAATCCTAATGCCTCTATCATATTCATGTTGTCACATGCATCAATATAGTCTCAACAAGGTCTAAAGCAAGTTCTAGAGAATCATGTAATCATAAGAGCACTCAAGAAAGAAATTAGATTGATTTGTATAATGCGTCAATCATTATAGGCTCAAAAACTCACAAGGATGATTATACAAGTCAGATTAAGTCTAAACATGCTTCTTTCTCAATCAACATATCATATTAACATTGGCTCATAAAACGATTGATATCAAGTTCAATTCTCATGAAAATCTTCTCACTAATAAATCTGTTTTAGACTTATGCAATTCATATCTCATCATAGTATTGAAAAGGAACTAAAACACACTAAAAATAATAATAAAGACTCATAAAAAAAAATAGTAGACAAAAATAAAAGAAATCCTAAATCATTCCCCCCACACTTAATTCTTACATTGTCCTCAATGTAAGTCTATTAACCCAAATGAAAGAATCATGTGTAAGAGAAAAGAACTAATAACATAAGAATAGGAACAACTAAGACTCAAAACAAAACAAACTCATGCAACCTAAATAATCCTAAAATACTAAACAAAAATTAACAAGTAAACATAAAAAGATTAAAATCAAACTGACAAGGTATGTCTCAAGTCTCCCTTACTCAGACCTTGTTCAGAATGAATACTTCTAAATTGCTTAAAACACAACAAACTTTTTTTTTTTTGAAAAGAAGAAATCAAACTGACAAGGTATGTCTCAAGTCTCCCTTACTCAGACCTTGTTCAGAATGAATACCTCTAAATGGCTTAAAACACAACAATTTTTTTTTTTTTTGAAAAGAAGAAATCAAACTGACAAGGTATGTCTCAAGTCTCCCTTACTCAGACCTTGTTCAGAATGAATACTTCTAAATGGCTTAAAACACAACAAATTTTTTTTTTTTTTAAATTAGCAAAATATGTCCCTTACCCCCTACTAAAATATGACATTGTCCCCAATGTCAAATTTTAAAGGTAGAATTTAGGAGATATTACCTGCAGAGGTTGCTAACCACTTATTATAACTGAGACACAACAAACAAAATGTTAGATAATGTCACAAAGACAAAGTGCAATCCACTCCTTGCTCGTCCATATCTCTTTTTCTTTTTCCGAGCGTTTGCGAAACAACTGTAGCAGATAAATACTCATAAGCTTGGAGCTTTTTGAGTAAATCTTCAATGGTTGTAGCAGAAATTATGGTTCTCCTTGCCTCTGAAAACATGAATCCATTATCCACAGCATTATCTAAATATGAAAGCAAATTACTAAAATAACCATTAATATTAAGCAAACCAATGGGTTTCTTTTTTGTGACCAAAGATGACCAAGAAGCCACGCAAGCTATTTCTTCCAATGTACCCAGACCTCCTGGTAAAGCAATGAATGCATCGGCAGAATGGTACATGATTGTCATCCGTTCAGGGATACTCCAGACTTGTATTTCCTTACCATAGGTAGGTCCACAAAAATCTGTGAATAGTTTTGGCACGACTCCTAGAACTGGACTTCCTCCGGCGTGTGCTGCTGTAGCGACTGCTCCCATTAAACCCGTACTACCGCCTCCATAAATCAACTGGATCTTTTGTTGGGCAAGTATTACTCCAACTCTTATGGCTGCATCAGCAAATATGTTATTTTTCCCTGGATAAGCACCTCCAAAGACACAAATTTTTTTAATGCGCTGGGACGAAGTACTTTCCATTTTTTTTTTCGAGTGCCTGAAAGAGAATGAGTACATGGTGTAATATATAGAGGACTAAGTAGTGAATCAGACAAGAGTAATAATGTCGCCGAAAGTGTATTTGACCTGTCAGAAGAAAATGTTAACCTAACAAAAGATTTTTGCGTGATTTCAGGAAGAAAATCAAAAAGAGAAGAAAAATCAACCGTAAAAGACCAATAAAAAAAATGAGAATAATTACACAAATCGAACAACACGTAAATTAAACCGAAATGAAGTTATTGCAAATCAAACCAAAAGGTGAGAAGTTATTTATTGTAGTTGTGATTGTGGCTCACATCTTCCTCTGGTTTTACGTCCAGAAACGGCTTAAACGCCTTCTATGAGTCGAGGATATGCTTCCCATCCAGTTTTCTTACAAGCTGGCAAACATGGTCTTTTAACATCAGATTCCCAAGATGTTCCCATTCCCTTTGGAATTGCGGCCATAAATCAAGAATTTCTCTTTGTACGTCTCCACTAGGATGCGTCTCAAGAGAAAGTTGGATATTACCCAAATTCTCCTTACTCAGTCCATCCTTAATGAATTCAATTTTATCATCTCGATTAGAGGACGGAATCCCAATAGAACGACATTTACCGTTACACGTCCATCGTGCACATTTGTGGCAATTTGAACTCATGCGCTTTGCTCGTCGCTTCTTTGCAAAAGTGCTTCTACCTGTACCTGGTAAATGCAAAAGAGGCAAATATTCATCTTAACGTACCTTGGCTTCAATTATCCAACGTATGTCTTCAGGAATCCCTTTGTGCATAAGCATTCTTAATCTTTCAAATCGAACTTGGTAAAGCTTCAGTAAAATATTTCGAGGAAAAGGAGGAAATCATTTCTGCAATCGTGTGAGAATATCATCCATCCTGAAAAAAAAAATGAAAGAGAAATTGAAAGAGAAATTTATATACAATATCAGTTTTGTGGGTAGCTGATGGAACCGACTTAAATAATCACGGAGTACCGTTATCCGCCATTTAACCGGGGTTAAAAAAATTATATTTACATCTAGTTATTTTCAAAACAAGGATCAGAAAGAAAAACAACATAAAAAGACTCAAAAACAAAACACTCTAAATAAAATCCTAAATTCTTCCCCCCACACATAATTCTTACATTGTCATTAATGTAATGCTATTAATCCCAAATGAAAGAATCATGTGTAAGTGAAAAGAACTAATAAACAAAATAAACTTATGCAGCCTAAATGAACTTAGAAACACTAAACACAATTAGCAAAGAAACATAAGAAAAAGATAAAGAAAAAGAGAGCAAATCTGAGGATGGCAGTTTGGCAATGCTTTCACTAATTAGGCTGCCTCCCCCAATTAGCACTTGATTGATTGTTTTCAGCCTAGCCAATTCCCCTTCTTGGCTTTTTAGGATCTTTTGGCTTAGACATGAAACTTCTCGGATTTTTGCGTTTTGGAGGAAGTTTTCTTTGCAAAACAGCCAATGCCTTCTCCCCCACACGTATTATTTCATCATTCTTGGTGGGGTATAGCTCTTTGAGGAATTGTGCATATCTTGGTACTTGTCTAATGGCATCCACAAGCAAGCTGTTTAAGGTTTCCAAAAATTGTTGTTCATGTTCCTCCTTCTTCGACTTTGCAAATCTGCTAGGAAAAAATGGAGAAGGAACATTAGTAGAAATAAGAACCTTAAAAGCTACCTGAGGTGTCAAACTACTCTCAATTTGAATGGTGGCTTCATTATCCTCATGAAGTGAATCCATCTTTGGTTTTGTCTCATCCTCATCTTGTTCCTCATTTCTCAAGGTCACAATAGTAGCATTCTCCTTTGGGTTAATCACCGTTTGGGAAGGGAGTGTTAGAGATCTTTCTGCTACTAATTCCACCGTACTACTAGCCAATAGGCTCATTTGCCTTTCCAAACTCTGGATGCTTGCCCTTGTTTCCTGTTGAAATTGCAAAGTATCAGTAACAAGAGAATGTACAAGATCTTCTAAAGAAGTACCTGAGTTTTGAGTCATATGTGGTGGTTGAAAAAGATTTGGTTCTTGAGACCATGATTGATTGAAGCTAGATGGATGAGTGTAATTGGCATAAGGATCTACTTCTTGGTAACTTTTCGAGTAGCCATAATTAGTATGATCCCACCATCCCTCATGGTAAGTGTTTGAGTAATGATCATACGGTTGGTCTTGGAACCATTGATGGCCTTGACATCCTCCCATGGCCAATTGTTGAACTGAGGAAGTGAGATTGGCTTGTTGATTCTCCATGTTCATGTATGCCACCAACTCTTCAAGTGTTAGATTGCTTAATTCCATCTTTTTATTTTTTTTCAAAATTTGAAAAGAAAAACATGTATGTACAAGAAAATAATACTAATTAGATCTGAAAATAAGAATAAACCAAGTAACAAATAAACTAAAGAAAACAATCCCCGGCAACGGCGCCAAAAATTTGATGCACCCAAAAGAGTGTATCTTATTTAACCTTGCACTAAAAAGATCAATTGTAAGTATAATGATTAGCAAGGGTCGAGTCCTCAGGGATTGGGTTTTAATCTATGAGTTATTGGTTTATAACTTACGTTCAAAGAAAACAATAAAAGAAAAGGGGTTTTTGAAGCCAGATTTAAACTAAAGTAAATAATAAGAATAAGATGCAAGGCGGTATAACCAGCCAATAAAAATATATATACTAAATTAGGCGGTATAACCAGCCAATAAAAATATATATACTAAATTAGGCGGTATAACCAGCCAATAAAAATAAAACAAAGTTAATATACAAATTAGGCGGTATAACCAGCCAATAAAAATAAATATACTTTTAAAAATAAGCAAACTAGAAAAGTAAGAAAACAAGTAAGTAAGAAGAATCAAATATGAAAAATATGGTTAAGGTTTCATTCTCCACCACTAGACATCATTAAGAATCAATTTCAGATCTATCAATATCAACCAACTATCAAAGTTAACAACCGTGGATAACAACAAGCTCTGTTATCCCAATCTTTCCTTAGTTTGTCGTTAAATAGAACAAGCTCTCTATTTAATCTCTAACCATTAAACAACCTAGAATAAGCTCTCTAAATTCAATTTAATGGCAGCTTTATGATGAGAAAGATAGGTTGATCTAAGCAACAAACACATAAGCTCGGATTGTTCAACTTAGGTTATGTTCCACTTTGCAATTATTGAAAACTTGACCATAATCATTAATCACAAATTGCCACTTATGAATAGGAAATCAAGACAATTACACGGATCAAGACTCCTAGACTAGCAATAGATAATTATCAATATCTATCTAGTTGTACACCTAAATAAATCAAGACAACATCATGAACAATTCTTGTAGAAGAACATAAGCAACTTTGATAGAAAATTAATGATAGATAGAATCTGAAAATCAATCACAAAACATGTCTAGGGCTTTGAAATCACCCTTAACCAAATAGAAGTTTAGCCTAGCATAGGCATTGTAAACATAAACATAAAATTAAAGAGAATCTAAGAAGGAAATAAAAGAAAGAAAGAAGAAAAAGAAAATAAAGAAAAAGAAAATTAGAGAAAAGAAAGAAGAAGAAAACTTAGAGAATTTTATTACAATGGCTAATATCCTACCAATGTACAATTTCCCTTACAATCATCCAAGGCCCTCTATTTATACATATTTTGGAGGGCTAAATGACAAGAGACAAGCTTTACAAATTTCAAAGGTAGGTATAATAGGTGGGTGCATTTTTCTAACAATTTTCGTCATATTGTATGACAATTTTGATCAGCCAACTTGATGGTCGATTTTGTCAATATTAGAGGCTTGATCTAATCACATGGTCTTCTAGACAAATGTTCCCCTATCAGCTAGTGATCCATAGCCGTTAGAATCCGCTCTTTTGCTGATTTGGATCAGAAGATATGGTCAAAATACCAAAACTGGTCAGCACAGACGTCATTGCACATCAGCCAACTTGATGGTCGATTTCGCTAGGGAAAACGACTCCGTTTCAAGAAGTGTAAAACATGAAAAAGATAGATATGCCTCTTAACTTTGCACGGTTAAAATTTCAGCCTTATTTCTTCAGTGAAACTCCAGATATAGCTGATATGGCAAAAGGTGTCGGAACTGGAACTGAACTGGATTTGCCCTTAATTCTAGTAATCTGAAATCACTCAAATAAACTTGTGAAAAACACCAAATTACATAAAAATATAAAAGATCATAAACACAATTAGACTAAACAATAATAACTCGTATTTGACACAAAACAATAATAAAACATAACTAAAAACTATATAATTATACGAGTTATCACCCCTTTTCTTTTGTTTTCTTTGAACCTAAGTTATAAACTAATAACTCATAGATTAAAACCCAATCCCCGAGGACTCGACCGTTGCTAATCACTATACTCTACAATTGATTTTTTAAGTGCAAGGTTAAATAAGATACACTCTTTTGGGTGCATCAAATTTTTGGCGCCGTTGCTGGGGATTGCTTTCTTTAGTTTATTAGTTTATTGGTTTATTCTTATTTTCTGTTCTAATTATTTACTTTCTTATTTTTTTTATTAGTGAATGTTCCAAGCTCCCGAAGAAGACTTAAGACTTAGGAGAATTCGAGAATTTATAACTTCTCACCAACAACCAATCGAGGAGTTGATCGAAAACATCCAAGAGGAGCAAGGAGAGATGGCAGCAGCTGACAACCGAACTCTCAAGGAGCTAGCAGCTCCGGACTTGGATCAACAACCATTATGCATTGAATATGCTAATCTTGTAGTAGCTTTTGAATTTAAATCTAGTTTGATTCATCTTCTCCCAACTTTTCATGGTTTTGCAGGAGAGGATCCAAATAAGCACCTCAAGGAATTCCATGTAGTTTGCTCAAGCATGAGACCAATAGGAGTCATGGAAGAGCAAGTTAAGTTGAGAGCCTTCCCATTCTCTCTAGCTGATTCAGCAAAGGAATGGCTCTACTATCTACCATCCGGGACCATCACTACATGGAATGATATGAAGAAAGCATTCTTGGAAAGATATTTCCTAGCATCTAAGGCTGCCAACATTAGAAAAGAGATATGTGGGATTAGGCAATATGATGGAGAGTCCTTATATGAATATTGGGAGAGGTTCAAGAAACTTTGTGTATCATGTCCACACCATCAGATAAGTGAACAACTTCTCATCCAATACTTCTATGAAGGTCTCATGCCCATGGAGAGAAATATGATAGATGCCGCTAGTGGAGGAGCTCTAGTTGATAAGACTCCCGGGGCTGCTAGAACTCTAATCTCCAACATGGCAGCCAATTCTCAACAATTCTCAATGAGACAAGATCCACCACCACAACCCAAGAGAGTTAATGAGGTAAATATATCATCCCTTGAACAAAAATTTGATAAACTGACTTCTCTTGTTCAATAATTGGCTGTAGGTACTATACCGCAAATAAAGGCTTGTGGCATATGTTCAAACATGGGGCACCAAAGTGATATGTGTCCAACACTTCAAGAAGACACCAATGAACATGTGAATTCCATGGGTGGCTTTCAGAACCAACCAAGGAAATATGATCTCTACTCAAACACATACAATCCAGAATGGAGGGATCATCCAAACTTCAATTATGGAGGGAACCAATCACAAGTTGTTCCTCCACCATTTGACAATAGGCCACCAGGTTTTCAGCAAAGAGTACAACAACCATATCAAACCCGACAACAAGTGCCACGACAAAAAAGTTCAGGTGAGATTCTTGAAGATCTTGTCAAAACCCTAACTACTAATACAATTCAACTTCAAAAAGATAGTGCTCAAGGGGAGGACAACACCATGGCATCATCTTCACATCCCAATGAGCTATTACAAAAGGTAGCTCCTAAACCATCCTTTCCTTCTTATATAACTCCTCCACCTTTTCCTAGCAGGTTAGCAAAGCCCAAGAAGGAGGAGCAAGATAAGGAAATTTTGGAAACCTTCCGGGAAGTAGAGGTGAATATTCCTTTACTAGATGCTATCAAGCAAGTGCCAAGATATGCCAAGTTCCTAAAAGAGTTGTGCACATCTAAACAGAAGTTGAAATGGAATAAAAAGGTAAGTATGGGGGAGAATGTGTCAGCTGTTCTTCAAAAGAAACTCCCACCTAAATGCAAGGATCCAGGTATGTTTACCATTCCTTGTAAGATAGGCAACACTAGGTTTGAGCGTGCTATGCTAGATCTAGGGTCATCTATTAATGTCATGCCATATTAAATTTATGCTTCATTGAATCTAGGACCATTAGAGGAGACCTGTGTTATAATACAACTTGCTGACCGTTCTAACACTTATCCAAGAGGAGTTGTAGAAGAAGTTCTTGTACAGGTTAATGAATTGGTTTTTCCCGCTGACTTTTATGTTATTGAGATGGAAGATGAGATGTCTTCTAATCCCACACCTATTCTATTAGGGAGACCATTCTTGAAAACAGCAAGAACTAAAATAGATGTACATGATAGCTCTTTAACTATGGAATTTGATGGTGAAATAATTCGCTTTAACATTTTTGAGGCCATGAGATATCCTAGTGATGTGCATTCTGTTTTTAATATTGATATAATTGACTCACTAGTGCAGCAAGCTTATGAGCTAGATGGTGAAGATAGTGTGGAGATAGTCCTTGGCAAACATCTCGGAATGGGGAATGCTAAAGGGGAACTAGCCTTGAGTGACCATGTGGAAGGGGCACTAGAATCTTTACACTCGCTGCCACCTAAAGATGCAAGGTTTGATGTTTCATTTATTGATTTGCCATTATCTAATGAGAAACTTCTACCTTCCATTTTGCAGGCACCAACTTTAGAGTTGAAACCACTACCGAACCACTTGAAATATGTGTTCCTAGGTGAAAAGGACACACTACCAGTCATCATTGCCAAAGAGCTCACACCTTTGCAAGAAGAGTGACTTATCCGGGTGCTTAGAGAGCATAAAACAGCAATTGGTTGGACAATTGCCGATATCAAGGGAATAAGCCCATCCATGTGCATGCACCGGATTTTGTTAGAGGAGGCGTCCAAACCAACAAGAGAAGCACAAAGAAGATTGAACCCTCCTATGATGGAGGTTGTGAAAAAAGAGATACTGAAGCTCTTAGATGTTGGAGTGATCTATCCTATCTCGGATAGCAAATGGGTGGGCCCGGTCCAAGTGGTTCCAAAGAAATCAGGTGTAACGGTGGTAACAAATAATGAGAATGAACTTGTTCCTACTAGGATTCAAACAGGGTGGCGAGTTTGTATTGATTATCGTAAACTTATTCCACAACTTGCAAAGACCACTTTCCTTTACCTTTTATTGATCAAATGCTTGAAAGGTTAGCTAGCCATTCTCATTATTGTTTTCTTGATGGTTTTTCAGGTTATAATCAGATTGCCATTGCTCCGGAGGACCAAGAGAAAACAACATTCACATGTCCATTTGGTACTTTTGCATACCGGCGTATGCCATTTGGTATTTGTAATGCACCAGCTACATTCCAAAGGTATACGGTTAACATATTTTCAGATTATGTAAAGAACATCATAGAAGTGTTTATGGATGATTTTAGTGTCTATAGTGATTCTTTTGATAGATGTCTAGAGAACCTTACACTTGTACTTGAAAGATGCATGTAAACTAACCTTGTTTTGAATTGGGAAAAATGTCACTTTATGGTAGAACAAGGAATAGTTTTGGGCCATGTTATTTTTCTAGAGGGATAGAGGTTGATAAATCTAAAATAGATATTATGCATTCTTTACCACCTCCCACAAATGTGAGAGAGGTTCATTCTTTTCTTGGACATGCAGGTTTCTATAGGAGATTTATCAAAGACTTCTCAAAGATCACATTACCTCTTTGCAAGCTACTACAAAAAGATGTGGTTTTCCACTTTGATGATAAATGCAAAGAGGCATTTGAAACATTAAAGGGACTCTTGACATCAGCTCCTATCATGCAACCACCAGATTGGAATGCACCGTTTGAAATAATGTGTGATGCTAGTGACTATGCCATTGGAGCTGTTTTGGGCCAACGGGTTGGCAAAGCCTCACATGCCATTTATTATGCCTCTCGAACTCTTAATGATGCTCAATTAAACTATTCCACTACTGAAAAAGATCTTTTGGCTATTGTATTTGCTTTAGAAAAATTTCGGTCTTATTTAATTGGTACTAAAGTAATTGTATTTTCTGACCATGCAGCCCTTAGGTACTTACTCACTAAGAAAGGGGCCAAACCAAGGTTGATTAGATGGATACTTTTCTTACAAGAGCTTAATTTGGAGATAAAAGATAAGAGAGGTTGTGACAACTTGGTTGCGGACCATCTTAGCCGTTTAGTTCACGAAGAGGATGCACTACCCTTGAATGAGAACTTTCCAGATGAGCAACTTCTTTTTATAAGTACAACAACTCCTTGGTATGCCGATATTGTTAATTACTTAGTTACCAAGAAGTTGCCACAAGAGTTGACACAAGCTCAAAGAAATAAGATCAAGAGTGATGCCAAATACTACATATGGGATGATCCTTACCTTTGGAAGCATTGCTCCAATCAGATTATAAGAAGGTGTGTACTCGAATCTGAATTTCAATCTATTCTCACCTTTTCTCATTCTTATGCATGTGGAGGATACTTTGGATCCAAAAGAACAACCATGAAAGTTCTTGATTCTGGATTTTATTGGCCTACTATATTCAAAGATGCATACCTCTTTTGCAAGTCATGTGATCGTTGTGAAAGAATAGGTAACTTAGGTGCTAGAAATCAAATGCCTCAAACTCCAATACTTATTATTGAAATTTTTGATGTATGGGGCATGGATTTCATAGGACCTTTTCCTTCTTCTTTTGGTAATCTTTATATTTTACTTGCCGTTGATTATGTTTCAAAGTGGGTGGAAGCAAAACCCACTAGGACTAATGACTCTAAAGTTGTTTCAGATTTTGTCAAGACTAACATCTTTGCTAGGTTTGGAACACCAAAGGCCATAATCAGCGATAGAGGTACTCACTTTTGCAATAGGACTATGGAAGCACTTTTTAGGAAGTATAACATCACACACAAGGTCTCCACCTCATATCATCCTCAAACTAGTGGGCAAGCTGAAGTGTCAAACCGAGAAGTTAAGTCCATCCTTGAAAAGACAGTTAATCCAAATAGGAAGGATTGGAGTTCACGACTTGACGATGCACTTTAGGCTTATAGGACAACATATAAGACACCCATTGGTATGTCTCCTTATCGACTTGTTTATGGTAAGCCTTGTCATCTTCCGGTTGAATTGGAACATAAATCATATTGGGCTATCAAACAATGCAACATGGAGATGGATGAGGCAGGTAAGCAAAGAAAACTTGACCTACAAGAATTAGAGGAGATAAGGAATGATGCCTATGAGAATTCTACGATTTACAAGGAAAATACTAAGGCATTCCATGACAAGATGATATCAAGAAAGGACTTTGTTGTTGGACAAAAATTTCTTCTCTTCCATTCACGCCTTAAGTTATTTCCAGGTAAGTTATGTTCTCGTTGGGTTGGACCTTTTGTTATTACTAATGTATTTACTCATGGTGCAATTGAAATCCAAAGCCCAAAAACAGATAAGGCATTCAAAGTGAATGGTCATAGATTGAAGCCTTACTATGAGAACTTTCCAATACAAGATGTGGAGGAGTTACCACTTTTTGAGCCAAATTTTGTTGAATAATAATGGCATGGGTCTAAGTCAGGCTGAGGACAATAAACTAAGCGCTTCTTGGGAGGCAACCCAAAAGGATGGGGAGCATCCATTATAATCAGATTTGCATATTCCATACTCTCCATCATTCTATCTTTTATTATTTTTCTTTAGTTTGTTTTGTTTAGTAGTTCTTTTCTCTTACATATAATTCTTGCATTGGGGATAATAACATTACATTGAGGACAATGTAAAAATTAAGTGTGGGGGGAAGAATTTAGTATTTTCTTTAGTGTGTTTGGTTTTTGATTCTTTTTATGTTGTTTTTAGTGTGCTTTAGTTACTTTCAATACTATGATGAGATATGAATTGCATAAGTCTAAAACTGATTTATTAGTGAGAAGATTTTCATGAGAATTGAGCTTGATGTCATTTTTTTTGAGCCAATGTTAATATGATATGTTGATTGAGAAAGAAGCATGTTTAGACTTAAATCTGACTTGTATAATTGTCCTTGTGAGTTTTTGAGCCTATATGATTGATGCATTATACATATCAATCTAATTTCTTTCTTGAGTGCTCTTATGATTACATGATTCTCTAGAACTTGCTTTAAACCTTGTTGAGACTATATTGATGCATGTGACAACATGAATATGATAGAGGCATTAGGATTTTTAACCAGGGCGAAACAGCCATCCCTTATTGATGTTCCAAGAGAACATCCCCCTTAGTGAACCAATTTGAGCCTACATTGAATAAGCTATTTCTTTGGTAACCATAACTTGTCCCTAAACTAAATATACTTATTTATATCTTTACCCTTGTTCCAAAGATGAATTAGCATGTTTGGAGACATGTTGCAAAGACAAGGAAGATCTATTGAAAATTTGGGTTAGAAACAAGAAATAAGTGTGGGGAGGAGAAAGGCAAAAGTCAAGAGAAAAATAGAGGGAATATTGCCAAATACATTCCAATGTTAAATTTTTTTTTTTTGAATAATCTCTTGAACTTCTAGTTAAAGAAAACAAAAAGATGTTTGAAAGTTGTTTAGAATGAATATTCGGCCCAACATGAATATTATGTCCAAAGATTATAAAATTTTTGTAAACTCTATAAAATCTTATTATGTCTCTAAACTCTATAAAATCTTTGGAACTTTTGTAATATCCTTTACCTTTTATTCCTTAGCCACATTATTACCCCTTGGCCCCATTATAACCTTGCATAAAGACCTCTTGATTCATGAAGTTGCATGATCTAAGTAGTGGAGAATAGGTGGACAAGCAAGCATATGGTAGAAACTGTTTTCATGAGATTGATTGAGTGTAAACACTTCACCACTACTTTAAAGAGTGAAAATCATGAGGGTATCCCATTTGAGAAGTTGAGATTAAGTTTGAACATGCACTATTTTGATTGAGATATGTTATGTTAATTTTAGCTTAACTTAAACCATTTACTATCAAGCATGATTTTTTGTGAAACTCTTTAAGCTATTGATTAGTTTATAAGACTTGTTCAATGATTGTCTCTAATTTGTATTGAAAGAGGATTAGATTAGGTTTATTACTTTGTCTCTATTTGATTTTTCTTGAGGACTAGCAAAAGATTAAGTGTGGGGGAGTTTGATAAATGCTTAATTTCATCCATTTTCCTATTGAATTTCCTTATACTTTGTGTTTTGATTCTTAAGTTCCTTGACATTTTACTAGGTTTTTATGCTTTGTCGGTATTTTGGAAGAGATGAAGTCAAAACATGTCAACTAGGATATTAAAGAGCTTACAAAATCACAATCACAAGATGGAAAAAGAGTTGGGAGTTAAAAAGATCAAATTCTTGGTGAAAGCAAGAAGACAGATTTAACCTCCGAAGCTTGTTGCAAAGAAAACATGATGTTAGACTCTTTATTCGAAGAAACTTCCTCTTGACTTTTGAAGATCACTTGATTACCTTTCCAACGGTTGGTCATAGGCCTAAATCGGATAAGAAATGGTCATCCAAATTGGCATCGGAATATCTCCCTAAATAACCCTAGTGGCAGAAAAAACCCTAGCCGTAAATGACATCTTTTTCTTAATACCCTAGCTTACATATATGTTTATCCTTGTCAAAGAAGGATTAGTGGCTGTCAACTTGCATTACTTGCATTAATTGCAAGTATCTTTCCTTAAAACTAATCCTAGTCAAAGTAGTAGAATTAAATCAGCCAAGACTTTCCTTCCTTACACTTACTTTGCCTGCAAGTTTGTAATCTCTCTTCATTAAAGAGTGCTTTGACGAAAACTTTCCTACTTTATTCAAACTTGGCTGCCAAGGCTTATATCTTTCCTTAAAACATAAAAATCAGCCACTTTTCCTTAACTTTAGCCACAAGTCAGCATTTATTGAAGGGAGAGAGCTGAAATTCACTTGTCTGATGCCCTAGCTATTGCCTATAAATAGAGATCAAGGGGGAAAACGAAATTTACACTTCTCCAAGCATCAAAGTTCTGATTTCTTCTTTGTTTCTTTGTTTTTGAGAGAGCAAGAGGCTGGATAATTAATATTCTTCTTCTTCTTCTTTCTTTTATTTTCTTCTTAGATTCTCTTTAATTTTATGTTTATGTTTACAATGCTTATGCTAGGCTAAACTTTTATTTGGTTAAGGGTGATTTCAAAGCCCTAGACATGTTTTGTAATTGATTTTCAGATTCTATCTACATTAATTTTCTATCAAAGTTGCTTATGTTCTTCTACAAGAATTGTTTATGATGTTGTCTTGATTTGTTTAGGTGTACAACTAGATAAATCTTGATAATTATCTATTGCTAGTTTAGGAGTCTTGATCCGTGTAATTGTCATGATTTCCTATTCATAAGTGGCAATTTGTGATTAATGATTATGGTCAAGTTTTCAATAATTGCAAAGTGGAACATAACCTAAGTTGAACAATCCAAGCTTATGTGTTTGTTGCTTAGATCAATCTATCTTTCTCATCATAATGCTGCCATTAAATTGAATTTAGAGAGCTTATTCTAGGTTGTTTGATGGTTAGAGATTAAATAGAGAGCTTGTTCTATTTAATGACAAACTAAAGAAAGATTGGGATAACAGAGCTTGTTGTTATCTACGGTTGTTAACTTTGATAGTTGGTTGATATTGATAGATTTGAAATTGATTCTTAATGATGTCTAGTGGTGGAGAATAAAACCTTAACCATATTTCTCTCATATTTGATTTCTTATTTCTTACTTGCATCTTACTTTTTTTGTTTTCTTATTTTTAAAACTATTTCAAAACCCCCTTTTCTTTTGTTTTCTTTGAACCTAAGTTATAAACTAATAACTCATAGATTAAAACCCAATCCCTGAGGACTCGACCCTTGCTAATCACTATACTCTACAATTGATTTTTTTAAGTGTAAGGTTAAATAAGATACACTCTTTTGGGTGCATCACCTATCATTAACCCTTGATTCCCTCCATGTCAAGTAATCAGGTGTGACGATATCAGCATATCTAGCTACCTCCACTCGATGAGTTTCCTTCCATGCCACCATAATATCAAGGACCTTTCCCGAATATTCATCTTCTTTGTAAGGAAATTCCAAATTACCAAGGTCATGGGTCATTGGAGTAAACTGACGAGATTCTGATTGCCTCAGTACTAGCAGTGGTGCATAGCTCACTCCTCCCCGTACTCCCAATAATGGAACAGAAGCTTGATCTTCGCATTTATACAATGTCGGCATAGGAGCCATCCATGGAGCTCTCCAAACTATCCTCTCAGCCCTGATATTCCGGAATATATTGATCCATTGCTCCTCAGTCCTATCCTCAAGCCAATCCCTTTTAAAAAATTCACCAATTGGTGCAAAAGATTTCCAATATGAACGAAGAGGGAAATTCTCCTGTTTACAGAAATGGCTCTGAACCCATATGTAGAGGAGCTGTATACAACCTAGAAAACGACCTTTGCCTTCCCGTTTACAGAAATTCAGGGATCGAATTATTTCTGCTATGATTGTCGGGGCTGGGTTAATCCTTTGCTCAAGCCTCTCGAAAACATCAAATATCGCCACATCCACATACCCTAATGTTTTCGGAAAGATAACTAAACCATAGATAGCCAAAGCAAAAGTATTGCTAACTGTCTCCTTGCTTGAATGGCTATGGATTTTAGCCCATAAAATATCCCATGATATACAGTAATTTACTCTTTTCTGGACAACATGGCTTTCTACCCAATTTCTTTCCACTCCCAAAATCTTCGACACCTTTTTCTTGAAACCCGGTGTCTTTGTATCCTTCAAATAAATACGATCGGGAATAACATTCTCAATATGTAGCAAAGTTGAATATTCCTCTATGGTTGGAGTCATATCCTCTCGGTTGAAGGTAAAACACCGATAAGCGGGATTCCAGAATTGTACCACAGCCCTGATCACCTCGCCACTGACCTTAACCTGAGCTAACAGTGCTATGTCCCCATATGTCTGAGTGAAGGCTTCTTTGTTCGATATGTTCCACTGATTTCGTATATCAATCAATTCCCGGAGATCATTTTGCTTGATAATAAGATCAACCTCGGTTGGCAATGCTGACACATATCCCACCTTCAAACAATCCCCATTATCTTGCTGACCTTTCTCGGACTGCTTCCTAACCTCTAAATGTTTCTCGACCACTGAGACACTCTGCCCCTCCATGAAAGCCCTTTTGGTTGAATAATATCACGAGACCAATAACCTTCAAATATGCAAAAATGATGGCAAGAATGCAAAAAAGAAACAAAAAAATGAATTAGTAACGGTAATAAATATGAATAATACAAAAAAACATATAATTCAAAGCAATAATTATCCCTGAGGATGCCAACAAAATTTCAGCATTATAACACCTCAGGGATGAAATATCAACATTTATTACGGGCATTGTGATGTACGTTCATCATTGTCCGAAAAACTAAACTTATTCGGAAAGTAGAATGGAAGGTAAAAAGATTGGAAATATTCCTCCATGTGTTCTTAACTTCGGGATATCTAATTGGAAATCCGGCATGGCTTCGCCTAGGTTTACTATATGAAGGTGAATGAGTTCTAAAAGCCCCGAATTGTTCCTCACTGTCGCCGGTGAAGGCTAGTAAGGCACCCTGATAAAAACGGGTTCAATTCGTTAGAATCTATTTCCCTAGTCCATGCGGATTGTTAATCATGAAGGCTTAGGTAATTTAGTACTCCGGAAGTGTTTCACTAGCCCAAGCAGATTGTTAATCACGAAGGCTTAGTTACTTTGCTCCCACCTAAAAGGACGGAACCCGGGTATAGGATTCATGATATGCAAATGCACGTGTAGTGTAGTGCGTGAGGAGAAATAACAAACCTTTCACCACCTAAACAAGACTAAACAACATAAATCATCAATTAATCAATAAATAAATATATGCACCAAAATAACCAGAGAACAATTATAATATGTATGCACATGAATATGGACATATTTAAAAACATTTTATTATTTTTTTGAAATTATCCTTATTTATTTAATATGGGAATTAAAATTAAATACCAATTAAACCAACAAAACCGAGACTTTGATAACACACGACTAATTCTAGGCCTGACTCTCTAATTGTCCCCAATGGAGTCGCCAAGCTGTCGCAACCTAAAAAATAACAAGTCTCATCGCAAGACTTTATTATTCGTTAAGCGTGACATTAAAAAAAAAAGAGGAAAAGTCGACTTAATTCCTCTAGATAAAGGAAGGTTTTGAAAATGACCTTGAAAAAGACATGGAGTCACCACCAAGCTTTTTTAGCTAGGTGTCATCGGCCACCTATTAAAACCGGTTTTATAAAGTATTTTAAAAATTAATTAAAACATTTTAAAAACCAATTTCAAGTCTGCGTTTAAAACCAGAGAAATCAAAGAAACGGGTTCGGGACTCGATTACGTATGGGGAAAGATTAGCACCCCCAAAACGCCCGTATAGAACGGTACCTTATTAATCGTGTGTTATCTCAAATCTCGGTATAAAGTTGGTTTTGAATTTAGTATTTCAAGTTAATTCCCAATTTGAAGAAAAATAATTCCATTTTTAATTGAAAATGATCCGGAATTTATAAATTCAAAATTTTCCTATATTCCCCAACAAACGTGGCAAAATATAGAAATTTTTATTAATTTTGGAAAACTTTTCGAACCATTCTCCTTTTAAAGAAGATATTCCGTTAGTAATAATAATTGATGATATCCTCCCCAGCAAACCCGGCTCATGAATTATTTTAACTCGAAAATATCTTTATTTTATTGAAAATCATTATCCTTTTTTGAAAACATTTAAAAGAAATGAATATGTATATGCATGATATAAAAAAAATGACATAGCAAAATCTAAATAATATAATTCACCCTAAATGATATGATATGATTTAAATGTCTTAGCATATTCTAAATGAAATGAAATATCTAAGTTATATGATATATTCTAAATGAAATGAAATGACCTATGTAACATAATACATTCTATATGAAATGCAATATCCTAAGTCATATGATATAATCTAAATGAAATAAAATGTTCTAGATGACATAATATATCCTAAATGAAATGAAATGACCTAGGTAATATAATATATTCTACATGAAATGAAATGACCTAAGTAACATACATATTCTATATGAAATGAAATGATTTAAATGACATGACAAATATGAATGATATGGCATATAATTTAAATGACATGGAATATAAAATAATGCTATCATATAATATGCATGAAAATAAAAATAATAATGCATGAACATAACATATGCTAAATAATATAAAAATAACTAAATAAAAAGCATAGGATATCTAGAAATATTCAAAACCATAGAATAAACCATATAACATCAAACAAATATAAATCAAAATAATAACAATACCATAGGAATTATCATAGCAAAAATCACATATTATATAAAATGCATGAATATGAAAAATGCAATGTATGAATAAGTGCTAAAAATAATTTATTTTCATATATTAATTCCTTATATTTTATGCTTAGTTCCTTGAAATCCTTGATAGTTTACTATAGTTTTTGTTTTGTAGGTGTTTTGGAAGATAAGATTTGCTATGGAGTTGAAAAGAGTGAATTTAGACAAGAAATGAAGCTTCAAGCACAAGGCACACTTCAAGAAGACTAGATAAGGTTGCCTACATCTCATTCAATAAAAACCCTAGTTGGAAAACCTACTTTCAAGCTCAAAAGAACCCTAGCGGCAGCTTTTATCTAGCCTTGAAGAATTTCAGCCGCCACTTCCTTTTGCATTATTATGGGTTGCCCTAATTCTTCCTTTAAATACCCTAGCTAATTACATGTTCTTCTTAGTTAAATAAGAAGTGGCGGCATCTCCTTGTCAAAGAAGGATTATTGGTTGTCAACTTTGTCAACTTGCATTAATTGCATTAATTGCAAGAATCTTTCCTTAAAGCTAATCCAAGTCAAAGTAATAGAATTAAATCAGCCAAGATTTTCATTCCTTACACTTACTTTGGCTTCAAGTTTGTAATCTCTCCTCATTAAAGAGTGATTTGACTACAATTAATTATTTATTTCCTTATATCTACATGCCTTGGCTGCCAAGTATTCCTTCTTTCCGTAAAACACAAAAATCAGCCACCTTTCCTTAGCTTTAGCCGCAAGTCAGCATTTATTGAAGGGAAAGAGCTAAAATTCACTTGTTTGATGCCCTAGCTATTGCCTATAAATAGAGAACAAGGGGGCAAATGAAAATCACACTTCTCTAAGCTACAATATTCTGATTTTTCTTTGTTTCTTTGTTTTTGAGAGAGCAAGAGGCAAGATAATTAATGTTCTTCTTCTTTTTTTCTTTTATTTCCTTCTTAGATTCTCTTTAATTTTATGTTTATGTTTACAATGCCTATGCTAGGCTAAACTTTTTTTTGGTTAAGGGTGATTTCAAAGTCCTAGACATGTTATGTAATTAATTTTCAGAACCTATCTATCATTGTTTTCTATCAAAGTTGCTTATGTTCTTCCATTAAAATTGTTCATGATGATGTTTTGATTTGTTTAGGTGGCCAACTAGATAAATCTTGATAACTGTCTATTGCTAGTTTAGGAGTCTTGATCCGTGTAATTGTCTTGATTTTCTATTCGTAAGTAGCAATTTGTGATTAATGATTATGGTCAAGTTTTCAATAATTGCAAAGTGGAACATAACTTAAGTTGAACAATCCGAGCTTATGTGTTTGTTGCTTAGATCAACCTATCTTTCTTATCATAAAGCTGCTATTAAATTGAACTTAAGAGCTTATTCTAGGTTGTTTGATAGTTAGAGATTAAATAGAGAGCTTGTTCTATTTAACAACGAACTAAGGAAAGATTGGGGTAACAGAGCTTGTTGTTATCTACGATTGTTAACTGTGATAGCTAATTGATGTTGATAGCTATGAAATTGATTCATAATGATGTCTAGTGGTGGAGAATGAAACCTTAACCATATTTCTCATATTTGATTATTCTTAATTACTTGTTTTATCATTCCTATTGATTAACTTTAGTTTAAATCTGATATCAAAACCCCTTTTACTTTTGTTTAATTGTTTTTAAGTGATAAACTTTTAACTTACAAACTAAAACCCAATCCCTGAAGACTCGACCCTTGCTAATCATTATACTTTACAATTGATTCTTGTTTAAGTGCAAGGTTATAATAAGATACACTCTTTTGGGTGCATCAGAAGAACTCTGGTTATCTTGTTATGATGATGGAAGGCAACTTTTTCATGCGAAACATGTGACTCAATATCATAAAGAGGGATTTCCTTGTTCTTTATAAGTCTCATCATATCAAACATTCATAGCATTTATAATATCGCATAAAATAAATCTATAACATGCTTTCTACTTAGATGATTATGGACTTTTCTAATCTTATTTCCTTGAGCCATCAAAAGGAAATTAGTTGGTCAAATTCCTAGGTGATTACATACATAGTCTTCAAAGCTTGCTTGTAATCTCCTTATCTTTATGGCGCCATTAATCTCCACCTTCAAGTTACAAAATTATTAATAGCTAATCCTAATTTTACACTTTGATGTAACTAATTACATTTGTAATAAAGAAACCTCAATTTACATTTGAGGGGAGTTAGGTGAGGAAAGAATTTTTACATCTCTAGAAAATAAGAGATAAGGCAGGGCACGCAGTCCCTATTTAATTTAATAAAAATCGTAAAATTAAATTCAACCATCCACAATCATATTGGGTCTAAGTCGATAATCATCCCATACATGCACAAACAATTTATGAACATATAAATCAGGCTTTAATCTCTAGTTACCATCATTGATTATATTGATCCATAATTTAATTCAAAAAAATAATAATAAACATTTATTCTAATCTCATTAGAATAAATCCTTATCCAATTAGAATTACTTCTTTTAATTAAATTATTATCCAATTAAATAATTTAATTGAATATTCATATAAATTCTTATTTTAATGATTTAATTAATTTAACAATATTACCTTGATTACTAATTTTTAGTAATGTATCTCAACTAGGATACTACAAGATTAGTAACTTAATATTGCTAAATTTCAAAAGCTGTGAGAATCTGATAGAGCCAAAAAACCCTAGCAAGGGACACGTAGGCCCAGGATATTATGAGTAGTAGTCGCCCCCTACCTCCCTACAGGCTGTCTATCCGCTTTTCACAGCTTCCAACTTTTCAATGCTAAATTAGTTTTATGATTTTTCAGGATTGCCATGAATAATTCTAAGCAAATTTAAATCCTAAAAATCATTAAAACATGTACTAAAAATCAGCCAAGAAAAATCTACAAATTTTTCTTACTAAAATCACCAAATTTGTGCAAAGCAGGCTTAACAGTTTTCTTGGCAGCCAAACTTTCGCCGGTTGCATTAATCAGTTAAAAACAATTTTAAATAAATTAATCAACAAGAATTCACCATGATTAATGATGCACCCAAAAGAATGTATCTTATTTAACCTTGCACTTAAAAAAAATCAATTGTAGAGTATAGTGATTAACAAGGGTCGAGTCCTCAGGGATTGGGTTTTAGTTTATAAGTTAATAGTTTATCACTTAAAAACAAGTAAACAAAAGTAAAGGAGATTTTGAAATCATATTTAAACTACAGTTAACAATAAGAATGAGAAAACAAGTAATTAAGAAGAATCAAATATGAAAAATATGGTTAAGGTTTCATTCTCCAGCACTAGACATCATTAAGAATCAATTTCATATCTATCAACATTAATTAGCTATCAAAGTTAACAACCGTAGATAACAACAAGCTCTATTATCCCAATCTTTCCTTAGTTTGTCGTTAAATAGAACAAGCTCTCTATTTAATCTCTAACTATCAAAAAACTTAGAATAAGCTCTCTAAGTTCAATTTAATAGCAGCTTTATGATGAGAAAGATAGGTTGATCTAAGCAACAAACACATAATCTCGGATTGTTCAACTTAGGTTATGTTCCACTTTGCAATTATTGAAAACTTGACCATAATCATTAATTACAAATTGCTACTTATGAATAGGAAATCAAGACAATTACACGGATCAAGGCTCCTAAACTAGCATTACACAATTATCAAGATTTATCTAGTTGGCCACCTAAACAAATCAAAACATCATCATGAACAATTTTAATAGAAGAACATAAGCACTTTGATAGAAAACAATGATAGATAGATTCTGAATATTAATTACATAATATGTCTAGGGCTTTGAAATCACCCTTAACCAAATAAAAGTTTAGCCTAGCATAGGAATTGTAAACATAAACATAAAATTAAAGAGATTCTAAGAAGAAAATAAAAGAAAGAAAGAAAGAAGAAGAAGAATATTAATTATCCAGCCTCTTGCTCTCTCAAAAACAAAGAAACAAAGAAGAAATCAGAACTTTGATGCTTGGAGAAGTGTAAATTTCGTATGCCCCCTTGATCTCTATTTATAGGCAATAGTTAGGGCATCAAACAAGTGAATTTCAACTCTCTCCCTTCAATAAATGCGGACTTGTGGCTAAAGTTAAGGAAAAGTGGCTGACTTTTGTGTTTTAAGGAAAGATATAAGCCTTGGCAGACAAGTTTGAATAAAGTAGGAAAGTTTTAGTCAAAACACTCTTTAATGAAGAGAGATTACAAACTTGCAGCCAAAGTAAGTGTAAGGAAGGAAAGTCTTGGCTGATTTAATTCTCCTACTTTGACTAGGATTAGCTTTAAGGAAAGATACTTGCAATTAATGCAAGTTGACAGCCACTAATCTTTCTTTGACAAGGATAAACATAAATTTCAGAAAAAAAATGTGATTTGCGGCTAGGGTTTTTTTGCCACTAGGTTTGTTTAGAGAGATATTCCAATGCCGATTTGGATGATCATTTCTTATCCAATTTAGACCTATGACCAACCGTTGGTAAGGTAATATAGTGATCTTCAAAAGTCAAGAAGGAAGTTTCTTCGAATAAAGAGTCTAACATCATGTTTTTCTTAGCAACAAGCTCCGGAGGTCAAATCTCTCTTCTTGCTTTGCACCAAGAATTTGATCTTTTCTTGACTCCTAACTCTTTTTCCATCTTGTGATTGTGATTTTGAAAGCTCTTTAACATCCTAATTGACATGTTTTGACTTCATCTCTTCCAAAATACCTACAAAGCATAAAAACCTAGTAAAATGTCAAGGAAGTAAGAATCATAGCACAAAGTATAAGGAAATTAAATAGGAAAATGTATGAAATTAAGCACTTATCAAATTCCCCCGCACTAAATCTTTTGCTAGTCCTCGAGCAAAATCAAATAGAAACAAGGTAAGAAACCGAATCTAGTTCACTTTCAATACAACTTATAGATAATCATTGAACATGTCTTACAAACTAATCAATAGCTAAAAGAGTTTCACAAAGAATCATGCTTGATAGTAAGGGGTTTGAGTTAAGTTAGCATAACATATCTCAATCAAAATAGTGCATGTTCAAACTTAATCTCAACTTCTCACTTGGGATACTCTCATGATTTTCACTTTTTAAAGTAGTGGTAAAGTGTTTACACTCAATCAATCACATAAAAAAATAGTTCTACCATATGCTTGCTTGTCCACCTATTATCCACTATTTAGATCATGCAACTTCATAAATCAAGAGGTCTTTTTTCAAGGTTGTAATGGGGTCAACGGGTAATAAATGTGGTTAAAGAATAAAAGGAAAAGGATATTACAAAGGTTCCAAAGATTTCATAGAGTTTAGAGACATAATAAGATTCATAGAAAGAAAACTTCTCAAAACTCTTTACAAAGCACATAATACATAGGCCGAATATTCAAGTTGGGCCTTTTCTTCATTCTTAACAACTTTGTAACATCTTTTTCTTTTCTTTAGCTAGAAGTTCAAGAGATTATTCAATTCTTTCTTTTTCGCATGGGAATGTATTTGGCAATATTCCCTCTCTTTTTCTCTTGACTTTTGCCTTTCTCCTCCCCCACACTTATTTCTTGTTTCTAACCCAAAATTTGAATAGATCTTCCTTGTCTTTGCAATATGTCTCAAAACATGCTAGTTCATCTTTAGAACAAGGGTAAGGATATAAATATGTATATTTAGGTTAGGGACAAGATATTGGTTACCAAAAAAATAGCTTATTCAATGTAGGCACAAATTGGCTCAATAAGGGGGATGTTCTCTTGGAACATCAATAAGGGATGGCTGTTTGGCCCTAGTTAAAAATCCTAATGCCTCTATCATATTCATGTTGTCACATGCATCAATATAGTCTCAACAAGGTTTAAAGCAAGTTCTAGAGAATCATGTAATCATAAGAGCACTCAAGAAAGAAATTAGATTGATATGTATAATGCATCAATCATATAGGCTCAAAAACTCACAAGGATGATTATACAAGTTAGATTTAAGTCTAAACATGCTTATTTCTCAATCAACATATCATATTAACATTGGCTCAAAAAAATGACATCAAGCTCAATTATCATGAAAATCTTCTCACTAATAAATCAGTTTTAGACTTATGCAATTCATATCATAGTATTGAAAGTAACTAAAACACACTAAAAACAATATAAAAAGAATCAAAAACAAAACACACTAAAGAAAATCCTAAATTCTTCCCCCCACACTTAATTTTTACATTGTCCTCAATGTAATGCTATTATCCCCAATGCAAGAATTATATGTAAGAGAAAAGAACTACTAAACAAAACAAACTAAAGAAAAACAATAAAAGATAGAATGATGGAGAGTATGGAATATGCAAATCTGATTATAATGGATGCTCTCCATCCTTTTGGGTTGCCTCCCAAGAAGCGCTTGGTTTATTGTCCTCAGCCTGACTTAGACCCATGCCATTATTTTTCAACATAATTTGGCTCAAGAAGTGGTAACTCCTCCACATCTTGTATTGGAAAGTTCTCATAGTAAGGCTTCAATCTATGACCATTCACTTTGAATGCCTTATCTATTTTTGGGCTTTGGATTTCAACTACACCATGAGTAAATACATTAGTAATAACAAAAGGTCCAACCCAACGAGAATGTAACTTACCTAGAAATAACTTAAGGCGTGAATGGAAGAGAAGAACTTTTTGTCCAACAACAAAGTCCTTTCTTGATATCATCTTGTCATGGAATGCCTTAGTCTTTTCCATGTAAATCCTAGAATTCGCATAGGCATCATTCCTTATCTCCTCTAATTCTTGTAGGTCAAGTTTTCTTTGCTTACCTGTCTTATCCATCTCCATGTTGCATTGTTTGATAGCCCAATATGATTTATGTTCCAATTCAACCGAAAGATGACAAGGCTTACCATAAACAAGTCGATAAGGAGACATACCAATGGTTGTCTTATATGCTGTCCTATAAGCCCAAAGTGCATCATCAAGTCATGAACTCCAATCCTTCCTTTTAGGGTTAACTGTCTTTTCAAGGATGGACTTTACTTCTCGATTTGACACTTCAGCTTGTGTAAGACCCTCGTAAGTACGAGATCAATTCGAGACAATTATAACATGCGGATGGCTCGAGGTTAAACTTTGAAATGCCTATAGAAAGGATGGGCTACCATGTGGTACACATGTTGTATGATAAATTGTAGAGTTGGGGGTTTAATCGAGTGATTAAGTGATTTAACCCAAATTGACTAAAAGTCGGGTTAGGAGAAAGTCCGTAAAATGTGATAAGTTAACTTCACATAGTGTTGATATGTGATATAACATTATTTGGGAGTGTTAGAACATGAATCGACAGAAAAATCGGTAAAATGTGAACAGGGGTATTTTGGTAATTTTACCCAAAAATTTGTTTTTAGTCCGTAAATGGTACCAATGGACTAAGTGATCATATAGGATCATAATATGATGTTTAGATCAAAAATTGGACATTAAAATCAAATCCGATAGCTAAAATCGTCTAATTCGTCATTTAGTGAAGCTGGCGTAAATTGCCGTAAAAACATGGTTCGGGATTTTTTGAAACTGATCCGAACACATGGACATATGTTATAACACATGAGGATTATGAATATGGCAAGAAAAATAAAAAACGGAGTTGAAACCAGATTAGTCCTTAAGTAACCTAAAGGAATGAAAATCGAAAACTGACCGCGAGAAGGTCCGAAAAAGGTTTTAAATGCATCAATAGATTAATATAGACATAAAATGATGTTAGCAAGCTACTGGTGAAATCAGAACAAAAATCAGAGCTAAAATCGAAAAAGTCAAAATATTGACCCGTTGGCACTCCGAGGACCGGATTTGGGTTTTGGGATATCAAAAAAATTATCCAAACATGCAGATCAGTATATTATCATATTTGGAACATATCCGTGTCAAGAAAGTGAAAAACGGGCTTTCGAACGTTAAAATTTCATGTTGGCCTGCTAAGGTACTAAAAGACAAAATAGGGGCAAAATGGTCATTTGACCATGGCCCACTTATTAAGTCTGAAAATCAGACTTCTCCTCCCCCAATTTCACGTAAGGAACCAGAAAAATGAGAAAAAAAAGGGGAAGCCATGGAAGCTTGCTTCCAAGCTTTCTCTCTCCTCCGTTTACTAGGCAGATCACCAAAATTTTCAAAGATTTCACAAACCCAAAGGTAACTTCATGTTCTAAGCTTGATTTGGATGTTATATTTTGAAGATTTTGCCTTTAGCTATGAGAAACCATGTGGGCTAAAAATTGGTGGTGGTGAACCACCATGTTGCCACCATTTTCTTCGCCACGGGAGGTATTCCTCTGCCTCCTTAAACCATAAATTAGTATCGGATAGCTTTGAATCAAAATTTAGAGGCTAAAACCAGTTTGGCCGAAACCCTAGCTTGCCCATGAGATGGTGCCGCCACCTTCTCCTTCATAGTTCGAGGCCACCGTTAGCTTTGCTGTCATCGTGTGAGCAACTTACTAGTTCATTGTTGCTCCAAATTTTAATCAGAGCTAAGTGTAAAAATTTATTTGTAAAAAATGTTTAAGCTGAAAATTTTTGGATATCAGCTAACTATTATAAATAATGGGAATTTGAGTGTCCCGTAGTTGTAAAATATTTACAGAATATCCTGACGATGTCGTAGGTACCCATATCGTGGAGTCCGCCTGGGATCGTGACAAAGTCAGGAAAGTGCCGCTTTAATACTCGAAATAACACTGTGAGTATTTAGGAGGTAGTTGTTGTTTTATATGCATTGTTGATTGATACGGATACTAAAACAAGAAAGATTGCTCGGATCACGGAAATGGTAAGTTTTAAACCTTACGCGGATTAATGGCGTAAGTGTGGTGTTAATATGGTTACATGAGGTAAGTATTGTAGAATTGAATAATAATGATTGTGAGCTATTTGAAATGCTCAGATATTCTTAATTAAGATGTTTGACAAGGTAGATTATGGTTGTACTTGTCGGATTAATGAAAAAAATAGTATGGAATTGTGTTTGAGGCATTATGGTTGCTAATTTATGAAATTGGTTGATGAATAATATTGTATAGGATGGTTGAGTATTTAAGGATAGTTAGACATTTCAGATTAAATGTTATGCACATAAGTTGTTTGATAAAATGTCTAAGTGAAATTGTAATGCTTGTAAACATAAGTAGAAATATGCTAGTGTAGAAGCTGTTACCTAGCATATTATATAAATCATTTAATAAGATAAACAAATTTAATATATCATCTATTATTGTACGGACAGGGTAACGTCCCGGATTCTATTATTGTACGGACAGGGTGATGTCCAAGATGCTATTGTTTATGGACAGGGTGATGTCCGGGATGCTATTCTTGTACGGACAGAGTGATGTCCGGGATGCTATTGTTTTACGGACAGGGTGATGTCCGAGATGCTATTTTGTACGGATAGGGTGATGTCCGAGATGCTATTGTTTTACGGACAGGATGAGTCCGGGATGGTACGGACAGGATGAATCTGGGATGATACGGACAGGATGAGTCCGGAATGATATGGACAAGATAGTCCGGAATGACAAATATTACGGACTGGTATAAGTCCATGATGTTTTGATGTTATAGTCATGAAAATTTTCTAAATGATAATTATAGAGGTATACACGTAAAATCGATTGTAAAATATTTTTGGCTACTGATTTTGGCTAGCCAATGGCCTATTTATATTCAGCACTCAGCATAGAAGATTTCATAAGGGACAAGTAATTTTTATAAGTCCCGAATAATTTTTAAATATTACTTTTCGGTTAATTAGTCATACTTGATATGTCATGTTTATACTTTAATAGTTAAGAAATGAAACACAAAACTTCCAAGTACTCTTCCTAGTAACCTTATGCTCACTGAGTCTTTCGGCTCACTCCGTTTATTTTCATTCTTTTTCAGATCTTAATAGACCCAGCTTTTCCCAAGTTTCGGATAGCTAGCCACTCGTATAATTGTGGTAAGCGGATTGACCCAGGACGTGGTAAGCAGTGGCGATGGTGGGATACATTTTGCAGTCACTAGGGTATCATGGATCCTACGCATTTTGTGTATGATGTATATGTACTTTATATTTTGTAAACTGGTGATCTAAGTGATGTATGATGTATAACGGCCACGGAGGCCTAGTATGATCTGGTGATGCTTATGCCATTATGATATAATATGACTGTATGTGTGTATATAAGATGTTATAAAGGTTGAGTCTGCTGTGGGGCATCTTGGTTACTCCCTATCGGAGGTGTCCAAACTGAGATGTCATGTGTTGATGATTATTACATTGCAAATGTTGATGACTGAGCGGCAAACCCCCATGTAGGGCGAGATTATGCCAAAATTTTGTTTGATTTGGTTTTGTGGGTATATTCAGGCTTCGGAGGCAGGGGCATACCTTGTCTCTGGCCGGTCACATGCCTTGAATTTGGGGTGTGACAGCTTGCCCACTAGTTTGAGGATGGTATGAGGTGGAGACCTTGTGTGTGATGTTATACTTCCTCAAAAGTGCTTCTATTGTCCTATTGCAAAAGTGAGTACCTCTATCGCTGATTATGGCCTTTGGTGTTCCAAACCTAGCAAAGATGTTAGTCTTGACAAAATCTGAAACTACTTTAGTGTCATTAGTCCTAGTGGCTTTTGCTTCCACCCACTTTGAAACATAATCAATGGCAAGTAAAATATAAAGATTACCAAAAGAAGAAGGAAAAGGTCCCATGAAATCCATGCCCCATACATCAAAAATTTCAACAATAAGTATTGGAGTTTGAGGCATTTGATTTCTAGCACCTAAGTCACCTGTTCTTTGGCAACGATCGCATGACTTGCAAAAGAGGTATGCATCTTTGAACATAGTAGGCCAATAAAATCCAGAATCAAGGACTTTCATGGCTATCCTTTTGGATCCAAAGTGTCCTCCACATGCATAAGAGTGATAAAAGGTGAGAATAGATTGAAATTCAGTTTCGAGTACGCACCTTCTTATAATCAATCATATAATGCATCAATTATTGTGAGATTTTGAGCCTATATGATTGATGCATTATACATATCAATCTAATTTTTTTCTTGAGTGCTTTTATGATTACATGATTCTCTAGAACTTACTTTAAACCTTTTTGAGACTATATTGATGCATGTGACAACATGAATATGATAGAGGCATTAGGATTTTTAACCAGGACCAAACAACCATCCCTTATTGATGTTCCAAAAAAACATCCCCCTTAGTGAACCAATTTGAGCCTACATTGAATAAGCTATTTCTTTGTTAACCATATCTTGTCCCTAACCTAAATATACTTATTTATATCTTTACCCTTGTTCTAAAGATGAATTAGCATGTTTTGAGACATATTGCAATGACAAGGAAGATCTATTGAAAATTTGGGTTAGAAACAAGAAATAAGTGTGGGGAAAAGAAGAGAAAAGTCAAGAGAAAAAAAAGGGAATATTGCCAAATACATTCCCATGTAACAAAAAAAGGAAAAAAAAAATATGAATCATCTCTTGAACTTGTGGAAAAAGAAAAAGATGTTACAAAGTTGTTTAGAATGAAGAAAAGGCCCAACATGAATATTCGCCCTATGTATTATGTGCTTTGTAAAGAGTTTTGAGAAGTTTTCTTTGTATGAATCTTATTTTGTCTCTAAACTCTATGAAATCTTTGGAACCTTTGTATTATCCTTTTCCTTTTGTTCTTTAACCATATTAACAACCCTTTGGCCCCATTGCAACCTTGAATAAAAACCTCTTGATTATGAAGTTGCATGATCTAAATAGTGGAGAATTGGTGGACAAACATGCATATGGTAGAACTGTTTTCATGAGATTGATTGAGAGTAAACACTTTACCACTACTTTAAAGAGTGAAAATCATAAACCATGTGAGAAGTTGAGATTAAGTTTGAACATGCACTATTTTGATTGAGATATGTTATGTTAATGTTAGCTTAACTGAAACCTTTTACTATCAAGCCTGATTCTTTGTGAAACTCTTTAAACTATTGATTAGCTTATAAGACTTGTTCAATGATTATCTATAAGTTGTATTGAAAGTGGGCTAAATTAGGTTTTCTTTACCTTGTCTCTATTTGATTTTGCTCGAGGACTAGCAAAAGACTAAGTGTGGGGGAATTTGATATGTGCGAAAAATCATGTATTTTCATATATTAATTCCTTATATTTTATGCTTAATTCCTTGAAATTCTTAATAGTTTACTATGGTTTTGTGTTTTGTAGGTGTTTTGGAAGATAAGATTTGCTATGGAGTTGAAAAGAGTGAATTTGGACAAGAAATGAAGCTTCAAGCACAAGGGACACTTCAAGAAGACTAGATGCGATTGCCTACATCTCATTCAATAAAAACCTTAGTTGGAAAACCTACTTTCAACCTCAAAAGAACCCTAGCGGCAGCTTTTATCTAGCCTTGAAGAATTTCAGCCATCACTTCCTTTTGCACTATTGTGGGTTGCCCTAATTCTTCCTTTAAATACCCTAACTGATTACATGTTCTTCTTAGTCAAATAAGAGGCATCTCCTTGTCAAAAAAGAATTACTGGCTATAACTTTGTCAACTTGCATTAATTGTATTGATTGCAAGAATCTTTCCATAAAGCTAATCCAAGTCAAAGTAGGAGAATTAAATCAGCCATGACTTTCTTTCCTTACACTTACTTTGGCTGCAAGTTTGTAATATCTCCTCATTAAAGAGTGCTTTGACTATAATTAATTATTTCTTTCCTTATATCTACATGTCTTGGCTGCCAAGTATTCCTTCTTTCCTTAAAACACAAAAATCAACCACCTTTCCATAGCTTTGGTCGCAAGTCAGCATTTATTGAAGGGAGAGAACTAAAATTCACTTGTTTGATGCCCTAGCTATTGCCTATAAATAGAGAACAAGGGGGAAAACGAAAATCACACTTCTCCAAGCTACAATGTTCTGATTTCTTCTTTGTTTCTTTGTTTTTGAGAGAGCAAGTGACTAGATAATTAATATTCTTCTTCTTCTTTCTTTCTTTTATTTTTTTCTTAGATTCTCTTTAATTTTATGTTTATTTTACAATGCCTATGCTAGGCTAAACTTTTATTTGGTTAAAGGTGATTTCAAAGCCCTAGACATGTTATGTAATTAATTTTCAGAATCTATCTATCATTGTTTTCTATCAAAGTTGCTTATGTTCTTCCATTAAAATTGTTCATGATGATGTTTTGATTTGTTTAGGTGGCCAACTAGATAAATCTTGATAATTGTCTATTGCTAGTTTAGGAGTCTTGATCCGTGTAATTGTCTTGATTACCTATTCATAAGTAGCAATTTGTGATTAATGATTATGGTCAAGTTTTCAATAATTGCAAAGTGGAACATAACTTAAGTTGAACAATCCGAGCTTATGTGTTTGTTGCTTAGATCGACCTATCTTTCTCATCATAAAGCTGCTATTAAATTGAACTTAGAGAGCTTATTCTAGGTTGTTTGATAGTTAGAGATTAAATAGAGAGCTTGTTCTATTTAACAACGAACTAAGGAAAGATTGGGATAACAGAGCATGTTGTTATCTACGGTTGTTAACTGTGATAGTTAATTGATGTTGATAGCTATGAAATTGATTTTTAATGATGTCTAGTGGTGGAGAATGAAACCTTAACCATATTTCTCATATTTGATTCTTCTTAATTACTTGTTTTATCATTCTTATTGATTAATTTTAGTTTAAATCTGATCTCAAAACCCTCTTTACTTTTGTTTAATTGTTTTTAAGTGATAAACTATTAACTTACAAACTAAAACCCAATCCCTGAGGACTCGACCCTTGCTAATCATTATACTTTACAATTGATTCTTTTTTAAGTGCAAGGTTATAATAAGATACACTCTTTTGTATGCATCAGAAGAACTCTGGTTATCTTGTTATGATGATGGAAGGCAACTTTATCATGTGAAACATGTGACTCAATATTATAAAGAGGGATTTCCGTGTTCTTTATAAGTCTCATCATATCAAACATTCATAGCATTTATAATATCGCATAAAATAAATCTATAACATGCTTTCTACTTGGATGATTATGAACTTTTCTAATCTAATTTCCTTGATCCATCAAAGGAAATTAGTTGGTCAAAATCCTAGGTGATTACATACATAGTCTTCAAAGCTTGCTTGTAACCTCGTTATCTTCATGGCACTATTAATCTCCACCTTCAAGTTACAAAAATTATTAATAGCTAATCCAAATTTTACACTTTGATGTAACTAATTACATTTGTAATAAAGAAACCTCAATTTACATTTGAGGGGAGTTAGGTGAGGAAAGAATTTTACAACTCCAAAAAATGAGGGATAAGGTAGGGCACGCAGTCCCTATTTAATTTAATAAAAACTGTAAAATTAAATTCAACCATCCACAATCATATTGGGTCTAAGTCCATAATCATCCCATACATTCAGAAACAATTTATGAACATATAAATCAAGCTTTAATCTCTAGTTACCATCATTGATTATATTGATCCATAATTTAATTCAAAGAAAATAATAAACATTTATTCTAATCTAATTAGAATAAATCCTAATCCAATTAGGATTATTTCCTTTAATTAAATTATTATCCAATTAAATAATTAATTGAATATTCATGTAAATTCTTATTTTGGTTATTTAATTAATTTAACAATATTTCCTTGATAACTAATTTTTAGTGTTGTATCTCAACTAGGATACTACAAGATTAGTAACTTAATTTTGCTAAAATTCATAAGCTGTGAGAATCTGATAGAATCAAAAAACCCTAGCAAGGGAGGCGCAGGCCCTGGATATTATGAGTAGCCGTCGCCCCTTACCTCCCTATAGGCTGTCTATCCGCTTTTCACAACTTCCAACTTTTCAATGCTAAATCAGTTTTATGATTTTTCAGGCTTGCTAAAAATAGTTCTAAGCAAATTTAAACACTAAAAGTCATTATAACATGCATTAAAAATCAAACAAGAAAAATCTACAAATTTTTCTTACTAAAATCACCAAATTTGCGCAAAGCAGGCTTAACAATTTTCAATCGCTGCCAAATTTTCGCCAGTTGCATTAATCAGTTTAAAACAGTTTTAAACAAATTAATCAACAAGAATTCACCATGATTAACTGCTGCTTTCACCGAAACACTACAAGTGCAAATGCTCACAAATTCGATTAGTGACAATCGGATCAAAATAACTTAAAGAACAAAACAATTTTGTTAATGGTAACAATCAAAGCATTGATCGTATAGGAATAACATAAGCGAGGCTCTGATACCACTATTTGGATTCAGCTCATGCTCAAACAGAGATAATGTATAATTTAATCTTCAAGTTAAACATACAACGTAGCGGAATAAAATAAAACATAGAGAATACCGAATCCCTCCAAGGATATGCCTATGAATTCAAAACGATCAGGCTGTCAAGAACAAATAACAATCAAAATCTCAAACCTCTATTTTGAAGATTGCCAAATCCTCAAGACAGATTCTTGATGTTCTTGTACACAAAGCTCGCTTGTCGAAAACCAAAGCCGTCCAGTTGTCCAACCTTTAACAGTAATCCACACAGGTGATCTGAAAGCCTTCACAAGGTTGAGATTATGTTTTGCCAAGATGATGCTAGTAGTCTAGGTTGTGAGAAACCTTCCTCCTCTTCCTTGGTTAGCCAAAATTAATTATAAAAATCGAATTACTCTTCCTTATTTTGCTATTCGACCGAAACACTCTTAGGGGGAAGTGAGGCGCTGATTCCAAGGTTTCATTAAGGGGGAAGCGGCAACAACATTAGCCTATATATAAGTAGGTTTAGTGTATGCCAACTATTGGCCTAACTGCACTAAAGCCCTTATACATATTATTAAATATTCACAATAAGCCCACAAGACTTTATGAATATTTGATCTGGTCGAATCTCATTTTAATTTCAATAATCACCTTTTGTGTGTGACCCATTAGGCCCTTAACATGTTTGCAATAAATATAATAAATTAAATTAAGAATTTTCTATTTATATTTATAGATCATGAGCGGCATCTAGCAATGCATCATGACCACCCAAATGCCAAGACAGTCATCAAGCTTCGATTAGCCTTTCGTGTACAATATGTTCGTGTAATTCGATCCCTTCATCAAATATCCCGGGATAGGAAAGAGCATGGTTCAGTGTCTACTCTTAACCCATTCCATATTAGATCTACAGCTTTAATATTAACTCCTTAAGTATTGCCTTCGCCAAGGACTTTCTGATGTGAACCCTATGGGTTAAACCCTTTGAACCCACTAACAAATTGAAATACCCTAACCCTAGGAAAGCCAAGATTCAGGTAAAGAAAACTTAAACCCTTAGAAAGCCTGTTTCAAAGAACCTATATTAAGCATGTAAGCTAGACCCTGATCAAGCCTTTGAAATTGTGACACATAGACCAATGGATGGAGAGGGATGATGTCATATTTATGACATCATATTATTTAGGGGCTGATTTAATCTAAGGGTGGGAATTTTAAATAGAAAGCATCTTGGATTAAAGGCCATTGGATCAAAATTGGTTAGAAAAAATGACAACTTTCTACACACTAATAGGAGGCATTCGGCCAAGACATTTTAGAGGGGGAATTCAGATTTTTGAGAGGGTTTTGAAGGCTGATTAAGGGCAGTAGCTAAGGGAAAAAAGAGAGAAAAAAGAAAGAAAAAGAGAGGAGAAGAAAAGAGAAGGAAAAAGAAAGGTTTTGGCTTGCTACTTCTTGATTTGGAAAGCTAGAGGAAGGTAGCTATGTTCTTCCATGGTTTTCTCATACTTTGTTGACATGATTTTGCTGTTTTGATTGTCATTTTATTTTCTTTTATGAAATAAACTTGTTTTTTAAATATGTTCTAAGGAGCTTCAACTTTGTTTTCTTAAAGAAATCAAGAAAACAAGTTTTCCTACATTTTTCCCATCATGGCCGAATGGTGCTTATTTTTTTTAAGATGATTTTGTTTTTTTATTTTTTTTGATGTTATTGATTGTGGTAGGTTAGCTTACTTGTGGTAGATTAGCTTGATTGTGGTAGGTTAGCTTGATTGTGGTAGTTTAGCTCTAGACCATGCCATGTGTTTGTGATAATGCCATGCCATATTCATGTTTAATACCATTCGACCATGATGATTTCATTTTGCATATTTGCATTTTTATCATGTTTACTAGTTTAACATGCTTCCATTTAGACTTTGCATATTTAGGTTGTCATGTGTTTGTGAAAATGTCTAGCTATGTTCATGCATTTGCATTATGTTTTCTTAGTCTAACATGTTTCCACTTAAGTCTTGTATTTAGTATACCATGTGTTTATGTTAATGAGCATGCTAGGATTTCACCATTTAGGCCATAGGTCCATTCGGCTACCCCTTCATTTTGTGCTTTGTATGTGCATTGTCATCTTGTTTAGTTGATAGGCTTGCATTTCCATGCCACAATATTGTGTATTTTGATTTAGTATGCCATGTGTTTGTGATAATTCCATGCTAGGATTTCACCAATTAGGTCTAGGTCTATTCGGCTACCCCTTCATTCTATGCTTTGTGTGTGCATTTTTATCTTGTTGGCTGACATGCTTGCATTTCCATGCCATGATTTTGTGTATTTTGATTGAGTACGCTATGTGTTTGTGTTATTTCCATGCATTTTTTTTTTAGGTCTAGGTCTCATTTGCATTGCCATGCATTTCATTCATGTTTAGGCCTAGGTTGCATTTATTGCCATGCAAGTTCATGTTAGGTCTAGGTCATATTCTTTATGCCATGCATTTTCTATGTCATTTAGGCCTTAAATCATGCATTTCATGCATTTAACTTGTTGTTTGTTCATGCATATCATATCATGCCACTTGATTTTTGACTTAGGCCAACCAATGGCTCAAAGTCAAGCTCACATGAGCATACTTGTGGAAAATTAAGGAGTTGTCAAATTGATTTTTCTACCTTTGTGATTTTTTTACATAGGCAATTCTTGTCCATTTTTTTAGAAATCTTAGCTACTGTTGTAGGTCCTTAGAAGAGTCTCCATATTTTTGTTCTGATTTTTGATTGATTTTATCAAAGGCTTAAAAATGATTTTTGGCAAAACAGTTTTTCACCCAGTGTTTTGAGTTTCGTGATTTTTTTGGGAGGTCATCCTTAGTCTAAAAATTAAGAAACTTTTTTCCCATATATTTTTACATGTTCTTAATCTCCCATAATTTTTCAAATTTTTTTATAAATTTAAAAATAGGTTAAAATATCACGCTTTAAAAATGGACAGTAGAGTCAGATTTGAATTCAAAGGAAAAATAATTTTCTGTTTTGGCTAAAACATTTAGAGGGGCTGATTAGGAACCTTAGCTACTATCCTAGGTTGATTTCCAAGCCATTTTAATCTTTAAAAATGATTTTATAAAGCTCGGGTCAAGGGTGGTGAAGTCCGGGTTTTCAAAGTTAGGAAAATAGAGCCACTTTCAAAAAGGGAATTCGGCCATGAATTATTTTTCATCCAAGATTTTCAAAATTGTTTTCAACCAAAGTACTTTTTTATTTTAGAAAATTTAATTTGATATCTTTTCCTAAGGTAGTCGGATATCTTTGTAGTTATACGGATTTCCTTATTTTAAGGAAAAAATACACTTTCATGCATTCCATTTTCCATGTTCATGCATATTATATGATATATGATTTTTGCTATGAATATTCCTATAGTATTGTTATTATTTTGATTTATACTTTGTGTTGTTATATTGTTTGTTATATGGTTTTGAATATTCCATGTTATCCTATGCTTTTTATTTAGTCATTTATTTTTGTCATATCATTTAGCATTTACTACGTTCATGCATTACTATTTTTATTTTCATGCATATTTCATGACAATATTATTTTATGTTTCATATCATTTCATGTCATATAGGTTATTCATTTCATTTAGAATATATTATGACATATAGGTTATTCATTTCATTTAGAATATATTATCTCACATAGGTTATTCATCTCATTTAGAATATATTATGTCACAAAGGTTATTCATTTCATTTAGTATATATTATGTCACTCAGGTTATTTATTTCATTTAGAATATATTATGTCACTTAGGTTATATTCATTTCATTTAGAATATATTATGACACTTAGGTTACATCATTTCATTTAGATTATTTCATGTCATTTAGATTATACTATGTCACACATATTCATATTTTTGTTTTGAAAATATAATGGTTTCAAATAAAATAAAGTTATTCTCGAATTAAAATAATTCATGAGTTCTCTTCCGGGTTGCCGGGGAGTAAATCATCAATTATCATTAATAACGGAATATCTTTCTTAAAACGAGAATCATTCAGAAAATTTTCTTAATAAATAAATTTTTTATATTTTGTCGAATTTTTGGGGAATGTAGGAACATTTTGAATTAATAAATTCCGAGTCATTTTCAATTAAAAATGGAATTATTTTTCTTAAAATTGGGAATTAATTTGAAATACCAAATTTAAAATTGACTTTTTATCGAGACTTGAGATAACACACGATTAATAAGGTACCGTTTTATACGGGCGTTGTGGGGGTGCTAATCCTTCCACGCACGTAACCAAGTCCCGAACCCGCCTCTTTGGTTTTCTCTGGTTTAAAAATGCAGACTTGAAATTGGTTTTAAAAATGTTTTAATTAATTTAAAAATATTTTACAAAACCGGTTTTAATAGGTGGCCGATCAACCTAGCCAAAAAAGATTGGTGGCGACTCTATATCTTTTTTCGAGGTTGTTTTCAAACCCTTATTTTATTTCAGGAGAAATTAAGTCGAGTTTTTCTCTGTTTTCCAATGTCACGCTTAACGAATATAAAGTCTCGCGATGAGACTTGTTATTTTTTAGGTTGCGACACTATGCATATGAGAATTTGAATGATTCCAAGTGCAAAAATGAAAATTCTAATTATCTATTTCCCCTGAAGATTGCTTTTCAATGAGAATATTCGTGCTTGATATGAGAAATGGCCATCTTTCATATTCCTTTCACTAAGAAGAAATTATCCCTAGTTACCCCCTTTGAGCCTTAGGTATTTTTTCTTTCTTTGAACCTTGACAAGGATTACCCTCTACACTGGGGGAAAAATGTGAGGAAAAATCTCCTTCAAAAATCTTGACGAAATGAGTCATCAACAAAAAGAAGGAGAAGAAAAGAAAAAAGAGAAAAAAAACACACAAAAAATGTGTGAAAAGTATGGCAAATGAAAGCCAAGAATGAAAAGAAACAAAATTAAAAAAAAAAAAAGGAGAAAGAAGTCCAAAAATGACAAATGTTTCGAAAATGAATCCTCCTCATGAAATGATGCTTGATCTGATCACCCTTAAACACATTTTGGGCCTACTTATCCTTTCTTTCTAAACCCAAACTTGGCCTATATAACATGCTTTTAAAGTCCATTTTGATCAAGCATGGGAATTTAACTTGAAGGGTTTTTCTCAGATTTAATCCTATCTTTTGAATTGTCATTTTTACCATGGAAGAATTTAGAATTCTCAGATGCATGGTGAAACATGAAAAAAAATGAAAAAGAATGTAAAAGAGAGGTTTAAGCCGAAAACCCAAAAATGGCAACTTAAAACCGAATGGGGGACACTTGGGTTGAAAACCTGCAAAGGGCGGCCCAAGTATTGATCAAATATTGAATCAATACTCTGTGTAAAGGGGGAGAAAGTATCAGAAAATCAAAGAAAAGAGGTAAAGTTCTGTCTGAAGCAGCAATGAAAGCCGAGAAGTCACCCGAGCAAATGGCTCGCTCAAAAGATATTTCATAGGAACTGAAGCAGGAAGGGTCAAGGATATTCTGGGGCATCCATACCTTCTCCTTTACATTTCCCTTTTTAATCCTTGATATTCATTTTTGTTATCTAAACCTTTTTGCAATAAATTCTTGTTGGCCCTTTCATGGCATTTGGCTGTTTCATACCATCTTTCATATATGTTATGGTGCATTTTGAATGTTGTCAAATTGAATGATGATTAGTAAACATAAAAAAGCTCTAAATAAAAAGATTTCTTTGCATTACTCTAGAGTAGATTTAAATTTTAGAAGAGGTTTGGAAACCAATAAAATTTGGAGAAACTCGTGAAAATCCATAATGCTGAAAAGCTCATCAAGTGGGGCGAACATTGGATGGACTAAACACATCAATCCATGATACTGAAGAACTCATCCAGTTAGATGAATCAGGGATAGGGTGGAGATACCGTCACAGAGTCAAAAATCTTGTGGATCACGGTGAAACTAGAGAAAAGCTCATCAAGTAGAGCAAACCATGGATATGCTGAAGACACTATCACTAAGTTAGAAAACTTGTGGATCACCGTAAAACCGTAGGTTAGAGCTCATCAAGTAGGGCAATCCATGAATAGATTAAGGACGCCGTCATAGAGTTAGGAAATTTATGAATCTCAGGGAATTCATAATGATGAAGAGCTCATCAAGTAGAGCGAAAATTGGAGTTGAGAAGATTCGTGAACCTCAACGAAATCATAGATTAAAACTTAGAACACAACCATGTAATTGCATTCATCCCTAGGGAACATGCATCTTACAAGATTCTGTAAAACCTGTCATCAACATCATTGCATTCAACTAACATTGCAGGAACTGTGGAAAGTTTTCTTTCTTAAGTCCAACATAGCTGGCACAAAAGGAAGTAAGCACTTTATCCAAAATTATCCTAGATAAGACAACCAGATTTCTCGGATATGACATCCAAAATTTTCCTGGACAAGACAACGAGATTTTTCTTGGACAAGACATCTAAATTTTTCGGACAAGACATCCAAAATTTTCCTGAACAAGACAACTAGATTTTTCTTGGACAAGACATCCAAAATTTTTGCAAATCGAACTCGTTTCCTTAAGACAGGTTCAGCCTTGATTAGTCAGGGAACTTAATTGAAGGATAAATTCTTGTATCTTAAAAAAAAGATATATGATTCTATCCCAAAATTAAATATATGTCATGTGAAAAGATTTTTTCTAAAGCTCTGTTGGGTTTGTCGGGGAGTTCGATATCCTGACACATGTCATTTATATAATGTCACTCTAAGATAGGATAAGGTCCCGGGATCACAGCCGAGATATTGTCTTCTCTTGCAAATCGAACTCGTTTCCTTAAGACGGGTCGAGCCTTGATAAGTCAGAAAACTTAATTTAAGGACAAATTCTTCTATCTTTTTTTTCGAAAAATATGATTTTATCCCAAAATTATATACATGTCATGTGAAAAGATATTTTTCTAAAAACTTTGTTGGGTTTGCTAGGGAGTTTGATGAAATATCCCGACACGTGCCGTTTATACAATTCTTGGACAAGACATCCAAACTTTTTCTGGACAAGACATCTAAAACTTTTAAGGACAAGACATCCTAATTTTTACACAAAAAGTCAAACTCGTTTCTTAAGACGAGTCGAGTCTTGATAAGTCAGGGAATTCAATTTAAAGACAAACTTTTTTGTTCTAAAGAAATCGAACTCGTTTTCTTAAGACGGGTCGAGCCTTGATTATTCAGGGAATTCAATTTAAGGACAAACCCTTTTGTTTTAAAGGAAATGAACTTGTTTTCTTAAGATGGGTCGAGCCTTGAATAGTCAGGGAACTCAATTTAAGGACAAAATTCTTTTATTTTACAGTTTACAAAAATGAAAAAATAAAACAAAATGATGAAAATTCTCCCTTTTACCCTGCACATGTGATTTCACTAACCAAACAAAATTATTGTCTATTTTATCTTTGCCTGATTCCTGATTTTCAACAATAGTCAAAGAGGGGAAGTTATAGACACCTAATTTTGTCCGGGCCCCTAAACAAGATAAATTCTCCCTCCAACTTCTCGGAATGCAAAGAATCTTCCCTCATTTTGCAAATGAGTCTCCAAGGTTTTGATTCAGAGGTCAAAACAAAAAAATCAAAAAAAAAAACAACTATAAAAAAGTCAAACCCAAAAAGTCAACGACTAAAAAAGTCAACTCTCAGTCAAAATCAAGATTCGAAGATGAATTGAACAACGGTGAAGGAATTTCGATAATCGGAGATCTACAATTGAAGATAGAGTGGTTGAAAGACAAATTGCAAAATTCAGTGTAGGAGAAAAGCAAGGAATTTTCGAATTTGGGGAAAAGTACGTAAATAATCAAATTGAATGAAATTGAAACCTCAAATTGAAGGATGATCAATAAAAAATGATATCTCAAGGTCCAATTTCACCAAGAGGAATCAATCCGAAGAAGAAGTGGACAAAATTGGAAATTGTCATTTTCGGGAAAAATAGGAAATTCTACAAATTTGGGGAAAACTGCATAAACGATAAAATTGGACGAAATTGGAGGTTCCAAATGGAATAAGATCAATAAATATGGATACTGGAAGGTCCAATTTTGAAGCAGAGTTGAAGAAAGAACCAGTTTGAAAAGAAAAAGGAAAAAAAAAGATTTAATAAATAAATGGGAAATTCAAAAATTTGGGAAAAACTATAGAGATGGCCCGATTTGGCTAAATTGAAGTCCCCAGTTGATAAATGATAAATAAATAAAAATATCCCAAGTCCCAATTTGAAGTGGATCCAAAGGAGGAGCCTATTGGAGGAGAAACGGGAAAATCAAGAAAATTCCCAATTTTGAGGAAAAATGAAAAAACTAAATCGGAGAGGAATTCGAATGTAAAAATTGGGCTTTTTCGGTCCAAATCCAATTCCATATATGACAAAGGCAGTGAAAAAAGAAAATTCAGAAATTTGGCCCGTTTCGAGTAAAACCGAGGTTTCAAGGGTTAAACGGCAATTTTGGGAACATCTGAGAAAAATAGAATTCGAGATCGAAAAATTATGAAACTTTCTAGAACTGAGTTTTAAGATGGAAAGAATGAAATGAGAAGAAGAAAACCCGAAATTGGAGCTGAAACGCAAATATGCTAAATTCAAGAGACTAATCCGCAATTTTAAAGAAAAATTTGGAAAAAAATAGAAAACGAGCTCAGAAAATTATGAAAACTTCTAGATCTGAGTCTTTTATTGGATAGAATAGAGTGGAGAAGAAAAATCCAGAATCGAAGCTCAAATGGAGATAGATAAAGTTCGGAGGCACTAAACCGAAATTTTAGAGAAACATTTGGGAAAAATGGAAAACGAGCTTGGAAAATTATGAAAACCTCCAGAATTGAGTTTTATATTGGATGGAATAGATTAGAGAAGAAAAATCCAGAATCAGAGTTCAAATGGAAATAGACAAAGTTTGGGGGGCACTAAACCGAAATTTTAGAGAAAAATCCAGGAAAAATACAAAACGAGCTCGAAAAATTATGAAAACCTCCAGAACTGAGATTTATATTGGATGGGATGGATTAAAAAAGAAAAATCCAAAATTGGCGTCCATTTGCTAATAAATTAAGTTTGGGGGCCAAAATGTAATTTTACCAAAAAAATCGAAAAGGACCATCTTGCAAATAAAAAAAGAGGAATGACCTGGAAAATTCCAGGCTATTTTTGGGCAGCTCATGGATGGAAGATGGGAGTGTGATCATCTTAGATCAAATGGCCAAGATTGAATAGCAAGATGACATTTTTAAGAAAGGACACGATTCTTCACTACTTGCCTACATGGCATTTTTGGCCAATGAGAGGCCTCCAAATTGCAAAGCCATGTGAAGGCCAAGAGCATGTGAAGGCTATGTGATGGTGCCAAATGGATTAAAATTCCACCTATAAAGATATTTTGATAGTAAGCCATATGATCATGACAAGTGGCTTAGATATTTTGTAGAGAGACAAGAATAATCTAGTTGGCATTATTGGCCAATGAGAGATTATAAAACCCTTAATTTAAGGGAAGCATCTTGCAAAAAGGTGACAAGAGCCCTTAATTTAAGGAAAGCATCATGCAAGGAGGGGATAAGAATTAGCCATGTGGCAAAGATGTTGGGAGAGCATGCAATGCATGACTAAGGCAAAAAAAAGGGAGCACTCTCACATCAATATAGAGGGGCTCGGCCAGCCTTAGAGGAAGGGAGGATTTCATTTTTTTCAAAGGCATTTTCACTACACTCTTTGGGAAGAAAAAAAAAGAAGAGCAAAGAAGAAAACCTCTTAAGGAAAAAAAAAAGAGAGAAAAAGATAATAAGCTTGGAAGGAAAGCTTAGCTAGGTAGCTATTTCTTCTTTTCTTTTTCAATTATTTACTTGGATTTCATGTTATTTTTCTTTTCTTTTCCATGTGAATGTTAACTTTCTTTGTTGAGGAATGTTAACTTTCTTTGTTGAATAAAATGTTTTCAAAATAAAGTTTCTAAAAGGTTTTTCCCTTTCTTTTTATTCTTTACAAAAATAACAAAGTTGACAAAATTTTCATACACATTTTCCACTTTGGCCAAAACCTAGGGGGCCTTATTGTGCTTGTCTTTTGTTTGATTTTCTTGCTTGCTTGTTGATTGTGGGTTTCACCATTGTGGTAGGATAGATTTTCTCCTTTGGTTTTTCTTGCAAAAAATCAAATAAAAGGTTTGAGAAGCTTGAGGATCTTGATTTTTTTTTATCAAGTGATTTTGGTTAGGTGGGACTATGTCCAAGGAACCAACCATTGAGCCAACCTTGATTTTCCTTTGCTTGATTATATTTTTTAGTTCATGATTGATTCATTTTAATAAATTTGGTTGACTATAAAATCATACATTCATACCATTCTCAACTGATTTTTGGCTAAGACCAATCAATGGTCTCTAGCCAAAGTCTCTTGTGTAAACTAGTTGAAAAATTAATGGTTTGTTAAGTTGGATATTCTAACTTTGGGAAATGTTTTCACCAAGTTTCTTTTGTCAAAATAAATAGATTTTTTATCCATATTTACTAGACTCTTACAGGAGCCTCTGGTATTTTTCCTAAGATTTTTAGAATTTTTTATCAAGGGTGAAAAAATAGTTCTCGGTAAAATAGATTTTAGTCCACTGTTCTATCTTTAAGGCAATTTCGGTCAAGGCATGCCTAGTCCGATTTTAAAACTGATTTTTCCTCATAAATAACATCATGTCTCAAGTTTGAATTGCATTTTTCAGATTTTTTCAAATTTTTATGAAGGGTAGAAAAATAGTTTTTCAAAACTGGTTTTGAGAGTCAAAAATGAGTTTTTCTAAAATAACATTTTTTTTATTTTTATTTGTAAAAGGAGGGGCTGATTAGACTCATTAGCTACTGTTTTAGGTTGTTTTCTATGTCTTCTCAAGGATAGAAATTAATTTTACAAAGATCGGGTCATGGGTAGTCAACTCGGGTTTTACAAAAATAGGGAGCCTTTTTGAGGGGTTTTAGCCATGGCCTTTTTCTACTCAAAAATTCACATTTTCTACTCAAAAATTCACATTTTCTTTAATCCGAGCCCAAAGTCATTCGATTTAAAATCCAATTTAAGTTTCTTTCAAAGGTAGTCGGACACATTTTTAGGTATATGGATATCCTTACTTCAAGGGAGAAATACATCTTCATGCATTGCATATTTAAAACGTTTAAGCACAATTGTTTTTGGACATGAAACGTTGTTACTACAATGCTGAAATTTTCTAGACCGTTTTGTAGGTGTTTGCGTGCTATAAAATTCGAGCATGAGTGTGGAAACATTTCGCATATTTGCTCAGAATTTTGGACAGCATCTATGGTGAATATGATTCATCTATAATGGCTGGTTTGGGCATGGAACATGACTGGATAAAGCGGCAATTGTTGCTGCACGCTAGTAGGCCGAACCTTGGCACCAAAGAGGCAGTTGTTGCCGAATTGGGTGCAGCTGTAAGGGGCGACCAGCAAGCTCTTTTTAGGTCATCCAGTAGCCACTATAGATGGCATACAATGGTCTAATCACAGGTTGGCAGCGGCCATTCGATGGCCAGAGAGATTGCCTACGCCTAGGACACTAAGAGTTAGAGTCCTACTCCAACAAGGAAACTGTTTCCTAGTGGGAGTGTGAATCCTAAAAGTTAGGAGAGACTTGTAGTATGGTTAGGTAAGAGTTACCTAATGAGATTTTAAGTTCCTAAATTTTAGGATAGATTGCAAACTTAAAAGACTCGGTATAAGACAATGAGATGTCTTAAAATGTTTAGGATGTTTGAGCATGCTAGAATGTTTTGTCCTAATTAAGACAAGCAACCTAAAAGTTCGGTAAAGTCTGATTTCAAGATAGCTTTCTTAATTGTTAAGATGTTATTAAAAGTGTTTTAATAGGTGGAACCAAAATTGCTAGAATGATTTGATAAGTTGTCTAAAATTTATTTGGTGACATTTATGAAAATAGTACACAAGATCACCAGGTGATATTGACTATGCATGTTTTAATTCATGCTTATAATTTGATTATGTATGCATAAAGGATGGTTATGGACTAGACCTTAGTATGACTAGGGAATGTATGGTTGAATTTTCATATTGGTATTTTTATAAATAGGGTCTGCACACCCTGCCTTCTCTTTTTCATTCCGGAGTTGTAAATTCTCTTATCATCTAACTTCGCTCGAATGTAACTCTAGGTTTCTAATAAAGCATTGTAATTGTTATATTCTTTATAGATTTAGATTTAGGATAGGAAGTTGAATTTATGTAAATTCCAAGTTTGTAAGGAGATATGGCGCCAAGAAGAAGTAACCAAGGAGATCACCAACAAAGCTTTCGAAGACTATGTATGGTATTCTCTAGGAATTTGACCAACTAGTTTCCTAATGGCTTAATAAAACTAGCTTAGAATTAGGTCCATAATCATCCTAGTAGATTGCATGTGATAGATTTATTTTGAATTATATATATGTGATGTATGTAATTAAATGAATGCTATGCATGCCAATCAAGTATGAAATCAGTGAGACCTATATAAGGGTTAAATGAAATCCCTCATTAAATTATATTGAGTCTATGTTAAGCATGATAAGTTGCCTTCCACCATCATAACAATATAACCAGAGTTCTTCCATCCGGAGGCTTGTTGAGTCACTCAAGGTCAAACTTATGTACGAACATGTTTGACTTATTGAAGGTGGGTATTACTCAACTAGGTGTTATGTTATTTGAATGCTTTCAAACTTGATCACATGACATTTAGAGACCAAGTTAGGCGAAATGCATATGATGTATTTAGGCAAAGAGTTGTCACCTAACTGGATCTAGGAGTTGCATAGAGATGTAATTGGTAAATTAAGTTACCTACTCAATTAGTTTCAACATAATGAAAGGGTTCCTAGCTTATTAAGAAGTTTAAGAGTTAAATTTCTCGAGATAGTAGTAGAGGGCCATTATTTTGTTAAATAATAAGAATAATCATTTAAGTATTAAAGCCTGATATAAATGATTACTACTTGCTATTTATTAACTATTAAATGTTTTGACATATAGGATATAAATGCTAAAATGGCAAATGCATTATCACTGAAAGCATACTTGATTGGTTTAACTGGGCCAAACTTCGTTGACTGGTTTCGCAATATCAAGATTATCTTGATAGGAAAAAGAGGCTTATGTTCTTGATGAGCGCATTCTAGATGAGCCTGTTGCTAATGCAACTAAGGAGGAGAGGGTAGCCTATAGAGTGCATAGAGATGATCTCGTACAAGCAACAAGTGTGATATTGGCTAGTATACCCGATCTCCAAAAACAGCATGAGGCCATGAATGCTCAGGATATCATCCTTAACCTTAGAGAACTATTAGCTAAAGAGAATCGCACTGAGAGATTTGACTTCTCAAAGGAATTGTTCCAAACAAAGATGTCAGAGGGAAGCCCAGTGAGGCCTCATGTGCTTAAGATGATAGGGTATATTACCCGTTTGGAGTAGATTGGATGGGTTATGGATCATGATCTAAGCATTGATCTAATCCTTACTTCACTACCTGAGAGCTATTCACAGTTTGTGTTGAACTTCAACATGAATCACTTGGAGGCTACCCTTTCTGGTTGCTGAATACGCTCACACAGGCAGAACAAACCATTGTTAAGGACAAGTCATCTGTCCATTTAGTCTCTTCCTCTAAACCGAAAGTTAAGAAGAAAAGAAATACTAGATGGGATGTACTTCCTACTTCAAAGAGTTTGAAGCCCGATGACGATGTTGTGAAGGAAGCAAAGGATAAGGATAATGCTAACAAAGCTTGCTTTCATTGTGGGAAAACAGGTCATTACAAGCGTAATTAAAAGGAGTACCTTGAGTCTACAAGGGAAAAAAGCTAAAAGGAGTTTCAACTTCAGGTATAATATGATTCACTCCTCTTGGTATACGATACCTATCATTTGGTACTAAATATGTATGACATTTTGTTGGGACCAAAGGAAAAGAGCAATGAAGCTGGACCATGAAGATGGCAACCGAGTTTAATGCTACATCAGAGCTTGCCGATCATATGGATTTTTAATAAGACATTTATTTATGATTTATTTAAAAACATTTGATGTTTTATTGGCATTGTGGGCCAATGTTGAGGATATATAATTTATGTTTTCGAAACATATTGCTTTGCTGGCATAGGATGCCATGCTTATTTAATTTCCTCTTAAATAAATCAGTTATAGAACTGTTCTATAACATAATCTTATATTATACAACTTGCAAAGTATTAGGAATACTATTTAGCCTAGTGATATGGAATTCGAATTGTTATTGAATTAATCCCTTAACATCTACATATGTAGGATTTAGTGGGAGCTATTAATAACTCTTTGAATGATAAAAGGTTCTAATAAAATTGCCATTTTTGAAAAATGCAATTAGTTGGAAACGTTCCAAGCTTGAAAGGATTGCACATTTATATTAAAGGTTTTTAAGATTAACTCTTTTGTTTTGGCTTGCAAAAAGGAGTTATATTTGGATTATTAGCTACTTGCTAATAAGTAGATTCCAATAGTTGTTATAGAAACAACTGAGCCATTTGAATTGAATCTAGGTCTCGTTGTGATCTGAATTATTAACCTTGATAATGAGATTATCATGAATATGACAAAGCACATTCTCGATGCACTTAAGCAATGTCCTTGTAGATACATAATTGTTAATCGAAAGAGTTTGGCATTGGATGTGTTAGTGATTGGCTTAGTGCAAATGGGAGTTTGTTGGTGTATGCCCTAGAGCCAATCAGATTGAGCATGGGATACACAGTCAATAAAGCATACCCTTCACTATAAAGATAGTGATATAAGGTTTTCCTTCATGTTAGTACTATAATAAGGAGTTATTAAGTACTAATCGGATGAAGCCCATAAAAACATAATGGCCTTGCAAAGAAATTATAAAGAGTTATAATTATGAGATCCTTATGCATTAGAGCCTTGTTCCTCAAACTGTTCCTAGTCATCGTATTGCCAAGATGGGGCATTGGCAATGCTCAAAGACTAGTATATGTTAAGCCTTCTTATTTATGAAGTAAGCAACCGATCTCATACAGGTTGAAGTATGGGATACTTGGGTTAACATATAGGTGTTTGTCTGTTGAACAAGTTCACTGAACATAACCTGCCAAGAGAACTTCATTTGGTAATATCACTCCAGTGTCTATGATAATGTTCTCTTAGTACCAGTCGTGTAAATCAGTCCTCAGACTTGTGATACTAGGTCATCTTGTATGGAGAGTGTCATACTTAGATTCCATCATAAACAGGTCCCAAACACGAGGATGCTTATAGTTGGGTGTTATTGGGTATGACATGAACCATACGAAGATGAATGAGTGATCTAGAGAGGATTCACCACTCCCTATGATATTGGAGACATATCTCGTTTGTTCTTAACTACGATTAACTTGATCAAGTCTTTGTCCAAAAAATGATAGATATAGGAGAAAGTTGTTTCTCTAAATTCATAAGGTTAATCATAAGTTGCGAAGAACTAATATGGATTGAACATGAGTAGACACTGCACCATGCTCATGTGCTATCTGGGATGTATGGTGAAAAGACTGTATTACACTGACAGACTGGTTGCTGAAAGGTTTTAAAAGGTCACGCTAACTTCACAATATTTGGGTGGTCATGATGGGTTGCTAGATCCCGCTCTTGATCTTTGAAAAATAAGTTAATGAGATTAACTTATGTTCATTGCCAACATATTGGGAACCTAGAGTGTCACACACATAAGAACAGATATGTATGGGTTAAACATGGTATTCTATTAAGGTAAAAATTAATGGAATAAAAGATCTATATTGAGGACTTAATTGAAGAAGTTCAATTAAGAGAGATTAAGACATAATTGAGATTTGAGAAATCCAAAGAAAATGTCTTAATGAGAAAAGAGGAATCAAGAAGTCTTATATAAACTAGTATAGTCGACTTTGACATAGTGATGTACAAGGTGAATTTCGAACGACTATGCTATATTGGAATAATGTCATGAGATGATTTTAAAAGATTAATGACATGAATTGTTCATGAGGAGAAAGAAATTTAATTGAGAATTAAATTACTTTCGTTTAGAAATTAATTTATCAAATAAATAAGCATGATAAATTAGAATGGGTCCAAAGTGACTATTTTAATTTAGGACTGTCCAGTAAGGATGGTTAGCCCAACTTAAGGCATTAAGGTTAATGGACCATTAATATTATTAGATAATATAATAGGCCTATTGATCCATCTTAAAATTAAATAGTTTATGTCCAAGTGGATTAATGAAAATCTTGTGCAACAAGCTACAGGGGCCGGCCAAGCTTAGGGGGTCAGGGTTTGTGGCTATATATATATATATCAAATATAGAGGTTGTAGCCACAACCTAAGCTTGTAATTCTACTTGAGATATACTGGTTTTGCTTGAGAGAAAGTTTGGTTTTAAGAAGAGAACCCTAACCTAGCAAAATAGTGATATCGCCACCTCCATGCAAGATTAGTGCTTGCCTCAATTCCTCTTGTTCTTGGTGTTTTCTTGTCGCCTTTTCACCTTGTTGAGTGAGATTGATTTAGGAATAAAAACACAATAGATAGATCTTTTGATTGTGATCTTAGGATCAACTTGCTAGCACAAGTGAATAGCCATACCTTAGAGAAGGATCCATCAGCTGTTCGTGTGGAACTAGCTCTAGAGGAAGGACAATTGTGCTTCTTCTGATCTTGTTCAAATTGGATCTTGGACTTGAGAGCAATTTGCGACTTGGATCTGCAACTTAAGGTTATGATATCTTAAGTAGGTAACTTCTAAATCATATGGGTGATTTATTATGTTTTGAATGCTATGAACCTATGCTAAACACAAGTCTAAGATCCTGTTGTATTCCGGGTGCTTCTTTGTTTACTTCCGTTGCACTTTGATTATTTTGTTTAAGCATGAGCCCTAGGTTTAGTAAACCCAACATTAATAGGATTTTCCATCTAGTTCATCCATCTAGTTCATTCTTTTGCCATGTCAAGTATGCCATGTCATTCATCCGTTTGCCATGTCATAATAGGATTTGCCATGTGAAACATGCCTTGTCATTCACCCATTTGGCCATGTCATTTATATTTTGCAATGTCAAGCATGCCATGTCATTAATTCTTTTGCCATGTCATAATAGGATTTGCCTTGTCATTAATTCATATGCCATGTCATTAATTCTTTTACCATATCATTAATTCTTTTACCATGTCATAATAACTATTTGCAATGCCATGATAAATATGCATGTTGTTTAATTTTTATCTTAGTAATATTTTTGCATATTTATGATCATTTCTTTATGATTTTGAAATGCATGAAAAATTATTAAAGATTTTTATAAAACAAGATTATTCCCTAGTTAAAATAATTCATGAGTTCTCTGTTGGGTTTGCCGGAGAGGATATCATCAATTATCATTAACGACATAATATATTTTCTTCAAAAATGTGAGTGATTTCAAAAAATTCAAAAAAAGGAAAAATTCCATGTTTTGCTGAGTTTGTCGAGAAATATGGAAAAGTTTATGTTAATAAATTCTAGATCATTTTAAAATAAAACATGATTTTTTTAAGGGAATTATTTTTAAACACCAAATTTAAAACCGACTTTCATCGAGACTCGAGATAACACATGACTAATAAGGTACTGTTTTATAAGAGCGTTGTGGGGGTGCTAGTCCTTCCCCGCACGTAACCGACTCCCGAACCCATACTTGTTTTCTCTGGTTCATAGCATAGACTTCAAAATTGGTTTTAAAAAATGTTTTAATTAATTTCAAAATGTTTTATAAAAAAACGATTTTAATAGGTGGCCGATCACACCTAGCCAAAAAAAGATTTGTGGTGACTCCGTTTATTTTTCGAGGTCGTTTTCAAACCCTTAATTTTAATTTAAGAGGAATTAAGTCTTCTTTTCCTGTATTTTTTCCAATGTCACACCTTAACGAAGCCGATGTCCCGTGACGAGACAGTTTTCATACTTTTTTAAGAGGTTGCGACAACAAGGTTTAAAAACCTAATAACTTTTGTTTTATAACTTGCTACTTTTCCACCAAATTCACCACCATTGAAGCCCCCATCTTTTTTTTTTCTTTAGATAATCATTTATTTCTTAAAACTATTGTTTTCATAAATTTTATTATACTTTTGAGTTTATTTTTTGTATTGTAAAGGCAAAGTGTTTCCTAAAGAATGCAAGAGTTTTATAGAAAATGAAAATACTTACATCATAGCTTGCTGAAGAAGTAAAATTGAAGATCTCCGAAGAGTTGTTGGCTTCACCATGAAAATCAAAGCAATGCAGGGCGTATCAACAGAATTATGGATGTAACAAAGAAAGTGCTCTTGTTTACTGTATCACCTCAAGGCAATTAAGTTTTTGTTATTGCAAGTGGTTGAGTATCTTTTCTTTTGAAGTATGCAAAGGTTCTAGAGGGGTTTGATAATTAATACGTATAAGTGCAAAAAACAGACAACAGATAAAGATCTCTAAAGAACTATGTGCATTACAGAGAGTCTCAAAGAAATGCCAAGTAGTTATTTTCTAAGTTTATCAATCTTCTTATTGTAGATTGAAGTACGTTGGATCTCTCCAGAATAGATGATTGTAAAGTTATGCGCAGGATGTGTCTGAAAGGAAGATCATATTTACATCCAATCATTCGGCTATAGATTTTCTTTGCTTGCAAGGATCCAAGATATATATTGTGACAGAGATGGGATTTTGAGTCCAAATGAAAATGAAAGGGTTAGTACTTAGTATAGTTACTTAATGCAATACATTGAGTTTTTTCCTATACAAAATGTTAGTATACCTTACCTTCATCTTTTGTATATGCCAAAACTCACACAGATATCTACATTTGGTAGTAACATGCTTTCAAAAGATTTAATATGCTTCATACTAATGGCAATATATAGTGCTAAACTTGTATGCTCCTTTTATTTTAGTTGAAATCAACAAAAGAACAGAGAGGCCATAAATGTCATGGCAGTCTTTTCAGTTGAAGGGGCAGAGGTAATTCCCTTAAATTTTGAGTAAATTTGTTGTCAATTTTAACTCAAAATGTGTGTTTTAAGCAATTTATCACTATAGAAATTTGCACAACCAACCTCCACCCCGTGTTGATCTTTGTGAACTTGGACAACAGTTATTCCATTAACTAATTGAAGTCTTTGTAACTTATCAGGTGTTTGAGATAAGTCCATACTTGTATGTGGTTGAATTAAGAAAATCATATGGTGATTCTACAATCTACAGTTTATAGACAGGTGCACTATTTCCCGCTTTCCTTCACTCATTCCAATTCTCTCATCTTTTTCTCAGTTTAATTCAAATATGATACTTGCAGTTATGTACAAAGCTATCAAATGACTTAGTCGTTCCTCAGGGCTAAGGGTTGGTGTCCACAGAAGTTTGATAGACTAGTTGTTGGTTGGCTCAAGCAACATTAAAGGATTGACGGTGTAAATCTTTTCCATCAGTGAGATTAATAGCAGAACTCTTTCCTTTTTTGGAGACACTTTGAGTTTATGATTTTGATATCTCCTAAAAATTTCCAATTTCTCAGTTGTGTCTAAATCAAGTGTTAGTTTAATCAGTTTGGATATCACATTGATAGAAATTTGTGCAAGTGAAAGAAAATTGCTAGCAAATGAATTAAACTATATATCCATTTGTGTTTGCAAAGATGATCACTTCTCACAAAAATTTAGCAAAAACTTGCACCCAAGTCATAGGCTGAACAACTTAGAAATTTGTCAATCTTTGAAATTGGAAGAAAGAGTCAAAATGCGACCTGTTAACTAAAGATATAAAAGAGAATTACATCCCCTAAGGCATATGTGAAAACCTTGCCTGAGAATTGTTTTACAAAAAAAAAAAAAGTAACTTTAAATCCAAATAATGCTAGTTTTTTTTGTTCTTTTTTCAGCTTAAACAGTAGAAAACTTTCTCTGCTTTAAAACAGAAGACATTTTGTATTAAGCTAAGGAGAACTGCATCTCTTACAACTCTGAAGAAAGATAAGAAGCTAATCACCATGACAAGGATAATTAAATATGCTAATCTTGCCTGCAAGCATGCATTAAATCTTAAATTCTTAATACAACAAGAATATATATGAAAATAATACAACAACTGCAACTACTACAATAAAAATAATGGCATTGGCAACAGCAAACAGAATACCCTAGTTTAGTCTACTAAAAATAAAACAAAACTATTGCAAATTTAATTGAACTTTACTAATATATAATTCAGAAAAAATAGCAATCTTCAAAAGTCCAAATATAACATATATTAACTTGTTTAACATCGGTCATCATCATACTGATATGAGCATTTGACGACCTTCAGCACTCGATTTTGCGGCTTGCAACGACATCTTTTTTAATGCTTTTAGTTGCATCAACCTCTTCATTATCCTTTGATGACACTCCCCTCGTACTTGTTGTCTAGCATAAGCTTTGGCTATGTCTGGATTGTATTTTGACTGGGGACGCACTAGATAAACGGATGCAGATGCTTCTGGCATTGTAGCACATTGGCTTGAGGAACAAGGTTGATAACTCTACTTCTATTCCTTGGGAAAATCCAAATCCAAATCAACCTCTCAATATTCAATAGTTTCAGGCCTTACGGGTTTTTTCACAGGCTTTTTAATGAAGGGAACAATCTGATCCTTAATGTTTTTCAAGTCATAAAACACTGTGCTCTTTTTAAATGTGGTTCGGCTCCACTTGTCAACCAAATCCTTAGTAAGTTTCCTATTAGAAGTTGTTTCCTCATCAAATTTTGATAATAACATAATCAACTTACCAAGACCACTCTTCTTGAATTGTTCTCTATGATCAGGTTGCTCCAAATCAATTGGAAAATCAGTTAAGATGTTCAAAATTGCGGCCCGAATGTTGGCATTGGGTAAAGCTTACATCAGGGAGGGGATCTAGCCAACTTTTCAAGAGGGATAAAACCCCATGATCCAAGAACTCTAGTTGAAGGTTTTTCTTGCATGAAACCTCGACAAGAAGAGGTAACTTTCGAAGTTTATTGATGGCTGGTTGGCCTATTCTATTAAGTTGTGCATCATCTTCCACAACAATCTCAAACACAACCATTGCTTTCTCAACAAACAAAGCAATTTCTTTACAACTTTTCTCACTCTTCTTCCTCCTTTTAACTCCATCGAAAATGGTGTTGATTTCTAGATCATCTCCATCAACCTTTCCTCCACTCCTTTTGCCATGCTATCGTTCATGATCCTGTAATCAAGAATGCTTATCTCTCAAGTTTTCTAAAATTACTCAGTTTATGGATTGAGGCTTTAAAATGGTGTATTTATAGATTTCTGAATAAGCCTAATCCTAGTCGAAAGAGGATTAACATTAGTCCATGTACCAATGGGATTTGGAAGCTTCCAAAGCCAACTCTCAGGTTGAGAACGTACAAAGCTAAAGTTTTAAATATTTTTTCTTTTATGAATTTTAAAGTGCAATTTAAGACCTTAGAGAGCATTTGGTGTTTCTCAGGAATCATATTCTATGGAATGTGATTCCTAAGAATGTGATTCCTGAGAATATAACTTTACAGCGTTTGGTATACATGGGAAAGTGCTGATTAAAATCCTAGGAATGTGATGGTAATTTTCGAAATTACCCTTATAAAAAATACAATTATATTAATTTTAATTGGTAATTTGAGTTACTTTTAGGATAAAAATATTTATTAATAATAAATTTTCAAAATTAATCTCATGTAATTGAAAAATTAAAAGACTGGATGCAAATTAAATATTTTAATGATATTTATTATTAACAAAAATTTGTACTAAATATTTAAAAAATATTTTAATTGGTAATTTGAGTTATTTTTATGATAAAAATATTTGTTAATAATAAATTTTCGAAGTTACTTTTAAGTAGTTGAAAAGTTAAAAAGGCTATATGCAAATTAAATATTATTCAAATATTTTAATGATTTTATTATTAACAAATATTTGTACTAAATATTTAAAAATAATATTTTAATTGATAACTTGAGTTACTTTTAGGATAAAAAATATTTATTAATAATAAAATTTAGAAATTACTCTCATGTAATTGAAAAATTAAAAGACTAGATCCAAATTAAATATTATTTAAATATTTTAATGATATTTATTATTAATAAATATTTATACTAAATATTTAAAAATAATATTTTAATTGATTATTTTAAATCAAATAGGAATAAGGATAATTTTGTCTTAACATTTTTTTTTTTAACTTTTCAACTACAAGGGAAAGTTACTTTGCCACCTCTCCTTATAGGAATCACATTGCAATGCTTGTGGAAAAGTAACTCCCATGGAAAAGTAACTCCCAAGGAAAAGTAACATTCCCGGGAAAGTGAGTTTTCTTTAGCATATCAAACATTGAAATCACATTCTCACTAATTAAATTCCATGGAAAGTGATCACTTTCCATCATACCAAGCCCCCTCTTAGTATATAGTAATTAAGGCAAAAACAATTTGGTTGTCCTTTTTTTTTAAGTTACATATTTTTGCTAGTGCAAAATTTTTGCTCTCAAATTTATTGAAAAGTAATAAAATTACATTAATGACATCATAATTTGTGAACATATATTTATTAAATTAAGAAATATATCTTGGCCCATTGCAAAAAAGGTATTCTTAATAATTAGAAATTAATTAATAAGTCTAATGTTTTAACTTTTCAAAATTTTTAATTAATGTACAAGTTTCACTTTAAATTTTATATAATCCAATGCCTAAAAGGATCTCATTTATAAGTAAACGTGACAAAAAAAAAAAGGAAAAGCTTTGCATCAAATAAAACAACCCTACTCTTCAATATGAATATTTTATTTATTTCTTTTAAGAAATTTTATTAATTTAATGGATTAAAGGGGAAATTTCCCACCATATTATAGGTGAATATTGAAATTTGCTATTATACTTTATTTTGATTGACATTTTCCATTGTACTTTGAGATTAATGGTAAATTTGCCACTCTACTTTATTTGATTGAATTTTGCAATTAAACTTTGATTTTTGATTGAATTTTGCCACTCAACATTGATTTTGGATGATTTGAAAACAAAATTTAACCAAAAAAAAATATATTTCTTCAAATATTTTATTTTAATAATTAACAACAATAAATTAATTTATAAAAATATTAAAAAATAAAAAATTAACATAGAATTTTTATTTTATAAAAGAAAGACTTGAAAAATTTTAAAAAAGATAAAGAAAAAAAATTAAGTTTAATTTTTATAAAATAATATTTTATGTTAATATTTTATTGTTAATTATTAAAATAAATATTTGAAAGAATATTTTTTTTATTAATTTTTTCTTCAAATCATTCAAAATTAAAATAAAGTCATAAAATTCAATTAAAAATAAAAATTTAATGGCAAAATTCAATCAAACAAAGGCAAAATAGTAAAATTCAATATTGAGTTAAAGTATGATGATAAATTTACTCTTAAAACCAAAAGTACAATGGCAAATATCAATTAAAGTATAGTAACAAATTTCAATATCCAACTATAATATGGTGGCAAATTTACCCTTTTTGTTGGGAAATCTGACCTCATGCTTATACAAAAATATCAAAATATAAGCACCGAAAAGTAAACAAAGAAGCAGCCGGATCCCTCATGATCTTTAGATCGTGATTTACATGAGTTTATAGCGAATAAAAAAATTTATTTCAACCATATGTTTTCGAGATCATACCTTCTAAAGATCTCGTAATCCAAAGTATGCTGTTCCCTATACAAACTCAGCAACTGAATGATCACTTCACAATCTCTCTGAGGCCACAAGCAACACAGGTGTCTTGCCTCCAATGGTGATCCATACGAACAAATGTTGGCACCTTCACAGGGCTCGAGGATTCATCAATGCTAGTTGGCTGATCGTCGACCAAAATCAAAATGTTCACCTTCTTTCATTTTCAGGCTAGGTCGAAAACCACAAATAACAAGAAGTGGTTCGACTAATCAATGAAAATCGATCAAGAAGAGAAGGAGGAGAACCAGCTATGTAGTGTATTTTTGTCTTGGACGAATTCTCTGAATTTTTCATTTGGAGAGAACTATTTTCTCTCTAGTCGAATTCTCTCAAAATCGAATTGCACAAGGTGAATAATTCTTATTATCATAATCTTCCTTGGTTGACCACTAGTATAGGGTAAAGTTATAGTGTTTTAACTTACTTAAAACTTCTATCTAAAGAGGAACTCTTCCTCCCAAGGTGTTTAAATTCTAGCCAAACTCTATCCCATAGATTGCTTGGCCGAATATACCCCATATTGTGTCTAGGTTCGTCTGCCCAAGAGATAGATAGGGTTAGGTGTTTGAATTAATTACAACAAACTAGTTGAGGTGAAACTCTTTCAACCTCATGCATCCCAGTTCAACCAAAACTCCAACTCTTAAAGTCGAGGTCGAACCTATCCCGGATTATGTCTATGTTCATTGCCCTATTTCACAGGGATAAGAGTTTGATTCTCAATCAATCTCTTATAATCCTAATTGGACTCAACCAGCTCGGTTTAACAAAGCTTGATTCTCAATCCGACACCTTGCTCAAGTGAAACTCTTTCACCTAGCAAGTGTTAGAGTCCTAGTTAAACAATAACTCTTAGTGTTGATTTTGGACTTAGGCATAATCGAAGCAATGTTCGTTTTAGTGAAATACAAGAAGTTAGAATTTGATTCGTAATCAAATATGAGAGACATGTTTACATGTAGACATTATCTACTTAAGACAAGCTTATCCACATTGTCATGTTAAGACATTCTTATTTGGATTTCCCAAATCCAAATTATGTCTTAACCTGTCCTAAATTGAACTTATTCAATTAGGTCATCCAAATTAACCTTTTATTCAATAAAGTCATACTTAATCAAATCCCAAGTTTAATACAACATTATTGTCCTATTGTGTGTGACCCATTAGGTTGCTAACATGTTGGCAATGCATATAAGTTAATCTCATTAACATATACTCATAGATCAAGAGTGGATTTAGGAACCCATCATGACCACCCAAATGTTGAAAAGTCAAAGTGTCCTCTTTGAAACCTTTTAGTAACCAGCCTATCAGTGTAATACGGTCATTTCACCAGATATCCCAGAAAGCACATGACCACGGTGCGGTGTCTACTCATGTTTAATCCATATTAGTTCTTGCAGCTTATGGTTAACCTTATGAATTTAGAGAAATGATTTCTCCTAAATCTATCATGCTTTGGCCAAAGACTTTATCAAGTTAACTGAAGCCAAGAACAGATGAGATATATCTCCGATATCACTTGGAGTGGTCAATCCTCTCTGGATCACTCATCCATCTTCGCATGGTTCATGTCATACCCAAAATTACCCTACCATAAGCATCCCTTTTTGGGACCCATTCGTGATGAAATCAAAGTATGATACTCCCCATACAAGATGACCTAGTATCACAAGTCCGAGTATTATTTACACGACTGGCACGTGAGAATATTTCCAAAGACACTAGAGTGACAATACCAAATGGAGTTCTCACAGCGATCTATGTTGAGTGAACTTGTTCAAAAGACAAGCACCTACATATTATCCCAAGTATCCCTCATACTTCAACCTATGAGATCGGTTGCTTACTTCACAAGTAAGAAGGCTTAACATGTACTAGTCTTTGAGCATTGCCAATGCCCCATCTTGGCAATACGATGACCAGGAATAATTTTAGGAACATGGCTTTGATGCATAAGGATCTCCCAATTATAACTCTTTATAATTCCTTTGCAAGGCCTTCATGTTCCATGGGCTTCATCCAATTAGTACTTAATAACTCTGTATTATCGTACTAACATGAAGGAAAACCTTGTACCACTAAGGAATAGAGATAGGTTTTCATTATTAATTGTATATCCATTGTCCAATTTGATTGGCTCTAGGGCATATACCAATATTTTTCACTTTAATTTAATTAATAAATTAGAGTCCTAGATTGACCTAAACTCCAAAAGTGAAAGCTAATCAAATCCTAGATAACGTAAAACTGGTTTTGCAAGGAAATAAAAACTTCTCTCTTTATGTTTTCAGTTCAGTTCTATGTTGAGAAACTGTCCATTTCCAGATGAGATTCTTGAAAGCTAAAAAGCTTGACACAAAGAGAGATAGGTTAAGTAATTTACTATATGAACTTGTTTGTCATATCATCTCATTACTTCCATTAAAAGAAACCATTCGAATATGCATCCTATCAATAGGGTGGAAGAATCTTTTCACTTTGATCTCTAGTCTTAACCTTGATGAAAATATTAAACGTTGAAAGATTTTCGTAATGGTTTCATGAATATTGTGGATAGAGTCCTCTTTGCTCGTAAAGGGATCGATGTAGATAAGTTTCGTCTCAAATATGGACAAGCTGTTAATCCTTGGAGGGCTGAAGGATGGATACAATATGTATTGTGGCATAATGTTAGAGAGCTTGAGCATGATTTAGGTGTCCCAATGGAACTATTTTTATGATGCCTACAAGGTTATTTACATGCAAGACATTAAAATTGCAAATGGAAGACAGTTTTGTACTAGAAATCCCTTGTCAGGTTTATCGTCCAGCTCTCAAGAATCTCTACCTAGAGTTGATTGAATTTTAGGATGATGATTCTGTTGAAAGGCTCTTCTCTAGCTACTTTGGGCTTGAGGAATTGGTTGTATAAAGTTGCAATTTCGAGAGTGTAACCCAATTCTATGTTTCTAACTCTATACTCAAGAGACTGACCATAAGCCATTATCCAAGAGTTTATGAACATGAGAATGAGGTTATGATTAGTGCACCAAGCCTTGTTTACTTCAAAATTCAAATATTTTCACTTCATAGCAAAATACCATTTATTAATAGATCTCCACTATTTGGTTGAAGCTTATATTGATTTTGGACCAGTTCTCAAATTTTTCTTTTTATGATTCCAGTACAAATGATCTGATAAGAGGGATAGTCATGTCCAATCCCTTCATTTATCTGTTCCACTTTCAAGATTTGTTTTCTAATACTAGTTTCTTGTTTATTTAATTTGTTATAACTGATGACTTGAAATTACTAATTGCATAAACTTATTATTGATTGATTTTTCTAGCAGAAAATTTATAACTGATTAAGTACAACTTTTACTATATTTTGAAGGATCTTCTACTTGGTCATGGTCCAATCCCTACGTACGTTAAGTAAAATGACTGATTAGAAGATTGGCCAGTGTTACCCTGAAGGTTGGGAAAGAGTGCTTAACTTTGCTCCTTGTTTTGAGACCTTGTCTTTGAGGTATGAATGAAAGAAAAACTTTGACAATCCATTTAACCTATGTAGAGAGGCAAGTGTTACTAAAGTTATTTCTCTTGTTCATAGGAACTTCAATGCTTTCAAGAAAACATTGTGAATCCACCAAAGAAAGTGCCCCTTGTTTGATGTCTCACATCAAGGCTACTCAATTTCTATTATTCTGATAGAAGAAACTGGAAGTACAAATGGTTGATATTTTCTGAAGCATGCAAAAGTTTTGGAGAATTTGATAATACATATGATTGCAAGAAAGAACTAGTGATAAAAAATCATCGAAGAACTGCTGGACTTTTAGAAATAATAAACATTGAAATAGCCGGATCCCTTAAGTTCTTTAAATCCTGATTTACATGTAGTAGATGGCAAGAAATTTTTTTATCACTCATGTAATTCGAATCTGATGGTATATGCTCTAGAGCCAATCGAATTGGACATGGGATATACAGTTAATAAAACAAACTCTTTACTATGAAGATAGTGATACTAGGTTTTCCTTCATATTAGTACGACAATATGGAGTTATTAAGACTTATCGGATGAAGCCCATGGAACATAATGGCCTCGCAAAGGAATTATAAAGAGTTATAATTATGAGATCATTATGCATCAAAGCCTTGTTCCTCAAACTGTTCATGGCCATCGTATTGCCAAGACGGGGCATTGGCAATGCTCAAAGACTAGTATATGTTAAGCCTTCTTACTTATGAAGTAAGCGACCAATCTCATAGGTTGAAGTATGGGATACTTGGGATAATATATAGGTGCTAGTCTGTTGAACAAGTTCACTGAACATGGCCCGCTATTTGCACTACATTTGGTAATATCGCTCTAGTGTCTATGGTAATGTTCTCTAGTACTAGTCGTGTAAATTAGTCCTCAGACTTGTGATACCAGGTCATCTTGTATGGAGATTGTCATGCTTTGATTCCATCACGAACGGGTCCCCAGAAGGGATGCTTATGATAGGGTGGTATTGGGTATGACATGAACCATAAGAAGATGAATGAGTGATCCAAAGAGGATTCACCACTCCTAGTGATAATGGAGACATATCTTGTTTGTGCTTGACTTCGGTTAACTTTATTAAGTCTTTGGCCAAAGCATGATGGATTTAGGAGAAAACAGTTTTTCTAAATTCATTAGGTTAATCATAAGTTACGAAGAACTAATATGGATTGATCATGAGTTTAGACACTACACCATGCTCATGCGCTATCCAGGATATTTGGTGAAAGGACCATATTACACTGATAGGATAGTTACTGAAAGGTTTCTAAAAAGTCAAGCTGACTTCACAATATTTGGGTGGTAATGATGGGTTGCTAAATCCCGCTCTTGATCTATGAAGATAGGTTAATGAGATTAACTTATGTTCATTGCCAACATATTGGGAACTTAGAGGGTCACACACATAAGGACAGTAATGTATGAATTAAACATGGTATTCTATTGAGGTAAAACTCAATGGAATAAAAGATCTATGTTGAGGACTTAATTGAAGAGTTCAATTAAGATTGATTAAGACATAATTGAGATTTGAGAAATCCAAAGATGATGTCTTAATGAAACAAGAAGAATCAACTAGTCTTATGAAGACAAGTATTGGCGACTTTGATAATGAGATATACAATGTGGTATTCGAATGGCTATGCTATATTGGGTTAATGTCATGTGATGATATTAATAGATCAATGTCATGAATTGTTTGTGAGGAGAAAGAAATTTAATTGAGAATTAAATTACCTTTTGTTTTGTTATTGATCTATCCAATAGTATGCATGAAAAATTAGAATAGGTCCAATAAGACTATTCTAATTTAAGACTGTCCACTAAGGGTGGCTAGCCCAACTTAAGGCATTAAGGTTGTTGGACCAGTATTACTACTTGTTAGTATATTGGGCCCATTGATCTATCTTAGAATTAAACTGTTTAAGTCCAAATGGATTAATGAAAGCCTTGTGCAAGAATACTACTGGCCGGCCACCCCTAGGGAGAGTAGTCAGGGTTTGCACTTGAATATATATGATATATTCTTGTTGTAGCTACCGATGATGAGAGGCATTAGACTAGGTATATTTTGGTTTTGCTTTGAGAGAAAGTTTGTTTTAAGAAGAAAAATTTTCCATAGCAAAACACCAAATCGCCATCTCCCTATGAGATTCTGCTTGTTGTCGCAACCTCTGTGTTTGGTGTGTGTCTTGCCTTTTTTCATACTTGTTAAGTGAGATCGACATTGAGAGATAAACACTATAGATAGATCTTTTGATTGTTATCTTAGGATCAACTTGCTAGAATAAGTGAATCACCATATCTTGGAGAAGGATCCATCAGCTGTTCATGTGGACTAGCTTTAAAGGAAGGACAACTATGCTTTTAGTGATCTTGCTGGATTCGAAAGCTTGTAGATCTTGGAGTAGAACGACACTTGCTGTTTGGATCTACAACTTAAGGTTACAAAAAGTAGGTAACTTCTAAATCATATGGGTGATTTAATTGTTTTAATTGCAATAAACCTATGAAAAGCGCAAATCATAGATCCTGTTGTACTTCGGGTGCTTCTTTGTTTACTTCCACTGCACTATTTTGATAATTTATTTTTAAGCATGAGCCCGGAGTAATCCCAACAGGATCATACCTACTCAAAGATTGTAACTTTGAGTTTGTTGTTCCATGCATGAATGCTGCAATGGAATGGCCATTGCACGATATCTCTAAGCTCACAAGCAACACAAGCATCTTGCTCTAACGGTGATCCACACGAATAGATGTTGGAACCTTCTCAAGGCTCAGGGATTCTCCAATGCTAGTTGGATGATCTCTTGATCAAAATCAAAAGGTTCTCTCTTTGATTTTCTCTCTGGCCGAAACTCACCAAGAAATATTCTATGGTTCAGTACAAAGAAAACAAGAAGAAAGATGAAGAGGAGGTGCGGCTACAATGGGAGAAGCCTTGGCCGAATCCTCTTGATTTTCTCTCTAGGAAAAAATAGTTTTCCTCTCAAAGGAAAACTCCATTTTTTTACAAGTGAATTTTCTATACTAAAACCCTATGGCTGGCCAGTTATCTTGGTAAAATGATAGAGTTTAAACGACATTAAAACTCCTATCTCAAGAGGAACTCTTCCTCTACAAGGTGTCATGGGTTGGCTCAACTTCTAACAATTAGAAGCTTTGTCGAACCTAGTCTTATAAATGTCTATATTTGGCTACCAAAGGATAAGGAAGATAGGAGTTTGATTCTCAATCAACTTCTTAGAATCCTAATAGGATTCAACCAGCTCGGTTTGACAGAGTTTGATTCATAATCAGACTCCTTGCTCAAGTGAAACTCTTTCACCTAGCAAGTGTTAGATTCCTAGTCAAACATTAAATCTTAGGGCTGAGCTCAGACTTAGACATTATCGAGGCAATATTCGATTTAGTGAAATACGAGAAGATAAAATTTGATTCACAATCAAATTCTTCGAAGAAGATAAACTTTTTCTCATTTTAGAAAACTCCAAATTTCGGCCAAGACAACTTATCTTAAGACATGTCTACATTTAGACATTGTGTTAACAAGACAAGCTTATCCATATTGTAATATTTAGACATCCTTATTTGGATTTCCCAAATCCGAATTATGTCTTAATCTTTCCTTAAGTGAACTTATTCATGCAGGACCTCCAAATTTAAACTTTATTCAATTAAGTCCAACTTAATTAAATCTCAAGTTTAATCCAACAATTCATCCTATTGTGTGTGACCCATTCGGTTCCCAACATGTTGGCGCTGAGCATAAACTATAATTTATGTTTTTCAACATAGTTTACAATTTATAAACATAGATCATGAGCAAGATCTAGCAACCCATGATGACCACCCAAATGTTGAAAAGTCAAGATGACCTCTTTGATGTTGGTGTATGCCCTAGAGCCAATCCGATTGAGCATGAGATACACAATCAATAAAGCATACCCTTCATTATAAAGATAGTGATACAAGGTTTTCCTTCATGTTAGTACAATAATAAGGAGTTATTAAGTACTAACCAGATGAAGCCCATGGAACATAATGGCCTTGCAAAGGAATTATAAAGAGTTATAATTACGAGATCCTTATGCATCAAAGCATTGTTCCTCAAACTGTTCCTAGTCGTTGTATTGCCAAGATGGGGCACTGGCAATACTCAAAGACTAGTATATGTTAAGCTTTCTTACTTATGAAGTAAACAACTGATCTCATACAGGTTGAAGTATGGGATACTTGGGATAACATATAGGTTCTTGTCTGTTGAACAAGTTCACTGAACATGGTCCTCCAAGAGAACTTCATTTGGTAATATCACTCTAGTGTCTATGATAATGTTCTCTTAGTACCAATCGTGTAAATTAGTCCTCAGACTTGTGATACTAGGTCATCTTGTATAGAGAGTGTCATACTTAGATTCCATCACGAACGGGTCTCAACAAGAGGATGCTTATGGTATGGTATTATTGGGTATGACATGAACCATACGAAGATGAATGAGTGAACCAGAGAGGATTCACCATTCCCTGTGATAATGGAGACATATCTTTTTTGTTCTTGACTACGATTAACTTGATTAAGTCTTTGGCCAAAGCATGATGGATTTAGGAGAAAGTTGTTTCTCTAAATTCATAAGGTTAATCATAAGTTGTGAAGAACTAATATGGATTGATCATGAGTAGACACTGTACCATGCTCATGAGCTATCCAGGATATATGATGAAAGGACCGTATTACACTGACAGGTTGGTTGCTGAAAGGTTTGTAAGAAGTCACACTGACTTCACAATATTTGTGTGGTCTTGATGGGTTGCTAGATTCTGTTCATGATCTATGAAAACAAGTTAATGAGATTAACTTATGTTCATTGCCAACATATTGGGAACCTAGAGGGTCACACACATAAGGACAGATATGTATGGACTAAACATGGTATTCTATTAAGGTAAAACTTAATGGAATAAAATATCTATATTGAGGACTTAATTGAAGAAGTTCAATTAAGAAAGATTCAGACATGATTGAGATTTGAGAAATCCAAAGATAATGTCTTAATAAGATAAGAGGAATCAAGAAGTCTTATATAAACTAGTACAGTCGACTTTGACATGGTGATGTGCAAGGTGAATTTTGAATGACTATGCTATATTGGATTAATGTCATGAGATAATTTTAATAGATTAATGACATGAATTGTTCATGAGTGTTAGGGAGGACCTGGAACAAGGCCCACAATTGTCCAGCTGTCTGAACCGAATGAGAAATCGGAACACCGAAATAGCTCCTACGCAGCTATCCTAACAGAAATGGGTTCGATTCGGTGCAATGCAACTACATCACCTATCATGCACCCTCACTCAGATGCTGACACATGGCATAATATGGACCATCCATCAGCCTATTGATGCACCCAAAAGAGTGTATCTTATTTAACCTTGCACTTAAAAAAAGAATTAATAGTAGAGTATAGTGATTAGCAAGGGTCGAGTCCTCAGGGATTGGGTTTTAATCTATGAGTTATTAGTTTATAACTTAGGTTCAAAGAAAACAAAAGAAAAGGGGGTTTTGAAATAGTTTTAAAAATAAGCAAACAAGAAAAGTAAGATGCAAGTAAGAAATAAGAAATCAAATATGAGAGAAATATGGTTAAGGTTTCATTCTCCACCACTAGACATCATTAAGAACCAATTTCAGATCTATCAATATCAACCAACTATCAAAGTTAACAACTGTAGATAACAACAAGCTCTGTTATCCCAATCTTTCCTTAGTTTGTCGTTAAATAGAACAAGCTCTCTATTTAATCTCTAACCATCAAACAACCTAGAATAAGTTCTCTAAATTCAATTTAATGGCAGCTTTATGATGAGAAAGATAGGCTGATCTAAGCAACAAACACATAAGCTCGGATTGTTCAACTTAGGTTATGTTCCACTTTGCAATTATCGAAAACTTGACCATAATCATTAATCACAAATTGCCACTTATGAATAGGAAATCAAGACAATTACACGGATCAAGACTCCTAAACTAGCATTAGACAATTATCAAGATTTATCTAGTTGGCCACCTAAACAAATCAAAACATCATCATGAACAATTTTAATGGAAGAACATAAGCAACTTTGATAGAAAACAATGGTAGATAGAATCTGAAAATCAATTACAAAACATGTCTAGGGCTTTGAAATCACCCTTAACCAAATAAGTTTAGCATAACATAAGCATGAATAATATATACATAAAACTAAAAAGAAAAATGAAAGAATGGAGAAGAAGAAGAATAATGATGATCCCTTGAGTCTCCTCAAAAGATGTCTAGTTTGTGGCTCAAAAGATGGTATTTATAGAGATTTAAAACCCTGAGAATAAGTCATTGCCGCACAAGTAAGCCTGGAGGCAGAAAAATCACGTTTTTGCCTTTTTTTAAGATTTGCGGTTAGGGTTTTTCTGGCCGCAGGGTTCTTTAGGGAGATCTTCTAGCGACATTTTGAATGACCATTTCTTATCCGATTTGGGCCCTTAATATATCGTTGGAAAGATAATCAAGTCAGCTGCAAAAGTGAAGAAGGAAGTTTCTTCCAATAAAGACTCTAACATCATGTTTTCCTTGAAACAAGCTCCGGAGGTCAAATCTGCCTGATTGCTTTTCAACCAAAAATTGATATTTTTGACTCCCAAGTCTTCTTCCATCTTGTGATTATGATTTTGTATGCTCTTTACCATCATTATTGACATCTTTTGACTTCATTCTCCTCATTGTACCTAGAATTCAAAAACATATTATAAGTAATCAAGATAAAGATCAAAAACATAACAAAAACTAAAGGTAGAAAGGCATAAAATGTATATTTTATGAGCTTATCAAATACCCCCACACTTAGCTTTTTGCTAGTCCTCGAGCAAAACAAAATAAAATAAAATAAAATAAGAAAATCTAATCTAATCCACTTTCGTAGGAAATCACGGTGGCACTTAGCATGTGACACAAGCCTTTAAACCCTAGGTGTCCCTAGGGGACGAGTTTAGTCTCGTGAGGGTTTACTAGGACGATACCCACAAACATTGAAAAACTAAAATATAAATAAACTACATATACTAAAAATATTTACTCCTAACCTTTTCAATATAAATTAGAGACAATCTTTGAACAAGTCTTATAAACTAATCAATAGCTCAAAGAATTTCACAAAAAATCATGCTTGAATGTAAATAAATGAGTTAAGCCAATATTAACATAACATATTTCAATCAAAATAGTGCATATTCAAACTTAATCTCAACTTCTCACATGGGATACTCTCATGATTTTCACTCTTTAAAGTAGTGGTAAAGTGTTTACACTCAATCAATCTCATGAAAACAGTTATACCATATGCTTCCTTGTCCACCTATTCTCCACTATTTAGATCATGCAACTTCATAAATCAAGAGGTCTTTAATCAAGGTTGTAATGGGGCCAAGGGGTAATAATGTGGTTAAAGAATAAAAAGGAAAAGATATCACAAACGTTCCAAAGACTTCATAGAATTTAGAGACAAAATAAGATTTTGCAAATAAAACTTTCTCAATATTCTTTAGAAGTACATAATCACATAGGCTGAATATTTCATGTTGAGCCTTTACTTCATTCTAACCAACCTTGTAACATTCTTTTTCTTTTCTTTAACCAAAAGTTCAAGAGATGATTCAAATTTTTTTTTTCATGGGAATGTATTTTTACAATGTTCTCTTTTCTTTTTCTCTTGACTTTTGCCTCTCTCCTCCCCCACACTTATCTTTTGTTCTAACCCAAATTTTCAAAAAGTATCCCTTGTTTTTGCAATATGTCTCAAGCATTCTAGTCATCTTTAAAATAAGGGAAAAGATATAAATGTATTTATGCCAGGTGTAGGATATGGTTACCAAAGAAATAGCTTATTCATTGTAGGCTCAAATTGGTTCACTAGGGGGATGTTCTCTTGGAACATCAATAAGGGATGGTTGTTTGGCCCTGGTTAAAAATCCTAATGCCTCTATCATATTCATGTTGTTACATGCATCAATATAGTCTCAAACGGTTTAAAGCAAGTTCTAGAGAATCATGTAATCATAAGAGCACTCAAGAAAGAAATTAGATTGATATGTATAATGCATCAATCATATAGGCTCAAAAACTCACAAGGATGATTATACAAGTCAATATTAAGTCTAAACATGCCTTTTTCTCAATCAACATATCATATCAACATTGGCTCATAAAAATTAGTATCAAGCTTAATTCTCATGAAAATCTTCTCACTAATAACCAGTTTAGACCTATGAAATTCATATCTCATCATTGTATTAAAAAGGAACTAAAACACACTAAAAATAATAATAATAATAATAAAGACTCATAAGAAAAATAGTAGACAAAAATAAAAGAAATCCTAAATCATTCCCCCCACACTTAATTCTTACATTGTCCTCAATGTAAGTCTATTAACCCAAATGAAAGAATCATGTGTAAGAGAAAAGAACTAATAACATAATAATAGGAACAACTAAGACTCAAAACAAAACAAACCCATGCAACCTAAATAATCCTAAAATACTAAACAAAAATTAACAAATAAACATAAAAATAATAAAAGAAAAAGGAAAAGAAAGCAAATCTGAGTATGGCAGGTTGTTAATTTCTTCATTAATTGGGCTGCCTCCCAATTAGTACTTGATTTAAGTTGTCCAACCTAACCAACAACCCTTCTTGGCTTTTTAGGCTTGTTAGGCTCATACATGAAACTTTCCAAATTTGAGCCTTTGATAGGAAGCTTTCTTTGCACAAAAGTGGATGCATTCTCAATTACAAGTATTATTCCATCACCCTTTGTGGTGCATATCTCATCGAGGAATGGAGCATATTTTGATACTTGTTGAATGGTATCCACAAACAAGTTGTTTAAGGTTTCCGGCATGTGTTGTTCATGTTCTTCCTCCTTGAACTTTGCAAATCTACTAGGAAAAGGTGGAGAAGAAACATTAGTAAAAAGTGGAACCTTAAACGTTACCTCAAGTGCCGAAATACTCTTATTTGGATATGTGGCTTCATTATCCTCAAGAATAGAATCCATCTCTAATTTTGTCTCATCCTCATCTTGTTCCTCATTCCTCAAGGTCACAATAGTAGCATTCTCCTTTGGGTTAATCATCGTTTGGGCAGGGAGTTCTTCAGATCTTTGTGCTACCCATCCCACCAAACTACTAGCCAATTGGCCCATTTGCTTTTCCAAACTCTGGATGCTTGCCCTTGTTTCCTGTTGAAATTGCAAAGTATCATTAACAAGAGAATAGACAAGATGTTCTAAAGAAGTACCTGAGTTTTGAGTCATATGTGATGGCTGAAAAAGATCTGGTTCTTGAGACCATGATTGATTGAAGCTAGATGGATGAGTGTAATTGGCATAAGGATCTACTTCTTGGAAATTTTTCGAGTAGCCATAATTAGTATGATCCCACCATCCCTCATGGTAAGTGTTTGAGTAATGATCATGCGATTGGTCTTGGAACCCTTGATGGCCTTGACATCCTCCCATGGCCAATTGTTGAACTAGGGAGGTGAGATTGGCTTCTTGATTCCCCATGTTCATGTATGCCACCAACTCTTCAAGTGTTAGATTGCTCAATTCCATCGTTTTTTTTTTTTCAAAATTTGAAAAGAAAAACCTGTATGTACAAGAAAATAAAACTAATTAGAACTGAAAATAAGAATAAACCAAGTACCAGATAAACTAAAGAAAGCAATCCCTGGCAATGGCGTCAAAAACTTGATGCACCCAAAAGAGTGTATCTTATTTAACCTTGCACTTAAAAAAAATTAATAGTAGAGTATAGTGATTAGCAAGGGTCGAGTCCTCAGGGATTGGGTTTTAATCTATGAGTTATTAGTTTATAACTTAGGTTCAAAGAAAACAAAAGAAAAGGGGGTTTTGATATAGTTTTAAAAATAAGCAAACAAGAAAAGTAAGATGCAAGTAAGAAATAAGAAATCAAATATGAGAGAAATATGGTTAAGGTTTCATTCTCCACCCTAGACATCATTAAGAACCAATTTCAGATCTATCAATATCAACCAACTATCAAAGTTAACAACCGTAGATAACAACAAGCTCTGTTATCCCAATCTTTCCTTAGTTTGTCGTTAAATTGAACAAGCTCTCTATTTAATCTCTAACCATCAAACAACCTAGAATAAGCTCTCTAAATTCAATTTAATGGCAGCTTTATGATGAGAAAGATAGACTGATCTAAGCAACAAACACATAAGCTCGGATTGTTCAACTTAGGTTATGTTCCACTTTGCAATTATCGAAAAATTGACCATAATCATTAATCACAAATTTCCACTTATGAATAGGAAATCAAGACAATTACACGGATCAAGACTCCTAAACTAGCATTAGACAATTATCAAGATTTATCTACTTGGCCACCTAAACAAATCAAAACATCATCATGAACAATTTTAATGGAAGAACATAAGCAACTTTGATAGAAAACAATGGTAGATAGAATCTGAAAATCAATTACAAAACATGTCTAGGGCTTTGAAATCACCCTTAACCAAATAAGTTTAGCATAACATAAGCATGAATAATATATACATAAAAATAAAAAGAAAAATAAAAGAATGGAGAAGAAGAAGAATAATGATGATCCCTTGAGTCTCCTCAAAAGATGTCTAGTTTGTGGCTCAAAAGATGGTCACGTTTTTGCCTTTTTTTAAGATTTGCGGTTAGGGTTTTTCTGGCCGTAGGGTTCTTTAGGGAGATTTTCTAGCGACATTTTGAATGACCATTTCTTATCCGATTTGGGCCCATAATATATCGTTGGAAAGATAATCAAGTCATCTTCAAAAGTGAAGAAGGAAGTTTCTTCAAATAAAGACTCTAACATCATGTTTTCCTTGAAACAAGCTCCGGAGGTCAAATGTGCCTGATTGCTTTTCAACCAGAAATTGATATTTTTGACTCCCAAGTCTTCTTCCATCTTGTGATTATGATTTTGTATGCTCTTTACCATCATTATTGACATCTTTTGACTTCATTCTCCTCATTGTACCTAGAATTCAAAAACATATTATAAGTAAACAAGATAAAGATCGAAAACATATCAAAAACTAAAGGTAAAAAGGCATAAAATGTATATTATGAGCTTATCACCTATAAATAGTCAGCCTCTAGCCTACTCCAGCACATCCCATCATAGGCCTAAAAATCGGAAAAGTGATAGAATGCCCTCTAACCAGATCAGTTTTCCCTATCTCACTCTACATTTTAAATTTCGGATATCCTAAGTGATCCTAAGTGATGCTATGTCTTTATGTGCCAAACACTTGAGGTGATACTGACTTGAGCGTCGGAGCACGCTCCGGAGGTAAACCTCCGGCGCCCCTCTCACCTTGTTGCTTTCTTACAGGAAACCATCCAACTAGTGAAGATCACTTCGGTCCCGACGAGTCCCGATGTGATCCAATGTGCCACGCACCTCTAGCAGAAGGTTGATCACATCAGTTCTTAAGTGCCTTGTACACTCGGCGAGAGAATAACCACTTCGGTTCCCAAGTGCCACGCACATCTGTTGACTTCGACCCCCATGTGTCCGATGTCCACCTAAGTGCCACTTACTTTGGCCCAAGCACACCCAACACATAAGTACTCTAGTGTCCATTCGTGTTCAGCCTTAGTCTCTGCCACTACAATGGCCACATCCACTCCAGCAGACACTCACAGCTGCGGACACTGATATTTTCACCCGCAACATTTGGTGCTTTCATTGAGAGAGCCAACAAGAAGTATGGCTCCTAAAAGGAGAGTCACTACATGGTTTGGACCTCATCAGCCACCCTGAAGTGATCCACCTCCTAGAAGGGAAAGAGAAGCAAGCAACCTCTCCCCCTCAAGTTTTTTACGCCTAAGGACACGCAAAGGGGCACATGCGTCCCCAAGTGTACACCATCTACAAAAGAGTAAAAACAAGAATGACTTGGATGTATACCATCATTGGCTAATCCTCCTCACTGGATGTATACCATCATCGACCAATCACATCCGGACAACTCATCCTCATCAGAGGAAGGACACCATGAAAGACATCAGAAGGAGGAAGAGTTGATAAGGAGTATGACCATGGAAAGACCAGCCAATCACGTTTGGTCTGAAAGACCTAGAGGAAGCCCAAAATCCCCTTGTCGACGCCATAGTAATCACCGCCATGATATATGGCTGTGTGATGAAGAGAGTCTTCTTCGACATTGGGAGCACGAGCAATGTCCTCTACTCCCACGCCATGAGAAGACTGGGAATCTCAAGGAACCAGCTAAAGCTTTTTTATTCTCTCTTGGTCGAACTAGAAAAATAAAGATGTCCCTTCTATGGGAAGCTTGATCGTGCCTCTCACGCTGGGAAAAAACCCCAGCACGGCTATGACAATGGTCAATTTTGTGGTAGTAAACGTACATTCACCTTATGATGCCCTGCTAGGGAGATCTAGCCAGAATGCTTTACGAGCCATTGGGTTGGTACTGCACCTCAAGGTAAAGTTTCCCACTCCACATGGCGTTTGAGAGGTTAAGGGAGATCAAGAAGCCGCTCAAGAATGTTAGAACATCACCACAAGGGCAAGAGAAGGAAAGACGGTCTCAGCCAAACATCTGGACAATCATCTTTAATAAAAAAAATTAAGCCAATTTTTTCTCATTTAGTTCTACATGTTCTTAGTCTCCAGTATTTTTTTTTAGATTTTTTTTTGAATTTTTAAAAATAGGCTAAAAAATCGTGTGTCAAAACTGGACAGTAGAGGCAGATTTGAATTCAAAAGAAAAACAATGGTTGAAGTTGGCTAAGGCATTTAGAGGGGGTTGGTTAGAAGCTTTAGCTATTGTTTTAGGATAGTTTTTAAGCCTTTTTAAACTTTAAAAATGATTTTATAAGTCTCGGGTTAAGGGTGGTCAAGTTCGGGATTTTAAACTTAGGAAATTAGAGCCGTTTTAAAAGGGTTTGGTAGGGGTTTTAATCTTCATTCAAGTTTTTCTTCAAAATTGTTTTCAAACAATCACAAAGTTTTGTTTTTAGAAAATCTAATTTGACATATTTTCCTAAGGTAGCCGGATATCTTTTTAGATATACGGATTTCTTTATTTAGAGGAAAAAATACATTTTCATGCATTGCATTTTCCATGTTCATGCATTGCATTTTCCATGTTCATGCATTTTATTTAATATGTGATTTTTGCTATGATATTTTTCTATGGTATTATTATTATTTCGATTGACTTTTTATGATGGTTATTGTTTGTTATATGATTTTTTTGAATATTTCATGCTATCCTATACTTTTTATTTAGTCCTTTATTTTTGTCACATTATCTAGCATATATTATTTTCATGCATATTTCATAATAGCAATATTTTATGTTTCATGTCATTTCGTGTCACTTAGATTATATTCCATGTCATTTAGATTATATTATTTAGAATAGGCCATGTCATTCAAAATATGCTATATCATTTACATTTGCCATGTCATTTAAATAATTTTATTTCATTTAGAATATATCATGTTACTTAGGATATTTCATTTCATTTAGAATATGTTATGCCATCTAAATTATATCATCTCATTTATGTTGCATTATAATAACTAGACTTTATTATATCATCTTTACTATGTCACACATATTCATGTTCATATTTTTTAAATATTTTGAAAAAGATAATGATTTTCAATAAAATAAAGATATTCCCGAGTTAAAATAATTCATGAGTTCTCTACCGGGTTTGCTGGAGGTGATATCATCAATTATCATTAATAAAGAAATATCTTTCTTTCAAAAAATAGAATGATTCAGAAAGTTTTCCAAATAAATAAAAATTTCTATATTTTGCAGATTTTGTCGGGGAATATAGGAAAATTTTGAATTAATAAACTCCAAATCATTTTCAATTAAAAATGGAATTATTTTTCTTTAAATTGGGAATTAACTTGAAATACTAAATTAAAAACCAACTTTTTACCTAGAGTTGAGATAACACATGATTAATAATGTACCGTTTTATACGGGCGTTGTGGGGGTGCTAATCCTTCCCCGCACGTAACCGAGTCCCTAACCCGATTCTTCGATTTTCTCTGGTTTATAACGCAGACTTGAAATTGGTTTTAAAAATGTTTTAAATAATTTTAAAATGTTTTTTAAAATCGGTTTTAATAGGTGGCCGATCATACCTAGCCAAAAAAGATTGGTGGCGACTCCATGTCTTTTTCCGAGGTTGTTTTTAGGCCCTCGACCTTTTATTTCAATCAAGAGGAATTAAGTTGTCTTTTCCTCTATTTTTTTTATGTCATGCTTAAAGAATAATAAAGTCTCGCGATGAGACTAGACTCGTTAATTTTTTTAGGTTGTGACAGCTTGGCGACTCCGTTGGGGACTTTAGAGAGTCAGGCCTAAAATTAGTCGTGTGTTATCAAAGTCTCGGTTTTGTTGGTTTTTACTCGGTACTTTATTTTAATTCCTTTTTTTTACAAAATAATAAAGAGAATTTTGAAAATAATAAAATGTTTTAAATATGTTCATTTGTCATGTGCATGCACATTATTATTTGTTCTCTGGTTATTTTTTTACGTATATTTATATGTTTGCTTGATTGATGCTTTACATTGTTTGATTTTATTGGGGTATTTAGAATAAGGGGTGTAGAATAGGTGGTGACAGGTTTGTTTTGTTCCTCCGCACACACTACATTTGCATTTGCATAACATGAACCCTCTACCCGGGTTCCATCCTTTTAAGTGGGAGTAAAGTAACTATGCCTTCGTGATGATCCTCCGTATGGGCTAGTAAAACACTTTCGGAGTATAAAGTACCTAATGCCTTCGTGATGATCCTTCGTACGGGCATAGGAAAATATACTCTAACAAATTGAACCCGTTTTTATCGGGGTGCCTTACTAGCCTTCACCGACGATAGTGAGGAACAATTCGGGGCCTTAGAACCGATTCACCTTCATATAGTGAACCTAGGCGAAGCCATGTCGGATTTCTGTTAGATACCCGAAGTTTAAGAACACATGGACGAACATTTCCAACCTTTTACCATCTTTCTATATGTTAGATTTTACAAATTGGGTGATGATGAACGAACATCATATCGCTTGTAATAAATTTATTATTTTGTCCCAAAGGCGTTATGCCAAAGCTCTGTTAAAATTTTTGGGACATTTTTTAAAAAAAAAAAAAGCATATTGTTATTTATATTATATTTGTGAATTTATTTCTTTACTAATCTATTTCTTTTTGTTTTCTTTTCTTTGACATGCATCATAGACTGGTCATACACTTGAAGTTTATTGGCCTATGGGTAGTCATCAACCCAAAGGACTTTCATGGAGTGTCAGGTTATTTCAATGATAGAAGATCATGCAGTAGTTAGGGCACGGTCGAAAATAATCATAGGGAAGATGGTGATTGCTTGAAGAAAGATTATGTGTCAGTATTGTCAAAAAGGGTCAAAGTGGATTTAGACAGAATAATCTCTAAGGGTTAGCCGACATTTGGAATCAGTGGAATGTATCAGAGAAAGAAGCCTTCACTCAGAAATATGGAGATATAGCACTCTTAATTCCGATTAGGGTCAATAGTGGGTTGATTCAGGCTGTGGTACAGTTTTGGAATCCTGTTTATAGATGTTTTACTTTTAACAATGAAGATATAACCCCACTGATTGAAGAATATTCAGCACTGTTATGTATTGAATATCCTAATGCTTATCAGGTATATTTGAAAGAAGTGAAACCTTCAGGTTTTAAGAGGAAAGTGGCTAGGATCACAGGAATGGATACAACATGGGTTGAAGAGTCATGTGGATACGAAGTAGAAAAATGGATGCATTCCATGGGAAACTCTCCGGCAATTGATATTGGGTTATTTGGCTAAAGAAAAAGCCAGGGACATCTTCGCTCTAGCCATCTACGGATTAATCATATTCCCGAAGATATTGGGTCATGTGGATATAGCCGTGTTTGATTTCTTTGAAAAGTATGAACAGAAGATCAACCCATCTCCGGCCATCATAGATGAAACTATCCGATCTTTGAATTTTTGTAAAAGGGAAGGACAAGGGAGAATCAAAGGGTGTGTACAACTCCTTTATATTTGGATTCAAAGTCACTTTTGGAAAATAGAAGAGGTTTCCTTCAAACCTACATGAAGTCTTTAGTTCTGATTAAGGAATTCCTTCAAAATAATTGGCCTGAAGACGGAGATGAGGAGAAATGGGTCAGCATGTTTCGGAATCTAAAATGGGAGATGGTAACTTGGAGAGCTCCATGGATGGTTCCTATGTCGATTATGTATAAATGTGGGGACAACCCGGGAGTTCGGCTACTTGAAATTTGGGGGTCTGTGAGTTATGCACCTCTGTTGGTACAAAGACAGGTTGAGTCTCGGCAATTCACACCTGTGACTCATAAGATAGGATCATCAGAGTTCACTTATGGAGAGGATGGGTATTTTGGAAAGGTGCGGGCAGTGATTGAAGCATGGAAGAAAACTCACAGGATAAAAGTGGCCAGATATGCTGACATCGTCACACCTGATTACCTGGTATGGAGAGAATTAAGGGTTAATATAAGCTATTGACATCGGATGGGGAAGAGCTCCAGTTCATGATTCTACCACCGAGGGAAGTGCCATCAGAGCTAGAAATCGCAAGGGCGGAATTTGAAAAAGAAAAGGCCCAGATAAGCAAGGAGATTGCACGACTACAAGAAGAGCTTGAGGACATGAAAAATAGGGAATCAGCTCGAGAAAGAGAAAAAGGAAAAGATCAAGAGAGAACGGGACACTACTAAAGGCGATCTTCAGGAATTACACTTGGAGAACAAGAGGTACCGCTTCGAGCTTAGATTTGAGGGGACCCTCAAGACTTCCGGGGAATATAAGCATGAGGTCAAAAACCTCCAGAAAGAGAATAACTACTGGAAAGAGAGAGCGAAGCATGAAGAAGCCCGAGCCAATCAACGGGAGAAGCAAGCTAAAGAAAGCTTACACAGTGATGTTTCTGCTGACGCATCAAGGGGCCTTGAACAAGTAGGGGTCAGATTGAAGAGCAAGGCCATTAAAAGGAGATTGTGAAAGAAAGTCCAAGATCCAAGGAAGTCACTATAGGACTAATTTTGTAATAGCACTTTGAAAAGAGAATTATGGACTTATCTTAGGCAGTGATCTTTTTATTCTATCTGTGATGTATTTAGTTATAGGAAATCAATGAAAGACCGTTCAGTTGAAATTATCCCGGGGCCAATACTTTCAAATGCATTCATATTTTATATATTTTGTTTGTTCATTCGTACATTTACTCATATTTATAATCATTCATTTTTGAAATTCATTCATATTCATACACTTAACCACTTATTTATTCCTTTTACTTGTTCATTCATTCATATTCATACACTCAACCACTTATTCATTTCGCTTGTTCATTCATTTATTCTTTCATGTTCATATACGTAGTCATGTACTTATTTATTTTATTTGATTCATTCATTCATTTACATTTAGTCATTTATTCATTCATTTTTTATAAAACATAATAAAGATATGTCAATAATTTATAATTCATGGTTTTCAAAACTAAAGGTACAATTGGTCGCACTCAGAAAGAATCGGATTTTCGACACCCTTACAATACTCGATCTCAAGCAAGAGCTATGGAGAACGATTAGCTTGCTAGAATTGAAAGAACGGAAAGAACTCAAAGGGAACTCCAGGAACAGTTGGCTAAATTTCAAGAGGAGTAACGAGAACAGATGACTAAACTCATGGAAATGATGAGTGCCATGGTGAAACAAAAAGGGCCGGGGGAGAATTCGATCACTGGGAAAATGGTGGTAAATGAAGAGGATCAACCTGAAAACATATAGAAAAAGGGCCAAGAACTACCAATTGGGGTAGCCTTCTATGTTTATATCCAGCCAGCTGCTGAGGCACAGAACAATGTTCTCGAAAAAGGTAATATGGGATTTAACCCAAATGATGTTAACGTTCCAGACTTTGAGGAACTAGCTGAAAAGGAAAAAGCAAAGATGACAGAGCTGAAGAGGGTTGAAATGGCAAAATCCCAGAAAAAGTATCAACTGCTGGAAGAGAGGCTGAAAGCCGTTGAAGGGGCGGAGTTATTTGGCAGTCTGGATCCAAAGAGATGAGTTTAGTACACGATTTGGTAATTCCCCCATCAAAGTACCAGACTTTGAGAAATATAATGGGACTACCAACCCATCAACACATCTGACCATGTACTACAGAAGAATGACAGGGCACGATGATAATGAAAAACTACTTATCCATTGTTTCCAAGATAGCTTGACAGGGTCTACAACCCGATTATACAATCAACTAAGTCATACCAAGATTCGTTCATGGACGGATTTAGCCAGGGCTTTCATGGAGTATTATAAGCATTTATCTGATATGGTACCTGATAGGCTGTCACTACAGAACATGGAAAAGAAGACTACTGAGAATTTCAAGGAATACTTGCAAAGGTGGAGGGATCTGGCTACACAAGTGCAACACCCTTTAACTAGAAAAAAACTACAGTGCTTTTCATCAATACCTTGAAAGCACCCTATTATGATAAATTGGTGGGGAGTGCCACCAAGGAATTTGCAGACATGGTGATATCCGGGGAGATGATAGAGTTTGCCATTAAGAATGTGAAAATGGAAGGGGGTGACTCTGCTACTCCGAAGAAGGTATTCCCTGCTAGAAAGAAAGAGGAGACCCACGCAGTTAGTATCAACCAATATCCATATGCACCTCCTACACCATATACACCTTCCAAACCCTATACTCCTCCGACATCTTATGCACCTCCTACACCTTATACACCTTATCCGGGGTATAATGCTTACTATCCCAATGTGAACCACCTTACCCAAAATCCATTTCCCTATATCAATATACCACAACAGCTTCCAACTGGAGTGTCCCCACAGATAAACCTCTCCCGAAACACTGTCCTAAACACTCAAGGTGCTGGACGCAATGATCAACATTCACCAAGGAATGATCAAAAACCCCAATTTGATCTGATTCCTACCACCTATGGTGAGCTATATCCCAAAATGTTGTAGAGTCAACTTGTTGCACTTGTATACCTCAAACCTCTGACACCACCATATCCATGGTGGTACAACGCAAATGTTAGCTGTGCATATCACGCAGGGATTCAGGGGCATTCGACTGAGGACTTTATTGCCTTTAAGAAGAAAGTCTAAAGTTTGATCAATACTGGGGTTGTGAAGTTTGGGACAAGGAATGGGCCGAATGTAGTAGGAAATCCATTGCCCGATCATGTTGAGAACCGGGTAAATACAGTATTGACAAGGGAAAAGAGAAGGTTGAAAAGGCATGTCAGTGAAGTCAAGACTCCAATGATTAAAGTGTGTGTCGAAATGGTAAAAGCAGGAATGGTGGAGGATAGTGACAGTTTAAAAATGGTTGCAAACAAGGTGAAGAATCGGTGCCCGTTCCATGGATATAAAAGTCGTATCATACAGCAATGTGGGGACTTTCTGTAAAAGTCCAAAAGATGATGGATGAGGGGGAAGCCCAGTTTTAGGAAAAAATAGAGAAGGAAGTAGAGGTTATTGAGAATTAGCTCGCTACGGGATATGATGACCTTTGATCATCTATTACGATGAACCAAACAAGACTACTCTAGTTGTTGAGGAAATCGCACCTAAGCTAATCATAGATTTGCCTGCTTCCTTTTCGTATAAGGAAAACAAAGCTGCACCATGGAAATATGACTGCAGCATGGTTATGCCAGGGTCTTCGAGTCAGCAAGATATCACAGGTGTGGGGCACTTAACACGAAATGGAAGGTGTTATGCTCCTGAGGCTGTTGAATAGGGATTAACAGGAAAATATAGAGGAATGGACAATGGGAAGAAAGCAGCTGAACCAATCCATATTGAGATGGATTAATTAAAAGAAGTAGAAAGGGGGTCAGCCCCGGTGAACAGGATAAAAGAGCCGGTGAACGAGAAGGAGGCTTGCCAGTTTTTAAAATTCATAAAGCATAGTGAGTATAGTATGGTTGAGCAATTGCAACGCCAACCAGCAAGAATCTCCATCTTATCTTTGCTATCGAACTCGGAGCCACACAAAAATGCCCTGTTGAGAGTGTTGAATCAGGCATATATGGCTAACAATTTATCGGTGGAAAAATTAGATAGGCTGGTGGGAAACATTGCGGCAGACGACCATATATATTTCAGTTATGATGAAATACCACATACTGGTATTGGGTCAACAAAGGCTCTTCACATAACAACCACTTGCAAGAAGTTCACAGATTATGAGTTGAAATATTCGTCGTTAGAAAAGCTGTGCTGTGCCTTAGCTTGGACTGCTCGGAGGCTCAGATAGTATGTGCTGAACCACACGACGTGGTTGATCGCCAAGCTAGATCCAATCAAGTACATATTGGAAGCACCTTCTTTGTCAGGGAGGACAGTAAGATGACAGGTTTTGTTGTTAGAATACGACATTATATATGTGAGTCAGAAAGCTATCAAGGGCAATGCAATGGCTGAATTTTTAGCAAGTCGGGCAGTGGAAGATTATGAGCCGTTGAACTTTGATTTCCTAGATGAAGATTTGATGTATGTTTTGCAAGCGGATGAGGTTCCCTTGAAGAAGAAAATATGGAAGATATACTCTGATGGGGCATCTAATGCCATGGGGCACGGAATCGATGTAGTGGTCATATCCTCAGAAGAAGATTATTATCCCTTCACTGCCAGATTGGATTTTGATTGTACAAATAATACTGCAGAATATGAGGCATGTACAATGGGCCTTCGTGCTGCCGTAGACAGAAAAATAAAAAAACAGAGGTTTTTGGAGATTTAGCCATAGTGACATACCAGTTACGCGGAGAATGGAAACTCGAGATACAAAATTAATCTGATATCGAGAATTCATACTGAGTTTATTGGAGGAGTTTGAAGAAGTGACTTTTAATTACTTCCCTCGAGAAGAAAATAGAATGGCGGATGCTCTGGCTACTTTGTCATCAATGTTTAAAGTGAATGAAGGGGCGAAAGTTGTGCCGATCAAGATGAGCATATATGAGTGTCCTGTACACTGTTTGAGTATCAAGGAAGAAGCAGATGGTCTCCCTTGGTATAGCAACATTTTGCAATACATCAAGAATCAACAGTATCTAGAGCGAGCAACAAAAATTGAAAAGAGAACTCTGAGAAGGCTAGCAATGAGTTTTGTTCTAGATGGCGATGTTCCTACAAGAAAGGGAAAGATCAAGTCCTGTTGAGATGTGTCAGGTCTGTCGAAGCTCGAAGAATCATAGAGGAAGTCCATGAAGGGATATATGGCACCCATGCCAATGGTCACATGCTTGCTAAGCAAATTATGAGGGCAGGATATTATTGGCTGACAATGAAAGGAGATTGTATCAGTTATTCTCGGAAGTGTCATAAATGCCAGATCTATACAGATACGATTCTTGTGCCGCCATCACCATTTCATGTCATGACCGCACTATGGGCTTTTTCAATGTGGGGAATGGATATAATTGGGCTTATTACCTCGAAAGCTTCAAATGGACATCGCTTCATCCTGGTAGCCATAGATTATTTCACAAAGTGGATGGAAGCTGCTTCTTATATGAATGTGACAAAGTCGGTGGTATACAAATTTGTTAAGAAGGAAATCATATGCCGATATGAATTGCCAACAAGAATTATTTCAAATAATGCCCTCAATCTGAACAATAAGATGATGAGAGAGGTGTTTACTCAGTTCAAGATCACGTATCACAATTCGGTACCTTATCGTCCGAAGATGAATGGGGCAGTAGAAGCAGCCAACAAAAACATCAAGAAGATGACTGATGTGTACAATGATTGGCATGAGATCTTGCCTTTTTCTCTTCACGCATATCGCACTTCGGTTCACACATCTACAGGGGAAACGCTGTTTTTTTTTGTATATGGTATGGAAGCAGTATTACCTATTGAAGTTGAGATTCCTTCACTTTGTGTTTTGATGGAGATTAGCCTAGAAGAAGCAGAATGGGTTAGAGCTCATTATGAACAGCTGAATCTCATCGAGGAGAAAAGATTGAAGGCAATTTGTCACGGGCAGTTGTATCAGAAAAGGATGATTCGAGCCCATAACAAAAATGGTTCGACCCAGACAGTTCCGAGAAGGAGAGTTGGTACTGAGGAAAATTCTCCCTATAGTGAAGGATCCGCGAGAAAAACGGGCTCCAAATTGGGAAGGACCCTATGTGGTAAAAGAGCTCTTTATGGAAGAGCATTGATTCTAACTCGGATGGACGGGGATGATTTTAGACATCCCGTGAATACTGATGAACTGAAGAAGTATTATGCTTAAAAAAAAAGGTATGATGCTATGCACATGGGAATTCGAATGATTCCAAGTGTAGAAATGGAAATTTTGTATATCTATCTCCCTTGAGAATTGATTTTCAAAGAGAATATTCATGCTTGATATAATGAATGGCCATCTTTTATATTCCCTTCACTAAAAAGAAATTATCCCTAGTCACCCTTTTGAGCCTTTGGAATTATTTCTTTCATTGAACCCTGATCAAGGATCACCCTCTACAGTGGAGGGCAAATACGAGAAAAAATAATCAAAATCAAGGCAAAAAAAAAAAGAGCCATTGGAAAATATGAAATCAAAAAATGGCAAATGAAAGCTAGCAATAAAAGAAAAGAGCCAAAAAAAAAAAGTCCAAAAAATGGACAAATGTTTCTAGAATGAATTCTCCTCAGGAAATGATCTTTGATCCAATCACCCTTAAACACATTTTGGGCCTATTTTATCCTTTCCTTCTAAACTCAAACCTTGGCCTACATTACGTGCTTTAAAAGTCCATTTTGATCAAGCATGGATATCTAATTTGAAAGGTTGTTCCAGAATTTATCCCATCTTTTGAATTGACATTTTTACCTTGGAAGCATTTAGAATTCTCAGATGCGTGGTAGAATACCAAAAAAAAAAGGGAGAGGTTTATCCCAAAAACCCGCAAAGGGGACTTAATACCGAATGGAGGACACCTGAGTTGAAAACCCGCAAAGGGCGGCTCAAGTACTAATTAAGGTTTGAATCAATGCTCCGTGTAAAGGGGGAGAGAGTATTTGAAAATCAGAGAAAAGGGGAACAACTCAGTCTGACGTAACTACGGAAGCCGAGGGATTACCCAAGTAAATTGTTCATTCAAAAGAAATTTTAGATGGTTTGAAAAAGGAGGGGTCTAAGATATTCCGCATGTGGAGCATCTGCAACCTATAACTTTACATTTATCCTTGATATTCACTTTTACCATTTTAAAAAAAAAATTTCTTGCAATAAATTCTTCTTATGACATTTACTTGTTTCATATTTTTCTTACATACATTTTTGAGATGCATTTTGTTTGTTATTGAATTGAATAATGATTAGCAAGCATAAAAATCTTTAAATAAAAGGATTTTAAAAGTATTACTAAGGAATAGATTTAAATCTTAGAAAAGGGTTTGGAAACCATTAATCCTGATGGAAAATTCACCAAGTAAAGGAAAACATTGAATGTGTTGGAGACTCCATCATGAAGTAAAAAATTTGTAAATTTCAGCGAAGTCAGAAACTGGAACTGTTTGACAGTTTATCTTTAGTAAAGGGTTCCTTAAGTGGGGCATCAGTGAACAATTGAAGACTCTGTCATGAACTCAGATAATCAATGAACCTCGAAGAAACCGTGGATTAGAAATCATGACACAATCATTTGATTGCATTCATCCTTAGAAAACAAACAAGCATCTGCAAAGCATGTCATTCTCATCATTGCGTTTAGCTAAAACTGCAGGAATCAGGAAAACTTTGGTTTCCCCAAATCGAACTCATTCTGTTCCTCAAACGAGTTGAGCCCCGAGACCATCATCGAGGTATGTTCCTTTCCAAATCGAACTCGTTCTGCTTCTCAAATGAGTCGAGCCCCGAGACCGCCGTCGAGGTATGTTCCTTTCATTTTCAAGTTAAATTTATTTTTTCCAAATGAATCAAACCCAGGATCATTCTTAGTATTTTTTTTTTGTTTGTAAAATCAAATTCATTATGTTTTATCAAGTGAGTCGAGCCTCGAGACCATCGTCGAGGTATTTCTTTTTGTTTTAAATCGAATTCATTCTGTTTTATCAAGTGAGTCGAGCATCGGGACCATCGTCGAGGTATCTGCTTTTGTTTTAAATCGAATTCATTCTGTTTTATCAAATGAGTCGAGCCCCGAGACCATCGTCGAGGTATTTCCTTTTGTTTTAAATTTTCTTCATTCTGTTTTATCAAATGAGTCGAGCCTCGAGACCATCATCCAGGTATTTTCTTTTATTTTAAATCGAATTCATTTTGTTTCATCAAATAAGTCGAGCCCTGAGACCATCGTCGAGGTATTTCCTTTTGTTTTAAATCGAATTCATTCTGTTTTATCAAATGAGTCGAGCCCCGAGATCATCGTTGAGGTATTTCCTTTTGTTTTAAATCGAATTCATTCTGTTTTATCAAATGAATCGAGCCCCGAGACCATCGTCGAGGTATTTCCTTTTGTTTTAAATCGAATTCATTCTGTTTTATCAAATGTGTCGAGCCCCGAGACCATCGTCGAGGTATTTCATTTTGTTTTGAAACTCGTTCTGCTTTTTAAGTGAGTCAAATACTATGTTTTAAGATCGAACCCATTTTCTTAAGACGGGTCGAACCTTGATTAGTCAAGGAATTCAATTTAAGGATAAAAGCTTCTATTTACATCTTTTTCAAAAAAAAAAAAAGGTGATGAATGATGATGATTGAAAACCCCTTTCCTTTTTCTTCACATGTGTTTTCACTAACCGTACAAAATTAGTGTTTGTTTATCTTTGCCTAATTCCTAATTCTCAGCAATAGCCAAAGAAGGGCAGCTGTAGACACCTAATTTTGTCTGAAATACTAAATCAGGTATGTTTTCTTCCTAAATTGATGATTCAAAATGCAAAAAGGCTTTTCTCACCTTGCAGGTGGTACTCCGAGACTTAGTCTACGAAAGCAGGCAAAAAAAAGTCAAACCCAAAAAAGTCAACCCAAAAAATGTCAACTACTAAAAAAGTCAACCCACTTTCAAAATCAAGATTTGAAGTTCAATTGAAAGATGGTGAAAGAATTTTGACAATCCGAGGTCTACATTGAAAAATATAGAGGAAAAGTTGGGTTACGAAATCTCAATAAAAAAGAAACCCTAATTCGGGAAATTTGGGAAAATGTGCTTGAACGATCAAATTGGTCAAAATTGAAGGTCTCAAATGAAAGATAAGCACTGACTATGGGTAATGGAGAAGCTACGTGAAAGAAAAACTGAAAGAAAAGTCAATTCAGAAGAAAATCGACAATTAGGGTTTTTGGTGGATTTCGATGAAATTTGGAAAAATTGCATAAATGGCCCGATTCGGTAAGACTAAAGCCCCTAATTGATGAGGAGTGATTAAAAAATGATAGCCCAAGGCTCAGTTTGAAGAAAATCTGAAAGTTAAACTTGTTTTGAGCAAAATCGGGTTTCGGAGGCAAAAAGGCAAAATTGGAAAATTTGGGAAAAATAGCAAATGAACTCCAAAAATTCTGAAAATTTGCAGATCTCTTTCTTAAACCATTTCGAAGAGATTGGAAAAATAAAATCTTGATTCGGAGTTCGTTTGCAAAATGGCCAAATCCCGGGTCCATTATTAAGAAATTCAAAAGGATAAATCCCAAAAAAAATAGTAAATGAGCTCCAAAAGTTCTAAAAATTTGAAGATCTCATTCTTAAATTATTTGGAAGAAATTGGCGAAAGAAAATCTTGATTCGGAGTTCGTTTGCAGAATGGCCAAATCCCGGGTCTACAATGTAGAAATTCAAGCAGATAAATCCCAAACAAATAGCAAATGAGCTCCAAAAATTATGAAAACTTCCAGATCACATTTTAAAATTATTTGGAATAGATTGGTGAAGAAAAATTTGGATTCGGAGCTCGTTTAAAAAATGGTAAAGTTTGGGTGCATAAAAGGGGCAATTTTGGATATAAATTCGAAATAAATAGAAAATGGACTCAGAAAATTTTGAAAACTTCCAGAATTCAATTTTTTTCTATTTCAAAAGTATTGAAAAATAAAATTTGAATTTGGAGTCCGTTTGCTATTTATTTAGGTTCAGGGGTCAAAAAGGTCATTTTATCGAAGAAACCAAAAAAGGCAAATTTGTAATTTAAAAAAATATGAAAGAAGAAGGAATTGCTGGGATTTTACCTCCTTTGATCACCCACAATAGAGGAGAAGAAGGAAGCTTGATCAATTTAATTCCTTAGTCACTATCAAGCTCACATGCTACCACTAGTACCTTGCAAATGGTGCCCCCTTCATCCAATGGCTTAGGTGCCTTGTAGACATCCAACGGACAAATTTAAATGCCAAGATGAAATTTTTATTTGTCATGAAAGAACCCTCATCTAATGGCCAAGAATGGAAGAACACAACTCATCCAAAGGTGGACATCCATTTGGCCAAGCAAGGAAGTGCATGGGATTGTTCTTTTTCATCCAATGGCTTAGGCCATGTACAAGGGCTGGGTACACATGTTAAGGGCTGGATTTAATCTACAAGATGTCATTTTTATGTTGTCTTCATCCAATGACCAAGAATGGAAGAGCACAACTCATCCAAGGGTAGGCACTCAAAGGGCCAAGCAAGGGAGTGCATGGGATTGATCCTTTTTTTCATCTAAGGGTTGAGGTTATTACAAGGGCTGAGTTCACATATTAAGGGCTGCTATCAATTGGAAAGATGAAATTTTTATGTTGTCATGAAAATATCTTAATCTAAGGGACAAGACTAGAGGAGAAAAAATGCAAAAATCATCCTATGGTTGAGGGGCCATTCGGCCAAACAAGAGGAAAGGGAGGAATGTTTTATTTTTTCCATATAGGCTGATCATTTAGGGGTGGAATTCAGTAGCTAATTTTGAAAATAATAGTTTTTTGAAAGAAAGAAAGAAAGAAAGCTTTTGTTAAGGTAGCCATTCTACCATTGCTACTACATTTTTTCTTCTTCTTCCTCATCCTTTATTTTTTGTTTTCCATGTGATTTCCTACCATTTATTTTACATCTTTCTTGTTTTTTTGCTTTTCAAAAATAAATAGAACAATGGTTAGGTTTCATGATATTGATGAAAATCAAGTGATAATGGTTAGGGTGGGCTTTGTCCAATATACCAACCATGGAGCTCATCTCCATATTTTTTCTACATTAGTTTTTTTATTTTTTTATTTTGAGATTGAAAAGGCTTCATGACCTTGATGAATATCAAGAGATAATGGTTAGGGGGCTTTGTCCAATGTACCAACCATAGAGCTCATCTCTTTGTTATTTATTTGCTTACTTTAACTTGCTTATTTTTATCTTGTTTATCCTTATGTATATTTACATTTTTGCTAACCATCTTGTTCTTTTGACTTATGTCATATTTTTTCATCTTGGGGCTATTTTCATATAGTTTAGTGATAACTCGTATAATTATATAGTTTTTAGTTATGTTTTATTATTGTTTTGTGTCAAATACGAGTTATTATTGTTTAGTCTAATTGTGTTTATGATCTTTTATATTTTTATGTAATTTGGTGTTTTTCACAAGTTTCTTTGAGTGATTTCAGATTACTAGAATTAAGGGCAAATCCAGTTCAGTTCCAGTTCCGACACCTTTTGCCATATCAGCTATATCTCGAGTTTCACTGAAGCAATAAGGCTGAAATTTTCACCGTGCAAAGTTAAGAGGCATATCTATCTTTTTCATGTTTTACACTTCTTGAAACGGAGTCGTTTTCCCTAGCGAAATCGACCATCAAGTTGGCTGATGTGCAATGACGTCTGTGCTGACCTGTTTTCGTATTTTGCCCATATATTCTTATCCACATCAGCAAATGAGCTGATTCCAACGGCTATGGATCAGTAAATGATAGGGGAACATTTTTCTAGAAGACCATGTGATCAGATCAGGCCTCCAAAATTGACAAAATCGACCATCAATTTGGCTGATCAAAATTGTCATACAATATGACGAAAATTGTTAGAAAAAAGCACCCACCCATTATACCTACCTTTGAAATTTGTAAAGCTTGTCTCTTGTCATTTAGCCCTCCAAAATGTGTATAAATAGAGGGCCTTGGATGATTGTAGAGGATCATATTGTACATTGGTAGGATATTAGCCATTGTAATAAAATTCTCTAAGTTTTCTTCTTCTTTCTTTTCTCTAGTTTTCTTTTTCTTTATTTTCTTCTTCTTCTTTCTTTCTTTTATTTCCTTCTTAGATTCTCTTTAATTTTATGTTTATGTTTACAATTCCTATGCTAGGCTAAACTTCTATTTGGTTAAGGGTGATTTCAAAGCCCTAGACATGTTTTGTGATTGATTTTCAGATTCTATCTATCATTAATTTTCTATCAAAGTTGCTTATGTTCTTCTACAAGAATTGTTCATGATGTTGTCTTGATTTATTTAGGTGTACAACTAGATAAATCTTGATAATTATCTATTGCTAGTCTAGGAGTCTTGATCCGTGTAATTGTCTTGATTTCCTATTCATAAGTGGCAATTTGTGATTAATGATTATGGTCAAGTTTTCAATAATTGCAAAGTGGAACATAACCTAAGTTGAACAATCCGAGCTTATGTGTTTGTTGCTTAGATCAACCTATCTTTCTCATCATAAAGCTGCCATTAAATTGAATTTAGAGAGCTTATTCTAGGTTGTTTAATGGTTAGAGATTAAATAGAGAGCTTGTTCTATTTAACGACAAACTAAGGAAAGATTGGGATAACAGAGCTTGTTGTTATCTACGGTTGTTAACTTTGATAGTTGGTTGATATTGATAGATCTGAAATTGATTCTTAATGATGTCTAGTGGTGGAGAATGAAACCTTAACCATATTTTTCATATTTGATTCTTCTTACTTACTTGTTTTCTTACTTTTAGTTTGCTTATTTTTAAAAGTATATTTATTTTTATTGGCTGGTTATACCGCCTAATTTAGTATATATATTTTTATTGGCTGGTTATACCACCTTGCATCTTATTCTTATTATTTACTTTAGTTTAAATCTGGCTTCAAAAACCCCTTTTCTTTTATTGTTTTCTTTGAACGTAAGTTATAAACTAATAAAAGAAAAGGGGTTTTTGAAGAATTACTCAAACACTTACCATGAGGAACAAGATGAGGATGAGACAAAACCAAAGATGGATTCACTTCATGAGGATAATGAAGCCACCATTCAAATTGAGAGTACTCTGACACCTCAGGTAGCTTTTAAGGTTCTTATTTCTACTAATGTTCCTTCTCCACTTTTTCCTAGCAGATTTGCAAAGTCCAAAAAGGAGGAACATGAACAGCAATTTTTGGAAACCTTAAACAGCTTGCTTGTGGATGCCATTAGACAAGTACCAAGATATGCACAATTCCTCAAAGAGCTATACCCCACCAAGAATGATGAAATAATACGTGTGGGGGAGAAGGCATTGGCTGTTTTGCAAAGAAAACTTCCTCCAAAACGCAAAAATCCGAGAAGTTTCATGTCTAAGCCAAAAGATCCTAAAAAGCCAAGAAGGGGAATTGGCTAGGCTGAAAACAATCAATCAAGTGCTAATTGGGGGAGGCAGCCTAATTAGTGAAAGCATTGCCAAACTGCCATCCTCAGATTTGCTCTCTTTTTCTTTATCTTTTTCTTATGTTTCTTTGTTAATTGTGTTTAGTGTTTTTAAGTTCATTTAGGCTGCATAAGTTTATTTTGTTTAATAGTTCTTTTCACTTACACATGATTCTTTCATTTGGGTTAATAGCATTACATTAATGACAATGTAAAAATTATGTGTGGGGGGAAGAATTTAGGATTTTATTTAGAGTGTTTTGTTTTTGAGTCTTCTTATGCTGTTTTTCTTTCTGATCCTTGTTTTGAAAATAACTAGATGTAAATATAATTTTTATTTTTTTTACCCCGGTTAAATGGCGGATAACGGTACTCCCTGATTATTTAAATCGGTTCCATCAGCTACCCACAAAACTGATATTGTATATAAATTTCTCTTCCAATTTCTCTTTCAATTTTTTTCATTTTTTTTAGGATGGATGATATTCTCACAAGATTGCAGAAACGATTTCCTCCTTTTCCTCGAAATATTTTACTGAAGCTTTACCAAGTTCGATTTGAAAGATTAAGAATGCTTATGCACAAAGGGATTCCTGGAGACATACGTTGGATAATTGAAGCCAAGGTACGTGAAGATGAATATCTTCCTGTTTTGCATTTAGCAGGTACAGGTAGAAGCACTTTTGCAAAGAAGCGACGAGCAAAGCGCATGAGTTCAAATTGCGACAAATGTGCACGATGGACGTGTAACGGTAAATGTCGTTCTATTGGGATTCCGTCCTCTAATCGAGATGATAAAATTGAATTCATTAAAGATGGACTGAGTAAGGAGAATTTGGGTAATATCCAACTTTCTCTTGAGACGCATCCTAGTGGAGACGTACAAAGAGAAATTCTTGATTTATGGCCGCAATTCCAAAGGGAATGGCAACATCTTGGGAATCTGATGTTAAAAGACCCTGTTTGCCAGCTTGTAAGAAAACTGGATGGGAAGCATATCCTCGACTCATAGAAGGCGTTTAAGCCGTTTCTGGACGTAAAACCAGAGGAAGATGTGAGCCACAATCACAACTACAATAAATGACTTCTCAGCTTTTGGTTTGATTTGCAATAACTTTATTTCGGTTTAATTTACGTGTTATTCGATTTGTGTAATTATTCTCATTTTTTTTATTTGTCTTTTACAGTTGATTTTTCTTCTCTTTTTGATTTTCTTCCTGAAATCACGCAAAAATCTTTTGTTAGGTTAACATTTTCTTCTGACAGGTCAGATACACTTTCGGCGACATTATTACTCTTGTCTGATTCACTACTCAGTCCTCTATATATTACACCATGTACTCATTCTCTTTCAGGCACTCGAAAAAAAAAAAAGAAAAAAAAAATGGAAAGTACTTCGTCCCAACGCATTAAAAAAATTTGTCTTTGGAGGTGCTTATCCAGGGAAAAATAACATATTCGCTGATGAAGCCATAAGAGTTGGAGTAATACTTGCCCAACAAAAGATCCAGTTGATTTATGGAGGCGGTAGTACGGGTTAAATGGGAGCAGTCGCTACAGCAGCACACGCCGGAGGAAGTCCAGTTCTAAGAGTCGTGCCAAAACTATTCACAGATTTTTGTGGACCTACCGTGGGTAAGGAAATACAAGTCTGAAGTATCCCTGAACGGATAACAATCATGTACCATTCTGCCGATGCATTCATTGCTTTACCAAGAGGTCTGGGTACATTGGAAGAAATAGCTTGCGTGGCTTCTTGGTCATCTTTGGTCACAAATAAGAAACCCATTGGTTTGCTTAATATTAATGGTTATTTTAATAATTTGCTTTCATATTTAGATAATGCTGTGGATAATGGATTCATGTTTTCAGAGGCAAGGAGAACCATAATTTCTGCTACAACCGTTGAAGATTTACTCAAAAAGCTCCAAGCTTATGAGTGTTTATCTGCTACGGTTGTTTCGCAAACGCTCGGAAAAAGAAAAAGAGATATGGACGAGCAAGGAGTGGATTGCACTTTGTCTTTGTGACATTATCTAACATTTTGTTTGTTGTGTCTCAGTTATAATAAGTGGTTAGCAACCTCTACAGGTAATATCTCCTAAATTTTACCTTCAAAAAAAAAAAAAAAAAAAAAGAAAGAAATTTGTGTTTTAAGCCATTTAAAAGTATTCATTCTGAACAAGGTCTGAGTAAGGGAGACTTGAGACATACCTTGTCAGTTTGATTTTAATCTTTTTATGTTTACTTGTTAATTTTTGTTTAGTATTTTAGGATTATTTAGGTTGCATGGTTTTGTTTTGTTTTGAGTCTTAGTTGTTCCTATTCTTATGTTATTAGTTCTTTTCTCTTACACATGATTCTTTCATTTGAGTTAATAGACTTACATTGAGGACAATGTAAGAATTAAGTGTGGGGGGAATGATTTAGGATTTCTTTTATTTTTGTCTACTATTTTTTTTTTATGAGTCTTTATTATTATTATTTTTTTTGTGAGTTTTAGTTCCTTTTTAATACAATGATGAGATATGAATTGCATAAGTCTAAAACAGATTTATTAGTGAGAAGATTTTCATGAAAATTGAGCTTGATGTCAACCTTTTTATGAGCCAATGTTAATATGATATGTTGATTGAGAAAGAAGCATGTTTAGACTTAATCTGACTTGTATAATCATCCTTGTTAGTTTTTGAGCCTATAATGATTGATGCATTATACAAATCAATCTAATTTCTTTCTTGAGTGCTCTTATGATTACATGATTCTCTAGAACTTGCTTTAAACCGTTTGAGACTATATTGATACATGTGACAACATGAATATGATAGAGGCATTAGGATTATAACCAGAGCCAAACAGCCATCCATTATTAATGTTCCAAGAGAACACACCCTTAGTGAACCAATTTGAGCCTACATTGAATAAGCTATCTCTTTGGTAACCATAACTTGTCCCTAACCTAAATATACTTATATCTTTACCTTTGTTCCAAAGATGAATTAGCATGTTTTGAGACAAGTTGCAAAGACAAGGAAGATTTATTGAAAATTTCGGTTAGAAACAAGAAAAAAGTGTGGGGGGAAAAGAAAGAAAAAAGTCAAGAGAAAAAGAAAGGGATCATTGTCAAATACATTCCCATATTAAAAAAAAAAAAATCTTCTCTTGAACTTCTAGTTAAAGTAAAGAAAAAGATGTTACAAAGTTGGTTAGAATGATGCAAAGGCTCAACATGAATATTTAGCCTATGTTATTATGTGCTTTATAAAAGTTTTGAGAAGTTTTATTTATATGATCTTTTTATGTCTCTAAACTTTATGAACTCTTTGGAACCTTTGTGATATCTTTATCCTTTTGTTCTTCAACCACATTACAAACCCCTTGGCCCCATTACAACCTTGATTAAAGACCTCTTGATTCATGAAGTTGTATGATCTAAATAGTGGAGAATAGGTGGACAAGCAAGAATATGGTAGAACTGTTTTCATGAGATTGATTGAGTGTAAACACTTCACCACTACTTTAAAGAGTGAAAATCATGAGGGTATCCCATGTGAGTAGTTGAGATTAAGTTTGAATATGCACTATTTTGATTGAAATATGTTATGTTAATATTGGCTTAACTCAAACAATTTACATTCAAGCATGATTTTTTGTGAAATTCTTTAAGCTATTGATTAGTTTATAAGACTTGTTCAAAGATTGTCTCTAATTTGTATTGAAAGGATTAGGAGTAAATATTTTTAGTATATGTAGTTTATTTATATTTTAGTTTTTCAATGTTTGTGGGTATCGTTCTAGTAAACCCTCACGAGACTAAACTCGTCCACTAGGGACACCTAGGGGTTTAAAGGCTTGTGTCACATGCTAAGTGCCACCGTGATTTCCTACGAAAGTGGATTAGATTAGATTTTCTTATTTTATTTTTATTGAGTCGTTGCTAGGGACTAGCATTTAGGTCATTTCCATTTTTCATATCATCTTCTATAGCATTTAGTTAGGTCATTTTACATGACATTTCTCACAACAGTTTGGTTTCTAGGCCATTCGGCCATGTGCATTTTCTCTAAGTTTTAGGTCATTTTTCTAGGCCATGATATTTGCTATTTCATTTAGACATCTAGGTCATTTACATGTCATTTAGCTTTAGGCCATTTTTATTATTCCATGTCATTTTACATGTCATTTAAGCATTAGGCCATTATCATATGCCATGTTATTTTTCCATGACATTTAGACATTAGGCCATTCTCATATGCCATGTCATTTTACATGTCATTTAGCTTTAAGTCATTTTTATTATTCCCTGTCATTTTATATGTCATTTAAGCATTAGTCTATTTTCATATGTTATGTTGTTTTTCCATGACATTTAGACATTAGGCCATTTTCATATGCCATGTCCTTTCCCATGTCATTTAGACACTAGGCCATTTTCATTATTTCATGTCATTTGCCATGTCATTTAGACACTAGTTCATGCATGTTAAGTTAGGATATCATTTATTGCATGCAAACTCATGCTAGGCATTTAGGTTATTTATGCCATGCATTTTCCATATCACTTAGGCTTTAAACCATGCATTACATGCATTCATTTTGCTGTATTTTCATGCATTTCATGTCATGCCACATGATTTATGACTTAGGCCAATCAGTGGCTCAAAGTCATGCTTACTTGAGCATACCTGTGGAAAATTAAAGGGTTGTCAAATTGATTATTCTACCTTTGTGATTTTTTTTACTTAGCCAATATTTGTCCAAGGTTTTTAAAAGTTTTAGCTACTGTTTGTGGATCTTTAGGAGAGTCTCTAACATTTTTACTTTGATTTTTAAATGATATTATCAAAGGCAAAAAAATGTGTTTGGGCAAAACAGTTTTTCATCTAGTACTCATACTTTCTCGATTTTTCTGGGTAGTCATCTTTAATCAGAAAATTAAGTCAATTTTTTCTCGTGTAGTTCTACATGTTCTAAGTCTCCAGTATTTTTCTAGATTTTTTTAAATTTTTAAAAATAGGCTAAAATATAGTGTATCAAAACCAGACAGTAGAGGCAGATTTGAATTCAAAAGAAAAACAATGGTTGAATTTGGCTAAGGCTTTTAGAGGGGGTTGGTTAGAAGCTTTAGCTACTGTTTTAGGATAGTTTCTTAGCCTTTTTAAACTTTAAAAATGATTTTATAAATCTCGGGTTAAGGGTGGTCAAGTCCGGGATTTTAAATTTAGGAAATTAGAGCCGTTTTAAAAGGGTTTGGTAGGGGTTTCAATCTTCATTCAAGTTTTTCTTCAAAATTGTTTTCAAACAATCACAAAGTTTTGTTTTTAGAAAATCTAATTTGACATATTTTCCTAAGGTAGCCGGATATCTTTTTAGATATACGGATTTCTTTATTTAGAGGAGAAAATACATTTTCATGCATTACATTTTCCATGTTCATGCATTTTATTTATTATGTGATTTTTGCTGTGATATTTTTCTATGGTATTATTATTATTTTGATTCACTTTTTATGATGGTTATTGTTTTTTATATGATTTTTTGAATATTTCATGCTATCCTATGCTTTTTATTTAGTCATTTATTTTTGTCACATTATCTAGCATATGCTATGTTCATGCATTTTTATTTTATTTTCATGCATATTTCATGATAGCATAATTTTATGTTTCATGTCATTTCATGTCACTTAGATTATATCCCATGTCATTTAGATTATATTATTTAGAATATACCATGTCATTCAAAATATGCCATATCATTTACATTTTCCATGTCATTTAAATCATTTTATTTCATTTAGAATATATCATGTTACTTAGGATATTTCATTTCATTTAGAATATGCTATGCCATCTAAATTATATCATCTCATTTAGGTTGCATTATAATATCTAGACTTTATTATATCATCTTCACTATGTCACACATATTCATGTTTATATTTTTTAAATGTTTTGAAAAAAGATAATGATTTTCAATAAAAATAAAGATATTCCCGAGTTAAATAATTCATGAGTTCTCTACCGGGTTTGCTGGAGGGGATATCATCAATTATCATTAATAAGAAAATATCTTTCTTTCAAAAAACGAGAATGATTCAAAAAGTTTTCCAAATAAATAAAAATTTCTATATTTTGCCGATTTTGTCGGGGAATATAGAAAAATTTTGAATTAATAAACTCTTGATCATTTTCAATTAAAAGTGGAATTATTTTTCTTTGAATTGGGAATTAACTTGAAATACTAAATTAAAAACCAACTTTTTACCGAGACTTGAGATAACACATGATTAATAAGGTACCGTTTTATATGAGCATTGTGGGGGTGTTAATCCTTCCCCGCACATAACCAAGTCCCAAACCCGATTCTTCGATTTTCTCTAGTTTATAACACAGACTTGAAATTGGTTTTAAAAATGTTTTAATTAATTTTAAAATGTTTTATAAAACCGGTTTTAATAGGTAGCCGATCACACCTAGCCAAAAAAGATTGGTGGCAACTCCATGTCTTTTTCCGAGGTTGTTTTCATACCCTCAACCTTTTATTTCAATCAAGAGGAATTAAGTCATCTTTTCCTCGATTTTTTTTATGTCACGCTTAAAGAATAATAAAGTCTCGCGATGAGACTAGACTCTTTTTTTTTTTTTTTTAGGTTGCGATACAAGGTTCAAACAATTTTGCAAGGAATTAGGAATCTAACCAAGTTTCTCATCTATAGCACATCCTCAGGCCAACGGACAAATTGAGTCCCAAAACAAAGACATCCTGAAAGGACTCAAGAAGAGATTGGAAAGTGCCAAGGGAAGATAGGCTGAAGAACTACCAAGAGTTTTGTGGGCACATCGGACTACTATAAAAGAACTTACGGACGGAACGTCCTTCTCTTTACCTTCGGCACCGAGGCAGTGGTTCCCATTGAAACTATGATCCCAAGCTTCCGAGTGTGCCACCACGACCCAAGTGAGAATGACGAGGGACTTAGACTAAATTTGGATCTCATAGATGAAGCAAGGGACATTGCCCAACTCAAAACAGCCTCGTATCAGGAGAAGGTGGCAAAATACTACAACAAAAGAGTCAAGAAGAGAGAATTCAGCATAGGTGACATGGTCCTAAGAAAGGCAGAAATCATACTAAGAAACACTCCAGCGGGGAAGTTAGCGCCCAATTGGGAAGGACCATACCAAGTGGTCGAGGTAAGTGGGAACGGAGCATATAGACTTCAACGCCTAGATGGATCACTTATACCTTGAACTTGGAATGCCGACAATTTGAGAAAGTATTATCAGTAGCATCCCTCTTTTAGTACTTAGGCTGCCGTAGTCCGCAAAGCCAAAAAGATGTAAAACCTCTCCTTTCAAAGGATATGAATGAAAACACATCTTCTTTTGAAATAGCACTCTTAAACTCTATCTCTTTCACACAATCCTCCTGCAACTCAAACAAAAGCATAACTCAACTTTTCACCTAATAAAATTCCATCTGTCCGAAGCCATTAATGAACCTTCAAGAGCGGCCAACCTTGACATAGGTCCGCAGGTGGAAAAACTTGTAATACAACCATATCTTGAAACAAGGTCCGACTTTGGTACTCAAGTAAAGAAGTTCAAACACTTCAGGCCTTAAGTGGAGAAGTTCGACTTGACAAAAGTTGACATCGACCCTCAAGTAAAAACACTTGGGCTACACCTCGGAGACAAGGTTTAATGGTGAAACATGAGCATGCAACCTAGAGCAAGAACCCCCTTTGGGCACGCCACTCTTGCTTCTTGTCGCAACCTATAAAATAACAAGTCTCATCGCAAGACTTTATTATTCGTTAAGCGTGACATTAAAAAAAAACCAAGGAAAAGTTGACTTAATTCCTCTAGAAATGAAGGTTTTGAAAATGACCTTGAAAAAGATATGGAGTCGCCAACAATCTCTTTTAGCCAGGTGTGATCGGCCTCCTATTAAAACGGTTTTATAAAATATTTTAAAAATTAAAAAAAACATTTTTAAAACTTCAAGTCTGCGTTTAAACCAAAGAAATCAAAGAAATGGGTTCGGGACTCGGTTACGTGTAGGGAAGGATTAGCACCCCCACAATGTCCGTATAAAATGGTACCTTATTAATCGTGTGTTATCTCAAGTCTCAGTAAAAAATCGGTTTTAAATTTAGTATTTCAAGTTAATTCCCAATTTTTCAAGTTATCTCAAGTCTCAGTAAAAAATCGGTTTTAAAGAAAAATAATTCCATTTTTTAATTGAAAATGATCCGGAATTTATAAATTCAAAATTTTCCTATATTCCCCAACAAACGTGGCAAAATATAGAAATTTTTATTAGTTTTGGAAAACTTTCCGAATCATTCTCTTTTTTTTGAAAGAAAGATATTCCTTTATTAATGATAATTGATGATATTCCCTCCAGCAAACCCGGTAAAGAATTCATGAATTATTTTAACTCGGGAATATCTTTATTTTTTATTGAAAAAATCATTATCCTTTTGAAAACATTTTAAAAGATATGAATATGTATATGCATGACATAAATAAAATGACATAGCAAAATCTAAATAATATAATGCATCCTAAATGATATGATATAATTTAAATGCCTTAGCAAATTCTAAATGAAATGAAATATCCTAAGTTATATGACATATTCTAAATGAAATGAAATGACCTAAGTAGCATAATATATTCTATATGAAATGTAATATCCTAAATCATATGATATATTTTAAATGAAATAAAATATCCTAAATGACATAATATATATCCTAAATGAAATGACCTAGGTAACATAATATATTCTACATGAAATGACCTAGGTAACATAATATATTCTATATGAGATGAAATAATTTGAATGACATGGCAAATATGAATGATATGGCATATAATTTAAATGACATAAAATATAAAATAATGCTATCATATAATTTGCATGAAAATAATAATGAAAATAATAATGCATGAACATAGTATATGCTAAATAATATGACAAAAAATAACTAAATAAAAAGCATAGGATATCATGAAATATTCCAAATCATATAATAAACAATATAACATAACTCAAAATCATAACAATATCATAGCAAAAAAAATCACATATTATATAAAATGCATGAATATGGAAAATGCAATGCATGAAAATGTATTTTTTTTCTTTTAATTAAGGAAATCCGTATATCTAAAAAGATATCCGTCTACCCTAGGAAAATATGTCAAGTTAAATATTCTAAAACCAAAATTCTTTGTGATTGTTTGAAAACAATTTTGAAAAGCTTAGATTAAAAATAAAAACTGGGTTAAACCTTTTTAAAATAGCTCTAATTTCCTAAGTTTAAAAATCCCGGACTTGACCACCCTTAAACCGAGACTTAAAAAATCATTTTTAGAGTTTGAAAAGGCTTAGAAACTACCCTAAGTCAGTAGCTAAACTTCCTAATCAGCCCTCTCTAAGTAACTTAACCAAAACAGAAAAATGATTTTTCTTTAAATTCAATTCTGACTCCACTATCCAGTTTTAAGGCACGATTTTTTACCCTATTTTTTAAAATACAAAAAATTCTGAAAAAAATACTGAAGACTCAAGACATATGAAACTACATAGAAAAAAATCAGCTTAATTTTTTGATTAAAGATGAATGCCCAGAAAAATCGGGAAAGTACGAAAATGTGGTGAAAAAAACTGTTTTGCCAAAATACATTTTTGCCTTTGATAAAATCATTTAAAAATCAAAGTAAAAATATTTAAGACTCACAAAATGACTCACAAATAGTAGCTAGGACTTTATAAAAGTTAGATAAAAATTGGCTAAGTAAAAAAATCACAAAGGTAGAATAATCAATTTGACAAACCTTAATTTTCCACAAGTGTGCTCAAGAGAGCATGACTTTGAACCATTAATTGGCCTAAGTCATTAGTCAAGTGGCATGAACATGAAATGCATGAAAAATTACAGTATGATGCATGAAATGCATGAGTTTAGACCTAAATGTCATGAAAAAATGCATGGCATCCATATAGTGGCCTACACCTAAATGAACTTGCATAGCATTTAATGTAACCTAGGTCTAAAATGCATGGACATGCATGGCAAAATAAACCTAATCTAACATCTAAAATAGGCATGGCAATAACACAAACACAATGCATGCTTAAACCAAAAACTCAACCAAATATCATGCAAATGCCAACCTATCAACTAACATAGCAAAAATGCACACATAATGCTAGAATACATGGAGTGGTCGAATGGCCTATGGTTCCTAACAAGCATGGCATTTTCACAAACACTTGGTATACTTAAACTAAAAACTCAATCAAATGTCATGCAAATACAAAACCTACCAACTAACATGGCAAAAATGCACATACAATGTAAAACACAAGGAGTAGCCGAATGGCCTCAAGCTCCAACAAGCATGGCATTTTCACAAACACTTGATATGCTAACATGCTCAACTAAAATATAACACTAAAATCATGCAAACACAAAGTAGAAATACTAAAACCAAACAAGCATTTTCACAAACACTTGATATACTAACATGCTCAATTAAAATATAACACTAAAATCATGCAAATACAAAATAGAAATTCTAAAACCAAACAAGCATTTTCACAAACACTTGATATACTAAATATAAAACATCAACAAATTTAAACATTATGAAAACAAAAAATAAAAAAATGCAAGAACATGATATTTAAATCATAAATGGCAACAAACAAAGCAACCAAATTAAATCATGATTCAAGCATATGAAGTAGAAGAACACTTAAAGCATCAAGATTAAAGAAAATAACATAAATAACATGATAAATTAAAGCAAAAACAGCAACCATAATAAAAAAAAAATATAGGCCATTCGACCATTAAAGAAAAATAAAAAAATGTAAAAATTATTTAAGAAATAGATGAAGAAAGAACTTAAGAAGTACATAAAAAACACTTATTTAAAAAAGAAAACTCACCAAATAATAATCAAAATAGCAAAAACAAGAATAAAAAATCAAGAAAGTGCAAGAGTTGGTGCTAAAAGCAACCTCAAGAAGCTATATTTCAAGCTTTATCTCTTCAAACGTTTTTTTTTCTAAACTTTTTCTTTTTGCCTCCAACAAGGAGAGAAAAAACTAAAAAAACTAAGAAGAAATCTAAAAATCAAGTCTGAAAATAAAAAATCTAGATGCTCCATATAGTGCTGGCAGAATTTTACCTCTCTTCTTCCTAGGATGTTGTCATTTTTACTCCAACCAATTTTCCATCCAAGGGCTAGTGATTCAAGGTGAAAAATCATGAAATTATCACCCTTAGATTAGCATATCAGCTGTCCATAATTACAGCTATTCAAGAATAATGTTGACACTCTCCCTCCTCATGCGTTGGCCTATGTGGCTTAATCACAATGGCTTGATCAAAAAAATCTCTAACTCTTAATTCTTGGGCATTTGATTGAAAAATCAGAAGCTTCCTCCTTCCTCTGGGCCTTGGCAGGCCAGCACTCTCTTTTCCAGCCCAAGTCTGATTTTTTGAAAGGCCAAAAGAAGCCCTTTTCGGTTGCTTGGGTGAAATGATATAGTTTTGCCCCCCGGATGCAAATAAATGGCAAACAGACTCCAAATTCAAATTTTCTTTTCTTAATACTTTCAAAATAATAAAATATTGAATTCTGGAAATTTTCAAAATTTTCCGAGTCCGTTTGCTATTTATTTGAATTTTTTCTTCCAAAAATGCCCTTTCATGCCCCCACTTTTTACCATTTTTTAAACGAGATCCAAATCAAGGTTTTTCTTCACAATCTCTTCCAAATAATTTAAAAGTGTGATCTGAAAGTTTTCATAATTTTTGGAACTCATTTGGTATTTTTTCGGGATTTATCTTCTTCAATTATTGCATAGGGGCTTGGGATTTGGCAAATTTTCAAACGAACTCCGAATCAAGATTTTATTTCTCCAATCTCTTCCAAATAATTTAAAAATGAGATTTGAAAAATTTCAGAATTTTTGGAGTCCATTTGCTATTTTTTCGGGATTTATCTTCTTGAATTATTGCATAGGAGGCCCGAGATTTGGCCATTTTGCAAACGAACTCCGAATCAAGATTTTCTTTCGCCAATATCTTCCAAATAATTTAAAAATGAGATTTGAAAATTTTCAGAAGATTTGGAGCTCATTTGCTATTTTTTCAGGATTTTCTTTCTTGAATTACTACATAAGAGGCCCGGGATTTGGCCATTTTGCAAACGAACTCCGAATCAAGATTTTCTTTCGCAAATATCTTCCAAATGATTTAAGAATGAGATTTGCAAATTTTCAGAATTTTTGGAGTCTATTTTCTATTTTTCCCAAATTTTCCAATTTTGCCCTTTTGCCACCGAAACCCGGTTTTGCTCAAAACAAGTCCGATTTTCAGATTTTCTTCAAGCTGAGCCTTGGGCTATCCTTTTTTAATCATTACTCATCCATTGGGGGCTTTGGTCTTACCAAGTCGGGCCATTTCTGTGATTCTTCTCGATTTCACCGAAATCCACCAAAAACCCTAATTCTCGATTTTCTCCCGGATTGACTTTTCTTTCGGTTTTTCTTTCAAGTGGCTTCTTTTTTACCCGTAGTCAGTGTTTACCTTTCATTTGGAACCTTCAATTTTGACCAATTCGATCGTTTAAGCACTTTTCCCCAAATTTCTCGGATTAGGGTTTTCTTTTTACTAAATCTCCAAATCCCAACTTTCGAACTCCATATCTTTCAATGTAGACCTCAGATTATCAAAATTCTTTCGCCAATTTTCAATTGAACTTCAAATCTTGATTTTGAAAGTGGGTTGATTTTTTCAGTAGTTGACTTTTTGGGGTTAACTTTTTCAGGGTTGACTTTTTTTGGGGTTGACTTTTTTTTTTGAGTTTGACTTTTTATGCTCGCCCTCTTAAACTAAGTCTCGGAGTACCACCTGCAGGATGAAAAATGTCTTTTTACATTCTGAAACCTCAATTTAGGAAGAAAACATACCTGTTTTAGTGGTCCGGACAAAATTAGGTGTCTACAGCTGCCCCTCTTTGGCTATTGCTGAGAATCAGGAATCAGGAAAAGATAAACAAACACTAATTTTGTACGGTCAGTGAAATCACATGTGAGGGAAAGGGAAAGAAGTTTCTTTTTCATTCTTCTATCATTTTTTTCTTTTGAAAAAGCTGTAAATTGAAGATTTGTCCTTAAATTGAATTCCCTGGCTAATCAAGGCTCGACCCGTCTTAAGGAAACGAATTCGATTTGCAAGAAAATAAATGACCTTGACGATGGTCTCGGGGTCTTAACCTGTATTGTTCTCATCTATGTTTAAAATTCTGGGTATCTTCTCCAGAAGCTTCGGCTATCACCACCAAAGACTTGCTCATTTTCAAAAAAATTTAAACTCTGGATATCTCCATAGAGGCTTCGGCTATCACTACCAAAAATTTTCTCACTGTTTAAAATTTGTAAAATTTTGGGTATCTCCTCCAGAAGCTTCAGCTATCACCACCGAAGACTTTCTCACTGTTTAAAATTTGTAAAAATTCTGGGTATCACCTGCAGAAGCTTCAGCTATCACCACCGAAGACTTTCTACCTTTTCAAAGGATTTTAAGACTCTGGATATCTCCACAGAGGCTTCAGCTATCACTATCGAAGATTTTCTCACTGTTTAAAATTTGTAAAATTCTGGGTATCTTCTCTAGAAGCTTCAGCTGTCACCACCGAAGACTTGTTCATTTTTTTTAAAACCGTGTTAAAATTATGGGTTCGGCGAGTTCAAAATAAAAGAAAGTACCTCGATGGTGGTCTCGGGGCTCGACTCATTTGAGAAGCAAAACGAGTTCGATTATACCTGAAAGCTTTAAGAGATGATGCAAATGCTTCATGATGCAAATGTCTTTAGTTGATGCAAACGCTTCTTGATGTAGATGCAAATGACTTAGACTGATGCAAATGTCTTTGATGCAAATGTAATTGACTTGATTTGATGCAAATTTTCTTGATGCAGATTCAAATAACTTAGATTGATGCAAATGCTTCTTGATGTAGATGCAAATGTTTAATAAAATTCTGGGTAACTCCTCCAGAAGAAGATTCCTCATTTTTCAAAATTACAAAACCCTGGATATTTTCACCAGAGGCTTCAGCTATCACCACCGACGACTTGTTCACTTTTAAAATTTGTAAAATTCTAGATATCCCCTCCAGAAGCTTTGGCTATCACCACCAAAGGTTTGCTCATTGTAAAATTCTGGATAACTCCTCCAGAAGCATTGGCTATCACCTCCAAAGACTTGCTCATTGTAAAATTCTGGGTAACTCCTCCAGAAGCTTTGGCTATCACCACCAAAGACTTGCTCATTGTAAAATTCTGGGTAACTCCTCCAAAAGCTTTGGCTATCACCACCAAAGGTTTGCTCATTGTAAAATTCTGGGTAACTCCTCCAGAAGCTTTGGCTATCACTACCAAAGGTTTTGCTCATTGTAAAATTCTGGGTAACTCCTCCAGAATCTTTGGCTATCACCACCAAAGGTTTGCTCATTATAAAATTCTGGGTAACTCCTCCAGAAGCTTTGGCTATCACCACCAAAGGTTTGCTCATTGTAAAATTCATGTTAAAAATTATACCCAAAAGCTTTGAGAAATGATGCAGATGCATATGTCTTTAACAAGGTGCTCATGCTTCATGGTGCAAATGTAAATGGCTTTGATTGATGTAAATGTTTCTTGGTGCAAAAGCAAATGGCCTGGATTGATGCCCATGTTTCATGATACAGATTCCCCTACTAATTGTGTTCATATAACTGTTTATGAATGGTGTAACTACAATTACCACACAATAATGAAAATACAATGATTCTAGAAATCATACAATTGCTTGAGATGACTGACGCAAATGCGAATTCCATGAAGAATGTAAATGTAAAGGTAAAATGCAGATGCTTATGGAATAATGCCAATACAAATACCCATGAATAATGCAAATGCTTGCCGACACTGTGCAGATGCAAAAGCTCGATAAAGAGATGAGTGCTCCTGAGTGATACAAATGCCCCCGGTTGTTTTTCTAGACTTTGGCTTAGCCTTTCAAATTCATTTTTCCTCTTCAAATCAGAGTATATCTTCAATTCATTTTGGCTATTCTCTTTGCCCCAACAGTTTTCAAACTTTCATCAACAGAGATCTGAATCGGGTTCTATTTCTTCTTCTCATATCTGGAAGTCAAGACCTATCCTGGCAGTTCTATACCTTTGGGTTAGAAAAATCCTTGTCTCATGTCAACATTAAAATAGGTATTTCAAAAAATATATCTTTATTTGTTTTCTCATTTTGAAAACTTTTGAACAAAAAATATAAACCCCACAATGTGTGATGTACAAATCTTTTGAAGATTGATGATTATTGTTAGAAATTTCTCTAAGTATCAATCTGGGTTTTTTCAACTGGGATAGGCAAGGCTAGGTATAACAAGATTCTGGCTTTTCCAGGAAAACTTCATGACAACAATGTATATCCCTTCTAGGCTCACAACTGGAACAGGTTTTATAAATCATGAATCCATTGAGAACCAAACAAATTCAACATTCTTTTAGTTTCATATCAAGGCATTTCGACAAGCGTCAAGATTGGCCAGGATGTTTAAACCGGAAAGTTTAATCTTGGAGAATTTTTTTTCAGTTTTTTGAAGACAATCCTCTGAATGAGAGCTGACAATATGGGAGATTCAGGAATTCTTATATGTTTCTCGATGACCACTTTTTTAAGATGACCTTCTCTTTTTGTGGTATCAGCACTTTCATAGATGGCATCAAAAATTTCCATTTTACTCTAGACCGCCAATGTTTTGGTTTTCACCCTAGAGTCATATTCTTTCCAATTTTTCTCTCTTTTTTTTTATTTTTTTTATTTTACCATACACTTGAGAATTATAAATTCTTCCTTACTGAAATGATAATTCGATGGGATGGGATAAAAGCTGAGAAAAAACCTTTCAAATTAAATATTCATGCTTGATCAAAATGGACTTTTAAAGCACGTAATGTAGGCCATGGCTCAGGGTTCAGAAAAAAAGGATAAATAGGCCCAAAATATGTGTTTGAATAAATAGGCCCAAAATATGTGTTTGAGGGTAATCAGATCAAGGATCATTTCTTGAGGAGGATTCTCTTTGAAGCATTTTCCCTTTGGGACTTTTCATTCCTTTTGACTTTTGCGTCTTTTCTTCTTCGTTCTTGGCTTTCAATTTGCCATGTCTTTCATATATTTTTTTTCATTTTGCTGCCTTTTTCCACAGAGTGAGCCCGTATTTATTCGGGGCTCCATTTGCTTTGCATCTGTCTTTGAGCTAGGATTCATTCCTCCATGTTCTCTAAAAGATCTTTCCTCGCATTTGCCCTCCAGTGTAGAGGGTGATCCTTGATCAGGGTTCAAAGAAGAAAGAATTCTTTTGGCTCAAAAGGGGTGACTATGGATAATAATTTTTTCTTGTGAAAGGGATATGAAAGATGGCCATTTCTCATACCAAGCACAAATATTCTCATTGAAAAGTAATCCTCAGGGGAAATAGATAATCAAAATTTCTTTTTGCACTTGAAATCATCCGAATTCTCATATGCATGATATCACAATTTTTTATATCGCATGCCCCAATAATTCATGCGTTAGTCCATCCTTATTCACCATGTATCCATTATTTCCACATATGATGCCCCAATTTGATTAACCATGAGAATTTGTATCAACGAATAACATAGCAAGTCTAGGTCTATTTTGAAAAGTCTGAGTTTTCAATCTGAGTTCTTTGAAGAGACGAGAAAAATATGACCTAAAAATGGGTTTTCTCTGGGATATGGGATAATCTGGTTTGTCATTGTGCTCCAAGGTATTAATCATGAAGTGATTTTTGGGTAATTGAAGTTTTATGGTCATTGGAAAAGGTCATGAATGGTTTTAGCACAAATCTTGATACACATCAAATTACCAAAATCTAGATTCTTGAAAGAATGTCTCATTTGTTTGAATTTCAAGGAATTCGAAAAAATTTCAAAAAGTTCGTTCCTTTGTTCATAGCCTAGACTAGGATTTACATCCTTGCTTATTCTGCAATGACAATGTGTTTTTTTTTTTTTTTTTGAAGTTCAATCATTCATATTCCTTGAAGCATTAGGTCTTTCAAGTGTTCTTGATTCAAGGTTTTGGCATAGAGAAGCCTAAAAAAGAGGGGGGGAGAGTGTTGGGTCATTTCTAACAATGATCAACAATATTCTCGAGACTGTCCATTATTAAAAATTCCTTAATGCTTGTTTTTTCAAATTCAAATTATTGTTAAAACACAACAAACACAAAGCATTTAAAATTCAATATTCATTTAATTCATGTAGATGTTTACATGAGACAAGTGTTTTCATCATCACAGTGTATAGAACTACATGCGTCAAAAACATAATATGATCATGCACCATGTTTCTTATGACACTTGGCTTTCCCATCTTCAAAACTTATCGAATCAGCCTTGATGAGATCCTTAACCTTGTACTTCAAAGCGGGGCAGTTCTCTGTTGAGTGACCTTGACTGCCAGAATGATAACCACAACACTCATTAGCATCATACCAGCTCGAATAAAGGGGCTTCAGAGGCTCTAATTGCATGGGTGTCAGAAGATGATTCTGGATGAGTTGAGGTAATAGCTCACTGTATGTCACAAGAATCGGGTCAACCTGATTTCTTTTTCGCTTTTTATGCCCCCTTCGATTATTCCCAAAGGTGTTCGATTGATAAACAGATGTAAATTCTGGTGTAGTTGCAGTCATTGATTGGTAGGGATAAAAACCTTGAGAGACATTATTCAGGGTAGAGTAAAATTGCTGATACGAGGAGAATTGGGGAGGTGAGGCAAAGCCTTCCACGACTTGGGTATCTTCTTTTTTCTTTTCAGATGCCCCCTTTTTCTTGGTATTGGATGTTCTTTCTCCTTCAATTTTCCCATCCCTGGTAGCATTCTCAATCATCTCCCCTGAAATTACCATGTCCAAAAAATTCTTCGTGGTGTTGCCGACATGTATATCATAGTACGGGGCCTGCAGTGTATTCACAAAATGACAGTGGTTTCCTTCTGAGTTAAGGGCAGTTGTACTTGGGCGGCCAGGCTCATCCATCATTGCGCATATTCTTTGAAGCTCTCAGTAGCTCTTTTCTTCATATGTTGCAAGGTGAGACGGTCAGGTGTCATGTCGGTCATATGCTTGTACTGGTTTAGAAAAACCTTAGCCAGGTCATTCCAAGAGCGAATCTGATCCTTGCTCAACTGACTATACCACCTAATTGCGGACCCGCTGAAATTATCCTGAAAGCAGTGAATCAAAATCTTATCATTATCTATATGACTTGTCATCTTCCGGCAGAATATAGTGATGTGGGCTGACGGATCGATCGTCCCATCATATTTCACAAAGTCAGGGATCTTGAACTTAGGAGGAATGACTAAATCGAGGACCAAACATCGTTCTTTCGCGTCTAAACTCCCAAATACATCTGTATTTTCTACTGCTCGGAGCCTTTCATCTAATAACTGATATTTCCCTTGGGAATCTGCCAACTCAACCTCATTTACTGCCACCATTTTCAACTTTGCCTGTTCAGCTGGATCATCTGAGGTTAGGACATTGACGGAGTTAACTGTGTTCTGGGCATCACTCATTATGACCTCATTCTGACCCTTTTGTGCCTCTAACCCTTTCCTGGCGACAAAGTTTTCAGTGTATCCTTTTCCCTTGATTACGGAGGACATCAGCTCCATCAATTTAGTCATCTGATCCTTAGATTCTGCTTGAGACTTTGCTAACTGTTCTCACAATTCTTTCTGTTCCCTTTCCATTTTTTCTATTCGGCCAACTTTTTCATCCTCCATAGCACTAGCCTGTATTAAAAGGGTACTCAGCACTTCTGATACCTCTGATTTGAAATGGAAATTCTTTCAAAGACTTTTAAAGCCAAGCTAACTTCTGTTTTATTTCCTCTAAATGTATGTCATGATGAATGAGCCATGATTGTCATTTGATGCATGTGAAGAATAAAAAACGATGTATGGACATATATAGTGAAAACATGCTGACCATGTATGTAATAAATGCAATCACAATGCCAACATGTTGCAAGCAAAGAATAAACAAATCAACGCATGGATATATGCAATGAATGATCATGTACATTTCGACGTATTTCCCAATGAAAGATCATACATTATGAATGCAACACGACGTCAATTATGATACATGCAAACAATGAATGATTGATACAGAGTATATACAAAGAAAATCATGCTGACCATGTGTGTCATGAATGCATCCTGATGTTAATATGACAGATTAATGCATAAGCATATACGGAGAAATCATGCTGACTATGTTCGTCATGAATGTAATCCAAAGTTAACAATATGCATGTAACGAATAAACAAATTCATGCATGGATATATACAGAAAAATCATGCTGATTATGAATGCAACCTGATGCTAACATGATACATGTATGAATGTATGGTACGACAAATAATTGATTGGATGCAAAATGCAAAGGGGAAGATATCACGAAGGAAATAAGAATCGGAGGAACTTAATCATCAACCTCTCATAAATTTGAAACATAGTCAATTCATTCCCATATCAACGTTCACAATGGTATAAACCATGTTTTACAAAATCTGAGCAATGGTTAAAACTGTTTTTTACAAGCACTTTATTCTTCCTAGCATCCTAAGGCTATAAGAGCCGGCTACTGAAAAAGTGAAATCCTATTACATCACATAAGACTGAAGTCTTTCTCCCAATCCTAATGACGCTTTCCCATTCCTCTATCAATCAGTGTCGTTGGATCCAACCACTTGGCATCTATAGGAGTTTGCACTTTCTTTTTGAATGCTATACAGTCTTCAATGTTATGGCCAACAATTCCACAGTGATAGTCACATCTTGCATTTGGATTATACCACTTTGGATATGGTGGTAACAGGGGTTTAAATGGGACACATGCAACCATGTGATTTTGGATCAGTATAGGGAGAAGCTCTCAGTAGCTGATTGGAAAGGAATCAAAATGCCTTTGGGTTTTATCCTAGGGTGGTTTCTTAGTCACACATGGTCTAGGAGTTGGGGCACTTGGTGGTGGCACTAAGGTTCGAACCAGAGTGTTTACATGGAGATGTGGTGGAACAGCATGGTAAGGGTATGGATTTGGACACGGGGCCTTTAGAGGTTGTACATAGCTCGAAGTTCCTATCCTTGATGCTGGATAAGGTGATCGATGAGGGAAGCAATATGAACGGGGAGTTGGTGGTGATGGAGTGAGATTTAGGAATCCCATAGTGGTCATCCCAATGGATGATTGGACCATAGTAGGGTGGGGATATTGGCTTGGACCTAGAACAGTTTGTAGGTATGGTACAGGATCCGAGGTTTCTATCTTTGGTATCAGGCTCTCAGGTTTAATTATTTTCACGATTTTGTCCATAATTTCATCAGGATTGCAACCTTTGTGGCATTGACAAGCACAGGATCCAGTAAGGATTCTATGTTCTGGACCTGAAAGTTTTGGTTGATCCGAAAGCGATGCAGAGCCCTGAGAAAGTTCCCCCTTAATCTTACCCATATCCTCAAACATTTTCAGCAATTTGGCGAGTTGTTCTTTCACTTCCCGGATTTCATGTCTAAACTCCTTTTGATTGAGTTCCAAAGCACCCAATCGTTCCTCCGATTCATTCCTCATATCTCGAACCCCTTTCATGCAAATGAAAATGTCATGAGATTAAGAATACAATTGTGAATGTACATGCTCTATTCCTATGTGCATGAATATACTGATGATTAATGCATGAACATATACTGAGAAATTATGATGACTATGTATGCTATGGATGCAATCTAATGCCAACATGATGCATTTAAAAAATGAATAAATTGATGTACAGGTATATACAAATAATGACCATGTATGTATTCTATAATGAATGGCCATGCATGCTATGATGTCAAAATGATACATGCTAAGAATAAATGAATTAATACAAAGGTAAGTACAAAGAATGACCACGTATATCACAAATGTATTCTACAATGAATAACCATGCATGTTAGGACTGTGACATGATGTCAAAATGATACAAATAAATTAACCAATGATTACACGAAATTTGTGGGACCTAAATCTTGATTAAAAATCTCATTATGCAAGATTTGCCTCCAAATTTATGATTTTTTTGAAAAATGTTTTTTCTATGAAATATCACACATATTATTTTCAAAAGAATTTCGGGGTAGTGGATCCTACTATGGTACAATATCCAAATGAAATCATCAAATGAAATTATTATCACCATCCATTTATTGCAAAAAAAACGAGATCAATAATACAACCAATATGTACATGCTCTATTCACACATACATGAAATGTACAAAATGCAAAAAAAAAACTTGAAAAATGATTTTTATTTCAACTTCAAAAAAAAAAAAAAAATAGTGAATACTTGCCCTAACAGTATCTGCTTATTTAGGCATCATGATGCCTTCGAGGCGGATTATTACATTTATTAAGGGCGATGTGCGTACATCGTTGCCCGATCTACCACACTTATTCAGAGTGTAAAATAGGTAACAAAAGGTTTAGAAATGTCCTTCCATGTGTTCCTGTCTTCGGTATATCTAACGAAAATCCGGCATGGCTTCGCCTAGGTTCACTATATGAGGGTGAATCGATTCTAAAGGCCCCGAATTGCTCCTCACTGTCGCCGGTGAAGGCTAGTAAGGCACCCCGATAAAAGTGGGTTCAATTTGTTAGAGTCTATTTCCCTAGCCCATGCGGATTGTTAATCACGAAGGCTTAGGTAATTTAGTACTCCGGAAGTGTTTCACTAGCCCATGCGGATTGTTAATCACGAAGGCTTAGCTACTTTGCTCCCACCTAAAAGGACGGAACCCGCGTATAGGATTCATGATATGCAAATACACGTGTAGTGTGTGTGGAGGAACAACAAACCTTTCACCACCTATTCTACACCCCTTATTCTAAATGCCCCAACTATTTATAAAAACATTCAAGAATAGTGTAACGCATTAATCAACAAGCAATTATAATATACAACCTTAAATAACTAGAGAACAATAATAAAATGCATGCACATGAGTATGAACATATTTAAAAACATTTTATTATTTTTAAAATTCTCCTTATTTTAAAAAAAATGTGGGAATTAAAATTAAATACCAATTAAACCAACAAAACCGAGACTTTGATAACACACGACTAATTCTAGGCCTGATTCTCTAATAGTCCCCAGTGGAGTCGCCAAGTTGTCGCAACCTAAAAAATAACAAGTCTCATAGCAAGACTTTATTATTCGTTAAGCGTGACATTAAAAAAAACCGAGAAAAAGTTGACTTAATTCCTCTAGAAAAATGAAGGTTTTGAAAATGACCTTGAAAAAGACATGGAGTCGCCACCAATCTTTTTTAGCTAGGTGTGATCGGCCACCTATTAAAACCGGTTTTATAAAATATTTTAAAAATTAATTAAAACATTTTTAAAATCAATTTCCATATAAAATGGCCTTCGACTTCTTCTCCTTTAACTTCTTCACCTTCTTCAAAAGCTTTTTGATTTATTGCTCGTAGTATCATCTTTTTTCTTAAGATCGGCAAGCTCAGACTTCGCTTCGTCATAAGCCCTCTGAAGATGAGAACATCTGGCAAAGATCTCAGTTTGCTTCATCTTGGCCTCTCTAGCCTCTTTGGCCATCTGAGAACAAATGCTCTCTAGGTGCAAATTCTAGGCAACAAGCTTATCACACTTCGCCATGACTGCGACAGAGTTGAGAAGAGCCTACAAACAAGCAAAAGAAGAAGTAAGCATGAAAGGAAATAAACTAAAAAATACTAGGGAAAGGGAGTGGAGAAAATACCCTGTAATGATCATGAACTAAATTGTGAGCCAGCTCTAGAAAGGCTTCCACCGAACGAAGGACCTCCTCATGGTCCGCGGGAAGTACCATCCCCTGGGATAATAAGCATGCATCACAATAATTAGAAATCGCTCTCTCCTCTAGTTGGAGAGGGAAATTGATGCAGAGTTGAGAGTCCAAAATCTATTTCCAGACTCCCATTCCCTTTAGACTCGAAACTAGAGGATCTAAAATATAAAGCAAGACAACATCAGAAAACATGTCCGAAGATCCAAGTTAAACAACTAAGTGTGGAAAAACTAAGTATGGAAAACACTACCTTCAGTTCTTGTAGAAACCGACACACGGACAGGAGAAGGAGGCTTGGCGACCTCTTTCTGCCTCTTCTTGCCTGGAATAATATTGGAAGGAGGTGGCATGGACGTTCGATCTGCCTTACTCGAGTGTCCCTCGGACGAACCATCGCCAGCAATGAAAGCATTAAGATAGAGGTCCGGATCGAACGAGGCCATATCTAAAATCAAAGACACAAAATGGTTAGTAATATAAGAGCATCGGATAATATCAAAGTAAATGGATATGGAGAAGTAAAATCGCACTACCTAAGTTCTCTTCGACTGTCAAAGCTCTTACGAAACTCTCGGACAAGAGTTTCTTTACATCTATCCCCTATAAAGATTAAGCACTTCAAAATCCCTTGTCTCTGCAGCGAACAAGGGTGAGGCGTCTGTGCTCTTAAAATCCCCCTAGGTAATCTGAATTGGCCACTCGCCTGCATCAACAGGGGGAGGAATGGCGAAAAAACCATTCTTCCACTTCTTCCAAAAAGTTTTGGAAGTCCCAAACAACTTCATGCCCGGATGAGCATAGGGTGACACACTCTCTCTCCCTATTTACCTTAATCATGAAGAACTCTTTAAAGAGATTCACGGATGGCTCTACCTCCTTCAACTTGCACAAAACTAGGAAGGGAATAACCGTCCTCTACGAGTTAGGAGGAAGTTGAGTAATGGTAAGGTTATAGGAGTTAAGGAGGTCAATCACAAACGGATGAAGGGGGAACCTAAGTTCGGCCTTCAAAGTGTCAACAAAAACAAAGAGTTGACTTTCGTAGGGACTTTGTGAGACCATCTCGGTGTCGTTCGGATGCCTAAGCCTATAAGAAGAAGGAAAATTGAAAAGTTTCTTTATCCGCGATAACCACCTAGGTGGTAACGAATTGAGGCAAACATCCGGGACACCCCATGACCGACAGCCATGGGGAAGATCGGACAAAGGTATCCTAGGTTCGGACAGGAACTCTACATTCAAGATGGCAAAACCTTGTCCCTCGCCCACATCTTCCACGGGCGCTTCCTCTCTTGGAGGCGGACGACTAGAACTACACCCTCTAGATGAATTACTTTGAGTAGTCACACCGGACCGACCCGACACCGTAGGAACGACTATCACATAAGGATAATTTGTTGTCCGAACCAAGAATCTCAACCTTTACCTCCCTATAATCATCGTGGGCGCCACCTACGACATCCTCACAAACATTGGCGTTATCCGACGATGAGAAGGATGAGTAACTTGACAAATTAGAGCTATCGTCCGAGGAACTATCACTATAAGAAGTCGATGAAGGAATCGGACTCACCAAACTTGGATAACAATTGGAAAATGGAAAACAACGAGCCTCGATGTGAATCTACAACAAAAAGTTAAGATAAGTTAGATCAATTAAGTGGCACATCACTACGGGATGCACGTCCGAAACCATCAAAGGAGAGAAACTCAGTAAGTATTGCTACAAAGATCACAAATGGCCACCGCGAGCACGTTGAAGCTAGCAACAAGCTGTCAAGAATAAATAAGAGGGGATGACATGGGTTCCGGACCTAGTAAGAAGAATGGAAGAAATCCAAACATCTCCACATACTATTATCCGAAAAACACATGGAGAACAAAGTTAAAAGCATGAGAAAGACGCCATAGACATGGTTTGAGAGTGCAAAAACAATAAACAAGCTTCTAAGGCACACTCCAAGTGATCAAAACGGATTTCTAAGGTGGTCAAGACGGATTTCTAAGGTGAATCCTAAGTGATCCCAAGTGTTCCCAAGTGATCCCAAGTGTTCTCCAAGGTGGTCAAGAGAGATTTCTAAGGTGATTCCTAAGTGATCCCAATTGATCCAAAGTGTTCCCAAGTGATCCCAAGTGCTTTTTAAGGTGGTCAAGACGGATTTCTAAGGTGAATCCTAAGTGATCCCAAGTGTTCCCAAGTGATCCCAAGCGTTCTCCAAGTTGTCAAGATAGATTTCTAAGGTGCATCCTAAGCAATCCCAAGTGTTCCCAAGTGATCCCAAGTGTTCCCAAGAGATCCCAAGTGTTCTCCAAGTGGTCAAGATGGATTTCTAAGATGCATCTTAAGTGATCCCAAGTGTTCTCAAGTGATTCCAAGTGTTCCCAAGTGTTCCCAAGTGATCCCAAGTGTTCCCAAGTATTCCCAAGTGATCAAGCCAGAACTCCAAGGTGCATCCTAAGTGCCCCTAGGTGTCCCCAAAATAAGGACTAGGCAACAACAACAACACTTATGAAAACTTGGCCGAAAATCTCCAAACTCTTGTGGAAGCATGCTCGAGGGTCAAAACACTTGAGGAATCATGTTCGAAAGCCAAAACACTTGGGAAAGCCTGGACACGAGTCCAAACACTTGGGAAAACATGTCCGAAAGCCAAAACACTTGGGGAAGTTCGGACATAAGTTCGAACACTTGGGGAGACATGTCCAAAACCCCAAAACACTTGGGAAAGCATGTGAAAAAGTCAAAACACTTAGGAAAGCTTGTTAAAAAGAACAAAACACTTGGGGAGACCAAACGGCAAACACAAGAGAAGAAGAGGAAATCACTTACTTGGTAACTCGATGCACACGCCAACCTTCTCCCAATGTGAAAATCCGTTCTCGAAGTCCGAAAAAAGATGTTGGAAAAAACTTAAGCAAAAAACTCAAGTGAACGATAAAAGCTCTTTTCACCAACTTTTCTCTACTCTTACCTCAAAGCTCACAAATGAGGAGAAGAAAACAACAACCCACTTTTTATAGAGGCATGTGTAGGAAAAAGAGGGAGAAAATTTTGAAGTGGTCTAGCAAATGGGAGGGAAAAATCCAAAGGCCAAAGTCAAAGAGAGAGAAAAAAATAAGCTTTAAGTCACATCAGTTGAGATATGTCTCCCACTTGAGAAATCAAGCAAGTAGACTCCACATGCTCCAAAAACACTTGGGAAATGAAGAGAAGTGATGCCAAGCACAAATACATAGTCGGCCACCCATGTGACCTTGGACTCGGGAAGACATTAAAAATCGACATCGAAAGAGAAAGAGAAAAAAAGCCTTGGACGAATGAAAAATCACAAAGAGCATCCTTGAAGAGACCTCAAAAATGTCTGCACCTCGACAAGCACGTTCGCGAACAAGAACTAAGTTGTATGACCAAGAGCACAACAACGGGCAACTCCTTGTCCCTCGTGCAAACAAGCACAAACAAGTCCTCAGCACAATAGCTCTACATGACATGCTGAAGCAACACCACAACAACTTTGTTCGCACATAAGAACTTATATGAATACTCACCTCCATGAAACACGTACGAGTTCCACAACTCGCGCTAAGGAAGGAAGGGAGTGACAAGCATAAATACACAAATGCAGCGGACAAAAGAAATTGCAGAGGAAAAATAATAGAAATTGATCAAAACGGTCGGACCTCACATCGAGACTAGTTGGAGAAAAAGAAAAAGTCCGAAAAGAATGGAAGTCTGAAGAAATGACTAAGTAGGGAGCTACATTCACAACAAATAAACTTGGATAAAGTATTCACAACTAAATCCAAAGTCTTGAAGGAAGGAGTAAGACCCTCTATGTAACAATAAGAATCACCAACGCCCACCTATGTGAACTTATGTGACCAATGACATTGCCTTTAAAGAAGAAAGAAAGTAGAACAAATTACTGTTGGTGTAAGCCCTACAAGCCAATCTAGTTAGGCTTGTAAAACACTATTTATATATCCATGTATTGCACATTATAGTTTATTAATTATAATTGAGGTATTTCTTTATCCATAAGTATTGTTATAATTGTTATAAATGACTTGTGAAGATAAAGCCCATGAGACACAATGGCATTGGAAAGGAATTGTAAGGTGATACAATTATGAGGATCCTTATGCATCAATGTCGTGTTTCTAAATTGTTCCTAGTCTTTGTATTGTCAAGACAGGGCATTGACAATGCTCAAAGACTGGCATATGTTAAGCCTTCATGCACGTGATGCATGCAACTGATCTCATAGGTTGAAAGTATAGAGATACTTGGGGATAACATATGGGTGCATGTTAGTTGAACAGTTCACTGAACATGACCCGCTATGAGAGTTTCATTTGGTATTTCACTCAAGTGTTTATGGTAAATACTCTCATGTGTCAATAGTGTAAGTAATCCTTTGACTTGTGACACCAGGTCATCTTGTATGTGAACTGTCATACATAGATTTCATCACGAACAGGTCCCAATCACGAGGATGCTTAGAGTAGGGTGTTATTAGGTATGACATGAAGCATACAAAGATGAATGAGTGGTCCAGAGAGGATTCATCATCCCAAGTGATTAAGGGGACATATCTCACATGTATCTAGCTTATATTAACTTATTGAAGTCCTTGGCCAAGGCAATACTTAAGGAGTTAATATAAAGCTGCAGATCTAATATACAACGGGTTAAGAGTAGACGCTGAACCATGCTCTTCCCTATCCCGGGATATTTGATGAAGGGATCGAATTACATAGACATATTCTACACGAAAGGCTAGTCGAAGCTTGATGACTCTCTTGACATTTGGGTGGTCATGATGCATTGCTAGATGCCGTTCATGATCTATAATATAAAGAAGAAATTCTTAATTGAATTTATTATATTTATTGCCAACATGTTAAGGGTCTAATAGGTCACACACAAAAGTTGATTATTGAAATTAAAATGAGATTGGGCCAGATTAATATTCATTGAGTGTTGTGGGCTTATTGTGAATATTTTTAATAATATATATGTAAGGGCTTTAGTGCAATAAGTCCAATAGTTGGCATACACTAAACTGATAATATATATATGCCTTCTGTTGGGATTCGACCTCATGCTCAAATAATAAACAAATTAAAGAAGAACATGAACGCAACGGAATAATAAACAAAGAGATAGTCGAATCTTACAGGATCATGCTTGTAAAATTTTAATGCAATCTTGTAATTATAAAGCATACATATGATCAAGAATCATTTCTTAACTCAAAGATATAGCAATCTTGAGTTTACAAATAGCCTACTCAATCTTGAACACCAAGCTGTCAATCCGAGACTTCAAGCCACACAAGTGTCTGGCCTCTAACGGTAATCCACACAAGATGATCAAGAAAACCATCATAAGGTAGGAATGGAGTCTTGCCGAAAATGATGCTAGTAGTTTAGGTTTCAAGAAACCTCTCCCCATCTAAACATACCATGGCCGAATGCTTCATAAGCATCAAGAAGAAGAACACGCTTTTCTTGCTTCTCCGGGTTCGGTGTGCCAACCTCAAGGATTATCTTGATCTTCTTTCTTCTTCACTCTATGCCTTTTCTCTCTTGAAAGAAAATGTTTTCTCTCTAGCAATCCATGAAGAGGCAAGGAGGAAGTCAAGAAATCAAGAAGACACCAAAGCCTCTAAGCATATCACATATGCGGCTAAGGGGCCATAGGAAGGTCGGCCAAGCTATCATGTTTCTCTTATAGGGGGCGGCAATCACTCTAGGGTTTGAACTATGGGCAATAACTCTTATGTATTTGCACTTAAGTCCTTCCACTTAATTAAACTATTTAATTAAGTCCTATTGATTAAATTCTCAAATTAATCAATTAGGCGTTTTCCATTTTAATCTCTTAATTAACCTTTCTGTGTGTAACCCACTAGGCTTCTAATATGTTGGCAATGAATATAAATTAATCTAATTAATTTACATTCATAGATCATGAGCGGACTCTAGCAAGCCATCATGACCACCCAAATACTAGAGAGTCAAGTTAGTCTCTACATAACCTTTCGTGTTCAGTCTATCAGTGTAATTCGGTCCTTTCACCAAATATCCCAGAAAGACCATGAGGATGGTGCAGTGTCTACTTATGTTCAATCCATATTAGTTCTTGCAGCTATTAGTTAACTTCGTGAACTTAGAGAAACTATATCTCCTAAATTCATCATACTCTGGCCAGAGATTCCAACAACTTAACTTAAGCCAAGAACAAATGAGATATGTCTCCGATGTCACTTGAAGTGGTAAATCCTCTCTGGATCACTCATCCATCTTCGTATGGTTCATGTCATACCCAAAACCACCCTACCATAAGCATCACTCTGTGTTAGGGATCCGTTCGTGATGGAATCAAAGTATGACACTCCCCATACAAGATGACCTGGTATCACAAGTCAGAGGACTACTTACACGACTGACACATGAGAACGTTTCCATAGACACTTGAGTGGCAATACCAAATAGAGTTCTCACAGCGGGTCATGTTCAGTGAACTTGTTCAACAGACAAGCACCTACATGTTATCCTAAAGTATCTCATATACTTCAACACGTGAGATGAGTTGCTTACTAAGTAAGTAAGCTTAACATGTACCAGTCTTTGAGCATTGCCAATGCCCCGTCTTGGCAATACGATGACCAAGAACCATTTTAGGAACATGACTTTGATGCATAAGGATCTCACAATTATATATAGTTCCTTTGCAAGGCCATTATGTTCCATGGGCTTCATCTAATTAGTACTTAATAACTACTTATCATCATACTAACATGAAGGAAAACCTTGTATCACTAAAATATAGTGATGGGCTTGTATTATTGGTAGTTTATGCCTGACCAAACCGATTGGTTCTAGGGCATACACCAATAATCTCCCACTTGCACTAAGCCAATCACTAACGCATCCAATGCCGAGCTCTTTCGATTAGCAGCTGTGTCCCTACTAGGACATAGCTTCAGTATATTATTGTGAGAATATGCTTCGGTCATATACCTTTGATAATCTCTATTATCATAGTCACAAATACATATCCGGATCACAATGAAACCTGATTCTTTTTGGCTGATGTTGTTACTTTAACAATTAGGAATCTTTTAATTAGCCCAATGAGCTATCGATCCAAATACACCTTTTTGCAGCCTTAAACAAAAGGTTTGTATTCTGACTTAGAATATAAATAATCCAGTCCTCTTAGATTTGGAACGTTTCAAATGACTGATTTATTAACATCATGGCATTAAGTCACTTATTGGATTCTCTCTAAGTTAAACTCATTTAACATTTAATCCAATCAGTTGTTGCTAAATCTGTTAGATCTTAGCATAACTGTTGATTTACCTTTTAATCATCAATGTATCTGATATACATTGTTTGTTGAGTAATCTGTATTACTCCCACTAACCCTTAGGTGTGCACAAAAGATATCTCATCCTTTTGATAAAATAAACCTTTTGAATGTCACTATCAAAACTGGATATCTCAATCCGTTGTCTAACAATGTTCTATTAAGTAGACTCATCTCTTATGAGTTATGCGTCACTATGCATCCTACTTAATCATTATGTTTAGTAGACTCATCTCGTATGAGTAATGCATCATAATGCATCCTACTAAGTCTTTATGCTTTTATGCATCCTATGCATAAACTTCGGATTGCTACTTATGACCTTTAACTTTTAAATGTCATAAAACTCCCACTGTTTCCTACTTGTGTAGAAACATTCAAAGTAAACTTATTTACTTTCCTACAGATCTGAATTCAAAACTCTTTTGAATGCACATTTGTAATTATAAAACCAACCATCTCATATCACATATGAATGTTTGTTTTACAAATACAATTCGAAATCCTCTCTAGGTTAGTGTTTCGGCAATCTTGGCTATTTGGAGCATCATGGTCTTTTCTATGTCATTATATAGTAATGTCTATCCAATTCATCTTATATGAATTCTATTAGATAATCAATCAATTTAATTTCAAGCCATTCTTCATTTAGATCATATCTTAATAAGAATGCTCGTAACTAAATTACTTTCATAATCTCATTATGAAATTCCTTGAGCCAAAGCTCATTTAGTTGTCAAGTTTTGTGTAAGATTTCTTTTGATTCATAATCAAAGAAACTAGTTGTATCTCTATACTTTAATCTTATACTTTTAACTTGAACAACCTTTGATTATGTTTTATGCAAGTTTCTAATTTTTATGAGTGTAATAAGACCATGATATGGAACAAATTCCATATGACCTTTCAATTCATTCTAGGATGAATGGCCAAGTATCTAATGCTAGCATAATCGAAATATCAATGATAATGTTTCTAAAACATTCATCATGAATAGGTTGGCAAGCTTGATCAAGTATCAACTAGGTTTCCACCTCCTTGGTCTTAGTCTTTTTCACTTGTCCTTGTCATTGGTTCCATCTGTATGTCATACATATCTTTGAACCAATCTTATAGGTATCATATATCTAAAGGTAGTGAAAAAAAACTCATAACAACCATGAAGTAAAACTTCTCAAGTTTCACTTCCCTTCAAGTATCGAATATACTTCTTGCATTTAAGCCTCCAATGCCTTGCATTGCCATAATGATGGTATGTATTTTTGATCGATATCAATTTCTTTCTTTATCTCATCATCCTAACTTTGAAGAACGTTTCTTCAGTTACCTTCCCTTAGTGGAAGTAACAAAGTAGGTGATCTTCCAATCTAGTGAGCATATTTAGCTACACCAATCGGTTCATGTTGTTCTACAATATGACTTGCTAATTGCTCTTAGACAATGAAGAAAGAACTAAGTCTATACTTAGATTGTGATCCATAAATCAACCAAGTTTCTCAAACTTGTTGATGCATCCATTAGCACACGATGCCTCATAGGCTACCTACTAATCATCTTTCATTGGAACAATTCCTCGAGATGTTTGAACTTTTCATTGCTAAATACCTCATGGATCATTTAAGACATAGACATTCATTTTATTGATTAGTGAAATCGACTTTGCATCAAGTATGCAATCAAGTGACTAGTTAACCTACCATGACAATTTTAATTCAATTTACTTGAGTCCTAATCCAATTAGGATTTTTGAATTAAAATCTTCCATCTAATTAAACAATTTAATTAGATTTCCTAACACCTTAGGAAGTCCAAGTTTGATTAGGAAACTTTCTCTACAAGGAAAGTTTCATATCTTCTCCTAACTTTTAGGAGTCCTTGTTCAACTAGTAAACAATTTCCACAAGGATAGCTTAGATGCATTCCTAACTCTTAGGAATCCAATCTCGACTAGGAAACAATTTTCACAAGCCCAAAATTCCAAAGATTAAGAATTTCTAAAAATAGAAAGTGATGCCCTAACACACAACTTTTGTGTATAGCTGCCTCCTACTTTGAGTAAGTTACTAAGTCGCAATCGGCAGCCCTTGTTTGGGGGCAATGTTTGCCTCAAAGTAGTCGCTTCTTTTGGTGGCTAAGTGGTGAACAATTCATACACAATTCATTCTTTGATTTTCAACCAATTATACCCACGATTCAAGAATCAAATTGAAGAACTCAACGCTGCCCAGAAAATTGCAGCAACCATGCAAACTGTTTGCATAACTTTGAGAGGTAGTTTCGGAAATAAAAAAAATCAAAAAATTCACCAAAAATTAAAGCATCAAGATAGACATGTTTCGGACTTCTCCTCAAATTTTCAGAATTTTTGGACATAGCTAACCATGTCAAAACAGCAACTTACAGCAGGTGTGTAGAAAAATCCTGCACTTTTGTTCTTCGAAATTCAAGCACCAAAACCAATTCAAATCAAATACAAACTTGTTTCTTTTAACTTCTTTGTGTCATGCAATCATATGGAAAGGTTAAAAATTGATCAAATCAATTTTAAACATGTTTTAAAAAATTTAAAATACCAAAATCAAATTGCAAACAGAAGCTGTCAGAATTGAAACAAAACAAGAAAACATTTTTCTTGATGTAACTTTGCTAGATCAACACACAATTCAATCCAATTGATTATTACCAAGAATTACACATGTAAATCACAAAAAAACTTACAAGCTAGGCTCTGATACCACTGTTGTGGTTCGACCTCATGCTCAAACAATAAACAAATTAAAGAAGAACATGAACGCAGGGAAATAATAAAAAAAGAAATAGTCGAATCTTACAGGATCATGCTTGTAAAATATTAATGCGATCTTGTAATTATAAAGTTACATATGATCAAGAATCATACCTTAACTCAAAGATATAGTAATCTTGAGTTTATAAACAGCCTACTCAATCTTGAACACCAAGTTGTCAATCCGAGACTTCAAGCCACACAAGTGTCTGGCCTCTAACGATAATCCACACAAGATGATCAAGAAAACCTTCATAAGGTAGGAACGGAGTCTTGCCGAAAACGATGCTAGTAGTTTAGGTTTCAAGAAATCTCTCCCCATCTAAACATACCATGGCCGAATGCTTCATAAGCATCAAGAAGAAGAAAACGCTTTTCTTGCGTCATTGGGTTTGGTGCGCCAACCTCAAGGATTATCTTGATTTCTTTCTTCTTCACTCTATGCCTTTTCTCTCTTGAAAGAAAATGTTTTTCTCTCTAGCAATCCATGAAGAGGCAAGGAGGAAGTCAAGAAATCAAGAAGACACCAAAGCCCCTAAGCATATCACATATGCGGCTAGGGGGCCATAGGGAGGTCGGCCAAGCTATCATGTTTCTTTTATAGGGGGACGGCAATCACTCTAGGGTTTGGACTATGGGCAATAACTCTTATGTATTTGCACTTAAGTCCTTCCAGTTTATTAAACTAGTTAATTAAGTCCCTATTGATTAAATTCTCAAATTAATCAATTAGGCTCTTTCCATTTTAATCTCTTAATTCACCTTTCTGTGTGTGACCCATTAGGCTTCTAATATGTTGGCAATGAATATAAATTAATCTAATTAATTTACATTCATAGATCATGAGCGGACTCTAGCAAGCCATCATGACCACCCAAATACTGGAGAGTCAAGTTAGTCTCAACATAACCTTTCGTGTTCAGTCTATTAGTGTAATTCGGTCATTTCACCAAATATCTCGAACAGACCATGAGCATGGTGCAGTGTCTACTCATGTTCAATCCATATTAGTTCTTGCAGCTATTAGTTAACTTCGTGAACTTAGAGAAACTATATCTCCTAAATTCATCATACTCTGGCCAGAGATTCCAACAAGTTAACTTAAGCCAATAACAAATGAGATATGTCTACGATGTCACTTGGAGTCGTGAATTCTCTCTGGATCACTCATCCATCTTCGTATGGTTCATGTCATACCCAAAACCACCCTACCATGAGCATCACTCTGTGTTAGGGACCCGCTCGTGATGGAATCAAAGTATGACACTCCCCATACAAGATGACTTGGTATCACAAGTCAGAGGACTACTTACACGACTAACACGTAAGAACGTTTCCATAGACACTTGAGTGACAATACCAAATGGAGTTCTCATTGCGGGCCATGTTCAATGAACTTGTTCAACAGACAAGCACCTACATGTTATCCTAAAGTATCTTATATACTTCAACACGTGAGATCAGTTGCTTACTAAGTAAGTAGGCTTAACATGTACCAGTCTTTAAGCATTGCCAATGCCCCGTCTTGGCAATACGATGACCAGGAACCATTTTAGGAACATGACTTTGGTGCATAAGGATCTCACAATTATATATAATTCCTTTGCAAGGCCATTATGTTCCATGGGCTTCATCCAATTAGTACTTAATAACTCCTTATCATCGTACTAACATGAAGGAAAACTTTGTATCACTAAAATATAGTGATGGGCTTGCATTATTGGTAGTTTATGCCGAACCAAACCTATTGGCTCTAGGGCATACACCAACAGATTTATATGTTCATAAATTGCTTGTGAATGTATGGGATGATTATGGACTTAGACCTAATATGATTGTGGATAGTTGAATTTAATTTTATGGTTTTTATTAAATTAAATATGGACTGCATGCCTTGCCTTGTCTCTCATTTTCTAGAGTTGTAAAAATTCTTTCCTCACCTAACTCTCCTCAAATGTAACTTGAGTTTTCTTTATTACAAATGTAATTAGTTACATCAAACTGTAAAATTAGGATTAGTTAGGAATAATTTTTGAAACTTGAAGATGAAGAAAGGCGCCATGAAGAAAAGGAGATTACAAGCAAGCTTTGAAGACTGTGTATGTAATCACCTAAGAATTTGACCAACTAATTTCCTTTGATGGCTTAAGGAAAGTAGATTAGAAAGTCCATAACCATCCAAGTAGAAAGCATGTTATAGATTTATTTTATGCTATATTATAAATGCTATGAATGTTTATTATGATGAGAATGAAAGAAAAGGAATCCCTCTTTATAATATTGAGTCACATGTTTCGCATGATAAAGTTGCCTTCCATCATCATAATAAGAAAACCAGAGTTCTTCCAGTAGAAGGCTTGTTGAGTCACTCAAGGTCAAACTACTATACGAATATGTTTGAGTTATGAAGTTGGGTCTTTCTCAACTAATGCTATGTTGTCCGGATGCTTACAAACTTGACCGCATAGTGTTAGAGGCAAAGTTAGGCGAAGTACATATGATGTGCTCAGACAAAGAGTTGTCACCTAACTGTTTTGGGAGTTGCATAGAGATGCAATTGATAAGCTATGTTATCTACCCAACTAGGCTTGTTGTAATTTGTTGAGTCACTCAAGGTTGCAACATGTTGAAAGGGATCCTAGCCCACTAGAAATACCTTCATGAGATTTTCGAATAATAATGAGGGCTATTATCTCGAAAAAATTAGTGGGAGAACCAATAAAAGATTTAATATCGCATCTTGAACTGGTATAAATGCATGAATATAACTGATATATACTTTTTCCATCTTAGGTTGTTGAAAATGGTTAACACTTTAACTATATTGTGCGGCATTATGAATTCCATTAGTCCAAAATGTTTGGATTGGTACAAGAGATTGAGAAGCGTTCTCAATGAAAGGAAGGTTGCTCACTTGACAAGTCAAGAAGAACTTATAAAAGTTTCTGGGTTAACTATGTTTGTGATTGAACTGAATCTTTCTACTGTTAAATCCATTTCCTGGATTATTGATTCAGGAAGCATTCACATCTATGTAATGACATAAGGATGTTGAAAGGAAGTAGAAAGTTGAGCAAAGATGAAGTAGTTCTTAGAGTAGGCAATGGTGCAAAAGTTGCAGCATTGGCCATTGGAACATGTACTTTATCCTTGCCATCTGGCATGAAATTGGAACTAAAAGATTGTTACTTTGTTCCAGTATTGTCTAAAAACATCATATCGGTTTCATACCTCACTGTTAATGATGGTTTCGAGATAAGAATGAAGGGCAATAGTTGCTCCATCATTCTTAAAGACATTCACTATGGATCGGCAACATTACATAATGGATTATATGTTTTGGATCCAGAGATGCCTATGTTCAATATAAATGTCAAGAAAGCAAGAAAGGATGATCCAAGTAAGACTTACATCTGGCACTATAGACTTGGTCATATCAATGAGATAAGGATTTCCAAATTACATAAACATGGTTATTTGGAACCCTTTGATTATGAATCATATGGAACTTGGGAATGTTGTCTCCTTAGTAAGATGATCAAGACTCCCTTTACTCGAAAGGGTGAAAGAGTTGGTGTTTTATTGGGCTTAATACATTCAGATGTTTGTGGGCCACTAAACACAGCTGCTAGAGGTAATTACTCATACTTCATAACCTTTATCGATGATCATTCTAGATATGGTTATGTGTATCTGATGAGATACAAGTCTGAAGCTTTTGAAAAATTCAAAGAGTTTAGAGCTAAAGTAGAGAAATAGATTGGGAAAAATATTCTAGCTCTTAGATCGGATCGAGGAGGAGAATATTTAATCTATGATTTCTTAGATCATTTGATAGATAATGGAGTTCTGTCGTAATGGACTCCACCTAGAACTCCTAAACATAACGGAGTATCCGAGAGGAGAAATTAAACCTTGTTGGACATGGTTCGGTCCATGATGTCTAAGGCTGACCTTCCAATATCCTTTTGGGGATATGCCTTAGAAACTGCAGCTTACCTTCTAAATACGGTTCTAAGCAAATCGGTAGATAAGGTACCATATGAGATATGGAATAGCAAGAAGCCGCATTGATCTTATCTATAGATTTTGGGATGTACTGCTTATGTGAAGCAAGCACCTTCTGATAAGATGGGAGCTAGATCAGAAAAAATGTAAGTTTGTGGGATATCCTAAAGAGACTGCTGGATATTACTTTTACAATCATACTGATCAAAAGGTGTTTGTGTCAAAACACACTGCTTTTCTAGAGAAAGAGTTTCTACTAGAAAGATTCAAGGGGAGTAAAATAGATCTTGAAGAAATTCAAGAACCACAACCTAACATTTCCTCGAAACCTGAGCTATTGGTCGAGGCATTGGATGCTCGGACTACTGCTCAAGAAACACAAGTATTCCGAAGGTCTAGTAGGGATAGGTAAACTCCAATAAGACATGGATTTCTTTTAAAAAGAGATGTTTTGCCCATTGATAATGAACTTGCTACCTACGAGGAAGCGATGTTGGACATCAATTCCAAGAAATGGCTAGAAGGCATGCAATCCGAAATGGAAGCCATGAAAGTGAACCATGTTTGGTCTTTAGTTGATCCATCTCAAGGGATAAAACCTAAAGGGTGTAAATGTGTCTGCAAGATAAAAACAAACATGGATGGCAATATACAAACGTAGAAGGCCAGATTGGTTGCAAAAGGTTATAATCAAGTTGAAGGCATTGATTTTCAAGAAACCTTTTCACCAGTTGCATGGTAATGTCCATTAGGATTATGCTTGCTATTGCTGCATACCATGATTATCAAATATGGCAGATGGATGTAAAAACAGCATTCCTTAACGAAAATTACACAACCTGAAGGTTTTTCATCCAAGGCCACATCTAATAAGGTACGCAAGCTGCAAAAGTCCATTTATGGACTAAGGCAAGCATCTCAGAGTTGGAACATCAGGTTTGATGAAACAATTAAAGAATTTGGTTTTATTAAGAATCCTGATGAACCATGTGTTTACAAGAAAGTAAACGAACATGCAATTGTATTCCTAGTGCTATATGTCGACAACATATTGCTCATAAGAAACAATGTACCTATGCTTCACACCACCAAAGTCTGGTTGTCCAAACAGTTCTCCATGAAGGATTTGGGAGAAGCAGCATATATTCTGGGAATTAAGATCTATAGAGATAGATCGAAAAAGTTGCTTGGATTATCCCAATCATTTACATATACAAGGTACTAAAGAGATTTAGCATGGATATCTCAAAAAGAGGTAACTTGCCAATGGTATAACTCTCGAAAGAGATGTGTCCTAAAACTTATGAAGAAAAGACACGGATGGATAGGATCCCATATGCTTCGACAATAGGATCTATCATGTACGCCATGTTATGCACAAGACCAGATGTATCATACGCTCTGAGTGTCACGAGCCGATACCAAAGCAATCCTAGTGAAATTCACTGGACTACTGTGAAGAATATCCTCAAGTACTTGAGAAGAACTAAGGATATTTTCTTGGTCTATGGAGGGGCTAAACTCCAAGTAAGGGGTTATACAGATGTTGGATTCCAAACTGATAGGGGTGACAGTAAATCGCAGGGCGGTTACATATTTACCTTAAATGGAGCTGCAGCCAGTTGGAAAAGTTCCAAACAGACTACAACTGCAAATTCAACAATAGAGGCTGAATACATCTCAGCGTGTGAGGCAGAGAAGGAGGTTGTTTGGATCAAGAAGTTCATAACTGAACTTGGTGTGGTTCCAAGCATTATTGATCCAATACCACTTTACTGTGATAACAATGGAGCCATAGCGCAAGCTAAGGAACCAAGGTCTCATCACAAATCCAAACATGTATTACGGCAATATCACTTGATTAGAGACATAATTCAAAGAGGTGATATAAGTATGGAAAGGGTACCCACAAAGGACAATATAGCTAATCCTTTTACTAAGGTTCTGTCCCAGTAGAAACACATTCGTCTCATGGAAAGACATGGGCTTAAGTACATGGGCGATTGGCTTTAGTGCTAGTGGGAGATTATTGGTGTAAGCCCTACAAGCCAATCCAGTTAGGCTTGTAAAACAATATTTACATATTCATGTATTGCACATTATAGTTTATTAATTATAATTGAGGTATTTCCTTATCCATAAGTATTGTTATAATTGTTATAAATGACTTGTGAAGATAAAGCCCAAGAGACACAATGGCATTTCAAAGAAATTGTAAAGTGTTACAAATATGAGGATCCTTATGCATCAATGCCGTGTTTCTAAACTATTCTTGGTCATTGTATTGTCAAGACAGGGCATTGACAATGCTCAAAGACTGGCATATGTTAAGCCTTCATGCACTTGATGCATGCAACTGATCTCATAGGTTGAAAGTATAGAGGTACTTGGGGATAACATATGGGTGCTTGTTAGTTGAACAAGTTCACTAAACATGACCCGCTATGAGAGTTTCATTTGGTATTTCACTCAAGTGTTTATGGTAAATACTCTCATGTGTCAATAGTGTGAGTAATCTTTTGACTTGTGACACCAGGTCATCTTGTATGTGAACTGTCATACTTAGATTTCATCACGAACGGGTCCCAATCATGAGGATGCTTAAAGTAGGGTGTTATTGGGTATGACATGAAGCATATGAAGATGAATGAGTGGTCCAAAGAGGATTCATCACCCCAAGTAATTAAGGGGACATATCTCATATATATCTGGCTTATATTAACTTATTGAAGTCCTTGGCCAAGGCAATACTTAAGGAGTTAAAATAAAGTTGCAGATCTAATATAGCATGGGTTAAGAGTAGACACTGAACCATGCTCTTTCCTATCCCGGGATATTTGATGAAGGGATCGAATTACATAGACATATTGTACACGAAAGGCTAGTCGAAGCTGTTGGTGTATGCCCTAGAGCCAATAGGTTTGGTCAGGCATAAACTACTAATAATGCAAGCCCATCACTATATTTTAGTGATGCAAGGTTTTCCTTAATGTTAATACGATGATAAGGAGTTATTAAGTACTAATCGGATGAAGCCCATGGAACATATTGGCCTTGCCAAGGAATTATATAAAATTGTGAGATCCTTATGCATCAAAGTCATGTTCCTAAATGGTTCCTGGTCATCGTATTGCCAAGACGGGGCATTGGCAATGCTCAAAGACTGGTACATGTTAAGCCTACTTACTTAGTAAGCAACTGATCTCACGTGTTGAAGTATATGAGATACTTTAGGATAACATGTAGGTGCTTGTCTGTTGAACAAGTTCACTTAATATGGCCTGTTGTGAGAATTTCATTTGGTATTGTCACTCAAGTGTCTATGGAACCGTTCTCACGTGCCAGCCGTGTAAGTAGTCCTCTGACTTGTGATACCAGGTCATCTTGTATGGGGAGTGTCATACTTTGATTCCATCATGAACGGGTCCCTAACACAGAGTGATGCTTATGGTAGGGTGGTTTTGGGTATGACATGAACCATACGAAGATGGATGAGTGATCTAGAGAGATTCACCACTCCAAGTGACATCGGAGACATATCTCATTTGTTCTTGGCTTAAGTTAACTTGATTGAATCTTTGGCCAGAGTATGATGAATTTAGGAGATATATTTTCTCTAAGTTCATGAAGTTAACTAATAGCTACAAGAACTAATATGGATTGAACATGAGTAGACACTGCACCATGCTCATGGTATTTCCGGGATATTTGGTGAAAGGACCGAATTACACTGATAGAATGAACACGAAAAGTTATGTCGAGACTAGCTTGACTCTTTAGTATTTGGGTGGTCATGATGTCTTGCTAGAGCCCGCTCATGATCTATGAATGTAAATTAATTAAATTAATTTATATTCATTGCCAACATATTGGAAGCCTAATGGGTCACACATAGAAAGATGTATTAAGAGATTAAAATTGAAAGAGCCTAATTGATTAATTTGAAAATTTAATCAATAGGGACTTAATTAAATAGTTTAATTATGTAGAAGGACTTAAATGCAAATACATTAGAGTTATTGCCCATAGTCCAAACCCTGGAGTGATTGCCGCCCCCTATAAAAGAAACATGATAGCTTGGCCGACCTCCCTATGGCCCCTTAGCCGCATATGTGATATGCTTAGAGGCTTTGGTGTCTTCTTGATTTCTTGACTTCCTCCTTGCCTCTTTATGGATTGCTAGAGAGAAAACGTTTTCTTTCAAGAGAGAAAAGGTATAGAGTGAAGAAGAAAGAAGATCAAGATAATCCTTGAGGTTGGCGCACCAAACCCTGAGAAGCAAGAAAATCGTTTTCTTCTTCTTGATGCTTATGAAGCATTCGGCCATGGTATGTTTAGATATGGAGAGGTTTCTTGAAACCTAAACTACTAGCATCATTTTCGACAAGACTCCATTCCTACATTATGATGGTTTTCTTGATCATCTTGTGTGGATTACCGTTAGAGGCCAGACACTTGTGTGGCTTGAAGTCTCGGATTGACAACTTGGTGTTCAAGATTGAGTGGGCTATTTGTAAACTCAAGATTACTATATCTTTGAGTTAAGAAATGATTCTTGATCATATGTATGCTTTATAATTATAATATTGCATTAGAAGTTTACCAGCATGATCCTATAAGATTCGACTATCTCTTTGTTAATTATTCCGCTGCATTCAAGTTCTTCTTTAATTCGTTTATTGTTTGAGCATGAAGTCGAATCCCAACAATGGTATCAGAGCCTTGCTTGTAAGTTTTTTTGTGATTTACATGTGTAATTCTTGGTAATAATCAATTGGATTGAATTGGGTGTTGATCTAGCAAAGTTACATCAAGAAAAACGTTTTCTTGTTTTGTTTCAATTCTGACAGCTTCTATCTGCAATCTGATCTTGGTGTTTTAAATTGTTTAAAACTTTTTAAAATTGATTTGATCAATTTTTAACCTTGCAATATGATTGCATGACACAAAGAAGTTAAAAGAAGCAAGTTTGGATTTGATTTGAATTGGTTTTGGTGCTTGAATTTCGAAGAATACAAGTGCAGGATTTTTCTGCACACTTGCTGTAAGTTGCAGTTTTTACATGGTTAGAGGTGTCCAAAAATTCTTGAAATTTGAGGAGAAGTCCGAAACATGTCTATCTTGATTCTGTAATTTTTGGTGAATTTTTTGATTTTTTCTGATAGCCGAAACTGCCTCTCAAAGTTGTACAAACAGTTTGCATGGTTGCTGGAATTTTTTGGGCAGCCTTGAGTTCTTCAATTTGATTCTTGAATTGTGGGTATAATTGGCTGAAAATCAAAGAATGAATTGTGTGTGAATTGCTCACCACTTAGCCACCAAAAGAAGTGACTGCTTTGAGGCAAACGTTGCCCCTAAACAAGGGCTGCCGATTGCGGCATAGTAACTTACTCAAAGTAGGAGGCGGCTACACACAAGAGTTGTGTGTTAGGGCATCACTTTCTATTTTTGGAAATTCTTAATCTTTAGAATTTTGGATTTGTGAAAATTGTTTCCTAGTCAAGATTGGATTCCTAAGAGTTAGGAATGCACCTAAGCTATCCTTGTGGAAATTGTTTCCTAGTTGAACAAGGACTCCTAAAAGTTAGGAGAAGTTATGAAACTTTTCTTGTAGAGAAAATTTCCTAATCAAACTTGGACTTCCTAAGGTGTTATGAAATCTAATTAAATTGTTTAATTAGATGGAAGGTTTTAATTCAAAAATCCTAATTGGATTAGGACTCAAGTAAATTGAATTAAAATTAAAATTGCTAGATAATTTGAGCCAAGTATATTTAAATGAGTTTAAATATTACTTTCCTTAAATGACTCACAAGATTACTAAGTGATATTAAAAATGTATGCATTTAATTTTATGCTCTATGATATGATTACAAAAGCATGAGGATGGTTATGGACATAGACCTTAGACTTAGGTCATGGATGGTTAAATTTTCTTTTTGGTATTTTTATAAATAGGGTATGCGAACCCTACCTCCTCTTATTCATTTTTGGAGTTGTAAATTCTCTTCTCACCTAACTCCCCTCGAATGTAACTCGAGGTTTCTATCAAAGATATGTAAACGTTATATAAGCTTGTAGATTTAGATTTAGGCTAACATTAGATTTTATGAAATTCCCAAATGTAAGGAGACAAGGCACCAAGAAGAAAGACCAAGGAGATCACCATCAAGACTTATAAAGACTATGTATGGTATCCCTAGGAATTTGATCAACTAGTTTCCTAATGGCTCAAGGAAACTAGAGTAGTAAAGTCCATAATCATCCTAGTAGATTGCATGAGATAGAATTTTTTTTGAATTTATATATGTGATATATATTTGAATAAATGCTATGCATGTCAATCAACAAAGAAAAACAATGAAATCTATTTAATGAAATAAAGAAATCCCTCATTAAATTGTATTGAGTCCATATTACGCATGATTAGTTGCCTTCCACCATCTTAACAAGATAACTAGAGTTCTTCTAGTAGGAGGCTTGTTGAGTCACTCAAGGTCAACAACTGTACGAATATGTTTGAGTTAATGAAGGGGGTCTTACTCAACTAAGTGTCATGTTATTCGGGTGTGTCAAACTTGATCACATGATAATTAGATGCAATGGTTAGGCGAAATGCATATGATACATTTAGGCAAAGAGTTGTCGCCTAACTGATCAAGGAGTTGCATAGAGATGCAATTGGTAAGCAAAGTTACCTACTCAATTAGTTTCAACATGGCTTGTTGAGTCACTCAAGGTCATGGTGGGATGAAAGGGGTCCTTGCTCACTAAGAAGTTTAAAAGTTAAATTTCTCGAGTAGTAGAGGAGGGCTACTATGTTGACAAAATAGTGAGAACAATCATTCAAACTTTAAAACCTAGTTTCAATGATTGCAATTTGCATAATGACTATTATATGCATTGGTTTATATGGGATATAAATTGTCATGGCAGGTTAACTAGTCACTTGATTGTATACTTGATGCAAAGTCGATTTCACTAATCAATGAAATGAATATTTATGTCTTAAATGATCCATGAGGTATTTAGCAATGAAAAGTTCAAACATCTCGAGGAATTGTTCCAATGAAAGATTATTAGTAGGTGGTAGCCTATGAGGCATCATGTGCTAATGGATGCATCAACAAGTTTGAGAAACTTGGTTGACTTATGGATCACAATCTAAGTATAGACTTAGTTCTTTCTTCATTGTCTAAGAGCAATTAGCAAGTCATGTTGTAGGACAATATGAACCGATTGGTGTTGCTAAATGTGCTCACTAGACTGGAAGATCATCCACTTTGTTACACCACTAAGGGAAGGTAACTGATGAAACGTTTTTCAAAGTTAGGATGATGAGATGAAGAAAGAAATTGATATCGATCCAAACGACATACCATCATTGTGGCAATGCAAGGCATTGGAGGCTTAAATGCAAGAAGTATATTCGATACTTGAAGGGAAGTGAAACTTGAGAAGTTTTACTTCATGGTTGTTATGAGTTTGTTTTCACTACCTTTAGGTATATGATACCTATAAGATTGGTTCAAAAATATGTATGACATATAGATGGAACCAATGACAAGGACAACTGAAAAAGAATAAGACTAAGGAGGTGGCAACCTAGTTAATACTTGATCAAGCTTGCCAACCTATTCATGATGAATGTTTTAGAAACATTATCATTGATATTTCGATTATGCTAGCATTTGATGCTTGGCCATTCATCCTAGAATGAATCGAAAGGTCATATGGAATTTGTTCCATATCATGGTCTTATTACACTCATAAAAACTAGAAACTTGCATAAAAGATAATCAAAGGTTGTTCAAGTTAAAACTATAAGATTAAAGTATATAGATACTAGTAGTTTCTTTGATTATGAATCAAAATAAATCTTATACAAAACTTGACAACTAAATGAGCTTCGGCTCAAGGAATTTCATAATGAGATTATGAAACTAATTTAGATAAGAGCATTCTTATTAAGATATGATCTAAATGAAGAATGGCTTGAAATTAAATTGATTGATTATCTAATAGAATTCATATAAGATGAATTGGATGGAAATTACTATATAATGCCATAGAAAAGTCCATGATGCTCCAAATAGCCAAGATTGCCGAAACACTAACCTAGAAAGGATTTCAAATTGTATTTGTAAAACAAACATTCATATGGGATATGAGATGTTTGGTTTTATAATTACAAATGTGCATTCAAAAGAGTTTTGAATTCACATCCCATAGGAAAGTAAATGAGTTTACTTTGAATGTTTCTACACAAGTAGGAAACAGTGGGAGTTTTATGACATTTAAAAGTTAAAGGTCATAAGTAGAAATCTGAAGTTTATGCATAGGATGCATAAAGGCACAAAGATTTAGTAGGATACATTATGATGCATTACTCATACGAGAAGAGTCTACTAAACATAATGATTAAGTAGGATGCATAGTGATGCATAACTCATAAGAGATGAGTCTACTTAATAGAATATTGTTAGACAATGGATTGAGATATCTAGTTTTGATAGTGACATTCAATAGTTAAATTTATCAAAAGGATGATATATCTTTTGTGCACACCTGAGGGTTAGTAGGAGTAATACAGATTACTCAACAAATAATGTATATCAAATACATTGATGATTAAAAGGTAAATCAACAGTTATGCTAAGATCTAACAGATTTAGCAACAACTGATTGGATTAAATGTTAAATGAGTTTAACATAGAGAGAATCCAATAAGTGACTTAATTCCATGATGTTAATAAATCAATCATTTGGAAACGTTCCAAATCTAAGAGGACTGGATTATTTATATTCTAAGTCAGAATACAAACCTTTTGTTTAAGGCTTCAAAAAGGTGTATTTGGATCGATAGCTCACTGGGCTAATTAAAAGATTCCTAGTTGTTAAAGTAACAACATGAGTCATAAGGAATCGGTTTTCATTGTGACCCGGGTATGTATTTGTGACTATGATAATAGAGATTGTCAAAGGTGTATGACCGAAGCATATTCTCACTATAATGTACTGAGGCTATGTCCTAGTAGAGAAACAATTGCTAATCGAAAGAGTTCGGCATTGGATGCGTTAGTGATTGGCTTATTGCAAGTGGGAGATTGTTGGTGTATGCCCTAGAGCCAATCGGTTTGGTCAGGCATAAACTACCAATAATGCAAGCCCATCACTATATGATACACCCAAAAGAGTGTATCTTATTTAACCTTGCACTAAAAAGATAAATTGTAAGTATAGTAGTTAGCAAGGGTCGAGTCCTCAGGGATTGGGTTTTAGTTTATAAGTTAATAGTTTAAAACTTAAATTCAAGAACAATAAAAGAAAAGGGGTTTTTGAAGCCAGATTTAAACTAAAGTAAATAATAAGAAGAAGATGCAAGGCGGTATAACCAGCCAATAAAAATATATATACTAAATTAGGCGGTATAACCAGCCAATAAAAATATATATACTAAATTAGGCGGTATAACCAGCCAATAAAAGTAAAACAAAGTTAATATACAAATTAGGCGGTATAACCAGCCAATAAAAATAAATATACTTTTAAAAATAAGCAACCTAGAAAAGTAAGAAAACAAGTAAGTAAGAAGAATCAAATATGAAAAATATGGTTAAGGTTTCATTCTCCACCACTAGACATCATTAAGAATCAATTTCAGATCTATCAATATCAACCAACTATCAAAGTTAACAACCGTAGATAACAACAAGCTCTGTTATCCCAATCTTTCCTTAGTTTGTCGTTAAATAGAACAAGCTCTCTATTTAATCTCTAACCATTAAACAACATAGAATAAGCTCTCTAAATTCAATTTAATGGCAGCTTTATGATGAGAAAGATAGGTTGATCTAAGCAACAAACACATAAGCTCGGATTGTTCAACTTAGGTTATGTTCCACTTTGCAATTATTGAAAACTTGACCATAATCATTAATCACAAATTGCCACTTATGAATAGGAAATCAAGACAATTACACGGATCAAGACTCCTAAACTAGCAATAGATAATTATCAAGATCTATCTAGTTGTACACCTAAACAAATCAAGACAACATCATGAACAATTCTTGTAGAAGAACATAAGCAACTTTGATAGAAAATTAATGATAGATAGAATCTGAAAATCAATCACAAAACATGTCTAGGGCTTTGAAATCACCCTTAACCAAATAGAAGTTTAGCCTAGCATAGGCATTATAAACATAAACATAAAATTAAAGAAAATCTAAGAAGAAAATAAAAGAAAGAAAGAAGAAGAGGAAGAATATTAATTATCCAACCTCTTGCTCTCTCTAAAGAAAAAGAAAACTAGAGAAAAGAAAGAAAACTAGAGAAAAGAAAGAAGAAGAAAACTTAGAGAATTTTATTAAAATGGCTAATATCCTACCTATGTACAATATGATCCCTTACAATCATCCAAGGCCCTCTATTTATACACATTTTGGAGGGCTAAATGACAAGAGACAAGCTTTACAAATTTCAAAGGTAGGTATAATAGGTGGGTGCATTTTTCTAACAATTTTCGTCATACATGACAATTTTGATCAGCCAACTTGATGGTCGATTTTGTCAATTTTGGAGGCCTTATCTGATCACATGGTCTTCTAGAAAAATGTTACCCTATCCGTTACGGATCCATAGCCGTTGGAATCAGCTCATTTGCTGATGTGGATAAGTAGATATGGGCAAAATACGAAAACAGGTCAGCACAGACGTCATTGCACATCAGCCAACTTGATGGTCGATTTCGCTAGGGAAAACGACTCCGTTTCAAGAAGTGTAAAACATGAAAAAGATAGATATGCCTCTTAGCTTTGCACGGCTACAAATTTCAGCCTTATTGCTTCAGTGAAACTCGAGATATAGCTGATATGGCAAAAGGTGTCGGAACTGGAACTGAACTGGATTTGCCCTTAATTCTAGTAATCTGAAATCACTCAAAAAAACTTGTGAAAAACACCAAAATACATAAAAATATAAAAGATCATAAACACAATTAGACTAAACAATAATAACTCGTATTTGACACAAAACAATAATAAAACATAACTAAAAACTATATAATTATACGAGTTATCACACCCCCACACTTAGATTGTTGCTAGTCCCTAGCAACGACTCAATAAAAATAAAATAAGAAAATCTAATCTAATCCATTTTCGTAGGAAATCACGGTGGCACTTAGCATGTGACACAAGCCTTTAAACCCCTAGGTGTCCCTAGTGGACGAGTTTAGTCTCGTGAGGGTTTACTAGAACGATACCCACAAACATTGAAAAACTAAAATATAAATAAACTACATATACTAAAAATATTTACTCCTAATCCTTTCAATACAAATTAGAGACAATCTTTGAACAAGTCTTATAAACTAATCAATAGCTTAAAAAAATTTCACAAAAAATCATGCTTGAATGTAAATTGTTTGAGTTGAGCCAATATTAACATAACATATCTCAATCAAAATAGTGCATGTTCAAATTTAATCTCAACTTCTCACATGGGATACCCTCATGATTTTCACTCTTTAAAGTAGTGGTGAAGTGTTTACACTCAATCAATCTCATGAAAACAGTTCTACCATATTCTTGCTTGTCCACCTATTCTCCACTATTTAGATCATACAACTTCATGAATCAAGAGGTCTTTAATCAAGGTTGTAATGGGGCCAAGGGGTTTGTAATGTGGTTGAAGAACAAAAGGATAAAGATATCACAAAGGTTCCAAAGAGTTCATAAAGTTTAGAGACATAAAAAGATCATACAAAGAAATTTCTCAAAACTCTTTACAAGTACATAGTCACCTAGGCCGGATATTCATGTTGGGCCTTTTCATCATTCTAAACAACTTTGTAACATCTTTTTCTTTTTCCACAAATTCAAGAGATGATTCATATATATATATATATATATATTTTTTTACATAGGAATGTATTTGCCCGTATTCCATTTCTTTTTCTCTTGACTTTTCTTTTCTTTTCCCCCCACACTTATTTCTTGTTTCTAACCCAAATTTTCAATAGATCTTCCTTGTCTTTGCAACTTGTCTCAAAACATGCTAATTCATCTTTGGAACAAAGGTAAAGATGTAAGTATATTTAGGTTAGGGACAAGTTATGGTTACCAAAGAGATAGCTTATTCAATATAGGCTCAAATTGGTTCACTAAGGGTGTGTTCTCTTGGAACATCAATAAGGGATGGCTGTTTGGCTCTGGCTAAAAATCCTAATGCCTCTATCATATTCTTGTTGTCACATGTATCAATATAGTCTCAAACGGTTTAAAGCAAGTTCTAGAGAATCCTGTAATCATAAGAGCACTCAAGAAAGAAATTAGATTGATTTGTATAATGCATCAATCATTATAGGCTCAAAAACTCACAAGGATGATTATACAAGTCAGATTAAGTCTAAACATGCTTCTTTCTCAATCAACATATTATATTAACATTGGCTCATAAAAAGGTTGACATCAAGCTCAATTCTCATGAAAATCTTCTCACTAATAACCAGTTTAGACCTATGCAATTCATATCTCATCATTGTATTAAAAAGGAACTAAAACACACTAAAAATAATAATAATAATAAAGACTCATAAAAAAAAATAGTAGACAAAAATAAAAGAAATCCTAAATCATTCCCCCCACACTTAATTCTTACATTGTCCTCAATGTAAGTCTATTAACACAAATGAAAGAATCATGTGTAAGAGAAAAGAACTAATAACATAAGAATAGGAACAACTAAGACTCAAAACAAAACAAACTCATGCAACCTAAATAATCCTAAAATACTAAACAAAAATTAACAAGTAAACATAAAAAGATTAAAATCAAACTGACAAGGTATGTCTCAAGTCTCCCTTACTCAGACCTTGTTCAGAATGAATACTTCTAAATTGCTTAAAACACAACAAACTCTTTTTTTTTTTTTTAAATTAGCAAAATATGTCCCTTACCCCCTACTAAAATATGACATTGTCCCCAATGTCAAATTTTAAAGGTAGAATTTAGGAGATATTACCTGCAGAGGTTGCTAACCACTTATTATAACTGAGACACAACAAGCAAAATATTAGATAATGTCACAAAGACAAAGTGCAATCCACTCCTTGCTCGTCCATATCTCTTTTTCTTTTTCCGAGCGTTTGCGAAACAACCGTAGCAGATAAACACTCATAAGCTTGGAGCTTTTTAAGTAAATCTTCAATGGTTGTAGCAGAAATTATGGTTCTCCTTGCCTCTGAAAACATGAATCCATTATCCACAGCATTATCTAAATATAAAAGCAAATTACTAAAATAACCATTAATATTAAGCAAACCAATGGGTTTCTTATTTGTGACCAAAGATGACCAAGAAGCCACGCAAGCTATTTCTTCCAATGTACCCAGACCTCCTGGTAAAGCAATGAATGCATCGGCAGAATGGTACATGATTGTTATCCGTTCAGGGACACTCCAGACTTGTATTTCCTTACCCACGGTAGGTCCACAAAAACTTGTGAATAGTTTTGGCACGATTCCTAGAACTGGACTTCCTCCGGCGTGTGCTGCTGTAGCGACTGCTCCCATTAAACCCGTACTACCGCCTCCATAAATCAAGTGGATCTTTTGTTGGGCAAGTATTACTCCAACTCTTATGGCTTCATCAGCGAATATGTTATTTTTCCCTGGATAAGCACCTCCAAAGACACAAATTTTTTTAATGCGCTGGGATGAAGTACTTTCCATTTTTTTTTTCTTCGAGTGCCTGAAAGAGAATGAGTACATGGTGTAATATATAGAGGACTGAGTAGTGAATCAGACAAGAGTAATAATGTCGCCGAAAGTGTATCTGACCTGTCAGAAGAAAATGTTAACCTAACAAAAGATTTTTGCGTGATTTCAGGAAGAAAATCAAAAAGAGAAGAAAAAATCAACCGTAAAAGACAAATAAAAAAAAAACGAGAATAACTACACAAATCGAACTACACGTAAATTAAACCAAAATAAAGTTATTGCAAATCAAACCAAAAGCTGAGAAGTCATTTATTGTAGTTGTGATTGTGGCTCACATCTTCCTCTGGTTTTACGTCCAGAAACGGCTTAAACGCCTTCTATGAGTCGAGGATATGCTTCCCATCCAGTTTTCTTACAAGCTGGCAAACAGGGTCTTTTAACATCAGATTCCCAAGATGTTGCCATTCCCTTTGGAATTGCGGCCATAAATCAAGAATTTCTCTTTGTACGTCTCCACTAGGATGCGTCTCAAGAGAAAGTTGGATATTACCCAAATTCTCCTTACTCAGTCCATCCTTAATGAATTCAATTTTATCATCTCGATTAGAGGACGGAATCCCAATAGAACGACATTTACCGTTACACGTCCATCGTGCACATTTGTGGCAATTTGAACTCATGCGCTTTGCTCGTCGCTTCTTTGCAAAAGTGCTTCTACCTGTACCTGGTAAATGCAAAACAGGAAGATATTCATCTTCACGTACCTTGGCTTCAATTATCCAACGTATGTCGTCAGGAATCCCTTTGCGCATAAGCATTCTTAATCTTTCAAGTCGAACTTGGTAAAGCTTCAGTAAAATATTTCGAGGAAAAGGAGGAAATCGTTTCTGCAATCTTGTGAGAATATCATCCATCCTGAAAAAAAGAATGAAAAAAATTGAAAGAGAAATTGGAAGAGAAATTTATATACAATATCAGTTTTGTGGGTAGCTGATGGAACCGATTTAAATAATCACGGAGTACCGTTATCCGCCATTTAACCGGGGTTAAAAAAAAAAATTATATTTACATCTAGTTATTTTCAAAACAAGGATCAGAAAGAAAAACAACATAAAAAAACTCAAAAACAAAACACTCTAAATAAAATCCTAAATTCTTCCCCCCACACATAATTCTTACATTGTCATTAATGTAATGCTATTATCCCCCAATGCAAGAATTATATGTAAGAGAAAAGAACTATTAAACAAAAGAAACTTATGCAGCCTAAATGAACTTAAAAGCAGTAAACACAATTAACAAAGAAACATAAGAAATAAAATAAAAACAATAAAAATAATAAAAGAAAAAGGAAAAGAAAGAGAAAGCAAAAGCAAATCTGAATATGGAAGGTTGGCAATTTCATCTTTAATTGGGCTGCCTTCCCAATTAACACTTGAGTTAGTGTTTTGAATCTAACCAACACCCTTTCTTGGCTTTTTAGGCTTGTCAGGCTCATACATGAAATTTCCCAAATTTATGCGTTTGAGAGGTAGCTTTCTTTGCACAACAGTGGATGCATTCACCATTACAAATATTATTCCATCATCCTTGGTGGTGCATATCTCATCGAGGAATGGTGCATCTTTTGGTACTTGTTGAATGACATCCACAAACAAACTGTTTAAGGTTTCCAGCGTGTCTTGTTCATGTTCATCCTCCTTGAACTTTGCGAATCTACTAGGAAAAGGTGGAGAAGAAACATTAGTAAAAATTGGAATCTCAAACGTTACCTCAGGTGCCGAAATACACTTATTTGGATCATTGGCTTCATTATCCTCAAGAATAGAATTCATCTCTAATTTTGTCTCATCCTCATCTTGTTCCTCATTCCTCAAGGTCACAATAGTAGCATTCTCCTTTGGGTTAATCATCGTTTGGGCAGGGAGTTCTTCAGATCTTTGTGCTACCCATCCCACCATACTACTAGTCAATTGGATCATTTGCTTTTCCAAACTCTGGATGCTTGCCCTTGTTTCCTGTTGAAATTGCAAAGTATCAGTAACAAGAGAATAGATAAGATCTTCTAAAGAAGTACCTGAGTTTTGAGTCATATGTGGTGGTTGAAAAAGATCTGGTTCTTGGGACCATGATTGATTGAAGCTAGATGGATGAGTGTAATTGGCATAAGGATCTACTTCTTGGTAATTTTTCGAGTAGCCATAATTAGTATGATCCCACCATCCCTCATGGTAAGTGTTTGAGTAATGATCATACTGTTGGTCTTGGAACACTTGATGGCCTTGACATCCTCCCATGGCAAATTGTTGAACTGGGAAGGTGAGATTGGCTTGTTGATTCTCCATGTTCATGTATGCCACCAACTCTTCAAGTGTTAGATTGCTCAATTCCATCGTTTTTTTATTTTTTTATTTTTTATTTTTCAAAATTTGATCAGAAAAACCCGTATGTACAAGAAAATAAAACTCATTAGAACTGAAAATAAGAATAAACCAAGTAACAAATAAACTAAAGAAAACAATCCCCGGCAACGGCGCCAAAAATTTGATACACCCAAAAGAGTGTATCTTATTTAACCTTGCACTAAAAAGATAAATTGTAAGTATAGTAGTTAGCAAGGGTCGAGTCCTCAGGGATTGGGTTTTAGTTTATAAGTTAATAGTTTAAAACTTAAATTCAAGAACAATAAAAGAAAAGGGGTTTTTGAAGCCAGATTTAAACTAAAGTAAATAATAAGAAGAAGATGCAAGGCGGTATAACCAGCCAATAAAAATATATATACTAAATTAGGCGGTATAACCAGCCAATAAAAATATATATACTAAATTAGGCGGTATAACCAGCCAATAAAAGTAAAACAAAGTTAATATACAAATTAGGCGGTATAACCAGCCAATAAAAATAAATATACTTTTAAAAATAAGCAACCTAGAAAAGTAAGAAAACAAGTAAGTAAGAAGAATCAAATATGAAAAATATGGTTAAGGTTTCATTCTCCACCACTAGACATCATTAAGAATCAATTTCAGATCTATCAATATCAACCAACTATCAAAGTTAACAACCGTAGATAACAACAAGCTCTGTTATCCCAATCTTTCCTTAGTTTGTCGTTAAATAGAACAAGCTCTCTATTTAATCTCTAACCATTAAACAACCTAGAATAAGCTCTCTAAATTCAATTTAATGGCAGCTTTATGATGAGAAAGATAGGTTGATCTAAGCAACAAACACATAAGCTCGGATTGTTCAACTTAGGTTATGTTCCACTTTGCAATTATTGAAAACTTGACCATAATCATTAATCACAAATTGCCACTTATGAATAGGAAATCAAGACAATTACACGGATCAAGACTCCTAAACTAGCAATAGATAATTATCAAGATCTATCTAGTTGTACACCTAAACAAATCAAGACAACATCATGAACAATTCTTGTAGAAGAACATAAACAACTTTGATAGAAAATTAATGATAGATAGAATCTGAAAATCAATCACAAAACATGTCTAGGGCTTTGAAATCACCCTTAACCAAATAGAAGTTTAGCCTAGCATAGGCATTATAAACATAAACATAAAATTAAAGAAAATCTAAGAAGAAAATAAAAGAAAGAAAGAAGAAGAGGAAGAATATTAATTATCCAACCTCTTGCTCTCTCTAAAGAAAAAGAAAACTAGAGAAAAGAAAGAAAACTAGAGAAAAGAAAGAAGAAGAAAACTTAGAGAATTTTATTAAAATGGCTAATATCCTACCTATGTACAATATGATCCCTTACAATCATCCAAGGCCCTCTATTTATACACATTTTGGAGGGCTAAATGACAAGAGACAAGCTTTACAAATTTCAAAGGTAGGTATAATAGGTGGGTGCATTTTTCTAACAATTTTCGTCATACATGACAATTTTGATCAGCCAACTTGATGGTCGATTTTGTCAATTTTGGAGGCCTTATCTGATCACATGGTCTTCTAGAAAAATGTTACCCTATCCGTTACGGATCCATAGCCGTTGGAATCAGCTCATTTGCTGATGTGGATAAGTAGATATGGGCAAAATACGAAAACAGGTCAGCACAGACGTCATTGCACATCAGCCAACTTGATGGTCGATTTCGCTAGGGAAAACGACTCCGTTTCAAGAAGTGTAAAACAGGAAAAAGATAGATATGCCTCTTAGCTTTGCACAGCTACAAATTTCAGCCTTATTGCTTCAGTGAAACTCGAGATATAGCTGATATGGCAAAAGGTGTCGGAACTGGAACTGAACTGGATTTGCCCTTAATTCTAGTAATCTGAAATCACTCAAAAAAACTTGTGAAAAACACCAAAATACATAAAAATATAAAAGATCATAAACACAATTAGACTAAACAATAATAACTCGTATTTGACACAAAACAATAATAAAACATAACTAAAAACTATATAATTATACGAGTTATCACTATATTTTAGTGATACAAGGTTTTCCTTCATGTTAGTACGATGATAAGGAGTTATTAAGTACTAATCAGATGAAGCCCATGGAACATAATGGCCTTGCAAAGGAATTATATATAATTGTGGGATCTTTATGCATCAAAGTCATGTTCCTAAAATGGTTCCTGGTCATTGTATTGCTAAGACGGGGCATTGGCAATGCTCAAAGATTGGTACATGTTAAGCCTACTTACTTAGTAAGCAACTGATCTCACGTGTTGAAGTATATGAGATACTTTAGGATAACATGTAGGTGTTTGTCTGTTGAACAAGTTCACTGAACATGGCCCACTTTGAGAACTCCATTTGGTATGTCACTCAAGTGTCTTGAGGGGGACTGAATGTTAGGGAGGACCTGGAACTAGGCCCACTGTTGTCTAGCTGTCCTAACCAGATGAGAAATCGAAACACCAAAATAGCTCCTACGCAACTATCCCAACAGAAATGGGTTTGGATTGGGTGAAATGCAGCTACATCACCTATCATGCACCCTCACTCAGATGCTGACATGTGGCACAATCTAGACCATCCATTAGCCTATAAATAGGCTACCCTTAGCCTACTCCAACATAACCCATCATAGGCCTAAAAATTAGATTAGAGAGAGAAAGTCCTCTAATCAGATCAGTTTTCCCTATCTCACTCTATATTTTAAATTTTGGATATCCTAAGTGATCCTAAGTAATCTTATGTCTTTATGTGCTAAACACTTGAGGTGATACTAACTTGAGCGTCCAAGTGCGCCTCGAATGTAAACCTCTGACGTCTCTCTCACCTCGTTGCTTTCTTGCAGGAAACCATCCAACTAGTGAAGATCACTTTGGTCCTGATGAGTCTCGATGTCCCCCGATGTGATCCGATGTGCCATGCACCTCTAGCAGAAGGTTGATCACATCAGTTCCTAAGTGCCTTGTACACTCGGTGAGAGACTAACCACTTCGGTTCCCAAGTGCCACGCACATCTATTGAATTTCGGCCCCCATGTGTCTGATATCCACCGAAGTGCCTCTAACTTTGGCCCAATCACACCCAACACATCAGTACTCTAGTGTCTGTTAGTGTTTAGCCTTAGTCTCTGCAACTACAACGGCCACATCCACTCCAGCAAACTCTCACAATTGTAGACACTGATATTTTCACCCGCAATAATGAGGAGAAAGAAATATCATTGAGAATTAAATTACTTTTGTTTAGAAATTAATCTATCCAATAAATAAGCATGATAAATTAGAATGGGTCCAAAGAGACTATTCTAATTTGAGATTATCTACTAAGGATGGTTGGCCCAACTTAAGGCAATAAGATTGTTGGACCACTAATATTATTAGAGAATATAATGGGCCTATTGATCCATCTTAGATTTAAATAGTTTAAGTCCAAGTGAAAATTCTTGTGCAACAAGTTACACTAGCCGGCCAAGCTTAGAGAGGGGGTCAGGGTTTGCACCTGCATATATATCAGATATAGAGGCTGTAGCCGAGACCTAAGCTTGTAATTCAACTTGAGATATTCTGATTTTTGCTTGAGAGAAAGTTGGTTTCAAGAAGAGAACCCTAACCTTGAAAAATAGATATATTGCCATCTCCCTGTAAGAAGTGTGCTTGTCGTAATTCCTCTTTCTCTTGCTGTTGTTCTCACCGCTTCTCTTCGTTGTTGAGTGAGATTGATTTTAGAAGATAAACACAAGAAATAGATCTTTTGGTTGTGATCTTAGGATCAACTTGCTAGCATAAGTGAATCACCATACCTTAGAGAAGGATCCATCAGCTGTTCGTATGGACTAGCTCTAGAGGAAGGACAATTGTGCTTCTTGTGATCTTGTTTGAATTGGATCTTGGACTTGAGAGAAATTTGCGACTTGGATTTGCAACTTAAGGTTATGATATCTTAAGTAGACAACTTCTAAATCATATAGGTGATTTAATTTGTTTTGAATGTTATAAACCTATGCTAAACACAAGCCTAAGATCCTGTTGTACTTCGGGTGCTTCTTTGTTTACTTTCGCTGCACTTTGATAATTTTGTTTAAGCATGAGACCTAGAGTAGCATAACCCAATTTTGGTATCAGAGCCAAGGTTCTGTTATTTACATGAGGCTTGTGCATGTCAATTCTTGGTGATATACAAGTTATTGTGTTGTGTATTGATTTTGGCATGATTTTGGTTCTTATGGATTTAAAAGAAAAATTATTTTCTTTAATTTTGATTAAATCTAGAAAGCAACTATATAATGATTTTAATCATGTTTAAAATTGTATAAACGGTAGATTAAAATTGTTTTAATCAATAAGGATTAAAGACATGACATGTCTTAGTAAGCCCAACAAGTTTTGATGTCAAAAACATAGTTTTGAGTAAAGTTTTGTAAGCTTATTTGGGGATGTTATAAAATTGATTTTTTAGATGTTTCGGATCTGGAAATTTTATATAACATGCTTCCATTGAATTTACAAAATTTATTTGAGCTTAAAACGTTTAAGCAAAATTGTTTTTGGGCATGAAACATTGTTACTACAATGCTGAAATTTTGTGGATTGTTTTGTAGGTGTTTGCAAGCCATAAAATTCGAGCATGAGTGTGGAAACGTTCCACATGTTTGCTAGGAATTTTGAACAGCATATAAGGTGAATATGTTTCATCTATGATGGCTGGTTTAGGCACGGAACATGACTGGATTAAGCGGCAATTGTTGCTGCGTGCTAATAGGCCAAACCGCAGCACAAGGAGGCAATTGTTGCCGAATTGAGTGTAGCTATAAGGGGAAGCCAACAAGCTCCTTTTAGGGCATCCAGTAGCCACAATAGATGGCATACAATAGTTTGATCACGGGCTGACAGCAGCCATTCGATGGCCAAAGAGATTGTCTGCGCCTATGACACTAAGAGTTAAAGTCCTACTTCAACAAGGAAACCATTTCCTAGTGGGAGTTTGAATCCTAAATGTTAGGAGAGATTAGTAGTATGATTAGGTAAGAATTACCTAATGAGATTTTAAGTTCCTAAAGAGTTAGGATGGATTGCAAACTTAAAGACTCGGTATAAGACAATGAGATGTCTTAAAATGTTTAGGATGTTGGAGCATGCTAGAATGTTTTGTCCTAATTAAGACAAGCAACCTAAAAGTTAGGTAAAGTCCGATTTCAAGATAGCTTTCTTAATTGTTAAGATTTTATTAAAAGTGTTTTAATAGTTGGGACCGAAATTGCTAGAATGATTTGATAAATTGTCTCAAATTTATTTGGTGACATTTATGCAAATAGTACACAAGATCACTAGGTGATATTGACTATGCATGTTTTTAGTTCATGCTTATAATATGATTATGTATGCATGAAGAATGGTTATGGAATAGACCTTAGTATGACTAGGGAATGTATGGTTGAATTTTCTTATTGGTATTTTTTATAAATAGAGCGCACCCTGCTTTCTCTTTTTCATTCTGGAGTTGTAAATTCTCTTCTCATCTAACTCCCCTCGAATATAACTCGAGGTTTCTGAGAAAGTAATGTAATTGTTATATTCTTTATAGATTCAGATGTAGGATAGGAAGTAGAATTTATGTAAATTCCAAGTTTGTAAGGAGATATGGTGCCAAGAAGAAGTAACTAAGGAGATCACCAACAAAGCTTTCGAAGACTATGTATGGTATCCCCTAGGAATTTGACCAACTAGTTTCCTAATTGCTCAAGGAAACTAGATTAGAATTAAGTTCATAATCATCCTAGTAGATTGCATGTGATAGATTTATTTTGAATTATGTATATATGTGATGTATGTAATTAAATGAATTCTAAGCATGCCAATCGAATATGAAATCAATGAGACCTATATAAGAGTTAAATGAAATCCCTCATTAAATTATATTAAGTCCATTTTATGCATAATAAGTTGCCTTCCACCATCATAACAAGATAACTAGAGTTCTTCCATTCAAAGGCTTGCTGAGTCACTCAAGGGCAAACTTATGTACGAACATGTTTGAGTTATTGAAGGTGGGTCTTACTCAACTAGGTGTTATATTATCCGAATGCTTTAAAACTTGATCGCATGACATTTAGAGGCAAAGTTAGGCGAAATGCATATGATGTAGTTAGGAAAAGAGTTGTCACCTAATTGGATCTAGGAGTTGCATAAAGATGTAATTGGTAAATTAAGTTACCTACTCAATTAGTTTCAACATAGCTTGTTGAGTCACTCAAGGTTATGCTGGAATGAAAGGGGTCCTAGCTCATTAAGCAGTTAAAGAGATAAATTTTTCGAAATAGTAGTTGAGGGCTACTATTTTGTTAAAATAATGAGAATAATCATTTAAGTATTAAAGCCAGACATAAATGATTACTACTTGCTATTTATTGACTATAAATGATTTGATTCATATATATAAACGCTAAAATGGCAAATGCATTATCACTGAGAAGGATACTTGATGCTAATAAATTAATTGGGCCAAACTTTATTGACTGGTTTCACAATGTCAAGATTGTCTTGACATATGAAAAGAAGACTTATGTTCTTGATGAGCCCATTCTAGATGAGCCTACTGCTGATGCAACTGAGGAGGAGAGGGTGGCCTATAGAGTTCATAGAGATGATCTCGTACAAGCAACATGTGTGATGTTGGCTAGTATGGAACTCGATCTCCAAAAGCAGCATGAGGCCATGAATGCTCAGGATATCATCCTTAACCTTAGAGAACTGTTCCCTAAGGAGAATCGCACTGAGAGATTTGACATCTCAAAGGAATTTTTATGAACAAAGATGTCAGAGGGAAGCCTAGTGAGGCCTCATGTGCTTAAGATGATAGGGTATATAACCCGTTTGGAGCAGATTGGATGGGTTATGGATTATGATCTAAGATTGATCTAATTTTTACTTCACTACCTGAGAGCTATCCACATTTTGTGTTGAACTTCAACATGAACCACTTGGAGGCTACCCTTTCTGGGTTGCTAAATATGCTCACACAGGCCGAGCAAACCATTATTAAGGACAAGTCATCTATCCATTTAGTCTCTTCCTCTAAACCGAAAGGTAAGAAGAAAAGAAAGACTAGATGGGATGTACCTCTTACTTCAAAGAGTTTGAAGCCCGATGATGGTAATGTGAAGGAAGCAAAGGATAAGGATAATGCTAACAAAGCTTGCTTTCATTGTGGGAAAATTGGTCATTGCAGTCGCAATTGTAAGGAGTACCTTGAGTCTAACAAGGGAAAGAAGCTGAAAGGAGTTTCAATTTCAGGTATAATATGATTCACTCCTCTTGGTATATGATACCTATCATTTGGTACTAAATATGTATGACATATTATAGGGACCAAAGGAAATGAGCAATGAAGTTGGACCATGAAGATGGCAACCGAGTTTGATGCTACTTCAGAGCTTGCCGATCTTATGGATTTTTAATAAAATTTATTTATGATTTATTTAGAAACATTTGATGTTTTATTGGCATTATGGGCCAATATTGAGGATATTTAATTTATGTTTTCAAAGCATATTGCTTTGCTGGCATAGGATGCCATGCTTATTTAATTTCCTCTTAAATAAATCAATTATAGAATTGTTCTATAACATAGTCTTATATTATACAACTTGCAAAGTGTTATGAATACTATTTGGCTTAGTGATATGGAATTCGAATTGTTATTGAATTAATCCCTTAACATCTACATATGTAGGATTTAGTGGGAGCTATTAATAACTCTTTGAATGATAAAGGTTATGATAAATTGCCATTTTTGAAAATGCAATTAGTTAGAAACGTTCCAAACTTGAAAGGATTGCATGTTATATTAAAGGTTTTTAAGACTAACTCTTTTGTTTTGGCTTGCAAAAAGAGTTATATTTGGATCATTAGCTACTTGCTAATAAGTAGATTCCAGTAGTTGTTATAGAAACAACTGAGCCATTTGAATGGAATCTAGGTCTCGTTGTGATCTGAATTAATAACCTAGATAATAAGATTATCATGAATTTGACAAAACATATTCTCAATGCACTTAAGCTATGTCCTTGTAGAGACACAATTGCTAATCGAAAGAGTTCGGCATTGGATGCGTTAGTGATTGGCTTAGTGCAAGTGGGAGATTGGTGGTGTATGCCCTAGAGCCAATCAGATTAAGCATGGGATATACAATCAATAAAGCATACCCTTCACTATGAAGTTAGTGATAGAAGGTTTTCCTTCATGTTAGTACAATAATAAGGAGTTATTAAGTACTAATCGGATGAAGCCCATGAAACATAATGGCCTTGCAAAGGAATTATAAAGAGTTATAAGTATGAGATCCTTATGCATCAAAGCCTTGTTCCTCAAACTGTTCCTGGTCATCGTATTGCCAAGACAGGGCATTGGCAATGCTCAAGGACTAGTATATGTTAAGCCTTATGAAGTAAGCAACTGATCTCATACAAGTTGAAGTATGGGATACTTGGGATAACATATAGGTGCTTGTCTGTTGAACAAGTTCACTGAACATGGCCCGCCAAGAGAACCTCATTTGGTAATATCACTCCAGTGTCTATGATAATGTTCTCTTAGTACCAGTCGTGTAAATTAGTCCTCAAACTTGTGATACCAGGTGATCTTGTATGGAGAGTGTCATACTTAGATTCCATCTCGAATAGGTCCCAACAAGAGGATGCGTATGGTAGGGTGTTATTTGGTATGACATGAACCATACCAAGATGAATGAGTGATCCAAAGAGGATTCACCACTCCCTGTGATAATGGAGACATATCTCGTTTGTTCTTGACTACGATTAACTTGATTAAGTCTTTGGCCAAAGCATGATGGATTTAGGAGAAAATTGTTTCCCTAAATTCATAAGGTTAATCATAAGTTGTGAAGAACTAATATGGATTGATCATGAGTAGACACTACAGCATGCTCATGAGCTATCCGGGATATATGGTGAAAGGACTGTATTACATTGACAGACTGGTTGCTGAAAGGATTTTAAAAGGTCACGCTGACTTCACAATATTTGGGGTGTCATGATGGGTTGCTAGATCCCACTCATGATCTATGAAAACAAGTTAATGAGATTAACTTATGTTCATTGCCAACATATTGGGAACCGAGAGGGTTACACACATAAGAACAGGTAAACATTGTATTCTATTAAGGTAAAACTTAGTGGAATAAAAGATCTATATTGAGGACTTAATTGAAGAAGTTCAATTAAGAAAGATTAAGACATGGTTGAGATTTGAGAAATCCAAAGACAATGTCTTAATGAGATAAGAGGAATCAAGAAGTCTTATATAAAGTAGTATCGTCGACTTTGACATAGTGATGGGCAAGGTGAATTTCGAATGACTATGCTATATTGTATTAATGTCATGAGATGATATTAATAGATTAATGATAGGAATTGTTCATGAGGAGAAAGAAATTTAATTAAGAATTAAATTACTTTTGATTAGAAATTAATCTATCCAATAAATAAGCATGATAAATTAGAATGGGTCCAAAGAGATTATTCTAATTTGAGACTGCCTACTAAGGATGGTTGGCCCAACTTAAGGCATTAAGATTGTTGGACCATTAATATTATTAGATAATATAATGGGCCTATTGATCTATCTTAGATTTAAATAGTTTAAGTCCAAGTGGATTAATGAAAATCTTGTGCAACAAGTTACATTAGCCGGCCAAGCTTAGGGAGGGGGGTCAGGATTTACGCCTGCATATATATCAGATATAGAGGCTATAACTGAAACCTAAGCTTGTAATTCTACTTGAGATATTCTAATTTTTTCTTGAGATAAAGTTGGTTTCAAGAAGATAACCCTAACCTAGCAAAATAGACATATCCCCACCTCTCTACAAGAAGTGTGCTTGCCACAATTCCTCTTTCTCTTGGTGTTGTTCTCGCCACTTCTCTTCCTTCTTGAGTGAGATTGATTTAGTGTGATAAACACAAGAAATAGATCTTTTTATTGTGATTTTAGGATCAACTTGCTAGCACAAGTGAATCACCATACCCTATATATATACTGATTTTGCTTGAGAGAAAGTTTGGTTTCGAGAAGAGAACCCTAACCGAGCAAAATAGTGATATCGCCACCTTCCTGGAAGATTAGTGCTTGCCGCAATTCCTCTTGTTCTTGGTGTTTTCTTGCCGCCTCTTCACCTTGTTGAGTGAGATTGATTTATGAAGAAAATCACAATAGATAGATCTTTTGATTGTGATCTTAGGATCAACTTGCTAGCACAAGTGAATCGCCATACCTTAGAAAAGGATCCATCAGCTGTTCGTGTGGACTAGCTTTAGAGGAAGGACAATTGTGCTTCCTGTGATCTTGTTCGAATTGGATCTTAGACTTGAGAGCAATTTGAGACTTGAATCTGCAACTTAAGGTTACGATATCTTAATTAGGTAACTTCTAAATCATATGGGTGAATTAATTTGTTTTGAATGTTATAAATCTATGCTAGACACAAGCCTAAGATCCTGCTGTACTTCGGGTGCTTCTTTGTTTACTTTCGCTACACTTTGATAATTTTGTTTAAGCATGAGCCCGAGAGTAGCATAACCCAACATTTGAAACCTTTCACTAACCAGCCTGTCAGTGTTATTCGGTGCTTTCACCAAATATCTTAGAAATAACATGAGCATGGTGCAGTGTCTGCTCATGTAATCAATCCATATTAGTTCTTACAGCTTAAGGTTAACGTTATGAATTTAGAGAAACAATTTCTCCTAAATTCATTGTGCTTTGGCCAAAGACTTTATTCAGTTAACCCAATCCAAGAATAGATAAGATATATCTCTGATGTCACTTAGACTGGTGAATCCTCTCTGGATCACTCATCCACCTTCGTATGCTTCATTTCATACCCAAAATCACCTAACCATAGGCATCCCTTCTAGGGACTCGTTCGTGATGAAATCAAAGCTTGACACTCTCCATACAAGATGACCTGGTATCTCATGTCTGAGGACTATTTACACGACTGGCACATGAGAACATTTTCTATAGACACTAGAGTGACAATACCAAATAGAGTTCTCACAGCGGGCCATGTTCAGTGAACTTGTTCAACAGACAAGCACCTACATGTTATCCTAAGTATCCCTCATACTTCAACCTATGAGATCGGTTGCTTATTTCACAAGTAAAAAAGGCTTAACATGTACTAGTCTTTGAGCATTGCCAATACCCCGTCTTGGAAGTACTATGACCAGAAGTAGTTTTAGGAACATGGCTTTGACGCATAAGGCTCTCACAATTATAGCTCTTTATAATTCCTTTGCAAGGCCTATATGTTCCATGGGCTTCATCTAATTAATACTTTAATAACTATTATTATAGTACTAACATGAAGGAAAACCTTGTATCTCTAAGGAATAATGATTGGTTTGCATTATTAACTATATATCCCTTGTCTAATCTGACTGACTCTAGGGCATATACTAACAATCTCCTACTTGGACTTGAGACAATCATATTGCTTAAGCGCCACTTGAGAATATTCTTGGTCAATCACAATGAAATCCATGTTCCAATCATATGGCTCATTTGTTACTTTAACAATTATAGAATCTTTTATAAGCTTGTACGCTAATTATCCAAATATAACTCCTTTGGCAAGCCAAACAAAAAGAGTTTGTTTTTATGACCTTTAGGGCGGGTTTGGTTCGGTGAATCTTTCATTACACGACGTAATCTTACATTCCGTCATGAGATTACCATGTTTGGTTCACTAACATTCTGCAAGCTCAGTAATATGATATTAGCTACAGTGTCAAAATTGGGTCATATTGGGTGATGTCATATCCTCCTCTCTCGAAGGTTATGTTACATTACGCCCGTAATGTAACATTTTTGCCACTTTTGCCCCTTATTATTAATATGATATTACCAATACCACCATTTGTTTTAAGCCGACAATGCCTCTCCCTCTCAACTTCTCCCTTGGTGTTTGCCTCTCCCATTCGATTTCTTCCCCTTTCTTGAGTTTGTCAATCAATCCAGGTATGATTTCATTTCAAAATCTTCGATTTATATTATTTTAGGTTATTGATTTTGGGTGCTTGTCAGATTGAAGGTTTAGGGGTTTGATTTTGGTATTAAATTTTGGGGTTTCGAATATTGGGGATTTAGGTTAGGGGATTTGGGTTTGCCTGATTATTTTACTTGCTAGGATAATAGATTCGATATCATGGATGGAAGACTGAATATGTTAATCGAGCTGTTGAGGTTTGGACGGGCCTCTGCTCAAGCAGAAATTTTATTCATTCAAGATTAAGCATTGTTTGTGTTAGTCGAGAACAATTAACTATTTTGCCTTGCTTATGCAGCTATGATTCATTCAAGTCTTCGGGTTTTGGCTCGTGAAACCATGTACCATATTCAGCTGAATATAATATAAGAAAAGTTCACATTTTAAATTTTGACCAAACATACTACTATTAACTCTGCATGTTTGATTAGGAAATAACTTATTAGATCTTTTGTGACACTTGTACTAACAGCAAATTAACTGAGATAACAATATGTAGGGTCATATAATCTCAATACAAATGTAACAAAAATGTATAATCATACAATTTCTAGATCAAACTCATTCATAAAAGCTATCTGAACTACAGCTTGTATCTGAACTCTTAAGCTTGGCATCACAAATAGCAGTCACAGCTTCACTAACAAATTTACTTAAATTGATACTTCGTAGATCCTCCATTAATCCTTCATTTTGCTCTTCATTTATCTTCTTTAATTGACACTCCGTAGATAACCCCAACCTAGATTATATTAAAGTTAATCTAGAAATATTATTTTGTGAGCTAAATTAGGAAAGAAAATGATAGATTTTTAGTTGATAAACTGTTAAACTGTACATAAATAATGATACACTGTTCAAGTCATAAACAAATTGAAATGATAAACTAATTTTATGATGCAAATACTCATGCAATTTTGGTTCTTCTAATAATTTGTAGAAAAGAAGAAAAAAAAAGTGACCCATTTGGCTGTTTAGTGATAGTTTCTTGAATATTTTTTTTTATTTTTTTGTTCATAATTTATTACAATATTTTGTGTATGCTTTGAAAATCTATCATAATATTTTAATATTTTGTTGGTTATAACAGTTATGGCTCATTTAGCAATAAGAAAGAAGATGCGACTGGTTACAATTCTAATTTTACAATTGGAGTTGATGGATACTATGTTCAAAATGATATTGTTTGTGGCTATATCACTTGTGGTTAGGAATTATAGAAGTAGACGTAAAATATCCTATGCTAGTCAAACACTTCATAGGCATAATATTAGGGCAATCAACTTAAATAAAAATGTTGTTTGAGAGTGATAGGCAGAGCATAGATAATTGCAGAATGGATAGAAGATCTTTTGTAAAATTATGTCATTTGTTAAAAAGTTGAGGAGGATTAAAAGAAAATAGAAATATGGGTATAGAAGAAATGGTTATCAGTTTCCTTCACATTATATCCCACCATACCAAGAATAGGGTTCTTAAGCGTCAAACAGCCAGATCTGGTGAGACAGTGAGTAGGCAATTTCATGCAGTATTAAACTCAGTTTTAAGGCTTTATTCAATGCTTCGTAAAAAACCCGAGCCGATGCCAGAGAATTCAACAGATGATAGATGGAAATGGTTTAAGGTATTGTCTCATAGTCTTTACATTCATAATAAACTAGTTGATACAATTTAATATGTAAATAGGTACTTATTATGTATTTTGAATTTCTTTATGGGTTTAGGGCTGTTTGGGGGCCTTAGATGGAGCATACATAAAGGTCAATGTAGATTTAACTGACAGACCTAGGTACAGGACACGAAAAACTGAAATTGCTACAAACGTCCTTGGTGTTTGCATGTCAGACATGCAATTCATTTATGTCTTACCAAGATGGGAAGGTTCTGCAGCAGACGGTAGAGTACTCAGGGATGCCATTAGTAGGAGAAATGGTTTAAGGATTCCACAAGGTAATGCTTAAGTACATGAATTCATATCATGTTAGGAAATAAATCTTGAAGCACTTTTGTATATTAATTCAGTTCTTAATTCGAATATATAGGGTATTACTATTTGTGTGATGTTGAATACACAAATGGGGAAGGTTTTTTAACACCATATAGAGGTCAAAGATACCATTTGAATGATTGGAAACAGGGACACCAACCTACAACACCTCAAGAATACTTCAATATGAAACACTCTCAAGCAAGAAATTGCATTGAGAGATGTTTTGGCATATTGAAATCTAGATGGGCAATTTTAAGGGAGAAATCATTTTATCCGGTGAAAACATAATGTAGAATAATTTCTGCTTGTTGTATTCTTCATCACTTCATTAGGTCTGAGATGCCAGTTCACCCTATTGAAAGTGAGGTTGTTCAAGTACATAGTAGTCAAGCAGAAGGGGATTATGAGAAAGAGTTGATCAGACACTGTGAGCCAAGTAATGCTTGGACTGAGTGGAGGGACAAGCTAGCAGAGGAGATGTTCACCAGTTGGCTAGCCTCCAATAATTAAGAATGGGTCTTAGTTTATGTTATTTCTTGTCATTGGTTTGTAACTTTATGCACTGTTAGTTTTTAATATCATGTACTTCACTTATTATGTATTTTTTACTTTGTTTTATTATTTTTTTATTAGTTGTTGTGTAATCATGATTTTCTTATGTCTTGTGTTATTCATATGTTTTGTTTTTGTTATCTACACATGTTTACATTAGTAGGACTTGCAAATGTCATCATCTAATATGTAGGTAAGGAAGGGTAAAAAACAATCAGCTAGAAGAAAGATTAAAATTGCAGCATCTAAAAGGCAGTGGACTAAAAAAGAGGATGCCATGCTTGTTGAATGCCTACATATCTTGGAAGAGGATTCACAATGGAAGGGGGACAATGGGACTTTCAAGACAGGATTCCTATCCCATCTTTGAAAATTTGTTAAAGACTAAGCTTCCTACAGAAAAACTTAGAGCCAACCCACATATTGATTCTAGGGTGAGTTTACTGAAGAGACAATACAATGTTATATGTGAAATGGTTAACAATGGAAGTGGATTTGGTTGGAAAACAGAAGAAAAGTGTTTAACTACACCAAAGGATGTTTTTGATGATTGGGTTAAAGTAAGTAGTTGAAATAAGATTCAATTAATTGGCTTCTTCTTTTTTTCTTGCTTATCCATAGTTATAGTTAGGAAATCAATTTATTTAATGTTTGACATTTGTTTTGTAGAGTCATCCATCAGCTAGTGGTTTGAGAAACAAACCATTTCCCCATTTTGATGACTTTGTCAAAATATTTGGAAAAGAAAGAGCAACAGCAGCTGGAGCTCAGACCGCAGCTGGTGCAGTGGAGGAACTTGATGCTGAAGACGAGGAGTTTGTAGATGCACCTGATACTGAACCTGAGGGAGGAAGAGATTCTAAATCCAGAGAGGATATAGGTGTTTCAACATGTCAAACAGCTGCTGCTGCTCCAACCATAACAGCTATGACAAGCAAGAAAAGGTCTCAGAGCATTGATGGATTGTCTGAGCTGGTGGAGGAGATAGGCAAGTTTGGGACTGCATACCGAGAAGCTACCAGGAGATTAAGGGCATTTCTGCATTCTTCAGGAAAGAGGCTGAGGGGAATGATAAGAGAACGATGATTTTCACAGAAATCATTGAAATTGATGGCCTTTCTAAAGATGAAATACTTACCGCAGGAGAATATATTAGCAAAGATGCACACAAGGTAGATTTCTTTTTTTCTTTCCCAAGGGAATTTAGAAGGGATTACATTCTTAAGCAATTAAGTGAATGTAATCCATATCGACCCTCCTTTGACTACAACCCTTCTGGAGATATGTAGCTTTTGTATCTTCTTAGAGCTTCTATGAAGATATTGGCAATTTTTTGTAATTGTATACACTAATATTTTGACTTTGTGGCTTATGTTTTGAGATTCCATGGAAAACACTTTTTTAAAACTATTTATGACTTGCTTGGTAAAATAGCTGTGCATATGTTAACAACTCTAGGTCATGTTTAGTTTAGCTACTAATGTACTTCAAATCGAAATTATTGGTTGGATGTGCATGAATTGGTTGGATGTAATTCAATTTGAAATTATTTGTAAAACTGTGACTTTGTAGTAGGCTGCATGAATGTTTAGTTTAAAAGCACGCTGCAGGTCCCCATCTACTATTGGCTTGTATAAAGGCAAGGGTATTTTAGTAATGTGAGGATTTTGGAATATTACACTCCTGCCAACCAAACATGATCATCTTAAATGAAGGGACAGTCAACCAAACGCATGCATGTAAGATTCTGGGGAAAGTGACTTCGTCATCTTATAAGGGGTAATCCTATTACCAACTGCAATCTTACATTCACCGAACCAAACTCGCCCTTAGGGTATAAACATGCAATCCTCTCTAGTTTGGAACATTTCCAAATAATTGCACTTTTAACATTATGTCTTATTATCACTAAGTTAAATTATGATCTTTAACATTTAAAGAGTCATTAATGGCTCCTACTTAATCCTTCATGTGTAGATTTAAAGGGAATTGAATTCGAAACCTATTTTTGAATCCCATAAGTTTCTAGGTCGTTTAGTATTCTTAAATACTATTGTAATTAATATATTTGAGAATAAAGAGACCACAATATAGAACAAATTTTATAATAATTTATTTATATAAGAGGAACAAATCATGATTTACATTGAAACAGCCAGAAAGTCCAATGATTTGAAAACTATTTTTGAAGCATGGCATCCAATGCAAGCAAATATGTTCAAAACATAATTAAAACCATCCTCAAATTGGCACACAATTGCCAAAATAAACATCCAATGTTTATAAATAAATCATAATAATGTTTCAAAAACATTATTCAAGAAGGCAAGCTTTGATCTAGCATCAGCAAGGTTTCCATTTCCCATGGTTCATATTCATAGTTCATTTCGTTTTATCCTTATAATATTTCACACATATTTAAGTTCCAACATTAAGGTATAATATACCAAGAGAAGTGAATTAATCTCAAAATATACCTAAAGTCGAAGCTCCTTTAAGCTTCTTCCCTTTGACTGATTCAAGTTACTCCTTGGAGTTAAGCCTCCAATGGCCTGGTTTTTCGCAATGATGGCATATTCCCTTGTCATTGCCTTTATCAATCTTCATTCCACCATTGGGATTCAAACTATTTGAAGCAGGAAGTATATCCCATCTAATTTTCCTCTTCTTCTTGTTCTTTGGTTTAGAAGAAGAAACTAAATAGTCAGATGAGTTGTCCTTTACAATGATATTCTCAGCCATGGTGAGCATATTCAACAACCCAGGGAGGATAGCCTCCAAATGGTTCATGTTGAAGTTCAACACGAATTGTAAATATTTCTCAGGTAGTGAAAAAAGAATGAGTAGTGAAAAAAGAATGAGGTCAATGCTTTGATCATGATCCACGACCTATCCAAGTTGCTCAATGCGTGTAATGCATCTTATCATTTTCAATACATGAAGCCTCACAGGGCTACCTTCTGACATCTTCATTTGGAACAACTCCTTAGAGATGTCAAACCTTTCAATGCAGTTCTTCTTATCGAACAGTTCTCTAAGGTTTAGGATGAAATACTAAGCGTTCATGGCCTCGTGCTGCTTTTGGAGATCGGGTGCCATACTAGCCAACATCACGTATGTGGCTTGATCAAGATCATCTTTATGAACTAGATAGGCTGCCATGACTTCCTCAGTTGCATCAGCAGCGGACTCATTTGGAATTGGCTCGTCTAGAACATAAGCCTTTTCCTCTTATTTTAAGACAATCTTCAATTTGCGGAACTAGTCAATGAAGTTTGGCCCAATCAATTTATTAGCATCAAGTATGCTTCTCAGTGATAGATTGCAAGCCATTTTTGTATTTATATCCTATATGAACCAAACATTTCATAGTTAATAATATCGATATATAATCAATAGTTAGGTTTTAAAACTCTATGATTATTCTCATTATTTTAACAAAATAATAGCCCTCAACTACTATTTCGAGAAATTTAACTTTTAACCTTGAGCGACCCAATAAGCCATGTAGAAACTAATTGAGTAGGTAACCTAGCTTACCAATTGCATCTCTATGCAACTCCTAGATCAATTAGGGGACAACACGTTGCCTAAATGCATCACATGCATTTCACCTAACCATTGCGTCTAATCTCATGCGATCGAGTTTGACGCATTCGGATAACACAACATTTAGCTGAGTAAGACCCACCTTCATAACTCAAACATGCTCGTACGGTAGGTTTGACCTTGAGCGACTCAACAAGCCTCTTACAAAAGAACTCAGGTTATCTTGTTAAGAGAGTGGAAGGCAACTTAATCATGTGTAACATGGACTCAATATTTTAATGAGGGATTTATTTATTCATTAGGTCTCATTGCTTGTTGATAGACTGACATGCATAGAATTTATTCAATTATATATCATATATATAAGTTCAAAAATATATCTATCTCACGCAATCTGCTAAGATGATTATGGACTTTTACTACTCTAGTTTCCTTGAGCCATTAGGAAACTAGTTGGTCAAATTCCTAGAGATACCATGCATAGTCTTCATAAGTCTTGATGGTTATCTCCTTGGACCTTCCTTCTTGGTGCCAAGTCTCCTTACATTTTGGAATTACATAAATTCTAATCTTAGCCTAAATCTAAATCTATAAAGAATATAACAATTACATTACTTTGATAGAAACCTCGAGTTACATTCGAGGGGAGTTAGGTGAGAAAAGAATTTACAACTCGAAAATGAAAAAAGGAGGTAGGGTTCACACACCTTATTATAAAAATACCAAAAGGGAAAATCAACCATCCACCTCCTAGTAATACTAAACTCTTTACATAATCATCCTCATGCATTCGTAATCATATTATAAGCATGAAAATAAAATATGCATAGCTAATATCACTTGGTGATCTTGTGTATTATTTGCATAAATCTCATCAACTTATTTGAGACGATTTATCAAATTATTTAGTAACTTCGGTTTTTTAATTAAAACAATTTTAATCCGATTCCTAACTTTTAGGAAGATTGTCTTAAAATTGGACATTACCTAACTTTTAGGTTGTTTGTCTTAATTAGGACATTATCTAACTTTTAGAAAACTATGTCTTAATTTGGACATAACATTTTAACATGCATACTTTCCTAAACCATTTAGGACACTTAGTTTCCAAAATAACATTTTTAAGACATTAAAATTAGGAAACCCTTTTATCTAAACATTTTAATAAAAACCAAGTTACCAAATTTTTAATTCTTTCAAACATGTTCTTTTAGGAAACCATTTTGTCTTAAACCGAATCATGGAATTTGAAACCCATCCTAACTCTTTAGGAACTTCAATCCCATTAGGTAATAATTACCTAATCCAACTAGAACTCTTATCTCCTAACTTTTATGAATCACACTCCCACTAGGAAACTATTTCCAATTGGAGTAGGACTCCAACACTTGGTATCCTAGGCAAAGGCAATTTCTTTGGCCATCGAATGGCTGCTACCCGCCCATGATGGAGCTTTTTTGCACCACTTTTAGCGGCTGCTGGATGCCGAAAATTAGACTGATGTCCGCCCCTCATGGTTGCACCAAGATCGACAACGTTTGCCAACATATATGCCACGGTTTGGGAGGTGCATGTACAACAACACTTGCTGTCTACCCCAGTCTTGTTACATGGCCGAACCAGCCCTCAAACATGAATCGTATTCATGCCAACAAGCAGACCAAAAATTCCAGCAATCTTGTGGAATTTTTCCACATGGATACTTGGAGTTTTAAGGCATGCAAACACCTACAAAACAACCCAGAAAATTCCATCATTGAAGTAACATAGTTTTAAGGTCGTTATTGATTTTAATTAATCGTTTAAGCCTAAATCATTTAGGAACCGAAAATGGTAGCAAGTTAAATTAAAAACAGAATTAATTTAACCCAGAAAATAGATTTTTAAATGCCCCAAAACTGGATTCAAAAACAACATTTTAGGCATCAAAACTTCTCGATTTTACTAAGACATCATATGAATTTAATTTGGGTTGATTAAAACAATTTTAATCTACCATTTAAACAATTTTAAACATGATTAAAATCATTAAATACATACTGTCTAGAATTTAAAAAAAAAAATATTTCAAAATTTTAAACAAATCTAAACGACAAAACCAATACACAAAACAACCTTTTATTAATCACCAAGAATCGGCATGCAAAACCACATGTAATCACCGAATCTTTAGCTCTGATACCACTGTTGGATAATTCGACCTCATGCTCAATCAAATTTTGGCATAAAATAATATACTAAATAAAAAACACTGCGAAAATAATAAACATTGAAATAGCCGCATCCCTCAGGATCTTTAGATCGTGTTTTACATCTAGTAGATGGCAAGTAAAAATTTTTATCACTCATATCATTCGGATCATACCTACTCAAAGATCGTAACTTTGAGTTTGTCATTCCTTGCAAGAACACTGCAACGAAATAGCCATATCACGATCTCTCTAAGGTCATGAGCAACACAAGTGTCTTACCTCCAACGGTAATCCACATGAACGGATGTTGGAACCTTCTGAAGGCTCGGGGATTCTCCAATCCTAGTTGGATGATCTCTTGATCAAAATCAAAAGATTCTCTCTTTGATTTTCTCTCTGGTTAAAACTCACCAAGAAAACAAGAAGAAAGATGAAGAGGAGGTGCAACTACAATGGGAGAAGCCTTGGCCGAATTCTCTTGATTGTCTCTCTCGAAAAAAATAGTTTTTCTCTTAAAGGAAAACTCCAGTTTTTCAAAAGTGAATTTTCTATACTAAACCCTTATGGCCGACTATTATCTTGGTAAATAGATGGATTTTAAACAACTTTAAAACTCCTATCTCAAGAGAAACTCTTTCTCTCGAAGGTGTCATGGTTTGGCTCAACTTCTAACACTTAGAAGCTTGGTCGAACCTAGTCCTATAAGTGTCTATATTCAGCTGCCAAGGGATAAAGGAGATAGAAGTTTGATTCTCAATCAAAATCCTTATTGAGGTGAAACTCTTTCACCCTCAAGTTCCCCAGTTCAACTGAAACTCTAACTCTTAAAGCCGAGGTTGAACTTATCCCGCATTATGTCTATGTTCATTTGCCGGTTTACACAAAGAGAAGAGTTTGATTCTCAATCAACCTCTTAGAATCCTAAAAGGATTCAACCAACTCGGTTTGATAGAGTGTGATTTATAATCAGACTCCTTGCTCAAGTGAAACCTTTCACCTAGTAAGTGTTAAAGTCCTAGTCAAACATTAACTCTTAGTGTCGAGCTCGAGCTTAGATATAATCGAGGCAATATTCGATTTAGTGAAATACAAGAAGATAAAATTTGATTCTCAATCAAACTCCTCGAAGAAAAGAATTTTTTTTCTCATTTTGGATAACTCCAAGTTTTGGCCAGGACAACTTATCTTAAGACATGTCAATATTTAGACATTGTCTTGTCAAGACAAGCTTATCCACATTGTAATATTAAGATATCCTTATTTGGATTTCCCAAATCCAAATTATGTCTTAATCTTTCCTTAATTGAACTTATTCATGTATGTCTTCCAAATTTAACCTTTTGTTCAATTTAGTCCAACTTAATTAAATCCCAAGTTTAATCCAATAATTCATCCTATTATGTGTGACCCATTAGGTTCCTAACATGTTGGAATGAGAATAAATTATAATTTATCTTTTTCAACATAGTTTACAATTTATAAACATAGATCATGAGCAGGATCAACAACCCATCATGACTACCCAAATGTTAAAAAGTCAAGATGACCTCTTTGAAACCTTTCAGTAACCAGCCTGTCAGTGTTATTCGGTTCTTTCACCAAATATCCCGAAAAAACCATGAGCATGGTGTAGTGTCTACTCATGTAATTAATTCATATTGGTTTTTGCAGCTTATGATTAATGTTATGAATTAACAGAAACAATTTTTGCTAAATCCATTGTGCTTCAGCTAAAGACTTTATTCAGTTAACCCAAGCCAAGAACAGATAAGATATATCGCCGATGTCACCTGGAATGGTGAATCCTCTCTAGATCACTCATCCACCTTCGTACGCTTCATGTCATACCTAAAATCACCTTACTATAGGCATCCCTTCTTGGGACCCATTCGTAATGAAATCAAAGCATGACACTCCCCATACAAGATGACCTGGTATCTCAAGTCTGAGGACTATTTACATGACTGGCACGTGAGAACATTTTTCATAAACACTAGAGTTACAATACCAAATGAAGTACTCACAGCAGACCATGTTCAGTGAACTTGTTCAACAGACAAGCACCTACATGTTATCCTAAGTATCCCTCATACTTCAATCTATGAGATCGGTTGCTCACTTCACAAGTAAGGAGGCTTAACATGTACTAGTCTTTAAGCATTGCTAATGCCCCGTCTTGGCATTACTGAGAAGGCTTAACATGTACTAGTCTTTAAGCATTGCCAATGCCCCGTCTTGGCATTACTATGCTAGGAACAATTTTAAGAACATGGCTTTGATGCATAAGGATCTCTCAATTATAACTCTTTATAATTCGTTTGTAAAGCCTTTTTGTTCTATGGGCTTCATCCAATTAGTACTTTAATAACTATTATTATCATACTAACATGAAGGAAAACATTGTATCACTAAAGAATAGTGATTGGTTTGCATTATTAACTGTATATCCCTTATCCAATCTAATTGACTCTAAGGAATATACTAACAAGAACTATTGAAGTTTTCCAAAGCTTCAAAGAAATGCCAAGTTGTAATTGTATAATTACTCGATGATTCTTATAGATTGACTCAACTATTACTATCGTCTCTCTGATATTGCTATGTGGTAGTCATGGTTATCAATTTGTCACAGAGACTATATTAAAGTTCTTAATATTATCAGTTTTTCATCGTAATCAGAATGTTATTACTGAATATATGGTTAATATTCCAATTTAACTTGAAGTTTTTATGGCTAGTGATCATTTTTTTTTGCTGGTTTCTAAAGTAAAATTTTATCCTACAAACGGCTTGATGCTTGAGCTATTTCTCTGATAGATTCTGCTCATATATATTTACGATCTAGCTCATACATAATCCGACTTAACTATTGTCAATAAGATGATGAGAAATTGTTAGCCAAAGAAGATGATTTTTGAACTTGGTCATCTTATCAGGTTGTTTAATTGTAGAGACTAGATACAGTGGTAAAAGAATCTTTTAGCCAAAAGTGTAAAATTCCCTTCGAGCTCAAAGTAAATTAAGCTTGAACTTTAGTTATTCTATCAGTATATCTAATTATCAAACTCTGAAGCTAACATCCTCCATTGTCAAGATCAATGTCTATCCTGATTGAACAATCAAATCAGGAGAGAACCAACAAAGAAGCTAGGAACCCTGGCAGTGTTATATATTATGGTTCCTTCCAACAGTAAATGAACATCAATTTATCCTTTTTTGTATCTTTTTCCCTGTTGTTTATGTTGTAGGAAGATCAAAATTCATAACAACATCACCATATTTTTGTTCCTAAACAAGAAAGATGACTTTGAAAATCTCATTAGCCAAGAAAGTTATCACCACATATGCAAATCTCTTTCATGGTACTCTAAAAAATAAATAAATAATGACTTCAAACGTCGTACTATGGAATTTTCCATCAAACATGGAATATGTTCCATCAAACATGGAATTCTAGAGCATATTCCCATGCGTATTAAGAACAATAGTTCAGGAACTTTGTTTTGACTGGTTCTGGACTAGAATTTATTATGTTAGAGAACTCCTTTAACAGAGTCTAGGTCTGACAAGAAATTATTGATGAAAGTTCAAAATGAAATTTAACATTAAGGAATCGAACATGGCAATAAGTTATTAGAGAATCCAATCTAATCAAGCTGAACTAATGCAAGATTTAGCCTTAATCAGGTTATAACAATGCAGGAAAATACTTTTTCTTAAAAATTATATATAAAAAAAAAATCGTGTTTTTAGGGTTGTCAAGCCAAAGAAACCTGCTAAAAAAACTCCTTATCTTATACAAAACAACAATTAGGTCCTAATGGCTCAGCAAGCAGCTGTAAAGATGGCAAATACATTGACAGGCTCAATAGTCAGTAGTTTACTAGATGATATTGTTTGTCACATCATCTCATATAGGGGAAATGTAAGAGTAATAGAGGAAGAGTAGAAAGAACCGAGAGAAAATGAGCTTGTAAGAAGTGTTGGAAATATCCTAACAATTAGGCTGTAATTAAGTCAATAAGTCCACATGTATATATTGTGAGTAATTGTAAATATTTAGTTTCCTTAGGTAGCAAATTCTCATTCAAATTTCGATTTAGTTTCCTAGTTTATTCTTTCTAAGTCAACTAGTAACTCCTTTATATACCTTATTTTGTTTCTAACTTAAATATATGAGAAAGTGAATTTCCCTTCTCTTCAAACCTGTTCAAAATTCTTCATGGTATCAGAGTAGGCCTTTCTTTAGAGATATTCACAAATTTTTTTTACCTTCATTGCCGTAGTTTAAACATCAACCTTCATTGTTGATATAATTTTCTTTTCAACCTTCATTGCTGAATCTATCCAAGATAAATCTTCCAAAACCATGTTAGAAATATCCAAACCTATTATCACACCCAATGCTATTCATGTCGAAAATCCAACCCTACAGATTACTACTTCTAAACTTGACAGGAAGAACTTTATGGCGTGGTGCCAATCTGTGAAGATTTCTTTGAAAAGCAAGGGGAAGTTCTGTTGGGATTCGGCTCATGCTCAAACAGAGATAATGTATAATTTAATCAACAAGTTAAATATACAATGCAGCGGAATAAAATAAAACAAAGAGACACCGAATCCCTCCATGGATTTGCCTATGAATTCAAAATGATCAAGCTGTCAAGAACAGATAACAATAAAAAATCTCATACCTTTGTAATGGAGATTGTCGAAACCACATCATAGATTCTTGATGTTCTTGCTCTTATACACAATGCTAACTTGTCGAAGAACAAAGTCATCCAATTGTCCGACCTCTAACGGTAATCCACATAGGTGATTTGAAAGCCTTCACAAGGTTGAGATTATGTCTTGCCAAGATGATGCCAGTGGTCTAGGTTGTGAGAAACCTTCCTCTTCTTACTCTAGTTAGCCAAAAAAAAAGCAGGCCAGAAGAAAATTGATTTCTCCTCCTCTTTTCTTTATGCGCCGATTCTCATAGGGAGGTGAGAGAATACGGCTACCAGGGTTTTTCTTCCTTAGGGAGAGGCGACAACAACAAAAGGCATATATATTATCAGGTTTAGAGTATGCCAACTCTTGGACTTATTGCACTAAAGCCCTTATACATATATTATTAAATATTCACAATAAGCCCACAACACTTAATGAATATTTAATCTGGCCTAATCTCATTTTAATTTCAATAATCACCTTTTGTGTGTGATCCATTAGGCCCTTAACATGTTGGCAATAAATATAATAAATTCAATTAAGAATTTCTTCTTTATATTTATAGATCATGAGCGGCATCTAGTAATACATTATGACCACCCAAAAGACAAGTGAGTTATCAAGCTTGGACTAGCCTTTCGTGTACAATATGTCTGTGTAATTCGATCCCTTCATCAAATATCCCGGGATAGAAAAGAGCATGGTACAGTGTTTACTCTTAACACATTCCATATTAGATCTGTAGCTTTATATTAACTCCTTAAGTATTGCCTTGGCCAAGGACTTCCATAAGTTAATATAAACCAGATATATGTGAGATATGTCCCCTTAATCACTTAGGGTGATGAATCCTCTCTGGACCACTCATTCATCTTCGTATGCTGTCATACCCAATAACACCCTACTTTAAGCATCCTCGTGATTGGGACCCGTTCTTGATGAAATCTAAGTATGACAATTCACATACAAGATGACCTGGTGTCACAAGTCAAAGGATTACTTACACTATTGACACATGAGAGTATTTACCATAGACACTTGAGTAAAATACCAAATGGAACTCTCATAGCGGGTTATTTTCAGTGAAATTGTTCAACTAACAAGCACCCATATGTTATCCCCAAGTATCTCTATACTTTCAACCTATGAGATCAGTTGCATGCATCAAGTGCATGAAGGCTTAACATATGCCAGTCTTTGAGCATTGTCAATGCCCTGTCTTGACAATACAATGACCAAGAACAATTTAGAAACACAGCATTGATGCATAAGGATCCTCATAATTGTAACACTTTACAATTACTTTGCAATGCCATTGTGTAGCATGCGCTTTATCTTCACAAGTCATTTATAACAATTATAACAATACTTATGGATAAATAAATACCTCAATTATAATTAATAAACTATAATGTGCAATAAATTAATATATATATATATATATATAGTGTTTTACAAGCCTAACTAGATTGGCTTGTAGGGCTTACACCAACAAGTTTAAGCATATTAATGAATCCCCACCAGATGAGAGGGATCCTAAATATGAAAGTTGGGAGGCAAAAAATTATATAATGATGTCATGGCTATTTCACTCCATGGAATCTCGAATCAAAAAAACCTACATGTTGCTGCCCTTTGCCAAAGACATTTAGAATGCTGTGAACAAAACATATTCTAAAATTGATATTGTTACAAAGATATTTCAAATTAAAAGACAGATTTTCAACACCAAAAGGGATCCATGATTGTCACAGATTACTACAACACTCAGAGGATTGTTGACTGAATTGGACTTATATCAAAATATGGAGTTAAAATCCTCTGAGGATGCAAAGATAAAACAAATATCATGGAAAGGAAGCGTGTCATATAGTTTTTGTTGGGACTCAATTCTGAGTATGATCAAGTGAGAGATAGAGTTCTTGGGAAAGATCCTCTACCTGATCTTGATGAGGCATTTGCTATTATAAGAGGTGAAAAAAGCAATAAAGAACTAGTAGCAACAAAAACCATGGAAAGTGGAGAAGCAACCATCGAGTATTCTGCACTTGCAGCAACTAAACCTACAGATAATAGGAAATTCCAGGATAATGAAAAACTTTGGTGCGATTACTGCAATAAGCCAAGACACACACGGGCTAGTTGTTGGAAGATACATGGGAAGCCACCAAACATGAAGCAGTATGGCAACCGAGGAGGATCTGTGTCCAATTGTTCAATTCAAGCAAACTAGGCCACAACTGTGGATGGAAATAGTGGACCAGGGTTAGATGGGTCTAATCAGGAAGATGTTCAAAAACTTAGGCACTTGCTGAACTAGTTAGATAACCGTAAAACGAACTCTACTTCTGAGTCCACCATTACAGGTTCTTGTTCTATGGCTCTCTCAAGTATACAAGCCTTAAACACTTAATCTAGCACATGGATCATTGATTCGGGTGCTTTTGATCACATGACCTCTATGCCCAATATTTTTTCTAGCTATTCACCATTTTCAGGCAAACAAAAAATTAAAGTAGCCAATGGAACTTTTTCCTCGGTTGCTGGTCAAGGAATTGTAAAAATATCAAACACCTTAGTCCTACATTTAGTTCTTTATGTTCTTAAATTTGATTTCAACTTGTTATCCATTAGAAAACTTACAAAAGATTTGAACTGCTCAGTTAAATTTCTCCTATTTGGTTGTTTTTTCAGGACCAATTGGGGAACACGATTGGGCGTGGTAAGCTGATAGATGGACTTTACTACTTGGATACAACTTGGAATGGTGAAGAAGGGTCTCAATGTCTAGTTTCTCAAAACACAAGTTTAGATCAAATTTATCTTTGGCATAACTGCTTAGGTCACCCACCTTTTACCTTACTAAATAAACTATTTCCCAAATTATTTAAAAAAATTGATGTGAGAAGCCTATATTGTGAGTCTTGTATCCTTGCTAAACATCATCGTACCACTTTTCCAATAAAAGAGATTCAATTTTCTACTCCAATTAATTTAATTCATTCGGATGTATGGAGGTCGTCTCGTATTGCCAATATTTCTGGCACTCAGTGGTTTGTTACCTTTATTGATGATTGTACAAGGACTACATGGGTCTATCTAATGAAAAACAAATATGAAGTTCCATCTATATTTTCAATGTTCTATAGGTTTATCAAGAATCAATTTGGAGTCAACATTCAAACCTTGAGATCTGACAAAGGAGGAGAATATTTTAATCAAGAGCTCATGACATATTTATCAAATAAGGGCATTCTACAACAATCAACTTGCACTGACACTCCTCAACAAAATGGTGTTGCTAAAAGAAAGAATAGACATCTTCTTGAAGTTGCCCGGTCTCCCATGTTTCAAGCAGGGGTACCAAAGTTTTATTGGGGAGATGCCATCCTTACAGCAGCTTAACTGATTAATAGAATGCCTACTAGAGTTCTCGAAAATCAAAGTCCCATTGAGAAATTTATGAACTTGTCCCGGTCGGATCTTTACCACCAAAAGTGTTTGGTTGTGTGTCCTATGTTCACATTCATCCTCATTTGCGAAGTAAACTTGATCCTAGGGCTATGAAATGTGTTTTCCTTGGATATTCTCCAACGAAAGGGCTACAAGTGCTACCATCCTCTCACTAAAAAGACTTATGTCACCATGGATGTAATGATTGTGGAGAATCAAAATTATTTTGGGAAAACCTATCTTCAGGGGAGAATAATTCAAGAGAAGAAGATAGGTGTGACTGGCATATAAAGGAGAACTCTCAAGAAAATTCATCTTCATCCAATACCTTCACTAAGACCATTGAATCTATATCATATCCAAGTCAATCTGACATCATTGACATTGAACCAAACCTGGAACCAACCGACGCCAACATCTTACAACCTAAAAATCATCCTCCCAGAGTCTACCTGAACCTATACAGAAACAGACTTTGAGGCTCAGACAACACCATTCTAAAGGTGTATTCTAGGAGGAAAACATCTACTATCACTTCTCAAGCTCCAATTGTCAACCTTGAATCAGGTAATAAAAATAATGCACCAATTTCTATTCACAATTATGAAAATAATGTTGATTTACCAATTACTCGAAGAAAGGGGTTAGGAGTTGTACCAACACCCCATGTCTCATTTTGTGTTCTTGCAGAACCTTTCTCCTCAATATAATGCTTTTCTCTCATTTATTCTATGCCAAAATTTTCCCACATCTATGCAAAGAGGCCCAATCCTCAAAACCCTGGAAAGAGGCCATGCATGAATAACTAAGGGCCTTGGAGAAAAATTAGACTTGGCAGATTGTAGATTTTTCCAAACATAAGAAGATTATTGGCTGCAAATGGGTCTATACTATAAAATACAAGCCTGATGGAACATTAGAAAGATATAAGGCAAGGCTGATTTCCAAGGGATACACCCAGACTTACGGGATAGATTATTATGAGCCATTCGCACCGGTAGCAATGATCAACACAATCCGAATCTTTTTGTCATTAGCAGTAACAAAGGAATGGCCACTACATGAATTATATGTGAAATATGCATTTCTTCATGGAGACTTGGAGGGAACAAAGTGTGCAAGTTGAAGAGAGCTCTTTATGGCTTGAAGTAATCACCACAAGCATGGTTTGTAAGATTTGCCGAAGCTATGAGAAATCAGGGCTATTTTCAAAGTCAAGGTGATCACACTCTGTTTATAAAAAATTCTTTGAAAAAGGGAATTACAGCTTTGATTGGCTATGTAGATGATATCATTGCAACAGGTGATGATCATGAAGAAATACCCGCTTTGAAAGCTAAGCTTGCAAAAGAATTTGAAATCGAAGACTTAAAAAGCTTAAGATATTTCTTTGGAATTGAAGTAGCTAGGTCACAACATGGAATCTTCATTTCTCTACAGAAATATACTCAAGATCTACTTCAAGAAGTTGGAATGACTGGCTGCAAACCTATTGATAGTCCGATAGAGGCTAGTCATCACCTAGGAGAGTTAATTAAAGGGGCAGAAGTAGTGGATAAAGGATAATATCAGAGAATGGTGGGAAAACTTATCTACTTGTCTCATAAAAGGCCAGATATTGCCTATGTTCTCAGTGTTGTGAGTCAGTTCATGCATGATCCTAAAAACCCCCATCTTGAAGCTATCTTTAGAATACTAAGATACTTGAAGGGATCTCCAGGTAAGGGCCTTCTATTTAGAAATGGATAAGAGCTTAAACTAGAAGTCTATAAAGATGTGGACTAGGCAAGTTCCAAGAAAGATCGAAGATCAATTACTAGGTATTGTACCTTCCTGAGAGGGAATCTTATCACTTGGAAGAGTATAAAACAATCAGTTGTGGCACGCTCTAGTGCAAAGTTTTGAGCCATGGCACAAGGAATATGTGAACTATTGTGGCTAAAAATAATACTATCTGACTTAAAAATCAAAATAGAAGGTCTTATACTACTTTATTATGATAATAAGGCTACAATAAATATTGCTCACAATCTTGTTCAATATGACAGGACCAAGCATATTGAAATTGATCGACATTTCATCAAAGAGAAACTTGACTCAGGGCAAATTTGTGTACCATATGTTTCCTTAAATGGTTAACTAGCTGATATACTTACAAAAGGATTATCTAGTGCCATTTTCCATAAATCAATCAGCAAGCTTGGAATGATAAAATCTCTACATTAGCTTGAGGGGGAGTGTTGAAAATATCCTAATAATTGTAATTAAGTTAACAAGTCAATATGTGTATATATTAGGAGTAATTGTAAAAATTTAGTTCCCTTAGGTAACAGATTCTGATTTAGTATCCTAGTTTATTCTTTCTAAGTCAACTAGTAACTCCTTTATATAAGATATTATATTCGTAACTTAAATATATAAGAAAGTAAATTTCCCTTCTCTTCAAACCTGTTCAAAATTCTTCAAGAAGAACAAAAACATATTGAATAATTGCTCTACTATCACGAGCTTCAGGTTTCATTCAAATATGTGATTTACAAAGTTAGTGGTTCAACCACTATCACTGTTACATCACAAACATACCATCAAGATTCTACATTTTTAAACCAAGTACGAACTAACATATCTTGGTAAATGAACACATTAGGTATGCTGTCAGTATATCAAAGTCTATATTCACCAGTACAAAATATAAACAAAAAGATATTGACAGCAAAAATACCATTACACTTAACATTCCTTTTTGGCATTTTGCTGGAAACACCAAGACTTGATCTTAATGTTTCAAACCTTGCTTTAGGCAAGAACTTTGTTAAAATATCAGCAAGTTGGTTTTTTGAACTGTAATGAACCAACTTTACTTCATTCTCCATTTAAACTTCTCTAACAAAACCCTGAGATGCGTGGCATCATGGCCTTGATGCGGTTTGACGCAAGCAGGCCAAGATTGGGGCAAAGTTGCGATGAGGTGATTGGTCCTTATCACAATCGAGGTGCGACCTTTGGTGCAAACGTGGGAAGGCTGTAAGAGTCCAGATGCGTGTAGGAGTCTGGGCGCAAACATGCATGGGCGTGTGGTCCGTGATGTGCATAAGCACGTGTTGGCTTGGAGAAGTTGAGTTTAAGTGGGAATTTGATTGTGCGCGATAATTGCGTTAGGCACGAGATGTTTAGACGCGAACAATCCCAAAGCCATGTAGGGGGCGTGGTGCACAAGACATGAAGTGTGTGGCCGAGAATTAAGACACACGCAGATCGTGATCAGAGTTCGTGGTGCACAAGGACTCTAACTGTTGCCAAAATGTCTAATTATAGTCTTACTGGTCAGGGATGTTGGCCAAGCCTTTGTCTATAAATACTTAGTTGAGTAAAGCAGAGGACACAACAGAAAAACAAAATTCTGAGTGTGTGATCCATGCAGTAGACTTTGTATTCTGATTTATTGACGGCAATAAAATGGTTGGGAGATTTCCTCGTAATCTTGGTTGCCTTTGTTTATTGTTATTTGCTTCCGTTGTGCTTGTGTGTGGGCTGACTAAGTGCGCGGCTTAGTGCCATCATAGGGAAAAAATTTTGGGCGAAAATTTAACCCTGTGACAAGGATTGTCAGACCCTGAGATGCGCGGCATCGGGGCCTTGCTGCGGTTCAATGCAAGCAGCCCAAGATTGGGGCCAAGTTGCGATGAGGTGATTGGTCCTTAGCACAACCGAGGTGCGACCTTGGGTGCAAACGTGTGAAGGTTGTAAGAGTCCAGATGCGAGTAGGAGTTTGGGCGCAAGGCGTGTGGTCCGTGACGTGCGCAAGCACGTGTTGGCTTGGAGAAGTTGAGTTTAAGTGGGAACCTGATTGTGCGTGCTAGTTGAGTGGGGCACAAGATGTTCGGACACGGACAGTCTCAAAGCCATGTAGGGGGCGTGGTACGTAAGACATGAAGTGTGTGGCCGAGAATTAAGGCACACGCAGATCGTGATCAGAGTTCATGGTGCACAAGGACTCTAACTGTTGCCAAAACGTGTAATTGTAGCCTTACTGGTCAGGGATGTTGGCCAAGCCTTTGTCTATAAATACTTAGTTGAGTAAAGCAGAGGACACAACAGAAAAATAAAAATTTGAGTGTGTGATCCCTGTAGCAGACTTTGTATTTCGATTTATTGATGCGTAATAAAATGGTTGGGAGATTTCCCCATAATCTTGGTTTCCTTTGTTTATTGTTGAGGCTTAGTGCCATCATAAGGCAGAAATTTTGGGAGAAAATTGAACCCTGTGACAAGTTGGTATCAGAGCTAGGTTGCCAGGTTTAATGGCGAACAGAGATCTAAACGAGCGTGTGGGTGTGCTCGAAGAGTTGGTAGCCCCAGCTCATGATGCGGGATCTTTGTCAGAACAAGGTGAGTTGCATACGAAGCGTATGAAAGAGTTGTCTCAAATTGTTTTGGACAATCAGAAGGATGCTATTACTCGGTACAATGATATTCTCAGTCAGTTGCTTAGAGTCGCAGAATGGGCAGAGCAACGATTTTGTGCTATTGAGCAGGATATGTCCTTGCTCAAGAAAGTTGATGTGGGACAAGGCAGTGGTAATGGTGGCGAAAAACTGAAACTCAAGATCCTTGAGCCAAAGTCGTGTGATGGCAGTCGGAATGCGAAAGAGCTTGAAAACTTCTTGTGGGATATAGAACAGTACTTTCAGGCTGCTCGAGTTGCGGTGAGTGAGCAAGTCACCATCACAAGCATGTACCTTGCCGACGATACTAAGTTGTGGTGGAGAAGCAGGATCAATGATGATGCTTGAACGAGTAGACCACGGATTGAGACATTTGAGGTATTGGAAAAGGAATTGAGAGATCAATCCCTACCCTTGAATGCCGTATGGGTAGCAAGGGAAGCCTTGAAAAGGCTAAAGCACGCAGGGTCTGTGCGAGATTATGTCAAAGAGTTTAGTTCTTTGATGTTGGACGTGAAGAACATGTCGGAGGATGACAAGTTGTTCAATTTCTTCTCGGTTCTTCAGCCATGGGCACAGTTGATTTTGATATGCTTGGTTCTTCCATGGAACACTAGATTTTTGGCTATTGCCACAGCTGATTGGTGTCACACTTGATCATAGTTGCTTCATTTTGAGTCAGGTTCAAATCCTGCAGTAATTTCATTATCCAAATTGGTTGGCTTATAGTGGCTACAGCAGCAATATACTCAGCTTCTACTGTTGATTGTACCATTATTTCTTGCTTCTTAGAGTTCCAAAGAAAACACAACTGAACCAAGTGTGAATAGGTAACCTGAGGTACTCTTAATATCGTCATAGGAGTCTGCCCAATCACTGTCTGTGTAGCCTAGCAACTTTGATTCATCTATTTGTTGAAACAGGACACCAAAATCAAATGTTCCTTTGATGTACCTTAACACTCTCTTAGTTGTCTTGAGATGTGTTTCTCTTGGGCAGTGCATGGCCCTTGAAAGGAGACTAACAGCAAATATTATATTTGGTCTGCTTGCTGTTAGGTACATCAGACAACCAATTAGTCTCCTTTAGTCTGTTTCATCCACCTAGGGAGAGTTGTCATCTTTGCTGAGTTTTTCATTCAGAGTCAAAAAAGTTGAAACTGACTTGCAATTTTCCATATTGAAGTTTTTTAGTACTTCCTGCACATACTTCTACTAAGTGATGAAAATTTGATGTTGGGATTGTGAAATTTAAATCCCAAGGAAGTATGACATCTCTCCTAGGTCTGTCATGTCAAAACCTTGCATCATTTGGTCTTTGAAATCTTGCGCCAGCCTTGAATTGCTCTCTGCCACAAGTAGATCATCAACATACAGAGACACAACCAACAATTCCTTGTTGTCTATAAAATGCAGCCTCACTAAGGCTTTTCTTGAACCCAAAACTGAGCAAGTGATCATCAATTTTGGAGTACCAAGCTCTTGGAGCTTGTTTCAAGCCATACAAGGCCTTATTTCAACAAATAAACTTTATCTTCACCCCTTTTGACAACAAAGCCTTGTATGGCTTGAAACGACATCACATCCTTTGAGCAATTTGAATCTGAATCATTATATGAGGCTTGGGAAAGATATAAGGATTTGCTTCGAAGATGTCCTCATCATGGTTTACCTAAATGGCTTCAGGTGCAGACATTCTACAGTAGGCTGATAGGATTAATTAAACTACTATATATGTCGCTGCAGGTGGAGCATTAATGGGAAAATTGCCTAATAAGGCTTATGATTTGCTTGAAGAGATGGCAAATAATAATTATAAATGCCCATCAGATAGACTTGTGCCAAAGAAAATTACAGGGATTCATGACTTGGATGCAATTACCACCTTAACAGTACAAGTAGCAGAATTATCCAAGAAAGTTGACAACTTAAGTGTACAAGCAGTCCAAAGCCCGTTTGTATCATGTGAATTATGTGGTGAAGGACATATCAGTGATAGATGCCCAACCAATGCTGAATCAGTTCAATATGTTGGAAACTATAATAGACAGCAAAATAATCCTTATTCCAACAATTACAATCCGGGTTGGAGAAATCACCCAAACTTTTTTTGGAATAGCAATCAAGGGTCTTCATCTTTAGCTAAACCTATCCCTCATGGGTTTCTAGCACAAGCCCGTGCTCCTATTCCAGAAAAGAAGCCATCAATAGAAGAAATGTTTATGCAATTCATGGCAAGTCAAGCAGTGACCAATTAGAATCATTCAGCATCACTTCAAAGTCATTGAGAATTACTTCAAAGTCAAACAGCGTCACTTAAAAATCTTGAGACGTAAATGGGTCAGCTTGCTAATGCAATTAACAATCGTCCTAGGGGATCTTTTCCAAGTGATACTGAGACCAATCCTAAAAGAGAGGGAAGAGAGCATTGAAAAGCCATCACACTTAGGAATGGATGAGAAATAGAAGAAGAGAGAAGGAACCAAAATTGCCATCCAAACCTCTTAAAGAAAAAAATATGGTGGAAAATGAAGTTGAAAAGGCTTAGGAAGAAAAAAAACAATATTATCCACCACCACTCTTTCCTCAACACCTTCAAAAGCACAAACTTGACAAGCAATTCCAAAAGTTTCTTGAGGTATTTAAAAAGCTCCATATTAATATTTTTTTTGCTGAAGCTTTGGAACAAATTCCAAGCTATGTCAAGTTTAAGAAAGACATTTTGCCCAAAAATAGGAAATTGGATGAATTTGAGATAGTTGCACTTACTGAGGAGTGTAGTGCTATCCTTCAAAAGAAACTTTCACCAAAGCTCAAGGATCCAGGAAGCTTCACCATTCCTAGCACAATTGGGAATCAGTATTGGTAAAGCATTATGTTATTTAGGAGCAAGTATCAATCTTATGTCGTTATCAATATATCGAAAACTTGGTTTAGGGGAAGGTAAGTCTACAATAGTTACACTGCAACTGGCAGACAGATCGTACACATATCCAAGAGGCATCGTGGAGGATGTATTAGTGAAGGTGGAAAAATTTATCTTCCAGCAGATTTCGTTGTACTTGACATGGAGGAAGATCGCGATATACCAATTATACTTGGGAGACCTTTCTTAGTTACCGGTAGAACCCCCATTGATGTGCAAAAAGGCAAACTTTCCATGAGAGTTCAAGACCAAGAGGTAACTTTTAATGTTTTTAAAGCTATGAAATTTTCTAATGAATCTGATGAGTTTTGCAGTTAATATAGTGGATAGTGCTACGAACAAGATTTTCAAAAATAGTTATCCTGTTGATCCACTTGAAGCATATTTGCTGACAACTTTAAAAAGGGATGACAATGAACCTATCAAATATTTGAACTTGTTAAATGCTCCATCATGCATAGTAAGATCCTTTCATCAATTTGAATCTTTGGGACTTTCAACAAGTGCAACATCATCCATTAAGACTTCTATTGAAGAGACACCCTCCTTAGAGCTTAAATAATTACCTTCCCATTTACGGTATATCTTTCTTGGTGAAAAATTTGCATTGCCTGATATTATCTCATCTTTTCTTAATGTTGAGCAGGAAGATAAACTCCTTAGGATGCTTAGGGAACATATGAGGGCATTGGGATGGTCAATTGCCGACAAAAAAGGGATTAGTCCTTCAATTTGCATGCACAAAATCCCTCTTGAAGACAATCACAAGGAAACCATAGAGCATCAACGTCTACTTAATCCCGTCATGAAAGAAGTGGTTAAAAAAGAAATCATCAAGTGGTTGGACGCAGGAATTGTCTATCTTATTTCGAACAATATTTGGGTAAGCCCAGTCCAATGTGTGCCAAAGAAAGGAGGGATGATGGTGGTTGCCAATGCTAATAATGAGCTCATTCCAACTATAACAGTGACTGGTTGGCGGTATGCATGGATTATCACAAGCTCAACAAAGCCATTAGAAAAGATCATTGTCCTTTGCCATTCATTGATCAGATGCTAGACATATTAGCTGGTAAGGAATTTTATTATTTCTTGGATGGATATTCGGAATACAATCAAATAGCTATAGCCCCTGAAGATCAAGAAAACACTACCTTTACATGCCCCTATAGGACCTTTGCTTTCCGAAAAATACCATTCGGACTTTGTGACGCTCTTGCGACTTTTCAGAGATGTATGATGGCCATATTCTCCAACATGGTAGAGCAATATTTAGAGGTATTTATGGATGATTTTTCAGTTTTTGGAGATTCTTTTGATGATTTTCTACATCACCTGGCTAGAGTGCTTAAAGGATGTGAAGAAACAAACTTGGTGCTATATTGGGAAAAATGCCACTTCATGGTTCAAGAAGGTATTGTTTTAGGACATCAAGTTTCTAGTAGAGGGATAGAAGTAGACAAAGCAAAAATTGAAACCATCGAAAAGCTTCCACCTTCAATCTCTGTCAAGGGCATTCGAAGTTTTCTTGGTCATGCCAGGTCTATAGGAGATTCATTAAAGATTTTTCCAAGATCTCTAAGCCGCTTTGCAATCTCCTTGAAAAAGATGTACCTTTCCAGTTTGATGATGCATGTCTATTCGCTTTTATGGAATTGAAAAAGAGATTGGTTTCTGCACCTATCATTATTGTCCCGGATTGGAATCTGCCATTCGAGCTCATGTGCGATGCTAGTGACTTTGCAGTTGGTGTAGTCGTAGGCCAACGAAAAGAGAAGATATTTTATTCCATCTACTATGCAAGCAAGACTTTGACCGATTCTCAGTTGAATTACACCACCACCGAAATAGAGTTGCTTGCTGTGGTATTTGCTCTTGATAAATTTTGATCATATCTTGTATGAACAAAAGTCATTATCTATACCGATCATTCAAGTACTTGACTAACAAGAAGGATGTAAAACCACGCTTGATCCGTTGGATACTTCTTTTGCAAGAATTTGATTTAGAGATCCGAGATAGAAAAGGGACAAAAAATCAATTAGCGGATCATCTCTCAAGATTGGACAATGGAGCACAAGTTCGCGATACAATTCAAATAAATGAAACTTTTCCTGATGCGCAACTCTTTCAAGTTCATCAACAAGAATCACCGTGGTATGCCGACTATGTGAACTATATTGTGAGTAGAATCTTTCCACTTGATTTAAATTCTCAACAAAAGAAGAAGTTCTTGTATGATGTGAAGTACTATTACTAGGATGAACCTTTCTTGTTTAAGCAATGCACGGATCAAATTCTTAGAAAGTGTATGCCCAAGGAAGAAATTGAAAACATTTTGCAACATTGTCAGTCTTCGAATTATGGAGGGCACTTTAGAAGAGAACGAACTGCGACAAAAGTGCTACAATCAGGTTTTTATTGGCCAACTCTCTTTAAATATGCTCACCAGTTTGTTACAAGATGTGATAGATGTCAAAGAGTGGGCAACATCTCATGGAGAAATGAGATGCCTCTCAACAACATTTTAGAGTAGAGATTTTTGATGTATAGGGCATTGACTTCATGAGTCCATTTATTTCCTCCTACAACAATCTTTACATTCTAGTGGCAGTAGATATGTATCCAAATGGATGAAAGCAACAGCCTTGCCAACCAATGATTCCAAGGTGGTACTAAACTTCTTGAAAAATAACATCTTTACCCGTTTTGGCACTCCAAAAGCAATTATTAATGATGAGGGGTCTCAGTTACAAACACTTTGAAGCCCTCCTTGCTAAATACGGGGTCAAACACAAGATCGCCACGGCCTACCATCCACAAACAAGTGGCCAAGCTGAAGTGTCAAATAGAGAAATCAAGAGGATCTTGGAAAAGACTGTTAGCCCAGCTAGAAAAGATTGGTCCAAGAGATTGGATGATGCATTGTGGGCATATAGCACGGCTTATAAAACTCCGATTGGGATGTCTCCATACAAATTGGTTTTCGGGAATGCATGTCATGTTCTAGTGGAATTAGAGTTGGGCCATCAAGAAACTGAATTTTGATCTTCATGCAGTAGGAGAGAGGCTCCTATTGCAACTTAATGAGATGGATGAATTTCATCTTCAAGCCTATGAAAATGCCGAGCTTTACAAAGAAAAGACGAAGAAATGGCATGACAAGAAGATCATTGAACGAAAATTTGAGCCAGGCTATTCCCGGGTAAACTCTCGACTCAAGCTATTCCCGGGTAAACTCAAATCTCGATGGTCCGAACCTTTCAAAATTACAAAAGTATTCCCTTATGGAGCAGTTGAGTTGATCGACGAAAATGCCAATCTTAAATTCAAAGTGAATGGACAACGACTCAAGCATTACTAGGGAGGCGATATTGATCGCCAAAAGTCCTCAATCACTTTAGCCAACCTAGAATGAAAATGAGATAGTCAAGCCGGTGACTTTAAATCAAGCGCTTCTTGGGAGGCAACCCAAGCTCTTTACTCCGTACTCTTTAATTTTTTTTTTATCTTTTAGTTGATTTGATTTTTCTTTTATTTTATTCTAATAAAAAAATTTTATATATTTTACAGGTTATAATTAATAAAAAAATTGCCTGGCGCCATGATGCCATGAACCGGTGCCAGGAATATGGGCAAATAATTCGAAAGGTCGACGCCACGATGCCACAAACCCAGCGCCGCGGTGCACGAATACCCAAAACCTCAAAAAAATATTGAGGCTACAGCACCGCGACGCTCATGTCCCCGCGCTGTGGCTCCACAAAAGAAGAAACTAAATGTCTAGGCCACGGCATCGCGGTGCCAAAGAACCAGTGTCGCGGCGTCCAAGCACGGAAGCAACCAATGTTTTTCATTCGAGACCCTGGCGCCGTAGTGTCAGGTTGGGAAAATTTATTTTTGGCTAGGGTTTCGTAACCCTACAACAGCCTAACCCCCAATTTTTATTTTCTTTCAGCCACTCTTCTCTCTCAAGGTCTCCTTCCTTTCCTAAGCTTCATCACAACCCTCACACTTTTTCTCTCACCTCTCTTCTTCTCCAACATCTCTTCTGTTTCAAATCTCTCATCTCTCCCAACTATCTTCGTCTCCAACTCAAATCCATCACCTCTCCTAGTTTCCTCTACACTAACCCATCTCCATAACTCATCTTCCTCTCATCTTTCACAAAACCACCACACAACTCAACCACAAATTTCCCAATCATCTTCAAGCAAGGCTTCTCTTATAACTTTGGAGATTCTCTCTTTTCTAACTTCAAGTTCATCAAATTTCTTCAAGTAAGTTTCTAATTTTTCTTGAAGACTGTTAATGGTTTTTGGGTTATTGGTAGGATTTTGAGAAAAATTGGGTGTTGAATCTTGTCATTGCCTCCAATAGTCTTGATTGTTGATGATTGATTATTGTGGATTGGGTTGTTCTTGAGCATTATTGAAACTTGGAGAGTTCTTGATTGATTGTTGTGGACTGGATTGTTTTTAAGCTTTATCGAATATATCAGATTAGTTGGTAGCCATTGATAGTGAGTATATGCTTGGGTATTATGCTTGTTGAAGATTAGCATACTTTATTGAGGAATATTGTTGGGTTTCCATTTCAAAGTGTAGTTGGTTAATGGTTGCAAGAATTTGTGTTGTTGGTCCTAAAAGTGGAAGAAGGTTGGTTGAAGACATTTGTTGGTCTTGTTTGAATTACTGAAATTAGGACAAGTGTTACGGCACCAAAGAAAAAGAGCAAAACTAGTATTAGTACTACTTTTGATAGAAGCAAATTTGTATCCGAGGCGGCAGCTCTACTACATAACCAATCTCTCCTACATAAGCCCTATTCCGGAGAGGGGTTTTAAAATCGATCTGTCCCATATATTGATTTCCAACGCATAATTACTTCACAGCATTGGCAGCTCTTTTGTGCTCAGTTGCAATCTTCAGTATTACAGGTAGTTCGAGAATTTTATGCCAACGCTTTTGAATAAGACGGTAATAGGATCTTTATTCGAGGGTGTCAAGTGTCGTTTGATTCCCAGATCATTAATGCATTCTACCAAACACCAGGTATCGAGAATGATGATTATACTCACTATTTGGATAGGAACATTGACATGAATGCCGTGACTGCACATCTATGTTCACATGGGACTGTTTCGAAAACTTCTAAAGGTAAACTCGTTTCGTTCAAGGCCAATACGCTGAATAGGGAGATTAAGGTTTGGTTTTATTTTTTGGCGACCAATATACGTCCATGTAAGCATATTACTGATGTCACCAAGGATAGAGCAATCTTACTCTATGCTCTCACCATGGGCAAATCGATTGACATTCGCCAGCTCATCTACCTAGCTGTTATACGTAGTGTTAGATCACCATGGGAAGGCCTTTGGTTTCCATCCTTAATCACTAGATTGTGTGGCCAAGCTGGCATCCTATGGGGCAATGGTGAAGAATTTCTACATCCTAAAGGTCCCATTAATGGGATAATTATTCGTCGTTTGATCCAAGGGATGGAAGATCCCCCATCAGGACCCGGTGCTAGTTCATCATCAGCCCCACCACCTAGACCGATGCCACCACAAGAATTAACCATGACGGAATGCATGACACGACTTGAAGCTCACAATGCCTATCAAACTTTATGATTCAAAGTTGTTGAGCAAATGTTCCATTTCTTTGGTAGCCATATGGATGCTGACATGACCCAGTTTCCCACTATGCCAGAACCACCAACACAATTTGATGCCTATGATGAGGAAGAGGAAGTGGATGATTAAGAGCTTTCCAGCACTTTCTTCAATGACAGGGGAGTTTTCTTATTCTTACTCTTTTATTTTTCCAACATTGGGATAATGTTTTGTTCAAGTTTGGGGGGTTTATCTGTTTTCTTATCTTTTAGTTTATTAATACTTATTAAGTTTGCGTGTCTTTTTAGTTTATTGTCTATGTTTATGATTAGGATTCATATAAAAAAAATTAGCTTGAGATATGATGCACCTATTATGATGAGGTCCTTGTCCAATGATGAAATTTTAGTTATTGGTTTATCTTGACTTTTGGGAAAACATAAGCATGATTTGAATTTGTGTTAAATTCTTTTGTTAGTCTCATGTTAGGATGTGATTTTCAATAATTGAGCACTTGATCTCTTGCTTAGATTTACATTGCTTATTTAAAGACTGTTTATGTTGATGTGAATTGTGATTATGTCTAGAAGCCTAGAATTTGTTTGATTATCTCTCCAGGCGAAATCCTAGACAACACTAAGTTGAGGAGATGATTTAGGCCATCTTTGGATCGCTTGAGCCTTTCTAGCCTACCTACCTACCTACCTACCTATATATATATATATATATATATATATATATGAATATCCATAGTCTACCTCTTTGTGCCTAATTAATATATCTCTTTTCTTTGCTTGCCACATCTTTTAACCTAGCCTAATAAGAAAAACCATGATAAACGCTCACTACATAGGAATGTGTATGATATTACAAGAAATAATTATGAGCCATGTCTAATTTGGATGTAATGGTGATGTTCAATGAATGAAAATGCCATGATTGAAAATGTAAAAAAAAAAAAAAGATTGAAGAAGAAAACAAAAAAAGAGAATAAAGTGGTGAAGAAAAGGGAGAATGCATTCAAAGAATGAAGAATGTAATTTGAGGTAAATACTATGGCTCTTCGAAAATCTTGAAAAAAATGAAAAGTGTCTATGGGTGAACTAACCGAAATTTATCCTTTATCATACCTTGACCCTAGCCTTACATTACAAGCTTAATAAAGACCTACTTGATCATTCATGAAGTGTTAGTCTACATTAGTGGAAAGAGAAATGAAAAGAAAACATATGAGAATCTAGTACTAATTCATATTTTGCATGAGCATAAACTTATTTGGATTGCATGCATTGATTTGCAACGAGATTATACACACACACTGAAAATCCATTCAAGCATGAGACATACGATTGAATTGAATCATAAATTTGGATTATATTTGTGTACTACTTTGAGTCGGGATTTTGAGATAACTTTTGAGGGCATTTAAGGAAATCATTACTTGAGCGTATTCATCTCTAGCTATGTTTGATTCATTTTATTTTATTTTGTTTTGTTTTGTTTTGTTTGTGTTGTTTTGTTTTGCTCGAGGACTAGCAAAATCTTAAGTTTGGGGGTGTAATAACTCTATGAAATAGAGTTATTTTACCATATTTTGTGCTTTTAAATTAGCTAAGTCCTTGTAGTTTAAACTATTAATTAATTGTTTTTAGTAGCTTTTTAATTTAGTTTTATTTATGTATTTTATGTTTAATTTAGTTATTAATTTAATGTCTTTTGTAGTTTTTTAGAGTCCTAAAGCAAGAAGGAGTGAATCAGCTCATATATAGAAAGTCCAAGCTGGAAGTAGTTACTTGGCCACAAAGTTTTCATTCTTCAAACTTTAGAGCTCTATAAATAGGAACCATTAGGACTTTATTTTTTTTACCTTCTTAGCTCTTAGTATTAATTTTCTGAAGATGAGAGCAGCCACTACAAGTATGCAAAGAGCTAAAAGAGGTTTAGGAGACTAGAAGACTGAAGATCTGACAACCCTTAGTTTTTTTTTTTCCTTAATATTCTTTTATTCTCTTGTAATTTTATAATGGTGAAACTCCCCTGTTTATTGTTTTCAATGTCGAACATGAACTAAATTTCTTTTTCTAGGATTGCAATGGAACTCAAAATGTAGTTTGGATTATTTTATCTCTAGCTTGATTTAATGATATCTGATGTTGTTTATTCAATCTTGTGCTTAATGGTTTTAATTGTTTGATCACCAATTAAGTTGATTTGGTAACCTAAATATAACTATACATAGGGAGTTTAGTGCTAGACATGGAAAACATATGTTTCAGATTCATTTATTATGACGAATTGAGTTGCATGTAGGATAGAAATATACCTACGTGTCATGTGTAACCAAGTTTAGAGTCTAAGCTTAATGAGTTTCTCTTTAAATCAATTATCATAGATATGTAGTTTATTGGTTAAGAGAGATATTTTTATAAGACCAACGATAGATACTTATAAATAGATTAGAACTCTTGGTTAACAACTCATTGTCATTAATCAAGTTAAGAGGGTAAGATAAGTTCATATGAAGTGTTAAGGGAAATTGTAATCCTAGGCTTTTCTCTATTAATTTAAATCCCAATTTTAATTTGTTTTCTTTTATTAGTACTTAATTTACACCTTTTAATTAATTGTTTGGATAAGAATAAGACGTTTTAATTTTAGTATTTAACGAATCTAGTAACAATTCCTTATGGGATCGATACTCTATTTTCATTATATTACTTGTTTGCAATAACGTGCACTTGCGTGGTAAATCCGACAACAGGTCTACCGGGGAGGATATTATCAATTATCATTAACAATGGAACATCTTTGTCTCAAAAATGAGAATGATTCTAATATTTTCAAAATAAAAATTTCTATGTTTGCCGGTTTTGTCGGGGAATATGGAAAACTTTGCGATAATAAATTCGGAATCATTCTCAAAATAGTATAACTACTTTTTTAAGGGAATTATTTTTAAATACCGAAATTAAAACCAACTTTCATCAAGACTCGAGATAACATATGTTTAATAAGGTACCTTTTATACAGGCATTGTGGGGGTGCTAATCCTTCTCCGTAACATAACCGACTCTTGAACTCGCTTTTATTTTTCTTTGGTTTAAAACACAGGCCTTAAAATTGGTTTTTTCAAAAAAAATGTAATTAATTTTAAAATGTTTTACAAAAACTGTTTTTAATAGGTGACCGATCGCACCTAGCCAAAAAAGATCAATGGTGACTCCATTTTTTCGAGGTTGTTTTAAAACCCTCATATTATTTATGAGGAACCAATTCTTTCTTTTCCTCTTTCCCCCTTTACATCACTTAGTGGTCGCGAGATCATTATGACAGACATCAAGTTGGTATATCTTCCAATCTTGTTGTGTTGCTAAGGCCAACAACAGCCTTATAGTGTCCAAACTTGCAACTAGAGCAAATGTTTTAGAGTAATCAATACCATATCCTTAAGAGTACACTAGTCTGGCCTTGTGTTTGTTGACATAACCATTTGCATTCAATTTGGTTCTGTAAATCCACTTGACACCAACCATATTTTTGTTGCTTGGTCTGTCTATCAGCATCAAAGTCTTATTTTTCTTAATCATTAGAATCTCCTCCTTCATTGCATCACTCCATTCTGAAGACTTTAAGGCTTCATTGAAGTTGGTAGGTTCCAGAATGACCATGTGAGAACTTTGTTAAATGTCTACAAGTGACCTGGTTCCTCTTACAGGCTCATGGTCAGTGATTTCATCATCAAACATGAGATATTCTTGCTGCTGAGTGTTCAAGCCTGCAACAGCATGCTTGACAGGGTCTTGTTCTTGTCTTTCCCTGTTCCATGTTGCAAGTTCATTGAACTTTACATTTCTACTTACAATCATCTTCCCAGTAAGCGGATTGTAAGTTCTATACCCTTTGGTGACATTACTGTAGCCCAAGAAGATACAAACTTCTGCCTTCTAGTCGAGCTTGTCTCTTTTGGCTTCAAGAACATACATATAGTAGATACTACCAAACACCTTAAGATGATGAACTGAAGGTTTAGTGTCATACCAGAATTCATATGGAGTCTTTCCTTTCAAGGCTTTGGTTGGCAGTCTATTGAGAAGATAGACTGCAGGAAGCTTCTTTTCAAACAACATGCACCTTGCCATCTCCATGATGGTTTTGTTCTTCCTCTCACTAACTCCATTCTGCTGTGGAGTGTAGGTTGTTGTGAGTTGATGTTCAATGCCTACAATCTTGCAAAACTCATTGAATTTGTTAGATGTGTACTCTATGCCATTGTCTGACCTTAAGACTTTGATTTTGTAGCCACACTGGTTCTCAATCCATGCCTTGAAACCCTAAAACGTTTCTGCTACCTCAGACTTCTGTTTCATGAAGTATATCCAACATATTCTAGAGAAATCATCTATGAATGCAATAAAGTATATGTTGCCAATCAGACAGTGACTGGGTTGGTTCTGTTGATGATATGAAGAGCACATCAGGATATTTGTTTACTCTTGGCTGTGGAGTTTTTGCATGGAGTTCAAGAAAATAAGATACAGTTACTCAATCCATAGTAGTGGTAGAATACATTGCAGCAGCTGCAGCTATAAACCAAGCCATTTGGTTAAGGAATTCATTGTCTAATTTGAATATGGTTCAAGAGGAAGCAACATAGATCAAATGTGATAACCAATCTGTTGTTGCAATTGCAAAGAATCCAGTCTTCATGGAAAAACTAAGCATTTTAGGATTAAGCTTCACTTTGTGAGAGAAATGCAGCAAAATAACGAAGTTACACTGGTTCATTGCAGTTCTGAAGATCAACTAGCAGATATCTTAACTAAGCCTCTAGCTAAAACTAGATTTGAACATATGATGATGTTAATTGGTGTAAGCAACAATGCAGCCAAGGAGGAGTGTCGACATTGGCTGACAATGTTGCTTCTTTAGATATCTTAGCATCATGTTTTTTGTTCAATATGATCTTTGTATTGTACACTGAATTGTCAGTGTTAGTTGGATATTTTTTGTGTAAGTTATCTTATTAAAATCAAGATAGAAGTAGGTTTACAAATTTACTTGTAGTGGTTGACATTTGGTAAGTCTTTTGACTTATAATGTAAACTTTTGAATATAATGAAATATAATGTCTTGAAGTTCAAAAAGTTTTTTTCTCTCTCTCGTTCCGTTCTTTTTTTTTTCCTTTCATAAAGTCCTAATTCTAACACTTTTCTTGCATAAAGCTCGACAAGAAGAGGTAACTTCCAGAGTTTATTAATGGTCAGTTGGCCTACTCTATTTATTTGTGATCATCTTCCACAATGTTGTGTAAAATGAATGAAGGAACAAAGATGTTTAGGTTCAAAAATGAATGAAAGAACAAAGATGTTTAGGTTAAAAAAGGAGAAATAAAGAAACGAAATAGCTTCAAGGCGTGCTACAAAATGTCACTTTCCTTTAAGCATATTTCGGCCAACCAATAATGGTATGCAATAAAGCATATGTTTGATTGCCTTTGCACTAGTGAAAACAAACCACTAAACACTTTGATAAGAGGGGTAGAAATATCTTTTTTAATTCTAAGTTTTCTACAACAAACAAAGTTTAAGAGGCTTGCTTTGGTAAGAGAATGGGATGAAAGAAAATCTGCAACTTAATTTTCTTGTAATGTACCTTGGTATGATTCTAACATCTATTTATATAGAGATTTAATCAAGAGTTGTGACTCTTCTTTTATGTTGGTTGATTTCAACCAATTTTTCTTTTCAATAAGTTCCAATCTTTTGGATTTCATCAGGTGCCATTGACAACCTTTTACTAATGAAAGATCACCTTTTGAAGAGGTATCTTTTGCCTTGAAATGAACTCTTTTCAGTATGAACTTTCCGTTCAGCTTTTACACTAGGGCGTTCTGATGCTTGAAGAAGGAATTCGAATGCCTATGAGTAATTTTTATACATAATCGAATTCATTCATATAAACACCTCTTAAATTGATTTCTTTTATCTTGAAACTTCTCCAAAGCTATTATTTAGCTTCTCAAACTCTAGTTTCACATTAATTGATTTTAATCAATTAATCTTTCATTCTTTCACTATATTTTAAAAATTTCCAACAATCCCCCATCATTTTCAAAATAAAGTAAGTCTGACATTTTTTGAAAGATACGCTTAAGTAAAGGTATCTTATCGATTTAGAACCTTCACTTTAGTGAAAAACTGTTGTTGAGTTAATCAGAATTTCATGGTAGATCTTAGATCTTTAAACCAACAATTCTATATGATTAGTCATGCACTAATTCACACATATGATTTCAAGTCTCATCAAATAGTCATTTAGCATTGCTTTGACACTATAACTGGCCATGTATGTATCCTTTCATAAATGCTTAAGAGCCAAGCACCTGCTCCTAAAAGCTGCACCACTTTCACTCGTATAGGTGAACTCCATTAGAAATGCCACCGTATAAGGCACTTTAACAACTAAATTTACATGTTATGGGTTCAATAAGAGATCAACTCAACCCCCCACTTTTCACATATGGTTTCAAGCATATTTCTAGCTTGGGATTTGCAAAATTATTTAGTGCTTGCAGTCACATTCAAGTGATGTACTTTGACTCATTAAAACTCAAGAATTAATGTCTTATTAAGCATTGAGTTGAGGTTCCATCATGTATAACTTATTTTAATGGGCTTGAGTCTCATCCCTTTTGAAGTTTTAGAAGCTACTTCTCTTGAAAGACCTTTTGTCAATGGATCCACCAAGTTTTCACTTGATTTGACAAAATCTATGATGATCACTCTACCTTTTATTAATTGTCTAACATAGCTATGTCATAGACCAATGTTCCTAGACTTCCCATTGTAAATTTGGCTATAAGGCCTTAAAAGTGTAGCTTCACTATCACAATGCATTGATATAGGTGACATCGGCTTTGGCCATAACGAAATTTCATATAGAAGGCTTCTCAACCATTCTGCTTCCTTACTTGCCAAAGCTAATGCTATATCTTAAGCCATAGTAGAATCCGCTATGCATGTTTGTTTCTTGGACCCCCCAAGAAACCGCCCCCCCACCTAACATGAATATCCATCCACTTGTGGATGAATGATCCTCCATGTTGGTTATCCAATTTGCATTTGTGTACTCTTCTAAAACTGAAGGTTCACCAATAAATCTGAGACCAAAATCAATTGTTTTCTTTAAATAGTGTTCCAATGCAAATTACACGGGTTGCTTGTATATCTACTAAGCTTACCAACTACAAAAGCTACATTTGGTCTTGTGCATGTCATAGCATACATCAAACTACTAATTACTTTTGCATATTCCAATTGTGCAACCGACATTTCTTTATTTATTGCTAATTTTAAATTAGAATCTTATGGTGTTGTAACTGTTGCACAATCATAATGATTGAATCTTTTTAGAACTTTCTCAATACAATGAGATTGGGATAAGATCAAATTATCATTTTGTCTATGTATCCTTATTCCCAAAATTACATCCGAAACTCCCATATCTTTTAGAGCAAAGTTTCTAGATAAAAAGTTTTTAGTACTTTCAACTTGTTGTAAGTTTGTACCAAAAATTAACATGTCATCTACATAAAGACAAATGATGACACCTTTACCTTTGGTAAATTATGATAGACACATTTGTCGAATTCATTAAAGGTATATCCATTGCTTATAACTATTTCATCAAACTTTTGATGCCATTGTTTTGGTGCTTGTTTAAGTCCATATAAAGACTTAATTAGTTTACACACTTTCTTTTCTTGACCTGGAACCATAAACCTCTTTGGGTTGTTCCATATACACCTCTTCATCCAATTCACCATTTAAGAATGCGATTTTCACATCCATTTAGTGAATTTCCAATTTAAATATTGAACTCAATTCAATAAGTATTCTTATTGTAGCAATCCTTGCTACCAGAGCATATGTATCGAAATAACTGATTCCATGTTTTTGTGCAAACCCTTTAGCAACAAGTCTAGCTTTGAACTTATCTATAGTTCCTTCTATCTTCATTTTCCTTTTGAAAATCCATTTTCAACCTAGAGGTAAGTCCACTAAAATCCAAGTATTATTTCATCATTTTCCTTTTAAAATCCATTTGCAACTTGGAGGTAAGTCCTCTAAAATCCAAGTATTATTATCCATGATAGAGTCCATTTCATCATTTATAGCTTCTTTCCAAAAATCTATATATTCGGAATTCATTGCCTCTTCAAATGTCCTAGGATTGGACTCCATATTGAAACAATATTCAATATGATTATTTATGGTTTCTCTTGTTCCTTCAATTAGGAACATGTAAAAGCTCGAACCATAAACTTTTAGCTTTTCTAGCTCTTTTACTTGTTCTTTGTACAAGGTTTTCTTCAATTTTAGAAGATCCATTATCTAACACATTTGAACTATTTTGAATAATATCCTTAGGATTAGGAATTGACTTGAATGTTTGTTCATAAAAAATGACATCCCTTGATTCAATTACCGTATTAATGGAAATTGAATCATTTGGTTCAATAACCATAAATCTATATGCCTTTCTATTTGTGCATAACTTATGAATATGCACTCAATTCCTTTCTCCCAATTTCTTTCTTTTAGTATGTGTTTAGTAGGCTCTATTTGTATGTTGTTTCCTTGGTTTTATTTTTTTTCATGTAGCCTAGTTTTTTTTTCTTTTTTGCTTTGCTTTATATTTATTTTAGTTCACTTACAGAATAAAAAAAAAAATTATATAATCATTAATTCTTGTTATGTTTAGTACCAAATATCATAAAAATTACAAATACATAAGTATATAATTATTATCAAATAATAAAATTAACAAAATATATAAATTATTAATTATTCATGCTATAGGAAAGTTTATCGGACTTATATTAGCTTTTATTTGCACTTAAGACTAGACTAAAAAATTAATGGACAATGTCCAAATACAAAAATATAGATAGTTTAACCAATGTATAAATAAAATTTTAATATTATATTACTTATATAAATATTTATCAATTTTTAAAAATTTTACTTTAGTACTTCTATCACATTTTTATCTTAAATTTCTTAAACTAATTAATGATTATGTAAAAGGTGAAATTAATTATTACAATTGAATTTACAAAAATGTTTATATCTATAAAATTCCATAATGATCTGGAACTCGTCTGTATCTACTTGAACTCGAGATGGATTGAACACAAAATTATCTAAATCGAAAATGATTCGAATTTGAAATAGCAATAGCTCGAATCTGAGGTGTTCCTAACTCAATGTCTATAGCTCGAACTTGAAAAAACCAATATCCGAAATGGTTCGAAACCTAAAAGTGTCTGAATTAAGATTCAAATAAAAAATGAGCCGAAGATAATTCAATCTGAAGTTGAAGCCACTCATTTGCCACCTCTAAGCTTATGACATCTATTTGTAACACTTAAGTATGTACCACTACAATATTACATTTAAGGTGTGCTTGGTAGAATGGGAAAGTAAAAGGATGGATGAAGGAGGGTGAAAAAGTTAAAAGAAAATGAGTTTTGAATGTGCTTGGTAAAAAAATGAGAGGAAAGAAAATTGGAAAAATGACTATTTTCTACCCTTACGTAAAAACAAATCACTTCCAGATTGAAATGATAAGGGAAGAGAAAATGAGAGAGATGTGAATTAAGTATGCATATTTACAAAGATTATCCATCATTTTTTTAAATCTATCTTTTTATCTTAATTTAAAAAAATTATAATGGTAAAATAATATAATTTTCATTTTTTTTCCTCTTATTTTCAACTCTACCAAGTAATGGATGGAAAGAAAATTTACTTTTTCTTTTCAATTTTTTATCTTTCATACCAAGCACTAAAGGTGTCCATGGGCCAGGTCGAGCCGGGTTCGGTTAGTCCTAAGTATGGTATCAACACCATATATGCGCCGCCCGAAATATAGGTCTCAAATTTTTCCCAAGCCCACCCATATTTGTAAATGGATAGCCCAAGCCAGTTCAGGCCCGCCCATATTATTTTTTTCTACAAAATTTTTTCAAAAGAAAACATGTTATTTTTTATTTAAATTTTAGTAATTTTATATTTTTTTTCTTTTATTAAGTTCTTAAACATGGACAATTTAACATCTTTTTTAATGTTTACACTATAACATTATATATATTTAATTTTTATATGAAAAATTACATAATATATATAAAAACAAAAATAATATATTATTTAATTAGAAAATAGGTCGGGCCGGGCTCGGGCCTTGAATGTTGGAGCCAAGGTGTGGCCCATTTTTTAAACGGGCCTTATTTTTTTTACTCAAACTCATTTTTCGGGCCTAATATTTTTGTCCAAGTCCTCCCAAATATCGAGTGGACCTTCGGGCTTGGACGGGTAGCCCGGTCCTTGGACAGGTCTACCAAGCACACCAATAGAAAGAAAAAAAATGTTTTTTATCTTTCCACTTTTTTCCTCCTCCAATTTTTCATCCTTTTAATGTGTGAGTTAAGTGTGCATATTTACAAATATTATCCATGATCTTTTTTAAAATTTATCTTTTTGTCTTAATTTTAAAAAAGGTATAATGATAAATAATATGATTTTCATTTTCTTTCCTCTCATTTTTCAACTTTACCAAGTAATGGATGGAAAGAAAATTATTTTTTTCCATTTTTTCATCTTTCATACCAAGCACACCAATAGAAAGAAAATATATATTTTCTATCTTTTCATTTTTTTTTCCTCCTCCAATTTTTCATCTTTTTTTTTTTTTGCTCCTACTAAGCAAAGACTAATGTTATGTTTGGAAACATGAATTTGAAATTTTGAATTTGGATTTGAATTTGAATTTCATTTGCTATATAAATTGTGAGAATGAAATGCATACATTATGTATAAATTAGTTAAGATTTAATATGATTATATATTTGAAAGGTATAAAAACATGAATTTCAAATTCACAAATATCTATAGGTATTTCAAATTCAGCACTAAATAAGCATTTAACAAATCCATGAATTTGAAAAATAATCATGAATATTACATTTACATATGTTTTATTACACAATTTATATTACTTTTGAAATCCAAGTCCATGTTTTGAAATCAAAGCTCTCAAACGCAACCTATAAGAAATCGACACCTAAATTTAATAAGGAGCCAAAGAATTCAAAAGTATGATTAGGCCCAACGCAAATGATTTTTCAACCAACCATAAACATGAGTCCAAAGGTTGGTATGAAAATCATATATATATATATAATATTACAAGCTATATGCTTACGTGATAAATTTTTATTGACATGGACACTTACGTGAATAACTTATTTTTATGATATGCAAGATGATTCTAAAATATTAATTTCTTATCAATTAACCTTATTTATTTAATAAATTATGCATTATTTCAAATTTATAATGATTAAGTTTATCTAATATTTAAATTTTAGCTATTTATCTAGATATTAAAAAGATATCTTATTAAAATGAGTTTTGATTTTGACTTTTAAGTTTTAAGTTCTAAAGTTTTTCAAAAAATCATTGATTTATTTAAATTTTAAATCCTGCTACATCATTATGCAAGTTTTAAACAATTTTTTTTTAAATGAAATAAATTAAACTATGCTCAATTAAAATTCATCTGATCTTTTAAATTTGTAGAACTAAGCTCAATATCAATGGAAGAAAAATATTACTACAGTAATCTTGCTCCTTTCTCTATCACCACAAGAAAACTGACTTTTATCGACAGAATATTCCGTCGAAAAAAGTCAGAATTCCTTCGAAAAAGACTTTTACCGATGGAAATTTTCGTGGAAAATTCTTAAGTCGGTCATACTAAATCTGTCGAGAATAGTTATTACCGATGGAATATTCCGTCAGAAAAGAAATTTTCTATAGAATATTCCGTCGAAATGAAAAAACCCCGACTGGAAGAATCCGTCTGTAATAGTATTACCGACAGAATATTCCATACCGACGGATTATTCAATTGGTAGTAATTAGTTACCGATGGAATATTCCATCGATAGTAATAAATTACCGACGGATTATTTCGTCGATAATTAGTGTTTTATATTAAAAATAAATTATTAATATATTTATGAAAATATATTATTATTTGGCAAGAAAAATAAATTAAATTATCTAAAATTATAAATAAACAAAATATTTTAATTAATTACAATATTATTAAAAAATATAATAATATTGAAAATTCAAGTCGAAAATAAAAATATGCATCACTAGGTACTGTTGTCTTCAGCTTCACTGTCTATGTCGGCATTATCTCCGACACCAATGCCTCTGACACCACCTCCGATAGCATTGCTCCGACAGCATTGCCTCCGGCACCATTATCTCTGACACCACTTCCGACACCATTGCCTCCGATCCTGCCTAATCTAGCTGCCAGCTGTGATTACAGAAAAGGTGCAAACATCGTATTCCAGGTATTCATGAAATCCTGAATTTTCGCCATTTGCGTAAAGAGTTGTGAAACATCGAACCTCAATGCATTCAACCCGTCCTCGGGCTGAGCTGTTGGCGGCTGTTGTGTAGTACTATGACAATATGGAGTGTAGCTGGCTGCATCTAAACTATGGTGACTGCCGACTGAAGGGAAAATATGTCGACTCTTGGGTCTTGTTCCAAAGCCATAAACATGCGTCCGAGTAGTCTCAACACCCCCAATAGCATCAGACCAGGACTGAGGATCGAAATCTAGATATGAAGACGTATCGTCCCTATATTTCTATTGCAACGAAGCAATATAGTACATTCATCAATATTTAGATATAAATAATTAATATGTGACACTGTAATGAACACATACATAAGCAATTCAGTGATATATTAATTAATGTAATACAAAATATAGTGATATAGCTAAATACTTACACTAATAGCTTTAGACTTGTTGTCTACGTAATCACCTTTACCCTTAGCACGTTTATGGGTTTTGTTAAACAGTTCCAGGAAAGTCACGTCACGCTGCAACTCTTGTGACTACAAATTGATAGAATTTTTTGAAAATTATGTTAATAAAAGAAAATATTCTAATTAATATGTTATAGGATAGAACTTTTAAACAATAATTGCAAAAAAAATATCATTGTACCATCTTGTGACCTATAACTAGAGAAGGAACTGATCCTCCATTGTGCTTAGTAATACTTCCATCCTTTTTCGTGTTCCTATTACCTTTGGCCTTTTGGGACTTACTTTTCCAAGCGTCAGTACTCCAGACGCTGTCAATAAGTTGATCCCAAATATCGATTGCTATTCAGTCACACTTGTAACCCTTGCAATCTTCTATGCTCATCGTCTGAACGAAGGCCAAGGCATTTTCCCTCTCATAATTTAACATGTCTTTGAATCTTTCCTTGCATGTTGTCTCTCATTATTTTCTAACCAGTGGTGTCTGCTCGGGAGATCATTGGCATTTTCCTTACAATGAGATAGTACAGTACGAATTAATATATGGTATTAAACATAATTAAATAATAATATGACCCTTAACCAAATCATACCTCAAATAAAGTCCACATAGAATGTTTCACGTCAGCAGGGATTTTTGTCCAAGTAGGCCACGGTCCGTTGTAATGTTGTTTGATCAAGGATGTGATGGTCGATTTTACACAACTCTCCATGAAAGTCCTAAAAATAAACGATACATGTCAATCCACAATAATTAAATGTTACTCACAAAATGGAATTAGCATAATGTAATTAACTTACGTGATTTGTACAATTTACAATCGAAATCTGTCATTCGGATTACTCGATGTCGGTAACCCTTTCGTCCAACCTCTACCTCATTTCCTCTGCTCAATGGGAGCACTGCGAGGCGACGATGGATGTGATGAAGGTACATTTGTCTCCTGCCCCGTTACATCATCAGCGAAATTCATCGGTGGTGGGTTATTAACGAGATACTGTGTAATGTCATCCAAGGCTGGGGTAGTCAATGGTTCTGAGGGACCCAGTGGGGAGGGAGCCGATGTGTAGGGAGTCCGTAGGGAGGGAGCTACTAGAGAGGGAGCCAGTGGCGATGGAGCCGGTGCAGAGGGAGTCCGTGGGGAGGGAGTCGACCCAGGCGATAGCGGTGGTGTAGAAGGCCCCTCAAACAATCAATGAGATGCTCTGAAAGCATCCTATATTGAACCACGTGATTTTCTTACACTTTTACCCCCTCGTCGCATTTTATCTATAGCACGAATAATATGAAATGTATTAGTAAATATATAAATAGAATATATTATTTCAAGATCCTCTGAATATGTTACAATGGTGGGAATAGGCACATCCATTTGTTGATAAACCCTTCGTTTAGATCAATTATTTCTCCTGCACGAGATTCAATGTCAAATCTACTCCTAGCCTTTGTTTTGAACACAGCCCACCATTCCCGACGTTTATTTCTATTCGATGGATAAGAACTGTAATACACTTGTTGACATTGATGAGCTAAAACAAAAGGTTCATTGCTAGCAAGTATTGACCTATACTTTATTTCAACAAGGCCATTATGAGGATCTACCCGAATTCCTTTATCCGTATTGTAGACACCTAATTTTGTTCGGACCACTAAATCATGTATGGTTTCTTCCTAAATTGATGTTTCAGAATGCAAAAATGCTTTTCTCATCCTGCAGGTGGTACTCCGAGACTTAGTCTAAAAAAGCAGACAAAAAAAGTCAATCTTGAAAAAGTCAACCCCGAAAAAGTCAACCAACTTTCAAAATCAAGATTTGAAGTTCAATTGAAAAATGGTGAAAGAATTTTGATAATCCAAGGTCTACATTGAAAGATATGGAGTTCGAAAATTGGGTTATGGAGATTCAGTAGAAAGAAAACCCTAGCTTAGAAAATTTGGGCAAAAGTGCTTAAACGATCAAATTGGTTGAAATTGGAGGTACCAAATGAAAGATAAGCACTGACTACGGGTAATGGAGAAGGTACTTGGAAGAAAAACTGAAGGAAAAGTCAATTCGGAAGAAAACTGAGAATTACGGTTTTTAGTGGATTTTGGTGAAATTGGGAAAATTGCAGAAATGACCCAATTCGGTAAAACTAAAGCCCCTAATTGATGAGGAGTGAGTAAACAAGGATAGCCCAAGGCTGAGTTTGAAGAAATTCCTAGAAAAAAGCCAATTGGAGAAAAAATGGAAAATGAGGAAATTCCCGATAGTGAAAAAAGGAAAAATCAAATCGGAGGGGAATTTGATTGTAAAAATTGGGCACCAATTCATTATATGACAAAGGCCCAGAAAAAGAAAATCTGAAAATCGAACTTGTTTTGAGCAAAACCAGGCTTCAGAGGCAAAAGGGTAAAACTGGAAACTCTAAAAAAAATACCAAATGAGCTCCAAAATTTGTTAAAATTTGCAGATCTCATTCTTAAATCATTTGGAAGAGATTGATGAAATCAAATCCGGATTCGGAGCTCGTTTGCAAAATGGCAAATCTCGGGCCCACTATGCTGAAATTCAAGAAGATAAATCTCGAAAAAATGGCAAATGAGCTCGAAAAATTCTGAAAAATTTGTATATCTCACTTTTAAATTATTTTAAAGAGATTGGTGAAAAAAAATCAGGATTTGGAGCTCGTTTACAAAATGCTAAAAGTTCAAATGCACAAAAGGGTAATTTTGGAAGAAAAAATCTAAAAAATAGCAAATGGGCTCGGAAAATTTTGAAAACTTCCAAAATTCAATTTTTTTATCATTTCAAAAGTATTGAAAAAAGAAAATTTGAATTTGGAGTCTGTTTGCTATATATTTAGGTTCAGGGGTCAAAAAGGTCATTTTACTGAAGAAACCGAAAAAGGCCTTTCTTGCAATTAAAAAAATGAAGTATGGGCTGGGAATGTGAAGAGGAAGCTGGCCAAAGCCCATGGAGGATGGATATTTTTTGATTTTTTTAGATCTAAGGGCCAAGAGAGAAAAGGAAGGTAGTTATTTTTGTGATCAAGCCTTTGAATTTGCAACACATGGACCAATGGATGGAGAAGGATGATGTCATATTTATGATCCTATTTATGACATCATCTTCATGAAATCATATTTAGGAGCTGATTATTCCAATCTAAGGGTGATAATTCTACATAGAAAGCATCTTAGATTGAAGACCATTGGATCAAATTTGGCTAAAAAATTCTAGAACCTCCTACACTCTTCCATATGGCAACCGGCCATCACTAAGGGAAGCGGTCTCTTTCATTCTTTTCACTCTTGCTTGGCTGATTTCTCTCCATTTTTTAAATAGAAAGTTTAGAAAGGAAAATAAAGTAAGAAGAGGAAAAGCTTGCAATATAGCTTTTAGAGGTAGCTAAAAGCACCATACTCTTGCATTTTTTTTGCATTTCCATCCTTGATTTGCTATTTTCATTTGAAATTTTGGTGAGTTTCTTTTGATTTTAATTTTAAAATAAGTGTTTTTAAGCTTCTTCTTCAAGTTCTTCTTTTATACTTTCTTGAAAAAAACTTTGAAAAAAAAAAACAAATTTCCTCCATGTTGTAGAAGTGGCCAAATGGCCTTGTTTTTTTTAAAATGGGATGTTTGCTTTTATTTCATGTTGCTTGTGATGCTTAGCATGTTTTGATTTTCTTTTTTTCAAAAAATAACTAAAGCATGGAATTTGTTTTGATCTTTCTACTTACCTTTTTTTTTTAATTATTTCATCTTGTATTCATGTTTACTTTCCTTGTTTACATTTTTTGATTTTCTGTTTTCAAAATGTTTGAGTTTGTTCATGATTTGCATTTTACTATTCTATGTGTTTGTGAAAATGTCTAGTTGTGTTCATGCTTTTACTTTATATTTGCATGTTTTAGCATGTTTCTTCTTTGGCTTTGCATTTAGTGTGCCACGTGTTTGTGAAAATGCCATGACTATTTTGAGACATAGACCATTTGGCTACCTCTCCCATTTTATGTCTCCTATGTGCATTTTCATCATGCTAGTTGATAGGTTTGCATTTCCATGCCTAGACTTTGTGTATTTTGATTTAGCATAGTATGTGTTTGTGTTATTTCCATGCATTCTTTAGGTCTAGGTTTCATTTGCATTGCCATGCATTTCATGCATGTTTAGATCTAGGTTGCATTTATTGCCATGCAAGTTCATTTTAGGTCTAGGCCATATTCTCTATGCCATGCATTTTTCATGTCATTTAGGTTTTAAATCATGCATTTCATGCATTCAATTTGTTGTATTTTCATGCATATCATATCATGCCACATGATTTGTGACTTAGGCCAATTAATGGCTCAAAGTCATGCTCACTTGAGCATACTTGTGAAAAATTAAAGAGTTGTCCAATTGATTATTCTACCTTTGTGATTTTTTTTACTTGGCCAATTTTTGTCTAAATTTTTAGAAGTTTTAGCTACTGCTTGTAGGTCCTTAAGAGAGTCTCCAATATTTTTACTTTTTTTTAAATGATTTTATCAAAGAAAAAAAAATGTGTTTTGACAAAACAGTTTTCACCCAGTATTCTGGCTTTCTCGATTTTTTTGGGAAGTTACTTTAATTAGAAAATTAAGCCAATTCCATGTAGTTTTACATGTTCTGAGTCTCCAATATCTTTTTTTTTTTTAGATTTTTTTGATATTTTAAAAATATGTCAAAAAAAATCGTGTTTTAAAACTGGACAGTAGAGTGTTTTGGCTAAATTACTTAGAGGGGGCTGATTTGGAAATTTAGCTACTATCTTAGGGTGGTTTCTAGGCCATTTTAAAATTAAAAAATGATTTTATAGATTTCGGATCAAGGGTAGTCAAGTCCGGGATTTTAAACTTAGGAAATTAGAGCCATTTTTAAAGGGAATTTGGCTAGGGTTTAATTTTCATCCAAGATTTTAAAAATTGTTTTTAACCAATCTCAAAGTATTTTGATTTTAGAAAAATTAATTTGATATATTTTCCTAAGGTAGCCGGATATCTTTTTAGGTATACGGATTTCTTTATTTAAAGGAAAAAATACACTTTCATGCATTGCATTTTCCATATTGTATAATATATGATTTTTGCTATGATAACTTCTATGGCATTTTTATTATTTTGATTTATATTTTATGATTTTATATTGTTTGTCATATGGTTTTGAATATTTCATGTTATCCTATGCTTTTTACTTAGTCATTTATTTTTGTCACATCATTTAGCATATACTATGTTCATGCATTATTATTTTTATTTTCATGCATATTTCATGATAGCATTATTTTATGTTTCATATCATTTCATGTCACTTAGATTATATTCCATGTCATATAGATTATATTATTTAAAATATGCCATGTCATTTAAATTTGCTATGTTACTTAGGACATATCATTTCATTTAGAATATATTATGTCACATAGGTTATTCATTTCATTTAGAATATATTATGTCACATAGGTTATTTCATTTCATCTAGAATATGCTATGTCATTTAAATTATATCATATCATTTAGTTTGCATTATATTATCTAGCATTTGTTATATCATCTTTACTATGTCATACATATTCATGTTCATATATTTTTTCAAATATTTTGAAAAAGATATTTTCACTAAAATAAAGATATTCCCGAGTTAAAATAATTCATTGGTTCTCTACCGGGTTTGCTGGAGAGGACATCATCAATTATCATTAATAAAGGAATATCTTTTTTTCAAAAAACGAGAATGATTCGAAAGATTTTCCAAATAAATAAAAATTTCTATATTTTGTCGATTTTGTCGAGGAATATAGGAAAATTTTGAATTAATAAATTCCGGATCATTTTCAATTAAAAATGGAATTATTTTTCTTTAAATTGGGAATTAACATGAAATACTAAATTTAAAAATCGACTTTTCACCGAGACTTGAGATAACACAGGATCAATAAGGTATCGTTTTTATACGGGCGTTGTGAGTGTGCTAATCCTTCCCCGCACGTAACCGAGTCCCAAACCCGATTCTTCGATTTTCTTTAGTTTAAAAAGCAGACTTGAAATTGGTTTTAAAAATGTTTTAATTAATTTTAAAATATTTTACAAAACCGTTTTAATAGGTGGCCGACCACACCTAGCTAAAAAAGATTGGTGGCGACTCCATGTCTTTTTCAAGGTCATTTTCAAAACTTTCATTTTTCAAGAGGAATTAAGTCAACTTTTCCTCGGTTTGCTTGGCCTGTAGTAGGTATCTGGTTCACCGCTTTAGGTATTAGCACTATGGCTTTCAACCTAAATGGTTTCAATTTTAATCAATCCGTAGTTGATAGTCAAGGTCATGTAATTAATACCTGGGCTGATACGGGTTGATAAGGGGAACAACAAAATGAAGGCGGTGAACTATGAGGCAAAACCTATTATTAGGGTAGCTAAGATAGTTCCGCTACAGATTGGCGAATGGTCTAGAAAGTTTTACTTGATGTTGGTGCCATTGGATGAGTTCCACTTTATATTGGGATTGGAATTATTGTGGAAGACAAGAGTTTACGTTTCACCGCGTCGAGGTGGTATCCTGAAATGCGATAAAAGTCCTTTTTTTTAGGGTCATAAAACAGAAGAGGGTAAAGTTGGTTTCTGCGCTTCAGATTCGTGATAGTGCGCGAAAGTGGGCGGCTTGCCCCTAGATCATAGAATAGAGCCAACGGTGCTGCTTCGGACTAGGTAAGGTGTCGAACCTCATGTTTTCAATCTCAGTAGCTGAATCTTCTGGATTTGGTAAAAAAGAAACTAAACCCTCTGCCTTAGATTCATCTAAAAAGCTAGCTCTCGCTTCATCTGATGCTTCATAAGTCTCTATATCTAATTCTTTCATACCATTGCCTGTGAACCTCTATCTATTAGCGGATTACCCCTATTAGCGTATTCTCTATATTTGCTTATGCTATTTATCGGAGGGTCCGTGCTAATGAGGAGAGGGAAGAAGAGTCTCCATCCCTAGTCGAGTTGCTCTTGGTCCAGACCAGACGAGTTGCCATTTCCCTAGATGTCGTACCAACCAGTGGGAGAAAGATTAGGAAAGTATCTGTGAGTCAACCTGTCTATCAGTCATATAAGGATTCTAGGTCTTTGAAGTCTTCGAAAGCGAGGATAGAACATTTTATTAATTCCTTTTAGTACCTTTTTTTCTTGAGTACATTTCCTTGAGGAAAGATAATACTGTATGGTAAAAAAGAGCCCCCTGGCGAGGGCTGCTCCGTCTGGTCCACCACCGGATAAGTATAGGAGCTAGCTTGCTTTAGAGCCTTGAGAACCCTTTACCTTTAAGCAAGCCAACTCCCCTCATCCTCTCCCCTGTCTGTGAAAGGCACGGAGCAGCCTAAGTCAAAGAAGAAGAAGAAGAAGTAGATGCACATGAATCAATAAGAAAGAACCCTTGCGCCCTTGGGGTCAACCTAACGGCTTTTATGAGGAAGGCGGCGCAAAGGAGGCTCGAGGGCTTGTTAAGGAAGGCAGGTATTCGTGATCCCGGGCACAGCCCCAATCCCAGTCAAGAAAGAGAAAAAGTCCCATCTAGCATTATAAGTTCCTCGGATGTGAATTGTCGTTCTGGGATGCTTAATAAAGGCAAGATCATAGCAGTGGTCGCCAACGGCCGACAAGCAAGAAAGCGGCATAGGGTAGTGGACTGACCAGTCTCTATCGTGCTTTCACTATCGACGACTCAAGGATGAGTCTAAAGACTTTTGCAAAAAGAATGAATTTGATCATCTCCTTTTGGAAAAGCTAGAAGAAAAATCAAAGGAACTGAGTCTTTAACTCTTCCAGCTAATATACCAGATATAAAAAGAGAAAGAAAAGCCCTTTAGCGGCTGATAAGAACAAGAATGAATTTGATCATCTCTTTTTGGAAAAGCTAAAAGAAAAATCAAAGGAACTTATTCTTTAACTCTTCCACCTAATATACCAGATAAAAAGAGAGGAAGAAAAACCCCTTAGCGGCTAATAAGAACACGGGAATTGATTCCCGTTGAGAAAGGGACTTGGCTACATACCTTCTTAGCTAGAAAAATGGATTTCTATATGCGGGCAGCTCCATTGATTGAGAAAAGTCTTTAGTTACAACAGGAGAGCTTGTTGACATATCTTTCTTTTTACCAGCTGCTCAGGAATAGAAGGCCTTTTTCTAAAACTGCCTTAAAGAGAACTGCAATTGGGGGCTCGCCCAAAGCAGAAAGATTGGCAGGGTGAAGGAAAAGAACTCCAACAGGTTGGCTTGAAAGAAAGCGAGCTGGCCTTTAGGCACGAGAAACTTGCTTAACTCTACGAGTGTTAATGTCTCCTTGTTGTCAATCGCGGTAGATGACTGAACACCAAACTTAATCCCAATGCTAAAAGAAAGATCTTGACTTGTGATAGGTTCATTTGTGGTTAAACACCCTTATCTGATCTTTCTTCCCCACCCCGTCTCAGATTTGATGTCAGTCTTCCCTTGACCGATGGATCAGCACCAGTCACTTCCCTCCTTTCATGGGAATAGGCTTATTCTTCATGACAAGCCTTTTCGTTAGCAATCAATGAACTTCCCCCTCCACTGTGATAAGCTTTAAGCGAACTAGGAGAGGGCCCTCTTCCTTAGGAGTCACAATGTCAATTCCCCTCCTGTCTTAGTCTTCGTTTTCTTTTTTAGCAGAGTCATTTGTATTCTGCTTGGGGCTTTCATCTCTCAAAGTAGAGGCAGGCTAATCCCCGAAAATGCCCATTAATAAAGCGTTGGGGTTCACAATCTTTTTTTTTTTTGGAGACGAGTAGCGAGTTAGCGAAGGAAGGGAAGCTTTGCACAAATAGAGGAAGCTTAACGAACGACTTAGCATCCGAATGCATTACCTTCTACTTAGCATCCGAATGCATTACCTTCTATTAAGTGAATTCACTCATCCCAAAACAAGAAGCAAGACTGATTGTGGTGGATACTGACTCGGATAAAACTTTATTTATGCTATTTCGTCAAATGATAAGTTTGCAGGCAAGGACAAAAAGACGTTCTTTCCTACTTACTATAGATAGCTGCGTCCCCTAAAAGATCTTGGCATCAAAGATCCTTTTCCTGAAGAAAAAAAAAACCCCACTGTCGTGGAGCAGAAGGTGAGAGTACTGCTGGATTCTGTTCCTTTTAATCCGTCCGTGTATCAATAGTCTCTTGATGTTCCTCAAATGAAATCTATCCAGTGAGAAAACAGATACAAATCAAATTAAAGATATTAAGCATAACAAAATTTTGTTCTTGGAGATAATTTTGATTGAGTTATTAATATGTTTTTTGATATAAGGAAAAAATGAAGAAAGGAAAATAAGGCAGAAATGCTTGTTGGAATTGATCCGCTACGGGATTTACATTATACGCAACAGAAGCACCTAAAGTACTAAAAGAAATAGGTATTAGTTTGGTAATGGTTGGAGCAGCAAACTCAGATTAGGCAAGAATCTCATTTTTTGGTAGTACGAAGGGGGAGTTGGCCATTTCTTTTTTTTTGGAAGTTCAGGGGTGGGGGCAGGTCGATAGACTAATAAAGTCTGATATCGTTGGGTGTTTTGACAACATCGATCATGAGCTACTAATCAATATAATTCAATCCTACTTGGGAAAGGAAAATCAACCCTTCTTTGTAATTGAGCATAATTTTGCAAAGAAATAGCCCACTTGCCTCTCGAGAAGAGATGGGAAACATGCTCAATATCATTTGATTAAATAGTTGACCCAGCTCCTTGTTGTTTGAAGAAACACTCCACTTCAATTGGTATTTTTTCACGAAAAGCAAACATGAGATAACAAATCCAGTCTTTCACTAAGATTTCGAATGGCCCTTGGTCTCATCCTCCGCATTTTTACATGCTTGTGTTAACCATGTTTTAAGAAATTTGAATTTGAGCATTTCTGCATTGGGGTCATTTGCTGCCCGGGTCCATGTGTACTTGCCCGTCATTCGACTGATTAGCTTTTCGACATAGCAGTCTCTGAGGGAAGTTCTTGTCTTGAGTTCTGCTTTAGCGTCTGTAGTACCCAAAGCGCTGGAGTGATCCAATAGCCGAGAATGGGCCTAGAAGTGCCTACTACTACACCACACTACACTTGGCTCTACACATTTACCGAGCTACCCCCTGCCAGTGCCTGGCAGAGCTAAGGGGGCTTCAATCCTTATTCCTTATCCCCATCTTCGCCCAGGCTAACGGTTAGCTTGCCAATGTGCGATTTGGATCTAGGAGAGATACTACTTTTGAGTTGGTTGGCTACCTCTTAAGATGGTCTTATGCCTGCTTCCTTTTTCACGTCTGCGCATAGAATCATTTTTTTGCCATTTCATTCCGTTCTTACCATATCATGGGCAGTTGGGTTGGAATCCGTGTGATGGTTCGAGAGTGGTTTCAAATATTCTTTGCATCTATCTTCGGCCTTGTCTTAGAAGTCCTGCGAGACTAAGTTAGTGGTCGAGTCATTTTTGGTAATTGACACCCGTGCTGAAGTAGCAAGTATTGGGGTTTCAAACTGATATTTTACTTTATAGTAAAAAGGGGTTTACCAGATCGAAAGAATCCTATAGAAAACGGGATTGATTCCACTACCTTGCTGTTAAATACGTCTCTCTTCTCTTTCTCTCTTGTCGATTCCGAACTCCATGAGGAAAGTCGCTCAGCCGACTAAAGCTAAAAGCAGAGTTGGAGCTTGGCAATACAATTGATCTTCTTGCAGCTGAGAGAGATGCTGGCATTGAATGAAGCTGATTCCCCCGTATTGGACAGAAAGAACCTTCTATAAAGAATAGTAGGATGTAAGGGAAAGCCCTCTAGTCGAGTAAGAGAACTGAAAGTTTCAAGCCAGTAAAGTCCGTTAGTGGGGGAGTTAACCCAGAGATTCGTCAATCAATTCTTCCAGTCACAACAACAAACCTTGATGAAAACAATAAAATCAAATTGTATTTTTTGGAAGCATCTCGCTTTTTTTAATCAAAGATCATAGCGTAGAAAAAACTCTTAAGGACCAGAGGCGTAGATGATCCAGAACTAAACCGATCGCCTGCGAGTGGCATTAGTAATGAGACTACCACCTATGTCTATCTCGACAGGTAGGGTGAACGGATCCTTTAATTGACCTCGGGAACATGAAGGGGGTAGGGCGTATGTCGAAAGGGACGAAACTCGTTCTGTACGAGAAGAAAAAGTAGCTATGGAAAAACCCATGCATTTATTTGATGATAACTCGAAGACGCTTTCAAGTGAGTGAACCTCTAAGGTAGTTCAGTGATCTTCGGGAATGAAATAGTTCAATGAACCTATAAGGCAAGGGATCTCACTCGATGGAAAATGACTTGATTCAGTAAGTACGCATTTTCAGCTGTCTCAGATAGATATGGATTCTTTCCCTCATCTCATTCCGAAGTCAAGTCAGGAGTCAAAGTTCATAGGCACAGTACATGGATCGGAAATATCAGTCGAATGATTGGGGGCATGAGGTACGGATATAGAAAGTGTGCAGTGGACTCATTAGCCTATTTGGAATTCGACTAGTTCACTTCTAGGGTTCAGCGCTAAGGTTTCTTGAAGCATGGAATTCAGTCATCCAGGTGCAGAACGAGTAATCAAAGTCATCTCCTACCTTGGGTTGAGTGAATATGCATAGGTCAGTAAGATGAAGGACTGAGCGTAATTCAACTAGGGTAACAAGAATACCCATTCAAATAGAGTCTGCACCACACGATCATCAGTAAAAATTGTGTATATTAAGGATTGGATTCGTTCTGTCTTTGTTCAAATGCGTCATCTAGTTGATCGAGAAACTGTCGGCCCAAAGAGCCTAGCCAGAGGGACTAAGACAGTCTCCAGCGTAGACCGAAATGGTCTCGCGAAGTCGGTGGCCGTTCAGCTAAGATACGGGATGACTAAAAACCGAAATCTTCCTACTCAAACAAGAGGTCCTATAGTTTACAACTCTTTCTTATATAGTAATTCAACCTATTGCTCCGCATTCCCCTATCAGTTTACTATGAAGAGAAGAATCAAAAGGATTGAGAAGAGAAGAATCAAAAAGATTGAACTACCTAATCATTATTCGGAGGTGAATCATAGAACACTAAAAGTTTTGGTCTCTTATGGACAGCCCCTCTACCTCCTACTCTAGTCAGCTTTCTATCTCTTTCTCCAACCTTCGATGATCCTCCAGCAGGCAAATCATAAAAGTCAAGAAGAAGTGATGGGCCTGATCTTCCGATATTGATATTTGATATCTATAATCTAGTTCTTGGTTAAGAAAATCCTGCTGTAAAGAGGGAGTTGGCAGAGGTAGAATCGACATCTGTCTCGCCTGCTGGAAAGCTTGACTTGGCTATTGAAATCAGCAGCAGATGTTCTCAAATCAACTTAATTAAGAAGAATACATTCTTGGAAGAATTTCTACTATAAGGGAGGAGTTCTCATACCCAATTAAATGATTAAGGAATTTTCCCACCTCAAGGGGAATGCTTGAAATAAGCTCTTCTGTCTCTTGGCGACTCAGAATCTCTTCTTTCGTTTAAACCAAGTAGGCCCTAAACCAAAACTTTGATCGTTGTGCTTTCCCCTTATTGTTAGTCCTCTTACCATACACCACTTCGAATGGTTACTTCCCTCCTTACTTAACATAAGCCTATTCACATCGTTTTTATAGGCAAACTCTGTAGTTGGAAGAACTTATTGCTTATGGCTTGCTAGTACTCGTAACACAGCTTATAAAGAATACAAGATAAGATCTCAAGTAAAAGACTCAGTCTAAGGAAGGAAAGTCATTTCGTGAAATGGGATTCGTAGCCAGCAAGCAATAGCATCCTGTTGTTACAGAAGAAATTGCATAAAATAAATAAGGACCTCGCTCAAAAGCGAAATGAAATAGGGGACACTATCGGGTATGCTTGACAGAGAGAAGCCTGCAAGAAGCGCGAAGAGCTAAGCCACTAATGTCGTGGCGAAGGTTATACCTCAGAAAGTCAGCGAAGCTAAGGTTTTGTATGTGTTATATCCTTTCCATCGAGCGAAAACTTCTAAGGAAGGCCATCATTCCCCTTAAAAAAATAAAAAAAAAATAAAAAAAAATAAAACAAGTATTTTGAAGCTAAATGCTCATGGATGGGCAACTTAATAGGGGAAAAGAATAGAAGCAGCATCTGACTCCTTCATGCATGCTCCACTTGGCTCGGGGGAATAGGTGGTTTCCAAAGGATAGAGTCATTGTATATGACGCTCTATCTGTATTGGATGGATGAGTTAGCTGTGGGATAGAAGGCTTTTCTTTCAAGTCTTCTTTTCTTTAATCGCCTAAGTCCTTGACTTGAACACTTCGCTGAAATCATGTATAAGAGGTCATCCCTTAGTGGACTGATTCAACCCTGTAGCATATTTTGTAGCCCTTAGACCAGTCTCCCCTCATTCATGCCTTCCTTCAAGGCCTATTCTTTTGGATATCCTTGTTCCCTTATTTCCTGGAACATCCTTTTCTTCTGATTGATGGGACTTCTGTCTGAAATCCCTTGACCTAACCTCTCCTTGACTTGCAGCAGCCAAGTCTTCCCCAACCTCTCTTGATGTTCTTGGTGAGCTAGCCTGTCATCCATCGCCCCAACTGTGATGGTCCCCTCCGGCTAGTTCTTTCACAAGTGACCCTGTCTTCCATCTGCTTCTTCCTCCTAATGGTTTGGTCCCCCTAGCCCTAGCCAAGTGGTTCTGTCTTTCTTCTAGTAGGTACTCTAGAGGTCTTCAGCCCCATGTTCCACAGATGGACAGCAAGCCTTTGTGTAAGTGTTAGAGGGTTAAGTGAGCAAGACAGTGATAAAGAAAGTGCTTTGATCCTGTGAGCAATCTAAGCCCCTTTGTAATCCCTCATTAAAAAGAATTTCCCCCTTATCCTTATCAGTCGAGTATTCATTCAAACCCTCTTCGCTTCACACTTAATATAACATATTTAATATAATAATGGTAGATTCAATCTAATATTCAATCTAATATTGATAGAATATAATAATTAAGAATATAATAATTCTATTTAAAATTAAAAAAAATTATTTTAATTTTTTAATTTTAATTATTTAATTCTATTTGATTCTATTTTATTCATATTAAAATTTAGATTTTAATTTAATCATATTATTATTAATATTATAAAAATTCATTATAATTATAAAAATATTTATATATATTTATTATTTATCTAAATGTCACGCTTAACGAATATAAAGTCTTGCGATGAGACTTGTTATTTTTTAGGTTGCGACAGTTTGGCGACTCCACTGGGGACTATTAGAGAGTCAGGCCTAGAATTAATTATGTGTTATCAAAGTCTCGGTTTTGTTGGTTTAATTGGTATTTAATTTTAATTCCCATATTTTTTTTTCAATTATAAGGAGAATCTTGATAATAATAAAATGTTTTAAATATGTCCATTTTCATATGCATTCATACTATTATTGTTCTCTGGTTATCTTGTTGCGTATATTTATATGTTTGCTTAACTGATGTTTTACATTGTTTGATTTTAGTAGGGTATTTAGAATAAGGGGTGTAGAATAGGTGGTGACAGGTTTGTTTTGTTTCTCCGCACACACTACATTTGCATAACATGAACTCTCTACCCGGATTTTGTCCTTTTAAGTGGGAGTAAAGTAACTACACCTTCATGATGATCCTCCGTATGGGCTAGTGAAACACTTCCGGAGTATAAAGTACCTAATGCCTTCGTGATGATCCTCTGTATGGGCATAGGAAAATATACTCTAACGAATTGAACCCGCTTCTATCGGGGTGCCTCACTAGCCTTCACAGGCGCCAGTGAGGAACAATTCGGGGCCTTAGAACCGGTTCACCTTCATATAGTGAACCTAGGCAAAGCCATGTCGGATTTCTGTTAGATACCCGAAGTTAAGAACACATGGAGGAACATTCCCAACCTTTTACCATCTTTCTATATGTTAGATTTTACAAATTGGGTGATGATGAACGAACATCATATCGCTCGTAATAAGTTTATTATTTTGTCCCAAAGGCGTCATAATGCCGAAACTCTGTTAAAATTTTTGGGACATTTTTTTAAAAGGCATGTTGTTATTTATGTTGTATTTGTGAATTCATTTCTTTACTAATTTATTTCTTTTTTTTTTCTTTTTTTTGACATCCATCATAGACACCATCATACACTTGAAGTTTATTGGCCTCGGGATAGTCATCAACCCAAAGGACTTTCATGGAGTGTCAGTTTATTTCAGTGATAGAAGATCATGCAGTAGTTAGGGCACGGTCAGAAAAAGATTAGAGGGAGGAAGGCAATTGCCTGAAGAAAGATTACGTGTCAGTATTGTCGGAAAGGGTAAAAATGGATATTAGACAGAATAATCTCTGAGGGTTAGCCGACATTTGGAGTCAGTGGAATGTATCAGAGAAAGAAGCTTTCACTCATAAATATGGAGATATAGCACTTTTAATTTTGATTAGGGTCAATAGTGGGTTGATTCAGGCTATGGTATAGTTTTGGAATCCTGCTTATAGATGTTTTACTTTTAACAAGGAGGATATGACCCCACTTATTGAAGAATATTCAACACTCTTACGTATTGAGTGTCCTAATCATGATCGGGTATATTTGAAGAAAGTGAAACATTTAGGTTTTAAGAGGAAAGTGGCTAGGATCACGAGAATGGATACAACATGGGTTGAGAGTCATGTGAATACAAAGTAGGAAAAAAAGATGCATTCCTTGGGAAACTCTCCGACAACTGGTATTGGGTCATTCCAATAAAGAAAAAGCCAGGGATATCTTTGCTTTAGCCATTTATGGATTAATCATATTCCCAAAGATATTGGGTCATGTGGATATAGCCGTGTTTGATTTCGTTGAAAAGTTGAAACAAAAAATCAACCCATCTCCGGCCATCATAGCAGAAACTATCCGATCTTTGAATTTTTGTAAAAAGGAAGGGCAAGGGAGAATCAAGGGGTGTGTGCAACTCCTTTATATTTGGATTCAAAGTCACTTTTGGAAGATAGAAGAGGTTTCCTTCAAACCGTACATGAAGTCTTTAGTTTCGATTAGTGAATTCCTTAGAAAGGATTGGCCTGAAGACAGAGATGAAGAGAAATGGGTCAACATGTTCCGGAATCTAAAAGGGGAGATAGTAACTTGGAGAGCTCCATGGATGGTTCCTATGCCGATTATGTATAAATGTGGGGACAACCCGGGGGTTCCACTTCTCAAAATTTGAGGGTCTATGAGTTATGCACATCTGTTGGTGCAAATACAGGTTGAGTCTCGACAATTCACACCCGCGACTCATAAGCTAGGATTATCAGAGTTCACTTATGGAGAGGATGGGTATTCTGACAAGGTGCGAGCAATAATTGAAGCATGGAAGAAAACTCATCGGATAAAAGTGGCTCGATATGCCGACATCGTCACACCTGACTACCTGGTATGGAGGGAATTGAGGGTTAATGATAGGTTGTTAACATCAGATGGGGAAGAGGTCCAGTTCATGAATTCACCACCAAAGGAAGTGCCATCAAAGTTAGAAATTGCAAGGGCGGAATTCAAAAAAGAATAAGCGCAAATGAGCAAAGAGATTGCCCGACTGCAAGAAGAGATTGAGGACATGAAAAATAGGGAAACAGCTCATGAAAGAGAAAAGGAAAAGATCAAAAGAGAAAGGGACACTGTCAAAGGAGATATCAAGGATTTTCACTTCAAAAAAAAAAGGTACCACTTCGAGCTCAGATTTGAAGGGACCCTCAAGACTTCCGGGGAATGGGAGCAAGAGGTCAAAAACCTTAAGAAGGAGAATAACTATTAGAAAGAGAGAGTGAAGCATGAACAAGCCCGAGCCAATCAACTGGAGAAGCAAGCTAAAGAAAGTTTACATAGTGATGTTTCTGCTGACATGTCTAGTAGCCATGAACAAGTAGGGGTCAGATTGAAAAGCAAGGCAATCAAAAGAGAATTGTGAAAGAAAGTCCAAGATCCGAGGGAGTTACTATAGGACTAGTATTTTGTAACAACATTTTGAAATAGATAGGCGAATTATGGATTTGTCTTATGCAGTGATACTTTTATTTTATCTTTGATGTACTTAGTTCAAGGAAATCAATGAAAGACCGTTTGGTTGGAACTATCCCGAGGCCAATCTTTCAAATGCATTCATATTTTTTATATATTTTGTTTGTTCATTCGTACATTTATTCATAGTTATAATCATTCATTTATTTATTTTATGATTATTCTTTCATATTCATATACTTAACCACTTATTTATTCATTTTATTTGTTCATTCATTCACATTTAGTCATTCATTCATTTTTTAATAAAATATAAAAAAATGTGTCAATAAATTCTAATCCATAGTTTTTTAAAACTTAAGGTAAAATTGGGCATACTCTAAAAGAAACGGATTTTCGACATCGCTACAACACTAGATCTCAAGCTAGGATCATGGAGAATGATCATCTTGCTCGTATAGAGAGGATGGAATGGTTTCAAAGGGAACTACAGGAACAACTGGTTAAGTATCAAGAAGAAATCAAGGGAACAAATGGCTAAACTCATGGAAATGATGAACGCCATGATGAGACAGAAAGGTCTAGGGGAGAATTCGGCTATAGGAAAAAGGGTGGTAAATGAGAAAGATCAACCTGAAATCGTGTAGCAAAAGGGCCAAGCATCCCAGCATGTGGGAAATGAGCTGCCAATTGGGGCAGCCTCCTATGTTTATATCCAACCAGCAACTGAAGCACATAATTATGCTCCTGGGAAAGGTAATATTGGGGCTGACCCAAGTGATGTTATTGATGTTCCGGACTTTGAGGAACTAGCTGAGAAAGAAAAGGCAAGGTTGGCTGAATTGAAAAAGATGGAAACTGCAGAATCCCAGAAGAAGTATCAGTTGCTAGAAGAGAGATTAAGAGCAATAGAGGGGGCAGAGTTATTTGGCAGTCTGGATGCCAAAAAATGAGCTTGGTACATGGCTTGGTGATTCCTCCCAAGTTTAAAGTACTCGATTTTGAGAAATATAATGGGACTACCAACCCATCAGCACACCTAGCCATGTACAGTAGAAAAATGACAGGACATGATGATGATGAAAACTGCTTATCCACTGCTTTCAGGATAGCTTAACGGGGTCTGCAACCCGATGGTATAATCAACTACTCGGACTAAGATCCATTCTTGGATGGATTTAGCCAGGGCCTTTATGGAGCATTATAAGCATGTATCTGATATGGTACCTGACAGGCTGTCACTGCAGAACATGGAGAAGAAGACTACTTAGAGTTTCAAGGAGTACTCTCAAAGGTGGAGGGACCTAGCCACTCAAGTGCAACCCCCTTTAACCAGCAAAGAAACAACGGCGCTTTTTATCAATACTTTAAAGGCATCGTATTATGACAAATTGGTGGGGAGTGCCACTAAGAATTTCCTGGATATGGTTATATCCGGCGAAATGATTGAGACTGCCGTCAAAAATGGAAAAATGGAGGGGGGTGAGTCTGCCACTCCGAAGAAGGTATTTTCTGCTAAGAAGAAAGAAGAAACTCACGCAGTTAACATTAACCAATATCCCTATGCACCTCCTATACCATATACACCTCCCAGGCCCTATACTCCTTCTATATCCTATGGACCTCCTACACCCTACACACCTTACCCGGGGTATAATCCTTACTACCCCAATGTGAACCACCTTACTCAAAATCCATTCCCTTATATCAATACACCACAACAGCCATTTCCAATTGGTGTATCCCTACAGATAAACCTTCCCTGAAACATTGTCTGAAATGCCCAGAATATCATGCACAATGACCAACATTCACTAAGGACTGATAAAAAACCCTCATTTGACCCAATTTCTGCCACTTATGGTGAACTATATCCCAAATTGTTGCAGGGTCAACTTATTGCACCCGTATACCTTAAACCTCTAACACCGCCATACCCAAAATGGTACAACGCAAATGCTAACTGCGTGTATCACGCAGGGATTTAGAGGCATTCGATTGAGGACTGCATTGCCTTCAAAAAGAAAGTCCAAAGTCTGATAAATTTTGGGGTTGTAAAATTTGGTTCAAAGAATGGGCCAAATGTAGTGGGAAATCCATTGCCTGATCATGCTGAGAATTGGATAAATGCAGTATTGACAGGGGAAGCCAAAAGGGTAAAAAGGTATGTCAGTGAAGTGAAGACTCCATTGATAAAAGTATGGGTTGAAATGGTTAAAGCAGGAATGGTGATGGAGACAGTTTAAAAATGGTTGCAAACAGGGTGGAGAGTTGGTGCTCGTTCCATAGATGTAAAGGCCATATCATATAGGAATGCGGGAACATTTTGGCTAAAGTCCAAAAGATGATGGATGAGGGCAAGGCCCAGTTTTACGAGGAAATAGAGGAGGAAGTAGAGGTTATTGAGAATGCAGCTGGCTACGGGGTAGGAAGACCTTTGATCATCTATTACGATGAACCAGAGGAGAAAGTTATGCCGATTGTTGAGGAAATTGCTGTTGGGATTCGACCTCTTGCTCAAACAATAAACAAATTAAAGAAGAACATGAACGCAGCGGAATAATAAACAAAGAGATAGTCGAATCTTACAAGATCATGCTTGTAAAATTTTAATGCGATCTTGTAATTAAAAGGCATACATCTGATCAAGAATCATACCTTAACTCAAAGATCTAGTAATCTTGAGTTTCCAAACAGCCCACTCAATCTTGAACACCAAGCTGTCAATCCGAGACTTCAAGCCACAAAAGTGTTTGGCCTCTAACGGTAATCCACACAAAAAGATCAAGAAAACCTTCATAAGATAGGAATGGAGTCTTGTCAAAAATGATGATAGTAGTTTAGGTTTCAAGAAACCTCTCCCCATCTAAATAAGCATCCATGGCTGAATGCTTCATAAGCATCAAGAAGAAGAAAACGTTTTTCTTGCTTCTCCGGGTTTGATGCGCCAACCTCAAAGATTATCTTGATCTTCTTTCTTCTTCACTCTATGCCTTTGCTTTCTTGAAAAAAAAAACATTTTTCTGTCTAGCAATCCATGAAGAGGCAAGGAGAAAGTCAAGAAATCGAGAAGACACCAAAGCCTCTAAGCATATCACATATGCGACTAGGGAGGCTATATGGAGGTCGGCCAAGCTATCATGTTTCTTTTATAAAGGGCGGCAATCACTCCAAGGTTTGGACTATGGACAATAACTCTTATGCATTTGCCACAAGTCCTTCCACTTAATTAAACTATTTAATTAAGTCCCTATTGATTAAATTCTCAAATTAATCAATTGGGCTCTTTCCATTTTAATCTCTTAATTTACCTTTCTGTGTGTGACCCATTAGGCTTCCAATATGTTGGCAATGAATATAAATTAATCTAATTAATTTATACTCATAGATCATGAGCGGACTCTAGCAAGCCATCATGACCACCCAAATACTGGAGAGTCAAGTTAGTCTCAACATAACCTTTTTAGTCTATCAGTCTAATTCAGTCCTTTCACCAAATATCCCGGAAAGACCATAAGCATGGTGCAGTGTCTACTCATGTTCAATCCATATTAGTTCTTGCAGCTATTGGTTAACTTTGTGAACTTAGAGAAACTATTTCTTCTAAATTCATCATACTCTGGCTAGAGATTCCATCAAGTTAACTTAAGCCAAGAACATATGAGATATGTCTCCGATGTCACTTGAAGTGGTTAATCCTCTCTGGATCACTCATCCATCTTCATATGGTTCATGTCATACCCAAAACCACCCTACCATAAGCATCACTTTGTGTTAGGGACCCGTCCATGATGGAATTAAAGTATGACTCTCCCCATACAAGATGACCTAGTATCACAAGTCAGAGGACTACTTACACGACTGACATGAGAGAACGTTTCCATAGACACTTGAGTGACAATACCAAATGGAGTTCTCACATTGGGTCATGTTCAGTGAACTCGTTCAACAGACAAGCACCTGCATGTTCCTAAAGTATCTCATATACTTCAACACGTGAGACCAGTTGACATGTACCAGTCTTTGAGCATTGCCAATACCCCGTCTTGGCAATACAATGACCAGGAACCATTTTAGGAACATGGCTTTGATGCATAAGGATCTCACAATTATATATAATTCCTTTGCAAGGCCATTATGTTCCATGGACTTCATCTTATTAGTACTTAATAACTCTTTATCACTGTACTAACATGAAGGAAAACCTTGTATCACTAAGATATAGTGATGGGTTTGCATTATTGGTAGTTTATGCCTGACCATACCGATTGGCTCTAGGTCATATACCAACAATCTCCCACTTGCACTAAGCCAATTGCTAACATATCCAATGCCGAACTCTTTTGATTAGCAATTGTGTCTCTACTAGGACATAGCTTTAGTGCATTGTTGTGAGAATATGCTTCGGTCATATTCATTTGATAATCTATATTATCATAGTCACAATACTTATTCGGATCACAATGAAACCCGATTCCTTATGGCTCATGTTGTTACTTTAACAACTAAGAATCTTTTAATTAGCCCAGTGAGCTATCGATCCAAATACACCTTTTTTGCAGCCTCAAACAAAAGATTTGTATTCTGACTTAGAATATAAATAATTCAGTCATCTCTGATCTGGAAAGTTTCCCAATGAATGAATTTATTTACGTCATGGCCTTGAGTCACTTATTGGATTTTCTCTATGTTAAACTTATTTAACATTTAATCCAATCACCTGTTACTAAATCTGTTAGATCTTAGCATAACTGTCGATTTAACTTTTAATCATCAATGTATCTTATATACATTGTTTCATGAGTAATCTGTATTACTCCCACTAACCCTTAGGTGTGCACAAAAGATATCTCAACCTTTTGATAAATTCAACTCTTGAATGTCACTATCAAAACTAGATATCTCAATCCATTGTCTAACAATGTTCTATTAAGTAGACTCATCTTTTATGAGTTATGCATCACTATGCATCCTACTTAACCATAGTTTAGTAAACTCATCACATATGAGTAATGCATCCTACTAAATCTTTGTGCCTTTATGCATCCTATGCATAATTTTGGATTTCTACTTATGACCTTTAACTTTTAAATGTCATAATGCTCCCACTATTTCCTACTTGTGTAGAAACATTCAAAGTAAACTCATTTACTTTCCTATGGGATGTGAATTCAAAACTCTTTTGAATGCACATTTGTAATTATAAAAGCAAACATCTCATATCCCATATGAATGTTTGTTATACAAATACAATTCAAAATCCATTCTAGGTTAGTGTTTCGAAAATCTTGGCTATTTGGAGCATCTTGGACTTTCTATGCCATTACATAGCAATGTCCATCCAATTCATCTGATATGAATTCTATTGGATAATCAATCAATTTAGTTTCAAGCCATTCTTCATTTAGATCATATCTTAATAAGAATGCTCTTTAACTGAATTAGTTTCATAATCTCATTATGAAATTCATTGAGCCAAAGCTCATCTAGTTGTCAAGTTTTGAATAAGATTTCCTTTGATTTATAATCAAAGAAACTACTAGTATCTATATACTTTAATCTTATACTTTTGACTTGAACAACCTTTCATTATCTTTTATGCAAGTTTTTAGCTTATTACGAGTGTAATGAGACCATAATATGGAACAAATTTCCATATGACCTTTCGGTTCATTCTAGGATGAATGGCCAAGCATCCAATGCTAGCATAACCGAAATATCAATGATAATGTTTCTAAAACATTCATCATGAATAGGTTGGCAAGCTTGATCAAGTATCAACTAAGGTTGCCACCTCATTGGTCTTATTCTTTTCACTTGTCCTTACCATTAGTTCCATCTGTATGTCATACATATCTTTGAATCATTTCTATAGGTATCATATACCTAAAGGTAGTGAAAACATACTCATAATAACCATAAAGTAAAACTTCTCAAGTTTCACTTCCTTTCAAGTATCGAATATACTTCTTGCATTTAAGCCTCCAATACCTTGCATTGCCACAATGATGGTATGTCCTTTTGATCGATATCAATTTCTTTTTTCATCTTATCATCCTAACTTTGAAGAACGTTTCTTCGGTAACCTTCCCTTAGTGGTAGTAACAAAGTGGATGATCTTCTAGTCTAGTGAGCACATTTAGCAACACCAATCGGTTCATGTTGTCCCATAACACGACTTGCTAATTGCTCTTAGACAATGAAGAAAGAACTAAGTCCATACTTAGATTATGATCCATAAATCAACCAAGTTTCTAAAACCTGTCGATTCATCCATTAGCACATGATGCCTCATAGGCTACCTTCTGATCATCTTTCATTGGAACAATTCCTCAATACGTTTGAACTTCTCATTGTTAAATACCTCATGGATCATTAAGAACATAGACATTCATTTCATTGATTAGTGAAATCGACTTTGCATCAAGTATGCAATCAAGTGACTAGTTAACCTGCCATGAAAATTTATATCCCATATAAACCAATGCATATAATAGTCATTATGCAAATTGCAATCAATAAAACCAGGTTTTAAAGTTCGAATGATTGTTCTCACTATTTTGTCAACATATTAGCCCTCTTCTACTATTCGAGAAATTTAACTTTTAAACTTTTTAGTGAGCTAGGACCCTTTTCATCCCACCATGACCTTGAGTGACTCAACAAGCCATGTTGAAATTAATTGAGTAGGTAACTTTGCTTACCAATTGCATCTCTATGCAACTCCTTTGATCAGTTAGGTGACAACTCTTTGCCTAAATGCATCATATGCATTTCGCCTAACCATTGCCTCTAATTATCATGTGATCAAGTTTGACGCATCCGAATAACATGACACATAGTTGAGTAAGACCCACCTTCATTAACTCAAACATATTCGTACAGTAGTTTGACCTTGAGTGACTCAACAAGCTTCCTACTGGAAGAACTCTGGTTATCTTATTAAGATGGTGGAAGGCAACTAATCATGCGTAACATGGACTCAATATAATTTAATGAGGGATTTCTTTATTTCATTAAATAGGTTTCATTGCTTTTCTTTGTTGATTGACATGCATAGCATTTATTCAAATATATATCACATATATAAATTCAAAATTAAATCTATCTCATGCAATCTACTAGGATGATTATGGACTTTACTACTCTAGTTTCCTTGAGCCATTAGGAAACTAGTTGATCAAATTCTTAGGGATACCATACATAGTCTTCATAAGTCTTGATGGTGATCTCCTTGGTCCTTATTCTTGGCGCCTTATCTCCTTACATTTGGGAATTACATAAATTCTAATCTTAGCCTAAATCTAAATCTACAAGCCTATATAACATTTACATATCTTTGGTAGAAACCTCGAGTTACATTCGAGGGGAGTTAGGTGAAAAGAGAATTTACAACTCCAAAAATAAATAAGAGAAGGCAAGGTTCACAGACCCTATTTATAAAAATACCAAAAAGAAAATTTAACCATCTATGACCTAAGTCTAAGGTCTAAGTCCCTAACCATCCTCATGCTTTCATAATCACATCATAAAGCATAAAATTAAATGCATACATATTTAATATCACTTAGCAATCTTGTGTGTCATTTAAGGAAAGTAATATTTAAACTCATTTAAATATACTTGGCTCAAATTATCTATCAATTTTAATTTAATTCAATTTACTTGAGTCTTAATCCAATTAGGATTCTTTGAATTAAAATCTTCCATCTAATTAAACAATTTAATTAGATTTCCTAACACCTTAGGAAGTCCAAGTTTGATTAGGAAACTTTCTCTACAAGGAAAGTTTCATATCTTCTCCTAACTTTTAGGAGTCCTCGTTCAACTAGGAAACAATTTCCACAAGGATACCTTAGGTGCATTCCTAACTCTTAGGAATCCAATCTTGACTAGGAAACAATTTTCACAAGTCCAAAATTCCAAAAAATAAGAATTTCCAAAAATAAAAAGCGATGCCCTAACACACAACTTTTTGTTTGTAGCCGCCTCCCACCTTTAGTAAGTCACGTCGCCGTAACCTACAGCCCTTGTTGGGGCAACGTTTGCCTCAAAGCAGCCACCTCTTTTGGTGGCTAAGTGGTGAACAATTCACACACAATTCATTCTTTGACTTTCAGCCAATTGTACCTACAATTCAAGAATCAAATTCAAGAAGTCAAGGCTGCCCAGAAAATTCCAGCAACCATGCAAACTGTTTGCACAACTTTGAGAGGTGGTTTCGGCAATCAGAAAAAATCAAAAAATTCACCAAAAATTACAGCATCAAGATAGACATGTTTCAGGATTTTCCTCAAGCTTTCAGAATTTTTGGACACATCTAACCATGTAAAAATCGTAACTTACAGCAGGTGTGCAGAAAAATCCTGCACTTATGTTCTTCGAAATTCAAGCACCAAAACCAATTCAAATCAAATCCAAACTTGTTTCTTTTAACTTCTTTGTGTCATGCAATCATATGGAAAGGTTAAACATTGATCAAATCAATTTTAAACATGTTTTAAACAATTTAAAACACCAAGATCAGATTGCAAACAGAACTGTCAAATTGAAACAAAACAAGAAAACATTTTTCTTGATGTAACTTTGCTAGATCAACACACAATTCAATCCAATTGATTATTACCAGGAATTAAACATGAAAATCACAAGAAAATTTACAAGCTAGGCTCTGATACCACTGTTGGGATTCGACCTCATGCTCAAACAATAAACGAATTAAAGAAGAACATGAACGCAGCGGAATAATAAACAAAGAGATAGTCGAATCTTACAGGATCATGCTTGTAAAATTTTAATGCCATCTTGTAATTAAAAGACATACATCTGATCAAGAATCATACCTTAACTCAAAGATCTAGTAATCTTGAGTTTCCAAATGATGCACTCAAAAGAGTGTATCTTATTTAACCTTGCACTTAAAAAAAATCAATTGTAGAGTACAGTGATTAGCAAGGGTCGAGTCCTCAGGGATTGGGTTTTAGTTTATAAGTTAATAGTTTATCACTTAAAAACAAGTAAACAAAAGTAAAGGGGATTTTGAAATCAGATTTAAACTAAAGTTAACAATAAGAATAAGAAAACAAGTAATTAAGAAGAATCAAATATGAAAAATATGGTTAAGGTTTCATTCTCCACCACTAGACATCATTAAGAATCAATTTCAAATCTATCAACATTAATTAGCTATCAAAGTTAACAACCGTAGATAACAACAAGCTCTATTACCCCAATCTTTCCTTAGTTTGTCGTTAAATAGAACAAGCTCTCTATTTAACCTCTAACTATCAAACAACCTAGAATAAGCTCTCTAAGTTCAATTTGATAGCAGCTTTATGATGAGAAAGATAGGTTGATCTAAGCAACAAACACATAAGCTCGGATTGTTCAACTTAGGTTATGTTCCACTTTGCAATTATTGATAACTTGACCATAATCATTAATCACAAATTGCCATTTATGAATAGGAAATCAAGACAATTACACGGATCAAGATTCCTAAACTAGCATTAGACAATTATCAAGATTTATCTATTGGCCACCTAAAAAAATCAAAACATCATCATGACCAATTTTAATGGAAGAACATAAGCAACTTTGATAGAAAACAATGATAGATAGATTCTGAAAATTAATTACATAACATGTCTAGGGCTTTGAAATCACCCTTAACCAAATAAAAGTTTAGCCTAGCATAGGCATTGTAAACATAAACATAAAATTAAAGAGAATCTAAGAAGAAAATAAAAGAAAGAAAGAAGAAGAACAAGAAGAAGAATATTAATTATCCAGCCTCTTGCTCTCTCAAAAACAAAGAAATAAAGAAGAAATCAGAACTTTGATGCTTGGAGAAGTGTATTTTCGTTTGCCTCCTTGTTCTCTATTTATAGGCAACAGCTAGGGCATCAAACAAGTGAATTTCAGCTCTCTCCCTTCAATAAATGATGACTTGTGGCTAAAGTTAAGGAAAAGTGGCTGACTTTTGTGTTTTAAGGAAAGATATAAGCCTTGGCAGCCAAGTTTGAATAAAGTAGGAAAGTTTTAGTCAAAGCACTCTTTAATGAAGAGAGATTACAAACTTGCAGCCAAAGTAAGTTTAAGGAAGGAAAGTCTTGGCTGATTTAATTCTCCTACTTTGACTAGGATTAGCTTTAAGAAAAGATACTTGCAATTAATGCAAGTTGACAGCCACTAATCCTTCTTTGACAAGGATAAACATAAATGTCAGCTAGGGTATAAAGAAAAAGATGTGATTTGCGGCTAGGGTTTTTTCTGCCACTAGGGTTTTTAGAGAGATATTCCAATGCCGATTTCGATGACCATTTCTTATCCGATTTAGGCCCAAGACCAGCCGTTGGAAAGGTAATCAAGTGATCTTCAAAAGTCAAGAAGGAAGTTTCTTCGAATAAAGAGTCTAACATCATGTTTTCTTAGAAACAAGCTCCGGAGGTCAAATCTGTCTTCTTGCTTTGCACCAAGAATTTGATCTTTTTGACTCCCAACTCTTTTTCCATCTTGTGATTGTGATTTTGTAAGCTCTTTAACATCCTAATTGACATGTTTTGACTTCATCTCCTCCAAAATACCTACAAAGCATAAAAACCTAGTAAAATATCAAGGAAGTAAGAATCAAAGCACAAAGTATAAGGAAATTAAATAGGAAAATGTATGAAATTAAGCACTTATCACCAAACAGCCCACTCAATCTTGAACACCAAGCTGTCAATCCGGGACTTCAAGCCACACAAGTGTCTGGCCTCTAATGGTAATCCACACAAGATGGTCAAGAAAACCTTCATAAGGTAGGAATGGAGTCTTGCCGAAAATGTTGCTAGTAGTTTAGGTTTCAAGAAACCTCTCTCTATCTAAATAAACATCCATGGCCGAGTGCTTCATAAGCATCAAGAAGAAGAAAACGTTTTCCTTGATTCTTCGGGTTTGATGGGCCAACCTCAAGGATTATCTTGATCTTCTTTCTTCTTCACTCTATGCCTTTGCTCTCTTGAAAGAAAAAATGTTTTTCTCTCAAGCAATCCATGAAGAGGAAAGGAGGAAGTCAAGAAATCAAGAAGACACCAAAGCCTCTAAGCATATCACATATGTGGCTAGGGAGGCCGTAGGGAGGTCGGCCAAGCTATCATGTTTCTTTTATAGGGGGCAGCAATCACTCCAGGGTTTGGACTATGGACAATAACTTTTATGTATTTGCCCATAAGTCCTTCCACTTAATTAAACTATTTAATTAAGTCCCTATTGATTAAATTCTCAAATTAATCAATTAGGTTTTTTCCATTTTAATATCTTAATTCATATTTCTGTGTTTGACCCTTTAGGCTTCCAATATGTTGGCAATGAATATAAATTAATCTAATTAATTTATACTCATAGATCATGAGCGGACTCTAGAAAGCCATCATGACCACCCAAATACTGGAGAGTCAAGTTAGTCTCGACATAACCTTTCCTGTTCAATCTATCAGTGTAATTCGATCCTTTCACCAAATATCCCGAAAAGACCATGAGCATGGTGCAGTGTCTACTAATGTTCAATCCATATTAGTTCTTGCAGCTATTGGTTAACTTTGTGAACTTAGAGAAACTATTTCTTCTAAATTCATCATACTCTGGCCAGAGATTCTATTAAGTTAACTTAAGCCAAGAACATATGAGATATGTCTCCGATGTCACTTGGTGGTGAATCCTCTCTGGATCACTCATCCATCTTTGTATGGTTCATGCCATACCGAAAACAACCCTACCATAAGCATCACTCTGTGTTAGGGACTCGTTCGTGATGGAATCAAAGTATGACACTCCCCATACAAGATGACCGGGTATCACAAGTCAGAGGACTACTTACACGACTGACATGTGAGAACATTTCCATAGACACTTGAGTGATAATACCAAATGGAGTTCTCACAGCGGGTCATGTTCAGTGAACTTGTTCAATAGACAAGCACCTACATGTTATCCTAAAGTATCTCATATACCAACACGTTAGATCAGTTGCTTACTAAGTAAGTAGGCTTAACATGTACCAGTAGTTAAGCATTGCCAATGCCTCGTCTTGGCAATATGATGACCAGGAACCGTTTTAAGAACATGGCTTTGATGCATAAGGATATCACAATTATATATAATTCCTTTGCAAGGCCATTATGTTCCATGGACTTCATCCGATTAGTACTTAAGAACTCTTTATCATTGTACTAACATGAAGGAAAACCTTGTATCACTAAGATATAGTGATGGGTTTGCATTATTGGTAGTTTATGCCTGACCATACCAATTGGCTCTAGGGCATATACCAACAATTGTGCCTAAGTTAATCATAGAATTGCCTTCTTGCTTTTCGTACAAGGAAAACAAAGCTCCACCGTGGAAGTATGAATGCAGCATGGTTATACCAGGGTCTTCTAGTCAGTAAGATATCACAGGAGTGGGGCATTTAACACGAAGTGGAAGGTGTTATGCCCCTGAGTTTGTTGAACAGGGATCAACGAGAAAGGATGAAGGAATGGATAAAGGTAAGAAGGCAGCTAAACCAATCCATATTGAGATGGATTCATCGAAAGAAGTAGAGAGGGGGTCAGCCCCGGTTAACAAGATAAAAGAGCCTGTGAACGAAAATGAGGCTTGTGAGTTTTTAAAATTCATAAAGCATAGTGAGTATAGTGTGGTCGAGCAATTGCAGCGTCAACCAGCAAGGATTTCGATCCTATCATTGCTGCTGAATTTGGAGCCACACAGAAATGCCTTATTAAGAGTTTAAATCAGGCATATGTGGCCAATAACATATCGGTGGAGAAACTAGATAGGCTAGTGGGAAACTTTGAAGTCGACGATCACATATATTTTAGTATGATGAAATACCACCCAATGGTATTGCATCAACAAAATCTCTTCACATAACAACCACTTGCAAGGGGCACATACTACCGAGGGTGCTTTTGGATAATGGTTCTTCGTTAAATGTGATGCCCCTGGTGTTGGTGTATGCTCTAGAGCCAATCGATTTGGTCAGGCATAAACTACTAATAATGTAAGCCCATCACTATATGATAACTCGTATAATTATATAGTTTTTAGTTATGTTTTATTAATGTTTTGTGTCAAATACGAGTTATTATTGTTTAGTCTAATTGTGTTTATGATCTTTTATATTTTTATGTATTTTGGTGTTTTTCACAAGTTTCTTTGAGTGATTTCAGATTACTAGAATTAAGGGCAAATCCAGTTCAGTTTCAGTTCCGACACCTTTTGCCATATCAGCTATATCTCGAGTTTCACTGAAGCAATAAGGCTGAAATTTGTAGCCATGCAAAGCTAAGAGGCATATCTTTCTTTTTCATGTTTTACACTTCTTAAAACGGAGTCGTTTTCCCTAGCGAAATCGACCATCAAGTTGGCTGATGTGCAATGATGTCTGTGCTGACATGTTTTCGTATTATGCCCATATCTTCTTATCCACATCAGCAAATGAGCTGATTCCAACGGCTATGGTTCCGTAACTGATAGGGGAACCTTTGTCTAGAAGACCATGTGATCAGATCAGGCCTCCAATATTGAATAAATCGACCATCAAGGTGGCTGATGTGTAATGACATCTGTGCTGACATGTTTTCGTATTTTGCCCATATCTGCTTAACCACATCAGCAAATGAGCTGATTCCAACGGCTATGGTTCCGTAACTAATAGGGGAACCTTTTTCTAGAAGACCATGTGATCAGATCAGGCCTCCAATATTGACGAAATCGACCATCAAGTTGGCTGATCAAAATCGTCATATACCTACCTTTGAAATTTGTAAAGCTTGTCTCTTGTCATTTAGCCCTCCAAAATGTGTATAAATAGAGGGCCTTGGATGATTGTAAGGGATCATATTGTACATAGGTAGGATATTAGCCATTTTAATAAAATTCTCTAAGTTTTCTTCTTCTTTCTTTTCTCTAGTTTTCTTTCTTTTCTCTAGTTTTCTTTTTCTTTAGAGAGAGCAAGAGGTTGGATAATTAATATTCTTCCTCTTCTTCTTTCTTTCAATTATTTTCTTCTTAGATTTTCTTTAATTTTATGTTTATGTTTACAATGCCTATGCTAGGCTAAACTTCTATTTGGTTAAGGGTGATTTCAAAGCCCTAGACATGTTTTATAATTGATTTTCAGATTCTATCTATCATTAATTTTCTATCAAAGTTGCTTATGTTCTTCTACAAGAATTGTTCATGATGTTGTCTTGATTTATTTAGGTGTACAACTAGATAGATCTTGATAATTATCTATTGCTAGTCTAGGAGTCTTGATCCGTGTAATTGTCTTGATTTCCTATTCATAAGTGGCAATTTGTGATTAATGATTATGGTCAAGTTTTCAATAATTGCAAAGTGGAACATAACCTAAGTTGAACAATCCGAGCTTATGTGTTTGTTGCTTAGATCAACCTATCTTTCTCATCATAAAGCTGCCATTAAATTGAACTTAGAGAGCTTATTCTAGGTTGTTTGATGGTTAGAGATTAAATAGAGAGCTTGTTCTATTTAACGACAAACTAAGGAAAGATTGGGATAACAGAGCTTGTTGTTATCTACGGTTGTTAACTTTGATAGTTGGTTGATATTGATAGATCTGAAATTGATTCTTAATGATGTCTAGTGGTGGAGAATGAAACCTTAACCATATTTTTCATATTTGATTCTTCTTACTTATTTGTTTTCTTACTTTTAGTTTGCTTATTTTTTATATTTATTTTTATTGGCTGGTTATACCGCCTAATTTGTATATTAACTTTGTTTTATTTTTATTGGCTGGTTATACCGCCTAATTTAGTATATATATTTTTATTGGCTGGTTATACCGCCTAATTTAGTATATATATTTTTATTGGCTGGTTATACCGCCTTGCATCTTATTCTTATTATTTACTTTAGTTTAAATCTGGCTTCAAAAACCCCTTTTCTTTTATTGTTCTTGAATTTAAGTTTTAAACTATTAACTTATAAACTAAAACCCAATCCCTGAGGACTCGACCCTTGCTAACTACTATACTTACAATTTATCTTTTTAGTGCAAGGTTAAATAAGATACACTCTTTTGGGTGCATCAAATTTTTGGCGCCGTTGCCGGGGATTGCTTTCTTTAGTTTATTAGTTCATTGGTTTATTCTTATTTTCAGTTGTAATTAATTTTATTTTTCTTGTACATACAAGTTTTTCTTATCAAAATTTGAAAAAAAAAAAAAAAAAGAGAAAAACGATGGAATTGAGCAATCTAACACTTGAAGAGTTGGTGGCATACATGAACATGGAAAATCAACAAGCCAATCTCACCTACCCAGTTCAACAATTGGCCATGGGAGGATGTCAAGGCCATCAAGTGTTCCAAGACCACCTGTATGATCATTACTCAAACACTTACCATGAGGGATTGTGGGATCATACTAATTATGGCTACTCAGAAAATTACCAAGAAGTAGATCCTTATGCCAATTACACTCATCCATCTAGCTTCAATCAATCATGGTCTCAAGAACCAGATCTTCTTCAACCACCACATATGACTCAAAACTCAGGTACTTCTTTAGAAGATCTTGTCGATTCTCTTGTTACTAATACTTTGCAATTTCAACAGGAAACAAGGGCAAGCATCCGGAGTTTGGAAAGGCAAATGAGCCTATTGGCTAGTAGTATGGTGGTATGGGTAGCACAAAGATCTGAAGAACTCTCTGCCGAAACAATGATTAACCCAAAGGAGAATACTACTATTGTGACCTTGAGGAATGAGGAACAAGATGAGGATGAGACAGAATTAGAGATGGATTCTATTCTTGAGGATAATGAAGCCACAAATACAAATAAGAGTATTTCGGCACCTGAGGTAACGTTTGAGATTCCAATTTTTACTAATGTTTCTTCTCCACTTTTTCCTAGTAGATTCGCAAAGTTCAAGGAGGATGAACATGAACAAGACACGCTGGAAACCTTAAACAGTTTGTTTGTGGATGTCATTCAACAAGTACCAAAAGATGCACCATTCCTCGATGAGATATGCACCACCAAGGATGATGGAATAATACTTGTAATGGAGAATGCATCCACTGTTGTGCAAAGAAAGCTTCCTCTCAAACGCATAAATTTGGGAAATTTCATGTATGAGCCTGACAAGCCTAAAAAGCCAAGAAAGGGTGTTGGTTAGATTCAAAACACTAACTCAAGTGTTAATTGGGAAGGCAGCCCAATTAAAGATGAAATTACCAACCTTCCATATTCAGATTTGCTTTCTCTTTCTTTTCCTTTTTCTTTTATTATTTTTATTGTTTTTATTTTATTTCTTATGTTTCTTTGTTAATTGTGTTTACTGCTTTTAAGTTCATTTAGGCTGCATAAGTTTCTTTTGTTTAATAGTTCTTTTCTCTTACATATAATTCTTACATTGGGGGATAATAGCATTACATTAATGACAATGTAAGAGTTATGTGTGGGGGGAAGAATTTAGGATTTTATTTAGAGTGTTTTGTTTTTGAGTCTTTTTATGTTGTTTTTCTTTCTGATCCTGGTTTTGAAAATAACTAGATGTAAATATAATTTTTAATTTTTTACCCCGGTTAAATGGCGGATAACGGTACTCCGTGATTATTTAAATCGGTTCCATCAGCTACCCACAAAACTGATATTGTATATAAATTTCTCTTCCAATTTCTCTTTCAATTTTTTCTCATTTTTTTCAGGATGGATGATATTCTCACAAGATTGCAGAAACGATTTCCTCCTTTTCCTCGAAATATTTTACTGAAGCTTTACCAAGTTCGACTTGAAAGATTAAGAATGCTTATGCACAAAGGGATTCCTGACGACATACGTTGGATAATTGAAGCCAAGGTACGTGAAGATGAATATCTTCCTGTTTTGCATTTACCAGGTACAGGTAGAAGCACTTTTGCAAAGAAGCGACGAGCAAAGCGCATGAGTTCAAATTGCCACAAATGTGCACGATGGACGTGTAACGGTAAATGTCGTTCTATTGGGATTCCGTCCTCTAATCGAGATGATAAAATTGAATTCATTAAGGATGGACTGAGTAAGGAGAATTTGGGTAATATCCAACTTTCTCTTGAGACGCATCCTAGTGGAGACGTACAAAGAGAAATTCTTGATTTATGGCCGCAATTCCAAAGGGAATGGCAACATCTTGGGAATCTGATGTTAAAAGACCCTGTTTGCCAGCTTGTAAGAAAACTGGATGGGAAGCATATCCTCGACTCATAGAAGGCGTTTAAGCCATTTCTGGACGTAAAACCAGAGGAAGATGTGAGCCACAATCACAACTACAATAAATGACTTCTCAGCTTTTGGTATGATTTGCAATAACTTTATTTTGTTTTAATTTACGTGTTGTTCGATTTGTGTAATTATTCTCGTTTTTTTTATTTGTCTTTTACGGTTGATTTTTTCTTCTCTTTTTGATTTTCTTCCTGAAATCACGCAAAAATCTTTTGTTAGGTTAACATTTTCTTCTGACAGGTCAGATACACTTTCGGCGATATTATTGCTCTTGTCTGATTCACTACTCAGTCCTCTATATATTACACCATGTACTCATTCTCTTTCAGGCACTCGAAAAAAAAAAAAAAAATGGAAAGTACTTCATCCCAGCGCATTAAAAAAATTTGTGTCTTTGGAGGTGCTTATCCAGGGAAAAATAACATATTCGCTGATGAAGCCATAAGAGTTGGTGTAATACTTGCCCAACAAAAGATCCACTTGATTTATGGAGGCGGTAGTACGGGTTTAATGGGAGCAGTCGCTACAGCAGCACACGCCGGAGGAAGTCCAGTTCTAGGAATCGTGCCAAAACTATTCACAAGTTTTTGTGGACCTACCGTGGGTAAGGAAATACAAGTCTGGAGTGTCCCTGAACGGATAACAATCATGTACCATTCTGCCGATGCATTCATTGCTTTACCAGGAGGTCTGGGTATATTGGAAGAAATAGCTTGCGTGGCTTCTTGGTCATCTTTGGTCACAAATAAGAAACCCATTGGTTTGCTTAATATTAATGGTTATTTTAGTAATTTGCTTTTATATTTAGATAATGCTGTGGATAATGGATTCATGTTTTCAGAGGCAAGGAGAACCATAATTTCTGCTACAACCATTGAAGATTTACTTAAAAAGCTCCAAGCTTATGAGTGTTTATCTGCTACGGTTGTTTCGCAAACGCTCGGAAAAAGAAAAAGAGATATGGACGAGCAAGGAGTGGATTGCACTTTGTCTTTGTGACATTATCTAACATTTTGCTTGTTGTGTCTCAGTTATAATAAGTGGTTAGCAACCTCTGCAGGTAATATCTCCAAAATTCAACCTTTAAAATTTGACATTGGGGACAATGTCATATTTTAGTAGGGGGTAAGGGACATATTTTGCTAATTTAAAAAAAAAAAAAAAAAAAAATTTAAGAAGTATTCATTCTGAACAAGGTCTGAGTAAGGGAGACTTGAGACATACCTTGTCAGTTTGATTTATTCTTTTCAAAAAAAAAAAAAAAAAAAAAAAAATTTGTTGTGTTTTAAGCAATTTAGAAGTATTCATTCTGAACAAGGTCTGAGTAAGGGAGACTTGAGACATACCTTGTCAGTTTGATTTTAATCTTTTTATGTTTACTTGTTAATTTTTGTTTAGTATTTTAAGATTATTTAGGTTGCATGAGTTTGTTTTGTTTTGAGTCTTAGCTGTTCCTATTCTTATGTTATTAGTTCTTTTCTCTTACACATGATTCTTTCATTTGGGTTAATAGACTTACATTGAGGACAATGTAAGAATTAAGTGTGGGGGGAATGATTTAGGATTTCTTTTATTTTTGTCTACTATTTTTTTTTTTATGAGTCTTTATTATAATTTTTAGTGTGTTTTAGTTCCTTTTTAATACAATGATGAGATATGAATTGCATAAGTCTCAAACAGAGTTATTAGTGAGAAGATTTTCATGAGAATTGAGCTTGATATCATTTTTTTTTATGAGCCAATGTTAATATGATATGTTGATTGAGAAAGAAGCATGTTTCGACTTAATCTGACTTGTATAATCATCCTTGTGAGTTTTTGAGCCTATAATGATTGATGCATTATACAAATCAATCTAATTTCTTTCTTGAGTGCTCTTATGATTACAGGATTCTCTAGAACTTGCTTTAAACCGTTTGAGACTATATTGATACATGTGACAACATGAATATGATAGAGGCATTAGGATTTTTAGCCAGAGCCAAACAGCCATCCCTTATTGATGTTCCAAGAGAACACACCCTTAGTGAACCAATTTGAGCCTACATTGAATAAGCTATCTCTTTGGTAACCATAACTTGTCCCTAACCTAAATATACTTATATCTTTACCTTTGTTCCAAAGATGAATTAGCATGTTTTGAGACAAGTTGCAAAGACAAGGGATATTTTTAGTTAAAAATTTGGGTTAGAAACAAGAAATAAGTGTGGGGGGGAAAGAAAAGAAAAGTCAAAAAAAAAAAAATGGAATACTGGCAAATACATTCAAAAAAAATATATATATGAATCATCTCTTGAATTTTGGGAAAAAGAAAAAGATGTTACAAAGTTGTTCAGAATGAAGAAAAGGCCCAACATAAATATCCGGCCTAGGTGACTATGTACTTGTAAAGAGTTTTGAGAAGTTTCTTTGTATGATCTTTTTATGTCTCTAAACTTTATGAACTCTTTGGAACCTTTGTGATATCTTTATCCTTTTGTTCTTCAACCACATTACAAACCCCTTGGCCCCATTACAACCTTGATTAAAGACCTCTCAGAGTTATTAGTGAGAAGATTTTCATGAGAATTGAGCTTGATATCATTTTTTTTTATGAGCCAATGTTAATATGATATGTTGATTGAGAAAGAAGCATGTTTCGACTTAATCTGACTTGTATAATCATCCTTGTGAGTTTTTGAGCCTATAATGATTGATGCATTATACAAATCAATCTAATTTCTTTCTTGAGTGCTCTTATGATTACAGGATTCTCTAGAACTTGCTTTAAACCGTTTGAGACTATATTGATACATGTGACAACATGAATATGATAGAGGCATTAGGATTTTTAGCCAGAGCCAAACAGCCATCCCTTATTGATGTTCCAAGAGAACACACCCTTAGTGAACCAATTTGAGCCTACATTGAATAAGCTATCTCTTTGGTAACCATAACTTGTCCCTAACCTAAATATACTTATATCTTTACCTTTGTTCCAAAGATGAATTAGCATGTTTTGAGACAAGTTGCAAAGACAAGGGATATTTTTAGTTAAAAATTTGGGTTAGAAACAAGAAATAAGTGTGGGGGGGAAAGAAAAGAAAAGTCAAAAAAAAAAAAAATGGAATACTGGCAAATACATTCAAAAAAAATATATATATGAATCATCTCTTGAATTTTGGGAAAAAGAAAAAGATGTTACAAAGTTGTTCAGAATGAAGAAAAGGCCCAACATAAATATCCGGCCTAGGTGACTATGTACTTGTAAAGAGTTTTGAGAAGTTTCTTTGTATGATCTTTTTATGTCTCTAAACTTTATGAACTCTTTGGAACCTTTGTGATATCTTTATCCTTTTGTTCTTCAACCACATTACAAACCCCTTGGCCCCATTACAACCTTGATTAAAGACCTCTTGATTCATGAAGTTGTATGATCTAAATAGTGGAGAATAGGTGGACAAGCAAGAATATGGTAGAACTGTTTTCATGAGATTGATTGAATGTAAATACTTCACCACTACTTTAAAGAGTGAAAATCATGAGGGTATCCCTTGTGAGAAGTTGAGATTAAATTTGAACATGCAATATTTTGATTGAGATATGTTATGCTAATATTGGCTTAACTCAAACAATTTACATTCAAGCATGATTTTTTGTGAAATTCTTTAAGCTATTGATTAGTTTATAAGACTTGTTCAAATATTGTATCTAATTTGTATTGAAAGGATTAGGAGTAAATATTTTTAGTATATGCAGTTTATTTATATTTTAGTTTTTCAATGTTTGTGGGTATCGTTCTAGTAAACCCTCACGAGACTAAACTCGTCCACTAGGGACACCTAGGGGTTTAAAGGCTTGTGTCACATGCTAAGTGCCACCGTGATTTCCTACGAAAATGGATTAGATTAGATTTTCTTATTTTATTTTTATTGAGTCGTTGCTAGGGACTAGCAACAATCTAAGTGTGGGGGTGTGATAACTCGTATAATTATATAGTTTTTAGTTATGTTTTATTAATGTTTTGTGTCAAATACGAGTTATTATTGTTTAGTCTAATTGTGTTTATGATCTTTTATATTTTTATGTATTTTGGTGTTTTTCACAAGTTTCTTTGAGTGATTTCAGATTACTAGAATTAAGGGCAAATCCAGTTCAGTTTCAGTTCCGACACCTTTTGCCATATCAGCTATATCTCGAGTTTCACTGAAGCAATAAGGCTGAAATTTGTAGCCATGCAAAGCTAAGAGGCATATCTTTCTTTTTCATGTTTTACACTTCTTAAAACGGAGTCGTTTTCCCTAGCGAAATCGACCATCAAGTTGGCTGATGTGCAATGATGTCTGTGCTGACATGTTTTCGTATTATGCCCATATCTTCTTAACCACATCAGCAAATGAGCTGATTCCAACGGCTATGGTTCCGTAACTAATAGGGGAACCTTTTTTTAGAAGACCATGTGATCAGATCAGGCCTCCAATATTGACGAAATCGACCATCAAGTTGGCTGATCAAAATCGTCATATACCTACCTTTGAAATTTGTAAAGCTTGTCTCTTGTCATTTAGCCCTCCAAAATGTGTATAAATAGAGGGCCTTGGATGATTGTAAGGGATCATATTGTACATATGTAGGATATTAGCCATTTTAATAAAATTCTCTAAGTTTTCTTAAAAAAAAAAAAAAAAAAAAAAAAAAAAAATAAATAAAAAAAAAAAAAAAAGCAATGGAATTGAGCAATCTAACACTTGAAGAGTTGGTGGCATACATGAACATGGAGAATCAACAAGCCAATCTCACCTCCCCAGTTCAACAATTGGCCATGGGAGGATGTCAAGGCCATCAAGTGTTCCAAGACCAACAGTATGATCATTACTCAAACACTTACCATGAGGGATGGTGGGATCATACTAATTATGGCTACTCGAAAAATTACCAAGAAGTAGATCCTTATGCCAATTACACTCATCCATCTAGCTTCAATCAATCATGGTCTCAAGAACCAGATCTTTTTCAACCACCACATATGACTCAAAACTCAGGTACTTCTTTAGAAGATCTTGTCTATTCTCTTGTTACTGATTCTTTGCAATTTCAACAGGAAACAAGGGCAAGCATCCAGAGTTTGGAAAAGCAAATGAGCCAATTGGCTAGTAGTATGGTGGGATGGGTAGCACAAAGATTTGTAGAACTCCCAGCCCAAACGATGGTTAACCCAAAGGAGAGTGCTACTATTGTGACCTTGAAGAATGAGGAACAAGATGAGGATGAAACAAAATTAGAGATGGATTCTATTCTAGAGGATAATGAAGCCAAAGATCCAAATAAGAGTATTTCGGCACCTGAGGTAACGTTTAAGGTTTCACTTTTTACTAATGTTTCTTCTCCACCTTGTCCTAGTAGATTTGCAAAGTTCAAGGAGGAAGAACATGAACAACACATGCCGGAAACCTTAAACAACTTGTTTGTGGAGGTCATTCAACAAGTATCAAAATATGCTCCATTCCTCGATGACATATGCACCACAAAGGATGATGGAATAATACTTGTAATGGAGAATGCATCCACTGTTGTGCAAAGAAAGCTTCCTCTCAAACGCATAAATTTGGGAAATTTCATGTATGAGCCTGACAAGCCTAAAATGCCAAGAAGGGGTGTTGGCTAGGCTGAAAACAATCAATCAAGTGCTAATTGGGGGAGGCAGCCTAATTAGTGAAAGCATTGCCAAACTGCCATCCTCAGATTTGCTCTCTTTTTATTTATCTTTTTCTTATGTTTCTTTGCTAATTGTGTTTAGTGTTTCTAAGTTCATTTAGGCTGCATAAGTTTATTTTGTTTATTAGTTCTTTTCACTTACACATGATTCTTTCATTTGGGATTAATAGCATTACATTAATGACAATGTAAGAATTATGTTTGAGGGGAAGAATTTAGGATTTTATTTTGAGTGTTTTGTTTTGTTTTTGAGTCTTTTTATGTTGTTTTTCTTTCTGATCCTTGTTTTGAAAATAACTAGATGTAAATATAATTTTTATTTTTATTTTTTAACCCAAAGGACAAGGGATATTTTTTTAGTTAAAAATTTGGGTTAGAAACAAGAAATAAGTGTGGGGGGGAAAGAAAAGAAAAGTCAAGAGAAAAAGAAATGAAATACTGGCAAATACATTCCTATGTAAAAAAAAAAAAAAATATATGAATCATCTCTTGAATTTGTGGAAAAAGAAAAAGATGTTACAAAGTCGTTTAGAATGAAGAAAAGGCCCAACATAAATATCCGGCCTAGGTGACTATGTACTTGTAAAGAGTTTTGAGAAGTTTCTTTGTATGATCTTTTTATGTCTCTAAACTTTATGAACTCTTTGGAACCTTTGTGATATCTTTATCCTTTTGTTCTTCAACCACATTACAAACCCCTTGGCCCCATTACAACCTTGATTAAAGACCTCTTGATTCATGAAGTTGTATGATCTAAATAGTGGAGAATAGGTGGACAAGCAAGAATATGGTAGAACTGTTTTCATGAGATTGATTGAGTGTAAACACTTCACCACTACTTTAAAGAGTGAAAATCATGAGGGTATCCCATGTGAGAAGTTGAGATTAAATTTGAACATGCAATATTTTGATTGAGATATGTTATGCTAATATTGGCTTAACTCAAACAATTTACATTCAAGCATGATTTTTTGTGAAATTCTTTAAGCTATTGATTAGTTTATAAGACTTGTTCAAATATTGTATCTAATTTGTATTGAAAGGATTAGGAGTAAATATTTTTAGTATATGCAGTTTATTTATATTTTAGTTTTTCAATGTTTGTGGGTATCGTTCTAGTAAACCCTCACGAGACTAAACTCGTCCACTAGGGACACCTAGGGGTTTAAAGGCTTGTGTCACATGCTAAGTGCCACCGTGATTTCCTACGAAAATGGATTAGATTAGATTTTCTTATTTTATTTTTATTGAGTCGTTGCTAGGGACTAGCAACAATCTAAGTGTGGGGGTGTGATAACTCGTATAATTATATAGTTTTTAGTTATGTTTTATTAATGTTTTGTGTCAAATACGAGTTATTATTGTTTAGTCTAATTGTGTTTATGATCTTTTATATTTTTATGTATTTTGGTGTTTTTCACAAGTTTCTTTGAGTGATTTCAGATTACTAGAATTAAGGGCAAAATCCAGTTCAGTTTCAGTTCCGACACCTTTTGCCATATCAGCTATATCTCGAGTTTCACTGAAGCAATAAGGCTGAAATTTGTAGCCATGCAAAGCTAAGAGGCATATCTATCTTTTTCATGTTTTACACTTCTTAAAACGGAGTCGTTTTCCCTAGCGAAATCGACCATCAAGTTGGCTGATGTGCAATGACGTCTGTGCTGACATGTTTTCGTATTATGCCCGTATCTTCTTATCCACATCAGCAAATGAGCTGATTCCAACGGCTATGGTTCCGTAACTGATAGGGGAACCTTTGTCTAGAAGACCATGTGATCAGATCAGGCCTCCAATATTGAATAAATCGACCATCAAGGTGGCTGATGTGTAATGACATCTGTGCTGACATGTTTTCGTATTTTGCCCATATCTGCTTAACCACATCAGCAAATGAGCTGATTCCAACGGCTATGGTTCCGTAACTGATAGGGGAACCTTTTTCTAGAAGACCATGTGATCAGATCAGGCCTTCAATATTGACGAAATCGACCATCAAGTTGGCTGATCAAAATCGTCATATACCTACCTTTGAAATTTGTAAAGCTTGTCTCTTGTCATTTAGCCCTCCAAAATGTGTATAAATAGAGGGCCTTGGATGATTGTAAGGGATCATATTGTACATAGGTAGGATATTAGCCATTTTAATAAAATTCTCTAAGTTTTCTTAAAAAAAAAAAAAAAAAAAAAAAAAAAAAAAAAAAAAAAAAAAAAAAAGCAATGGAATTGAGCAATCTAACACTTGAAGAGTTGGTGGCATACATGAACATGGAGAATCAACAAGCCAATCTCACCTCCCCAGTTCAACAATTGGCCATGGGAGGATGTCAAGGCCATCAAGTGTTCCAAGACCAACAGTATGATCATTACTCAAACACTTACCATGAGGGATGGTGGGATCATACTAATTATGGCTACTCGAAAAATTACCAAGAAGTAGATCCTTATGCCAATTACACTCATCCATCTAGCTTCAATCAATCATGGTCTCAAGAACCAGATCTTTTTCAACCACCACATATGACTCAAAACTCAGGTACTTCTTTAGAAGATCTTGTCTATTCTCTTGTTACTGATTCTTTGCAATTTCAACAGGAAACAAGGGCAAGCATCCAGAGTTTGGAAAAGCAAATGAGCCAATTGGCTAGTAGTATGGTGGGATGGGTAGCACAAAGATTTGTAGAACTCCCAGCCCAAACGATGGTTAACCCAAAGGAGAGTGCTACTATTGTGACCTTGAAGAATGAGGAACAAGATGAGGATGAAACAAAATTAGAGATGGATTCTATTCTAGAGGATAATGAAGCCAAAGATCCAAATAAGAGTATTTCGGCACCTGAGGTAACGTTTAAGGTTTCACTTTTTACTAATGTTTCTTCTCCACCTTGTCCTAGTAGATTTGCAAAGTTCAAGGAGGAAGAACATGAACAACACATGCCGGAAACCTTAAACAACTTGTTTGTGGAGGTCATTCAACAAGTATCAAAATATGCTCCATTCCTCGATGACATATGCACCACAAAGGATGATGGAATAATACTTGTAATGGAGAATGCATCCACTGTTGTGCAAAGAAAGCTTCCTCTCAAACGCATAAATTTGGGAAATTTCATGTATGAGCCTGACAAGCCTAAAATGCCAAGAAGGGGTGTTGGCTAGGCTGAAAACAATCAATCAAGTGCTAATTGGGGGAGGCAGCCTAATTAGTGAAAGCATTGCCAAACTGCCATCCTCAGATTTGCTCTCTTTTTATTTATTGTTTTTATTTTTATTTCTTATGTTTCTTTGTTAATTGTGTTTACTGTTTTTAAGTTCATTTAGGCTGCATAAGTTTCTTTTGTTTAATAGTTCTTTTCTCTTACATATAATTCTTGCATTGGGGGATAATAGCATTACATTAATGACAATGTAAGAATTATGTGTGGGGGGAAGAATTTAGGATTTTATTTAGAGTGTTTTATTTTTGAGTCTTTTTATGTTGTTTTATTTATTTTTTTTTTTTTTTGATCCTTGTTTTGAAAATAACTAGATGTAAATATAATTTTTATTTTTTTTAACCCCGGTTAAATGGCGGATAACGGTACTCCGTGATTATTTAAATCGGTTCCATCAGCTACCCACAAAACTGATATTGTATATAAATTTCTCTTCCAATTTCTCTTTCAATTTTTTTCATTTTTTTTTCAGGATGGATGATATTCTCACAAGATTGCAGAAACGATTTCCTCCTTTTCCTCGAAATATTTTACTGAAGCTTTACCAAGTTCGACTTGAAAGATTAAGAATGCTTATGCACAAAGGGATTCCTGACGACATACGTTGGATAATTGAAGCCAAGGTACGTGAAGATGAATATCTTCCTGTTTTGCATTTACCAGGTACAGGTAGAAGCACTTTTGCAAAGAAGCGACGAGCAAAGCGCATGAGTTCAAATTGCCACAAATGTGCACGATGGACGTGTAACGGTAAATGTCGTTCTATTGGGATTCCGTCCTCTAATCGAGATGATAAAATTGAATTCATTAAGGATGGACTGAGTAAGGAGAATTTGGGTAATATCCAACTTTCTCTTGAGACGCATCCTAGTGGAGACGTACAAAGAGAAATTCTTGATTTATGGCCGCAATTCCAAAGGGAATGGCAACATCTTGGGAATCTGATGTTAAAAGACCCTGTTTGCCAGCTTGTAAGAAAACTGGATGGGAAGCATATCCTCGACTCATAGAAGGCGTTTAAGCCGTTTCTGGACGTAAAACCAGAGGAAGATGTGAGCCACAATCACAACTACAATAAATGACTTCTCAGCTTTTGGTTTGATTTGCAATAACTTTATTTTGTTTTAATTTACGTGTTGTTCGATTTGTGTAATTATTCTCGTTTTTTTTATTTGTCTTTTACGGTTGATTTTTTCTTCTCTTTTTGATTTTCTTCCTGAAATCACGCAAAAATCTTTTGTTAGGTTAACATTTTCTTCTGACAGGTCAGATACACTTTCGGCGACATTATTACTCTTGTCTGATTCACTACTCAGTCCTCTATATATTACACCATGTACTCATTCTCTTTCAGGCACTCGAAAAAAAAAAAAAATGGAAAGTACTTCATCCCAGCGCATTAAAAAAATTTGTGTCTTTGGAGGTGCTTATCCAGGGAAAAATAACATATTCGCTGATGAAGCCATAAGAGTTGGAGTAATAATTGCCCAACAAAAGATCCACTTGATTTATGGAGGCGGTAGTACGGGTTTAATGGGAGCAGTCGCTACAGCAGCACACGCCGGAGGAAGTCCAGTTCTAGGAATCGTGCCAAAACTATTCACAAGTTTTTGTGGACCTACCGTGGGTAAGGAAATACAAGTCTGGAGTGTCCCTGAACGGATAACAATCATGTACCATTCTGCCGATGCATTCATTGCTTTACCAGGAGGTCTGGGTACATTGGAAGAAATAGCTTGCGTGGCTTCTTGGTCATCTTTGGTCACAAATAAGAAACCCATTGGTTTGCTTAATATTAATGGTTATTTTAGTAATTTGCTTTCATATTTAGATAATGCTGTGGATAATGGATTCATGTTTTCAGAGGCAAGGAGAACCATAATTTCTGCTACAACCATTGAAGATTTACTTAAAAAGCTCCAAGCTTATGAGTGTTTATCTGCTACGGTTGTTTCGCAAACGCTCGGAAAAAGAAAAAGAGATATGGACGAGCAAGGAGTGGATTGCACTTTGTCTTTGTGACATTATCTAACATTTTGCTTGTTGTGTCTCAGTTATAATAAGTGGTTAGCAACCTCTGCAGGTAATATCTCCTAAATTCTACCTTTAAAATTTGACATTGGGGACAATGTCATATTTTAGTAGGGGGTAAGGGACATATTTTGCTAATTTAAAAAAAAAAAAAAAAAAAAAAAAAAAAAAAAAAAATTTAAGAAGTATTCATTCTGAACAAGGTCTGAGTAAGGGAGACTTGAGACATACCTTGTCAGTTTGATTTCTTCTTTTCAAAAAAAAAAAAAAAAAAAAAGTTTGTTGTGTTTTAAGCAATTTAGAAGTATTCATTCTGAACAAGGTCTGAGTAAGGGAGACTTGAGACACACCTTGTCAGTTTGATTTTAATCTTTTTATGTTTACTTGTTAATTTTTGTTTAGTATTTTAAGATTATTTAGGTTGCATGAGTTTGTTTTGTTTTGAGTCTTAGCTGTTCCTATTCTTATGTTATTAGTTCTTTTCTCTTACACATGATTCTTTCATTTGGGTTAATAGACTTACATTGAGGACAATGTAAGAATTAAGTGTGGGGGGAATGATTTAGGATTTCTTTTATTTTTGTCTACTATTTTTTTTTTATGAGTCTTTATTATAATTTTTAGTGTGTTTTAGTTTCTTTTTAATACAATGATGAGATATGAATTGCATAAGTCTAAAACAGAGTTATTAGTGAGAAGATTTTCATGAGAATTGAGCTTGATATCATTTTTTTTTATGAGCCAATGTTAATATGATATGTTGATTGAGAAAGAAGCATGTTTAGACTTAATCTGACTTGTATAATCATCCTTGTGAGTTTTTGAGCCTATAATGATTGATGCATTATACAAATCAATCTAATTTCTTTCTTGAGTGCTCTTATGATTACAGGATTCTCTAGAACTTGCTTTAAACCGTTTGAGACTATATTGATACATGTCACAACATGAATATGATAGAGGCATTAGGATTTTTAGCCAGAGCCAAACAGCCATCCCTTATTGATGTTCCAAGAGAACACACCCTTAGTGAACCAATTTGAGCCTACATTGAATAAGCTATCTCTTTGGTAACCATAACTTGTCCCTAACCTAAATATACTTATATCTTTACCTTTGTTCCAAAGATGAATTAGCATGTTTTGAGACAAGTTGCAAAGACAAGGGATATTTTTAGTTAAAAATTTGGGTTAGAAACAAGAAATAAGTGTGGGGGGGGAAAGAAAAGAAAAGTCAAAAAAAAAAAAAAAAAAAAAAAAAGAAATGGAATACTGGCAAATACATTCAAAAAAAAAAAATGAATCATCTCTTGAATTTTGGGAAAAAGAAAAAGATGTTACAAAGTTGTTCAGAATGAAGAAAAGGCCCAACATAAATATCCGGCCTAGGTGACTATGTACTTGTAAAGAGTTTTGAGAAGTTTCTTTGTATGATCTTTTTATGTCTCTAAACTTTATGAACTCTTTGGAACCTTTGTGATATCTTTATCCTTTTGTTCTTCAACCACATTACAAACCCCTTGGCCCCATTACAACCTTGATTAAAGACCTCTTGATTCATGAAGTTGTATGATCTAAATAGTGGAGAATAGGTGGACAAGCAAGAATATGGTAGAACTGTTTTCATGAGATTGATTGAGTGTAAACACTTCACCACTACTTTAAAGAGTGAAAATCATGAGGGTATCCCATGTGAGAAGTTGAGATTAAATTTGAACATGCAATATTTTGATTGAGATATGTTATGCTAATATTGGCTTAACTCAAACAATTTACATTCAAGCATGATTTTTTGTGAAATTCTTTAAGCTATTAGTTAGTTTATAAGACTTGTTCAAATATTGTCTCTAATTTGTATTGAAAGGATTAGGAGTAAATATTTTTAGTATATGCACTTTATTTATATTTTAGTTTTTCAATGTTTGTGGGTATCGTTCTAGTAAACCCTCACGAGACTAAACTCGTCCACTAGGGACACCTAGGGGTTTAAAGGCTTGTGTCACATGCTAAGTGCCACCGTGATTTCCTACGAAAATGGATTAGATTAGATTTTCTTATTTTATTTTTATTGAGTCGTTGCTAGGGACTAGCAACAATCTAAGTGTGGGGGTGTGATAACTCGTATAATTATATAGTTTTTAGTTATGTTTTATTATTGTTTTGTGTCAAATACGAGTTATTATTGTTTAGTCTAATTGTGTTTATGATCTTTTATATTTTTATGTATTTTGGTGTTTTTCACAAGTTTCTTTGAGTGATTTCAGATTACTAGAATTAAGGGCAAATCCAGTTCAGTTCCAGTTCCGACACCTTTTGCCATATCAGCTATATCTCGAGTTTCACTGAAGAAATAAGGCTGAAATTTGTAGCCATGCAAAGCTAAGAGGCATATCTATCTTTTTTATGTTTTACACTTCTTAAAACGGAGTCGTTTTCCCTAGCGAAATCGAGCATCAAGTTGGCTGATGTGCAATGACGTCTGTGCTGACATGTTTTCGTATTATGCCCATATCTTCTTATCCACATCAGCAAATGAGCTGATTCCAACGGCTATGGTTCCGTAACTGATAGGGGAACCTTTGTCTAGAAGACCATGTGATCATATCAGCCCTCCAATATTGAAGAAATCGACCATCAAGATGGCTGATGTGCAATGACGTCTGTGCTGACATGTTTTCGTATTTTGCCCATAACTGCTTAACCACATCAGCAAATGCGCTGATTCCAATGGCTATGGTTCCGTAACTGATAGGGGAACCTTTGTCTAGAAGACCATGTGATCAGATCAGGCCTCCAATATTGACGAAATCGACCATCAAGTTGGCTGATCAAAATCGTCATATACCTACCTTTGAAATTTGTAAAGCTTGTCTCTTGTCATTTAGCCCTCCAAAATGTGTATAAATAGAGGGCCTTGGATGATTGTAAGGGATCATATTGTACATAGGTAGGATATTAGCCATTTTAATAAAATTCTCTAAGTTTTCTTCTTCTTTCTTTTCTCTAGTTTTCTTTTTCTTTAGAGAGAGCAAGAGGTTGGATAATTAATATTCTTCCTCTTCTTCTTTCTTTCTTTTATTTTCTTCTTAGATTTTCTTTAATTTTATGTTTATGTTTACAATGCCTATGCTAGGCTAAACTTCTATTTGGTTAAGGGTGATTTCAAAGCCCTAGACATGTTTTATAATTGATTTTCAGATTCTATCTATCATTAATTTTCTATCAAAGTTGCTTATGTTCTTCTACAAGAATTGTTCATGATGTTGTCTTGATTTGTTTAGGTGTACAACTAGATAGATCTTGATAATTATCTATTGCTAGTTTAGGAGTCTTGATCCGTGTAATTGTCTTGATTTCCTATTCATAAGTGGCAATTTGTGATTAATGATTATGGTCAAGTTTTCAATAATTGCAAAGTGGAACATAACCTAAGTTGAACAATCCGAGCTTATGTGTTTGTTGCTTAGATCAACCTATCTTTCTCATCATAAAGCTGCCATTAAATTGAATCTAGAGAGCTTATTCTAGGTTGTTTGATGGTTAGAGATTAAATAGAGAGCTTGTTCTATTTAACGACAAACTAAGGAAAGATTGGGATAACAGAGCTTGTTGTTATCTACGGTTGTTAACTTTGATAGTTGGTTGATATTGATAGATCTGAAATTGATTCTTAATGATGTCTAGTGGTGGAGAATGAAACCTTAACCATATTTTTCATATTTGATTCTTCTTACTTACTTGTTTTCTTACTTTTCTAGTTTGCTTATTTTTAAAAGTATATTTATTTTTATTGGCTGGTTATACCGCCTAATTTGTATATTAACTTTGTTTTATTTTTATTGGCTGGTTATACCGCCTAATTTAGTATATATATTTTTATTGGCTGGTTATACCGCCTAATTTAGTATATATATTTTTATTGGCTGGTTATACCGCCTTGCATCTTATTCTTATTATTTACTTTAGTTTAAATCTGATTTCAAAAACCCCTTTTCTTTTATTGTTCTTGAATTTAAGTTTTAAACTATCAACTTATAAACTAAAACCCAATCCCTGAGGACTCGACCCTTGCTAACTACTATACTTACAATTTATCTTTTTAGTGCAAGGTTAAATAAGATACACTCTTTTGGGTGCATCAAATTTTTGGCGCCGTTGCCGGGGATTGCTTTCTTTAGTTTATTAGTTCATTGGTTTATTCTTATTTTCAGTTGTAATTAATTTTATTTTTCTTGTACATACAAGTTTTTCTTATCAAATTTTAAAAAAAAAAAAAGAAAAAAAAAACGATGGAATTAAGCAATCTAACACTTGAAGAGTTGGTGGCATACATGAACATGGAAAATCAACAAGCCAATCTCACCTACCCAGTTCAACAATTGGCCATGGGAGGATGTCAAGGCCATCAAGTGTTCCAAGACCAACTGTATGATCATTACTCAAACACTTACCATGAGGGATGGTGGGATCATACTAATTATGGCTACTCAGAAAATTACCAAGAAGTAGATCCTTATGCCAATTACACTCATCCATCTAGCTTCAATCAATCATGGTCTCAAGAACCAGATCTTTTTCAACCACCACATATGACTCAAAACTCAGGTACTTCTTTAGAAGATCTTGTCTATTCTCTTGTTACTGATACTTTGCAATTTCAACAGGAAACAAGGGCAAGCATCCAGAGTTTGGAAAAGCAAATGATCCAATTGACTAGTAGTATGGTGGGATGGGTAGCACAAAGATCTGAAGAACTCTCTGCCCAAACAATGATTAACCCAAAGGAGAATACTACTATTGTGACCTTGAGGAATGAGGAAGAAGATGAGGATGAGACAAAATTAGAGATGGATTCTATTCTTGAGGATAAAGAAGCCACAAATCCAAATAAGAGTATTTCGGCACCTGAGGTAACGTTTGAGATTCCAATTTTTACTAATGTTTCTTCTCCACCTTTTCCTAGTAGATTCGCAAAGTTCAAGGAGGATGAACATGAACAAGACACGCTGGAAACCTTAAACAGTTTGTTTGTGGATGTCATTCAACAAGTACCAAAAGATGCACCATTCCTCGATGAGATATGCACCACCAAGGATGATGGAATAATACTTGTAATGGAGAATGCATCCACTGTTGTGCAAAGAAAGCTACCTCTCAAACGCATAAATTTGGGAAATTTCATGTATGAGCCTGACAAGCCTAAAAAGCCAAGAAGGGGTGTTGGTTAGGTTCAAAACACTAACTCAAGTGTTAATTGGGAAGGCAACCCAATTAAAGAAGAAATTGCCAACCTTCCATATTCAGATTTGCTTTCTCTTTCTCTTTCTTTTTCTTTTATTATTTTTATTTTTATTGTTTTTATTTTTATTTTTTATGTTTACTTGTTAATTTTTGTTTAGTATTTTAGGATTATTTAGGTTGCATGAGTTTGTTTTGTTTTGAGTCTAGTTGTTCCTATTCTTATGTTATTAGTTCTTTTCTCTTACACATGATTCTTTCATTTGGGTTAATAGACTTACATTGAGGACAATGTAAGAATTAAGTGTGGGGGGAATGATTTAGGATTTCTTTTATTTTCGTCTACTATTTTTTTTTTATGAGTCTTTATTATTATTATTTTTAGTGTGTTTTAGTTCCTTTTTAATACAATGATGAGATATGAATTGCATAGGTCTAAACTGGTTACTAGTGAGCAGATTTTCATGAGAATTAAGCTTGATACTAATTTTTATGAGACAATGTTAATATGATATGTTGATTGAGAAAGAAGCATGTTTAGACTTAAAACTGACTTGTATAATCATCATTGTGAGTTTTTGAGCCTAAAATGATTGATGCATTATACAAATCAATCTAATTTCTTTCTTGAGTGCTCTTATGATTACATGATTCTCTAGAACTTGCTTTAAACCGTTTGAGACTATATTGATACATGTGAGAACATGAATATGATAGAGGCATTAGGATTATAACCAGAGCCAAACAGCCATCCCTTATTGATGTTCCAAGAGAACACACCCTTAGTGAACCAATTTGAGCCTACATTGAATAAGCTATCTCTTTGGTAACCATAACTTGTCCCTAACCTAAACATACTTATATCTTTACCTTTGTTCCAAAGATGAATTAGCATGTTTTGAGACAAGTTGCAAAGACAAGGGATATTTTTAGTTAAAAATTTGGGTTAGAAACAAGAAATAAGTGTGGGGGGGAAAGAAAAGAAAAGTCAAGAGAAAAAGAAATGAAATACTGGCAAATACATTCCTATGTAAAAAAAAATATATATGAATCATCTCTTGAATTTGTGGAAAAAGAAAAAGATGTTACAAAGTCGTTTAGAATGAAGAAAAGGCCCAACATGAATATCCGGCCTAGGTGACTATGTACTTGTAAAGAGTTTTGAGAAGTTTCTTTGTATGATCTTTTTATGTCTCTAAACTTTATGAACTCTTTGGAACCTTTGTGATATCTTTATCCTTTTGTTCTTCAACCACATTACAAACCCCTTGGCCCCATTACAACCTTGATTAAAGACCTCTTGATTCATGAAGTTGTATGATCTAAATAGTGGAGAATAGGTGGACAAGCAAGAATATGGTAGAACTGTTTTCATGAGATTGATTGAGTGTAAACACTTCACCACTACTTTAAAGAGTGAAAATCATGAGGGTATCCCATGTGAGAAGTTGAGATTAAATTTGAACATGCAATATTTTGATTGAGATATGTTATGCTAATATTGGCTTAACTCAAACAATTTACATTCAAGCATGATTTTTTGTGAAATTCTTTAAGCTATTAGTTAGTTTATAAGACTTGTTCAAATATTGTCTCTAATTTGTATTGAAAGGATTAGGAGTAAATATTTTTAGTATATGCACTTTATTTATATTTTAGTTTTTCAATGTTTGTGGGTATCGTTCTAGTAAACCCTCACGAGACTAAACTCGTCCACTAGGGACACCTAGGGGTTTAAAGGCTTGTGTCACATGCTAAGTGCCACCGTGATTTCCTACGAAAATGGATTAGATTAGATTTTCTTATTTTATTTTTATTGAGTCGTTGCTAGGGACTAGCAACAATCTAAGTGTGGGGGTGTGATAACTCGTATAATTATATAGTTTTTAGTTATGTTTTATTATTGTTTTGTGTCAAATACGAGTTATTATTGTTTAGTCTAATTGTGTTTATGATCTTTTATATTTTTATGTATTTTGGTGTTTTTCACAAGTTTCTTTGAGTGATTTCAGATTACTAGAATTAAGGGCAAATCCAGTTCAGTTCCAGTTCCGACACCTTTTGCCATATCAGCTATATCTCGAGTTTCACTGAAGAAATAAGGCTGAAATTTGTAGCCATGCAAAGCTAAGAGGCATATCTATCTTTTTTATGTTTTACACTTCTTAAAACGGAGTCGTTTTCCCTAGCGAAATCGAGCATCAAGTTGGCTGATGTGCAATGACGTCTGTGCTGACATGTTTTCGTATTATGCCCATATCTTCTTATCCACATCAGCAAATGAGCTGATTCCAACGGCTATGGTTCCGTAACTGATAGGGGAACCTTTGTCTAGAAGACCATGTGATCATATCAGCCCTCCAATATTGAAGAAATCGACCATCAAGATGGCTGATGTGCAATGACGTCTGTGCTGACATGTTTTCGTATTTTGCCCATAACTGCTTAACCACATCAGCAAATGCGCTGATTCCAATGGCTATGGTTCCGTAACTGATAGGGGAACCTTTGTCTAGAAGACCATGTGATCAGATCAGGCCTCCAATATTGACGAAATCGACCATCAAGTTGGCTGATCAAAATCGTCATATACCTACCTTTGAAATTTGTAAAGCTTGTCTCTTGTCATTTAGCCCTCCAAAATGTGTATAAATAGAGGGCCTTGGATGATTGTAAGGGATCATATTGTACATAGGTAGGATATTAGCCATTTTAATAAAATTCTCTAAGTTTTCTTCTTCTTTCTTTTCTCTAGTTTTCTTTTTCTTTAGAGAGAGCAAGAGGTTGGATAATTAATATTCTTCCTCTTCTTCTTTCTTTCTTTTATTTTCTTCTTAGATTTTCTTTAATTTTATGTTTATGTTTACAATGCCTATGCTAGGCTAAACTTCTATTTGGTTAAGGGTGATTTCAAAGCCCTAGACATGTTTTATAATTGATTTTCAGATTCTATCTATCATTAATTTTCTATCAAAGTTGCTTATGTTCTTCTACAAGAATTGTTCATGATGTTGTCTTGATTTGTTTAGGTGTACAACTAGATAGATCTTGATAATTATCTATTGCTAGTTTAGGAGTCTTGATCCGTGTAATTGTCTTGATTTCCTATTCATAAGTGGCAATTTGTGATTAATGATTATGGTCAAGTTTTCAATAATTGCAAAGTGGAACATAACCTAAGTTGAACAATCCGAGCTTATGTGTTTGTTGCTTAGATCAACCTATCTTTCTCATCATAAAGCTGCCATTAAATTGAATCTAGAGAGCTTATTCTAGGTTGTTTGATGGTTAGAGATTAAATAGAGAGCTTGTTCTATTTAACGACAAACTAAGGAAAGATTGGGATAACAGAGCTTGTTGTTATCTACGGTTGTTAACTTTGATAGTTGGTTGATATTGATAGATCTGAAATTGATTCTTAATGATGTCTAGTGGTGGAGAATGAAACCTTAACCATATTTTTCATATTTGATTCTTCTTACTTACTTGTTTTCTTACTTTTCTAGTTTGCTTATTTTTAAAAGTATATTTATTTTTATTGGCTGGTTATACCGCCTAATTTGTATATTAACTTTGTTTTATTTTTATTGGCTGGTTATACCGCCTAATTTAGTATATATATTTTTATTGGCTGGTTATACCGCCTAATTTAGTATATATATTTTTATTGGCTGGTTATACCGCCTTGCATCTTATTCTTATTATTTACTTTAGTTTAAATCTGATTTCAAAAACCCCTTTTCTTTTATTGTTCTTGAATTTAAGTTTTAAACTATCAACTTATAAACTAAAACCCAATCCCTGAGGACTCGACCCTTGCTAACTACTATACTTACAATTTATCTTTTTAGTGCAAGGTTAAATAAGATACACTCTTTTGGGTGCATCAAATTTTTGGCGCCGTTGCCGGGGATCGAACCCGGGTCACCCGCGTGACAGGCGGGAATACTTACCACTATCAAAGTTAACCTTGCCATTTCAACCAACTATCAAAGTTAACCTTGCACTAAAAATATAGTTTTTAGTTATGTTTTATTATTGTTTTGTGTCAAATACGAGTTATTATTGTTTAGTCTAATTGTGTTTATGATCTTTTATATTTTTATGTATTTTGGTGTTTTTCACAAGTTTCTTTGAGTGATTTCAGATTACTAGAATTAAGGGCAAATCCAGTTCAGTTCCAGTTCCGACACCTTTTGCCATATCAGCTATATCTCGAGTTTCACTGAAGAAATAAGGCTGAAATTTGTAGCCATGCAAAGCTAAGAGGCATATCTATCTTTTTTATGTTTTACACTTCTTAAAACGGAGTCGTTTTCCCTAGCGAAATCGAGCATCAAGTTGGCTGATGTGCAATGACGTCTGTGCTGACATGTTTTCGTATTATGCCCATATCTTCTTATCCACATCAGCAAATGAGCTGATTCCAACGGCTATGGTTCCGTAACTGATAGGGGAACCTTTGTCTAGAAGACCATGTGATCATATCAGCCCTCCAATATTGAAGAAATCGACCATCAAGATGGCTGATGTGCAATGACGTCTGTGCTGACATGTTTTCGTATTTTGCCCATAACTGCTTAACCACATCAGCAAATGCGCTGATTCCAATGGCTATGGTTCCGTAACTGATAGGGGAACCTTTGTCTAGAAGACCATGTGATCAGATCAGGCCTCCAATATTGACGAAATCGACCATCAAGTTGGCTGATCAAAATCGTCATATACCTACCTTTGAAATTTGTAAAGCTTGTCTCTTGTCATTTAGCCCTCCAAAATGTGTATAAATAGAGGGCCTTGGATGATTGTAAGGGATCATATTGTACATAGGTAGGATATTAGCCATTTTAATAAAATTCTCTAAGTTTTCTTCTTCTTTCTTTTCTCTAGTTTTCTTTTTCTTTAGAGAGAGCAAGAGGTTGGATAATTAATATTCTTCCTCTTCTTCTTTCTTTCTTTTATTTTCTTCTTAGATTTTCTTTAATTTTATGTTTATGTTTACAATGCCTATGCTAGGCTAAACTTCTATTTGGTTAAGGGTGATTTCAAAGCCCTAGACATGTTTTATAATTGATTTTCAGATTCTATCTATCATTAATTTTCTATCAAAGTTGCTTATGTTCTTCTACAAGAATTGTTCATGATGTTGTCTTGATTTGTTTAGGTGTACAACTAGATAGATCTTGATAATTATCTATTGCTAGTTTAGGAGTCTTGATCCGTGTAATTGTCTTGATTTCCTATTCATAAGTGGCAATTTGTGATTAATGATTATGGTCAAGTTTTCAATAATTGCAAAGTGGAACATAACCTAAGTTGAACAATCCGAGCTTATGTGTTTGTTGCTTAGATCAACCTATCTTTCTCATCATAAAGCTGCCATTAAATTGAATCTAGAGAGCTTATTCTAGGTTGTTTGATGGTTAGAGATTAAATAGAGAGCTTGTTCTATTTAACGACAAACTAAGGAAAGATTGGGATAACAGAGCTTGTTGTTATCTACGGTTGTTAACTTTGATAGTTGGTTGATATTGATAGATCTGAAATTGATTCTTAATGATGTCTAGTGGTGGAGAATGAAACCTTAACCATATTTTTCATATTTGATTCTTCTTACTTACTTGTTTTCTTACTTTTCTAGTTTGCTTATTTTTAAAAGTATATTTATTTTTATTGGCTGGTTATACCGCCTAATTTGTATATTAACTTTGTTTTATTTTTATTGGCTGGTTATACCGCCTAATTTAGTATATATATTTTTATTGGCTGGTTATACCGCCTAATTTAGTATATATATTTTTATTGGCTGGTTATACCGCCTTGCATCTTATTCTTATTATTTACTTTAGTTTAAATCTGATTTCAAAAACCCCTTTTCTTTTATTGTTCTTGAATTTAAGTTTTAAACTATCAACTTATAAACTAAAACCCAATCCCTGAGGACTCGACCCTTGCTAACTACTATACTTACAATTTATCTTTTTAGTGCAAGGTTAAATAAGATACACTCTTTTGGGTGCATCAAATTTTTGGCGCCGTTGCCGGGGATTGCTTTCTTTAGTTTATTAGTTCATTGGTTTATTCTTATTTTCAGTTGTAATTAATTTTATTTTTCTTGTACATACAAGTTTTTCTTATCAAATTTTGAAAAAAAAAAAGAAAAAAAAAAACGATGGAATTAAGCACTTGATTGATTGTTTTTATTTTTATTTCTAGTTATTTCTTGAGTGAAAGCATTGCCAAACTGCCATCTTCAGTGAAACTCGAGATATAGCTGATATGGCAAAAGGTGTCGGAACTGAAACTGAACTGGATTTGCCCTTAATTCTAGTAATCTGAAATCACTCAAAGAAACTTGTGAAAAACACCAAAATACATAAAAATATAAAAGATCATAAACACAATTAGACTAAACAATAATAACTCGTATTTGACACAAAACATTAATAAAACATAACTAAAAACTATATAATTATACGAGTTATCACACCCCCACACTTAGATTGTTGCTAGTCCCTAGCAACGACTCAATAAAAATAAAATAAGAAAATCTAATCTAATCCATTTTCGTAGGAAATCACGGTGGCACTTAGCATGTGACACAAGCCTTTAAACCCCTAGGTGTCCCTAGTGGACGAGTTTAGTCTCGTGAGGGTTTACTAGAACGATACCCACAAACATTGAAAAACTAAAATATAAATAAACTGCATATACTAAAAATATTTACTCCTAATCCTTTCAATACAAATTAGATACAATATTTGAACAAGTCTTATAAACTAATCAATAGCTTAAAGAATTTCACAAAAAATCATGCTTGAATGTAAATTGTTTGAGTTAAGCCAATATTAGCATAACATATCTCAATCAAAATATTGCATGTTCAAATTTAATCTCAACTTCTCACAAGGGATACCCTCATGATTTTCACTCTTTAAAGTAGTGGTGAAGTATTTACATTCAATCAATCTCATGAAAACAGTTCTACCATATTCTTGCTTGTCCACCTATTCTCCACTATTTAGATCATACAACTTCATGAATCAAGAGGTCTTTAATCAAGGTTGTAATGGGGCCAAGGGGTTTGTAATGTGGTTGAAGAACAAAAGGATAAAGATATCACAAAGGTTCCAAAGAGTTCATAAAGTTTAGAGACATAAAAAGATCATACAAAGAAACTTCTCAAAACTCTTTACAAGTACATAGTCACCTAGGCCGGATATTTATGTTGGGCCTTTTCTTCATTCTGAACAACTTTGTAACATCTTTTTCTTTTTCCCAAAATTCAAGAGATGATTCATATATATATTTTTTTTGAATGTATTTGCCAGTATTCCATTTTTTTTTTTTTTGACTTTTCTTTTCTTTCCCCCCCACACTTATTTCTTGTTTCTAACCCAAATTTTTAACTAAAAATATCCCTTGTCTTTGCAACTTGTCTCAAAACATGCTAATTCATCTTTGGAACAAAGGTAAAGATATAAGTATATTTAGGTTAGGGACAAGTTATGGTTACCAAAGAGATAGCTTATTCAATCAAGTTATGGGATGAAGTACCACCTGTATGATCATTACTCAAACACTTACCATGAGGGATTGTGGGATCATACTAATTATGGCTACTCAGAAAATTACCAAGAAGTAGATCCTTATGCCAATTACACTCATCCATCTAGCTTCAATCAATCATGGTCTCAAGAACCAGATCTTCTTCAACCACCACATATGACTCAAAACTCAGGTACTTCTTTAGAAGATCTTGTCGATTCTCTTGTTACTAATACTTTGCAATTTCAACAGGAAACAAGGGCAAGCATCCGGAGTTTGGAAAGGCAAATGAGCCTATTGGCTAGTAGTATGGTGGTATGGGTAGCACAAAGATCTGAAGAACTCTCTGCCGAAACAATGATTAACCCAAAGGAGAATACTACTATTGTGACCTTGAGGAATGAGGAACAAGATGAGGATGAGACAGAATTAGAGATGGATTCTATTCTTGAGGATAATGAAGCCACAAATACAAATAAGAGTATTTCGGCACCTGAGGTAACGTTTGAGATTCCAATTTTTACTAATGTTTCTTCTCCACTTTTTCCTAGTAGATTCGCAAAGTTCAAGGAGGATGAACATGAACAAGACACGCTGGAAACCTTAAACAGTTTGTTTGTGGATGTCATTCAACAAGTACCAAAAGATGCACCATTCCTCGATGAGATATGCACCACCAAGGATGATGGAATAATACTTGTAATGGAGAATGCATCCACTGTTGTGCAAAGAAAGCTTCCTCTCAAACGCATAAATTTGGGAAATTTCATGTATGAGCCTGACAAGCCTAAAAAGCCAAGAAAGGGTGTTGGTTAGATTCAAAACACTAACTCAAGTGTTAATTGGGAAGGCAGCCCAATTAAAGATGAAATTACCAACCTTCCATATTCAGATTTGCTTTCTCTTTCTTTTCCTTTTTCTTTTATTATTTTTATTGTTTTTATTTTATTTCTTATGTTTCTTTGTTAATTGTGTTTACTGCTTTTAAGTTCATTTAGGCTGCATAAGTTTCTTTTGTTTAATAGTTCTTTTCTCTTACATATAATTCTTACATTGGGGGATAATAGCATTACATTAATGACAATGTAAGAGTTATGTGTGGGGGGAAGAATTTAGGATTTTATTTAGAGTGTTTTGTTTTTGAGTCTTTTTATGTTGTTTTTCTTTCTGATCCTGGTTTTGAAAATAACTAGATGTAAATATAATTTTTAATTTTTTACCCCGGTTAAATGGCGGATAACGGTACTCCGTGATTATTTAAATCGGTTCCATCAGCTACCCACAAAACTGATATTGTATATAAATTTCTCTTCCAATTTCTCTTTCAATTTTTTCTCATTTTTTTCAGGATGGATGATATTCTCACAAGATTGCAGAAACGATTTCCTCCTTTTCCTCGAAATATTTTACTGAAGCTTTACCAAGTTCGACTTGAAAGATTAAGAATGCTTATGCACAAAGGGATTCCTGACGACATACGTTGGATAATTGAAGCCAAGGTACGTGAAGATGAATATCTTCCTGTTTTGCATTTACCAGGTACAGGTAGAAGCACTTTTGCAAAGAAGCGACGAGCAAAGCGCATGAGTTCAAATTGCCACAAATGTGCACGATGGACGTGTAACGGTAAATGTCGTTCTATTGGGATTCCGTCCTCTAATCGAGATGATAAAATTGAATTCATTAAGGATGGACTGAGTAAGGAGAATTTGGGTAATATCCAACTTTCTCTTGAGACGCATCCTAGTGGAGACGTACAAAGAGAAATTCTTGATTTATGGCCGCAATTCCAAAGGGAATGGCAACATCTTGGGAATCTGATGTTAAAAGACCCTGTTTGCCAGCTTGTAAGAAAACTGGATGGGAAGCATATCCTCGACTCATAGAAGGCGTTTAAGCCATTTCTGGACGTAAAACCAGAGGAAGATGTGAGCCACAATCACAACTACAATAAATGACTTCTCAGCTTTTGGTATGATTTGCAATAACTTTATTTTGTTTTAATTTACGTGTTGTTCGATTTGTGTAATTATTCTCGTTTTTTTTATTTGTCTTTTACGGTTGATTTTTTCTTCTCTTTTTGATTTTCTTCCTGAAATCACGCAAAAATCTTTTGTTAGGTTAACATTTTCTTCTGACAGGTCAGATACACTTTCGGCGATATTATTGCTCTTGTCTGATTCACTACTCAGTCCTCTATATATTACACCATGTACTCATTCTCTTTCAGGCACTCGAAAAAAAAAAAAAAATGGAAAGTACTTCATCCCAGCGCATTAAAAAAATTTGTGTCTTTGGAGGTGCTTATCCAGGGAAAAATAACATATTCGCTGATGAAGCCATAAGAGTTGGTGTAATACTTGCCCAACAAAAGATCCACTTGATTTATGGAGGCGGTAGTACGGGTTTAATGGGAGCAGTCGCTACAGCAGCACACGCCGGAGGAAGTCCAGTTCTAGGAATCGTGCCAAAACTATTCACAAGTTTTTGTGGACCTACCGTGGGTAAGGAAATACAAGTCTGGAGTGTCCCTGAACGGATAACAATCATGTACCATTCTGCCGATGCATTCATTGCTTTACCAGGAGGTCTGGGTATATTGGAAGAAATAGCTTGCGTGGCTTCTTGGTCATCTTTGGTCACAAATAAGAAACCCATTGGTTTGCTTAATATTAATGGTTATTTTAGTAATTTGCTTTTATATTTAGATAATGCTGTGGATAATGGATTCATGTTTTCAGAGGCAAGGAGAACCATAATTTCTGCTACAACCATTGAAGATTTACTTAAAAAGCTCCAAGCTTATGAGTGTTTATCTGCTACGGTTGTTTCGCAAACGCTCGGAAAAAGAAAAAGAGATATGGACGAGCAAGGAGTGGATTGCACTTTGTCTTTGTGACATTATCTAACATTTTGCTTGTTGTGTCTCAGTTATAATAAGTGGTTAGCAACCTCTGCAGGTAATATCTCCAAAATTCAACCTTTAAAATTTGACATTGGGGACAATGTCATATTTTAGTAGGGGGTAAGGGACATATTTTGCTAATTTAAAAAAAAAAAAAAAAAAAAATTTAAGAAGTATTCATTCTGAACAAGGTCTGAGTAAGGGAGACTTGAGACATACCTTGTCAGTTTGATTTATTCTTTTCAAAAAAAAAAAAAAAAAAAAAAAAATTTGTTGTGTTTTAAGCAATTTAGAAGTATTCATTCTGAACAAGGTCTGAGTAAGGGAGACTTGAGACATACCTTGTCAGTTTGATTTTAATCTTTTTATGTTTACTTGTTAATTTTTGTTTAGTATTTTAAGATTATTTAGGTTGCATGAGTTTGTTTTGTTTTGAGTCTTAGCTGTTCCTATTCTTATGTTATTAGTTCTTTTCTCTTACACATGATTCTTTCATTTGGGTTAATAGACTTACATTGAGGACAATGTAAGAATTAAGTGTGGGGGGAATGATTTAGGATTTCTTTTATTTTTGTCTACTATTTTTTTTTTTATGAGTCTTTATTATAATTTTTAGTGTGTTTTAGTTCCTTTTTAATACAATGATGAGATATGAATTGCATAAGTCTCAAACAGAGTTATTAGTGAGAAGATTTTCATGAGAATTGAGCTTGATATCATTTTTTTTTATGAGCCAATGTTAATATGATATGTTGATTGAGAAAGAAGCATGTTTCGACTTAATCTGACTTGTATAATCATCCTTGTGAGTTTTTGAGCCTATAATGATTGATGCATTATACAAATCAATCTAATTTCTTTCTTGAGTGCTCTTATGATTACAGGATTCTCTAGAACTTGCTTTAAACCGTTTGAGACTATATTGATACATGTGACAACATGAATATGATAGAGGCATTAGGATTTTTAGCCAGAGCCAAACAGCCATCCCTTATTGATGTTCCAAGAGAACACACCCTTAGTGAACCAATTTGAGCCTACATTGAATAAGCTATCTCTTTGGTAACCATAACTTGTCCCTAACCTAAATATACTTATATCTTTACCTTTGTTCCAAAGATGAATTAGCATGTTTTGAGACAAGTTGCAAAGACAAGGGATATTTTTAGTTAAAAATTTGGGTTAGAAACAAGAAATAAGTGTGGGGGGGAAAGAAAAGAAAAGTCAAAAAAAAAAAAAATGGAATACTGGCAAATACATTCAAAAAAAATATATATATGAATCATCTCTTGAATTTTGGGAAAAAGAAAAAGATGTTACAAAGTTGTTCAGAATGAAGAAAAGGCCCAACATAAATATCCGGCCTAGGTGACTATGTACTTGTAAAGAGTTTTGAGAAGTTTCTTTGTATGATCTTTTTATGTCTCTAAACTTTATGAACTCTTTGGAACCTTTGTGATATCTTTATCCTTTTGTTCTTCAACCACATTACAAACCCCTTGGCCCCATTACAACCTTGATTAAAGACCTCTTGATTCATGAAGTTGTATGATCTAAATAGTGGAGAATAGGTGGACAAGCAAGAATATGGTAGAACTGTTTTCATGAGATTGATTGAGTGTAAATACTTCACCACTACTTTAAAGAGTGAAAATCATGAGGGTATCCCTTGTGAGAAGTTGAGATTAAATTTGAACATGCAATATTTTGATTGAGATATGTTATGCTAATATTGGCTTAACTCAAACAATTTACATTCAAGCATGATTTTTTGTGAAATTCTTTAAGCTATTGATTAGTTTATAAGACTTGTTCAAATATTGTATCTAATTTGTATTGAAAGGATTAGGAGTAAATATTTTTAGTATATGCAGTTTATTTATATTTTAGTTTTTCAATGTTTGTGGGTATCGTTCTAGTAAACCCTCACGAGACTAAACTCGTCCACTAGGGACACCTAGGGGTTTAAAGGCTTGTGTCACATGCTAAGTGCCACCGTGATTTCCTACGAAAATGGATTAGATTAGATTTTCTTATTTTATTTTTATTGAGTCGTTGCTAGGGACTAGCAACAATCTAAGTGTGGGGGTGTGATAACTCGTATAATTATATAGTTTTTAGTTATGTTTTATTAATGTTTTGTGTCAAATACGAGTTATTATTGTTTAGTCTAATTGTGTTTATGATCTTTTATATTTTTATGTATTTTGGTGTTTTTCACAAGTTTCTTTGAGTGATTTCAGATTACTAGAATTAAGGGCAAATCCAGTTCAGTTTCAGTTCCGACACCTTTTGCCATATCAGCTATATCTCGAGTTTCACTGAAGCAATAAGGCTGAAATTTGTAGCCATGCAAAGCTAAGAGGCATATCTTTCTTTTTCATGTTTTACACTTCTTAAAACGGAGTCGTTTTCCCTAGCGAAATCGACCATCAAGTTGGCTGATGTGCAATGATGTCTGTGCTGACATGTTTTCGTATTATGCCCATATCTTCTTATCCACATCAGCAAATGAGCTGATTCCAACGGCTATGGTTCCGTAACTGATAGGGGAACCTTTGTCTAGAAGACCATGTGATCAGATCAGGCCTCCAATATTGAATAAATCGACCATCAAGGTGGCTGATGTGTAATGACATCTGTGCTGACATGTTTTCGTATTTTGCCCATATCTGCTTAACCACATCAGCAAATGAGCTGATTCCAACGGCTATGGTTCCGTAACTAATAGGGGAACCTTTTTCTAGAAGACCATGTGATCAGATCAGGCCTCCAATATTGACGAAATCGACCATCAAGTTGGCTGATCAAAATCGTCATATACCTACCTTTGAAATTTGTAAAGCTTGTCTCTTGTCATTTAGCCCTCCAAAATGTGTATAAATAGAGGGCCTTGGATGATTGTAAGGGATCATATTGTACATAGGTAGGATATTAGCCATTTTAATAAAATTCTCTAAGTTTTCTTCTTCTTTCTTTTCTCTAGTTTTCTTTCTTTTCTCTAGTTTTCTTTTTCTTTAGAGAGAGCAAGAGGTTGGATAATTAATATTCTTCCTCTTCTTCTTTCTTTCAATTATTTTCTTCTTAGATTTTCTTTAATTTTATGTTTATGTTTACAATGCCTATGCTAGGCTAAACTTCTATTTGGTTAAGGGTGATTTCAAAGCCCTAGACATGTTTTATAATTGATTTTCAGATTCTATCTATCATTAATTTTCTATCAAAGTTGCTTATGTTCTTCTACAAGAATTGTTCATGATGTTGTCTTGATTTATTTAGGTGTACAACTAGATAGATCTTGATAATTATCTATTGCTAGTCTAGGAGTCTTGATCCGTGTAATTGTCTTGATTTCCTATTCATAAGTGGCAATTTGTGATTAATGATTATGGTCAAGTTTTCAATAATTGCAAAGTGGAACATAACCTAAGTTGAACAATCCGAGCTTATGTGTTTGTTGCTTAGATCAACCTATCTTTCTCATCATAAAGCTGCCATTAAATTGAACTTAGAGAGCTTATTCTAGGTTGTTTGATGGTTAGAGATTAAATAGAGAGCTTGTTCTATTTAACGACAAACTAAGGAAAGATTGGGATAACAGAGCTTGTTGTTATCTACGGTTGTTAACTTTGATAGTTGGTTGATATTGATAGATCTGAAATTGATTCTTAATGATGTCTAGTGGTGGAGAATGAAACCTTAACCATATTTTTCATATTTGATTCTTCTTACTTATTTGTTTTCTTACTTTTAGTTTGCTTATTTTTTATATTTATTTTTATTGGCTGGTTATACCGCCTAATTTGTATATTAACTTTGTTTTATTTTTATTGGCTGGTTATACCGCCTAATTTAGTATATATATTTTTATTGGCTGGTTATACCGCCTAATTTAGTATATATATTTTTATTGGCTGGTTATACCGCCTTGCATCTTATTCTTATTATTTACTTTAGTTTAAATCTGGCTTCAAAAACCCCTTTTCTTTTATTGTTCTTGAATTTAAGTTTTAAACTATTAACTTATAAACTAAAACCCAATCCCTGAGGACTCGACCCTTGCTAACTACTATACTTACAATTTATCTTTTTAGTGCAAGGTTAAATAAGATACACTCTTTTGGGTGCATCACTATATTTTAGTGATACAAGGTTTTCCTTCATGTTAGTACGATGATAAGGAGTTATTAAGTACTAATCGGATGAAGCTCATGGAACATAATGGCCTTGCAAAGGAATTATATATAATTGTGAGATTCTTATGCATCAAAGTCATGTTTCTAAAATGGTTCCTGGTCATTGTATTGCTAAGACGGGGCATTGGCAATGCTCAAAGACTGGTACATGTTAAGCCTACTTACTTAGTAAGCAACTGATCTCACGTGTAGAAGTATATGAGATACTTTAGGATAACATGTAGGTGCTTGTCTGTTGAACAAGTTCACTGAACATGACCCGCTGTGAGAACTCCATTTGGTATTGTCACTCAAGTGTTTATGGAAACTTTCTCACGTGTCAGTCGTGTAAGTAGTCCTTTGACTTGTGATACCAGGTCATCTTGTATGGGGACTGTCATACTTTGATTCCATCACGAACGGGTCCCTAACACAGAATGATGCTTATTGTAGGGTGGTTTTGGGTATGACATGAACCATACGAAGATGGATGAGTGATCCAGAGAGGATTCACCACTTCAAGTGACATCGGAGACATATCTAATATGTTCTTAGCTTAAGTTAACTTGATGGAAACTCTGGCCAAAGTATGATGAATTTAGGAGATATAGTTTCTCTAAGTTCACAAAGTTAACCAATAGCTACAAGAACTAGTATGGATTGAACATGAGTAGACACTACACCATGCTCATGGTCTTTCCGGGATATTTGGTGAAAGGACCGAATTACACTGATAGACTCAACACGATAGGTTATATCGAGACTAACTTGACTCTCCAGTATTTAGGTGGTCATGATGGCTTGCTAGAGTCCGCTCATGATCTATGAGTATAAATTAATTAGATTAATTTATATTCATTGCCAACATATTGGAAGCCTAATGGGTCACACACAGAAAGGTGAATCTTAGATTAAAATGGAAAGAGCCTAATTGATTAATTTGAGAATTTAATCAATAGGGACTTAATTAAATAGTTTAATTAAGTGGAAGGACTTAAGGGCAAATACATCAAATACATAAGAGTTATTGTCCATAGTCCAAACCCTGGAGTGATTGCCGCCCCGTATAAAAGAAACATGATAGCTTGGTCGACCTCTCTATGGCCTCCCTAGCCGCATATGTGATATGCTTAGAGGCTTTGGTGTCTTTTTAATTTCTTGACTTCCTCCTTGCCTCTTCATGGATTGCTAGAGAGAAAAACATTTTCTTTCAAGAGAGCAAAGGCATAGAGTGAAGAAGAAAGAAGATCAAGATAATCCTTGAGGTTGGTGCATCAAACCCGAAGAAGAAAGAAGATCAAGATAATCCTTGAGGTTGATGCACCCAAAAGAGTGTATCTTATTTAACCTTGCACTAAAAAGATCAATTGTAAGTATAGTAGTTAGCAAGGGTCGAGTCCTCAGGGATTGGGTTTTAGTTTATAAGTTAATAGTTTAAAACTTAAATTCAAGAACAATAAAAGAAAAGGGTTTTTGAAGCCAGATTTAAACTAAAGTAAATAATAAGAATAAGATGCAAGGCGGTATAACCAGCCAATAAAAATATATATACTAAATTAGGCGGTATAACCAGCCAATAAAAATATATATACTAAATTAGGCGGTATAACCAGCCAATAAAAATAAAACAAAGTTAATATACAAATGAGGCGGTATAACCAGCCAATAAAAATAAATATAAAAAATAAGCAAACTAAAAGTAAGAAAACAAGTAAATAAGAAGAATCAAATATGAAAAATATGGTTAAGGTTTCATTCTCCACCACTAGACATCATTAAGAATCAATTTCAGATCTATCAATATCAACCAACTATCAAAGTTAACAACCGTAGATAACAACAAGCTCTGTTACCCCAATCTTTCCTTAGTTTGTCGTTAAATAGAACAAGCTCTCTATTTAATCTCTAACCATTAAACAACCTAGAATAAGCTCTCTAAATTCAATTTAATGGCAGCTTTATGATGAGAAAGATAGGTTGATCTAAGCAACAAACACATAAGCTCGGATTGTTCAACTTAGGTTATGTTCCACTTTGCAATTATTGAAAACTTGACCATAATCATTAATCACAAATTGCCACTTATGAATAGGAAATCAAGACAATTACACGGATCAAGACTCCTAAACTAGCAATAGATAATTATCAAGATCTATCTAGTTGTACACCTAAATAAATCAAGACAACATCATGAACAATTCTTGTAGAAGAACATAAGCAACTTTGATAGAAAATTAATGATAGATAGAATCTGAAAATCAATCACAAAACATGTCTAGGGCTTTGAAATCACCCTTAACCAAATAGAAGTTTAGCCTAGCATAGGCATTGTAAACATAAACATAAAATTAAAGAAAATCTAAGAAGAAAATAAAAGAAAGAAAGAAGAAGAGGAAGAATATTAATTATCCAACCTCTTGCTCTCTCTAAAGAAAAAGAAAACTAGAGAAAAGAAAGAAAACTAGAGAAAAGAAAGAAGAAGAAAACTTAGAGAATTTTATTAAAATGGCTAATATCCTACCTATGTACAATATGATCCTCTACAATCATCCAAGGCCCTCTATTTATACACATTTTGGAGGGCTAACTGACAAGAGACAAGCTTTACAAATTTCAAAGGTAGGTATAATAGGTGGGTGAATTTTTCTAACAATTTTCGTCATATTGTATGACAATTTTGATCAGCCAACTTGATGGTCGATTTCGTCAATGTTGGAGGCCTGATCTGATCACATGGTCTTCTAGAAAAAGGTTCCCCTATCAGTTACGGATCCATAGCCGTTGGAATCAGCTCATTTTCTGATGTGGATAAGCAGATATGGGCAAAATACGAAAACAGGTCAGCACAGACGTCATTGCACATCAGCCAATTTGATGGTCGATTTCGTCAATATTAGAGGCCTGATCGGATCATATGGTCTTCTAGACAAAGGTTCCCGTATCAGTTACGGATCCATAGCCATTGGAATCAGCTCATTTGCTGATGTGGATAAGCAGATATGGGCAAAATACGAAAACAGGTCAGCACAGACGTCATTGCACATCAGCCAACTTGATGGTCGATTTCGCTAGGGAAAACGACTCTGTTTCAAGAAGTGTAAAACATGAAAAAGATAGCTATGCCTCTTAGCTTTGCACGGATACAAATTTCAGCCTTATTGCTTCAGTGAAACTCCAGATATAGCTGATATGGAAAAAGGTGTCGGAACTGGAACTGAACTGGATTTGCCCTTAATTCTAGTAATCTGAAATCACTCAAAGAAACTTGTGAAAAAACACCAAATTACATAAAAATATAAAAGATCATAAACACAATTAGACTAAACAATAATAACTCGTATTTGACACAAAACAATAATAAAACATAACTAAAAACTATATAATTATACGAGTTATCACACCCCCACACTTAGATTGTTGCTAGTCCCTAGCAACGACTAAATAAAAATAAAATAAGAAAATCTAATCTAATCCATTTTCGTAGGAAATCACGGTGGAACTTAGCATGTGACACAAGCCTTTAAACCCCTAGGTGTCCCTAGTGGACGAGTTTAGTCTCGTGAGGGTTTACTAGAACGATACCCACAAACATTGAAAACATAAGAAAAACTAAAAATAATAATTATAACTAATCCTTCCAATATAAATTTGAGATAATCATTGGACAAGTCTTAAAAACTAATCAATAGCTTAAAGAAATTCACAAAAAATCTTGCTTGAATGTAAATAGTTTGAGTTAAGCCAATATTAACATAACATATTTCAATCAAAATAGTGCATGTTCAAATTTAATCTCAAGTTCTCACATGGGATACCCTCATGATTTTCACTCTTTAAAGTAGTGGTGAAGTGTTTACACTCAATCAATCTCATGAAAACAGTTCTACCATATTCTTGCTTGTCCACCTATTCTCCACTATTTAGATCATACAACTTCATGAATCAAGAGGTCTTTAATCAAGGTTGTAATGGGGCCAAGGGGTTTGTAATGTGGTTGAAGAACAAAAGGATAAAGATATCACAAAGGTTCCAAAGAGTTCATAAAGTTTAGAGACATAAAAAGATCATACAAAGAAACTTCTCAAAACTCTTTACAAGTACATAGTCACCTAGGCCGGATATTCATGTTGGGCCTTTTCTTCATTCTAAACAACTTTGTAACATCTTTTTCTTTTTCCACAAATTCAAGAGATGATTCATATTTTTTTTTTTACATAGGAATGTATTTGCCCGTATTCCAGTTCTTTTTCTCTTGACTTTTCTTTTCTTTTCCCCCCACACTTATTTCTTGTTTCTAACCCAAATTTTTAACTAAAAATATCACTTGTTTTTTTTTTTTTTTTTTTTTTTTTTGCAATATGTCTCAAAATATATAATCCATCTTTAGAACAAAGGTAAGGATATAAGTATATTTAGGCTAGGTGTAAGTTGTGGTTACCAATAAAACAGCATATTTAATGTAGGCTCAAATTGGCTCACTAGTGGGGATGTTCTCTTAGAACATTAATAATGGATGGCTGTTTGGCTCTGGTTATAATCCTAATGCCTCTATCATATTCATGTTGTCACATGTATCAATATAGTCTCAAACGGTTTAAAGCAAGTTCTAGAGAATCATGTAATCATAAGAGCACTCAAAAAAGAAATTAGATTGATTTGTATAATGCATCAATCATTATAGGCTCAAAAACTCACAAGGATGATTATACAAGTCAGATTAAGTCTAAACATGCTTCTTTCTCAATCAACATATCATATTAACATTGGCTCATAAAAAGGTTGACATCAAGCTCAATTCTCATGAAAATCTTCTCACTAATAAATCTGTTTTAGACTTATGCAATTCATATCTCATCATTGTATTAAAAAGGAACTAAAACACACTAAAAAAAAAATAATAATAATAATAAAGACTCATAAAAAAAAATAGTAGACAAAAATAAAAGAAATCCTAAATCATTCCCCCCACACTTAATTCTTACATTGTCCTCGATGTAAGTCTATTAACCCAAATGAAAGAATCATGTGTAAGAGAAAAGAACTAATAACATAAGAATAGGAACAACTAAGACTCAAAACAAAACAAACTCATGCAACCTAAATAATCCTAAAATACTAAACAAAAATTAACAAGTAAACATAAAAAGATTAAAATCAAACTGACAAGGTATGTCTCAAGTCTCCCTTACTCAGACCTTGTTCAGAATGAATATTTCTAAATTGCTTAAAACACAACAATTTTTTTTTTTTTTTTTTTTTTTTGAAAAGAAGAAATCAAGCTGACAAGGTATGTCTCAAGTCTCCCTTACTCAGACCTTGTTCAAAATGAATACTTCTAAATGGCTTAAAACACATCAAATTTTTTATTTTTTTTTTTAGCAAAATATGTCCCTTACCCCATACTAAAGGTAGAATTTAGGAGATATTACCTGCAGAGGTTGCTAACCACTTATTATAACTGAGACACAACAAACAAAATGTTAGATAATGTCACAAAGACAAAGTGCAATCAACTTAGGTTATGTTCCACTTTGCAATTATTGAAAACTTGACCATAATCATTAATCACAAATTGCCACTTATGAATAGGAAATCAAGACAATTACACGGATCAAGACTCCTAAACTAGCAATAGATAATTATCAAGATCTATCTAGTTGTACACCTAAATAAATCAAGACAACATCATGAACAATTCTTGTAGAAGAACATAAGCAACTTTGATAGAAAATTAATGATAGATAGAATCTGAAAATCAATCACAAAACATGTCTAGGGCTTTGAAATCACCCTTAACCAAATAGAAGTTTAGCCTAGCATAGGCATTGTAAACATAAACATAAAATTAAAGAAAATCTAAGAAGAAAATAAAAGAAAGAAAGAAGAAGAGGAAGAATATTAATTATCCAACCTCTTGCTCTCTCTAAAGAAAAAGAAAACTAGAGAAAAGAAAGAAAACTAGAGAAAAGAAAGAAGAAGAAAACTTAGAGAATTTTATTAAAATGGCTAATATCCTACCTATGTACAATATGATCCTCTACAATCATCCAAGGCCCTCTATTTATACACATTTTGGAGGGCTAAATGACAAGAGACAAGCTTTACAAATTTCAAAGGTAGGTATAATAGGTGGGTGAATTTTTCTAACAATTTTCGTCATATTGTATGACAATTTTGATCAGCCAACTTGATGGTCGATTTCGTCAATGTTGGAGGCCTGATCTGATCACATGGTCTTCTAGAAAAAGGTTCCCCTATCAGTTACGGATCCATAGTCGTTGGAATCAGCTCATTTTCTGATGTGGATAAGCAGATATGGGCAAAATACGAAAACAGGTCAGCACAGACGTCATTGCACATCAGCCAACTTGATGGTCGATTTCGTCAATATTAGAGGCCTGATCTGATCATATGGTCTTCTAGACAAAGGTTCCCGTATCAGTTACGGATCCATAGCCATTGGAATCAGCTCATTTGCTGATGTGGATAAGCAGATATGGGCAAAATACGAAAACAGGTCAGCACAGACGTCATTGCACATCAGCCAACTTGATGGTCGATTTCGCTAGGGAAAACGACTCCGTTTCAAGAAGTGTAAAACATGAAAAAGATAGCTATGCCTCTTAGCTTTGCACGGATACAAATTTCAGCCTTATTGCTTCAGTGAAACTCCAGATATAGCTGATATGGCAAAAGGTGTCGGAACTGGAACTGAACTGGATTTGCCCTTAATTCTAGTAATCTGAAATCACTCAAAGAAACTTGTGAAAAAACACCAAATTACATAAAAATATAAAAGATCATAAACACAATTAGACTAAACAATAATAACTCGTATTTGACACAAAACAATAATAAAACATAACTAAAAACTATATAATTATACGAGTTATCACTTCTTCTTGATGCTTGTGAAGCACTCGGCCATGGTATGTTTCGATGGAGAGTGATTTCTTGAAACCTAAACTACTAGCGTCATTTTCGGCAAGACTCCATTTCTACCTTATGAAGGTTTTCTTGATCATCTTGTGTGGATTACCATTAGAGGCCAGACACTTGTATGGCTTGAAGTCTCGGATTGACAACTTGGTGTTCAAGATTGAATGGGCTGTTTGTAAACTCAAGACTACTAGATCTTTGAGTTAAGGTATGATTTCTAATCATATGCATGCTTTATAATTACAAGATCGCATTAAAATTTTACAAGCATGATCTTATAAGATTCGACTATCTTTTTGTTTATTATTCTACTGCATTCATATTCTTCTTTAATTCGTTTATTGTTCGAGCATGAGGTCGAATCCGAACACCTGGCAACCCTGTCTAAACTGCCTGTTGATATTTCTTATATGCTTCCAAGTTGCATGGTGGTTAGAGCTTTTGATGGAACTAGACGAGAGGTAATGGGAACTATCGAGGTCTCGATGGAGATAGGTTCTTGTACCTATAAGGTGAATTTCTAAGTCATGGATACTACCCCATCCTACAATTTCTTGTGAGGAAGGCCTTGGATACATTCAGCAAGGGCTGTACCCTTATCTCTCCACCAAAAGGTGAAGTTTGTGATGGAGGGACGTTTGGTCACTGTGTTGGGAGAAGAGGACATCATAGCCTCTGTATCTACTGGTTCCCCTTACATTGAGCCAAACAAAGATGTTGTGGAATGCTTTTTTCGATCTTGGAGTTTGTAAATGCAGTATTCGTCACTGAGGGACGAAAAAATCCAAAACTGAAGTTGTCCAAGAATACAAGGTTAGGAGTAAGGACTACCGTGGGAAAGGGCTGCAAGGCTGGAAAAGGTCTTGGAAAGTATCTTCGGGGAATGGCCCGAGCAATTGAAATGGTTGGAAAGAAGGATCGGTTTGGTCTAGGATATCTTTCGAAGGCTTAAGAAAAGAGGAAACAAATGGAGAATAACCGATAAAGGAGAATGGCCCATCTCGCGGGTATGGATATTGAGTGGGAACCTATGACTTTCCCACCAATCCTTCACAGCTTTCGCTCAGCCAATTTTTTGTTCAGAGAAAAAAATTCTGATGATGTACTCATAATGATTGAACAAGTTTTCAAGAAGTTCAATGTGGATAAGGGTGAGCAGATACAGGATATGATGATCTGCATGACTGGGGAGGAAAGAATTGAAAGTAAGAATGCAAACTGGATGGTGCGACCTTGTCCACCAAGATATAGACTGACCAATTAGAGTGCGACCGAGCTACCCATAGTCTTTAGGTCTATTTCAAAGTAATACTTTAAAACAATCTTAATTATCTTTGCCCATGGATATTAAGAATTTTTTCTGTAATAGGGCTTTTGTTTAAAAAATTTCATTCAATAAATAACAAGCACAATGCATTTTCTTCATATTGATGTATCCATATTCTTTCATGCTATTTATTTTTTTCTTTGATTGTATATATATTTTCCTATATTGTTTCTTCCCCACCTATTTACAAGTGTACGGATGCGAAATATGAGGACCTTCCTGTCAGTAATTTTGAAATTGATTTTGAAAAACCCATTTGCATGTGTGATTTGGAGGCCAACAAAGATATTGAGGATTATGGTCTACCTTCGGACTTATTAAGAAAAATAGAACAAGAGGAGAAACAAGTACTTGCTCATAAGGAGCTATTGGAAATGATAAATTTGGGAAATGGTGAGGAGATAAAGGAGGTTAAAATTGGGACTACATTGTCATCATCAATAAAGGGTGAATTGATAGCCTTGCTCCAGGAATATGTAGATGTATTTGCATGGTCATACTAAGACATGCCAGGGTTGGATCTAGAAATTGTGGTTCATAAGCTCTCTTTAAGGCTCGAGTGCAAGCCAATTCAGCAAAAGTTGAGAAGAATGAGGCTGGACATGCTGTTAAAGATAAAAGAGGAAGTGAAGAAGTAGTTTGATGCTGGGTTCTTAAAGGTGGCAAAATATCCGGAATGAGTGGAAAATATTGTTCCAGTACCAAAGAAGGATGGCAAGGTACAAATGTGCATCGATTACCGAGATCTGAACAAGGCTAGTCCCAAAGATAATTTCCCTTTGCCTCACATCGATACTTTGGTGGATAATACGACGAAGAGTTCCTTGTTTTCTTTCATGGACGGATTGTCGGGATACAATCAGATTAAGATGGCACCGGAAGATATGGAGAAAACCACATTTGTTACAATGTGGGGAACATTCTGCTACAAGGTAATGCCGTTTGGGTTGAAGAATGCTGGGGCAACATATTAGAGAGCCATGGTAACCTTGTTTCATGATATGATGCATAAAGGAATTGAGGTCTATGTTGATGATATGATTGATAGTCACAAGAAGAAGAGGAGCATATTGCAAATCTTAACTCTTTGGAAGACTAAGAAAGTTTCGGCTCAAGCTAAACCCGGCAAATGCACTTTTGGAGTCACTTCGAGAAAATTGTTGGGTTTTGTTGTTAGCAAAAGAGGAATTGAGATTGATCCGGATAAAGTGAAGGCCATCCATAATTTGCCACCACCTCGTACACAAAAGAAAGTAAGAGGCTTTTTGGGAAGATTGAATTACATTGCTCGGTTTATTTCTCAGTTAACCGACAAATGTGATCCAATATTTAAGCTACTTCGAAAATGTGATCCAAGAGAATGGGATGAAGGGTGTCATATCGCTTTTGAAAAAGTTAAGCATTATCTATCAAACCCACCAATATTAATGCCACCTGTTCCGGATAAACCAATGATACTGTATTTATCAGTATTTGAGAGATCCATGGCTTGTGCCTTGGAGCAACATGATGAGACTGGGAAGAAAGAACAAGCGATTTACTACCTCAGCAAGAAGTTTACAGATTATGAGCTGAAATATTCGTCGATAGAAAAGTTGTGTTGTGCTTAGCTTGGACTGTTCGGAGGCTCAAACAGTACATGTTGTACCACACGACGTGGTTGATTGCCAAGCTAGATCCAATCAAGTACATGTTGGAAGCACCTTCTTTGTTAGGGAGGACAGCAAGATGGCAAGTTTTGTTGTCAGAGTACGACATTGTATATGTAAGTCAGAAAGCTATAAAGGGTAGTGCAGTAGCCGAGTTCTTAGCAAGTCACGCAGTGGAAGATTATAAGCCTCTGAACTTTGATTTCTCGGATGAAGACTTGATGTGCGTCTCGCAAGAAGATGAGATTCCCTCTAAAAAAAATATGGAAAATGTACTTTGATGGGGCATCCAATGCTATGGGCACGAAATTGGTGCAGTCCTCATATCCCCATAAGAAGATTATTATGCTTTCACTGCTAGATTGGATTTTGATTATACAAACAATACTGCAAAATACGAGGCATGTACTATAGGCCTACGTGTTGTCGTAGACAAAAAGATCAAAAAATTAGAGGTTTTTGGAGACTCAGCTTTAGTGATATATCAATTGCGCAGAGAATGGGAAACCCGAGATGCAAAGTTAATCCTATACCGAGAACTCATACTGAGTTTATTGGAAGAGTTTGAAAAAGTAAATTTCAATTACTTTCCCCGAGAAGAAAATCGAATGGCGGATGCTCTGGCTACTTTGTCATCAATATTTAAAGTGAATGAAGGGGCTGAAGTTGTGCTGATCAAGATAAGCATATATGAGTCTCCTGCCCACTGCTTGAGTATCGAAAAAGAAGCAGATGGTCTCCCTTGGTATAATGACATCTTTCAGTACATCAAGAGTCAACAGTATCCAGAACGAGCAACAGAAAACGACAAGAGGACTCTGAGAAGGTTAGCAATGGGTTTTGTTCTAGATGGTGAGATTCTCTACAAGAAAGGGAAAGACCAAGTCTTATTGAGATGTGTCGGATCTGCCAAAGCTCGGAGAATCATAGAGGAAGTCCATGAAGGAATATGTGGCACCCATGCCAATTGTCACATGCTTGCTAAGCAGATTACGAGGGCAGGATATTATTGGTTGACGATGGAAAGAGATTATATCAGTTATTCCCAGAAGTGACATAAATGCCAGATATATGCAGATAAGATCCATATGCCGCCATCGCCAATGCATGTCATGACCGTACCATGGCCATTCTCAATGTGGGGAATGGATATGATGGGCCTATTACCCTGAAAGCTTCAAATGGGCATCGTTTCATCTTGGTGGCCATAGATTATTTCACAAAGTGGTAGAAGCTGTTTCTTATACGAATGTAACAAAGTCGGTGGTATATAGATTTGCTAAGAAAGAAATCATATGCCGATATGGATTGCCAGCAAGAATTATTTTAGATATTGCTCTCAATCTGAATAATAAGATGATGAGAGAAGTGTGTACTCAGTTCAAGATCACGCATCCCAATTCGGCACCTTATCGTCCGAAGATGAATGAGGAAGTAGAAGCAGCCAACAAAAACATCAAGAAGATTGTTGAGAAGATGACTGATGTGTACAAGGATTGGCATGAGATCTTGCCTTTTGCTCTTCATGCATACCGTACCTCAGTTCGCATACCTACAGGGGCAACGTCATTTTCTTTGGTATACGGGATAGAAGCAGTGCTACCTATTGAAGTTGAAATCACTTCACTTCGGGTTTTGATGGAGGTTGACCTAGAAGAGGCGGAATGGATTAGAGCTCGTTATGAACAGCTAAATCTCATTGAGGAGAAAAGATTGAAGACAATTTTTCATGGGCAGTTGTATCAAAAAAGGATGATTCGAGCTCACAACAAGAAGGTTCGCCCTAGACAGTTTCGAGAAGGGGAGTTGGTACTAAGGAAAATTCTCCCTATCATGAAGGATCCGCGAGGGAAATGGGCTCCAAATTGGGAAGAACCCTATGTGGTAAAAAGAGCTTTTTCTGGAGGAGCATTGATTCTAACTCGGATGGACGGGGATGATTTGAGAAATCCCGTGAATGCAGATGAATTGAAGAAGTATTATGCTTGAAGAAAAAAAAGAAAAAGAAAAGGTGTGATGCTACACATGGAAATTCGAATGATTCCAAGTGTAAAAATGGAAATTCTATATATCTATCTCCCCTAAGAATTGCTTTTCAATGAGAATATTCATACTTGATATGATGAATGGATATCTTTCATATTCCCTTCACTAAGAAGAAATTATCCCTAGTCACCCCTTTGAGCCTTAAGAATTATTTCTTTCTTTGAACCTTGATCAAGGATCACCCTCTACACTAGATGACAGATGCAAGGAAAAATAATCAAAAACATGGCAAAAAAAGAAAAGCCATCGAAAAATGTGAAATCAAAGAATAGCAAATGAAAGCCAGCAATGAAAGAAAAAAGATAAGATAAGAAAGTCTAAAAAAGGACAAATGTTTCAAGAATGAATTCTCCTCAAGAAATGATCCTTGATCCAATCACCCTTAAACACACTTTGAGCCTATTTATCTTTTCTTTTTAAACCCGAACCTTGGCCTACATTACATGCTTTAAAAGTCCATTTTCATCAAGCATGGATATTTAATTTGGAAGGTTTTTCTCATAATTCATCTCATCTTTTGAATTTACATTTTTTACCTTGGAAGCATTTAGAATTCTCAGATACATGGTAGAATACAAGAAAAAGATAAAATGGAAATGAAAAAAGAATGTAAAAGGAGAGGTTTAAGCCGAAAACCCGTAAAGGGCGACTAAATACCAAATTGGGGACACTTGAGTTGAAAACCCGCAAAGGGCGGCTCAAGTACTGATTAAGGTTTGAATCAATGCTCCGTGTAAAGGGGAAGAAAATATTTCAAAATCAAAGGAAAGTGGAAAAAACTCAGTTCGACGTAACTACGAAAGCCGAGGGATTACCCAAGTAAATTGCTCATTCAAAAGAAGTTTCAGATGGTTTGAAAGAGGGTCCAAGATATTTCGCATCCGGGGCATCTACAACCTATAACTTTACATTTGTTTCTTATATCCTTGATATTCACTTTTACCATTTTACAACATTTGTTGCAATAAATTCTTGTTATCCTTCTTATGATATTTGCTTGTTTCATATTTTCTTTCATACATTTTTGAGATTGCATTTGTTTGTTATTAAATTGAATGATGATTAGTAAACATAAAAATCTTTAAATAAAGGATTATAGAGTATTACTAAGGAGTAGATTTAAATCTTAGAAGAGGTTTGGAAACCACTAATCTTGATGAGAAGTTCACCAAGTAAAGGTAAAAGTAAATGTGTTGGAGACTCCGTCATGAAGTTGGAAAATTTGTGAATTTCAGCGAAGTCAGAAACTAGGACTATTTGACAATTTATCTTGAGTGAAAGGTTCCTTAAGTGGGGCATCAGTGAACAATTGAAGACTCCGTCATGAAGTCAGATAATCTGTGAACTTCAAAGAAACCATGGATTAGAAATCATGACATAATCATTTGATTGCGTTCATCTTTAGGAAACATACAAGCATTTGCAAAGCATGTCATTCTCATCATTGCATTTAGCTAACATTGCAGGAATGAGGAAAACTTTGGCTTCCCCAAATCGAACTCGTTTTGCTTCTCAAATGAGTCGAGCCCCGAGACCGCCGTCAAGGTATGTTCATTTCATTTTCAAGTTAAATTTATTTTTTCCAAATAAATCAAACCCATGATCATTCTTAGTATTTCCTTTTATTTTAAATCGGATTCATTCTGCTTCTCAAATGAGTCGAGCCCCGAGACCATCGTCGAGGTATTTGCCTTTGTTTTAAATCAAATTCATTCTGCTTCTCAAATGAGTCGAGCCCCGAGACCATCGTCGAGGTATTTCCTCTTGTTTTAAATCGAATTCATTCTGCTTCTCAAATGAGTCGAGCCCCGTGACCATCATCGAGGTATTTTTTTTTGTTTTCAAATCGAACTCGTTCTGCTTCTCAAATGAGTCGAGCCCTGAGACCATCGTCAAGGTATTTCCTTTTGTTTTAAAATCGAACTCGTTTTGCTTCTCAAATGAGTCGAGCCTTGGGGTCGTCAAGGTATTTTCTGTTTAAATCATGGATAAGACCTCCGGGCACCATTCTTAAGACCTCCGAGCATCATTTCTAAAGTCGCATATAGCGTAATTCCAAATCATGGATCAGACCTCCGAGAATCGTTTTTAAAGACCTCGGGCATAATTACTCAAAATCATGGATAAGACCTCCAGGCGCCATATTCAGAAAGTACCTCTGGTTTCACCCAGGTCTTTTTTCGACTTCTGGTTTCGCCCAAGTCATCACCTCGAAAATCATCTATGGTTTCGCCTAGATAACTTTTCGACTTCTAGCTTCACCCAAGTCATCACCTTGAACATTATCTATGGTTTCGCCTAGATAACTTTTCTGCTTCTGGTTTCGCCCAAGTCATCACCTTGAAAATTATCTATGGTTTCGCCTAGATAACTTTTCGACTTCTGGTTTCACCCAAGTCATCAATTTGCAAATCGACCTCGTTTCCTTAAGACGGGTCGAGCCTTGATTAGTCAAGGAACTCAATTTAAGGACAAAATCTTCAATTTACAGCTTTTTTAAAACCAAAAAAAAAAATGAATGAAAAAGTGAGAAAAGAAAAAATGATGATGAATGAAACTCCCTTTCTCTTTTCGTCACATATGGTTTCAAAAACCGAAAAAAATTAGTGTTTGTTTATCTTTACTCGATTCCTGATTCTCAGCAATAAACAAAGAAGGGTAGTTGTAGACACTTAATTTTGTCCAGACCACTAAATCAGGTATATTTTCTTCCTAAATTGATGTTTCAGAATGCAAAAAGGCTTTTCTCATCCTGCAGGTGGTACTCCGAGACTTAGTCTAAGAAAGCAGAAAGAAAAAGTCAATCTTGAAAAAGTCAACCCCAAAAAGTCAACCCCAAAAAGTCAATTACTAAAAAAGTCAACCTACTTTCAAAATCAAGATTTGAAGTTCAATTGAAAAATGGTGAAAGAATTTTGATAATCCGAGGTTTACATTGAAAGATATGGAGTTTGAAAGATGGGTTACGGAGATTCAGAAGAAAGGAAACCCTAGTTCAGACAATTTGGGGAACGTGCTTAAACGATCAAATTGGTCAAAATTGGAGGTTCCAAATGAAAAATAAGCACTGAATACAAGTAATGGAGAAGCCATTTGGAAGAAAAACTAAAGGAAAAGTCAATTCGAAATAAAACCGAGAATTAGGGTTTTTAGTGGATTTTGGTAAAATTGGGGAAAATTGCAGAAATGGCCTAATTCGGTAAAACTAAAGCCCCAAATTGATGAGGAGTGAGTAAACAAGGATAGCCCAAGGCTCAGTTTGAAGAAATTCTGAGAAAATAGCTAATTGGAGAAAAAAATGGAAAAACGAGGAAATTCTCGATAGTGAAGAAAGGAAAAACCAAATCGTAGGGGAATTTGATGGTAAAAATTGAGCATTTTCGGACCAACTCCAATGTCCTAGAAAAAGAAAATCTGAAAATCGAACTTGTTTTGAGCAAAACCGGACTTCAGAGGCAAAAGGGCAGAACTGGAAAATCCTGAAAAAAAATACCAAATGAGCTCCAAAAATTCTAGAAGTTTGTAAATCTAATTCTTAAATCATTTGGAAGAGATTGGCAAAAGAAAATCCGGATTTGGAGCTCGTTTTCAAAATGGCAAATCTCGGGCCTACTATGCTGAAATTCAAGAAGATAAATTCCAAAAAATTGGCAAATGAGCTTAGAAAGTTTTGAAAATTTGTAGATCTCACCTTAAATTTATTTGAAAGATATTGGTGAAGAAAAATCCAGATTTGGAGCTCGTTTACAAAATGGTAAAAGTTCAGGTGCACAAAAGGGCAATTTTTGAAGAAAAAAGTAAAAAATAGTAAATGGGCTCAGAAAATTTTGAAAACTTCCAGAATTCAATTTTTTATCATTTCAAAAGTATTGAAAAAAGAAAATTTCAATTTGGAGTCCGTTTGCTATATATTTAGGTCCGGGAGTCAAAAGGTCATTTTAACGAAGAAACCAAAAAAGGCCTTTCTTGCAGCCGGCCAAAGCCCATGGAGGATGGATATTTTCTGATTTTTTAGATCTAAGGGCCAAGAGAGAAGAGGAAGGTAGTTATTTTTGTGATCAAGCCTTTGAATTTGCAACACATGGACCAATGGATGGATAGGGATGATGTCATATTTATGATCCTATTTATGACATCAGCTTCATGACATCATATTTAGGAGATGATTATTCCAATCTAAGGGTGAGAATTCTACATAGAAAGCACCTTGGATTGAAGACCATTGGATCAAATTTGGCTAAAAAATTCTAGAACTCCTACACTCTTCCATATGCCAACCGGCCATCACTAAGGGGAGGGGGTCTCTTTCATTTTTTTCACTCTTGCTTGGCTTATTTCTTTCCATTTTTGAAAAGCAAATAGAAAGTTTAGAAAGGCAAAGAAAGTAAGAAGAGGAAAAGCTTGCAATATAGCTTTTAGAGGTAGCTAAAAGCACCATACTCTTGCACTTTTTTTGCATTTCCATCCTTGATTTGCTATTTTCATTTGATATTTGGTGAGTTTCTTTTAATTTTAATTTTAAAATAAGTGTTTTTAAGCTTCTTTTTCAAGTTCTTCTTTTATACTTTCTTGAAAAAAACAAATTTTCTCCATGTTTTAGAAGTGGCCGAATGGCCTTGTTTTTTAAAATGGTTGATGTTTTCTTTTATTTCATGTTGCTTGTGATGCTTAGCATGTTTTGATGTTCTCTTTTTCTAAAAATAACTAAAGCATGGAATTTGTTTTGATCTTTCTACTTACTTACCTTTTTTTTAATTATTTCATCTTATATTCATGTTTACTTTCCTTGTTTACATTTTTTGATTTTCTGTTTTCAAAATGTTTAAGTTTGTTCATGATTTGCATTTTACTATTCTATGTGTTTGTGAAAATGTCTAGTTGTGTTCATGCTTTTACTTTATATTTGCATGTTTTAGCATGTTTCTTCTTTGGCCTTGCATTTAGTGTGCCATGTGTTTGTAAAAATGCCATGACTATTTTGAGCCATAGACCATTCGGCTACCTCCCCCATTTTATGTCTCCTAGGTGCATTTTCATCATGCTAGTTGATAGGTTTACATTTCCATGCCTAGACTTTGTGTATTTTGATTTAGCATACTATGTGTTTGTGTTATTACCATGCATTCTTTAGGTCTAGGTTTCATTTGCATTGCCATGCATTTCATGCATGTTTAGACCTAGGTTGCATTTATTGCCATGCAAGTTCATTTGAGGACTAGGCCATATTCTCTATGCCATGCATTTTTCATGTCATTTAGATTTTAAATCATGCATTTCATGCATATCATATCATGCAACATGATTTGTGACTTAGACCAATTAATGGCTCAAAGTCATGTTCACTTGAGCATACTTGTGGAAAATTAAAGAGTTGTCAAATTGATTATTCTACCTTTGTGATTTTTTTTACTCAGCCAATTTTTGTCTAAATTTTTAGAAGTTTTAGCTATTGTTTGTTGGTCCTTAAGAGAGTCTCCAATATTTTTACTTTGTTTTTTAAATGATTTTATCAAAGGCAAAAAAATGTGTTTTTGCAAAACAGTTTTCACCCAGTATTCTGACTTTCCCGATTTTTCTGGGAAGTTATCTTTAATCAAAAAATTAAGCCAATTTTTTTCATGTAGTTTTACATGTTCTGAGTCTCCAATATATTTCTTTTAGATTTTTTTGAAATTTTAAAAATAGGTTAAAAAATCATGTTTTAAAACTGGAGAGTAGATTCAGATTTGAATTTGAGGAAAAATTATTTTTCTGTTTTGGCTAAGTTACTTAGAGGGGGCTGATTAGGAAATTTGGCTACTGTCTTAGGGTGGTTTCTAGGCCATTTTATTTTAAAAAATGATTTTATAGAGTTCGGGCCAAGGGTGGTCGAGTTCGGGATTTTAAACTTAGAAAATTATAGCCATTTTTAAAGGGAATTCGGCTAGGGTTTAATTTTCATCCAAGATTTTAAAAATTGTTTTCAACTAATCACAAAGTATTTTGATTTTAGAAAAATTAATTTGATATATTTTTCTAAGGTAGCCGGATATCTTTTTAGGTATACGATTTCCTTATTTAAAGGAAAAAATACACTTTCATGCATTGCATTTTTCATATTCAAGCATATTGTATAATATATGATTTTTGCTATGATAATTTCTATGGCATTGTTATTATTTTGATTTATATTTTATGATGTTATATTGTTTGTCATATGGTTTTGAATATTTCATGTTATCCTATGCTTTTTATTTAGTCATTATTTTTGTCACATCATTTAGCATATACTATGTTCATGCATTATTATTTTTATTTTCATGCATATTTCATGATAGCATTATTTTATGTTTCATATCATTTCATGTGACTTAGACTATATTCCATGTCATATAGATTAAATTATTTAAAAAATGTCATGTCATTTAAATTTGCTATGTTACTTGGGACATATCATTTCATTTAGAATATATTATGTCACATAGGTTATTCATTTCATTTAGAATATATTATGTCACATAGGTTAATCATTTCATTAGAATATATTATGTCACATAGGTTATTTCATTTCATCTAGAATATGCTATATTATTTAAATTATATCATATCATATCATTTAGGTTGCATTATATTATCTAGACTTTGTTATATCATCTTTACTATGTCATACATATTCATGTTCATATTGTTTTTTTAAATGTTTTGAAAAAGATAATGATTTTCAATAAAATAAAGATATTCCCTAGTTAAAATAATTCATAGGTTCTCTACCGGGTTTGCTGGAGAGAACATCATCAATTATCATTAATAAAGGAATATCTTTCTTTCAAAAAAAGAGAATGATTCAGAAGATTTTCCAAATAAATAAAAATTTCTATATTTTGCCAATTTTATTGGGGAATATAGGAAAATTTTGAATTAATAAATTTCGGATCATTTTCAATTAAAAATAGAATTATTTTTCTTTAAATTGGGAATTAACTTGAAATACTAAATTTAAAACCGACTTTTTACCGAGACTTGAGATAACACACGATTAATAAGGTACCATTTTTATACGGGCGTTGTGGGGGTGCTAATCCTTTCCCGCGCGTAATCGAGTCCCAAACCTGATTCTTCGATTTTCTCTGGTTTAAAACGCAGACTTGAAATTGGTTTTAAAAATATTTTAATTAATTTTAAAATATTTTACAAAACTGATTTTAATAGGTGGCCGATCACACCTAGCTAAAAAAGATTGGTGGCTACTCCATGTCTTTTTCAAGGTCATTTTCAAAACCTTCATTTTTCAAGAGGAATTAAGTCAACTTTTCCTCAGTTTTTTTTTAATGTCACGCTTAACGAATATAAAGTCTTGCAATGAGACTTGTTATTTTTTGCGACACGTATCAAACCATCGACATTTAAAAAGTACGACCCAATTTTCCACACCAAAATATTCTAACTCCACAATATCTAACAACATTTTATAAAAGTCATGCGAAGAATCATTATAACAGTTGCCTTTCACACAAACACCGCTATTCATGGTTTTCCGATTTTGTCCATAATCTAATGTATGAAACTTGAAACCATTAACGAAATATCACCAACCCATACGTCTTGGACCATGAGATAACTCAACTATACGAGAGTTATGTTTAATTGAACCTTGCTGAACCTATGAACAATAACGAAAAACAATATCATAGAATATCAAATTGTATCAAACAATAGCAAACCATTTTCTAAATCTAGCTGCACAAACTTTCTCCAACTCTCCACCAGTAATGTTCAGTGCATCGATTTTTAGTATCTCATCAAACATCCTAAAATTGAATTACAAAATGAGTTACTATATATTTATTATATAATGTAATGTCCAAATATATAATTAAACAACAGTAAATCTCTTACTCAATATAAGGTATGACTTACTCGCAATTCATTAATACATATAATTCAGCTGCATCGTACTCATCGTGCTCTAAGTAACGATCCTTTGTTTTTTTCGGACCAAAAGATTTCCTTAGATGTGTTAAAATTGAGAGTCGTCCCATCCAATCGACATCTCCTCCATCATCTTTTCGAGGCACCTGAGTAAATATTGTTTCAACATTTGGTTCAAAATATAAGGCGCAGAATAATAAAATTTCTTCTATTATATACGCCTCAACTATTGACCCTTCCACACAAGCGAGATTTTTCACTTTTCTCTTTAGATAACGTAAAAATCTAAGAATCATAAACGAATAATAAATTAGCAAATGTTCAATTCAATGGAGTAAATAATAAATAAATTACGTACATCCTTTAATATCTTTCGAATGGATACATCCATCGATAATGGACCGATCCACCAACTTTTGCCTCATAAGGTACGTGAATAGGCAAATGTTCTATTGAACCAAAAAATGCGGGAGGAAATATCTTTTCCAACTTGCAAATGGTCTCAACAATATTCGTTTCCAACAACTCCATCTGGTCGACATGAATTTCTGTAGAGCATAAATCTCTGAAAAAATTGAGATAGCTCTGTAATTGCATACCAAATTGTTTTAGGTACCAAATACCGAAACGCAATTGGAAGCAATTGCTGCATAAAAATATGACAATCATGACTTTTCATGCCATAAAACCTCCCATCAACCACATTTGCACAAAGGCAAACATCGAGAAGTCGTAATTCTTTTACCTATGGACAAACTCTTGTTTGATCTTCCTTGTTTAATGTGTAACTGGCTTTAGGCTTGTATGTTTTTCCATTGCTTTTCACCAATTCTAATTCCGACCTTTTGCAAAGCAACGGTATATCCATTCTAGCTTTCATATTGTCTTTTGTTTTGCCCTTAACATCCATCATTGTGTTGAACACGTTATCAAACACATTTTCTCAATATGCATCATTTCCAAATTATGCCGAATGAGATTGGTATGCCAATAAGGTTTCTGTAGAGCATAAATCTCTAAAAAAAATGAGATAGCTCCTTAATTGCATACCAAATTGTTTTAGGTACCAAATCCCGAAACGCAATTGGAAGTAGTTGCTGCATAAAAATATGATAATCATGACTTTTCATGCCATAAAACCTCCAATCAACCACATTTGCACAAAGCCCAATATTCGAGGCAAATCCATCGGGAAGTCGTAATTCTTATACCCATGGACAAACTCTTTTTTGATCTTCCTTGTTTAATGTGTAACTGGCTTTAGGCTTGTATGTTTTTCCATTGCTTTCCACCAATTCTAATTCTGACCTTTTGCAAAGCAACGGTATATCCATTCTAGCCTTTATATTGTCTTTTTGTTTTTCCCTTGACATCCGTCATTGTGTTGAAAATGTTATCAAACACATTTTCTCAATATGCATCACATCCAAATTATGCCGAATGAGATTGGTAGGCCAATAAGGTAACTCCCAAAAAATACTGTTTTTCGTCCAATTATGACATTCCCCGAATCCAATCAACTTTTGTTCACATGATTTACTCCCAAATGTGATATTCAGAATGCAATCTATCCTTCCCACAATTGCCTCACCGGATAATCGCTCAATTGGAGAGTCATGCTCAACTCTTCGACAAATTTATCTCTTTTTCTTCTAAAAGGATGATTTGAAGGCAAGAATTGTTGATGACAATAAAAAAAAAAAAAAAAACATGGTTTTTTGCCATAATACAATCTGAAAGACTTAACTTCTTCCATACAATAAGGACAAGCTAATCTTTCGTGTGTGCTCCATCCTAATAACATGACGTAAGCAGGGAAGTCATTAATCGTCCATAACAATGCAGCCCTTAATACAAAATTTTCTCTCCTATGCCCCTCATAAGTCGGAACACCATGATTCCACAATAATTTCAACCCATCTATCAAAGGTCTGAGAAAAACATCAATGTTCTATGATGGACTATTTGGACCCGGAATTACCATATTAAGAAGCAAATATTGTTGCTTCATACACATCCATGGTGGTAAATTATATACACAAAGCATTACCGACCAACAAGAGTATGGTTTGGTTGCCTGAGTAAACGGACATAACACATCTGCACACAAACCCAATCTAACATTTCGAGATTCCACTGCAAAAGACGGATGCGTACGATTGAAGTCTTGCCAAGCTTCACCATCAACTGGTGAATCAACACTCTATCATCCCTTTGGTTATACGCATGCCATGTCATGTTTTCAGCTGTTACCTTTGACATATAAAATCTTTGCAATCTCATAATCAGTGGCAAATAACGGAGAATCTTATAAGGAATTTTCTTTGACTTCCTAACACTTCAGTGCTCGATTTATATCGAGGATGGCCACATACCAAACAAAATTCTAAGTGGATCGACTCGTTATAAAACAACATGCAATTGTTGTTGCATGCATGTATCTTGACATAGTCCAATCCAAATTTGGCCATCTTTTTCTTCATTCTGTAAAAATTATCAAGTAAGTTGTCACTTTCTGGCAACATCCCTTTTATCATAATCATCAAACGATTGAAACACGATTCACTCATGTTAAATTTTAAATTCACATTTAATAGTTGTGACACAGCAGATATATTTGTGTGTTTCTTACATCCTGACCACAACGGTTCATCTGCTTCGTTCAACAAAGAATAAAAATTTATTGACTTTAAATTTGGTTGCTCATCTTGAACCATGGTGTCATCAACATTGTAGTTACCACCTAAATTGAGATTCGGATTAACAGTATCCATAAACATTCTAGCATAAGGATTATCTCTTTCAACATCACTTATCGTCTCCATTTCATCATTACGCATCCTTGATGACTGACCTTAATGAATTTCACCATGTGTATCCCAAATCAAGTAATTCTCAATATACCCTCTATAATACAAATGCTTACACAATACATCAATTTCAACATAAGGGCATCTAATTTTATTGTCTTTTACGTACTCACTGTGAGCAAATGCAAAAGCTAAGAATTCTTCAACTCCATTCAAATAATCATTACTAATATATTCCTCTTTGTACAACCTCCTATACATCCAAGATTTATCGTGGTCCATTGTGTAAGCCTAAGTAAGCTATCAACAATACAATAACAAAATAAATACAATGACACAATAACACAATAATCACAATGACACAATAAACACAATAATCAGAATGACACAATAAATTATGTATCACAATAATCACAATAATACATTAACTAAAAACATTTGATAAAATTTCATAAAAACATATTATACAATTCCATAATAAACATATCATAAAATTTCATAATAACAAATTATACAATTTGATAAATAAACTAATAAGTAATTAACAATTACACAAGTAAAACACATATTTATTTATAAATAAATACATTTTTTATAAATTACATAATATATTCTTAACAAAAACAATAACAACTAAAACACATATCTTTTATAAATAATTTTTCTCTAAATATTACATATGAAATTATACTAACAATAATAATTTTATTTTAACAATAATATTTTTAGACTAAACAGAATAACAACATTAATTACACAATTTAACAAAAAAAAAATTATATAATAAAATTTTAGAAAATTTTAAATTCAATAAAATGTAAAATATAAACTTATATCAACAAATTGATGGAAATGGTGCTTCCATAATTTTCCTGCACAAAGAAGTTAAATCTATTACATTTATTTGAATAAAAAAATATTAATGAAGAGAAGATAAGAGAAGAGAGATTTACTAGGCACGCGGCGGCGACGACGGACGACACTTCTGGGCTAAGTTCGGTCGAAAGGGTGGTCGGTGGGAGGAGGAGAGGAAAGAAGGGAGAAAAGAGAAGAAAATAAGAAATAAGGGAGAAGAGGAAAGTCTCGGGCATATTAATTATGCCCGAGACTATTACCAACGGAAATTCTGTCGGTAAACTTTGATTCCCTTTTCAAACTTTTTCGACAAAATTTTTCGTCGAAATTCACCAATATCGACGAATATTTCGTCGAAAAATACCACGTTCCGTCGAAAATGTATTTCCGATGTATTCGAAAATAAAATTTGACAATTAATTGTTTTATTTGTAAAAATTTAATAAAAAACTAGCTTTTTTTAGCGACGAAAAATCCGTCGCTAGAAAAAATAGATCCGTTGGTAATACTTTGGCGGGAAGCTAAATGATTCTCGCTAAAATATTATTGACGGAAATCACCAACAGAATATTTCAGTCGTTAAATTTCCGTCGGTTGATGCACCCAAAAGAGTGTATCTTATTTAACCTTGCACTAAAAAGATCAATTGTAAATATAGTAGTTAGCAAGGGTCGAGTCCTCAGGGTTTGGGTTTTAGTTTATAAGTTAATAGTTTAAAACTTAAATTCAAGAACAATAAAAGAAAAGGGGTTTTTGAAATCAGATTTAAACTAAAGTAAATAATAAGAATGAGAAAACAAGTAATTAAGAATAATCAAATATTAAAAATATGGTTAAGGTTTCATTCTCCACCACTAGACATCATTAAGAATCAATTTCATATCTATCAGCATTAATTAGCTATCAAAGTTAACAACCGTAGATAACAACAAGCTCTGTTACCCCAATCTTTCCTTAGTTCGTCGTTAAATAGAACAAGCTCTCTATTTAATCTCTAACTATCAAACAACCTAGAATAAGCTCTCTAAGTTCAATTTAATAGCAGCTTTATGATGAGAAAGATAGGTTGATCTAAGCAACAAACACATAAGCTCGGATTGTTCAACTTAGGTTATGTTCCACTTTGCAATTATTGAAAACTTGACCATAATCATTAATCACAAATTGCTACTTATGAATAGGAAATCAAGACAATTACACGGATCAAGACTCCTAAACTAGCATTAGACAATTATCAAGATTTATCTAGTTGGCCACCTAAACAAATCAAAACATCATCATGAACAATTTTAATGGAAGAACATAAGCAACTTTGATAGAAAACAATGATAGATAGAATCTGAAAATCAATTACAAAACATGTCTAGGGCTTTGAAATCACCCTTAACCAAATAGAAGTTTAGCCTAGCATAGGCATAGATAATATATACATAAAACTAAAAAGAAAAATAAAAATAAAAGAATGGAGAAGAAGAAGAAGAAGAAAAATGATGATCCTTGAGTCTCCTCCAAAGATGTCTAGTTTGTGGCTCAAAAGATGGTATTTATAGAGCTTTAAAACCCTGAGAATAAGTCATTGCCGCACAAGTAAGCCTGGAGGTGCAAAAATCACGTTTTTGTCTTTTTTTTTAGATTTGCGATTAGGGTTTTTCTGGCCGTAGGGTTCTTTAGGGAGATCTTCTAGCGCCATTTTGAATGCCCATTTCTTATCCGATTTGGGCCCATAATATATCGTTGGAAAGATAATCAAGTCAACTTCAAAAGTCAAGAAGTAAGTTTCTTCAAATAAAGACTCTAACATCATGTTGTCCTTACAACAAGCTCCAGAGGTCAAATCTGCCTGATTGCTTTTCAACCAGAAATTGATATTTTTGACTCCCAAGTCTTCTTCCATCTTGTGATTATCATTTTGTAAGCTCTTTACCGTCATTATTGACATCTTTTGACTTCATTCTCCTTATTGTACCTAAAATTCAAAAACATATTATAAGTAAACAAGATAAAGATCGAAAACATAACAAAAACTAAAGGTAGAAAGGCATAAAATGTATATTTTATGAGCTTATCAAATACCCCCACACTTAGCTTTTTGCTAGTCCTCGAGCAAAACAAAATAAAAATAAAATAAGAAAATCTAATCTAATCTACTTTCGTAGGAAATCACGGTGGCACTTAGCATGTGACACAAGCCTTTAAACCCCTAGGTGTCCCTAGTGGACGAGTTTAGTCTCGTGAGGGTTTACTAGGACGATACCCACAAACATTGAAGACATAAGAAAAACTAAAAAAAAAATAAAAATAAAAATAATAATAATTACAACTAATCCTTGCAATATAAATTAGAGATAATCATTGGACAAGTCTTATAAACTAATCAATAGCTTAAAGAAATTCACAAAAAATCTTGCTTGAATGTAAATAGTTTGAGTTAAGCCAATATTAACATAACATATTTCAATCAAAATAGTGCATATTCAAACTTAATCTCAACTTCTCACTATACTCATGATTTTCACTCTTTAAAGTAGTGGTAAAGTGTTTACACTCAATCAATCTCATGAAAACAGTTCTACCATATGCTTGCTTGTCCACCTATTCTCCACTATTTAGATATGCAACTTCATAAATCAAGAGGTCTTTATTCAAGGTTGTAATGGGGCCAGGGGGTTATAATGTGGTTAAAGAATAAAAGATAAAAGATATTACAAAGGTTCCAAAGACTTCATAGAATTTAGAGACAATAAGATTTTGCAAATAAAACTTTCTCAATATTCCTTGGAAGTACATAATCACATAGGCTGAATATTTTATGTTGAGCCTTTGCTTCGTTCTAACCAACTTTGTAACATCTTTTTCTTTAACCAAAATTTTAAGAGATGATTTTTTTTTTTCAATATGGGAGTGTATTTGACAATGATCCCTTTCTTTTTCTCTTGACTTTTTTTTTTCTTTTCTTCCCCCACACTTATCTTTTGTTTCCAACCCAAATTTTCAACTAAAAATATCCCTTGTTTTTTTGCAATATGTCTCAAACATTCTAGTCCATCTTTAGAACAAGGGTAAAGATATAAATGTGTTTAGGCTAGGTGTAAGATGTGGTTACCAAATAAATAGCTTACTCAATGTAGGCTCAAATTGGTTCATTAAGGGGGATGTTCTCTTAGAACATTAATAATGGATGGCTGTTTGGCCCTGGTTAAAAATCCTAATGCCTCTATCATATTCATGTTGTCACATGCATCAATATAGTCTCAACAAGGTTTAAAGCAAGTTCTAGAGAATCATGTAATCATAAGAGCACTCAAGAAAGAAATTAGATTGATATGTGTAATGCATCAATTATATAGGCTCAAAAACTCACAATGATGATTATACAAGTCAATTATCAAGTCTAAACAGGCTTCTTTCTCAATCAACATATCATATCAACATTGGCTCATAAAAATTAGTATCAAGCTTAATTCTCATGAAAATCTTCTCACTAATAACCAGTTTAGACCTATGCAATTCATATCTCATCATTGTATTAAAAAGGAACTAAACACACTAAAAATAATAATAATAATAATAATAAAGACTCATAAAAAAAAATAATAGACAAAAATAAAAGAAATCCTAAATCATTCCCCCCACACTTAATTCTTACATTGTCCTCAATGTAAGTCTATTAACCCAAATGAAAGAATCATGTGTAAGAGAAAAGAACTAATAACATAAGAATAGGAACAACTAAGACTCAAAACAAAACAAACCCATGCAACCTAAATAATCCTAAAATACTAAACAAAAATTAACAAATAAACATAAAAATAAATAAATAAAAACAATAAAAATAATAAAAGAAAAAGAAAAACAAAGCAAATCTGAGTATGGCAGGTTGGCAATTTCTTCTTTAATTGGGCTGCCTTCCCAATTAACACTTGAGTTAGTGTTTTGAACCTAACCAACACCCCTTCTTGGCTCTTTAGGCTTGTCAGGCTCATACATGAAATTTTCCAAATTTATGCGTTTGATAGAAAGCTTTCTTTGCACAATAGTGGATGCATTCTCCATTACAAGTATTATTTCATCATCCTTTGTGGTGCATATCTCATCGAGGAATGGAGCATATTTTGATACTTGTTGAATGGCATCCACAAACAAGTTGTTTAAGGTTTCCGGCATGTGTTGTTCATGTTCCTCCTCCTTGAACTTTGTGAATCTACTAGGAAAAGGTGGAGAAGAAACATTAGTAAAAATTGGAATCTTAAACGTTACCTCAGGTGCCAAAATACTCTTATTTGGATATGTGGCTTCATTATCCTCAAGAATAGAATCCATCTCTAATTTTGTCTCATCCTCATCTTGTTCCTCATTCCTCAAGGTCACAATAGTAGCATTCTCCTTTGGGTTAATCATCGTCTGGGCAGGGAGTTCTTCAGATCTTTGTGCTACCCATCCCACCATACTACTAGCCAATTGCCTCATTTGCTTTTTCAAACTCTGGATGCTTGCCCTTGTTTCCTGTTGAAATTGCAAAGTATCAGTAACAAGAGAATAGACAAGATCTTCTAAAGAAGTACCTAAGTTTTGCGTCATATGTGATGGTTGAAAAAGATCTGGTTCTTGAGACCATTATTGATTGAAGCTAGATGGATGAGTGTAATTGGCATAAGTATCTACTTCTTGGTAATTTTTCGAGTATCCATAATTAGTATGATCCCACCATCCCTCATGGTAAGTGTTTGAGTAATGATCATACTGTTGGTCTTGGAACCCTTGATGGCCTTGACATCCTCCCATGGCCAATTGTTGAACTGGAGAGGTGAGATTGGCTTGTTGATTCTCCATGTTCATGTATGCCACCAACTCTTCAAGTGTCAGATTGCTCAATTCCATCGTTTTTCTTTTTTCAAAATTTGAAAAGAAAAACCTGTATGTACAAGAAAATAAAACTAATTAGCACTGAAAATAAGAATAAACCAAGTAACAAATAAACTAAAGAAAGCAATCCCCGGCAACGGCGCCAAAAACTTGATGCACCCAAAAGAGTGTATCTTATTTAACCTTGCACTAAAAAGATCAATTGTAAGTATAGTAGTTAGCAAGGGTCGAGTTCTCAGGGATTGGGTTATAGTTTATAAGTTAATAGTTTAAAACTTAAATTCAAGAACAATAAAAGAAAATGGGTTTTTGAAATCAGATTTAAACTAAAGTAAATAATAAGAATGAGAAAACAAGTAATTAAGAATAATCAAATATTAAAAATATGGTTAAGGTTTCATTCTCCACCACTAGACATCATTAAGAATCAATTTCATATCTATCAGAATTAATTAGCTATCAAAGTTAACAACCGTAGATAACAACAAGCTATGTTACCCCAATCTTTCCTTAGTTCGTCGTTAAATAGAACAAGCTCTCTATTTAATCTCTAACTATCAAACAACCTAGAATAAGCTCTCTAAGTTCAATTTAATAGCAGCTTTATGATGAGAAAGATAGGTTGATCTAAGCAACAAACACATAAGCTCGGATTGTTCAACTTAGGTTATGTTCCACTTTGCAATTATTGAAAACTTGACCATAATCATTAATCACAAATTGCTACTTATGAATAGGAAATCAAGACAATTACACGGATCAAGACTCCTAAACTAGCATTAGACAATTATCAAGATTTATCTAGTTGGCCACCTAAACAAATCAAAACATCATCATGAACAATTTTAATGGAAGAACATAAGCAACTTTGATAGAAAACAATGATAGATAGAATCTGAAAATCAATTACAAAACATGTCTAGGGCTTTGAAATCACCCTTAACCAAATAGAAGTTTAGCCTAGCATAGGCATAGATAATATATACATAAAACTAAAAATAAAAATAAAAATAAAAGAATGGAGAAGAAGAAGAAGAAGAAAAATGATGATCCTTGAGTCTCCTCCAAAGATGTCTAGTTTGTGGCTCAAAAGATGGTATTTATAGAGCTTTAAAACCCTGAGAATAAGTCATTGCCGCACAAGTAAGCCTGGAGGTGCAAAAATCACGTTTTTGTCTTTTTTTTAGATTTGCGATTAGGATTTTTCTGGCCGCAGGGTTCTTTAGGGAGATCTTCTAGCGCCATTTTGAATGCCCATTTCTTATCCGATTTGGGCCCATAATATATCGTTGGAAAGATAATCAAGTCAACTTCAAAAGTCAAGAAGTAAGTTTCTTCAAATAAAGACTCTAACATCATGTTGTCCTTACAACAAGCTCCAGAGGTCAAATCTGCCTGATTGCTTTTCAACCAGAAATTGATATTTTTGACTCCCAAGTCTTCTTCCATCTTGTGATTATCATTTTGTAAGCTCTTTACCATCATTATTGACATCTTTTGACTTCATTCTCCTTATTGTACCTAAAATTCAAAAACATATTATAAGTAAACAAGATAAAGATCGAAAACATAACAAAAACTAAAGGTAGAAATGCATAAAATGTATATTTTATGAGCTTATCATCGGTAATAAGCAAATTTCGTCGGTAATTCAGCACAGTTCCGTCGCTAATGCTCGAAACCATTACCGAAGGAATTTCGTCGATAATAGTTAAAATTTTGTCGTTGATGTTTACAATTACCGACAAAAAAATTTCGTCGAAAAATATTTCGTCACTAAAAGTTTGTTCTTTTGTAGTACAATAACCTCGATAACTATACAAGCACTAGTTTTTCTATTCCAACTCTGAACTAACATTAACTCCGTAGCCTTGGTAAGTAATCTTTTAAGTATTTTATCTAGTAGTTTTATTTTTCTATTTTTTTATTTTAGCTATTTAATTTGTTTCGATTATTTTTAAGTATTTTGTACTTTCTTATAGTTTTGTATGATATTTTATATTTCTGTAGGTTCATTAGTTATTTTGTTTACGTTTCATACTTTAAAAAAAAAAAAATTGTAGAAATTAGGCTATTTTTTAAAATGGATCAATTAAGCAAGGCACAATAGATTTGTAAGAATGCAAAAGTTAATAGCAAATAGGTTGAGGAGTTTAAGCTTGTTATGCATTTAAACAATTATAGTCAGTTAGAAGCTTCAAATACATGCATCCAGGCCTTTAACATCTGATTCTTCAATTGCAATTCAACTAGCAGCAATCAATATTCTGATGTCCTGTATGATGTTCCTATTTTTTTGGTATAAAGGAAGCCGTAGCTTGAGAATAAAAAAAATGGATTGTAGATGTTGAGATTCGAATCTCAAATCTTTTAAATGTCACCTCTTAAAGGTGACTACATAAACCAACTAGGTTAAGCCTTGGGTTCTATTCCCATTTCTGTTACTCTACCAAATGACTTATGTTTTGGTCATAATTTCATTTTAAACAGTTCCAATATTAGTAATAAGCCCTCTTCTATATAACAAATTAGTCTTAAATATTTGTTATTGAGCAGTGTAGTTAGGGTGAAAATTTATACACTGTACCCGTCATGAATAACCTTTCTACTGAAGATATTGCAGCATGCCACCCATTTGGCACCGACATGTCGTGTTCAATAATCTCATGGTAAACATGAGTAAATTGTTATTAATAAAATTCTTAAGAAATTCATTTTTTCCTCATTTTTTATTTACTGTTTGACAAAATTATTCTTACTTAAATTTACTTAATTTTGTTTGCAGTTGCACTTATAAAGGTAGTGTTGCTATGACAAACACTGAGTTGATAAACGAGAAGATAGAACTGAAACACATAATCAATCAAGTTATAATGGTCATATGAGTGAGTGAATTCTATTTTAAAAGATTGTTAAGATAAACTGCATATCTTCTGTTACACCAACAAAAAAAAAAAATTGTCATGTTATTTAATAGGAAAGTATTATTCAACCTTATGTTTTGGTGGTCCATTTGTCACTTTTGCAGTGCTTTTATGTTATACGAAGAAATAGTAGATATGTGCCATGACATAAGACATCTTCTTCTCCTAGCTTTTCACTGTGTTGCCACCAAGGTAATGTTTTAGATAAGTTGATTGATTATTAAGATGGTTCAAGATCAACTAGATTTATTTTTTCCTTCAAAACAGTATGTTTTCATTTCAACTCAATCAATGGTCTACAAGTAGTGTATCAACAGTACAAACATCACATCCAACAAACAAGACAATCTTATATTATCTCCCGGACTAACTGGGAAAACTAATCTCTATACATCAGGAAGGGCTGGAAGAACGTCCTTATCCAGAATATGAACCAAAGAAGATGGTGGCTGTCTCATCCAGCCAGACTAGCACATCTCCTTTTGGAATTAAGTAGCTACCCAATTCGCTACCATGTTGGCTCTTCTTTTCACCAGGCTAAACTTGACCCTCAGGATATCTTTCAATACATTGTCCAGCTTATTAAGCACTGGCCTTAACTTCCATCCTCTTTTCTTCTCTCTGCTTTTAACTTCAGTGTAAGCAATCTGGGAATCAGCTCCAATATGAAATTTTTCATACTTGTACCCGTGCATACCGCCATTACTTCAATTATTTCAGGAGAATCAGCTTTAACCCTTTTACCATCACCATCAAGCAAGTCTCCTGCTGCATTTCTAGCTATGACCCCTATACCAGCTTTCTTAGTTTGGTGATCAAAAGCCCCATCACAATTTACTTTGATCCAATCCTCCGTAGGTTTCTGCCATTTACATTCATTCTCTACATTTTGTATTCTGATATGTTCTGTCTCAGATTTTGAGTCCTGGAGCATTAGAAATTTCTCCACTGCCATTTTTATTCTCTAAATAGTGCTTTTGATTTCTATCTGTTTTTCACCAATAATTGCTTCACATGTAACCTTCTAAATAATCCAGCAGGAATAAACCACTCGGGTTTTCATTTCCTCCTTACTACTTCCCTATTTTTCAATTTCCTCAAACACGTAGTCAGCCATGCATCAAATGTACTGATCCCTTCCTTGTTTGTTTTGAGCCCATAACAAGCCTCATACCATATTCCTCTTACCCGTTCACATCCTAATAACATATGCTCAATAGTCTCCTCTTTCTCTTTACATATCCCACAGATCGGGTGATTCAAGCATTTTCTTTTCCACAAATTGAAGTTTGATGGTAGTGTATTGCTACATGTTTTCCGAAGAAAAATCTTCAATTTGCTAGGGATCTTCATCTTCCATATTTTATTCCATGTTTTTTTCCCAATCTTGTGAGAAGTAAAGGGGCCAGAATCATTTATCTTTTTTCTTGTATTTCTTAACACCTTATAGCCTGATTTCACTGTATACATTCCAGCTTCATTGTATGGCCATACCAACCTGTCTTTTCCATCTGATCAACTAGGTTTAGAGTTAATATCAAGATATACAACTCTATGTTTCAATTGACATCCATAAACGAAGACCTAATTTTGAATCAGATTGTCAACCCAGTTTTTCTCTTTGTTGGAACGACCATCAAATCTTTACATGCGGAAGTCATTTTTATTCTCTACCTACTAAGCATATCACAGTTTATGTTCTTATTGTTGGGAAATCTGGGCTCATACTTGTACAAATATCAAATATAGCACAGCAGAATTAAATCATAGAAGCACCCGGATATCTCAACAACTTTGGATTTCGATTTATACAGGTTTAAAACAATTAAAATAATAAATCACTCATATGATTTAGTGTTCATACCTATTCAAGATTTCGTAAACAAGAGTGTGTCGATATCTGCACGAACGCAACAACTGGATGATCAACTCATGATCTCTCTGAGGCCTCAAGCAACTCAAGTGTGTTGATCCACACGAACGGCTGTTGGAACCTTCACAAGGCTCAGGGATTCACCTATGCTAGCAAGTTGATCTCTTGACAAAGTCAAAAGGTTCTCTTCTCTTATTTCTCTCAAGACCGAAAACCACAAAAGGCAAGCAGTGGTTCGGTCAAGACAAGAAATACGCAAGGAAGATAAGAGGAGGAAAGGCGCGGCTGCTGCACACTTTTTCTTTTCCTTTTTTTGATCGAAAATCACAAGAACAATTCTTTGTATTTTTAGGTTTAGAAGAGAACATAACACAAGCCCAAAGAGAGGCAGCAAGAGGCGCGGCTACAACTACTACTTGACTTGGCCGAAACTTGTATGTTTTAACCTAGGAAAAAGTCTTTAATTCTTTCCCTATTAAAACACACCACCAAATTTTAATTGCCAAAATTAAAATTCCCTCTCTATGAAATTCCTTATGGTCGGTCACTCTTTAAGGAATGAAGTAATGGAATTTTTTTTTAATTGCTTTAAAACTCCTTCTTAAAGAGTAACTCTTACTTTTTAAGTTAACAAGTGCCAGTCAACCACTAACCATTAGCAAGCTTGGCCGAATACTTCCCTTACAGTGTCCAAGTTCGGTTTAGTTAAATATGAGTTGATAGAATTTAATTCATAATTAAACTCCTCAAATATGAGAAACTTTTTCTCAGTTCGGACAACTCAAATTTATCGACCAAGACAACTTATCTTAAGACATGTCTACAATTAGACATTGTCTACTTAAGACAAACTTATCCACATTGTCTTGTTAAGACATCTATATTTAAATTTCATAAATTCAAATTATGTCTTAACCTGCCTTAATTAAATCTTATTCAATTAGTTCATCCATATTAACCTTTTATTCAATTAAGTCTTACTTGATCAAATCTCAAATTTAATCCAACATTAGGTTCCCAACATGTTGGCAATGCGTATAAGTTAATCTCATTAACATATACTCATAGATTAAGTGCGGAATCTAGCAACCCATCATGACCATCCAAATGTTGAGAAGTCAAAGTGACCTCATTGAAACCTTTCAGTAACCAGCCTATCAGTGTAATACGGTCCTTCCACCAAATATCTCCGATAGCCCATGAGCATGGTGCAGTGTCTATTCATGTTCAATTTATATTAGTTCTTGCAGCTTATGGTTAACCTTATGAATTTAGTGAAACGATTTCTCCTAAAGCCATCATGCTTTGGCCAAAGACTTTATCAAGTTAACCGAAGCCAAAAACAGATGAGATATGTCTCCGATGTCACTTAGAGTGGTGAATCCTCTCTGGATCACTCATCCATCTTCGTATGGTTCATGTCATACTCAAAACCATCCTACCATAAGCATCCCTTATTGGGATCCGTTCGTGATTGAATCAAAGTATGACACTCCCTATACAAGATGACTTGGTATCTCAAGTCCGAAGACTTACACGATTGGCACATGAGAACATTTGCATAGACACTGGAGTGACTATACCAAATGGAGTTCTCACAGCGGGCCATGTTCAATGAACTTGTTCAACAGACAAGCACCTATATGTAATCCCAAGTATCCCTCATACTTCAACCTATGAGATCGGTTGCTTACTTTATAAGTAAGAAGGCTTAACATATACTAGTCTTTGAGCATTGCCAATGCCTTGTCTTGGCAATACGACGACTAAAAACAATTTGAGAAACAAGGCTTTGATGCATAGGATCTCACAATTATAACTTTTTATAATTCCTTTGCAAGGGCAGCATGTTCCATGAGCTTCATCTGATTAGTACTTAATAACTCTTTATTGTCGTACTAACATGAAGGAAAACCTTGTATCACTATAGAATAGTGATGGGTTTGCTTTATTAACTATATATCCCATGCCTAATCTGATTGGCTTTAGGGTATATACCAACACTTGTAATATTTAAAAAAAAAATGGGTTTTTGTTAACGAGTGTCCTTAAGGCACTTTTTAAAGTTATTTAATATGTTATTTATAATAATAATATTGTATTAAATGCAGTAGCTGCCAACTTTATTCATCATTTCTAATGCATTGGATGAAAATATTAATATATCTAGTAACCTTATAAAGTTCCGTTAAGGCACTTGTTAGTAAAATCCTAAAAAATAATTTTAAAAAATGATTAAATAATATTTTAGGTGTTCTATTTGCAACTTCATCATCAGCAACATTTGAAAATTCGAGAAACCATTCAACTCAAGAACTCAACTAAGTACTTTCAACTAGACTTGCTCATAGGTCGAGTCGCAGTCCGAAATATTTTTTTCTTACTCAGACCCGGCTCTGGGCGGATCCAGATCACTGTTCACAATAATAATAAATTAAAAAATTATTTTTATTAATATTTTTATATTTTATAATTAAATTTATAAAAATTTGTTTATTTAATTGGTGAACAGTGATTCGGGCCAAGTCAGACCGACCCGAATCACAAAAATTCCTACCCAGACCCAACTCGATACAGATCAAACAGGCTATCCAACTCATGAGCAGGTCTACTTTCAACTCTTTAATAACTTTCTTTAAATTTTGCAATTTTAACTTTGCATAAATATATTATAACATCATTGGCAATTAATTATAAACAACAAACTGTTTCTTTAATTTATATTATTTTTATATTAAATGAAAAAAGAATATAAAATTAGTATGAATTATGGGTACTCATCTAAATTGGAAAATTCCCTCGATATTTAAAAGGATAAAATATTAAACACATCAAATGATCAAAAAGTGAGGACTGTTTTAGAGATGAATGGAACCTTGATTTTAGTATTCAAAAAGTTCGAGTCTAATTTGAATTAAAAATATATATTATTCTTATATTTTTATATTCTGTAATTTATATTATAAAAAATAAATATATAATTTATATATAAAAAATTTATATTATAATTTTTATATAGTTTATATTATAAAATTATATAATGTTATAGTATAAATATTTTAAATTATTCATGATTTAAAATTTAATAAAAATATTAAAAATTAAATAAAATACTGTTTTTTTTTTTAAAGAAAAACTATCTAAACAAGTTTGGATTATATTATTTATTAATCTGGATGTGTTTGGATAAAATTTAAAAATTTAAGACTCAATTTATCGAATCGGACCAGACTTAAGTAAACATGTAGATACTAATACCATATTTAAGTTCGGTTCAAACCCGATCCGATCTACGAACACCTCTAATTCTGTTCCAGCAGAAATTGGCCTGTGCTATTATTCATGATCCATCCAATAATAAAGGGAAGAAAGAAATTAAGAGCTTTCTTACCAGTTTATATAACAGATATGGGTGTAAAAAATAATCTGACTGTTATCAATCAAAAACAAGCACAACAACCATATCATGAAAATCAAAGCCTAAATCATGCTTTTCTGTATATAACATTAGTCAAAATAAATATTGAATCCAAAAATTATAAAAAAGTACTCAAAAAGAGTACATAATAATGGTCCATATAGCAAAAAAATTACATCAAAACCATGAAGATATAATAAAACAATCCAAAATTTATCATAAAATCATAAACAAATAAAAACTCTAGATAAAATAATACCAAAATCACACCAAAAAAAAAAAAAACCCACAAGAAAAGAATAAAACTATTTTTAGGATTTTTCCTTTGAAATATAATAGACTGTAATAAAATCATTTTTTTTCTGAAAGCTAATAAAATCAATTCTTAATAATGAAAAAAGATTTGAAATTGCAACAAAACAAAAATCAAATTCGAAAGAAAACTTGAATTAAATTGAATGAATATTTCTTTTGGACCAAAAATTTAAGATTTTAGAAAACCAAACAACTCCGAAAACCACCGTATATTACTTCCCTCCTGGCATATAAGAAAATAAAATCTGCATTCCAATTCATTGATGAAAATTATCTTGACCTTTTATTAGAAGCATCCACTTTTATTAGAGATATAAAAAAGAGGAATCATTGATACAAGTGATTCAGTAAATTATTGCTTATAGCAAGAACCTGGACCTTCAGGGGCAGCGCGGCCTAGCCCGGCTACCGGAGCAGCTGCAACACCTCTTTGATTCAGTAAACACCTGAAGTGTGCCAACCTTCCAGTTACTTCGCTTGGATTCTTAGCCAGCTTGTCATAGGGTGTCCATAACCGCTCTGCAGTTTAGATAGGGACAGTAAGGAGAAAGGAAGAATGTGACTAATGGGAGGAAAACTCAATATCAAGACAATACCTCAGTTTCAATTTAGGTTTCTGAATTTTCATTACAAAATTAAAACTACAATTAATAAGCGTCACCCGAGCATTTGGATCAATGTAGATGCATGCTTATACTTGTTTACCTGAGCAATCCATCTTATACTTGTTCTTATGCTTCTGTCCATATGTAGTTAATATCAGCATTTAACTTAAAGCCAGATCAAATTGCATATCAAAGGTGTGCTGCTCGGATTATCTTTGCATACCGGAGCCTAGGATGAGTGTTACTATTAATCAATTAACAATTCCTTCTGAATGGAAAGCTAACAATATTTTCAGTTAGGTTGAAATGCAGTTAGTTATCCATAATGTTATAGTATAAACACCAAGTATTAAGGTTGAAACTTCATCCCCTGTTTATGGACCAACAAAGAAAGTATGTGGAATGTTTTCCATAAAAAAAAAAAAATTATTCTAAACGAGAAACTCAAAAAGTCAAAATACTCCATATTATATATGGGAGCTCCAGGTGCTGACCTAATAATTCCAACTTCAGACTTGTAGAATCTTGGGTATTAGTATTTCTTATATAGCAAGAACACCATAATATGCAAGTAATCTAATGTTAATATATCATAGTAAGTACCTGCAGCTGCTGCAGCACGTGGCCATATGGTTTGTTCAATATCTGAACCATCAATGGTTTCACCCCACATGCATACCTCCCCTCCAATAACTAATTTCTGTTGCTTCGAGTTTGTAATATTTGCGAGCGGCTCATTTGCATAGAATTCCTGCCATGTAGTGTCCAAGTGGTCCAAGTACCATTTGTCCTGGTTGCTTACAATGCACCTTAACCCAGATGCAACCACTTGTTGAGCAACACCACCTCCAAGCCTGCCAAAGAAATCTTAAGCAAAAGTTCAACCCACGCGAACTCTTGAATCAAGCAATATATATTACAGCATTGATATTGCATCACTCCAAGTGAATTTTAGCGCTGTATAAATAAGGAATATAAAATTTATCACCAACAATTGTAAAACCTGACTGGACAAATAACCATTTTAGAGAACATTTCTAGATCCAATCGGTTTGACAAGAAAGTTGACATTAATGGTTTTTAGCTCAATGTTTAATTGTCCTTTAAAAGTTAAATGAGTGAGAATTCAAATCTAGCAACTTACAAAAGCTTTTAAAAGGTAAAATAGCTTAAATTTGATTTTAGTAAATCAAACGGATAAGCCTGGAACAACCTTTGACAGATTTTTGACCAAATCATCACAGAACCAGCTGATCCAATCCATCTTTCTAAACAGCAGCTGTATAAGAATGCATGCACAAAGGCTCCACCATATATACTTGAACCTTTTTAATGTCAAAGGATGGGGATTGGGGGAAAAAAAAAAAAAAAGGCCTGCAAATTTTAATTGCTTTGTTACTTAATTTTCTATCAAATGTCTTATTCTCTAAAAAGCTATGGAATCTCCTTGAAACCGTTTGTAAGAACTTCATATTAACCAACCATTTAAATGATCCTTTAATGACCAAAAAGGTAGAAATTACAATTTAACTTTTTCACTTCCTTTAATAGTAAGAATCCTTGTTATTCTAAATTATGAATTATGAAGTGATAAACTTAATTAGAATATATTTGAATTTTAAGAGGGTATTTTGTCTTCAAAATCTTCTCACCCCTTAAACTACTTTAATATACAGTATAGAATTATAGATCACTTCTCTGCAACAGAGGAGAACAAAAACAAACAGCTTTTGCTTTGATTTTTCTAAAAGCTCTCTTTGCAAAAAGAAGCAGCATCACGTCTGTAGAAGAACATAATACATACATTTTCTAGGTTTGAGTGATAAAGAGTATGACATACCAATTGTGAACCACAGTCTTCCTGCTCAACTTATTGCCAAAGTCATTGAAGGTCTCCTCCCTGTTATGTTCTATATGAGAATAGGATGCATAAAATTGTTGTTTGACTAAATAGCTCTTCTAGAAGATCAATACCAGTTAACAATTTCATATCCATGGGAGAAAGCTACATTTTGTGCTCGCAAGACAAAGTACTGATACGCTTGAGATTCATTCATACCATGCTTTTTTAACCTGCAAACCAGGCAGCAAGAAAGTAAGAGGTCCTGTAGATGGAATAGATTTTGGGAACACATTAATATCATGCCATGTTTAATTGTATGGAATTAAATAAAAGAAGTTTAGAAGTATGACGTTCATGTACTATTTACATGAAATAACAAAACAATTATAAGGGTCAGGCGGTGTTGAATGCATCAAAGGAATGCAAAGGAAATTGATGAAATAGATAATTTTATATCAAAAACAAACTAAGACTCTTCCCACTTGCTGAGGGCAACTAAGATAATGTTACATCAAAAACTACTAAAAACATGGGGACAGAGAAGCTTCTCTTTCAACCAGTCAATGGCATCATAAATTTTCCTAGGTGGACAAGCTAATGCTTCCTCTTCCCTCTGAAGAAATAATAGGAAGAATAGAACATGTATGTCACTCAGAACAACAATAAGCAGGATAAATCTTTGAAAAAGAACAATAGTAACATTTCCAAAAAGTTTGTAACAAGGAACAAACTCATAACCAGAATAAATATTCATTTTCTTTCAGTAGTGCAGCAAATCAACACATAAAATCCTAAACTTCTTACCATTTGCTTATATGAGGTGTTGTGGTCCAGCAACCTGAAATTAGAAATGCAAGTGGTTGGATCAATAAACTATTAACCTCAAATTTGTTAAGTTATAAATGTACACTTCAAAGTATACAAAACATATCGTGAAGAATAATGTTTAGAAATTGAAGAATAGGTCTACAGGATATGTGGCTCTTGCCCTCTTTCATAAGCTATGTTCTAGAGACAACTTGTTTGATATTGATATGATGAATCAGAGATCATTCTACAAAGACAAGGCAGCCCTGGAAACTATTTTACCTCTTAGGAGATAGCCTTAGAGAGCAATCTAGAAAAAGTTTAGAATTTCATTTAATTATCAAGTTACCCAGTAGAGGTCTAGGAGTCAACATCTATCAGCCTACACAATAAAAACTTAAGTTCTTTAGAAAGTTCACTTAGAGAAAATATCCCTGAGATAATGGAAACCCACAATGTCAGGATAAACCCTCTTTTTTCCACCATCTTTCTTTATTTCTGAACTTCTTCACTTTTTCTCTTTTGTGGGGGCATCACCACAGCTTTCGGCACAAAAGTGAGACTTGAGAAAAAAAAAATATTCCAGATGCCATATATTATCAGAGAATTTTGGGTATACAGGTCATCAGCAGCTGAAGGTCACATAATGGTGATTTAGAATTTTAATATAAGCTTGACAAAATACCTTCTCTATTCTGGTTGAACATTAAAAGCATTTGAAATGAGTTGATTTGTAATAATAGAAAGCAACAACTTCAAGAAATGCTTAGAAGACGAGTTTGGCGCATGCGACAGAACAAATCATGATTATCCAAGGAAATTAAGTACTCCTATGAAAAGGCTGCCCTCATCTACCACACAAATTTTTGGGAAGATAATAGTTTTATCCCAAAAGAAACCTCAAACCAAAAATTATAATTAGCATGATATACAATATCTATAATAATATATAGGAATTATAAGATAGTATGATTTAACTTACTTGTATTAACTTCATCACCTCCCAAGTGAACAAATTTAAATTTAAAGATCTTGCTGAAATCTGAAACAAGAATTCCAATGTCATTAGTTGCATTTCATTTTCATTCTGTTGTATAAAGGAAAGATAAAATTGCAGTCATTTCTTGATAGAAATAATGACATTGAGGGGAAAGTAAGGAGATCACCTAAAAGAATTCCATCTATTACTTTAAATGTAAATTCATTGCTGACATCAAGAGGCTGTTGACAGTCCTTCGATGGCCATAAAGAAGGATAACCAGCTCCCCTGAAGAATTAAAACTGCAGTTACTCAAAACATTATAGGACAAGCCACTAGAAAGCATATACTTTTTTGGACACACATCCTTCAATTTTGCAATATCTATACGTGTGTGTTGTGTGTATTTGGTCACAAGTATTTTAGTATATATTAGAATATGCAAGACCAGCTATTTATGATAATTTGGGTCATGCAGACCACAAATAAATAGTTGCTGACAACAGGAGGCTGTTGACAGTCCTTCGATGGCCATAAAGAAGGATAACCAGTCCTCCAAAAGAATTAAACCACAGTTACTCAAAACATTATAGGACAAGGTCAATAGAAAGCATATAAATTTTTGGACACACATCCTGACTTCAATTTTGCAATATTATCCATGTTTGTTGTGTGTATTCAATCACAAGTATTTTAGTATATATTAAATATGCAAGACCGATGATTATGATAATTTGGGTCATGCAAACCACATACATAGTTGGCTATGCAAGATATATTTTAGCTATGTTGCTCCGACTCTTCATTTTTCTTGAAGTACCCATGTCCGACATCCGTGTCCGACGCATATTCGGACATGGGTATGGGGATATGATCCCCAAAGGATGCTCCAAATACATGAAAAAACTTACAATAAATCAAACATACCCGTGTCTGACACTCACACCCGAGTCCAAGTACATAGTATTTTAGTACTGATCTTTGTCCATGCTGGCCTTGCAAATTAATGGAACATTTGACAAAAGCTGATAGTGGGAGATAAGCAACTCCTATTTAATTCCAATTTTCTTGTAGGAACTAGCCAGAAAACCCATATATTATTGCACGCAACTTTCTCTCATACTGCTTGTCCTGGTTTGTGAATTCCCTCAATGTTTAAGTTGCACACAACCTTTTAATAAAGATAATTTGAAACTATTCTTATTTCTTCTAGAAAAGATGAAATTATGCAGTTTAGCTATTGCCCAGAATTTTGTATAATGTGTCCTCAAAAATTCTTCAACGTTCTCCACTCAAGAGTACTGATGATGCAAGGATTGCTAGACTGCGCCCGCAATGATGTATTGTCCACTTTGGAGGTCTAAGGACCATCATCACGGTTTTGTCCTTTAAAAAAAGGCGTCTCGATAGGGGAACGGTGGCCCTTGCTTTATAAAGCCAGGGTCCAATCCTTAGCTAGTCGATGTGGGACCATTTTTCCCCTCAGCACTAGCCCCCCTAGTCAAGAGTGTGGACTGTGTTTTTGCTGAGGGCTAGTACAGATCCAGAACAGATTCGCACAGACGGGGCCATTGTAGGATTGCTAGACTACACCTGCTATGAGGTATTGTTCGCTTTGTAGGTCTAAAGACCGTCCTCACGGTTTTGTCCTTTGAGAAAAGGCACCTTGATAAGGGAAGGATGACTTTTGTTTTATAAAGCTACAATCCAATCCTTGACTAGTAGATGTGGGATCGTTTTCCCCCTCAACAAGTACCTATGTTAATGTAATCTTAAATAAAAGTACCAGCCCAAAGCCATGATCAATCATTAGAAAGCTTAATTTTACTTCCTTTTTTTTTAACTTTCATTCACTAAATAAGAAAATACAGTCAGATACTTCCATCATCATTTTAAAGAGTACTAACTGCAATTTCCAAAGAACCTTTATGACAGGCAAAATATTAGCATCTTCATCTAATATAAAGTATAAGAAAGCTTAAATTTTACATTTTTTTTTTAACTTTCATTCACTAAATAAATACAGTCAGATACTTCCATCATCATTTTAAAGAGTACTAACTGCAATTTCCAAAGAACCTTTATAACAGGCAAAACATTAGCATCTTCATCCAATATAAAGTATTGCTTATTTGTGAAAGAAAGCATATTACTAACAACAACAAAAATCTACTGTTAAGAATGGAGAAAGCATATACTACCATGAGAGTGAATGTCCTGGAACATCAATTTCAGCCAATATATTTATTCCTCTTTTTTGAGCATAACTGCAAAGATTAAAAATAAACAAATAAAAAAGAATTAAAGTACTAAAAATAGTAATTATTATTTGGATCATGTGAGAAAGAGGAGAATCACATGCCTCACAACTTCAGCAGCATCAGCCACTGTATATCGCTCTGAAGGCGAATAAGCACCAACCCACAGTTTAGGATATGATGGCATCTCTAAAGGGAAAGATTGTGAATCTACAATGTGCCAGTGCAAAACATTCTGTGTGAAAGCAAGAAAGAGTTACTGCTTATAGGCTAATTCTTGTGGTGTTGCATTAAACAAATCAATCAACTTAGTCACAACAATCAGGAGGAGAAAAAATATTCCAGTTGAAATTTGTCATTGATGCATTACATACCAACTTTGCATAGGACATAGAATCAATAACCTTCTTAATAACTGGCAATGGCAAATAGTGACGAGACGTATCTGCACCAATTATATAAAAAATCATTATTTTGAAACAAAGATAGAAAACAGGGTTAAAAAAGATTATTCTATCTTTATATAATTTTTTCCAACCCATGAAGATTGGCAGTTTAACTGCTATTCCACCTTTCATTGTGTTGGTTGCTGAAGATGTAGAATGGCCAAAATGGGCAGTAAACCAATATATTTTAATAATACCTAACAGCTAAAGCAATACTAAAATGAAGTCCTAATTATTTCAATGTAAGTCAAAGATTACTCTGTAGACATCGCATTTTCAAAGGATATCAACATCATTAATCACTTAAACATGTCATAGAAGGGAAGTAACTCACCAATTAAGAGGCCTCGATAAGAAAATCTTGGCTGATCAATAATAGCCCATGGGGACATGTGAACTTCAAGGACCCTGCTTGTAAAGCTAAAATGACATAATTGGCTGAATGTCTGCAACGTTGTATGAGAAGCTGTATGTTCTAAGAATTTTGGAGTTTACAATAATGTATAATGACAACTTGACAACAAGAATTATACTGGCACCAACCTGAAGCCCGTGTAAAGCACCATAAACTGTCTGTGCCTGCATCGTTTTGCAACAGTTTTGAGTCAATTATAAGATTAGCGGTTTATTCGAAATAAACTAGTATAATATAAAGTATCAATATCTTGCCATTTTGTCCAACAGACAACCCGCTATCAAGAATAAACCTTCAGTTGTATTTTTGTTATTTGCCTCCTTTGAAAGTTTAAAAAAAAAAAAGAAAGGGAACTCGAAAGGCATATATCTTCTGAAAACACACCAATAAAGTTGGTGTAAGGCTATGGTAGGTAATTTTATATGGTATGATGGACTAGCAATCCCATAAAATAGTAATTTGAGATAGGTCAATGAAATCCCTTGGGATATCAAGCTAAAATTCAACAACTACATTAAAATATAAAATGGAGCCATTTCTTGATAGATTAAACATTTAGACTATTGGTGCCCAACTATCCCAACTTAACATACATAATGAAGGATTTGGAGGAAACAAATTTGTTGGAATGGTGAAATCTGAAATCATTAAGGCTGTGTTTAGTTGATGCTTTTGTTATTTGTTGTTTTGCTATTTCTTTTCTTTTGCCAAAACAAAAGTAAAATATTTAAAAGCATATGGGAGCCTAGGTATGTATGAAGCATGTGCTTGTTGCAAGGGAAAGGATCTCTCATTGCTAAAAAGCAGTAAGATGTGCAAGCTTACACTATAGACTGACATCTACATTTGAATAAATCGAAGCTCAAAAGTTATCCATATCATTTCTTAATTAATAACCTAAGATGAATTGGAGGACACGTTCTTCCAAAAACAAAAGTAGATACACAAAAGCAAAATCATAACCAAAATCAAAATCATAATAATAATAATAATAATAATAATAATAATAATAATAATAATAATAATAACCATAAATGACAGAAATAGGATTGGTTCGACCTACCTCAAGATGGGCGTAAGCTGGTTTTTCCGGTGATGGGACCATTAATTTGTACGACTCATCAATGCCGTATTGTAGCTGCAACCAAAACCACAACAAAATTTCCACATCCAAATCAAAAGGCTTTACTTTCTTATTCGTGAAGTGAAGTCATCATGATTCTCATTTTTTTTTCTGGGAAAGAAGTGAAAATAATAAATATTAAAAAAAAAAAAAAAACAAATAAAGGGAGTAAAAGAGAAACCTGGTCGTTTGGAGAAGAAATAACTATATGCAGACCCTGGAGCAGAGATGAATTGTGGAGGGCAGAGAAATTGGCATCAATAATATGATCCAATTTGATGACATCAAGCATCCTGTTGAATGCGTCTTTGAGTATTCCAGACTTATAGTTAGTGGACAGCCCAAAATCGTTGGTCAAGTAAAGGTGGCTGTGGCCGTAACTCACCGACGCCGGCATTGGCCATATCTTCACCTTGTTGTTCTCACTCTCGCTACTCACTAGTAACGCATTGCCCAACACTATCGCCACCACCACAACACAAAACGCTTCCCTTACCATTTTTCCCATATTTCTCTTCTCTCCGAAAAGCAAACTAAATACTGCTTTTATGTGCAAAAATTGCCATTTGCAAATTGCAATTTATAAGCAGGCAGCTAAGCTACCTACTTTTTTTTTGCCCGTGAAAGATAATAATTATTTCATTCTCAGTATATTTTTTCGTGTCATGTGTCGTATATTTATATATTTATTTTCATAAAAATTAATATTTTATTATACATTACATTACAGGTAATATTTAAATTATAAATATTTAATTTAATAATTCATTAATAATTTTTATAATAAATAATTGATTGCATAGACTGACATAGACGGATGTGATAAAACATAAAGTAATCCTTCCATATAATATTTTAACAACTAATATATTAATGATTAGCAAGACAAAAAAAAAATTGTTTTTCTTTATTTATATTCAATATGTGGGTTTTTATTGATTTTTAATAAAAAAAATGTAACTTTGTCCATTATTTTTTAAAATTTGTATTGGACTAGAATTTAAATATATATATTTTAAAATTTTTGAAAATAAAATTTTAAGAATCTTATTTTTAGTTTTTTTATTTTATAACTTTATTAAAAATAATGATCAAAATAAATTATAATGAGACGGAAGAGGGAGTATTATATTTATCTATATGTTCGGAATTGGGATAGATTTGGATAGGTTGCAATATTGCAAAGGATTATTATCAACATTAACATAATGTTTTTCTAAAAAAATCCGATTTGGACGTTTTATTTCATTTTTTCTTTCATTTATTTATATTTGTTATATACATTTATCCGTTGGGATAGATTTTGGTAAATAGGTTGACAATCCAAACTATTAATTAAAGGATTATCATCAACATTATCATCACTTTTTTTGTAAAAAAAAAAAATCATATATGCCGGTACCATACCCTTAGCCATTAGTTTACCAGCAAACATTTTCGTTTTAAATAATAATAATAATAATATTTCTAATAAAAGAAAGAGGACCGATAAGTTGGATTTGTTTACCTAATTGAAGGGAGCATCTGTATTTGGTTAAACTGGTTTACTGGTGTTTTCATTTGGGTGTCTTACCTGCCTTTCTATTAGAATCTGATGTTCATGAATTGTCTTGTACTCTACATCTACTTCTCATTTAGCCTCATGTATGCATTTCATCTACACTTGTCTAAAAATTGGATTATCGATTCGGTTTGACAAATTCAATTTAAACTGGTTCTAACTTAAAATTGAATATTTTAAATTTCGATTATTTCGATTCGGATTAGTATTTAATAAATAAAAATATTTTATTTAAATTTTATTATAAAAATATAAAAATATTTTTTAATATTTTAATAGATTTTAAACAGTTTATAGACTTTTCAAACTTGACGGATCGAGCTGAGCAGAGTATTGAACAAGCAAATTTTTTTACCCAAACTTGGCGCAATCCAATCCGATCCTTGAACAACTCTAATTTCATCACACCAACAACTTTTTCATTTTGACCTTTTAATTGTTTCTTTTATGATCTTTTAGGAATGTGCTTTCTTACTTGGTTAAATGAGCATTTTAGTAGTCTTTTAACACTAGGGATGAATTTTTCTTTTAATTGCCCATTTGTTATTTGGCATTTTAATATTTTTTTTTTTACAAAAAATTATAATGCATTTTTTGTTGCAAAAAATATTAGTTTATTTTAGTTTAGAAAAATGAAAATTTTGATATTAATAATTAAATTTTAGTAATTAATTCCAACACTAGCCAACATGATTCACGAAAAAGCATATTAAAAAGGATATAAGTGGAACAATTTGTTATAATGTATTTTTTTCGGTTTTTTTTTTTTTTCATTTTTAACTATTCAAACAAAACAAAGAAATGGTGCATCTTTTTCTTTAAATCCTCATTTTCTTTTTCTTTCTATTCCTTCTATTTCTCATACTAAGGTCTCATATGGATTCCACCGCACATCTAGTGTGGTGGAATCTACGGCATAATTGGGGGGTTTTACCCTCCAACTGCACCGGTGGGGTGCATTTGGATTGCACCCCACTGGTGCTTCAATCTCACTGCCCCTCCAGTTGGGGACTGGAGGGGTAAGGGTCCAGTGAACTCACTGAATCCTATAGTGAGGTGAAATCTCTACTTCACCCTCACTTTTTTATTTTGTATTTAAATTATTTTATCATTTTTATTTTAAATATTTTCAAATTATTTATACATTTAATATAATAAAAAATAAAATTATTTATTTAAAAAAATTATATACTTATATAATAATTAATTAATAATAAATATATAAAATAATATATGTTAAAATTTTAAATATTATTAAAGTATACATAAAAATAATTTACCAATACACTCTTATATAGATGTCCTTAATGGTAATTTTAAATTTTCATCCCACCGCCACCGTTGCTTTTGCATCCAAACACATATCTCACCATTGATTTTAATCTCGCCGCTACAATAACTAATCTCACCGTCACCGTTGTTTTTAATCTCATCGGAGTCAATCTCACCGCCCATCCAAATGGATCCTAAATTGAATCCAAATATAATATTAGTATCCAAGAGCAACAATCGGTTTACTTAAGATAAATAAAAATAATATATTATAATTTCATTTGATGTGTTTGTATTTTTTTTTTTTTTTCCAACACAATATCATATTATAAGGGATACAGAGGAGAGGAAATAACTAAATAAGGTATATGAAAAAGGGAAAAAAGTTATAGTAAAAAAAATTTTAAAAAGAAAAGGTGCGAATAACTTAATGGAAGTTCAAAAATTATATCCACATCTCTTTTCGCAAAAGATTGTATAAAACGGCTATTCCACGTCAACATATATTTTTTTCATTCAAATCACGTAATTAAATTTTTAAAAATAATTAATTATTTATTACAAAAATCATTAATAAATTTCTAAAATAAATATTTATCATTTAATTATTACATGTAATTGTAATAAATAATTGAATTTTTTCAAAAATTTAATTACATGAAATGATTTGAATAAAAAATATATATACTGACTTGCAATCTTTTTTCTATATGTTTCTTAATTTTTGTTTTGGTCATTTGAGTTACAACTCGGGTTCGAACTTCGACCTCAAACCCTCAATTTTGGAATAGTCTCCAATACCAGCTAACAGCTCATTGGTGTTTCTTGATTCTTTTGTTTCTTTGTTTTTGTAATGTTTCTCGTCACCAAAAAACAAATTAATGGAAGTTCAAAAACTATACCTACTACAATTATTTTGGGATAAATTCCAAATTTATCATTCTACTTACATTATACTTAGGATGGTGAATCAAATTTATTATTTACAGTTTTATCATTACATTTTCTAATTTGGTTTTATAAAATATTTCTTTTATTTATTAACTAAATATTTTGGTATTGTTAACTTTTAAGTAGAGGTGCACCAAGTAGGATCGAACCAGATCCAGTTGATACTTCCAATATTTAAGCTTGAACTCAGCTCATCCTTTTAAGTTATTATTATTATTAAAATATAAAAAATATTATATTTTTAAACATATTTTTGAATTGAAATTTACTTAAAATATATTGTTTATTAATATAAAACATTTTTCCAATTGAAACTGAGTTTAAAATATCATATCCATGACTCGAGTTGATTCGAAATAAGCTTGTGGGCATGGCGAGAAACTTAGTTTGTGGACACTTATGGTTTTGATCATTTTTAACCCAATTAAAAAAATATAGTGATAAAATTTCAGTCATTGAAAGATTAATGATAATTTGATGATATCATTAAGTAGAGTGATAAATTTAGATGTTATCCAAAGAATTAAAGAAACAAATAGATATAAAACAAGCTAAATTAAACAATAATTAAATATGTAAATGAATATCGGATTCGGGTATTCGAATTCGTATAATAGAGCGGATTCGGATAACATATTCGATTATTTGATACTATCTGTATTAAAACCAAAATGAATTAAAAATAATGGGTATCCAAAAATTCATATATAAATCCGCTATGTATATGTAGTAAATCTAATATCCGAATCCAAAAATTATATGAATCAATAGAAAAAGTATTAGATAATGTCAAATATCCGATTTTTTATTGTCTATTATCATCCTTCGGGACTTGTTTTCGAGTAATAGGGAAATCATAGCATCTATTTTTCTTTTTCTTTTTTTATATACTATCTATTATTAATTGGTCTGATTTGCCATGGAGACTTATCTTAATGTTTAAAAAAAAGTCTTCGAAGCTTAAATTTTAAGTTAAAGTTTTATTACGTTTAGATTTAGATAATTTTATGTTGAATTTGTTTAGTTATATGTTAATTTATTGATTGATTTATTTGTTTGATTTAATTTATGAGATATAATCTTTAATTTTAATTATAACTTCTATTTATACTTATAATTTTGTAAGAAAAAATTATTTAATTTTCAAATAATTTTTTTTTTAAAGTGATCTTAGTTGAGTCATAACACCATACCCAGTTAAGAGCTTTATATATTAATATAAAGGTATATTAGATGCATAGGATGATGGATTCGACATATTAATCATCATGTCCTATGTTTAGTAGGCACCTAAAGATAAGGGTTAGATTATTTATAGTATGAGTGGTCCTACAATTTTTTCAAAAAGTGGAGGATTATTTTTAATCCTATGAGATTAAATTATAATATTTTTTGTATTTACTAATTTACCCTTACAACTTGTCGCCAACCGATGAGGATCAAAAGAAAGAAAAAGGAAATATAAAAATTAATTTATTTTGAAATATCAATTTATTTATTTTTAAAAAATAATTTTTTTTTTTTTGAAAAACTCAATTTATTTTTCTTGAAAAATTAATTGATTTTTCTGAAAAAAGAATTACGATTCTTAACATAAAATTATTATAAATTTGAATTATATTTTAATAAAAATTATAAATTCAAATTATATTTCTTTTAAGGAAAGGTAATTTTCACCAATAAAGAATCATCACATCTTACCTATCAAAATCCTCCGACATATAAAAAATAATCTAGAAAAATATTATCTAATCCAATTCTATTCATAATCTCATTATTTCTTATGTTATCCATCATTTTATACTTACTACGTATATATTATGATAGTTTTATTGGTAGAGCTGTAAATGAATCGGATTTGAATAAACAAAATTTGTTTGTGTTTGTTTGTTTGTTTGTTTAAATTAAATGAATTTATTCATGAACATTGAACGAACATGTTCATGAACATATAATCGAACATGTTCGCGAATAATTAAAAATGTGTTCATGAACAATAAACAAACAAACAAATAAATCAATTTTAAGTTATTATTAAATATAAAATAATAAAATATAAATTGCATTAAATTTAAGTTATTATTAAATATAAACAATAAAACATAAATATTATTAAATTATTAAATATAAAATATAAAATATAAAATATAAAATATAAAATATAAAACACAAATACTATGAATTATATTATAAATAAATAAAATACAAATATAAATATAAACATAAATCGAACAATAAACAAATTTTAAATAAGTTTTAAACGATCTATTAAACGAATTTTAAACGATTCATAAACGAGCTTATTTGTGAACATAAATGAATTAAACATATTTTATTCGAGTTTGGTCAGCTTAATAAACGAATACTAAAATCATATTCATAATCGTTTATTTAACTTGATAAAAGAATATAAACGAACAGGAATCAAATTGTTCGTCTAATGCTCTATTCATTTACAACCTATTTATTATTATTTTTTTAATTTTAATTTAAAATTATGTGATGACTTTATAAATTTACTAGTAAGTTTTAAAATTTCAATATGGAGGATAATTTTATTAAAACTAGTGTTGAATTCTCGCGATATTTTGGTTTTATTAGTGTTGATAATAAATTGAATACGATTATGAAACAAAAAAAAAAAAAACACAAATTTAGAGTTTAAATTGAATCACTATGAAAACCTAAGCAAAATTTCTCACTTGAGAACAACTTTTAAAGTAAGGTATAGATATATAAAATTACCAAATTGAATCTAGAAAAACAATACCTCTCAATCATTATACGACATGTCATACAAAAATTGAAGTTATTTGAATAGTATCAATTAGATATGACAAATTTCAGATACAATATGATTATACGACACAAACACAATATCGAAAAAATAATTAAAAACGACACGAAAAATAATATGAACACGACAAAAATAGACGAACTGACAATTTCATTTTATTTTATAAGATATATAATACATTGGATCCAATTATGACACGAAAAAATAGCATGAACACGACACGAATACTTAGATATTTTTTTTCTTTCCTTTTTTTTTGGGTACAAGAGAGTGATGAAATCGCATAAACTAAACAGGATCTAGGCCTAGCAACATCCCACAAATCTTCTTGTAAAAACCTAATTACAGCATTAGGAAGAGAACTTAACTTATGAATACCAAAAGTAACATCATGAGCATTATGAGCTAGCAGATCAGCGCACGAGTTGGCCTCCCTGTAGAATTTTATTCACAACCAACAAAGAATCAAATTCCACAATAATATCCTGCATCCATGATCCCAAGCCAATTGTAACCCAATACAAATGGCGTAAATCTCAGCCTTGGTGATTGATCCCTAACCAACCTGTCTAGTGAAACCAAATATCCAATTTTCATTACTATCTCTGCATAATCCACCGACAGCTAATTCCTCTAGGTTAGTTTTAGCAGAAGTATCAACATTCAATTTTACAAAGTTTGATGGAGGAAACTACCAAGCAATATAAAGCAAGTGTCGACTGGTGTGAGGATTTTAGATAGCCCAAAATTTCAAATAATCTTTGACACATACCATGATGGAAAACCTAGCGTTAACCGACCATTCAAACGCAATCTCAAACACTCTCTTGTTACGCCACTTCCAAATATACCAGTTTAGACACCTAATTTTGTCTGGACCCCTAAAACAGGTAATTTTCTTCCTTGTGATGTTTTAGAATGCAGAAAAGTTCTTCTCATCCTGCAGGTGGTACTCCAAGACTTTGTTTAAGAGGTCAAGCACAAAAAGTCAATATGGAAAAAGTCAACCCCAAAAAAGTCAATCTAAAACTCAACCACTAAAAAGTCAACCCTCATTAAAAATCAAGATTTAAAGTTTAATTGAACAATGGTGAAAGAATTTTGATAATCCGAGGTCTACAACGAGAGATATGGAGTCCAGAAGATGGGTTAAAGAGATTCAGTGGAAAGGAAACCCTAATTCGGTAAATTTGGGGAAAAGTTTAAACGATCAAATTGGTCAAAATTGGAGTTTTCGAATGGAATATAATCAATGACTATGGGTATTGGAAAGGCTATTTGGAAGCAAAACCAAAGGAAAGGTCAATTTGGAAGAAAACCGAAAATTAGGGTTTTTGGTGGATTTTGGCAAAATTGGGAAAAATACAGAAATGGCCCGATTCGATAAGATTAAAGCCCCTAATTGATGAAGAGTAGGTAAACAAAGATAGCCCAAGGCTCAGTTTGAAGTAATTCTGAGAAAAGAGTCGGTTGGAGGAAAAACGGAGAAAAGAGGAAATTCCCGATATTGGAAAAAGGAAAAATCAAATCGGAGGGGAATTTGATCGTAAAAATTGGGTGTTTTTGGACCACCTCCAATTCAATATATAACAAAGGCCTGGGGAAAAAATCTAGAAATCAGACTTGTTTTGAGTAAAACCGAGGTTTCAGAGGTTAAAAGGCAATCTTGGAAAATTCGAGAAAAATAGTAAACGAGCTCAAAAAATTACCAAAACTTCCAGATCTCAATATTATATATTTGGAACGGATCAGCAAAGAAAAACCTGGAATCGGAGCTCATTTGAAAAATGGCAAATTTTGGGCCCAAAAAGCTAAAATTCCAGAAGATAAATCCGGAAAAAATAACAAATGAGCTCAGAAAATTATGAAAACTTTCAAATCTTAATTTTATATTATTTGGAAGAGATTGGCGAAGAAAAATCCAGAATCGGAGCTCGTTTGAAAAATGGCAAAACTAAGGGCAATTTTGGAAGATAAATCCGGGAAAAATAGCAAATGGGCTCAGAAAATTATGAAAACTTTCAGAACTCAATTTTATATTATTTAGGAAGTATTGGAGAAAGAAAATCTGGATTCGAAGTCCGTTTGCAATTTAATCAAGTTTGAGGGGCTAAAGTGCAATTTTACCAAAGAAACTGAAGAGGGCCATTTTTGCAATTTAAAAAATAGAGAGATGGATAGAATTTGAAGGGCCATTCTGCCAGCCCATGAAGGGGATAAATTTTGCTGAGTTCTTTCATCCAAAGGCCAAAATTGGATAGTAAGGTGGTTATTTTTTTTATCAAGGCTTTTGTGATTTTGCCACATGGTCAAATGAATGAAGTGGAAGGATGTCAACATTATGGTTATATATTTTATACCAGCTGTATTTGTTAGGAGCTGATCACTACATCTAACGGTGGTAAATTCACATATTTAGCATCTTTGATTAGTGGCCTTTGGATCAAATTAGCTAGTAAAAAAAATGACAACATCTTAGCACCATAGTGACCATTCGGCTGCCTCTATTTAGGGGGGAAGTTTTCAGCTTTGGGGGGTTCTTTTGGGCTGATCATTTTTCATTGTGGAGCAATAGCTAAGTTTAAAAAAGAAAAGAAAAATTTAGAAGAGAAAAAAGCTTGAAAGATAGCTTTGAAAGGTAGCCTTTTGGCACCTAACTCTTGCATTTTTCTTTCTATTTCCATACTTGATTTGCTGATTTTCCATGAGATTTTGTTATTTCTTGTTGTTTTTGTTATGAAATAAAGGTTTTTAAAACTTCCTCTTAAGCCCCCTATCTTGTGTTTTCATGGAAAAAATCAAAAAACAAATTTTTTTTTTACTACTTTTTCATGGTGGCCAAACCCCCCTTGGTGTGATTGCCTTATGTTTGATTTATTTCCTATGTTAGTTGTGGTATGTTAGCTTGTTTTGATGTTTTTGCTTTTTAAAATAATCAAGATATGGAGCTTGTTTTTAACCTTCTTTACTTGTTCTTATTTTGCTGATTTTATCATTTATTTTCATGTATGCTTGCTTTATTTACTAACTTTAATTTTCTTTTTTCACTATGTCAAGTTGTTTATGCTTTGTGTTATTGCCATACCATGTGTTTTTGTATTTTCCTAGGTATATCTTTGCATTTTCATCATGATTATTGGTCTAACATGTTTCCATTTAGGTCTTGCACATTTACTCTGCCATGTGTTTGTGTTATTGCCTTGCTAGGATTTCACATGTTGATTAGAGGTCCATTCGGTTTCCATCTTATTTGCCTTGTATATTTGCATTTTCATCTTGTTTAGTTTCAATGCTTTCATTTATGCTTTGCATTTTGATGCCATGTTATTGTGTATTTGACTTGCCATACCATATGTTTGTGTTATTGTCTTGCTACATTTCTTTATACATGCTTGTGTCTATTCGGCTACTATTACATTTTTGCCTTTGTGCATTTGCATCTTCATTTTGAATATGTGATTACCATGGTTTCACTTATGCTTTGCATTTTGATACCATATCATTGTGTATTTGTTGTGCCATGATCATGCATTATTATATTTAATCATTATATGTTCATGTTACTTCCATGCATGTTTCATGATCATTAGGTCTAGGATATTTATTGCCATGTATTTTCATGCATATTAGGTTTAGGTCATCTTTATATTGCCATGCATTTTCATGCTTATTAGGTCTTAGGTCATATTTGTATTGGCGTGCATTTTCATGCTCATTAGGTCTAGGTTTGCATTTATTGCCATGCACAATTTCTATCTAGGCATTAGGTTATCTTTCATGCCCTGCATTTTCTATGTCTTTTAGGCATTAGGTCATGCATTTCATGCATTTAACTTGCTGTTTGTTCATGCATTTCATATCATCCCACTTGATTTTTGACTTAAGCCAATCAATGGCTCAAAGACAAGCTCTCATGAGCATGCTTGTGGAAAATTAAGATGTTGTCAAATTAGATTTTTTACCTTGTGATTTTTTTTTAATAAGGCAATCCTTGTTCAAATTTTTAGAAATTTTTACTACTGTTTGTAGGATCTTAGAGGAGTCTCCAATATTTTTATTCTGATTTTTGAGTGTTTTTATCAAAGGTTTAAAAATATTTTTTTGTTAAATAGTTTTTCACCCAGTGTTCTGACTTCGTGATTTTTCTGGTAGGTCATCATTAATCTTAAAATTAAGCCAATTTTTTTTCCATAGAGTTCGACATGTTCCGAGTCTCTCATAATTGTTTTACATTTTTTTGAAAATTTTAAAATAGGTAAAAAAATCACGTTTTAAAACTGGTCAGTAAAGTCAGATTTGATTTCAAGAAGAAAATAATGTTCTGTTTTGGCTAAGGCATTAAGAGGGGGCTGATTTAGAACCATAGCTACTGTCCTAGGTTGATTTCTAAGTCATTTTAATCCTGAAAAATGATTTTACAAAGGTCGGGTCAAGGGTGGTCAAGTCCGGGTTTTCAAAGTGAGGAAAATATAGCATTTTTAAAGGAAATTTCGGCCAAGTACCATTTTCATCCAAAAATTTTCAAAATTGTTTTCAATTCATCACAAAGTATATTTGATTTAGAAAAATTTGATTTGATGTTTTTTCCTAAGGTAGTCAGATATCTTTTTAGATATACGGATTTCCTTATTTAAAAAAAAAAATACACTTTCATGCATTGCATTTTCCATGTTCATGCATATTATATGATATATGGTTTTTGGTATGAATATTTCTATGTCTATGTTATTGTTTTGATTTATATTTCATGATGTTATATTGTTTGTTATATGGTTGTGAACATTTTATGCTATCCTACGCATTTTGCTTAAGTCATAAATTATTTTGTCATATATTATAGGTTTAGTATGTTCATGCATTTTTTTTTATTTTTTATTTCACATACATATTTCATGATAATATTATTCTATGTTTCATATCATTTCATGTTATTAATTATATTTCTATGTCATTTAGATTATATCATGTCATTTAGAATATACTATGTCACTTAGATTATATCATATTATTTAGAATATACTATGTCACTTAGATTATATCATGTCATTTAGATTATATTATGTCATCTAGATTTTGCTATGTCATCTTTTACCATATCACACATGTTCATATTCATCTTTTTAAAATGTTTTAAAAAAAGATAATGATTTTAAATAAAATAAAGTTATTCCCGAGTTAAAATAATTTATGAGTTCTTCTCTGGGTTGCCGGAGAGGACATCATCAATTATCATTAATAATGGAATATCTTTTTTTTCAAAACGTGAATGATTCGGAAGATTTTCTAAATAAATAAAAAATTTCATATTTTGCTGCGTTTGTCGAGGAATATAGAAAAATTTTGAATTATTAAATTCCGGATCATTTTCAAATAAAAATGGAATTATTTTTCTTTAAATTGGGAATTATTTTGAAATGCCAAATCTAAAAGCAACTTTTTACCGAGACTTGAGATAACACACGATTAATAAAGTACCGTTTTATATGGGCGTTGTGGGGGTGCTAATCGTTCCCCACATGTAACCGACTCTCGAACCCGCTTCTTTGATTTCTCTGATTTAAAAACGCAGTATTGAAATTGATTTTAAAAATGTTTTAATTAATTTTAAAATGTTTTACAAATCGGTTTTAATAGGTGGCCGATCACACCTAGCCAAAAAAGATTGGTGGTGACTCCATTTCATTTTCGAGGTTGTTTTCAAACCTTTGTTTTATTTCAAGAGGAATTAAGTCATCTTTTCCTCTGTTTCCCCCAATGTCACACTTAACGAATAAAGTCTCACGATGAGACTTGTTATTTTTTAGGTTGCGACAGCTTGCGACTCCATTTGGGACTATTAAAGAGTCAGGCCTAGAGTTAGTTGTGTGTTATCAAAAGTCTCGGTTTGTTGGTTTTTAGTTGGTATTTAATTTTAATTCCCACATTTTAAAAAAAAATAAAAAATAAAAAGGAGAATTTTGAAAATAATAAAATGTTTTTGAATATGTTCATATTCATTCACAAGCATTTTATTATTGTTTTCTAGTTATTTGATGTTGTATATTACTATTGCATTCTTGTTGGTTAATGCGTTACATTATTCTTGATCTTTGTTTTGCTGGGGCATTTAGAATATGAATTGTAGAATAGGTGGTGAAAGGTTTGTTTGTTCCTTCTACATTACACGTGCATTTGCATAACATGAGCTCTATGACCGAGTTCCGTCCCTTTAAGTGGAAGTAAAGTACCTACACTTCGTGTGGCAATAGCCTTCGCATAAGCTAGCGAAACACTTTCGGAGTATCAGATTACCAACGCTTCGTGTGGCAATAGCCTCCACATAAGTCGGGGAAATGAACTCTAACGAATTGGACCCGCTTTATTTGGGGTGCCTTACTAGCCTTCACCGGCGACAGTGAAGAACAATTTCGGGGCCTTTAGAGCCGATTCACCCTCATATAGTGAACTTAGGCGAAGCCATGTCGGATTTTCGTTAGATGCACCGAAGCTAGGAGCACATGGAGGAACACTTCTGACCTTTTGCTATTTATTTTATAGTTCGCATAAACCGGACAAGGATGAAATACATCGCTCGTAGTAAATTTTAATTTTCGCCCTAAAGGCATTGTGCTGCCTAAATAAATAGATACTGTTGGGGCAAGTGTTCACTAACTTTTTGAAATTGAAAATATAAAAATTCTTTTTCAAGCATTTTGCATTTTGCACATTTCATGCATATGTGAATAGAGCATGTACATTTATGATTGTATTTTTGATCCCATTCTTTGCAATAAACGGGTGATGATTGTAGACATTTGATTTTGTCCGCACTCCTAAATCAGATAAAATTCCTTCTTTATGATGTTTTAGAATGCAAAAAAGATCTTCTTATCCTGCAGGTGATACTCCGAGACTTAGTTTAAGAAAGCAAGCATGAAAATTCAATTTGGAAAAAGTCAACCCCAAAAAAGTCAACTCCAAAAAGTCAACCACTGAAAAGTCAACCCTCATTCAAAATCAAGATCCAAAGTTTAATTGGACAATGGTGAAAGCATTTTGATAATCCGAGGTTTACAACGAAAGATATGGAGTCCTGAAGATGGGTTATGGAGATTCAGTGGAAAGGAAACCCTAATTCGATAAATTTGGGGAAAATTGCTTAAACGATCAAATTGGTCGAAATTGAAGTTTTCGAATGAAATATAATCAATGACTACGGGTATTGGAAAGGCCATTTGGAAGCAAAACTAAAGGAAGAGTCAATTTGGAAGAAAATCAAAAATTAGGGTTTTTGGTAGAGTTTGGCGAAATTGGGGAAAATTACAAAAATGGCCCGATTCGATAAAATTAAAGCCCCTAATTGATGAAGAGTGGGTAAATAAAGATAGCCCAAGGCTCAGTTTGAAGTAATTCTGAAAAAAAGAGCCGGTTGGAGGGAAAACGGAGAAACGAGGAAATTCCCGATATTGGAAAAAGAAAAAATCAAATCGGAGGGGAATTTGATCGTAAAAATTGGACATTTTTGGACCAACTCCAATTCAATATATAACAAAGGCCTGGAAAAAAATATGGAAATCGAACTTGTTTTGAGTAAGACCGAGGCTTCGGAGGTTAAAGGGAAAATTTGGAAAATCCAAGAAAAATAGCAAATGAGTTTTGAAAATTACCAAAACTTCGAGATCTCAATCTTATGCCATTTGGAAAAGACCGGCGAAGAAAAATCCAGAATCAGAGCTCATTTGAGAAATGACAAATTTCGGGCCCACTAAGCTGAAATTTCAGAAGATAAATCCGAAAAAATAGCAAATGAGATCGGAAAATTATGAAAACTTCCATATCTAAATCTTATATTATTTGGTAGAGGTTGGCGAAGAAAAATCCAGAATCGGAGCTCGTTTGAGAAATGGCAAATTTTGGGCCCATTAAGCTGAAATTCCAAAAGATAAATTCGGGAAAATAGCAAATGAGCTCGAAAAATTATGAAAACTTTCAGATCTCAATTTTATATTATTTGGAAGAGATTGGCAAAGAAAAATCCAGAACCGGAGCTCGTTTGAAAAATGACAAAAGTTCGGGTGCATTAAGGGCAATTTTGGAAGATAAATCTGGGAAAAATAGCAAATGGGCTCGAAAAATTATGAAAACTTCCAAAACTCAATTTTATATTATTTAGAAATTATTGAAAAAAGAAAATTCAGATTCGGAGTCCGTTTGCTATTTAATCAAATTTGGAGGGCTAAAGTGCAGTGCTTAGATGTTAGCATTAGGTGGAATTCCACTTGATGTTAAATTCAACTCACAAATTTGAAAGTGCCTTTGAGAGGTTTGAAAAGATGGATCCTTATTTTAAAGGTGAGCTGGTATTGGAAAATGGGGTGTCCTATATTGATGATTGAGAAAATGCTATGAGGTTAGTATTTTCTTGCAACATTTCTATGAACTGGCTCTAAAAGTTTAGGGTTCATTGTATGTCAGTGCTAATATTTTTTGAGGAAATTTATGATATTTATTGTCTTTTGTGAGATTGGCAGTTAAGTGGTGATGTTGTATTGGGTACAATGGCCAAAAGAATACAAGATTTGTATGACTTAGTATTGGGGGAATATATAGAAAATTAATATGTTACTTATGTTCACTACAAACAAACAAGCATATACTGACGGTTAAAATCCGTTGGTAAAACCAAAAGTTCATCGCTATAGGTCAGAAAATCCTACACCAAAGGTCAGAATGAATATTCCGACAAAATTTCAAGCGTCGATATAACCCTTATCGGTATAGATATACCAACAAAAACTCTATCGTCGGAATAGGGGTATAGGTCTATATCCATGATTTTTATGCCTCACAATTGTTTTGACCAAACGGTATATACTCTGCTGTGTTTGTTTATTTATTTTTGTCTATCGTCGGAATAGGTTGGCAATGCTTTCATCAATTGGCTACCTCCCAATTAGCGTTTGATTTAATGTCTTCAACCTAGCTAATACCTCTTCTTGGCTTTTTAGGATCTTCTGGCTCAGGCGTGAAACTTCCCTGATCTTTGCATTTTGGCGGAAGCTTTCTTTGTAAAACAACAGATGCATTCTCCCCCACACTTATTATCTCATCATCCTTTAATTTGCGCTTGGTGATGCATAGCTCATTGAGGAATTGTGCATATCTTGGTACTTGTTTAATGGCATTCGATAGAAGTATGTTTACTTGTACTTTGCGGAAGGTTTCCAGAATTTATTTTTCATGTTCCTCCTTCTTAGACTTTGCAAATCTGCTAGAAAAATGTGGACAAGATACATTAGTAGAAATAGGAACCTTAAAAGTTACCTCATGTGCCGAAGTACTCTCAATTGTGACTTCTTTATCTTCAAGATTTGACTCCACTTCTCTTTTTGGTGCTTCTTCAATTTGTTCCCTATTCCTCAAGGTTACGGCACTAGGATTCTCTTTCGGGTTAATCACTGTTTGGGAAGGGAGTTTTTCAGATCTTCGCGCCACACTACTAGCCAATTGGCTTATTTGCGTTTCCAAACTTTGGATGCTTGCCCTTGTTTCCTGTTTAAATTGCAAAGTATTAGTAGCAATGGATTTGACAATATCTTCTAAAGAAGTACCCGAGTTTTGAGTCACAGATGGTGGCTGAAAAAGATTTGGTTGTTGAGGCCATGGTTGATTGAAGCCAGATGGTTGATTGTAATTGGCATAAGGATCAACTTCTTGATAACTTCCCGAATAGCTATAATTAGTATGATCCCACTTTCCCGCATTGTAAATGTTTGAGAAAGGATTATACTGTTGTCTTTGGAACCCTTGATGCCATTAAAATCCTCCTAAAGCATTGGATTGTTCAAAATATATTCCATGGCCATTTGTTCAACTAGGGATGTGAGATTGGCTAGTTGGTTCTCAATGTTTGATGTAACACATGCCATCTCCCCTTACTCAGATAGAAAATAAAACCTGAAAACAAAACAAAATTAAAAATAATTAGAACTAAACTAAAAACAAAAACAAAATCAAGTAACAAATAAATTAAAGAAAACAATCTCCGGCAACGGCACCAAAAACTTGATGCATTCAGAATAATATATCTTATTAAAACCTTGCACTAATATTATCAATTGTTTAGTATAGTAGTGAGAAAGGGTCGAATTCACAGGGATTGTTCTTAATCTATAAGTTATTGATTTATAATTCTAGCTCTAAAAGAATAAAAGAGGGTTTTGAATTGTTTGAAAGTAAAGAAAACAAGAAAAACAATATTTAAAGAAATAAAGTAAGATCAAATAAGAGAAAGTATGGTTAAGGAGTCATTTGCCACCACTAAACATAATTGAGAATCAATATCAGAATTATCAATACCAATTATCTATCAAAATTAGCAACCGTAGATAACAACAAGCTCTGCTACCCTAATCTTTCCTTAGTTCGTTGTTTTATAGAACATACTCTCTATTTAATCTCTAACCATCAAATAACCTAGAATAAGCTCTCTAGATTTAATCTAGCAGCAGCTTTATGATGAGAAAGATAGGTTGATATAAGCAATAAAAACATAAGCTCGGATTGTTTAACTTATGTTATGTTCCACATCGCAATTACTGAAAACACAACAATAATCATTAATCACAAATTGCTACTAATGAATAGAAAATCAAGACAATTACATGGATCAAGATTCCTAATCTAGCAATAGACAATTATAAAGATCTATCTAATTGATCACTCTAAACAAATCAAGACAAATATCATGAACAATTTTAATAGAAGAACATCAACAATCTTGATAGATAATCAATGAAAGATAATATCTGAATATCAATTACACAACCATGTCTAAGGCTTTGAAATCACCTGATAGGATCCAAGATGGCCCAATCCCATGGTAATTTCTATATGGGCCAAGATCCAAGAAGATCTAGGAAACATGGCAAGAATGGGTGGAATTCACTTGGGCCATGTTACAAGTTATTCAGGAAATGCTTCAACATGCAAGATGGGTTTGTATCCAAGTTTAGTCCATGTGATTCAAGAACACAAGGTGGCGGCATTAGAGGGCTTACAAGTGGCGGCATCATGTTTAAAGAAGTGGGCCTATTCTTTCATTCATTAATTGACATGGCAATTGTGGGGACCAATTCATTTAACGATGTGGCGCCTAAGAGAGGGCTTATTTTAATTCTTTTAATTACTTAGGCTTTTGGGCCTGATTTATGTATTATGTCCAATAAGCTTGTGGGGACTGATACCAACTGATGTGAACCCTAGGAGTTAAACCCTTTGAACCCACTAATAAATTGAAATACCTAACCCAGAAAAACCAAGATTGAGGCAAAGAAAACTTAAACCCTTAGAAAGCCTATTTCACAGAACCTAGATTAAGCATGTAAGCTAGACCCTAAGAACTCTCGATTCAAGAACCTAAGTTTGATAGGTTGAACGCCACAAAGAAAGAATTCTTTGATAAGTTCATAAGTTCTGTCAAGAACTAAAAAGAGTAAATACTCACTTGAATAAAATTCAACTCGATAGATTAATAATGGTTGCTGAAGTAGATGGCTAAACAAGGGTATTTATAGCCTCCCTTCTAACCCTAATTCAACTAGCCTAAAAACTCCTATTACAAATGAAACTCCTTGGCAGCCAAGGCTTACTACTTATATAATTAAATGAAAACTTAACTATGGGCTGAATAAGCTCATGCCCAAACCTAATTAAATTAAAAGATGTCCAATAGTTTTAATGAAGGTAGTCCCCACAAGCTTATTGGACATAATACATAAATAAGGCCCAAAAGCCTAAGTAATTAAAAGAATTAAAATAAGCCCTCTCTTAGGTGCCACATCATTAAATGAATTGACCCCCACAATTGCCATGTCAATTAATGAATGAAAGAATAGGCCCACTTCTTTAAACATGATGCCGCCACTTGTAAGCCCTTTAATGCCGCCACCTTGTGTTCTTGAATCACATGGACTAAACTTGGATACAAGCCCATCTTGCATGTTGAAGCATTTCTTGAATAACTTGTAACATGGCCCAAGTGAATTCCACCCATTCTTGCCATGTTTCCTAGATCTTCTTGGATCTTGGCCCATATAGAAATTACCATGGGATTGGGCCATCTTGGATCCTATCATTCCCCCTTTCCTCGAAAAGATTCGCCCTTGAATCTTAGCCTTGTGTGTCATAATTAAGGTGCTAGATACTAAATCAAGGTGATGGACAATGCCGCTTATGGGTGGCAACCCATCCTGCAACTCCTCCAAAAATAAATCCTCACAATCCTTCAACAAAGAAACAGGCAAAATAGGAAGAGATTGGTTAGGAGCATCAAGAATAAGAACCTCACTCTCCTTTGCATCAAAAGAATTCTCAAATTCTCTGTTTCCCTCGGCATGAATTGTCTCCTTTTCCACTAGTGGCTCCTCTCTTGTGTCTTTATTTTTTGCCACCACTATTTATTTTTTGCCACCACTATTTCTTTTTTTCTTTCCTTTTTACTCTCTGTTTTCTCTTGCTTTTCTTTATTTGCAGCCACCTCACTTTCTTTTTCTTTCTTTTTTGTCTCTTTTTTGTTCTCTATCTATCTTCCTCTTGTTGCACAAACCTCCCAAACAATAAAGTAAACTTTTTCATCTCTTGCAGAGCCTGCTTTACTTCATCGCCACATGTGAGAGACATCTTAAAATTGCTGCAAAACAAATTTGGTTAGTAAAAAAAAAGAAAGATGAATGTCGATTCTTTCCTCTTCTGTTCAATCTTTTTCGAATCTTTCTTTCTTTTTCTGCCTATTCGAACACTCTTCTTCTTTTCTTGTTTTTTTTTTTCAAGAACGAGACTTCTTGATTTTCTTGAAATCTCGGATTAACTTCTTTTTTTTTCTTTCTTGGGACTGTTCGAATGCCCCTCTGAATTCTTGAATTTTTTTTTTCAAGATTCGGATCAAGAATCAATAAGAAAAAATTTTAATTGATCAAGAATTCAAGAAATAAAATCTTGATTTAAACCACTTTTCAAGACTGAAACCCCAAACTTAGACTGCCTAAAAACTATAACCCTAGGAAAAATACCTAAAGCTATAACCCCAAGACAAGAATGCTTGAAACCCAAAATCTTATTAGATTGATTTGATTCAATTACAAGAAACGAAACCCCAAAGCAAGACTGCCTAAAAACTATAACCCATGGCAAGAATGCCTAAAGCTATAACCCCAAGACAAGAATGCCTAAAACCCCAAAATCTTGTTATTGATTTTGATGTGATAGTATCTGAAACCCCAAAAAGAAGTAACAAACAAAAATCAAAGCGATAACTATAAAAATCTGATTGGAAGCCTAAGCTCTGATACCAACTGATATGAACCCTAGGAGTTAAACCCTTTGAACCCATTAACAAATTGAAATACCTAACCCAGAAAAGCCAAGATTCAGGCAAAGAAAACTTAAACCCTTAGAAAGCCCGTTTCAAAGAACCTAGTTTAAGCTATAAGCTAGACCCTAAGAACTCTCGTTTCAAGAACCTAAGTTTGATAGGTTGAACGCCACAAAGAAAGAATTCTTTGATAAGTTCCTAAGTTCTGTCAAGAACTAAAAAGAGTAAATACTCACTTGAATAAAATTCAACTCAATAGATTAATAATGGTTGCTGAAGTAGATGGCTAAACAAGGGTATTTATAGTCTCCCTACTAACCCTAATTCAACTAGCCTAAAAACTCCTATTACAAATGAAACTCCTTGGCAGCTAAGGCTTACTACTTATATAATTAAATGAAAACTTAACTATGGGCTGAATAAGCTCAAGCCCAAACCTAATTAAATTAAAAGATGTCCAATAGTTTTAATGAAGGTAGTCCCCACAAGCTTATTGGATATAATACATAAATCAAGCCCAAAAGCCTAAGTAATTAAAAGAATTAAAATAAGCCCTCTCTTAGGCGCCACATCATTAAATGAATTGGTCCCCACAATTGCCATGTCAATTAATGAATGAAAGAAAGAATAGGCTCACTTCTTTAAACATGATGCCGCCACTTGTAAGCCCTCTAATGCCGCCACCTTGTGTTATTGAATCACATGGACTAAACTTGGATACAAGCCCATCTTGCATGTTGAAGCATTTCTTGAATAACTTGTAACATGGCCCAAGTGAATTCCACCCATTCTTGCCATGTTTCCTAGATCTTTTTTGGATCTTGGCCCATATAAAAATTACCATGGGATTGGGCCATCTTGGATCCTATCATCACCCTTAACCAAAAGAAAGTTTATCCTAGTATAGGCATAGATAACATAAACATAAAACTAAAAAGAAAATAAGAGAATGGAGAAGAAGATTAATAATAATCAAAACATATCTAGTTTGTGACTCAAAAGATATTATTTATAGAGCTTCAAAACCCTGAGAACCCTTTCTTTCCGCACAAGTAAGTTTAGGTGGCAGAAAATTCGATTTTGGCAGGTCTCGGGGCATCGCGGCGCTGGGCTCTCGAATTGGCATTTTTCTACTGCTTTTTCGCGTACTTTTTTAGCGGATTTGGATGACCATTTCTTATACGATTTGGGCGTGTAATATATCGTTGGAAAGCTATTAAAGTCAACTTCAAAAGTCAAGAAAGAAGTTTTTCTGAATAAAGATTCTAACATCATGTTTTCTTAGAAACAAGCTCCTGAGGTCAAATTTGCCTTCTTGTTTTGCACAAAAAATTAGATCTTTTTGACTCTCAAATTTTTTTCCATCTTGTGATTGTGATTTTGTAAGCTCTTTAATATCATAATTGACACGTTTTTGATTCAGTCTCTTAAATATACCTAAAATTCAAAAACATATCATAAGTAACTAGAATAAAGATAGAAAACATAACGAAAACTAAGAATAGAAATAGCATAAAATGTGTAATTTATGAACTTATCAAATTTAATTCATCTCATAAACCCACTAAGACAACGCCAGGCAAGTTAAGAATGGGATTAAAAAAAAAGAATCAGATTTATCAAATCTCTAAACAATGAAAGTAGAATAAAACTTACCTGATACCATTGATGAAAAACAGCCAAGTCAAAGAGAGCCTGGTTAGATGAAAGATACTTCAAGTTTTCCGTTGTATATTGCTCAAATGAAGCCACAGCAACTCCAAACTTCTTTGCTAAAACCTGAAACCCAAAAAAGAAAACAATAATACGATAATGATTGGACATTTTCTTCCAAAATAAAACCATTTTCACTGCACAAAACTTGGGTTAAAAAGAACCAGTAAAATTTACCTTGATATAGTCATTGGCTATGCCACCGTAGGAAGACTTCCCACAAAGTCTTACAAAATTGGTCGATCTTAAAAATGGAAGTAGTCAAGGAATTAATAGTAACGTTGTATAAATTGTTCGTGATCCTACAAAAAAAACATATTAAGTAAAGAGAAATAGAAACTTTACTTAATTTTAGAAAATTAATGAAACTTAATGAATGAAATAAAAAAAAAAAATGTGGGAAACTTTGAATGGAAATAAAGGAGAATAGAAAAAGGATAAATATGAAAAACATACCCTCAATAATTAGATAATTATTAAATAGTTTAATAGTTAAGAGTTATTTGAAAAAGAGTAATGAAGAGTTAGAAATTGTTAGAAAAAATATTGTAAAGACAAAATTGTCCTTAATAAAAATATTTTATTTTATTTTCTCCTTCCATTAAAGAATTATTATTTTTAAAAAAATTTCAATAAAAATAAATTAAAAAATAAAATATTTAAATATTTATTTTTTTAAAATTTTAATAAATAAAAAAAATATTATTTGTATTATTTATTATTTTTTTAAATTTTTTTAATTACAAAAAGTAAATAAAAAAATAAAAAAATTATGTTTTAAAATTAAAAAAAAATTATTTTTAAAAAAAATTTATTTTTAAAAAAATTTATTAAAAAATAAGAGAAAAAGAGAAAAGAATATTTTTTATCAAGGATAATTTTGTCTTTACAATTTTCTTCCTAACAATTTTATATTTTTCATTTCTCTTTTTCAAATAATTCTTACTCATTATACCATTTAATAATTATTATATTGGAAAAAATATGTTTTTCAAATTTACCCCAAAAATTTCTAGAAATATATACGTGGAATCAAACATAATTAAATATTGTAGTATTTCTCTTTTTTTTTTTCACATTTACAAAAAAGGAATCATTTGATTTGCGCCTATTTTACTTCGATCAATGGTTTTGGATGGGGGAGAATTGGGATTTGAAAATATGTTGAACGAAAAAAATTCAAAAACCATAAACATTTTAAAGCAGGTGAACCTGCTAAGTCTGCAACATAGCAGCAGCTAAAAGAAAACCATTGCAGCAGAGCTGCCCGAACAAGAAACAAAATAGAAGGCATCTTCCCAATTGTGGGTTTCAACAGTGTTCAGTGACATTGTCCCTGGATGGACTAAGAACTAAATTTTTTTCCAATTGTGCAAAAGAGAATGCAGCTTTCGATGGATTAAACAATTATATATGAAGAGAGAAACATATCCAATACCCAAATAAGCAAAAGAGGTTTGGAGAGGTTGTGATGCTGTCCGCTTGAATGAGGAAGAAATCTTTGTCGGCAGAAGGCAGCAACAACACAGGTCGATTGAGGAAAAAATCTTTGGGAGTGTTATTCAACAGGTTGATGAGGAACACAGGTGCATCGACATAGGACAGAGGCGGAAAGAGAAAGAGAGAGAATTGAAAAGTAAAACTGAAGGTCTAATTATTCTATTAGTCTCTTTATTTATTCAAAATTTAAAATTTAGTTCCTTTATTATAATTTATATAAATTTAATCTTCTTACTATATTGATTTAAAAATTTTGATTCAATTGATAACGATGTTATTTTTCTTTCATTTAAAATGCTGACATGGATATTGACTTACTGACGTGGCGTTAACTTTGTTGATGTGGCGAGCTAAGTCAACAAAACTTTTGGCCAATTGATGACGTAGATTTTTTTTTTCTTTCCATGTGACTTACTAATAAATGGTGTTATTAGTCCATATACTTATACAAAAATACAGATTTAGTCCCTCTACAATGATTTAAAAAAAATTTGTACCTATATTTTTTAAGATTTTAAATTTCAATCCAATCTTAAAAATATTGAAAAATGATTAAAAATATTTACATTATTAAAGAAATTATTATTGAAATAATAATTTTATTATATTAAATAATAAAAGATATTATTTTTTGCTAGTATTAATATTTATTATTAAAATATAAAAATATTTATGTTTAATAACATTCAAGAAATATTTAAAATTAAAATATTATAAACTTTTTATTTTTACATTTTTTAATTAAAATTAAATAAAGTAGTTTTTATTAAAATAATAATACATCGTGTCGGATCAAGTTAAGTTCCGGCACAAAAATCATGTTCAAGATATGGTTCGAGTCAAATTAAATTCATGGGTTTGGTGAGTACACTATAGCTATTTTCTAAAAATTATGAAAGATATTTTTTTGCAAAACAAATAGAGCCTTAAACAAATTTCATTTTTCACCGTTAAATGTGCTGGCGTTAGAGGTGTTTATGGATCGGACCGGGTTGCGGTCCAAATTTTTTTTATAACTTTTACCCAAGTCCGGCCCGGGCTGACCCGTAAGCTTAAAATACTGTTTAAAAAATATTAAAAGAATTATTTTTATTTTTATTTTTATATTAATATTTATATATTTTTATAATTAAATAATTTAAATCATTATAAAGAGACTATTTATTTTTGAAAATATATAAATATTAATATAAAAATAATTTTTATAAAAATATATAAATTTAATTATAAAAATAAAAATATATAATTATAAAAATATATAAATATTAATACTAACAAAAAATAATATCTTTTATTATTTAAATAATAAATGTTATTTAATATAATAATATTATTATTTCAATAATAATTTTTTTAATAATGTGAATATTTTTAAGATTGGATCGAAATTGAAAATCTCAAAAAATATAGATACAAAGTTTTTTTAAAATCATTGTAGAATGATTAAATCTGTATTTTTGCATAAGTACAGGGACTAATAACACCATTTCTTAGTAAGTCACGTAGAAAAAATTTCCACGTCATCAATTGGCCAAAAAAAAAAATGCTGACTAAGCTCGGCACATCAGCAAAGTCAACGCCACGTCAGCAAGTCAACGTTCACGTCAGCATTTTAAACGAAAAAAGAATAACACCATTATCAATTGGACCAGAAGTTTGAAATTAATATAGTAAGAGGATTCAATTTATATAAATTATAGTAAAATGACTAAATTTTAAATTTTGAATCAGTACAAGGACCAATAGCATAATTAGTCCAAAACTAAACCTAAATATAACCTAGGCTTATACTGACCACAAAAATTTAAGGACCTTGTTACTATAAGCTTATTTAATTAAAAATGAAAAAAAAAGTAAAATTCCCCACCATTAAAAAAAGTTTTTTTTTTTTTTTGAAAATATACGTATGGAAGGAATAGAAGGCGTCAATATATATTATATCGATACCGATGGTTAATAAGAAATCGTTAGTATATGGAGGATCTATTGCGACGGACGAGGAAAGCATTGGTATATGTTATGTATATTCTGACGGCAATGAAAATCCGTCACAATAAAACCTTTGTATCTATGAATTTTTGCCGTCAGTATAGGTTAGCTTTAGTATATGAAAGTTTATTTGTAGTGGTCGCGGTTGTTCTTGACCCTCAAAATAAACTTGAATTTATGGAATCTTGTTTTAAAATAATGTATGCAAGTGAGGAAATTGAAGCGATGACAAAAAAAAAAAAAAATGCAAGAAGCAGTTGTTAAGTTGTTTAATGATTATAGGAGAAATTTGCAACCTTCTCAATCTGAGCAAGTGAGTGTTAGTAGTCAAATGAGTCAAATAATACAAGATACTAGTGAGTTTAACATCCTTCAGAATAAGAAAAGGATTATGAAATCATATTTAAAAAAGTATAAGATTGAGAGTGGATGTGTGGAATAAAAAACAGAATTGAATAAGTATTTGAGTGAAGATCTTGACGGTGATGATTTCAATATTCTGGATTGGTGGAAATTAAATAGTCCTAGCTTTCCCATCCTTTCCAAATTGACTGGTGATGTATTGGCAATTCCTATATACACGGATGCTTCCAAATCCGCGTTTAGCATTGGTGGACGCATGCTTGATGCATATAGGAGATCTTTAACTCCTAAGATGGTACAATCCCTTATCTCAAGATTGGTTACGAGAACCATCGCATCTAGATCTAGATGACATGAAGAGAGAAACAGAACAAAATCGATTTGGGTAATATTTCAATACATAGCTCTTAATCTTTGTTCTTTCTTAAGTTTTTATTTCTTAGCAATCTTTACTTCTTTATTTAGCTTTACTTTTACTAATTTTCTTTATGTATTTTTAAATTTATCAAGGATTGCACTGGAGTCTAGAATTGAGTAGGAAAAAAGTGTTTTTATTAGTTGAGGTATCTTGTATGTGTTTTAGCTTTAGTGATTCATTTTTTAAATCTATATTGATTAAATTTTGGACTCTTTTATAGGTTGTGAAGAAATTTGCTCCTGTCTCTTGGGGAGTTTTTTGAAAACTGTTGTTGCCTTGTTGGAACTTGAAGTTGTTTCCTGCCTTTTTATTGTTGTCTTGTTGGCACATTTTAATATTCTTAGTACTTGGCTTTAAGTTTATGGATAATTTTAATATTTTCCTTGCTTATATTTGGTACTTGTTGGAACATTTAAATGCACTTTTATTTATGTTTGTTGGAGCATTTTAATTTTAACTTTAATATTGTTGTGGGATTGTTACTTTTATAAGGCTGGTGTTTTGTATATGCTCATTTATTCTAAGATACTTGTAGGATATCTGGAAGTAATTTGTTTTATTTTGGAAATAGTTGATCAATTTTAGATAATTATGATCATGGAAAGGGAGAAGAGGCTTGAATATTGATCAATTTTAGATAATTATTTTGAAATAGTTGATCAATTTTAGGACATGAATATTGATTTAATGACATTTAGATTTAAAGTTTTTCTTTACTAAAAAAACCATAACTTTTGTTAAATCTCAATTAATCGATTAGCCGTTTGAATTAATCGATGTATTTTGATGAATCGGTTAGTCGATTAATCCAATTGGTTTGATTAATTCGGTTAATCATTTATATAACTTCGGTTAATTCGATTTTAAGAATTCTTTAACCAAGTTAACCAAATTAACCGATTGCTCACCCCTACTCCTAACTCAATAGATTTGGCCCAAACATAAATTATGATTCAAATCACTAAATTAAGGTCCAAGCTCGAGCTTTTATTCGTTAAGAAAAAATAAAAAACATAAGAAAAAAGATAATAATAGAAAATATAATAACAATAATTGAGTTTAGGTATATTTTGTCATATTTTATTATTTTTAAAATATATATATTTTTAAAAAATATCAAAATATAACGTGATAAAGGAAGTTTAATAAAAACAAATGTGGGTGAAATGAAAAAAAATCATTATTTTTGTTTTTCTTTTGATTTAAAAATGTTTATTGTTAAATATTTTTTTAAAAAATTATAGATGATTGATTAAATAATTTATTTTTTACAAAATTAAAAAAATATCCAAGCAAAGTCAAGTAAAAAATTAGTTATAATAAAAATGAGAATAAATGAATAAATATTGGCTGTAAACACCTAATTTTGTTTGGTCTCATAAACAAGGTACGTTTTCTTACAAATTCGAGTTTTTAAATTTGCCTCATTTTCATGGTTTAGTGACTTGATACTTGGACACGGCAAGGTGGCCCGATTTTGATACTTTGACATGGAAAAGTCAATATTAGAAATGTCAACTTTGAAAAAATCAAGATTAAAAGGAAAATTGGATGGTGAGGAGGTAATCTTGATAATTAAAAAGTCAACTTTGAATAGTGAAAGGATAAATTAAATGGATTAAAGTTGAACTACATGGTAAAAAAAGATTGGGTAGAAAATTCAAGACAAGATTGGAAGCCCATAATTTTTTTATTCTAAGTGATAGGAAAGATTGGGAAATGGAAGCCCACTTTTTGTTAAAAAAGGATCAAATGGGTTGGAACTTGGATAGGAAGATGGGAGCCCAACTTTGTAAAAAAATGGTGGAAGGCCCAACCTTAGAAGTCCAAGAAGAGGTGAATATGGTGGAAGGCTCAAAGCTAAAGTCTATGTAAGAAAATGGATGGATGAAAGAGGGGTGAACTTAGAAACAATAAAAGGTTGTAGGAAAATTGTAGGAATAAGGGCAAGGTAAACTTGTAATAAAGTTGAAGAGTGGAGGATGCTCTTAAAAGATCAAATGACAACTTAGTAAATAAGTTAATGAGTTACATGAGGTAGTACATGACTCATCAAGCTAGTACATGAGTCATCTATTAAAACATGAAGCTCATTGGCGGGTGAATAAGACAATGCCAAATGGCTAAAAAATGGAAGAACCTAGAAGGAAGAGAAAGGGGAGAGATAAGGTATATTCGACCAAGGAAGAGAAAGGGCTAAAAATAGAGAGCGAATTCAGCAAACATTGCAGCAAGGAAAAAAAGAGAAAAGAAGAGAGGAAAAAAGAAAGGAGAAAAGAAAAAAGAAAAAAGAAAAGGAAAAGGAAAAGTGAGAGTGTTCTTCATCAAGCTAGGAGGTAGTCTTCTATTCTTCTTCTCCTTCATTGTTTTTTTCATTTTCTTTTCTTCAAACTTTATGTTCTTAAAAGATTTTACAAAGAGCTTCTCTTATCTCCTCTTCTCTTTTTGAAAACCATGAGTTTTTGCTAAAATGATTTCTTCCTCTTTCAAAGTGGCGCAATTCCTCCTTTCTTTTTACTATGTTTTTTACTTCATGTGTTTATCTTGATATATGGTATATTGTGGTCCATTGTGGTTGATTGATGATTTTTTCTTTTGTTTTCCTTTTAAAAATAAAAAAAAGTTATGAGCTTGATGATCTTAGATTTTTCTAAGTGATAGTTGAGCCGGATTAACCATTTATGTGGCCAACTTTGAGCCAACTTACTAGTTTCTTGAAAATCACTCTCTACAATTTCTTATTTCCATTTTTGCTACCTTTGATTGTTGCATATTTTTCCCATGGCTTATTGTGGAGTACTCTTGATGTTTGATGATTTTCCTCTCCTTGGAAAACTAAGTTATGAGCTTGATGATCTTAGAGCATTTTTGCTCTATGTGATAATTGTGCCGGATTAACCATCCATGAGGCCAATTCTGAGCAAACCACTTTGTTTGCTAAAAAAATGTTTTCTAAAATATTCTCAAGGCATTTTGGTTTGGATTAATCAATAGTCCATGACCAAGGTCTTTTTTTTCACCATGCTTGGGAAAATTAAAGTTTGGAAGGTTAGATATGGAGATTGTGGGCTACATGAGTCTATGCATTTTTTGCTAAAATAAAAAATTGTTTTGAAGCATAAAAAAACCACCTTGGCCGAATGCTATGGGGGGTTTCAAAGTTTTTTTTTTTTTTTTGTGTGGGGGTTTTCAAGGTTTACAAACAAAGTTTTTGATAAAACGAGCTTTGGGTAGCTAAAACGAGTCAAAAATTTTGTTTTCCCTACCTTAACATTCGGCCATGCCATTGTTTTCCCATAAAAATTGCATTATTTTGTTTTTCTTTGGTTTTCAAAATGTTGCATCATGGCTAATCGAGGGGTATTCGGATGTCTAAGTAATAGCATTCGAATGCTCCTTTTTTCGAGTCAAGTCGCCTAAATTTGCCTCGGGGCATCCGGATATCTTTACCATGATATTCGGATATCCTTCATGCAAAAATTCATGCCCAAAATTCATCATTTGCTAAATCCGATCTAAGTTTTTTCAAATGAATTCGTATACCTTTATAGGTATTCGGATGCCCTCTCTTCAAGGGAGAAACACATTCCTGATAATGGTCTCTTTTTAGTGCATTTCATGTTTTCTAAAAAGTGTTTTAAAATCTTTCATAAAAACGTGCTTTTTTGATCACATAAACATTTGGCGAGGATGATTTCTTAGTCTTTGCCGAGTTTGCCAGGGAGGTTAGGAAATTCTCCAACGCACGTTGTCGCAACCTGAAAAATAACAAGTCCTATCGCGAGACATTACTCGTTAAGTGTGACATTGAGGAAACAGAGGAAAAGACGACTTAATTCCTCTTGAAATAAAATGAGGATTTGAAAACAATATCGAAAAAGAAATGGAGTCGTTACCAATCTTTTTTGGCTAGGTGTGATCGGCTACCTATTAAAACCAGTTTTGTAAAACATTTTAAAATTAATTAAAACATTTTTAAAACCAATTTCGAAGTCTGCGCTTTTAAACCAGAGAAATCAAAGAAGCGGGTTCGGGAATCGATTACGTGCGGGGAAGGATTAGCACCCCCACAACGCCCGTATAAAATGGTACCTTATTAATCATGTGTTATCTCGAGTCTCGGTGAAAATCGATTTTGAAATTGGCATTTTAAAATAATTCCCATTTTAAAGAAAAATAATCCTATTTCTAATTGAAAATGATCCGAAATTTATTAACTCAAAATTTTCCTATATTCCCCGGCAAACCCGGTGGAACATAGAAATTTTTTATTTACTTAGAAAATCTCCGAATCACTCTTGTTTTTGAAAGAAAGATATTCTATTGTTAATGATAATTGATGATATCCTCCCCGGCAACCCGACAGAGAACCCATGAATTATTTTAACTCTAGAATAATCTTGATTTATGAAAACATTATTTGTTTTCCATGTATTTTGAAAAATCATTGAAAATAACCATGAGTGTACAAAAATGCTGCTAAGATAAAAATTAAATAGGCATGTGCATTTATCATGGCATGACAAAAATTTATTTATGATATGGTAAAAGAAATTATGACATGCATGAGGATGAATGTCGTGGCATGAAAATGATGTGGCAAACGAATGACATGGTATATAAATGACTTGGCATAAGAATGAATGTCAGTGAATGAAATCAACATGGCATGAGATGACATGGCATGGCATATGAATGACATGACATAAGGATGAATGTCATGTGAATGAAATCGACATGGCAAACAAAATGACATGGCATGAACATGAATGTCATGTGAATGAAATCGTCATGACATGCAAAATGACATGGCATATGAATGACATGGCATAGAAATGAATGTCATGTGAATGAGTGACATGGCATATGAATGACATAGTATGTGAATGAGTAACATGACATAATCAAAATGACATGGAATGTGAATGGATGACATGGCATGGCATATGATTGACATGGCATGTGAATGAATGACATGACATAATCTAAATGACATGGAATATGAATGGATGACATGGCATATGAATGACATGGCAATATGGATGACATGGCATGTGAATGACATGGCATAATCTAAATGACATGGCATGTGAATGGATGACATGGCATATGAATGATATGGCATGTGAATGGATGACATGGCATATGAATAAATGATATGGCATAATCTAGATGACATGGCATGTGAATGGCATGGCATGGCATGTGAATGACATGGCATATGAATGACATGGCATGCGAATGAATGACATGACATAATCTAAATGACATGGCATGTGAATGGATGACATGGCATAATCTAAATGACATGGCATATGAATAGATGACATGGCATATGAATGATATGGCATGTGAATGGATGAAATGGCATATGAATAACATGGCATGTCAATGAATGACATGGCATGGCATGTGAATGACATGGCATATGAATGACATGACATATGAATGAATGACATGGCATGCGAATGACATGGCAATATGGATGACATGGCATGCGAATGAATGACATGGTATAATCTAAATGACATAGCATGTGAATGGATGACATGATCTAAATGACATGGCAAAATGAATGACACGACAATATGAATGACATGGCATAATCAACAAAATGGCACCATCATAAAATATTCATAATCACATCATGATCACATGCACACATTATTATTTGAAATGAATTATTCATGTGAGGAATCACATAAATAGCATATGTCGGAAAATATTACCGTGCTTCCCGGCAAACCTGGCAAAGCTTGGAAAATAAATCTTTCATATGATATTTACATGGTTTTGAGTAAAATGAAAACCATACGTTTCAATTCCATAAAGACGTGCGTTTAATAGTTCGCTAACCTCTCCGACAAACCCAGCAAAGATCGAGAACTAATTCACGCCAAATGTTTAATAAACCGAAAAATATGTTTTTATGACAAATTAAATAAAAACATTTTAAAATGCAATGCATGGAAATGTATTTCTTTCGTAGAGTAAGGACATCCGAAGTCACCTTAGGAAGAGAACTAAATCGGATTTTCAAAATCAAAAGTATTTGGGCTCGGTTTTAAAAAATGAAATTTTTGGATGAAAATGGCCTTTTGGCCAAACCCCACATTTAAAAAAGGCCTTATTTTCCTAGTTTTGAAATCCGGGTTGACCGCCCTTGACCCGACTTTTATAAAATCAAAATTTGTGATTGAAATGACTTGGAAATTAACCTAAGACAATGGCTAATGCCCCAAGTCAGCCCCTTCTTACTATCCTAACTAAAACAAAAAATTAATATTTCTTAAAAACAAAACTGACTCTCATTGGCAGTTTTTGAAACCGATTTTTCTGCCCTTCCAAAAAATTTCAAAAAATTCTGAAAAAAGTATGGGAGAATTATAACATGTCGACCTCTATGGGAAAAAAATAGCTTAATTTTTGGAGCATGGATACTATGACCGAATTTTACTTAAAATCAAGACAGTGAGTTAAAAACTGTTTTGCCAAAATCCATTAGGCAGTTTTGAAAACCTATTTTTTTGCCCTCCTAAAAAATGTCAAAAAATTCTAAAAACATTAGGGTAGACCTAGGACATGTTTACCTTTATGGGAAAAAATCATCATAATTTTTGGAGCATGGATACTATGACTGATTTTTACCCAAAATCAAGACAGTGGGTTAAAAATAGAGGTGGCAATTGGGCGGGTTCGAGTTGGGCTCATTCGGGTTCGGGTTCATTCGGGTTCGGGCCCATTCGGGTTCGGGCTCGTTCGGGTTCGGGCCCATTCGGGTTCGGGTCCGATCGGGTTCGGGTCTGATCAGGTTCGGGTCTGTTTGGGTTCGGGTTTGTTTTACATCATTTTTATTTTATGTTAGATGTAATCACTTTTACATAATTTAAATATTTACTTTTAAAAATAATTCTATTAATTTATTATTATTTTTAAAATTAATCTTTTATTATAATATGATATTTTTAATTATATTTATTTATTAAAATCAATATTTGTTAGCACCAAAAGAATATAAAATTAATTTTTTATATAAAATAAAATATTAAAATAATTTATTATAAAAAATATGATATATTATAAATTAATCATATTAATATTTAAAATAATTGATTTGATGAACTCGAATTTCAACATGTAAATACATTATTAGATTCACTACAAAATAAGAGATTTTTAAAGACGAACCCTGACATTCAACGTTGAGGCCTAAACGGGTTTGGACTACCCATTTACAAATATGAACGGGTTTAGGCAGAATTTGAGTCCTATATTTCGGATCGGTCCGTGCTTGGGCAAGTGAATATGGTGTTAATGACTTAATTTAATAACATGCCTAAGAAAACTATATATATGTTGCAAAGAGCAACACATTTTTTTTTAAAGTAGTTTTTATCTATTTTTTAATATAAGAAATACTATTATACTAGAGATAAGTTAAAATGAATGGATTGCTATTAATTAATTTTAATATATAGAAAATACTATTATACTATTATAAGGGTGCTCTTAAAATAACATAAATAAAAGACAAGTAATATTTTATGTCAAAAAAATTTACATTTCTAAAATTTTCACGAGTTTAGAATTTTTAGATAGTGGATTCATAAAGATATGGGAAATTAAAGTTATAAGTGCAAAATATAATTTTATTTTTGATAAAATTATTATTTTATCATATATATATATATATAATATAATATAATATAAATTAAATTAAATTTTAATCAAATTATTAAAAAAGATATTATAATAAAATTGATAAATAAAGTTCTTGCTTTATAAAAAAATTATTTAATTACAATTTGATAATTTTTATTTTTAGTATTAAACTCGGGTTCGGGTCGGGCTAGGGTATTTTCGGGTTCAGGTTTTTTTGGGTTCGGGTCTTTTCGGGTTCGAGCTCTTTCGGGCTCGGGCCATTTCGGGTTCGAGTTTTTCGGGTTCGGGTTTTTGACTTTTTGGTCAAATCGGGTTTGGGCGGGTTCGAGTTCGGGTTTTACTGGGCGGGTTTTCGGGTTCGGGTTCATTTTGCCACCTCTAGTTAAAAACTATTTTGCCAAAATTCATTTTTAAACCTTTGATAGAAAAATCCTAAAATCACAAAAAATACTAGAGGCTTCTTAAAGGGTCTAAAACATGTGGTTAAAAAATCTTTAAATTTGGACAAGGAATGCATGGTGAGAAAAATCAAAAAATGTTGGTGTAAGCCCTACAAGCCAATCTAGTTAGGCTTGTAAAACACTATTTATATATTCATGTATTGCATATTATAGTTTATTAATTATAATTGAGGTATTTCTTTATCCATCAGTATTGTTATAATTGTTATAAATGACTTGTGAAGATAAAGTCCATGAGACACAATGGCATTGCAAAGGAATTGTAAGGTGTTACAATTATGAGGATCCTTATGCATCAATGTCGTGTTTCTAAACAGTTCCTGGTCATTGTATTGTCAAGACAGGCATTGACAATGTTTAAAGACTGGCATATGTTAAGCCTTCATGCACTTGATGCATGCAACCGATCTCATAGGTTGAAAGTATAGAGATACTTGGGGATAACATATGGGTGCTTGTTAGTTGAACAAGTTCACTGAACATGACCCGCTATGAGAGTTCCATTTGGTATTTCACTCAAGTATCTATGGTACATACTCTCATGTGTCAATAGTGTAACTAATCCTTTGACTTGAGACACCAAGTCATCTTGTATATGAACTTTCATACTTAGATTTCATCACGAACGGGTCCCAATCATGAGGATGCTTAAAGTAGGGTGTTATTGGGTATGACATGAAGCATACGAAGAGGAATGAGTGGCCCAAAGAGGACTCATCACCCCAAGTGATTAAGGGGACATATCTCACATGTATTTGGCTTATATTAACTAATTGAAGTCCTTGGCCAAGGCAATACTTAAGGAGTTAATATTAAAGCTACAGATCTAATATGGAATGGGTTAAGAGTAGACACTGAAACATGCTCTTTCCTATCCAGGGATATTTGATGAAGGGATCGAATTACATAGACATATTGTACACAAAAGGCTAGTCGAAGCTTGATGACTCTTTTGGCATTTAGGTGGTCATGATGCATTACTAGATGCCACTCATGATCTATAAATATAAAAGAAAATTCTTAATTGAATTAATTATATTTATTGCCAACATGTTAAGGGCCTAATGGGTCACGCACAAAAGGTGATTAATGAAATTAAAATGAGATAGGGGCAGATTAAATATTCATTAAGTGTTATGGGCTTATTGTGAATATTTAATAATATTTATAAGGGCTTTAGTGCAGTTAGTCCAAGTGTTGGCATACACTAAACCAACTTATAAATAGCCTAATGTTGTTGCCGCCTCTCCCTAAGGAAATCCTAAAATCGACGCCTCACTTCAAGAGGAATAGAAAAAATAACCAAAAGGAATTAGATTCTTCTAATTAATTTTGGCTAACCAAGGAAGAGGAGGGAGGTTTCTCACAACCTAGACCACTAGCATCGTCTTGGCAAAACATAATCTCAACCTTGTGAAGGCTTTCAGATCACCTGTGTGGATTACTGTTAGAGGTCGGACAATTGGACGACTTTGGTCTTTGACAAGCTAGCATTGTGTACAAGAGCAAGAACATCAAGAATCTGTGATGTGGTTTCGGCAATCTCCATTACAGAGGTATGAGATTTTGATTGTTATCTGTTCTTGACAGCTTGATCGTTTTGAATTCATAGGCAGATCCATGGAGGGATTCGGTGTCTCTTTGTTTTTATTTAATTCCGCTGCGTTGTATATTTAATTGTAGATTAAATTATACATTATCTCTGTTTGAGCATGAGCCGAATCCCAACACTGGTATTGGAGCCTCACTTATGTTATTCCTATATGATCTATGCTTTGATTTTACCTTTAACAAAATTGTTTTGTTCTTTGAGTTATTTTGATCCGATTGTCACTAACCGAATTTGTGAGAATTTGCACTTGTAGTGTTTCGGTGAAGGCAGCAGTTAATCATGGTGAATTCTTGTTGATTAATTGGGTTTAAAATTGTTTTAAATTGATTAATGCAACTGGCGAAAGTTTGGCTGCGATTGAAAATTGTTAAGCCTGCTTTGCGCAAATTTGGTGATTTTAGTGAGAAAAACTTGTAGATTTTTCTTGGCTGATTTTTAATGCATGTTTTAATGATTTTTAGGATTTAAAATTGCTTAGAATTGTTCTTGGCAAGCCTGAAAAATCATAAAACTGATTTAGCATTGAAAAGTTGGAAGCTGTGAAAAGTGGATAGACAGCCTGTAGGGAGATAGGGGGCGACGGCTACTCTTAGTATCCAAAGCCTACGCCTCCCTATCTAGAGCTTTTTGGTTCTATCAGATTCTCACAGCTTATGAATTTTAGCAATATTAAGTTACTAATGTTGTAGTATCCTAGTAGAGATACAACACTAAAATTAGTAATTATGGTAATATTGTTAAATTATATAAATCACCAAAATAAGAATTTACATGAATATTCAATTAAATTATTTAATTGGATAATAATTTAATTAAAGGAAATAATCCTAATTGGATTAGGATTTATTCTAATGAGATTAGAATAAATGTTTATTATTTTCTTTGAAAATTAAATTATGGATCAATATAATCAATGATGGTAATTAGAGGTTAAAGCATGATTTATATGTTCATAAATTGTTTGTGAATGTATGGGATGATTATGGGCTTAGACTCAATATGATTGTGGATGGTTGAATTTAATTTTATGATTTTTATTAAATTAAATAGGGACTGCGTGCCCTGCCTTATCTCTTATTTTCTGGAATTGTAAAAATTCTTTCCTCACCTAACTCCCCTCAAATGTAACTTGAGGTTTCTTTATTACAAATGTAATCTAAGTGTAAAATTAGGATTTGTTAGGAATAATTTTTGTAACTTGAAGATGAAGAAAGACGCCATGAAGAAAAGGAGATTACAAGCAAGCTTTGAAGACTATGTATGTAATCACCTAGGAATTTGACCAACTAATTTTCTTTGATGGCTCAAGGAAATTAGATTAGAAAAGTCCATAATCATCCAAGTAGAAAGCATGTTATAGATTTATTTTATGCAATATTATAAATGTTATGAATGTTTATTATGATGAGACTTAAAGAAAAGGAAATCCCTCTTTGCAATATTGAGTCACATGTTTCGCATGATAAAGTTGCCTTCCATCATCATAACAAGATAACCAGAGTTCTTCCAATAGGAGGCTTGTTGAGTCACTCAAGGTCAAACTACTGTATGAATATGTTTGAGTTATGAAGTTGGGTCTTACTCAACTAATGCTATGTTGTCCGGATGCTTACAAACTTGACCGCATAAGTATTAGAGGCAAAGTTAGGCGAAGTACATATGATGTGCTTAGACAAAGAGTTGTCACCTAACTGATCTGGGAGTTGCATAGAGATGCAATTGATAAGCTATGTTATCTACCCAACTAGGCTTGTTGTAATTTGTTCAGTCACTCAAGGTTGCAACATGTTGAAAGGGATCCCAGCCCACTAGAAATACCTTGATGAGATTTTCGAATAATAGTGAGGGCTATTATCTCGAAAAAATTAGTGGGAAAACGAATAAGAGATTTAATACCTCATCTTGAATTGGTATAAATGCATGAATATAACTGATATATACTTTTTCCATCTTAGGTTGTTGAAAATGGTTAACACTTTAACTGTACTGTGCGACATTATGAATTGCATTAGTCCAAAATGTTTGGATTGGTACATGAGATTGAGAAGTGTTCTTAATGAAAGGAAGGTTCTTCACTTGACAAGTCAAGAAGAACTTATAAAAGTTTCTGGGTTGACTGCGTTTGTGATTGAACTGAATCTTTCTACTGTTAAATCCAATTTCTGGATAATTGATTCAGGATGCGGTTCACATCTATGTAATGACATAAGGATGTTGAAAGGAAGTAGAAAGTTGAGCAAAGATGAAGTAGTTCTTAGAATAGGCAATAGTGCAAAAGTTGCAGCATTGGCCGTTGGAACATGTACTTTATCCTTGCCGTTTGGCATGAAATTGGAACTAAAAGATTGTTACTTTGTTCTAGTATTGTCTAGAAACATCATTTCAGTTTCATACCTCACTATTTTAATGATGGTTTCGAGATATGAATGAAGGGCAATAGTTGCTCCATCATTCTTAAAGACATTCACTATGGATCGACAACATTACATAATGGATTATATGTATTGGATCCAGAGATGTCTATGTTCAATATAAATGTCAAGAAAGCAAGAAAGGATGATCCAAGTAAGACTTACATCTGGCACTGTAGACTTGGTCATTACAATGAGACAAGGATTTCCAAATTGCATAAACATGGTTATTTGGAACCCTTTGATTATGAATCATATGGGACTTGTGAATGTTGTCTCCTTGGTAAGATGACCAAGACTCCCTTTACTAGAAAGGGTGAAAGAGCTGATGTTTTATTGGGCTTAATACATTCAGATGTATGTGGGCCACTAAACACAGCTGCTAGAGGTAATTTCTCTTACTTCATAACCTTTATCGATGATCATTCTAGATATGGTTATGTGTATCTGATGAGATACAAGTCTGAAGCTTTTGAAAAGTTCAAAGAGTTCAGGGCTGAAGTAGAGAAACAGACTGGGAAAAACATTCTAGCTCTTAGATCGGATCAAGGAGGAGAATATTTAACCCATGATTTCTTGGATCATTTTACAGATAATGGAATTCTGTCGCAATGGACTCCCCTGGAACTCCTTAGCATAACGGAGTGTCAGAGAGGAGAAATCGAACCTTGTTGGACATGGTTTTGTCCATGATGTCTAAGGCTGACCTTTCGATATCCTTTTGGGGATATGCCTTAGAAACTGCAGCTTACCTTCTAAATAGGGTTCCAAGCAAGTCGATAGATAAGATACCATATGAGATATGGAATGGCAAGAAGCCATGTTTATCTTTTCTAAAGATTTGGAGATGTACTGCTTTTGTGAAGCAAGTACCTTCTGATAAGCTGGAAGCTAGATCAGAAAAATGTAGGTTTGTGGGATATCCTAAAGAGACTGCTGGATATTACTTTTACAATCCTACTGATCAAAAGGTGTTTGTGTCAAAACACACTGCTTTTCTAGAGAAAGAGTTTCTACTAGAAGGATTCAGTGGGAGTAAAATAGATCTTGAAGAAGTTCAAGAACCACAACCTAACATTCCCTCGGAACCTGAGCCATTGGTCAAAGCATTGGATGCTCAGACTAATGCTCAAGAGACACAAGTATTCCGAAGGTCTAGTAGGGAGAGGCAAACTTCAATAAGATATGGATTTTTTTTTGGAAAGAGATGGTTTGCCCATTGATAATGAACCTACTACCTATGAAGAAGCAACGTCGGACATCAATTCCAAGAAATGGCTAGAAGCCATGAAATCCAAAATGGAAGCCATGGAAGTTAACCAAGTTTGGTCTTTAGTTGATCCACCTCAAGGGATAAAACCCATAGGGTGTAAATGGGTCTACAAAATAAAGACAGACATGGATGGCAATATACAAGCATATAAGGCCAGATTGGTTGCAAAAGGTTATAATCAAGTAGAAGGCATTGATTTTGAAGAAATCTTTTCACCAGTTGCCATGGTATCCATTAGGATTATGCTTGCTGTTGCTGCATACCATGATTATGAGATATGGCAGATGGATGTAAAAACTGCATTCCTTAACGGGAATTTGCAAGAGGAAGTGTATATGACACAACCTGAAGGTTTTTCATCCAAGGCCACATCTAATAAGGTATGCAATCGGCAAAAGTCCATTTATGGACTAAGGCAAGCATCTCGGAGTTGGAACATAAGTTTTGATGCAACAATTAAGAATTTGGTTTCATTAAGAATCCTGATAAACCATGTGTTTATAAGCAAGTAAACGGACATGCAGTTGTATTCCTAGTGTTATATGTCGATGACATATTGCTCATAGGAAATGATGTACCTATGCTTTAGACCATCAAGGTCTGGCTATCCAAACAGCTCTCCATGAAGGATTTGGGAGAAGCAGCATATATTCTGGGAATTAAGATCTATAGAGATAGATCGAAAAGGCTGCTTGGATTGTCCCAAAATGTTTACATAGACAAGATGCTAAAGAGGTTTAGCATGGATATCTCCAAAAGAGGTAACTTGCCTATGGTACATGGTGTACAACTCTTGAAAGAGATGTGTCCTAAAACTTATGAAGAAAGGACACGTATGGATAGGATCTCGTATGATTCGGCAATAGGATCTATCATGTACGCCATGTTGTGCACAAGACCAGATGTATCGTACGCTTTGAGTGACACAAGCCGATACCAAAGCAATCCTGGTGAAATTCACTAGACTGCTGTGAAGAATATCCTCAAGTATTTGAGAAGAACGAAGGATATTTTCCTAGTCTATGGAGGGGCTGAACTCCAAGTAAGGGGTTATACAGATGCTGGATTCCAAACTGATAGGGATGATAGTAAATCGTAGGGCGGTTATGTATTTACCTTAAATGGAGCTGCAGTCAGTTGGAAAAGTTCCAAACAGACTACAACTACAAATTCAACAACAGAGGCTGAATACATCTCCACGTGTGAGGCAGCGAAGAAGGCTGTTTGGATTAAGAAGTTCATAACTGAACTTGGTTTGGTTCCAAGCATTGTTGATCCAGTACCACTTTACTATGATAACAATGGAGCCATAGCGCAAGCTAAGGAACCACAGTTTCATCACAAATCCAAACATGTATTATGGCAATATCACTTGATTAGAGACATAATTCAAAAAGGTGATATAAGTATGGAAAGGGTACCCACAGAGGACAATATAGCTGATCCTTTCACTAAGGTTTTGTCCCAGCAGAAACACAATCGTCACATGGAAGGACAAGGGCTTAAGTATATAGGCAATTGGCTTTAGTGCTAGTGGGAGATTGTTGGTGTAAGCCCAACAAGCCAATCTAGTTAGGCTTGTAAAACACTATTTATATATTCATGTATTGCACATTATAGTTTATTAATTATAATTGAGGTATTTCTTTATCCATAAATATTGTTATAATTGTTATAAATGACTTGTGAAGATAAAGCCCATGAGACACAATGGCATTGCAAAGGAATAGTAAGGTGTTACAATTATGAGGATCCTTATGCATCAATGCCGTGTTTCTAAATAGTTCCTGGTCATTGTATTGTCAATACAGGGCATTGACAATGCTCAAAGACTGGCATATGTTAAACCTTCATGCACTTGATGCATGCAACCAGTCTCATATGTTGAAAGTATAGAGATACTTGGGGATAACATATGGGTGCTTGTTAGTTGAACAAGTTAACTGAACATGACCCGCTATGAGAGTTCCATTTGGTAAGTGTCTATGGAAAATACTCTCATGTGTCAATAGTGTAAGTAATCCTTTGACTTGTGACACCAGGTCATCCTGTATGTGAACTGTCATACTTAGATTTCATCACGAATGGGTCCCAATCACGAGGATGCTTATAGTAGGGTGTTGTTGGGTATGACATGAAGCATACGAAGATGAATGAGTGGTCCAGAGAGGATTCATCACCCCAAGTGATTAAGGGGACATATCTCACATGTATCTGGCTTATATTAACTTATTGAAGTCCTTGGCCAAGGCAATACTTAAGGAGTTAATATTAAAGCTGCAGATCTAATATAGAATGTGTTAAGAGTAGACACTGAACCATGCTCTTTCCTATCCTGGGATATTTGATGATGGGATCGAATTACATAGACATATTGTACACGAAAGGCTAGTCGAAGCTTGATGACTCTCTTGGCATTTGGGTGGTCATGATGCATTGCTAGATGCCGCTCATGATCTATAAATATAAAATAAAATTCTTAATTGAATTAATTATATTTATTGCCAACATGTTAAGGGCCTAATGGGTCACACACAAAAGGTGATTAATGAAATTAAAATTAGATCGGGGCAGATTAAATATTCATTAACTGTTGTGGGCTTATTGTGAATATTTAATAATATTTATAAAGGCTTTAGTGCAGTTAGTCCAAGTGTTGGCATACACTAAACCTACTTATAAATAGCCTAATGTTGTTGCCGTCTCCCCCCTAAGGAAATCTTGAAATCGGAGCCTCATTTCCCTTTTAGAGTGTTTCAGCCAAATAGCAAAAATAACCAAGAGGAATTTGATTCTTATAATTAATTTTGGCTAACCAAGGAAGAGGAGGAAGGTTTTTCACAACGTAGACCCTTAGCATCGTATTGGCAAAACATAATCTCAACCTTGTGAAGGCTCTCAAATCACCTGTGTGGATTACTGTTAAAGGTTGGACAATTGGACGACTTTGGTCTTCGACAAGCTAGCATTGTGTACAAGAGTAAGAACATCAAGAATCTGTGATGTGGTTTCGGCAATCTCCTTTAAGAGGTATGAGATTTGGATTGTTATCTGTTCTTGATAGCCTGATCATTTTGAATTCATAGGCAGATCCATGGAGGGATTCAGTGTCTCTTTGTTTTTATTTAATTCCGCTGCGTTTGTATATTTGACTGTAGATTAAATTATACATTATCTCTGTTTGAGCATGAGCCGAATCCCAACAGGCTTAAGTAAAAAATAAATTGGGGATGAAATGAATGCATGAACATGAATCAACAAATAGGGGGATCTATCCTACCACAAATCAATCAAGAGTTAAGAACATGAACACAACCAACCAAGCAAACCACATCAAGCAAGAACATGTAACAAAAAATTTGACAAACTTGGTTACTTGATAAATAATGAAGAACAAAGGATAGAAAACCTTTAAAATTTATTTTTGAAAACCTTTTTTTATTTATCAAAAAGTTTACAAATCACATGAACAAAAAGAGAAGAACAAGAATCACAACATCAAAGAAAGCATTAAGGAAGAAGAAATAGAGATAGTCACCTAGCTTTTGCTTTCCAAATCAAGAGCTCTTAAATTTTTTCCTTTCTTTTCTTTTTTCTCTCTAGCTGAAAATGCCTTGAAAAAAATCCAATCCCCCCAATGGTATGGCCGGCCCTTGCTTAATATTCAAGTGTGAGTGTTTGCTTTATTATTTCCTCTCATCTAAGCCCTTGAATCACATGTCCTCATCTTCTCTCCATCAATCTAAGCCATCAGATCAAGATATTTTCATGACAATAAAAATGCTATCTTGTAATTTGAACTTGGCCATTGAATGATGTTCTCATCTTTCTACAAAGCACCTAAGCCATTGGATGGACAAGATATTTTCATGACATTAAAAATGGCATCTTGCAATTTGATAGTGACCATTTGATGAATTTAATCAAATCTCACCCTTCATTCATGAGCTGACCAGCCAAGGGCCTGGAATATCCCAGCAATTTCTTCATCTTTCATATTTTTTTAATTGCAAATTGGCCCTTTTCAGTTTCTTCGATAAAATTGCATTTTGGCCACCAAACTTTATTTTATTGCAAATGGACCCCAAATCTGGTTTTTCTTTCTCCAATCCATCCAAATAAATATAATATTGAGATCTGGAGATTTTCAGAATTTTTCGAGCTTGTTTCCTATTTGTCCCGGAATTTTCTCTTGGATTTTTCGATTAGTGGCACCCAAAATTCACTTTTTTCATTTGAACTCCGATTTCAGATTTATTTCACCAATCTCTTCCAAAAAATATAAAACTCAGATATGGAAGTTTTCATAATTTTTGGAGCTCGTTTGCTATTTTTCCCAGAATTATCTTCTAGAATTTCGGCTTAGTGCACCTAAACTTTGCCATTTTTCAAATAAGCTGCGATTCTGGATTTTTCTTGACCGATCTCTTCCAAAAAATATAAAACTTAGATCTGGAAGTTTTCATAATTTTTGGAGCTCGTTTGCTATTTTTCCCGGAATTATTTTATGGAATTTCGGCTTAGTGCACCCGAAGTTTGCCATTTTTCAAATGAGCTCCGATTTTGAATTTTTCTTCACCGATCTCTTCCAAAAATTATAAAACCCAGATTTGGAAGTTTTCATAATTTTTGGAGCTCGTTTGCTATTTTTCCCGAAATTTTCCTTAGGAATTTCGCTTAGTGCACCCGAATTTTGCCATTTTCAAATGAGCTTCGATTCTGGATTTTTCTTCACCGATCTCTTCCAAAAATTATAAAACTCAGATCTGGAAGTTTTCATAATTTTCCGATCTCATTTGCTATTTTTTCCGAAATTATCTATGGGATTTTCCAAGAATGCCCTTCAACCTCCGAAACCTCGGTTTTACTCAAAATGGGCCCGATTTCCAGATTTTATTTTTTGCACTTCCTTTGTCCTATATTGAATTTGAGTTGGTCCAAAAATGCTCAATTTTTACTATCAAATTCCCCTCCGATTTTGTTTTTCCCTTTTCAAACTCGGGAATTTTCTCATTTTTTAGTTTTTGCTCCAATCAGCTCTTCCTTTGGATTCACTTCAAACTGGGCCTTGGGCTATCCTTGTTTTCTCATTCTTTATCAACTGAGGGTTTCAATTTCACCGAATTGGGCAATCTTTGCAGTTTTCCCAAATTTGCAAAATTCACCTTTTTTAACCAAAACCCTAATTTTTGGTTTTCCTTTCAGATTGACTCTTCCTTTGGTTCTGCTTCCAATTGGCCCTTCCAATACCCGTAGTCATTAATTATATTCCATTTGGAACCTCCAAATTTCAACTAATTTGATCGTTTAAGCACTTTTCCCTAAATTTTCTAAATTAAGGCTTTCCCTACACTGAAATTTCCGCAATCCCTCTTCCGAACTCCATATCTTTCGTTGTAGACCTCGGATTATCAAATTCTTTCACCATTGTTCAATTCAACTTCAAATCTTGATTTTGACTCAGGGTTGACTTTTTCAGTGGTTGACTTTTTAGGGTTGACTTTTCAAAGTTGACTTTTTTCGGATTGACTTTTCATGCTGAACTCTGAATCACAAGTCTTGAAGGACCATCTGCAAGATGAAAAGAAATTTTTTGCATTCTAAAAATGTACAAGGAAGAATTTACCTAGTTTAGGGGGTCCAGACAAAATTAGGTGTCTACACATGAGTTTATGAAATCATAAAGTATGGTTTTCATTTTATTCGAAATTATGTAAGTGTTAGGCGAAAGAATTATTTTCCAAAGCTTTGCCAGGTTAGTCGGGGAGTGCGGTAATATTTTTCGATGCATGCCACTTATGTAATTTCACATAAAAATTCATGAACAAAGGATTTTCAAATAAAGGTTGTATACATTTTTTGTTTATGTTATTTAATAATTATTTTTTATAGTATGTTCTTAATTATGTCATTTAATGATTATTATTTATGTTATGATCATGATTATGTTATTTAATAATTGTTCCTTATATTAGTTTCTTGCTTATGCCATAAGATAATTAATGTCCACATTACTTCACTTATGTTGCATATTAGTAATGTTTGCATATTCATGTTTTTACTAAATGCATTTGATTTTATATGAAAATGAATGCTTTTAAAATAAAATAAGGTAATATTCCTTTGTTAAAATAATTCATGAGTTCTCTGCTGGGTTTGCCATGGATGATGTCATCAATTATCATTAGCAACGGAATATCCCTTTTTTTTAAAAGGAAATCATGCGAATAATTTTTAAATGAGGAAAACTTTTATGGTTTGCCGGGAAATATAAAAAAATTTGTGGTATTTAATTCTGAATCATTCTCAAATATTATGATGTTTAAAGGGAATTATTTTAAAATATCAAAACTAAAACCAAATTTCATCGAGACCAATGATACCACATGATTAATAAGGTACCGTTTTATACGGGCGTTGTGGGGGTGCTAATAGTTTCCCTTCATGTAAACGACTTTCAAACCCGCCATTGGTTTTTTTTCTCTAGTTTAAAACACGGACTTTAAAATTGGTTTTAAAAAAAATAATTAATTTTAATTTTTTTTTATAAAAATCGATTTTAATAGGTGACTGATCACACCTAGCCAAAAAGATTGATGGAGCCTCTTTTTTTCGAGATTTTTCAAATTCAAAATTATTTATAAGGACTTATTATCTTTTCCACCCCAACGTCATTTAGCAGTCGCGAGATCGTTATGACATTGACGAAATGCTCAGTTTATGACTAAACTTATTATCATTTGAGTAAATCAGAGTTAAACATTTTATTTGAGTCTATTAAGGATGCAACCTTTTTGAATTGTGACAATTAAGGATTTTTTACATCCTACAGATGGGTTTGAATGGCACACTCCAGCACAGTGAGTGATGTTCAGAAAGAATGCATTCATGGATTTTATTTATCCACTTGGAAATTAGGAAAAAAAACATAACATTGCTTATTTTTATTATGAAACCTAAAAATCGAAAAAGTAAAATCAGTTCGATCGTCCCTCTTCTGATCTAGGTTTAGGGTTCCATTGTTCTTCAGCTTGGAATTTTTTTTCCAGTTTTATCTCTCAAAAGCCGATTCCATACCTATCTCTGACCCATAAACTTAATGTCTCAAAAATCTTGAAACCGTTGTTCTTCAGCTGGGTCTTCAAGATGGTTTGTTCTTCACCCCATCTTAATTTTTGTCAATACTGTCTCCCTCTCTGCCAGTCGATAATATGTTGTTTAAGGTTGTTTTGATTTGTTCATTTTATTTATATTTTGTAGTAAAATCAGGGATGGGTATAGGCTCATAACATCCAATTACCCTATGGAATGGTATTATGAAGGAGATCTCGTTTATTGTGATTGCAATTAGAAGGCACCCAAGTGGACTTCTTGGACAACTACAAATCCAAGGAGAAGATTTTATGGATGTCCATAATACCCAGTAAATATCCCATGAATTAGTAATAAATTTTTATTTTTGGTTATCTAAATTCTGATTAAAACATTTAATTGTTATTTAAATTCTTATTATAACATTTATTTATTTGTAGGACCATGTTTGTGGATTTCATGCATGGAATGACCCCGAATTTTGTGATAGAGCAAGAGAGATTATTTTGGAATTGAAAAGAAGGGAAAAATTCTTATATGATGAAGCTAAGAAATTGAAGAATGAGGTGTAATATTTGAAGGATAATGCAAATGTTGGGATTCGACCTCATGCTCAAACAATAATCGAATTAAAGAAGAACATGAACGCAGCGTAACAATAAACAAAGAGATAGTCAAATCTTGTAGGATCATACTTGTAAAATTTTAAGCTTCATGTCATACACATCTTCGTATGCTTCATGTCATACCCAAAATCACCCTACCATAAGCATCACTTTTTGGGACCCGTTCGTAATGAAATCAAAGCATGACAATTCATATACAAGATAACCTGGTATCACAAGTCAGAGGACTACTTACACGACTGTCACATGAGAACGTTTCCATAGACACTTGACTGATAATACCATATGGAGTTCTCACAGCGGGCCATGTTCAGTGAACTTGTTCTCTAACAAGCACCCATATGTTATCCCCAAGTATCCCCATAAATCAACCTATGAGATCAGTTGCATGCAACATGTACATAGAGGCTTAACACATGCCAGTCTTTGAGCATTGTCAATGCCCTGTCTTGACAATACAATGACCAGGAACTATTTTAGAAACACGGCTTTGATGCATAAGGATCCTCATAATTGTAACTCCTTACAATTCCTTTGCATGGCCATTGTGTTTCATGGGCTTCATCCAATTAGTACTTAATAACTCTTTATCATTGTACTAACATGAAGGAAAACCTTGTATCACTAAGATATAGTGATGGGTTTGCATTATTAACTATATATTCCATGTCCAATCTGATTGGCTCTAGGGCATATACCAACAATCTCCCACTTGCACTAAGCCAATCGCTAATGCATCAAATGCCAAACTCTTTCGATTAGCAACTATGTCTCTACCAGGACATAGCTTCAGTACATTATTGTGAGAATATGCTTCGGTTATATTCATTTGATGATCACTATATCATAGCCACAATACATATCCAGATCACAATGAAACCCGATTCCTTATGGCTCATGTTGTTACTTTAACAACTAGGAATCTTTTAATTAGCCCAGTGAGCTATCGATCCAAATACACCTTTTTGTAGCCTCAAACAAAAGGTTTGTATTCTGACTTAGAATATAAATAATTCAGTCCTCTCTGATTTGGAACGTTTCCAAATGACTAATTATTTACATCATGGCCATAAGTCACTTGTTGGATTTTCTCTATGTTAAACTTATTTAACATTTAATCCAATCATTTTTTGCTAGATCTGTTAGATCTTAGCATAACTGTCGATTCCCCTTTCAATCTTTAATGTATCTGATATACATTGTTTAATGAGTAATATGCATTACTCCCACTAACCCTTAGGTGCGCACAAATGATATATCATCCTTTTGATAAATTCAACTCTTGAATGTCACTATCAAAACTGGATATTTCAATCCATTGTATTAACAATGTTCTATTAAGTAGACTCATCTTTTATGAGTTATGCATCACTATGCATCGTACTTAACCATTATGTTTAGTAGACTCATCACGTATGAGTAATGCATCATAATGCATCCTACTAAATCTTTGTGCCTTTGTGCATCCTATGCATAATATCAGATTTCAACCTATGACTTTTTAACTTTTAAAATGTCATAAACTCCCACTATTTCCTACTTGTGTAGAAACATTCAAAGTAAACTTATTTACTTTCCTATGGGATATGAATTCAAAACTCTTTTGAATGCATATTTGTAATCTTAAAACTAAACATCTTATATCCCATATGAATGTTTATTTTACCATTACAAATTGAAATCCTTTATAGGTTAGTGACTCGACAATCTTGGCTATTTGGAGCATCATGGACTTTTCCATGTCATTACATAGTGATGTCCATCCAATTCATATGATATTAATTCTGTTAGATAACCAATCAATTTAGTTTCAAGCTATTCTTCATTTAGATCATGTCTTAATAAGAATGCTCTTTAACTAAATTAATTTCATAATCTCATTATGAAATTCCTTGAGCCACAGCTTATCCAATTGTCAAGTTTTGTATAAGATTTCCTTTGAAAAGAAACTACTAGTATCTATATACTTTAACCTTGTACTTTTGACTTGAACAACATTTGATTATCTTTTATGCAAGTTTCTAGCTTATTATGAGTGTAATAAGACCATGATATGGAACAAATTCCATATGACATTTCGGTTCATTCTAGGATGAATGGCCAAGCATCTAATGCTAGCATAACCGAAATATCAATGATAATGTTTCTAGAACATTCATTATGAATAGGTTGGCAAGCTTGATCAAGTATCAACTAGGGTTGCCACCTCCTTGGTCTTATCCTTTCACTTGTCCTTGTAATTAGTTCCTTCTATATGTCATAAATATCTTTGAACCAATTTTATAGGTATCATATACCTAAAGGCAATTAAAACAAACTCATAATAACAATTGTCGCAACCTAAAAAATAACAAGTCCCATCGCAAGACATTACTCGTTAAGTGTGACATTGGGGAAGAAGAGGAAAAGACGACTTAATTTCTCTTGAAATAAAAAGAGGATTTGAAAACAACCTTGAAAAAGAAATGGAGTCGCCACCAATCTTTTTTGGCTAGGTGTGATCAGCCACCTATTAAAACCGGTTTTGTAAAATATTTTAAAATTAATTAAAACATTTTTTTAAAACCAATTTCGAAGTGTGCGCTTTTAAACCAGAGAAATCAAATAAGCGGGCTCGGGAGTCGGTTACGTGCGGGGAAGGATTAGCACCCAAAAATGATCGTATAAAATGGTACCTTATTAATCGTATGTTATCTCGAGTCTCAGTAAAAGTCGGTTTTGAAATTGGAATTTTAAAATAATTCCCATTTTAAAGAAAAATAATCCCAATTTTAGTTGAAAATGATCCGAAATTTATTAACTAAATTTTTTTCTATATTCCTCGGCAGACCCGGTAAAACATAGAAATTTTTATTTATTTAGAAAATCTCCGAATCACTCTCGTTTTTGAAAGAAAGATATTCCGTTGTTATATATAATTGATGATATCTTCCCCGGCAACCAGGAAGAGAACTCATGAATTATTTTAACTTGAGAATAACCTTATTTTGTTGAAAATCATTATCTTTATTGCATTAGAAATCATTTTTAAAGATGGTTATGAATATGCAAATCATTACTAATAACATGGCAAAAAAGTGAATGACATGGCATATGGATTAATGACATGGCATGCTTGACATGGCAAAATCTAGATGAAATGGCATAATCTAAATGACATGGCAAAAGAAATGATGACAAGGCTGTCACGCCCCAAACCGAGGCATAACAGACGCCGCACATCTGCGAGATATAATCTCACAAACATGCAAGGCAACAAACTGACTAACTGAAATTTGAAAGAATCAAACGTTTAAAAATATAACGAATGAAATCACAATGTTTATAAAAGATTACTAAATTGTATACTTGAAAATAAGATTCCAAAACATATTTAAAGAAATCCATAAAAATTCAAATAAAAGCAAAAAGTCTTGAAGTTCTAAGTATTAGAAACATCCTGAATGTTTTAGAAACATGCACTAAAATCAGAAACGTTACTCCCCGAAATTCCTGCGTACATGACCAAATTCAAAACCTATAAAATGTTAAAAAAGAGAATGAGTACAACTACTCAGCAAGCAACCGACATTCCCTAGCTAGGTTAAGCAAGTTCAAAACCTTTAGGCCAAAATAACTAATTGAATTTACTAATGCAAAATTCTGGATAATCGTATATTTGTAAATAACTTTCTTCAAAATCATATAACAAACTCAACAAAAACATAAATTGTAGTTTCTGAAATCTATCTCCCTTTACAAGCTATAGCCACCCTTAACCTCGGCGACAAAGGTCAGAAGTCACAACAAAAACCACAATTAACCCCAGTGGCATGGGTCAGAATATATCAAAAGCAATCCAATGGTTGTGCATATCGATATCACAAAAACCACAACTCTAAAACCGGTGGCTTCGTTGAAATCGATTTCTATTAGAAAATACATGTCGACATAGCCAACGTTTAACCCTCGTTGACAGGGTCAGAACATAGCGTATCAAGAGAGAATTCAAAACACACAAAAATTAGATTATCCATAATGTACCATAATTATATTTTCTTTATAAGAAACAAATCATACTTCTTCCACATAAATTATGTAGTAAAATTAAAGTCATAGAGGTATATATATGATTAGCATAAATGATTTTCACGGTCGATTCAAAATAACTTTAGCTTTCATGCTTAACCCGGTTTAATAAAACATGGGACAAAATATTATATATTGCATACATAATATAAGAATCTTTAAGGTTGATTTTTCGAAACTTAAACACCGAAGGAACGTCAAGTCACTTACCTGATTCGCTAAACCGACACTTAAGCAGTAAATCACACAAATCTCCTAGTAGCCTAAGAATTCAAGAAGATATTCAAAAATAAAAAATTAAATAAAATAAATAAATTTAACAAGTACGACTTCCCGTTGCTCATCCCAAGACATTTAGGTTGTGTAGCGACCTCTCTAACAAATCGAAAGTATTTGGTAATATAATCTTTAATAAAACGTTTCCTTCTTAATAATGAGAAAATATTTAAAACTAAGTAAAATAGAAAATTAAAAGTTAAAACATAAAATCAGTATCAATATGATTTTTGATGAAAATATAATTACATATTAAATAAATTTTCCATTTATAAGCTTTTACATAATTAAATAAGCTTTTTCACAAAATCAAATAAAATAAAGACAATTTCGTAAAAATATATTTATATATGTAAAAATTCACAAAAATTAGTTTAACTGAATTTAATATGATTTTTAACTAAATATATTTAATTTTGGCTGAAAATAATTTTTTAAAACAATAAAATTGAAGAATTTCAAATTCTTAAATTTTCATTTTTCATGATCATTTGGCATACTTTGAGCCAATATAACTCACAATTCGTGAGGTTTCCAGTAATGATCAAAATACCAATTCAAATTAGGAATGTAGTAGAATATCATAGAATTTAATTTAGGTAAAAAAGATTACATATAGCCTAAGTTTCGGGGGTTCAAACTTTGAAAGTAATCACAAATTGCCTAGATTTTTCTGGGTTTTTTGGGTTTCCAGTTTCAAGTAGCACATTTTTGGACTTCGAGTCTCTTAACACAGAACTCATCTCATCAATCTACTGACACCAATGGAAAGATAACATTTCATACTATAAAAATCATCCAAGATTTGACAAAAATGACCACTGGAAAATGGATTTCCGGTGACCCAAAGTTGGCTTGTCAAAACTGTCAGAAACCCAAAATCAACAAACTTCAAAAATTGTTTTCTCCTAATTTACTCAACCACATGAAGTGCCACACATACCATTGGAAAGGTCTTGAAGAGACCTTTCTATAGGTACCCACAATGTCGCCGAAAAGTCGCCGGAATTTTTAAAGAGTGAAGATGGTTTAAAATAAAGGTTTGGGTTTTGTGCAAAATCATTTAAAACATAAAAATTTAAACAAAACTAAGCAAATTCTCACCTTAATCAATGTTTTTCAGAGTAGATTTGCCTTTCCTTTGCCTATCCTCTTCTTCTCTAGGGTTAGGTTCTCCCAAAGTTATTAACTGTTTGTCTGACAAACAAAGAACGTAAAAAAAATAAGCCTAACCCTTTTAAGTGTTATTAGGTTAAACTAATAACTCATATTGGGCCTAAAATAAAATATAACAAATAGGCTGGATGTAATGTGAAAAAATAACCAAGTTAAAATTTTGTGGGCTTTACATCGTCCCCTCCTTAAAAGGAGTTTAGTCCTCTAAACTCTTACCTTGGCTCTAAAAAAAGGTGAGAAAATTTTTCTTTCATATTTTTTTCTAACTCCCAAGTTGCTTCTCGTTCGGTATGATTACTCCATTGAACCTTAACATAAGGAATTGTTCTTCTCCTCAAAACTTGCTCTTTTCTATCGACAATATGTAAATGATGCTTGTCATAAGACACATCTTCTCTAAGTCTCAAAGGAGCTAACTGGATCACATGACTCGGATCCGAAACATATTTTCTCAACATCGAAACATGAAACACATTATGCACCCCGGATAATGTAGGTGGAAGTGCCAATCTATAAGCCAAATCTCCTATCTTATCAAGAATCTCAAAGGGTCGCACATAACGAGGAATAAGTTTCCTACGAATTCCAAATCTCATTACTCCTCTAGTTGGAGAAAGTCGTAAGAACACATGGTCACCAACCTCAAATTCCAGTTTTCGTCTCCTATTATCAGCATAACGTTTTTGTCGACTTTGAGCTACACGAAGATGTTCTCTAATCAATTGGACTTTTTCAATTGCTTGCTGCATAAGACTCGTACCCAATAATTGTCTCTCGCATACATCTTCCCAACCAAGAGGAGATCTACACTTTCTTCCATACAAAGCTTCAAATGGAGCCATCTGAATGCTGGATTGGTAACTATTATTGTAGGCAAACTCCACCCACGGCAAATGGCGATCCCATGAACCTCCAAAATCCATAACACATGCTCTCAGCATGTCTTCCAAGATTTGGATAGTCCTCTCAGATTGACCATCCTTTTGGGGGTGAAAAGCAGTACTAAAACTCAATCGAGTGCCTAAAGTATGCAAACTCTCCCAAAATTTTGCAACAAAACGAGAATCTCGATTAGAGACTATAGACATTGGAACACCATGAAGCCTCACAATTTGCTCAATGTACAACTCCGCCAACCTCTCTAATGACATTCCTGTATGAACGGCCAAGAAATGTGAAGACTTTGTCAATCTATCAACGATCACCCAAACACCATCATTTCTTTTTGGGGTTCTAGGTAAACCTGATATGAAATCCATTGTGATTCGTTCCCACTTCCATTCAGGAATTGGAAGAGGTTTCAACAATCACGCAGGTCTCTGATGTTCGGCCTTAACTTGTTGACAAGTCAAACACTTTAACTTGTTGACAAGTCAAACGCTTAGCTATAAATTGAGCAATCTCTCTCTTCATATTATTCCACCAGAAAGTGGTTTTCAAATCTCTATACATTTTGGTACTGCTAGGATAAATCATATAGTTATTGTAATGAGCTTACTCCAAAATCTCCCTTCTCAATTCCAAATCATCTGGAACAGAAATCCTACTGCCAAACCTCAAAGAACCGTCCTCATGAATTCGAAATTCCTGTTTTGAACCAGAATCCACCTCAAGTCTGATGTTTTGGAGCTGAGAATCATTAGCCTGAGCATCTTTAATCCTCTGAATTAGGGTAGGCTGAACTCGTAAATTAGCCAAATAAGCTCCAAAACCTCGTACACACACATCAATATCCATTCTCCTCAGGTCTTCTAAAATCTTTTATTGAGAAGTAATTACCGAAGCCAAATTCCCAACAGATTTCCTACTTAAAGCATCAACTACCTTTTTCGCGTTACCAGGGTGGTAACTAATGGTCAAGTCATAATCCTTCAACAGTTCTAACCATCTCCTTTGCCTCATATTCAACTCTTTCTGGGTGAAAAGATACTTCAAACTTTTGTGGTCCGTAAAGATCTCACAAGACTCACCATATAGATAATGTCTCCAAATCTTCAATGCAAAGACTACTGCTGCCAACTCCAAATCATGGGTAGGGTAATTCTTCTCATATGGTTTTAACTGCCTAGAAGCATAGGCAATCACTTTATCATTCTGAATGAGAACACAACGTAATCCTTTCTTTGAAGCATCACTATAAACTGTGTAACGCTTTCTAGCAATAGGTAAGGTAAGAATAAGAGCGGAAACCAACCTTTTCTTTAATTCTTCAAAGCTCTTCTCACAATCATTCGACCATTCAAATCGAATTCCCTTCCAGATCAATCTAGTCAAAGTCATAGCCATACGAGAGAAATCCTCCATAAAGCGCCTATAGTATTCGGCTAAGCCCAAAAAGCTACGAATCTCAGAAACATTGTTCGGCCTATTCCATTCTACTACCGTCTTAATTTTCTTTGGATCAACAGAAATCTATTCTTTCGACACCACATGTCCAAGAAAGGCCACACTAGTAAGCCAAAACTCACACTTTTTTAATTTAGCAAACAACTGCTTCTGCCTCAAGGTCTCTAAAACAATTCTCAAATGCTTCTCATGCTTCTCTAAACTATGAGAGTACACCAATATGTAATCAATATAGACAACCACAAATTTATCCAAGTAAGACTTAAAAACCCTATTCATCAGGTCCATAAAAGCAACTGGAGCATTCGACAATCCAAAAGGCATCACAAGAAATTCATAATGCCCATACCGAGTTCGAAATGCAGTTTTAGATACATCTTCAGTTCTGACCTTCAATTGGTGATACCCAGATCGAAGATCTATCTTAGAGAACACTTGAGCACCGTTTAACTGATCAAATAGGTCATCAATTCGAGGCAAAAGATACCTATTCTTCACAGTTACCTTGTTCAACTCACGGTAATCAATACACAACCTCATACTACCATCCTTGTTTTTTACAAATAACACATGAGCTCCCCATGGGGACACACTAGGTCTAATGAAACCTCTATCAAGAAGCTCTTGCAATTGCTCTTTCAACTCTTTCAATTCTATCGGGGCCATTCTGTAAGGAGTCTTAGAAATAGGAGCAATGCCTGGGAGCAAATCGATAGAGAAATCGATTTCCCGATCAAGAGGCAATCCGAAAAGATCATTAGGAAAGACATCAAGAAAGTCTATCACAATTGGAATACTCTCTAATGCCATCTCATTGGTTCTAGCATCAGTTACTGTTGCCAAGTACCCTTTACAACCACATTTCATTAGCCGACTAGCTTGCAAAGCAAAAATAACTTTTAAAGGGACATATGCACCACTACCATAGAAACTAAAAGGTATTTCACTAGGGATTTCAAAGTCTACCCTTCTTTTCTGACAATCAACCTTTGCATAATGAGCAAACAACCAATCCATCCCTAGGATCACATCAAAGTTGTGCATACTTAAAACATGCAAATTGGCAACCAATTCCCTATCCTCAATTTTTACCACACATATTTTGCAAATCTCATCAGACACAAGTTGACTTCTAGCTGGTAAGCAATCGAAAAGGGCTACTTTGGGCCTTTCAAAAAATCAGAGTTGGGCTGGAAAAGAGAAGTGCTGGCCTGCCAAGGCCCAAAGGAAGGAGGAAGCTTCTGATTTTTCAATCAAATGGCTAAAAATCAAGAGTTAGTTAGAGATTCTCTTTGATTAAGCCATGGTGATTAAGCCACATAGGCCAAGAGAGATGTCAACATTATTCTTGAACAGCTGTAATTTGAGATAGCTGATATGCTAATCTAAAGGTGGTAATTTCATGATTTTTTCACCTTGAATTATTAGCCATTTGATGGAAAATTGGTTACATAAAAAATGACAACATCCTTGAGCTTGTTAAGTCCCATTCGGCCAGCACTAGTGTGGGGGGTTCAGAAAATTCATTTTTACATTTCATTTTGCTGACTTCTTTTGGTTTTTACTTGGTTTTTCTCTCCTTGGTTGAAAGCAAAAAAGGAAAGTTTAGAAAAGAAATGAAAGTTTGAAGAGATAAAGCTTGAAATATAGCTTCTTGAGGTTGCTCTTGAGCACCAACTCTTGCACTTTCTTGATTTTCCATTCTTGATTTTGCTATTTTGATTACTATTTGGTGAGTTTCCATTTTAAATAAATGTTTTTTATTGTTCTTTTTAAGTTTTTCTTTCATCTCTTTCTTAAATAAAATTTTTACAATTTTTTTAAAATATACTCACCATGGCCGAATGGCCTACATTATTTATTTAAGTTGCTGTTTTGGTTTATTTTATCATATTGTTTATGTTATTTTCTTTGATCTTGATGTTTTAAATGTTATGTTATTTCATATACTTGAGTTATATTTTAATTTGGTTGTTTTGTTTGTTGTCATTTATGATTTAAATACCATGTTCTTGTATTTTTAATTTTATGTTTTCATGATGTTTAAATTTGAGCATGTTTTAGATTTAGTATATCAAGTGTTTGTGAAAATGCTTGTGTGGTTTTTGCATGATTTGAGTTTTATATCTTAGTTGAGCATGTTTTAGATTTAGTATATTAAGTGTTTGTGAAAATGCTTGTGTGGTTTTTGCATGATTTGAGTGTTATATTTAGTTTTGCATGTTAGTATACCAAGTGTTTGTGAAAATGCCATGTTTGCTAGTTACATAGGCTATTCGGCCACTCCTTGAATTTTTGCATTTTATATGCATTCTTGCCAGGTTAGTTGATAGGTTAGCATTTGCATGATATTTGTTTGAGTTTTTGGTTTAAGCATGCTTTGTGTTTGTGAAAATGCCATGCATATTTTAGTTATTAAGTTTGGTTTATTTGCCATGCATGTTCATGCATTTTAGGTCTAGGTTGCATTAAATGCAATGCAAGTTCATTTAGGTCTAGGTCACTTTATGAATGCCATGCATTTTTCCATGACATTTAGGTTTAAGCTCATGCATTTCATGCACTATGTTTGCTGTAATTTTTCATGCATTTCATGTTCATGCCACTTGAATAATGACTTGAGCCAATTAAATGGTTTAAAGTCATGCTCTCTTGAGCACACTTGTGGAAAATTAAAGTTTGTCAAATTGATTATTCTACCTTTGTGATTTTTTTACTTAGCCAATTTTTATCTAACTTTCAAAAAGTCCTAGCTACTGTTTGTGAGCTATTTTATGAGTTTCAAATATTTTTACTTTGATTTTTAAATGATTTTATCAAAGGAAAAAATGTGTTTTGACAAAACAGTTTTTTCACCCAGTACTCGTACATTTCCGATTTTTCTGGGAATTCATCTTTAATCAGAAAATTAAGCCGATTTTTTCGTATAGTTCTACATGTTCTGAGTCTCCAATATTTTTTTTAGAATTTTTTGAATTTTTAAAAATAGGGTAAAAAATCGTGGCTTAAAACTGGACAGTGGAGTCAGAATTGAATTTAAAGAAAAATCATTTTTCTGTTTTGGTTAAGTTACTTAGAGTGGGTTGATTAGGAGGGTTAGCTACTGACTTAGGGTAGTTTCTAAGCCTTTTAAAACTCTAAAAATGGTTTTTCAAGTCTCGGGTTAAGGGTAGTCAAGTCTGGATTTTTAAACTTAGGAAATTAGAGCCATTTAAAAAAGATTTAGCCCCGTTTTTATTTTTAATTCAAGCTTTTCAAAATTGTTTTCAAACAATCACAAAGTATTTTGGTTTTAGAATATTTAATTTGACATATTTTTCTAAGGTAGCTGGATATCTTTTTAGATATACGAATTTCTTTAATAAAAGGAAAAAATACATTTCATGCATTGCATTTGTCATATTCATGCATTTATATAATATGTGATTCTTGTTATAATAATTTCTATGATATTGTTATTATTTTGATTTATATTTTTTGATGTTATATGGTTTATTATATGGTTTTGAATATTTCATGATATCCTATGCTTTTATTTAGTTATTTTTATTTAGCATATACCATGTTCATGCATTATTATTTTTATTTTCATGCATATTATATGATAGCATTATTTTATTCCATGTCATTTAAATTATATGCCATATCATTCATATTTGTCATGTCATTTAAATCATTTCATTTCATTTAGGATATATTATGTCATCTAGAATATTTTATTTCATTTAGATTATATCATATGACTTAGGATATTGCATTTCATATAGAATGTATTATGTTACATAGGTCATTTAATTTCATTTAGAATATATCATATAACTTAGGATATTTCATTTCATTTAGAATATGCTAAGGCATTCAAGTCATGTCATGCCATTTAGGTTGCATTATATTATTTAGATTTTGCTATGTCATTTTATTTATGTCATGCATATACATATTCATTTCTTTTAAATGTTTTCAAAAAAAGATAATGGTTTTCAATAAAATAAAGATATTCCCGAGTTAATATAATTCATGAGTTCTCTGCCGGGTTTGCTGGGGAGGATATCATCAATTATTATTAATAACGGAATATCTTCTTTAAAAAGAGAATGATTCGGAAAATTTTCCAAAATTAATAAAAATTTCTATATTTTGCCACGTTTGTTGGGGAATATAGGAAAATTTTGAATTTATAAATTCCGGATTATTTTCAATTAAAAATGGAATTATTTTTCTTTAAATTAGGAATTAACTTGAAATACTAAATTTAAAACCCATTTTTTACCGAGACTTGAGATAACACACGATTAATAAGGTACCGATTTATACGGGCGTTGTGGGGGTGCTAATCCTTCCCCACACGTATCCGACTCCCGAACCCGCTTCTTTGATTTCTCCGGTTTAAACGCAGACTTGAAATTGGTTTTTAAAATGTTTTAATTAATTTTTAAAATATTTTATAAAACCGGTTTTAATAGGTGGCCGATCACACCTAGCTAAAAAAGATTGGTGGCGACTCCATGTCTTTTTCAAGGTCATTTTCAAAACCTTCATTTTTCTAGAGGAATTAAGTCGACTTTTCCTCGGTTTTTTTTGTCACGCTTAACGAATAATAAAGTCTTGCGATAAGACTCGTTATTCTTTAGGTTGCGACAGCTTGGCGAATCCACTGGGAAAATTAGAGAGTCAGGCCTAGAATTAGTCGTGTGTTATCAAAGTCTCGATTTTGTTGGTTTAATTGGTATTTAATTTTAATTCCCACATTTTGAAAAATTAAGAATAATTTCAAAAAAAATAATAAAATGTTTTTAAATATGTCCATATTCATGTGCATACATATTATAATTGTTCTCTGGTTATTTTGGTGCATATATTTATTTATTGATTAATTGATGATTTATGTTGTTTAATCTTGTTGGGGCATTTAGAATAAGGGGTGTAAAATAGGTGGTGACAGGTTTGTTTTGTTCCTCCGCACACACTGTATTTGCATTTGCATAACATGAATCCTCTACCCGGGTTCCGTCCTTTTAAGTGGGAGTAAAGTAACTAAGCCTTCGTGATTGATCCTCCGTTTGGGCTAGTGAAACACTTTCGGAGTACTAAATTACCTAAGCTTTCGTGATTAACAATCCGCATGGGCTAGGGAAATAGACTCTAACGAATTGAACCCGCTTTTATCGGGGTGCCTTACTAGCCTTCACCGACGACAGTGAGGAGCAATTCGGGGCCTTTAGATCCGATTCACCCTCATATAGTGAACCTAGGCGAAGCCATGCCGGATTTCCGTTAGATATACCGAATATAGGAAACACATGGAGGGACATTTCTAAACCTTTTGTTACCTATTGTACACTTCGAATAAGTGTGGTAGATCGGACAACGATGTACGTACATCGCCCGTAATAAATGTGATACTCCGCCTCGAAGGCATCGTGATGCCTAAATAAGCAAATATTGTTGGGGCAGATGTTCATTAGCTGTTTTTAAAAAAAAAAAATTCTTTTTCAAGCATTTTTGCATTTTGCACATTTCATACATGTGTGAATAGAGCATGTACATTTTCGTTGTATTATTGATCTCGTTTTTGCAATAAATGGATGGTGATAATAATTTCATTTGATGATTTCATAAAACCGGTAGTGTTGCAAGAACATTTGGACATTATACCATAGTAGGATCCACTACCCCGAGGTTTTTTTGAAAATAATATGATTGGTTTTTCATAGAAAAAACAAGTTTCAAAAAATCATAAATTTGGAGGCAAATCTTGCATAATGAGATTTTTGAATAATCAAGATTTAGGTCCCATCAATTTCGTGTAATCATTGATTTCTTTGTATATACCTTGGTGTTAATTCATTTATTCTTTATTTGTATCAATTTGACATCGTGTTACAGTCCTAACATGCATGATTATTCATTGTAGAATACATTTGTGATATACATGGTCATTCTTTGTATCTACCTTTGTATTAATTCATTTATTCTTCGCATGTATTATTTTGACATCATAGCATGCATGGTCATTCGTTGTAGAATACATACATAGTCATTACTTGTATATACCTATGCATCAATTTATTCATTTTTTTAATGCATCTGTCGCAACCTAAAAAATAACGAGTCTCATCGCAAGACTTTATTATTCGTTAAGCGTGACATTTAAAAAAACCGAGGAAAAGTCGACTTAATTCCTCTAGAAAAATGAAGGTTTTGAAAATGACCTTAAGAAAAACATGGAGTCGCCACCAATCTTTTTTAGCTAGGTGTGATCGGCCACCTATTAAAACCGGTTTTATAAAACATTTTAAAATTAATTAAAACATTTTTAAAACCAATTTCAAGTCTGCGTTATAAACCAGAGAAATCAAAGAAGCGGGTTCGGGAGTCGGTTACGTGTGGGGAAGGATTAGCACCCCCACAACGCCCGTATAAATCGGTACCTTATTAATCGTGTGTTATCTCAAATCTCGATAAAAAAGTTGGTTTTAAATTTAGTATTTCAAGTTAATTCCCAATTTAAAGAAAAATAATTCCATTTTTAATTGAAAATGATCCGGAATTTATAAATTCAAAATTTTCTTATATTCCCCAACAAACGTGGCAAAATATAGAAATTTTTATTATTTTTAGAAAACTTTCCGAATCATTCTCTTTTTTTTGAAAGAAAGATATTCTTTTATTAATGATAATTGATGATATTCCCTCCAGCAAACCCGGTAGAGAACATGAATTATTTTAACTCGGGAATATCTTTATTTTTTTATTGAAAAATCATTATCCTTTTGAAATCATTTTAAAAGATAAAATGACATAGCAAAATCTAAATAATATAATGTAACCTAAATGATATGATATAATTTAAATGTCTTAGTATGTTCTAAATGAAATGAAATATCCTAAGTAACATAATATATTCTATATGAAATGGAATAACTTAGGTAAAATAATATATTCTACATGAAATGAAATGACCTAAGTAACATAATATATTCTACATGAAATGAAATGACCTAAGTAACATAATATATTCTATATGAAATGAAATAATTTAAATGACATGGCAAATATGAATGATATGGCATATAATTTAAATGACATAAATATAGAATAATGCTATCATATAATATGCATAAAAATAATAATGCATGAACATATTATATGCTAAATATAAAAATAACTAAATAAAAGCATAGGATATCATGAAATATTCAAAACCATATAATAAACCATATAACATCAAAAAAAAAATATAAATCAAAATAATAACAATATCATAGGAATTATTATAGCAAGAATCACATATTATATAAAATGCATGAATATCAAAAATGCAATGCATGAAATGTATTTTTTTCCTTTAATTAAGGAAATCTGTATATCTAAAAAGATATCCGGCTACCTTTGGAAAATATGTCAAATTAAATATTCTAAAACCAAAATACTTTGTCATTGTTTGAAAACAATTTCGGGAAGCTTAAATTAAAAATAAAAACTGGGCTAAATCTTTTTTAAAATGGCTCTAATTTCCTAAGTTTAAAAATTCCGGACTTGACCACCCTTAACTCGAGACTTGAAAAACCATTTTTAGAGTTTAAAAAGGCTTAGAAACTACCCTAAGTCAGTAGCTAACCCTCCTAATCAGCCCACTCTAAGTAACTTAACCAAAACAGAAAAATGATTTTTCTTTAAATTCAATTCTGACTCCACTATCCAGTTTTAAGCCACGATTTTTCACCCTATTTTTAAAAATTAAAAAAATTCTGAAAAATATAATGGAGACTCAGAACATGTAAAAATACACGGGAAAAAATTGGCTTAATTTTCTGATCAAAGATGAATTCCCAGAAAAATCGAAAATGTACGAGTACTGGGTGAAAAAAAAAAACTGCTTTGCCAAAATACATTTTTGCCTTTGATAAAATCATTTAAAAATCAAAGTAAAAATAGTTAAAACTAAAAAATGACTCAAAAACAGTAGCTAGGACTCTTTGAAAGTTAGATAAAAATTGGCTAAGTAAAAAAAAATCACAAAGGTAAAATAATCAATTTGACAAAACTTAATTTTCCACAAGTGTGCTCAAGAGAGCATGACTTTGAACCATTAATTGGCTCAAGTCATTATTCAAGTGGCATGAACATGAAATGCATGAAACAATACAACAAACATAGTGCATGAAATGCATGAGCTTAAATCTAAATGTCATAAAAAAATGCATGGCATTCATATAGTGACCTAGACCTAAATGAACTTGCTGGCATTTAATGCAACCTAGACCTAAAATGCATGAACATGCATGGCAAAGGAACCAAACCTAATAACTAAAATATGCATGGCATTTTGACAAACACAAAGCATGCTTAAACCAAAAACTCAATCAAATATCATGCAAATGCTAACCTATCAACTAACATGGCAAGAATGCATATAAAATGCAAAAATTCAAGGGTGGCCGAATGGAATAATGCAACTAGCAAACATGGCATTTTCACAAACAGTTGGTATATTAGCATGCAAAACTAAATCAAATGTCATGCAAATGCAAAAACCTACCAACTAACATGGCGAAAATGCAACACACAATGCAAAACACTTGGAGTAGCCCAAATGGCCGCAAGCTCCAACAAGCATGGCATTTTCACAAACACTTGGTATACTAACATGCTCAACTAAAATATAACACTCAAATCATGCAAAAACCACACAAGCATTTTCACAAACACTTAATATACTAAATCTAAAACATGCTCAACTAAGATATAAAACTCAAATCATGCAAAAACCACACAAGCATTTTCACAAACACTTGATATACTAAATCTAAAACATGCTCAAATTTAAACATTATGAAAACAGAAAATTAAAAATGCAAAAACATGATATTTAAAACATAAATGGCAACAAACAAAGCAACCAAATTAAAATATAACTCAAGAATATGAAGTAAAATAACATTTAAAACACCAAGATCAAAGAAAATAACATAAACAATATGGTAAAATAAATCAAAACAGCAACTTAAATGAATAATGTAGGCCATTCAGCCATGGTGAGTTTATTGTAAAAAAAATTGTAAAAAATATATTTAAGACAGAGATGAAGGAAGAACTTAAGAAGAACAATAAAAAAAACATTTATTTAAAATGGAAACTCACCAAATAGTAATCAAAATAGCAAAAACAAGAATGGAAAATCAAGAAAGTGCAAGAGTTGGTGCTCAAGAGCAACCTCAAGAAGCTAATATTTCAAGCTTTATCTCTTCAAACTTTCCTTTCCTTTCTTTTCTAAACTTTTCTTTTTTGCTTTCAAACAAGGAGAGAAAAACCAAGTAAAAACTAAGAGAACCCAGCAAAATGAAGACGAAAATTGAAAAATCTGAACCCCCCCACAAGGCTGGCCGAATGGGACTTAAAAGCTCAAGGATGTTGTCATTTTTTGTGTAACCAATTTTCCATCAAATGGCTAATAATTCAAGGTGAAAAAATAATGAAATTACCACCTTTAGATTAGCATATCAGCTATCTCAAATTACAGCTGTTCAAGAATAATGTTGACATCTCTCTTGGCCTATGTGGCTTAATCACCATGGCTTGATCAAAGAGAATCTCTAACTAACTCTTGATTTTTAACCATTTGATTGAAAAATCAGAAGCTTCCTCCTTCCTTTGGGCCTGGGCAGGCCAGCACTTCTCTTTTCCAGCCCAGCTCTGATTTTTTGAAAGGCCCAAAGTAGCCCTTTTCGTTTCCTTGGGTGAAATGACCGTTTTGCCCCCCCGGATGCAAATAAATATGAAACGGACTCCAAATTCAATTTATATTTTTTTAATACTTCCAAAATAATAAAACATTGATTTCTGGAAGTTTTCAAAAATGCTATTTATTTGGATTTTTTCTTCCAAAAATGCCCTTTTATGCGTCCATATTTTACCATTTTTTAAACGAGCTCCAAATCAATATTTTTCTTCACCAATATTTTCAAAATAATTAAAAAGTTTGATCTAGGAGTTTTCATAATTTTTGGAGCTCATTTGGTATTTTTTTGGGATTTATCGGCTTGAATTACTACATAGGAGGCCCGGGATTTGGCCATTTTGCAAACGAACTCCAAATCAAGATTTTATTTTGCCAATATCTTCCAAATAATTTAAAAATGAGATTTACAAAATTTCAGAATTTTTGGAGTCCATTTGCTATTTTTTCGGGATTTATCTTCTTGAATTATTGCATAGGAGGCCAGGGATTTGGCCATTTTGCAAACGAACTCCAAATCAAGATTTTCTTTCGCCAATCTCTTCCAAATAATTTAAAAATGATATATGCAAAATTTCAGAAGATTTGGAGCTCATTTGCTATTTTTTCGGGATTTTCCTTTTTGAATTACTACATAAGAAGCCCGGGATTTGGCAATTTTGCAAACGAACTCCGAATCAAGATTTTATTTCGCCAATAACTTTCAAATGATTTAAGAATGAGATTGACAAATTTTCAGAATTTTCAGAGTCCATTTGCTATTTTTCCCAAAATTTCCAATTTTGCCCTTTTGCCTCCGAAACCCGGTTTTGCTCAAAACAAGTCTGATTTTCAGATTTTCTTCAAGTTGAGCCTTGGGCTATCCCTTTTTGACCATTCCTCATTCATTGGGGGCTTTGGTCTTACCAAGTTGGGCCATTTTCGTGATTCTTCCCGATTTCACCGAAATCCACTAAAAACCCTAATTCTCGGTTTTCTCTCCCGGATTGACTTTTCTTTCGATTTTTCTTGCAAGTGACTTCTCCATTACCCGTAGTCAGTGCTTATCTTTTCATTTGGAACCTTAAATTTTGAACAATTTGATCGTTTAAGCACTTTTCCTCAAATTTCTCGGATTAGGGTTTCTTTTCTACTAAATCTCCAAATCCTAACTTTCGAACTCCATATCTTTCAATGTATACCTCGGATTATCAAAATTCTTTCGCCATTTTTCAATTGAACTTAAAATCTTGATTTTGAAAGTGGGTTGACTTTTTTAGTAGTGGACTTTTTAGGGTTGACTATTTCGGGGTTGACTTTTTTTGGGGTTGACTTTTTTCAAGTTTGACTTTTTATGCTCGCACTCTTAAACTAAGTATCAGAGTACCACCTGTAGGATGAAAACAGTCTTTTTACACTCGAAAACATCAATTTAGGAAGAAAACATACCTGTTTAGTAGTCCGGACAAAATTAGGTGTCTACAGCTGCCCCTCTTTGGCTATTGCTGATAATCAGGAATCAGGCAAAGATAAACCAACACGAATTTTGTATGGTCAATGAAATCATATGTGAAGGAAAGGGAAAAAGGTTTCTTCTTCATTCTTTTATCATTTATCATTTTCATTTTTTCCATTTTCTATTTTCTATTTTTTCTTTTTTCTTTCATTTTTCCCTTTTTTTTTTTCATATTTTTTCAATTTTTTCAAATTTTTTTTTTGTTAAAATAGTAAATTGAAGATTTTGTCCTTAAATTGAATTCCCTGACTAATCAAGGCTCGACCCGTCTTAAGGAAACGAATTCGATTTGCCAGAAAGGAAATGACTTTGACGATGGTCTCGGGGCCTTAACCTGTCTTGTTCTCAGCTGTGTTTACAATTCTGGGTATCTCCTCAAGAAGCTTCGGCTATCACCACCAAAGTCTTGCTCATTTTTAAAACTGTAAAAAATTTGGGTATCACCTCCAGAAGCTTCAGCTATCACCACTAAAGACTTTCTATCTTTTCAAAAGATTTTAAAACTCTGGATATCTCCACCAGAGGCTTCAGCTATCACCACTGAAGACTTGTTCACTTTTAAAACCGTAAAATTCTAGATATCCCCACCAGAAGCTTCAGCTATCACCACCGAAGACTTTTTACCTTTTCAAAGGATTTTAAAACTCTTGATATCTCCACCAGAGGCTTCAGCTATCACCACTGAAGACTTGTTCATAATAAAAAAAAGTACCTCGACGATGATCTCGGGGCTCGACTCATTTGAGAAGCAAAACGAGTTCGATTATACCTGAAAGCTTTAAGAGATTATGCAAATGCTTCATGATACAAATGCAAATGTCTCTAGTTGATGCAAACGCTTCTTGATGTAGATGCAAATGACTTAGATTGGTGCAAATGTCTTTGATGCAGATGTAAATGACTTGATTTGATGCAAACTTTCTTGATGCAGATTCAAATAACTTAGATTGATGCAAATGCTTCTTGATGTAGATGCACATGTTGAATAAAATTCTGGGTAACTCCTCCAGAAGAAGATTTCTCATTTTTCAAAATTATAAAACCTTGGATATCTCCACCAGAGGCTTCAGCTATCACCACCGAAGACTTGTTCACTTTTTAAAACTGTAAAATTCTAGATATCCCCACCAGAAGCTTTGGCTATCACCACCAAAGACTCGCTCATTGTAAAATTCTGGGTAACTCCTCTAGAAGCTTTGGCTGTCACCACCAAAGACTTGCTCATTGTAAAATTCTGGGTAACTCCTCCAGAAGAAGATTTCTCATTTTTCAAAATTATAAAACCCTGGATATCTCCACCAGAGGCTTCAGCTATCACCACCGAAGACTTGTTCACTTTTAAAACTGTAAAATTCTGGATATCTCCACAAGAAGCTTTGGCTCCACCAAAGGTTTGCTCATTGTAAAATTCTGGGTAACTCCTCGAGAAGAAGATTTCTCATTTTTCAATATTATAAAACCCTGGATATCTCCACTAGAGGCTTCAGCTATCACCACTGAAGACTTGTTCACTTTTAAAACTGTAAAATTCTGGATATCTCCACCAGAAGCTTTGGCTATCACCGCCAAAGGTTTGCTCATTGTAAAATTCTGGGTAACTCCTCCAGAAGCTTTGGCTATCACCACCAAAGACTTGCTCATTGTAAAATATCTGGGTAACTCCTCCAGAAGAAGATTTCTCATTTTTCAAAATTATAAAACCCTGGATATCTCCACCAGAGGCTTCAGCTATCACCACCGAAGACTTGTTCACTTTTAAAACTGTAAAATTCTAGATATCTCCACCAGAAGCTTTGGCTATCACCACCAAAGGTTTGCTCATTGTAAAATTCTGGGTAACTCCTCCAAAAGCTTTGGCTATCACCACCAAAGACTTTCTCATTGTAAAATATCTGGGTAACTCCGCCAGAAGAAGATTTTTTTCGTTTTCCAAAATTATAAAACCCTGGATATCTCCACCAGAGGCTTCAGCTATCACCACCGAAGACTTGTTCTTTTAAAACTGTAAAATTCTGGATATCCCCACCAGAAGTTTTGAGAAATGATGTAGATGCACATATGTTTTAACAAGGTGCTCATGCTTCATGGTGCAAATGTAAATGCTTGGATTGATGTAAATGTTTCTTAGTGCAAATGCAAATGGCCTGGATTGAGGCCCATGTTTAATGATGCAGATGCCCCTACTGATTGTATTCATGTAACTGGTTTATAAATGGTGTAACTACAATTACCACACAATAATGAAAATGCAATGATTCTAGAAATGATGCAATTGCTGGAGATGACACAAATGCGAATTCCATGAAGAATATAAATGTCAAGGTAAAATGCAGATGCTTATGGAATAATGCCAATGCAAATACCCATGAATGATGCAAATGCTTACCGACACTGTGTAGATGTAAAAGCTTGATAAAGAGATGAGTGCTCATGAGTGATGCAAATGCCCCCGGTTGTTTTTCTAGACTTTGGCTTAGCCTTCCAAATTCATTTTTCCTCTTCAAATCAGAGTATATCTTCAATTCATTTTGGCTATTCTCTTTGCCCCAACAGTTTTCAAACTTTCATCAACAGAGATTGAACCGGGTTCTATTTCTTCTTCTCATATCTGGAAGTCAAGACCTATCCTGGCAGTTCTACACCTTTGGGTTAGAAAAATCCTTGTCTCATGTCAACATCAAAATGGGTATTTCAAAAAATCTCTTTATTTGTTTTCGCATCTTGAAAATTTCTGAAAAAAATATTAACCCCACAATGTGTTGTACAAATCTTTTGAAGACTGATGATTATTGTTAGAAATTTCTCTAACTATCAATCTGGTTTTTTTCAACTGGGAAGGCTTAGTATAACAAGATTCTGGCTTTTCAAGGAAAACTTCATGAAAAAAATGTATATCCCTTCTAGGCTCACAAATGGAACATGTTTTATAAATCATGAATTCATTGAGAACCAAGCAAATTCAATATTCTTTTAGTTTCCATATCAAGGCATTTTGACAAGCATCAAGATTGGCCTGGATGTTTAAACTGTAAAGTTTAATCTTGGGAAAGAAAAAAAAATTCAGTTTTTGAAGACAATCCTCTGAATGAGAATTGACAATTTTGGGAGGTTCAGGAATTCTTAAATGTTCCTCAATGACCACTTCTTCCCTTTAACTCTAGACCACCCATTTTTGGGTTTTTGCCCTAGAGTCTCATTCTTTCCAATTTTTCTCTCTTTTTTTTTTTTGGGTTCTACCATACACTTGAGAATTCTAAATTCTTCTTTAGTGAAATGATAATTCGATGAGATGGGATAAAACCTGAGGAAAAACCTTTCAAATTAAATATTCATGCTTTATCAAAATGGACTTTTAAAGCACGTAATGTAGGTCATGGCTTAGGGTTCAGAAAGAAAGGATAAATAGGCCCAAAATATGTGTTTGAGGGTAATCAGATCAAGGATCATTTCTTGAGGAGGATTCTCTTTGAAGCATTTGTCCCTTCTTGGACATTTCTTTCCTTTTGACTTTGTTCTTTTCTTCTTTGCTTTTGGCTTTCATTTGCCATACTTTTTCACACATTTTGTTTTCCTTTTTCATTGTGTTTTTCTTTTGTTTTTCTTGGCTTTCATTTCGCCATCTTTTTCTCTTCTTTCTCTTTGACAGAGTGAGCCCGTATTTATTCGGGGCTCCATTTGCTTTGTGTCTGTCCATGAGCTGTCACTCATTTCTCAATGATCTTTAAAAAGATCTTTCCTCATATTTGCCCCCCAGTGTAGAGGGTGATCCTTGATCAGGGTTCAAAGAAGAAAGAATTCTTTTGGCTCAAAAGGGGTGACTATGGATAATTTTTTTGTGTGAAAGGGATATGAAAGATGGCCATTCCTCATGTCAAGCACGAATATTCACATTGAAAAGCAATCCCCAGGGGAAATAGATATTCAGAATTTCATTTTGCACTTTAGAATCATCTGAATTCTCATATGCATGATATCACAAAATTTTTCATTTTTCATTTTTCATCGCATGCCCCAATGATTCATGCGTTTAGTCCATCCTTATTCACCATGTATCCATCATTTCCACGTATGATGCCCCAATTTGATTAACCAATAAGAATTTGTATCAACGAGGAACATAGCAAGTCTAGGTCTGTACTGAAAAGGCTGAGTTTCCAATCTGAGTTCTTTGAAGAGATAAGGAAAATATGACCTAAAAATGGGTTTTCTCTGGGACAAGGGATAATCTAGTTTAATCATTGTGCCCCAAGGTGTCAATCATGAAGTGGTGTTTGGGCAATTAGTGTTTTGGTCATTGGGAAAGGTCATGAATGGTTTTAGCACAATCTTGACACACACCACATTATCAAAATCTAGATTCTTGAAAGAATGTCTCATTTGTTTGAATTTCAAGGAATTTGAAACTTTTCAAAAAGTTCGTTCCTTTGTTCATAGCCTAGACTAAGATCTACGTCTTTGCATATTCTGTGATGACAATGGTTTTATGAAGTCAAATCATTCATATTCTTTGAAGCATTAGGTCTTTCAAGTGTTCTTGGTTTAAGAGATTTAGGCTTAGGAAAACCTAAAGAGAAAGGAGAAGGTATTGGGTCATTTGTAACACTGATCATCAATCTTCTTGAGACTATCCATTATTAAAAATTCCTTAATGCTTGCTTTTGCAAATTCAAATTATTGTTAAAACACAACAAACACAAAGCATTTAAAAATCAAAATTCATTTAAGTCATGTAGATGTTAACATCAGACAAGTGCTTTCATCATTACAGTGTATAGAACTACATGCATCAAAAACCTTATATGATCATGCACAATGTTTCTTATGACACTTGGTTTTTCCATCTTCAAAACTTATCGAACCAGCCTTGATGAGATCCCTGACCTTGTACTTCAAAGCGGGGCAGTTCTCTGTTGAGTGACCTTGATTGCCAGAATGATAACCACAACACTCATTAGCATCATAGCAGCTCGGATAAGGGGGCTTCAGAGGCTCTAATTGCATGGGTGTCACAAGGTGATTCTAGATGAGTTGAGGTAATAGCTCATTGTATATCACAGGAATCGGGTCATCCTGATTTCTTTTTCGCTTTTTATGCCCCCTTCGATTATTCCCTAGGGTGTTCGATTGATAGACAGATGTAAATTCTGGTGTAGTTGCAGTCATTGGTTGGTAGGGATAAAAACCTTGAGAGACATTATTCAGGGTAGAGTAAAATGGCTGATACGAGAAGAATTGGAGAGGTGGGGAAAAGCCTTCCACAACTTGGGTATCTTCCTTATTCTTTTCAGATGCCCCATTTTTCTTGATATTGAATGTTCTTTCTCCTTCAATTTTCCCATCCTTGATAGCATTCTCAATCATCTCACTGAAATTACCATGTCCGAAAAAATCTTCGTGGTGTTGCCGACAAGTCTATCGTAGTATGGGGCCTGTAGTGTATTCACAAAAAGGACAGCGGTTTCCTTCTGAGTTAAAGGCGGTTGTACTTGGGCGGCCAGACTCATCCACCGTTGCGCATATTCTTTGAAGCTCTCAGTAGCTCTTTTCTTCATATTTTTCAAGGTGAGACGGTCAGGCGCCATGTCGGTCATATGCTTGTACTGGTTTAGAAAAACCCTAGCCAGGTCATTCCAAGAGCGAATCTGATCCTTGCTCAACTGACTATACCACCTAATTGCGGATCCGCTGAGGCTATCCTGAAAGCAGTGAATCAAAAGCTTATCATTATCTATATGACTTGTCATCTTTCGGTAGAACATAGTGATGTGGGCTGATGGATCAGTCGTCCCGTCATATTTCACAAAGTCAGGGATCTTGAACTTAGGAGGAATGACTAAATCGAAGACTAAACATCGTTCTTTCGCATGTAAACTCCCAAATACATCTGTATTTTCTACTACCCGGAGCCTTTCATCTAGCAACTAATATTTTCCTTGGGAATCTGCCAACACAACCTCATCTACTGCAACCCTTTTCAACTTTGCCTGTTCAGCTGGATCATCTGAGTTTAGGACATTGACTGTATTCTGGGCATCAATCATTACGACCTCATTCTGACCTTTTTGTGCCTCTAACCCTTTCCTGGCGACAAAGTTTTCAGTGTATACTTTTCCCTTGATTACGGCGGACATCAGCTCCACCAATTTAGTCATCTGATCATTAGACTCTGCTTGAGACTTTGCTAGCTGTTTTCGTAATTCTTTCTGTTCCCTTTCCATTTTTTCCATTCCGGCAACTTGTTCATCCTCCATAGCACCAGCCTATATTAAAAGTGTACTCAGTACTTCTTATACCTCTGATTTGAAATGGAAATTCTTTCAAAGACTCCTAAAGCCAAGCCAACTTCTATTTTATTTCCCCCAAATGTATGTCATGATGAATGAGCTATGAATGCAATTTGATACTTGTGAAGCCTAAACAATTTGATGTATGGACATGTACAATGGAAACATGTTGACCATATATGTAATAAATGCAATCACAGTGCCAACATGTTGCAAGCAAAGAATAAACAAATCAACACATGGATATATGCAATGACTGATCATGTGCATTTTAGCATATTTCTCAATGAATGATCATATACCCTATGAATGCAACACGGTGTCAATTATGATACATGCAAACAACGAATGATTGATACAGAGTATATAAAAAGAAAATCATGCTAACCATGTGTGTCATGAATGCGACCTAATGCTAATCATGATGTATGTAATAAGAAAATTAATGCATAGATATATACAGAAAATTCATGCTGATTATGAATGCATAAATGCAACCTGATGCTAACATGATACATGTATGAATGTATGGTATGACCACTAATTGATCGGATGCAAAATGCAAAAGGGGAAGATATCACGGAGGAAATAAGAATCGGAGGAACTTAATCATCAACATCTCATAAATTTGAAGAATAGTCAATTCATTCCCACATCAATGTTCACAATGGTGTAAAGCATGTTTTACAAAATCTGAGCAGTAGTTAAAACTGTCCTTTACAAGCACTTTATTCTTCCTAGCATCCTAAGGCTATAAGAGCCGGCTACTAAAAAAGTGAAATCCTATTACATCATATAAGACCGAAGTCTTTCCATCTTAATGCTGTAAATCTCCCAATCCTAATGACGCTTTCCCAGTCCTCTATGAATCAGTGTCGTTGGATCCAACCACTTGGCATCGATAAGAGTTTGCGCTTTCATTTTGAATGCCATACAATCTTCAACGTTATGGCCAACAATTCCACAGTGATAATCACATCTTGCATTTGGATTATACCCCTTTGGATATGGTGGTAACAGGGGTTTCAATGGGATACAGGCAACCATGTTGGATCAGTATAGGGAGAAGCTCTCGGTAGCTGATTGGAAGGGGATCAAAAGGCCTTTGGGTCTTATCCTGGGGTCGTTTCTTAGTCACACTTGGCCTAGGAGTTGGGGCACTTGGTAGTGGCACTAAGGTTCGAACCAGTGTATTTACATGGAAATATGGAGGAACAACATGGTAAGGGTATGGATTTGGACACGGGGCCTTTGGAGGTTGTACATAGCTCGAGGTTCCTATCCCAGGTACTGGATAAGGTGATTGATGAGGGAAGCAATATGAACTAAGAGTTGGTGGTGGAGTGGGATTCATGAATCTCGTAGTGGTCATCCCAATGGATGATTGGACCATGATAGGGTGAGGATACTGGCTTAGACCTCGAACAGTTTGCAGGTATGGTACAAGATCCAAGGTTTCTATCTTTGGTATTAGGCTCTTAGGTTTAATCATTTTCACGATTTTGTCCACAATTTCATCAGGATTGCAACCTTTGTGGTATTGACAAGTGGAGGATCCAATAAGGATTGTATGTTCGGGACCTAACAGTTTTGGTTGATTCGAAGACGATGCAGAGCCCTGAGAAAGTTTCTTTTTACTCTTACCCATATCCTCAAACATTTTCAGCAATTTGGCAAGCTGTCCTTTCACTTCCCGGATTTCGTGTCCACATTCCTCTTGATTGCATTCCAAAGCACCCAATCGTTCCTCCGATTCCTTCCTCATATCTTGAAACCCCTTTCATGCAAATGAAAAATATCATGAGATTAAGAATGCAGTTATGAATGTACATGTTCTATTCCTATGTGCATGAATATACTGATGATTAATGCATGAACATATACAGAGAAATTATGATGACTATGTATGTTATGGATGCAATCTAATGCCAATATGATGCATTGAATAAATTAATGCACAAGTATATATAAATAATGACCATGCATGCCATAAACGTATTCTACAATGAATGACCATGCATGCTATGATGTCAAAATGATACATGCTAAGACTAAATGAATTAATACAAAGGTAGGTACAAAGAATGACCATGTATATTACAAATGTATTCTACAATGAATAACCATGCATGTTAGGATTGTGACATGATGTCAAAATGATACAAATAAATTAACCAAAATTTACACGAAATTGGTGGGACCTAAATCTTGATTATTCAAAAATCTCATTATGCAAGATTTGCCTCCAAATTTAATCTACAATTTTTTTGAAACATGTTTTTTCTATGAAAAACCACACATATTATTTTCAAAAGAATTTCGGGGTAGTGGATCCTACTATGGTACAATATGCAAATGTTCATGCCACACTACCGGTTTTATGAAATCACAAAATGAGATTACCAATTGTTTATTGCAAAGAATGAGATCAATAATACAACCAAAAAATGTACATGCTTTCTTCACACATGTATGAAATGTGCAAAATGCAAAAATGCTTGAAAAATGATTTTTATTTTTTTCCAAACAATTAATGAATATTTGCCCCGACAAATATCTACTTATATAGGTATCCCAGTTCCTTTGGGACGGATTAACACATTTATTACGGGCGATGTACGTACATCGTTGCCCGATCTACAAAACTTATTCAAAGTGTAATATAGGTAACAAAAGGTTTAGAAATGTCCCTTCATGTGTTCCTATTTTCGGTATATCTAACGGAAATCCGGCATGGCTTCGCCTAGGTTCACTATATGAGGGTGAATTGGATCTAAAGGCCCCGAATTGCTCCTCACTGTCGCCGGTGAAGGCTAGTAAGGCACCCCGATAAAAGCGGGTTCAATTCGTTAGAGTATATTTTCCTATGCCCATGCGGAGGATTATCACGAAAGCATTAGGTAGTTTATACTCCGAAAGTGTTTCACTAGCCCATACGGAGGATCAATCACGAAGGCTTAGTTACTTTACTCCCACTTATAAGGACGGAACCCGGGTAGAGGATTCATGTTATGCAAATGCAAATACAGTGTGTGCGGAGGAACAAAACAAACCTGTCACCACCTATTCTACACCCCTTATTCTAAATGCCCCAACAAGATTAAACAACATAAATCATCAATTAATCAATAAATAAATATATGCACCAAAATAACCAGAGAACAATTATAATATGTATGCACATGAATATGGACATATTTAAAAACATTTTATTATTTTTTTGAAATTATTTTTAATTTTTTAAAATGTGGGAATCAAAATTAAATACCAATTAAACCAACAAAACCGAGACTTTGATAACACAGGACTAATTCTAGGCCTGACTCTCTAATTGTCCCCAGCAGAGTCGCCAAACTGTCGCAACCTAAAAAATAACGAGTCTCATCGCAAGATTTTATTATTCGTTAAGCGTGACATTTAAAAAAACCGAGGAAAAGTCGATTTAATTCCTCTAGAAAAATGAAGGTTTTGAAAATGACCTTAAAAAGAAATGGAGTCGCCACCAATCTTTTTTAGCTAGGTGTGATCCGCCACCTATTAAAATCGGTTTTATAAAACATTTTAAAATTAATTAAAACATTTTTAAAACCAATTTCAATTATGCGTTATAAACCAGAGAAATCAAAGAAGCGGGTTCGGGAGTCGGTTACGTGTGGGGAAGGATTAGCAGCCCCACAACGCCCGTATAAATCGGTACCTTATTAATCGTGTGTTATCTCAAATCTCGGTAAAAAAGTTGGTTTTAAATTTAGTATTTCAAGTTAATTCCCAATTTAAAGAAAAATAATTCCATTTTTAATTGAAAATGATCCGGAATTTATAAATTCAAAATTTTCCTATATTCCCCAACAAACGTGGCAAAATATAGAAATTTTTATTATTTTTGGAAAACTTTCCGAATCATTCTCTTTTTTTAAAAGAAAGATATTCCTTTATTAATGATAATTAATGATATCCCTCCAGCAAACCCGGTAGAGAACTCATGAATTATTTTAACTCGGGAATATCTTTATTTTTTTATTGAAAAATCATTATCCTTTTGAAATCATTTTAAAAGATATGAATATGTATATGCATGACATAAATAAAATGACATAGCAAAATCTAAATAATATAATGCAACCTAAATGATATGATATAATTTAAATGTCTTAGTATATTCTAAATGAAATGAAATATTCTAAGTTATATGATATATTCTAAATGAAATGAAATATCCTGAGTAACATAATATATTCTATATGAAATGAAATAACCTAGGTAACATAATATATTCTACATGAAATGAAATGACCTAAGTAAAATAATATATTCTATATGAAATGAAATAATTTAAATGACATGGCAAATATGAATGATATGGCATATAATTTAAATGACATAAAATATAGAATAATGCTATATATAATATGCATAAAAGTAAAAATAATAATGCATGAACATTGTATATGCTAAATATAAAAATAACTAAATAAAAGCATAGGATATCATGAAATATTCAAAACCATATAATAAACCATATAACATCAAAAAATATATATATATATATAAATCAAAATAATAACAATATCATAGGAATTATTATAGCAAGAATCACATATTATATAAAATGCATGAATATGGAAAATGCAATGCATGAAATGTATTTTTTCCTTTAATTAAGGAAATCCGTATATCTAAAAAGATATCCGGCTACCTTAGGAAAATATGTCAAATTAAATATTCTAAAACCAAAATACTTTGTGATTGTTTGAAAACAATTTTGGGAAGCTTGAATTAAAAATAAAAACTGGGCTAAATCTTTTTTAAAATGGCTCTAATTTCCTAAGTTTAAAAATTCCGGACTTGACCACCCTTAACCCAAGACTTGAAAAACCATTTTTAGATTTTAAAAAGGCTTAGAAACTACCCTAAGTCAGTAGCTAACCCTCCTAATCAGCCCACTCTAAGTAACTTAACCAAAACAGAAAAATGATTTTTCTTTAAATTCAATTCTGACTCCACTATCCAGTTTTAAGCCACGATTTTTTACCCTATTTTTCAAAATTCAAAAAATTGTGAAAAAAATACTGGAGACTCAAGACATATAAAAAAACACGAGAAAAAATCGGCTTAATTTTCTGATTAAAGATGAATTCCTAGAAAAATCGGAAATGTACAAGTATTGGGTGAAAAAAAACTGCTTTGCCAAAATACATTTTTGCCTTTGATAAAATCATTTAAAAATCAAAGTAAAAATATTTAAATGTCAAAAATGACTCACAAACAGTAGCTAGGACTCTTTGAAAGTTAGATAAAAATTGGCTAAGTAAAAAAAATCACAAAGGTAGAATAATCAATTTGACAAAACTTAATTTTCCACAAGTGTGCTCAAGAGAGCATGACTTTGAACCATTAATTGGCTCAAGTCATTATTCAAGTGGCATGAACATGAAATGCATGAAACAATACAGCAATCATAGTGCATGAAAAGCATGAGCTTAAATCTAAATGTCATGAAAAAATGCATGGCATTCATATAGTGACCTAGACCTAAATGAACTTGCATGACATTTAATGCAACCTAGACCTAAAATGCATAAACATGCATGGCAAATGAACCAAACCTAATAACTAAAATATGCATGGCATTTTGACAAACGCAAAGCATGCTTAAACCAAAAACTCAACCAAATATCATGCAAATGCTAACCTATCAACTAACATGGCAAGAATGCACATAAAATGCAAAAATTCAAGGGTGGCCGAATGGAATAATGCAACTAGCAAACATGGCATTTTCACAAACACTTAGTATATTAGCATGCAAAACTAAATCAAATGTCATGAAAATGCAAAAACCTACCAACTAACATGGCAAAAATGCAACACACAATGCAAAACACATGAAGTAGCCCAAATGGCCTCAAGCTCCAACAAGTATGGCATTTTCACAAACACTTGGTATACTAACATGCTCAACTAAAATATAACACTCAAATCATGCAAAACCCACACAAGCATTTTCACAAACACTTAATATACTAAATCTAAAACATTCTCAACTAAGATATAAAACTCAAATCATGCAAAAACCACACAAGCATTTTCACAAACACTTGATATACTAAATCTAAAACATGCTCAATTTTAAACAATAAATTAAAAATGCAAAAACATGATATTTAAAACATAAATGGCAACAAACAAAGCAACCAAATTAAAATATAACTCAAGAATATGAAGTAAAAAAACATTTAAAACACCAAGATCAAAGAAAATAACATAAACAATAAGGTAAAATAAATCAAAACAGCAACTTAAATGAATAATGTAGGCCATTCGGCCATGGTGAGTTTATTGTAAAAAAAAATTGTAAAAAATATATTTAAGAAAGAGATGAAGGAAGAACTTATGAAGAACAATATAAAAAAAACATTTATTTAGAATGGAAACTCACCAAATATTAATCACAATAGCAAAAACAAGAACGGAAAATCAAGAAAGTGCAAGAGTTGGTGCTCAAGAGCAACCTCAAGAAGCTAATATTTCAAGCTTTATCTCTTCAAACTTTCCTTTCCTTTCCTTTCTTTTCTAAACTTTTCTTTTTTGCTTTCAAACAAGGAGAGAAAAACCAAGTAAAAACTAAGAGAACTCAGCAAAATGAAGATGAAAATTGAAAAATCTGAACCCCCCACAAGGCTGGCCGAATGGGACTTAAAAGCTCAAGGATGTTGTCATTTTTTGTGTAACCAATTTTCCATCAAATGGCTAATAATTCAAGGTGAAAAAATCATGAAATTACCACCTTTAGATTAGCATATCAGCTATCTCAAATTACAGCTGTACAAGAATAATGTTGACATCTCTCTTGGCCTATGTGGCTTAATCACCATGGCTTGATCAAAGAGAATCTCTAACTAACTCTTGATTTTTAACCATTTGATTGAAAAATCAGAAGCTTCCTCCTTCCTTTGGGCCTGGACAGGCCAGCACTTCTCTTTTCCAGCCCAGCTCTGATTTTTTGAAAGGCCCAAAGTAGCCCTTTTCGTTTCCTTGGGTTAAATGACCGTTTTGCCCCCCGGATGCAAATAATTATCAAACGGACTCCAAATTCAATTTTTATTTTTTTAATACTTCCAAAATAATAAAACATTGAGTTCTGGAAGTTTTCAAAATTATCCGAGTCCGTTTGGTATTTATTTGGATTTTTTCTTCCAAAACTGCCCTTTTATGTGCCCATATTTTACCATTTTTTAAACGAGCTCCAAATCGATATTTTTCTTCACCAATCTCTTCAAAATAATTAAAAAGTTTGATCTGGGAGTTTTCATAATTTTTGGAGCTCATTTGGTACTTTTTTGGGATTTATCGGCTTGAATTACTACATAGGAGGCCCGGGATTTGGCCATTTTGCAAACGAACTCCAAAAAAAGATTTTATTTTTCCAATCTCTTCCAAATAATTTAAAAATGAGATTTGCAAAATTTCAGAATTTTTGGAGTCCATTTGCTATTTTTTCGGGATTTATCTTCTTGAATTATTGCATAGGAGGCCCGGGATTTGGCCATTTTGCAAACGAACTCCAAATCAATATTTTCTTTCGCCAATCTCTTCCAAATAATTTAAAATGACATTTGCAAAATTTCAGAAGATTTGGAGCTCATTTGCTATTTTTTCGGGATTTTCCTTTTTGAATTACTACATAAGAAGCCTGGGATTTGGCCATTTTGCAAACGAACTCCGAATCAAGATTTTCTTTCCCCAATATCTTTCAAATGATTTAAGAATGAGATTGAAAAATTTTCAGAATTTTCAGAGTCCATTTGCTATTTTTTCCCAAATTTTCCAATTTTGCCCTTTTGCCTCCGAAACCCGGTTTTGCTCAAAACAAGTCTGATTTTCAGATTTTCTTCAAGCTGAGCCTTGGGCTATCCCTTTTTAATCATTCCTCATCCATTGGGGGCTTTGGTCTTACCAAGTCTGGCCATTTTCGCGATTCTTCCTGATTTCACCGAAATCCACTAAAAACCCTAATTCTCAGTTTTCTCCCGGATTGACTTTTCTTTCGGTTTTTCTTGCAAGTGACTTCTCCATTACCCGTAGTCAGTGCTTATCTTTCATTTGGAACCTTCAATTTCGACCAATTTGATCCTTTAACTACTTTTCCCCAACTTTCTCGGATTAGAGTTTCCTTTCTACTGAATCTCCAAATCCCAACTACCGAACTCCATATCTTTCAATGTATACCTCAGATTATCAAAATTCTTGTACCATTTTTCAATTGAACTTAAAATCTTGATTTTGAAAGTGGGTTGGCTTTTTCATTAGTTGACTTTTTCGGGGTTAACTTTTTTTGGGGTTGACTTTTTCAAGTTTCACTTTTTATGCTCGCCGTCTTAAACTAAGTCTCGGAGTACCACCTGCAGGATGAAAACAGTCTTTTTACACTCGGAAACATCAATTTAGGAAGAAAACATACCTGTTTAGTGGTCCAGACAAAATTAGGTGTCTACAGCATCATGTTGGGATTAGATTGCATCCATAGCATACATAGTCACCATAATTTCTCTGTATATGTTCATGCATTAATCATCAGTATATTCATGCACATAGGAATAGAGTATGTACATTCATAATTGTATTCTTAATCTCATGACGTTTTCATTTGCATGAAAGGGGTTCGAGATATGAGGAATGAATCAGAGGAACGATTGGGTGCTTTGGAACGCAATCAAGAGGAATGTGGACATGAAATTCGAGAGGTGAAGGAACAGCTGGCCAAATTGCTGAAAATGGTTGAGGATATGGGTAAAAGTAAAGAGGAACTTTCTCAGGGCTCTGCATCGCCTTCGGATCAACTAAAACCGTTACGTCCAGAACATACAGTCTTTGCTGGATCCTGCACTTGTCAATGTCACAAAGGTTGCAATCCTGATGAAATTATGGACAAAATCATGAAAATGATTAAACCTGAGAGCCTGATACCAAAGATAGAAACCTCGGATCCTGTACCATACCTGCAAACTGTTCTAGGTCCAAACCAGTATCCCCACCCTACTATAGTCCAATCGTCCATTGGGATGACCACTACGAGATTCCTAAATCCCACTCCATCACCACCAACTGCCAGTTCATACAATTTTCCTCATCAATCACCTTATCCAGCATCTGGGATAGGAACCTCGAGCTATGTACAACCTCCAAAGGCTCCGTGTCCAAATCCATACCCTTACCATGCTGTTTCGCCACATCTCCGTGTAAACACATTGGTTCGAACCTTAGTGCCACCACCAAGTGCCCCAACTCCTAGGCCAAGTGTGACTAAGAAACGACCCCAGGATAAGACCCAAAGGCCTTTTGATCCCCTTCCAATCAGCTACCAAGAGCTTCTCCCTATACTAATCCAAAATCACATGGTTGCCTGTATCCCATTGAAACCCCTATTACCACCATATCCAAAAGGGTATAATCCAAATGCAAGATGTGATTATCACTCTGGAATTGTTGGCCATAACGTTGAAGACTGTATGGCATTCAAAAAGAAAGTGCAAACTCTTATCGATTCCAAGTGATTAGATCCAATGACACTGATTGATAGAGGACTGGGAAAGCGTCATTAGGATTGGGAGATTTACAGCATTGAGGTAGAAAGACTTCGGTCTTATATGATGTAATAGGATTTTACTTTTTCAGTAGCCGACTCTTATAGCCTTAGGATGCTAGGGAGAATAAAGTGCTAGTAAAGGACAGTTTTAACTACTGCTCAGATTTTGTAAAACATGGTTTATACCATTGTGAACATTGATATGGGAATGAATTGACTATTCTTCAAATTTATGAGATGTTGATGATTAAGTTCCTTCGATTCTTATTTCCTCCGTGATATCTTCCCCTTTTGCATTTTGCATCCGATCAATTAGTGGTCATACTATACATTCATACATGTATCATGTTAGCATCAGGTTGCATTTATGCATTCATAATCAGCATGATTTTTCTGTATATATCCATGCATTAATTTTCTTATTACATACATCATGATTAGCATTAGGTCGCATTCATGACACACATGGTTAGCATGATTTTCTTTGTATATACTCTGTATCAATCATTCATTGTTTGCATGTATCATAATTGATACCTTGTTGCATTTATAGGCTATATGATCATTCATTGGGAAATATGCTAAAGTGCACATGATCAGTCATTGCATATATCCATGTATTGATTTGTTTATTCTTTGCTTGCAACATGTTGGCATTGTGATTGCATTTATTACATATATGGTCAACATGTTTCCATTATACATGTCCATATGATAACTCGTATAATTATATAGTTTTTAGTTATGTTTTATTATTGTTTTGTGTCAAATACGAGTTATTATTGTTTAGTCTAATTGTGTTTATGATCTTTTATATTTTTATGTAATTTGGTGTTTTTCACAAGTTTCTTTGAGTGATTTCAGATTACTAGAATTAAGGGCAAATCCAGTTCAGTTCCAGTTCCGACACCGTTTGGCATATCAGCTATATCTCGAGTTTCACTGAAGCAATAAGGCTGAAATTTGTAGCCGTGCAAAGCTAAGAGGCATATCTATCTTTTTCATGTTTTACACTTCTTGAAACGGAGTCGTTTTTCCTAGCGAAATCGACCATCAAGTTGGCTGATGTGCAATGACGTCTGTGCTGACCTGTTTTCGTATTTTGCCCATATCTTCTTATCCACATCAGAAAATAAGCTGATTCCAACGGCTATGGATCCGTAACTGATAGGGGTATATTTTTCTAGAAGACAATTTTATCAGATCGAGCCTCCAACATTGACAAAATCGACCATCAAGCTGGCTGATCAGAATTGTCATACAATATGACGAAAATTGTTAGAAAAATGCACCCACCTATTATACCTACCTTTGAAATTTGTAAAGCTTGTCTCTTGTCATTTAGCCCTCCAAAATGTGTATAAATAGAGGGCCTTGGATGAGTATTGGGATACATTATACATTGGTAGGATATTAGCCATTGTAATAAAATTCTCTAAGTTTTCTTTTTCTTTCCTTTCTCTAGTTTTCTTTTTCTATATTTACTTATGCTTCTTACATTTCTTTTCATTTTATTCATATCTAGTATGTGTTGCTAATCATATTGTTGAGGTGATGAGGTGAAGCTCTTGGTAAATGCTAAGGTTAGTCTCTTAAACATGAGCTAAAATGAATCATCATTTATAAACACTAGTATAGATAATATTTTCTTTTGGTTTAAAATCATACTTGCAAAGTAGAGATCTTGATTCATTATTGACAATGAAAATGGCACAGTAAATGCTTGGTTTCATAACCTTGATTTGTTGTAGACATATACCTTGGCATAAGGAATGCTTGGACTCTTTTTATGAGTTTTGAGGACACCAAATGAACATAATATCATATGCTATGGACGTTGGACAATTTGGACTGAATTGCTAAACCTTCCGATTGGAATCTCCCTTATGTGTGAATTTCAATTGTGTAATAAAACAAGATTAATCTTAGCATAACACCAAGAGTGGATTCTCTAACCTCAACATCTTTTCTTATTGTTTTGTTTATATCTTGTTTAAATTTCTTTTATGTTGTTTTGTTTATTTTGTTCTCTAATATCTTGTTTATCTTGTTTTGTTGTTGATTCCCTAATATCTTGTTTACTTTCTTTGTCTTATATATTTATAAACTTATACTTACTAATACGCTTCCCTGTGGTTCGACCTCGGACACCCGAGAATTTATTACTTGAACATAACCTGCACTTGGGTTTACAACTCTTAATTGAGTCTCCATCAAGTTTTTGGCGCCGTTGCCGGGGAGGCAATACTAAGTATATAAGTTTATAAGTATATTTATTTTTATTTTTATTGGCTGGTTATACCGCCTAATTTTCTATATATTTATATTTATATTGTATATTAACTTTGTTTTATTTTTATTGGCTGGTTATACCGCCTAATCTGTATATTAACTTTGTTTTATGCTTGTTTGGCGACGTGATTTTAGATCTCGTCGTTTAGTTAGATTTTATTGTGAAACTTTTTCAGGTAATCTTTCTAATACAACTCCTACCATGGCTGACAATGAAAGTGTTCATGCTGAAGATGAGAACAGACAAGTACGCACCATGCGTGACTACTTGCAACCAACTCGAAGCTCATCACCCTCTTGTTTTATTTTTCCTCTCAATGCAAACAACTTTCGTTTTAAACCAGGTATGATAGCTTTGCTTCCAAATTTCCATGGGTTAGAATCGGAAAGTGCTTACTCGTTTCTAAAAGACTTCGAAGATGTATGTGTCACCTTTAATGACCAACAATGTACAAATGAAATTGTCAAGCTAAAATTATTTCCTTTTTCTTTAAAAGATAAAGCAAAAATTTGGCTTCATAATTTAAAACCAAGGTCAATTGGCACATGGCAAGAATTACAAACTGAGTTTCTAAAGAAATTTTTTCCAGCACATAAAACTACTGCTTTGAAAAGACAGATTCAAAATTTCAATCAAAATCAAAATGAAGCATTTTTTCAGTGCTGGGAGCGTTTTAAAGATTTGTTAAGTTCTTGTCCACATCATGGTTTTGAAAAATGGCGTCTTATTAGTTTCTTTTATGAAAGTTTAACTCCCGAAACTAAACAATTTGTTGAAACAATGTGTAACGGTGAGTTTCTAGAAAAAGAACCTGAAGAAGCCTTTGACTACCTAGACCATTTGGCAGATAACTCTCAAGCCTGGCACACAGATAATTCCTCTGAAAGTTCCAATAGATCTAATCTTTTTTCTAACAGAGGTAAATATCATTTTAGTCAAGAAGATGAAATAAAAGCTAAAGTAGCTAATTTGGCTAGAAAGATTGAAGCCATGGAACTTAGAGAAGTAAAAGAAGTCAAAACGGTTAAAAATGAAGAAAGTTGTGGAATTTGTGAAATCATGGGACACCCCACTTCTGAATGCCCAAACATTCCCATTCTTAAAGAAGCGTTGCATGATCAAGTAAATTCCATAAACACATTTAAAAAGCCTTTTCCTTCTCTTTACTCTGAAACGTATAACCCTGAATGGAGAAATCATCCCAACTTCAGTTGGCGGAATAATAATCATGTTCAGGTACCACAATCTCAAAAGCCGGGCAACAATTTTTCCTATCAACCTTCACGTGTACAAACCTTGGAAGAGACATTGCAAGCATTCATGCAAACACAAGCAAATGTGAATAACCGGACTTCACAGGACATCAATGAGATCAAAAACACCTTGTCCACATTGACAGCTTCATTACGCACTCAAGAAAAAGGTAAGTTTCCTGCTCAACCTCAGCCTAACCCTTCTACTCAATGTCTTGTTTCTTGCTCCAATGAAACTCAACAGGAAAATGCCAGTTCTATCACAACTCTTCGAAGTGGAAAGGCAATTGACAAAAACATTCCATCAAAAGACCAAGATCCTCTTTCCCCTCCGAAAAGTAATGGTAAGGATGATGGTAAGTCTGAACTTCTTGAAAATTTGGACAAAGAAAAAGGTATGCATCCTGCTCCTTTTCCTCAAAGGTTGCAAACAATAAAGAATTTGAATCAAAATGCAGAAATTTATGAACTTTTCAAACAATTTAAGATTAACATTCCTTTATTGGATGCAATCAAACAAGTTCCATCTTATGCTAAATTTTTGAAGGACATGTGCACAGTTAAAAGGAAACATAATGTACAAAAGAAAGCATTTCTGACGGAAAGTGTGAGCTCAATCATTCAGCACCTTACTCCACCAAAATTCAAAGATCCTGGATGTCCAACAATCTCATGCATCATTGGAAACACTAGAATAGAACGTGCATTGCTTGATCTTGGTGCTAGTGTTAATCTTTTGCCTTTTTCTGTTTATCAACAGTTAGGTTTAGGTGAACTCAAGTAAACACCTGTTACACTTCAACTAGCTGATCGTTCTGTAAAAATTCCTCGAGGGATAGTTGAAGATGTTTTGGTTCAAATTGATAATTTTTACTTCCCTGTTGATTTTATTGTTTTGGACACACATCCTGTTTCAAATCCAAATGTTCAAATTCCTGTTATATTAGGCCGTCCATTTCTTGCAACTTCTAATGCTCTGATAAATTGCAGGAATGGTATGTTGAACATTTCTTTTGGAAATATGACTTTAGAATTAAATGTGTTCAACATTTGCAAGCAACCTGGTGATAATTCAGAAGTACATGAAGTGGATTTCATTGAAGAACTTGTTCATGAACATCTCACCACTACCACATTCCATGATCCTTTAGAAGCTTATTTAATTGAATGTGAGTTTGATAATGCTTCAGAAATTTCACACACTGATTCTTTGTTAAATTCTTTTCAGGATAAGCATTGTTGGAAACAAAAGTTTGAGGAACTTCCATCACTTACAAATGTCACTGTACCATCAACTATTGAACCACCCAAGCTGGATTTAAAACCATTGCCATCCGAGCTAAAATATTCCTTTTTGGGTGAGAGTGAAACTTTTCCAGTCATAATTTCTTCACATCTTGATGAACTACAAGAAGGTAAGTTGTTACAACTTTTGAAGATGCACAAAAATGCATTAGGATGGACCTTAGCTGACATAAAGGGAATAAGCCCATTAATCTGCACACATAATATTTATTTAGAGGAAAATGCTAAACCCTCTAGACAAATGCAACGAAGGCTTAATACTAATATGAAAGAAGTAGTGAGAAATGAAGTCATTAAACTTCTAGATAATGGAATCATTTATCCTATCTCTGATAGCAAATGGGTAAGTCCTACTCAAGTCGTACCTAAGAAATCTGGAGTTACTGTAGTTAAAAATGAAAACAATGAATTAATTCCAGCTAGGACTGTTACTGGTTGGCGCATGTGCATTGACTATAGGAAACTTAACTCAGTGACGAGGAAAGATCATTTTCCTTTGCCTTTCATGGATCAAATCTTAGAAAGAGTTGCAGGGCATGAGTTTTATTGTTTTCTAGATGGATATTCTGGGTATAATCAAATAGCCATTGCACTTGAGGACCAAGAGAAAACCACTTTTACATGTCCTTTTGGTACTTTTGCATATCGTAGAATGCCATTTGGATTATGTAACGCCCCTGCCACATTTCAAAGATGCATGCTTAGCATTTTTAGTGACATGATTGAACGTAATCTTGAGATTTTCATGGATGATTTTTCTGTTTCTGGTGATTCATTTGATGATTGCTTAGCCAATTTGAAAAATGTATTGATTAGGTGTGAAGAAAAAAATCTTGTTCTTAATTGGGAAAAATGTCATTTCATGGTCACTAAAGGTATTGTACTAGGTCACATTGTTTCTGCAAAAGGGATTGAGGTAGACAAGTCAAAACTTGAATTGATTGCTAATCTACCCACACCAAAGACAGTAAAGGACATTAGGTCATTCTTGGGACATGCAGGTTTTTATAGAAGATTCATAAAAGATTTTAGCACGATATCTAAACCTCTATGTAATCTTTTAATGAAAGACACTGCATTTGAATGGACTAAAGATTGTGAAGATGCTTTTGAAAAACTCAAAAATATGCTCACTACTGCTCCTATTATGAGATCTCCTGATTGGTCTTTACCATTTGAAATAATGTGTGATGCTAGTGACTATGCTGTTGGTGCTGTGTTAGGACAAAGGAAAGATAATAAACCACATGTAATTTACTATGCAAGTAAAACTTTAAATAGAGCCCAAATGAATTATTCCACTACAGAAAAGGAATTACTTGCAGTTGTTTTTGCATTGGATAAATTCAGATCTTACCTTGTTGGATCATCAATTGTTGTCTTTAGTGATCATGCAGCTTTAAAATATCTTCTCTCTAAGAAGGATGCAAAACCTAGGTTGCTGAGGTGGATCCTTTTGCTGCAAGAATTTGACATCACCATTCGAGATAAAAAAGGAGTAGAAAATGTGGTGGCTGATCATTTATCAAGACTTGTTTGTGATGAATCTTTTGGAACCTCACCAATAAATGATACTTTTCCTGATGAACAACTTCTAATTGTCTCCACGACACCTTGGTTTGCTGACATTGCTAATTTTCTTGCTACAGGAAAAATTCCTTCTCAATGGAGCACCCAAGATAAAAGGAAGTTTCTGAATGAGGTAAAGAAGTTCTACTGGGATGACCCTTACTTGTTCAAATATTGTCCTGATCAAATTTTTCGAAGATGCATTCCCGACAATGAGGTAAGTAGTGTAATTAAGTTTTGTCATTCCGAGGCATGTGGTGGTCATTTTTCATCAAAGAAAACTGCTGCAAAAATTTTACAGTGTGGATTTTACTGGCCAACTTTATTCAAAGATGCACATAATTTTTGCAAGTCATGTGAAAGTTGTCAAAAATTAGGTTCCATTTCGAAAAGAAACATGATGCCTTTGAACCCAATTCTTGTAATTGAAATTTTTGACTGTTGGGGTATTGATTTCATGGGACCATTTCCACCATCTTTTGGTTTCTTATACATTTTAGTTGCAATAGATTATGTTTCAAAGTGGATAGAGGCAATTCCATGTCGAAATAATGATCACAAAACAGTGATTAAATTTTTAAAAGAAAATATTTTGAGTCGATTTGGAATTCCTCGATCTATCATAAGTGATGGGGGAACACATTTTTGCAACAAGGTTTTTGAAACATTAATGAAGAAATATGCCATTACACACAAAGTTGCAACCCCTTATCACCCGCAGACAAATGGCCAGGTAGAATTAGCAAATAGGGAGATTAAACAAATTTTGGAAAAGACGGTTAATCCAAATCGCAAAGATTGGTCTCTTAGACTTAACGATGCATTATGGGCCTATCGAACAGCTTTTAAAACAGCATTGGGCATGTCTCCTTATAGGCTAGTTTATGGAAAACCTTGTCATTTACCTGTGGAACTTGAGCATAAAGCATATTGGGCCATTAAAATGTTCAACTCAAACCTTGATGACGCTTCTAATTTACGAAAATTACAAATAAATGAACTTGAGGAACTCAGAAATGATGCATATGAGAATTCTAAAATTCATAAAGAAAGAACTAAAGCCTTTCATGACAAGTTAATTTCAAGAAAAACATTTGATGTTGGGCAAAAAGTTCTACTTTATAATTCTAGACTTCACATATTTCCTGGTAAGTTGAGATCAAGATGGACTGGCCCATTTGTGGTTAAGCATGTGTATCATTATGGAGCAGTTGACATTGAGAATCCTCAAAATGGTAACGTATTCAAGGTAAATGGACAAAGACTCAAACTCTTTTTGGAAAATCATGTTACTCAAGAAGAGGTTGTTTTTCTTTCTGATCCTTGTTTTGAAAATAACTAGATGTAAATATAATTTTTACTAATCTTCAAAAAAAAAAAATAAAAAAAAATAAAAAAAAATTTCCCGGTTAAATGGCGGATAACGGTACTCCGTGATTATTTAAGTCGGTTCCATCAGCTACCCACAAAACTGATATTGTATATAAATTTCTCTTTCAATTTCTTTTTCATTTTTTTTTCAGGATGGATGATATTCTCAAAAGATTGCAGAAACGATTTCCTCCTTTTCCTCGAAATATTTTACTGAAGCTTTACCAAGTTCGATTTGAAAGATTAAGAATGCTTATGCACAAAGGGATTCCTGAAGACACGCGTTGGATAATTGAAGCCAAGGTACGTGAAGATGAATATCTTCCTGTTTTGCATTTACCAGGTACAGGTAGAAGCACTTATGCAAAGAAGCGACGAGCAAAGCGCATGAGTTCAAATTGCCACAAGTGTGCACGATGGATGTGTAACGGTAAATGTCGTTCTATTGGGATTCCGTCCTCTAATCGAGATGATAAAATTGAATTCATTAAGGATGGACTGAGTAAGGAGAATTTGGGTAATATCCAACTTTCTCTTGAGACGCATCCTAGTGGAGACGTACAGAGAGAAATTCTTGATTTATGGCCGCAATTCCAAAGGGAATGGCAACATCTTGGGAATCTGATGATAAAAGACCCTGTTTGCCAGCTTGTAAGAAAACTGGATGGGAAGCATATCCTCGACTCATAGAAGGCGTTTAAGCCATTTCTGGACGTAAAACCAGAGGAAGATGCCAAATACACTTTCGGCGACATTATTACTTTTGACTTTTACGGTTGATTTTTCTTCTCTTTTTGATTTTCTTCCTGAAATCACGCAAAAATCTTTTGTTAGGTTAACATTTTATTCTGACAGGTCAAATACACTTTCGGCGACATTATTACTCTTGTCTGATTCACTACTCAGTCCTCTATATATTACACCATGTACTCATTCTCTTTCAGGCACTCGAAAAAGAAAAAAAATGGAAAGCACTTCGTCCCAGCGCATTAAAAAAATTTGTGTCTTTGGAGGTGCTTATCCAGGGAAAAATAACATATTCGCTGATGAAGCCATAAGAGTTGGAGTAATACTTGCCCAACAAAAGATCCAGTTGATTTATGGAGGCGGTAGTACGGGTCTAATGGGAGCAGTCGCTACAGCAGCACACGCCGGAGGTAGTTCAGTTCTAGGAATCGTGCCAAAACTATTCATAGATTTTTGTGGACCTACCGTGGGTAAAGAAATACAAGTCTGGAGTATCCCTGAACGGATGACAATCATGTACCATTCTACCGATGCATTCATTGCTTTACCAGGAGGTCTGGGTACATTGGAAGAAATAGCTTGCGTGGCTTCTTGGTCATCTTTGGTCACAAATAAGAAACCCATTGGTTTGCTTAATATTAATGGTTATTTTAGTAATTTGCTTTCATATTTAGATAATGCTGTGGATAATGGATTCATGTTTTCAGAGGCAAGGAGAACCATAATTTCTGCTACAACCATTGAAGATTTACTCAAAAAGCTACAAGCTTATGAGTGTTTATCTGCTACGGTTGTTTCGCAAACGCTCGGAAAAAGAAAAAGAGATATGGACGAGCAAGGAGTGGATTGCACTTTGTCTTTGTGACATTATCTAACATTTTGCTTGTTGTGTCTCAGTTATAATAAGTGGTTAGCAACCTCTGCAGGTAATATCTCCTAAATTCTACCTTTAAAATTTGACATTGGGGACAATGTCATATTTTAGTAGGGGGTAAGGGACATATTTTGCTATAAAAAAAAATTGTTGTGTTTTAAGACATTTAGAAGTATTCATTCTGAACAAGGTCTGAGTAAGGGAGACTTGAGACATACCTTGTCAGTTTGATTTAATCTTCTTCTTCAAAAAAAAAAAAAAAAAAAAAAAGCATGTTTAGACTTAGTGTGTTTTTTAGTTACTTTCAATACTATAATGATATATGAATTGCATAAGTCTAAAACAGATTTATTAGTGAGAAGATTTTCATGAGAATTGAGCTTGATATCAACCTTTTTATGAGCCAATGTTAATATGATATGTTGATTGAGAAAGAAGCATGTTTAGACTTAATCTGACTTGTATAATCATCCTTGTGAGTTTTTGAGCCTATAATGATTGATGCATTATACAAATCAATCTAATTTCTTTCTTGAGTGCTCTTATGATTACATGATTCTCTAGAACTTGCTTTAAACCGTTTGATACTATATTGATACATGTGACAACATGAATATGATAGAGGCATTAGGATTATAACCAGAGCCAAACAGCCATCCCTTATTAATGTTCTAAGAGAACATCGCCACTAGTGAGCCAATTTGAGCCTACATTAAATATGCTGTTTTATTGGTAAGCACAACTTACACCTAGCCTAAATATACTTATATCCTTACCCTTGTTCTAAATATGGATTTTTATATTTTGAGACATATTAAAAAAAAAAAAATAAGGGATATTTTTAGTTGAAAATTTGGGTTAGAAACAAAAGATAAGTGTGGGGGAAGAAAAGAAAAGAAAAAGTCAAGAGAAAAAGAAAGGGATCATTGTCAAATACATTCTCATATTTAAAAAAAAAAAAAAAAAAAAATCTTCTCTTGAACTTCTAGAAAAAGATGTTACAAAGTTGGTTAGAATGATGCAAAGGCTCAACATGAATATTTAGTCTATGTTATTATGTGCTTTATAAGAGTTTTGAGAAGTTTTATTTGTATGATCTTATTATGTCTCTAAAATCTATGAACTCTTTGGAACCTTTGTGATATCTTTATCCTTTTGTTCTTTAACCACATTATAAGCCTTTGGCCCCATTACAACCTTGAATAAAGACCTCTTGATTTATGAAGTTGTATGATCTAAATAGTGGAGAATAGGTGGACAAGCAAGCATATGGTAGAAGTGTTTTCATGAGATTGATTGAGTGTAAACACTTTACCACTACTTTAAAGAGTGAAAATCAAGAGAGTATCCCATGTGAGAAGTTGAGATTAAGTTTGAATATGCACTATTTTGATTGAAATATGTTATGTTAATATTGGCTTAACTCATTTATTTACATTCAAGCAAGATTTTTTGTGAATTTCTTTAAGCTATTGATTAGTTTTTAAGACTTGTCCAATGATTATCTCTAATTTATATTGGAAGGATTAGTTATAATTATTATTTTTAGTTTTTCTTATGTCTTCAATGTTTGTGGGTATCGTCCTAGTAAACCCTCACGAGACTAAACTCGTCCACTAGGGACACCTAGGGGTTTAAAGGCTTGTGTCACATGCTAAGTGCCACCGTGATTTCCTACGAAAATGGATTAGATTAGTTTTTCTTATTTTATTTTTATTGAGTCGTTGCTAGGGACTAGCAACAATCTAAGTGTGGGGGTGTGATAACTCGTATAATTATATAGTTTTTAGTTATGTTTTATTATTGTTTTGTGTCAAATACGAGTTATTATTGTTTAGTCTAATTGTGTTTATGATCTTTTATATTTTTATGTAATTTGGTGTTTTTCACAAGTTTCTTTGAGTGATTTCAGATTACTAGAATTAAGGGCAAATCCAGTTCAATTCCAGTTCCGACACCGTTTGGCATATCAGCTATATCTCGAGTTTCACTGAAGCAATAAGGCTGAAATTTGTAGCCGTGCAAAGCTAAGAGGCATATCTATCTTTTTCATGTTTTACACTTCTTGAAACGGAGTCTTTTTCCCTAGCGAAATCGACCATCAAGTTGGCTGATGTGCAATGACGTCTGTGCTGACCTGTTTTCGTATTTTGCCCATATCTTCTTATCCACATCAGCAAATGAGCTGATTCCAACGGCTATGGATCCGTAACTGATAGGGGTATATTTTTCTAGAAGACAATTTTATCAGATCGAGCCTCCAACATTGACAAAATCGACCATCAAGCTGGCTGATCAGAATTGTCATACAATATGACGAAAATTGTTAGAAAAATGCACCCACCTATTATACCTACCTTGGAAATTTGTAAAGCTTGTCTCTTGTCATTTAGCCCTCCAAAATGTGTATAAATAGAGGGCCTTGGATGAGTATTGGGATACATTATACATTGGTAGGATATTAGCCATTGTAATAAAATTCTCTAAGTTTTCTTTTTCTTTCCTTTCTCTAGTTTTCTTTTTCTATATTTACTTATGCTTCTTACATTTCTTTTCATTTTATTCATATCTAGTATGTGTTGCTAATCATATTGTTGAGGTGATGAGGTGAAGCTCTTGGTAAATGCTAAGGTTAGTCTCTTAAACATGAGCTAAAATGAATCATCATTTATAAACACTAGTATAGATAATATTTTCTTTTGGTTTAAAATCATACTTGCAAAGTAGAGATCTTGATTCATTATTGACAATGAAAATGGCACAGTAAATGCTTGGTTTCATAACCTTGATTTGTTGTAGACATATACCTTGGCATAAGGAATGCTTGGACTCTTTTTATGAGTTTTGAGGACACCAAATGAACATAATATCATATGCTATGGACGTTGGACAATTTGGACTGAATTGCTAAACCTTCCGATTGGAATCTCCCTTATGTGTGAATTTCAATTGTGTAATAAAACAAGATTAATCTTAGCATAACACCAAGAGTGGATTCTCTAACCTCAACATCTTTTCTTATTGTTTTGTTTATATCTTGTTTAAATTTCTTTTATGTTGTTTTGTTTATTTTGTTCTCTAATATCTTGTTTATCTTGTTTTGTTGTTGATTCCCTAATATCTTGTTTACTTTCTTTGTCTTATATATTTATAAACTTATACTTACTAATACGCTTCCCTGTGGTTCGACCTCGGACACCCGAGAATTTATTACTTGAACATAACCTGCACTTGGGTTTACAACTCTTAATTGAGTCTCCATCACCATACATCATATTGTTTAGGCTTCACATGCATTAAATGACAATCATGGCTCATTCATCATGACATACATTTGAGGGAAATAAAACAGAAGTTGGCTTGGCTTTAGGAGTCTTTGAAAGAATTTCCATTTCAAATCAGAGGTATAAGAAGTACTGAGTACCCTTTTAATACAGGCTAGTGCTATGGAGGATGAACAAGTTGCCCGAATGGAAAAAATGGAAATGTAACAAAAAGAATTGCGAGAACAACTAGCAAAGTCTCAAGCAGAATCTAAGGATCAGATGACTAAATTGATGGAGCTAATGTCCATCGTAATCAAAGGAAAAGGATACACCGAAAACTTTGTCGCCAGGAAAGGGTTAGAGGCACAAAAGGGTCAGAATAAGGTCGTAATGATTGATGCCGAGAATACTGTTAACCCCGTCAATGTCCTAAATTCAGATGATCCAGCAAAATAGGCAAAGTTGAAAATGGTTGTAGTAAATGAGGTTGAGTTGGCAGATTCCCAAGGGAAATATCAGTTGTTAGATGAAAGGCTCCAGGTTGTAGAAAATACAGATGTATTTGGGAGTTTAGATGCGAAAGAGCGATGTTTGGTCTTCGATTTAGTCATTCCTCCCAAGTTCAAGATGCCTGACTTTGTGAAATATGACGGGACGACCGATCCGTCAGCCCACATCACTATGTTCTGCCGGAAGGTGACAAGTCATATAGATAATGATAAGCTTTTGATTCACTACTTTCAGGATAGCCTCAGCGGATCCGCAATTAGGTGGTATAGTCAGTTGAGCAAGGATCAAATTCGCTCTTAGAATGACCTGGCTAGGGTTTTTCTAAACCAGTACAAGCATATGACCGACATGGCACCTGACCGTCTCACCTTGCAAAATATGAAGAAAAGAGCTACGGAGAGCTTCAAAGAATATGCGCAACGGTGGATGAGCCTGGCCATCCAAGTACAACCGCCCTTAACTCAGAAGGAAACCACTGTCATTTTTGTGAATACACTACAGGCCCCGTACTATGATATACTTGTCGGCAACACCACGAAGAATTTTTTGGACATGGTAATTTCAGGGGAGATGATTGACAATGCTATCAATGATGGGAAAATTGAAGGAGAAAGAACATCCAATACCAAAAAAAGGGGGCATCTGAAAAGAAAAAGAAAGATACCCAAGTCGTGGAAGACTTTGCCCCACCTCCCCAATTCTCCTCGTATCAGCCATTTTACTCTACCCTGAACAATGTCTCTCAAGGTTTTTATCCCTACCAACCAATAACTGCAACTACACCAGAATTTACATCTGTCTATCAATCGAACACCCTTGGGAATAATCGAAGGGGGCATAAAAAGAGGAAAAGAAATCAGGATGACCCGATTCCTGTGACATACAGTGAACTATTACCTCAACTCATCCAGAACCACCTTGTGACACCCATGAAAATAGAGCCTCTGAAGCCCCCTATCCAAGCTGGTATGATGCTAATGAGTGTTGTGGTTATCATTTTGGCAATCAAGGTCACTCAACAGAGAACTGCCCCGCTTTGAAGTACAAGGTCAGGGATCTCATCAAGGCTGGTTCGATAAGTTTTGAAGATAGGGAAGCCAAGTGTCATAAGAAACATTGTGCATGATCATATTAGGTTTTTGACGCATGTAGTTCTATACACTGTGATGATGAAAGCACTTGTCTGATGTTAACATCTACATGAATTAAATGAATTTTGAATTTTAAATGCTTTGTGTTTGTTGTGTTTTAACAATAATTTGAATTTGCAAAAACAAGCATTAAGGAATTTTTAATAATGGATAGTCTCAAGAAGATTGATGATCAATGTTACAAATGACCCAATACCTTATCCCCTCTCTTTAGGTTTTCCTAAGCCTAAATCTCTTAAACCAAGAACACTTGAAAGACCTAATGCTTCAAGGAATATGAATGATTTGACTTCATAAAAACATTGTCATCACAGAATAAGCAAAGACGTAGATCTTAGTCTAGGCTATGAACAAAGGAACGAAGTTTTTGAAAATTTTCAAATTCCTTGAAATTCAAACAAATGAGACATTCTTTCAAGAATTTGGATTTTGATAATTTGGTGTGTGTCAAGATTGTGCTAAAACCATTCATGACCTTTCCCAATGACCACAAAACACTAATTGCCCAAACATCACTTCATGATTGACACCCTGGGGCACAATGATTAAACTAGATTATCCCATATCCCAGAGAAAACCCATTTTTAGGTCATATTTTCCTTGTCTCTTCAAAGAACTCAGATTTGAATTTCAGTCTTTTCAGTACAGACCTAGACTTGTTATGTTCCTCGTTGATACAAATTCTCATCGTTAATCAAATTGGGGCATCATATGTGGAAATGATGGATACATGGTGAATAAGGATGGACTAACGCATGAATCATTGGGCATGCGATAAAAAATGAATAATAAAAAATTTGTGATATCATGCATATGAGAATTCGGATGATTCCAAAGTGCAAAATGATATTCTAAATATCTATTTCCCCTGGGGATTGCTTTTCAATGTGAATATTCGTGCTTGACATGAGGAATGGCCATCTTTCATATCCCTTTCGCACAAAAAGAAAATATTCATAGTCACCTTTTTTGAGCCAAAAGAATTCTTTCTTCTTTGAACCCTGATCAAGGATCACCCTCTACACTGGGGGGCAAATGCAAGGAAAGATCTTTTTAAAGATCATTGAGAAATGAGTCCTAGCTCAAAGAGATACAAAGCAAATTGAGCCCCGAATAAATACGGGCTCACTCTGTCAAAGAAAAAGAAGAGAAAAAGATGGAGAAATGAAAGCCAAGAAAAACAAAAGAAAAACACAATGAAAAAAGAAAACAAAATGTGTGAAAGACATGGCAAATTGAAAGCCAAGAATGAGGAAAGAAAGACGCAAAAGTCACAAGGAATGAAAAGTCCAAAAGGGACAAATGCTTCAAAGAGAATCCTCCTCAAGAAATGATCCTTGATCTGATTACCCTCAAACACATATTTTGGGCCTATTTAACCTTTCTTTCTAAACCCTGAGCCATGGTCTACATTACGTGCTTTAAAATTCCATTTTGATCAAGCATGAATATTTAATTTAAAAGGTTTTTCCTCAGATTTTATCCCATCTCATCAAATTATCATTTCACTAAGGAAGAATTTAGAATTCTCAAGTGTATGGTAGAACAAAAAAAAAAAGAGAAAAATTGGAAAGTATGGGACTCTAGGGCGAAAACCCAAAAATGGGCGGTCTAGAGTAAAATGAAAATTTTTGATGCCAGGTCATCTTAAAAAAGTGGTTATCGAGGAACATTTAAGAATTCCTGAACCTCCCAAAATTGTCAATTCTCATTCAGAGGATTGTCTTCAAAAACTGAAACTTTTTTTCCCAAGATTAAACTTTCCGGTTTAAACATCCCGGCCAATCTTGACGCTTGTCAAAATGCCTTGATATGGAAACTAAAAGAATGTTGAATTTGCTTGGTTCTCAATGAATTCATGATTTATAAAACCTGTTCCATTTGTGAGCCTAGAAGGGATATACATTTTTTTCATGAATTTTTCCTGGAAAAGCCAGAATCTTGTTATATCAAGCCTTGCCAATCCCAGTTGAAAAAACCCAGATTGATACTTAGAGAAATTTCTAACAATGATCATCAGGCTTCAAAAGATTTATACATCACACATTGTGGGGTTAATATTTTTTCAGAAGTTTTCAAGATGCGAAAAACAAATAAAGAGATTTTTTGAAATACCCATTTTGATGTTGACATGAGACAAGGATTTTTCTAACCCAAAGGTATAGAACTGCCAGGATAGGTCTTGACTTCCAGATATGAGAAGAAGAAATAGAACCCGGTTCAGATCTCTGCTGATGAAAGTTTGAAAACTGTTGGGGCAAAGAGAATAGCCAAAATGAATTGAAGATATACTCTTATTTGAAGAGGAAAAATGAATTTGAAAGGCTAAGCCAAAGTCTAGAAAAACAATCAGGGGCATTTGCATCACGCATGAGCACTCATCTCTTTATCAAGCTTTTACATTTGCACAGTGTCGGCAAGCATTTGCATCATTCATGGGTATTTGCATTGGCATTATTCCATAAGCATCTGCATTTTACCTTTACATTTACATTCTTCATGGAATTCGCATTTGTGTCATCTCAAGCAATTGCATTATTTCTAGAATCATTGCATTTTCATTATTGTGTGGTAATTATAGTTACACCATTTATAAACCAGTTACATGAATACAATTAGTAGGGGCATCTGCATCATGAAACATGGGAATCAATATAGGCCATTTGCATTTGCACTAAGAAACATATACATCAATCCAAGCATTTACATTTGCACCATGAAGCATGAGCACCTTGTTAAAAGACATGTGCATTTGCATCATTTCTCAAAGCTTCTAGAGGAGTTACCCAGAATTTTACAATGAGCAAACCTTTGGTGGTGATAGCCAAAGCTTCTGGTGGGGATATCCAGAATTTTACAGTTTTAAAAGTGAACAAGTCTTCGGTGGTGATAGCTAAAGCCTCTGGTGGAGATATCCAGGGTTTTATAATTTTAAAAAAATGAGAAATCTTCTTCTGGAGGAGTTACCCAGATTTTTACAATGAGCAAACTTTTGGTGGTGATAGCCAAAGCTTCTGGTGGGGATATCTAGAATTTTACAATTTTAAAAGTGAACAAGTCTTCGGTGGTGATAGCTGAAGCCTCTGATGGAGATATCCAGGGTTTTATAATTTTAAAAAATGAGAAATCTTCTTCTGGAGGAGTTACCCAGAATTTTACAATGAGCAAGTCTTTGGTGGTGATAGCCAAAGCTTCAGGAGGAGTTACCCATAATTTTACAATGAGCAAACCTTTGGTGGTGATAGCCAAAGCTTCTGGTTGGGATTCCAGAATTTTATAGTTTTAAAAGTGAACAAGTCTTCGGTGGTGATAGCTGAAGCCTTTGGTGGAAATATCCAGGGTTTTATAATTTTGAAAAATGAGAAATCTTCTTCTGGAGGAGTTACCAGAATTTTATTCAATATGTGCATCTACATCAAGAAGCATTTGCATCAATCTAAGTTATTTGAATCTGCATCAAGAAAGTTTGCATCAAATCAAGTCATTTACATTTGCATCAAAGACATTTGCACCAATCTAAGTCATTTGCATTTGCATCATGAAGCATTTGCATCATCTTTTAAAGCTTTTAGGTATAATCAAACTCGTTTTGCTTCTCAAATGAGTCGAGCCCCGAGACCACCGTCGAGGTACTTTCTTTTATTATGAACAAGTCTTCGGTGGTGACAGCTGAAGCTTCTGGAGGAGATACCCAGAATTTTACAAATTTTAAATAGTGAGAAAATCTTCGGTAGTGATAGCTGAAGCCTCTGTGGAGATATACAGAGTTTAAAATTTTTGAAAAAGGAGAAAGTCTTTGGTAGTGATGGCCGAAGCCTTCTGTGGAGATATCCAAAGTTTTAAAATCCTTTGAAAAGGTAGAAAGTCTTCGGTGGTGATAGCTGAAGCTTCTGGAGGTGATACCCAGAATTTTTACAAATTTTAAACAGTGAGAAAGTCTTCTGTGGTAACAGCTGAGCTTCTGGAGGTGATACCCAGAATTTTTACAAATTTTAAACAGTGAGAAAATCTTTGGTTGTGATAGCTGAAGCCTCTGTAGAGATATCCAGAGTTTTAAAATCCTTTGAAAAGGTAGAAAGTCTTTGGTGGTGATAGCCAAAGCCTCTTGTGGAGATATTCAGAGTTTTACAGTTTTAAAAATGAGCAAGACTTTGGAGGTGATAGCTAAAGCTTCTGGAGGAGGTACCCAGAATTTTAAACACAGCTGAGAACAAGACAGGTTAAGACCCCGAGACCATCGTCGAGGTCATTTCTTTTCTTGCAAATCGAATTCATTTCCTTAAGACGGGTGGAGCCTTGATTAGTCAGGAATTTCAGGATAAAATCTTCAATTTACAGCTTTCTCAACAAAAAACAAAAAAAAAAACAAAATGAAAAAAAAAATGAAAAATGAAAAATGAAAAAAGAAAAAAATGAAAAAAAGTGTGAAAAAATAAAGAAATGAAAAAGAAAACCCCTTTTCTTTACATGTGATTTCATTGACCGTACAAAATTAGTGTTTGTTTATCTTTGCCTGATTCCTGATTCTCAGCAATAGCCAAAGAGGGGCAGCTGTAGACACCTAATTTTGTCCGGACCACTAAAACAGGTATGTTTTCTTCCTAAATTGATGTTTTCTAGTGTAAAAAGACTTTTTTCATCCTGCAGGTGGTACTCCGAGATTTAGTTTAAGAAGGCGAGGATAAAAAGTCAAACCCAAAAAAAGTCAACCCCTAAAATGTCAACATTAGAAAGTCAACTATTGAAAAAGTCAACCTACTTTCAAAATCAATATTTGAAGTTCAATTGAAAAATGGTGAAAGAATTTTGATAATCCGAGGTCTACATTGAAAGATATGGAGTTTGGAAGTAGGATTTGGAGATTCAGTAGAAAGGAAACCCTATTCCGAGAAATTTGGGGAAAAGTGTTTAAACGATCAAATTGGTCAAAATTGAAGGTTCCAAATGAAAGATAAGCACTGAATACGGGTAATGGAGAAGCCATTTGCAAGAAAAATCGAAAGAAAAGTCAATCCGGGAGAAAACCGAGAATGAGGGTTTTTAGTGGATTTCGGTGAAATCGGGAAGAATCACAGAAATGGCCCGACTTGGTAAGAAAAAAGCCCTCAATGGATTAGGAATGATTAAAAAGGGATAGCCCAAGGCTCAGCTTGAAGAAAATCTGAAAGTCAGACTTGTTTTGAGCAAAACCGGGTTTCGGAGGTAAAAGGGCAAAATTGGAAATTTTGGGAAAAATAGCAAATGAACTCCGAAAATTCTGAAAATTTGCAAATATCATTCTTAAACCATTTGAAATATATTGGCAAAAGAAAATCTTGATTCGGAGTTCGTTTGCAAAATGGCCAAATCCCGGGCTTCTTATGTAGTAATTCAAAAAAGAAAATCCCGAAAAAATAGCAAATGAACTCCAAATCTTCTGAAATTTTGCAAATCTCATTTTTAAATTATTTGGAAGATATAGGCGAAAGAAAATCTTGATTCGGAGTTCGTTTGCAAAATGGCCAAATCCCGGGCCTCCTATGCAATAATTCAAGAAGATAAATCCCGGAAAAATAGCAAATGGACTCCAAAAATTCTGAAAATTTTCAAATCTTATTTTTAAGAGATTGGCGAAAGAAAATCTTGATTCGAAGTTCGTTTGCAAAATGTCCAAATCCCGGGCCTCCTATACAATAATTCAAGAAGATAAATCTCGAAAAAATAGCAAATGAACTCCAAAAATTTTGAAAATTTTCAAATATCATTTTTAAATTATTTGGAAGAGATTGGCGAAAAAAAAAATCTTGATTCTGAGTTCATTTGCACAATGGCCAAATCCCGAGCTCCTATGCAATAATTCAAGAAGATAAATCCCGAAAAAATACTAAATGAGCTCCAAAAATTATGAAAACTTCCAGATCACACTTTTAAATTATTTTGAAGAGATTGGTGATGAAAAATCTTGATTTGGAGCTCGTTTAAAAAATGGTAAAATGTAAGGGCATAAAAGGGTATTTTTGGAAGACAAAATCCAAATAAATAGCAAACGGACACGGATAATTTTGAAAACTTACAGAACTCAATGTTTTATTATTTTGGAAGTATTAAAAAAATAAAAAGTGAATTTGGAGTCCGTTTGATATTTATTTGCATCCGGGGGGCAAAACGGTCATTTCACCCAAGCAACCGAAAAGGGCTACTTTGGGCCTTTCAAAAAATCAGAGTTGGGCTGGAAAAGAGAAGTTCTGGCCTGCCAAGGCCCAAAGGAAGGAGGAAGCTTCTGATTTTTCAATCAAATGGCTAAAAATCAAGAGTTAGTTAGAGATTCTCTTTGATCAAGCCATGGTGATTAAGCCACATAGGCCAAGAGAGATGTCAACATTATTCTTGAAACAGCTGTAATTTGAGATAGCTGATATGCTAATCTAAAGGTGGTAATTTCATGATTTTTTCACCTTGAATTATTAGCCATTTGATGGAAAATTGGTTACACAAAAAATGACAACATCCTTGAGCTTGTTAAGTCCCATTCGGCCAGCACTAGTGTGGGGGGTTCAGAAAATTCATTTTTACATTTCATTTTGCTGAGTTCTTTTTGTTTTTACTTGGTTTTTCTCTCCTTGGTTGAAAGCAAAAAAGGAAAGTTTAGAAAAGAAAGGAAAGTTTGAAGAGATAAAGCATGAAATATAGCTTCTTGAGGTTGCTCTTGAGCACCAACTCTTGCACTTTCTTGATTTTCCATTCTTGATTTTGCTATTTTGATTACTATTTGGTGAGTTTCCATTTTAAATAAATGTTTTTTATTGTACTTTTTAAGTTTTTCTTTCATCTCTTTCTTAAATAAAATTTTTACAATTTTTTTTATAATATACTCACCATGGCCGAATGGCCTACATTATTTATTTAAGTTGCTGTTTTGGTTTATTTTATCATATTGTTTATGTTATTTTCTTTGATCTTGATGTTTTAAATGTTATGTTATTTCATATACTTGAGTTATATTTTGATTTGGTTGCTTTGTTTGTTGTCATTTATGATTTAAATACCATGTTCTTGTATTTTTAATTTTCTGTTTTCATGATGTTTAAATTTGAGCATGTTTTAGATTTAGTATATCAAGTGTTTGTGAAAATTCTTGTGTGGTTTTTGCATGATTTGAGTTTTATATCTTAGTTGAGCATGTTTTAGATTTAGTATATTAAGTGTTTGTGAAAATGCTTGTGTGGTTTTTGCATGATTTGGGTGTTATATTTAGTTTTGCATGTTAGTATACCAAGTGTTTGTGAAAATGCCATGTTTGCTAGTTACATAGGCTATTCGGCCACTCCTTGAATTTTTGCATTTTATGTGCATTCTTGCCATGTTAGTTGATAGGTTAGCATTTGCATGATATTTGTCTGAGAGTCTGGTTTAAGCATGCTTTGTGTTTGTGAAAATGCCATGCATATTTTAGTTATTAAGTTTGGTTTATTTGCCATGCATGTTCATGCATTTTAGGTCTAGGTTGCATTAAATGCCATGCAAGTTCATTTAGGTCTAGGTCACTCTATGAATGCCATGCATTTTTTCATGACATTTAGGTTTAAGCTCATGCATTTCATGCACTATGTTTGCTGTAATTTTTCATGCATTTCATGTTCATGCCACTTGAATAATGACTTGAGACAATTAATGGTTTAAAGTCATGCTCTCTTGAGCACACTTGTGGAAAATTAAAGTTTGTGAAATTGATTATTCTACCTTTGTGATTTTTTTTTTTACTTAGCCAATTTTTATCTAACTTTCAAAAAGTCCTAGCTACTGTTTGTGAGCTATTTTATGAGTTTCAAATATTTTTACTTTGATTTTTAAATGATTTTATCAGAGGCAAAAATGTGTTTTGACAAAACAGTTTTTTCACCCAGTACTCGTACATTTCCAATTTTTCTGGGAATTCATCTTTAATCAGAAAATTAAGCCAATTTTTTCGTATAGTTCTACATGTTCTGAGTCTCCAATATTTTTTTCAGAATTTTTTGAATTTTTAAAAATAGGGTAAAAAATCGTGGCTTAAAACTGGACAGTGGAGTCAGAATTGAATTTAAAGAAAAATCATTTTTCTGTTTTGGTTAAGTTACTTAGATTGGGCTGATTAGGAGGGTTAGCTACTGAATTAGGGTAGTTTCTAAGCCTTTTAAAACTCTAAAAATGGTTTTTCAAGTCTCGGGTTAAGGGTAGTCAAGTCTGGATTTTTAAACTTAGGAAATTAGAGCCATTTAAAAAAGATTTAGCCCAGTTTTTATTTTTAATTCAAGCTTTTCAAAATTGTTTTCAAACAATCACAAAGTATTTTGGTTTTAGAATATTTAATTTGACATATTTTCCTAAGGTAGCCGGATATCTTTTTAGATATACGAATTTCCTTAATAAAAGGAAAAAATACATTTCATGCATTGCATTTTTCATATTCATGCATTTTATATAATATGTGATTCTTGTTATAATAATTTCTATGATATTGTTATTATTTTGATTTATATTTTTTGATGTTATATGGTTTATTATATGGTTTTGAATATTTCATGATATCCTATGCTTTTATTTAGTTATTTTTATTTAGCATATACCATGTTCATGCATTATTATTTTTATTTTCATGCATATTATATGATAGCATTATTTTATTCCATGTCATTTAAATTATATGCCATATCATTCATATTTGTCATGTCATTTAAATCATTTCATTTCATTTAGGATATATTATGTCATCTAGAATATTTTATTTCATTTAGATTATATCATATGACTTAGGATATTGCATTTCATATAGAATGTATTATGTTACATAGGTCATTTAATTTCATTTAGAATATATCATATAACTTAGGATATTTCATTTTATTTAGAATATGCTAAGGCATTCAAGTCATGTCATGCCATTTAGGTTGCATTATATTATTTAGATTTTGCTATGTCATTTTATTTATATCATGCATATACATATTCATTTCTTTTAAATGTTTTCAAAAAAAGATAATGGTTTTCAATAAAATAAAGATATTCCCGAGTTAAAATAATTCATGAGTTCTCTGCCGGGTTTGCTGGGGAGGATATCATCAATTATTATTAATAACGGAATATCTTCTTTAAAAAGAGAATGATTCGGAAAATTTTCCAAAATTAATAAAAAATTATATATTTTGCCACGTTTGTTGGGGAATATAGGAAAATTTTGAATTTATAAATTCCGGATCATTTTCAATTAAAAATGGAATTATTTTTCTTTAAATTGGGAATTAACTTGAAATACTAAATTTAAAACCGATTTTTTACCGAGACTTGAGATAACACACGATTAATAAGGTACCGATTTATACGGGCATTGTGGGGGTGCTAATCCTTCCCCGCACGTAATTGACTCCCGAACCCGCTTCTTTGATTTCTCTGGTTTAAAACACAGACTTGAAATTGGTTTTTAAAATGTTTTAATTAATTTTTAAAATATTTTATAAATCGGTTTTAATAGGTGGTCGATCACACCTAGCTAAAAACGATTGGTGGCGACTCCATGTCTTTTTCAAGGTCATTTTCAAAACCTTCATTTTTCTAGAGGAATTAAGTCGACTTTTCCTCGATTTTTTTTGTCACGCTTAACGAATAATAAAGTCTTGCGATAAGACTCGTTATTTTTTAGGTTGCGACATCAATCTTTGCATCTGCATCATTCCATGAAGTGGTTGCGTCAATGTTGATCTTTGCATTTACATCATTTAGAAGCATTGGCACATTGTCAATCTTTGCATTTGCATCATTCAGAAGCATTTGCATAATGTCGATCTTTGCATCTGCATAATTCCTTGAAGCATTTGTATTTTCTCTCAAAACCTTCAAGTTAATTTTCAACACAATTTTTCAAAGTCATGGATAAGACCTTCGGGCACCATTTTCAAAGAAAAGCCATTTTTAAGACCTCCGGGCACAATTCTCAAAAATCATGGAGAAGACCTCCAGGCACCATTTTTCAAAATAATGGATAAGTCCTCCGGGCACCATTTTTCAAAATAATGGATAAGACCTCTGGGCACCATTTTTAAAGACCTCCGGGCATAATTCTCAAAAAATCATGGATAAGACCTCCGGGCACCATTTCTAAAGACCTCAGGGCACAATTCTTGAAAATCATGGATAAGACCTCCGGGCACAATTCTTGAAAATCATGGATAAGACCTCCGGGCACAATTTTTAAAGACCTTCGGGCACAATTATTCAAAATCATGGATAAGACCTTCGGGCTCCATATTCAGAAAATACCCTTGGTTTTACCCAGGTCTTCTTCAACTTCTGGTTTCGCCCAAGTCATCTCATTTAAAAATTATCTATGGTTTCGCCTAGATAACTTTTCGACTTCTGGTTCCGGCCAAGTTATCTCATTGGAAAATTATCTATGGTTTGGCCTAAATAACTTTTCGACTTTTGGTTTCACCCAAGTCATCTCATTTGAAAATTATCTATGGTTTCGCCTAGATAACTTTTCGACTTCAGGTTCTACCCAAGTCATCTCATTTGAAAATTATCTATGGTTTCGCCTAGATAATTTTTCGACTTTTGGTTTCTCCCAAGTTATCTCATTTGAAAATTATCTATGGTTTCGCCTAGATAACTTTTCGGCTTCTGGTTTCGCCCAAGTCATCTCATTTGAAAATTATCTATGGTTTCGCCTAGATAACTTTTTGACTTCTGGTTCCATCCAAGTCATCTCATTTGAAAATTATCTATGATTTCGCCTAGATAACTTTTCGATCTATGTGTTCGCCCAAGTCTTTTAAGTTTCTGGTTTCGCCAGTAAGACTTCACCAAGATAGGATAAGGCCCCGGGACTTCTGCCAAGGTATTTTCTTCTCTTGCAAATCAAGACTTCACCAAGATAGGGTAAGGCCCCAGGACTTTCGCCGAGGTATTTTCTTTTCTTGCAAATCAGAACTGCACCAAGATGAGGTAAGGCCCCAAGACTTCCGTCGAGGTATTTCCTTCTCTTGCAAATCGAACTCGTTTCCTAAAGACAAGTCAAGCCTTGATTAGTCAAGGAACTCAATTTAAAGATAGATCTTACTATTTTCAAACAAAATCACACCAAGATAAGATAAGGCCCCAGGACTTCCGTTGAGGTATTGTCTTCTCTTGCAAATTGTACTCGTTTCCTCAAGACGGTTCGAGCCTTGATTAGTCAGGGAACTCAATTTAAGGTTTGTTTTACAGTTTGCAAAAATTTAAAAAAAAAATCAAAAAATTAAAAAATCAAAAAATCAAAAACAAAAATGATGATGAGAATTCTCTCTTTTATCCTCCATATGTTATTTCACTGACTGGACAAAATTATTGTCTAGTTTATCTTTGCTTGATTCCTGATTCTCAGCAATAGTCAAAGAGGGGCAGCTGTAGACACCTAATTTTGTCCGGGCCGCCTAAACCAGGAAGATTCTCCATTTCAACTCCCCAGAACTCAAAGAGACTTCCACCATTCCATAAATGGGTCCCTAAGGCTTTGTTTCGGAGGTCAACGCCAAAAGTCAACACGAAAAAAGTCAACTCTAAAAAAGTCAATCTCAAAAAGTCAACCACTGAAAAGGTCAACTCCCAGTCAAAATCAAGGTTCGAAGTTGAATTGAACAATGGTGAAAGAATTTTGACAATCCGATATCTACAACGAAAGATATGGAGTTCGAAAGATAGGTTGCTGAAATTAAGTGTAGGGGAAGACCTAATCCGGCAAATTTGGGAAAAATTACAAAGATAGCCCAATTCAGTAAAATTGAAGCCCCCAATTGATAAAGGATGAATAAAGAAAAATATTCCAAGTCCCAGTTTGAAGTGGATCACAAGGAAGAGCCGGTTAGACCAAAAATGAAAGAATGAGAATATTCTCGAGTTTGAAAAGTGGAAAACTAAATCGGAAGGGAATTTGATCGTAAAAATTGGGCATTTTTGGACCAACTCAAATTCAATATAAGACAAAAGAAGTGGAAAAAGAAAATCTGAAAATCAGACCCATTTTGAGTAAAACCGAGGTTTCGGGGGTTGAAAGGCATTCTTAGAAAATCCCAAAGAAAATTTTTGGAAAAAATAGCAAACGAGCTCGAAAAATTATAAAAACTTCCAGATCTGAGTTTCATAATTTTTGAAAGAGATTGGTGAAGATAAATCCAAAACCGGAGCTCATTTGAAACAAGGCAAAATTCAGGTGCACTAACCCGAGATTCCAAAAGATAATTTCGGGAAAAATAGCAAACGAGCTCGGAAAATTATGGAAACTTCCAGATCTAAGTTTCATAATTTTTGGAAGATATTGGTAAAAAAAAATTCGGAATCGGAGCTCATTTGAAAAATGGCAAAGTTCGGGTACACTAACACGAAATTCCAAAAGATAATTCCAGGAAAAATAGCAAACGAGCTAGGAAAATCATGAAAACTTCCAGATCTGAGTTTTATAATTTTTGGAAGTTCGGTGAAGAAAAATTCAGAATAGGAGCTTATTTGAAAAATGGCAAAGTTCGGGTGCACTAAACGAAAATTCCAGAAGATAATTCCGAGAAAAATAGCAAACGAGCTCGAAAAATTACGAAAACTTCCAAATCTGAGTTGTATAATTTGTGGAAGAGATTGGTGAAGAAAAATCCAGAATCGAAGATCATTTGAAAAAGGCTAAATTTGGGAGGCACTAAACCGAAATTTTAGAGAAAAAATCTGAGAAAAATAGAGAATGGGCTCGAAAAAATGTGAAAACTTCCAGAACCAAGTTTTAAATTGGATGGGATGAGTTGGAAAAGACAAATCCAAAATTGGGGTCCATTTGTAATTAAATTAAGTTCGGGGTGTTAAAAGGTAATTTTATCGAAGAAACCGAAAATGGCCAATTTACAATTAAAAAAATATGACAGATGAAGGAATTTCTGTGATATTCTAGGCCCTTGGCTGGTCAACTCATGAATGAAGGGTGAGATTTGATTAAATTCATCCAACGGTCACCATCAAATTACAAGATGTCATTTTTACTATCTTGAATGTGGTCCTTCCTCATCCAATGGCCTAGGTTCTTTGTAGAAATATGAGGACATCCTTTAATGGCCAAGATCAAATTGCAAGATAGCAATTTTATTTTCATGAAAATATCTTGATCCAATGGCCTATATTGTTGGAGAAAAAGATGAGCACATGATCCAAGGGTGGAAAAAATAAAAAGAGCACACTCTCACATTTCAAAAATAGGCAGCCGGCCATTCAAGAAGCCAAGGGGGTTCAGATTTTTTGAAGGCATAGCTAAAAGGACAGAAAAAAGGAGGAAAAAAAAGAAGAGAAGGAAAAAATAAGTGATTTTCTTACTACTCTTTGATTTGGAAAGCTAAAGCAAGGTAGCTATTTTCTTCCATGCTCTCCTTCATGCTTTGTTCATATGATTTTGCTATTCCTTTATGATTTTTATTTTCATTTTATTTTCTTTAATGAAATAAAATCTTTTTTCAAAACAAGTTCCAAAAGATATCTTCATGTTTTATCAAATCGCAACCTAAAAAATAACAAGGCTCATCGCAAGACTTTATTATTCGTTAAGCGTGACATTTAAAAAAAAACCGAGGAAAATTCGACTTAATTCCTCTAGAAAAATGAAGGTTTTGAAAATGACCTTGAAAAAGACATGGAGTCGCCACTAATGGTTTTAGCTAGGTGTGATCGGCCACCTACTAAAACCGGTTTTATAAAATATTTTAAAATTAGTTAAAACATTTTTAAAACCAATTTCAATTCTGCATTTTAAACCACAGAAATCAAAGAAACGCGTTCGGACTCGGTTACATGTGGGGAAGGATTAGCACCCCCACAACGCCCGCATAAAACGATACCTTATTAATCGTGTGTTATCTCAAGTCTCGGTAAAAAGTCTGTTTTAAATTTAGTATTTCAAGTTAATTCCTAATTTAAAGAAAAATAATTCCATTTTTAATTGAAAATGATCCGAAATTTATAAATTCAAAATTTTCCTATATTCCCCAACAAACGTAGCAAAATATAGAAATTTTTATTAGTTTGGAAAACCTTCCGAATCATTCTTATTTTAAAGAAAATATTCCATTATTAATGATAATTGATGATATCCTCCCCAGCAAATCCGGCAGAGAACCCATGAATTATTTTAACTCGGGAATATCTTTATTTTATTGAAAATCATTACCTTTTTGAAAACATTTTAAATAAAAATATGAATATGTATGACATAAATAAAATGACATAGCAAAGTCTAAATAATATAATGCAACCTAAATGATATGATATAATTTAAATGTTTAGCATATTCTAAATGAAATGAAATATCCTAAGTTATATGATATATTCTAAATGAAATGAAATGACCTATGTAACATAATATATTCTATATGAAATGTAATATCCTAAGTCATATGATATATTTTAAATGAAATAAAATATCCTAAATGAAATGAAATGACCTAAGTAACATAATATATTCTACATGAAATGAAATGACCTAGGTAACATAATATATTCTATATGAAATGAAATAATTTAAATGACATGGAAAATATGAAATATAAAATAATGCTATCATATAATATGCATGAAAATAAAAATGAAAATAATAATGCATGAACATAGTATATGCTAAATAATATGACAAAAAAAATAACTAAATAAAAAGCATAGGATATCATGAAATATTCAAAACCATATAATAAACAATATAACATCAAAAAATATAAATCAAAATAATAACAATATCATAGAAATTATCATAGCAAAAATCACATATTATATAAAATGCATGAATATGGAAAATGCAATACATGAAAATGTATTTTTTCCTTTAATTAAGGAAATCCGTATATCTAAAAAGATATCCGGCTACCTTAGTAAAATATATCAAATTAAATATTCTAAAATCAAAACACTTTGTGATTGTTTGAAAACAATTTTTTGAAAAGCTTAGATTAAAAATAAAAACTTGGCTAAACCCTTTTTAAAATGGCTCTAATTTCCTAAGTTTAAAATCCCGGACTTGACCACCCTTAACCCGAGACTTAAAAAATCATTTTTAGAGTTTAAAAAGGCTTAGAAACTACCCTAAGTCAGTAGCTAAACTTCCTAACCAGCCCCCTCTAAGTAACTTAACCAAAACAAAAAATTGATTTTCCTTCAAATTCAATTCTGACTCCACTGTCCAGTTTTAAACCACGATTTCTTTTACCCTATTTTTAAAAATTCTAAAAAATCTAAAAAAAATATTGGAGACTCAGGACATGTAAAACTACACGGGAAAAAATTGGATTAATTTTCTAATTAAATATGACTGCCTAGAAAAATCAGGAAAGTACGAGTACTGGGTCAAAAAACTATTTTGCCAAAACACATTTTTTGCCTTTGATAAAATCATTTAAAAATCAAAGTAAAAATATTTAAGCCTCTCTAAATGACTCATAAACAGTAGCTAGCACTTTTGAAAAGTTAGGCAAAAATTGGCTAAGTAAAAAAAATCACAAAGGTAGAATAATCAATTTGACAACTCTTTAATTTTCCACAAGTATGCTCAAGAGAGTATGACTTTGAACCATTGATTGGACTAAGTCATAAGTCAAGTGTGGACATGAAATGCATGAAAAATACAACAAATATGATGCAATGCATGAGCTTAAACCTAAATGTCATGAAAAATGCATGGCATCAATAAAATGACCTAGACCTAAATGAACTTGCATGGCATTTAATGCAACCTAAGTCTAAAATGCATGGATATGCATGGCAAAACAAACCAATCCTAACATCTAAAATATGCATGGCAATAACACGAACACAAGGCATGCTTAAACCAAATACTCAACCAAATGTCATGAAAATGCAATCTTATCAACTAACATAACAAAAATGCACACACAAAGAAAAATAAATGAGGTGGCCGAATGGCCTCAAGTTCCAAGTAAGCATGGCATTTTCATAAACACTTGATATACTAACATACTTAACTAAAACATAACACTCAAATCATGCAAATATAAAGTAGAGGTATGAAAACTAACAAGCATTTTCACAAAAACATGGATTTCAAAATATAAAACATAAACAAACTTAAACATTTTGAAAACTGAAAATAAAAAATGCAAGAACATGATAATAGACTCATAAATGGAAATAAGCAAGCAACCAAATTAAAAGAAGCTTCAAGTATATGTAGTAGAAGAAGATTTAAAGCATCAATACTTATTTAATATAAAAAATAACATGAAAAATCAAAGCAAAACAGTAACTTACACACACACAAAAATGGGCCATTCGGCCATGTCAAAGAATCAAGGAAAAAAATATTTCATGAACTTTTTCTAAGAAATGATGAAGAAAGAACTTAAAGAAGAACATTAAAAACACTTATTTAAAAAGAAAAATCAAAAGAAACTCACCAAAATAATAATCAAAACAACAAATCAAGAATGGAAAATCAAAGAAAGTGCAAGAGTATGGTGCTAAAAGCAACCTCTAAAAGCTATCTTTCAAGCTTTTTCTCTTCTAACTTTCTTTTTTTTTCTAAACTTTTCTTTTTGCTATTCAACAATGGAGAGAAAATCAGCCAAAAGAAAGAGAGAATAGAGAATGAGAGTGTGTTGAAAATGAAAGAGAACCCCTTCCCTTGTAGTGGCCGAACCCCCCTCTCTCTAGGCTAGGATGTTGTCATTTTTCCTCCAACCAATTTTCATCCAAGCGCTATTGATCCAAGATGTTTAAAACATGAAATTATCACCCTTAGATTAGGCCATCAGCTATCCATAATTACAACTGTTCAAGAATCTTAAGCCATTATGTTGACACTCTCCCTCTTAATGCATTGGTCCATATGGCTTATTTGCAAAGGCATGATCAAAAAATCACTAACTAACTCTTCATTTTTGGCCTCTTGATTAAAAAAATCAGAAACCTCCTTCCCATCCTTGGGCCTTGGCTGGCCAGCCCTCCTTCTTCCAACCCAAGTTTGGTTTTTTTTGAAAGGCAAGAAAAACCCTTTTCGGTTTCTTAGGTAAAATGACATTTTTGCCCCCCGAATGCAAATAAATGGCAAACGGAGTCGAAATTCAAATTTTCTTTTTTTTTTTAATACTTTGAAAATAATAAAAAATTGAATTTTGGAAGTTTTCAAAATTTTTCGAGTCCGTTTGCTATTTATTTGGATTTTTTCTTCCAAAATTGCCCTTTTATGCCCCCAAATTTTGCCATTTTTTAAACGAGTTCCAAATCAAGATTTTTCTTCACCAATATCTTCCAAATTATTTAAAAGTGTGATCTGGAAGTTTTCATAATTTTTGGAACTCATTTGGTATTTTTTCGAGATTTATCTGTTTGAATTACTACATAGGGGGCCCGGGATTTGGCCATTTTGCAAACAAACTCCGAACCAAGATTTTATTTCACCAATCTCTTCCAAATAATTTAAAAAATGATATTTGCAAATTTTTAGAAATTTTGGAGTTCATTTTCTATTTTTTCGGGATTTATCTTTTTGAATTACTACATAGGAGACCCGGGATTTGGCCATTTTGAAAACGAACTCCAAGTCAAGATTTTCTTTCGCCAATCTCTTCCAAATGACTTAAGAATGAGATTTGCAATTTTTCAGAATTTTTGGAGTTCATTTGCTATTTTTCCCAAATTTTCCAATTTTGCCCTTTTGCCTTCAAAACCCGGTTTTGTTCAAAACAAGTCCGATTTTAGATTTTCTTCAAACTTAGCCTTGGGCTATCCTTTTTAATCACTAATCATCCATTAAGGGCTTTAGTCCTACCGAATGGGGTCATTTCTTGTAATTCCCCAATTTTATCGAAATTCACTAAAAATCCTAATTCTTGGTTTTCTTCCGGATTGACTTTTCTTTCAGTTTTTCTTTCAAGTGGCTTCTCCATTACCTGTAGTCAGTGCTTATCTTTCATTTGGAACCTTCAATTTCAACCAATTCGATCGTTTAAGCACTTTTCCCTAAATTTCTCAGATTAGGGTTTCCTTTCTACTAAATCTCCATAACCCAACTTTCGAACTCCATATTTTTCGATGTAGACCTCAGATTATCAAAATTCTTTCGCCATTTTTCAATTGAAGTTCAAATCTTGATTTTGAAAATGGGTACTTTTTAGGGTTGACTTTTTCAAGTTTGACTTTTTATGCTTTCTCTTAAACTAATTCTCGGAGTACCAACTGCAGGATGAAAAAAGTTTTTTACATTCTAAAACATCAACTTAGGAAGAAAACATACCTGTTTTAATGGTCCGGACAAAATTAGGTATCTACAGCTGCCCCTCTTTGGCTATTGCTGAGAATCAGGAATCAGGCAAAGATAACTAAACACTAATTTTGCCCGGTAAGTGAAATCACATGTGAAGAGAAGGAATAGGGTTTCTTTTTTCTTTTTTCTTTTCTTTTTTTTTTTTTGTTGAGAAAAACTATAAATAGAAGATATTGTCCTTAAATTAAATTTCCTGACTAATCAACGCTCGACCCATATTAAGGAAACGAGTTTGATTTGCAAGAAAAAAATATGCGTGGAGGTTTTAAGAATGATGCCCGGAGGTCTTAAGAATGATGCCCAGAGGTCTTAAGAATGGTGCTCGGAGGTCTTAAGAATAGTGCCCGGAGGCCTTACCCGTGATTTTGAAAAAAATGCGCTATATGCGGCTTTAAAAAAAATGATGCTCGGAGGTCTTAAGAATGGTGTCCTGAGGCCTTACCCGTGATTTGAAAATACCTTGACGACGGTCTCAAGGCTCGAATCATTTAATAAATAGAATGAATTCAATTTAAAACAAAAGGAAATACCTCGATGGTGGTCTCAAGGCTTGACTCATTTGATAAAACAGAATGAATTCGATTTAAAACAAAAGGAAATACCTCGACGGAGGTCTCAAGGCTCGACTCATTTGATAAAACAGAACGAATTCGATTTAAAACAAAAAGAAATACCTCGACGGAGGTCTCAAGGCTCAACTCATTTGATAAAATAGAATGAATTCGATTTAAAACAAAAATAAATACCTCGACGGAGGTCTCAAGGCTCGACTCATTTGATAAAACAGAATGAATTCGATTTAAAAAAAAAAAAGAAATACCTCGATGGAGGTCTCAAGGCTCGACTCATTTGATAAAACAGAATGAATTCGATTTAAAAAAAAAAAAGAAATACCTCGACGGAGGTCTCAAGGCTCGACTCATTTGATAAAACAGAATGAATTCGATTTAAAACAAAAAGAAATACCTCGACGGAGGTCTCAAGGCTTGACTCATTTGATAAAACAGAATAAATTCGATTTAAAACAAAAAGAAATGCCTCGACGGAGATCTCAAGGCTTGGCTCATTTGATAAAACAGAATGAATTCGATTTAAAACAAAAGGAAATACCTCGACGGAGGTATCAAGGCTCGACTCATTTGATAAAACAGAATGATTTCGATTTAAAACAAAAAGAAATACTAAGAATAATTCTGGGTTTGGTTCATATGGAAAAGAATAATTTTAACTTGAAAATGAAAGGAACATACCTCGACGGCGATCTCGGGGCTCGACTTAGAAGCAAAACGAGTTCGATTTGGAAAGGAAACGTACCTCGATGGTGATCTCAGGGCTTGACTCGTTTGAAAAAAAAAGAACGAGTTCACTTTGGGAAGTCCAAGTTTTCCTGATTTCTGCAATGTTTATCTAAATGCAATGATGAGAATGACATGCTTTTCAAATGCTTGTATGTTTCCTAAGAATAAATGCAATCAAATGATTGTGTCGTGATTTCTAATCCATGGTTTCTTTGAGATTCACAGATTATCCGACTTCATGATAGAGTCTTCAATTGTTCATTGATGCCCCACTTAAGGAATCCTTCACTCAAGATAACTTGTTAAACAGTCTCAGTTTTTGAATTTCACTGAAATTCACAGATTTTCTAACTTCGTGATAGAGTTTCCAACACGTTCACTATTTTTTTTTCTTGGTGAACTTTCCAAACCTTCCCCAAGATTTAAATCTATTCCTTAGTAATACTTTGAAATCCTTTTATTTAAAGATTTTTTTTATTACTAATCATCATTCAATTTAATAACAATCATAATGCATCTCAATAATGTATGAAGGAAAATATGAATCAAGCAAAAATTGTCATGAAAAGGATAACAAAAAATTTATTGCGAGAAATGTTTTAAAATAGTAAAAATAAATATCAAGGATATAAGAAACAAATGTAAGGTTATAGGTTGTAGATGCCCCGGATGCGGAATATCTTGGACCCCTCCCTTTTCAAACCATCTGAAATTTCTCTTGAACGAGTAATTTACTTAGGTAACCTCTTAGCTTTCGTAGTTACATCAGACTGAGTTGTTCCCCTTTTCTCTGATTGTTAGATACTTTCTCCCCTTTACATGGAGCATTGATTCGAACTTTGATTAGTACTTGAGCCGCCCTTTGCGGGTTTTCAACTCAAGTGTCTTCCATTTGGTATTAAGTCGCCCTTTGCGGGTTTTTGGCTTAAACCTCTCCTTTTATATTCTTTTACATTTCCATTTTTTTTTTGGTATTCTACCATGCATCTGAGAATTCTAAATGCTTCCAAGGTAAAAATATCAATTCAAAAGATGGGATGAATTCTAAGAATAACCAAATTAAATATCCATGCTTGATCAAAATGGGCTTTTAATGTAGGCTAAGGTTTAGGTTTAGAAAGAAAGGATAAAAATAGGCCCAAAGTGTGTTTAAGGGTGATTGGATCAAGGATCATTTCCTGAGGAGAACTCATTCTTGAAACATTTGTCCTTTTTTGGACTTTCTTTTCTTCCTTTTTTTTTTTTTTTTTTGCTTTGTTGGCTTTCATTTGCCACATTTTTCTATGGCTTTCTTTTTGCCATGATTTTTGATTATTTTTCCTCGCATTTGCCCTCCAGTATAGAGGGTGATCCTTGATCAAGGTTTAAAGAAAGAAATAATTCTTAAGGCTCAAAGGGGTGACTAAGGATAATTTCTTCTTAGTGAAAGGAATATGAAAGATGGCTATTCATCATATCAAGCATGAATATTCTCTTTGAAAAGCAATTCACAGGGGAGATAGATATATAGAATTTCCATTTTTACACTTAAAATCATTCGAATTTCCATGTGCACAGCCTCACAATTTTTTTTTTAAACATAATACTTCTTCAGTTCATCAGCATTCACGGGATTTCTGAAATCTTCCCCGACCATTCTAGTTAAAATCAATGCTTCTCCAGAAAAAGCTCTTTTTACCACATAGGGTCCTTCCCAATTCGGAGCCCATTTTCCTCTAGGGTCCTTCACAATAATTAGAATTTTCCTCAGTACCAATTCCCCTTCTCGGAACTGTCTAGGATGAACTTTCTTGTTATGGGCTCGAATCATCCTTTTCTAATACAACTGCCCATGACAAATTGCTTTCAATCTTTTCTCCTCGATGAGATTCAACTGTTCATAACGAGCTCTAACCCATTCTGCTTCCTCTAGGCCAACTTCCATCAAAACCCGAAGTGAAGGGATCTCAACTTCAATAGGTAGCACTGCTTCCATCCCGTATACCACAGAAAATGTTGTTGCCCCTGTAGATGTACGGACCAAAGTACGATATGCATGAAGAGCAAAAGGCAAGATCTCATGCCAATCCTTGTACACATCGGTTATCTTCTCAACAATCTTCTTGATGTTCTTGTTAACTGCTTCTACTGCGCCATTCATCTTCGGACGGTAAGGTGCCGAATTATGATGTGTGATCTTGAATTGAGTACACACTTCTCTCATCATCTTATTGTTCAAATTGAGAGCATTATCCGAAATAATTCTTGCTAGCAACCGGTAACGGCATATGATTTCTTTCTTAACGAATCTGCATACCACTGACTTTGTTACATTCGCATAGGAAGCAGCTTCTACCCACTTTGTGAAATAATCTATGGCCACCGGGATGAAACGATGTTCGTTTGAAGCTTTCGAGATAATAGGCCCTATCATATCCATTCCCCATATTGAAAAGGGCCATGGTGCAGTCATGACATGTAATGGTGATGGCGGCACATGAATCTTATCTGCATATATCTGGCATTTATGGCACTTCCGGGAATAACTGATGCAATCTCCTTCCATTGTCAACAAATAGTACCCTGCCCTTATAATCTGCTTAGCAAGCATGTGACCATTAGCATGAGTGCCACATATCCTTTCATGGCCCTCTTCTATAATTCTCCGAGCTTTGGTAGGTCCGACACATCTCAATAAGACTTGGTCTTTTCCTTTCTTGTAGAGAATCTCACCGTCTAAAACAAAACCCATTGCTAGCCTTCTCCGAGTCCTCTTGTCATTTTCTGTTGCTTGTTCTAGATACTATTGACTCTTGATGTATTGCAAGATGTCGTTATACCAAGGGAGGCCATCTGCTTCTTCTTCAATACTTAGACAGTGGGCAGGAGAGTCATATAAACTCATCTTTATTGGCACAACTTCAGCCCCTTCATTCACTTTAAACATTGATGACAAAGTAGCCAGAGCATATGCCATTCGAGTTTCTTCTCGAGGAAAGTAATTGAAATTCACTTCTTCAAATTCCTCCAATAAAACCAATATGAGTTCTCGATATCGGATTAGCTTTGTATCTCGGGTTTTCCATTCTCCTCGTAGCTGGTATATCACTAAGGCTGAGTCTCCAAAAACTTCCAATACTTTGGTTTTTCTATCCACTGCAGTACGAAGGCCTATAGTACACGCTTCATACTCGGCACTATTGTTTGTACAATCAAAATCCAATCTAGCAGTGAAAGGATAATAATCTTCTTTTGGGGATATAAGCACTGCACCGATTCCATGCCCCATGGCATTGGATGCGCCATCAAAGTACATTTTCCATACTTTCTTCTTCAGGGGAATCTTTATATGCTTGTGAAACATACATCAAATCTTCATCTGGGAAGTCAAAGCTCAACGGCTCATAATCTTCCACTGCCCGACTTGCTAAGAATTCAGCCACTGCACTGCCTTTGATAGCTTTTTGACTTACATATACAATGTCGTACTCTGACAATAAAACCTGCCATCTTGCCATCCTCCCTGACAAAGAAGATGCTTCCAACATATAATTTACTGGATCCAGTTTGGCAATCAACCACGTTGTGTGGTAAAACATGTACTGTCTGAGTTTTCGAGCAGTCCAAGCTAAGGCACAACACAACTTTTCTACCGATGAATATTTCAACTCACACTCTGTGAACTTCTTGCTGAGGTAATAAACTGCCTGTTCTTTCTTTCCAATCTCATCAAGCTGCCCCAAAACACAAACCATGGATCTCCCAAGTACTGATAAATACAGTATTATTGGTTTATCCGGAACATGTGGCATTAGTACTGGTGGGTTGGATAGATAATGTTTAACCTTTTCAAATGCAATCTGAGAAGCTTCATCCTATTCTCCTGGATCACGTTCTCGAAGTAACTTAAATATTGGATCACACTTGTCGGTTAATTGAGAAATAAACTGAGCAATGTAATTCAATCTCCCTAGAAAGCCTCTTACTTCCTTTTGAGTACGAGGTGGTGGCAAATTCTAAATAACCTTCACTTTATCCGGGTCAATCTCAATTCTTCTTTTGCTGACGACAAAACCCAATAATTTTCCCGAGGTGACTCCAAAAGTGCATTTTGCCGGATTTAGCTTGAGTCTAAACTTCCTTAATCGTTCAAAGAGCTTCTTAAGATTCGCAATATGCTCCTCTTCTTCTTGTGACTTTGCGATCATATCATCAACATAGACCTCAATTCCTTTATGCATCATATCATGAAACAAGGTCACCATGGCTCTCTGATATGTTGCCCCAGCATTCTTCAACCCAAATGGCATTACCTTGTAGCAGAAGGTTCCCCACATTGTAACAAATGTGGTTTTCTCCATATCTTCCGATGCCATCTTGATCTGATTGTATCCTGAGAATCCGTCCATGAAAGAAAATAAAGAACTTTTCACCGTATTATCCATCAGAGTATCAATATGGGGCAAAGGGAAATTATCTTTAGGGCTGGCCTTGTTCAAATCTCGGTAATGAACGCATATCCGCACTTTTCCATCCTTCTTTGGTACTGGAACAATATTTGCCACCCATTCTTGATATTTTGCCACCACTAAGAACCCAATATCAAATTGCTTCTTCACCTCCTCTTTTATCTTTAACAGCATGTCTGGATTTTTTTTATTTTTATCACCATGCATTCCTTGTCCAAATTTAAAAAAATTTTAACCACAGGTTTTAGACCCTTTAAGGACCCTCTAATATATATTTTTTTTTTTTTTTTGGAATTTTCTATCGAATGTTTAAAAATAGATTTTGACAAAACAGTTTTTAACTCACTATCTTGATTTTGGGTAAAAATCAGTCATAGTATCCATGCTCCAAAAATTAAGCTGATGTTTTCCCATAGAGTTCGACAAGTTCTAGGTCTAGCATAATTTTTTCAGATTTTTTTGAAATTTTTTAGAAGGGCAAAAAATTAGATTTCCATAACTACCAATGAGGGTTAGGTTTATTTTCAAGAAAGTAGTAATTTTCTGTTTTGGTTAGTATATTAAAAGGGGGCTGATTTGGGGCATTAGCTACTGTCTTAGGTTAATTTCCAAGTTATTTCAATCATAAAATTTAATTTTATAAAATTCAGGTCAAGGGCGACCAACCCGAATTTCAAAACTAAGAAAATAGGGCCTTTTCAAATAGGGGTTCGGCCAAGAGGCCTTTTTATCCAAAAATTCCACTTTTTTTTTAATCCGAGCCCAAAGTCTTTTGATTTTGAAAATCTGATTAAGGTCTCTTCCTAAGGTAGTCGAATACCTTTTTAGGTATACAGATGTCCTTACTCTAAGGAAGAAATACATCTTCATGCATTGCATTTTAAAAATGGTTTTACTTAATCTGTCATAAAAACGTATTTTTTCGGTTTATTAAACATTTGGCGAGAATTAGTTCCCGATCTTTGTCGAGTCTGCCGGGGAGGTTAGAAAATTATTCAATGCACGTGTTTATAGAATGAAAACGTATGGTTTTCATTTTACTCGGAATCATGTAAATATCATATGAAAGAATTATTTTTCGAGCTTTGTCGGGTTTGTCGGGAAACACGGTAATATTTTCGACATATGCTATTTAAATGATTTCTCACATGAATAATTCATTTCAAATAATGATGTGTGCATGTGATCATGATGTGATTATGAATATTTTATGATGATGTCTTTTTGTTGATTTTGCCATGTCATTCATATGCCATGTCATTCGTATGCCATGTCTTTCATTTTGCCACGTCATTCATATGCCATGTCATCCATATTGCCATGTCATTCGTATGCCATGTCATCCATATTGCCATGTCATTCACGTGCCATGTCATTCATTATGCCATGTCATTGGCATGCCATGTCATTCGCATGCTATGTTATTCATATTGCCATGTCATTCATATGCCATGTCATCCATATTGCCATGTCATTCACATGCCATGTCATTCGCATGCCATGTCATGCATTTTACCATGTCATTCATATTGCCATGTCATTCACATGCCATGTCATCCATATTGCCATGTCATCCATATTTCCATGTCATTCGCATGCCATGTCATCCATATTGCCATGTCATTCGCATACCATGTCATTCATATGTCATCTCCATGCCATTCGGCCACCATGACATTTTATTTATGATCTATGTCATTTATGCCATATCATTCATATAGCATGTCATTCCATGTCATTTAGTGTTTGAGATCATTTTAAACCATGATTAAGCATATCATGCCATCCATGCCATTACCATGACCATTTGGCTACCATGATATTTCTTCCATGTCATTCTATTTTCATGACACATTCATATCTCATGCCATGTCACTTGGTTTGCCATGTCATTATGCTTATCTAGCCTTGGTTCGCTATGTCATTTTCATTCACATGACATGTATTATCATGCTATGCTATTCATAACATTTTAATAAATAAGACAATGTTCCCAAGTTTAAATAATTCATGATTTTCTCTGCTGGGTCTGCCAGAGAGGATATCATCAATTATTAGCGAAGGAATACCCTTTTCTAAAATAGAGATGATTTAAAAAAATTTCGAAATAAATAAAACTTTCTATGTTTTTCCAGGTTTGCCGGGAAACATGAAAAGATTTTTGGTATTAATAAATTCCGAGTCATTCTCAAACAAATCCATCTATGCTATGTCATTTTAGGCCATGTCATTTTATGTCATGTCACATGCCTTGTCATTTTATGTCATTTTATGCCATGTCATCTTGCTTGTCATGTCGATTTCATTCACATGCCATGTCACATGCCATTTCATTTTTTGTCATACATATGCCATGTCATCTTGCTTGCCATGTCGATTTCATTCACATGCCATGTCACATGCCATTATCATTTTATGTCATCCATATGCCATGTCATCTTGCTTGCCATGTCGATTTCATTCACATGCCATGTCATTTTATGCCATGTCGATTTCGTTCACATGACATTCGTTTCTTGATGTTATGATATAATTTCTTTTACCATGTTATATTAAAATGTGTTTCATACCATGGTAAATATGCATGCTCATTTAATCTTCATCTTAGTACCATTTTTGCATGTTCATGATCATTTTCTATGATTTTCGAAATACATGAGAAACAAATAACATTTTTTAAAATCAAGATTATTCCTGAGTTAAAATAATTCATGAATTCTCTGCTGGGTCTGCCGAGGAAGATATCATCAATTATCATTAACAACGGAACATCTTTTTAAAAAATGAGGATGATTCGGAGAATTTCAAAATCAAAGAAAAAATTCCATATTTTGCTGAGTTTGTCGAAAAATATGGGAAATTTTATGCTAGTAAATTCCGGATCATTTTCAAATAAAATATGATTTTTTAAGGGAATTATTTTTAAACACCAATTTTAAAACTGACTTTTTACCGAGACTCGAGATAACACATGATTAATAAGGTACCGTTTTATACGAGCGTTGCGAGGGTACTAATCCTTCCCCGCACGTAACCGATCCCAAACCCGCACTTGTTTTTCTCTGGTTCAAAACGTAGACTACAAAATTTGTTATAAAAAATGTTTTAATTAATTTTAAAATGTTTTTATAAAAACCGGTTCTAATAGGTGGCCGATCACACCTAGCCAAAAAAGATTGGTGGCGACTCCATTTCTTTTTTGAGGTCGATTTTCATACCCTCGACCTTTAATTTAAGAGGAATTAAGTCGCCTTTTCCTCTGCCGGTTTTCCCCCCTAACTCGAGTGGGTTCTCCCTTACCCGGAGGATCACGTATTGAAACTAAATTCATAAGGTTAATCATAAGTTGCAAAGAACTAATATGGATTGATCATGAGTAAACACTGCACCATGCTCATGCGCTATCCGGGATATATGATTGAAGGACCGTAATACTCTGACAGGTTGGTTGCTGAAAGGTTTCTAACAGGTCACTTTGACTTCACAATATTTTGGTGGTCATGATGGGTTGCTAGATCCAGCTCATGATCTATGAGAACAAGTTATTGAGATTAGCTTATGTTCATTGCTTACATATTGGGAACCTAGAGGGTCACACACATAAGAACAATAATGTATGGATTAAACATGGTATTCTATTAAGGTAAAACTTAATGGAATAAAAGATCTGTATTGAGGACTTAATTGAAGAAGTTCAATTAAGAAAGATTAAGACATAACTGAGATTTGAGAAATCCAAAGACAATGTCTTAATGAGATAAGAGGAATCAAGAAGTCTTATATATACTAGTATAGTCAACTTTGACATCGTGATGTGCAAGGTGTATATCGAATGACTATGCTATATTAGATTAATGTCATGAGATGATATTAATAGATTAATGTCATGAATTGTTCATGAGGAGAAAGAAATTTAATTCAGAATTAAATTACTTTTGCTTAGAAATTAATCTATCCAATAAATAAGCATTAGAATTTAGAATGGGTCCAAAGAGACTATTCTAATTTAAGACTGTCTACTAAGGATGGTTGGCCCAACTTAAGGCATTAAGTTTGATGGACCATTATTATTAGATAATTTAATGGGCCTATTGATCCATCTTAAAATTAAATTGTTTAAGTCCAAGTGAATTAATGAAAATCTTGTGCAACAAGCTACAGTGGTCGGCCAAGCCTTAGGGAGAGGGGTCAGGGTTTGCACCTGCATATATATCAAATATATATATATCAAATATAGAGGCTGTAGCCGCAACCTACGGACTTGATTCTACTTGAGATATTCTGATTTTTTCTTGAGAGAAAGTTGGTTTCAAGAAGAGAACCCTACCCTAGCAAAAACAAGATATCGCCACCTCCTTGCAAGATTTGGTTTTGCTGTAATTCCTCTTCTCTTTGGTGTTTTTCTCACCGCTTCTCTTTCTTGTTGAGTGAGATTGTTTTAGGGAAATAAACATAAGAAATATATCTTTTGATGTGATCTTAGGATCAACTTTCTAGCACAAGTGAATCACCATACCTTAGAGAAGGATCCATCAGCTGTTCCTGTGGACTAGCTCAAGAGGAAGGACAATTGTGCTTCTTGTGATCTTGTTCGAATTAGATCTTGGACTCGAGGGAAACTCGCAATTTGGATCTACAACTTAAGGTTACGATATCGTAAGTAGGTAACTTCTAAATCAAATGGGAGATTTAAATTTTTTAATGCTATAAACCTATGCTAAACACAAGCCCAAGATCCTGTTATACTTCGGGTGCGTCTTTGTTTACTTCTGCTGCACTTTGATAATTTTGTTTAAGCATGAGCCCGAGAGTAGCATAACCCAACAATGGTATCAAAGCCAAGGTTCTGGTGTTTACATGTGGTTTGTGCATGTCAATTCTTGGTGATAAACAATTTATTGTTTTGTGTATTGATTTTTGCATGATTTCGGTTCCTAAGGATTTAAAAGAAAAGTTATTATCTTTAATTTTGTTAAATCTGGACAGCAGCTATATAGTGACTTCAATAATGTTTAAAATTATTTAAACGGTAGATTAATATTGCTTTAATCAATAAGGATTAAAGCCATGACATGTCTTAGTAAACCCGACAAGTTTTGATGTCAAAAACATAGTTTTGAGTCAAGTTTTGTAAGCTGATTTGGGAATGTTATAAAATTGATTTTTTAGATGTTTCAGATCTGAAAATTTTATATTACATGCTGCCATTGAATTTACAAAATTGATTTGAGCTTAAAACGTTTAAGCAAAGTTGTTTTTGGGTATGAAACATTGTTACTACAATGCTGAAATTTTCTGGACTGTTTTGTAGGTGTTTGCATGCCATAAAATTCGAGCATGAGTGTGGAAACGTTCCACATGTTTGCTAGGAATTTTGGACAACATCTAAGGTGAATATGATTCATCTATGATGGCTGGTTTGGACATGGAACATGACTGGATAAAGCGGCAATTGTTGCTGCACGCAAGCAGGCCGAACTACAGCACCATAGAGGCAATTGTTGCCGAATTGAGTGCAGCTATAAGGGGCAGCCAACGAGCTCTTTCTAGGGCATCCAGTAGCCACCATAGATTCCATACAATAGTCTGATCATGGGCTAGCTTCGGCCATTCGATGGCCGAAGAGATTGCCTGTGCCTAGGACACTAAGAGTTAGAGTCCTACTTCAACAAGGAAACCATTTTCTAGTGGGAGTGTGAATCCTAAATGTTAGGAGAGACTTGTAGTATGTTTAGGTAAGAGTTACCTATTGTGATTTTAAGTTCCTAAAAAGTTAGGATGGATTACAAACTTAAAGACTAGGTATAAGACAATGAGATGTCCTAAAATGTTTAGGATTTTGAGCATGCTAGAATTTTTTGTCCTAATTAAGACAAGCAACCTAAAAGATAAGTAAAGTCCGATTTCAAGAGAGCTTTCTTAATTGTTAAGATTTTACTAAAAGTCTTTTAATATATGGAACCGAAATTGCTAGAATGATTTGATAAATTGTCTCAAATTTATTTGGTGACATTTATGCAAATAGTACACAAGATCACCAAGTGATATTGACAATGCATGTTTTTAATTCATGCTTATAATATGATTATGTATGCATGAAGGATGGTTATGGACTAGACCTTAGTACGACTAGGGAATGTATGGTTGAATTTTCTTATTGATATTTTATAAATAGGGTCTGCACATCCTGCCTTCTCTTTTTCATTCCAGAGTTGTAAATTCTCTTCTCATCTAACTCCCCTCGAATGTAACTCGAGGTTTCTGTAAAGCTATGTAATTGTTATATTCTTTATAGATTTAAATATAGGATAGGAAGTTGAATTTCTGTAAATTCCAAGTTTGTAAGGAGATATGGCACCAAGAAGAAGTAACCAAGGAGATCACCAACAAAGCTTTCGAACACTATGTATCGTATCCCTAGGAATTTTACTAACTAGTTTCCTGATGGCTCAAGGAAACTAGATTAAAATTAAGTCCATAATCATCCAAGTAGATTTCATGTGATGGATTTATTTTGAATTATGTATATATGTGATGTATGCAATTAAATGAATGCTATGCATGCCAATCGAATATGAAATCAATGAGACCTATCTAAGAATTAAATGAAATCCCTCATTAAATTATATTGAGTCCATGTTACGCATGATAAGTTGCCTTCCACCATCATAACAAGATAACCAGAGTTCTTCCATTTGGAGGCTTGTTGAGTCACTCAAGGTCAAACTAATGTACAAACATGTTTGAGTTATTAAAGGTGGGTCTTACTCAACTAAGTATTATGTTATCTGGATGCTTTAAAACTTGATCACATAACATTTAGAGGCAAAGTTAGGCTAAATGCATATGTATTATTTAGTCAAAGAGTTGTCACCTAAATGGATCTAGGAGTTGCATAGAGATGTAATTGATAAATTAAGTTACCTACTCAATTAGTTACAACATGGCTTGTTGAGTCACTCAAGGTTATGCTGAAATGAAAGGGGTCCTAGCTCATTAAGTAGTTTAAGAGTTAAATTTCTCAAGATAGTAGTTGAGGGTTATTATTTTGTTAAAATAATGAAAATAATCATTTAAGTATTAAAGCCTGACATAAATGATTACTACTTGCTACTTATTGACTATTAAATGTTTTGATTCATATAAGATATAAACGCTAAAATGGCAAATGCATTATCACTGAGAAGCATACTTGATGCTAATAAATTAACTGGGCCAAACTTCGTTGATTGGTTTCGCAATATCAAGATTATCTTGACACAGGAAAAAAAGGCTTATGTTCTTGATGAGCCAATTCCAGATGAGCCTACTGTTGATGCAACTAAAGATGAGAGGGTTTCCTATAAAGTTCATAGAGATGATCTCATACAAGAAACATGTGTGATGTTGGCTAGTATGACACTTGATCTCCAAAAGAAGCATGAGGCCATGAATGCTCAGGATATCATCCTTGACCTTAGAGAACTATTTGCTAGGGAGAATCGCACTGAGAGATTTGACATCTCAAAGGAATTGTTCCAAACAAAGATGTCAAGGGGAAGCCCAGTGAGGCCTCATGTGCTTAAGATGATTGGGTATATTACCCGTTTGGAGCAGATTGGATAGGTTATGGATCATGATCTAAGCATTGATCTAATCCTTATTTCACTACCAGAGAGGTATTCGTAGTTTGTGTTGAACTTCAACGTGAACCACTTGGAGGCTACCCTTTCAGGGTTGCTGAATATGCTCACACAGGCCAAGCAAACCATTGTTAAGGACAAGTCATCTATCCAGTTAGTTTCTTCTTCTAAACCGAAAAGAAAGAAGAAAAGAAAGACTGGATAGGATGTACCTCCTGCTTCAAAGAGTTTGAAGCTCGATGATGGTAATGTGAAGGATGCAAAGGATAAGGATAATGCTAACAAAGCTTGCTTTCATTGTGGGAAAACTGGTCATTGGAGGCGCAATTGCAAGGAGTACTTTGAGTTTAACAAGAGAAAGAAGCTTAAAGGAGTTTCAACTTCAGGTATAATATGATTCACTCCTCTTGGTATATGATACCTAACATTTAGTACTAAATATGTAGGACATATTGCAGGGACCAAAGGAAAGGAGCAGTGAAGCTAGACCATAAAGATGGCAACCAAGTTTTATGCTACATCAGAGCTTGCCGATCTTACGGATTTTTAATAAGACATTTATTTATGATTTATTTAGAAACATTTGATGTTTTATTGGCATTGTAGGCCAATATTGAGGATATTTACTTATGTATTCGAAACATATTGCTTTGCTGGCATATAGATGCCATGCTTATTTACTTTCCTTTCAAATAAATCAGTTATAGAATTGTTCTATAACATAGTTTATATTATACAACTCCAAAATATTATGAATACTATTTGACTTAGTGATATAGAATTCAAATTGCTATTGAATTAGTCCCTTAACATATACATATGTAGGATCTAGTGGGAGCTATTAATAACCCTTTGAATGATAAAGGTTATGATAAATTGCCATTTTTTAAAAATACAACTAGTTGGAAACGTTCCAAACTTGAAAGGATTGCACGTTTATATTAAAGGTTTGTATTTGAATCATTAGCCAATTGCTAATAAGTAAATTCAAATAGTTGTTATAGAAACAACTGAGCCATTTGAATGGAATCTAGGTCTTATTGTGATCTGATTTATTAACCTTGATAATGACATTATTCATGAATATGACAAAGCATATTCTCAATGCACTTAAGCTATGTCCTTGTATAAACACAATTGCTAATCGAAAGAGTTCAGCATTGGATGCGTTAGTGATTGGCTTAGTGTAAGTGGGATATTGTTGGTATATGCCCTAGAGCCAATCAGATTATGCATGGGATATACAGTCAACAAAGCATACCCATCACTATGAAGATAGTGATACTAGGTTTTCCTTCATGTTAGTACAACAATAATGAGTTATTAAGTACAAATCGGATGAAGCCTATGGAACATAATGGCCTTGCAAAGGAATTATAAAGAGTTATAATTATGAGATCCTTATGCATCAAAGCCTTGTTCCTCAAACTGTTCCTGGTCATCGTATTGCCAAGACGGGGCATTGGCAATGGTCAAAGACTAGTATATGTTAAGCCTTCTTACTTATGAAGTAAGCAACCGATCTCATATAGGTTGAAGTATGGGATACTTGGGATAACATATAGGTGCTTGTCTGTTGAACAAGTTCACTGAACATGGCCCTCCAAGAGAACTTCATTTGGTAATATCACTCCAGTGTCTATGATAATGTTCTCTAGTACCAGTCATGTAAATTAGTCCTCAGACTTGTGATACCAGGTCATCTTGTATAGAGACTGTCATACTTAGATTCCATCACGAACGGGTCCCAAAAAGGGATGTTTATGGTAGGGTGTTATTGGGTATGACATGAACCATACGAAGATGAATGAGTGATCCAGCTCCCTGTGATAATTGAGACATATCTCGTTTGTTCTTGACTACGATTAACTTCTTTAAGTCTTTGGCCAAAGCATGATGAATTTGGGAGAAAGTTGTTTCTCTAAATTCATAAGGTTAATCATAAGTTGCAAAGAGCTAATATGGATTGATCATGAGTAGACATTGCATCATGCTTATGCGCTAAAAGGTTGTTGAAAGGACCGTATTACACTAACAAGTTGTTTGCTGAAAGGTTCCTAAAAGGTGACACTGACTTCACAATATTTGGATGGTCATGATGGGTTGCTAGATCCCGCTCATGATCTATGAAAACAAGTTAATGAGATTAGCTTATTTTCATTGCCATCATATTGGGAACCTAGAGGGTCACACACATAAGAACAGTAATGTATGGATTAAACATGGTATTCTATTAAGGTAAAACTTAATGAAAAAAAAAAGATATATATTGAGGACTTAATTGAAGAAGTTCAATTAAGAAAGATTAAGACATAATTGAGATTTGAGAAATCCAAAGACAATGTCGTATTGAGATAAGAGGAATCAAGAAGTCTTATATAAGCTAGTATAGTCGATTTTGACATAGTGATGTGCAAGGTATATATCGAATGACTATGCTATATTGGATTAATGTAATGAGATGATATTAATAGATTAATATCATGAATTGTTCATGAGGAGAAAAAAATTTAATTGAGAATTAAATTACTTTTGTTTAGAAATTAATCTATCCAATAAATAAGCATGAGAAATTAGAATAGGTCTAAAGAGACTATTCTAATTTAAGACTGTCTATTAAGGATGATTGGCCCAACTTAAGGCATTAAGTTTGATGGACCATTATTATTATTAGATAATGTAATGGGCCTACTGATCCATCTTAGAATTAAATTGTTTAAGTCCAAGCGGATTAATGAAAATCTTGTGTTACAAGTTAAAGTGGTCGGCCAAGCCTTAGGTGTAGACACCTAATTTTGTCCGGACCCCTAAATCAGGTATGTTTTCTTCCTAAATTGATGTTTCAGAATGCTAAAAGGTTTTTCTCATTCTGCAAGTGGTACTCCGAGGCTTAGTCTAAGAAAGTAGATAGAAAAAGTCAAACTCAAAAAAGTCAACCCAAAAAAGTCAACCTCAAAAAAGTCAACTACTGAAAAAGTCAACCCACTTTCAAAATCAAGATTTTGATAATCCGAGGTCTACATTGAAAGATATGGAGTTCGGAAGTTGGGTTACGGAGATTCAGTAGAAAGGGAACCCTAGTTCGGGTAATTTGGGGAAAAGTGCTTAAACGATCAAATTGGTCGAAATTGAAGGTTCCAAATGAGAGATAAGTACTGACCACGAGTAATGGAGAAGCCACTTGGAAGAAAAACTGATAGAAAAGTCAATTTGGAAGAAAACGAGAATTAGGTTTTTTTGGTGGATTTTGGTGAAATTTGGAAGAATTGCAGAAATGGCCCGATTCGGTAGGACTAAAGCCCCTAATTGATGAAGAGTGATAAAACAAGGATAGCCCAAGGGTCAGTTTGAAGAAAATTTGAAAATCGGACCTATTTTGAGCAAAACCAGGTTTCGGAGGCAAAAAAGCAAAATTGGAAAATATGGGAAAAATAGCAAATGAACTCCAAAAATTCTGAAAATTTGTAAATCTCATTCTTAAATCATTTCGAAGAGATTGGCAAAAGAAAATCTTGATTCGGAGTTAATTTGCAAAATGGCCAAATATCGGGTCTCCTATGTAGTAATTCAACAGAATAAATCCCCGAAAAATAGCAAATGAACTCCAAAAATTCTGAAACTTTTCAAATCTCATTTTTAAATTATTTGGAAGATATTGGCGAAATAAAATCTTGATTCGGAGTTCGTTTGCAAAATGGCCAAATACCGGGTCCCCTATGTAGTAATTCAAGCAGATAAATCCCGAAAAAATAGTAAATGAGGTCCAAAAATTATGAAAACTTCCAGATCATATTTTTTAATTATTTGGAAGAGATTGGTGAAGAAAAATCTGGATTCGGAGCTCGTTTAAAAAATGGTAAAGTTCGGGTGCATAAAAGGGGTAATTTCGAAAATAAATCCGAAATAAATAGCAAATGGACTCGAAAATTTTTGAAAACCTCCAGAATTCAGTTTTTTATTATTTTGGAATTATTGAAAAAAGAAAATTCGAATTTGGAGTCCGTTTGCTATTTATTTAAGTTCGAGGGGCAAAAAGGTCATTTCACCAAGGAAACCAAAAAGGGCAAATTGGAAATTGAGGAAAACATGAAGGATGAAGGAATTGCTGGGATTTTTTCTTCCTTTGGTCAGCCAACATAGAGGAGAAGAAGGAAGTTTGAGCAATTTAATTCCATAGTCACCCTTTTGAGCCAAAAGAATTCTTTCTTCTTTGAATCCTGATCAAGGATCACCCTCTACACTATGGGGCAAATGCGAGGAAAGATTTTCCCAAAGATCATGGAAAAATGAGTCCTAGCTCAATGATAGATACAAAGCAAATTGAGGCCCGAATAAATATGGGCTCACTCTGTCAAAGAAAAAGAAAAAGGAAAAGATGGCGAAACGAAAGCCAAGAAAAACAAAAGAAAAACACACAAAAAAAAGTGTGTGAAGAAGTATGGCAAATGAAAGCCAAAAGCAAAAAAGGAAAAAAGCGAAGTCAAAAGGAATGAAAAGTCCAAAAAGGGACAAATGCTTCAAAGAAAATCCCCCTCAGGAAATGATCCTTGATCTGATTACCCTCAAACACATATTTTGGGCTATTTATCATTTCTTTCTGAACCCTGAACTGTGACCTACATTACGTGCTTTAAAAGTCCATTTTGATCAAGCATGAATATTTAATTTGAAGGGTTTTTCCTCAGGTTTTATCCCATCTCATCAAATTATCATTTCACTAAGGAAGAATTTAGAATTCTCAAGTGCATGGTAAAACAATGAAAAAAATGAAAAAAGAAAAAAATGGAAAGAATGGGACTCTAGGGCTAAAACCCGAAAATGAGCGGTCTAGAGTAAAATGGGAATTTCCGATGCCATTTATGTTAGTTCCAATACCACAAAAGAGAAGGTCATTTTAAAAAGTGGTCATCGAGGAACATCTTGGAATTCTTGAACCTCTCAAATTGACAACTCTCATTCAGAGGAATGTCTTCAAAAACTGAAACTTTTTTTCTCCAAGATTAAACTTTTTGGTTTAAACATCCCGGCCAATCTTGATGCTTGTCAAAATGCCTTGATATGGAAACTAAAAGAATGTTGAATTTGTTTGGTTCACAATGAATTCTAGCCATCACTTGGTGAAAACCAAGATCATCGTTCTCAAAACCTTATTATTTTGCGAATGAAAACAAAGGTAAAATCACTATCCTACCACAATAGACCAACTCACATCAAATAGCAAGAAAGAAACAAGAAGCAAACAAAAGCACAATGAAGACTACTAGTTTCAGCCAAGTAGGAAAAAAAAGGAGGAAAAGAGTTTTACAAACTTTTTTTTTTTTTGTAAAAGAAAAAGAGAAGAAGAAGAAAAGCTTTTGAAAACCTTGAGATTTTAAGAAAAATACAAGAAATAAAACTTGAAAATAGATGGAAGATAATAATGAAAAAGATGGAGGAAAGCAAGCTACCTTAGTAAGCTTTCAAGAGTAAAAACCTTAAACCTTTCTTTTTCCTCCTTTCTTCTCTTCCTTTCCTTTTCTCCTTAGGATTTTTTTAACCTTTTTCTCCTCCCAAAATGGTGATAGCCGAATGAATATCAAATGAGGGCTGCAGCCCCTTTATCTTAACCCTTGGCTGAATGGCCTTGTATTTTGCCTTTGGTAATACTTTTTTCATTTCTCAAATGGTCCCCCTTCCACATGGTCATCTTTTCCTATTATTTAGGACCAAGTTTCATTCTTATTGACCAAAATGCCATGTCATGTACTCTTGTGCCCTCTCGCTATCCTACTCATCTATTTATTTAGAAATAAGCCACCTTGAGTTTTCTCTAAAATGTCCTCACTTCTTCATTTTACTACACTACTACCTTAGGTTATTTCCATACCACTCCCTCAACTTTCATTTATTTATTCTTCATCCCTCCATCATTTCCATAGAAATTTATTTTCAATTGCACCCCTCTCTACAAGTCCAAACTTTTTTTAAAATGTGTAATTTAATCCCTCAAATTTTCTATTTCTTCTTAAAATTGATTCATATCCTATTCTCTTTGTAATTGATCTCTACAAATCCATTCCTTCATTGATTCTTCCTCAAATTGAACTTTCAATTTCTTCCAATTTCAATTTTTCCTTTAAAATTGAACTTTCAATTTATTTAATTTAGTCTTGGATTTTCAATTCTTTTTCAACTTGACCTTTCTCCTTACTCTCCTTGCTATTGGACCTTTGGATCCAATTATTGATCCTTCCTCAGATTGAAGTTTTAATTTCATCCAATTTGATCATTTCCATACTTTCCTCCAAAATTGAAACTTTCAATTTGTTCAATTTTGTCCTTCCTTTTCCAATTCTTCTTCCAATTGACCTATTCTTTTATTCTTCTTCGAATTAGAATTTTAAATACCTCTATTTATTGATTATTTCTCAAATTGAACATTCAATTTCATCCAATTTGGTCATTTCCATAGTTTTCCCCAAATGAAACTTCTAATTTATTCAATTTTGTCATTCTTTTTCCAATTAATCTTCCAATTGACTTCTCATTTATCCTTCTTCGAATTGGACTTTTAAATACCTTTATTTATTGATTATTTATCAAATTGAACCTTCAATTTCATCAAATTTGGTCATTTCCATACTTTTCCCCAAAATTGAAAATTTCAATTCATTCAATTTTGTACTTCCTTTTTCAATTCATCTTCCAATTGACTTCTCCAGTCCAACTGTCTCAAATTCCATTTCCATCCTCTTTAATTTGTCCAATTTAAGCTCCTTGTCGTCAAAATTTTGCTTCTCCATCTTTAATTTCAACTTTTTGTTTTTTTCAATTTAATCCCTACACTACTTCTTTTCCAATTTTCTCTTTTATTTTCAATTGTGGCTCTCCAAATATCAAGATTGCTTCATCACCATCCAATTCTCTTTTTAAATCTTGATTTCTCAAAAGTTGACGTTTTCTGTTGATTTTGACTTTTTGGTCAACTTTGACTTTTTTACCTTTCTCGTAACCTTGATATTGCCCATTGTGTCTAATCTAAGTGTAGGGACATTAGGCCATGGAATCGAGGTAAAGTTAGGAATGAATTTAGGAGTGTGGATTAGTTGACAGAAACGTACCTTGTTTAGGAATCCGGACAAAATTAGGTGTCTACAAAACCGATTTTTGTAAAGAAATTTAAAATTAATTAAAATCCTTTTTAAAACCAATTTTAAAGTCCATGTTAAACTAGAGAAAAAACAAATGCGGGTTCGGGAGTCGGTTACGTGCAGGGAAGGTATTAGCATCCCCATAACGCCCGTATAAAATGGTACATTATTAATCATGTGTTATCTTAAGTCTCGATGAAAGTTGGTTTTGGATTTGGTATTTAAAAATAATTCCCTTTTGAAAACAATTATATTATTTGAGAATAATTCAGGATTAATTATCACAAAATTTTCTATATTTCCCGACAAACTTGGCAAAACATAGAATTTTTCCTCGTTTAAAAGTTATCCACATCATTCTCTTTTCTTTTTTTTTATATAAAAAAAAGGTATTCCGTTTCTAATGATAAAAGATGGCATCCTCTCGGGCAAACCCAGCAGAGAACTCATGAATTATTTTAACTCGAGAATATCCTTGTTTTATTAAAAAAATGTTTATTTTTATATACATTAAAACTCATTTAAATAAATATGAATATAAAAAACAAAATTAATATACAAATATAAAAGAAATGACATGAACATTAATTATCACATGGTATAAACAAGAAATTAACATAAATATCAACCATTAATATCATAAGTGAGAAAGCATTAATTAATAAATAATATAATCAAGAACATACTATAGGCAATAATTATTAGTTAACATAAACAAAATTAATATACAAATATAAAAGCAATGACACGAACATTAATTATCAAATGGTATAAACAAGAAATTAACATAAATATCAACCATTAATATCATAAGTGAGAAAGCATTAATTAATAAATAATATAATCAAGAATATACTATAAGCAATAATTATTAGTTAACATAAACAAAAAATGCACACTACTTTAGTTTTATTTATTTATTTTTTTTTTATAAAAAAAAACATTCTTTTTCATGTATTTTCTTTGTGAAATTACATAAATGACATAAGTCGGAAAATATTACTGTACTCCCCGACAAACCCGACAAAGCTTGCAAAATAATTCTTTCGCATGACACTTATATAATTCCAAGTAAAATGAAAAGTAACAAAAATAGTAAAACAATTCTCCGGCAACGACGCCAAAAACTTGTCAGATTTCACCAAGCAAGTGCATGTATCGTTAACAAATAATAAAGTGAAAAGTAGAGTATCGATCCCATGAGGAATTGTTACCAAATTCGTTAGCTACTAAAATTAAAACAATTTAATCTTATTCAAACACTTGATTAAAGGTTGATAATTAAAAATTAATAAAAGAAAATTACACGCAAAGAAGATAAGTTAAAACTTAGATTAATCACTTGAGAAAAGCCTAGGATTACAATTTCTCTCAACACTTCGTTTGAACCTCTCCTACTTTCTTAACTTGACTAATGACATTGAGTCATTAACCTAGAGTTCTTATTTATTTATAAGTATCTTCCGATGGTCTTATAAAAATATCCCTCTTAACCAATTAACTATATTCCTATGAAAATTGAATTAAAGAGAAATTCATTAAGTTTAGATTCTAAAATTGGTTACACATGACACGTAAGTATATTTCTACCCTACATACAACTCAATTCATCATAATAAATGAATCTAAAACATATGTTATTCAATCTGTCTAAAACTAAACTCCATTTTCCAAGTTGTACTTAGGTTACCAAATCAATCTAATTGGTGATCAAGAAATTAGAAGCATTAAGCACAAAATTGAATAAACAACTCAAATATCATTAAAATCAAGAAAGAGAGTAAAATAATCCAAATTACATGTTGAGTTTCATTGCAATCTTAGAAAAATAAATTTAGTTCATGCTAAATAATGAAAACAATAAATTGCTTAGTTAACCCAATCCCTTGCCTTCAAGTCTCCAAAATCTTCAAGTCTTTAAATCTCCAAAATCTCTATTGTCTCTTACAAAGTTTTGGTGGCTACTATCCTCTTAAGAAACTATGTTTATGAAAGGTAAAAGATTATATCTAATTAAGTCCTAAAAAATTCCTATTTATAAAGCTCCAAAAGCCTGGAAGGAGAAACTTCGTGCACAATTAACAAGTAAGTCTTTTTTTCTTTATTTTTTTATTTAATTATAAGTGCAGGTGCTGGCGTTGCAGCGCCAGCTTTCCAGCACTGCAGCACTGGCCTGCTGCCTGGATGCTCCTCGCTTGATTGTTGCACGCTGCTTTCCCATCTTCTTGCACTTTGTCAGCTGATTTGGATGAGAAAACATTGTGCGATTTGGGAAAATAATATACCGTTAGAAACCTTCACGAATCCGCTTCAAAAGTCAAGAAGGAAGTTTTCTTGAATAATGACTTTAAGATCATGTTTTTCTAGAAACAAGCTCCGGAGGTAAAATCTGTGCACTCTGACTCTACCATTTTCGCGCACTTTCTCAGCAAATATGGATGCCCAAATCTTATGATATTTGGGAAAATAGTATACCGTTGGAAAGATCTGAGAATCAGCTTCAAAAGTCAAGAAAGAAGTTTTCTTGAATAAGGACGGTAAGATCATGTTTTCCTAGAAACAAACTCCAAAGGTCAAATTTGTCCGTACTTTGCTTTACACCTTTTTTTGTCTTTTCGCACCTCGAAACTCCTTCCCTCTTTGGACCTATAAAAATACAAAAACACTAAAATAATAACTAATTTAAACATGAAATAAATAAATAAATGAAACTAATAAAAAAATAATTAATTTCGAATAAAACTTCAAGGACTTAGTCGATTTGAATGCACAAAATATGGTAAAATAATTCTATTTCATAGAGTTATCAATAAACTAGCTACCTTTCTCAAACACATAAACATTACCAATGCTGGAATTCCATGAGACCCAAATTCCACTCGAAAATCCTCTAACATCCACCTTAGTAGAAGAGTCAAAACGCAGTCGCCGAATAACTCTATTAGCTACCTTCCCATTTACTCTAAGTTCAGCAATGATTAACATATCCAGATTATGAGTGGTAATAAGTTCCCTTGCATGTCTTAAAAAATCCTTACTACCCTCTCCTATACAATTCCAAAGTAACTCTGACATACTAAAATAATGTAGGAAAAGATACACCAGGAATATGGTGTTAAACATCCTGCATGGGTTCAACATGATTAGTAGAATCACCCAAACCATTTGAAACAAGATCGGTAACATCACCATTTAGTGAAACAATATTTTCTTCACTTGTGACCATATGAACCCGAGACAGTGGATTCTTTAGAGGCAAAATTAAAGGACTTAAGGCTAAGAACATAAGGGCTAGATTCGACACTTTAGCAACACTTGACTTAGTTGACTGTTCGAACTCAAAAATTTTACACCATATGGTAATGAAACCTGGCCCAAAAGATTGTTAGGCCCAATCCTCGGTTCAAACTCACCCCCTAGAAGAAGAAGAACATGCATTGAAAACAAATGATTTGGCTTAATAGTTTCTTTATTCAACATTTCCACGACAGAAGTTTCCTTAACAGTTGGAAAACCTTTATTGTTTGTATTGTACACCAAATTTGAGTGTGATCTTAACACCCGATTGGCTTTGGCCTTTCCCTTATCACCGATAAATTGCTTAGTTGACCCAATCCCTTTTTTTTAACTCTAGTAGAATCTTGATTATAGGCAGAATTATCTCCATTCACATTAAAAATTGAAGCATTATCCAAGGAAGAAAATTTGTTGCCATCCTAAAATTACTCCGAATGATATCCTTTTCTTTTCATGCATTTGTCTAGTGATGCTTGTACACACCTAATTTTGTCCGGGCCCCTAAACGAGGCAAATTCTCCTTTCAACTTCCCAGAATACAAAGACTTCCACCATTCCACAGATGGGTCTCAAGACTTTATTCCGGAGGTCAACACAAAAAGTTAAGTAAAAAAAAGTCAACCCCAAAAAGTCAACCACTAAAAAAGTCAACTCTCAGTAAAAACCAAGATTCGAAGTTGAATTAAACGATGGTGAAGGAATTTTGATAATCCGAGGTCTACAATGAAAGATAGAGAGTTTGAAAGACATGTTGCAAAAATTCAGTGTAGAGAAATACCTAATTTGACAAATTTGAGGAAAAGTGCGTAAACGATCAAATTGGACGAACTTGGAGGTTCCAAATGGAATAAGATCAATAAATATGGATATTGGAAGGTCCAATTTTGAAGCGGAGTTGAAAGAAGAATTGCTTTTAAGAGAAAAAGGAAAATAAGGATTTAATCAATAAATAGGAAATTCACAAAATTTGGGAAAAACTGCAGAGATAGCCCAATTTGGTGAAATTGAAGCCCCCAGTTGATAAAGGATAAATAAATAAAAATATCCCAAGTTCCAATTTGAAGTGGATACCAAGGAAGAGCCGGTTGGAGGAAAAAATGAGAAAATTCTCAATACTGAGAAAAAGGGAAAACTAAATCGGAGAGGAATTCAGATGTAAAAATTGGGCATTTTCGGATCAACTCCAATTAAATATATAACAAAGGCAGTGGAAAAATAAAATCCGGAAAATTGGGCCGATTTGAGTAAAATCGAGGTTTCGGGGTTTAAAGGGCAATTTTGGAAAATCTGGGAAAAATAGAATCTGAGCTCAAAAAATTATGAAAACTTCTAGAACTGAGTTTTATACTTAATGGAAGGGATTGGAGAAGAAAAATCTGAAACCAGAGCTCAAATGAAAATAAAAGCAAAGTTCGGGTGCACTAATCCGAAATTCCAAGAGAAAATTCAGGGAAAAATAGAAAATGAGCTCGAAAAATTATGAAAACTTCTAGATCTGAATTTTATATTTTATGGAAGGGATTGGAGAAGAAAAATCCCGAATCGGAGCTCAAATGAAAAAAGGCTAAGTTCGGGTGCACTAATCCGAAATTCCAAGAGAAAATTCTGGGAAAAATAGGAAACGAGTTTAGAAAATTATGAAAATTTCTAGATCTGAATTTTATATTTTATGGAAGGGATTGGAGAAAAAATCAAAATCGGAGCTCAAATGAAAAAAGGCAAAGTTGGGGTGCACTAATCTGAAATTTCAAGAGAAAATTTCGGGAAAAATAGGAAACGAGCTCAGAAAATTATGAAAACCTCCATATGTGAATTTTATATTTTATGGAAGGGAGTTGAGAAGAAAAATCCAGAATCGGAGCTCAAATGAAAAAGACAAAGTTTGGGAGGCACGAAACCGAAACTTTAGAGAAAAATCCGGAAAAAATAGAGAACGAGCTCTGAAAAATATGAAAATCTACAGAACTGAGTTTTATGTTGGATGGGATAAATTGGAAAAATAAATCCGAAATTGGGGTCCATTTGCAATTAAATTAAGTTTGGGGGCCAGAATGCAATTTTATCGAAGAAACCAAAAAAAGACCATTTTGCAAATAAAAAAAGAGGAATGACTTGGAAATTTCCAGGCCATTTTTTGCCAACTACTGATTAAAGGGAGGATTGTGATCATCTTGAATCAAATGGCCAAGGTTGAATAGCAAGATGACATTTTTAAAAAGACAAGATTCTCCACTACTTTGCCTACATGGCATTTTAGGCCAATGGGAGGTCTCCAAATTGCAAAGCCATGTGAAGGCTATGAGATGATGCCAATTAAGATTAAAAATGCCACCTAGGAAGATATTCTAATAGTAAGCCATATGATCATGACAAATAGCTTAAATATTTTGTAGAGATAGGAGATAAGAATAATCTAGGTGGCATTGTTGGCCAATGAGAGGCTAGGAAACCCTTAATTTAAGGGAAGCATCATGCAGATAGGGGACAAGCACCCTAAATTTAAGGAAAGCATCATGCAAGGAGGGGACATATTTTAGCCATGTGGCAAAGATGTTGGAGGAGCATGTGAAGCATGACCAAGGGCAAAAAATAAAATAAAAGACACACACTCTCTAATATACAAAGGCAGTCGGCCAAGCCAAGAGAGAGGGGATTCATTTTTTTTCTTAAGGCATTTTCACAAGACTATTGAGAGAAAAAGAAATAAGAAAAAGAAAAGAGAGGACGAGAATTTGGAAAGCAATAGAGAGGTAACTATGACCTCCCTTCTTCTTCTTTAATATTTTTCTTTGATATTATGATTCTTTTTCTTCTCTTTTCCCATGTGATTTGTTAACTTTTTGTTGAATAAAAGGTTTTCAAATTTTTTTAACAGGTTTTCTATCCTTTATTCCTTATTCTTTATCAAATAACAAAGTTGATAAATTTTTTTTACATATTTGTTTTGCATTAGCCGAAACATAGAGGAAGTTTTTGTGCTTGTTCTTGCTTGATTATTCTTGCTTGTTTGTGTGTTCATATTTTTCAACTCATGATTGATCCATTTCCATATGAATGTGGGCTGTAAAATCATGCATTTCATGACATTTTTAACTAGCTTTTTGGCCAAGATCAACCAATGATCTCAATCCAAAAATCCCTTGCCTATACTAGTTGAAAGAGTATTAGTTTAGATTGGGTATTCTGACTTTGGATTTTTTTTTCAGTACACATATTTGGTCAAAATAAAATTATTTTTTTACCACATGCAGTAGACATTTATAGAATTCCATGTTATTTTTTTTCAAGATTTTTAGATGTTTTTATCATGGTTGGAAAAAATGGTCTTCAATATAACAATTTTTAGCTCACTGTTCTGACTTTGGTGAAAATTAGGCCAAGATATCCTTAGTCCAAAAATTAAGCTGATTTTTTCCCATGAAGATCATCATGTTCTAGGTCTACACTAATTTTTACAGAATGTTTTGAATTTGTTTAGAAGGGTAAAATTATTGTTTTTCAAAACTGGTTGTGGGAGTCAGAATTGTTTTTAAATACCAATAATTTTCTATTTTTATTAGTACACAAAGAGGGGGCTGATTTGGGACATTGGTTACTGTCTTAGGTTGATTTCCATGTCATTTCAAGAATAAAATTTGATTTTTTAAAAGTCGGGTCAAGTGTGGTCAACCTGGGGTTCAAAACTAGGAAAAATTAGAGCCTTTTTGGAGACGTTTCGGCTATGGCTTTATTTCCATCCCAAAAATTCCAATTTTTTAATATAAGCCCAAAGTCTTTTGGTTTTGAAAATCCAATTTAAGTTTCTTTCAAAGATAGTCGGATACCTTTTCAGGTATACGGGTCCTTACTTCATGAAAGAAATACACCTTCATGCATTGCATGTTTTAAAATGTTTTTTTTTTTTTAATTTGACATAAAACGTATGTTTCGGTTTCCTAAACATTTGGCGAGAATTAGTTCCTAATCTTTTTCGGGATGCTGGGGAGGTTAGGAAATTGTTCAACGCACGTGTTTATGGAATTGAAAGATATTCAATTTTGTTTTATTCAGAATCATATAAATGTCATAAGAAAGAAATAATTTTCCAAGCTTTGCCGAGTTTGTCGGAGAGTGTGGTAATATTTTTTGATATATGCTATTTGTATGATTCCTCACATGAAAATTCCATGTTCATTAATATTCCATGTTGATGTCATTTTATATTCATGTTGCCATGTCTAGCATGCCATGTCATTCATTCATGTGCCATGTCATTCATATGCCATGTCATCCATTCACAAGCTATGTCATTCATTCATATGCCATGTCATCTATTCACATGCCATGTCATTCATATGCCATGTTGTCTAGGTCATGCCATGTCATCTAGATTATGTCATGTCACCCATTCATATGCCATGTCATCCATTCACATGCCATGTCATCTAGATTATGCCATGTCATCCATTCACATGCCACGTCATTCACTCATATGCCATGTCGTCCATTCACATGTCATGTCATCTAGGTCATGCCATGTAATTCATTCATATGCCATGTCATCCATTCACATGCCATGTCATCTAGATTATGCCATGTCATTCATTCACATGCCATGTCATTCATGCACACACCATGTCATGCCATGTCATTCACTCATATGCCATGTCATTCAGTCACATGTCATGTCATTTAGTTTATGCCATGTCATTCATTCATGAGTCATATCATTCATATGCCATGTCTTTGATTCATATTCCATGCCATTTATTCTTTTGGCTATGTGATTTAAATTTTGTCATGTTATAATAAATTGATTGTATGCCATGTTAATTATGCATGTTATACATTCATTTTTAATGATAATTTATACATTCATGATCATTTAAATTTTTGAAAATTGATATTTTTTAATAAAATAAGGCAACATCCCCGAGTTATTATAATTCATGGATTCTCTTCCGGGTTGCCGGGGGGAGTCTTCATCAACTATATTAAAGAAGGAATACCCTTATAAAAGAGGATAATGCAGAGATTTCCAAAAACAATAAAAATTCTATATTTTTGCCGGTTTGCCGGGGAATATAGAAAATTTTTGCAATAACAAATTCTAGATCATTTTTGTAGACACCTAATTTTGTCCGGACCACTAAACAGGTATGTTTTCTTCCCATATTGATGTTCCCAAGTGTAAAAAGACTGTTTTCATCCTGCAGGTGGTACTCCGAGACTTAGTTTAAGAGGGCGAGCACAAAAAATCAAACTTGAAAAAAGTCAACCCCGAAAAAGTCAACCCCGAAAAAGTCAACCCCAGAAAGTCAACTACTGAAAAAGTCAACCCACTTTCAAAATCAAGATTTTAAGTTCAATTGAAAAATGGCGAAAGAATTTTGATAATCCGAGGTCTACATTGAAAGATATGGAGTTCGGAAGTTGGGATTTGGAGATTCAGTAGAAAGGAAACCCTAATCCGAGAAATTTGGGGAAAAGTGCTTAAACGATCAAACTGGTCGAAATTGAAGGTTCCAAATGAAAGATAAGCACTGACTACGGGTAATGGAGAAGTCACTTGCAAGAAAAACCGAAAAAAAAGTCAATCCGGGAGAAAACCGAGAATTAGGGTTTTTAGTGGATTTCGGTGAAATCGGGAAGAATCACAGAAATGGCCCGACTTGGTAAGACCAAAGCCCCCAATGGATGAGGAATGATTAAAAAGGATGGCCCAAGGCTCAGATTGAAGAAAATCTGAAAATCGGACTTGTTTTGAGCAAAACCGGGTTTCGGAGGTTAAAGGGTAAAATTGGAAAAATTTGGGAAAAATAGCAAATGGACTCCGAAAATTATGGAAAATTTGTCAATCTCATTCTTAAATCATTTGAAAGAGATTGGAGAAAGAAAATCTTGATTCCGAGTTCGTTTGCAAAGTGGCCAAATCTCAGGCTTCTTATGCAGTAATTCAAAAAGATAAATCCCGGAAAAATAGCAAATGGACTCCAAAAATTCTGAAATTTGGCAAATCTCATTTTTAAATTATTTGGAAGAGATTGGCGAAAGAAAATCTTGATTCCGAGTTCGTTTGCAAAATGGCCAAATCCCGGGCCTCCTGTGCAGTAATTCAAGCCGATAAATCCCAAAAAAATACCAAATGAGCTCCAAAAATTATGAAAACTTCCAGATCACACTTTTTAATTATTTTGAAGAGATTTGTGAAGAAAAATCTTGATTTGGAGCTTGTTTAAAAAATGGTAAAATGTAGGGGCATAAAAGGGCATTTTTGGGAAGAAAAAATCCAAATAAATAGCAAACGGACTCGGATAATTTTGAAAACTTCCAGAACTCAATATTTTATTATTTTGGAAGTATTAAAAAAATAAAAATTGAATTTGGAGTCTGTTTGATATTTATTTGCATCCGGGGGGCAAAATGGTCATTTCACCCAAGCAACCGAAAAGGGCTTTTTTGGCCCTTCAAAAAAATCAGAGTTGGGCTGGAAAAGAGAAGTGCTGGCCTGCCCAAGCCCAAAGGAAGGAGGAAGCTTGATTTTTTTTTTTTCAATCAAGTGGTTAAAAATCAAGAGTTAGTTAACCATTCTCTTTGATCAAGCCATGGTGATTAAACCACATAGGTTAAGAAAGATGTCAACATTATTTTTGCATAGCTGTAATTTGAGAGGGCTGAGATGCTAATCTAAAGGTGGTAATTTCATGACTTTTCATCTTGAATTATTGGCCATTTGATGGAAATTAGGTTACACAAAAATGACAACATCTTGGAGGCTATATAACCATGCATTAAGGCTAGCCCTAAGGGAGGGAGGCAGATTTTGGTTTCTTCTTTTCCATTTTGGCTGATTTCTCTTAGTTTTTCTTAGTTTTTATCTTCTTGGTTGAGAGCAAAAAAAGAAAAGTTTAGAAATAAAGGAAAGTTTGAAGAGAAAAGCTTGAAATATTAGCTTCTTGAGGTTGCTCTTGAGCACCAACTCTTGCACTTTCATTTTCTATTCTTGTTTTTTGCTATTTTAATCTCTACTTGGTGAGTTTTCATTTTAAAATAATGTTTCTTGTTCTTCCTTCATTTCCTTTCTTAAGTATATTTTTTTTACATTTTGTTTTTACAATAAACTCACCATGGCCAAATGGCCTACATTATTTATTTTAAGTTGTTGTTTCAATTCATTTTACCATATTGTTTATGCTATTTTCTTTGTTTTTGATGTTTTAAGTGTTATGTTATTTCATGTTCTTAAGTTATATTTAATTTGGTTGCTTTGTTTGTTGCCATTTATGTCTTAGATATCATGTTTTTGCATTTTTAATTTTCTGTTTTCATGTTGTTTAAATTTGAGCATGTTTTAGAGTTAGCATATTAAGTGTTTGTGAAAATGCTTGTGTGATTCTTTGCATGATTCTTGTTTTATATCTTAGTGAGCATGTTTTAGATTTGGTATATTAGGTGTTTGTGAAAATGCTTGTGTGATTTTTGTGTTATGACTTAGTTTTCCATGCTAGCATACCAAGTGTTTGTGAAAATGCCATGCTTGTTGGAGCTTGGGGCCATTTGGCTACTCCATGTGTTTTGCATTGTGTGTTGTATTTTTTGTCATGCTAGTTGTTAGGTTTTTGCATTTGCATGATATTTGGTTGGATTTTTGAATTAAGCATGCCTTGTGTTTGTGAAAATGCCATGCATGTCTTAGGTCTAGGTTACATTAAATGCCATGCAAGTTCATGTTAGGTCTAGGCCATATTATTTATGTCATGCATTTTCCTTACATTTAGGTTTAGATCCATGCATTTCATGCATTATGTTTGCTGCATTGTTTCATGCATTTCATGTTCATGCCACTTGAATAATGACTTGAGCCAATTAATGGTTCAAAGTCATGCTCTCTTGAGCACACTTGTGGAAAATTAAGTTTGTCAAATTGATTATTCTACCTTTGTGATTTTTTTTACTTAGCCAATTTTTATCTAACTTTCAAAAAGTACTAGCTACTGCTTTCAAGTCATTTTATGAGTTTCAAATATTTTTATTTTTATTTTTAAATGATTTTATCAAAGACAAAAAAAATGTGTTGGCAAAGCAGTTTTTTTTCCACCCAAAACTCGTACATCTCCGATTTTTCTGGGAATTCATCTTTGATCAGAAAATTAAGCCAATTGTTTCTCGTGTAGTTTTAAATGTCGTGAGTCTCCAGTATTTTTTTCAGAATTTTTGGAATTTTTTAAAATAGGGTAAAAAATCGTGGATTAAAACTGGACAGTGGAGTCAGAATTGAATTTAAAGAAAAACAAAGCAGTTTTTTTTCCTCCAAAAACTCGTACATCTCTGATTTTTCTGGGAATTCATCTTTGATTCGAAAATTAAGCCGATTTTTTTCGTGTAGTTTTACATGTTCTGAGTTTCCAGTATTTTTTTTAGAATTTTTGGAATTTTTAAAAATAGGATAAAAATTCGTGGATTAAAACTGGACAGTGGAGTCAGAATTGAATTTAAAAAAAAAACAATTTTCTGTTTTGGTTAATTTACTTAGAGTGGGCTGATTAGAAGGGTTAGCTACTGACTTAGGGTAATTTCTAAGCCTTTTCAAACTCTAAAAATGGTTTTTCACGTCCCGGGTTAAGGGTAGTCAAGTCCGGATTTTTTAAACTTAGGAAATTAGAGCCATTTTAAAGAAATTAGCCCAGTTTTTATTTTTAATTCAAGCTTTTCAAAATTGTTTTCAAACAATCACAAAGTATTTTGGTTTTAGAATATTTAATTTGACATATTTTCCTAAGGTAGCCGGATATCTTTTTAGATATACGGATTTCCTTAATTAAAGGAAAAAAATACATTTCATGCATTGCATTTTTATATTCATGCATTTTATATAATATGTGATTCTTGCTATAATAATTTCTATGATATTGTTGTTATTTTGATTTATATTTTTTGATGTTACATGGTTTATTATATGGTTTCGAATATTTCATGATATCCTATGCTTTTATTTAGTTATCTTTATTTAGCATATACGTATTCATTTATTTTAAATGTTTTCAAAAGATAATGGTTTTCAATAAAAATAAAGATATTCCCGAGTTAAAATAATTCATGAGTTCTCTACCGGGTTTGCTGGAGGGAATATCATCAATTATCATTAATAAAGGAATATCTTTCTTTCAAAAAAGAGAATGATTCGGAAAGTTTTCCAAAACTAATAAAAATTTCTATATTTTGCCACGTTTGTTGGGGAATATAGGAAAATTTTGAATTTATAAATTCTGAATCATTTTCAATAAAAAAAATGAAATTATTTTTCTTTAAATTGGGAATTAACTTGAAATACTAAATTTAAAACCAACTTTTTATCGAGACTTGAGATAACACACGATTAATAAGGTACCGATTTATATGGGCGTTGTGGGGGTGCTAATCCTTCCCCGCACGTAACCGACTCCCGAACCCGCTTCTTTGATTTCTCTGGTTTAAAACGCAGACTTGAAATTGGTTTTTAAAATGTTTTAATTAATTTTTAAAATATTTTATAAAATCGGTTTTAATAGGTGGCCGATCACACCTAGCTAAAAAAGATTGGTGGCGACTCCATGTCTTTTTTAAGGTCATTTTCAAAACCTTCATTTTTCTAGAGGAATTAAGTCGACTTTTTCTCGATTTTTTTTAATGTCACGCCTAACGAATAATAAAGTCTTGCGATGAGACTCGTCGTTATTTTTTTTTTTAGGTTGCGACAGCTTGGCGACTCCACTGGGGAAATATTAGAGAGTCAGGCCTAGAATTAGTCGTGTGTTATCAAAGTCTCGGTTTTGTTGGTTTAATTGGTATTTGATTTTAATTCCCACATTTTTTTAATAAGGAGAATTTTGAAAATAATAAATTGTTTTTAAATATGTTCATACTCATGTGCATGCATTTTATTTTTGTTCTCTAGTTATTTAAGGTTGTATATTATAATTGCTTGTTGGTTAATGCGTTACACTATTCTTGAATGTTTTAATTGCTAGGGCATTTAGAATAAGGTTTGTAGAATAGGTGGTGAAAGGTTTATTATTCCTCTACACACACTACACGTGCATTTGCATAACATGAATCCTATACCCGGGTTCCGTCCTTTTAAGTGGGAGTAAAGTAACTACGCCTTCGTGATTGATCCTCCGTATGGGCTAGTGAAACACTTTCGGAGTATAAAGTACCTAATGCCTTCGTGATGATCCTCCGCATGGGCATAGGAAAATATACTCTAACGAATTGAACCCGCTTTTATCAGGGTGCCTTACTAGCCTTCACCGGCGACAGTGAGGAACAATTCGGAGCCTTAGAACCGATTCACCCTCATATAGTGAACCTAGGCGAAGCCATGCCGGATTTCCGTTAGATATACCGAAAATAGGAACACATAGAGGGACAGTTCTAAACCTTTTGTTACCTATTTTACACTCCGAATAAGTGTGGTAGATCGGGCAACGATGTACGTACATCGCCCGTAATAAATGTGATACTCCGCCTCGAAGACATCGAGATGCCTAAATAAGCAGATATTGCTGGGGCAGATGTTCATTAGCTGTTTTTTTTTTTTTAAAAAAAAAAAAAAATCTTTTTTCAAGCATTTTGCATGTTGCACATTTCATACATGTGTGAATAGAGCATGTACATTTTTGGTTGTGTTATTGATCTCATTCTTTGCAATAAACAGTTGGTAATTTCATTTGATGATTTCATAAAACCGGTAGTGTCACATGAACATTTGCATATGGTACCATAGTGGGATCCACCCTGAAATTCTTTTGAAAATAATGTGATTGGTTTTTCATAAATAAAAAAAAAACACAAAAAAAAAAGCATGTTAAAAAAAAATCATAAATAAGGAGGCAAATCTTTCATAATGAGATTTTTGAATAATCAAGATTTAGGTCCCACCAATTTCGTGTAATCATTGGTTAATTTATTTTTGTCATTTTGACATCGTGTTACAGTCATAACATGCATGTATCATTTTGACATCATAGCATGCATGGTCATTCATTGTAGGACACGTTTATGACATGCATAGTCATTATCTGTATATACCTGGCATTAAATTGCATCCATAGCATACATAGTCATCATAATTTCTCTGTATATGTTCATGCATTAATCATCAATTTATTCATGCACATAGGAATAGAGCGTGTACATTCATAATCTTAATCTCATGACATTTTCATTTGCATGAAAGGGGTTCGAGATATGAGGAATGAATCGGAGGAACGATTGGGTGCTTTGGAACGCAATCAAGATGAATATGGACATGAAATTCGAGAGGTGAAGGAACAACTTGCCAAATTGCTGAAAATGGTTGAGGATATGGGTAACAGTAAAGGTGAACTTTTTCAGGGCTTCGCATCATCTTCGGATCAACCAAAACCATTAGGTCCAGAACATACAATCCTTGCTGGATCCTGCACTTGTCAATGCCACAAAGGTTGCAATCCTGATGAAATTGTGGACAAAATCATGAAAATAATTAAACCTGAAAGCCTGATACCAAAGACAGAAACCTCGAATCCAGTACCATACCTGCAAACTGTTCTAGGTCCAAACTAGTATCCCCACCCTACTATGGTCCAATCGTCCATTGGGACGACCACTACGGGATTCCTGAATCCGACTCCATCGTTACCAACTACCAGTTCATACTATTTCCCTCATCAATCACCTTATCCAGTACCTGAGATAGGAACCTCGAGCTATGTACAACCTCCAAAGGCCCCGTGTCCAAATCCATACCCTTACCATGCTGTTCCGCCACATCCCCATGTAAACACTCCGGTTCGAACCTTAGTGCTACCACCAAGTGCCCCAACTCCTAGGCCATGTGTGACTAAGAAACGATCCCAGAATAAGACCCAAATGCATTTTGATCCCATTCCAATCAGCTACCAAGAGCTCCTCCCTATACTGATCCAAAATCACATGGTTGCCTGTGTCCCATTGAAACCCCTGTTACCACCATATCCAATATGGTATAATCCAAATGAAAGATGTGATTATCACTGTGGAATTGTTGGCCATAGCATCAAAGATTGTATAGCAGTCAAAAGGAAAGTGCAAGCTCTCATAGATGCCAAGTGGTTGGATCCAACGACACTGATTGATAAAGGACTGGGAAAACGCCATTAGGATTGGGAGATTTACAGCATTGAAGTGGAAAGACTTCGGTCTTATATGATGTAATAGGATTTCACTTTTTCAGTAGCCGGCTCTTATAGCCTTAGGATGCTAGGAAGAATAAAGTGCTTGTAAAGACAGTTTTAACTACTGCTCAAATTTTGTAAAACATGGTTTATACCATTGTGAACATTGATATGGGAATGAATTGAGTATGCTTCAAATTTATAAGATGTTGATGATTAAGTTCCTCCGATTCTTATTTCCTCCGTGATATCTTCCCCTTTGCATTTTGCATCCCATCAATTATTTGTCAGGTTGCATTCATAACAAACATAGTCAGCATAATTTCTTTGTATATGTTCATGCATTAATTTGCTTATTACATACATCATGTTAGCATTAGGTCGCATTCATGACACACATGGTTAGCATGATTTTCTTTGTATATACTCTATATCAATCATTCATTGTTTGCATGTATCATAATTGACACCGTGTTGCATTCATAGGATATATGATCATTCATTGGGAAACATGCTAAAATGCACATGATCAGTCATTGCATATATCCATGTGTTGATTTGTTTATTCTTTGTTTGCAACATGTTGGCATTGTGATTGCATTTATCACATATATGGTCAGCATGTTTCCATTGTACATATCCATACATCATATTGTTTAGGCTTCACATGCATCAAATTGCATTCATGGCTCATTCATCATGACATACATTTGGGGGAAATAAAATAGAAGTTGTCTTGGCTTTAGGAGTCTTTGAAAGAATTTCCATTTCAAATCAGAAGAAGTACTGAGTACACTTTTAATACAGGCCGGTGCTATGGAGGATGAACAAGTTGCCCGAATGGAAAAAATGGAAAGGGAACAGAGAGAATTGCGAGAACAGCTAGCAAAATCTCAAGCAGAATCTAAGGATCAGATGACTAAACTGATGGAGCTAATGTCTGCTGTAATCAAGGGAAAAGGATACACCGAAAACTTTGTCGCCGGAGAAGGGTTAGAGGTACAAAAGGGCCAAGATGAGGTAGCAATAAGTGATGCCCAGAACACTGTTAACCCCGTCAATGTCCTAAAATCAGATGATCCGGCTGAACAGGCAAAGTTGAAAAGGGTTGCAGTAAATGAGGTTGAGTTGGCAGATTTCCAAGGGAAATATCAGTTGTTAGATGAAAGGCTCCGGGCAATAGAAAGAAAAGATGTATTCGGGAGTGTGGAGGCGAAAGAACGATGCTTGGTCCTCGATTTAGTCATTCCTCCTAAGTTCAAGATCCCTGACTTTGTGAAATATGACGGGACGACCGATCCATCAGCCCATATCACTATGTTCTGCCGAAAGATGACAAGTCAGATAGATAATGATAAGCTTTTGATTCACTGCTTTCAGGATAGCCTCAGCGGGTCCGCAATTAGGTGGTATAGTCAGTTGAGCAAGGATCAGATTCGCTCTTGGAATGATTTGGCTGGGGCTTTTCTAAACCAGTACAAGCATATGACCGACAAGACACTTGATCGTCTCACTTTGCAAAATATGGAGAAAAAAGCTACTGAGAGCTTCAAAGAATATGCACAACGGTGGATGAGCCTGGCTTCCCAAGTACAACCGCCCTTGACACAAAAGGAAATCACTATCCTTTTTGTGAATACACTGCACGCCCCGTACTATGACAGACTTGTCGGCAATGCTTCGAAGAATTTTGCGGACATGGTAATTTCAGGGGAGATGATTGAGAATGCTATCAAGAATGGGAAACTTGAAAGAGAAGGAACATCCAATACCGAGAGAAATAAGGCACCAAGAAAGAAAGAGGAAGATGTCCAAACTATGGAAGATTTCATCCCATATTCCCAATTTCCCTCATACCAATCATGTTACCCTACTGAGGTATCTCCAAGCCTTTATCCTTACCTACCTACCCAAACACCTAATCCTATACCAGCCCTTGCAACAAGGCCTACTTCTAGAAAACGACCACGAGAAAATCAAGAAAGAATTCCAATCCCCATCCCTGACTTACTGCCATTACTAATAAAGAATCAGTACCTTACCCCGGTACCTTTGAAAATAGCTCCGAATCCATCAGCAAGGAGTTATGACCCTGACAGCAAGTGTGATTATCACCTAGGGGTAGTTGGGCATTCAACTGAAAAATGCAGACAACTGAAGGAAATGATTGAAAGTTTTATCCGTGATGGTATTTTGACACCGGAGCTTATCGATCAATGGAAGGCCACTTAGCCCTAAATCAATTTCTTTCAGGGTTTTAGGGGGAGAATTACTACCTTTGAAGGATGTCAATAGGAGCATTTTTGACGCATGTAGTTTTATACACTGTGATGATGAAAGCACTTGTCTCATGTTAACATCTACATGAATTAAATGAATTTTAAATGCTTTGTGTTTGTTGTGTTTTAAATAAACGTGAATTTACAAAAACAAGCATTAAGGAAGTTTTAATAATGGATAGTCTCAAGAAGATTGATGATCAGTGTTAGAAATGACCCAACACCACCCCCCTCTTTTTTGGGCTTCTCTATACCTAAACCTTGAATCAATAACACTTGAAAGACCTAATGCTTCAAGGAAAAATGAATGAAAAAAGAGAACCATTGTCATTGCAAAATAAGCAAGGATGTAAATCCTAGTCTAGGCTATGAACAAAGGAACAAACTTTTTGAAATTTTTTGAATTCCTTGAAAATCAAACAAATGAGACATTCTTTCAAGAATCCAGATTTTGATAATTTGGTGTGTGTCAGGATTGTGCTAAAACCATTCATGACCTTTCCCAATGACCACAAAACACTAATTGCCCAGACATCACTTCATGATTGACACCTTGGGGCACAATGATTAAACTAGATTATCCCTTGTCCCAGAGAAAACCTGCTTTTGGGTCATGTTTTCCTTGTCTCTTCAAAGAACTCAGATTGGAAACTCAGCCTTTTCAAAACAGACCTAGACTTGCCATGTTCCTCGTTGATACAAATTCGCATGGATAATCAAATTGGGGCATCATATGTGGAAATGATGGATACATAGTGAAGAAGGATGGGCTAATGCATGAATCATTGGGGGCATGCGACGAAAAAAACAAAAAAAAAAAGAAAAAGAAAAATCATGATATCATGCATATGAGAATTCGGATGATTCCAAAGTGCAAAATGAAATTCTGAATATCTATTTCCCCTGAGGATTGCTTTTCAATGAGAATATTTGGGCTTGATATGATGAATGGCCATCTTTCATATCCATTTCACAAGAAAAAAATTATTATCCATAGTCACCCCTTTTGAGCCAAAAGAATTCTTAATTCTTTGAACCCTGATCAAGGAATACCCTCTACACTGGGGGGCAAATGCGAGGAAAGATCTTTTCAAAGATCATTGAGAAATGAGTGACAGCTCAGGGACAGACACAAAGCAAATAGAGCCCCGAATAAATACGGGCGCACTATGTCAAAGAAAAAAAGAAGAGGAAAAGATGACGAAATGAAAGCCAAGAAAAACAAACAAAAAACAAAATAAAAAAATGTGTGTGAAAGACATGGCAAATTGAAAGCCAAAAGCAAGGAAGAAAAAGAGCAAAATCAAAAAGAAAGAAATGTCCAAGAAGAGACACATGCTTCAAAGAAAATCCTCTTCAAGAAAGGATCCTTGATCTGATTACCCTCAAACACATATTTTGGGCCTATTTATCCTTTCTTTCTGAATCCTGAGCCATGGCCTACATTACGTGCTTTAAAAGTCCATTTTGATCAAGCATGAATGTTTAATTTGAAGGGTTTTCCTCAGATTTTATCCCATCTTATCAAATTCTCATGTCACTAAGGAAGAATTTAGAATTCTCAAGTGCATGGTAAAAAAAAAAAAAGAGAAAAATTGAAAAGAATGGGACTCTAGGGCGAAAACCCAAAAAAACGGGCGGTCTAGAGTAGAATGGGAATTTTCGATGCCATCGATAATAGTGCCGATACCCCAAAAGAAAAGATCTTATTAAAGGAGTGGTCATCGAGGAACATCTAGGAATTCCTGAACCCCCCAAATTGTCAGCTCTCATTCGGAGGATTGTCTTCAAAAACTGAAACTTTGTTCCCAAGATTAAACTTTCCGGTTTAAACATCCCAGCCAATCTTGATGCTTGACAAAATGCCTTGATATGGAAACTAAAAGAATGTTGAATTTGTTTGGTTCTCAATGAATTCATGATTTATAAAACCTGTTCCATTTGTGAGCCTAGAAGGGATATACATTTTTGTCATGAAGTTTTCCTGGAAAAGCCAGAATCTTGTTATACCAAGCCTTGCCAATCCAGTTGAAAAAACCCAGATTGATACTTAGAGAAATTTCTAACAATGATCATCAGTCTCCAAAAGATTTGTACATCACACATTGTGGGGTTAATATTTTTTGTTCAGAAGTTTTCAAAATGCGAAAACAAATAAAAAGATTTTTTTGAAATACCCATTTTGATGTTGGCATGAGACAAGGATTTTTCTAACTCAAAGGTGTAGAACTGCCAGGATAGGTCTTGACTTCCAGATATGAGAAGAAGAAATAGAACCCGGTTCAGATCTCTGTTGATGAAAGTTTGAAAAACTGTTGGGGCAAAGAGAATAGCCAAAATGAATTGAAGATATACTCTGATTTGAAGAGGAAAAATGAATTTGAAAGGCTAAGACAAAGTCTAGAAAAACAGCCGGGGGCACTTGCATCACTCATGAGCACTCATCTCTTTATCGAGCTTTTGCATCTGCACAGTGTCGGCAAGCATTTGCATCATTCATGGGTATTTGCATTGGCATTATTCCATAAGCATCTGTATTTTACCTTTACATTTACATTCTTCATGGAATTCGTATTTGTGTCATCTCAAGCAATTGCATCATTTCTAGAATCATTGCATTTTCATTACTGTGTGGTAATTGTAGTTACACCATTCATAAACCAGTTACATGAACACAATTAGTAGGGGCATCTGCATCATGAAACATGGGCATCAATCCAAGTCATTTACATTTGCATTAAAGACATTTGCACCAGTTTAAGTCATTTCGTGTCTTATTCAACACCTGCATCTGCATCAAAAAGCATTCGCATCTTCTCAAAATCGTTAGGGTAATTTTCAACAATTCTTCAAAGAACATTTTTAAGACCTCCGGGCATAATTTTTCAAATCACAGGTAAGACCTCCGGGCAATATCTTTAAGACCTCCGGGCAACATCTTTAAGACCTCCGGGCATAACTTTTTTCAGGGGTAAGGCCTCCGGGCACTATTCTTAAGACCTCCGGGCATCATTTTTAAAGTCGCATACAGCGCATTTTTTCCAAATTATGGGTAAGGCCTCCGGGCACCATTCTTAAGACCTCCGGGCATCATTTTTAAAGTCGCATACAGCGCATTTCTTCCAAATCACGGGTAAGGCCTCCGGGCACCATTCTTAAGACCTCCGGGCATCATTTTTAAAGTCGCATACAGCGCATTTCTTCCAAATTATGGGTAAGGCCTCCGGGCATCATTTTTAAAGTCGCATACAGCGCATTTCTTCCAAATCACGGGCATCATTTTTAAAGTCGCATACAGCGCATCTTTTTCAAATCACAGGTAAGACCTCTGGGCACCAATTTTTAAGACCTCCGGGCACCATTTTAAGACCTCCGGGCATAATTTTTCAAATCACAGGTAAGACCTCCGGGCAACATCTTTAAGGCCTCCGGGCATAACTCTTTTTTTCAGGGGTAAGGCCTATGGGCACCATTTTTAAGACCTCCGGGCAACATCTTTAAGACCTCCGGGCATTATTTTTTTTAGGGGTAAGACCTCCGGGCACTAATTTTTAAGACCTCCGGGCATAATTTTTTTCAAATCATAGGTAAGACCTCTGGGCAACATCTTTAAGACCTCCGGGCATAACTTTTTTCAGGGGTAAGACCTCCGGGCACCAATTTTTAAGACCTCCGGGCATAATTTTTCAAATCACAGGTAAGACCTCCGGGCAACATCTTTAAGACCTCCGGGCATAACTTTTTTCAGGGGTAAGACCTCCGGGCACCAATTTTTAAGACCTCCGGGCACCAATTTTTAAGACCTCCGGGCACCATTTTAAGACCTTCGGGCACCAATTTTAAAGCCCTTCGAGCATAAATTTTTCTTTTGAAATCGAATTCATTCCCTTAAGACGAATCGAGCCTTGTTTAGGCAGGGAATTCAATTTAAGGACAAAATCTTCAATTTATTGTTTTTAAAAAAAAAAAATGAAAAAAGAGAAAATAGAAAAAAAAATAATAATAAAAAAAAATAAAAAAAAATAAAAAAAAATAAAAAAAAGGAAAAAAGAAAAAAAGAAGAAAGAAGAATAAAATGAAAAAAATGAAAAATAGAAAATGAAAAAAATTAAAATGAAAAAGAAACCCCTTTCCATTTCCTTCACATGTGATGTCACTGACCGTACAAAATTAGTGTCGGTTTATCTTTGCCTGATTCCTGATTCTCAGCAATAGCCAAAGAGGGGCAGCTGTAGACACCTAATTTTGTCCGGACCACTAAACAGGTATGTTTTCTTCCCATATTGATGTTCCCAAGTGTAAAAAAACTGTTTTCATCCTGCAGGTGGTACTCCGAGACTTAGTTTAAGAGGGCGAGCACAAAAAATCAAACTTGAAAAAAGTCAACCCCGAAAAAGTCAACCCCGAAAAAGTCAACCCCAAAAAGTCAACTACTGAAAAAGTCAACCCACTTTCAAAATCAAGATTTTAAGTTCAATTGAAAAATGGCGAAAGAATTTTGATAATCCGAGGTCTACATTGAAAGATATGGAGTTCGGAAGTTGGGATTTGGAGATTCAGTAGAAAGGAAACCCTAATCCGAGAAATTTGGGGAAAAGTGCTTAAACGATCAAACTGGTCGAAATTGAAGGTTCCAAATGAAAGATAAGCACTGACTACGGGTAATGGAGAAGTCACTTGCAAGAAAAACCGAAAAAAAGTCAATCCGGGAGAAAACCGAGAATTAGGGTTTTTAGTGGATTTCGGTGAAATCGGGAAGAATCACAGAAATGGCCCGACTTGGTAAGACCAAAGCCCCCAATGGATGAGGAATGATTAAAAAGGATGGCCCAAGGCTCAGATTGAAGAAAATCTGAAAATCGGACTTGTTTTGAGCAAAACCGGGTTTCGGAGGTTAAAGGGTAAAATTGGAAAAATTTGGGAAAAATAGCAAATGGACTCCGAAAATTATGGAAAATTTGTCAATCTCATTCTTAAATCATTTGAAAGAGATTGGAGAAAGAAAATCTTGATTCCGAGTTCGTTTGCAAAGTGGCCAAATCCCGGGCTTCTTATGCAGTAATTCAAAAAGATAAATCCCGGAAAAATAGCAAATGGACTCCAAAAATTCTGAAATTTGGCAAATCTCATTTTTAAATTATTTGGAAGAGATTGGCGAAAGAAAATCTTGATTCCGAGTTCGTTTGCAAAATGGCCAAATCCCGGGCCTCCTATGCAGTAATTCAAGCCGATAAATCCCAAAAAAATACCAAATGAGCTCCAAAAATTATGAAAACTTCCAGATCACACTTTTTAATTATTTTTAAGAGATTGGTGAAGAAAAATCTTGATTTGGAGCTTGTTTAAAAAATGGTAAAATGTAGGGGCATAAAAGGACATTTTTGGGAAGAAAAAATCCAAATAAATAGCAAACGGACTCGGATAATTTTGAAAACTTCCAGAACTCAATATTTTATTATTTTGGAAGTATTAAAAAAATAAAAATTGAATTTGGAGTCCGTTTGATATTTATTTGCATCCGGGGGGCAAAATGGTCATTTCACCCAAGCAACCGAAAAGGGCTTTTTTGGCCCTTCAAAAAAATCAGAGTTGGGCTGGAAAAGAGAAGTGCTGGCCTGCCCAAGCCCAAAGGAAGGAGGAAGCTTGATTTTTTTTTTTTTCAATCAAGTGGTTAAAAATCCAGAGTTAGTTAACTCTTTGATCAAGCCATGGTGATTAAACCACATAGGTTAAGAAAGATGTCAACATTATTTTTGCATAGCTGTAATTTGAGAGGGCTGAGATGCTAATCTAAAGGTGGTAATTTCATGACTTTTCATCTTGAATTATTGGCCATTTGATGGAAATTAGGTTACACAAAAATGACAACATCTTGGAGGCTATATAACCATGCATTAAGGCTAGCCCTAAGGGAGGGAGGCAGATTTTGGTTTCTTCTTTTCCATTTTGGCTGATTTCTCTTAGTTTTTCTTAGTTTTTATCTTCTTGGTTGAGAGCAAAAAAAGAAAAGTTTAGAAATAAAGGAAAGTTTGAAGAGAAAAGCTTGAAATATTAGCTTCTTGAGGTTGCTCTTGAGCACCAACTCTTGCACTTTCATTTTCTATTCTTGTTTTTTGCTATTTTAATCTCTACTTGGTGAGTTTTCATTTTAAAATAATGTTTCTTGTTCTTCCTTCATTTCCTTTCTTAAGTATATTTTTTTTACATTTTGTTTTTACAATAAACTCACCATGGCCAAATGGCCTACATTATTTATTTTAAGTTGTTGTTTCAATTCATTTTACCATATTGTTTATGCTATTTTCTTTGTTTTTGATGTTTTAAGTGTTATGTTATTTCATGTTCTTAAGTTATATTTAATTTGGTTGCTTTGTTTGTTGCCATTTATGTCTTAGATATCATGTTTTTGCATTTTTAATTTTCTGTTTTCATGTTGTTTAAATTTGAGCATGTTTTAGAGTTAGCATATTAAGTGTTTGTGAAAATGCATGTGTGATTCTTTGCATGATTCTTGTTTTATATCTTAGTGAGCATGTTTTAGATTTGGTATATTAGGTGTTTGTGAAAATGCTTGTGTGATTTTTGTGTTATGACTTAGTTTTCCATGCTAGCATACCAAGTGTTTGTGAAAATGCCATGCTTGTTGGAGCTTGGGGCCATTTGGCTACTCCATGTGTTTTGCATTGTGTGTTGTATTTTTTGTCATGCTAGTTGTTAGGTTTTTGCATTTGCATGATATTTGGTTGGATTTTTGAATTAAGCATGCCTTGTGTTTGTGAAAATGCCATGCATGTCTTAGGTCTAGGTTACATTAAATGCCATGCAAGTTCATGTTAGGTCTAGGCCATATTATTTATGTCATGCATTTTCCTTACATTTAGGTTTAGATCCATGCATTTCATGCATTATGTTTGCTGCATTGTTTCATGCATTTCATGTTCATGCCACTTGAATAATGACTTGAGCCAATTAATGGTTCAAAGTCATGCTCTCTTGAGCACACTTGTGGAAAATTAAGTTTGTCAAATTGATTATTCTACCTTTGTGATTTTTTTTACTTAGCCAATTTTTATCTAACTTTCAAAAAGTACTAGCTACTGCTTTCAAGTCATTTTATGAGTTTCAAATATTTTTATTTTTATTTTTAAATGATTTTATCAAAGACAAAAAAAATGTGTTGGCAAAGCAGTTTTTTTTCCACCCAAAACTCGTACGTCTCCGATTTTTCTGGGAATTCATCTTTGATCAGAAAATTAAGCCAATTGTTTCTCGTGTAGTTTTAAATGTCGTGAGTCTCCAGTATTTTTTTCAGAATTTTTGGAATTTTTTAAAATAGGGTAAAAAATCGTGGATTAAAACTGGACAGTGGAGTCAGAATTGAATTTAAAGAAAAACAAAGCAGTTTTTTCTCCTCCAAAAACTCGTACATCTCTGATTTTTCTGGGAATTCATCTTTGATTCGAAAATTAAGCCGATTTTTTTTCGTGTAGTTTTACATGTTCTGAGTTTCCAGTATTTTTTTTAGAATTTTTGGAATTTTTAAAAATAGGATAAAAATTCGTGGATTAAAACTGGACAGTGGAGTCAGAATTGAATTTAAAAAAAAAACAATTTTCTGTTTTGGTTAATTTACTTAGAGTGGGCTGATTAGAAGGGTTAGCTACTGACTTAGGGTAATTTCTAAGCCTTTTCAAACTCTAAAAATGGTTTTTCACGTCCCGGGTTAAGGGTAGTCAAGTCCGGATTTTTTAAACTTAGGAAATTAGAGCCATTTTAAAGAAATTAGCCCAGTTTTTATTTTTAATTCAAGCTTTTCAAAATTGTTTTCAAACAATCACAAAGTATTTTGGTTTTAGAATATTTAATTTGACATATTTTCCTAAGGTAGCCGGATATCTTTTTAGATATACGGATTTCCTTAATTAAAGGAAAAAAATACATTTCATGCATTGCATTTTTATATTCATGCATTTTATATAATATGTGATTCTTGCTATAATAATTTCTATGATATTGTTGTTATTTTGATTTATATTTTTTGATGTTACATGGTTTATTATATGGTTTCGAATATTTCATGATATCCTATGCTTTTATTTAGTTATCTTTATTTAGCATATACGTATTCATTTATTTTAAATGTTTTCAAAAGATAATGGTTTTCAATAAAAATAAAGATATTCCCGAGTTAAAATAATTCATGAGTTCTCTACCGGGTTTGCTGGAGGGAATATCATCAATTATCATTAATAAAGGAATATCTTTCTTTCAAAAAAGAGAATGATTCAGAAAGTTTTCCAAAACTAATAAAAATTTCTATATTTTGCCACGTTTGTTGGGGAATATAGGAAAATTTTGAATTTATAAATTCTGAATCATTTTCAATAAAAAAAATGAAATTATTTTTCTTTAAATTGGGAATTAACTTGAAATACTAAATTTAAAACCAACTTTTTACCGAGACTTGAGATAACACACGATTAATAAGGTACCGATTTATACGGGCGTTGTGGGGGTGCTAATCCTTCCCCGCACGTAACCGACTCCCGAACCCGCTTCTTTGATTTCTCTGGTTTAAAACGCAGACTTGAAATTGGTTTTTAAAATGTTTTAATTAATTTTTAAAATATTTTATAAAATCGGTTTTAATAGGTGGCCGATCACACCTAGCTAAAAAAGATTGGTGGCGACTCCATGTCTTTTTTAAGGTCATTTTCAAAACCTTCATTTTTCTAGAGGAATTAAGTCGACTTTTCCTCGATTTTTTTTAATGTCACGCCTAACGAATAATAAAGTCTTGCGATGAGACTCGTCGTTATTTTTTTTTTTAGGTTGCGACAATTTTAAAACAGAAATAAGATTGTTTTAAAATGGGAATTACTTTCAAATACCAAATCTAAAACTGACTTTTCACCGAGACTCGAGATAACACATGACTAATAAGGTACCATTTTATACGGGCGTTGTGGGGTGCTAATCTTTCCCCTCACGTAATCGACTCCCAAACCTTCACTTGTTTTCTCTGGTTCAAAGCGCAGACTTCAAAGTGGGTTTTAAAATATTTTAATTAATTTTAAAATATTTTTCAAAAACCGACATTAGTAGGTGGCCGATCACACCTAGCCAAAAAAAGATTGGTGGTGACTCCATTCTTTTTCGAGGTCGTTTTCATACCCTCAACCTTTATTTCAAGAGGAATTAAGTCGTCTTTTCCTTTATTTTTCCAATGTCACACTCTTTAACGAATGGGCCGACTGTCCCCGCAACGGGAGGCAGAAAATTTTGGGACCCTCATTTAACGGGGTTGCGACAATGCTGCTTCTGCGCATAGCGTTGGACAATCATCCATGGACCAACACTCTGCTCCTCTTTTGTGGCATCATCGCCTGAAGCAGTGGCCTGAGATGATTCAAGGCTGGTGGAACCTCCGTGACTAAAGCAGGACAAGCATCACGTCTGTGACCAAACTTACCACAATGAATATATATCAAGTTAATCCCATCATACTCAACTAGCTCAGTATGCTTTCCTACCATTAACTTCGAAACAAAAGGTGATGTCAGATCAACCTCCACACATAATCTGGTGAATCTGCCTCGAAGAGCTTCCTCAGTATTCTTATCAATCTTGATCACCCTACCAATACAAGCACCCATCTTATACAAAGCAAGTTGATTGTAGTATTCCACAGGTAGACCTAAAACTCGAGTCCAAGAAATGATTTCGTTAATCTTATTAGAAGAGGGCTTAAAGTTTGGAGTCCACTACCTCCCAGTGAGATAATGACCTTGAATGATCCAAGGACCACTTTTCAGGACATGATTGTAATCCGAACGTAGCTCAACTTGAGTAAAAAATAATCATGACCTAAATGAATTATTTTTGGCGCCCCTCCAAATACCAATGTTGATTGATTCTAGCAAAAAGGGTGCGAAAGCCAAGAACTTTCCCAAGCAATTTAACAATCAGCGTCTTCCTCAAAGCTTTCATCATCCTAGTCTTCATTCCCTAGAGAAACAAACCCTTGTAACTTGGTCATTCTCTTCAACCTCATCATCAGAAATATTTTTGCCAAACTGCATCTCATCATAGACATTATCTTCCATCCATTCATCCCACGTAAATTGTTGACAATCACCCTGCCCTGTTAGCATGTCTTTGTAGGACGATTTTATAGTCCCTTCTCTACTTTGTGGGTGAAAAACTTCACAAGAATCAACTAAAGGGTCTAAAAGATCATAGCCTTCACCATTAGAAATTCAATTTCGCTTAAATTTTTCTTTGTTCATTTCAAAAAATCGCTATCATCATTCGGTGTAGCGAGAGCATTCGAGAAGAAAGCATTCAATATTTGACAAGGAGTTCTCCATTTTGATTTAAGGTTCTTATCTTTCAATTTGTATTGAAATAAAATCTTATTTGAAACGAAAGACTGATTTATGTTAAGAGTTTATTTAAGTACAAATTAAAGGTAAAGGGTTTATTTGGTAAATTTAAAGGTTAATGGCTTATTTGGGTGCAAAGAAAGGTTAAAAGCTTATTTAGATGCAATAAAAGTATTAGGGCTTACCTAAGTAAAGTTATTTATTCTAATACTATTTATCCTTGAATAAAAGCGACTAAACAAAAATGTATTTTATTAGTTTATTATGAAAAAATAATTATTTAATTACATTAATTTATATTTTTAATCATTTTTAACTTTTAAAATTGTATATGTAAAAAATATATTCAACATTCAATTTTCAATAGCATTTTTATATAATAAATTTAGTGCTTAAAATTTTCGAAAGTAACAAATTTAATACTTGATTTTTCACTATTAAATTCTATCAATTTTTTAAATAGTATCTTAAAATTTTTCAACATTGATCCAACTAAAGATGGAAAAAAATCTTTGAGGTCAAATTATTTACAACCTCAACCATTAATTATTTGAAAAAAGTATATGTTTTGGTAAATGACATAAACTATTCAGTTGAAAGAAAAAATTATTTATTTATTTATTTTATCCAGTAAAACAACTTCTTATCGAGTAGTTACAATATTTTGTCAAAAAGTTACCTTTCATTAAAAAAAAGAGCTTTTCAACACTATTTTATTTTTATCCTTATATTTGTTTTTTCTAGATGTAACTTCACAATTTTTTTTTCCCATTTTAACTAGTCAGCAATTTACAAGTTTTTCTTTTTTGAAAAAAATTAAATATTTTCCCCCATTTTCCCATACTCTCTTCACCCATTTTTTTATACATCTTTCCTTTATGAATGCTAGAAAATTATGTTATAAATATTTTTTAACACTTAATTCTCTCATTTTTATGTGCCAGAATCATTTTCATTATTATTATTTGGTATTGAAAATCTTAAAGCATCATATTTATTAAAAAAGTTCTTTTAATACAAAATACACTAAAATTTAATTTTTAAAACTTAGAAACAAGAAATATGGGATATGAGTATAGAATGGTTTATTTTCTTTTTTTTTTTAATTGCAAAGTCAGGCTACAATTATTTTTCAATTGTACTTTTCTTAACATGATTTAACTAAGGTTTATTGTATTCTTTTTCTAAAGTTTCCAATTGAAATAAGTATTTAAATATTTTGACTTTAATAAAACAAAGTTAATGTTGGAATTCATGCTAAACCAATAGTTTTAAACATATAATTATTTTAATTAAAAAATGTAAGGAAAAAATATATAAATTTATGTATACTTTAGCAGTGTTTGCCTTAATCAGCAAGTTTTATCTTATTGTAAGTGGATCTATCTAAGTAATAATAAAATTTTTCATTGAGTTGGTGTCCTGAATAAAGTGACATCAACTCAATTGAAAAATAAAAAAAAATCATAATATCAAATAATACAACAAAGGTGTTAATGTTTATTAATTTTTTATATAATTTTTTATAAAAAAAAAAACTTACAACCTTTTTCCTTAAAAAAATTACCCACCTCTTAAAAAATGCCCATACATAATTTGTTTTTTTCTTTTCAAATGAATCCCTTTTGTCAATATTAAAACTAGCAAATATGAGAACGCAAATATGAGAACAAATTAATTAAAATCACACAATAATTTTGTAACAACCAAGGTTACGTACAATCGTGTAAAGTTAAATCCCGAAAATTTTGAAGGGCAAACTTGGAAGTTGGTAAGAAGTTATAAGTGAAGGAAATAAAAGAAGAAAGGATCAAATTGAACAAACTAAAAAGTTTAGGGGCTTAATGGTTATTTATGAAAAGTTGAGGGACCTTTGTGCAATTATACAAAAAATTGAGAAATATCTTTATAATTATCTTTATATCTTGAAAATTCTAGAAATATTTTTTCTTATTTCTTAGGTGATATCCGGCCACACCCCTTCTCATTCTCTCAAAATTCTCTTCATCCTCTCAAAAATTTTCTTCAAGTATTTCCACCAAAATCTCATCAACAATCACATCCAAGGTTAGTTTCTTGATTAATTCTTCATTTTCTTTAGATATTCTACATGAATATGCTAAGATCTTAGCTCCATAAACATGTTAAGGTCTGAAATTCATTTATTAAATATGAGTTTTACTCACCTTTGGTAAGAATTAAAAGGATTTGAAAGCATGAACAAGAAAATGGGAAGAAAAAGCAAAACAGGGGAAATTGAGCATGCTTGCTGTTTGGATTTTTTGGGTTTGGCACAGCTGGGTTTGTATTTTTTTGATATTTTTCCTAGAAACTAGACTTCAATATGAGAATTTTAGTTTTTGAATCATCCAAAATCGATAAGCGTTTAAAAAGATAAAATTCGGTGAAGTGGGCTGTTTTGTGTTGACCCATGTTTCGGCATAGTTTCGGGATTTATCAAATTTGATCAAGATTTTGTTCTAATTGTCTAAGTTAGTTATTTTCTTCATAACGTAGACTTATTTATTGAAATAAACCAATTGGAATCACTTCAAAATTCCTTATCAAACTCAAGTTATGATTTTCTAATCTAGCTTGATAGTAAGAAATTTATTGCTTAAGAGAAATAAAGTACTAAATGATGGTTATGGATTATGAAAATCTCTAAGGCATGGAGTACTAGAAAGGAATTTGATAAGGACATGAATATGGAGTTTAATTTTGGAGAAAATGATCATGGAAATGATATTAAAAATTTGGGATATGTTGTTTTGAGTATGAGAAATTAGTATTGAGCTTGGGGGAAGATTATGAGATTTAAGTTGCATTCATAATTGTGTAATGCTTTGAGTATGTATAGATACTAATTATCGTTAATCTCTAGGCCACGTAGATCCGAAATCACCTGTGGATCCCGAAGTTTCAGATCGAGGTGTACAGTGAGATCATCTCAAGGATTGTGAGTAGACGACAATTATAGTTATTTGAAATTTCTTTAATTATAATTATAATTTTTTTAGCATGATATTTATTTTGCGTATTAAACGTATATGTGATATATAATCATATGAATTGATTTGTTCTTAAAGTACATTTATTTCAAGAAATATTATATCGAGCAAGTTGGTTGATTTATGAAATATGATTATACATAGAATTTGACGTACATGGTTTTGGCTCCACCTGACTTAATGTATGAGATTATTCCCTTGACTGAAATACGGGATCTGCGTGCTACGCATTTGTGGCGGGAGCCACCTCTAGAGTCTCAATTCCGTGATATTAGACTGGGGTATGGGAGCTGTGTGCTACGCCTTTGTGGTGGGAGCCACCTCCAGAGTCTCTATCCTATTATATTTGTCTTTTGGGGCACGTCATAGTGACACATATGCCTTTGGGGCGTCCTATGGTGGTATTGGCCTTTGGGGCCGGCTACTAGTATGCTCGCATGGATATTACCTGATTATTTCATGGATGTACTCTTGCGCATGATAGAAAGTTGGAGCCCAATTATACTAAACCTGATTTACTTTACAGATTTTATACATTGATTTGGTATTATAATATTGATTTGGTATTATAATACAGATTTTATACATCTTCAAATTATTCATTATGGTTTTACTATTATTTATTTTGAAAACGTCTATTATGTTTTAAAGGATTATAATCATAGTTTTCAAATGTTTTAAAAGTTGTCTACTCATTGAGATATTCATATATCTCACCTTTTCATATTCTTATTTCAGGTGACAGTTAGGTGTCGAGATTGCAACCTTCCTCTACTCTCTGCTTCAAATAGTATATTGACGTGGAGGGCATCATACTAAAAATTTCTTGAAGTCTTGATCTTTTGATGTCTCTTATCTAGTAAACCTTACTGGGATAGGTTTACTTTTAGATGATTTGTATATTATTGAAGTTATGAGACAACAAATCAATATGTATTGGTTTGAATATAGATTGATCATGGTTAATGTTAGATTATGCATGTATAAATGTGATAAATGGTATTGAGAAATATTGCTTGTTGAGGATATGAACTGAGTGTTATTTGCAGGATGGTTATAGTTAAGATAGAAAGGAAACTCTACCGGATTTTAGGAAGATTATCCGAACAGGGTGTTACAATTTGGTATCAGAGCAAGATTATAGGTCCTGTAGAATTAGGAACTGTTTGTTGAAGTATTAAAATATTGTTACTTGTCCAGGAAATTAGATACGATGCCACCACGTCGAAGAGGAAGGTCTAGAATCAATCCCCTACCCCAAAATAGGGATAGGAATAGAAATGAGAATATTAATGAGCAAATTGGAGAACAAGCTTTAACTGCTGGTTCATCTTCTGTTGCTGCACCCTCAGTAGCACCCCCAGTAGGTGATCTTAATTTAGCTGAGGCAGTTGCTGCCTTGGCAAGAGTAATTCCCGCTTTGACTGCCCTTGTTGAAAAGGGGATAGTTGATTACTGTAAAGATCTGAAGAACATGGGTTGTAAGATTTTAACGGGATCTTTGGAATCAGATTTAGCCTGGTCATGACTACAAAAAATTTAGACTACTTCCATTACTCTTCAGATTCCCGAGCCTATGAGGTTACCATGTGCGGCGCAAATTTTGGAGGATCATGCACACACATGGTTGAAACTACAGTGCAAAGGTATGCTAGACGTCCTTCCATAACCTGGGCAGACTTTCGAAGAGAGTTTGAAGAAAAATACTATGCTCGAGCTTTGCGGGAAAAGAAATGGACTGAGTTTATGAATTTAAAACCGGCTAGTATGTCAGTAGAAGAGTATGAGCAAAAATTCAGTGAACTATCAGAATTTGCTCCATCATTAGTAGCCAACGATGCTGACAGATGTAAGAAATTCCAAGATGGGCTACATGTTAGTATTCGAGATAGGTTGACGACCCTGGATACAGATGACTTTAATAAATGGGTCAACATGGCAATCAAAGCTGAACAGAATCTGAAAGAAATGAAAGATGGAGAAGAGAAGTTCAGAAAAAGAAAAGGGCAGTCCTCTAGTGAGGACATGAGGCTAAGAAAAGTTATGTAAAGAGCAGTGTCAGTGGTTACAAACCCTCGAGATTTCAAGAGGGATTAGACAAAAAACCTTTTAGTGGTTCTTCTAGTAGACCTACCATCGGACCTCAACAACAGACTACATCGCTACCTGGGAGGTTAGGACGACCTCGTACATTAACTTATCCTAGTGTCCCTATTGTGAGAGGAATCACCCTGGTGAATGTTGGAGACTACAGGGTGTATGTTTTTACTGCAAAGAACCGGGACACATGAAACGGGATTTTCCCAAGCTAGAGAACAAGGGAGTTACTAGTCAGTTATCAGTGGGTCAAAGGGAAAAGACCCAACCTACTGCTGCACCTCAGTCGACAGAAGTTAGAGATAGAACTGGGGCACAATCTCAAGTTGGTTCATCTACTGGCCCTCGACAGAGTGGATAGCCTGGTAGACCTCGAACTACAGCCATAATTTATGCTATGACCCAACAACAGGCTCAGGCTACTCCTGAAGTGGTTACAGGTACTCTCCCAATTTCTAAGGCAAATGCTAGGATCTTAATAGATCCGGGTGCAACTCATTCTTTTGTTGCTAATTCATATGTCATGCATTTGGGTAGAGAGTCTAAGAGGTTAGACATCCCTATGGTCGTTAGTACCCCAGTGGGAGAAACTTTGAAAATTGATGTAGTTTATCCGGATTGTACCGTTATGGTTCAAGAGCATGAATTACCAGTTAATTTGTTTCCATTAGGAATGTATGATTTTGATGTGATTTTGGGAATGGATTGGTTGTCTAAACACAATGCAGTGATAAATTGCTTTTCCAAAAATGTGACTTTTAAGAAGTCAGGAGACTTGGAGTTTACCTTTTAAGGAGAAAGGAAAGTTTTACCTTCTTTCCTTATCTCCAAGATGGCAGCCAATAGATACTTTTAGAAAGGGTATTCTGCTTACCTTGCTTATGTGATTAACAAGGACATACATGAGGCAAAGTTGGAAACTATACCTGTGGTCAAAGAGTTTCCTGAGATCTTTCGTGAAGAATTGGTCGGTTTACCTCCTGACAGGAATTGGAGTTTACTATTGACTTAATCCCTGGCAATGCTCCTATTTCTCAGGCGCCCTATAGAATGGCACCTTCGGAGCTAAAGAAATTGAAAGTACAGTTGCAAGACCTAGTTGAAAGAGGTTTCATTCGACCTAGTACTTCACTGTGGGGAGCACCGGTTTTATTTTTAAAGAAAAAAGATGGATCTTTACAATTGTGTATCGACTACCGGCAACTAAACAAGGTCACCATTAAGAATAAGTATCCTTTGCCAAGGATTGATGACTTGTTTGATCAGTTGCAAGGTGCAAGTGTGTTCTCCAAAATAGACCTAAGGTCAGGTTATCATCAATTGAAGATCAAAGAATCTAATATTCCAAAGACTGCTTTCAGAACTCGATATGGTCATTATGAATTTTTAGTTATGCCATTTGGGCTAACTAATGCACCTGCAGTTTTTATGGATTTGATGAATAGGGTGTTTCGACTCTACTTAGATAAGTTTGTTATTGTGTTCATCGATGACATCCTAGTTTATTCCAGGAATAAGGATGATCATGTAAATCATTTGAGAACGGTGCTGCAGACTATGCGTGGAAAGCAACTTTATGCTAAATTTTCCAAGTGTGAATTCTGGCTGGACAAAGTAGCATTCCTTGGTCACGTAGTATCTAAGGAAGGAATTCTTGTAGATCCACAAAAGATAGAAGCTGTAGTTGCTTGGGAAAGAACCACGAATGTCAAAGAAGTTAGAAGCTTTCTCGGATTGGCAGGGTACTGTCGAAGATTCGTGGAAGGATTTTCCATGATTGCCTCTCCTTTGTCGAAACTAACAAGGAAGCACACTAAGTTTGAGTGGACTGATGAATATGAGCAAGCTTTCCAAGAACTCAAGCGTAGATTGACCATAGCACCAGTTTTTACATTACCATCAGGGACTGGAAGCTTTGTGGTATACAGTGATGCCTCGAGGCGAGGTTTGGGTTGCGTTTTGATGCAACATGGGAAGGTGATAGCTTATGCTTTTCAACAACTGAAACAGTATGAGCAGAACTATCCCACTCACGATTTAGAGTTGGCGGCACTGGTGTTTGCATTGAAAATTTGGAGCCATTATTTATTTGGAAAAAAAATGTACAATCTACACTGATCATAAGAGTCTGAAATATCTGATGGATCAGAAGGAACTAAATTTGAGGCAAAGGAGATGGTTGGAATTGATAAAAGATTATGACTGTGTAATTGACTACCACCCAGGAAAGGACAATGTAGTGGCCGATGCTGTTAGTCGAAAGTCTTCTAGTTCTCTTGCTCATATCCGAGCGATTCAGAAACCTTTACAAAATGAGTTGAAGTCTTTACCTTTGGAATTGATGATTGATAAGAATGATCTACTAATAGCTCACTTGTAGGTTAAACCGATTCATATTGATAGGATACATGAAGCACAGAAAAATGACCCTAGGTTAGTAAAGTTAAAGCAAGAAGTAAGGGATGGCGTGAGGACTGACTTTCAAATAAAGGATGAGGATGTACTGATATTGAGAAATAGGCTTTGTGTGCCTCAGGATAAAAAGCTCCGGAAAGTGATTCTCGAGGAAGCTCATAATGCACCATACGCTTTACATCCCGGTAGTGTGAAGATGTATCGAACCTTCAGAGAACATTATTGGTGGCAGGGTATGAAACGGGACATAGCTGAGTTTGTTTCTAGATGCTTGGTATGCCAACAAATTAAAGCGAGCATCAAAAACCTTCAGGGAAATTGAACCCCCTACCTATTACTCAATGGACGTGGGAAGATATTTTATGGATTTTGTTTCGGGATTGCCAAGAACGCAGTCTGGTTATGACAACAGGGTGATTGTTGATCGTCTAACAAAATCAGCTCACTTTTTGCCAGTCAAGAAGACTTTTTCCATGGAAAAGCTGGCTAAATTTTATGTGAACGACATTGTTAGGTTACATGGTGCCCCAGTATCGATTGTATCTGATCGAGACCTCCAATTCACATCTCGATTTTGGCCAAGTTTGCATAATGCTATGGAAACTCAAGTTCAATACTGCTTTTCATCCCCAGACGGATGAACAATCTGAACGGACAATTCAAATTCTGGAAGATATGCTCAGATCTTGTATTATGGAACTCAAAGGAAACTGGGACGAACAATTGCCTCTAGCAGAGTTTGCATATAACAATAGTTATCATTCCAGCATTGACATGGCTCCGTTTGAAGCTTTGTATGGAAGGAAGTGCAGAACTCCGGTGTGTTGGGATGATACAGATGAAAAGAAATTGCTAGGTCCAGAAATTGTTATGATGACTTCAGACAAAGTAAAGGTAATCCGTGAAAAGATAAAAATAGCTCAAGATCGACAAAAGAGCTATGCGAATAACTGAAGAAAAGATTTAGAGTTTGAAGTTGGTGATATGGTGTTTTTGAAATTGACTCCTTAGAAGGGAGTAATTCGATTTGGAAGACGAGGAAAGCTGGGTCCTCGATATATAGGGCCATATGAGATCATCGAACGGATTGGCAAGTTGCTTATAGATTGGCCTTTCCGGAAGAATAGTCACGAATTCATAATGTGTTCCATGTTTCTATGCTCCAAAAGTACATTTTCAATTCTTCACATATATTGAAGGATTTGCTTATGGAAATTGAGGAAAATTTAACTTATGAAGAGCAACCGGTTGAGATTTTGGATAGAAAGGACCAAGTTCTAAGGACTAAGACTGTTCCATTAGTGAAAGTTCTTTGGAGGAATCATTCATATGAATAAGCTAAATGGGAAAGGGAGGAAGATATGTGAACTCAATATCCTCACTTGTTCAATCAAGTTGGTAAGCAAATTTCGAGGACGAAATTTTTCTAAGGGGGGAAGGTTGTAACAACCAAGGTTACGTACAATCGTGTAAAGTTAAATCCCGAAAATTTTTAAAGGCAAACTTGGAAGTTGGTAAGAAGTTATAAGTGAAGGAAATAAAAGAAGAAAGGATCAAATTGAACAAACTAAAAAGTTTAGGGGCTTAATGGTTATTTATGAAAAGTTGAGGGACCAATGTGCAATTATACCAAAAATTGAAAAATATCTTTATAATTATCTTTATATGTTGAAAATTCTAATAAATTTTTTTCTTATTTCTTAGGTGATAGCCGGCCACACCCCTTCTCATTCTCTCAAAATTCTCTTCATCCTCTCAAAAATTTTCTTCAAGTATTTCCACCAAAATCTCATCAACAATCACATCGAAGGTTAGTTTGTTGATTAATTCTTCCTTTTCATTAGATATTCTACATAAATATGCTAAGATCTTAGTTCCATAAACATATTAAGGTCTGAAATTGATGCACGAAAAAGAGTGTATCTTATTTAACCTTGCACTTAAAAAGAATCAATTGTAGAGTATAGTAATTAGCAAGGGTCGAGTCCTCAGGGATTGGGTTCTAGTTTATAAGTTAATAGTTTATCACTTAATAACAAGTAAACAAAAGTAAAGGGGATTTTGAGATCAAATTTAAACTAAAGTTAATAGTAAGAATGAGAAAACAAGTAATTAAGAAGAATCAAATATGAGAAATATGGCTAAAGGTTCATTCTCCACCACTAGACATCATTAAGAATCAATTTCATTTCTATCAACATCAATTAACTATCAAAGTTAACAACCGTAGATAACAACAAGTTCTGTTACCCTAATTTTTCCTTGTTCGTCGTTAAATAGAAAAAGCTCTCTTTTTAATCTCTAACTATCAAACAACCTAGAATAAGTTCTCTAAGTTCAATTTAATAGCAGCTTTATGATGAGAAAGATAGGTTGATCTAAGCAACAAACACATAAGCTCGGATTGTTCAACTTAGGTTATGTTCCACTTTGCAATTATTGAAAACTTGACCATAATCATTAATCACAAAGTGCTACTTATGAATAGGAAATCAAGACAATTACACAGATCAAGACCCCTAAACTAGCATTAGACAATTATCAAGATTTATCTAGTTGGCCACCTAAACAAATCAAAACATCATCATGAACAATTTTAATAGAAGAACATAAGCAACTTTGATAGAAAACAATGATAGATAGATTCTGAATATTAATTACATAACATGTCTAGGGCTTTGAAATCACCCTTAACCAAATAAAAGTTTAGCCTAGCATAGGCATTGTAAACATAAACATAAAATTAAAAAGAATCTAAGAAGAAAATAAAAGAAAGAAAGAAGAAGAAGAAGAATATTAATTATCCAACCTCTTGTTCTCTCAAAAACTCTAAAACAAAGAATAAATCAGAATTTTGATGCTTGGAGAAATGTAAATTTCGTTTGCCCCCTTGATCTCTATTTATAGGCAATAGCTAGGGCATCAAACAAGTGAATTTCAGCTCTCTCCCTTCAATAAATACTGACTTGTGGCTAAAGTTAAGGAAAAGTGGCTGACTTTTATGTTTTAAGGAAAGATATAAGCCTTGGCATCCAAGTTTGAATAAAGTAGGAAAGTTTTAGTCAAAACACTCTTTAATGAAGAAAGATTACAAACTTGCAGCCAAAGTAAGTGTAAGGAAGGAAAGTCTTGGCTGATTTAATTCTCCTACTTTGACTAGGATTAGCTTTAAGGAAAGATACTTGAGATTAATGCAATTAATGCAAGTTGACAGCCACTAATCCTTCTTTTACAAGGATAAACATAAATGTCAGCTAGGGTATTAAGAAAAAATGTGATTTGCGGCTAGGGTTTTTTCTGCCACTAGGGTTGTTTAAAGAGATATTCCAATGCTGATTTGGATGACCATTTCTTATCCGATTTAGGCCCATGACCAACCGTTGGAAAGATAATCCAGTGATCTTCAAAAGTCAAGAAGAAAGTTTCTTTGAATAAAGAGTCTAACATCATTTTTTCTTAGCAACAAGCTTCGGAGGTCAAATCTGTCTTCTTGCTTTGCACCAAGAATTTGATCTTTTTGACTCCCAAGTCTTTTTCCATCTTGTGATTGTGATTTTGTAAGCTCTTTAATATCCTAATTGACATGTTTTGACTTCATCTCTTCCAAAATACCTACAAAGAATAAAAACCTAGTAAAATGTCAAGGAACTTAAGAATCAAAACACAAAGTATAAGGAAATTGAATAGGAAAATGTATGAAATTAAGCACTTATCAAACTCCCCCACACTTAATCTTTTGCTAGTCCTCAAGCAAAATCAAATAGAGACAAAGTAATAAAACCTAATCTAATCCTTTTTCAATACAAATTAGAGACAATCTTTGGACAAGTCTTATAAACTAATCAATAGCTTAAAGAGTTTCACAAAAAATCATGCTTGATAGTAAATGGTTTGAGTTAAGCTAAAATTAACATAACATATCTCAATAAAAATAGTGCATGTTCAAACTTAATCTCAACTTCTCACATGGGATACCCTCATGATTTTCACTCTTTAAAATAGTGGTGAAGTGTTTACAGTCAATCAATCTCATGAAAACAGTTTCTACCATATGCTTGCTTGTCCACCTATTCTCCACTACTTAGATCATGCAACTTCATGAATCAAGAGGTCTTTATGCAAGGTTATAATGGGGCCAGGGGGTAATAATATGGCTAAAGAATAAAAGATAAAGAATATTACAAAAGTTCCAAAGATTTTATAGAGTTTAGAGACATAATAAGATTCATAAAAGAAACTTCTCAAAACTCTTTACAAGTACATAATCACATAGGCCGAATATTCAAGTTGGGCCTTTTCTTCATTCTAAACAACTTTGTAACATCTTTTTCTTTTTCCACAAGTTCAAGAGATGATTCATATATATATTTTTTTCATTTTTTTTCACATAGGAATGTATTTGCCAATATTCCCTTTCTTTTTCTCTTGACTTTTCTTTTCTTTTCCCCCACACTTATTTTTTGTTTCTAACCCAAATTTTCAATAGATCTTCCTTGTCTTTGCAACATGTCTCAAAACATGCTAATTCATCTTTGGAAGAAGGTTAATGATATAAATAAGTATATTTAGGTTAGGGACAAGTTATGGTTACCAAAGAAATAGCTTATTCAATGTAGGCTCAAATTGGTTCACTAAGGGAGATGTTCTCTTGGAACATCAATAAGGGATGGTTGTTTGGCCCTGGTTAAAAATCCTAATGCCTCTATCATATTCATGTTGTCTCATGCATCAATATAGTCTCAACAAGGTTTAAAGCAAGTTTTAGAGAATCATGTAATCATAAGAGCACTCAAGAAATAAATTAGATTGATATGTATAATGCATCAATCATATAGGCTCAAAAACTCACAAGGATGATTATACAAGTCAGATTTAAGTCTAAACTTGCTTCTTTCTCAATCAACATATCATATTAACATTGGCTCATAAAAAAAATGATATCAAGCTCAATTCTCATGAAAATCTTCTCACTAATAAATCTGTTTTAGACTTATGCAATTCATATCTCATCATAGTATTGAAAGTAACTAAAACACACTAAAAACAACATAAAAAGACTCAAAAACAAAACACTCTAAATAAAATCCTAAATTCTTCCCCCCACACATAATTTTTACATTGTCCTCAATGTAATGCTATTATCCCCCAATGCAAGAATTATATGTAGGAGAAAAGAATTACTAAACAAAACAAAAGAAAAACAATAAAAGATAGAATGATGGAGAGTAAGGAATATGCAAATCTGATATAATAGATGCTCTCCATCCTTTTGGGTTGCCTCCCAAGAAGCGCTTGGCTTATTGCCCTCAGCTTGACTTAAACCCATGCCATTATTATTCAACATAATTTGGCTCAAATAGTGGTAACTCCTCCACATCTTGTGTTGGAAAGTTCTCATAGTAAGGCTTCAATCGATGACCATTCACTTTGAATGTCTTATCTGTTTTTGGGCTTTGGATTTCAACTGCACCATGAGTAAACACATTAGTAATAACAAAAAGTCCAACCCAACGAGAACGTAACTTACCTGGAAATAACTTAAGGCGTGAATGGAAGAGAAGAACTTTTTGTCCAACAACAAAGTCTTTTCTTGATATCATCTTGTCAAGGAATGCCTTAGTCTTTTCCTTGTAAATCCTAGAATTCTCATAGGCATCATTTCTTATCTCCTCTAATTCTTGTAGGTCTAGTTTTTTTTTTTTTTTTGCTTACCTGCCTCATCCATCTCCATGTTGCATTGTTTGATAGCCCAATATGCCTTATGTTCTATTTCAAACGGAAGATGACAAGGCTTACCATAAACAAGTCGATAAGGAGACAAACCAATGGGTGTCTTATATGCTGTCCTATAATCCCAAAGTGCATTATCAAGTCGTGAACTCCAATCCTTCCTATTTGGATTAACTGTCTTTTCAAGGATGGACTTAACTTCTCGATTTGACACTTCAACTTGCCCACTAGTTTGAGGATGATATGAGGTGGAGACCTTGTGTGTGATGTTATACTTCCTCAAAAGTGTTTCCATAGTCCTATTGCAAAAGTGAGTACCTCTATCGCTGATTATGGCCTTTGGTGTTCCAAACCTAGCAAAGATGTTAGTCTTGACAAAATCTGAAACAACTTTAGAGTCATTAGTCCTAGTGTATTTTGCTTCCACCCACTTTGAAACATAATCAACGGCAAGTAAAATATAAAGATTACCAAAGAAGAAGGAAAAGGTCCCATGAAATCCATGCCCCATACATCAAAAATTTCAACAATAAGTATTGGAGTTTGAGGCATTTGATGTTTAACACCTAAGTTACCTGTTCTTTGGCAACGATCACATGACTTGCGAAAGAGGTATGCATCTTTGAACATAGTAGGCCAATAAAATCCAGAATCAAGAACTTTCATGGCTATCCTTTTAGACCCAAAGTGTCCTCCACATGCATAAGAGTGACAAAAGGTGAGAATAGATTGAAATTCAGATTCGAGTACACACCTTCTTATAATCTGATCGAAGCAATGCTTCCGAAGGTAATGATCATCCCATATCTAGTATTTGGCATCACTCTTGATCTTATTTCTTTGAGCTTGTGTCAACTCTTGTGGCAACTTCTTGGTAACTAAGTAATTAACAATATCGACATACCAAGGAGTTGTTGTACTTATAAAAAGAAGTTGCTCATCCGGAAAGTTCTCATACAAGGGTAGTGCATCCTCTTCATGAACTAAATGGCTAAGATGGTCCGCAACCAAGTTGTCACTACCTCTCTTATCTTTTATCTCCAAATCAAACTCTTGTAAGAGAAGTATCCATCTAATCAACCTTGGTTTGGCCTCCTTCTTAGTGAGTAAGTACCTAAGGGCTGCATGGTCAGAAAATACAATTACTTTAGTACCAATTAAATAAGATCAAAATTTTTCTAAAGCAAATACAACAGCCAAAAGTTCTTTTTTTCAGTAGTGGAATAGTTTAATTGAGCATCATTAAGAGTTCGGGAGGCATAATAAATGGCATATGAGGCTTTGCCAACCCGTTGGCCCAAAATAGCTCCAATGGCATAGTCACTAGCATCACACATGATTTCAAAAGGTACATTCCAATATGGTGGTTACATGATAGGAGCTGATGTCAAGAGTCCCTTTAATGATTCAAACACCTCTTTGCATTTATCATGAAAGTGGAAAACCATGTCTTTTTGTAGTAGCTTGCAAAGAGGTAATATGATCTTTGAGAAATCTTTGATAAATCTCCTATAGAAACCTGCATGTCCAAGAAAAGAACGAACCTCTCTGACATTTGTGGGAGGTGGTAAAGAATGCATAATATCTATTTTAGATTTATCAACCTCTATCCCTCTAGAATAAATAACATGGCCCAAAACTATTCCTTGTTCTACCATAAAGTGACATTTTTCCCAATTCAAAACAAGGTTAGTTTCCATGCATCTTTCAAGTACAAGTGTAAGGTTCTCTAGACATCTATCAAAAGAATCACCATAGACACTAAAATCATCCATAAACACTTCTATGATGTTCTCTACATAATCTGAAAATATGCTAACCATACACCTTTGGAATGTAGATGGTGCATTACAAAGACCAAATGGCATACGCTGGTATGCAAAAGTACCAAATAGACATGTGAATGTTGTTTTCTCTTGGTCCTTCGGAGCAATGGCAATCTGATTATAACCTGAAAAACCATCAAGAAAACAATAATGAGAATGGCCAGCTAACCTTTCAAGCATTTGATTAATAAAAGGTAAAGGAAAGTGGTCTTTGCGAGTTGTGGAATTAAGTTTACGATAATCAATAAAAACTCGCCACCCTGTTTGAATCCTAGTAGAAACAAGTTCATTCTCATTATTTGTTACCACTGTTACACCTGATTTCTTTGGAACCACTTGGACCGGGCTCACCCATTTGCTATCCGAGATAGGATAGATCACTCCAACATTTAGGAGCTTCAGTAATCTCCTTTTTTCACAACCTCCATTATAGGAGGGTTTAATCTTCTTTGTGCTTCTCTTGTTGGTTTAGAAGCCTCCTCTAACAAAATCTGATGCATGCACATGGATGGGCCTATTCCCTTGATATCGGCAATTGTCCAACCAATTGCTGTTTTATGCTCTCTAAGCACCCGGATAAGTCGCTCTTCTTGCAAATGTGTGAGCTCTTTGGAAATGATTACCGGTAGTGTGTCCTTTTCACCTAAGACACATATTTCAAGTGGTTCGGTAGTGGTTTCAACTCTAAAGTTGGCGCCTGCAAAATGGAAGGTAGAAGTTTCTCATTAGATAAAGGCAAATCAATAAATGAAACATCAAACCTTGCATCTTTAGGTGGCAGTGAGTGTAAAGATTCTAGTGCCCCTTCCACATGGTCACTCAAGGCTAGTTCCCCTTTAGCATTCCCCATTCCTAGATGTTTGCTAAGGACTATCTCCGCACTATCTTCACCATCTAGCTAATAAGCTTTCTGCACTAGTGAGTCAATTATATCAATATTAAAAACAGAATGCACATCACTAGGATATCTCATGGCCTCAAAAATGTTAAAGCAAATTATTTCACCATCAAATTCCATAGTTAAAGAGCCATCATGTACATCTATTTTTGTTTTTGCTGTTTTCAAGAATGGTCTCCCTAATAGAATAGGTGTGGGATTATAAGACATCTCATCTTCCATCTCAATAACATAAAAGTCAGCGGGAAAAACCAATTCATTAACCTGTACAAGAACGTCTTCTACAACTCCTCTTGGATAAGTGTTAGAATGGTCAGCAAGTTGTATTATAACACCGGTTTCCTCTAATGGTCCTAGATTCAATGAAGCATAAATTGAATATGGCATGACATTAATAGATGCCCCTAGATCTAGCATAGCACGCTCAAACCTGGTGTTGCCTAACTTACAAGGAATGGTAAACATACCTGGGTCCTTGCATTTAGGTGGGAGTTTCTTTTGAAGAACAACCGACACATTCTCCCCCACACTCACCTTTTCATTCCATTTCAACTTCCGTTTAGATGTGCACAACTCTTTTAGGAACTTGGCATATCTTGGCACTTGCTTGATAGCATCTAGTAAAGGAATGTTCACCTCTACTTTCCAGAAGGTTTCCAAAATTTCCTTCACTTGCTCCTCCTTCTTGGACTTTGCTAACCTGCTAGGAAAAGATGGAGGAGTTATATAAGAAGGAAAGGATGGTTTAGGAATTACCCTTTTTAGTGGCTCGTTGGGATGTGAAGAGGATGCCATGGTGTTGTTCTCCCTTTGAGCACTATCCTTTTGTGGTGTCTCTAGCTGTTTCCCACTTCTTAAAGTTATTGCATTGGCATTCTCTCTTGGATTCACTATGGTTTGGGAAGGTAATTTTCTGGAATCCCTTACTTGTATTTGACTCATGGTTGTTGCCAATTGCCCCATCTGAGCCTCTAAGTTTCGGATACTTACCTTTGTCTCCGTTGATTCCTGTTGAAGTTGAATTGTATTAGTAGTAAGGGTTTTGACAAGATCTTCAAGAGTCTCACCTGAATTTTTTTGTGGTGGTACTTGTTGTCGGGTTTCATATGGTTGTTGCACTCTTTGCTGAAAACCCGTTGGCCTGTTGTCAAATGGTGGAGGAACAGCTAGTGATTGGTTCCCTCCATAATTTAAGTTTGGATGATCCCTCCATCCTAGATTGTATGTGTTTGAGTAGGGATCATATTTGCTTGGTTGGTTCTGAAATCCACCCATGGCATTCACATGCTCATTGGTGTCTTCTTGAAGTGTTGGACACATATCAGTTTGGTGCCCCATGTTTGAACATATGCCACAAGCCTTTATTTGTTGTATATTACCTACAGCCAATTGTTGAACAAGAGAAGTCAGTTTATCAAATTTTTGTTCAAGGGATGATATACTTATCTCATTAACTCTCTTGGGTTGTGATGGTGGATCTTGTTTCATTGAGAATTGTTGAGAATTGGCTGCCATGTTGGAGATTAGAGTTCTAGCAGCCCCGGGAGTCTTATCAACTAGAGCTCCCCCACTAGCGGCATCTATCATACTTCTCTCCATGGGCATGAGACCTTCATAGAAGTATTGGATGAGAAGTTGTTCACTTATCTGATGGTGTGGACATGAAGCACAAAGTTTCTTGAACCTCTCCCAATATTCATAAAAGGACTTTCCATTGTATTGCCTAATCCCACATATCTCTTTTCTAATGTTGGCAGCCTTAGATGCTGAATGCTTTCCTCATATCATTCCATGTAGTAATGGTCCCAGATGGTAGATAGTAGAGCCATTCCTTTGCTGAATCAGCTAGAGAGAATGGGAAGGCTCTCAACTTAACTTGCTCTTCCGTGACTCCTGTTGGTCTCATGCTTGAGCAAACTACATGGAATTCCTTGAGGTGCTTATTTGGATCCTCTCCTGCAAAACCATGAAAAGTTTGGTGAAGATGAATCAAACCAGATTTTAATTCAAAAGCTACCTCAAGATTAGCATATTCAATGCATAATGGTTGTTGACCCAAGTCTGGAGCGGCTAGCTCCTTGAGAGTTCGGTTGTCAACTGCTGCCATCTCTCCATGCTCCTCTTGGATATTTTGGATCAACTCCTCGATTTTGTGAGAAGTTATAAATTCCCGAATTCTCTTAAGTCTTAAGTCTTCTTTAGGAGCTTGGAACATTCACTAATAAACAAAAAAAAAAAGAAAGTAAATAATTAGAACAGAAAATAAGAATAAACCAATAAACTAATAAACTAAAGAAAGCAATCCCCGGCAACGACGCCAAAAACTTGATACACCCAAAAAAGTGTATCTTATTTAACCTTGCACTTAAAAATAATCAAGTGTAGAGTATAGTGATTAGCAAGGGTCGAGTCCTCAGGGATTGGGTTCTAGTTTATAAGTTAATAGTTTGTCACTTAATAACAAGTAAACAAAAGTAAAGGGGATTTTGAGATCAGTTTTAAACTAAAGTTAACAATAAGAATGAGAAAACAAGTAATTAAGAAGAACCAAATATGAGAAATATGGCTAAAAGTTCATTCTCCACCACTAGACATCATTAAGAATCAATTTCATATCTATCAACATCAATTAACTATCAAAGTTAACAACCGTAGATAACAGCAAATTCTGTTACCCCAATTTTTCCTTAGTTCGTCGTTAAATAGAAAAAGCTCTCTATTTAATCTCTAGCTATCAAACAACCTAGAATAAGTTCTCTAAGTTCAATTTGATAGCAGCTTTATGATGAGAAAGATAGGTTGATCTAAGCAACAAACACATAAGCTCGGATTGTTCAACTTAGGTTATGTTCCACTTTGCAATTATTGAAAACTAGACCATAATCATTAATCACAAATTGCTACTTATGAATAGGAAATCAAGACAATTACACGGATCAAGACTCCTAAACTAGCATTAGACAATTATCAAGATTTATCTAGTTGGCCACCTAAACAAATCAAAACATCATCATGAACAATTTTAATAGAAGAACATAAGCAACTTTGATAGAAAACAATGATAGATAGAATCTGAATATTAATTACATAACATGTCTAGGGCTTTGAAATCACCCTTAACCAAATAAAAGTTTAGCCTAGCATAGGCATTGTAAACATAAACATAAAATTAAAGAGAATCTAAGAAGAAAATAAAAGAAAGAAAGAAGAAGAAGAAGAATATTAATTATCCAGCCTCTTGTTCTCTCAAAAACTCTAAAACAATGAAAAAATCAGAATTTTGATGCTTGGAGAAGTGTAAATTTCGTTTGCCCCCTTGATCTCTATTTATAGGCAATAGCTAGGGCATCAAACAAGTGAATTTCAGCTCTCTCCCTTCAATAAATGCTGACTTGTGGCTAAAGTTAAGGAAAAGTGGCTGACTTTTGTGTTTTAAGGAAAGATATAAGTGATGCACCCAAAAGAGTGTATCTTATTTAACCTTGCACTAAAAAGATCAATTGTAAGTATAGTAGTTAGCAAGGGTCGAGTCCTCAGGGATTGGGTTTTAGTTTATAAGTTGATAGTTTAAAACTTAAATTCAAGAACAATAAAAGAAAAGGGGTTTTTGAAGCCAGATTTAAACTAAAGTAAATAATAAGAATAAGATGCAAGGCGGTATAACCAGCCAATAAGAATAAGATGCAAGGCGGTATAACCAGCCAATAAAAATATATATACTAAGCAAGGCGGTATAACCAGCCAATAAAAATATATATACTAAATTAGGCGGTATAACCAGCCAATAAAAATAAATATACTTTTAAAAATAAGCAAACTAGAAAAGTAAGAAAACAAGTAAGAAGAATCAAAAATGAAAAATATGGTTAAGGTTTCATTCTCCACCACTAGACATCATTAAGAATCAATTTCAGATCTATCAATATCAACCAACTATCAAAGTTAACAACCGTAGATAACAACAAGCTCTGTTATCCCAATCTTTCCTTAGTTTGTCGTTAAATAGAACAAGCTCTCTATTTAATCTCTAACCATCAAACAACCTAGAATAAGCTCTCTAGATTCAATTTAATGGCAGCTTTATGATGAGAAAGATAGGTTGATCTAAGCAACAAACACATAAGCTCGGATTGTTCAACTTAGGTTATGTTCCACTTTGCAATTATTGAAAACTTGACCATAATCATTAATCACAAATTGCCACTTATGAATAGGAAATCAAGACAATTACACTGATCAAGACTCCTAGACTAGCAATAGATAATTATCAAGATCTATCTAGTTGTACACCTAAATAAATCAAGACAACATCATGAACAATTCTTGTAGAAGAACATAAGCAACTTTGATAGAAAATTAATGATAGATAGAATCTGAAAATCAATCACAAAACGTGTCTAGGGCTTTGAAATCACCCTTAACCAAATAGAAGTTTAGCCTAGCATAGGCATCATAAACATAAACATAAAATTAAAGAGAATCTAAGAAGGAAATAAAAGAAAGAAAGAAGAAGAAGAAGAATATTAATTATCCAACCTCTTGCTCTTTCTAAAGAAAAAGAAAACTAGAGAAAAGAAAGAAGAAGAAAACTTAGAGAATTTTGTTAAAATGGCTAATATCCTACCAATCTCCAATATGATCCCTTACAATCATCCAAGGCCCTCTATTTATACACATTTTGGAGGGCTAAATGACAAGAGACAAGCTTTACAAATTTCAAGGGTAGGTATATGACGATTTTGATCAGCCAACTTGATGGTCGATTTCGTCAATATTGAAGGCCTTATCTGATCACATGGTCTTCTAGACAAAGGTTCCCCTATCAGTTACGGAACCATAGCCGTTGGAATCAGCTCATTTGCTGATGTGGTTAAGCAGATATGGGCAAAATACGAAAACATGTCAGCACAGACGTCATTGCACATCAGCCAACTTGATGGTCGATTTCGCTAGGGAAAACGACTCCGTTTTAAGAAGTGTAAAACATGAAAAAGATAGATATGCCTCTTAGCTTTGCATGGCTACCAATTTCAGCCTTATTGCTTCAGTGAAACTCGAGATATAGCTGATATGGCAAAAGGTGTCGGAACTGAAACTGAACTGGATTTGCCCTTAATTCTAGTAATCTGAAATCACTCAAAGAAACTTGTGAAAAACACCAAAATACATAAAAATATAAAAGATCATAAACACAATTAGACTAAACAATAATAACTCGTATTTGACACAAAACATTAATAAAACATACTAAAAACTATATAATTATACGAGTTATCACACCCCCACACTTAGATTGTTGCTAGTCCCTAGCAACGACTCAATAAAAATAAAATAAAAAAATCTAATCTAATCCATTTTCGTAGGAAATCACGGTGGCACTTAGCATGTGACACAAGCCTTTAAACCCCTAGGTGTCCCTAGTGGACGAGTTTAGTCTCGTGAGGGTTTACTAGAACGATACCCACAAACATTGAAAAACTAAAATATAAATAAACTGCATATACTAAAAATATTTACTCCTAATCCTTTCAATACAAATTAGAGACAATATTTGAACAAGTCTTATAAACTAATCAATAGCTTAAAGAATTTCACAAAAAATCATGCTTGAATGTAAATTGTTTGAGTTAAGCCAATATTAGCATAACATATCTCAATCAAAATATTGCATGTTCAAATTTAATCTCAACTTCTCACATGGGATACCCTCATGATTTTCACTCTTTAAAGTAGTGGTGAAGTGTTTACACTCAATCAATCTCATGAAAACAGTTCTACCATATTCTTGCTTGTCCACCTATTCTCCACTATTTAGATCATACAACTTCATGAATCAAGAGGTCTTTAATCAAGGTTGTAATGGGGCCAAGGGGTTTGTAATGTGGTTGAAGAACAAAAGGATAAAGATATCACAAAGGTTCCAAAGAGTTCATAAAGTTTAGAGATATAAAAAGATCATACAAAGAAACTTCTCAAAACTCTTTACAAGTACATAGTCACCTAGGCCGGATATTCATGTTGGGCCTTTTCTTCATTCTAAACGACTTTGTAACATCTTTTTCTTTTTCCACAAATTCAAGAGATGATTCATATATATATATATATATTTTTTTTTTTTTACATAGGAATGTATTTGCCAGTATTTCATTTCTTTTTCTCTTGACTTTTCTTTTCTTTCCCCCCCACACTTATTTCTTGTTTCTAACCCAAATTTTTAACTAAAAATATCCCTTGTCTTTGCAACTTGTCTCAAAACATGCTAATTCATCTTTGGAACAAAGGTAAAGATATAAGTATATTTAGGTTAGGGACAAGTTATGGTTACCAAAGAGATAGCTTATTCAATGTAGGCTCAAATTGGTTCACTAAGGGTGTGTTCTCTTGGAACATCAATAAGGGATGGCTGTTTGGCCCTGGCTAAAAATCCTAATGCCTCTATCATATTCATGTTGTCACATGTATCAATATAGTCTCAAACGGTTTAAAGCAAGTTCTAGAGAATCATGTAATCATAAGAGCACTCAAGAAAGAAATTAGATTGATTTGTATAATGCATCAATCATTATAGGCTCAAAAACTCACAAGGATGATTATACAAGTCAGATTAAGTCTAAACATGCTTCTTTCTCAATCAACATATTATATTAACATTGGCTCATAAAAAGGTTGACATCAAGCTCAATTCTCATGAAAATCTTCTCACTAATAACCAGTTTAGACCTATGCAATTCATATCTAATCATTGTATTAAAAAGGAACTAAAACACACTAAAAAAATAATAATAATAATAATAATAATAATAAAGACTAAAAAAAAATAATAGACAAAATAAAAGAAATCCTAAATCATTCCCCCCACACTTAATTCTTACATTGTCCTCAATGTAAGTCTATTAACCCAAATGAAAGAATTATGTGTAAGAGAAAAGAACTAATAACATAAGAATAGGAACAGCTAAGACTCAAAACAAAACAAACTCATGCAACCTAAATAATCCTAAAATACTAAACAAAAATTAACAAGTAAACATAAAAAGATTAAAATCAAACTGACAAGGTATGTCTCAAGTCTCCCTTACTCAGACCTTGTTCAGAATGAATACTTCTAAATTGCTTAAAACACAACAAACTCTTTTTTTTTTTTTTTTTTTTTTTGAAAAGAAGAAATCAAACTGACAAGGTATGTCTCAAGTCTCCCTTACTCAGACCTTGTTCAGAATGAATACTTCTTAATTTTTTTTTTTTTTTTTTTTTTAAATTAGCAAAATATGTCCCTTACCCCCTACTAAAATATGACATTGTCCCCAATGTCAAATTTTAAAGGTAGAATTTAGGAGATATTACCTGCAGAGGTTGCTAACCACTTATTATAACTGAGACACAACAAGCAAAATGTTAGATAATGTCACAAAGACAAAGTGCAATCCACTCCTTGCTCGTCCATATCTCTTTTTCTTTTTCCGAGCGTTTGCGAAACAACCGTAGCAGATAAACACTCATAAGCTTGGAGCTTTTTAAGTAAATCTTCAATGGTTGTAGCAGAAATTATGGTTCTCCTTGCCTCTGAAAACATGAATCCATTATCCACAGCATTATCTAAATATAAAAGCAAATTACTAAAATAACCATTAATATTAAGCAAACCAATGGGTTTCTTATTTGTGACCAAAGATGACCAAGAAGCCACGCAAGCTATTTCTTCCAATGTACCCAGACCTCCTGGTAAAGCAATGAATGCATCGGCAGAATGGTACATGATTGTTATCCGTTCAGGGACACTCCAGACTTGTATTTCCTTACCCACGGTAGGTCCACAAAAACTTGTGAATAGTTTTGGCACGATTCCTAGAACTGGACTTCCTCCAGCGTGTGCTGCTGTAGCGACTGCTCCCATTAAACCCGTACTACCGCCTCCATAAATCAAGTGGATCTTTTGTTGGCCAAGTATTACTCCAACTCTTATGGCTTCATCAGCGAATATGTTATTTTTCCCTGGATAAGCACCTCCAAAGACACAAATTTTTTTAATGCGCTGGGCTGAAGTACTTTCCATTTTTTTTTTTTTCGAGTGTCTGAAAGAGAATGAGTACATGGTGTAATATATAGAGGACTGAGTAGTGAATCAGACAAGAGTAATAATGTCGCCGAAAGTGTATCTGACCTGTCAGAAGAAAATGTTAGCCTAACAAAAGATTTTTGCGTGATTTCAGGAAGAAAATCAAAAAGAGAAGAAAAAATCAACCGTAAAAGACAAAAAAAAAATGAGAATAATTACACAAATCGAATAACACGTAAATTAAACCGAAATAAAGTTATTGCAAATCAAACCAAAAGCTGAGAAGTCATTTATTGTAGTTGTGATTGTGGCTCACATCTTCCTCTGGTTTTACGTCCAGAAACGGCTTAAACGCCTTCTATGAGTCGAGGATATGCTTCCCATCCAGTTTTCTTACAAGCTGGCAAACAGGGTCTTTTAACATCAGATTCCCAAGATGTTGCCAATCCCTTTGGAATTGCGGCCATAAATCAAGAATTTCTCTTTGTACGTCTCCACTAGGATGCGTCTCAAGAGAAAGTTGGATATTACCCAAATTCTCCTTACTCAGTCCATCCTTAATGAATTCAATTTTATCATCTCGATTAGAGGACGGAATCCCAATAGAACGACATTTACCGTTACACGTCCATCGTGCACATTTGTGGCAATTTGAACTCATGCGCTTTGCTCGTCGCTTCTTTGCAAAAGTGCTTCTACCTGTACCTGGTAAATGCAAAACAGGAAGATATTCATCTTCACGTACCTTGGCTTCAATTATCCAACGTATGTCGTCAGGAATCCCTTTGTGCGTAAGCATTCTTAATCTTTCAAGTCGAACTTGGTAAAGCTTCAGTAAAATATTTCGAGGAAAAGGAGGAAATCGTTTCTGCAATCTTGTGAGAATATCATCCATCCTGAAAAAAAAAATGAAAAAAAAATGAAAGAGAAATTGGAAGAGAAATTTATATACAATATCAGTTTTGTGGGTAGCTGATGGAACCGATTTAAATAATCACGGAGTACCGTTATCCGCCATTTAACCGGGGTTAAAAAAAATAAATTAAAAATTATATTTACATCTTTGTAAGAGAAAAGAACTATTAAACAAAAGAAAAGAAAAACAATAAAAGATAGAATGATGGAGAGTAAGGAATATGCAAATCTGATATAATAGATGCTCTCCATCCTTTTGGGTTGCCTCCCAAGAAGCGCTTGGTTTATTGTCCTCAGCCTAACTTAGACCCATGCCATTATTATTCAACATACTTTGGCTCAAAAAGTGGAAACTCCTCCACATCTTGTATTGGAAAGTTCTCATAGTAAGGCTTCAATCTATGACCATTCACTTTGAATGCCTTATCTGTTTTTGGGCTTTGGATTTCAACTGCACCATGAGTAAATACATTAGTAATAACAAAAGGTCCAACCCAACGAGAACGTAACTTACCTGGATATAACTTAAGGCGTGAATGGAAGAGAAGAACTTTTTGTCCAACAACAAATTCTTTTCTTGATATCATCTTGTCATGGAATGCCTTAGTCTTTTCCTTGTAAATCCTAGAATTCTGATAGGCATCATTCCTTATCTCCTCTAATTCTTGTAGGTCAAGTTTTCTTTTCTTTCCTATCTCATCCATCTCCATGTTGCATTGTTTGATAGCCCAATATGATTTATGTTCCAATTCAACCGGAAGATGACAAGGCTTACCATAAACAAGTCGATAAGGAGACATACCAATGGGTGTCTTATATGCTGTCCTATAAGCCCAAAGTGCATCATCAAGTCGTGAACTCCAATCCTTCCTATTTGGATTAACTGTCTTTTCAAGGATGGACTTAACTTCTCGGTTTGACACTTCAGCTTGCCCACTAGTTTGAGGATGATATGAGGTGGAGACCTTGTGTGTGATGTTATACTTCCTCAAAAGTGCTTCCATAGTCCTATTGCAAAAGTGAGTACCTCTATCGCTGATTATGGCCTTTGGCGTTCCAAACCTAGCAAAGATGTTAGTCTTGACAAAATCTAAAACAACTTTAGAGTCATTAGTCCTAGTGGATTTTGCTTCCACCCACTTTGAAACATAATCAACGGCAAGTAAAATATAAAGATTACCAAAAGAAGGAGGAAAAGGTCCCATGAAATCCATGCCCCATACATCAAAAATTTCAACAATAAGTATTGGAGTTTGAGGCATTTGATTTCTAGCACCTAAGTTACCAGTTCTTTGGCAACGATCACATGACTTGCAAAAGAGGTATGCATCTTTGAATATGGTAGGCCAATAAAATCCAGAATCAAGAACTTTCATGGCTGTTCTTTTGGATCCAAAGTGTCCTCCACATGCATAAGAGTGACAAAAGGTGAGAATAGATTGAAATTCAGTTTCGAGTACACACCTTCTTATAATCTGATCGGAGCAATGCTTCCAAAGGTAAGGATCATCCCATATGTAGTATTTGGCATCACTCTTGATCTTATTTCTTTGAGCTTGTGTCAACTCTTGTGGCAACTTCTTGGTAACTAAGTAATTAACAATATCAGCATACCAAGGAGTTGTTGTTCTTATAAAAAGAAGTTGCTCATCCGGAAAGTTTTCATTCAAGGGTAGTGCATCATCTTCATGAACTAAACGGCTAAGATGGTCCGCAACCAGGTTGTCACTACCTCTCTTATCTTTTATCTCCAAATCAAACTCTTGTAAGAGAAGTATCCATCTGATCAACCTTGGTTTGGCCTCCTTCTTAGTGAGTAAGTACCTAAGGGCTGCATGGTCAGAAAATACAATTACTTTAGTACCAATTAAATACGATCGAAATTTTTCTAAAGCAAATACAACAGCCAAAAGTTCTTTTTCAGTAGTGGAATAGTTCAATTGAGCATCATTAAGAGTTCGTGAGGCATAATAAATGGCATGTGAGGCTTTGCCAACCCGTTGGCCCAAAACAGCTCCAATGGCATAGTCACTAGCATCACACATGATTTCAAAAGGTATATTCCAATCTGGTGGTTGCATGATAGGAGCTGATGTCAAGAGTCCCTTCAATGTTTCAAACGCCTCTTTGCATTTATCATCAAAGTGGAAAACCACATCTTTTTGTAGTAGCTTGCAAAGAGGTAATGTGATCTTTGAGAAGTCTTTGATAAATCTCCTATAGAAACCTGCATGTCCAAGAAAAGAACGAACCTCTCTCACATTTGTGGGAGGTGGTAAAGAATGCATAATATCTATTTTAGATTTATCAACCTCCATCCCTCTAGAAGAAATAACATGACCCAAAACTATTCCTTGTTCTACCATAAAGTGACATTTTTCCCAATTCAAAACAAGGTTAGTTTCCATGCATCTTTCAAGTACAAGTGTAAGGTTCTCTAGACATCTATCAAAAGAATCACCATAGACACTAAAATCATCCATAAACACTTCTATGATATTCTCTACATAATCTGAAAATATGCTAACCATACACCTTTGGAATGTAGCTGGTGCATTACAAAGACCAAATGGCATACGCCGGTATGCAAAAGTACCAAATGGACATGTGAATGTTGTTTTCTCTTGGTCCTCCGGAGCAATGGCTATCTGATTATAACCTGAAAAACCATCAAGAAAACAATAATGAGAATGGCCAGCTAACCTTTCAAGCATTTGATCAATAAAAGGTAAGGGAAAGTGATCTTTGCGAGTTGTGGAATTAAGTTTACGATAATCAATACAAACTCGCCATCCTGTTTGAATCCTAGTAGGAACAAGTTCATTCTCATTATTTGTTACCACCGTTACACCTGATTTCTTTGGAACCACTTGGACTGGGCTCACCCATTTGCTATCCGAGATAGGATAGATCACTCCAACATCTAGGAGCTTCAGTATCTCCTTTTTCACAACCTCCATCATAGGAGGGTTCAATCTCCTTTGTGCTTCTCTTGTTGGTTTAGACCCTTCCTCTAACAAAATCCGGTGCATGCACATGGATGGGCTTATTCCCTTGATATCGGCAATTGTCCAACCAATTGCTGTTTTATGCTCTCTAAGCACCCGGATAAGTCGCTCTTCTTGCAAAGGTGTGAGCTCTTTGGCAATGATGACAGGTAGTGTGTCCTTTTCCCCTAAGAACAAATATTTCAAGTGGTTCGGTAGTGGTTTCAACTCTAAAGTTGGTGCTTGCAAAATGGAAGGTAGAAGTTTCTCATTAGATAAAGGCAAATCAATAAATGAAACATCAAACCTTGCATCTTTAGGTTGCAGCGAGTGTAAAGATTCTAGTGCCCCTTCCACCTGGTCACTCAAGGCTAGTTTAGCATTCCCCATTCCGAGATGGTTGCTAAGGACTATTTCTACACTATCTTCACCATCTAGCTCATAAGCTTGCTGCACTAGTGAGTCAATTATATCAATATTAAAAACAGAATGCACATCACTAGGATATCTCATGGCCTCAAAAATGTTAAAGCGAATTATTTCACCATCAAATTCCATAGTTAAAGTGCCATCATGTACATCTATTTTAGTTCTTGCTGTTTTCAAGAATGGTCTCCCTAATAGAATAGGTGTGGGATTAGAAGACATCTCATCTTCCATCTCAATAACATAAAAGTCAGCGGGAAAAACCAATTCATTAACCTGTACAAGAACGTCTTCTACAACTCCTCTTGGATAAGTGTTAGAACGGTCAGCAAGTTGTATTATAACACCGGTTTCCTCTAATGGTCCTAGATTCAATGAAGCATAAATTGAATATGGCATGACATTAATAGATGCCCCTAGATCTAGCATAGCACGCTCAAACCTGGTGTTGCCTATCTTACAAGGAATGGTAAACATACCTGGATCTTTGCATTTAGGTGGGAGTTTCTTTTGAAGAACAGCTGACACATTCTCCCCCACACTTACCTTTTCATTCCATTTCAACTTCCGTTTAGATGTGCACAACTCTTTTAGGAACTTGGCATATCTTGGCACTTGCTTGATAGCATCTAGTAAAGGAATGTTCACCTCTACTTTCCGGAAGGTTTCCAAAATTTCCTTCTCTTGCTCCTCCTTCTTGGACTTTGCTAACCTGCTAGGAAAAGGTGGAGGAGTTATATAAGAAGGAAAGGATGTTTTAGGAATTACCTTTTTTAGTGGCTCGTTGGGATGTGAAGAGGATGCCATGGTATTGTTCTCCCCTTGAGCACTATCATTTTGTGGTTTCTCTAGCTGTTTCCCACTTCTTAAATTTATAGCATTGGCATTCTCTCTTGGATTCACTATGGTTTGGGAAGGTAATTTCCCAGAATCCCTTGCTTGCATTTGACTCATGGTTGTTGCCAATTGCCCTATTTGAGTCTCCAAATTTCGAATACTTGTCTTTGTTTCCTGTTGAAATTGAATTGTATTAGTAGAAAGAGCTTTAACAAGATCTTCAAGAGAAGTACCTGAATTTTGGGTGGGTGGTAGTTGTTGTCGGGTTTGGTATGGTTGTTGCACTCTTTGCTGAAAACCTGGTGGCCTGTGGTCAAATGGTGGAGGAATAGTTTGTGATTGGTTCCCTCCATAATTGAAGTTTGGATGATCCCTCCATCCTGGATTGTATGTGTTTGAGTAGGGATCATATTTCCTTGATTGGTTCTGAAATCCACCCATGGCATTCACATGTTCATTGGTATCCTCTTGAAGTGTTGGACACATATCAGTTTGGTGCCCTATGTTTGAACATATGCCACAAGCTTTTATTTGTTGTATTTTACCTACAGCCAATTGTTGAACAAGAGAAGTCAGTTTATCAAATTTTTGTTCAAGGGATGATATACTTACCTCATTAACTCTCTTGGATTGTGGTGGTGGATCTTGTCTCATTGAGAACTGTTGAGAATTGGCTGCCATGTTGGAGATTAATGTTCTAGCAGCCCTGGGAGTCTTATCAACTAGAGCTCCCCCACTAGCGGCATCTATCATACTTCTCTCCATGGGCATGAGACCTTCATAGAAGTATTGGATGAGAAGTTGTTCACTTATTTGATGGTGTGGACATGATGCACAAAGTTTCTTGAACCTCTCCCAATATTCATATAAGGACTCTCCGTTGTATTGCCGAATCCCACATATCTCTTTCCTAATGTTGGCAGCCTTAGATGCTGGGAAATACCTTTCCAAGAATGCTTTCTTCAAATCATTCCATGTAGTGATGGTCCCGGATGGTAGATAGTAGAGCCATTCCTTTGCTGAATCAGCTAGAGAGAATGAGAAGGCTATCAACTTAACTTGCTCTTCCGTGACCCCTGTTGGTCTCATGCTTGAGCAAACTACATGGAATTCCTTGAGGTGCTTATTTGGATCCTCTCCTGCAAAACCATGAAAAGTTGGGAGAAGATGAATCAAACCAGATTTTAATTCAAAAGCTACCTCAAGATTAGCATATTCAATGCATAATGGTTGTTGACCCAAGTCCGGAGCGGCTAGCTCCTTGAGAGTTCGGTTGTGAGCTGCTGCCATCTCTCCTTGCTCCTCTTGGATGTTTTGGATCAACTCCTTGATTGGTTGTTGGTGAGAAGTTATAAATTCCCGAATTTTCCTAAGTCGTAAGTCTTCTTCGGGAGCTTGGAACATTCACTAATAAAAAAAAAATAAGAAAGTAAATAATTAGAACAGAAAATAAGAATAAACCAATAAACTAATAAACTAAAGAAAGCAATCCCCGGCAACGGCGCCAAAAACTTGATGCACCCAAAAGAGTGTATCTTATTTAACCTTGCACTAAAAAGATCAATTGTAAGTATAGTAGTTAGCAAGGGTCGAGTCCTCAGGGATTGGGTTTTAGTTTATAAGTTGATAGTTTAAAACTTAAATTCAAGAACAATAAAAGAAAAGGGGTTTTTGAAGCCAGATTTAAACTAAAGTAAATAATAAGAATAAGATGCAAGGCGGTATAACCAGCCAATAAGAATAAGATGCAAGGCGGTATAACCAGCCAATAAAAATATATATACTAAGCAAGGCGGTATAACCAGCCAATAAAAATATATATACTAAATTAGGCGGTATAACCAGCCAATAAAAATAAATATACTTTTAAAAATAAGCAAACTAGAAAAGTAAGAAAACAAGTAAGAAGAATCAAAAATGAAAAATATGGTTAAGGTTTCATTCTCCACCACTAGACATCATTAAGAATCAATTTCAGATCTATCAATATCAACCAACTATCAAAGTTAACAACCGTAGATAACAACAAGCTCTGTTATCCCAATCTTTCCTTAGTTTGTCGTTAAATAGAACAAGCTCTCTATTTAATCTCTAACCATCAAACAACCTAGAATAAGCTCTCTAGATTCAATTTAATGGCAGCTTTATGATGAGAAAGATAGGTTGATCTAAGCAACAAACACATAAGCTCGGATTGTTCAACTTAGGTTATGTTCCACTTTGCAATTATTGAAAACTTGACCATAATCATTAATCACAAATTGCCACTTATGAATAGGAAATCAAGACAATTACACTGATCAAGACTCCTAGACTAGCAATAGATAATTATCAAGATCTATCTAGTTGTACACCTAAATAAATCAAGACAACATCATGAACAATTCTTGTAGAAGAACATAAGCAACTTTGATAGAAAATTAATGATAGATAGAATCTGAAAATCAATCACAAAACGTGTCTAGGGCTTTGAAATCACCCTTAACCAAATAGAAGTTTAGCCTAGCATAGGCATCATAAACATAAACATAAAATTAAAGAGAATCTAAGAAGGAAATAAAAGAAAGAAAGAAGAAGAAGAAGAATATTAATTATCCAACCTCTTGCTCTTTCTAAAGAAAAAGAAAACTAGAGAAAAGAAAGAAGAAGAAAACTTAGAGAATTTTGTTAAAATGGCTAATATCCTACCAATCTCCAATATGATCCCTTACAATCATCCAAGGCCCTCTATTTATACACATTTTGGAGGGCTAAATGACAAGAGACAAGCTTTACAAATTTCAAGGGTAGGTATATGACGATTTTGATCAGCCAACTTGATGGTCGATTTCGTCAATATTGGAGGCCTTATCTGATCACATGGTCTTCTAGACAAAGGTTCCCCTATCAGTTACGGAACCATAGCCGTTGGAATCAGCTCATTTGCTGATGTGGTTAAGCAGATATGGGCAAAATACGAAAACATGTCAGCACAGACGTCATTGCACATCAGCCAACTTGATGGTCGATTTCGCTAGGGAAAACGACTCCGTTTTAAGAAGTGTAAAACATGAAAAAGATAGATATGCCTCTTAGCTTTGCATGGCTACCAATTTCAGCCTTATTGCTTCAGTGAAACTCGAGATATAGCTGATATGGCAAAAGGTGTCGGAACTGAAACTGAACTGGATTTGCCCTTAATTCTAGTAATCTGAAATCACTCAAAGAAACTTGTGAAAAACACCAAAATACATAAAAATATAAAAGATCATAAACACAATTAGACTAAACAATAATAACTCGTATTTGACACAAAACATTAATAAAACATACTAAAAACTATATAATTATACGAGTTATCAATAAGCCTTGGCAGCCAAGTTTGAATAAAGTAGGAAAGTTTTATTCAAAGCACTCTTTATGAAGAAAGATTACAAACTTGCAGCCAAAGTAAGTGTAAGGAAGGAAAGTCTTGGCTGATTTAATTCTCCTACTTTGACTAGGATTAGCTTTAGGGAAAGATACTTGCAATTAATGCAATTAATGCAAGTTGACAGCCACTAATCCTTCTTTGACAAGGATAAACATAAATGTCAGCTAGGGTATTAAGAAAAAATGTGATTTGCGGCTAGGGTTTTTTCTGCCATTAGGGTTGTTTAGGGAGATATTCCAATGCCAATTTGGATGACCATTTCTTATCCGATTTAGGCCCATGACCAACCGTTGGAAAGGTAATCAAGTGATCTTCAAAAGTAAAGTAGGAAGTTTCTTTGAATAAAGAGTCTAACATCATGTGTTCTTAGCAACAAGCTCCGGAGGTCAAATCTATCTTCTTGCTTTGCACCAAGATCTTTTTGACTCCCAAGTTTTTTTCCATCTTGTGATTGTGATTTTGTAAGCTCTTTAATATCCCAATTGACATGTTTTGACTTCATCTCTTCCAAAATACCTACAAAGCATAAAAACCTAGTAAAATGTCAAGGAACTTAAGAATCAAAACACAAAGTATAAGGAAATTGAATAGGAAACTGTATGAAATTAAGCACTTATCAAACTCCCCCACACTTAATCTTTTGCTAGTCCTCAAGCAAAATCAAATAGAGACAAAGTAATAAAACCTATTCTAATCCTTTTTCAATACAAATTAGAGACAATCTTTGGACAAGTCTTATAAACTAATCAATAGCTTAAAGAGTTTCACAAAAAATCATGCTTGATAGTAAATGGTTTGAGTTAAGCTAAAATTAACATAACATATCTCAATAAAAATAGTGCATGTTCAAACTTAATCTCAACTTCTCACATGGGATACCCTCATGATTTTCACTCTTTAAAATAGTGGTGAAGTGTTTACACTTAATCAATCTCATGAAAACAGTTTCTACCATATGCTTGCTTGTCCACCTATTCTCCACTACTTAGATCATGCAACTTCATGAATCAAGAGGTCTTTATGCAAGGTTATAATGGGGCCAGGGGGTAATAATATGGCTAAAGAATAAAAGATAAAGAATATTACAAAAGTTCCAAAGATTTTATAGAGTTTAGAGACATAATAAGATTCATACAAAGAAACTTCTCAAAACTCTTTACAAGTACATAATCACATAGGCCGAATATTCAAGTTGGGCCTTTTCTTCATTCTGAACAGCTTTGTAACATCTTTTTCTTTTTCCACAAGTTCAAGAGATGATTCATATATATTTGTTTTTCATTTTTTTTTCACATAGGAATGTATTTGCCAATATTCCCTTTCTTTTCAAAATTTTAAAACCAATATTCCCGTACTTGTTTTAAAATTGGTTTTAATAGGTGGCCGATCACACCTAGCCAAAAAAGATTGGTGGCGACTCCATTTCTTTTTCGAGGTCGTTTTCATACCACAACCCTTTGATTTAGAGGAATTAAGTTATCTTTTCCTCTATTTTCCCTGAATGTCGTACCTCATTTAAAAATAACGGTTGTGACAAATACCATGTGATTATTAATGTTCATGTCATTTCTTTTAATTTGTATATTGATATTGTTTTTCATATTCATTTTTATTTAAATGAGTTCTAATGTATATAAAATTAAACATCTATTAACAAAACAAGGATATTCTCGAGTTAAAATAATTCATGAGTTCTCTGCTGGGTTTGCCGGGGAGGATGCCATCAATTATCATTAGCAACAGAATACCCTTTTTCAAAAAAAAAAAAAGGAGAATGATGTGGATAATTTTTAAACGAGGAAAAATTCTATGTATTGCTAAGTTTGTCGGGAAATATAAAAAAAATTGTGATAACTAATTCCGAATCATTCTCAAATAATATAATTTTTTTCAAAAGGGAATTATTTTTGAATACCAAATCCAAAACCAACTTTCATCGAAACTTAAGATAACACATGATTAATAATGTACCATTTTATACGAGCGTTGTGGGGATGCTAATACCTTCCCCGCACGTAACCAACTCCCGAACCCGTATTTTTTTTTCTATAGTTTAACATGGACTTAAAAATTGGTTTTAAAAAGGATTTTAATTCATTTTAAATTTTTTTACAAAAACCGGTTTTGTAGACACCTAATTTTGTCCAAGCCCTTAAACAAGGTACGTTTCTTCCAACTAATCCGCACTCCTAAATTCATTCCTAACTTTACCTCGATTCCATGGCCTAATGTCCCTACACTTGGATTAGACGCAATTGGCAATATCAAGGTTACGAGACAGGCCAAAAAGTCAAAGTTGACCCAAAAGTCAAAGTCAAAGTCAACAAAAAAGTCAACTTTTGAGAAATCAATATTTATAAAGATAATTGGATGGTGATGAAGCAAACTTGATATTTGGAGAGCCACAATTGAAAATAGAAGAGAAAATTGGAAGAGAAGATAGAAAGACATGGGGAGCTTTTAGGCAAGCTTTGTATGCATTTAGTTTCAGCACAGAGGATGAAGACAAGATACTTGGAAGCTTTCAGACAAGCTTTATTATGTTTTTTATTATATAAGAATAACTTATTATGAAGACTTGTGCTCTATTGCTTCCAGTTTTCACTAACTTAATTTCCAAGCTTAATACGACAATGCCATGTTTAAGTTGCTCTGTTTCTTGGGATGCTTTATATCCATGTAAATATTGCTGGTGCATGTAAATATTGCTCTGTTTTTCAAAAAGCAGATACAAACTTTATCTCTTCCTTGTTATGCTGCATATAAATATTGCTGGTGCATCAATTAATCTTTCTGCGCAGATGAACAATGCTCTGTGACCATGGAATAAAGTTGCTCCATAGTCCAGTCCTAAATTTATAATAGTACTGCTATTATTTCATAACTGTTATCTTGTTATGTTTTTAGGGATTGGACCAATTTGGGCATTTTGGCCAACTAGTTAGATTTCTCTGTTTTCATGTCAATGAGCCAGTTCAACATTAAGGCAGTTAGCCACCTCGATAGATCCATTCATGCTTGTGCTTGAAATTCAGAAACTTAGCTAGCGACAGAGACAACTTGGTGAGGAAGGTGAGGACCTCGTTAGTCAAATATCTTCACATCTGTGCAGCTGAAAAATCGACAACACATTGCAGATGATAAGTTCATAAAATACACATTTTATGCCCTTTCTGTTCTTAGTTTTCGTTATGTCTTCTATCCTTATTTTGGTTACTTATGTTATGTTTTTGAATTTCAGGTATATTTAAGAGAATAAAGCAAAAACATGTCAATTAGGATGTTAAAGAGCTTACAAAATCACAACAACAAGATGGCATAGTCAAAAAGATCAAATTTTTGGTGCAAAGCAAGAAGGCAGATTTGACCTTTGGAGCTTGTTGCAAGGAAAACATGATTTTAAAGTCTTTATTCAAAGAAACTTCCTTCTTGACTTTTGAAGCTGATTGGAAGAGCGTTCCAAAAGTATATTACTCGCCTAAAAATGCTAGTAATTTGGTTATCCAAATCGACTGAGAAAGGACGATAAGATGCAGCAGCATATAGTGGCAGGCCGAGAGCCCCGAGCCCAATGATCACCTCCAGGTTTAGACCCTAGCGTCGTAGTGTCGGCAAACTTACCTTAAAAAATCTGCACATCTTGATTTACTTACAGGGGAAGAAACAGTTCTTAGGATTTTAAAGCTCATAAATATGATCTTCTGAGGCTGAAATTAGATATCTTTTGAGGAGTTTGAAAGAACAAAATAAAGGGAATAAGAAGAGGAAATCAAGAGAGAAAAATAAGAGAAGATCAAGAGGAAGAAGGAGATTGCAACTAGCCATCATAAAAGAGTTTCTTCTTTCTTTTCTTCTACTTTCTTTCTTGTTTAATTTTTCTTATGAATATGTTATTGAACACACCAAGCATGTGTAACTAAATTTATCAAAATACATTGGTTCTAAACAATCACAAAGTTTTGTGTTTAATTTTGCAAATACATTCCTATGTGAAAAAATTATTTTCAAACAATCACAAAGTTTTGTTTTTTAGAAAATCTAATTTGACATATTTTCCTAAGGTAGCCGGATATCTTTTTAGATATACGGATTTCTTTAATTAAAGGAAAAAATACATTTTCATGCATTGCATTTTCCATGTTCATGCATTTTATTTAAATGTTGATTTTTGCTATGATATTTTCCATGATATTATTAATATTTTAATTCACATTTTATGATCTTATATTTGTTTTCCATATGATTTTGAATGTTTCATGATATCCTATGTTTTTTATTTAGTTATTTTTTTCATATTGTTTAGTATATACTATGTTCATGCATTATTATTATTATTTTCATTTTCATTTTCATGCATATTATATGTTGGCATTATTTTAATTCCAAGCCATTTCTTCTCATTTAGATCATATTCCATGTCATTTAGGTATTTTTATTTAGAATATGCCATATCATTTAGAATTGCCATGTCATTTAATTCATTTTATCTCATTTAGAATATACCATAATACTTAGGATTTTTTCATTTTTCATAGAATATACTATGTCATTTGAATTATGTCATATCATTTAGGTTGCATTATATTATCTAGATTTTCCATGTCATTTTGTTTGTGTCATACATGTTCATGTTCATATTTTTAAATGTTTTGAAAAAGATAATGATTTTCAATAAAAAGTAAAGATATTCCCGAGTTAAAATAATTCATGAGTTCTCTACCGGGTTTGCTGGAGGGAATATCATCAATTATCATTAATAAAGGAATATCTTTCTTTCAAAAAATGAGAATGATTCGGAAAGTTTTAAAAATGAATAAAAGTTTCTACATTTTGCCGATTTTGTTGAGGAATATAGGAAAATTTTGAATTAATAAATTCTGGATCATTTTCAATTAAAAATGGAATTATTTTTCTTAAAATTGGGAATTAACTTGAAATACTAAATTAAAAACCAACCATTTTACCAAGACTTGAGATAACACACGATTAATAAGGTACCGATTTATACGGGCGTTGTGGGGGTGCTAATCCTTCCCCACACGTAACCGACTCCCGAACCTGCTTATTTGATTTCTTTGGTTTATAATGCAGACTTGAAATTGGTTTCAAAAATGTTTTAATTAATTTTAAAATGTTTTATAAAATCGGTTTTAATAGGTGGCCGATCACACCTAGCTAAAAAAAATTGGTGGCGACTCCATGTCTTTTTACGAGGCCATTTTCATACCCTCGACCTTTTATTTCAATCTAGAGGAATTAGTCGTCTTTCCCTCTGATTCCATTTCCCCCTCACTCGAATGAGTTCCCCGCGATCCGGGATCACGTATCGACACCTTCGTTTTTCTAGAGGAATTAAGTCGAGTTTTCCTCTTTTTTTTAATGTCACGCCTAACGAATAATGAAAGTCTTGCGATGAGACTTGTTATTGTTTATGGTTATATTTTTAGGTTGCGACAGCTTGGCGACTCTACTAGGGACTTTAGAGAGTCAAGCCTAGAATTAGTCGTGTGTTATCTAAGTCTCGGTTTTGTTGGTTTAATTGGTATTTAATTTTAATTCCCATTTTTTTTTAAATAATAAAGAGAATTTTGAAAATAATAAAATGTTCTAAATATGTCCATCTTCATATGCATGGATGTTGTTATTTGTTCTCTGGTTATTTTGTTGCGTATATTTATATGATTGCTTGACTGATGCTTTACATTGTTTGATTTTAGTGGGGTATTTAGAATAAGGGGTGTAGAATAGGTGGTGACAGGTTTGTTTTGTTCCTCCACACACACTATATTTGCATTTGCATAACATGAATCCTCTACCCGGGTTCCATCCTTTTAAGTGGGAGTAAAGTAACTACGCCTTCGTGATGATCCTCCGTATGGGCTAGTGAAACACTTTCGGAGTATAAAGTACCTAATGCCTTCGTGATAATCCTCCGTACGGGCATAGGAAAATATACTCTAACGAATTGAACCCGCTCTTATCGGGGTGCCTTACTAGCCTTCACCGACGACAATGAGGTACAATTCGGGGCCTTAGAACCGATTCACCTTCATATAGTGAACCTAGGCGAAACCATGCCGGATTTTTGTTAGATACCCGAAGTTTAAGAACACATGGAGGAATATTTCCAACCTTTTACCATCATTCTATATGTTAGATTTTACAAATTGGGTAATGATGAACGAACATCATGTCGCTCGTAATAAATTTATTATTTTGTCCCAAAGGCGTCATAATGCCAAAGCTCTGTTAAATTTTCGAGACATTTTTTTAAGCATGTTGTTATTTATGTTATATTTGTGAATTCAATTATTTACTAATCTATTTCTTTCTCTTTTTTTTTCTTTGACATGCATTGTAGACATCATCATACACTTGGAGTTTATTGGCCTCGGGATAGTCATCAACCCAAAGGACTTTCATGGAGTGTCAGGTTATTTCAGTGATAGAAGATCATGCAGTAGTCAGGGCACGATCGGAAAAAGATCAGAGGGAGGATGGTGATTGCCTGAAGAAAGATTATGTGCCAGTATTGTCAAAAAAGGTCAAAGTGGATTCTAGATAGAATAATCTCTGAGGGTTAGTCAATATTTGGAAATAGTGGAATGTATCAGAGAAAGAAGCCTTCACTCAGAAATATGGAGATATAGCACTCTTAATTCTGATTCGGGTCAATAGTGGGTTGATTCAGGCTATGGTACAGTTTTGGAATCCTGCTTATAGATGTTTCACTTTTAACAAGGAGGATATGACACCACTGATTGAAGAATATTCAGCATTGTTACGTATTGGATGTCCTAATCTTGATCGGTATATTTGAAGGAAGTGAAACCTTCAGGTTTTAAGAGGTAGGATCACAGGAATGGATACAACATGGGTTGAGAGTCATGTGGACGGAAAGCAGAAAAATGGATGCATTCCATGGGAAACTCTCCGACAGTTGATATTGGGTTATTCTGACAAAGAAAAAGCCAGGGACATCTTTGCTCTAGCCATCTACGGATTAATCATATTCCCGAAGATATTGGGTTATGTGGATATAGCCGTGTTTGAGTTCTTTGAAAATTTGGAACAGAAGATCAACCCAATTCCGGCCATCATAGCTGAAACTATCCGATCTTTGAATTTTTGTAAAAGGGCAGGACAAGAGAGAATCAAGGGATGTGTACAACTCCTTTATATTTGGATTCAAAGTCACTTTTGGAAGATAGAAAAGGTTTCCTTCAAACCATACATGAAGTCTTTAGTTCCGATTAAGGAATTCCTTCAAAATGATTAGCCTGAAGACGGGGATGAAGAGAAATGGGTCAACATGTTCCGAAATCTAAAAAGGGAGATGGCAACTTGGAGAGCTCCATGGATGGTTCCTATGCCGGTCATGTATAGATGTGGGGACAACTCGGGAGTTCCACTACTCAGAATTTGGGGTTCTGTGAGTTATGCGCCTTTGTTGGTGCAAAGACAGGTTGAGTCTCGGCAATTCACACCCGTGACTCATAATCTAGGATCATCAGAGTTCACTTATGGAGAAGACGGATATTCTGGAAAGGTGCGGGCAGTGATTGAAGCATGGAAGAAACTCACCGGGTAAAAGTAGCCAAATATGTTGACATCGTCACACCTGATTACCTGGTATGGAGGGAATTAAGGGTTAATGACAGGCTACTGACATCAGATGGGAAAGAGGTCCAGTTCATGAATCCACCACCGAGGGAAATGCCATCAGAGTTAGAAATCGCAAGGGCAGAATTTGAAAAAGAAAAGGCCCAGATGAGCAAGGAGATTGCCTGACTACAGGAAGAACTTGAGGACATGAAAAACAAGGAATCAGCTCGAGAAAGAGAAAAGGAAAAGATCAAGAAAGAAAGGGACACTGCTAAGGGCGATCTTCGGGAATTACATTTGGAGAACAAGAGGTACTGCTTCAAGCTCAGATTTGAGGGGACTCTCAAGACTTCGGGGGAGTGGGAACATGAGGTCAAAAACCTCAGGAAGGAGAATAACTACTGGAAAGAGAGAGCGAAACATGAGGAAGCCCGAGCCAGTCAACTAGAGAAGCAAGCTAAGGAAAGCTTACATGGTGATACTTCTGCTGACGCGTCAAGGGGCCGTGAACAAGTAGGGGTCAGATTTAAGAGCAGGGCAATCAAAAAAAGATTGTGAAAGAAAGTCCAAGATCCGAGAAAGTCATTATAGGACTAATTTTGTAATAGCATTTTGAAAGGCGAATTACGGACTTATCTTAGGAAGTGATCCTTTTATTCTATCTGCGATGTATTTAGTTCCAGGAAATTAATGAAAGACCGTTCGGTTGAAATTATCCCGAGGCCAATACATTCAAATGCATTCATATTTTATATGTTTTGTTTGATCATTTGTACATTTACTCATATTTATAATCATTCATTTTTGAAATTCGTTTATGTTCATGCACTTAACCACTTATTTATTCCTTTTACTTGTTCATTCATTCATATTCATACACTTAAACACTTATTTGTTCATTTCACTTGTTCATTCATTTATTCTTTCATATTCATATACGTAGTCATGTATATATCAATTTTATTTGATTCATTCACATTTAGTCATTCATTCATTTTTTATAAAACATAAAAAAAAAGATGTGTCAATAATTTCTAATTCATGGTTTTCAAAACTAAAGGTACAATTGGTCGCACTCAGAAAGAAACGGATTTCTGACACCCTTACAATACTCGATCTCAAGCCAGAGCTATGGAAAACGATCAGCTTGCTAGAATTGAAAGAATGGAAAGAACTCAAAGAGAACTGCAGGAACAGTTAGCTAAATCTCAGGAGGAGTCTCGAGAACAGATGACTAAGCTCATGGAAATGATGAGTGCCATGATGAAACAAAAAGGGCCGGGAGAGAATTCGGTCACCGAAAAAAGGGTAGTAGTTGAAGGGGATCAGCCTGAAAACATATAGCAAACGGGCCAAGAGGTCCCAATTGGGGAAGCCTCCTATGTTTACATCTAGCCAGCTGCAGAGACATAGAACTATGTCCCTGGAAAGGGTAATATGGGAGCTGACCTAAATGATGTTAATGTTCCCGACTTTGAGGAACTAGCTGAAAAGGAAAAAGCAAAGATGACAGAGCTGAAGAGGGTCAAAATAGCAGAATCATAGAAAAAATATCAACTGCTGGGGGAGAGGCTGAGAGCCGTTGAAGGGGCAGAGTTATTTGGCAGTCTGGATGTCAAAGAGATGAGCTTAGTACATGATTTAGTAATTCCCCCAAAGTTCAAAGTACCAGACTTTGAGAAATATAATGGGACTACCAACCCATCAGCATATCTGACCATGTACTATAGAAGGATGATGGGGCATGATGATAATGAGAAACTACTTATCCATTGTTTCCAAGATAGCTTGACAGGGTCAGCAACCCGATGGTACAATCGATAAAGTCGTACCAAGATTCATTCATGGACAGATTTAGCCAGGGCTTTCATGGAATATTATAAGCATGTGTTTGACATGGTACCTGATAGTTTGTCGCTACAGAACATGGAAAAGAGGACCAATGAGAGTTTCAAAGAATACTCGCAAAGGTGGAGGGATCTGGCCACACAGGTGCAACCCCCTTTAACTAGCAAAGAAACCACAGTGCTTTTCATCAACACTTTGAAAGCACCATATTATGACAAATTGGTGGGGAGTGCTACCAAGGACTTTGCAGACATGGTAATATCTGGGGAGATGATAGAGTCAGCCATTAAGAATGGGAAAATGGAAGGGGGTGAGCCTTCTATTCCGAAAAAGGTATTCCCTGCCAGGAAGAAAGAAGAGACCCATGCAGTTAGTATCAACAAATACCCATATATGCCTCCCACACCACATACATCACCAAGGCCCTATACTCCTACCACATCTTATGCACCTCCTACACCCTACACACCTTACCCGGGGTATAGTCCTTATTACCCCAATCTGTACCACCTTACCCAAAATCTATTCCCTTATACCAATATACCATAACAACCGTTTTCGACTGGCATATCCTCACAAATAAACCTTCCTCGAAACACTGTCCTAAACACTCAGGGAGCCATGCGCAATGACCAACGTTCACAAAGGAACAAACAAAAACCCCAATTTGATCTGATTCCAACCACCTATGGTGAGCTATATCCTAATCTATTACAGGGTCAACTTGTTGCACCCGTGTACCTTAAACCTCTGACACCGCCATATCCAAGGTGTTACAATGCAAATACTAACTGCGTATACCACATAGAAATTCAAAGACATTTGACTGAAGATTGCCTGGCCTTTAAAAAGAAAGTCCAAAGCCTGATCAATGATGGAGTTGTGAAGTTTGGGGCAAAGAGTGGGCCGAATGTAGCGGGGAACCCATTGCCAGATCATGCGAGGAATCGAGTAAATGCAATATAGACAGGGGAAGCCATAAGGGTAAAAAGGGACGTCAGGGAAGTCAAGACTCCAATGTTGACAGTATGGGTCGAGATGGTCAAGGCAGGAAAGGTGGGAGATGCGGACAATTTAAAAATGGTCGCAAAGAGGATGCAAAATTGGTGCCCGTTCCATAAGTGTAGAGGTAATGTCATACAGGACTGCGGGGACTTTCTGGCTAAAATCCAAACGATGATGGATAATAGGAAGGCCCAGTTTTACCAAGAGACAGAGGAGGAAATAGAAGTTATTGAGAATGCAGCTGGCTACGGGATAGGAAGACCCTTAATCATCTATTATGAACCAGAGGAGAAAGTTATGCCAGTCATTGAGGAAAGTGTGCCTAAGTTAATCATTGATTTGCCTGTTTCCTTTTCATACAAGGAAAACAAAGCTGCACCATAGAAATACAACTGCAGCATGGTTATGCCTGGGCCTTCGAGTCAGCAGGATATCACAGGTGTGGGGCACTTAACACGAAGTGGAAGGTGTTATGCTCCTGAAAGTGCTGAACAGGGGTTAACAGGGAAAGATAGAGGAGCAGACAAAGGGAAAAAAGCAGCTAAACCAATCCATATTGAGATGGATTTGTCAAATAAAGCAAAAAAGGGGTTCAGCCCCGACTAACAGAATAAAAGAGTCGGTAAGTGAGAAGGAAGCCTACGAGTTCTTAAAATTCATAAAGCAAAATGAGTATAGCGTGGTTGAGCAACTGCAACGTCAACCAGCTAGAATTTCAATCTTATCTTTGCTTTTGAATTCAGAACCACACAAAAATGCCCTATTGAGAGTGTTGAATCAGGCATACGTGCGTAGCATTATATCAATAGAAAAATTGGACAGGCTGGTGGGAAACATCGCGATAGATGACCATATATATTTCAGTTATGAGGAGATACCACCCAATGGTATTGGGTCAACAAAAGCTCTCCACATAACTACCACTTGTAAGGGGCACATATTACCAAGGGTTCTTTTGGACAATGGTTCTTCATTAAATGTGATTCCTTTGGTAACCCTGTCCAAATTGCCAGTGGATATTTCCTATATGCTGCCAAGCTGCACAATGGTCAGAGCCTTTGATGGTTCCAGGAGAGATGTAATGGGAACTATTGAGGTACCTTTGGAGATAAGCCCATACATTTATACAGTGAACTTTCAGGTCATGGATATTAATCCATCCTATAATTGCCTGCTGGGAAGGCCGTGGATACATTCAGCAGGGGTTGTACCTTCGTCTCTCCACCAAAAGCTGAAATTTGTGATAGAGGGGCATTTCGTCACTGTATCAGGAGAAGAGGACATAATAGTATCTTCATCTACTGAATCTCCTTATGTTGAACCCAATGAAGATGCTGTAGAATGTTCCTTTCAGTATTTTGAATTCGGAAATACAGTTTTTGTCACTGAAGGACGAAGAATTCCAAAACCGAGGCTATCCAAGAACACAAGGCTGGGGGTAAGAATTAATGTGGGAAAAGGTTGCAGGGCTGGAAAAGGTCTCGAAAAATATCTTCAGGGGATGGCCTGAGCAATGGAAGTAATGGAAAAAAAAACCGGTTTGGCCTAGGGTATCTTTCGAAGGCCCATGAGAAAAGGAAACAAGTTGAAAGGAATTGACAAAGGAGGATGGCCCATCTTGTGGGTATGGATATTGAATGGGAGCCTATGACATTCCCACCTATCCTTCACAACTTTCGCTTATTCTGTTCTCTGTTCGGAGAAAAGAATTCTGATGATGTGCTCATAATTATAGAGCAATCCTTTGAGAGATTCCAGGTGAATAGAGATGAGCAGATGTATGATATGGAGATCTGCACGACTAGGGAAGAAAAAATTGAAAGTGAGAATGCTAATTGGATGGTGCGACCTTGTCTACCCGGATATAGACTAGCCAATTGTAGCGCAACCGAGCTACCCATAGTGTTTTAGTCTATTCCAACGTAATGCTTTAAAACAAATCTTAAATATCTTTGCCCGAAGATATTAAGAATTTCTTTTGTAATGGGCTTTTGTCTAAAACTTTTCATCCAATAAATAACAAACATGATGTATTTCCTTCATATTGATGTGTCCATATTCTTTCATTTATAATATTTATTTTGCTTCCATTGTATATATGTTTTCCTATATTGTTTCTTCCCCACCTATTTACAGGTGCACGGATGCGGAATATGAGGATCTTCCTGTCAGTAATTCTGAAATTGATTTTGAGAGGCCTATTTGCACGGGTGATTTTTAGGCCGACGAAGATATTGAGGATTATGGTCTACCTTCGGACTTATTAAGAAAAATAGAACAAGAAGAGAAACAAGTACTTCTTCATGAGGAGCTATTGGAATTGTTGAATTTGGGAAGTAGTGAGGAGATAAAAGAGGTTAAAATCGACACTACATTGTCGTCATCAATAAAGGGTGAACTCATAGCCTTGCTTCGGTAATATGTAGATGTATTTGCATGGTCATACCAAGACATGCCGGGTTTGGATCCAGACATTGTGGTTCATAAGCTCCTTTTAAGGCTTGAGTGCAAGCCAATTCAGCAAAAGTTGAGAAGAATGAGGTCGAACATGCTGTTAAAGGTAAAAGAAGAGGAGAAGAGGCAGTTTGATGCTGGATTCTTAGAGGTGGCAAAATATCCGAAATGGGTAGCAAACATTGTTCCAGTGCCAAAAAAGGATGGCAAGGTGCGTATATGCGTCGATTATCGAGATTTGAACAAAGCCAGCCCCAAAGATAATTTCCCTTTGCCCCACATTGATACTTTGGTGGATAATATGGCGAAGAGTTCCTTGTTTTCTTTCACGGACGGATTCTCGGGATATAATCATATTAAGATGGCACCGGAAGATATGGAGAAAACTATATTTGTAACAATGTGGGGAACATTCTGCAACAAGGTAATGCAGTTTGGGTTGAAGAATGCTGGGGCAACGTATCAAAGAGCCATGTTGACCTTGTTTCATGACATGATGCATAAGGGAATCGAGGTTTATGTTGATGATATGATTGCAAAGTCACAAGGAGAAGAGGAGCATATTGCGAATCTTAGGAAACTTTTTGAAAGACTAAGAAAGTTTCAACTCAAGCTAAACCTGGCAAAATGCACTTTTGGAGTCACCTCGGGAAAATTGTTGGGTTTTGTTGTTAGCAAAAGGGGAATTGAGATTGATCCAGATAAAGTGAAGGCCATCTAGAATTTGCCATCTCCACGTACTCAAAAAGAAGTAAGAGGTTTTCTGGGGAGATTGAATTACATTGCTCGGTTTATTTCTCAGTTAACCGACAAATATAATCCAATATTCAAATTACTTCAAAAACGTGATCCAGGAAAGTGGGATGAAGGGTATCAAATTGCTTTTGAAAAGGTTAAGCATTATCTATCAAACCCACCAATATTAATGCCACCGACTCTGGATGAACCGATGATATTTTATCTTTTAGTATTTGAGAGATCTATGGGTTGTGTTTTGGGGCAGCTTGATGAGACTGGAAAGAAAGAACAAGCGGTTTACTACCTCAGCAAGAAGTTCACAGATTATGAGTTGAAATATTATTCGGTAGAAAAGCTGTGCTGTGCCTTAGCTTGGATTGCTCGGAGGCTCAGACAGTACATGCTGTACCACACAACGTGGTTGATCGCCAAGCTAGATCCGATCAAGTACATGTTAGAAGCACCTTCTTTGTTAGAGAGGACGGCAATATGGCAGGTTTTGTTGTTAGAATACAACATTGTATATATAAGTCAGAAGGTTATCAAGGGCTGTGCAGTGGCTGAATTTTTAGCAATTCGGGCAGTGGAAGATTATGAGCCATTGAACTTTGATTTCCCAGATGAAGATTTGATGTATGTTTCGCAAGCGGATGAGGCTCCCCCGAAGAAGAAAGTATGGAAGATGTACTTTGATGGGGCATTTAATGCCATGGGGCACGAAATTCGTGCAGTGCTCATCTCCCCAAAAGAATATTATTATCCATTCACCGCCAGATTGGATTTCAATTGTACAATACGGCTGAGTATGAGGCGTGTATTATGGGCCTTCATGCAGCGGTAGATAGAAAAATCAAAGTTTTGGAAGTTTTCAGAGACTCAGCTTTAGTGATATACCAGTTACGGGGAGAATGAGAAACCCGGGATACAAATTTAATTAGATACAGAGAACTCATACTGAGCTTATTGGAGGAGTTTGAAGAAGTAAGTTTCAATTACTTCCCCCGAGAAGAAAATCGGATGGCGGATGCTCTGGCTACTTTGTCATCAATGTTTAAAGTGAATGAAGGGGCGGAAGTTGTGCCGATCAAGATGAGCATATATGAGTCTCCTGCCCATTGCTTGAGTATTGAAGAAGAAGCAGATGGTCTCCTTTTGTATAACGACATCTTGCAGTACATCAAGAGTCAACAGTATCAAGAACAGGCAACAGAGAATGACAATAGGACTCTGAGAAGGCTAGAAATGGGTTTTGTTCTAGATGGCGAGATTCTCTACAAGAAAGAGAAAGATCAATTCCTATTGAGATGTGTCGGGTCTGTCGAAGCTCGAAGAATCATAGAGGAAGTCCATGAAGGGATATGTGGCACTCATGCTAATGGTTACATGCTTGCTAAGCAGATTATGAGGTTAGGGTATTATTGGCTGACGATGGAAGGAGATTGTATCAGTTATTCCCAGAAGTGCCATAAATGCCAGATATATGCAGATAAGATTCATGTGCCGCCATCGCCATTGCATGTCATGATCGTACCTTGTCCGTTTTCAATGTGGGGAATGGATATGATTAGGCCTATCACCTTGAAAGCTTCAAATGAGCATCGTTTCATCCTGGTGGCCATAGACTATTTTACAAAGTGGATGAAAGCTGCTAATTATACGAATGTAACAAAGTCGGTGGTAAGCAGATTTGTTAAGAAGGAAATCATATGCCGATATGGATTGCCAGCAAGAATTATTTCAGATAATTCTCTCAATCTTAATAATAAGATGATGAGAGAGGTATGTACTCAGTTAAAGATCACGCATCACAATTCGGCACCTTATTGATTAAAGATGAAAGGGGCAGTAGAAGCAGCCAACAAGAACATCAAGAAGATTATCGAGAAGATGACTGATGTGTACAAGGATTGGCATGAGATTTTGCCTTTTGCTCTTCACGCATATCGCACTTCGGTTCACACATCTACAAGGGCAATGCCGTTTTCTTTGGTATACGGTATGGAAGCAGTGTTACCTATTGAAGTTGAGATTCCTTCGCTTCGGGTTTTGATAGAGGTTGGCCTAGAAGAGGCAGAATGGGTTAGAGCTCGTTATGAACAACTGAATCTCATCGAGTAGAAAAGATTGAAAGCAATTTGTCATGGGCAGTTGTATCAGAAAATGATGATTTGAGCCCATAACAAGAAGGTTCGACCCAGACAGTTCCGAGAAAGAGAGTTGGTACTGAGGAAAATTCTCCCCATAGTGAAGGATCCGCAAGGGAAATAGGCTCCAAATTGGGAAGGACCCTATGTGGTAAAAGGAGCTTTTTCTGGAGGAGCATTGATTCTAACTCGGATGGACGGGGATGATTTTAGACATCCCGTGAATGCTGATGAACTAAAGAAGTATTATGCTTGAAAAAAAAAATGTGTGATGCTATGCACATGAAAATTCGAATGATTCTAAATGTAGAAATGAAATTCTATATATCTATATCCCCTTAGAATTGTTTTTCAAAGAGAATATTCATGCTTGGTATGATAAATGGCCATCTTTCATATTCCTTTCATTAAGAAGAAATTATTCCTAGTCACCCCTTTGAGCCTTAGGATTTATTTATTTCATTGAACCTTGATCAAGGATCACCCTCTACACTGGAGGGCAAATACGAGGAAAAATAATCAAAATCATGGCAAGAAAGAGAGCCATTGGAAAATGTGAAATCAAAGAATGGCAAATGAAAGCCAGCTAAAAAAAAGGGGGGGGGGACAAATTCTCAAGAATGAATTATCCTCAGAAAATGATCCTTGGTCCAATTACCCTTAAACACATTTTGGGCCTATTTTATCCTTTCTTCTAAACCCGAACCTTGGCCTACATTACGTACTTTAAAAGTCTATTTTGATCAAGCATGGTATTTAATTTGAAAAGTTTTTCTCAAAATTCATCCCATCTTTTGAATTGACATTTTTACCTCGGAAGCATTTAGAATTCTCAAATGCATGGTAGAATACAAAAAAAAAAAAGAGAGGTTTAAGTCGAAAACTCACAAAGGGCAACTTAATACCGAATGAGGGACACTTGAGTTGAAAATACGCAAAGGGCGGCTCAAGTACTGATTAAGGTTTGAATCAATGCTTCGTGTAAAGGGGGAGAAAGTGTTTGAAAATCAGAGAAAACGGGAACGACTCAGTCTGACGTAACTACGAAAGCCGAGGGATTACCCAAGTAAATTGACCGTTCAAGAGAAATTTTAGATGATTTGAAAAATGAGGGGTCCAAGATATTCCGCATCCGGGGCATCAACAACCTATAACTTTACATTTGTTTTTTATATCCCTGATATCCACTTTTACCATTTTAAAACATCTTGTTGCAATAAATTTTTGTTACCCCTTTTATGACAATTGCTTGTTTCATATTTTCTTTCATACATTTTTGAGATTGCATTTTGTTTGTTATTAAATTGAATGATGATTAGTAAACATAATTTTTTTAATAAAAGAGAGTTTAAAAGTATTACTAAGAAATAGATCCAAATCTTAGAAAAGGTTTGGAAACTACTAATCCCGATAGAAAATTCACCAAGTAAAGGAAAACAGTGAATGTGTTGGAGACGCCGTCATGAAGTCAAAAATTTGTGAATTTCAGTGATGCTAGAAACTGGGCTGTTTGACAAATTATCTTTTGTAAAGGGTTCTTTTAGTGGGGCATTAGTGAACAATTGAAGACTCCGTCATGAAGTCAGATAATCTGTGAACCTCAAAGAAACCATGGATTAGAAATCATGACACAATCATTTGACTGCATTTTTCCTCAGGAAACATATAAGCATTTGCAAAGCATGTCATTCTCATCATTGCATTTAGCTAACATTGCAGGAATCAAGAAAACTTTCGCTTCCCAAATTGAACTCGTTCTGCTTCTCAAATAAGTCGAGACTTGAGACCACCTTCGAGTTATTTCCTTTTGTTTTAAATTGAATTCATTCTGTTTTATCAAATGAGTCGAGCCTTGAGACCGTCGTCAAGGTATTTTAATCACAGGTAAGACCTTCGGGCACCATTTTTAAAGACCTTCGGGCACCATTTTAAAGACCTTCGGCCATCTTTTTAAAAGACCTTCGGGCACCATTTTAAAGACCTTCGGGCACCATTTTAAAGACCTTCGGGCACCTTTTTAAAGACCTACGAGCACCATTTTAAAGACCTTCGGGCACCGTTTTAAAGACCTTCGGGCACCTTTTTAAAGACCTCCGGGCACCATTTTTAAAGACCTTCGGGCACGGTCGCAACCTAAAAAATAACAAGTCTCATCGCAAGACTTATTATTCGTTAAGCGTGACATTAAAAAAAACCGAGGAAAAGTCAACTTAATTCCTATAGAAAAATGAAGGTTTTGAAAATGACCTTGAAAAAGACATGAAGTCGCCACCAATCTTTTTTAGCTAGGTGTAATCGGCCACCTATTAAAAACGGTTTTATAAAATATTTGAAAAATAAATTCAAACATTTTAAAAACCAATTTCAAGTCTGCGTTTTAAACCAGAGAAATCAAAGAAGCGGGTTCGGGAGTCGGTTACATGTGCGGAAGGATTAGCACCCCCACAACGCCCGTATACATCGGTACTTTATTAATCGTGTGTTATCTCAAGTCTCGGTAAAAAAATCGGTTTTAAATTTAGTATTTCATGTTAATTCCCAATTTAAAGAAAAATAATTCCATTTTTAATTGAAAATGATCCGGAATTTATAAATTCAAAATTTTCCTATATTCCCCAACAAACGTGGCAAAATATAGAAATTTTTATTAGTTTTGAAAAACTTTCTGAATCATTCTCTTTTTAAAGAAGAAATTCTGTTATTAATGATAATTGATAATATCCTCCCCAGCAAACCCGACAGAGAACTCATGAATTATTTTAACTCGGGAATATCTTTATTTTATTGAAAATCATTACCTTTTTGAAAACATTTAAAAGAAAAGAATATGTATATGCATGACATAAATAAAATGACATAGCAAAGTCTAAATAATATAATGCAATCCTAAATGATATGATATAATTGAAATGTCTTAGTATATTCTAAATGAAATGAAATATTCTAAGTTATATGATATATCCTAAGTGAAATGAAATATCCTTAATGACATAATATATCATAAATGAAATGAAATATCCTAAGTCACGTGATATATTATAAATGAAATGAAATGACCTAAGTAACATAATATATTCTATATGAAATGAAATAACCTAGGTAACATAATATATTCTACATGAAATGAAATGACCTAAGTAACATAATATATTTTATATGAAATGAAATAATTTAAATGACATGGCAAATATGAATGATATGGCATATAATTTAAATGACATGAAATATAAAATAATACTATCATATAATATGCATGAAAATAAAAATAAAAATAATAATGCATGAACATAGTATATGCTAAATAATATAAAAATAACTAAATAAAAAGCATAGGATATCATGAAATATTCAAAACCATATAATAAACCATATAACATCAAAAAAAATATAAATCAAAATAATAACAATACCATAGGAATTATTATAGCAAAAATCACATATTATATAAAATGCATGAATATGGAAAATGCAATGCATGAAATGTATTTTTTTCCTTTAATTAAGAAAATCCGTATATCTAAAAAGATATCCGGCTACCTTAGGAAAATATGTCAAATTAAATATTCTAAAACCAAAATACTTTGTGATTGTTTGAAAACAATTTTGAAAAGCTTAGATTAAAAATAAAAACTGGGTTAAATCCTTTTTTAAATGGCTCTAATTTCCTAAGTTTAAAATCCCGGACTTGACCACCCTTAACCCGGGAGTTAAAAAAATCATTTTTAGAGTTTAAAAAGGCTTAGAAACTACCCTAAGTCAGTAGCTAACCTTCCTGATCAGCCCCCTCTAAGTAACTTAACCAAAACAGAAAAATGATTTTTCTTTAAATTCAATTTTGACTCCACTGTCCAGTTTTAAGCCACGATATTTTACCCCATTTTTAAAAATTCAAAAAATTCTGAAAAAAATACTGGAGACTCAACTACATGGAAAAAAATACAGCAAATATGATGCATGAAATGCATGATTTAAAACCTAAATGTCATGAAAAAATGCATGGCATCCATATAGTGACCTAGACCTAAATGAACTTGTATGGCATTTAATGCAACCTAGGTCTAAAATGCATGAACATGCATGGCAAATAAACCAAACCTAATAACTAAAATATGCATGGCATTTTCACAAACACAAGGCATGCTTAAACTAAAAACTCAACCAAATATCATGCAAATGCTAACCTATCAACTAACATGGCAAGAATGCACATACAATGCTAGAATTTAGAGAGTGGCCGAATGGCTTATGGTTCCTAACAAGCATGGCATTTTCACAAACACTTTGTATACTAACATGCAAAACTAAATCAAATGTCATGCAAATGCAAAACCTGCCAACCAACATGGCAAAAATACAACAAACAATGCAAAACACATGGAGTAGCCGAATGGCCTCAAGCTCCAACAAGCATGGCATTTTCACAAACACTTGATATACTAACATGCTCAGCTAAAATATAACACTCAAATCATGCAAATACAAAGTAGAAATACTAAAACCAAACAAGCATTTTCACAACAATTGATATACTAACATGCTCAACTAAAATATAAAACTCAAATCATGCAAACACCACACAACCATTTTCACAAACACTTGATATACTAAATATAAAACATCAACAAATTTAAACATTATGAAAATATAAAATTAAAAATGCAAGAACATGATATTTAAATCATAAATGGCAACAAACAAAGCAACCAAATTAAAATATGACTCAAGTATGAAGTAGAATAACACTTAAAACATCAAGATTAAAGAAAATAAAAATAATAACATGATAAAATAAACAAAACAGCAACCTTAATAAAAAATGTAGGCCATTCGGCCATGGTGAGAAATATGTAAAAAAAATTGTAAAAAAAATATTTAAGGAAGAAATGAAGAAAGAACTTAAGAAAAACAATAAAAAAAAACATTTATTTAAAAAGAAAACTCACCAAATAGTAATCAAAATAGCAAAAACAAGAATGGAAAACCAAGAAAGTGCGAGAGTTGATGCTCAAGAGCAACATCAAGAAGCTATATTTCAAGCTTTATCTCTTCAAACTTTTCTTTCTTTTCTAAACTTTTTTCTTTTTTCTTTCAACCAAGGAGAGAAAAACTAAGAAAAACTAAGAGAAATCAGCAAAATGAAAGTGTGAAAATGAAAATTCTGAACCCCTCTATTAGTGCTGGCCGAATGCCCCTCTCTCTCCTCCAAAATGTTGTCATTTTTTCCTAACCAATTTTCCATCAAATGGCTAATAATTCAAGGTGAAAAATCATGAAATTATCACCCTTAGATTAGCATATCAGTTGTCCACAGCTGTTCAAGAATAATGTTGACACTCTCCCTTGGCCTATGTGGATTAATCACCATGGCTTGATCAAAGAAAATCTCTAACTAACTCTTAATTCTTGGCCATTTGATTGAAAAATCAGAAGCTTCCTCTTTCCTTTGGGCATTGGCAAGCCAGCACATCTCGTTTCCAGCCCAAGTCTGATTTTTTGAAAGGCCAAAAGAAGCCTTTTTCGGTTGCTTGGGTGAAATGACCGTTTTGCCCCCCGGATGCAAATAAATGTCAAACGGACTCCAAATTCAATTTTTATTTTTTTAATACTTTCAAAATAATAAAATATTGAATTCTGGAAGTTTTTAAAATTTTGCGAGTCCGTTTGCTATTTATTTGGAGTTTTTCTTCCAAAAATGCCATTTTATGCCCCTACATTTTACCATTTTTAAAACGAGCTCCAAATCAAGATTTTTCTTCACCAATCTCTTCCAAATAATTTAAAATGTGATCTGGAATTTTTCAAAATTTTTGGAGCTTATTAGGTATTTTTTCGGGATTTATCTTCTTGAATTATTGCATAGGAGGCCTGGGATTTGGCCATTTTGCAAACGAACTCCGAATCAAGATTTTATTTCGCCAATATATTCCAAATAATTTAAAAATGAAACTTGCAAAATTTCAGAAGATTTGGAGTTCATTTGCTATTTTTTCGGGATTTTCCTTTTTGAATTACTACATAAGACACCCGAAATTTGGCCATTTTGCAAACGAACTCCGAATCAAGATTTTCTTTCGCCAATCTCTTCCAAATGATTTAAGAATGAGATTTTCAAAATTTTCAAAATTTTCGAAGTCCATTTGCTATTTTTCCCAAATTTTCCAATTTTGCCCTTTTGCCTCCCAAACTTGGTTTTGCTCAAAACAAGTCTGATTTTCAGATTTTTTTCAAGATGAGCCTTGGGCTATCCCTTTTTATCATTCCTCATCCATTGGGGGCTTTGGTCTTACGAAGTCGGGCCATCTCTGTGATTCTTTCCGATTTCACCGAAATCCACCAAAAACCCTAATTCTCGGTTTTCTCTCGGATTGACTTTTCATTCGATTTTTCTTACAAGTGGCTTCTCGATTACCCGTAGTCAGTGCTTATCTTTCATTTGGAACCTTCAATTTCGACCAATTTGATCATTTAAGCACTTTTCCCCAAATTTCTCGAATTAAGGTTTTCTTTCTATTAAATCTCCAAATCCCAACTTCCGAACTCCATATCTTTCGATGTAGACCTCGTATTATCAAAATTATTTTGCCATTTTTCAATTGAACTTAAAATCTTGATTTTGAAAGTGGGTTGATTTTTTTAGTAGTTGACTTTCTGGGTTGACTTTTTCGGGGTTGACTTTTTTTGGGGTCGTCTTTCTTTTTAGTTTGACTTTTTATGCTTGCCCTCTTCAACTAAGTCTCAGGGTACCACCTGAAGGATGAAAAAAGTCTTTTTACATTCTGAAACCTCAATTTAGGAAGAAAACATACATGTTTTAGTGGTCCGGACAAAATTAGGTATCTACAGCTGCCCCTCTTTGGCTATTGCTGAGAATCAGGAATCAGGCAAAGATAAACAAACACTAATTTTGTACGGTCAGTGAAATCACATGTGAAGGAAAGGGAAAGGGGTTTTCTTTTTTCATTTCTTCATTTTTTCAATTTTTTTTTTTTGGTTTGTAAAAGCTGTAAATTGAAGATTTGTCCTTAAATTGAATTCCCTGACTAATCAAGGCTCGATCCTTCTTAAGGAAACGAGTTCGATTTTAAAAGAAAAAATTATGCCCAAAGGTCTTAAGAATAGTGCTCGAAGGTCTTACAAATTGGTGCCCGAAGGTCTTTAAAATGGTGCCCTAAGGTCGTTAAAACTGATGCCCGAAGGTCTTTAAAACTGGTGCCCGAAGGTCTTTAAAACTGGTGCCCGAAGTTCTTTAAAACTGGTGCCCGAAGGTCTTTTAAAACTGGTGCCCGAAGGTCTTTAAAACTGGTGCCCGAAGGTCTTTAAAACTGGGATTTGGAAAATACCTTGACGACGGTCTCAAGGCTCGACTTGTCTGATAAACAAAATGAATTCGATTTAAAACATAAGGAAATACCTCGATGGCGGTCTCGGAGTCTAAAGCAAAACGAGTTCTCTTTGGGGAAGTCCAAGTTTCCCTAATTTCTGCACTGTTAGCTAAATGCAATGATGAGAATGTCATGCTTTTGCGAATGCTTGTATGTTTCCTAAAATAAATGCAAACAAATGATTGTGCCATGATTTCTAATCCATGGTTTCTTTGAGGTTCACAGATTATCTGACTTCATGACAGAGTCTTCAATTGTTCATTGATGCCCCACTTAAGGAATTCTTCACTTAAGATATCTTGTCAAACAGTCTCAGTTTCTGTCTTTCACTGAAGTTCACAGATTTTCTGACTTCGTGATGGAGTTTCCACCACCTTCACAATTTTCTTTTCTTGGTGGACTTTCCAAACCTTTCCCAAGATTTAAATCTATTCCTTAGTAATACTTTGAAATCCCTTTATTTAAAGATTTTTATTACTAATCATCATTCAATTTAATAACAACCATAATGCATCTCAAAAGTATATGAAAGAAAATATGAATCAAGCAAAAATTATCATGAAAAGGATAATAAGAATTTATTGCAAGAAATGTTTTAAAATAGTAAAAATAAATATCAAGGATATAAGAAACAAATGTAAGGTTATAGGATGTAGATGCCCCGGATGCGGAATATCTTGACCCCTCCCTTTTCAAACCATCTGAAATTTCTCTTGAACGAGAAATTCACTTGGGTAACCTCTTAGCTTCTGTAGTTACATCAGACTGAGTTGTTCCCCTTTCCTCTGATTGTCAGATACTTTCTCCCCCCTTTACACGAAGCATTGATTCAAACTTTGATTAGTACTTGAGCCGCCCTTTGCGGGTTTTCAACTCAAGTGTCCTCCATTCGGTATTAAGTCGCCCTTTGCGGGTTTTCGGCTTAAACCTCTCCTTTTACATTATTTTTTTCATTTCCATTTTTTTTGTATTTTACCATGCATCTGAGAATTCTAAATGCTTCCAAGGTAAAAATATCAATTCAAAAGATGGGATGAATTCTGAGAATAACCTTTCAAATTAAATATCCATGCTTGATCAAAATGGACTTTTTAAAGCATGTAATGTAGGCCAAGGTTTAAGTTTAGAAAGAAAGGATAAATAGGCCCAAAATGTGTTTAAAGGTGATTGGATCAAGGATCATTTCCTGAGGAGAACTCTTTCTTGAAACATTTGTCCCTTTTTTTTGACATTCTTTTCTTCTTTTTTTGTTTTGTTGGCTTTCATTTGCCACATTTTCCAATGGCTTTCTTTTTGCCAGGATTTTTGATTATCTTTCCTTGCATTTGCCCTCCAGTGTAGAGGGTGATCCTTGATCAAGGTTTAAAGAAAGAAATAATTCCTAAGGCTCAAAAGGGGTGACTAAGGATAATTTCTTCTTAGTGAAAGGAATATGAAAGATGGCCATTCATCATATCAAGCATGACTATTCTCTTTGAAAATAAATTCTTAGGGGAAATAGATATATAGAATTTATATTTTACACTTGGAATCATTCGAATTTCCATGTGCACAGCATCATACACATTTTTTTTCAAGCATAATACTTCTTCAGTTCATCAGCATTTACGGGATGTCTAAAATCATCTCCGTCCATCCGAGTTAAAATCAATGCTCCTCTAGAAAAAGCTCTATTTACTACGTAGGGTCCTTCCCAATTCGGAGCCCATTTTCCTCTCGGGTCCTTCACTATAGGGAGAATCTTTCTCAGTACCAACTCCCCTTCTCGGAACTGTCTGAGGCGAACCTTCTTGTTGTGGGCTCGAATCATCCTTTTCTGATACAACTGCCCGTGACAAATTGCTTTCAATCTTTTCTCCTCGATGAGATTCAACTGTTCATAACGAGATCTAACCCATTTTGCTTCCTCTAGGCCAACTTCCATCAAAACCCGAAGTGAAGGGATCTTAACTTCAATAGGTAGCACTGCTTCCATCCCGTATACCAAAGAAATCAGTGTTGCCCCTGTAGATGTACGGAGCAAAGTACGATATGCATGAAGAGCAAATGGAAAGATCTCATGCCAATCCTTGTACACATTGGTCATCTTCTCAACAATCCTGTTGATATTCTTGTTAGCTGCTTCTACTGCGCCATTCATCTTTGGACGGTAAGGTGCCGAATTATGATGTGTGATCTTGAATTGAGTACACACTTCTCTCATCATCTTATTATTCAAATTGAGAGCATTATCCGAAATAATTCTTGCTGGCAACCCGTAACAGCATATGATTTCTTTTTTGATGAATCTGCATACCACCGACTTTGTTACATTCGCGTAGGAAGCAGCTTCTACCCACTTTGTGAAATAATCTATGGCCACCAAGATGAAACGATGTCCATTTGAAGCTTTCGGGGTAATAGGCCCTATCATATCCATTCCCCACATTGAAAAAGGCCATGGCACAGTCATGACATGTAATAGTGATGGCGACACATGAATTTTATCTGCGTATATCTGGCATTTATGGCACTTCCGGGAATAACTGATGCAATCTCCTTCCATCGTCAGCCAATAGAACCCTGCCCTCATAATCTGTTTAGCAAGCATGTGACCATTAGCATGGATGCCACGTATCCCTTCATGGACCTCTTCTATGATACTTCGAGCTTTGGCAGACCCGACACTTCTCAATAAGACTTGATCTTTCCCTTTCTTGTAGAGAATCTCGCCATCTAGAACAAAACCCGTTGCTAGCCTTCTCAGAGTCCTCTTGTCATTCTCTGTTGCTTGTTTTGGATACTGTTGACTCTTAATGTACTGCAAGATGTCATTATACCAAGGGAGGCCATCTGCTTCCTCTTCGATACTCAAACAGTGGGCAGGAGACTCATATATGCTCATCTTGATCGGCACAACTTTCGCCCCTTCATTCACTTTAAACATTGATGACAAAGTAGCCAGAGCATCTACCATTCGATTTTCTTCTCGAGGAAAGTAATTGAAATTCACTTCTTCAAACTCCTCTAATAAACTCAGTATGAGTTCTCGATATCGGATTAGCTTTGTATCTCAGGTTTCCCATTCTCCTCGTAGCTGGTAAATCACTAAGGCTGAGTCTCCGAAAACTTCCAATATTTTGATCTTTCTGTCCACTGCAACGCGAAGGCCCATAGTACATGTTTCATACTCGACAGTATTGTTTGTACAATCAAAATCCAATCTAGCAGTGAAAGGATAATAATCTTCTTCTGGGGATATAAGCATTGCATAATTCCATGCCCCATGGCGTTAGATGCGCCATCGAAGTACATTTTTCATACTTTCTTCTCCAGGGGAACATCATCTACTTGAGACACATACATCAAGTCCTCATCTGGGAAGTCAAAGTTCAACGGCTCATAATCTTCCACTGCCCGACTTGCTAAGAATTCAGCCACTGCACTGCCCTTGATAGCTTTTTGGCTTACATATACAATATCGTATTTCGACAATAAAACCTGCCATCTTGCCGTCCTCCCTGACAAAGAAGGTGCTTCCAACATGTACTTGACTGGATCCAGCTTGGCAATCAGCCACGTTGTGTGATAAAACATATACTGTCTGAGTCTTCGAGCAGTCCAAGCTAAGGAGCAACACAACTTCTCTACCGATGAATATTTCAACTCATAATCTGTGAATTTCTTGCTGAGGTAGTAAACTGCCTGTTCTTTCTTTCCAGTTTCATCAAGCTGCCCCAAAACACAACCCATGGATCTCTCAAATACTGATAAATACAATATCATTGGTTTATCCAGAATAGGTGGCATTAATACTGGTGGGTTGGATAGATAATGTTAAACCTTTTCAAATGCAATCTGACAACCTTCATCCCATTCTCCTGGATCACGTTTCCGAAGTAACTTAAATATTGGATCACATTTGTCGGTTAACTGTGAAATAAACCAAGCAATGTAATTCAATCTCCCCAGAAAGCCTCTTACTTCCTTTTGAGTGCGAGGTGGTGGCAGATTCTGAATGGCCTTCACTTTATCTGGGTCAATCTCAATTCCTCTTTTGCTGACGACAAAACCCAACAACTTCCCCGAGGTGCCTCCAAAAGTGCATTTTGCTGGATTTAGCTTGAGTTTAAACTTCCTTAGTCGTTCAAAGAGCTTCTTAAGATTCACAATATGCTCCTCTTCTCCTTGTGACTATGCGATCATATCATCAACGCAGACCTCAATTCCCTTATGCATCATATCATGAAACAAGGTCACCATGGCTCTCTGGTATGTTGCCCCACCATTCTTCAACCCAAATGGCATTACTTTGTAGCAGAAGGTTCCCCACATTGTAACAAATGTGGTTTTCTCCATGTCTTCTGGTGCCATCTTGATCTGATTGTATCCTGATTATCCGTCCATGAAAGAAAATAAAGAACTCTTTGTTGTATTATCTACCAGAGTATCAATATGGGGCAAAGGGAAATTATCTTTAGGACTGGCCTTGTTCAAATCTCGATAATCAACGCACATTCGCACTTTGCCATCCTTCTTTGGTACTGGAATAATATTTGCCACCCATTCTGGATATTTTGCCACCTCTAAGAATCCAGCATCAAATTGCTTCTTTACCTCCTCCTTTATCTTTAACAGCATATCAGGCCTCATTCTTCTCAACTTCTGCTGAATTGGCTTGCATTCTGGCTTTAAAGGGAGCTTATGAACCACAATATCCGGATCTAATCCTGGCATGTCCTGGTAAGACCATTCAAATACATCCACATACTCCTGGAGCAAAGCTATCAATTCACCTTTTATTGATGATGAAAAATGAAGTTCTGATTTTGACTTCTTTTATCTCTTTACCATTTCCCAGATTTATCGTCTCCAATAACTCCTTATGAGGAAGTACTTGTTTCTCCTCTTGTTCTATTTTCCTCAATAGATCTGGAGACAGACCATAATCCTCAGTATCTTCATTAGCCTCAAAATACCCGTGCAAATGGGTCTTCCAAAATCAATTTCAGAATTACTGACAGGAAGGTCCTCATATTCTGCATCCGCACACCTATAAATAGGTGGAGAAGAAACAATATAGGAAAATATATAATGAAAAAAAATAAGTAAAAAAAATAAAAGAATATGGACGCATCAATATGGATAAAATGCATTGTGCTTGTTATTTATTGAATGAAAATGTTTAAAAAGCCCATTACAGAAAAAAAAAACTCTTAATATCTCTGGGTAAAGATAATTAAGATTGCTTTTTAAAAGTATTACGTTGGAATACACTTAAAAATTATGGGCAACTCAGTCGCACTCCAGTTGGTTAGTCTATATCCTGGTGGACAAAGTCGCACCATCCAATTAACATTCTCTCTTTCAATTCTGTCTTTCTCAGTCGTGCAGATCTCCACATCATACATCTGCTCATCCCTATTCACCTGGAATCTCTCGAAAGCTTGCTCTATCGTTACGAGCACATCATCAGAATCCTTTTCTCCGAACAGAGAACCGACTGAGCGGAAGCTGTGAAGGATATGTGGGAATGTCACAGGCTCCCATTCAATATCCATACTCGTAAGACGGGCCATCCTCCTTTGTCGGTTCTTTTCAACTTGTTTCCTTTTCTCATGGGCCTTCGAAAGATATTCTAGGCCAAAACGGTCTTTCTTTTATTTTACTTCCATTGCTCGAGCCATCACTCAAGATACTTCTCGAGACCTTTTCCAGCCCTGCAGCCTTTTCCTATGGTGGTTCTTACCCCCAGCCTTGTGTTCTTGGATAGCCTCGGTTTCGGAATTTTTCGTCCTTCAGCGACGAAAACTGCATTTACAAATTCCAAAGACCGATAAGAGCACTCCACGGCATCTTCATTGGGCTCAACATAAGGATATTCAGTAGATGCAGAGGCTATTATGTCTTCCTCTCCTGATACCGTGATCAAACGGCCCTCCATCATGAATTTCAGTTTTTGGTGATGATACGAGGGTATAGCCCCAGCTGAATGTATCTGATAACTCGTATAATTATATAGTTTTTAGTTATGTTTTATTATTGTTTTGTGTCAAATACGAGTTATTATTGTTTAGTCTAATTGTGTTTATGATCTTTTATATTTTTATGTAATTTGGTGTTTTTCACAAGTTTCTTTGAGTGATTTCAGATTACTAGAATTAAGGGCAAATCCAGTTCAGTTCCAGTTCCGACACATTTTGCCATATCAGCTATATCTGGAGTTTCACTGAAGCAATAAGGCTGAAATTTGTAGCCGTGCAAAGCTAAGAGGCATATCTATCTTTTTCATGTTTTATACTTCTTGAAACGGAGTCGTTTTCCCTAGCGAAATCGACCATCAAGTTGGCTGATGTGCAATGACATCTGTGCTGACCTGTTTTTGTATTTTGCCCATATCTGCTTATCCACATCAGCAAATGAGCTGATTCTAATGGCTATGGATCCGTAACTGATACGGGAACCTTTGTCTAGAAGACCATATGATCAGATCAGGCCTCTAATATTGACGAAATCGACCATCAAGTTGGCTGATGTGCAATGACGTCTGTGCTGACATGTTTTCGTATTTTGCCCATATCTGCTTATCCACATCAGCAAATGAGCTGATTCTAACGGCTATGGATCCGTAACTGATAGGGGAACCTTTTTCTAGAAGACCATGTGATCAGATCAGGCCTCCAACATTGACGAAATCGACCATCAAGTTGGCTGATCAAAATTGTCATACAATATGACGAAAATTGTTAGAAAAATTCACCCACCTATTATACCTACCTTTGAAATTTGTAAAGCTTGTCTCTTGTCATTTAGCCTTCCAAAATGTGTATAAATAGAGGGCCTTGGATGATTGTAGAGGATCATATTGTACATAGGTAGGATATTAGCCATTTTAATAAAATTCTCTAAGTTTTCTTCTTCTTTCTTTTCTCTAGTTTTCTTTTTCTTTAGAGAGAGCAAGAGGTTGGATAATTAATATTCTTCCTCTTCTTCTTTCTTTCTTTTATTTTCTTCTTAGATTTTCTTTAATTTTATGTTTATGTTTACAATGCCTATGCTAGGCTAAACTTCTATTTGGTTAAGGGTGATTTCAAAGCCCTAGACATGTTTTGTGATTGATTTTCAGATTCTATCTATCATTAATTTTCTATCAAAGTTGCTTATGTTCTTCTACAAGAATTGTTCATGATGTTGTCTTGATTTATTTAGGTGTACAACTAGATAGATCTTGATAATTATCTATTGCTAGTTTAGGAGTCTTGATCCGTGTAATTGTCTTGATTTCCTATTCATAAGTGGCAATTTGTGATTAATGATTATGGTCAAGTTTTCAATAATTGCAAAGTGGAACATAACCTAAGTTGAACAATCCGAGCTTATGTGTTTGTTGCTTAGATCAACCTATCTTTCTCATCATAAAGCTGCCATTAAATTGAATTTAGAGAGCTTATTCTAGGTTGTTTAATGGTTAGAGATTAAATAGAGAGCTTGTTCTATTTAACGACAAACTAAGGAAAGATTGGGGTAACAAAGCTTGTTGTTATCTACGGTTGTTAACTTTGATAGTTGGTTGATATTGATAGATCTGAAATTGATTCTTAATGATGTTTAGTGGTGGAGAATGAAACCTTAACCATATTTTTCATATTTGATTCTTCTTACTTATTTGTTTTCTTACTTTTAGTTTGCTTATTTTTTATATTTATTTTTATTGGCTGGTTATACCGCCTAATTTGTATATTAACTTTGTTTTATTTTTATTGGCTGGTTATACCGCCTAATTTAGTATATATATTTTTATTGGCTGGTTATACCGCCTAATTTAGTATATATATTTTTATTGGCTGGTTATACCGCCTTGCATCTTATTCTTATTATTTACTTTAGTTTAAATCTGGCTTCAAAAACCCCTTTTCTTTTATTGTTCTTGAATTTAAGTTTTAAACTATTAACTTATAAACTAAAACCCAATCCCTGAGGACTCGACCCTTGCTAACTACTATACTTACAATTTATCTTTTTAGTGCAAGGTTAAATAAGATACACTCTTTTGGGTGCATCAAATTTTTGGCGCCGTTGCCGGGGATTGTTTTCTTTAGTTTATTTGTTACTTGGTTTATTCTTATTTTCAGTTCTAATTAGTATTATTTTCTTGTACATACATGTTTTTCTTTTCAAATTTTGAAAAAAAAAAAAAAAGATGGAATTAAGCAATCTAACACTTGAAGAGTTGGTGGCATACATGAACATGGAGAACCAACAAGCCAATCTCACTTCCTCAGTTCAACAATTGGCCATGGGAGGATGTCAAGGCCATCAATGGTTCCAAGACCAACCGCATGATCATTACTCCAACACTTACCATGAGGGATGGTGGGATCATACTAATTATGGCTACTCGAAAAATTACCAAGAAGTAGATCCTTATGCCAATTACACTCATCCATCTAGCTTCAATCAATCATGGTCTCAAGAACCATATCTTTTTCAACCACCACATATGACTCAAAACTCAGGTACTTATTTAGAAGATCTTGTACATTCTCTTGTTACTGATACTTTGCAATTTCAACAGGAAACAAGGGCAAGCATCCAGAGTTTGGAAAGGCAAATGAGCCTATTGGCTAGTAGTATGGTGGAATTAGTAGCAGAAAGATCTCTAGCACTCCCTTCCCAAACGGTGATTAACCCAAAGGAGAATGCTACTATTGTGACCTTGAGAAATGAGGAACAAGATGAGGATGAGACAAAACCAAAGATGGATTCACTTCTTGAGGATAATGAAGCCACCATTCAAAAGTAGAGTACTTTGACACCTCAGGTAGCTTTTAAGGTTCTTATTTCTACTAATGTTCCTTCTCCACTTTTTCCTAGCAGATTTGCAAAGTCCAAGAAGGAGGAACATGTACAACAATTTTTGGAAACCTTAAACAGCTTGCTTGTGGATGCCATTAGACAAGTACCAAGATATGCACAATTCCTCAAAGAGCTATACCCCACCAAGAATGATGAAATAATACGTGTGGGGGAGAAGGCATTGGCTGTTTTGCAAAGAAAACTTCCTCCAAAACGCAAAAATCCAGGAAGTTTCATGTCTAAGCCAAAAGATCCTAAAAAGCCAAGAAGGGGAATTGGCTAGGCTGAAAACAATCAATCAAATGCTAATTGGGGGAGGCAGCCTAATTAGTGAAAGCATTGCCAAACTGCCATCCTCAGATTTGCTCTCTTTTTCTTTATCTTTTTCTTATGTTTCTTTGCTAATTGTGTTTAGTGTTTCTAAGTTCATTTAGGCTGCATAAGTTTATTTTGTTTATTAGTTCTTTTCACTTACACATGATTCTTTCATTTGGGATTAATAGCATTACATTAATGACAATGTAAGAATTATGTGTGGGGGGAAGAATTTAGGATTTTATTTAGAGTATTTTGTTTTTGAGTCTTTTTATGTTGTTTTTCTTTCTGATCCTTGTTTTGAAAATAACTAGATGTAAATATAATTTTTTTTTAACCCCGGATAAATGGCGGATAACGGTACTCCGTGATTATTTAAGTCGGTTCCATCAGCTACCCACAAAACTGATATTGTATATAAATTTCTCTTTCAATTTTTTTTCATTTTTTTTCAGGATGGATGATATTCTCACAAGATTGCAGAAACGATTTCCTTCTTTTCCTCGAAATATTTTACTGAAGCTTTACCAAGTTCGATTTGAAAGATTAAGAATGCTTATGCACAAAGGGATTCCTGAAGACATACGTTGGATAATTGAAGCCAAGGTACGTGAAGATGAATATCTTCCTGTTTTGCATTTACCAGGTACAGGTAGAAGCACTTTTGCAAAGAAGCGACGAGCAAAGCGCATGAGTTCAAATTGCCACAAATGTGCACGATGGACGTGTAACGGTAAATGTCGTTCTATTGGGATTCCGTCCTCTAATCGAGATGATAAAATTGAATTCATTAAGGATGGACTGAGTAAGGAGAATTTGGGTAATATCCAACTTTCTCTTGAGACGCATCCTAGTGGAGACGTACGAAGAGAAATTCTTGATTTATGGCCGCAATTCCAAAGGGAATGGCAACATCTTGGGAATCTGATGTTAAAAGACCCTGTTTGCCAGCTTGTAAGAAAACTGGATGGGAAGCATACCCTCGACTCATAGAATGCGTTTAAGCCGTTTCTGGACGTAAAACCAGAGGAAGATGTGAGCCACAATCACAACTACAATAAATGACTTCTCAGCTTTTGGTTTGATTTGCAATAACTTTATTTCGGTTTAATTTACGTGTTATTCGATTTGTGTAATTATTCTCATTTTTTTTATTTGTCTTTTACGGTTGATTTTTCTTCTCTTTTTTATTTTCTTCCTGAAATCACGCAAAAATATTTTGTTAGGTTAACATTTTCTTCTGACAGGTCAAATACACTTTCGGCGACATTATTACTCTTGACTTTTACGGTTGATTTTTCTTCTCTTTTTGATTTTCTTCTTGAAATCACGCAAAAATCTTTTGTTAGGTTAACATTTTCTTCTGACAGGTCAGATACACTTTCGGCGACATTATTACTCTTGTCTGATTCACTACTCAGTCCTCTATATATTACACCATGTACTCATTCTCTTTCAGGCACTCGAAAAAAAGAAAAAAAAAAGAAAAAAAAATGGAAAGTACTTCGTCCCAACGCATAAAAAAAATTTGTGTTTTTGGAGGTGCTTATCCAGGGAAAAATAACATATTCGCTGATGAAGCCATAAGAGTTGGAGTAATACTTGCCCAACAAAAGATCCAGTTGATTTATGGAGGCGGTAGTACGGGTTTAATGGGAGCAGTCGCTACAGCAGCACATGCCGGAGGAAGTCCAGTTCTAGGAATCGTGCCAAAACTATTCACAGATTTTTGTGGACCTACCTTGGGTAAGGAAATACAAGTCTGGAGTATCCCTGAACGGATAACAATCATGTACCATTCTGCCGATGCATTCATTGCTTTACCAGGAGGTCTGGGTACATTGGAAGAAATAGCTTGCATGGCTTCTTGGTCATCTTTGGTCAAAAATAAGAAACCCATTGGTTTGCTTAATATTAATGGTTATTTTAGTAATTTGCTTTCATATTTAGATAATGCTGTGGATAATGGATTCATGTTTTCAGAGGCAAGGAGAACCATAATTTCTGCTACAACCATTGAAGATTTACTCAAAAAGCTCCAAGCTTATGAGTATTTATCTGCTACGGTTGTTTCGCAAACGCTCGGAAAAAGAAAAAGAGATATGGACGAGCAAGGAGTGGATTGCACTTTGTCTTTGTGACATTATCTAACATTTTGTTTGTTGTGTCTCAGTTATAATAAGTGGTTAGCAACCTCTACAGGTAATATCTCCTAAATTTTACCTTCTTAAAAAAAAAAAAATTTGTTGTGTTTTAAGCAATTTAGAAGTATTCATTCTGAACAAGGTCTAAGTAAGGGAGACTTGAGACATACCTTGTCAGTTTGATTTCTTCTTTTCAAAAAAAAAAAAAAGAGTTTGTTGTGTTTTAAGCAATTTAGAAGTATTCATTCTGAACAAGGTCTGAGTAAGGGAGACTTGAGACATACCTTGTCAGTTTGATTTTAATCTTTTTACGTTTACTTGTTAATTTTTGTTTAGTATTTTAGGATTATTTAGGTTGCATGAGTTTGTTTTGTTTTGAGTCTAGTTATTCCTATTCTTATGTTATTAGTTCTTTTCTCTTACACATGATTCTTTCATTTGGGTTAATAGACTTACATTGAGGACAATGTAAGAATTAAGTGTGGGGGGAATGATTTAGGATTTCTTTTATTTTTGTCTACTATTTTTTTTTTATGAGTCTTTATTATTATTATTATTTTTTAGTGTGTTTTAGTTCCTTTTTAATACAATGATGAGATATGAATTGCATAAGTCTAAAACATATTTATTAGTGAGAAGATTTTCATGAGAATTGAGCTTGATGTCAACCTTTTTATGAGCCAATGTTAATATGATATGTTGATTGAGAAAGAAGCATGTTTAGACTTAATCTGACTTGTATAATCATTCTTGTGAGTTTTTGAGCCTAAAATGATTGATGCATTATACAAATCAATCTAATTTCTTTCTTGAGTGCTCTTATGATTACATGATTCTCTAGAACTTGCTTTAAACCGTTTAAGACTATATTGATGCATGTGACAACATGAATATGATAGAGGCATTAGGATTTTTAGCCAGGGCCAAACAACCATCCCTTATTGATGTTCCAAGAGAACACACCCTTAGTGAACCAATTTGAGCCTACATTGAATAAGCTATCTCTTTGGTAACCATAACTTGTCCCTAACCTAAATATACTTATATCTTTATCTTTGTTCCAAAGATGAATTAGCATGATTTGAGACAAGTTGCAAAGACAAGGGATATTTTTTGGTTAGAAACAAGAAATAAGTGTGGGGGGAAAAGAAAAGAAAAGTCAAGAGAAAAAGAAATGGAATACTGGCAAATACATTCCTATATAAAAAAAAAAATGAATCATCTCTTGAATTTGTGGAAAAAGAAAAAGATGTTACAAAGTTGTTTAGAATGAAGAAAATGCCCAACATGAATATCCGGCCTAGGTGACTATGTACTTGTAAAGAGTTTTGACAAGTTTCTTTGTATAATCTTTTTATGTCTCTAAACTTTATGAACTCTTTGGAACCTTTGTGATATCTTTATCCTTTTGTTCTTCAACCACATTACAAACCCCTTGGCCCCATTACAACCTTGATTAAAGACCTCTTGATTTATGAAGTTGCATGATCTTTTAGTGGAGAATAGGTGGACAAGCAAGCATATGGTAGAAGTGTTTTCATGAGATTGATTGAGTGTAAACACTTTACCACTACTTTAAAGAGTGAAAATCAAGAGAGTATCCCATGTGAGAAGTTGAGATTAAATTTGAACATGCACTATTTTGATTGAGATATGTTATGCTAATATTGGCTTAACTCAAACAATTTACATTCAAGCATGATTTTTTGTGAAAATTTTTAAGCTATTGATTAGTTTATAAGACTTGTTCAAATATTGTCTCTAATTTGTATTGAAAGGATTAGGAGTAAATATTTTTAGTATATGTAGTTTATTTATATGTAGTTTATTTATATTTTAATTTTTCAATGTTTGTGGGTATCGTTCTAGTAAACCCTCACGAGACTAAACTCGTCCACTAGGGACACCTAGGGGTTTAAAGGCTTGTGTCACATGCTAAGTGCCACCGTGATTTCCTACGAAAGTGGATTAGATTAGATTTTCTTATTTTATTTTTATTGAGTCGTTGCTAGGGACTAGCAACAATCTAAGTGTGGGGGTGTGATAACTCGTATAATTATATAGTTTTTAGTTATGTTTTATTATTGTTTTGTGTCAAATACGAGTTATTATTGTTTAGTCGAATTGTGTTTATGATCTTTTATATTTTTATGTAATTTGGTGTTTTTCACAAGTTTCTTTGAGTGATTTCAGATTACTAGAATTAAGGGCAAATCCAGTTCAGTTCCAGTTCCGACACATTTTGCCATATCAGCTATATCTGGAGTTTCACTGAAGCAATAAGGCTGAAATTTGTAGCCGTGCAAAGCTAAGAGGCATATCTATCTTTTTCATGTTTTATACTTCTTGAAACGGAGTCGTTTTCCCTAGCGAAATCGACCATCAAGTTGGCTGATGTGCAATGACATCTGTGCTGACCTGTTTTTGTATTTTGCCCATATCTGCTTATCCACATCAGCAAATGAGCTGATTCTAATGGCTATGGATCCGTAACTGATACGGGAACCTTTGTCTAGAAGACCATATGATCAGATCAGGCCTCTAATATTGACGAAATCGACCATCAAGTTGGCTGATGTGCAATGACGTCTGTGCTGACATGTTTTCGTATTTTGCCCATATCTGCTTATCCACATCAGCAAATGAGCTGATTCCAACGGCTATGGATCCGTAACTGATAGGGGAACCTTTTCCTAGAAGACCATGTGATCAGATCAGGCCTCCAACATTGACGAAATCGACCATCAAGTTGGCTGATCAAAATTGTCATACAATATGACGAAAATTGTTAGAAAAATTCACCCACCTATTATACCTACCTTTGAAATTTGTAAAGCTTGTCTCTTGTCATTTAGCCTTCCAAAATGTGTATAAATAGAGGGCCTTGGATGATTGTAGAGGATCATATTGTACATAGGTAGGATATTAGCCATTTTAATAAAATTCTCTAAGTTTTCTTCTTCTTTCTTTTCTCTAGTTTTCTTTTTCTTTAGAGAGAGCAAGAGGTTGGATAATTAATATTCTTCCTCTTCTTCTTTCTTTCTTTTATTTTCTTCTTAGATTTTCTTTAATTTTATGTTTATGTTTACAATGCCTATGCTAGGCTAAACTTCTATTTGGTTAAGGGTGATTTCAAAGCCCTAGACATGTTTTGTGATTGATTTTCAGATTCTATCTATCATTAATTTTCTATCAAAGTTGCTTATGTTCTTCTACAAGAATTGTTCATGATGTTGTCTTGATTTATTTAGGTGTACAACTAGATAGATCTTGATAATTATCTATTGCTAGTTTAGGAGTCTTGATCCGTGTAATTGTCTTGATTTCCTATTCATAAGTGGCAATTTGTGATTAATGATTATGGTCAAGTTTTCAATAATTGCAAAGTGGAACATAACCTAAGTTGAACAATCCGAGCTTATGTGTTTGTTGCTTAGATCAACCTATCTTTCTCATCATAAAGCTGCCATTAAATTGAATTTAGAGAGCTTATTCTAGGTTGTTTAATGGTTAGAGATTAAATAGAGAGCTTGTTCTATTTAACGACAAACTAAGGAAAGATTGGGGTAACAAAGCTTGTTGTTATCTACGGTTGTTAACTTTGATAGTTGGTTGATATTGATAGATCTGAAATTGATTCTTAATGATGTTTAGTGGTGGAGAATGAAACCTTAACCATATTTTTCATATTTGATTCTTCTTACTTATTTGTTTTCTTACTTTTAGTTTGCTTATTTTTTATATTTATTTTTATTGGCTGGTTATACCGCCTAATTTGTATATTAACTTTGTTTTATTTTTATTGGCTGGTTATACCGCCTAATTTAGTATATATATTTTTATTGGCTGGTTATACCGCCTAATTTAGTATATATATTTTTATTGGCTGGTTATACCGCCTTGCATCTTATTCTTATTATTTACTTTAGTTTAAATCTGGCTTCAAAAACCCCTTTTCTTTTATTGTTCTTGAATTTAAGTTTTAAACTATTAACTTATAAACTAAAACCCAATCCCTGAGGACTCGACCCTTGCTAACTACTATACTTACAATTTATCTTTTTAGTGCAAGGTTAAATAAGATACACTCTTTTGGGTGCATCAGTATCCATGGCTTTCCCAACAAGCAATTATAAGATGGATTAATGTCCATGACCTGGAAGTTCACTGTATAAATGCACGGGCCTATCTCAAGAGAAACTTCAATGGTTCCCATAACCTCTCTCCTTGTTCCATCAAAAGCCCTGACCACTGTGCAACTTGGTATCATATAAGATATATCCACTGCCAATTTGGATAGGGTTGCTAAAGGCATCACATTTAGTGAAGAACCATTATCCAAAAGGACCCTTGGTAATATGTGCCCCTTACAAGTGGTAGTTATATGGAGAGCTTTCGTTGATCCAATACCATTGAATGGTATCTCCTCATAGCTGAAAAATATGTAGTCATCTGCTGCGATGTTTCCCACCAACCTATCCAGCTTTGCCGCTGATATATTATTAGCCACGTATGCCTGATTTAATACTCTTAACAGAGCAATTCTGTGTGGTTCTGAATTTAAAAGCAAGGATAAGATTGAGATCCTAGATGGTTGACGTTGCAGTTGTTCAACCACGCTATACTCACTATGCTTTATAAATTTCAAGAACTCACAGGCTTTCTTCTCACATACTGGTTCTTTCATTCTGTTAACCGGGGCTAATCCCCTCTCTCTTTCCTTTGGAAAATCAATCTTAATATGGATTGGCTCGACTACCTTCTTCCTTTTATCAGTTCCTCTGTCTTTCCCTGCTAACCCATGTTCAACAGCCTCCGGAGCATAACACCTCCCGCTTCGGGTTAAATGCCCTACACCTGTGATATCCTGCTGGCTTGAAGACCTGGGCATAACCATGCTGCAGTCATATTTTCATGGTGTAGCCTTGTTTTCCATGTATGGAAAGCAAATAGGTAGATCAATGATTAATTTGGGCGCATTTTCTTCAATGACTGGCATAACTTTTTCCTCTGGTTCATCATAATAGATGATCAGGGGTCTTCCTATCCCATAGTCACCTGCATTTTCAATGACTTCTATTTTCTCTTCTACCTCCTCGTAGAATTGGGCTTCCCCATTATCCATCATCCTTTGGACTTTAACCCGAAAGTCCCCATAATCCTGTATGTCATGGCCTCCACACTTATGGAACGGGCACCAATTATGCACCCTTTTTGCAACCATTTTCAGATTATCTGTATCTTCCACCAATCCTGCCTTGACCATTTCAACCCATACTGTCATCATCGGAGTCTTAACTTCCCCAATATCCCTTTTTAATCTTCTGCCCTCTCTGGTCAATACTGCATTTATCTGATTCCGGGCATGATTGGGCAATGGGTTTCCAGCTACGTTCGGCCCATTTTTTGATCCAAACTTGACAACCCCAGCATTGATCAGGCTTTGGACTTTCTTTTTGAAGGCTAGGCAATCTTCAATCGAATATCCTTGGATTCCCGCGTGGTATGCGCAGTTAGTGTTTGCATTGTACCATCTTGGATATGGAGGTGTCAAAGGTTTTAGGTACACGGGTGCAACAAGTTGACCCTGCAATAGTTTTGGATATAGCTCACCGTAGGTGGTAGGAATCGGATCAAATTGGGGTTTTTTGATTATTCCTTGGTGAACATTCGTCATTGCGCGCAGGCCCTTGTGTGTTTGGGATAGTATATCGAGGAAAGGTTATTTGAGGGGATATGCTAGTTGGGAATGGCTATTATGGTATATTGGTGTAGGGGAACGAGTTTTGGGTAAGGTGGTTGACATTGGGGTAATAAGGATTATACCCCGGATATGGTGTGTAAGGTGTCGGAGGTGCATAAGGTGTGGTAGGAGTATAGGGCCTTGGTGGTGTGTATGGTGTAGGAGGTGTATAAGGGTATTGGTTGAAGCTTACTGCATGGGTTTCCTCCTTCTTCTTTGCAGGAAAAGCTCTTTTCGGGGTAGCAGACTCACCCCCTTCCATCTTCCCATTCTTAATAGCTGACTCAATCATTTCCCCAGATATTACCATATCTTTAAAATCCTTGGTAGCGCTACCCACCAATTTCTCATAATAGGGTGTTTTCAATGTGTTGATGAAAAGCACCGTGGTTTCTTTGTTGGTTAAAGGGGGTTGCACTTGTATGGCCAGATCCCTCCACCTTTGCGAATACTCTTTGAAGGTCTCATTGGACCTCTTCTCCATATTCTGTAATGACAGCCTATCTGGTACCATGTCAGACACATGCTTATAATATTCCATAAAAACCCTAGCCAAATCCGTCCATGAACGAATCTTGGTACGACTCAGTTGATTGTACCATCGGGTGGCTGACCCTGTTAAGCTATCTTGGAAGCAATGAATAAGCAGTTTCTAGTTATCTTCATGCCCCGTCATCCTTCTGCAGTACATGGTCAGAAGAGCTGATGGGTTGGTGGTCCTATTGTACTTTTCAAATTCTGGTACTTTGAACTTCGGTGGAATTACTAGATCATGTACCAAGCTCATCTCTTTGGCATCTAGATAGCCAAATAACTTTGCTCCTTCCACTGCTCTTAGCCTTTCTTCCAACAACTGATATTTCTTCTGATATTCAACGATTTCGACCCTCTTTAGTTCAGTCATTTTGGCCCTTTCCTTTTCTTCCATTTCTTCGAAATCCGAAACCTCAACCTCAATTGGATCAACTTCGATGTTACCCTTTTTTGGACCAAAATTTTGTGCTTCGGCCGCTAGCTGGATGTAAATGTAGGAAGCTGCCCTAATTGGGATTTCATTTCCCACAGGTTGGGATGTCTGGCCATTTCTCTGTACCACTTTTGGTCGATCCTCCTGATTCACTGCCCCCATTCCAGTAACTGAATTCTCTCTGGGCCACTTCTGCTTCATCATAGTGCTCATCATCTCCATGAGCTTTGTCATCTGTTCTCGTGTCTCCTCTTGAGACTTAGTTAACTGTTCTTGTAGTTCTTTCTGGATTCTTTCCATTATTTCAATTCTGGCAAGCTGATCATTTTCTATGGCTCTTGTTCGATATCGTGTTTTGTAAGGGGGTTGGAAATCTGGTTCTTTCTGAGTGCGACCAATTGTACCTTTAGTTTTAAAAACCATGGATTATAAATTATTGACACATTTCTTATTTTTATTTTATAAAAAATGAATAAATGAATGAATAAATGTTAGTAAATGTTAGTGTGTGAACTTAGATGACTAATTATGAAGAATAAATGAATGAACAAATAAACAAATGAGTAAGTGTATGAACAATTTATAAAGAATAAATGAATAAATGATTATGAATATAAATGAAATATATAAAAGAAAGAACTAGTGAATGATGAATGTATTTAAAGTAATGGCCCCGGGATAATTCGAACCAAAAGGTCTTTCATTGATTTCCTGGAACTAAATACATCAAAGAAAAGATCCCTGTTTTAGACAACATGATAATCTGTCTCTCCTAAAAACTATTAAAAAATACTGGTAACTCCCTCGGATCCTGGACCTTCTTCACTGCCCTCTTTTGATTGCCTTACTCTTCCATCTGATCCCAACTTGTTCACGACCCTTTGACGTGTCAGCAGAAGCATCGCCGTGTAAGTTTTCCCTAGCTTGTTTCTCAAGTTGATTTGCTCGGGCTTCCTCGTGTTTTGCTTTTTCTGCCCAATAGTTCTTCTCCTTCTTGAGGTTACTAACTTCTTGTTCCCATTCCCCAAAAGTCTTGAGAGTCCCCTCGAATTTGAGCTCGAAATGGTATCTCTTGTTTCCAAGTGTAATTCTTGAAGATCACTTTGAACAGTATCCCGCTCTCCCTTGATCTTTTCCTTTTCTTTTTCTCAGGCTACCTCCCTATCTTTCATGTCCTCAAGCTCTTCTTGCAGTCTGGCAATCTCCTTGTTCATCCGGGCCTTTTCTTTTTCAAATTCCGCCCTTGCGATTTCTAACTCTGATGGTGCTTCCTTGGGAGGCGAACTCAAATGCCAAACTTCTTCCCCATCCGGTGTCAACAACCTATCATTAACCCTCTATTCCTTCCATGTTAGGTAATCAGGTGTGACGATATCGGCATATCTAGCTACCTCCACCCGATGAGTTTCCTTCCATGCCACCACAATCTCACGGACCTTTCCCGAATATCCATCTTCTCCGTAAGAAAATTCCAAATTACCAAGGTCATGGGTCATTGGAGTAAACTGACGAGATTCTGATTGCCTCAGTACTAGTAGTGGTGCATAGCTCACTCCTCCCCATACTCCCAATAATGGAACAGAAGCTTTATCTCCGCATTTATACAATGTCGGCATAGGAGCTATCCACGGAGCTCTCCAGACTATTATCTCAGCCCTGATATTCCAGAATATGTTGATCCATTGCTCCTCAGTCCTATCCTCAAGCCAATCCCTCTTAAGAAATTCACCAATTGGTGCAAAAGATTTCCAGTATGAGCGAAGAGTGAAATTCTCCTGTTTAAAAAAATGACTCTGAACCCATATGTAGAGGAGCTGTATACAACCTAGAAAACGACCTTTGCCTTCCTGTCTACAGAAATTCAAGGATCGGATTGTTTCTGCTATAATTGCCGGGGCTGGATTTATCCGTTGCTCAAGCCTCTCTAAAACATCAAATACCGCCATATCCACATACCCTAATATTTTCGGAAGTAACTAAACCATAGATAGCCAAATAAAAAATATTCCTAATTGTCTCCTTGCTTGAATGGCTATGGATTAAAGCCCGTAAAATATCCCATGATATACAGTAGTTTACTCCTTTTTGGACAACATGGCTTTCTACCCAATTTCTTTCTACTCCCAAAATCTTCGACATTTTTTTCTTGAAACCCGACGTCTTTGTATCCTTCAAATAAATACGATCGGGAATAGCATTCTCAATATGCAGCAAGGTTGATTACTCCTCTATGGTTGGAGTCATATCCTCTCGGTTGAAAGTGAAACACCGATAAGCGATATTCCAGAATTGTACCACAGCCCGGATCATCTCGCCACTGACCTTAACCTGAGCTAACAGTGCTATGTCCCCATATGTCTGAGTGAAGGCTTCTTTTTTCGATATGTTCCACTGATTCCATATATCAATCAATTCTCAGAGATCATTTTGCTTGATAATAAGATTAACCTCGGCTGGCAATGCTGACACATATCCCATCTTCAAACAATCCCTATTATCCTACTGACCTTTCTCGGACTGCTTCCTAACCTCTAAATGTTTCTCAACCACTGAGACACTCTGACCCTCCATGAAAGCCCTTTTGGTTGAATAATATCCCGAGGCCAATAACCTTCAAATGTGCAAAAATGATGGCAAGAATGCAAAAAAGAAACAAAAAAAAAACAACAACAAAAAGAAAATGAATTAGTAACAGGAATAATTATGAATAATACAAAAAACATATAATTCAAAGCAATAATTATCCCTGAGGATGCCAACAAAATTTCGGCATTGTAACATCTCTGGGATGAAATATCAACACTTATTACGGGCATTGTGATGTACGTTCATCATTGTCCATTTTTCAAAAATAAACTTATTCGAAAAATAGAATAGAAGGTAAAAGGATTGGAAATGTTCCTCCATGTGTTCTTAACTTCGGGATATCTAATTGGAAATCTGGCATGGCTTCGCCTAGGCTTATTATATGAAGGTGAATGAGTTCTAATAGCCCCGAATTGTTCCTCACTGTCGCCGGTGAAGGCTAGTAAGGCACCCCGATAAAAGCGGATTCAATTCGTTAGAGTCTATTTTCCTAGCCCATGCGGATTGTTAATCACGAAGGCTTAGTTAGTTTAGTACTCCAAAAGTGTTTCACTAGCCCATGCGGATTGTTAATCACGAAGGCTTAGTTACTTTGCTCCCATCTAAAAGGACGGAACCCGGGTATAGGATTCATGATATGCAAATGCACGTGTAGTGTGTGAGGAGAAATAACAAACCTTTCACCACCTATTCTATATCCCTTATTCTAAATGCCACAACAAGATTAAACAACATAAATCATCAATTTCAATAAATGAATATATGCACCAAAATAACCGGAGAACAGTTATAATATGTATGCACATGAATATGGACATATTTAAAAATATTTTATTATTTTTTTGAAATTATCTTTATTTTTTTTAAATGTGGGAATTAAAATTAAATACCAATTAAACCAACAAAACCGAGACTTTGATAACACACGACTAATTCTAGGCCTGACTCTCTAATTGTCCCTAGCGGAGTCGCCAAGCTGTCGCAACCTAAAAAGTAACGAGTCTCATCGCAAGACTTTATTATTTGTTAAGCGTGACATTAAAAAAAACCGAGGAAAAGTCGACTTAATTCCACTAGAAAAATGAAGGTTTTGAAAATGACCTTGAAAAAGACATGGAGTCGCCACCAATCTTTTTTAGCTAGGTGTGATCGGCCACCTATTAAAACCGGTTTTATAAAATATTTTAAAAATTAATTCAAACATTTTAAAAACCAATTTCAAGTCTGCGTTTTAAACCAGAGAAATCAAAGAAGCGGGTTCGGGAGTCGGTTACGTGTGGGGAAGGATTACCACCCCCACAACGCCCGTATACATCGGTACCTTATTAATCGTGTGTTATCTCAAGTCTCGATAAAAATATCGGTTTTAAATTTAGTACTTCAAGTTAATTCCCAATTTAAAGAAAAATAATTCCATTTTTAATTGAAAATGATCTGGAATTTATAAATTCAAAATTTTCCTATATTCCCCAACAAACGTGGCAAAATATAGAAATTTTTATTAGTTTTGGAAAACTTTCCGAATCATTCTCTTTTTAAAGAAGATATTCCGTTAATAATGATAATTGATGATATCCTCCCCAGCAAACCCGGCAGAGAACTCATGAATTATTTTAACTCGGGAATATCTTTATTTTATTGAAAATCATTACCTTTTTGAAAACATTTAAAAGAAATGAATATGTATATGCATGACATAAATAAAATGACATAGCAAAGTCTAAATAATATAATGCAATCCTAAATGATATGATATAATTGAAATGTCTAAGTATATTCTAAATGAAATGAAATATTCTAAGTTATATGATATATCCTAAGTGAAATGAAATATCCTAAATGACATAATATATCCTAAATGAAATGAAATATCTTAAGTCACATGATATATTCTAAATGAAATGAAATGACCTAAGTAACATAATATATTCTATATGAAATGAAATAACCTAGGTAACATAATATATTCTACATGAAATGACCTAAGTAACATAATATATTATATATGAATTGAAATAATTTAAATGACATGGCAAATATGAATGATATGGCATATAATTTAAATGACATGAAATATAAAATAATACTATCATATAATATGCATGAAAATAAAAATAAAAATAATAATGCATGAACATAGTATATGCTAAATAATATAAAAATAACTAAATAAAAAGCATAGGATATCATGAAATATTCAAAACCATATAATAAACCATATACCATCAAAAAAAATATATATATAAATCAAAATAATAACAATACCATAGGAATTATTATAGAAAAAATCACATATTATATAAAATGCATGAATATGGAAAATGCAATGCATGAAATGTATTTTTTTCCTTTCATTAAGGAAATCCGTATATCTAAAAAGATATCCGGCTACCTTAGGAAAATATGTCAAATTAAATATTCTAAAACCAAAATACTTTGTGATTGTTTGAAAACAATTTTGAAAAGCTTAGATTAAAAATAAAAACTGGGTTAAATCCTTTTTTAAATGGCTCTAATTTCCTAAGTTTAAAATCCCGGACTTGACCACCCTTAACCCGAGAGTTAAAAAATCATTTTTAGAGTTTAAAAAGGCTTAGAAACTACCCTAAGTCAGTAGCTAACCTTCCTAATCAGCGCCCTCTAAGTAACTTAACCAAAACAGAAAAATGATTTTTCTTTAAATTCAATTCTGACTCCATTGTCCAGTTTTAATCCATGATTTTTTATCCTATTTTTAAAAATCCAAAAAATTCTGAAAAACTACTAGAGACTCAAGACATGTAAAACTACATGGAAAAAACTCAACTTAATTTTCTGATTAAAGATGAACTCCCAGAAAAATCGAAAAAGTACGAGTAGTGGGTGAAAAAAAACTGTTTTGCCAAAATACAATTTTGCCTTTGATAAAATCGTTTAAAAATCAAAGTAAAAATATTTAAGACTCACAAAATGACTCACAAACAGTAGCTGGGACTTTTTGAAAGTTAGATAAAAATTGGTTAAGTAAAAAAAAATCACAAAGGTAGAATAATCAATTTGACAAACTTTTATTTTCCACAAGTATGCTCAAGAGAGCATGACTTTAAACCATTAATTGGCCTAAGTCATTAGTCAAGTGGTATAAACATGAAATGCATGAAAAATACAGCAAATAGGATGCATGAAATGCATGAGTTTAAACCTAAATGTCATGAAAAAATGCATGGCATCCATATAGTGACCTAGAACTAAATGAACTTGTATGGCATTTAATGCAACCTAGGTCTAAAATGCATGAACATGAATGGCAAATAAACCAAACCTAATAACTAAAATATGCATGGCATTTTCACAAACACAAGGCATGCTTAAACTAAAAACTCAACCAAATATCATGCAAATGCTAACCTATCAACTAACATGGCAAGAATGCACATACAATGCTAGAATTCAAAGAGTGGCCAAATGGCCTATGGTTCCTAACAAGCATGGCATTTTCACAAACACTTGGTATACTAACATGCAAAACTAAATCAAATGCCATGCAAATGCAAAACCTACCAACTAACATGCCAAAAATGCAACACACAATGCAAAACACATGGAGTAGCCGAATGGCCTCAAGCTCCAACAAGCATGGCATTTTCACAAACACTTGATATACTAACATGCTCAACTAAAATATAACACTCAAATCATGCAAATACAAAGTAGAAATACTAAAACCAAACAAGCATTTTCACAAACAATTGATATACTAACATGCTCAACTAAAATATAAAACTCAAATCATGCAAACACCATACAAGCATTTTCACAAACACTTGATATACTAAATATAAAACATCAACAAATTTAAACATTATGAAAACAGAAAATAAAAAATGCAAGAACATGATATTTACATCATAAATGGCAACAAAGAAAGCAACCAAATTAAAATATGACTCAAGTATGAAGTAGAATAACACTTAAAACATCAATATTAAAGAAAATAAAAATAATAACATGATAAAATAAACAAAATAGAAACCTTAATAAAAAATGTAGGCCATTCGGCCATGGTGAGAAATATGTAAAAAAAATTGTAAAAAAAATATTTAAGGAAGAAATGAAGAAAGAACTTAAGAAGAACAATAAAAAAAAACATTTATTTAAAAAGAAAACTCACCAAATAGTAATCAAAATAGCAAAAACAAGAATGGAAAATCAAGAAAGTGCAAGAGTTGGTGCTCAAGAGCAACCTCAAGAAGCTATATTCAAGCTTTATCTCTTCAAACTTTCCTTTCTTTTCTAAACTTTTTTCTTTTTGCTTTCAAACAAGGAGAGAAAAACTAAGAAAAACTAAGAGAAATCAGCAAAATGAAAGTGTGAAAATGAAAATTATGAACCCCTCTATTAGTGCTGGCCGAATGCCCCTCTCTCTCCTCCAAAATGTTGTCATTTTTTCCCGACCAATTTTCCATCAAATGGCTAATAATTCAAGGTGAAAAATTATGAAATTATCACCCTTAGATTAGCATATCAGCTGTCCCAAATTATAGCTGTTCAAGAATAATGTTGACACTCTCCCTTAGCCTATGTGGCTTAATCACCATGGCTTGATCAAAGAGAATCTCTAACTAACTCTTAATTCTTGGCCATTTGATTGAAAAATCAGAAGCTTCATCTTTCCTTTGGGCCTTGGCAGGCCAGAACTTCTCTTTTCCAGACCAAGTCTAATTTTTTGAAAGGCCAAAAGAAGCCTTTTTCGGTTGCTTGGGTGAAATGACCATTTTGCCCCCCGGATGCAAATAAATGTCAAACGGACTCCAAATTCAATTTTTCATTTTTGAATACTTTCAAAATAATAAAATATTGAATTCTGGAAGTTTTCAAAATTTTTCAAGTCCGTTTGCTATTTATTTGGATTTTTTCTTCCAAAAATGCCCTTTTATGCCCCTACATTTTACCATTTTTAGAACGAGCTCCAAATCAAGATTTTTATTCACCAATCTCTTCCAAATAATTTAAAAGTGTGATCTGGAAGTTTTCATAATTTTTGGAGCTTATTTGGTATTTTTTCGGGGTTTATCTTCTTGAATTATTACATAGGAGGCCCGGGATTTGGCCATTTTGCAAACGAACTCCGAATCAAGATTTTCTTTCACCAATCTCTTCCAAATAATTTAAAAATGAGATTTGCAAAATTTCAGAAGATTTGGAGTTCATTTGCTATTTTTCGGGGATTTTTCTTTTTGAATTACTGCATTTGAGACCCGGGATTTGGTCATTTTGCAAATGAACTCCGAATCAAGATTTTCTTTCGCCAATCTCTTCCAAATGATTTAAGAATGAGATTTGCAAATTTTTAGAATTTTTGGAGTCCATTTGCTATTTTTCCCAAATTTTCCAATTTTGCCTTTTTGCCTTCGAAACCCGGTTTTGCTCAAAACAAGTCCGATTTTCATATTTTCTTCAAGCTGAGCCTTAGGCTATCCCTTTTAATCATTCCTCATCCATTGGGGCTTTGGTATTACGAAGTCGGGCCATCTCTGTGATTCTTCCTGATTTCACCGAAATTCACCAAAAACCCTAATTCTCGGTTTTCTCCCTGATTGACTTTTCTTTCGGTTTTTCTTGCAAGTGGCTTCTCCATTACCCGTGGTCAGTGCTTATCTTTCATTTGGAACCTTTAATTTTTACCAATTTGATCATTTAAGCACTTTTCCCCAAATTTCTCGGATTAGGGTTTCAATTCTATTGAATCTCCAAATCCCAACTTCCGAACTCCATATCTTTTGATGTAGACCTCGGATTATCAAAATTCTTTTGCCATTTTTCAATTGAACTTAAAATCTTGATTTTGAAAGTGGGTTGATTTTTTTAATAGTTGACTTTCTGGGGTTAACTTTTTCGAGGTTTACTTTTTTCGAGTTTGACTTTTTATGCTCGCCCTCTTAAACTAAGTCTCGAGGTACCACCTGCAAGATGAAAAAAGTCTTTTTACATTCTGAAACCTCAATTTAGGAAGAAAACATACATGTTTTAGTGGTCTGGACAAAATTAGGTGTTTACAGACACCATTTTAAAGACCTTCGGGCACCTTTTTAAAGACCTTCAGGCACCATTTTAAAGACCTTCGGGCACCATTTTAAAGACTTCCTTGCACTATTTTTAAAGACCTTCGGGCACCATTTTTAAAGACCTTCGGGCACTATTTTTAAGATCTTCAAGCACCGTTTTAAAAAACCTCCGGGCACCATTTTTAAGACCTTTCAGGCCAATTTTTAAAGACCTTCGAGCACCATTTTTAAGACCTTCGGGCACCATTTTTAAAGACCTTCGGGCACCATTTTAAAGACCTTCAGGCACCATTTTAAAGACCTTCGGGCACCATTTCTAAGACCTTCGGGCACCATTTTTAAGACCTTTGGGCACCATTTTTAAGACCTTCGGGCACTATTTTTTCTTTTGAAATCGAACCCGTTTCCTTAAGACGGGTCGAGCCTTGATTAGTCAGAGAATTCAATTTAAGGACAAAATCTTCAATTTACAGCTTTCTCAACAAAAAAAAAATGAAAAAAATGAAAAATTGAAAAAATGAAAAAAATAAGAAAAGAAAAAAGAAAACCCCTTTCCCTTTCTTTCAAATGTGATTTCACTAACTGTACAAATTTAGTGTTTGTTTATCTTTGCTTGATTCCTGATTCTCAGCAATAGCTAAAGAGGGGCAGTTGTAGACACCTAATTTTGTCCGGACCCCTAAATCAGGTACATTTTCTTCCTAAATTGATGTTTCAAAATGCTAAAAGGCTTTTCTCATCCTGTAGGTGGTACTCCGAGGCTTAGTCTAAGAAAGTAGATAGAAAAAGTCAAACTTGAAAAAAGTAAACCTCAAAAAAAGTCAACCCCAAAAAAGTCAACCCACTTTCAAAATCAAGATTTGAGAATTGAAAAATGGTGAAAGAATTTTGATAATCCGAGGTCTACATTGAAAGATATGGAAGTCGAAAGTTGGGTTACAGGATTTAGTAGAAAAGAAATCCTAATTCGGGAAATTTGGGGAAAAGTGCTTAAACGATCAAATTGGTCGGAATTGAAGGTCTCAAATGAAAGATAGGCATTGACTATGGGTAATGGAGAAGCCATTTGGAAGAAAAATCGATAGAAAAGTCAATTCGAAAGAAAACCGAGGATTAGGGTGTTTTTTGGTGGGTTTCGGCAAAATTTGAAAGAATTGCAGAAATGCCCCAATTCGGAAGATCTAAAGCCCTTAATTGATGAGAAATGATTAAACAATGATAGCCCGAGGCTCAATTTGAAGAAAATCTAAAAATCGGACTTGTTTTGAGCAAAATCGGGTTTCGAAGGCAAAAGAGCAAAATTGGAAAAAATGGGAAAAATAGCAAATGAACTCCAAAAATTCTGAAAATTTTGAATCGGGGTTCGTTTGCAAAATGGCCAAATACCGGGTCTCCTATGTAGTAATTCAACAGGATATATCCTGGAAAAATAGCAAATGAACTCCAAAAATTCTGAAAATTTACAAATCTCATTATTAAATTATTTGGAAGATATTGGCCAAAGAAAATCTTGATTCGAAGTTCGTTTGCAAAATGGCCAAATCTCGTGTCCCCTATGTAGTAATTCAAGTAGATAAATCACGAAAAAATAGTAAATGAGCTCCAAAAATTATGAAAACTTCCAGATCACATTTTTAAATTATTTGGAAGAGGTTGGTGAAGAAAAATCTGCATTCGGGGCTCGTTTAAAAGATGGTAAAGTTCGGGTGCATAAAAAGGGTAATTTCGAAAATAAATCCGAAATAAATAGTAAATGGACTCAAAAATTTTTGAAAACTTCCAAAATTCAATTTTTCTTATTTTGGAAGTATTGAAAAAATAAATTTGGAATTTGGAGTTTGTTCGCTATTTATTTAAGTTCGGGGGGCAAAAAGGTTATTCCACCAAGGAAACCAAAAAGGGCAAATTGGTAATTGGGGAAAATATGAAAGAAGAAGGAATTGCTGGGATTTTTTCTTCCCTTGGTCAGCCAACATATAGGAGAAGAAGGAAGCTTAAACAATTTAATTCCCTAGTCACTATCAAGCCACATGCTATCACTAACACCTTGCAAATGGTCCCCCCTTCATCCAATGGCTTAGATGCCTTGTAGGAAAGTTGAATGCACCATCCAATAGCCAAATTTAAATGCCAAAATGACATTTTTATTTTTCATAAAAGAACCCTCATCTAATGGCCAAGAATGGAAGAAAAAAGATGAGCACAATTCATCCAAGGGTGAGCATCCATTCGGTTGAGCAAGGGAGTGCATGGGATTATCTCTTTTCATCCAATGGCTTAGGCCATCTACAAGGGATGAGTACACATGTTGAGGACTGGATTTAATTTACAAGATATCATTTTTATGTTGGCCTCATCCAATGACCAAAAATGGAAGAGCACAACTCATCCAAAGGTAGGCACTCAAGAGGGGCAAGCAAGGGAATGCATGGGATTGGTCCTCTTTTGCATCTAATGGCTAAGGTTACTACAAGGGCTGAGTACACATCTTAAGGGCTGCTATCAATTGGCAAGATGACATTTTTATGTTGTCATCAAAATATCTAAATCTAAAGGCCAAGATTGGAGGAGAAAAAGTGCAATTCCGTTCCAAGGGCTAGAGGGCCATTCGGCCAAGGCTAAATGGAGGGGGATGTTTTCCATTTTTCAGAGGTTTTTGGCTGGAAAACAGTAGCTAATTTGGCAATAAAAAAGGTTTTGAAAGATAGAAAAAAATGGTTTTCAATAGAGAGCTTGAAGGTAGTCATCTCTACCAAGCTCTAGCCTAACTTTCTTCTTCATTTCCATGGTGTTTTCTTGATTTTTATATCATGCTTTCCTACTACATTTTTCATAGAAATAAATTTTTTTAATGTTTACTTATGTTTTCATCTCTTATTCTTCTTTAAAATGGTGGAAAACAATTTTTTCTTATGGTTTCATGCCATGGCCGAATGGCACATTTATTTGCCTTGTTTTTTCCTTTTTTTCTTCCTTGCATGTTGTTGTGAAAAATGATTTTTACAAGTTTTTTTAGAGTATTCTAAGGTTCTAATTTTTACAAAATATGAGGCAAAAAAGGTTGAAATGGCTACATGATCTTGGCTAGACCAAGTGACCATGGTTAGGAGAGAGGCTATGCCCATTTTTACCTACCATGAAGCTTACCTTATTTTCTGTTTTACATGGTTTATTTTATGTTTTATTGAGATGGAAAGGCTTCATGATCTTGGCAAGAGCAAGTGATTATGGTTTGGTGAGAGGCTATGCCCATTTGATACCAACCATGGAGCTTAACTTTCCTTGTTCTACTTACTAGTTTTGCTTGTTATTTATTTTGCACGTCTATGTTAAATCTTTGGTATATATGTTCTTTACATTATTTTATATGCTATATTTATTTATATATTTCATTTCCATACTTGATATTGCATCCTTGCATATTCGGCCATTGTTGTTCATATGCTCATGATGTGCATTTTTTTTATGTATCATGTCTTACATGTTTGCATTTTCATGGTTTTGTTTCATGACCATTCGGCCACTCCATTTTGTGTGCCTTGCATGTGTGTTTTTCTTTTGCTTCTTAACTTGTTTGCATCTCCATGTCATGAACTTGCATATTCTGATTTTAGTATGCCATGTGCTTATGAAAATGCTATGATAAAAATGACATCATATTGATCCATGACCATTCGACAATACCATGTTTGTTTGCCTTGCATGTGTATTTTTCTTTTGCTTCTTAACTTGTTTGCATCTCCATGTCATGAACTTGCATATTCTGATTTTAGTATGCCATGTGCTTATGAAAATGCAATGATAAAAATGCCATCATATTGATCCATGACCATTCGGCAATACCATGTTTGTTTGCCTTGCATGTGCATTTTCCTTTTGTTTCTTAACTTGTTTGCATTTCCATGCCATGAGCTTGTGCATTTTGATTTTGGTATGTTATATGCTATTGAAAATGTCATGAGATTATGCATTTTAATATGATTCTTCATGTACTTATGTCATTTACTAAATAGGATTGCATTAGAGTCTCATGTGATCATTTGGCCTCTTCATGCATTCTTTGCCTTGTCATGCATTTGCATTTTGTTTAGGTAACATGCTTTGTATTATCATATCTTGAAATTGTGTATTAGTTGCTGTTTGTTCCAGCATTGAAATTAGCTTCATGAGTCATTGTATGTTCATAGTCTTGCTATGCATGTTCATTACATTTTAGGTCTAGGCCATATTGGTATTGCCATGCATATTGAGTCTTAAATCACATTGGTATTGTCATGCATTACTATGCTATTTAGGTATTAGGTCACATTAGCATTCTCATGCATATTCATAACATATTAGGTCCTAGTCACATTTACATTATCAAGCATTGCATGCATATTGAGTTAGGATAGCATTTATTGCCATGCAAATTCATGCTAGGCATTTAGGTTGCCATGAATTGTCATGCATTTCCTTTACCATTTAGACTTGTAGACCATGAATTTCATACATTTCATTTGCTGTATGTTCATGCATTCCATGTTATTGCCACTTGATTTGTGACTTAGGCCAATTAATGGCTCAAAGTCATGCTCTCTAGAGCATACTTGTGGAAAATTAAGGAATTGTCAAATTGATTATTCTACCTTTGTGATTTTTTTTTTACTTAGCCAATTTTGTCCAAGGTTTTTAAAATTTTAGCTACTATCCTTAGGTCTTTAGGATGATTTCCAACAATTTCTACTTTGATTTTTGAATGAATTTATCAAAGGCAAAAAATGTGTTTTGACAAACAGTTTTTTCACCCAGTACTAGAACATCTCCAATTTTTCTGGGCAGTCATCTTTAATAAAAAAATTAAGCCAATTTTTTCACGTGTATATTTACATGTTTTGAGTCTCCAGTATGTTTTTTATAATATTTTGAATATTTCAAAATAGGCTAAAAAATTGTGCGGAAAAACCGGACAGTAGAGGCAGATTTGAAATCAAAAGGGGAGTAATGGTTGAATTTGGCTAAGGCATTTAGAGGGGGTTGGGTAGAATTTTTAGCTACTGTCTTAAGGTAGTTTCTAAGCCTTTTTTAACTTTAAAAATGATTTTATAAATCTCAGGTTAAGGGTAGTTAAGTCCGGGGTTTTAAACTTAGGAAATTAGAGCCATTTTAAAAGGGTTTGGTGAGGGTTTTAATTTTTATTCAAGTTTTCCTCAAAATTATTTTCAAACAATCACAAAGTTTTGTTTTTTTAGAAAATCTAATTTGACATATTTTCCTAAGGTAGCCGGATATCTTTTTAGATATACGAATTTCTTTAATTAAAGGAAAAAAATACATTTTCATGCATTGCATTTTCCATGTTCATGCATTTTATTTAAATGTTGATTTTTGCTATGATATTTTCCATGATATTATTATTATTTTAATTCACATTTTATGATCTTATATTTGTTTGCCATATGATTTTGAATGTTTCATGATATCCTATGTTTTTTATTTAGTTATTTTTGTCATATTGTTTAGTATATACTATGTTCATGCATTATTATTATTATTTTTATTTTCATTTTCATGCATATTATATGTTGGCATTATTTTAATTCCAAGTCATTTCTTGTCATTTAGATCATATTCCATGTCATTTAGGTATTTTTATTTAGAATATGTCATGTCATTTAAAATATGCCATATCATTTAGAATTGCCATGTCATTTAATTCATTTTATCTCATTTAGAATATACCATAATACTTAGGATTTTTTCATTTTTCCTAGAATATACTATGTCATTTGAATTATGTCATATCATTTAGGTTGCATTATATTATCTAGATTTTCCATGTCATTTTGTTTGTGTCATACATGTTCATGTTAATATTTTTAAATGTTTTGAAAAAGATAATGATTTTCAATAAAAAATAAAGATATTATCGAGTTAAAATAATTCATGAGTTCTCTACTGGGTTTGCTCGAGGGAATATCATCAATGATCATTAATAAAGGAATATCTTTCTTTCAAAAAACGAGAATGATTCGGAAAGTTTTCAAAATGAATAAAAATTTTTACATTTTGCCGATTTTGTTGGGGAATATAGGAAAATTTTGAATTAATAAATTCCGGATCATTTTCAATTAAAAATGGAATTATTTTTCTTAAAATTGGGAATCAACTTGAAATACTAAAATAAAAAACAACCTTTTTACCGAGACTTGAGATAACACATGATTAATAAGGTACCGATTTATATGGGCGTTGTGGGGGTGCTAATCCTTCCCCGCACGTAACCGACTCACGAACCTGCTTCTTTGATTTCTTTGGTTTATAACGCAGACTTGAAATTGGTTTCAAAAATGTTTTAATTAATTTTAAAATGTTTTATAAAATCGGTTTTAATAGGTGGCCGATCACACCTAGCTAAAAAAGATTGGTGGCGACTCCATGTCTTTTTAGGAGGCCGTTTTCATACCCTCGACCTTTTATTTCAATCTAGAGGAATTAAGTCGTCTTTTCCTCTGATTCCGTTTCCACCTCACTTGAACGAGTTCCCCGCGATCCGGGATCACGTATCGACACCTTCATTTTTCAAGAGGAATTAAGTCGACTTTTCCTCCTTTTTTTAATGTCATGCCTAACGAATAATGAAAGTCTTGCGATGAGACTTGTTATTGTTTATGGTTATATTTTTAGGTTGCGACAGATGATATGGCACGTGAATGAATGACATGACATAATCTAGATGACATGGCATGTGAATGAATGACATGACATAATCTAGATGACATGGCATGTGAATGGATGACATGGAATGTGAATGGATAACATGGCATATGAGTGAATGAATGATATGGCATGTGAATGACATGGCACATGAATGAATGACATGGCATGCTAGACATGGCAAAATCTAATTAAGGCAACATGAATATAAAATGACATCAACATGGAATATTCATGGACATATAATTTTCATGTGAGGAATCATACAAATAGCATATATCGAAAAATATTACTACACTCTCCAGCAAACCCAGTAAAGCTCGAAAAATATTTCTTTCTTATGACATTTATATGATTCTGAATAATACAAAATCCAATATCTTTCAATTTCATAAACACGTGTGTTGAACAATTTCCTAATCTCCCTGGCAACCCGACAATGATTATGAACTAATTCTTGCCAAATGTTTAGGAAACCGAAACATACATTTTAGGTCAAATCAAAATTTAAAAACACTTTAAAAATGCAATGCATGAAGATGTATTTCTTCCTTGAAGTAAGGACATCCGTATACCTAAAAAGGTATCCGACTACCTTTGGAAGAGACATAAATTGGATTTTCAAAATCAAAAGACTTTGGGCTCGGATTTAAAAAAAAAATTTGGAATTTTTTGGATGAAAATGGCCTCATGGCCGAACCCCTTATTTAAAAGGCTCTATTTTCCTAGTTTTGAAATCCGGGTTGACCACACTAGACCCAACTTTTATAAAATTAAATTTTATGATTGAAATGACTTGAAAAATTAACCTAAGACATTAACTAATGTCCCAAATCAACCCCCTCTTTGTATCCAAACAAAAACAGGAAATTATTAGTTCTTAAAAACAAATCTGACTCCCACAACCAATTTTGAAACCCGATTTTTTACCCTTCTAGAAAATTTCAAAATATTCTGAAAAAATTAGGGCAGACCAATAACATATTTATATTCATGGGAAAACATTAGCTTAATTTTTGGAGCAAGGGTACTATGACCGAAATTTTACCAAAGTTAGAACAGTGAGTTAAAACTGCTTTGTCAAAAACCATTTTTTTCAAAAATGATAAAAAAAATCTAAAAATAAAAAAAAAATACCATGGCATTGATAACTCTATAAAATAGAGTTATTTTACCATATTTTATATAGCTAAGTCCTTATAGTTTAAACTATTAATCAATTATTTTTAGTTATTTTTAATTTAGTTTTATTTATTTATTTTATGTTTAATTTAGTTATTTATTTAATGACTTTTGTATTTTTGTAGAGTCCTAAAGCAATAAGGAGAATATCAGTTCATATATGGAAAGTCAAAGCTGAAAGCTGTTACTTGCCCACAAGGCTTTTGGAGTTCTATAAATAGGAACCCTTTAGGACTTTATAAAAGACTTCCTCCTAGCTGTCAAATCGGAAGCTTGTAAATAACCTAGTTTTCTTAATAGGAGAGCAGCCACCAAAGATTTGCAAGGAGCAAAAGAGAGATTTTGGGAGATTGAAGACTGAAGATCTGACAATCCTTAGTCTTCTCTTATCCCTTATCTTCTTTATCTTTCTTGTATTATTAATGATGGTGAAACTCCTTTATTTTATATTTTTATTAATTAGTATGAACTAAATATATTTTTCTAGGATTGCAATGGAACTCAACAGTTAGTTTGGATTATTTTACTCTATTGCTTGATTTAATGGTATTTGACGTTGCTTATTCAATCTTGTTCTTAATGCTTCTAATTGCTTAGCTACCAATTAGATTGATGTGGTAACCTAGATACAACTTGGAAAAGACAGTTTATTGTTAGACATGGATTGAATAACACATGTTTCATATTCATTTATTAGGATGAATTGATCTGCATGTAGGGTAAGAATACACTTACGTGTCATGTGTAACCAATATTAGAGTCTAAGCTTAATGAGTTTCTATTTAATTAAATTATCATAGGAATATAGTTAATTGGTTAAGAGAGATATTTTTATAAGACCATCAGAAGATCTTTATAAATAGATTAGAACTCTAGGTTAACAAATCAAGGTCATTAATCAAGTTAATTGAGTAGGAGAAGTTCAAGTGATGTGTTGAGGGAAATTATAATCTTAGGCTTTTTCTTATTAATTTTAATCCCAATTTTAATTTTCTTTCTTTTCTTATTATTTTCTTTTATTTACTACCTTTAATTAATTCTTCGAACAAGATTAAGTTGTGTTAATTTTAGTACTTAGCAAATTTGGTAACAATTCCTCGTGGGTTCGACACTCTACTTTTCATTATATTACTTGTCAACGATACGTGCACTTGCGTGGTAAATTCGACAACAAGTTTTTGGCGCAGTTGTTGGGGAATTGTTTTACTATTTTTGTTAATATTAATACCAAGCAATCTTAGTCTTAATTCAAAAAATTTTATTTAAATATATATATTTTCTTAAATTTTTTTTCTTTCTTTTCTTTCAGATTCTATTGATCGTTGAATGCAAAAGGGGTGCACTATGGGGGGTCATGAACAAGATGCAATCATTGCTATATTTGCACAGGTGGCTGCACTTGACAAGAAGCTTGACAATTTGGGTGTACCTTCTGTCTAAAGCCCATTTGTTATTTGTGAATTATGTAGGGAAGGACATCATAGTGATTATTGCCAATATATTGGAAACTACAATATGTATCAAAATAATTTTTATTCCAACAACTACAATCTAGGTTGGGGAGATAACCAAAATTTTTCTTGGAGCAACAATCAATGGCCCTCCTATTCAGAAATCAAGCATATCCTTTTGAGTCTCCACCATATGCACAAGCACCTGTCCCAGAAAAGAAACCATCATTGGAAGAGGTGTTTATGCAATTCATGGCAAGCCAAGCAGTGATCAATCAGAATCATTCAGCATTACTTCAAAGTCAAACACATGTCCCAGAACAAAAGCCATCAATCTTGGATGAGATGATCATGCACTACATGGCGGAACAAGAAGCTATCAATCAGAATCACTTCAAAGTCAAGCGGCAACACTTAGGAGTCTTGAAACACACATAAGCCAGCTTGCTAATTCCATTAACAACCAATCTCAAGAAACTCTTCCAAGTGATACTGAATTTAATCCTATGAGCTAAGAACAAGAGCATTGTAACACCAATACACTTGGGATTAAAAAAGAGGTAGAAGAGGATAGCAAGAACCTAGAATTGTCAAATAATCAGCTTGAAAAAGAAATTGTGATGGGGCAAGAAGTTGAAAAAGTTCAAATAGAGGAGACCTAGTGTGACCCACCACAACCTGTTCCTCAATGCATCCAACAGCCTAAGCTAGTCGATATGGTAGAAAGTGCTATTAAAGAAGATTTTATGGAATTTTATCCCATTGATCTACTTAAGGCATTATTGAATTCTACCACTGAAAGGGATGAATTTCGCACTCAAGCCTGCAAAACTGTTCAAAGAAAAAAAAAACAAATGGCATGAAACGAAAATTATCAAGTGGTTCGATACCTGATGATAAACATGAGATAGTCAAGCCGATGCCTATAAATCAAGCGCTTCTTGGGAGGCAACCCAAGCTTTTTACTCTTTAATTTTTTTTTCTATTTTAGTTAATTTAATTTTTTTTTCTTTCTCTCTTTTCTAATATTTTAATTATTTTTTATTTTTTTGCAGGTTTTTAAATTCAAAAAATGAAAAAGAGCATGGCGTCGCGACGCCAGGGAAGTCCGTGGCGCCACCCGAAATTTTTTTATTTTATTTTATATTTTCATTTTTAATTATTTTTCATTTATTATTTTTACAAATGTTTAAACCTTTATATATATTTATTATTTTTGAATTCTATTTTTTTAGGATAATATTATTAATTTATTTTTACATTGTTTTCTTTTGTAGTGAACATTCACCCAACTTAGACAAGCATGATGAAGCTTAAGAGGACAACTAGAGCTTCTCCTGCGTTGCTTTCATCGATAGGGGAGTTTTCTTGTTCTTTTTTTATTTCTAAACATTGAGGACAATTTTTGTTTTAAGTTTGGGATATTGTGTATTTTGTTTTAAATTTTTTAGTTAGTTTGTGTGTTTTCTTTTTAGTTTATTTTCTATATTTATGTTTTAGGAAGAGTCTATAAAAAAAATTGATTTTGCTTGAGATATTGTGCATTTATTATGATGAAGTCCTTATCCAATAATGAGAATTTGGTTATTGATTTATCTTGACTTTTGGGAAAAACATAAGCTTGATTTGATTTTATGTTAAATTCTTTTGTTAGTCTTATTGCTAAGATGTGATTTTTAATAAATTTGAGCACTTGATCTCTTGCTTAGATTTGCATAGCTTATTTAAAGACTTTTTATGTTGATGTGAATTGCGATTCTGTTTAGAGGCCTAGAATTTGTTTGATTCTCTCTCGAGGCGAAATCCTAGACAACACTAAGTTGAGGAAGTGATTTAGGCCATCATTGGATCGTTTGAGCCTTTCGAGCCTACCTTTATATATTAATATCCTTAGTCTACCTCTTTGAGCCTAATTGATATATATATATATATATATCTTTTCTTTGATTGCCATATCTTTTAGCCTAGCCAAATAAGAAAAACCATGATTAACCCTCACTATATAGGTATGTGTATGACATACAGGAAAAAATTCTGAGCCATTTCAAATTTGGGTAATATGGTGATGTAAAAAAAAAAAAAGAAGAAATAAGGTTATGTTTCTTCGAAAACAAAGAACTGGGAAAAAAATAGAGAATAAATTGGTGAAGCAAAAAAAAAAGGAAGCGGATTCAAATAATGAAGTATGTAATTTGAGGAAAAGATTATGGCTCTCAAAAAAATCCTGGAAAAAATGTAAAGTGTCTATAGGTGACTTAAACCAAAATATATCTTTATCCTACCTTGACCCTAGCCTTACATTACAAGCATAATAAAGACCTACTTGATTCTTGACGAAGTGTTAGTCTACATTAGTGGAGAGAGAGATGAAAAGCAAACCTATGAGAATCTAGTACTAATTCGTATTTTCAATTGGTATAAACTTGTTTAGATTGCATGTAATGATTTGCAAAGAGATTATACATACACACACTGAAAAATCCATTCGAGCATGAGGCATACGATTGAATTGAATCATAAAGCTGGATTATGTTTGTGTTCTACTTTGAGTTGTGGTTTTGAGATAACTTTTGAGGACTATTAAGGGAATCATTAGTTAAGTGCATTCATCTCTAGCTATGTTTTGTTTTGTTTTGTTTTATTTATTTAGTTTGTTTTTTTTTATTTTGCTTGAGGACTAGAAAAATCTTAAGTTTGGGGGTGTGATAACTCTATAAAATAGAGTTATTTTACCATATTTTATGAATTATTATCTGGTACACCGTCAGTGGAATTTTTTAACTCCACAAGCGGTGTTCACACGCTTCCGTAATCTTTCATAGATTTCTATTTTTACAAACCGACCGTCGGATTTAACAATATGATGGTACTCAATCGAGCACGTAATTTTTTGAATCGATCCGATATCCCTATCATATCGGTCGAGAATACTATCTTTTTCAATATATATTTAACGGTTGAAAGTTTTTTACGTCGGAACGAATAGTTAAACATTTTTAAGTTACTCGAAACTCGACGTGCATGATCTACGCGAATAGAACATAATATACGACGGTCGGATTAAAAAAATATAAATTGGATGAAAGGTTAGGGAAGCGAGTAAACAACGCTTGTGGAGTTAAGAAAGTCCACTGGCGGTGTACCAGATAATAATCCATATTTTATATAGATAAGTCCTTATAGTTTAAACTATTAATTAATTATTTTTAGTTTTTTTTATTTATTTATTTTTAATTTAATTTAATTTAGTTTATTTATTTATTTATTTAATGACTTTTGTATTTTTGTAGAGTCTTAAAGAAATAAGAAGAATATTAGTTCATATACGGAAAGTCAAAGCTGAAAGCTGTTACTTGCCCACAAAGTTTTCCTACTTCAGGCTTTTGGAGTTCTATAAATAAGAACCCTTTAGGACTTTATAAAAGACTTCCCCCTAGCTGTCAAATCGGAAGCTTGTAAATAACCTAGTTTTCTTAATAGAAGAGCAGCCACCAAAGATTTGCAAGGAACAAAAGAGAGATTTTGGGAGATTGAAGACAAAAGATCTGACAACCCTTAGTTTTCTCTTATCCCTTATCTTCTTTATCTTTCTTGAATTATTAATGATGGTGAAACTCCTTTATTTTATATATTTTTTTTAATTAGTATGAACTAAATATATCTTTCTAGGATTGCAATGGAACTCAACGTGTAGTTTGGATTATTTTACTTTATTGCTTGATTTAATGATATTTGACGTTGTTTATTCAATCTTGTTCTTAATGCTTCTAATTGCTTAGCTACCAATTAGATTGATGTAGTAACCTAGATACTACTTGGAAAAGGGAGTTTAGTGTTAGACATGGATTGAATAACACATGTTTTATATTCACTTATTAGGATGAATTGATCTGCATGTAGGGTAGGAATACACTTACGTGTCATGTGTAACCATTGTTAGAGCCTAAGCTTAATGAGTTTCTCTTCAATTCAATTATCATTGACATATAGTTAATTGGTTAAGAGAGATATTTTTATAAGACTATCGACAGATACTTGTAAATATATTAGAACTCTAAGTTAACAACTCATTGTCATTAGTCAAGTTAAAAGGGTAGGAGAAGTTCAAGCGAAGTGTTGAGGGATATTGTAATCCTAGGATTTTTTTTATTGATTTAATTATTATTTTCTTTTATTTAGTTTTTAGTTTACATCCTTTAATTTATTGTTTGGATAAGATTAAGTTGTTTTAATTTTAGTACTTAACGAATTTGGTAACAATTCCTCGTGGGAACGATACTCTACTCTTCACTTTATTACTTGTTAACGGTACGTGCTCTTGCGTGGTTAAATCTGACAACAAGTTTTTGGCGCCGTTGCCTAAATGACTACTGCATGTGGTGAAAAAATCATTTTACTTTGACCATGGATGAGTAGTGAAAAAAAATCCCAAAGTCAGAATACCCAATCTAAACTATCATTCTCTCAACTAGTAGAGACAAGGGATTTTTAGCTTGAGATTATTGGTTGATCTTGGCCAAAATCCTAGTTGAAATGTCATGAAATGCATGATTTTACAGCTCATAATCATATGACAATAGATAAATCATGAGAGAAAAATATGAACACAACCAAGCAAGCAATATCAAGCAAGAACAAGCACAAAAATATCCTTCAAGTTTCGGCTAATGCAAAAAAATCATGTAAAAATTTTTTGACAACTTGGTTATTTGATAAAGAATGAAGAATAAAGGATAGAAAACCTTTAAAATTTATTTTTGAAAAACAATTCATCAAAAAGTTTACAAATCACATGTATAAAAAAGGAGAAAAAGAATCACAACATCAAAGAAAAACATTAAAGAAGAAGAAGGGAGGTGATAGCTACCTAGCTATTGCTTTCCAAATCAAAGTTGCCATATTTTTCTCTTCTCTTTTCTATTTCTTCTTCATTTTATCTCAAGAGTGAAATGCTTTAAGAAAAAAAAAATGAATCCTCCTTCCTTTTTGGTATGGTCGGCTGCCTCCTTAATATTAGAGAGTGTGTGTTTATTTTTTTTACCCTTGTCATGCTTCTCATGCTCCTCCAACATCCTTTGCCACATGGCTAAAAAATGTTCCCCTTATCATAGTGTTTTCCTTAAAAATAGGGAGCTTGTCCCCTATTTGCATGATGCTTCCCTTAAAAATAGGGTTTCCTAGCCTTCCATTGGCCAACAATGCCACCTAAATTATTCTTGTCTCCTTATCTCTACAAAATATCTAGGCCACTTGTCAAGATCATACGGCCTCCTATAAAATATCTTCCTAGGTGGAATTTTAGTCCTACTTGGCATCATCTCCTAGCCTTCACATGCTATTCACATGTGCTTCACATGGCTTTGCAATTTGGAGACCTTCTATTGGCTTAGAATGCCATGTAGGCAAAGTAGTGGAGAATCTTGTCCTCTTAAAAATGTCATCTTGCTATCCATCCTTGGCCATTTGATCCATGATGATCACACTCCATCCCTTTGATCAACTATTGGCTGAAAATGGCCTGGAAATTTCCAGGCCATTCATCTTTTTTATTTGCAAAATGGCCCTTTTCGATTTCTTTGGTAATATTGTATTTTGGCCCCCAAACTTAATTTAATTGCAAATGGACCCCAATTTTGCGATTTTCTTTTCCAATTCATCCCATCCAATATAAAACTTAGTTCTAGAGGTTTTCATATTTTTCCAAGCTCATTCTTTATTTTTCCTGGATTTTTCTCTAAAGTTTTGGTTTAATGCCTCCCAAACTTTGACTTTTTCATTTGAGCTCCGATTCCAGATTTTTCTTCTCCAATACCTTCCAAATAATATAAAACTCAGATTTCAAGGTTTTCATATTTTTCGGAGCTCGTTTCCTATTTTTCCCGAAATTTTCTCTTGGAATTTCAAGTTAGTGCATCCGAACTTTGTCTTTTTCCATTTGAGCTTCGATTCCGGATTTTTCTTCTGCAATACCTTCCAAAAAATATAAAACTCATATCTGAAAGTTTTCATAATTTTTCGAGCTCGTTTCCTATTTTTTCCGGAATTTTCATTAGTGCACCCGAACCTCGCCTTTTTCATTCGAGCTCCGATTTTGGATTTTCTTTCTCCAATCTCTTGTATAAAATATAAAACTCAGATCTGGAAGTTTTCATAATTTTTCGAGCCATTCTCTATTTTTCTCAAAATTTTCTCTTGGAATTTCGATTAGTGCACCCTAACTTTGCCTTTTTTCATTTGAGCCCCGGTTCCGGATTTTTCTTCTCCAATCCCTTCCATCTGATATAAAATTCAGATCTGGAAGTTTTTATAATTTTCCAAGCTCGGATTCTATTTTTCTCGAATTTTTCAAGATTGCCCTTTAACCCCTGAAACCTCGATTTTACTCAAAACGGGTCCGATTTTTGAATTTTCTTTTTCCACTATCTTTGTCATATATTGAATTGTAGTTGGTCCGAAAATACCCAATTTTTACAATCGAATTCCCCTCCGATTTAGTTATCCCCTTTTCAACATCGAGAATTTTCTCGTTTTTCCTCTAACCGGCTCTTCCTTGGGATCCACTTCAAACTGCGGCTTGGGATATTTTTGTTTATTAATCCTTTATCAACTGGGGGCTTCAATTTCACTGAAACGGGCCATCTCTGCAGTTTTCCCCAAATTTGTGAATTTCTTATTTATTGATTAAATTCTTATTTTCCTTTTTCTCTTCAAACCAATTATTCTTTCTATTTCGCTTCAAAATTAGACCTTCCAATATCCATATTTATTGATCTTATTCCTTTTGGAAACTCCAATTTCAACCAATTTTGATCATTTATGCACTTTTTCCCAAATTTCTCAAATTAGGTATTTCTCTACACTTAATTTCTACAACTCATCTTTCAAACTCTATATCTTTCGTTGTAGACCTCGGATTATCAAAATTCCTTCACCATTGTTCAATTCAACATCAAATCTTGATTTTGACTGAGAGTTGACTTTTTTAGTCATTGACTTTTTGAGATTGACTTTTTTTTAGTTGACTTTTTTTGTTGACTTCTTAAATGAAGTCTTGGAGACTCATTTTTGGAATGGTGGAAGTCTCTTTGTGTTCTGGGAAATTGAAAGGAGAATTTGCCTTATTTAGAGGGCCTAGACAAAATTAGGTGTCTACAGCTGCCCCTCTTTGACTATTGTTGAGAATCAGGAATCAGGCAAAAGATAAAATAGACAATAATTTTGTCCGGTTAGTGAAATCACATGTGGAGGATAAGAGGGAGAATTATCTTCATTTCTTATTCATTTTTTTGTTTTTCATTTTGTAAACTACAAAATAAAAGAAACTTGTCCTTGAATTGAGTTCCCTGACTAATCAAGGCTCGACCCGTCTTAAGGAAACGAGTTCAATTTGCAAGACAAGAAAATACCTCGACAGAAATCCTGGGGCCTTACCTTACCTTGGTGAAGCTTTGTTTGATCAATAAGATTTTTCCTTAAATTGAGTTCCCTGACTAATCAAGGCTCGACCCGTCTTAAGGAAATGAGTTCGATTTACAAGAGAAGAAAATACCTTCGCGGAAGTCTGAGGGCCTTATCTTATCTTGGTGTGAAATTATATGAATGGCATGCATCGGGATATTTCGCTGAACTCCCCGGCAACCCGGCAGATCTTTAGAAAAACGTCTTTTCACATGATGTATATAATTTTTGGATGAAATTATATTTTTTGAAAAGAATTTATCCTCAAATTGAATTCCCTTACTAATCAAGGCTCGACCTGTCTTAAGGAAACTAGTTCGATTTGCAAGAGAAAAATACCTCGATGGAAATCCCGGGGCCTTATCTTATCTTGGTGTGAAATTATATAAATGGCATGTGTCAGGATATCGAACTCCCCGGCAACCTGGAAGAGTTTTAGAAAAATATCTTTTCACATGACATGTATATAATTATATTTTTTGAAGATAGAAGAATTTATCCTTAAATTGAATACCCTGACTAATCAAGGCTCGACCTGTCTTAAGGAAACGAGTTCGATTTTGAGAGAGAAGAAAATACCCAGAGGTCTCGTATAAAGATATTTAGAAAGATGATACCCGGAGGTTTTGAAAGAGATGCTCGGAGGTCTTGAAAAGGATATTTTGAAAGGTGATACCCGGAGGTTTTTAAAGAGATGCCCAGAGGTCTTGAAAAAGATATTTTGAAAGGTAATACCTGGAGGTTTCGAAAGAGATGCCCGAAGGTCTTGAAAAAGATATTTTGAGAGGTGATACCCGGAGGTTTTGAAAGAGATGCCCCGAGGTCTTGAAAAAGATATTTTGAAAAGTGATACCCGTAGGTTTTGAAAGAGATGCCCGGAGGTCTTATACATGATTTTGAGAATAATGCCCGAAGGTCTTAAAAAGATGTCTTTTCTTTGAAAATAATGCCCGGAGGTCTTATATATGATTTTTGAGAATAATGCCCGAAGGTCTTAAAAACATGTCTTTTCTTTGAAAATGGTGCCCGGAGGTCTTATACATGATTTTGAGAATAGTGCCCGGAGGTATTAAAAAGATGTCTTTTCTTTGAAAATGGTGCCCGAAGGTCTTATACATGATTTTTGTGAATAGTGCCCGAAGGTCTTAGATGTCTTTTCTTTTTGAAAGTGTGTTGAAAATTAACTTGAAGGATTGGAAAGAGGATGCAAATGCTTCATGATGCAGCTGCGAATGTCCTTAATTGATGCAAATGCTGCATGATGCAGATCCAGAGATTAAACAAGATGCACATGCTTCATATTGCAAATGCAAATGTCTTGGATTGATGCAGATGCTTCTTGATGCAGATGCAGATATTGAATAAGATGCAAATGCTTCATGGCGCAAATGCCAATGTCTTGGATTGATGAAAATGCTTCTTGATGCAGATTCAGATATTGGACAAGATGCAAATGCTTCATGGTGCAAATGCAAATGTCTTGGATTGATGTAAAAGTTTCTTGATGCAGATGCAGATATTGAATAAGATGCAAATGCTTCATGGTGCAAATGCAGAGATTAGCAATGTGCAAATGCTTCTAAATGATGCAAATGCAAAGATCAACATTGACCAACTACTTCATAAAATGAGGCAGATGCAAAGGTTGACATTGTGCAAATGATTCTGAATGATGCAAAAGCAAATATCAATAATGATGCAAATGCTTCATGAAAAGATGTTGCTTCAGATGATGCATATGTAAATATCCATGAAGGATGTAAATGTAATGGTAAAATGCAGATGCTCATGGAATATTGCAAATGCAAATACCCGTGAATGATGCAAATGCTTGCCGACATGGTGCAGATGCAAAGTTAATAAAGAGGTAAGTGCTCATGAGTGATGCAAATGCCCCCGATTGTTTTTCTAGGCTTTAGCTTAGTCTTTTCCAATTCATTTTTCCTCTTCAAATCAAAGTATATCTTGAACACTCGTGCCCCATAAGAGATCATTCCCTTTCGATCTTCGGCTATCTTCTTGCCCTAACAGTTTTCAAACTCTTATCAACAGAAGCCTGTTTGCCAATTTCTATGTCTGGAAGTCAAAGTCAAACCCTAATAGTCCAATACCTTTGGGTTATAAAAACCCTTGTCTCATGTCAACATATAAAATGGTTATTTCAAAAATATTTTTATTTGTTTTCCCATTTTGAAAAAAATTGCTCATTTAATGAAAACTTCTGAGCCAAAAATATTAACCCCATAGTGTGTGATGTACAAATCTCTTGAAGACTGATGATCATCATTAGAAATTTCTCTGAATGTCAATTTGGGTTTTTCAACTTGAATTGAAAAAGTTTGGTACAACAGGATTTTGGTTAATCCAAGAAAACTTCGCAACAAAAACTTCACAACAGCATTTCTAGGCTCACAAATGGAACCGGTTTTATAAAACACAAATTCCTTGAGAATCAAACAAATTCAATATTCTTTTAGTTTCCAAATCATGGCATTTTGACAAGCGTCAAGATTGGCCGGGGTGTTCAAACTGGAAAGTTAATTTTGGAGGAAAAAAGGTCTTAGTTTTTGAAGTCAATCCTCCAAATGAGAGCTAACATTTTAGGAGGTTCAGGAATTCCTAGATGTCCCTTGATTTCTTCAAGATGACCTCTTTTTTGTTGCGGCATCGGCACTGACATAGATGTCATAAAAATTCTCATTTTACTCTAGACCGTCCATTTTTGGGTTTTCACCCTAGAGTCCCATTCTTTCCAATTTTTTTTTTTTTATTGTTCTACCATGCACTTGAGAATTCTAAATTCTTCCATAGTGAAATGATAATTCGATGAGATGGGATAAATTCTGAGGAAAAACCCTTCAAGTTAAATATTCATGCTTGATCAAAATGGACTTTTAAAGCACGTAATGTAGGCCAAGGTTCGGGGTTCAGAAAGAAAGGATAAATAGGCCCAAAATATGTGTTTAAGGGTAATCAGATCAAGGATCATTTCTTGAGGAGGATTCCCTTTGAAGCATTTGTCCCTTTTGTACTTCTTTTTTTTTTTTTTGACTTTTGCTCCTTTTCTTCTTTGTTCTTGGCTTTCATTTGCATACTTTTTCACACATTTTTGTGTGTTTTTTCTTTGTTCTTGGCTTTTATTTCACCATCTTTTTTCTTTTTTCCTTGTTTTGTTCTTGGCTTTTATTTCGCTATCTTTTTCTACATTCTTCTTTTCATTAGAGGTGAACCCGTATTTGTTTGGGAGCTCAATTTGCTTTGTATCTTTCTTTGAGTTAGGCTCATTTCTCAGTGATCTTTGAGAAGATCTTCCCTCACATTTGCCCCACAGCGTAAAGAGTGATCCTTGATCAAGGTTCAAAGAAGAAAGAATTCTTTCGGCTCAAAAGGGGTGACTATGGATAATTTCTTTTTGTGAAAAGGATATGAAAGATGGCCATTTCTCATATCAAGCACAAATGTTCTCATTGAAAAGCAATCCCCAGGGGGAATAGATAATCAAAATTTCATTTTGCATTTCGAAATCATCCGAATTCTCATATGCATGATATAATAATTTTTTTTTCTTTTTCGCATGCCCCAATGATTCATACGTTAATTTCCCCTTATCCACCATGTATCTGTCATTTCTACATATGATGCCTCAATTTGATTAACCATGAGAAATTCTATCATTACAAGGAACATCGCCAGTCTAGGTCTCTATTAAAAAGGCTGAGTTTCAATCTTGGGTTTGCTTGAAGTGACAAGGAAAAATATGGCCCAAAAAAGTTTTCTCTAGGACATGGGATAATCTGGTTTAGTCATTGTGCCCTGAGGTGTCAATCATGAAGTGATGTTTGGGCAATTGGTGTTTTGAGGTTATTAGAAAAGCTGTGAATGTTTTTGGCACAACCTTGACACACATCAAATTACCATGATCTAGATTCTTGAAATAATGTCTCATTTGTTTGGGTTTCCAAGGAGCTCAAAAATTTTTCAAAAATTTCGTTCCTTTGCTCATAGCCTAGACTAGGATCTAAATCTTTGCTTATTTTGTAGTGAAAATGGTTTATGAAGTTCAATCATTCATATTACTTGAAGCATTAGGTCTTTCAAGTGGTCTTGGTTTAAGGGATTTAGGCATAGGAAAGCCCAAAAGAGAGGGGGGAAGGTATTGGGTCATTTCTAACAATGATCATCAATATTCTCGAAACTGTCCATTATTTGATCTTCCTTAATGTTTGTTTTTGCACATTCAAATTATTGTTAAAAAACAACAAACAAAAAACATTCAAAATTTATTTAGTTCATATAGATGCCGACATGAGACAAGTGTTTTCATCATGAGGTATGAAACTACATGCATCAAAATGCTCCTATTGACATCCTTCAAAGGTAGTAATTATCCTCCTAAAACCCTGAAAGAAATTGATTTATGGCAAAGCGAACTTCCACTGTTCGATAAACTCTGGAGTCAAAATGCCATCGTGGACAAGACCTTCAATCCTTTCCTTCAGTTGTCTACATTTTTCAATTGAATGCCCAATTATCCCCATGTGATACTCACACTTGCTGTTGGGTCATAACTCCTTGTTGATGGGTTTGGAGCTGTTTTCAAAGGCACAGGGTAAGGTACTAATTGTTTGTTAGTAACGACAGCAGGTTAGGGATTGGGATCGGAATTGGAATTTTATCTTGGTTGTCCTGCGATCATTTTTTGGAGCAAGCCTTGTTACAAGGATTGGTATAGGATTAGGTGCTTGGGGATGGATATTTGGTAGGTAAGGATAAAGGATTGGAGATACCTTAGTAGGGTAACATGATTGATATGAGGGGGATTGGGGATATGGGACGAAATCTCCCATATCTTGGATATCTTCCTCTTTCTTTCTGGATGCCCCATTTCTCTCGGCATTGGATGTTATTTCTCCTTCAAGTTTCCCATCCTTGATAGCATTCTCAATCATCTCCCCTAAGATTACCATATCCGCAAAATTCTTCGTGGCATTGCTGACGAGTCTATCGTAGTACGGGGCACGTAGTGTATTCACAAAAAGAACAGTGATTTCCTTTTATGTCAAATATGGTCGTACTTGGGCGGCCATGTCCATCCACCGCTGAGCATATTCTTTGAAGCTCTTAGTAGCCCTTTTCTCTATATTTTGCAAGGTGAGACGGTCAGGTGCTATATCGGTCACATGCTTGTATTGGCTTAAAAATGCATTAGCCAAATCAATCCAAGAGCGAATCTGATCCTTACTCAACTGACTATACCACCTAATTGCAGACTCGCTGAGGCTATCATGGAAGCAGTGGATCAAAAGCTTATCATTATCTGTATGACCCATCATCTTTCGTCAGAACACGATGATGTAGGCTGACGGATCGGTTGTCCCATCATATTTCTCAAAATTGGGAACCTTGAATTTAGGGGGAATGACTAAATCGGGGACCAAGCAAGGTTCATTTGCATCTACACTCCCAAATATATATGTGCTTTCTAATGCCCAAAGCCTTTCATCTAACAGCTGATATTTCCTTTGGGAATCTGCCGACTCAGTCTTATTCAACGCAACCATTTTCGACTTTGCCTGCTCAGCTAGATCATCTAAGTTCAGGATGTTGATAGGATTAACTATGTTTTGAAAAGATTGGAGATCTAACATTATGACCTTATTCTAACCCTTCTATGGCGGCCAAGTTTTCAGTGTATCCCTTTCCTTTAATCGAGGCGGACACCAGCTCTATCAGTTTAATCATCTGATCTCTAGATTCTGCTTGTGATTTTGCCAACTGTTCTCGCAATTCTTCCTGTGCCTTTTCCATTTTCTCTATCCGGGCAACTTGTTCACTCTCCATAGCTCTGGCCTGTGTTATAAATATGCTCAGTACTTCTTATACCTCTGATTTGAAATGAAAATTTCTTCATAAACTCTTATAGCCAAGCCAACTTCTGTTTTATCCCCCCAAATGTGTGTCATGATGAATGAGCCATAAATGCAATTTGATGCACGTGAAGAATAAACAAAGTGATGTATGGACATATATAGTGGAAACATGCTAACCTTGTATGTTATAAATGCAACATGATGCCCATATGATTCATGTAAAGAATAAACAAATTAATGCATGGATATATAGAGAAATCATGCTGACTATGTATGTCATGAATGCAAACCGATGCCAACATGATGTATGTAAAGAATAAACAATTCAATGCATGGATGGATGGAATGTATGGTATGACAAATAATTCATCGGATGCAAATACAAAGGGGAAGATACCACAAAGGAAATAAGAATCAGAGGAACATTATCATCAACATCTCATAAGTTTGGAGCATAACCAATTCATTCCCATGTCAATATTCACAAGATATAAACCATGTTTACAAAATCTGAGCAGTGGTTAGAACTTTCTTTACAAGCACTTTATTTTTACTAGCATCTTAAGGCTATAAGAGCCGGATACCGAAAAGACAAAATCCTACTACATCATAAAAGACCGAAGTCCTACTACATCATTGCTGTAAATCTCCTAATCCTAATTGCACTTTCCCAATCCTCTATCAATCAATGTCGTTGGATCGAACCACTTGACATCTACGAGAGATCCATTTTCCTCTTGAAGGCTTCACAGTCTTCAATGCTATGCCCATCAATTCCGCAGTGATAATCACATCTTGCATTTGGGTTATACCACTTTAGGTATGGTGTTAGCAAGGGTTTCAATGGCACACAGGCAACCAGGTGATGTCGGATCAATATAGCGAGAAGCTCTTGGTAGCTGATTAGAATGGGATTAAATTGCCTTTGAGTCTTGTTCTTGGTCACATACGGCCTAGAAGTTGGGGCATTTGATGGTGGCACGAAGTCTCGAATCGGAGTGTTTGCATGGAGAAGTGGCGGAACAGTATGGTAAGGGTATGGATTTAGACACAGGACCCTTACAGGTTGGACATAGTTCAAAGTTCTTATCCCATATGCTTGATGAGATGGTTGATGAGGGAAAAAGTACGAATTATAGTCAACTTGTGGCGATGGAGTGAAATCCGGAGACCTCGTGTTAGTCGTCCTAGCGGACGAAGAGGTACTAGTAAAGCAAGGATACTGATTCAGGTCTGGGACAGTTTGCAGGGGTGGTACAGGATCTGAGGTTTCTGTATTTGGCATCTGGCTTCCCAATTTGACCATTTCCACCATTTCATCGAGGTTTAATCCTTTATGGCACTGACAAGTGCAAGATCCAACAGGGATTGTATGATCTGGACCTGGTGGTTTTGTTTGATCCGAGGGTGATGAAAAGCCTTGAGAAAGTTCCCCCTTACTCTTACTAAGATCCTCAAACATCTTTATCAATTTGGCGAGTTGTCCTTTCACCTCCCGAATTTCATGTCCAAATTCCTCTTGATTGCACTCTATAGCATACACTCGTTCCTCCAATTCATTCCACATATCTTAAACTCCTTTCATGCAAATGAAATTGACATTATTATCATGAGATCAAGAATACAATCATGAATATACATGCTCTATTCTTATATGCATGAATGTAATGATGATTAATGCATGCAATGTACAAAATGTGAAGATGCTTGAGGAGATAAATTTTCATATTTACTACTTCTCAAATAATATGAATGTTATGCAAGATGCAATAAAAAGATCGAGAAAAAGAAGATCCTAATATCGCTCTTTACTTTTTACTTTTTTTTTTCTTTTCTCTTTTTGTTTTCAAAGAAGAAAATTATTCATGGAATAAAAACTCTTTTTTTTTAATACCTAAAAATGTACAAGTATAAAAAGAAGAATTATTAAAATAACCCAAAAACACTAGGTTTTGGTATTATTACAAATGACGTGTGGAAAAAAGAAGCAAATCAAGTAAAGGGTAAAATCATCCATACAAAGTGAGAAAATGAATGAACATGTGCCCCAACAGTATCTACTTATTTAGGCATCACAATGCCTTTGGGGCGAAATGTCAACCTTATTACGGGCGATGCACGTACATCGTTGCTCGATCTATAATGTTTTTTTTCAGAATATAGAAATAAATGGCAAATGATCAGAACTATTCCTCCATGTGTTCCTATCTCCGGTGCATCTAACGAAAATTGGGCATGGCTCTACCTAGGCGGGCTTCTTATAGCTCACTATATGGGTTGCATTAAGTTCTAAAAAGGCTCAAAATTGCTCCTCACTGTCGCCGGTGTAGGTTAGTAAGGAACCCAAATCAAAACGGGTTTAATTTGTTAGAGTACATTTCCCAGGCTTATGCTGAGCTTCACACCTCATGAAGCGTAGGTAATTTGTACCCCGGGAATGTTTCGCTAGCTTACGCGGAGGTTATCACCTCACGAAGCTTAGGTACTTCACTCCATCTAGAAGGACGGAACTCGGGTTGAGGGCTCATGTTATGCAAATGCAAGTATAGTGTGTGAGGACGAACAACAAACCTTTCACCACTAGTTTACAACCTTTAATCTAAATGCCCCAGCAACTTATTACAGAAAAGATCAAGAATAGTGTAACGCATTAACCAACCAAAGAGCAGTAATATTATACAAGGTTAAATAATCAAAGAACAGTAATAATATACAAGATTAAATAAACAAATAACAGTGATAATATGCACGAACATGAACATATTTAAAAACATTTTATCATTTTTGGAAAAACCTCTTTATTTTAAAATAAAATAAAAAAAAGGGAATTATAATTAAATACCAATTAAAACCGACAAAAGTGATACTTTTGATAAAACTTTAGGCCTGACTCTCTAAAGTCCCCAGTAGAGTCGCCGAGCTGTCGCAACCGTTCTATTTAAACGAGTGTCCGAAGATAATTTTGTCCCCGTCGTGGGGACAAATCGGTCATTCTTTAAAAAGGTACGACATTTGGGGAAAATAAAGGAAAAGATGACTTAATTTCTCTAAATCAAAGGGTTGAGGGTGTGAAAACTACCTCGAAAAATAAATAGAGTCGCCACCAATCTTTTTTTGCTAGGTGTGATCGACCACCTATTAAAATCGGTCTTGAAAAATATTTTAAAATTAATTAAAACATTTTAAAACCAATTTTGAAGTCTGCGCTTTGAACCAGAGAAAACAAGTACGGGTTCAGAAGTCGGTTACGTATGGGGAAAAATTAGCACCCCCACAACGCCCGTATAAAACGGTACCTTATTAGTCATGTGTTATCTCGAGTCTCGGTGAAAAGTCAGTTTTGGATTTGGTATTTGAAAATAATTCTCATTTTATAAACAATCCTATTTTTGTTCGAAAATGATCCGGAATTCGTTATTGCAAAAATTTTCTAATTCCCCATCAAATCGGTAAAATATAAAATTTTAATTGTTTTTGGAAAATCTCCGCATCATCCTCTTTTTAAAAGGGTATTCCTTCGTTAATATAGTTGATAAAGACTCCCCGACAACCCGGAGCAGAATTCATGAATTATAATAACTCAGGGATATTGCCTTATTTTATTAAAAAAATATCGATTCAAAGTTTTAAATGATCATGGATGTATAAATTAAAACATGAATGTATGGTTTGCATAATTAACATGTTTACAATCAATTTATTATAACTTGATAAAATTTAAATGACATAGCCAAAAGAATAAGTGGCATGGAATATGAATCAAAGACATGGCATATGAATGATATGGCACATGAATGGATGACATGACATAAACTAAATGTCATGACATGTAATGAATGAATGATATGGCATGTGAATGACATGGCTTATGAATGAATGGCATGGCATATGAATGACATGGCATGTGAATGGATGACATGGCATAACCTAAATGACATGGCACATGAGTTAATTATATGGCATGTAAATGGATGACATGGCATATGAATGACATGGCATGTGAATGACATGGTGTGACCTAGATGAAATGACATGTGAATGGATGACATGGCATAACCTAAATGATATGGCATGTGAATGAATGACCTGACATAATCTAGATGACATGGCATGTGAATGGATGACATGGCATGTGAATGACATGGCGTGACCTAGATGACATGACATGAGAATGGATGACATGGCATAACCTAAATGATACGGCATGTGAATGGATGATATGGCATGTGAATGAATGACATGACATAATCTTGATGACATGGCATGTGAATGGATGACATGGCATGTAAATGGATAACATGGCATGTGAATGACATGGCATATGAGTGAATGAATGATATGGCATGCTAGACATAGCAAAATCTAATTAAGGCAACATGAATATAAAATGACATCAACATGGAATATTCATGGACATATAATTTTCATGTGAGGATTCATACAAATAGCATATATCGAAAAATATTACCAAACTCTCCGGCAAACCTGGTAAAGCTCGAAAAATATTTCTTTCTTATGACATTTATATGATTCCGAATAATAAAAAATCAAATATCTTTCAATTTCATAAACACGTACGTTGAACAATTTCCTAATCTCCCCGGCAACCTCGCAAAGATTAGGAACTAATTCTCACCAAATGTTTAAGAAACCGAAACATACGTTTTATGTCAAATCAAAATTTAAAAACACTTTAAAAATGTAATGCATGAAGATGTATTTCTTCCTTGAAGTAAGGATATCCGTATACCTAAAAAGGTATCCGACTACCTTTTGAAGAGACTTAAAACGGATTTTCAAAGTCAAAAGACTTTGGGCTCGGATTTTAAAAAAATTGGAATTTTTTGGATGAAAAAGGACTCTTGGCCGAACCCCTCTTTTAAAAGACTCTATTTCCCTAGTTTTAAAATCCGGGTTGACCACCCTTGACCCGACTTTTATAAAATCAAATTTTATGATTGAAATGACTTGAAAATTAACCTAAGACAGTAACTAATGTCCCAAATCAACCCCCTCTTTGTATCCAAACAAAAACATAAAATTAATAGTTCTTAAAAACAAATCTGACTCCCATAACCAGTTTTGAAACCCAATTTTTTTACCCTTCTACAAAATTTCAAAAAATTCTGAAAAAATTAGGACAGACCTAGAACATATTGATATTCACGAGAAAAAATCAGATTAATTTTCAGAGAAAGGGTAATATGACCAAAATTTTACCAAAATCAGAACAGTGAGTTAAAACTGCTTTGTCAAAAATCATTTTTTCAAAAATGATAAAAAAATCTAAAAATCATGAAAAAAAATACCATGGCATTGATAAATCTATAAAAATAGAGTTATTTTACCATATTTTATGTAGCTAAGTCCTTATAGTTTAAACTATTAATTAATTATTTTTAGTTGTTTTTTAATTTAGTTTTATTTATTTATTTTAAGTTTAATTTAGTTATTTATTTAATGACTTTTGTATTTTTGTAGAGTCCTAAAGCAATAAGGAGAATATCAGTTCCATATATGGAAAGTCAAAGTTGAAAGCTCTTACTTGCCCACAAAGTTTTCCTACTTCAGGGTTTTGGAGTTCTATAAATAGGAACCCTTTAGGACTTTATAAAAGACTTCCCCCTAGCTGTCAAATCGGAAGCTTGTAAATAACCTGGTTTTCTTAAGAAGAGAGCAGCCATCAAAGATTTGCAAGGAGCAAAAGAGAGATTTTGGGAGATTGAAGACTGAAGATCTGACAACCTTTAGTTTTCTCTTATCCCTTATCTTCTTATCTTTCTTGTATTATTAATGATGGTGAAACTCCTTTATTTTATATTTCTATTAATAAGTATGAACTAAATATATTTTTCTAGGATTGCAATGGAACTCAACATGTAGTTTGGATTATTTTACTCTATTGCTTGATTTAATGATATTTGACGTTGTTTATTCAATCTTGTTAATGCTTCTAATTGCTTAGCTACCAATTATATTGATGTGGTAACCTAGATACAACTTGGAAAAAGGAGTTTAGTGTTAGACATGGATTGAATAACACATGTTTCATATTCATTTATTAGGATAAATTGATCTACATGTAGGGTAGGAATACACTTACGTGTCATGTGTAACCAATTTTAGAGTCTAAGCTTAATGAGTTTCTCTTTAATTCAATTATCATAGGAATATAGTTAATTGGTTAAGAGAGATATTTTTATAAGACCATCGGAATATCCTTATAAATAGATTAGAATTCTAGGTTAACAAATCAAGGTCATTAATCAAGTTAATAGGGTAGTAGAAGTTCAAGCGAAATGTTGAGGGCAATTGTAATCCTAGGCTTTTTCTTATTAATTTTAATCCCAATTTTAATTTGCTTTATTTTCTTATTATTTTCTTTTATTTACTACCTTTAATTAATTATTTGAATAAGATTAAGTTGTGTTAATTTTAGTACTTAGCAAATTTGGTAACAATTCCTCGTGGGTTCGACACTCTACTTTTCATTATATTACTTGTCAACGATACGTGCACTTGCGTGGTAAATTCAACAACCAGTTTTTGGCGCCGTTGCCGGGGAATTGTTTTACTATTTTTGTTAATATAAATACCAAGTAATCTTAGTCTTAATTCAAATTTTTTTATTTAAATATATATATACATATATTCAATTTTTTTCTTTTTTTCCTTTCAGATTTTATTGATCGTTGAATGCAAAAGGGGTGCACTATGTGGGGTCATGAACAAGATGCAATCACTGCTATATTTGCAGAGGTGGCTGCACTTAACAAGAAGCTTGACAATATGGGTGTACCTTCTGTCCAAAGCCCATTTGTTATTTGTGAATTATGTGGGGAAGGACATCATAGTGATTGTTGCCAATATGTTGGAAACTACAATATGCATCAAAATAATTTTTATTCTAACGACTACAATCCAGGTTGGGGAGATCACCAAAATTTTCTTGGAGCAACAACCAATGGCCCTCCTATTCAGACAATCAAGCATATCCTTTTGAGTCTCCACCATATGCACAAGCACCTGTCCCAGAAAAGAAACCACCATTGGAAGAGGTGTTTATATAATTCATGGCAAGCCAAGCAGTGATCAATCAGAATCATTCAGCATTACTTCAAAGTCAAACACCTGTCCCAGAACAGAAGCCATCAACCTTGGAAGAGATGATCATGCACTACATGGCAGAACAGGAAGCTATCAATCAGAATCATTCAGAATTACTTCAAAGTCAAGCGGCAACACTTAAGAGTCTTGAAACACACATAAGCCAGCTTGCTAATGCCATTAGTAACCAATCTCAAGAAACTCTTCCAAGTGATACTGAATTTAATCCTATGAGCGAAGAACAAGAGCATTGTAACGCCAATACACTTGGGATTGCAAAAGAGATAGAAGAGGATAGCAAGAACCCAGAATTGTCAAATAATTAGCTTGAAAAAGAAATTGTAATGGTGCAAGAAGTTGAAAAATTTCAAATAGAGGAGACCTAGTGTAACCCACCACAACCTGTTCCTCAATGCATCCAACAGCCTAAGCTAGTCGACGTGGTAGAAAGTGCTATTAAAGAAGATTTTATAGAAATTTATCTCATTGATCTGCTTAAGGCATTATTGAATTCTACCACTGAAAGGGATGAATTTCGCTTTCAAGCCTGCTAAACAGTTCAAAGAAAAAAACAAATGGCATGTATCGAAAATCATCAAGTGGTGGATATTGGATGATAAACAAGAGACAGTCAAGCTGATGACTATAAATCAACCGCTTCTTGGGAGGCAACCCAAGCTTTTTACTCTTTAATTTTTTATTTTTTATTTTCTATTTTAGTTAATGTATTTTTTTTACTTTCTCTCTTTTCTAATATTTTATTTTTTTTATTTTTATTTTTGCAGGTTTTAAAATTCAAAAAAAAAAAAAAAAGACCTGGCGTCGCGGCACCAGGGGAGTCCGAGTGCCACCCGGAAATATATATATTTTTATATTTTATATTTTATATTTTTCATTTTTAATTATTATTTATTATTTTTACAAATGTTTAAACCTTTTTATATATTTTTTTTATTATTGTTTTTGAATTCTATTTTTTTAGGATAATATTATTGATTTAATTCTACATTGTTTTCTTTTGTAGTGACCATTCACCTAACTTAGACAAACATGATGAAGCTTAAAAGGACAACTAGAGCTTATCCTGCGTTGCTTTCATCGATAGGGGAGTTTTCTTGTTCTTACTTTTTTTTTTATTTCTAAACATTGAGGACAATGTTTGTTTTAAGTTTGGGGGTATTGGTCTTTAGTTTATCGATTTCTTTTATATTGTGTGATTTTTTTTTTTTTAGTTAGTCTCTGTGTTTCCTTTTTAGTTTATTTTCTATTTATGTTTTAGGAGGAGTCTATATAAGAAAAAAATTGTTTTGCTTGAGATATTGTGCATTTATTATGATTAAGTCCTTATCCAATGATGAGAATTTGGTTATTGATTTATATTGACTTTTGGGAAAAACATAAGCATGATTTGATTTTATGTTAAATTCTTTTTTTAGTCTTATTGCTAACATGTGATTTTCAATAAATTGAGCACTTGATCTCTTGCTTAGATTTGCATTGCTTATTTAAAGACTGTTTATGTTGACGTGAATTGCGATTATGTTTAGAAGCCTAGAATTTATTTGATTCTCTCTCGAGGCGAAATCCAGGACAACACTAAGTTGAGGAAGTGATTTAGGCCATCATTGGATTGTTTGAGCTTTTTGAGCTTACCTTTATATATTAATATCCTTAGTCTACCTCTTTGATCCTAATTGATATATATATTTTCTTTGATTGCCACATCTTTTTGCCTAGCCAAATAAGAAAAACCATGATTAACACTCACTACATAGGCATGTGTATGACATACAGGAAAAAATTATGAGACATGTCAAATTTGGGTGAAATGGTGATTTAAAAAAAAAGAAAAAAAAAAGAAATAAGGTTATGATTCTTCGAAAACGAAGAACCGGGGAAAAAAAAAGAATAAATTGGTGAAGCAAAAAAAAAATAAAAAGGAAGTGCATTCAAAGAATGAAGTATGTAATTTGAGGAAAAGATTATGGCTCTAAAAAAAATTCTGGAAAAAAATGTAAAGTGTCTATGGGTGACTTAAACCAAAATATATCTTTATCCTACCTTGACCCTAGCCTTACTTACATTACAAGCTTAATAAAGACCTACTTGATTCTTGACGAAGTGTTAGTCTACATTAGTGGAGAGAGAGATGAAAAGCAAACATATGAGAATCTAGTACTAATTCGTATTTTGCATTGGTATAAACTTATTTAGATTGCATGTAATGATTTGCAAAGAGATTATACACACACACATGGAAAATCCATTCGAGCATGAGGCATACGATTGAATTGAATCGTAAAGCTGGATTATGTTTGTGTTCTACTTTAAGTTGTGATTTTGAGATAATTTTTTAGGACTATTAAGGGAATCATTAGTTAAGTGCATTCATCTTTAGCTATGTTTTGTTTTATTTAGTTTGTTTTGTTTTGTTTTGCTCGAGGACTAGCAAAATCTTAAGTATAACTCTATAAAATAGAGTTATTTTACCATATTTTATATAGCTAAGTCCTTATAGTTTAAACTATTAATTAATTATTTTTAGTTATTTTTATTTATTTTTAATTTAGTTTTATTTATTTAATGACTTTTGTATTTTTGTAGAGTCCTAAAGCAATAAGTAGAATATCAGTTCATATATGGAAAGTCAAAGCTGAAAGCTGTTACTTGCCCATAAAGTTTTCCTAATTCAGGCTTTTGGAGTTCTATAAATAGGAACCCTTTAGGACTTTATAAAAGACTTCCCCTTAGCTGTCAAATCGAAAGCTTGTAAATAACCTAGTTTTCTTAAGAGAATAGCAGCCACCAAAGATTTGCAAGGAGCAAAAGAGAGATTTTGGGAGATTGAAAACTAAAGATCTGACAACCCTTAGTTTTCTCTTATCCCTTATTTTTTTATCTTTCTTGTATTATTAATGATGGTAAAACTCCTTTATTTTATATATATATTTTTAATTAGTATGAACTAAATATATTTTTCTAGGATTGCAATGGAACTCAACATGTAGTTTGGATTATTTTACTCTATTGCTTGTTTAATGATATTTGACGTTGTTTATTCAATCTTGTTCTTAATGCTTCTAATTGCTTAGCTACCAATTAGATTGATGTGGTAACCTAGATACAACTTGGAAAAGGGAGTTTAGTGTTAGACATGTGTTATCTATATTAGCTTTGAATTGGTCTTAATTTTGAAATGACAAACTCTTAAGCTTAATTAGCTTGAGATTAATTATTTTCAATTTAGCATTTTTCGTTGAATCATTTTGAAAATATTTTGGAAAATGTTAAAATACTTTAAACTCCTTAATTTTCTCAAAAATACATGTTTTTAAATATAAATATATGTTTAAAATATTTTTGAGACAATTTGACCTCTTTTAAATATCAAAGAAATCATTTTTTAAATGAGAGGATCGATCTCCTAAGATAGAGGATCGATCCCAGGATCAGTCCTATGAGAGTCAGTAGCTAATAAACTTTGCAGGACAGTAAGGGATCGATCCCCCCAAGGTGAGGATCGATCCCATGGCCTCCAACGGTCATATTTTGAGTTGGAACAAGTAGGGGATCGATCCTCTCATGTAAAGGATCGATCCCATGCCTGCAGAGCAATTTTTCAAGCTCGATTTTTGAACCTCCAAGGGCTACTTTTCCATCCCAATCAACTCCAAACGGTCATAAATCATATTCAAGGTATTAAAGGGACTCCCCAACACTTCCAAGAGGAAGAGACACCAAGAGAGAAAGATCAAAGCCATATTCTTCATATCTCTCAAGTATTTAAGAAGTTCTCTTTGTTCTAAGCTTAATTTTCATATCTTTCTTGTATTCTTTTGTTGAAATCATCTTTGTTTAGTCTCTCTTAGTTGAGCTTAACCTTGTAAACACCTAGCCTATTAGAGGGTCATTTTGTTTACACAAAATCCTTTGTAAAAGGGAAGGTTTCTACTTTAGCCTTAAAGGTAGAGTGGTTCTATCTAAGCCTTGAAAAGATAGGGAAAGAGGTTTCTATCTAAGCCTACATAAAAGATAGGGATTATGAAGGTTATACCTTGTCCTTGAAAAGGTAGCAATTCAAGTTAGTGGATTGGGAACTCCTTGGCAAGTGAGGCTAAGGGAGAGGACGTAGGCACGAGGCCGAACCTCTATAAATCGATTGTGTTTGATCTTCTTTCCCTACACATTTACTTGCTTTATTTATTTACCTACTTGCCAATTTGAGTATATTGTTTAAATTTCTCAATATTATTATTTGTACTTTAAATTTCGAAATTATTTTTGAGAAATCAATTCACCCCCTCTTTATTTGATCACCACAAAAGCTAACAACTTGGATTGAATAACACATGTTTCATATTCATTTATTAGGATGAATTGTTCTGCATGTAGGGTAGGAATACACTTACGTGTCATGTGTAACCATTGTTAGAGTCTAAGCTTAATGAGTTTGGGTTAAATACTAAATTAGCCCTTGTACTTAGGCCTTTTCTCTGTTTGGTACATAAAAAAAAAAAATTTGTCACTTTGGTACTCGAACTTTCCTGCCATCAATCACATTGGCCCTTTGCCCTAACACCGTTAGTTAATGGCTGACTAGGCAAAAAAACTAACCAATCAGAGCTTGACACGTGGCAAAACTGCCACATCATTAGTGCCACATCAACATGAATGAAAAAAATTAAAAAAATTCAAAAAAAATTCAAAAATTTTCAAAAAAAATATATAAAATAAAAAACTGATTTTTTTTTTAAAATCAAATTTTTTTTTTTTTTTTAAGTTTAGAAATTAAAAAATTATAAAAATTATAAAAAATCAAAAGATAAATCTGGAAAATTCAAATTTCAAAATTAAAAAGAAAAAAAAAAATTCAAATATAGAAATTTCAAATTAAAAAAATATATATGAAAATTCAAAATTTAAAAAAATATAGAAATTAATAATTTAATAATTAGATTTTTTTTAATTTTTTTTAATTTTTATTAAAAATATGCAGATTTCTTTTTATTATTTTTTAATTTTTTTTTATAGATTTTTAAATATACATATATAAAGTTTTCGATTTTATAATTTATTTTGACTTTTAGTGTATTATTTTTATTTTTATTTTATATATATGAAAATTTAAAATTAATAAAAAATAGAAAATTTAAATTTAAATTTAAATTTAAAAATAGATTTTTTTTAAAATTTTTAAATTTTTTACAAAAAAAATTTAGATTTTTTTTCTTATTTTCTATTTTTTTTTACAGAATTTTAAATATATATATATAAAGTTTTCAATTTTTATAATTTATTTATAATTTTTGTCTTTAATTTTAATTTTTATATTTTTTTTAAAAAAAAAATGAGATTTTCAAATTTTTAATTTTGATTTTTAAAATATTTTTAATTTTTGTAATTGTTTTTGAATTTTTTTTCTTATATGATGACGTGGCACTAATGATGTGGCAGTTTTGCCACGTGTCAGCCTCTGATTGGTTGGTTTTTTGCCTAGTCAGCCATTAACTAATGGTGTTATGGTAAAGGGCCAATGTGATTGACGGCAGGAAAGTTCGAGTACCAAAGTGACAAAAAATTTTCTTCAGGTACCAAAAGGACAAAAGGTATAAAGTATAGGGGCTAATTTAGTATTAAACCCAATGAGTTTCTCTTCAATTCAATTATCATAGTCATATAGTTAATTGGTTAAGAGAGATGTTTTTATAAGACCATCGACAGATGTTTATAAACAGATTAGAAATCTAGGTTAACAACTCATTGTCATTAGTCAAGTTAAGAGGGTAGGAGAAGTTCAAGCGAAGTGTTAAGCGAAATTGTAATCCTAGCTTTTCTTTATTGATTTAATTATTATTATTTTTTTATTTAGTTTTTAGTTTACATTCTTTAATTAATTTTTTGGATAAGATTAAGTTGTTTTAATTTTAGTACTTAACGAATTTGGTAACAATTCCTCGTGGGAATGATACTCTACTCTTCACTTTATTACTTGTTAAAGATACGTGCACTTGCGTGGCTAAATCTGACAACAAGATTTTGGCGCCGTTGCCTAAATGACTACTGCATGTGGTGAAAAAATCATTTTATTTTGACCATGGATGAGTAGTGAAAAAAAATCCCAAAGTCAGAATACCCAATCTAAACTATCATTCTCACAACTAGTAGAGACAAGGGATTTTTGGCTTTAGATCATTTGTTGATCTTGGCCAAAATCCTACTTGAAATGTCATGAAATGCATGATTTTACAGCCCACAATCATATGACAATAGATAAATCATGAGTGAAAAATATGAACACAACCAACCAACCAAGCAATACCAAGCAAGACTAAGCACAAAAACATCCTTCAAGTTTCGGCTAATGCAAAAAATCATGTAAAATTTTTTTGACTATTTGGTTATTTGATAAAGAATGAAAAATAAAGGATATAAAACCTTTAAAATTTATTTTTGAAAAACCTTTTGATTCATAAAAAAGTCTACAAATCACATGAAAAAAAAAAGGAGAAAAAGAATCACAACATCAAAGAAAAACATTAAAGAAGAAGAAGGGAGGTGATAGCTACCTAGCTATTGCTTTCCAAATCAAGATTGCCAAAATTTTCTTTTCTTTTATTTTATTTTCTTTTCTTTTCTCTTTTCTTTTCCTTTTCTTATTCCTTTTATCTCAAGAGTGAAATGCCTTAAGAAAAAAATGAATCCTCCTTCCTTGTTGGTATGGCCGGCTGCCTCCTTAATATTAGACAGTGTGTGTGTTTATTTTTTTACCCTTGTCATGCTTCTCATGCTTCTCCAACATCCTTTGCCACATTACTAATAAATGTTCCCCCTAGCATAGTGTTTTCCTTAAAATAGCGAGCTTGTCCCTTATTTGCATGATGCATCCCTTAAAAATAGGGTTTCCTAGCCTCTCATTAGCCAACAATGCCACTTAGATTATTCTTGTCTCCTTATCTCTACAAAATATCTTGGCCACTTGTTAAGATCATATGGCCTCCTATTAAAATATCTTATTAGGTGGCATTTTAATCCTACTTGGCATCATCTCCTAGCCTTCACATGACCTTCACATGGCCTTCACATGGCTTTGCAATTTGGAGACCTCCCATTGGCTTAAAATGCCATGTAGGCAAAGTAGTGGAGAATCTTGTCCTCTTAAAAATGTCATCTTGCTATCCATTCTTGGCCATTTGATCCGTGATGATCACACTCCCTCCCTTTGATCAGCTACTGGCCGAAAATGGCCTAGACATTTCCAGGCCAGTCATTTTTTTTCTTTGCAAAATGGCCCTTTTCAGTATCTTTGGTAAACTTGCATTTCGACCCCCAAACTTAATTTAATTGCAAATGGACCCCAATTTTGGATTTTTATTTCCCAATTCATCCCATCCAAAATATAACTTAGTTCTAGAGGTTTTCACATTTTTTCGAGCTCATTCTCTATTTATCCTGGATTTTTCTCTGAAGTTTCGATTTAGTGCCTCCCAAGCTTTGCCTTTTACATTTGAGCTCCAGTTCCAGATTTTTCTTCTTCAATACTTTCCAAAAAATATAAAATCAGATATGGAGGTTTTCATATTTTTTCCGAGCTCGTTTCCTATTTTTCCCAGAATTTTCTCTTGGAATTTTGGGTTAGTGCACCCGAACTTTGTCTTTCTTCATTTGAGCTTCGATTCCGGATTTTTCTTCTCCAATACCTTCCCAAAAATAAAAAACTCAGATCTGTAAGCTTTCATAATTTTCCGAGCTTGTTTCCTATTTTTCTCGGAATTTTTTTTTGGAATTTTGGGTTAGTGCGCCCGAACCTCGCCTTTTTCATTTGAGCTCTGATTCCGGATTTTCTTTCTCCAATCTCTTCTATAAAATATAAAACTCAGATTTGGAAGTTTTCATAATTTTTCGAGCTCATTCTCTATTTTTCTTGGAATTTTCTCTTGGAATTTCGGATTAGTTCACTCGAACTTTGCCTTTTTTCAATTTTTCTTTTTCCACTGTCTTTGTTATATATTGAATTGGAGTTGGTCCGAAAATGCCCAATTTTCACGATCGAATTCCCCTCCGGTTTAGTTTTCCCCTTTTCAACATCGGGAATTTTCTCGTTTTTTAATTTTTCCTCTAACCGGCTCTTCCTTGGGATCCACTTCAAACTAGGGCTTGGGATTTTTTTGTTTATTTATCCTTTATCAACTGGGGGCTTCAATTTCATCGAAACAGGCCATCTCTGTAGTTTTCCCCAAATTTGTGAATTTCTTATTTATTGATTAAATTCTTATTTTCCTTTTTCGCTTCAAACCAATTATTCTTTCAATTTCGCTTCAAAATTGGACCTTTCAATATCCATATTTATTGATCTTATTCCATTTGGAAACTCCAATTTCATCCAATTTGATCGTTTATGCATTTTTCCTTAAATTTGCCAAATTAGGTATTTCTCTACATTGAATTTCTGCAACCCGTCTTTCAAACTCTATATCTTTCGTTATAGACCTCGGTTATCAAAATTCCTTCACCATTGTTCAATTCAACTTCGAATCTTGATTTTGATTAAAAGTTGACTATTTCAATGGTTGATTTTTTGGGGTTGACTTTTTTGGGGTTGACTTTTGTGAGTTGACTTTTTGTGTTGACCTCCGAAATGAAGTCCTGGAGACCCATTTGTGGAATAGTGGAAGTCTTTTTGCATTCTGGAAAGTTGAAAGGAGAATTTGCCTCGTTTAGGAGGCTTGGACAAAATTAGGTGTCTATAGTATAAACAAGAAATTAACATAAATATCAACCATTAATATCATAAGGGAGAAAGCATTAATTAGCAAATAATATAATCAAGAACATATATAAGAAATAATTATTAGTTAACATAAACAAAAAATGCACACTACTTTAGTTTTTTTAAAAAAAAAAAACATTTTTTTTATGTATTTTCTTTGTGAAATTACATAAATGGCATGAGTCAAAAAATATTATCGTACTCCCGGCAAATCTTGGAAAATAATTCTTTCGCATGACACTTATATAATTCTGAGTAAAATGAAAAGTAACAGAAATAGTAAAACAATTCCCCGACAACGGTGCCAAAAACTTGTTGTCGGATTTCACCACGCAAGTGCACATATCATTAACAAGTAATAAAGTGAAAAGTAGAGTATCGACCCCATGAGGAATTGTTACCAAATGCGCGTTAACTACTAAAATTAAGACAACTTAATCTTATTCAAACACTTGATTAAAGGTTGACAATTTTAAACTAAATAAAAGGAAATTACAAGCAAAGAAGATAAATTAAAACTTAGATTAATCACTTGAGAAAATCCTAGGATTATAATTTTTCTCAACACTTCGTTTGAACCTCTCCTACTCTCTTAACTTAACTAATGACATTAAGTCGTTAACCTAGAGTTCTTATTTATTTATAAGTATCTTCCGATGGTCTTATAAAAATATCCCTCTTAACCAATTAACTATATTCCTATGAAAATTGAATTAAAGAGAAATTCATTAAGTTTAGATTCTAAAATTGATTACACATGACACGTAAGTATATTTCTACCCTACATGCAACTCAATTCATCACAATAAATGAATCTGAAACATATGTTGTTCAATCTAGGTCTAACACTAAACTCCTTTTTCCAAGTTGTATTTAAGGTTACCAAATCAATCTAATTGGTGATCAAGCAATTATAAGCATTAAGCACAAAATTGAATAAACAACTCAAATATCATTAAGATCAAGAAAGAGAGTAAAATAATCAAAAGTACATGTTGAGTTCCATTGCAATACTAGAAAAATAAATTTAGTTCATGCTAAACAATGAAAACAATAAATTGCATAGTTTACCCAATCCCTTGCCTTCAAGTCTCCATAATCTTCAAGTCTTCAAGTCTCCAAAATCTCTCTTGGCTCTTATAAAGTTTTGGTGGCTACTATCCTCTTAAGAAAACTATGTATATGAAAGCTAAAAGATTATATCTAATTAAGTCCTAAAAAGTTCCTATTTATAAAGCTCCAAAAGCCTGGAAGGAGAACGTCGTGCACAAGTAACAAGTAAGTATTCTTTTTCTTTATTTTTTTCTTTCCTTATAAGTGCAAGCGCTGGTGCTACAGCGCCAGCTTTCCAGCACTGCAGTGCTGGCCTGCTACCTGGATGTTCCTCGATTGATTGTTGCACGTTGCTCTCCCATCTTCTCGCACTTTGTCAGCTGATTTGGATGAGCAAACATTGTGTGATTTGGGAAAATAATATGCCATTAGAAATCTCCATGAATCCGCTTCAAAATTCAAGAAGAAAGTTTTCCTGAATAACGAATTTAAGATCATGTTTTCTTAGAAACAAGCTCCGTAGGTAAAATTTGTGCACTCTGACTCTACCATTTTTGCGTAATTTCTCAACTGATATGGATGGTCAAATCTTATGAGATTTGGGCAAATAATATACCGTTGGAAAGATCTGACAATCAGCTTCAAAAGTCAAGAAAGAAGTTTTCTAGAATAAGGATGGTAAGATCATGTTTTCCTAGAAAAAAGCTCCGGAGCTCAAATCTGTCCTTGCTTTGCACGTTTTTTCGTCTTTTCGCTCCTCGAAACTCCTTCTCACTTTGGACCTATAAAAATACAAAAACATTAAACTAATAACTATTTTAAACATGAAATAAATAAATAAAAATAATCTAAAAATAATTAATTTCAAATAGAACTTCAAGACTTAGCCGCTTTGAATGCACAAAATATAGTAAATTAACTCTATTTCATAGAGTTATCAATAAACTAGCTACCTTTCTCAAACACTTAAACATTACCAATTCTGGAATTCCATGAAACCCAAATTCCACTCGAAAATTCTCTAACATCAACCTTAGTAGAAGAGTCAGCAATCGTCGAATAACTAATATCAGCTACCTAACCACTTACTCTAGGTTCGGCAATGATTAACATATCGAGATTATGAGTGGTAATAAGGTCCCATGCATGTCTTAAAAAATCCTTACTACCCTCTCCTCTACAATTCCAAAATAAATCTGACATAATAAAATAATGTAGGCAAAGATACACCAGGAATATGGTGTTAAACATCCTGCATGGGTTCAACTTGATTAGTAGAATCACCTAAACCATTTGAAACCAGATTGGTAACATCACCATTTAGTGAAACAATATTTTCTTCACTTGTGACCATATGAACCCGAGACAGTGGATTCTCTAGAGGCAAAATTAAAGGACTTAAGGCTAAGACCATAGGGGTTGGATTCGGCACTTTAGCAACACTTGACTTAGTTGACTGTTCGGGCTCAAAAATTTTAACACCATATGGCAATGAAACCTGGCCAAAGATTGTTAGGCCCAATCCTCGGTTCAGACTCACCCTCTAGAAGAAGAAGAACATGCATTGAAAACAAAATGATTAGCCTTAATAGTTTCGTTATTCAACGATTCCAAGGCAGAAGTTTCCTTAACAGTTGGGAAACCTTTATTGTTTGTATTCTATACTGAATTTGAGCACGGTCTTAACACTTGATTGGCTTTGGCCTTTCCTTTATCACCAATAAATTGCTTAGTTGACCCAATCCCTTCTTTTAACTCTAGTAGAATCTTGATTATAGGCAGAATTATATTCATTCAAATTAAAATTTGAAGCATTATCCAAGGAAAAAAAGTTGTTGCCATCCTAAAATCACTCCGGATGATATCCTTTCTTTTCCTGAGTTTGTCTGGTGATGCTGCTTCTGTGCACTGCGTTGGACAATCATCCATGGACCAACACTTTGCTCCTCCTTTGTGGCATCATCGCTTGAAGTAGTGGCTTGAGATGATTCAGGGGCTGGTGTACCCTCCATGAATAAAGCAGGACAAGCATCATGTTTGTGCTCAAACTTACCACAATGAAAACATATCAAGTTAATCCCATCATACACAACTAGCTAAGTATGCTTTCCCACCATTAACTCGAAACAAAAGGTGATGTCAGATCAACCTCCACACATAATCTGGCAAATCTACCTCGAAGAGATTCCTCAGTATTCTTATCAATCTTGATCACCCTGCCAATACAAGAACCCCTCCTGTAAAAAGCATGTAGATTGTAGTATTCCATAGTCAGACCCAAAAATCGAGTCCAAGCAATGATTTCGTTAATCTTATCAGAAAAGGGATTAAAGTTCGGAGTCCACTGCCTCCTAGTGAGATAATGACCTTCAATGATCCAAGGACACTTTCTAGGACATGATTGTAATCCGAAAGCTCAACTTAAGTAAAAAATAATCATGACCTAAATGAATTATTTTGTGGCACCCCTCCAAATACCAATGTTGATTGATTCTAGCATAAAGGGTGCAAAAGCCCAGAACTTTCCCAAGCAATTTAACAATCAAAGTCTTCCTCAAAGCATTCACTATCTCTATCTTCCTTCCCTAGATAAACAAACCCTTGTAACTTGGCCATTCTCTTCAACCTCATCATCAGAAACATTTTCGTCAAACTACATCTCATCATCGACATTATCTTCCATCCAAAATCCAAAGGAACACGAAGATGAATAAAAACATCCAAGGGAACTCAAGGATGAGAAAGAACTAGAGATGGATTCTACTCTTGAGGATGATGAAGCCACAATTCCAATTGAGAGTAATTCGGCACCTGAGGTAACTTTTAAGTTTCCTATTTCTACTAATGTTTCTTCTTCACTTTTTCCTACCAGATTTGCAAAGCCCAAGAAAGAGGAACATGAACAACAAAGCTGGAAACTTTAAACAACTTGCTTATGGATGCTACTAAGCAAGTACCAAAAGATGCACCATTCCTCAAAGAATAATGCACCACCAAAAGTTGTCGCAACCTAAAAAATAACAAGTCTCATCGCAAGACTTTATTATTCGTTAAGCGTGACATTAAAAAAAACGAGGAAAAGTCGACTTAATTCCTCTAGAAAAATGAAGGTTTTGAAAATGACCTTGAAAAAGACATGGAGTCACCACCAATCTTTGTTAGCTAGGTGTGATCGGCCACCTATTAAAACCGGTTTTATAAAATATTTTTAAAATTAATTAAAAAAATTTTAAAACCAATTTCAAGTCCGCGTTTTAAACCAGAGAAATCAAAGAAACGGGTTCGGGACTCAGTTACGTGCGGGGAAGGATTAGCACCCCCACAACGCCCGTATAAAACGGTTCCTTATTAATCGTGTGTTATCTCAAGTCTCGGTAAAAAGTCGGTTTTAAATTTAGTATTTCAAGTTAATTCCCAATTTAAAGAAAAATAATTCCATTTTTAATTCAAAATGATCCGAAATTTATAAATTCAAAATTTTCCTATATTCCCCAACAAACGTGGCAAAATATAGAAATTTTTATTAGTTTGGAAAACTTTCCGAATCATTCTTATTTTAAAGAAGATATTCTGTTATTAATGATAATTGATGACATCCTCCCGAGCAAACCCGACTGAGAACTCATGAATTATTTTAACTCGGGAATACCTTTATTTTATTGAAAACATTACCTTTTTGAAAATATTTAAAAAAAATATGAATATGTATGACATAAATAAAATGACATAGCAAAGTCTAAATAATATAATGAACCTAAATGATATGATATAATTTAAATGTCTTAGTATATTCTAAATGAAATGAAATATCCTAAGTTATATGATATTCTAAATGAAATGAAATGACTTAGGTAACATAATATATTCTATATGAAATGAAATAATTGAAATGACATGGCAAATATAAATGATATGGCATATAATTGAAATGACATGACATATAAAATAATGCTATCATATAATATGCATGAAAATAATAATGCATGAACATAGTATATGCTAAATAATACGACAAAAAATAACTAAATAAAAAGCATAGGATATCATGAAATATTCAAAACCATATAATAAATAATATAACATCCAAAATATAAATCAAAATAATAACAATACCATAGAAATTATCATAGCAAAAATCACATATTATATAAAATGCATGAATATGAAAAATGCAATGCATGAAAATGTGTTTTTTCCTTTAATTAAGGAAATCCGTATATCTAAAAAGATATCCGGCTACCTTAGGAAAATATATCAAATTAAATATTCTAAAACCAAAATAATTTGTGATTGTTTGAAAACAATTTTGAAAAGCATAGATTAAAAATAAAAACTTAGCTAAACCCTTTTTTAAATGGCTCTAATTTCCTAAGTTTAAAATCCCGGACTTGACCACCCTTAACCCGAGACTTAAAAAATCAATTTTAGAGTTTAAAAAGGCTTAGAAACTACCCTATTTCAGTTGCTAAACTTCCTAATCAGCTCCCCCTAAGTAACTTAACCAAAACAAAAAAAAGAAAGATTTTCCTTCAAATTCAATTCTGACTCCACTGTCCAGTTTTAAGCCACGATTTGTTACCCTATTTTTAGAAATTCAAACCAATCTAAACAAAATACTGGAGACTCAAGACATGTAAAAATACACGAGAAAAAATTGGCTTAATTTTTTGATTAAAATTGACTGCCCAGAAAAATCGGGAAAGTACAAGTACTGGGTGAAAAAACTGTTTTGCCAAAAAACATTTTTGCTTGTGATAAAATCATTCAAAAATCAAAGTAAAAACATTTAAGACTCACAAAATGACTCACAAACAGTATATAGGACTTTTGAAAAGTTAGGCAAAAATTGGCTAAGTAAAAAAAAAAAAAAACAAACACAGAGGTACAATAATCAATTTGACAACTCTTTAATTTTCCACAAGTATGCTCAAGAGAGCATGACTTTGAACCATTAATTGGCCTAAGTCATAAGTCAAGTGGCATGGACATGAAATGCATGAAAAAATACAGCAAATATGATGCATGAAATGCATGGTTTTAAACCTAAATGTCAGGAAAAAATGCATGGCATCAATATAGTGACCTAGACCTAAATGAACTTGCATGGCATTTAATGCAACCTAGGTCTAAAATGCATGGGCATGCATGGCAAAATAAACCAAACCTAACATCTAAACGCATGGCAATAACACAAACACAAGGCATGCTTAAATCAAATACTCAATCAAATGTCATGCAAATGCAAACCTATCAACAAACATAACAAAAATACACACACAAAGCCAAAATACATGAAATGACCGAATGGCCTCAAACTCCAAACAAGCATGGCATTTTCACAAACACTTGATATACTTAAACCAAATACTCAATCAAAGGTCATGCAAATGCAAACCTATCAACTAACATAGTAAAAATGCACACAAAAAGCAAAATACATGAAGTGGCCGAATGGCCTCAAACTCCAAACAAGCATGGCATTTTCACAAACACTCAATATACTTAAACCAAATAAAATATAACACTCAAATCATGCAAATATAAAGTAGAGGTATTAAAACTAACAAACATTTTCACAAACACATGGATTACAAAATATAAAACATAAACAAATTTAAACATTTTGAGAACAGAAAATTTAAAATGCAAGAACATGATAATAAACTCATAAATGGCAATAAACAAGCAACCAAATTAAAACAAGCTTCAAGTATATGTTGTCGAAGAATATTTAAAGCATCAAGACTTTATTTAATATCAAAATAACATGAAAAATTGAAGCAAAACAGCAATGACAAAATCACATGGACCATTCAGCCAAGTCAAGGAAATGAGAAAAGAAAAATTGCAAGAATCTTTTTTTTAAGAAAAGATGAAGAAAAAACTTAAAAAGAACATTAAAAGACATTTATTTAAAAAGAAAAATCAAAAGAAATCTCACGAAAATAATAATCAAAACAGCAAAAACAAGAATGGAAAATCAAGAAAGTGCAAGAGTTGGTGCTAAAAGCAACCTCTAGAAGCTATCTTTCAAGCTTTTTCTCTTCAAACTTTCTTTTCTTTTCTAAACTTTTTTTTTTTTGCTTTGCAACAATGGAGAGAAAACTCAGCCAAACAAGAGAGAAATATCAAAAATCAGAGTGTTCAAAAATGAAAGAGACCCCTTGGTATGTAATGACCGAAATTCCCTCTCTCCTAGACTAAGATGTTGTTATTTTTCCTCTTACCAATTTCCATCCAAGGGCTAGTGATTCAAGGTGTTTAAAACATGAAATTATCACCCTTAGATTAGGCCATCAGCTGTCCATAATTATAGCTGTTCAAGAATTATGTTGACACTCTCCCTCTTCATGCATTGGCCCATGTGGCTTATTTGCAAAGGCTTGATCAAAAATCACTAACTAACTCTTCATTTTTGGCCTTTTGATTGAAAAATCAAAAACTCCTTCCCTTCCTTGGGCCTTGGCCGGCCAGCACTCCTTCTTCCAACCCAAGATTGATTTTTTTGAAAGGCAAGAAAAGCCCTTTTCGGTTGCTTGGGTAAAATGACCATTTAGCCCCCCGGATGCAAATAAATGGCAAACGGACTCCAAATTCAAATTTTATTTTTTCAATACTTTCAAAATAATAAAAAAAAATGAATTCTAGAAGTTTTCAAAATTTTTCGAGTTCGTTTGCTATTTATTTGGTTTTCTTTCTTCAAAAATTGCCCTTTTATGCCCCCACATTTTACCATTTTTTAAACGAGCTCCAAATCAAGATTTTTCTTCACCAATATCTTCCAAATAATTTAAAGTGTGATCTGGAAGTTTTTAGAATTTTTGGAACTCATTTGTTATTTTTTCGGGATTTATCTTTTTGAATTACTACATAGGAGGTCCCGGATTTGGCCAATTTTGCAAACGAACTCCGAATAAAGATTTTCTTTCGCCAATCTCTTCCAAATAATTTAAAAACTAAATTTGCAAATTTTCAAAATTTTTGGAGTTCATTTGCTATTTTTTCGGGATTTATCTTCTTGAATTACTACATAGGAGACCCGGGATTTGGCCATTTTGCAAACGAACTCCGAATCAAGATTTTATTTTGCCAATCTCTTTCAAATAATTTAAATTTAAAATTTGCAATTTTTCAGAATTTTTGGAGTTCATTTGCTATTTTTCCCAAACTTTCCAATTTTGCCCTTTTGCCTACAAAACCCGATTTTGCTCAAAACAAGTCCAATTTTAAGATTTTCTTCAAACTGAGCCATGGACTATTCTTTTTTAATCATTCCTCATCCATTAGGGGCTTTTGTTTTACCAAGTCGGGCCAATTCTGTAATTCTTCCCCATTTAACCGAAATTCACCAAAAACCCTAATTCTCGGTTTTCTCCCGGATTGACTTTTCTTTCAATTTTTCTTTCAAGTGGCTTCTCTATTACCCGTAGTCAGTGCTTATCTTCCATTTGGAACCTTCAACTTCGACCAATTCGATCGTTTAAGCACTTTTCCCTAAATTTATCGGATTAGGGTTTCTTTTTTACTAAATCTCCTCAACCCAACTTTCGAACTCCATATCTTTTGATGTAGACCTCGGATTGTCAAAATTCTTTCGCTATTTTTCAATTTAACTTCAAATCTTGATTTTGAAAGTGGGTTGACTTTTTTAGTAGTTGACTTTTTAGGGTTGACTTTTTTCGTGGTTGACTTTTTTTGAGTTTGACTTTTTATGCTCGCCCTCTTCAACTAAGTCTTGGAGTATCACCTGCAGGATGAAAAAGTCTTTTTACATTCTGAAACATCAATTTAGGAAGAAAACATACCTGTTTTAGTGGTCTGGACAAAATTAGGTGTCTACAGCTGCCCCTCTTTGGCTATTGCTGAGAATCAAGAATCAGGCAAAGATAAACAAACACTAATTTTTTCCGGTTAGTGAAATCACATGTGAAAAAAAGGGAAGGGGGTTTCTTTTTCATATTTTCATTTTTTTTTTGAAAAAAAAATGTAAATAGAAGATATTGTTCTTAAATTAAGTTCCCTGACTAATCAACGCTCGACCCGTCTTAAGGAAACGGGTTCGATTTGCAAGAGAACAAAAGATCTCGACGATGGTCTTGGGGTCTTATCCTGTCTTGTGCTAACCTTACATGCATGGGTGAAACCGAAAATTGAAAAAAGATTTGGATGAAACCAGAAATTGAAAAGCATGGGTGAAACCAAAAATTTGAAAATGATCTGGATGAAATTAGAAATTGAAAAGCATGGGTGAAACTAGAATTTTGAAAAAGATCTGGATGAAACCCGAAAATGAACAACATGGGTGAAACCAGAAAAAGATCTGGATGAAACCAGAGATTTGAAAAGCATGGTTGAAACCAAAAATTTGAAAACGATCTGGATGAAACCAGAAATTTGAAAAGCATGGGTGAAACCATAAAATTGAAAGAGATCTGGATGAAACCAGGGAGTAAAGGCATGGGTGAAACCAGAAATTTGAAAACGATGTGGATGAAACCATAAATTTGAAAGTGATCTGGATGGAACCAGAGATTAAAGGCATGGGTGAAACCAGAAATTTGAAAATGATCTGGATGGAACCAGAAATTTGAAAAGCATGGGTGAAACCATAAATTTGAAAAAGATCTGGATGAAACCAGAGGTCAAAGTCATGGGTGAAACCATAAAATTGAAAGAGATCTGGATGAAACCAAGGAATTGAAGGCATGGGTGAAACCAAAAATTTGAAAACGATCTGGATGGAACCAGAAATTTGAAAAGCATGGATGAAACCATAAAATTGAAAGACATCTGGATGAAACCAGAGATTAAAGGCATGGGTGAAACGATAAATTTGAAAATGATCTGGATGGAACTAGAAATTGAAATGACCTAGAAATTAACCTGAAGGATTTGAGAGAGGATGCAAATGCCTCATGGTGTAAATGCAAATATCTTGGATTGATGCAAATGCTTCTTGAAATGATACAGTTATCTTGGGTTGATGCAAATGTTTCTAAATGCAGATGCAAATGTCCCTACGAATCATATTCATGTAAGTGGTTCATGAATGGTGTAATTGTAGCTACAATGAAGATGCAATGATCCTAAAAATGATGTACTTGCTTGAGATGATGCAAATGCAAATATATATGAAGGATGTACTTGTAAAGATAGAATGCAGATGCTCATGGAATAGTGCAAATACAAATACTCATGAATTATGCAAATGCTTGCTGACACGGTGCAGATGCAAAGTTTAATAAATAGATGAATACTCATGAGTGATGCATTTCCAATTCATTTTTCCTCTTCAAATCAGAGTATATCTTCAATTCATTTTTCAATCTTTGGCTATTCTCTTTGCCCCAACAGTTTTCAAACTCTTATTGACAGGAGTCTGCTTGCTGAGTTTTATTTCCTCTTCTCATAATTGGAAGTCAAGGTTAACCCTAATAGTTCCACACCTTTGAGTTAGAAAAACCCCTATCTCATGTTAACATAAAAAATGGGTATGTCAAAAATATTTTTATTTCCTTTTTTGAAAAAGAATTTTGCTTTTTTAATGAAAACTTCTGAGTAAAAAATTTTAACCCCACAGTATGTAATGTACAAATCTTTTGAAGACTGATGATCATGGTGAGAAATTTTCCTAAGTGTCAATTTGGGGTTTTCAACTTGAATTGACAAGGCTTGGTACAACATGATTTTGGTTTTTTTTTCAGGAAAGCTTCACAACAAAAAATGTATGTCCTTTCTAGGCTCACAAATGGAACAGATTTTATAAATCATGAATTCATTGAGAACCAAACAAATTCAACTTTCTTTTAGTTTCCATATCAAGGTATTTTGACAAGCGTCAAGATTGGCTGGGATGTTTAAATTGGAAAGTTGATTTATGAGAAAAAAAAAAGTTTCAGTTTTTGAAATCAATCATCCAAATGAGAGTTGACAATTTGGGAGGTTCAGGAATTCCTAGATGTTCCTCGATGACCACTTCTTTATGATGATCTTTTCTTTTGTGGTATCGGCACTATCATAGATGGCATCGAAAATTCTCATTTTACTCTAGACCGCCCGTTTTTGGGTTTTTTCCCTAGAGTCCCATTCTCTCCAATTTGTTCTTTTTTCATTGTTTTAACATTCATTTGAGAATTCTAAATTCTACATTAGTGAAATGATAATTCGATGAGATGGGATAAAATCTGAGGAAAAACCTTTCAAGTTAAATATTCATGCTTAATCAAAATGGATTTTTAAAGCACATAATGTAGGCCATGGCTCAGGGTTCAGAAAGAAAGGATAAATAGGCCCAAAAAATGTGTTTGGGGGTAATCAGATCAAGGATCCTTTCTTGAGGAGGATTCTCTTTGAAACATTTATCCCTTTTGGACTTTTCATTCCTTTTGACTTTGCTCTTTTTCTTCCTTGCTTTTGGCTTTCATTTGCCATCACTTTTTGACACACTTTTTTTGTGTGTGTTTTTCTTTTGTTTTTCTTGGCTTTCATTTCGCCATATTTTCCTTTTCTTTTTCTTTGACAGAGTGAGCCCGTATTTATTCAGGGCTCCATTTGCTTTGTATCTGTGTTTGAGCTAGGACTCGTTTTTCTGTGATCTTTGAGAAAATCGTTCCTCGTATTTGCCCCCCAGTGTAGAAGGTAATCGTTGATCAGGGTTTAAAGAAAAAAAGAATTCTTTCGGCTCAAAAGGGGTGACTATGGATAATTTCCTTTTGTGCGAAAGGGATATGAAAGATGGCCATTTCTCATGTCAAGCACAAATATTTACATTGAAAAGCAATCCGAGGGGAAATAGATATTCAGAATTTCATTTTGCACTTTAGAATCATCCGAATTCTCATATGCATGATATCACAATTTTTTTGCCCAATGATTCATGCGTTAGTCCATCATTTTTCACCATAAAACCATCATTTCCACATATGATGCCCCAGTTTGATTAACCATGAGAATTTGTATCATTAAGAGTAACATCGCAAGTCTAGGTCTGTACTTAAAAGAATAAGTTTCAATCTTGGGTTTGTTTGAAGTGAATAATGACCCAAAACGGGTTTTCTCTAGGACATGGGATAATCTAGTTTAATCATTGTGCCCCAGGGTGTCAATCATGAAGTGATGTTTGGGTAGTTAGTGTTTTGTGGTTATTGGTAAAGGTCATGAATGGTTTTAGCACAATCTTGACATACATCAATTTTCTGAAATCTAGATTCTTGAAAGAATGTCTCATTTGTTTGAATTTCAAGGAATTCGAAAGAATTTCAAAAAGTTTGTTCCTTTGTTCATAGCCTAGACTAGGATCTACATCTTTGCTTATTTTATGATGACGATGGTTTTATGAAGTTCAATCATTCATATTCCTTGAAGCATTAGGTCTTTCAAGTGTTCTTGGTTCAAGGGATTTAGGCCTAGGAAAACCTAAAAGAGAGGGGAGAAGGTATTGGGTCATTTGTAACAATGATCATCAATATTCTTGAGACTATCCATTACTAAAACTTCCTTAATGCTTGTTTTTGCAAATTCAGATTACTGTTAAGACATAACAAACACAAAGCATTTAAAAATAAAAATTCATTTAATTCTTATAAATGTCGACATGAGACAAGTGTTTTCATCATAAGGTCTGAAACTAAATGCATACATACTTCCCCTTGACATGTTATTCCTAATTCAAACTGGCTATTCCTCGGTACTCTTTTCGACCTTTCCATCTTCTTCCCCTATTATGACATCCACAATGGTCTCATCATTCCCATTCGGCAGATTCTCCACGCTGTCTGACCTTTGTTTCTTCCCCACATCTAACTGTCCTTTATTGATGAGTGCTTGAACCTTCTGTTTCAGACATAAGCAATTTTTTGTGGAATGTCCCCTAATCCCAGAATAATAATCACAATATGCATTCTCGTCATACCAACTTGGATATGGGGGTTGGATAAGCTCCACTGGAACTTTAGTGAGGAGTTGCTCTTCGACCAGTTGGGGCAATAGTTCAGAGTAAGAAATGGGGAGTGACTCAAACTGATCTCTTTTTCAGATATTCTTTGATTTCCTTTGACTGACAAAATATTGAAAATTTACTGGATTCTGAGAGGCCATTGGGTATAACTATGAACCCTGGGGTACATAATTCATAGAAGGACAGGGTGGTGGGTATGAAGTAGCCAGAATATACGGGGCAAAGTCTCCCATGGCTTGGACATATTCCTCTTTCATTTTGGGCGACCTGTTTCTCTCTACATTAAATGTTTTATCTCCTTCGAGTTTCCCGGCCTTGATTGCATTTTCAATCATTTCCCCGGAGATTGCCATATTCAAAAAATTCTTCGTGGTGTTGCCAACAAGTCTATCGTAGTATGGGGCCTGTAGTGTATTCACAAAAAGGATAGTGGTTTCCTTCTGAGTTAAAGGCGGTTGTACTTGGGTGGCCATGTTCCTCCACCTCTGAGCATACTCTTTGAAGCTCTCAGTAACCTTTTTCTCCATATTTTGCAAGGTGAAACGTTCAGGTGTCATGTCGGTCACATGCTTGTACTGGTTTATAAAAGCCCTAGCCAAATCATTGCAAGAGCGAATCCGATCCTTGATCAACTGACTATACCACCTAATTGCGGACCCGCTGAGGCTATTCTGAAAGTAGTGGATCAGAAGCTTATGATTATCTATATAACTTGTCATCTTTCGGCAGAACATAATGATATGGGTTGACGGATCAGTCGTCCCGTCATATTTCACAAAGTCTAGGACCTTGAATTTAGGAGGGATAACTAAATCGAAGATCAAGCATCGTTCTTTCACCTCCACACTCCCAAATACGTCTGTATTTTCTACTGCCCGGAGCCTTTCATCTAGCAATTGATATTTCCCTTGGGAATCTGCCAACTCTACCTCATTAACCATTTTCAACTTTGCCTGTTCAGCTGGATCATTTGAATTTAAGACATTGACGGGGTTAACTGTGTTCTGGGCATCCATCATTACGACCTCATTCTGACCCTTTCGTGCCTCTAACCCTTCTCTGGCGACCAGGCTTTCAATGTATCCCTTGATTACGGTGGACATTAGCTCCATCAATTTAATCATCTGATCTTTAGATTCTGCTCGAGACTTTGCCAGCTGTTCTCGTAATTCTTCCTGTACCCTTTCCATTCAGGCAACTTGTTCATTCTCCATAGCACTAGCCTATATTAAAAGGGTACTCAGTACTTCTTATACCTCTGATTTGAAATAGAAATTCTTTCAAAGACTCTTAAAGCCAAGCTAACTTCTGTTCTATTCTCCCAAAGTGCGTGTCATGATGAAGGAGTCATGAATGCAATTTGATGCACATGAAGCCTAAACAATATAATGTATGGACATGTACAGTGGAAACATGCTGACCATGTATGTAATAAATGCAATCACGATGCCAACATGTTGCAAGCAAAGGATAAACAAATCAACGCATGGATATATGCAATGAATGATCATGTACATTTTAGCGTATTTCCCAATGAATGATCATATACCCTATGAATGCAACACGATGTCAATTATGATACATGCAAACAATGAATGATTTATACAGAGTATATACAAAGAAAATCATGCTGACCATGTGTGTCATGAATGCATCCTGATGTTAATATGACAGATTAATGCATAAGCATATACAGAGAAATCATGCTAACTATGTTTGTCATGAATGCAACCCAAAGTCAACATGATGCATGTAAAGAATAAACAAATTAATGCATGGATATATACAGAAAAATCATGCTGATTATGAATGCATGAATGCAACCTGATGCTAACATGATACATGTATGAATGTATGGTATGACAAGTAATTGATCGGATGCAAAATGCAAAGGGGAAGATATCACGGAGGAAATAAGAATCAGAGGAACTTAATCATCAACATCTCATAAATTTGAAGCATAGTCAATTCATTCCCATATCAATGTTCACAATGGTATAAACCATGTTTTACAAAATCTGAGCAGTAGTTAAAACTGCCTTTACAAGCACTTTATTCTTCCTAGCATCTTAAGGCTATAAGGGCCGGCTATTGAAAAAGTGAAATCCTATTACATCATATAAGACTGAAGTCTTTCCACCTCAACGCTATAAATCTCCCAATCCTAATAATGCTTTCGCAGCCCTTTATCAATCAGTGTCGTTGGATCCAGCCACTTGGCATTTATAAGAGATTGCACTTTCTTTTTGAAGGTTATACAGTCTTCAATGCTATGGCCAGCAATTCCACAGTGATAATCACGTCTTGCATTTGGATTATACCACTTTGGATATGGTGGTAGCAGGGGTTTCAGCGGGATACAGGCAACCATGTGATTTTGGATCAACATTGGGAAAAGGTCTTGATAGTTGATTGGAAGGGGGTCAAAATGACTTTGGGTCTTATCCTGGGGTCGTTTCTTAGTCACACATGGCCTAGGAGTTGGGGTACTTGGTGGTGGCATTAAGGTCCGAACCAGAGTGTTTACATGGAGACGTGGCGGAACAGCATGGTAATGGTATGGATTTGGATTTGGACACGGGGCCTTTGGAGGTTGTACATAGCTCGAGGTTCCTATCCCAGATGCAGGATAAGGTGAATGATGAGGGAAGCAATATGAGCTGCCAATTGGTGGTAATGGAGTGGGATTCATAGGTCCCGTAGTGATCATCGCAATGGACGATTGGACCATAGTAGGGTGAGGATACTGGTTTGGACCCAGAACAGTCTGCAGGTATGGTACTGGATCTGAGGTTTCTATCTTTGGTATCAGGTTCTCAGGTTTAATCATTTTCACGATTTTGTCCATAATTTCATCAGGATTGCAACCTTTGTGACATTGACAAGCGCAGGATCCAGCAAGGATTGTATGTTCTGGACCTAATGGTTTTTGTTGATCCGAAGGCGATGCAGAGCCCTGAGAAAGTTCCTCTTTGCTCTTACCCATATCCTCAAACATTTTCAGCAATTTGACAAACTGTTCCTTCAACTACCGGATTTCATGTCCATATTCCTCTTGATTGCGCTCCAAAGCACCCAATCGTTCCTCCGATTCATTCCTCATATCTCGAACCCCTTTCATGCAAATGAAAATTTCATGAGATTAAGAATACAATTGTGAATGTACATGCTCTATTCCTATGTGCATGGATATACTGATGATTAATGCATGAACATATACAGAGAAATTATGATGACTATGTATGCTATGGATGCAATCTAATGCCAACATGATGCGTTTAAAAAATGAATAAATTGATGCACAGGTATATACAAATAATAACTATGCATGTCATAATTGTATTTTAAAATGAATGACCATGCATGCTATGATGTCAAAATGATACATGCGAAGAATAAATGAATTAATACAAAGGTAGGTACAAAGAATGACCATGTATATCTCAAATGTATTCTACAATGAATAACCATGCATGTTAGGACCGTGACATGATGTCAAAATGATACAAATAAATTAACCAATGATTACACAAAATTGGTGAGACCTAAATCTTGATTATTCAAAAATCTCATTATGCAAGATTTGCTTCCAAATTTATGATTTTTTGAAACATGTTTTTTCTATGAAAAACCAATCATATTATTTTCAAACGAATTTCGGGGTACTGGATCCTACTATGGTACAATATGCAAATGTTCATGTGACACTACCGGTTTTATGAAATCATCAAATGAGATTATTATCATCATCCATTTATGTAAAAAAGACAAGATCAATAATACACCCACAAATATACATGCTCTATTCACACATGCATGAAATATGTAAAATGCAAAAAAGCTTGAAAAAGGAATTTTTTTTTTGAAATAGTTAATGAACATTTGCCCCAACAAATATCTACTTATACAGGTATCACAGTGCCTTTGGAGCGGATTATCATATTTATTATGGGCGATGTACGTGCATCGTTGCTCGATCTACTACACTTATTCAGAGTGTAAAATAGGTAATAAAAGGTTTAGAAATGTCCCTCCGTGTGTTCCTATCTTCGGTATCTAATCGAAAATTCAGCATGGCTTCGCCTAGGTTCACTATATGAGAGTGAATCGATTCTAAAGGCCCCGAATTGCTCCTCACTGTTGCCGGTGAAGGCTAGTAAGGCACCCCGATAAAAGCGGGTTCAATTCGTTAGAGTCTATTTCCCTAGCCCAAGCGGATTGTTAATCACGAAGGCTTAGGTAATTTAGTACTCTGGAAGTGTTTCACTAGCCCATGCGGATTGTTAATCACGAAGGCTTAGTTACTTTGCTCCCACCTAAAAGGAAGAAACCCAGCTATAGGACTCATGATATGTAAATGCACGTGTAGTGTGTGTGGAGGAACAACAAACCTTTCACCACCTATTCTACAAACCTTATTCTAAATGCCCTAACAATTTATTAAAAGAATAATCAAGAATAGTGTAACGCATTAACTAATCAAGCAATTATAATATACAACCTTAAATAACTAGAGAACAATAATAAAATGCATGCATATGAGTATGAACATATTTAAAAACATTTTATTATTTTCAAAATTCTCCTTATTAAAAACAAATGTGGGAATTAAAATTAAATACCAATTAAACCAACAAAACCGAGACTTTGATAACACACGACTAATTCTAGGCCTAACTCTCTAATAGGTCCCCAGTGGAGTCACCAAGCTGTCGCAACCTAAAAAATAACAAGTCTCATCGCAAGACTTTATTATTCGTTAAGCGTGACATTAAAAAAAACCGAGGAAAAATCGACTTAATTCCTCTAGAAAAATGAAGTTTTTGAAAATGACCTTGAAAAAGACATGGAGTCGCCACCAATCTTTTTTAGCTAGGTGTGATCGGCCACCTATTAAAACCGGTTTTATAAAATATTTTAAAAATTAATTAAAATATTTTTAAAACCAATTTCAAGTCTGCGTTTTAAACCAGAGAAATCAAAGAAACGGGTTCGGGACTCAGTTACGTGCGGGAAAGGATTAGCACCCCCACAATGCCCGTATAAAGCGGTACCTTATAAATCGTTTGTTATCTCAAGTCTCGGTATAAAGTCGGTTTTAAATTTAGTATTTCAAGTTCATTCCCAATTTAAAGAAAAATAATTCCATTTTTAATTGAAAATGATCCGAAATTTATAAATTCAATATTTTCCTATATTCCTCAACAAACGTGGCAAAATATAGAAATTTTTATTAGTTTGGAAAACTTTTCGAATCATTCTTATTTTAAAGAAGATATTCCGTTATTAATGATAATTGATGATATCCTCCCCAGAAAACCCGGCGGAGAACTCATGAATTATTTTAACTCGGGAATACCTTTATTTTGTTGAAAACATTACCTTTTTGAAAACATTTAAAAAAAAATTATGAATATGTATGACATAAATAAAATGACATAGCAAAGTCTAAATAATAAAATGCATCCTAAATGATATGATATAATTTAATGTCTTAGTATATTCTAAATGAAATGAAATATCCTAAGTTATATGATATATTCTAAATGAAATGAAATGACCTAAGTAACACAATATATTCTATATGAAATGAAATAATTTAAATGACATGGCAAATATAAATGATAAGGCATATAATTGAAATGACATGACATATAAAATAATGCTATCATATAATATGCATGAAAATAAAAATGAAAATAATAATGCATGAACATAGTATATGCTAAATAATATGACAAAAAATAACTAAATAAAAAGCATAGGATATCATGAAATATTCAAAACCATATAATAAACAATATAACATCAAAAATATAAATCAAAATAATAACAATACCATAGAAATTATCATAGCAAAAATCATATATTATATAAAATGCATGAATATGAAAAATACAATGCATGAAAATGTATTTTTTCCTTTAATTAAGGAAATACGTATATCTAAAAAGATATCCGGCTACCTTAGGAAAATATATCAAATTAAATATTCTAAAACCAAAATACTTTGTGATTGTTTGAGAACAACTTTGAAAAGCTTAGATTAAAAATAAAAACTTTGCTAAACCCTTTTTTAAATGGCTCTAATTTCCTAAGTTTAAAATCCCGGACTTGACCACCCTTAATTCGAGACTTAAAAAATTATTTTTAGAGTTTAAAAAGACTTAGAAACTACCCTAAGTCAGTAGCTAAACTTCCTAATCAGCTCCCCCTAAGTAACTTAACCAAAACAGAAAAATGATTTTCCTTCAAATTCAATTCTGACTCGACTGTCCAGTTTTAAGCCACGATTTTTTACCCTATTTTTAAAAATTCAAACAAATCTAAAAAAAATAGTGGAGACTTAGGACATGTGAAACTACACGGGAAAAAATCGTCTTAATTTTTTGATTAATGTTGACTACCCAAAAAAATCGGGAAAGTACAAGTACTGGGTGAAAAAACTGTTTTGCCAAAAAACATTTTTGCTTTTGATAAAATCATTTAAAAATCAAAGTAAAAATATTTAAGACTCACAAAATGACTCACAAATAGTAGCTAGGACTTTTGAAAAGTTAGGTAAAAATTGGCTAAGTAAAAAAAAAAATCACAAAGGTAGAATAATCAATTTGACAACTCTTTAATTTTCCACAAGTATGCTCAAGAGAGCATGACTTTGAACCATTAATTGGCCTAAGTCATGAGTCAAGTGGCATGGACATGAAATGCATGAAAAAATACAGAAAATATGATGCATGAAATGCATGGTTTTAAACCTAAATGTCATGAAAAAATGCATGGCATCACATGGCATTTAATACAACCTAGGCCTAAAATGCATGGACATGCATGTCAAAATAAACCAAACGTAACATCTAAAATATGCATGGCAATAACACAAACACAAGGCATGCTTAAATCAAATACTCAATCAAATGTCATGCAAATGCAAACCTATCAACTAACATAACAAAAAATGCACACACAAAGCCAATATACATGAAATGGCCGAATGGCCTCAAACTCCAAACAGGCATGGCATTTTCACAAACACTTGATATAATTAAACCAAATACTCAATCTAAGGTCATGAAAATCCAAACCTATCAACTAACATAGTAAAAATTCACACACAAAGCAAAATACATGAAGTGGCTGAATGGCTTCAAACTCCAAACAAGCATGGCATTTTCACAAACACTTGATATACTTAAACCAAATAAAATATAACACTCAAATCATGCAAATATAAAGTAGAGGTATTAAAACTAACAAACATTCTCACAAACACATGGATTATAAAATATAAAAGATAAACAAATTTAAACATTTTGAGAACAGAAAATTAAAAATGCAAGAACATGATAATAAACTCATAAATGGCAATAAACAAGCAACCAAATTAAAACAAGCTTCAAGTATATGTAGTAGAAGAATATTTAAAGCATCAAGAATTTATTTAATATCAAAATAACATGAAAAATTGAAGCAAAACAGCAATGACCAAATCACATGGACCATTCCGCCAAGTCAAGGAAATGAGAAAAGAAAAATTGCAAGAACCTCTTTTTTAAGAAAAGATGAAGAAAGAACTTAAAAAGAACATTAAAAAACATTTATTTAAAAAGAAAAATCAAAAGAAAACTCACCAAAATAATAATCAGAACAGCAAAAACAAGAATGGAAAATCAAGAAAGTGCAAGAGTTGGTGCTAAGAGCAACCTCTAGAAGCTATCTTTCAAGTTTTTTCTCTTCAAACTTTCTTTTCTTTTCTAAACTTTTCTTTTTGCTTTGCAACAATGGAGAGAAAACTCAGCCAAAAAAGAGAGAAATATCAAAAATCAGAGTGTTCAAAAATGAAAGAGACCTCTTGGTATGTAATGGCCGAAATTCCCTCTCTCCTAGACTAGGATGTTGTCATTTTTCCCTCACCAATTTCCATCCAAGGGCTAGTGATTCAAGGTGTTTAAAGCATGAAATTATCACCCTTAGTTTAGGCCATCAGCTGTCCATAATTACAACTGTTCAAGAATTATGTTGACAGTGTCCCTCTTCATGCATTGGCCCATGTGGCTTATTTGCAAAGGCTTGATCAAAAATCACTAACTAACTCTTCATTTTTGGACTTTTGATTGAAAAATCAGAAACTCCTTCCCTTCCTTCGGCCTTGGCTGGCCAGCACTCCTTCTTCCATCCCAAGATTGATTTTTTTGAAAGGCAAGAAGAGCCCTTTTCGGTTGCTTGGGTAAAATGATCTTTTTGCCCCTCGGATGCAAATAAATGGCAAACGGACTCCAAATTCAAAATTTATTTTTTCAATACTTTCAAAATAATAAAAGAATGAATTCTAGAAGTTTTCAAAATTTTCCGAGTCCGTTTGCTATTTATTTGGATTTTTTCTTCCAAAATTGCCCTTTTATGCCCCTACATTTTACCATTTTTTAAAGAGCTCCAAATAAATATTTTTCTTCACCATTCTCTTCCAAATAATTTAAAAGTGTGATCTGGAAGTTTTTAGAATTTTTGGAACTCATTTGGTATTTTTTCGGGATTTATCTTTTTGAATTACTGCATAAGAGGCCCGAGATTTGGCCATTTTGCAAACAAACTCCGAATCAAGATTATCTTTCGCCAATCTCTTCCAAATAATTTAAAAATGAGATTTGCAAATTTTTAGAATTTTTGGAGTTCATTTGCTATTTTTTCGGGATTTGTCTTCTTGAATTACTTTATAGGAGACCCGGGATTTGGCCATTTTGCAAACGAACTCCGAATCAAGATTTTATTTTGAAAATCTCTTTCAAATAATTTAAAAATAAAATTTGCAATTTTTCAGAAATTTTGGTTTCATTTGCTATTTTCCCCAAATTTTCCAATTTTGCCTTTTTGCCTACAAAACCCGGTTTTGCTCAAAATAAGTCCAATTTTCAGATTTTCTTCAAACGGAGCCTTGGGCTATTCTTTTTTAATCATTCCTCATCCATTAGGGGCTTTTGTCTTACCAAGTCGGGCCATTTCTGTAATTCTTCCCCATTTCACCGAAATCCACCAAAAACCCTAATTCTCGGATTTCTCCCGAAGTGACTTTTCTTTCAGTTTTTCTTTCAAGTGGCTTCTCCATTACCCGTAGTTAGTGCTTATCTTTCATTTGGAACCTTCAACTTTGACCAATTCAATCGTTTAAGCACTTTTCTCCAAATTTCTCGGATTAGGGTTTCTTTTCAATTAAATCTCCTTAACCCAACTTTCGAACTCCATATCTATCGATGCAGACCTCGGATTATCAAAATTCTTTCGCCATTTTTCAATTGAACTTCAAATCTTGATTTTGAAAGTGGGTTGACTTTTTCAGTAGTTGACTTTTTGGGGTTGACTTTTTTCGGGGTTGACTTTTTTTGAGTTTGACTTTTTATGCTCGCCCTCTTAAACTAAGTCTCGGAGTACCACCTGCAGGATGAAAAAGTCTTTTTACATTCTGAAACATCCATTTAGGAAGAAAACATACCTGTTTTAGTGGTCTGGACAAAATTAGGTGTCTACAAAAGTGATGGAATAATAATTGTGGTGGAGAATGTATCTGCTGTTGTGCACAGACAATTTTCAACAAAATGCAAAAATCCTGAAAGTCTTATGCCTAGAACAGAAAAGCCTAAAAAGCCAAAAAGGGGTGTTGGTTAGGTTGTACAAATTAACTCAAGTGCTAATTGGGAAGGCAGCCTAATTAATGAAGAAATTACCAACTTGCCATACTCAGATTTGCTTTCTTTTCCTTTTCCTTTTATTATTTTTATTGTTTATGTAGTGTTTTAGGTTTGTTTAGGTTTTATTAGTTTGTTTTGAGTCTTAGTTATTTTTATTCTTTTGTTTATTAGTTTCTTTCTCTTACATATAATTCTTGCATGTGGGGTGATAGTATTACATTGAGGACAATGTAAGAATTAAGCGTGGGGGGAAGAATTTAGGATTTTTATGTTACATTTTTTTGGGGAGTATTTTAGTGTGTTTTTAGTTCCTTTCAATACTATGATGAGATATGAATTGTATAGGTCTAAAACTGGTTATTAGTGAGAATATTTTCATGAGAATTAAGCTTGATATCACTATTTTTCATAAACCAATGTTAATATGATATGTTGATTGAGAAAGAAGCATGTTTATACTTAATATTGACTTGTATAATCATCCTTGTGAGTTTTGAGCCTATATGATTGATGCATTATACTTATCAATCCAATTTCTTTCTTGTGTGCTCTTATGATTACATGATTCTCTAGAACTTGCTTTAAACCTTTTTGAGACTATATTGATGCATGTGACAACATGGATATGATAGAAGCATTAGGATTATAACTAGGGCCAAACAACCATCCATTATTGATGTTCCAAGAGAACATCCCCACTAGTGAGCCAATTTGAGCCTACATTGAATAAGATATTTTTTTGGTAACCACAACTTACACCTAGCCTAAACACATTTATATCTTTACCCTTGTATAAAAGATAGAATAGAATGTTTGAGACATATTGCAAAAACAAGGGATACTTTTTGAAAATTTGGGTTAGAACAAAACATAAATGTGGGGGAGGAGAAAGGCAAAAGTCAAGAGAAAAAAAAGGAATATTGTAAAAATACATTCCCATAAAAAAATGAAAAGAAAAAAAAAATTAAATCAACTCTTGAACTTCTAGTTAAAGAAAAAAAATGTTACAAGGTTGGTTAGAATGAAGAAAGGCTCAACATGAAATATTCAGCTTATTATGTACTTCCAAGGAATGTTGAGAAAGTTCTATTTGCAAAATCTTATTTCTGTCTCTAAATTCTATGAAGTTTTTGGAACCTTTGTGATATCTTTTCCTTTTTATTCTTTAACCACATTATTACCCTTGGCCCCATTACAACCTTGATTAAAGACCTCTTGATTCATGAAGTTGTATGATCTAAATAGTGGAGAATAGGTGGACAAACAAGCATATGGTAGAACTATTTTCATGAGATTGATTGAGTGTAAACACCTTACCACTACTACATTGAGTGAAAATCATGAGAGTGTCCCATGTGAGAAGTTGAGATTAAGTTTGAATATGCATTATTTTGATTGAGATATGTTATGTTAATATTAGCTTAACTCAATCTATTTACATTCAAGCATGATTTTTTGTGAAATTCTTTAAGCTTTTGATTGGTTTATTAGACTTGTTCAAAGATTCTCTCTAATTTATATTGAAAGGATTAGGAGTAACTATTTTTAGTGTATGTTAGTTTTTCAATGTTTGTGGGTATCGTTCTAGTAAACCCTCACGAGACTAAACTCGTCCACTAGGGAGACCTAGGGGTTTAAAGGCTTGTGTCACATGCTAAGTGCCACCGTGAATTCCTACGAAAGTGGATTAGATTAGATTTTATTAAATTTTGTTTTATTTTGTTTTGCTCGAGGACTAGCAAAAAGCTAAGTGTGGGGGTATTTGATAAGCTCATAAAATATACATTTTATGCCTTTCTACCTTTAGATTTTGTTATGTTTTCGATCTTTATCTTGTTCACTTATATTATGTTTTTGAATTTTAGGTACAATAAGGAAAATGAAGTCAAAATATGTCAATAATGATGGTTAAGAACTTACAAAATCATAATCACAAGATGGAAGAAGACTCGGGAGTCAAAAAGATCAATTTCTGATTGCAAAGCAAGAAGACAGATTTGAGCTCCGGAGCTTGTTGCAAGGAAAACATTATGTTAAAGTCTTTATTTGAAGAAACTTCCTCTTGAATTTTGAAGCTGGCTTGAATACATTTCCAACTGTAGTTTACACGCCCAAATCGGACAAGAAATGTTCATCCAAATCATCTAAAGAAGTGCGAGACGATGCAGGAAAAAATACAAGGCAGTCTGCTCGGTGCCTAGACGCCAATAATTTAGGAAAAACAGCAAAAATTGCCCAAAAGCGTGATTTTTCTGCCTCCAGGCTTACTTGTGCGGCAAGGATTTGTTCCCAGGGTTTTAAAACTCTATAAATACCATCTTTTCAGCCACAAACTAGACAACTTTTGAGTAGACTCAAGGATCATCATTCTTCTTCTTCTCCATTCTTTTATTTTCTTTTTAGTCTTATGTATATATTATCTATGCCTATGCTAGGCTAAACTTCTCTTTGGTTAAGGGTGATTTCAAAGCCTTAGACATGTTGTGTAATTGATTTTGAGATTCTATCTATCATTAGTTTTCTATCAAAGTTGCTTGTGTTCTTCTATAAGAATTGTTCATGATGTTGTCTTGATTTGTTTAGGTTGCAAACTAGATATATCTTGATAATTATCTAATGCTAGTTTAAGAAACTTGATACGTAGCTTGTCTTGATTTCTTATTCAATAGTAGCAATTTGTAATTCATGATTATGTTGGGTTTTCGGGAATTATGAAGTGGAACATAACATAAGTTGAATGAATCCATGTTTATGTGTTTGTTTCTTAGATCAACCTATCTTTCTTATCATAAAGCTGCTATCACTTTGAATCTAATGATGTTTGTCTTAGGTTATTTGATGGTTAGAGATAAAGTAGTGGCGTTTGTCCTGCTTAACGACGAACAAAGGAAGGATTGGGGTAACACGAGAGGTTGTTATCTACGCTTGTTAATTTTGATAGCTAATTGATATGGATAGATCTGAATTTGATTCTTAATGATGTCTAGTGGTGGAGAATGAACCTTTAGCCATATTTCTCTTATATTTGATTTTCTCTTATTTATTTGCTTTTTACTTATCTTGTTTTCTTTACTTTTAATTATTTCAAAACCCCCTTTTTTTCTTGTCTTTGAACTTAAGTGATAAACTAGTAATTTATAAACTAAAAATCAATCTCTGTGGATTCAACTCTTGCATGCTACTTTACAATAATTGATCATATTAATTGCAAGGTTTAATAAATATACACTCTTTTGGGTGCATCACACTCATCCCACATAGATTTCTTAATAATATTCTAAGGTAGCTCACAATGCTCATGATTTCTTGTTATTTGCTGGTGATGATAAGTCACAAGAAATCTTAGATGAGAGACTTTAATTAAATTTGGCAAATTTGGATACAATATGGTTACACGACGCAAACATAACACGAAAAATAATTAAAACTGTTAGATATCAATTGATTTATTTATGTCTATAAATATGAAATACCTATATGAATACGTAGGTTGTCGTAAGTAGATACACAGTGTATTATTAATATACACAATTAATATCAATAATGAATGAGAAATTGATCTCAAAGGTACCCACTTAAAGAGGAAGAAGCTGGTTGATGCTTAGCTTGGTGTGGAATCCAACATTGGAAACACAAAAGCTTATGCTTGTGTTTATATAGGCTTAGGTTCAAGGTGGGGTTGGGCCCCAAGGGGCACCCAAGTTTTTCTGAAGGGTGGGCTGGACCACACACGCGCCGGGCTGGGATTGGGCTTGGGAAATAATTTAATTTTTTACTGCCTAGCCCGACCAACCATTTAAACCTGTCTGATTAAGACATGCCGGTTCGAACCTAAACTGAACCGTTTCCTTTTTCAGCAATTTTGACTACTCGAATTAAGTCATGCTGGTTCGGACCTAAATCGAACCGTTTCCTTATCAAACGGTCTGTTTGCTGTCTATTGACCGAACTGACTCTTTTCAAGTGGTTTGTCTATTCTGAACAGTCTTCTAGTTTTCTATTTAAACCCGAGAGCAGTGTCTATTTAAAAACTCAATTTTTCTCTTTGCTCTTAGTTTTTCTGCTGTCTTGTGAGAGAGACCGACTTTATTTTTTCTGATTCGCTGTGTTGCCATTGAGTGTGCTCTCAACAGCAATGTGATTGAGGAGACCTGGGAGATGAGTTGCATTCTTCTGTAAGCACCTAAGAGATAGGCAAAAATGTCTTAAGGTCAGAGGTTCTACCTTGACTCGATCTTGAATTTCTGTGTTCAAATAAAATCTGTAGTATATGATTTTTGTAATGTTTGTATATTGCTAGTGAAAAAAGCATAATCTGTTCTACTAGTTTTTTAATTCTACTTTTATGTTCATACAGTATTGAAATTTAAACTTGCTAAATTCGGAATAAATTTTGGATAACAATCTTGAGACAATTTTTCATTTGTATTATTTCTTGTTTTATTTCTTTACTGTAATTGACAATATATATATAACTTAGACAACATATATATACTGTTGCTACTTACATTTAGTTACTGCACACATATATATATATATATACTTATAATTGTAATTGCATTTATAATATATATATACTATGTACGTTTGACTGTATTTTACACATACTCTATTCTGTATTAATTGTGCAATTCTGCTATAATAATTGCACTTAGTTGATCCTGTTATTTTTTAATAATAGATGGCAGAACGTTCTATCGATACTGCTATTGCATCTGTAGCGCCACAGCCACTACATATTACACATGGTGAGACGCCCGAGAAGTTCAGTGGTCTTGACTTCAAACGTTGGCAGCAAAAGATGCTGTTCTATTTTACCACCCTCAACCTAGCTCGGTTCTTATGGAGGAGGCTTCGGTTCTCAATGAGGGAAAGACTGATCCTACGGTTGTAGCCTCGGTGGAAGCATGGAAACATTCTAATTTTCTATGCAAGAATTATATCCTGAACGGATTGGACGACATGTTATACAACGTGTATAGCCCTATCAAAACAGCAAGAGAGTTGTGGGAGTCCTTAGAAAGAAAATACAGAATTGAGGATGCCAACACGAAGAAGTTTGTGGTTGGCAGGTTTTCGAAATTCAAAATAGTGGACTCAAAAACCGTGATCAGCCAAGTCCAATAGTATCAGTTGATTCTCCATGAAATTACTGCCGAAGGTATGATTCTTAGTGAGTCATTTGAGGCGGCTGATTTGATAGAGAAATTGCCACCTTCGTGGAAGAATTTTAAGAACTATCTAAAGCATAATAGAAAGGAGATGAGCTTAGAGGACTTGATTATCCGGTTAAGAATCGAGGAGGATAACCGTGGTTTAGAAAAGAAGGCTAAAATTCAGACTATGGAAGCCAAGGAAAATGTTGTGGAACATTCACACAAGACCAACAAGAGAAAACATGTTGGTTCTAGTTCTTCCCAAGGTAATAAGGGAAGGAATTTCAAGAAGTTCACGTGAACTTGTTTCGTGTGCAACAAGCCCAGACATCGAGCAAAGGATTCTCGTCAGAATAAGAAGAAGAAAGCTCAAGCCAACTTAGTTGATGATAATGAGATTGAGCTCGATGCTGTAGTGTCACAAGTTTACATGGGAGAAAACCCTAAGACTTGGTGGGTTTATACCGGTGCCACTTGTCATTTTTGTTTTGATAGGAAGAGTTTCATAGAGTATAAAGAAGTTGCTAATAATGAGCAACTGTTTATGGGAAACTCTACGGTTTGCAAGGTACGAGGCCATGATAAGGTGGTGCTCAACATGATATTCAGGAAAGAACTAACTTTGGACAATGTGGTTCATGCTCCTGAAATTCGTAAGAATTTGGTTTTCGGCTCTCTATTGAGCAAGAACAGATTTAGGCTAGTATTTGAGTCTGATAAATTTGTACTCACTAAAGTTGGCATGTTTATAGGTAGAGGATATTTATGTGATGGGATTTTTAAGCTCAATGTAATGGCTATTGTGCCAAAGAACAAGAATAATAATAAAACTATTTCTTCTGTTTATTTGCTTGTGTCCTCCAACATATGGCATGGTAGACTAGGTTATGTGAATTACAATACCTTGCAAAGGATTAGCAATTTGGATAAGCTTCCGAAAATTAACATTGATAAAAATTATAAATGTGAAATTTGTGTGGAATCCAAATTGGCTAAGGCTCATTTATATTCTATAAAAAAAGTAGTGAACCTTTAGATTTAATTCACACTGATATTTGTGACTTAAAATATGTGCAAACTAGAGCCAGTAAAAAGTATTTCATTACTTTGATTGATTATTGCACAAGATATTATTATATCTATTTGCTAAGAAGCAAAGACGAGGCCTTCGAAGCTTTTAAGCTCTTTAAAAATGAGGTCGAAAATCAAGTAAGCAAGAAAATTAAGATAATAAGGAGTGATAAAGGTAGTGAATATGATTCATTGTTTAATGAATTCTGTTCAAAATATGGTATTATCCATCAAACTACTGCTCCTTATTCACTTCAACAAAATGGTATTGCGGAACACAAGAACCGAACGTTGAAAGAAATGATGAATACTTTGTTGATAAGTTTAGGGTTACCTCAGAACTTGTGGGGGAATGCTATTTTAAAAGCTAATTATATATTAAATAAAATACCCCACAAGAAATATGACAAGACACCGTATGAATTATGGAAGGGTCAAAAACCATCCTACAAATACATGAAAGTGTGGGGGTGTCCTTCAAAGGTGGCTGTTCTACCACCTAAAAAGGTCAAAATAGGACCTAAAACTGTTGATTGCGTATTCACTGGATATGCAAACAATAGTGCTTCTTATCGCTTTCTTATGTACAAGTTGGACATTCCTGATATTCATACCAATACAATAATTGAATCAAGGAATGCTTCGTTCTTTGAAGATGTACTTCCATACAAGGAAAAACAAGAAAATAAGACTACTAAGAGAACTCATGAGTCCTCAAGTAGTGATCCACATATGGATGAAGAGGAACAAGAGGAACCTAGAAGAAGCAAACAGGCTAAAGTACCAACTAATTATGGTATGGATTTTCTAACCTATTTATTAGTAAATGAACCTCAAACTTTTAACGAAGCTATGTCATCTCTAGAAGCACCATTCTGGAAAGAGGCCGTTAACAATGAAATAGAATCCATCATGCAAAATCATACATGGGAACTGGTGGATCTTCCTCACTAGCGTAAGCCCTTAGGATCCAAATGGATATTTAAGAGGAGGATGAAGGCAGATGGATTCATTGATAAATATAAAGCCCGATTGGTAATAAAAGGATACAAGCAAAAGAAATGGCTCGAGTACTTCGATACGTACTCACCAATAATGAGAATAACATTCATTCGAATGTTAATGGCTATAGCAGCTCTTAACAATCTCGAAATACACCAAATAGATGTTAAGACAACTTTCCTGAATGCAGATTTAGATGAAGAAATCTATATGGAACAACCTGAAGGGTTTAAAGTTCTGGGATAGGAAAGGAAGGTGTGTAAGCTTGTTAAATCACTATATGGTTTAAAACAAGCACCTAAACAATGGCATAAAAAATTTTGACAATACAATGTTGTCAAATGGTTTTCGCATTAATGAATGCAATAAATGCATATACGTAAAAAATACGAATAAGGGATATGTCATTGTTTGTTTATATGTAGACGATATGTTGACCTTAGGCAGTAATGATGAGATCATTAAAACAAGCAAAGTTTGGTTGACAAGTAAATTTGATATGAAAGATATGGGTATAGCAGATGTGGTTTTAGGAATTAAAATTTATAAAACACAAGATGGCATGGTAATAACTCAATATCATTATGTGAATAAGATTCTTGAGAAATTCAATAAGAATGATACAAATATAGCCAAAACACACGTAGATGTTAATTTATATCTAAGAAAAAATACTGGTGACTCAACATCTCAAATAGAATATTTGGGGATAATTGGTAGTCTCATGTATCTCATGAACTGCACAAGACCAGACATTGCATACTCAGTTAGCAAACTGAGTAAATTTACAAGTAATCCTGGAAAAGATCACTGGAAGGCCATAGTAAGGGTACTCAGATATTTGAGATACACCTCAAGCCTCAAGTTATGGACTGCACTATACAAGATATCAAGCTATGCTTGAAGGGTACAGTGACACATAATGGATATCCGATACTAAAGATTCGAAATCCACTAGCGGATTTATCTTTACTATTGGAGGAGCTGCAGTGTCTTGGAAATCTTCTAAACAAACGTGTATAGCCAGATCCACTATGGAATATGAATTTATAGCTTTAGATAAAGCTGGAGAAGAAGCAGAATGGCTTCGAAATTTTTTAGAAGATATTCCTTGTTGATTAAAACCTGTGCCTGCAATTTGTATACATTGCGATAGCCAATCTGCAATTGGTAGGGCACAGAGTAGTTTGTATAACGATAAATCTTGACACATTCGTCGAAGACACAATATCGTGAGACAGTTGCTCTCAAATGGGATTATCTCTATTGATTATGTAAAATCAAAGAATAATATTGCGGATCCGCTTACGAAAGGTTTACCAAGAGAGCAAGTATATATATCATCGAGGGGAATGGGTCTCATGCCTATAAATTAAGAAAAGTTACATAATGGAAACCTAACCTAGTTGACTGGAGATCCCAAGATCTAGGTTCAAAGGGACAACCAAATTATGTTAATTAAGTGTGAGCACTAAAGAGTTAAACACTCTTATCCATTCCTGTGGTGAATTAGTGCTGCCTGCAAAAGAGTTAGGATTAGCTATGCTTTTAATGATTCTTATAGCTAGATAAAATCAAGTGGGATATTGCAGGATACTCTTGATAAGAAATCACCTATATGAGTATGAAACGTGGCCATTTCTATGAGAATTGATAAGGCTAAATTCTCTAGAGTACTCATAGAAACCAGGACGTGTTCGGTGCCAAAATGAACACAACCGTGAGAACCAAAGATGTTCCAACAGAAATTGCGTGAAACCTATTGTCTTGGTTTACACGAAAGGATGAATAGTTCAAGACATCATGTTCACTAGTTAGCCGAGTAAATCCGATAGTTGTCACTATGGAAGGTTCAAAGCCAAAAGCTACCTATCTTGAAGTAATAACACTTCAAAGTTATTCTCTCTCATATTCTAAGTTGGTTAGTCATTTTAATCAGATAATTTCCATTAATGTAGAGGATTGTTGGATATCAATTGATTTATTTATGTGTATAAATATGAAATACGTATATGAATACGTAGGTTGTCGTAACTAGATACACGGTATATTATTAATGTAGACAATTGATATCAATAATGAATGAGAAATTGATCTCAAAGGTACCCACTTGAAGAGGAAGAAGTTGGTTGATGTTTAGCTTGGTGTAGAATCCCATATTGGAAACACAAAAGCTTATGCTTGTGTTTATATAGGCTTAGGTTCAAGATGGGGTTGGGCCCCAAGGGGCACCCAAGTTTTTTTGAAGGATAAAGACCTACACAAACTTGGGCTGTACCACAAACACGGGAGCGCACCGAGCCGAGCTAGGCTAGGCTGGGCTAGACTTGGACTTGGGCTTGGAAATTAATTTAATTTTTTTACTGCCCAGCCTAACCAACCATTTAAACCTGTCTGATTAAGACATGTCGGTTTGAACCTAATCGAACTGTTTCCTTTTTCAACAGTTTTGACTACTCGGATTAAGTCATGCATGTTCGGACATAAACCGAACTGTTTCCTTATCAAACGGTTTCTTTGCTGTCTATTGACCGAACCGGCCCTTTTCAAGTGGTTTGTCTGTTCCGAACAGTCTTCTGGGTTTCCTATTTAAACCCGAGAGCAGTGTCTGTTTAAAAACTCAATTTTTCTTTTTGCTTTCGGTTTTTCTACTGTCTTGTTAGAGAGACCGACTTCTTTTTTCTGGTTCGTTGTGTTGCCATGAGTGTGCTCTCAACAGCAACGTGATTGAGGAGACCTGGGAGACGAGTTGCATTCTTCTGTAAGCACCTAAGAGACAAGCAAAAATCGTCTTAAGGTCAGAGGTTCTACCTTGACTCGATCTTGAATTTTTGTGTTCAAATAAAATCTGTAAGTATATGATTTTTGTAATACTCGTATATTGCTAGTGAATAAAGCATAATCTGTTCTACTAGTTTTTTAATTCTACTTTTATGTTTATACAGTATTGAAATTTAAACTTGCTAAATTCGGAATAAATTTTGGATAACAAAAAGATGATATGATACAAAAAAAATTAATATGAATACGAACATGACACGAATAGATGAACGTGTCAAAATCTATACAACATGAATTATTTACATATCAAAATTTATATATATATATATATATATAATACCTAGAACACGATTATGACACATGAAAATACACGAACACGAAACGAATATAGGATTGCCAGAAACTTCTACGGAAGAAGCTTTGAAACACATAGAAAATAGCTTTTAGCAATGCTAAAAATCATTGTAAAATGCTAAGTTGTCGTCGCGAAAACTTTTTAGCAACGACAAAAAGTTGCTGCTAGGTCGTTGCGTATACCTCCTTTGTTAAAGTATACACAACGATTTTGACGATCCAAAAAATCGTTTGTAAATATATTTATTGGAACGACTTCTGACGTTACCAAATAAAGTGCTTTTTGGCAACAACTTAATGTGGTTGTCTAAATTTGTTTTAGTAACCACAATTTTGGTCACAAAATCTTTTATACAACGAGAATATTTTGGTTACCAAGACTATTACGTAACGACAATATGTTGATTGCAATAATTTTTTCGCAACAATATCAATTTTGTTGCCGAAAATTTTATGTAACAATATTATTATGGTTGCAAAATATTATTTTGCTACGACATTTTAATTGGTTGCTTATCACATTGAGCAACGATTAAATGTCATTGTGTAAATTTTATTTTAACAACCATATATTTTGGTTGCCAAATATTTTACGTAACAATAGAGTTATGGTTGCTAATTTTTATATGTAACAATGTTATAGAGTTGCCAAATACTAATTCGCAACGACGTTTTATTTGGTTGCGTATCAAATTGAAGAACGACTAAATGTCATTATGTAAACTTAATTTTAGCAACCATAAATTTTGGTTGGAAAAATTTTAAGTAACAATATTATTATGGTTACGAAATATTTTACATAACAATATTATTATGGTTGCGAATATTATTTTGCAATAAAATTTTGTTTAGTTGCATATGACATTACACAACGACAAACTGTCAGTAACTAATTTTTATTTTAGAAACCATATATTTTGGTTGCAATTATTTTAGCATAAAAATATAACAAAATCATAAAAAAAGACTGAATTAATAAATTAAATTATCATTGATAAAAAATTATAACAAATTGTATCATAACATTTTACATGATTTTAATTGTACATGCAAAAAATGCAATCATTAATACAAAAAATGAAAAAGTAGTTTTAGGTGATTTTCAACTGCTTTCACAATTTTTGAAACAAAAATAACCATAAAGTAGTTGTTAGACCTCATCTGCTGATACACAAAATAATGTATTTATTAAATCCTTACACTAAATTATGATCGTTATTGAGTATAGTAGTAAGCAAGGGTCGAATCCACGAGATTGTTCTTAATTTATCTGTTATTGATTGTAATCTAATATGACAAATCACCTAAACTAAACTTTGGAGGGGGGTTGTTTTTCTTTTGAGATGTAAAGAAAATAAGAAAACTAAAATTTAAAACTAAGATTTAAAGAAACAAAAATTTAAATATAACAAATAAAAGTAATGATGAAAAGTATGGTTAAAAAATCATTCTCCGCCACTGAATGTGAAATATAGTCAATAATCAGAATTATCTCACTCTCTCTTCTAAATTTAATAACCCTAAGACAATACCCAAGCTCGATTGTCTCGAATCTTACTTTATCTTTGAGAAAAAAAACAAGCGTTTTTACTCAATCCCTTTCCAATGAACAACCTAGAATAAGCTTTCTAAATTTAATTCAATGAAAGCATTCAATATTGATAGATAGATTATATCAAGCAATAAACACATAAGCTCGATTTATTTAACTTGAACCATATTCTACATTGTATCGAACGAAAAAATCCCATAATCATTGATAACAATTTGCTACTTATGTTTATGAATCTTGACAATTACAGATCAAAACACTAAACTAGCAATCAAATCACAATAATATTCATCTAGTTGGCCACCTAGGTAAACAAGATAACAATTTATGACATGAAATCAGTAGAATATAACAAATTCAAAAGAGAGTTGAAAGACAATATGAATTTATTAACTAACAATCATGTCTAGGGCTTTGAAATCACCCTTAACCACAAAAATAATTTAGTTACATATGCTTGGTGTGTTCAATAACATATTCATAAGAAAAATTAAACAATAAAGAAAGTAGAAGAAAAAAAGAAAGAAGAAACTCTTTTATGGTGGCTAGTTGTAATCTTCTTCTTCTTCTTCCTCTTGATCTCCTCTTATTTTTCTCTTCTTGATCTCCTCTTCTTATTCTACTTATTTTGTTCTTTAAAACTCCTCAAAAGATATCTAATTTCAGCCTCAAAAGATCATATTTATAGAGCTTTAAAACCTTGAGAACTGTTTCTTCCCGGGCAAGTAAATCAAGATGTGCAGATTTTTTGGTCTCAACCTGGAGGTGATCATTGGGCGCCGGGCTCTCGGCCTGCCACTCTATGTTGCTGCATCTTTTCGTCCTTTCTTAGCCGATTTGGATGAACAATTATTATCAATTTTAGGAGAGTAATATACTGTTGGAAAGCTCTTCAAATCAGCTACAAAAGTCAACAAAGAAGTTTCTTTGAATAAAGACTCTAAAATCATGTTTTCCTTGCAACCAGCTCCCGAGGTCAAATCTGCCTTCTTGCTTTGCACCAAGAATTTGATCTTTTTGACTCCGACATCTTATTCCATCTTTTGATTGTGATTTTGTAAGCTCTTTAACATCCTAATTGACATGTTTTTGCTTCATTCTCTTAAATATACCTGAAATTCAAAAACGTAACATAAGTAACCAAAATAAGGATAGAAGACATAATGAAAACTAAGAATATAAAGGGCATAAAATGTGTATTTTATGAACTTGTCAAATACCCTCACACTTAGCTTTTGCTAGTCCTCGAGCAAAACAAAATTAAACAAAGTAAGAAAATCTAATCTAATCCACTTTCATAGGAAATCATGATAGTACTTATCGTGTGACACAATCCTTTAAACCTCTAGATATCCCTAGTGGACGAGTTTAGTCTTGTAAGGGTTTACAGGACGATACCCACAAACATTGAAAACATAAAAAAGCTAAACATAACTATTCCTAATCCTTTCAATATAAAATAGAGAAAATCACTGGATAAGTCTTATAAACTAGTCACAAGTGGTCCTCCCTCATCCAATGGCCTAGGTTCTTTGTAGAAAAGATGAGTACATCCTTCAATGGCCAAGATCGAATTACAAGATGACATTTTTATTGTCATTAAAACATCCTCATCCAATGGCCAAGGTTATTGGAGAAAAGATGAGCACAGTCCTTCCAAGGGAGGAGAGGGGTTCGGCCAAGGGGGAGCATGCAAGTGGTCCTTGTTTCATCCAATGGCCTAGGTGCTTTGTAAAGGATGAGTACACCTTTCAAGGGCCAAGATCAATTTGCAATATGACATTTTTATTTTTCATGAAAATATCCTAATCTAATGGTCTATATTGGTGGAGAAAATTGAGCACTTTTCATCCAAAGGTGGACATGCCAACCGGCCAAGCATGAATGAGAGGGGGGAATGTTTTTCTTTCCTTATATTGGTTGGTCATTTGTTAGAGGAGGTCAGTAGCTAATTTGGCAAGAAAAAGGGTTTTTAAAGAAAGGAAAAGAGAGTTGTCTAAGAAAGTTAGGAAGGTAGCCATTCCTACCTTGCTCTTGCATTGTTTCTTCTTCTTCTTCATTTTCATGCTTTGTTCTTTGTTTTCCATGTGATTTCTACCTCTTTTCATGTGAAAATAAAAGTGTTAAAATGTTTTTAAGCTTTCATATTTTCCTTTTCATCCAAAATAAATAAATAAATGTTCCACAATTTTTTTTACCATGGCCGAATGCCTTGTATGTGCTTGCCTTGATTTTTTGTTTTGCATGTTTGATATGGGAAACATGATTGTGGAGGGTTTATTATTTTTTTTTATGTTCTGATTTTTCAAAATAAATGAAGTGAAAGAGGTTGAAAGGCTACATGATCTTGATAAAAATCAAGTGACCATGGTTAAGGGAGGGCTATGCCTATTGTACCAACCATGGAGCTCACCTCCATTTTTTTAGTTAGCTTGGTTTATTTTTTGATTTTCTGAGTTGGAAAGGTTTCATGATCTTGATAAAATCAAGTGATTATGGTTAAGGGAGGGATATGCCCATTTGTACCAACCATGGAGCTCAACTTTCCTTGTTTTTTGTTTACTTGTTTTTCTTATTACTTCCTTGCATGTCTATGCATCTTTGGTCATGTTCTTTGCACCATTTTCATGCTATTTTAGTTTTCACATCATTTTCATGTTGTGATAAGTCCCCTACACCGTTCGGCCTTCCCATGCATTTTTGTTTCATGTCTTGCATCATATTTGGTTGAGACATGCATCTTAGGTCATGAAGATATGTCATTTAACAATTTGTGCTCATAATATGCTTCACATGCATTCGGCCTTCCTATGTATTTTAGGTCTAGGTCATGCCTTGCATTATATTTGCTTATGTCGTGCATTTTACCTCATGTTTGGTTATGTCATGCATCTTAGGTCATGTAGCTATGTCATGCATCTTAGGTCACTTTCCATGTCATGTAGAGAATAAGTCATTTTTGGCTATTCCATGTCATTCTAGTAGTCATGTCCATTTCATGCCATGTCACCTATGCCATGTCATCATTGCATGCCATGTCACCTAAGCCATGTCATCATTTCATGCCATGTCACCTATGCCATGTCATCTATGTCATGTCATCCATATAACATGTCATGCTATGTCATTTGCCATGTCATTTGTAGTTTAGGTGCATTTTCATGCCATGTTATCATTTCCTGCCATTCGGCCATCCACATGCCATCACCATGCATTTGGCCATTCACATGCCATCACCATGACCATTCGGCCACCATGATACTTCATACATGTCATTGTATTTTTATGCCATATCATTCATATAACGTGTCATTTTCCATGTTATTTAGTGTTTGAGCCCATTTCATGTCATGATTAAGCATGCCATGACCATTCAGTCACCATGACTTTTCATCCATGTCATTCTATTTCCATGACATAATATTCTCATGCCATGCCATTTGGTTTGCCATGTCATTGTGATTATCTCATTCTAGTTTTGCCATGTCAATTTCATTCACATGACATTCATTACCATGCTATATCACTTTATGCCATGTTATTCTTATGCCATGTCATCACCTCATCTTCCATATTACAATGAAAATGCTTATCATGTTTTGGTAATCATGCATGCCTTAATGTCAATTTACATATTCATAACATTTTAATAAATATGGCAATATTCTCGAGTTTAAATAATTCATGGTTTTCTCTGCTGGGTCTGCCAAAGAGGATATCATTAATTATTAACAAAGGAATACTTTTTTCTAGAACAAAAATGATTCAAAAAATTTCAAAATAAATAAAACTTTCTATGTTTTGCCAGGTTTGCTAGGGAACATGAAAAGATTTTGGTATTAATAAATTTCGAGTCATTCTCAAATAAATTCATCCTCATGCTGTGACACTTGTCCATGTCATGTCACCTATGCCATGTCACCTATGCCATGTCATCATGTATGCCATGTCAATTTCATACACATGATATTCGTTCTTATGCCATGTCATCCATATGCCATATCATTTTGTATGCCATGTCGATTTCATTCATATGACATTCATTCTTATGCCAGGTTATCCATATGACATGTCATCATTTTATGTCGTCGATTTCATTCACATGATATTCGTTCCTATGCCATGTCATTTTGTATGCCATGTCAATTTCATTCACATGACATTCATTCTTATGCCATGTCATCATTTTATGCCATGTCATCATGTATGCCATGTTATTTTGTATGCCATGTTGATTTCATTCACATGACATTCATTCTTAAGCCATGTCATCCATATGCCACGTCATTTTGTATGCCATGTTGATTTCATTCACATGACATTCATTCTTATGCCAGGTTATCCATATGCCATGTCATCATTTTATGTTATGTCGATTTCATTCACATGATATTCGTTCCTATGCCATGTCATCATTTTATGCCATGTCATCATGTATGCCATGTCATTTTCTATGCCATGTCGATTTCATTCACATGAAATTCATTCTTATGCCATGTCATATGCCATGTCATTTTGTATGCCATGTCGATTTCATTCACATGACATTCATTCTTATGCCATGCCATCCATATGCCATGTCAATTTTATTCACATGTCATTTTGTGTGCTATGTGAATCAATTGTTATGTCATTTTTTTATTAGGTCATAATAAATTGTTTGTCATATCATGATAAATATGCATCCTTATTTAATTTTTATCTTAGTAGCATTTTTGCATAATCATGGTCATTTTCTATGTTTTTACAAAGGATATTTTTTATAAATTAAGATTATTCTTGAGTTAAAATAATTCATAAATTCTCTGTTGGGTCTGTCAGGAGGATATAATCAATTATCATTAATAACGGAATATTCTTTCTAAAATGAAAATGATTCGGAGAATTTTAAAATCAAGGAAAAATTCCATATTTTGCTGAGTTTGTCAAAAATATGGGAAATTTTATACTAGTAAATTCCAGATTATTTTCAAATAAAAAAATGAATTTTTAAGGGAATTATTTACAAACACCAATTTTAAAACCGACTTTTTATCGAGACTCGAGATAACACACTACTAATAAGGTATTGTTTATACGGGCGTTGTTAAGGTGCTAATGCTAATCCTTCCCCACACGTAACCGACTCCCAAACCCGCACTTGTTTTTCTCTGATTCAAAGCGCATACTACAAACTTGGTTTTAAAAAATATTTTAATTAATTTTAAAATATTTTTTATAAAAATCAGTTTTAATAGGTGGTCGATCACACCTAGCCAAAAAAGATTGGTGGCGACTCCATTTTTTTTTCAAGGTTGTTTTCATACTCTCAACCCTTTTATTTAAAGAGGGATTAAGTCATCTTTTCCTCTGCTTTATTTTTCTTCACCTTACTTGTACGGGTTCTCCCCTCTCTAGGAGGATCACGTATCGACATTTGGCATTACTCTTATTATCCACCATATAACGTCCCATAAACAACAAGAATTCCCCAAAATTGATTCTTTTAATCAACAAACTCAATATACATGAACTCCAACAACACATAAGATCTCGTAACATGCTCTACTAATCCCTTAGAATTAGGGTAGATATTTGTTTTTTTTGAGTTGAAGGGTCAAGTGGATGGGTTTTATGAATAAAAAGGCATATTTAAGCTCAAAGGGCTTTATAATGAATAAATGCATTAGGGTGTAGGCAATTTGGCTTTGGATGTTTCAATCCTAATGCCTCTATCATATCCATGTCATCACATGTATCAATATAGTCTCAAACAGTTTAAAGCATGTTCTAGAGAAACATGTGATCATGAGAGCACACAAGAAAAAAAATTGGATTGATATGCATAATGTATCAGTCATATAAGCTCAAAACTCACAAGGATGTTTATATAAGTTGAAATCAAGTCTAAACATACTTTTTTTCTCAATTAACACATCATATTAACATTAGTTGATGAAAAATTATATTCAGGCTTAATTGTCATGAAAATCCTTTTCACTAATAAACTAGTTTTAGGCCTACTCAATTTATGTCTCATTATTGTATTGAAAGGAACTAAACACACAAACAAACAAAAATATTAAAGACTCAAAACACGATAAACTAATGAAACCTAAATTAACGTAAAACTTTAAACAAAAAATTAAAAAATAATAAATAGGAAAATAAAAGAAAGCAAATCTGATTATGCAGGTCGGCAGAGCTTTCATCAATTAGGTTGCCTCCGAATTAGCGCTTGATTTAATGTTTTCGGCCTAGCTTGTACCCCTTCTTGGCTTTTTAGGATCTTTTAGCTTACGGCTCTTTCTCACCATAATTTTTGATGCATCCTTGCTAGTTAACTCAAAGAGTTCCTGCGATAATGAATCAAGTATGTTAACTGAAAAATAGGAATGCATATCACTTAGATACCTGGTTTCTTCAAAATTATTGAAGCGTATAATATCGCCATCAAACTCCATAGTTAGGATTCTATTGTAAACATCTATCTTGGTTCGGGTAGTTTTCCTGAATGGTCTCCCTAAGAGTAATGATGCTGGCATTGATGACCGATTGCCCTCTATCTCAAGAACATAGAAATCAGCAGGGGAAATTAGCTCATTTACCTACACTAAAACAACTTCTAAAACATGCTTTGGATAAGCATTAGATCGATCAGCAAGTTGAATAACAACACCGGTTTCCTTAAGTGGACCAAAATTTAAAGAAGCATAAACAAAATAAGGCATAACATTAATTGATGCTCCTAAATCTAGCATGGCTTTTTCAAACCTGATGTTTTTGATCGTGCATGGTATGGTGAAACTTCCCAGATTTTTACATTTTGGTGGATGTTTTCTTTCCAAAACAGCTTATGCATTTTCCCCCACACTTATTATTTCATCACCCTTTATTTTGCGCTTAGTGGTGCATAGCTCTTTGAGGAATTTTGCATATCGAGGTACTTGTTTAATAGCATCCAAAAGAGGTATATTTACTTGTACTTTGCGAAAGGTTTCCGTAATTTTTTTTCGTGTTCTTCCTTCTTAGACTTTGCAAATATGCTAGGAAAAGGTGGAGAAGGAATATAAGTAGAAATAGGAACCTTAGAAGTTACCTTAGGTGCCGAAGTACTCTTTTGGGTTGATCACAGTTTGGGAGAGGAATTTTCCAGATCTTTGTGCTTCCAATTTAGCCATGCTACTAGCCAATTGGCTCACTTGCATTTCCAAGCTTTGGATGCTCCAATTTCCTATTGAAATTGCAAAGAGTTATTAGCCAAAGATTTAACTATATCCTCAAGAGATGTACCTTGGCTTTGAGTCATCAGCTGTGGTTAAAATTGATCTGGTTGTTGAGGCTTTGGTTGATTGAAGCCAGGTGGAAGATTGTAATTGGTATTAGGAGCAGCTTGTTGATAATTTCTCGAATAGCTAAAATTGGGATAGTCCCTCCATCCTGCATTGTAAGTGTTTGAGAAAGGATCATACTTTTGTCTTTGGAATCCTTGTTGCCCTTGAAACCCTTCTAAAGCATTGACTTGTTCCCAATTATCATCTTCTAAAGATGGATACATATTGGTTGGATGATTCACCATAAAGCATACTCCACGCTAGTTTGCTTGCTGCACAGTACCTATGGCCATTGTTGAATTATAGATGTGAGCTTGGCTAGTTGTTTCTCATTGTTTGTGTGTGTCGCCAACTCCTTAAGTGTTAGATTGTTTAGTGTCATCATTCCTTGCTCAAAATTGAAAAGAAAACCTGAAAATAAAAAGTAGTTAGAACTAAAACTAAAGATAGAAAACAAAATCAAGTAACAAATAAATTAAAGAAAACAATCCCTGGCAACGGTGCCAAAAATTTGATACACAAAATAATGTATCTATTAAATCCTTACGCTAAATTATGATCGTTATTGAGTATAGTAGTAAGCAAGGGTCGAATCCGTAGAGATTGTTCTGAATTTATATGTTATTGATTCTAATCTAATATGACTAAACACCTAAACTAAACTTTGGGGGGTTTGTTTTTGTTTTGAGATGTAAAGAAAATAAGAAAACATGAAATATAACAAATAACAATAATGATGAAAAGTATGGTTAAGGAATCATTCTCCACCACTAAACTTGAAATATAGTCAATAATCAGAATTATCTTTCACTCTCTCTTCTAAATTGAATAACCCTAAGAGAATATACAAGCTCGATTGTCTCGAATCTTTCCTTACTTTATCGTTGAGAAAAAGAACAAGCGTTTTTACTCAATCCCTTTCCAATGAACAACCTAGAATAAGCTTTCTAAATTTAATTCAATGAAAGCATTCAATCTAAAAAGATAGATTATATCAAGCAATAAACACATAAGCTCGGTTTATTTAACTTGAACCATATTCTACATTGTATCGAACGAAAAAATCCCATAATCATTGATAACAATTTGCTACTTATGCTTATGAATCTTGACAATTACGGATCAAAACACTAAACTAGCAATCAAATCACAATAATATTCATCTAGTTGGCCACCTAAATAAACAAGATAGCAATTTATGACATGCAATCAGTAGAATATAACAAATTCAAACGAGAGTTGAAAGACAATCTGAATTTATTTACTAACAATCATGTCTAAGGCTTTGAAATCACCCTAAACCACAAGAAGAATTTAGTTACACATGCTTGGTGTGTTCAATAACATATTCATAAGAAAACTTAAACAAGAAATAAAGTAGAAGAAAAAAAAAACTCTTTTATGGTGGCTAGGTGCGATCTCCTTCTTTCTCTTGATCGCCTTCTCTTTTTCTCCTCTTCTTATTCTCCTTATTTTGTTCTTTAGGACTCCTTGAAAGATATCTAATTTCAGCCTAAAAAGATCATATTTATAGAGCTTTAAAACCCTGAGAACTTCCCGTGCAAGTAAAACAAGATGTGCAGATTTTTAAGGTAAGTTTCCCAGCGCCGCGGCGTTGGGGTCTCAACTTGGAGGTGATCATTGTGTGTCGGGCTCTCGGCCTGCCACTCTATGCTGTTGCATCTTCTTGTCCTTTCTCAGCCAATTTGGATAACCAATTTTTATCCGTTTTAGACGTGTAATATATTGTTGGAACGCTCTTCCAATTATCTTTAAAAGTCAAGAAGGAAGTTTCGTTGAATAAAGAATTTAAAATCATGTTTTTCTTGCAACAAGCTCCAGAGGTTAAATCTGCCTTCTTGCTTTGCACCAAGAATTTGATCTTTTTTACTCCGACATCATATTCCATCTTGTGATTGTGATTTTGTAAGCTCTTTAACATCCTAATTGACATGTTTTTGCTTCATTCTCTTAAATATACCTGAAATTCAAAAGCATAACATAAGTAACGAAAATAAGGATAGAAGACATAACGAAAACTAAAAATAGAAAGGGTATAAAATGTGTATTTTATGAACTTATCATCTACAATGCGTTATCGAATTTTCAGCTGCACAGATGCGAAGATATTTGACTAATGAGGTCCTCACCTTCCTCACCAAGCTGCCTCTGTCGCTAGTTAAGTTTCAGAATTTCAAGCACAAGCATGGATGAATCTTTCGAGGTGGCTGACTGCCTTAATGTTGAACTGGCCCATTGACATGAAAACAAAGAAATCTGACTAGTTGGCCAAAATGCCCAAATTGGTCTAATCACTAAAAAGAAAACAAGATAACAGTTATGAAATAATAATAGTACTATTATAAATTTAGGACTGGACTATGGAGCAACTTTATTCCATGGTCACAGGGCATTGTTCATCTACATAGAAAGATTAATTGATGCACCAGCAATATTTACATGTAGCATAACAAGGTAGAGATAAAGTTTGTATTTGCATTTTGAAAAACAGAGCAATATTTACATGCACCAGCAATATTTAGATGGATATAAAGCATCCCAAGAAACAGAGCAACTTAAACATAGCATCGTCATATTAAGCTAGGAAATTAAGTTCGTGAAAACTGGAAGCAATAGAGCACAAGTCTTCATAATAAGTTATTCATATATAATAAAAAACATAATAAAGTTTGTCTAGAAGCTTCCAAGTATGTTGTTTTCATCCTCTGTGCTGAAATTAAATGTAGACAAAGCTTGCCTAAAAGCTTTCCATGTCTTTTTGTCTTCATTACTCAATGTTGATTTTTCAATTTGTGCAGTTGAATGTATTATCCTTATTAGAAGAAACATGGGTGGTAATAAATCTCCTTATTGCTTTTCTATGGGAGGATATTGTAGAAGATTACATTGAATGATACAATATACTTGTTTACTTGTACATGCCTCCACATTGGCTCCTTTTGATATACTTGTTTCCAATTTTTGACATTTAATATAGCATTTGTCCTCACAACATATCCACTGTAGTTAACTAAATCAAGTGCATTTTCCCCAACAACACGATCTATATCATGAGGCATGTTAATCTTCAATTTTGATTTTCCACTATGGGTCTTCATGTCCACAGTTATGCATTTATATTTCCCACGACTTTTTCTTTTAGCTTTATGGCAAATTGAATCCAATCATATTAGTTTTTAGACCATATAAATAATCTAATAAACTAAATCATTTCAAATATCCATGAGTTAATTGAAAAATAGCAAACTGTATATTTTTACATATAATCTATAAGTAATTTTTCATATAAAACAAATTGAAAATTATATAAGGAAGAAGCTTGGTGAAGGATGGATATGTAAATGATGAAATGTTTGGTAGTACTCATAGAATATAACGCAATACCTATATTCGATGCATTGATTTGGGTTCCATTTGATAATAAGTTGTTATCATCTTCTTCATTTTCCCAATTATCTTCTGGCGGTTGGGTTTTATCTTCATTTACAAAACTCTTTTGTATAAGACTCATCGTTTTTCTTGATATCGAATCTCTTCCAAAAAAATCCTCTGGAACATTACTTCAAATAGATGATTTTGCTACACGAACTCCAAAAAATTTACTTTTTCCTCTACCTCAACTTTCCATTCTATATAAGAAGCAAAGATAATTGTGTTATTCAACAAAGAAGGACAATAATCTATAATAAAGCTAAATAAAGAAGAAATTACAGGATCGGTTGTTCTTAAAATGAAAACACTTGCAGTTTGTTTAATCCATAATGTTACTAAAGCAGTAGAAAAAGAACAGTTTATATTGAGATACAAGTTAAGTTGGAGGAAAGAAGTATTCATTTGGCACCAATTTGATACCTGAATCATAAAAACTTATCACTTTGGCGGCAAATCATGGAAGAGATAAGAATTTTCCCTTAAAAATTAATTACGATTTTTTTTCTTAAATTGAATAATTAATTAGTTATCATTTATTATATAATAAAAGAAATGCAAAAAAAAAAAAAAAAAAAAAGGCTAAAAATAAGATAAAACATCAGAAATTTTGTACTTATCTTTTTTGACGTTGCATTCCATTTTGCTATTGAATCCTTGTATCATTTCTGAGCACCTTCATCATCAAAAATAGAAACCATATTCGGTCAGCTAGAAATCGGTTTATCAGCTACCGTAGATGAAAATAAAAAAAAAAATATAAATTTCTAGGATAAATAATATGTAATGAACAAACATGATGGGGAGAAGAAGATGATTACGAGAAGAATAGATTCAATTGAAAAAGAACATGAACATGATTGTGAAAACCGTAAATAATGCAATTTAAAATTTTAAAATTAAATTTTTAGCATCTCCACAATCAAAATAAATTAAACGAAGATTCTCAGTATCGTTACCTGATTTTGGGAGTCCTACCTTCGCCGCATCTTGGGATCAATTGAGTCTACAAGTTTGAACATTGTGGATGATGTCTTCTGTTGGAGGACATCGACAGGCATTAGTGGCTAAGGATGTTGATAGAAGCCACTGGGTAGCTGCATATAAAGATGTCGAATTCTGCCATTTGGTTGGCAATGATGGATCCCAATACTATCTTTTTATATTTGTTGGGAATGGCGGCGACACTAATCTGAGAGGGATATTAGTGTTTGAAATATAGATTTCATTCAGTTAAAGCTATTACTATTTCTTTATAACAAAAGTTGCGTATAACTTATTCAATTTCCCAACAAAATGATGCAATTTTCCAACAATGTTAATTGTTAACAATAAACTTATGTACCCATTGTTTGTTCGTTCTATTTTCTTTTCAAGTCTCATTACTTTTATGTTGTACCACATTTGGTTTTTTTGAATGAGGTTGGAATGAGACTTTAGTTTGTTCATTGTTAACAATGACGAAGTCAATGTTCCTTGGTAATGATGACTTGTTAATCATCTGTGTTGATGTTTAAATTCATAATAGTTTTTGACATCTTATGTTTAATATTAAGTTGGAAGAATACGCAATCTAATGGGGCAGTCAAAGTGGGATTGAAGGAAACAAATTAGTGAGTAGACTTAATGACCTTAACCTATGGCAAAATTCTTTTAAAAAGTGCTTGTTTAAAGTTTTGGTGAGCTATTGGAAGTGCCCGTAACAAGGGTCTAAGGCAGTGGCAGCTTAGTGCTTTGTCTTTGTTAATAGCGTTAGACTTTAGAGGGCAACGATGGAGAGGGAATTTATAATAAAAAATGTTTGTTGTTTTTGTGTTCCTTGTTATTGACTGTCACTTATCTTTTCTTTTCCCTTAAATTGCATTTGGGTCTATGCCGAGGCAAAGGAATTTTCCAATTTCCTTTTATTTTCAGTTTCACATCTGGGTTTTGCTTATTTATTTTTCTTGCTTTCAAAATTGATAATGGGTATCTCTCAGTTTCTTATTCAAAATTGATAACGGGTAGCTATAGGTTATGTATAACAATACTAAACTTGTTGAGTTGTAATCCATTGATTACGTATTGGAAGTATTTTTGTTAGTTGACTGTACATTTATACATGTATTTTAGCGTTTGCTTAACTTGCAAATCATGAGGAATAATCTTGAACAATGCATAACATTTGATGTTGTTAGCTGATAATAGTGACTAGTTGCAGATTAGTATTCGCTTGATAAAAAGTTACCTTTCATGATTTTCTATTTTCCTTTGAAAGGATTATGATTTATTGTACATGTCATTCATCTGTTATTTGAAGAAAAGGATTGCACTTGGTTTTCTTATTTCAAGAAAAAGAATTGCACGCAAAAACATAATAGGAGATAAATATATACTTAACATTAATTCAAATGATCAAGTGATAACTTTTGAGCAGAGCAGTCTAAACAAAGAATGTACACAATTACTTTGGAATATGATAATGGAGATTGGGAACATTGTTTCTTTTGTAATATTTGACAAATATTATTGAGTTGGCTTTCCTAGAGTGAAGAATTGAAACTTCATTCTTGACAAATAAAAGTTTGATTTGATAATTTAATTAGAGATTGTGGAATGAAAATTTAAGCAGTGTAGATTTTCCAAGAAAATAGGGAACCTCAATTCTAAGAATAAAAAAGTACCCAAAAGTATATATCTAGCTTCACAAATACATATACTATACATCCGAAATAAAAATATCAGACGACGCTCAAAGACTAAAGTAGCTAAGAACAAAGAACTAATATATAAACAATTATTATTGTCGTTGTAAAAAATATCAAACAAATTAAATTCAGCAACGACATTTAAAGCTCGTTCCTAAATAACTAGATTTAGCAACAACTTGTTATGTCAATACAAATATTATAAAATATTCGCAACAATTATTATTTTCATTGTAAAAAATATAAATCAAATTAAATTCAGCAACGACATTTAAAACTCGTTGCTAATATAACTTTTTTTAGCAATAACTTTTTTTTGTCGTTATGTATATAATGGAAATTCGCAAAGACAAAAGTCGTCGTTGTAAATAATATTGTAAAAATTCAATTAAGCAATAATTATGAAAATTTGTTGCAAATGTAACAATATTACGCAACGGCATGTTTAGTCGTTGTAAACTTTGGTTGATAAAAGTCATTTTTGTTGTAGTGTATTTGGAATAAAGTAGGAATAGTTATTCTTCGCCACAATTATTCCTAGATTTTGAAGAATAAAGGAAGAATGGTTATTTAGTAAAATAACCATTTTTGTATTATTATGACTAAAATATTAAAAATATTTTGAATTATATACTTTTTTAATAAATTTTATATTTTATTGTATTAAAATAAAGTCATTATTTTTTGGTACATATGAGCAAAGATAATCACTTAAATAACAAACGCTTGTGATAGGTTAATGTTATATTCGGAGACGAGCTGTTTTTCCAAATTAAACAAAAAAGGATTTGGTCGTACCTCAAATGCCTTCTGAATTTTTTCAAGCCTTGTCAACAAACTTCTTTTCCGCTTAAAAACATTACCAAAGGTATTAGAATTCCATACCTTCACCGCAGATGTGAATGCATGAAGACTACTATTCAACCCCAGTGAGCCATCACAGGTTGGTCTAATAAAATCATTAAAAAAATCATGAGACAACCAAGCCATTTCAAAACCAAAATATCTCAAACTTTGATATGGCGTAGCAGAACCATACAACCTCAAAAGAATTGGACAGTGATCATTTAGCACTTTAGGCAGATTACGAACAAAAGCCTGTTCGAAGTAGTCTCTCCACAAAGAGTTACAAACAGCTTTATCTAGGCATTTTTTTATCGATCCACTAACCACCTGGTTATTCGACCAAGTAAAACGACAGTCAACAGCTCCTAAGTCAAGAAGATTATGTCTATAGGTGTGATCGGTCACCTATTAAAATCGATTTTTATAAAACATTTTAAAATTAATTAAAATATTTCAAAAACCAATTTTAAAGTCTGTGCTTTGAATTAGAGAGGAAATGAAAACGGGTTCGGGAGTCGGTCCCATAACGCCCGTTTAAAACGGTTCCTTATTAATCGTGTGTTACTGTGAAGTCTTGATGAACGTCGGTTTTATATTTGGTATTTAAAAATAATTCCCTAAAAATTGGTCATGTTATTTCGAGGACGATCTGAAATTTATTACTGCAGAAATTTTCTATGTTCCCCAGCAAACCGGCAAAACATAGAATTTTTAGTGTTTTGAAATTTTCTGTATCATCCTCGATTTTAGAAGGGTATTCCTTTGTTAATAATAGGCTTATATATAAAATAAGCCCCTGAACAATAATTGAAAAATCAACTAAGCCCTTATCCTTTTTTTGCAATCAATCAAACCCTTAAACATTTATTTTCACCAATTAAACCCTCATTTTGACAGAAAACGTTATAGACGCAAAAAGACAATTAGTGTACAGTTGAGGTGGAATTAAATTAGCCACGTGTCTAATGACGTGGATAAAAAAAATACAATGTGGCAACATATTTTGAACATATCTCAACAAAAAAAATTCTATCCACATGGCATGACCTGATTGGTCAAAAATTAAATAAAAAAAATATATTCCTTTAGAAGAAAAAAATAAGTCAATGAAATTAAAAAAAAATAAAGAAACTGAATCCAGAAAATCCTAATCCTTTAAAACTAAAAGCCAAATTGAAATCTTAAAATCAATTCTCAAAATCAAAAAAACTAAATCAAAAACCCAAAAGAGAATAAGAAAACCCCATTGTTGTCAACAATTACAACCAGCAGACACTGACTTCCTTAAGCTCTCAAGCTTCTTCGAGTATTTTCTTTTTGAAGATTCAACTGCTACTCCAAGATGATGCCCAGTCTTTGACTCAATACCGGTTTCGCCTTTCTTTCTCTTAAGCCTCTTGTTTCTCCTCGTTGTAAAATTTGCCTCTCTCAAACAGAGGAGTGGAGGTGGCGCTGAGACTAGTCTCACCAAAACCAGTGTTTTTTATTTCCCCATTTCCAAGTTCATATTTAACCATCCTAGCCAAAGCCAGTAACTTGCAAAAAATGAGGCAATATTCGTGTCTCTAATTTTTCGACGGTCCACCAAGTACGAATCGGCTACTGGAATTTCGATAAAGAACCTTTAAAAAAAACAAACATTCATTTCTGATTGAAAACCAAACAAAAAAGAAAATGAAATGAAAATGAAAACTATTCATAGTTTACGATAAAAATCTAAAGTTGCTATGAGATTTTAATCAAAGACACTTGGCAGGGTTTGCATGGAGGTTGAGTTTGATCGAAGGATGCGACAGGGTCGTAAGGGATAGACAATTTAGTTTGGGTTTCAGTTTTAGAAGATTAAGGATTTTCTGCATTTTGGTTTCTTCATTTTTTTATTTTTTATTTATTTTTTTTTTCATCTAAACTAATATTTTTTTTTTATTTAATTTTTGACCAATCAGGTCATGCCATATGGATATAATTTTTTTTTTGTTGACATCTATTCAAAATATGCTGTCACATTGTATTTTTTTTATCCACGTCATTAGACACGTGCTAATATAATTCCACCTCAACTGCTCACTAACGGTCTTTTTGTGTCTGTAACGTTCTCTGTCAAAATGAGGGTTTAATTGGGGAAAAATAAATGTTTAAGGGCTTGATTGATTGCAAAAAAATATATATATAAGGGATTAGTTGATTTTTGAATTATTGTTCACGGGCTTATTTTATATATAATCCTTAATAATAATCGATGAAGGGTCTCCGGCAACCCGTCGGAGGATACATTAACTCGAGGATATTGCATTATTTATAAAAAAAATCAATTTTCAAATATTTAAATGATCATGAATATGCAAATTATCACTAAGGCATAAATATAAATCTTGTAAAATTATCATAGCATGGCAAGTGATGGAAACTCAATTAAGAGTTGTAAACCCAAGTGCAGGTTATGTTCAAGTAATAAATTCTCGGGTGTCCGAGGTCGAACCACAGGGAAGCGTATTAGTAAGTATAAGTTTATAAATATATAAGAAAAAGAAAATAAACAAGATATTAGGGAATCAATAACAAAGAAAGTAAACAAGATATTAGAGAACAAAATAAACAAAATAACATAAAAGCAATTAAACAAGATATAAAAAAAACAATAAGAAAAGATGTTGAGGTTAGAGAATCCACTCTTGGTGTTATGCTAAGATTAATCTTGTTTTATTACACAATTGAAATCCACACATAAGGGAGGTTCCAACCGGAAGGTTTAGCAATTCAGTCCAAATTGTCCAACGTCCATAGCATATGATATTATGTTCATTTGGTGTCCTCAAAACTCACAAAAAGAGTCCAAGCATTCCTTATGCCAAGGTATATGTCTACAACAAATCAAGGTTATGAAACCAAGCATTTACTGTGCCATTTTCATTGTCAATAATGAATCAAGATCTCTACTTTGCAAGTATGATTTTAAACCAAAAGAAAATATTATCTACACTAGTGTTTATAAATGATGATTCATTTTAGCTCATGTTGAAGAGACTAACCTTAGCATTTACCAAGAGCTTCACCTCATCACCTCAACAATATGATTAGCAACACATACTAGATATGAATAAAATGAAAAGAAATGTAAGAAACATAAGTAAAGAAAAAGAAAACTAGAGAAAGGAAAGAAGAAGAAAACTTAGAGAATTTTATTACAATGGCAAATATCCTACCAATGTATAATGTATCCCAATACTCATCCAAGGCCCTCTATTTATACACATTTTGGAGGGCTAAATGACAAGAGACAAGCTTTACAAATTTCAAAGGTAGGTATAATAGGTGGGTGCATTTTTCTAACAATTTTCGTCATATTGTATGACAATTCTGATCAGCCAGCTTGATGGTCGATTTTGTCAATGTTGGAGGCTCGATCTGATAAAATGGTCTTCTAGAAAAATATACCCCTATCCGTTATGGATCCATAGCCGTTGGAATCAGATCATTTTCTCACGTGGATCGGAAGATATGGTCAAAATACCAAAACGGTGCAGAACAGACGTCATTGCACATCAGCCAACTTGATGGTCGATTTCGCTAGGGAAAACGACTCCGTTTCAAGAAGTGTAAAACATGAAAAAGATAGATATGCCTCTTAGCTTTACAGGGATACAAAGTTCAGCCTTATTGCTTCAGTGAAACTCGAGATATAGCTGATATGGCAAAAGGTGTCGGAACTGGAACTGAACTGGATTTGCCCTTAATTCTAGTAATCTGAAATCACTCAAAGAAACTTGTGAAAAACACCAAATTACATAAAAATATAAAAGATCATAAACACAATTAGACTAAACAATAATAACTCGTATTTGACACAAAACAATAATAAAACATAACTAAAAACTATATAATTATACGAGTTATCACACCCCCATACTTAGATTGTTGCTAGTCCCTAGCAACGACTCAATAAAAATAAAATAAGAAAATCTAATCTAATCCATTTTCGTAGGAAATCACGGTGGCACTTAGCATGTGACACAAGCCTTTAAACCCCTAGGTGTCCCTAGTGGACGAGTTTAGTCTCGTGAGGGTTTACTAGGACGATACCCACAAACATTGAAGACATAAGAAAAACTAAAAATAATAATTATAACTAATCCTTCCAATATAAATTAGAGATAATCATTGGACAAGTCTTAAAAACTAATCAATAGCTTAAAGAAATTCACAAAAAATCTTGCTTGAATGTAAATAAATGAGTTAAGCCAATATTAACATAACATATTTCAATCAAAATAGTGCATATTCAAACTTAATCTCAACTTCTCACATGGGATACTCTCTTGATTTTCACTCTTTAAAGTAGTGGTAAAGTGTTTACACTCAATCAATCTCATGAAAACACTTCTACCATATGCTTGCTTGTCCACCTATTTTCCACTATTTAGATCATACAACTTCATAAATCAAGAGGTCTTTATTCAAGGTTGTAATGGGGCCAAAGGGTTATAATGTGGTTAAAGAACAAAAGGATAAAGATATCACAAAGGTTCCAAAGAGTTCATAGATTTTAGAGACATAATAAGATCATACAAATAAAACTTCTCAAAACTCTTATAAAGCACATAATAACATAGGCTAAATATTCATGTTGAGCCTTTGCATCATTCTAACCAACTTTGTAACATCTTTTTCTAGAAGTTCAAGAGAAGATTTTTTTTTTTTTTTTAATATGGGAATGTATTTGACAATGATCCCTTTCTTTTTCTCTTGACTTTTTCTTTTCTTTTCTTCCCCCACACTTATCTTTTGTTTCTAACCCAAATTTTCAAATAAAAATATCCCTTGTTTTTTTGCAATATGTCTCAAAATATAAAATTCATCTTTAGAACAAGGGTAAGGATATAAGTATATTTAGGCTAGGTGTAAGTTGTGGTTACCAATAAAACATCATATTTAATGTAGGCTCAAATTGGCTCACTAGTGGGGATGTTCTCTTAGAACATTAATAAGGGATGGCTGTTTGGCTCTGGTTATAATCCTAATGCCTCTATCATATTCATGTTGTCACATGTATCAATATAGTCTCAAACGGTTTAAAGCAAGTTCTAGAGAATCATGTAATCATAAGAGCACTCAAGAAAGAAATTAGATTGATTTGTATAATGCATCAATCATTATAGGCTCAAAAACTCACAAAGATGATTATACAAGTCAGATTAAGTCTAAACATGCTTCTTTCTCAATCAACATATCATATTAACATTGGCTCATAAAAAGGTTGACATCAAGCTCAATTCTCATGAAAATCTTCTCACTAATAAATCTGTTTTAGACTTATGCAATTCATATCTCATCATTGTATTGAAAGTAACTAAAAAAAAAAACACACTAAGTCTAAACATGCTTTTTTTTTTTTTTTTTTTTTTTTTTGTTTTTTTGTTTTTTTTGTTTTTTTGAAGAAGAAGATTAAATCAAACTGACAAGGTATGTCTCAAGTCTCCCTTACTCAGACCTTGTTCAGAATGAATACTTCTAAATGTCTTAAAACACAACAAATTTTTTTTTTTTTTTTTTTAGCAAAATATGTCCCTTACCCCCTACTAAAATATGACATTGTCCCCAATGTCAAATTTTAAAGGTAGAATTTAGGAGATATTACCTGCAGAGGTTGCTAACCACTTATTATAACTGAGACACAACAAGCAAAATGTTAGATAATGTCACAAAGACAAAGTGCAATCCACTCCTTGCTCGTCCATATCTCTTTTTCTTTTTCCGAGCGTTTGCGAAACAACCGTAGCAGATAAACACTCATAAGCTTGTAGCTTTTTGAGTAAATCTTCAATGGTTGTAGCAGAAATTATGGTTCTCCTTGCCTCTGAAAACATGAATCCATTATCCACAGCATTATCTAAATATGAAAGTAAATTACTAAAATAACCATTAATATTAAGCAAACCAATGGGTTTCTTATTTGTGACCAAAGTTGACCAAGAAGCCACGCAAGCTATTTCTTCCAATGTACCCAGACCTCCTGGTAAGGCAATGAATGCATCGGCAGAATGGTACATGATTGTTATCCGTTCAGGGATACTCCAGACTTGTATTTCCTTACCCACGGTAGGTCCACAAAAATTTGTGAATAGTTTTGGCACGATTCCTAGAACTGGACTTCCTCCGGCGTGTGCTGCTGTAGCGACTGCTCCCATTAAACCCGTACTACCGCCTCCATAAATCAAGTGGATCTTTTGTTGGGCAAGTATTGCTCCAACTCTTATGGCTTCATCAGCGAATATGTTATTTTTCCCTGGATAAGTACCTCCAAAGACACAAATTTTTTTAATGCGCTGGGACGAAGTACTTTCCATTTTTTTTCGAGTGCCTGAAAGAGAATGAGTACATGGTGTAATATATAGAGGACTGAGTAGTGAATCAGACAAGAGTAATAATGTCGCCGAAAGTGTATTTGACCTGTCAGAAGAAAATGTTAACCTAACAAAAGATTTTTGCGTGATTTCAGGAAGAAAATCAAAAAGAGAAGAAAAATCAACCGTAAAAGACCAATGCAAAAAAAAAAAAAAAACGAGAATAATTACACAAATCGAACAACACGTAAATTAAACTGAAATAAAGTTATTGCAAATCAAACCAAAAGCTGAGAAGTCATTTATTGTAGTTGTGATTGTGGCTCACATCTTCCTCTGGTTTTACGTCCAGAAACGGCTTAAACGCCTTCTATGAGTCGAGGATATGCTTCCCATCCAGTTTTCTTACAAGCTGGCAAACAGGGTCTTTTAACATCAGATTCCCAAGATGTTGCCATTCCCTTTGGAATTGCGGCCATAAATCAAGAATTTCTCTTTGTACGTCTCCACTAGGATGCGTCTCAAGAGAAAGTTGGATATTACCCAAATTCTCCTTACTCAGTCCATCCTTAATGAATTCAATTTTATCATCTCGATTAGAGGACGGAATCCCAATAGAACAACATTTACCGTTACACGTCCATCGTGCACACTTGTGGCAATTTGAACTCATGCGCTTTGCTCGTCGCTTCTTTGCATAAGTGCTTCTACCTGTACCTGGTAAATGCAAAACAGGAAGATATTCATCTTCACGTACCTTGGCTTCAATTATCCAACGTATGTCTTCAGGAATCCCTTTGTTCATAAGCATTCTTAATCTTTCTAATCGAACTTGGTAAAGCTTCAGTAAAATATTCCGAGGAAAAGGAGGAAATCGTTTCTGCAATCTTTTGAGAATATCATCCATCCTGAAAAAAAAAATGAAATAAAATAAAATGAAAGAGAAATTTATATACAATATCAGTTTTGTGGGTAGCTGATGGAACCGACTTAAATAATCACGGAGTACCGTTATCCGCCATTTAACCGGGAAAAAAATGAATTTTTTTTTTTTTTTTTTTGAAGATTAGTAAAAATTATATTTACATCTAGTTATTTTCAAAACAAGGATCAGAAAGAAAAACAACCTCTTCTTGAGTAACATGATTTTCCAAAAAGAGTTTGAGTCTTTGTCCATTTACCTTGAATACGTTACCATTTTGAGGATTCTCAATGTCAACTGCTCCATAATGATACACATGCTTAACCACAAATGGGCCAGTCCATCTTGATCTCAACTTACCAAGAAATATGTGAAGTCTAGAATTATAAAGTAGAACTTTTTGCCCAACATCAAATGTTTTTCTTGAAATTAACTTGTCATGAAAGGCTTTAGTTCTTTCTTTATGAATTTTAGAATTCTCATATGCATCATTTCTGAGTTCCTCAAGTTCATTTATGACTGGAAAAGTTTCATTCTCACCCAAAAAGGAATATTTTAGCTCGGATGGCAATGGTTTTAAATCCATCTTGGGTGGTTCAATAGTTGATGGTACAGTGACATTTGTGAGTGATGGAAGTTCCTCAAACTTTTGTTTCCAACAATGCTTAACCTGAAAAGAATTTAACAAAGAATCAGTGTGTGAAATTTCTGAAGCATTATCAAACTCACATTCAATTAAATAAGCTTCTAAAGGATCATGGAATGTGGTAGTGGTGAGATGTTCATGAACAAGTTCTTCAATGAAATCCACTTCATGTACTTCTGAATTATCACCAGGTTGCTTGCAAATGTTGAACACATTTAATTCTAAAGTCATATTTCCAAAAGAAATGTTCAACATACCATTCCTGCAATTTATCAGAGCATTAGAAGTTGCAAGAAATGGACGGCCTAATATAACAGGAATTTGAACATTTGGATTTGAAACAGGATGTGTGTCCAAAACAATAAAATCAACAGGGAAGTAAAAATTATCAATTTGAACCAAAACATCTTCAACTATCCCTCGAGGAATTTTTACAGAACGATCAGCTAGTTGAAGTGTAACAGGTGTTTCCTTGAGTTCACCTAAACCTAACTGTTGATAAACAGAAAAAGGCAAAAGATTAACACTAGCACCAAGATCAAGCAATGCACGTTCTATTCTAGTGTTTCCAATGATGCATGAGATTGTTGGACATCCAGGATCTTTGAATTTTGGTGGAGTAAGGTGCTGAATGATTGAGCTCACACTTTCCGTCAGAAATGCTTTCTTTTGTACATTATGTTTCCTTTTAACTGTGCACATGTCCTTCAAAAATTTAGCATAAGATGGAACTTGTTTGATTGCATCCAATAAAGGAATGTTAATCTTAACTTGTTTGAAAAGTTCATAAATTTCTGCATTTTGATTCAAATTCTTTATTGTTTGCAACCTTTGAGGAAAAGGAGCAGGATGCATACCTTTTTCTTTGTCCAAATTTTCAAGAAGTTCAGACTTACCATCATCCTTACCATTACTTTTCAGAGGGGAAAGAGGATCTTGGTCTTTTGATGGAATGTTTTTGTCAATTTCCTTTCCACTTCGAAGAGTTGTGATAGAACTGGCACTTTCCTGTTGAGTTTCATTGGAGCAAGAAACAAGACATTGAGTAAAAGGGTTAGGCTGAGGTTGAGCAGGAAACTTACCTTTTTCTTGAGTGCGTAATGAAGCTGTCAATGTGGACAAGGTGTTTTTGATCTCATTGATGTCCTGTGAAGTCCGGCTATTCACATTTGCTTGTGTTTGCATGAATGCTTGCAATGTCTCTTCCAAGGTTTGTACACGTGAAGGTTGATAGGAAAAAGTGTTGCCCGGCTTTTGAGATTGTGGTACCTGAACATGATTATTATTCCGCCAACTGAAGTTGGGATGATTTCTCCATTCAGGGTTATACGTTTCAGAGTAAGGAGAAGGAAAAGGCTTTTTAAATGTGTTTATGGAATTTACTTGATCATGCAACGCTTCTTTAAGAATGGGAATGTTTGGACATTCAGAAGTGGGGTGTCCCATGATTTCACAAATTCCACAACTTTCTTCATTTTTAACCGTTTTGACTTCTTTTACTTCTCTAAGTTCCATGGCTTCAATCTTTCTAGCCAAATTAGCTACTTTAGCTTTTATCTCATCTTCTTGACTAAAATGATATTTTCCTCTGTTAGAAACAACATTAGATCTATTGGAACTTTCAGAGGAATTATCTGTGTGCCAGGCTTGAGAGTTATCTGCCAAATGGTCTAAGTAGTCAAAGGCTTCTTCAGGTTCTTTTTCTAGAAACTCACCGTTACACATTGTTTCAACAAATTGTTTAGTTTCGGGAGTTAAACTTTCATAAAAGAAACTAATAAGACGCCATTTTTCAAAACCATGATGTGGACAAGAACTTAACAAATCTTTAAAACGCTCCCAGCACTGAAAAAATGCTTCATTTTGATTTTGATTGAAATTTTGAATCTGTCTTTTCAAAGCAGTAGTTTTATGTGCTGGGAAAAATTTCTTTAGAAACTCAGTTTGTAATTCTTGCCATGTGCCAATTGACCTTGGTTTTAAATTATGAAGCCAAATTTTTGCTTTATCTTTTAAAGAAAAAGGAAATAATTTTAGCTTGACAATTTCATTTGTGCATTGTTGGTCATTAAAGGTGACACATACATCCTCGAAGTCTTTTAGAAACGAGTAAGCACTTTCCGATTCTAACCCATGGAAATTTGGAAGCAAAGCTATCATACCTGGTTTAAAACGAAAGTTGTTTGCATTGAGAGGAAAAATAAAACAAGAGGGTGATGAGCTTCGAGTTGGTTGCAAGTAGTCACGCATGGTGCGTACTTGTCTGTTCTCATCTTCAGCATGAACACTTTCATTGTCAGCCATGGTAGGAGTTGTATTAGAAAGATTACCTGAAAAAGTTTCACAATAAAATCTAACTAAACGACGAGATCTAAAATCACGTCGCCAAACAAGCATAAAACAAAGTTAATATACAGATTAGGCGGTATAACCAGCCAATAAAAATAAAACAAAGTTAATATACAATATAAATATAAATATATAGAAAATTAGGCGGTATAACCAGCCAATAAAAATAAAACAAAGTTAATATACAATATAAATATAAATATATAGAAAATTAGGCGGTATAACCAGCCAATAAAAATAAATATACTTATAAACTTATATACTTAGTATTGCTTCCCCGGCAACGGCGCCAAAAACTTGATGGAAACTCAATTAAGAGTTGTAAACCCAAGTGCAGGTTATGTTCAAGTAATAAATTCTCGGGTGTCCGAGGTCGAACCACAGGGAAGCGTATTAGTAAGTATAAGTTTATAAATATATAAGAAAAAGAAAATAAACAAGATATTAGGGAATCAATAACAAAGAAAGTAAACAAGATATTAGAGAACAAAATAAACAAAATAACATAAAAGCAATTAAACAAGATATAAAAAAAACAATAAGAAAAGATGTTGAGGTTAGAGAATCCACTCTTGGTGTTATGCTAAGATTAATCTTGTTTTATTACACAATTGAAATCCACACATAAGGGAGGTTCCAACCGGAAGGTTTAGCAATTCAGTCCAAATTGTCCAACGTCCATAGCATATGATATTATGTTCATTTGGTGTCCTCAAAACTCACAAAAAGAGTCCAAGCATTCCTTATGCCAAGGTATATGTCTACAACAAATCAAGGTTATGAAACCAAGCATTTACTGTGCCATTTTCATTGTCAATAATGAATCAAGATCTCTACTTTGCAAGTATGATTTTAAACCAAAAGAAAATATTATCTACACTAGTGTTTATAAATGATGATTCATTTTAGCTCATGTTGAAGAGACTAACCTTAGCATTTACCAAGAGCTTCACCTCATCACCTCAACAATATGATTAGCAACACATACTAGATATGAATAAAATGAAAAGAAATGTAAGAAACATAAGTAAAGAAAAAGAAAACTAGAGAAAGGAAAGAAGAAGAAAACTTAGAGAATTTTATTACAATGGCAAATATCCTACCAATGTATAATGTATCCCAATACTCATCCAAGGCCCTCTATTTATACACATTTTGGAGGGCTAAATGACAAGAGACAAGCTTTACAAATTTCAAAGGTAGGTATAATAGGTGGGTGCATTTTTCTAACAATTTTCGTCATATTGTATGACAATTCTGATCAGCCAGCTTGATGGTCGATTTTGTCAATGTTGGAGGCTCGATCTGATAAAATGGTCTTCTAGAAAAATATACCCCTATCCGTTATGGATCCATAGCCGTTGGAATCAGATCATTTTCTCACGTGGATCGGAAGATATGGTCAAAATACCAAAACGGTGCAGAACAGACGTCATTGCACATCAGCCAACTTGATGGTCGATTTCGCTAGGGAAAACGACTCCGTTTCAAGAAGTGTAAAACATGAAAAAGATAGATATGCCTCTTAGCTTTACAGGGATACAAAGTTCAGCCTTATTGCTTCAGTGAAACTCGAGATATAGCTGATATGGCAAAAGGTGTCGGAACTGGAACTGAACTGGATTTGCCCTTAATTCTAGTAATCTGAAATCACTCAAAGAAACTTGTGAAAAACACCAAATTACATAAAAATATAAAAGATCATAAACACAATTAGACTAAACAATAATAACTCGTATTTGACACAAAACAATAATAAAACATAACTAAAAACTATATAATTATACGAGTTATCAGCAAGCATTTATTATGACATGGTAAATCAATTTATGACATGGCATATATTTTATTAGGACGTGGCATATAATTTAATACATGGAAAAATTCATTAAATGACATCATCATAAAATATGCATATCAATCAAAATAACATGATCAAGATAGCAACACAGACATCAATTCTAAAATGACATCATCATGGAATATGCATGAACATGGAATATTATGATTAAGATAGCAATGTAAAAATCAATCATAGAATATGCACACATCATCATTCTAAAATTCTTTTTCATGGACTTTCTTTGTGAATTTATATCAACGTTACATGTCGAAAAGATATTACCGTACTCCCCGGCAAACCCAGCATAGCTTGGAAAATAATTCTTTCATGTGACATTCATATAATTTCTGACATTCATATAATTCCGAATAAAACAAAAACTATACTTTATGATTTCATAAACACGTGCGTTGAATAATTTCCTAACCTCCCCGGCAACCCGGCAAAGATTAGGAAATGATTCTCTCCAAATGCTTACGACACCGAAAAAACACGTTTTATGCTAAATAAATAAAAACGTTTTTAAAATATAAAATGCATGAAAACAGAATGTGTTTCTCTTTTGAAAAGAGGATATCCGAACACCTAAAAAAGATGTCTGATTAGCTTTGAAAGAAACTTAAGTTGGATTTTAAAAATGAGAGATTTCGGGAATGAATTTTGCTTGGATTAAAGAGGCATCCGAATGCCATTGCTTGACATCCGACCATATTGAATGCAACATTTTGAAAACTAAAACGAGTTGGAAAATGATGTAATTTTTGAAGGAAAAGGCCAAAGTGGTCGAATGGTGCCTAAGTAAAAAACTAGTTTGCTCGGTTTTAAAAGCTCGAATTACCTACCCATGACCCGATTATCTTAAAACCAATTTTTTACCTTTGAAATAACATGGAAACCATCTCAAAACAGTAGCCACATGTTTCAGTCAGCCCCTCCCTCTTGGTTAAAAAATGAGACCTTTGCTAGCTTTAAAGCTTGTTCTAGCCACCCAAAACCGGTTCTAGTTAACTATTTATTAAACCCTTATAAAAAATTCAAAAAATAATTAAAAAAAAATCTTTTTAGATTTAGCTAATGATGAACTAAAAGAGGTAGCTGTCGCAACATGGCGAAAAAGTTATCCCGTTGCGAGATCCCCGTCAAGTGTGACGTTAAAAAATGGGGAAAGAGGAAAATACGACTTAATTCTTCTTAAATTAAAATTTAGGGTTTGAAAACGACCTCGAAAAAAGAAATGGAGTCGCCACCAATCTTTTTTTAGTCAGGTGTGATCGGTCACCTATTAAAATCGGTTTGATAAAATATTTTAAAATTAATTAAAATATTTTAAGAAAACCAATTTCAAGGTATGCGCATTAAACCAGAGAAAACCAAAGACGAGTCCGAGAGTCAATTCCGCGTGGGGAAGGATTAGCACCCCCACAACGCCCGTATAAAATGGTACCTTATTAATCGTGTGTTATCTCAAGTCTCGGTGAAAATCGGTTTTAGATTTGGTATTTAAAAAATAATATTCTTTTAAAAACAATTATATTATTTGAGAATGATCCAGAATTTATTAACATAAATTTTTCCATATTTTCTGACAAACTCGGCCAAAACATGAATTTTTTTTTTTTATTTTGAAATACTCTGAATCACCCTCGTTTTTTTAGAAAAGGGATATTCTGTTGTTAATGATAATTGATGATATCCTCCCCGAAAGACCCAACAGAAAACTCATGAATTATTTAACTCGGGAATAACCTTATTTTATAGGAAATCTTTAATTTTTATGCATTTAAAATCCTTTTTTTTAAATGATCATGGATATGCAAATTATTACTAAGATACAAATATAAATTAAACAACATGTATAATTCTCATGGCATGGCAAACATTTTATTATGACATGGCAAAAGAATTAATGACATGGCGTAGACAACTTTATTACAACATGATAAAGAATTAATTACATGGCATATATGATATGGCAATTAGCTCATGACATGGCAAGAAGATTAATGTCATGACATACATAACATGATAGGTAACTCATGATATGGCATACATGACATGGCATATGATCATGACATGGCGAACATGACATGGAATATGAATCATGGCATGGAAAATATTTCATGACATGACACACATAACATGGCATACATGACATAAGCATCAATCATAAAAATGACATCATCATAGAATATTCACAATCACATCATAATCAAAATGGCAACATGAATATTAGATCACAAAATGACATCACCATGAAATATTCATAAACATAGAATTTGCATGATTAAGATGCCAAATGTAGATATCATGGAATATACATGATCATGGAATATGTACACATCATTATTTTGAGATCTTTTTTCATGGATTTTCTTTTTGTGAAATTATATAAATGGCACACGTCGGGATATTTTACCGAACTCCCCTACAAAGCTTTGGAAAAATATCATTTCGTGTAACATGTATATAATTCCGAATAAAACGAAAACCATACCTTTCGATTTCATAGACACGTGCATTGAATAATTTCCTAACCTCCCCGACAAACCCGGCAAAGATTAAGAACTAATTCTCGCCAAATGTCTAGGAAACCGAGAAATAAATTTTTACATTAAATTAAATAAACATTTTAAAATATGTAATGCATGAAAACGAAATGTGTTTCTCTCTTGAAGAGAGTATATCCGAACACCTAAAAAGATGTCCAACTACCTTTGAAAGAAACCTAAGTTGGATATTAAAAATGAGAGATTTCAGGCATGAATTTTGGCTCGGATTAGGGAGTATTCGACAGACCTTAGTGCCACATCCGAGTATCTTTAAACAAGCTTTGAATGCAAAGTTTTGAAGACCAAAAATTATTAAAAATAATGCAATTTTTTAGGGAGAAAAATCACATGGCCGAATGGCCTAGTGTAGAAAAACTAGTTCTTTTTACTTACTCTTTGAAGCTCGGATTAACTACCCATGACCCAATTTTTGTAAAACCAATTTTTACCTTGGAACTAACATGAAAATCAGCCCAAAGCAGTAGCTACATGATTTCAGCCAGCCCTCCCTTTTGTAAAAAAATTGAGACCTTTGATAGCTTAAAAGCTTGTTTTGACTCATAAAAATCGGTTTACAAAGCTATTTTTTAGATCTTTGTAAAAAAATTCAAAAAAATCTGGAAAAATCAGTTTGGACTCAGAAAATGATGAACTAAAAGAGTTAAAAGCAGTTTTTTATTTTTGAGAAAAAAGGCATGGTGAAAACCTTGCCCAAAATCAACATATCCAACTTGTAAAACATTGTTTTCTTCCAACTAGTTTGTAAAATAGATTTTGGCTATGGACTATTAATTAGTCCTAGCCAAAATCAAGTTGGAAATGAGTTAAAAAACATTTTTACAGCAAGCACAAATAATGGGATCAAGGCTAGCTTATTGGAAATGAATCCTACTTAGCCATCACTTGGTGGGAGACCAAGATCATCAAGCACTAACATCATTTTCCAACAACAATATGCCATGTATGAAATGTAACATGAAAATCAGCAAGACAAGCGTATGAATGTAATGAAATATAATCTAGAAACATAAACAAGCAAGGAAAAATCAAGGTTGGCTCAATGGTTGGTTCTTTGGACATAGTCCTACCTAACTAAAATCACTTGGTAAAACCAAGATCCTCAAGCACATCAAACCCTTTTATTTCATTTTATTTAAAAAGAAATCAACGGAAAAAATCTATCCTACCACAATAGTAGATTCCACAACCAACATGCAAGCAAGAAAAGTGAACAAAATGCAAGCACAATGAACAACATAGTGTTTCGGCCGAAGGTGGAAGTGTAGGAAAATTTTTGTAAACTTTGCCATTTTGTAGAAAATAAAAGAAAGCCTTTTTAAAAACCATTGATTTTGAAGAAAACAAGATGAACATGACATAGAAGAAAATAAAATATAGTCATGGAAATGAAAAGAAAACCATAAACAAGAGGAGAAAGGAAAGCTACCTAGCAAAGCTTCCAAAATTCTCTTAGAATTCCACCCTTTTTTCTCCTTTTTCTTTCTTCCTTTCTTTTTCTCCTTGAGAGGTTTTTAGCTACTTATTTCTCCTTCAAAATGGAGTGAATTGTGTGTAAAAATATGAAGAGAGACCCCTTGTATATTGTGTTGGCCGGCTCCCCCCTTGTGTGCATGCTTATTTTTTCTAGTCACGCTTTGCATGCTTTCCAACATCTTTTCCACATGGCTATTTCTTGTTCCTCCTCCTCATGGCTATCTCTTAAAATTAAGGATCTACTAACCTCTCATTGGCTCTAAATGAAACATCAATTATTTTTGTCCCCCATCTCTACAACCTCTCTTAAGCCACTTGTCATGATCATGTAGCTTACTAACAAAATATCTTCCTAGTTGACATTTTTATTCCACTTGCATCATCCTATAGCCTTTGTAGACACCTAATTTTGTCCGGGCCCCCTAAACAAAGTAAGTTCTTCCTTCGACTTCCCGGAATGCAAAGAATCTTCCTTCACAGATGGGTCTCCAAGACTTTGATTCAAAGGTCAAAACAAAAAGTCAACCCAGAATAAGTCAACTCTAAAAAAGTCAACCCCAAAAAGTCAACCATTTGAAAAAGTCAATTCTCAGTGAAAATCAAGATTCGAAGTGGAATTGAACAATGGTGAAGGAATTTTGATAATTGGAGATCTACAATTGAAGATAGAGAGGTTGAAAGACAAATTGCAAAATTTGGTGTAGGAGAAAAGCATGGAATTTCCAAATTTGAGAAAAAGTACGTAAATGATCAAATTGAATGAAATTGAAACCTCAAATTGAAGGATGATCAATAAAAAAAGATATCTCAAGGTCTAATTTCACCAAAAGGAATCAATCGGAAGAAGAAGTGGACAAAATTGGAAATTGACATTTTTTGGAAAAATGAGAAATTTTGCAAATTTGGGGAAAAATGCGTAAACGATCAAATTGGACAAAATTGGAGGTTCAAAATGGAATAAGATCAATAAATATGGATATTGGAAGGTCCAATTTTGAAGCGGAGTTGAAGAAAGAATCCGTTTGAAGAGAAAGGAAAATAAAAATTTAATGAATAAATGAGAAATTCACAAATTTTGGGAAAACTACAGAGATTGTCCGATTCGGTGAAATCAAAGTCCGCAGTTGATGAATAATATATAAACAAGGGTATCCCAAGTTTTAATTTGAAGTGGATCCAAAGGAAGAGCCGATTGGAGAAGAAACGAAAAATCGAGAAAATTCCCAATTTTGAGGAAAAAGAGAAAAACTAAATCGGAGAGGAATTCAGATGTAAAAATTGGGAAAAATAGGCCCAACTCCAACTCAATATAGGACAAAGGAAATGGAAAAAGAAAATCCAAAAATTTGGCCCGTTTCAAGTAAAACCGAGGTTTCAAGGGCTAAAGGGAAATTTTGGAAAATCCAGGAAAAATAGAAGCCGAGCTCAAAAAACTGCAAAACTTTCCAGAACTGAGTTTTAGGATGGAAAGAAGGAAATGAGAAGAAGAAAACCCAAAATTATGGCTGAAACGCAAATATGCTAAATTCGAGAGACTAATCCGCAATCTTAAAGAAAAATCCGAGAAAAACAGAAAACGAGCTCGAAAAATTATGAAAACCTCCAAAATTGAGTTTTATATTTGATGGAATAGATTGGAGATGAAAAATCTAGAATCGGAGCTCAAATGATAATAGACAAAGTTCGGGGGCACTAAACCAAAATTTTAGAGAAAAATCCGAGAAAAATTGAAAACAAGCTTGGAAAATTATGAAAACCTCCAGAATTGAGCTTTATCTTGGATGGAGTGGATTGGAGAATAAAAATCCAGAATTGGAGCTAAAATGGAAATAGACAAAGTCTGGGGGCACTAAACCGAAATTTAAGAGAAAAATCCAGGAAAAATGCAAAACGAGCTCAAAAAATTATGAAAATCTCCAGAACTGAGTTTTATATTGGATGAGATGGATTAAAAAAGAAAAATTGAAAATTGGGGTCCATTTGCAAATGAATTAAGTCTGAGAAAAATCAGGGTGACAAAGGAGACTGTTTCGCCGCTGATTTTGTGTCTGCACTCCCCGAGTTAGTTCATTTGGATTTTGTTCAGAATGATTTAGCAGAGCTAGAGGAGATTTGGAGACAGTGGGGAGTCGTGAGGAAAGATAAGTTCATTGAAAAATATGGTGACATAGCACTACTCATTCCGATCAAGATAAACGAGCAGTTGGTCAGGGCAATAGTGCAGTTTTGGGATCCTTCGTACCGATGCTTTACTTTTAATCAGGAAGATATAGTGCCCACCGTCAAGGAATATTCTATCTTACTCCGTGTTGAGTCAGAAAATCTAGATAAAATCTATTGGAAAGAGCATCAAACATCGAGCTACCGAAAGAAGCTTTCCAAAGTAATGGGTATAGAGCTCCCGATTGATTTTCCACACATAAAGAAGAAGGGTTCGAGTGACTGCATTCCTTGGGTAATTTTGTGGAACTATATCAGGAATAACCCGGGCGATGATCGTGTAGTGGATGTCTTTGCTTTGGCAATCTATGGTTGGTCCTATTCCTGAAGATGGAAACTCATATCGAAACAGCTGTGGTAGACTTCTTTGATCGTTTGGACAAATAAATTGACCCTTCCCCCTGCCATTCTTGCTAAAATGATCAGGTCACTCAGTTATTGTCGAAGAAAAGGTGAGGGACGTTTCAAGGGTTTTGTACAGCTTCTGTATGTCTGGATTCAGAGCCACTTTTGGGGTGATGATGGTGGAAAACTAAAGACTTTTGGTCCCCTTAGAGAATTCGAAAAGGAAAAATGGTCGAAGAAAGGGGATAAGAAGCAATGGATCATGGCTCTCCATCGCTTAGCCATAGAGGATGTAACTTGGAGGGCTCCATGGATGCCACTTAGGTTGATCTTGTATCGTTATGGTGAGAAATTATGGGTTTCGCTGTTGGAAATTTGGGGAACCGTTAGCTATGCGTCATTACTAGTACGTAGGCAATATGGGTTCGAATAGTTTATCCCAATGACTCATGAGCTTATTTCGATGGAGTTTTCATATGGTGAGTCTGGATATATGGGTAAGATATGTGAAATTATAAAGGCATGGAAGAAGTCACACCGGTCACAAGTGGGTAGATACACTGACAACGCTGCCCAGCAAATCAGGTGTGGAAAGCTAGGAGGGTCTGTGACATTGTGCTTCCTGCCGAAGATGCCTCTATTCATCCGGTAATCCTTCAGTCGGAACCAGTAGTGCCATCAGAAGTTGAGATTGTCAGGCAAGAGTTGGAAAAGGACAAAGGGAAACTAAAACGTGAATATGATAAGATTTAAGAGGAAGTCAAGGATTTGAAGACTAAACTTGAGATTCAAGAGGTCAAGGCACGAAAAGTGGACAGGGAGCGTGATACGGCACACTCTGATTTGAAAGATTTGCATCAAGAGAATAAGAAGTTAAGGGCCAAGGGAAAATTTGCTGGAACTAGCAGCTCTCTTGGTGCACATGAGAAAGAGATAGAGAAGCTTCAGTAAAAATTGGACTTTTGGAAGGCTAAGGCTAAAGAAGGCAAAGAAATAGAATCCAAGTTTTCTCAAGAGCGACAGAAGTGGGGTGATGCACGCTCATTGATGTCAGCCAAATTAAAGAGATGCTTGCAAGAGAACGAACAGCTAAAGGCCCGATTGGGAAATGAGAGGGAAAAGACATCTATGATGCGCAAGGATAATGAAACGCTCCAAGGGACCATTCAAACCCTAAAGCAACAGTTGCAAGTCCAGAAGGCTGACATCACAGCCATTATTCGGGAATATAGAGAAAGAAAGACCGAGTGGAGCCAGGCAAATGATTTAGCCATAGATACCAGTATGAGGTGGAAGATAGAAACTTTAGGGAGATAACATTATATAGACCACCTGACTAGGCAGATCCACAAGGCTGTGGTTAAGGCAAGTGAGATGGTGTAGAAAGTGAAGACTTTGAGATAAGATGTCAACCGATAGGGGAACATGGACAGCATCTGTGAATTTTCTAGAGGAAGCACAAGACCAATATGAGCAGATCAAATATTTCTATGTAACCCGAGAGTGAGAGATGATTTGTAAAAAGTTTCTATGAATTAATGAAAACCTTTGTGTTGGAATTTGATCTTAAGGCAAATACCGTTAGTTTCATCATTTCATACAATATAATCATAGAAACATTCATTCATTCATTCATTCGTTCATTTGTTCAGTGATTCATTAAATCATTTATTCGTTCATTCTTCCATACATTCTAATCCCTGGTATTTACACTAAGGTATAAAAATTGGGCATACACAGAAACACCTAGAGAGAAGTACCCCGTATTAGTATAATACTCGATTGCAAGTCAGGATCATGGAAAATGAACAGGCTGCCCGGATAGAGAGAATGGAAAAGGCACAGGATGAGTTAAGGGAATACTCGGCCAAATCTCAGGCCGAATCTAGAGATCCAATGAATAAGTGGATGGAGCTAGTGTCCACTGCATTTAAAGGAAAGGGACACACGAAAAATTCAGCCTTAGGAATAGAATCAAGAATTCAAGGGGGCAAAAAGGGTTAGCAAGAAGCCATACTGACAAACGGCCAATCCTCACAGAAAACAAAAACTTTACCACCGACAGTTGCAATGCCTTTCGTGTATGTTCAACTCAACACAAGGTCACAGAAACAGATGTCGATTGGGGTAAATCTTGGAGCCATCCCAGAAAGTCCTATCGAGGTCCCAGATCTAGATGATCTCGTCGAAACAGAAAAGATGAAAGTGGCAGAATTGAAGAAGGTTCAAACGACAGAGTCACAAAAGAAATATCAATTGTTAGAGGAAAGGTTGTGGGCCTTGGAAGGGGCTGAATTGTTTGGCAGCCTTGATGCTAAAGAGATGAGTTTAGTTTCCGGTCTAGTGATCCCACCTAAATTCAAAATGACAGATTTTGTGAAATACGATGGGACCACTAATCCTTCCGCACACTTGACATTGTACTACCGAAAGATGACTAGGCACGATCGTGATGAGAAATTGCTTATCCACTGTTTTTAAGAAAGCCTTACTAGGTCTGCAACTCGATGGTACAATCAGCTCACTCGAAGCAAGATCCGCTCCTGGACGGACTTAGCTTGGGCCTTTTTAGAACACTATAAACACATGTCTGATATGGTACCCGACAAACTATCGTTGCAAAATATAGAGAAAAAGCTTCAAGCAGTATGCGCAGAAATGGAGAGATATGGATACCCAAGTGCAGCCACCTTTGACTGATAAATAAATGACAGTTCTCTTTATCAAAACTCTGAAGGTGTCGTACTATGAAAAGTTGATGGGTAATGCCACTAAGAATTTGCAGATATGGTCATATCTGGGGAGATGATTGAAAGAACTATTAAAAGCGAAAAAATGAAAAGTGGGGAACAAGCCACCCACAAGAAAACAACTTCTGCCAAGAAGAAAGAAGGGGAGGCTCATGCAGTTAGTTTCAATAACTGCACTTTTGCACCTCCAGCACCCTATATACCTTACCCAACCTATAATCCATACTACCCAACCATAAACAACCTTACTCAAAACCCTATTCCTTACACAGCCATACCACAACAAGTGTACCCGACTTGCATATCTCCTCAAATAGCCATTCCACCAAACACTACACCAAACGCTTAGAACACCACCCAAAATGACCAGAAGCCTGTGAGGATAATCAAAAACCTCAATATAACCCTATCTCTACCACTTACAGCGAGTTATACCCAAAGCTTCTGCAGGGGCAACTCGTCGCACCTGTCTATCTCCAACCTTTAAAACATCCATATCCCATGTGGTACGATTCCAACGCTCATTACGCATACCACGCCGGGATTGAAGGGCATTCAACTGAGAATTGCACTGCTTTCAAGCGCAATGTCCAGAGCCTTATTGATGCGGGAATTATCAAATTTGGACCAGGAAATGGGCCTAATGTTCGAGTAACCCTTTGCCTAATCAAAAAGAGGCTAAGGTTAACGCAATAATGTCAGGAGAGTTTGAGTAGGTAAAGAGGGATGTTAGAAATGTAAAGACGTCAATGATCAGAATCTGGTTAGAGATGGTCAAGGAAGGGTTGATTCAATCAAAATCAGATGTGAGGAAGATAACTAACCAGTCAGAGGGTTTTTGCCAATATCATGAGTGTAAGGGGCATGCCATTCAGGATTGCGAAGAGTTTTTAGCAAAGATTCAAATGATGAAGGATATGGGCAAGGCCCAATTTTCTGAAAAGGCAGAAGATCCTGAAGTAAGTACGAATAAAGCCAGTTATGGGCTGGATAGACCTCTGGTCATATATTATGACGAGCCAGAGGTAAAGGCTATTCTAGTGGTCGAGGGACCCGCTCTAAAATTGATCATAGAATTGCCATCCCCTTTTCCTTATAAGGAGGACAAGATGATTCCGTGGAGCTATGAATGCAGTATGGCGATGCCGGGATCCTCGAATCATCAGACAGATGCCGTGGATGTAACTGGAGTGGGTCATATGACCTAAAGTGGTAGATGCTATGTCCCAGGAACAATTGAACAAAGCCAAATAAGAAAAACAGGAGGACCTGATAAAGAGAAAAGGATAGTGGAACCAGACCATATAGAGGTAGAATAGTCTAGGGAAGTGGAGAAGGATTCGTCCCCAGTTAATAAAAGAAAAGAGTCGGTGAATGAGAAAAAAGCCTGCGAATTCTTAAAATTCATCAAACACAGTGAATACAGTAGAACAATTTCACCGCCAACCAACAAGGATTTTAGTTCTTTCACTGCTGTTAAACTCAAAGCCACACTGAAATGCTTTACTGAGAATTTTGAACCAAACTTATATGGCTAACAACATATCGATAGAGAAATTAGACCGACTGGTGGGGAATATCACAGTGGATGACTATATCTCTTTCAGTTATGATAAGATACCACCAAATGGTATAAGATCTACCAAAGCACTTCATATAACCATTACCTGCAAGGGACACATTCTGCCACGAGTGCTTATCGAAATAGGTCCTATTTGAACGTGATGCCATTGGCAACCTTGTCAAAACTGCCAATTGATATGTCATACATGCTGCCAAGTAATACTATTATCAAAGCCTTTGATGGCACTCACCGAGAGGTGATGGGAAACATTGAAATCCCGCTTTAGATAGGTCCCTCTACTTTTGAGGCCAAATTCCAAGTGATAGACATCAGCCCATCTTATAATTATTTGCTGGGAAGGTCGTGGATTCACTCTGCAGGGGCTGTGCCGTCATCTCTCCATCAAAAGCTAAAATTTGTGATGGAAGGATGTCTAGTCAGTGTGTCAGGAGAAAAAGATATTATAGCTTCTGCATCCACCGATTCCCTTTCTATAGAAGTGAATGAAGATGTCGTAGAGTGCTCTTTCAAATCATTGGAATTTGTCAATGCTGTATTCATCACCGAAGGATATAAAATTCTAGAGCTAATGTTGTCCAAGAGTACCAAGTTAGGGGTGAATACGACCGTGTGAAAAGGCTACCGTACAGGAAAAGGATTAGGAAAATACCTTTAAGGAATGGCTAGAGCAATAGAAGTGGCCAGAAAGAAAGATTGATTCAGTCTTGAGTACCTCCCTGACACCCATGACAAAAGAAGACAAGTTGAGAAGAACAGAAAAAATATGATGGCCCGACTTTTAGGTGTGGATATGGAATGTGAGACCATGAGTTTTCCTCCAATCATTAACATTTTTCGCTTAGCAAGTTTCAAATTTGGTGAAAAGAATTCTGATGATGTGATGATCATGTTGAAACAAGCATTCGAGAAATTCTATGTGGGTGAGGATAAATAGGTGCAGGAAATGATGATCGGCATGGCCGAAATAGATGAGCCGGGGAATGAAAACACCAGTTGGATAGTGCCCCCATGCCCTCCGGGTTATGAGTTGACAAATTGGAGTGTGATTGAACTTTCTTTAGTTTTTAGGTCTACTCCAGAGTAATGCTCTGAATCAATCTTAATTGCCTCTGCCCAAGGGCATTAAAAATCCTTTTGTATGGGCTTATGTTTAAGACTTTTCATTCAATAAATGACAATCACGATGCATTTTCTTCATATTGATGAATCCATATTCTTTCATTTTTCATTCTTTCATTATTATTTCCCATTTTCCTTCATGGACACTTTCTCAGGGTACAATCAGATTAAGATGGCACCAGAGGATATGGAGAAAACCACATTTGTGATGATGTAGGGAACTTTTTGCTACAAAGTGATGCCTTTCGGATTGAAGAACGCCGGGGCAACATACCAAAGAGCCATGGTGACTTTGTTCCATGACATTATGCATAAAGGAATCGAAGTTTATGTCGATGATATGATCGCAAAGTCGCAAGGAGGGGACGAACATATTGCGAATCTTAAGAAACTTTTTGAAAGGTTGAGAAAGTTCCAACTTAAACTGAACCCAACAAGGTGTACTTTTGGGGTCACAGGAAAGCTACTGGGCTTCGTTGTTAGCAAGAAAGGGATTGAAATTGATCCAGATAAAGTGAAAGCTATTCAGAACTTGCCTCCACCTCGTACTTAGAAGGAAGTAAGAAGTTTTTGGGTAGACTGAATTATATCGCTCGATTTATCTCTCAACTGATCGATAATCGTGACCCGATATTCAAGCTACTCCAAAAATGTGATCTGGGGGAATAGGATGAAGGATGCCAGATAGCCTTTGATAAGGTCAAGCATTATCTATCAAACCCGCCAATACTAATGCCACCTGTCCCAAGAAAGTCACTGATATTGTATTTGTCAGTATTCAAAAAGTCCATGGGATGTGTTCTCTGGACCCACATTTGTTGTTCTCTGGATTAAAGTGCAGACCTTGAAATTGGTTTTCTTAAAATGTTTTAATTAATTTTAAAATGTTTCAGTTAAAATTGATTTTAATAGGTGACCAATCACAGGTAGCCAAAAAAGATTGGTGGCGACTCAATTTCTTTTTTTCGAGGTCGTTTTCAAACCCTCAACCTAAATTTCAAGAGGAATTAAGTTGTCTTTTCCTCTTCTTTTCCCCACACTTATTTTCTTTTTTAAAACGTCCTCTGACGGTCAAGAGGATCGTTACGACAGCCTTCACATGGTCTTCACATGGCCTTGGCCAATGATCTCTCATCCTTGCAATTAAAATGCCTCCTATTGGCCAAAAATGCCACATAGGCAAGTGGTGGAGAATCTTGTCCTTTCTTTAAAAATGTCACCTTTCTACTTCATCTTGGCCATTGGATCAAGTTTGATCAACCTGTTCCATCCCTCTCTCTATGCTGGCCGAAAATGGCCTGGAGTATTCCAGGCCATTCCTCTTTTTTAATTGCAAATAGGTCATTTTCTCGATTTTTCGATAAAATTGCATTTCGGCCCCCTAAACTTGATCTATTTCCAATATAAAACTCAGTTCTTCAGGTTTTCATAATTTTTCAAGCTTGTTTTCCATTTTTTTCCGGATTATTCTCCAGAATTGCGGTTTAGTACCCCCAAACTTTGCCTATTTTATTTCAGCCCCATTTTTGGATTTTTCTATTCCAATCAATCCTATCCAATACAAATCTCAGTTCTGGAAGTTTTCATAATTTTCTGAGCTTGTTTTCCATTTTTCCCTGATTTTTCTCTAAAATTGCGGATTAGTCCCTTGAATTTAGTCTATTTGCATTTCGGCCCCAATTTCAGGTTTTTTCCTTCTAATTTTGTTTTCAATCCTAAAACTTAATTCTAGAAACTTTCGAACTTTTCTGAGCTCAGATTCTATTTTTTTCGGATTTTCCAAAATTATCCTTTAACCCCTGAAACCTCTGTTTTACTCGAATTGGGCCAATTTTTTGGATTTTCTTTTTCCATCACCTTTGTCACATATTGAATTGGAGTCGATCCTATTTTTCCCAATTTTTATATCCGAATTCCTTTCCAATTTTGTTTTTCCTTTTTTCATCAAAATTGAGAATTTTCTCGATTTTTCATTTTTTTTCTTCCATTTGAATCTTCCTTTATATCCACTTCAAATTAGGACTTGGGGTACCTTTATTTATTGCTTATTTATCAACTAGGGATTTCAATTTTATCGAATTGGACCATCTCCTTAGTTTTGCCCAAATTTATGATTTTTCAATTTATTTATCAAATCTTTATTTTTCTTTTTCTCTTCAAATTGATTCCTCCTTCAATTCTACTTCAAATTGGACCTTTATATACCTTTATTTGTTGATCTTATTCCATTTTGAACCTTCAATTTTGTCCAATTTGATCATCTATTTACTTTTCCCCAAATTTGCAAAATTTTCAATTTTTTCCCGAAATGGCAATTTTTGATTTTGTCCGATTCTTCTTCCAATTGATTTCTCTTAGTGAAATTGAACCTTGAGATACCTCTTTTTATTGATTATCCTTCAAATTGAGGTTTCAATTTCATCCAATTTGATCGTTTATGCATTTTTCCCCAAATTTGCAAATTCCATGCTCTTTCCTACATTAAAATTTGCAATTTGTCTTTCCACCTTCAATTTTTCTCTCTATCTTCAATTATAGATCTCCGATTATCAAGATTCCTTCACCATTATTCAATTTACCTTCAAATCTTGATTTTTCCTAAAAGTTTGCTTTTTTAGTGGTTGACTTTTCGGGGTTAACTTTTTCTGAGTTGATTTTTTTCTGTTGACTTTTCTGTGTTGATCTTCGAATCAAAGTCTTGGAGACCCAATTGTGGAATGAGGGGAGATTCTTTGCATTCTGGGAAATTGAAGGAAGAACTTACCTTGTTTAAGGGGCCCCAAAATTAGGTGTCTACAACAGAAACATTTTTTTATTTGAAGAAAAAATGCATTGTGAAAATATTGCCCAAAATCAACAACTCCAACTTTTACAACATTGTTTTTTCCAACTAGTTTGAAAAATAGATTTTGGCTATGGACCATTGGTTGATCCTAACCAAAATCATGCTGGAAATGAGTTGAAAACATGATTTTACAACAAGCAAAAATGATTGGCTCAAGGCTAGCCCCTTGGATGTAAATCCGGCTATAACCATCACTTGGTAAAAATCAAGATCATCAAGCCCAAAATCATTTTTTCCAAGAGAAGTAAGCAATATAAATCACACAATTAGCAAGATATATATATATATAAATGACAATGTACAAGCAAGAAAATGTAAACAAACAAGAGAAAACAAGATTGGCTCAAGGCTAGCCCCTTGATGCTAGATCCGGCTATAGCCATCACTTGGTAAAAAACCAAGATCATCAAGCTTAAAAACCTTTTTTTATCATTTTTTTCAAGGAAACTAAAAGAAGAACATCTATCCTACCACAATAGAACATCCCACATCAAATAGGCAAGCAAGAAAACAAAGTAATCACAAGCACAATGAAGCTATTAGTTCCGGTCATGATAGAAAAATTGGGGGAAAACATTGTCGCAACCACTCTTTAAAGGGGTCCAAAAAATCTGCCCCCTTCGTGAGGACAATCGACCTTCGTTTAAGAAGTGTGACATTGGGGGAAAATAGAGGAAAAGACAAATTATTTCCTCTAAATTAAAGGTTGAGGGTATGAAAACGATCTCGAAAAAGAAATGGAGTCGCCACCAATTTTTTTGGCTAGGTGTGATTGGCCACCTATTAAAACCAGTTTTTATAAAATATTTTTAAATTAATTAAAACATTTTAAAAACCAAATTTGAAGTCTGCGCTTTGAGCCAGAGAAAATAAGTGCGGGTTCGGGAGTCGGTTACGTGTGGGGAAGGATTAGCACCCCCACAACGCCCGTATAAAACGGTACCTTATTAATCGTGTGTTATCTCGAGTCTCGATAAATATCTGTTTTAAATTTGGTGTTTTAAAATAATTCCCTTAAAAATATTCATATTTTATTTGAAAATGATCCAAAATTTATTAGTTTAAAATTTCTCATATTTTTCGTCAAACTCGGTAAAAACATGGAATTTTTCCTTGTTTTTGAAATTCTCCGAATCACCCTCATTTTTTGGAAAAGGTATTCCGTCATTAATGATAATTGATGATATTCTCTCCGGCAGACCCAGCAGAGAACTCATGAATTATTTTAACTCGGGAATAACTTTGCTTTAAAAATCTTTAATAATTTTTTATGCATTTTAAAATCATAAAAAATGATCATGAATACGCAAAAAATATTACTAAGATAAAGATTAAAGAAACATGCATATTTATCATGGCATGACAAACATTTTATTATGACATGGCATGCTTGACATGGCAAAAATCTAAATGACATGGCATAAAGAAAGAATGATATGGCATATGAGTTAATGACATGGCATAATATAAATGACATGGCACATGAGTAATGTCATGGCGTATGAATGAATGATATGACTTGCTTGACATGGAAAAATCCAAATGACATGGCACATGAATGAATGACATAGCATGTGAATGAGTGAAACAGCATCATCTAAATGATATGGCATATTTATGACATGGCATATTCTAAATGATATGGCATGTGTATGAATGACATGGCATGCTTGACATGGGATAATCTAAATGATATGGCATGTGTATATATGACATGGCATACTTGACACGGCAAATTCTAAATGACATAGCATATGAATGAATGACATGGCAAAATCACAAAATGACATCATCATAAGATATTTATAATCACAGGCACACATCATTATTTTGAAATGGATCCTTCATGTGAGGAATCACATAAATAGCATATGTCGGAGAATATTACCGTGCTCCCCGGCAAAGCTTGGAAAATATTTTTTTCATATGATATTTATATGATTCTGAATAAAACAAAATCCATGCCTTGAGATATGATAACCACGTGCGTTGAATAATTTCCTAACCTCCTGGCAAACCCGACAAAGATTAGGAATTAATTCTCGCCAAATATTTAGGAAACCGAGAAGCACGTTTTTATGCCAAATTAAGTAAAAACATTTTTTTAAAATGCAATGCATGAAGATGTATTTCTTCCTTGAAGTAAGGACATCCGTATACCTAAAAAGGTATCTGACTACCTTTGGAAGAAACTTAAATTGGATTTTCAAAACTGAATGACTTTGGGGCCAGGATTAAAAAAAAAAAAAATTGGAATTTTTGGAGCAAAAGAATACCTTGGCTGAACCCTCCTAAAGCAATCTCTAGTTCCTCCTATTTTTTTAACCCGGGTTGACTTCCCATGACCCGATTTTTATAAAATCAATTTTTATCCTTGAGATAACATGGAAAACAACCTAAAGCAGTAGCTAATGACTCAAATCAGCACCTCCCTTTTAAAAATGAAAATAAAAATATTATTGATTCTGAAAAACTCATTTTTGACTCCCATAACCAGTTTTGAAAAACTACTTTTTTACCCTTTGTAAAATATTCAAACATTTCTAGAAAAATCAGTATATACTTGAAACATGATGGTCTTTATGGGAAAAAATTAGTTTAATTTTTGGACTAGAGATGCCTTGACTGATTTTTCTCTAAAGTCAGAACAATAAACTAAAAACTGTTTTATCGAAAACCATTTTCCAACCTTGATAAAAAAAAATCTAAAAATCTTGGAAAAATACCAGGGCATCTTCTAAAGATCTACTACATGTGGTTAAAAAATCCTTCTATTTTGACAAAAAGAACTTAGTAAAAAAAATGCTCAAAGTCATAATATCCAACTTAAACTATCACTTTTTCAACTAGTAAATACAAGGGATTTTTGGCTAGAGATCATTGGTTGGCCTTAGCCAAAAAACTTAGTTGAAAATGGTATGAAATGCATGATTTTACAGCCAACAAACATATGACAATGAATCAATCATGAGTTAAGAATATAAACAAGCAAGAAAAACAAAACAAGGTTGGCTCAATGGTTGGTTCCTTGGACATAGTCCCACCTAACCAAAATCACTTGATTAAAATCAAGATCATCAAGCTTCTCAAACCTTTTATTTGATTTTAAAAAAAAAATAATAATAAAAGGGGAAAACCTGTCCTACCAAAACGGTGAAGCCCACAATCAACAAGCAAGCAAGAAAATCAAGCAAAAACAAGTACAATAAGGCCCCCTAGGTTTCGACTAAAGCATGAAATGTGTAAAAAAAATTTCAACTTGGTTATTTGTAAAGAATAAAGATTAAAGGAAGGAAAATATTTAGAAATTTATTTTGAAAAACCTTTTATTCAACAAAGAAAGTTAACAAATCACATGGAAAAAGAGAAGAAAAAGAACATGATATCAAAGAAAATAATTGAAGAAGAATAGAGGAAATAGCTACCTAGCAATTGTTTTCCAAAATCAAGCTCTCCAATTTCTCCTCCTCTCTTTTTCTTTTTCTCCCTTTTTCTTCTCAAGAGTCTAGTGAAATGCCTTTGAAAAAAATGAATCCTCTCCCTCTAGATGCCTTGGTCGGCCACCCCTTGAATATGAGAGTGTGTATATATTTTTTTTAGCCTTTGTCATGCTTTGCATGCTCTCCCAACATCCTTGCCACATGGCTAATTTTTGTCCTCTCCTTGCATGATGCTTTCCATAAATTAAGGGTTCTTGTCTCCTATTCGCATGATGCTTCCCTTAAATTAAGGGTTTTATAACATCTCATTGGCCAACAATGCCACCTAGATTGTTCTTGTCTCCTATCTCTACAAAATATCTAAACCACTTGTCATGATCATATGGCTTACTATTAAAATATCTTCCTAGGTGGCATTTTTAATCCTATTTGGCATCATCTCATAGCCTTCGCATACTCTTCACATGGCCTTCACATGGCTTTGCAATTTGGAGGCCTCTTATTGGCTAAAAAATACCATGTAGGCAAGTAGTGGAGAATCTTATCCTTTCTTAAAAATGTCATCTTGCTATTCAATCTTAGCCATTTGATTCAAGATGATCACACCTCCTCTTCTACTCAATGGGCTGGCTGAAAATGACTTGGAATTTTCTAGGCCATTCTTCTATTTTTTTTTTTTTTTTGCAAAATGGCATTTTTCGATTTTTTGGGTAAAATTGCATTTTGGCCTCCAAAATTAATTTAATTGCAAAATGGACCCCAATTTTGAATTTTTTTCCAATCTATCCCATCCAATATAAAACTCAGTTCTGGAGGTTTTCATATTTTTTCGAGTTCAGATTCTATTTTTCCCGGATTTTCTCTAAAGTTTTGGTTCAGTGCCTCCCAAACTTTATTTTTTTCCATTTAAGCTCTGATTTTAGATTTTTCTTCTCCAATCCCTTCCATAAAATATAAAACTCAGTTCTGAAAGTTTTCAAAATTTTTCGAGCTCGTTTTCTATTTTTTTTGGATTTTCCTCTTGGAATTTCGGATTAGTGCACCCGAACTTTGTCTTTTTCCATTTGAGCCCCTGTTTCAAATTTTTCTTCTCCAATCCCTTCCATAAAATATAAAATTCAGTTCAGGAACTTTTCATAATTTTTCGAGCTCGTTTTCTAATTTTCCCAGATTTTTCTCTTGGAATTTCATATTAGTTAACCCGAACATTGTCTTTTTCCATTTGAGCTCGAATTCCGGATTTTTCTTCTCCAATGCCTTTCATAAAATATAAAACTCAATTCTGGAAGTTTTCATAATTGTTCGAGCTCGGACTCTATTTTTTTTTTTTGATTTTCCAAAACTGTCATTTAACCCCCGAAACCTCGGTTTTACTCGAAATGGACCCAATTTCTGGATTATTTTTCCACTGCTTTTTTCATATATTGAATTGGATTTGGTCCGAAAATGCCCAATTTTTACATCCGAATACCTCTTCGATTTAGTTTTCCCCTTTTCCTCAATATTGAGAATTTTTTCGTTTTTCCATTTCTCCTCCAGTCGGCTCTTCCTTGGGATCCTCTTCAAATTGGGACTTGGGATATTTTTATTTATATATCCTTTATCAACTGCGGCTTCAATTTTACCGAATCGGGCAATCTCTGTAGTTTTCCCCAAATTTGTGGTTTTCTTATTTATTTCATTAAATCCTAATTTTCCTTTTTCTCTTCAAACCATATCTTCCTTCAACTCTGCTTCAAAATTGGACCTTCCAATATCCATATTTATTGATCTTATTCCATTTGGAACCTCCAATTTCGTCCAATTTGATCGTCTTTTCCCTAAATTTGCAAAATTAGGCATTTCCTACACTGAATTTTTGTAATCTGTCTTCCGGACGCTCTATCTTTCGTTGTAGACCTCCAATTATCAAAATTGCTTCACCATTGTCCAATTCAACTTTGAATCTTGATTTTGACTGAGAGTTGACTTTTTTAGAGGTTGACTTTTCGAAGTAGACTATTTTGAAGTTGACTTTTTTTGGGTTGACTTTTCGTGTTGACATCTGAATCAAAGTCTTGGGGACCCATCTGTGGAATGGTGGAAGTTTCTTTTCATTCTGGGAAGTTGAAAGGAAGAAACACCTTGTTTAGGGGTCTGGACAAAATTAGGTCTCTACAGCTGCTTCTCTTTGACTATTGTTAAGAATCAGGAATCAAGCAAAGATAAAATAGACAATAATTTTGTTCGGTTAGTGAAAACACATGTGAAGGATAGAAAAGAGAATTTTCATCATTTTTATTCATTTTTATTGATTTTTTCATTTTTTCAAACTGTAAATAAAAAGATTTGTCCTTAAATTGAGTTCCTTGACTAATCAAGGCTCGACCCGTCTTAAGGAAATGAGTTCGATTTGCAAGAGAAGAAAATACCTCGACCAAGATCCCGGGGCCTTACCTCATCTTGGTGAAGCTTTGCCTAAAACAATAAGTTTTGTCCTTAAATTGAGTTCCCTAACTAATCAAGGCTCAACCCGTCTTAAGGAAACGAGTTCGATTTTTGAGATAAAAAAATACCTCGGCAGAGATCCTGGGGCCTTACCTCAACTTGGTGAAGCTTTGTCTAAAACAATGAGATTTGTCCTTAAATTGAGTTCCTTGACTAATCAAGGCCCGACCCGTCTTAAGAAAACGAGTTCGATTTCTTTAAAACTTGGATGTCTTGTTCAAGAAATCTGGTTGTCTTGTCTAGTAAAATTTTGGATGTCTTGTCTGAAAATTTTGGATGTCTTGTCCAAGAAATCCGGTTGTCTTGTCCAAAAAAATTTGGATGTCTTATCCGAGAAATCTGGTTATCTTGTCCGAGAAATCTGGTTGTCTTGTCCATAAAATATTGGATGTCTTGTCCAAGAAATCTAGTTGTCTTGTCTAGGAAAATTTGGATGTCTTGTCCGAGAAATCTGGTTGTCTTATCCAGAAAAATTTGGATGTCTTGTCCGAGAAATATGGTTGTCTTGTCCAGAAAAAATTGGATAAAGTGCTTACTTCCTTTTCTGCCAGCTATGTTGGACTTAAGAAAGAAAACTTTCCATGGTTCTTGCAATGTTAGTCAAATGCAGTGATGTCGATGACAGGTTTTGCAAATGTTTGTAAGATGCATGTTCCCTAGGGATGAATGCAGTTACGTGATTGAGTTATGATTTCATTGAGGTTCACGAATCTTTTTAACTCCATTGTTTGCTCTTTTTGATGAGCTTTTCATCATTATGGATTCGTTGAGACTCACAAATTTCCTGACTCTATGCCGGTGTCTTCAACCTATCCATGATTTGCCCTACTTGATGGGTTTTTCTCCATGGTTTCACCGTGATCCACAAGTTTTTTGACTCTGTGACAGTGCCTCTAACCTATCCCTGATTCGTGAGTTTCTCCAAATTTTAGTGGTTTCCAATCCTCTTCTAAAATTTAAATGTACTCCACAGTAATGTAAAGAAATCCTTTAAAGATTTTTTTATGTTTACTAATCATCATTCAATTTGATAACATTCAAAATGCGTCACAACATATATGAAAGATGGTGGAATAGCCATATGCCATGAAAGGGCCAATAAAAGTTCATTGCAAAAAGGTTTAGATAACAAAGACTAATATCAAGGAAAGAAATGTAAAGGGAAAGGTATAGATGCCCCATATGTGGAATATCCTGGACCCTTCCTACCTTAGTTCCTCTGAAATATGTTTTGAGCGAGCCACTTGCTTGGGTGACTTCTCGGCTTTCGCTGTTACTTCAGACTGAGCTTTACCCCTTTCTTTGAATTCCTGATACTTTCTCCCCCTTTTCACTAAGCATTGATTCAATCTTTGATCAGTATTTGGGCCGCCTTTTGCGGGTTTTCAACCCAAGCATCCCCCGTTCGGTTTTAAGTTGCCTTTTTCGAGTTTTCGGCTTAAACCTCTCCTTTTACATTATATTTTCAATTTTTTTGTGTGTTCTAGCATGCATCTGAGAATTCTAAATGCTTCCATGGTTCAAATGACAATTCAAAAGATGGGATGAAATCTGAGAAAAACCCTTCAATTCAAATACCCATGCTTGATCAAAATGGACTTTAAAAGCACGTAATGTAGGCCAAGGTTTGGGTTTAGAAAGAAAGGATAAATAGGCCCAAAATGTGTTTAAGGGTGATTAGATCAAGGATCATTTCATGAGGAGAATTCATTTTTGAAACATTTGTCCCTTTTTGGACTTTTCTCCTTTTTTGATTTTTGTTTCTTTTCATTCTTGGCTTTCATTTGCCATTATTTTTTCACACTTTTTTGTGTTTCTGCTTTTTCTTCTTTTTTGTTTTTGATGGCTTATTTCACCATGAATTTTTTGAAGGAGATCTTCCATCGCATTTGCCCCCCAGTGTAGAGGGTGATCCTTGATTAGGGTTCAAAGAAAGAAAGAATTCCTAAGGCTCAAAGAGGGTAACTAAGGATAATTTCTTCTTAGTGAAAGGAATATGAAAAATGGCCATTTCTCATATCAAGCGTGAATATTCTCATTGAAAAGCAATCCTCAGGGGAAATAGATAAATAGAATTTTCATTTTTGCACTTGGAATCATTCGAATTCTCATATGTACAGTATCACATTTTTTTTCTTTTTTTTTTCTTCAATTCATCGGTGATCACGAGATTTCTCAAGTCATCACCGTCCATCCGAGTTAAGATCAATGCTTCTCCAGAGAAAGCTATTTTCACCATATAGGGTCCTTCCCAATTCGGAGCCCATTTTTCGCCAGGATCTTTCACAATAGGGAGAACTTTCCTCAATACCAACTCTCCCTCTTGAAACTGCATGGGGCGAACCTTTTTGTTGTAGGCTCGAATCAGCTTTTTCTAATACATCTGCCTATGGCAAATTGCCTTCAGTCTTTTCTCCTCGTTGAGATTCAGCTGTTCATAGCAAGCTCTAACCCATTCTGCCTCTTCTAGGCCAACTTCCATAAAAACACGAAGTGAAGGGATTTCAACCTGAATAGGCAACACTGCCTCCATCCCGTATACCAACGAAAATGGCATGGCACCCATAGATGTACGAACTGAGGTACGATATGCGTGGAGAGCAAAAGGCAAGATCTCATGCCAATCTTTGTACACATCAGTCATTTTTTTTAACAATCTTTTTGATATTCTTATTGGATGCTTCTACTGCCCCATTCATTTTCAGATGATAAGGTGCCAAATTATGATGTTTTATTTTGAACTGGGTACATATTTCCCTCATCATCTTATTATTCAGGTTGAGAGCATTGTCTAAAATTATTCTTTTCGAGAGTCCATGTCGGCACAAAATATCTTTCTTAATGAATCTGCACACCACTGACTTCATTACATTGGCATAAGAAGCGACTTTTACATGCTTTGTGAAGTAATCTACGGCCACAAGGATAAAACGATGCCCGTTTGAAGCTTTCGGGGTAATGGGCCCGATCATATCCATTCCCCATATCGAAAATGGCGACGAAACCGTCATGACATGCAGTGGCGATGGAGGCACATGAATCTTGTTTGCATATATCTGGAATTTATGGCACTTCCGGGAATAATTGATGCAATCCCCTTCCATTGTTAGCCAATAGTATCCTGCCCTCATAATCTATTTAGCCAGCATTTGGCCATTGGCGTGAGTGTCGCATGTCCCTTCGTGGACCTCTTCGAGGATTCTCTGAGCTTAAGCGAAATGACACACCTCAACAGAACCTGGTCTTTCTCTTTCTTGTAAAGGATTTCACCGTCTAAGATAAAAATCATCGCCATTCTTCTCAGGGTTCTCTTGTCATTTTCTGTTGCTTATTCAGGGTATTGTTGACTCTTGATATATTGCAAGATGTCGTAATACCAAGGGTGCCAATCTGCGTCTTTTTCGATACTCAAGCAGTGGGTAGGAGACTCATATATGCTCATTTTGATTGGCACAACTTCGGCCCCTTCATTCACTTTAAACATTGATGATAAAGTGGCTAAAGCATGTAAGACCCTCGTAAGTACGAGATCAATTTGAGAAAATTATAACATGCGGATGGCTCGAGGTTAAACTTTGAAATTCCTATAGAAAGGATGGGTACCATGTGGTACACATGTTGTATGATAAATTGTAGAGTTGGAGGTTTAATCAAGTGATTAAGTGATTTAACCCCAAATTGACTAAAAGTCGAGATAGGGTAAAGTCCGTAAAATGTGATAATTTAACTTCAAATAGTGTTGATATGCGATATAACATTATTTGGGAGTGTTAGAACATGAATCGGTAGAAAAAATTGGTAAAATGTGAACCAAGGATATTTTGGTCATTCTACCCAAAATTTTGTTTTTAGTTCGTAAATGGTACCAATGGACTAAGTGATCATATAGGATCATAATATGATGTTTAGATCAAAAATTGGACATTAAAATCAAATTCGATAGCTAAAATTGTCTAATTCGTCATTTAGCGACGCTGGCGTAAATTACCGTAAAAACATGGTTCGAATTTTTTCAGAACTGATCCGAACACATGGACATATGTTATAACATATTAGGATTATGTATATGACAAGAAAAATCAAAAACAGAGTTGAAACAGGATACGTCCTTAAGTAACCTAAAGGAATGAAAATCGAGAACTGACCGCGGGAAGGTCCGAAAAAGGTTTTAAATGGATCAATGGATTAATATAGACATAAAATGATGTTAGCAAGATACTGGCGAAATTGAAACAAAAATCGGAGCTAAAACCAAAAAAGTCAAAATGTTGACCTGTTGGTGCTCCGAGGCTCGAATTTGGGTTCCAAAAAATCAAAAAATTACCTGAACATGTAGATCAATATATTATCATATTTGGACCATATCCATGTCAAGAACAGTGAAAAACCGACTTCCGAACATTAAAATTACATGCTGGCTCGCTAAGCTACTAAAAGACAAACAAGGGCAAAATGGTCATTTGACCATGGCTCACTAATTAAGTCTGAAAATCAGACTTCTTCCTCCCCCATTTTCACGTGAAAACCATAACAGAGAGAAAGAAAGAGGGGAAGCCATGGAAGCTTGCTTCCAAGCTTTCTCTCTCCTTCGTTTACTAGGCAAATCACCAAATTTTTCAAAGATTTCACAAACCCAAAGGTAACTTCATGTTCTAAGCTTGTTTTTTATGTTATATTTTGAAGATTTTGCATTTAACTATGAGAAACCATGTGGGCTAAAAACTGGTGGTGGTGAACCACCATGTTGCCACCATTTTTTTCGCCACGGGAGGTGTTCCTCCGCCTCCTCAAACCATAAATTAGTATCGGATAGCTTTGAATCAAAATTTAAAGACTAAGACAAGTTTGGCCGAAACCCTAGCTTGCCTATGAGATGGTGCCGCCACCTTCCTTGGTTGTTCGAGGCCACCGTTAGCTTTGCTGTCATCGTGTGAGCAACTTTCTAGTTGATTGTTGCTCCGAATTTTAATCCAAGCTAAGTGTAAAAATTTATTTGTAAAAAATTCTTAAGCTGAAAAGTTTTGGATAGCAGCAAACTATTATAAATAATGGGAATTTGAGTGTCCCGTAGTTGTAAAATATTTACAGAATATCCTGACGATGTCGTAGGTACCCATATCGTGGAGTTCGCTAGGGATCGCGACAAAGTCACGAAAGTGCCGCTTTAATACTCGAAACAACATAGTGAGTATTTAGGTTAATCTAGGAGGTGGTTGTTGTTTTATATGCATTGTTGATTGATATGGATATTGAAACATGAAAGATTGCTCGGATTATGAAAATGGTAAGTTTCGAACCTTATGCGGATCAAAGGCGTAAGTGTGGTATTAATATGGTTACATGAGGTAAGTGTTATGGAGTTTAATAATAATGAATGTGAGCGATTTGAAATGCTTGGATATGCTTAATTGAGATGTTGGGCAAGGTACGGATTATGGTTGTACTTGTCGGATTAAAGAAACAATAGTATGGAATTGTGTTTGAGGCATTATGGTTACTAATTTGTGAAATTGGTTGATGAATGATATTGTATAGGATGGTTGAGTATTTATGGATAGTTAGACATTGTAGATTAAATGCTATGCACACAAGTTGTTTGATAATATGTCTAAGTGAAATTGTAATGCTTGTAAACATAAGTAGAAATATGCTAGTGTAAAAGCTGTTAAGTAGCATATTATATAAATCATTTAATAAGATAAACAAATTTAATACATCATGCTATTGTTGTACGTACAAGGTGATGCCCGGGATGCTATTATTGTACGGACAGGGTGATGTTCGGGATGCTATTGTTGTACGGGCAGGGTGATGTCCGGGATGCTATTATTGTACGGACAGGGTGATGTCCGGGATGCTATTGTTGTACGGACAGGGTGATGTCCTAGATGCTATTTTTGTATGGACAGGGTGATGTCTGGGATGCTACTATTGTACGAACAAGGTGATGTCAGGGATGCTATTATTGTACGGACAAGGTGATGTATGGGATGCTATTGTTTTACGGACAGGATGATGTCAGGAATGCTATTGTGGTAGGGACAGGATGAGTCTGGGATGGTACGAATAGGATGAGTCTGGAATGATACGGACGGGATGAGTCCGGGATGATATGGACAAGATAGTTCGGGATGGCAAATATTATGGACTGGTATAAGTCTGGGATGTTTTGATGTTATAGTCATGATAAATTCCTAAATGATAATTATAGAGGTATACACGTAAAATCGAGTTTTAGATATTTTTGGCTATCGATTCTAGCTGGCCAATGGCCCATTTATATTCAGCGCTCAGCATAGAAGATTTCATATGGGACAAATAATTTTATATGTCCCGGAACAATTTTTAAATATTACTTTTTGGTTAATTAAACATACTTGATATGTCTTGTTTATGCTTTAATGGTTAAGAAATGAAGCATAAATCTTCCAAGTACTCTTCCTAGTTACCTTATGTTCACTGATTCTTTCGGCTCACTTCGTTTATTTTCATTCTTTTTTAGATCCTGGTAGACCCAGCTCTTCCCATATTTCGGATAGCTAGCTGCTCGTATACTTGTGGTAAGCAGATTGACCCAGGACGTGGTAAGCATTGGCGATGGTGGGATACGTTTTGCAGTCACTAGGGTATCATGGGTCCTATGCATTTTGTGTATGATGTATATGTACTTTATATTTTGTAAATTGATGTATCTAAGTTATGTATGATGTATAACAGCCACGGAGGCCTAGTATGATCTGGTGATGCTTATACCGTTATGATATAATATAAATGTATGTTTATATATAAGATATCATAAAGTTTGAGTCTGTTGTGGGTCATCTTGGTTACTCCCTATCGGATGTGTCCAAACTGAGATGTCATGTGTTGATGATTATTACATTGCAAATATTGATGATTGAGCGGTAAACCCCCATGTAGGGCGAGATTATGCCAAAATTTTGTTTGATTTGGTATCGTGGGTATATTCAGGCTTTGGATGCAGGGGCATACCTTGTCTCTGGCCGGTCAGATGCCCTGAATTTAGGGTGTGACAAAATATCTACCATTCGATTTTCTTCTCGGGGCAAGTAATTGAAATCCACTTCTTCGAACTCTCAATCAAGCTCAGTATAAGTTCTCGATATCGGATTAGCTTTGCATCCCGGGTTTCTTATTCTCCGCGCAGTTGGTATATCACCAGGGCTGAATCTTCGAAGACCTCTAGTGTATTGATCTTTCTTTCTATGGCGGTACGAAGGCCTATAGTACATGCTTCATATTCAGCGATATTGTTTGTACAATCGAAATCAAATCTGGCAGTGAAAGGATAATAATTTTCCTTAGGGGATATCAGCACTGCACCGATCCCGTGCGCCATAGCATTGGATGCTCCATCAAAATATATTTTCCAAGTTTTCTTCTCAGAAGAAGTACCATCTTCTTGCGAGACGCACATTAGGCCTTCATCAGGGAAATCAAAATCCAGAGGCTCGTAATCCTCCACTACTCGACTTGCTAGGAATTCGGCTAATGAGCTACCCTTTATAGCCTTTTGGCTCACATACACAATATCATATTCGGAAAGCAACACTTGCCATCTCACTATTCTTCCTGAAAATGAAGGCACCTCAAACACATATTTGAGGGGATCTAACTTTGCAATCAGCCACGTTGTGTGATACAGTATGTATTGTCTGAGCCTTCAGGTAGTCCAGGCTAAGGCACAACAAAGCCTTTCTATCAATGAATACTTCAACTCGTACTCAGTGAACTTCTTGTTGAGATAGTAGATGGCTTGTTCTTTCTTTCAGGGTTCATCATGTTGCCCCAACACATATCCCATGGACTTTTCGAATACTGACAAATACAATATCAGAGGCTTCCCTGGGATGGTGGCATTAGTATCAGTTGGGTTTGAGAAATAATGCTTGACCTTAACAAAGGCTACCTCGAATCCTTCATCCCATTCCCCTGGATCACGTTTTCAGAGTAGCTTGAATATCAGGTCACACTTATCGGTCAGTTGAGAGATAAACCGAGCGATATAATTCAGCCTACCCAAGAAGCTTCTTACTTCCTTCTGAGTATGAGGTGGAGGCAAGTTCTGAATAGCTTTCACTTTATCTAGATCAATTTCAATCCTTTTCTTGCTAACAACAAAACCCAGTAGCTTTCACGAAGTGACTCCAAAAGTACACTTTGTCAGGTTGAGTTTAAGTTGGAATTTTCTCAACCTTTCAAAAATCTTTTTAATATTCGTGATATGTTCGTCCTCTCCTTGCGACTTTGCGATCATATCATCGACATAGACTTCGATTCATTTGTGCATCATGTCATGGAAAAAAGTTACCATGGCTCTTTGGTATGTTGCCCCGACGTTGTTCAATCCTAAAGGCATCACTTTATAGCAAAGGTTCCCCACATCGTCACGAATATGGTTTTCTCCATATCCTTCGGTGCCATCTTAATCTGATTGTACCCTAAGAACCAGTCCATGAAGGAAAACACTAAAATCTTTGCGGTATTATCGACTAGAGTATCAATGTGAGGCAACGGGAAATTATCTTTAGGGCTTGCCCTATTCAGATCCCGGTAATCAACACACATCCGTACTTTTCTGTCTTTCTTCGAAACTGGGACAATGTTTGATACCCACTTCGGGTATTTTGCCACTTTCAAGAACCCGGCATCGAATTGCTTTTTCACTTCTTCCTTTACTTTTAACAATATTTCGGGCCTCATTCTTCTCAACTTCTGCTGAATTGGCTTACACTATGGTTTTAATGGGAGCTTGTGAACCACGATAGCAGGGTCCAACCAGGCATGTCTTGGTATGACCATGCAAACACATCCGTGTATTCCCGGAGTAGAATTATCAATTCTTGCTTTATCAGTGGTGAAATGACAGTCCCAATCTTGACTTCTTTTATTTCTTCCCCATTCCCCAAATTTATCACTTCTAAATGCTCTTTGTGAGGCAATACTTGTTTTTCCTCTTGTTCTATTATTCTCAACAGATCCAAAGTCAAATCACAATCCTCGACATCTTCGTTAGCATCGAAATCACCCGCACAAATGGGTTTTTCAAATTCAATTTCAAAATTATTGACTGTACAGTCCTCATATTCCTTATCCGGGCATCTATAAATAGGTGGGGGAGGAAACAATATAGGAAGGCCTATAGGCTAAATTAATGAAAGAATGAAAAATGAAAGAATGCAGACACATCAATATGAAGAAAATTCATCGTGATTGTCATTTATTGAATGAAAAGTCTTAAACATAAGCCCATACAAGAGGATTCTGAATGCCCTTGGGCAGAGGCAATTAAGATTGATTCAGAGCATTACACTAGAGTAGACCTAAAAACTAAAGGAAGTTCAGTCACGCTCAAACTTTTCAAGTCGTAACCCGAGGACATGGGTGCACCATCCAACTTGTGCTTTCATTCCCCGACTTATCTATTTCGGTTATGTCGATCATCATTTCGTGTGATGGTTTATCTTCAACCCTGTAGAATTTCTCGAATGCTTGTTCCAACATGACCATCACATTATCGAAATTCTTATCACCAAACTCGAAACCTACTGAGCGAAAAATGTGAAGGATTGGAGGGAAAGTCATGGGCTCCCATTCCATATCCATACCTGAAAGTTGGGCCATCCTCCTCTTTCTGTTCTATTCAACTTGTCTTCTTTTCTCATGTTCTTTCGAGAGGTATCCAAGACAGAATTGGTCTTTCTTTCTGGCCACTTCTATCGTTTTGGCCATTCTTTGGAGATATTTTCCTAGTCCTTTTCCTGTACGGTAGCTTTTTCCAACTGTCATCTTCATCCCTAACCTCGTACTCTTGGATAATCTCGATTCTAGAATTTTACATCCCTCGATGATGAACACAGCGTTGAACGAGCACTCTACGATGTCCTCATTCACTTCTATATAAGGGGAATCGGTGGATGAGGAAGCTATAATATCTTCTTCTCCTAACACACTGACTAGGCGTCCTTCCATCATAAATTTCAGTTTTTGATGGAGAGATGACGGCACAGCCCCGACATAGTGAATCCATGGCCTCCCCAGTAAACAATTGTAAGATGGGGTGATGTCCATCACTTGGAAATTAACCTCATAGGTACAGGGACCTATCTGAAGCGGGATTTCAATGCTTTCCATCACCTCTCGGCGAGTGCCATCAAAGGCTTTGACAACAGTATGACTTGGCAGCATGTAGGTCATATCAATTTGCAGTTTTTAAAAGGTTGCCAATGGCATCACATTTAGAGAGGATCCATTGTCGAGGAGTACTCGTGGTAGAATGTGCCCTTTACAGGTAGTGGTGATATGAAGAGCCTTGGTAGATCCTATTCCATTTGGTGGTATCTCATCATAACTAAAAGAGATATAATCATCTGCTGTGATGTTCCCCACCAATCGGTCTAACTTCTCCACCGATATGTTGTTAGCCACATAAGCTTTGTTCAAAATTCTCAACAGAGCATTTTGATGTGGTTCTGAGTTTAATAGTAGTGAAAGAACTGAAATCCATGTCGGTTGGCAGTGCAATTGTTCTACTACACTGTATTCACTGTGTTTGATGAACTTTAAGAATTCACAGGCTTCTTTCTTTTTCACCGGCTCTTTCACTTTACTCACTGGGGACGAATCCTTCTCCACTTCTCTAGACTGTTCTACTTCCATATGAACTGGTTCCGCTGTCATTTTCCCTTGATTCGGTCCTTATATCTTTCTCATTTGGCCATGTTCAACTGTTCTCAGGGCATAGCATCTACCACTTCGGGTTAGGTGACATACTCCAGTTACATCCACAGCGGTTGTCTGATTGTTCGAGGATCCCGGTATTGCCAAACTATATTCATAGCTCCATGGAATCACCTTGTCCCTTTTATAAGGAAAAGGTGACGATAATTCTATGATCAATTTCGGAGCAGGTCCCTCGACCACTAGAATAGCCTTTACCTCTAGTTCATCGTAATATATGATCAGGGGTCTATCCACCCCATAACAGGTTTCATTCATACTGACTTCAAGATCTTCTACCTTTTCAGAAAACTAGGCCTCGCCCATACCCATCATCCTTTTAATCTTTGCCAAAAACTCTTCACAGTCCTGAATGGCATGCCCCTTACACTCATGATATTGGCAAAAATCCTCCGACTGGTTGGCTATTTTCCTCACATCTGATTTCGACTGAATCAACCCTGCCTTGACCATCTCTACCCAGACTCTAATCATCAGCGTCTTTACCTTCCTGACATATCTTTTTACCTTCTCAACCTCTCTCGGCATTATGGAATTAACCTTAACCTCCGTATAATTAGGCAACAGGTTACCCGCAACATTAGGCCTATTTTTCAGTCCGAATTTCAAAATTCCTGCATCATACCTTGCACTTGAAAGCAATGATAGTCTCGATTGAGTGTCCTTGAATCCCCGCGTGGGACCCGCAATGAGCGTTGGTATCGTACCATTTGGGATATGGAGGTTTTAAAGGCTGGAGATAGATGGGTGTGACAAGATGCCCCTATAGAAGCTTTGGGTACAACTCGCTATAAGTGGTAGGGATAGGGTCATATTGAGGCTTTTGGTCATTCGTCATAGGTCTTTGATCATTTCGGGTGATATTTTGAGTGTTTGGTGGAATGCCTATCTGAGGAGATATGCCAGTCAGGTATGGTTGTTGGGGAATGGCTGTATAAGGAAAAGGGTTTTGAGTGAGGCTGTTTATAGCTAGGTAGTGTGGATTATAGGTTAGGTAAGGTGTATAGGGTGCTGGAGATACAAAAGGGTGGTTATTGAAACTGACTGCATGAGTCTCCCCTTCCTTCTTCTTGGCATGAGTTGTTTTCGTGTAGGTGACTTGTTCCCCACTTTCCATCTTTCCACTCTTGATAGCGGTTTCAATCATCTCTCCGAATATGACCATATCTACGAAATTTTTAATGGCATTTCCCACCAACTTTTCATAGTACGGCACCTTCACAGTATTGATAAAGAGAACCGTAGTTTCTTTATTGGTCAAAGGTGGCTGCACCTAGGTAGCCATGTCTCTCCATTTCTACGCATATTGTTTGAAGCTTTCAGTAGCTTTCTTCTCCATATTTTACAAGGATAGTCTGTTAGATACCATGTCAGACATGTGATTGTATTGTTCTAGAAAGGCCCTAGCCAAGTCCATCCAGGAGCGGATCTTGCTTCGGTGAGCTGATTGTACCATCAAGTTACGGACCCAGTAAGGCTATCTTGGAAATAGTGGGTAAGCAATTTCTCATCACTATCATGTCCAGTCATCTTCCGACAATACATTGTCAAGTGCGCAAAAAGATTGGTGGTCCCGTTGTATTTCTCAAAATCTGGCATTTTGAACTTAGGTGGGATTACTAGACCTAAAACTAAACTCATCTCCTTAGCATCGAGGCTGCCAAACAATTCAGCCCCTTCCATGGCCCGTAGCCTTTCTTCTAATAACTGATACTTCTTTTGCGATTCAGCTGTTTCAATCTTTTTCAACTCCCCCGTTTTCATTTTTTCTTGCTCGACGAGATCATCTAGATCTGGGACCTCGATAGGATTTGCCGGGATTGCCCCAAGATTCACCCTATTCGGCATTTATTTTTTTACCCCTTTGTTGGTTTGAACATACACGAAAGGCAATGCAGTTACCAGTGGTAAAGTTTCTTTATTCTATGAGGATTGGCCATTTGTCAGTACGGCTTCTTGCTGACCCTCTTTGCCCCCTTGATTCCTGATTCTATTCCTAGGCTTGAATTTTCCGTGTGTCCCTTTCCCTTAACTACGGTGGACACCAGTTCCATCAACTTATTCATCTTATCTCTCGATTCGGCCTGAGATTTGGTCAAGTGTTCCCTTAACTCATCTTGTGCTCTTTCCATTCTCTTTATCCGAGCAGCCTGTTCATTTTCCATGATCCTGACTTGCGATCGAGTATTATACTGATGCGGAGTGTTTCTCTCTGGGTGTTTCGATGGACGCCCAATTTTTAAACCATGATGTAAATACCACGTATTAGAACTTCATGACACATTATTCCTTTTTACTTATTAAATGTGTGCAAGAATGAATGAATAAATAAATCAATGAATGACTGAACAAACATTTTAGATGAATCAATGAATAAATGTATGCTTCTATAATTGTGTGACATGAAATGATGCAAGTAATGGTATTTGCCTTAAGACCAAATTCCAACACAAAGTTTTTCTCATTAATTCATTGAAACTTTTTACCAGTTATCTCTCACTATCGGGTTACATAGAAATATCTGATCTGCTTGTACTGGTCTTGAGCCTTCTCTAGGAAGTTTAGCAGGTGCTGTCCATGCGCTTCTGTACGGTTGACATCACACCTCAGAGTCTTCACTTTCTCCAATATCCCACTGGCCTTAACCACAACCTTGCGGATCTACCTAGTCAGGTGGTCTATATACTTTTGCCTCCCCAAGGTTTCTATCTTCCACCTCATACTGGCATCTATGGGTAAGTCATTTTCCTGGCTCCACTCAATCTTTCTCTCTCTATATTCCTGAATGATGGTAAGGATGTCAGCCCTCTGGACTTGTAACTAATGCTCTAGGGTCTGAATGGTCGCATGGAGTGTCTCATTCTCCTTGCGTAGCATAGATGTCCTTTCCCTTTCATTTCCTAATCTGGCTTTCAACAGCTCATTCTCTTGTAGACACCTTTCCAACTTGGGAAAAAGCAATGAACGTGCATCTCCCCACTTCTGTCGCTCATGAGAAAATCTGGACTCCTTTTCTTTGCTTTTCTTAGCCTTACCCTTCCAGAAATCCAATTCTTTCTAAAGCTTTTCTATCTCTTTCTCATGTGCACCAATGGACCTGCTAGTTCTATTAAATTTTCCCTTGGCCCTTAGCTTCTTGTTCTCTTGATGCAAGTCCTTTATATCGGATTGTGTCGTGTCTCGCTCTTTAGCCATCTTCCGTGTCTTGACCTCTTGGATCTCAAGTTTGGTTTTCAAATCCTCGACTTCCTCTTGAAGCTCATCACATTCTTGCTTCAATTTCCTTTTGTCCTTTTATAATTCTTGCTTAACAAGCTCAACCTCTGATTGTACTACTGGCTCTAGCTGAAGGATTACCGGATAAATAGAGGCATTTTTGGCAGGGAGCACCATGTCGCGGATCCTCTTGGCTCTCCAAACCAAATATCTAGGAGTAGCGTTGTCGGTATATCTACCCAATTCTGATCGGTGCAACTCCCTCCACGCTTGATGAGCTCACGTGTTTCCTTCATGTATCCAGGCCCATTATATGTATCAGGAGTGGTGCATAGCTTATAGCTCCCCAAATTCCCACTAACGGAACTCATGGTTTGTCTCCACAACTATACAAAATAGATCCCATTGGCATCCACGGAGCTCTCCAAGTAACATTCTCTCGGGCTAAGTGACGAAGAGTCATGATTCATTGTTTCTTATCTCCTTTTCTTGGCCACTCTTTCTTGCAGAATTTTGTAAGGGGAATGAAAGTCTTTATGTAGGGGTGAAGCTTTTCCTTATCATTTCCCCAAAAATGACTTTGGATCCAAACATGCAGAAGCTGTGCACATCCCTCACATTTTCTTCGATAGAAATTGAGTGACCTGATCGTCTCGGCAAGGATAGAAGGAGAAGGATAAATTTGTTTATCCAGACACTCAAAAAAATCCACTACGGCTATCTCAATGTGCCCTAATATTTTCGTAAATATCTCCAAACCATAAATCGTCAAGGCAAATATATCCACCACACAATTACTCTCCGAGTTGCTCATGAAATAGTCTCGCAAGAATACCCATAGGATACAAACACTCGAACCTTTCTTCTTAATATTCGAGGTGTCGATCGGAATCTCCATACCCAATACCTCGGATAACTTCTTTCGGAAATTAACTGTCTTTTGCTGCTTGCAATAGATCTTATCTGGACTGGATGACTCAATACGGAGCAAGTTTGAGTATTCCTCGATGGTGGGTGTCATACCCTCCTGATTGAACGTGAAGCACCAATAGGAGGGATCCTAAAACTGTACCACTGCCCTAATCACCTGTTCATCTATTTGGATAAGGAGAAGTAGTGCTATGTCGCCATACTTCTTAGTGAACTCATTTTTCTTTGCTACTCCCCATCGTTTCCAAATCTCTTCTAAGATCTAAATGAATCGACTCGGGAAGGACAGGCATGAATTTGCTAGCCAAGCAGTCTCCCCTATTGTTGTCAGATTTCACTACGCAAGTGCACGTATCTCAAACAAGTAATAAAGTGGAAGCAGAGTGTTGTACCTACGAGGAATTGCTATTAAATTTGTTAAATACAAAAATTAAAACAGCTAAATCTTATCCAAATAATTAATTGAAATTTTGTGAATTAAAACTAAATTAAAGAAAATAATAAACAAATAAAGCAAATTAAAATTGGATTTAAATCAATGGAGAAAAACCTAGGATTACAACTTCCCTCAACACTTCGCTTGGACATCTTCTACCCTCTTAACTTGATTAATGATCTTGAGTTGTTAACCTAGAGTTCTAATCTATTTATAAGGACCTTCCGATGGTCTTATAAAAATATCCTTCTTAACCACTTAACTATATTCCTATGTTAATTGAATTAAAGAAGAACTCATTAAGCTTAGACTCTAACTTTTATTACACATGATACGTAAGTGTATTCCTACCCTACATGCAGATCAATTCATCCTAATAATGAATATGAAACATGTGTTATGCAATCCATGTCTAACATTAAACTCCCTTTTCCAAGTTGTATTTAGGTTAACAAATCAGTTTAATTGGTGATCAAGCAATTAAAAGCATTAAGTACAAGAATGCATAAACAACTCAAATATCATTAAATCAAACTAGAGAGTAAAATAATCCAAACTATGTGTTGAGTTCCATTGCAATCCTAGAAAAGGAATTTAGTTCATGCTAAACATTAAAAACAATAAGCAAAGGAGTTTCACCAACATCAAATTATAAGAAAATAAGAGAAGATTAAGGAAAAAGAGAAAACTAAAGGTTGTCAGCTCTTCAATCTTCTAGTATCCAAAACTTCTTAGCTCCTTGCAAGATGGTGGTGCCTGCTCTCCTCTTCAGAAAACAAAAGCAAAAAGTAAGTAGGTCCAAAAAATAAAGCTTAAAGGTTCCTAATTATAGAGCCTTAAAAGCTTGAAGAAGGGAAACTTTGTGGCCAAGTAATTGCCTCCAGCTTGGACTTTCCATATATGAGTTGAGTCTTTCCTTCTTGCTTTAGGACTCTACAAAACTATAAAAGACATTAATTAATAACTAAAATAAAACATAAAATAAATAAATAAAAATAACTAAAAATAATAAATTAATAGTTTAAACTACAAGGACTTAGCTATTTTAAAAGCACAAAATAGGATAAAATAACTCTATTTTATAGAGTTATCAACCCGCAAACTTAAGATTTTGCTAGTCCTCGAGCAAAACTAAACTAAACTAAACAAAGTAAATAAAACAAAACATAGCTAGAGATGAATGCACTTAAATAATGATTTCCTTATTTTTCCTTAAAAGCTATCTCAAAATCTCAACTCAAAGTAGAACACAAACATAATCCAGCTTTATGATTCAATTCAATCGTATACCTCATGCTCGAATGGATTTTCAATGTGTGTGTGTATAATCTCTTTGAAAATCATTGCATGCAATCCGAATAAGTTTATGTCAATGCAAGATACAAATTATAATACTAGATTCTCATATGTTTGCTTTTCATCTCTCTCTCTCCATTAATGTAGACTAACACTTCATCAAGGATCAAGTAGGTCTTTATTAAGCTTGTAATGTAAGGCTAGGGTCAAGGTAGGATAAAGATATATTTCGGTTTAAGTCACCCATAGACACTTTACATTTTTTTTTAGGATTTTTGAGAGCCATAGTTTTTTTCTCAACTAACATACTTCATTCTTTGAATGCACTTTCTTTTTCTTTTTTTCCACATCACCATTTCACCCAAATTTGACAAGGCTCATAATTTTTTCCTGTATGTCATACACATGCCTATGTAGTGAGGGTTAATCATGGTTTTTCTTATTTGGCTAGGCTAAAAGATGTGGCAATCAAAGAAAATATATATATCAATTAGGCTCAAAGAGGTAGACTAAGGATATTAATATATAAAGGCAGGCTCGAAAGGCTCAAACGATCCAAAGATGGCTTAAATCACTTCCTCAACATAGTGTTGTCTAGGATTTCGCCTCGAGAGAGAATCAAACAAATTCTAGGTTCTAGACATAATCGCAATTCACATCAACATAATCAGTCTTTAAAAGCAATGCAAATCTAATCAAGAGATAATATGCTCAAATTATTGAAAATCACATCCTAACAATGAAACTAACAAAAGAATTTAACATAAAATCAAATCATGCCTATGTTGTTCCCAAGAATCAAGATAAATCATTATCTAAAATTTCATCATTGGATAAGGATTCATCATGTCAAAGTGCATCATATCTCAATTTTTTTTTTTTAGTTTATATATATATATATATAACTCCTAAACATAAATATGCAAAATATACTAAAAAAAATAAAAATAAAAATACAAAGCATAATAAACCAGAAAAATAAAAATACACAGAAAACATAATAAAACTAAAAACAAATAAACATCCTCCAAACTTAAATCAAACATTGCCCTCAATGTTGGAAAAATAAAAGAGTAAGAAGATAAAAACTCCCCTGTCATTGAAGAAAATTCGAAAGAGCTCTAATCTTCCTCTTCTTCTTCCGCTTCCTGGGTAGCCAAAGGTGTTGGTGGTGGTGGTATCGTGGAAAATTGGGTCGTGTCGGCACCCATATGACAAGCACAAAGATGGATCAGTTGCTCAACAGCTTTGAAGCATTCAGTTTGATGGGCATGATATGCAAGGTGGTGAGCATTTTGAAGTACAAGTCAGGCATTTTGAAGTTCAAGTCGGGTTATGCGCTCCGCCATGGTTAAATCTTGTGGTGGAATCAGTGGTGGGACTGACGATGAACTCGCACCAGGTCCGGTTGGGGGACGTTCAATTTTTCGGGTCAAACGATACATAATGGTGTCATCAATGGGACCCTTAGGATGTAGCAACTCTTCACCATCACCCCATCGGACACCAGCCTGGTCACACAGTTGAGTGGTTAAGGAGGGGAACCAAAGGCCTTCTCGTGGTGTTCTGACACTCTGCATCATGCTCTGTAGATAAGCTGGCCGATGTCAATTGATTTGTCCGTAGTAATAGCATAGAGAAGGATTGCTCTATCTTTGGTGACATTGCTAACATGCTTACATGGAAGCATATTGGCCGCTATAAAATGCAGCCACACCTTAACCTCTTTATCTAGTGTGTTGGCTTTGAACGTCACAAGCTCCCCCTTGGAAATTTTCCAAGTAGTCCCTTGTAGGCATAAATGCGCTGTGATGGCAGTCATGTCAATGTGACCATTCAAATACCGACTAAAGTCATCATCTACAATATTAGGTGTTTGGTAAAACTGATTAATTGTCTGAGGATCAAACGATTTTTGACATCCACGGACAAAAATCGTATCACCGCTTGGTTCGGAGGCATTAGCAAAAAATTCTCTAACCACCGGTAGCACGACGGATTGCAGTAGAGCACAAAATTCCTGCCAATGTCTCAAAGTAATTACTTGTTGTAACTAAAGATGACGCGGATCAATATTAAACCTCCGCTCCGGAATTGGATTTTTCTGGAGGAGCAATTGGGTATTCCGTAACACTGCCACTTCGGACACGAACTTTCTACTATCAAAAGTTGGATTACTAGTGCTAGCCTTGAGTTTCTTCTTGGGTGCCATGACAATAGTTCTAAGTTCGTCAATATCAACCAAGTTCAACAATTATCTTCAACCAAGCTAACACTTCTAAAGCAAAAATTAAATTCTTCCAAAATTTCCCACCAAAATTATCCACTCAACCAATTTATAATTCTAGACGAATCACCACCAAAAACAAAACCCAATTTAATCATTATCAATTTCTTCAACCTTCAATAAAACTCAACACAACCCACTCCAAAATTTTGAATATTTCTCCACAATTTTCCACAATATTCAAAAATAACCCAATCAACAATAACCATCAATTTTGAATATCAACCCACAACAACCAACAAATATCAACCCAATCCACAATTTGATGCAAAAACAATCTTCAACACCAAAACTCAACCAAGAATCAACCAAATATGAAGAAACTTCAAGAAAAAGTAGAGACTTACTTGAAGAAATAAAAATTGGGTTAGAAATTCCTTGCTTGAAGATGAGTGATGTGAAGTTGTTGTTGTTGTTGTGAAAGAAATTGAGAGAAAGAGTTATAGAGAAGAAAAAAGTTGGGAAATATGAGAGGTTTGAGTGAGAAAGTTGAAGTTGGAGAGTTTAGTGTGAGAAAGATTTGGAAGAACAAAGTGTTGGAGAAGATGAGAGGGTGAGGGTTTTTTGGGTTTTTTTAAAAAAATGGTTGCCAACAAAAGAAGGGGGGTTGATGGGTGTTAGGGTTTTAAAACCCTTAATAAAAAAAATACATTTTTTTAGTCGGCGCTGCGGCCTAGTGCCGTGGCACCAATTTTATACGCTCATGGCAGAAAATTGGTTCTTTCTTGGCACCGCGGCGCCAACTTTTTGCCTCTAGGCAGAAACTAGCAAAATTCCAAGGGGCCGCGGCGCTAGTTTTTTTTATTTTATTATTATTTTAATGTAAAAACCTGTAAAATAGAGAAAGAAAGAAAAAAATAAAATAAAATTAGTAAAATAAAGTATAAATAAAAAATAATAAGAAAAAAAAGAAAAAATGAAAGAGTAAAGATTAGAACTTGGGTTGCCTCCTAAGAAGCGCTTGATTTATAGTCGTCGGCTTGACTATCTCGAGCTCACTCTAGGTCGGCTAAGATGATTGAGGACTTTGGTGTTCAAAATAACCTCCCCAGTAATGCTTGAGCCGTTGGCCATTTACTTTGAATATTCGATTGGAACTCTCTTCAACCACCTCAACTGCTCCATGAGGAAAAACTTTAATAACTTTGAAAGGTTAGGACCATCAAGACTTGAGTTTTCCTGAAAATAGCTTTAGGTGGGAGATGTAGAGTAAAACATATTGGCCTGGTTCAAAGTGTCTCTCAATAATCTTCTTATCATGTCATTTCTTGGTCTTTTCTTTATAAAGCTTGGCATTTTCATAGGCTTGAAGATGAAATTCATCAATCTCATTGAGTTGCAATAGACGCCTTTCTCCTGCTACTTGAAGATCGAAATTGAACTTCTTGATGGCCCAGTATGCATTGTGTCCAAACTCTACCGGAAGATGACATGCTTTCCCGAATACCAATTTGTATGGAGACATCCCAATCGAAGTTTTGTAAGTAGTTCGGTATGCCCATAATGCATCATCCAATCTCTTGGACCAATCTTTTATAGTTGGTCTGACAGTCTTCTCAGAGATCCTCTTGATTTCTCTATTAGAGACTTCGGCTTGACCACTTGTTTGTGGATGGTAGGCGGCAGCAATCTTGCGCTTGACCCCGTATTTAGCAAGGAGGGCTTCAAAGTTTTTTTTGCAAAAGTGAGACCACTCATCACTAATGATTGCTCTTGGAGTGCCAAAGCGGGTGAAGATATTCTTTTTCAGGAAGTTTAGTACCACCTTGGAATCATTGGTTGGCAAGGCTGTTGCTTTCACCCACTTAGATACATAATCAACCACAACTAGAATGTAAAGATTGTTGTAGGAGGAAATAAACGGACCCATGAAATCAATTCCCCATACATCAAAAATCTCTACTTCGAGAATGCTGTAGAGAGGCATCTCATTTCTCATTGAGATGTTGCCTACTCTTTGACATCTATCACATCTTGTAACAAGCTGGTGAGCATCTTTAAAAAGAGTGGGCCAATAGAAACCTGATTGTAGCACTTTTACCACAGTTCGTTCTCCTCCAAAGTGCCCTCGATAATTCGAAGAATGACAATGTTGTAAGATATTTTCAACTTCTTCCTTGGGCACACACTTTCTAAGAATCTAAGCATTGCATTGCTTAAACAAGAAAGGTTCATCCCAGTAATAATACTTCACATCATGCAAGAACTTTTTCTTTTGTTGAGAATTTAAATCAGGTGGAAAAATTCTAGTCACAATATAGTTCACAAAGTCGGCATACTATGGTGATTCCTGTTGATGAACAAGAAAGAGTTGCTCATCAAGAAAAGTTTCATTTATTTGAGTCGTGTCACCAACTTGTGCCTCATTGTCCAATCTTGAGAGATGATCCGCCACTTGATTTTCTGTTCCTTTTCTGTCTCAGATCTCTAAATCAAACTCTTGCAAAAGAAGTATCCAACGGATCAAGCGAGATTTTGCATCTTTCTTTTCAATCAAGTACTTGATAGTTGAATGATCGGTGTAGACAATGACTTTGGTGCCCACAAGATAAGATAGGAATTTATCAAAAGCAAATACTACAGTAAGCAATTCCTTTTCAATGGTAGTGTAATTCAAATGAGCATCGGTCAAAGTTTTGCTTGCATAGTAAATAGAATGAAATATCTTGTCTTTTCCTTGGCCTAAGACTACACCAACTGCAAAGTCACTAGCATAGCACATGAGCTCGAATGGCAGGTTCCAATCTAGAACAATAATGATAGGTGTAGAAACCAATCTCTCTTTCAATGTCATAAAAGCTGTTAGACATGCATCATCAAACTTGAAAGGGACATCTTTCTCAAGGAGATTGCAAAGTGGCTTAGAGATCTTGGAAAAGTCTTTAATGAACCTCCTATAGAACCCGGCATGACCAAGGACACTCCGAATGCCTTTGACAGAGATTGGAGGTGGGAGCTTCTCAATTGTTTCAATCTTTGCTTTATCTACTTCTATCCCTCTACTAGAAACTTGATGTCCTAAAACAATGCCTTCTTGAACCATGAAGTGGTATTTTTCCCAGTTTAACACCAAGTTTGTTTCTTCACATCTTTTAAGCAAACTAGCAAGGTGATGTAGACATTCATCAAAACAATATCCAAAAACTGAAAAGTCATCCATAAATACCTCTAAACATTGCTCGACCATGTCAGAGAATATGGCCATCATGCATCTCTGAAAGGTAGCAGGAGCGTTGCAAAGTCCGAATGGCATTCTCTGAAAAGCAAAAGTTCCATAGGGGCAAGTGAATGTAGTTTTTTCTTGATCTTCAGGAGCTATAGCAATTTGATTGTATCCCGAATATCCATCCAAGAAACAATAAAAACTCCTTACTAGCCAATCTGTCTAGCATCTGATCAATGAATGGCAAAGGAAAGTGGTCTTTCCTAGTGGCTTTGTTAAGCTTTTGATAGTCCATGCAAATCAGCCAACCAGTCACTGTTCTAGTTGGAATCAGCTCATTATTAGCATTGGCAACCACCGTCATTCCTCTTTTCTTGGGCACATATTGAACTAGACTTACCCATGAACTGTCGAAGATAGGATATATGATGCCTGCATCCAACCACTTAATAATCTCTTTTTTTATCACTTCTTTCATAATGGGATTAAGTCTCCGTTGATGCTCTACGGTAGCCTTGTGATTGTCTTCAAGAAGGATTTTATGCATGCAAATTGAAGGACTAATCCCCTTGATGTCGGCAATCGACCAACCCAATGCCCTCTTGTGTTCTCTAAGTACTCTAAGAAGTTTATCTTCCTGCTCAACATTAAGAATAGATGAGATAATAACTGGTAATTTAGATTTTTGACCAAGACAAGCATACCGCAAATGTAAAGGTAACTACTTAAGTTCCAGGGATGGTGGCTCTTCAATGGATGGCTTGGTGGAAGATGCTTCACTTGTCTTAAGTCTCAATGGTTCAAATTGAAGAATGGATCTTCCAATATGTGGATGAGCATTCAACAAATTTACACATTCAATAAAGTCATCATCATCCCTTTCTGAAGTACTCATCAAGGATGCCTCAAGTGGATCAATAGGATAACTATTTTTGAAAACCTTAGTTGTAGCACTATCCACAACATTAACTGCAAAACACTCATCAGATTCATCAGGAAATTTCATAGCTTTAAAGACACAAAAAGTTACCTCTTCGTCTTGAACTCTTATGGTAAGTTCTCCTTTTTGCATATCGATAAGAGTTCTACAAGTACCTAAGAAAGGTCTTGCAAGAATAATTGGTATTTCACGATCCTCCTCCATATTCAATACAATGAAATCAGCTAGGAAGATAAATTTATCTACTTTCACTAATATATCATCAACAATGCCTCTTGGATATGTGTAAGATCTATCCGCCAATTGTAGTGTGACTGTTGTAGGCTTTACTTCCCCCAAACCCAGTTTTCGATAGATTGATAAAGAAATAAGATTAATGCTTGCTCCCAAATCACATAAATCTCTACCAATGAACTGATTTCCAATTGTGCATGGAATGGTGAAACTTCCCGGATCTTTAAGCTTTGGTGGAAGTTTCTTTTGGAGGATAGCACTGCACTCTTCAGTAAGTGCAACAGTCTCAGATTCACCCGATTTCCTTTTCTTAGACAATATGTCTTTCATAAACTTGACATATTTTGGCATTTGTTCCAAAGCTTCAGCAAAAGGTATATTAATATGGAGCTTTTTAAAAACCTCAAGAAATTTTTGGAAATCTTTGTCAAGCTTGTTCTTTTGAAGGCGTTGAGGAAAGGGTGGTGGTGGATAACATTGCTTCTTTTCTTCTCGAGTCTTTTCAACTTCTTGTTCCACCATATCTTTTTATTTAAGAGGGTTGGTTGGCAATTCTTGCTTCTCGCTCTCCTCTTCTAACTCCCTTCCATTCCTAAGTGTGATGGCTTTGCAATGTTCTTTTCTATCTCCCCTAGGATTGGGTTCAGTATCACTTGGAAAAGATCCCTTAGGATGATTGTTAATTGCTTTAGCAAGCTGGCCCACTTGTGTCTCAAGATTTCTAAGTGACGCTGTTTGACTTTGAATTAATTCAGCTTGACTTCGAACTGTCACTACATTAGTCTGATCTGTCACTTCTTGACTAGCCATGAACTTTGTAATCATATCTTCTTTTCTGGAACATGAGCATGGGCTTGTGGTGGAAACCCAAGAGGGATTGCTGGTTTAGCAGAGGATAAAGGTCCTTGATTGTTATTCCATGAAAAGTTTGGGTGATTTCTCCAACCTTGATTGTAATTGTTGGAATAAGGATTGTTTTGCTGTCTATTGTAGTTTCCAACATATTGCACTGATTCGGGGTTGGTTGGGCAACTATTACTGGTATGTCCTTCTCCACATAATCCACAAGCTACTAATAGGCTCTGGACGGCATTAACACTTACTGTATCAAATTTCTTAGCTAAGGCAGCTATCTGGGCACTTATTGTACTCATTGCATCCAACTCAAGAACCCCTGCAACTTTTCTTTGTACAAGTCTTTTTGATGGCCATTGATAATTATTAGATGCCACCTCTTCAAGCAAATCATAGGCTTCTTCAGGCAATTTTCCCATTAAAGCTCCACTTGCATCGGCATCAATGGAGGTTCTAATTGGTCCTAACAATCCACTATAGAATGTTTGCACCTAAAGCATTTAGGTAGTCCATGGTGAGGACATCTTCGAAGTAAATCCTTGAATCTCTTCCAAGCTTCATATAGCGATTCAGAATCAAATTGCATAAATGATGTGATATCATTACGCATCTTTGCAGTCTTGGCTGGGGAAAAGTATTTGGCTAGAAACTTTTGAGCTAGGTCATCCCATGTAGTAATAGAGCCAGCTGGGAGTGAATTTAACCAACTCTTGGCCTTATCTTGAAGTGAGAAAGGGAAGAGTCTCAATCTGATGGCGTCGTCCGAAACTCCATTATTCTTGAAAGTATTGCAAATTTCTAGGAAATTTCTGATATGAGCATTCGGATCATCATTAGGCAATCCCCCAAACTGTACTGAATGTTGAATCATTTGTATGATTGCTAGCTTTATCTCAAAATTATTGGCTTGAATGGCAGGTCTTTGAATGCTTGAATGTAGTCCTTGCACGAGAGGGGCAGCATAATCGCGCAAGGTTCTTGTATCGTCACCTTCATCCATTGTATGGTTGTTAGTTGCGACTTGTAAATTATCCCTTCTTGTCAATGAAAAGTTTTTTCTGGTTCTGGATCAAAAGGGACAAGTTCGAAACTTCTAGATCTCCGCATTCAACAACCAAAAGTACCTGAGAATAAGAAAAATAAAATTTGAATTAAGACTAAGTATGCTTGGTATTAATATTAACAAAAATTATAAAACAATTCCCCAGCAACGACGCCAAAAACTTGTTGTCAGATTTCACTACGCAAGTGCATGTATCGTAAACAAGTAATAAAGTGGAAGTAGAGTGTCGTACCCATGAGGAATTGCTATTAAATCTATTAAATACTAAAATTAAAACAAGTTAATCTTATCCAAATAATTAATTGAAAATTTGTGAATTAAAACCAAATTAAAGAAAATAATAAACAAAGAAAGCAAATTAAAATGGATTTAAATCAATGGAGAAAAGCCTAGAATTACAACTTCTTCAACACTTTGCTTGGACGTCTTCTACACTCTTAACTTGATTAATGATCTTGAGTTGTTAACCTATAGTTCTAATCTATTTATAAGGATCTTTCGATGGTCTTTCAAAAATATCCTTCTTAACCAATTAACTATATTCCTATGTTAATTGAATTAAAGAAGAACTCATTAAGCTTAGACCTAACTTTGATTACACATGACACGTAAGTGTATTCCTACCCTACATGTAGATCAATTCATCCTAATAAATGAATATGAAACATGTGTTATGCAATCCATGTCTAACACTAAACTTTATTTTCCAAGTTGTATTTAGGTTAACAAATCAGTTTAATTGGTGATCAAGCAATTAAAAGCATTAAGTACAAGAATGCATAAACAACTCAAATATCATTAAATCAAACTAGAGAGTAAAATAATCCAAACTATGTGTTGAGTTCCATTGCAATCCTAGAAAAGGAATTTAGTTCATGCTAAACTTTAAAAACAGTAAGCAAAGGAGTTTCACCAACATCAAATTAGAAGAAAATAAGAGAAGATTAAGGAAAAAGAGAAAACTAAAGGTTGTCAGCTCTTCAATCTGCTAGTATCCAAAACTTCTTAGCTACTTGCAAGATGGTGGTGGCTGCTCTCCTCTTCAGAAAACAAAAGCAAAAACTAAGTAGGTCTAAAAAATAAAGCCTAAGGGTTCCTATTTATAGAGCCTTAAAAGCCTGAAGAAGGGAAACTTTGTGGCCAAGTAACTGCCTCTAGCTTGGACTTTCCATATATGAGTTGAGTCATTCCTTCTTGCTTTAGGACTCTACAAAACTACAAAAGATATTAATTAATAACTAAAAAACATAAAATAAATAAATAAATAAAACTAAATTAGAAATAAATAAAAATAACTAAAAATAATAAATTAATAGTTTAAACTACAAGGACTTAACTATTTTAAAAGAACAAAATAGGATAAAATAACTATATTTTATAGAGTTATCACCTATCAACTTGACTCTTCTCTGACTCTATCCTGACCTCTCTGTACGTCTTGGAAGTAACCGACACTAATGAAAGATCCTGGTGTTCCATGATCATAATGAAAACTCCTCTGATTGGAATTCGGCGTAAGGCAAACACTCCTAAATGATCATGATGCATGTGATGGAAACAAAGCAAAATAAAACAAACAAAACAAAAGAACGAATCAGTACAAGGGTGTAATAACTTAATCAATGAGATATTGAAATAAATAGCAAAAAGTAAGAAAGGTTCCTTCGAGTGTTCCTAACTTCGGTACCTCTAATAGAAATTCGGCATAGCTTCGCCTAGGTTTACTATATGAGGTTGCATTAGGTTCTAAAAGGCTTTAAATTGCTCTTCACTATCGCGGGTGAAGGCTAGTAAGGCACCCCGATAAAAGTGGGTTCAATTCGTTATAGTGTATTTCCCAGGCCTATGCGGAGGTTATTACCTCACGAAAGCGTAGGTAGTCTACTACCCCGAAAGTGTTTCGCTAGTCCATGTGGAGGTTATCACCTCATGAGAGCGTAGTTACTTTACTTCCACCTAAAGGGACGAAACCCGGGTAGAGGGCTCATGTTATGCAAATGCAAGTGTAGTGTATGAGGAGGAACAAACAAACCTTTCACCACCTATTCTATACCGCTTATCCTAAAAACCCGAGCAATTTAATAAATACAAGATTAAACAAAGAATAATAATGACATACAAGGCTAAATAACCAGCGAACAGTAAAAATATTCATGTACATGAGAATGAACATATATAAAAACAATTTGTTATTTTCAAAAACTCTCCTTATTAAAAAGTGGGAATTAAAAGTAAACACCAACCAAAATCGACAAAACGGAGACTTTCGATAACATGCGACTAATTCTAGGCCTGACTCTCTAAGAATCCCTAGTGGAGTCGCCAAGCTGGCGCAACCACTATTTAAAGGGGTCCGAAAAATCTACCCCCATCATAGGAGTGTGACATTGGGGGAAAATAGAGGAAAAAACAACTTAATTCCTCTAAATTAAAGGTTAAGGGTATGAAAACGACCTCGAAAAAGAAATGGGGTCGCCACTAATCTTTTTTGGCTAGGTGTGATCGGCCAGCTATTAAAACCGGTTTTTATAAAATATTTTAAAATTAATTAAAACATTTTTAAAACCAATTTTGAAGTCTGCGCTATGAACCAGAGAAAATAAGTGCAGGTTCGGAGTGGGTTACGTGTGGGGATAGATTAGCACCCCCACAACGCCCGTATAAAATGGTACCTTATTAATCGTTTGTTATCTCGAGTCTTAGTAAATGCCGGTTTTTAAATTTGGTGTTTTAAAATAATTCCCTTAAAAAGACTCATATTTTATTTGAAAATGATCCAGAATTTATTAGCATAAAATTTCTCATATCTTTTTACAAGCTCGGCAAAACATGGATTTTTTGTTTTTGTTTTCGAAATTCTCTGAATCACTCTCTTTTTTGAAAAAGGTATTTCATCATTAATGATAATTGATGATATCCTCTCCGGCAGACCCAGCAGAGAACTCGTGAATTATTTTAACTCAGGAATAGCTTTGCTTCAAAGATCTTTAATAATTTTTGATGCATTTTAAAATCATAAAAAAATGATCATGAATATGCAAAAAACATTTCTAAGATAAAGATTAAAGAAACATGCATATTTATCATGGCATGACAAACATTTTATTATGACATGGTAAAAGAAATAATGACATGGCATGCTTGACATGACAAAAATCTAAATGACATGGCATAAAGAAATAATGACATGACATATAAGTTAATGACATGACATAATCTAAATGACATGGCACATGAGTGAATGTCATGGCATATGAATGAATGATATGACATGCTTGACATGGCAAAATCCAAATGACATGGCACATGAATGAATGACATAGCATGTGAATGAATGACATAGCATCATCTAAATGATATGGCATATGTATGACATGGCATAATCTAAAAGATATGGCATGTGTATGAATGACATAGCATGCTTGACATGGGATAATCTAAATGATATGGCATGTGTATATATGACATGGCATGCTTGACATGGCAAATTCTAAATGACATAGCATATGAATGAATGACATGGCATGCTTGACATGGCAAAATCACAAAATGACATCATCATAAAATATTCATAATCACAGGCACACATCATTATTTGAAATGGATACTTCATGTGAGGAATCACATAAATGGCATATGCCGGAGAATATTACCGTGCTCCCCGGCAAACCTGGCAAAGCTTGGAAAATAATTCTTTCATATGATATTTATATGATTCCGTATAAAACAAAATCCATGCCTTGCGATTTCATAACCACGTGCGTTGAATAATTTCCTAACCTCCCCGATAAACCCAGCAAAGATTAGGTATTAATTGTCGCCAAATCTTTAGGAAACCGAGAAGCACGTTTTTATGCCAAATTAAGTAAAAGCATTTTTTTTTTAAATGCAATGCATGAAGATGTATTTCTTCCCTGAAGAAGGACATCTGTATACCTAAAAAGGTATCCGACTACCTTTGGAAGAAACTTAAATTGAATTTTAAAAACCGAATGACTTTGGGCTCGAATTAAAAAAATCAAAACTTTTGGAGCAAAAGAAGGCCTCGGCCGAACCCCCCTAAAGCAAGCTCTAGTTCCTCCTATTTATTTTAACCCGGGTTGACTACCTATGACCCAATTTTTGTAAAATCAATTTTTATCCTTGAGATAACATGCAAATCAACCTAAAACAGTAGCTAATGACTTAAATCAGCCCTTTCCTTTTAAAAATAAAAATCAGAAATTTATAGATTTAGAAAAACTCATTTCTGACTCCCATAACCAGTTTTGAAAAACTATGTTGTTACCCTTTGAAAAAATTCAAAAACTTCAGGAAAAATCAGTATAGACTTGAAATATGATGGCCTTTATGGGAAAAAAATAGGTTTAATTTTTGGACTAGAGATGCCTTGACTGAATTTTCACTAAAGTCAAAACAGTAAACTAAATACTATTTTATCGAAAACCATTTTTCCAACCTTGATAAAAAAAAATCCTTTTATTTTGACAAAAATAACTTAGTAAAAAAAATGCTCGAAGTAAGAATATCCAACTTAAACTATCACTTTTTCAACTAGTATAGACAAGGGATTTTTGGCTAGAGATCATTGGTTGGTCTTAGCCAAAAAACCTAGTTGAAAATGGTATGAAATGCATAATTTTACAGGCAACAAACATATGACAATGAATCAATCATGAGTTAAAAATATAAACAAGCAAGAAAAAGAAAACAAGGTTGGCTCAATGGTTGGTTCCTTGGATATAGTCCCACCTAACCAAAATCACTTGATTAAAATCAAGATCCTCAAGCTCCTCAAACCTTTTATTTTATTTTTTAAAAGAAAAATCAAAGGGGAAAATCTATCCTACCACAATGGTGAAGCCCACAATCAACAAGAAAGCAAGAAAATCAAGCAAAAACAAGCACAATAAGGCCCCCTAGGTTTTGGCTAAAGCAAGAAATGTGTAAAACAATTTGTCAACTTGGTTATTTTGTAAAGAATAGAGAATAAAGAAAGGAAAACCTTTAGAAATTTATTATGAAAAACCTTTTATACAACAAAGAAATTTAACAAATCCCATGGAAAAAGAGAAGAAAAAGAACATGATATCAAAGAAAATAATTGAAGAAGAAGAGAAGAAATAGCTACCTAGCAATTGCTTTCCAAATCAAGCTCTCCAATTTCTCCTCCTCCCTTTTTCTTTTTCTCCCTTTTTATTCTCGTGATTCTAGTGAAATGCCTTTGAAAAAAATGAATCCTCTCCCTCTAGATGCCTTGGTCGGCCACCCCTTGTAAATGAGAGTGTGTATATATATTTTTTTAGCCTTTGTCATGCTTTGCATGCTCTCCCAACATCCTTGCCACATGGCTAATTTTTGTCCTTTCCTTGCATGATGCTTTCCTTAAATTAAGGATTCTTGTCTCCTATTTGCATGATGCTTCCCTTTAATTAAGGGTTTTACAACCTCTCATTGGCCAACAATGCCACCTAGATTATTCCTGTCTCCTATCTCTACAAAATATCTAAGCCACTTGTCATGATCATGGCTTACTATTAAAATATCTTCCTAGGTGGTATTTTTAATCCAATTTGGCATCATCTCATAGCCTTCACATGCTCTTCAAATGGCCTTCACATGGCTTTGCAATTTGGAAGTCTCTCATTAGCCAAAAAATGCCATGTAGGCAAGTAGTGGAGAATCTTATAATTTTATTAAAAAGTCATCTTGCTATTCAATCTTGGCCATTTGATTCAAGATGATCACACCTCCTCTTCTAATCAATAGGCTGGCCAAAAATGTCCTGGAAAATTCCAGGCCATTCCATTTTTTTTTTATTTGCAAAATGGCATTTTTTTGGTTTTTTCAGTAAAATTGCATTTTTGGCCCCCAAACTTAATTTAATTGCAAATGGACCCCAATTTCGAATTTTTCTTTTCCAATCCATCTCATCTAATATAAAACTCAGTTCTGGTGGTTTTCATATTTTTTCGAGCTCAGATTCTATTTTTCCCAAATTTTTCTCTAAAGTTTCGGTTTAATGCCTCCCAAACTTTGTCTTTTTCCATTTGAGCTCCGATTTTGTATTTTTATTCTCTAATCCCTTCCATAAAATATAAAACTCAGTTCTGGAAGTTTTCATAACTTTTTGAGCTCGTTTTCTATTTTTCCCAGATTTTTCTCTTGGAATTTTGGATTAGTGCACCCGAACTTTGTCTTTTTCGATTTGAGCTATGATTCTGGATTTTTCTTCTCCAATCCCTTCCATAAAATATAAAATTCAGTTGTGGAAGTTTTCATAATTTTTCGAGCTCGTTTTCTATTTTTCTCGGATTTTTCTCTTGGAATTTCGGATTAGTGCACCCGAACGTTGACTTTTTCCATTTGAGCTTCGATTCCAGATTTTTCTTCTCCAATCCTTTCCATAAAATATAAAACTCAGTTCTGGAAGTTTTCTTAATTTTTCGAGCTCGGATTCTAATTTTCTTGGATTTTCCAAAGCTACCCTTTAACCCCCAAAACCTCGATTTTACTCGAAACGGGCCCAATTTCCAAATTTTCTTTTTCCATTGCCTTTTTCATATATTGAATTGGAGTTGGTCCGAAAACGCCCAATTTTTACATCTGAATTCCTCTCCAATTTAGTTTTTCCCTTTTCCTCAATATTGGAAATTTTCTCGTTTTTCCGTTTCTCCTCCAATTGGCTATTCCTTGGGATCCACTTCAAACTGGGACTTGGGATATTTTTATTTATTTATCCTTTATCAACTGGGGGCTTCAATTTTACCGAATCGGGCCTTCTCCGCAGTTTTTCCCATATTTGTGGTTTTTTTATTTGTCGTAACTTGATCTGTCGTAGGATTCCGTCAGAGGATGTTTAAAAGAAAATAATAATAAGTAATCCCCAGCAGAGTCGCCAAGCTGTCGTAACGTGATCCGTCGCGGGATCCCGTCAGAGGACGTTTAAAAGAAAATAATAATAAGTATTCCCCAACGGAGTCGCCAAGCTGTCGCAACCTCTTAAAAAAATAAAATGGTATGCGTCCGAAGAATTATTGCCCCATCGCGGGACCATCGGCCCATTGATTAAGAGTGTGACATAAAAAAAAATAGAGGAAAAGACGACTTAATTCCTCTTGAAATAAAGGTTAAGGGTATGAAAACGACCTCGAAAAAAAATGGAGTCACCACCAATCTTTTTTGGCTAGGTGTGATCGGCCACCTATTAAAATCAATTTTGAATTTTTTTTTAAAAATTAATTAAAACATTTTAAAACCAATTTTGAAGTTAGCACTTTGAACCAGAGAAAAAAATGTGGGTTTGGGAGTCGGTTACGTGTGGGGAAGGATTAGCACACCTACAACGCCCATATAAAATGGTATTTTATTAGTCCTGTGTTATCTCGAGTCTCAGTGAAAAATCGGTTTTAGATTTGGTATTTGAAAATAATTCCCATTTTAAACAATCCAATTTTTGTTCGAAATTGATCCGGAATTTGTTATTGCAAAAATTTTCTATATTCCCCGGCAAATCGGCAAAAATATAAAATTTGTATTGTTTTTGAAAATCTCTGCATCATCCTCTTTTAGAAGGGCATTCCTTCGTTAATATAATTGATGAAGACTCTCCGACAACCCGGAGGAGAATTCATGAATTATACTAACTCGGGGATATTGCCTTATCTTATTAGAAAATATCAATTTTCAAACATTTAAATGATCATGAATGTATAAATTATCATTAAAACATGAATGTATAACATGGCATGGCAAGCAATTTATTATAAGCCAAAAGAATGAATGGCATGGAATATGAATCAAAAACATGGCATATGAATGATATGGCGCATGAATGAATGACATGGCATAATCTAAATGACATGGCATGTGAATGAATGATATGGCATGTGAATGACATGGCATATGAATGTCATGGCATATGAATGTCATGGCACATGAATGAATGACATGGCATATGAATGACATGGCACATGAATAAAGGAAATGGCATAGTCCAATTTACATGACACATGAAAGAATAACAAGGCATAATCTAGATGACATGGCATGTGAATGGATGACATGGCATATGAATGAATGACATGGCATAATCTAGATGGCATATGAATGACATGGCATATGAATGAATGACATGGCATAATTTGGATAGTGAATGGATGACATGGCATATGTATGAATGACATGGCATAATCTAGAAGACCTGGCACGTCAATGGATGACATAGCATAGGAATGACATGGCACATGAATGAATGACATGGCACAATCTAGATGACATGGCATGTGAATGGATGACATGGCGTATGAATGACATGGCAATGCATATGAATGACATGACACATGAATGAATGACATGGCATGCTTGACATGGAAAAATCTAATTATGGCAACATGAATATAAAATGAAATCAACATGGAATATTCATGGACATAGAATTTTCATGTGAGGAATCAAACAAATAGCATATATCGAAAATATTACCACACTTTTCGGCAAACCCGGCAAAGCTTGGAAAATAATTCTTTCTTATGACATTTATATGATTCCTAATAAAACAAAATCCAATATCTTTCGATTCCTTAAACACGTGCGTTGAACAATTTTCTAACCTCTCCGGCAACCCGACAAAGATTAGGAACTAATTATCGCCAAATGTTTAGGAAATCGAAACAAACGTTTTATGTCAAATTAAAATAAAAAATATTTTAACATGCAATGCATGAAGGTGTATTTCTCTCTTGAAGTAAAGATATCCGTATACCTAAAAAGGTATCTGACTACCTTTGAAAGAAACTAAAATTTGATTTTCAAAATCGAAAGACTTTGGGCTCGGATTTAAAAATTGGAATTTTTGTGATGATAAAGGCCTCATGGCCGAATACCTTTTAAAAAAGCTCTAGTTTCCCTATATTTTTTGAAACCCGGGTTGACCACCCTTGACCTGATTTTTGCAAAATTGATTTTTATTTTTGAAGTGACATGGAAATCAACCTAAGACAGTATCTAATCAACCAAATCAGCCCCCTCTTTGTATACAAATAAAAACAAAAAATTGTTAATTTTAAAAAACAATTCTGACTCCCAAAACCAATTTTGAAAAGCTATTTTTTTACCCTTCATAAAAAATTCAAACAATTCTGGAAAAATTAGTATAGACTTAGAACATAATGGTATCCATGGGACAAAATCAGCTTAACTTTTGGACCAATGATGCCTTGACTGAATTTTCACTAAAGTTAGAACAGTGAGCTAAAAACTGTTTTATCGAAAACCATTTTTCCAACCTTGATAAAGAAATCTAAAAATCTTGGAAACAATACTAGGGCATCCTCCCAAGGTCTACTACATGTGTTAAAAAAATCATTTTATTTTGACAAAAAATGAGTAGTGAAAAAAAATCCCAAAGTCAGAATATCCAACTTAAACTATAACTCTTTCAACTAGTATAGACAAGGGATTTTTGGCTAGAGATCATTGGTTGATCTTAGCCAAAAACCTAGTTGAAGATGGCATGAAATGCATGATTTTACGGCCAACAAACATATGACAATGAATTAACCATGAGTTAAAATATGAACAAACAAACAAGCAAGAATTATCAAGCAAGAACAAGCACAAAAACTCCCCCTAGGTTTCGGCTAAAGCAAGGAGTATGTAAAAAAAATTTGTCAACTTGGTTATTTTGTAAAGAATAAAGAGTAAAGGAGAGAAAACCTTTAAAATTTATTTTTGAAAACCTTTTATTCAACAAAAAGTTAACAAATCATATGAAAAAAAAAAAAAGAGGAAAAGAACATGATATCAAAAAAAATAATTGAAGAAGATGAGAGGGAATAGCTGCCTAGCAATTGCTTTCCAAATCAAGCTCTCTAAATTTTCCTTCCTTCTCCCTCTTTCTCTTTTTTTCTGCTTTTCTACTCCAAGAGTATAGTGAAAATGCCTTAAGAAAAAAAATGAATCCCCCCTCTTTACTTGGTGTGGCTGGCTGCCTTGTATATTGGTGAGTGTATGTGTTTTATTTTTTTGCCCTTTGTCATGCTTTGCATACTCCTCCAACATCCTTACCACATGGCTAAAAAATGTCCCTTCCCTGCATGATGCTTTCCTTAAATTAAGGGTGTTTGTCCCCTATTTGCATGATGATTCCCTTAAATTAAGGGTTTTCTAGCTTCTCATTGGCCAACAATGCCACCTAGATTATTCTTGTCTCCTATCTCTACAAAATATCTAAGCCACTTGCCATGATCATATGGCTTACTACTAAAATATCTTCCTAGGTGGCATTTTTAATTCTACTTGGCATCATCTCATAGCCTGCACATGCTCTTCACATGGCATTCACATGGCTTTGCAATTTGGAGACCTCCCATTGGCCTAAAATCTGGAATTTTTCTCTTGGAATTTTGTCCTTTCTTAAAAATGTCATCTTGCTATTCAACCTTGGCCATTTGATTCAAGATGATCACACCCCCTCCTCTAATCAGCAGGCTGGGCAAAAATGGCCTGGAAATTTCCAGGCCATTCCTCTTTTTTAATTTGGAAAATGGCCATTTTTCGATTTTTTCGATAAAGTTATATTTTGGCCCCCAAACTTAATTATTTTCAAATGGACCCCAATTTTGGATTTTTATTTTCCAATTAATCCCATCCAATATAAAACTCAACTGGAGGTTTTCATATATTTTCGAACTCAGATTCTATTTTTCCCAAATTTTTCTCTAAAGTTTCGGTTTATTGCCTCCCAAAATGTCTTTTTCCATTTGAGCTCTCCAATCCCTTCCATAAAATATAAAACTCAGATCAGGAAGTTTTCATAATTTGTCGAGCTCGTTTTCTATTTTTCTCAGAATTTTCTCTTAGAATTTGGGATTATTGGACCTTAACTGTCTTTTTTCATTTGACCTCCGATTCTGGATTTTTATTCTCCAATCCCTTCCATAAAATATAAAATTAAGTTCTGGAAGTTTTCATAATTTTTCGAGCTTGTTTTCTATTTTTCCCGAAATTTTCTCTTGGAATTTCGGATTAGTGCACCCGAATTTTGTATTTTTTCATTTGAGCTTCGATTTTGGATTTTTTTGTCCAATCCCTTCCATCTAATATAAAACTCATATCTATAAGTTTTCATAATTTTTCGAGCTTGGATTCTATTTTTCCAAAATTTTCCAAAATTACCCTTTAAACCCCGAAACCTCAATTTTACTCAAAACGGGCACAATTTTTGGATTTTCTTTTTCCTCTGCCTTTGTTATATATTGAATTGGAGTTGGTCCAAAAATGCCCAATTTTTACATCCGAATCCCTTTTTCTCAATATTGGGAATTTTCTCGTTTTTCTTCCAACCGACTCTTCCTTAGGATCCACTTCAAATTGGAACTTGGGATATTTTTATTTATTTATCCTTTATCAACTGGGGCTTCAATTTCACCAAATCAGGCCATCTTTGCAGTTTTCCCCAAATTTTGTGAATTTCTTTTTTTTTTTCTTAAATCCTTAATTTCCTTTTTTCTCTTCAAACCAATTCTTCCTTCAACTCCGCTTCAAAATTGGACCTTCCAATATCCATATTTATTGATCTTATTCCATTTTGGAACCTCCAATTTCATCTAATTTGATCGTTTACGCATTTTTTCCCAAAATTGCAAAATTAGGTATTTTTCTACACTGAATTTCTGCAATCTGTCTTTCAAACTCTCTATCTTTCGTTGTAGACCTCGGATTATCAAAATTCCTTCACCATTGTTCAATTCAAATTTGAATCTTGATTTTGGCTGAGAGTTGACTTTTTTAGTGTTTGATTTTTCGGGATTGACTTTTTTGAAGTTAACGTTTTTCGGGTTGACATTTTGTGTGGACGTCCAAAACAAAGTCTTGGAGACCCATCTGTGGAATGTGGAAGTCTCTTTGCGTTCCAGGAAGTTAAAAGGAGAATTTGCCTTGTTTAGGGGGCCCGGACAAAATTAGGTGTCTAAGGCCTCTTTGACTATTGCTGAGAATCAAGAATCAGGCAAAGATAAAACAGACAATAATTTTGTCCGGTTAGTGAAATCACATGTGCAGGATAAGAGGGAGAATTCTCATCATTTTTTATTTATTTGATTTTTATTTTGTAAACTATAAACAAAAGAATTTGTCTTTAAATTGAATTCCTTGACTAATCAATGCTCGACCCGTCTTAAGGAAACGAGTTCGATTTGCAAGACAAGAAAATACCTCGACGAAAATCCCGGGGCCTTACCTTACCTTGGTGAAGCTTTGTTTGAAACATAAGATTTGTCCTTAAATTGAGTTCCCTAACTAATCAAAACTCTACCCGTCTTAAGAAAATGAGTTTGATTTGCAAGACAAGAAAATACCTCGGCGAAAATCCCGAGGCCTTACCTTATCTTGGTGAAGCTTTGTTTAAAACATAAGATTTGTCCTTAAATTGAGTTCCCTGACTAATCAAGGCTCGACTCGTCTTAAGGAAACGAGTTCGATTAGCAAAAATTTTGGATGTCTTGTCCATGAAAAATCTGGTTGTCTTGTCCAGGAAAATTTGGATGTCTTGCCCGAGAAATCAAGTTGTCTTGTTCAGGAAAATTTGGATGTCTTGTCCGAGAAATCTAGTTGTCTTTGTAGACACCTAATTTTGTTCTGGCCCTCTAAACGAGGCAAATTCTTCTTTGAACTTCCCGGAATGCAAAGAGATTTCCATCATTCCACAGATGGGTCTCCAAGACTTCATTCAGAGGTCTACACAAAAAGTCAACTCAAAAAAAGTCAACCTCAAAAACTCAACCCCAAAAAGTCAACCATTGAAAAAGTCAACTATCAGTCAAAATCAAGATTCGAAGTTTAATTGAACAATGATGAAGAAATTTTGATAATCCGAGGTCTACAATGAACGATAGAGAGTTTGACAGACAGGTTGCAAAAATTCAGTGTAGGGGAATACCTAATTGCGCAAATTTGGGGAAAAGTGTAGAAACGATCAAATTGGATGAAATTGGAGGTTCTAAATGAAATAAGATCAATAAATATGGATATTGGAAGGTCCAATTTTGAAGCGAAGTTGAAAGAAGAATTGGTTTGAAGAGAAAAAGGAAAATAAGGATTTAATCAATAAATAGTAAATTCACAAATTTGGGGAAAACTGCAGAGATGGCCCGATTCAATAAAATTGAAGCCCCGAGTTGATAAAGGATAAATAAATAAAAATATCCCAAGTGCCAATTTGAAGTGGATCACAAAATTGAGAAAAGGGAAAACTAAATCGGAGAGGAATTCGGATGTAAAAATTGGTTTTTTTCAGACCAACTCCAATTCAATATATAAAAAAGGCAGTGAAAAAGAAAATCCGAAAATTGGGCCCGTTTTGAGTACAACTAAGGTTTCAGGGGTTAAAGGGCAATTTTAAAAAATTCAGGAAAAATAGAAAACGAGCTTGGAAATTAAGAAAACTTCCAGATCTGAATGTTATATTTTATTGAAGGGATTGAAGAAAAAAAATTCGAAATTGGAGTTCAAATAAAAAAGGCAAAGTTCGGGTGCACTAATCCAAAATTCCAAGAGAAAATTTCGGAAAAAATAAAGAACTAGCTCGAAAAATTATGAAAACCTCCAGATCTGAATTTTATATTTTATGTAAGAGATTGGAGAAGAAAAATCCGAAATCGGAGCTCAAATGGAAAAAGACAAAGTTTGAAGGCACTAAACCGAAACTTTAGAGAAAAATCCGGGAAAAATAGAATCCTAGCTCAAAAAAATATGAAAACCTCCAGAACTGAGTTTTATATTGGATGGGATGAATTCGAAAAGAAAAATCCAAAGTTGGTGTCCATTTGAAAATAAATTAAGTTTGGGGGCCAAAATGCAATTTTACCGAAGAAATCGAAAAGGGCCATTTTGCAAAAAAAAAAAAAAGGAATGGCCTGGAAATTTCCAGGCCATTTTCGGCCAGCTGCTGAATAAAGGGAAGAGTGTGATCATCTTGAATCAAATGGCTAAGGTTGAATAGCAAGATGACATTTTTAAAAGGATAAGATTCTCCACTACTTTGCCTATATGGCATTTTAGGCCAATGGTAGGTCTCCAAATTGCAAAGCCATCTGAAGGCCATGTGAAGGCTATGAGATGATGCCAAGTAGGATTAAAAATGCCACATAGAAAGATATTTTAATAGTAAGCCATATGATCGTGACAAGTGGCTTAGATATTTTGTAGAGATAGGAGATCAGAATAATCTAGGTGGCATTGTTGGCCAATGAGAGGCTAGGAAACCCTTAATTTAAGGAAAGCATCATGCAAGGAGGGGACATTTTTTAGCCATGTGGGAAAGATGTTGGAGGAGCATGTGAAGCATGACCAAGGGCAAAAAAATAAAACACACACTCTCATATTATTAAGGAGGCAGCTGACCAAGCATAAAAGGAGGGATTAATTTTTTTCTTAAGGCATTTTCACTAGACTCTTGAGAGAAAAGAAGAAGAAAAAGAAAAGAGAGGAGGAGAAATTGGAGAGCTTGATTTGGAAAGCAATAGCTAGGTAGCTGTCACCTCCCTTCTTCTTCTTTAATATTTTTCTTTGATATTATGATTCTTTTTCTTCTCTTTTTCCATGTGATTTGTTAACCTTTTGTTGAATAAAAAGGTTTTCAAAAATAAATTTTAAAGGTTTTCTATCCTTTATTCCTCATTCTTTATCAAATAACCAAGTTGACAATTTTTTTTACATATTTTTGCACTAGCCGAAACATAGAGAAGGTTTTTGTGCTTGTTCTTGCTTGATTATTCTTGCTTGTTTGTGTGTTCATATTTTTAACTCATGATTGCTCCATTGTCATATGATTGTGGGCTGTAAAATCATGCTTCATGACATTTTCAAATAGTTTTTTGGCCAAGATCAACCAATGATCTCAAGCTAAAAATCCCTTGCCTATACTAGTTGGAAGAGTGATAGTTTAGATTGGGTATTCTGACTTTGGGATTTTTTTTCACTACTCATATTTGGTCAAAATAAAATGATTTTTTTACCACACATAGTAGACATCTAGAGGATTCCATGGTATTCTTTTTAAAATATTTTTAGATTTTTTTATCATGGTTGAAAAACTGGTTTTCTATAAAGCAGTTTTGAACTCACTATTCTGACTTTGGTGAAATTCGATTAAGGTATCCTTTGTCCAAAAATTAAGCTGATTTTTCCCATGAAGATCATCATGTTCCAGGTCTACAATAATTTTTACAGAATTTTTTGAATTTTTTAAGAAGGGTAAAAAAAAGTTTTTCAAAATTGGTTGTGGGAGTCATAATTGTTTTTAAGAACTAATAATTTTCTGTTTTTATTAGTATACAAAGAGGGGGCTGATTTGGGAGATTGGTTACTGTCTGAGGTTGATTTCCATGTCATTTCAAGAATAAAATTTGATTTTATAAGAAGTCGGGTCAAGGGTGGTCAGCTCGGGTTTCAAAACTAGGAAAAATAGAGCCTTTTAGAGAGGGGTTCGGCCAAGGCTTCCTTCTGCTCCAAAAATTCTAATTTTTTTTAACTCCGAGCCCAAAGTCATTTGGTTTTGAAAATCCGATTTAGGTTTCTTCCAAAGGTAGTCGGATACCTTTTTAGGTATACGGATATCCTTACTTCAAGGAAGAAATACATTTCCAAGTATGGCATATTTGAAAATGTTTTTACTTAATTTGGCATAAAAACGCGTTTTTCGGTTTCTTAAACATTTGGCGAGAATTAGTTCTTAATCTTTGTCGAGTTTTTTGAGGAGGTTAGGAAATTATTCAATGCACGTGGTTATGAAATCGCAAGGCACGGATTTTGTTTTATTCGGAATCATATAAATATCATATGAAAAAAATATTTTCCAAGCTTTGTCGGGTTTGTCGAGAAGCATTGTAATATTTTTCGACATATGCCATTTATATGATTCCTCACAAGAATAATCCATTTCAAAAAAATGATGTGTGCATGTGATCATGATGTGATTGTGAATATTCTATGGTGATGTCATTTCTATGATTGATTATTTAATTGACATGCTATGCCATTTAATATGCCATATCATTTAAATTATGCCATGTCATTCATTCACATGCCATATCATTTAGATTATGCCATGTCATTCATATGCCATGTCATTCATTCATGTGCCATATCATTTAAATTATGCCATGACATTCATATGCCATGTCATTCATTCATATGCCATGCCATTCATTTACATACCATGTCATTCATTCATATGCCATGTCATCTACATTATGCAATGTCATTCATGTTCCATGCCATTCATTCGCTTGCCATATCATTCATTCATATGCCTTGCCATTCATTCGCATGCACACCATTTAGATTATGCCATGTCATTCGCATGCCATGTCATTCATTCATATGCCATGCCGTTCATTCGCACGCCATGTCATTCATTCATATGTCACATCATTCATACATGTGCCATATCATTTAGATTATGCCATGTCACTCATATGCCATGCCATTCATTCATGTGCCATATCATTTAGATTATGCCATGTCATTCATACATGTGCCATATCATTTAGAATTTGCTATGTCCAACATTCTATATCATTCATTCATATTCCATGTCATTCACTCATGTGCCATACCATTTAGATTATGCCATGTCATTCATTCATGTGCCATGCCATTTGGATTTTGCCATTTCAAGCATGTCATACCATTCATTCATATGTCATAATATTCACTCATGTGCCATGCCATCTAAATTAGGCCACGTCATTAATCCATATGCCATGTCATTCATTTCATATGCAATGTTATTCATTCATGTGCCATACCATTTAGAGCATGCTAATTCATTCATTCACATGCCATGTCATTCATTTCCTTATGCCATGTCATTTAGATTTTGTCATGTCAAGCATGCCGCGTCATTATTTCTTTTACCATGTCATAATAAAACGTTTGTCATGCCATGATAAATATGCAAGTTTATTTAATTTTTATCTTAGTAACATTTTTTCATATTCATGGTAATTTTCTACGATTTTTAAAATACATGAAAAGGCAAATAATATTTTTAATAAATCAAGATCATTCCCAAGTTAAAATAATTCATGAATTCTCTACCAGGTCTGCCATCATCAATTATCATTAACAACGGAATATCTTTTTTTTTTTAAAAAAAAGAGGTTGATTCGGAGAATTTCAAAATCAAGGAAAAATTCCATGTTTTGCCGAGTTTGTCGGAAAATATAGAAATTTTTTATGGTAATAAATTCCGGATCATTTTCAAAATATGATATGAAATTTTTAGGGAATTATTTTCAAACACCAAATTTAAAACCAACTTTTTGTCGAGACTCGAGATAACACACGATTAATAAGGTACCATTTTATACGGGCGTTGTGGGGGTGCTAATCCTTCCCTGCACTTAACCGACTCCCGAAAGCGCACTTATTTTCTCTGTTCAAAGCGCAGATTTCAAAATTGGTTTTAAAATGTTTTAATTAATTTTAAAATATTTTTTAAAAATCGGTTTTAATTGGTGGCCGATCACACCTAGCCAAAAAAGATTGGTGGTGACTCCATTTATTTTTCGAGGTTGTTTTCATACCCTCAACCTTTAATTCAAGAGGAATTAAGGCGTCTTTTCCTCTATTTCTCACACTCTAAACGAATGGCCGGATTGTCCCCGCGACGAGGGCAAAATTTTATTTCGGACTTTGTGGGAGGTTGCGACAACTTGGTGACTCCACTGGGGACACTTAGAGAGTCAGGCCTAGAATTAGTCGTGTGTTATCGAAAGTCTCGATTTTGTCGGTTTTGGTTGGTGTTTACTTCTAATTCCCACTTTCTAATAAGGAAATTTTTGAAAATAACCAAATGTTTTTAAATATGTTCATTCTCATGTGCATGCATATTTTTACTGTTCTCTGGTTATTTAGCCTTATATGTCATTATTATTCTTTTTTTTTAACTAATGTTTTACATTATTTAATTTTGTCTTTATTAAATTGCTGGGGCCTTTAGATAAGGGGTATAGAATAGGTGGTGAAAGGTTTGTTTGTTCCTCATAACACACTATACTTTCATTTGCATAACAAAAGCCCTCTATCCGGGTTCCATCCTTTAGGTGGAAGTAAAGTAACTACACTCTCGTGAGGTGATAACCTTCACATGGGCTAGCGAAACACTTCTGAAGTAGTAGACTAACTATGCTTTGGTGGGGTGATAACCTCCGTATAGGCCATGGAAATACACTCTAACAAATTGAACCCGCTTTTATCAGGGTGCCTTACTAGCCTTCATTGGCGACAGTGAGGAGCAATTTGGAGCCTTTTTAGAACCTAATGCAACCTCATATAGTGAACGTAGGCGAAGCCATGCCGAATTTTCGTTAGAGGTACCGAAGCTAGGAACACTTGGAAGAACCTTTCTTACCTTTAGCTATTTATTTCAATATCGCATTGATTTTATTATTATACCCTTATACTGACACGTTCCCTTTTGTTTTGTTTTGCTTTGTTTTCATCGCATGCATCATGATCATTTAGGAGTGTTTGCCTTAAGCCAAATTCCAATCAGAGGGGTTTTCATTATGGTCATGGAACACCGAGATCTCGCATCAGTTTCATTTACTTCCAAGACATACCGAAAGGTCAAAATAGAGTCAGAGAAGAATCAGGTTGATAAGGAAGACTGCTTGGCTAGAGACTTTGTGTCTGTTCTTCCCGAGTCGGTTCATTTAGATCTGAGTCAGAATAATTTGACAGAATTAGAAGAAATTTGGGAACGATGGGGAGTAGCAAAGAAAAATGAGTTCACTAAGAAGTATGGGACATAGCATTAATTCTCCTGATTTAGATAGATGGGCAGTTGATTTGGGTAGTGGTACAGTTTTGGGATCCCTCTTATCAGTGTTTCACGTTCAATCAGGAGGATATGACACCCACCACTAAGGAATACTCAACCTTACTCCGTATTGAGTCATCTAGCCCTGATAAGATCTATTGCAAACAACAAAAGACAGTTAGTGTCCGCAAGAAGCTATCCGAGATATTGGGTATGGAGATTGTGATCAATTCCTCGAGTATTAAGAAGATGGGTTCGAGTGTTTGTATCCCATGGGTATTCTTGCTAAACTATATCATGAGCAACCCGAACAGTGATCATGTGGTGGATGTATTTGCCTTGGCGATTTATGGTTTTGTGATATTTTCGAAAATATTAGGGCATACTAAGATGGCCGTAGTGGATTACTTGGAGTGTCTGGGCAAACAAATTGATCCTTCTCCTGCTATCCTTGTCGAGACGTTTTAGTCACTTAATTTCTGTCAAAGAAAAAGTGAGGGACGTTTCGAGGGATATGCTCAACTTTTGCAGGTTTGGATCCAAAGTCATTTTTGGGGAAATGATAAGGAAAAGCTTCGCCCCTACATAAAGACTTTCATTCCCCTTAAGGAATTCTACAAGAAAGAGTGGCCGAGAAAAGGAGATAAGAAACAAAGGATCATGACTCTTCGTCACTTAGCCCGAGAGGACGTTATTTAGAGAGCTCCGTGGATGCTGATGGGATCCATTTTGTATAGTTGTGGAAACAAACTGTGGGTTCCATTAATGGGAATTTGGGGAGCTATTAGCTATGCACCACTCCTGGTACGAAGACATTATGGGTCTGAGCAGTTCATCCCGATGACTCATGAGCTCACTTTGGTAGATTTTGCATATAATGGGCCCGGATACATGAAGGAAACACGTGAGCTCATCAAAGCATGAAGGAAGTTGCACCGATCAGTATTGGGTAGATATACCGATAATGCTACTACCAAATACTTGGTTTGGAGAGCCAAGAGGATCCACGACATGGTGCTCCCTGCTGAAGATGTCTCTGTTTATCCGGTAATCCTCCAGCCAGAGCCAGTAGTACCATCAGAGGTTGAACTTGTCAGGAAAGAATTAGAAAAGGACAAAGGAAAATTGAACCGAGAATATGATAAGCTTCAAGAGGAAGTCGAAGACTTGAAGACCAAACTTGAGATCCAAGAGGTCAAGACATGGAAAGTGGCCAGAGAGCGTGACACGACATAATCTGATATAAAGGACTTGCATCAAGAGAACAAGAAGCTAAGGGCCAAGGGAAAATTTACTGGAACTGTTAGGTCTCTGGGTGCCCCTGAGAAAGAGATAGAAAAGCTTTAGAAAGAATTGGATTTTTGGAAAGGTAAAGCTAAGGAAAGCAAAAGAAAGAAGTCCAGATTTTCTCACGAACGGCAGAAGTGAGGAGATGCACGTTCATTGATCTCGGCCAAGTTGGAAAGGTGCCTACAAGAGAATGAGATGTTGAAAACCAGATTGGGAAATGAGAGGGAAAAGGCATCCATGCTACGCAAGGAGAATGAGACGCTCCATGCTACCATTCAGACCCTAGAGCATTAGTTGCAAGTCTAGAAGGCTGACATCATTGCCATCATTCGAGAATATAAAGAGAGAGAAAGACCGAGTAGAGCCAAGAAAATAACTTAGCCATAGATTCCAGTATGAGGTGGAAGACAAAAACCTTGGGAAAGCAACAATATATAGACCACCTGACTAGGCAAATCTGCAAGGCTGTGGTTAAAGCCAGTGAGATGTTGGAGAAAGTGAAGACTTTGAGGTGTGAGGTCAACCCGACAGGGAAGCATGGACAGCGCTTGCTGAACTTCCTAGAGGAGGCTCAAGACCAATACGAGCAGATCATATATTTCTATGTAACCCGAGAGTGAGAGATGACTTGTAAAAAGTTTCTATGAATTAATGAAAAACCCTTTGTGTTGGAATTTTGTCTTAAGGCAAATACCATTGTAGACACTTAATTTTGTCCGGACCACTAAATTAGGTATGTTATCTTCCTAAATTGATTTTTTAGAATACAAAAAGTCTTTTCTCATCCTACAGGTGGTACTCCGAGATTTAGTTTAGGGAAGCAGGCAAAAAAGTCAAACTTAAAAAAGTCAACCTCGAAAGAGTCAACTCCAAAAAGTCAACGATTGAAAAGTCAACCCACTTTCAAAATCAAGATTCAAAGTTCAATTGAACAATGGTGAAAGAATTTTGATAATCCGAGGTCCACAGCAAAAGATTTGGAGTCCAAAAGATGGGTTACGGAGATTCAGTGGAAAGGAAATCCTAGTTCAAAAAATTTGGGGAAAAATGCTTAAACGATCAAATTTGTTGAAATTGGAGGTTCCAAATGGAAGATAAGCAATGACTACGGGTAAGGGAGAGGCCACCTGGAAGCAAAACTAATGGAAAAGTCAATTTGGAAGAAAACCAAGAATTAGGGTTTTTGGTGGATTTTGGTGAAATTGGGAAAAATGGCAGAAATGGCCAGATTCGATAAAACTAAAACCCCTAATTAATGAGGAGTGAGTAAACAAGGATAGCCCAAGGCTCAGTTTGAAGTAATTCTAAGAAAATAGCCGATTGGAGGAAAACGGAAAAATGAGGAAATTCCTAATACTGAAAAAAGGAAAAATCAAAACGGAGGGGAATTTGATCGTAAAAATTGTGCGTTTTTGGACCAACTCCAATTCAATATATGAAAATGGCACAGAAAAGGAAAATCTAGAAATCGGACTTGTTTTGAGCAAAACCGGGCTTCGGAGGTAAAAGGGCAAACTTGGAAAATTCGGGAAAAATAGAAAATGAGCCCCAAAAATTACCAAAATTTGTAGATCTCATTCTTAAATCATTTGGAAGAGATAGAAGAGAAAAATTTAGATTCGGAGCTCATTTGCAAAATGGCAAATCCGGGCCCACTATGGTGAAATTGAAGAAAATAAATCCCGAAAAAATAGCAAATGATCTCCAAAAATTATGAAAATTTCCAGATCTCATTTTTAAATTATTTGGAAGATATTGGTGAAACAAATCTGGATTTTTGGAAATAAATACGAAAAAATAGGAAATGGCCTCGAAATTTTTTGAAAACTTTCAAAATTCAATTTTTTATTATTTAGGAAGTATGGAAATAAAAAAAATTTGGATTTGGAGTCTGTTTGCAATTTAAATAGGTTCGGGGGCCAAAAACGTTATTTTACCGAAGAAACCGAAGAGGGCTTTCTTGCAATGGACATTGGGCTAGATTTTAAGAGGTCAATCAGCCAAGCCCTTGTTGGAGAGTGATTTTTCTGAGCCATTGCATCCAAGGGCCAAGAGTGGATAGGAAGGTAGTTATTTTTTTTATCAAGCCTTTGAAATTGTAACACATGGACCAATGCATGGAGAGGGATGATGTCATATTTATGACATCATATTCATGACATCATATTAGTTAGGGCTGGTTTAATCTAAGGGTGGGAATTTTACATAGCATCTTGGATTAAGGACCATTGGATCAAAAATTGGTTAGAAAAAAATAACAACTTTCCTACACTCTTCATTACCATTCGGCCAAGGCTAATTGGGGGGGGGATTCAGATTTTTTAGAGGCTTTGGAGGATGGATAGAAGCAGTATCTAAGAAAAAGAGGAGAGAAAAAAGAAAAGAAAAAGAGAGGGGAAAAAAGGAGAAGGAAATAGAAAGGTTTCGGCTTGCTACTTCTTGATTTGGAAAGCTAGAACAAGGTAGTTATGTTCTTTCATGGTTTTCTCATACTTTGTTGACATGATTTTGTTATTTTGATTGTCATTTTATTCTCTTTTATGAAATAAACTTGTTTTTAAAAATAAGTTCTAAGGAGCTTCTACTTTGTTTTTTAAAAGAAATCAAGAAAGCAAGTTTTCTTCTATTTTTCATCATGGCCGAATAAACCATTTTTGTTAAATGATTTTGTGTTTGATTTTGTTCATGTGATTTGTTGTGGTAGGTTAGCTTACTTGTGTTAGATTATCTTGATTGTGGTAGGTTAGCTTGATTGTGGTAGTTTAGCTATACACCATGCCATGTGTTTGTGGAAATACCATGCTAGATTCATGCTACCATTCGGCCATGATGAGTTTAGGTTACCACGCTTGCATTTTTTTTATGTTGTTTACTTGCTTAATATGGTTCCATTTATGTTCATATATTTAGACCATGCCATGTGTTTGTTATATTGTCATTGCTATGTTAATGATTTATGTTAGTCAGCATGTTTGCATTATTATCATGTTTGCTAGTTTAATATGCTTCCATGTAGATTTTGCATATGTAGGTTACCATGTGTTTGTGTTATTGTTTAGCTAGGATTTCACCATTTTGTTTAATGACCATTCGGCCAACATGTTTTTTTTTTTTTGCTTTGTATGTGCATTTTCATTTTGTTTAGTTGATAGGTTTGCATTTCATGCCATAATATTGTGTATTTTGATTTAGTTTGCCATGTGTTTGTGTTAATGCCTTGCTACATTTCTCCACATAGAATTGGTGGCCATTCGGCCTCTTCATGTGTTCCTTGCCTTGTGTGCGCATTTGCATTTTGTTTAGGTACCATGCTATGCATTCTTATTCCATGAGATTGTGTATTGGTTGTGCCATGTTCATGCATTAGTATTAGGTTTATTTGGTCATTATATGCTCATGATATTTTCATGCATTTTCATAACATTTTAGGTCTAGGCCATCTTTGTATTGCCATGCATATTCCCATGCATATTAGGCATTAGGACAACTTTATATTGCCACTCATTTTCATGTCATTTTAGGTCTAGGTTACATTTGCATTACCATGCTTCTCATGCATATTAGGTAGGTAGCATTTATTGCCATGCAAATTCATGCTAGGCATTAGGACAACTTTGTATTGCCATGCATTTTCATGTCACTTTAGGTCTAGGTTACATTTGCCTTACCATGCATCTCATGCATATTAGGTTTAGGAATTAGGACAATTTTGTATTGTCATGCATATTCATAACATTTCAGGTATAGGTTATATTTGCATTACTATGCGTCTCATGCATATTTAGGTTAGGATAGCATTTATTGCCATGCAAACTCATGCTAGGCATTTAGGTCATTTTGAATTGCCATGGATTTCCTATATCGTTTAGGCTTTAGATCATACGTTCCATACATCAAAATTTCTATTTGTTCATGCATCGCATACCATACCACTTGATTTTTGACTTAAGCCTATCAATTATTTAAAGTCAAGCTCACATGAGTATACTTGTGGAAAGTTGAGAAGTTGTCAAGTTGATTTTTCTACCTTTGTGATTTTTTTTACTTAGGCAATTCTTGTCCAATTTTTTAGAAATTTTAGCTACTGTTTGTAGGTCCTTAGAAGAGTCTCCAATATTTTTACTTTGATTTTTGAGTGATTTTATCAAAGGCTTAAAAGTGATTTTTAGCAAAACAGTTTTTCACCCAGTATTCTGACTTTCGTGATTTTTCTGGTGGGTTATCCTTAGTCCAAAAATCAACTCAATTTTTTCCCAGAGATTTAAACATGTTCTGAGTCTCCTATATTGTTTCATATTTTTTTATAATTTTTTAAGTAGGTTAAAAAATCACATTTTAAAACTGAATAGTAGAGTCAGATTTGAATTTGAGGGAAAATTAATTTTCTATTTTGTCGAAGGTATTTAGAGAGGGCAGTGTAGGAGACTTAGCTACTGTCCTAGGTTGGTTTCTAAGCCATTTTAATCTTAAAAAATGATTTTATAAAGCTCGGGTCGATGGTGGTCAAGTCCGGGTTTTTAAAGTTAGAAAAATAGAGCCTTTTTCAAAAAGGGAATTCGGCCATGTATCATTTTTCATCCAAGATTTTCAAAATTGTTTTCAACCAATCACAAAGTATTTTTTAATTTAGAAAATTTAATTTGATGTCTTTTCCTAAGGTAGTCGAATATCTTTCTAGGAATACGGATTTCCTTATTTAAAGGAAAAAATACACTCTCATGCATTGCATTTTCCATGTTCATGCATACTATATAATATATGATTTTTGCTATGATAATTTTTATGGTAATGTCATTATTTTGATTTATATTTTATGGTGTTATATTGTTTGATATATGGTTGTGAATATTTTATGGTTATCCTATGTTTTTTGTTTAATCATTTATTTTTGTCACATCATTTAGGATTTATTATGTTCATGTAGTATTATTTTTATTTTCATGCATATTCCATGATAATATTATTTTATGTTTCATATTCATTTCATGTCACTTAGATTATATTGCCATTTCATTTAAAATATATTATGTCACATAGGTTATTCATTTCATTTAGAATATATTATGTCACATAGGTTATTCATTTCATTTAGAATATATTATGACACTTAGGTTATTCATTTCATTTAGAATATATTATGTCACCTAGGTTATATCATTTCATTTAGAATATATTATGTCACCTAGGTTATATCATTTCATTTAGAATATGCTATGTTATTTAAATTACATCATGTCATTTAGATTATACTATGTCACACATATTCATACTCATATTTTTCCTTAAATGTTTTGAAAAGATAATGGTTTTGAATAAAATAAAGTTACTCTCGAGTTAAAATAATTCATGTGTTCTCTTCCGGGTTGCCGGGGAGGATATCATCAATTATCATTAATAACGGAATATCTTTCTTAAAACGAGAATGATTCGGAAAATTTTCTAAATAAATAAAAATTTCTATATTTTGCCGAATTTTCGGGGAATGTAGAAAAATTTTGAATTAATAAATTCTGAATCATTTTGAATTAAAAAATGGAATTATTTTTTTTTTAAAATTGGGAATTAATTTAAAATGCCAAATTTAAAACTGATTTTTCACCAAGACTTGAGATAACACACGATTAATAAGGTACCATTTTATACGGGCGTTGTGGAGGTGCTAATCCTTCCCCGCACGTAACCGAGTCCTGAATCCTCTTCTTTGATTTTCTCTGGTTTAAAAACACAGACTTGAAATTGGTTTTAAAAATATTTTAATTAATTTTAAAATATATTATAAAACCGGTTTTTAGTAGGTGGCCGATCACACCTAGCAAAAAAATATTGGTGGCGACTCCATGTCTTTTTCGAGGTTGTTTTCAAATCCTCATTTTATTTCAAGAGGAATTAAGTCGACTTTTCCTCTGTTTTCCAATGTCACGCTTAACAAATATAAAGTCTCACGATGAGACTTGTTATTTTTTAGGTTGCGACAGCTTGGCGACTCCACTTGGGACATTTAGAAAGTCAGGCCTAGAATTTATCGTATGTTATCAAAGTCTAGGTTTTGTCGGTTTTAATTGGTATTTAATTTTAATTCCCAAATTAAAAAAAAATAAGGAGAATTTTGAAAATAATAAAATGTTTTAAATATGTTCATATTCATTCACATGCATTTTATTATTGTTTTCTAGTTATTTAATGTAGTATATTACTATTGCATTCTTGTTGGTTAATGCGTTACACTATTCTTGATCTCTGTTCAATAAATTGTCGGGGTATCGAGGATAGGGATTATAGAATAGATGGTGAAAGGTTTGTTGTTCCTCCACACACACTACACTTGCATTTTCATATCATGAGCCCTATACCCGGGTTCCATCTTTTTAAGTGGAAATAAAGTACCTATGCTTCGTGTGGTAATAGCCTCCATATAAGCTAGTGAAACACTTTCGGAGTATCAGATTACCTACGCTTTGTGTGGCAATAGCGTCCGCATAAGCCGGGGAAATGAACTCTAACGAATTGAACCCGTTTTTATCAGCGTGCCTTACTAGCCTTCATCGACGACAGTGAGGAACAATTTGGGGCCTTTAGAACCGCTTCACCCTCATATAGTGAACAATTTGGGGCCTTTGGTAAATATATAGATCAGGCAACGATGAACGTACATCCCTTGTAATAAGCTTAATACATCGCCCCAAAAGGCACCGTGATGCCTAAACAAGTAGATATTGTCAGGGAACATGTTTATTAATTTTCTTACTTTGCATTGATTATTCTATTCTTTTATTGCTTTACAGGAATTTGAAATAAGAGAAAAGATGATAGAAAAATATTTCCTCTTTGAAAAGTGAAAAAAATGAGAACAAAAATGAGGATAAAATGATGAAAAAGTTCTTTTATAGTGGAGTAGTGATGTGAATAATAAAAATCTCCTTTTAGTTTTAGACTTTTGATAAAATGAAAAAATAAAGAAAAATAGAAAAAATGTCAAAAAAAATAGTTGTCAAAAAAATTCAAGAAAAATAGAAAGAAGAAAAAAAAATGATGTTAGGATCTTCTTTTCCTTGATCTTTTCATTTGCATTTTTGCATAACATGCAAGTAGTTCTAAATATGAAAATTCACCTGCTCAAACATTTTCGCATCTTATACGTTTCATGCATTAATCATCATCACATTCATGCATATGTGAATAGAGCATGCACATTTATTTGCAATTTGATCTCATAATAATAATGTCATTTTCATTTGCATAAAAGGGGTTCGAGATATGAGGAAGGAATCAGAGGAATGATTAGATGCCTTGGAACACAATTAAGAGGAATTTTGGACATGATATCCGAGAGATGAAAGAGCAGCTCTTTAAGTTAATGAAAATGGTTAAAGACCTTTAAAAAGCAAAAGGGGAATCCTCTCAAAAGTCTTCATCGCCTTCAATGCAACCAAGCCTTAAGAAACAATCGAGCTCAGATCGAAGGATCTCTGTTGAATCCTGCATTGGTCAATTCCATCTACGTAAGGAGTTAAGACTGGACGAAGTTGTGAACAGTACCGTGCGAATGGTCGAATACGAGGACTCACAGTTTAAGGCGGGATCTCTGAACTCTACCCGACCCTTACAAACTATTCCAAATCCACAGCCTCACCCTGTTATCATTCGACCACCTTTTCGTCCAACTCTTCCAGTTCAAACTTTTACATCAACACCAAATGCCCCTACTGAGTATGTCAGCCAGAAACAATCCAAGGACAAACACAAGGACATTTTGATCCTATTCCAATCAGCTACCAAGAGCTTTTCCCTATGTTGATCCGAAATCACTTGGTTGCCTATGTGCCATTGAAACCCTTGTCACCACCATACCCTAGTGGTATAACCCGAATGTGAGATGTGATTATCACTGTGGAACTGTTCGGCATAGCATTGAGCACTGCAATGCACTCAAGAACAAAGTACAGTCTCATGTAGATGCCAAGTGGTTAGATCCAACGACACTGATTAATAGAGGACTAGGAAAGGGTAATTAGGATTGGGAGATTTACGGCAATGATGAAGAAGGACGTCAGTCTGATATGATGTAGTAGGATTTCACTTTTTCAGTAGCCAGCTCTTATAGCCTTAGGATGCTAGGAAGAATAAAGTGCTTGTAAAGATAGCTTTAACCACTGCTCAGATTTTGTAAACATGGTTTATACTTTGTGAACATTGATATGGGAATGAATTGGTTATGCTTCAAATTTATGAGATATTGATGATTAAGTTCCTCCGATTCTTATTTCCACCGTGATATCTTTCTTTTTGCATTTTGCATCCGATCAATTATTTGTCATTCCATACATTCATACATGCATCTTGGTGGCATCAGGTGGTATTCATGACAAACATAGTCAGCATGATTTTTCTGTATATGTTCATGCATTAATTTGCTTATTAGATGCATCATGTTAGTATCAGGTCGCATTCATGACACACATGGTCAGCATGATTTTCTTTGTATATACTCTGTGTAAATCATTCATTGTTTACATGCATCATGTTGATATCGTGTTGCATTCATAGGGTCATTCATTGGAAAATGCAAATGGAACATACATAGTCACTCATTGCATATATCTATGCGTTGATTTGTTTATTCTTGGCTTGCATCATGGTGGCATCGTGATTACATTTATTACATACATGATCAACATGTTTCCATTGTATATGTCCATACATCACATTGTTTATGCTTCACGGGCATCAAATTGCATTCATGGCTTATTCATCACAACATGTATTTGGAGGGATCAAATGGAAGTTAGTTTGGTTTTAAGAGTCTTTGAAAGAATTTCCATTTCAAATTAAAGGCATAAGAAGTACTGAGTACCTTTTTTAAAACATATTAGAGCTATGAAGAATGAACAAGTTGCCTGAATGGAAAGGGCACATGATAAATTGCGAGAATTGGCAAAGTCTCAAGCAGAATCTAGAGATCAGATGACTAAACTGATGGAGCTGATGTCCACAATCAAGGAAAAGGATACACTAAAAACTTGGCCGCCAGAGAAGGGTTAGAGGTACAAAAGGGTCAGATTGAGGTCATGATGTTGGATGGCCAGAATACAGTTAATCCCAACAACATTCTGAACTTAGATAATCCAGTTGAATAGGAAAAGTTGAAAATGGTTGAATCGAATGGGGCTGAGTCAGTAGATTCCCAAAGAAAGTATCAGCTGTTGGAGGAAAAGATTCGAGTTGTTGAAGGTGGAGATGAAGTAAGTGTAGGAGAGCTTGTTTTGATCCCTGATCTAGTAATCCTGCCAAAATTCAAGATTTCGAAATTCGAAAAGTATGATGGACTTAAAACCCCAAAACACACTTGTCTGCATATTGTAATAGGATAGTGGGGCACGCGCATGTTGAGAAATTTCTTATCCATGTTTTCCAATATAGCCTGACAGAAGGAGCGTCTATTTGGTATTTTCAGTTGAAAAAAGGCCAAGTGAATACATGGAGAGACTTAGCCAGGGCATTCCTGAAACAATACAAGCATATGTTGGAAATGGCTCCAGATCGATTGACACTCCAGAATATGAAAAAGGAGCTCAATGAGAACTACAAAGAATATGCTCATAGATGGAAAGATGTAGCCTTGCAAGTCCAACCGCCTCTTACTAATAGAGAAATGAATGTTTTGTTTATGGATACCCTCTCACATCTATATATGACAAGTTGATCGGTAATGCCTCCTTAAAATTTATAGATATATTGTTTGCAGTGGTTAGGATTGAGGATGGTATAAAAAAAGGAAAATTGTGGATACTAATGCCGGAATTCCTTTCAAAAAGAAAAATGATGTTGATAAGGGGTACGTCCAAGTCGTGAATATTGAAGGCAGAAATGAAAGAGGGTTCAGTGCAATGCAAGAAGATCCTTTTGGTGGTTATTACATCCCCGATCCTATGTCAACCATTGGATTCAGCATGGTCATCATCATGCTCCAAGGCCTTTCACATCACCTCAGGGTTTCGTCATGCCAAATGATCCGGAGTTTTGTTCAGTCGGTTCTCAGAGCAGTAAGAGAAAGAAAGCAAAGGTGTACCATTCAATTTCGATATCCTACATAGAACTTTTTCCATTGCTTGTCCAAAACCAAATGATCTCCGTTGTACCTGCAAAGCCCAGGAAGTCTCTTAACCCAAAATGGTATGATCCTAATGCCACATGCGAGTATCGTAGTGGGGTTAAAGGGTATTCCATAGACAATTGCATTGCATTCAAGGACAAGGTTCAGGCTGTAATTGATGGAAACCCGACAAAGTTCAAAGAGCTCATGGATGCTTATCAAGGATGACGGGGTTAAGAATCATTTGTTCTCAGGGTAGCATGCTAATCAGGGGCAATCCTTAACCTTGTTTTAAGTTTTGTATTTACTTTCAATTTATTTGAATTGAACGAACTTTAAATTCCAAGCATCATACATCATATCTCATTTGAAGTTTTGAATGTTCTTCTTAAGCTTTGTTTATATGATTTGTGAAAGAAAAAACAAAAAGGTTGAAAATAAAAGTCCATACGGATAATTTTTCATTTTGAAAATAAAAGGATACTCCTTTGAATAAGTGAAATAAGTTTCGAAAGAATGGGTGATCATCATGAGGGATGGATTCCAAGGAAACACTTTGTCTCTACATGTACCTATATCATAGACCAGTTGAATAAGTGCCACTCAAAAGTCACAAAGAATAACCTTTATTGAGGCCATGAGTAATGAAAATTTGAAAAATTCTTTCGTGAATTTCTTGAAAGTCAAGCAAACATGACAATCTTCCAAAAGATCTAGATTAGGTAGTTTGATACGTGTTAAAGTCATGCCATGTTACAAATCATAGCAAAAACTCAAAGATTCAAAACCTTCAAATCCCTTTGAAAGAATTCAAATGCCAAGTCTCTAAGCCTTTTCCCAGACCTTGATTTATGAGTACATGAACCAAAGGATGAACCAAAACACTTTTCTTTTTCTCTCCCCATGTATTGAAAACACTTTGAAGAAATTAAAACCCAAACAAGTTCATTTAGCGAGAAGCTCAAAGATAAAATCTGAGATGTTCCTTCACAACAGGATTCTCGTAAACCAGAAGACTTTCACTTCAATGACATTATTTGTGGCTGAAAATGAATCACACATGAATTTTTTGGGGCATGCAGCAAAAAGAAAAAGAAAAAAGGAAAAATTGTGACATCATGAATTGGGAATTCGAATGATTCCAAATGCAAAATGAAATTCTGATTATCTATTCCCCCTGAGGATTGCTTTTCAAGGAGAATATTCATACTTGATATGAGAAATGGCCATCTTTCATATTCCTTTCACAAAGAGAAATTATCCATAGTCACCCCTTTGAGCTTAAGGAATTCTTTTCTTTGAACCCTGATCAAGGATCACTCTCCACACTGGGGGGAAAATATGAGGAAGGATTTTCTCAAAAAAATCATGGTGAAATAAGTCCTGATTGGGAGTAAAAAATAAAGCAAATTGAGCTCCCAAACAAGTACAGGTTCACTCTGTCAAAATGGAGATACAAGAAAAAAGAAGGGAAAAGAAAAAATGGCAAATTGAAAGCCAAGAAACACACAAAAAATGTGTGAAAGAGATGGCAAATTGAAAGCTAAGAACAAAGAAGAAAATAAGCAAAACTCATAAGAAGGAAAGAGAAGTTTAGAAGGGACAAATGTTTCAAAGGGGATCCTCCTCAGGAAATGATCCTTGATCCAATCACCCTTAAACACATTTTGGGCCTATTTATCCTTTCTTTTTGAACCCCGAACCTTGGCCTACGTTACGTGCTTTAAAAGTCCATTTTGATCAAGTATGGATATTTGACTTAAAGAGTTTTCCTCATATTTTATCCCATCTCATCGAATTATAATTTCATTATGGAAGAATTTAGAATTCTCAGATGCATGGTGGAACAATTAAAAAAAAAGAGAAACAATGAAGCTCTAGGGTGAAAACCCAAAAAAGGGCAGTCTAGAGCAGAATAAGAAGAAATTCTAAAGCCATACATTGGTATTGTCGAAGCCATCAGTTTGAAGAATATAAGGAACATCAAGGAATTTATAGACATAACAAAAGGATAGCCTTTTCTTTGGCATTGATTTTGAAAGTTAAACCTTTTTCCTTCAACACTTATCAAAATGCCATATCTAGAGATTGGAGGATTGATGAGATTTGGATTAAAACTTTTTCCAAAATTTTTTTTTTTGGTTTTATGGAATTCATGTTTTGAGAAAATTTACTCATGAGCCGAGACAAAAGGACATTAACCTTCTCCTCTTTGCCAAGATTAAAAGCTTTCCTAGACAAATCTAGATCTTATTGCATCAGCCCATTGACCATGTTGCATTAAACCGTTCAAATCACTCGAAAAAGTGAGGCTGATTTCCCCTCTTGCTTAGAAATATCTCTAATGGTGATCACCAATTTTTGAAAGACTTCAGTTTCACATGTTTTCGAAGAAATAAAATTGACATGACTTAGGAAGAACAAATTAAAATTTTGATGTGGATATGCTCTAGCAAAAAGTTTCATTTTGTTCAGGGGCATGAAAAATGAAGTTTGACTCTGTGTTTTTGTTTTGACCAGATAACTGAAAATAAGGAATCTGCTGGGGCAAGGACAAGTCGGGAATACGAAACCATGCGATTTCTTCCAACAAGATGAATTGGAAAATATAGACAAGGGGTAGGAATCACTCCCTCCAACAGGAAACCTTGTCAGGACAAAAGGAAAAAGGGAGATGATCAACCCTCTTAACATCCTCTTAATGTGAAATGGTGTCATAAGCATTCATGCATCATGTAATGAACATGTGCATCTGCATTTTTGTAAGTTACATTGGTTTTTGCATCCATACATTTGATCATTACATTTGTCAAGCTTTGAAAAGACACAAAGGAAAAGAAGATAGGTTTCTTAAAAGGGAAAGGGCCTTCTTTAGATTTAGAGGAAAGAATCTGTTGAAGAAAAGAAGAAAAACAAAAGTTTGTCTGAAAAGAAAAGAAGTGAGTATTGAAAAATCCCAAGTTGATGAAAATTTTTGAAAAATGAAAATGATTTTAAATGAGATATTTTTAAAGTTGTGGAGTCTCAAACGAGGAGTTTTCAAGCGAAAGATTTAGTTAAGCCTAATGTAAGCTGGCAGTTATGGTTTGAGCCTAGTGAAGTTGGCATATTAGATGATATTAAGCCCAATATAGCTGGTACAAAAATGGAGTAAGCCCAGTGAAGTTGGCACATTAGATTTGGTTAAGCCCAATATAGCTGGCACAAAAATGGAGTAAGCCAGTGAAGTTGGCACGTTAGATTTAATTAAGCCCAATGTAAGCTGGCAGTTATGATTTGAGCCCAGTGAAGTTGGCATATTAGATGTCATTAAGCCCAATATAGCTGGCACAAAAATGGAGTAAGCCCAGTGAAGTTGGCACATTAGATTTGGTTAAGCCCAATATAGCTGGCACAAAAATGGAGTAAGCCAGTGAAGTTGGCACGTTAGATTTAGTTAAGCCCAATGTAAGCTGGTAGTTATGGTTTGAGCCCAGTGAAGTTGGCATATTAGATGCGATTAAGCCCAATATAGCTAGCACAAAAGTGGAGTAAGACTTGTGAAGTCCGCACGTTAGATTTGGTTAAGACCAATATAGCTGGCACAAAAATGGAGTAAGCCTAGTGGAGTTGGCACGTTAGATTTGGTTGAGCCCAATATAGCTAGCACAAAAGTGATTTAGGCCCAGTGAAGTTGGCATATTAGATGTGGTTGAGCCCAATATAGCTGGCATAAAAGTGATTTAGGCCTAGTGAAGTTGGCACGGTAGATGTGGTTGAGCCCAATATAGTTGTCACAGAAGGAGAGTAATCCCAGGGAAGTTGGCACGTTAGATATGAGTAAGCCCAATATAGCTGGCACAAAAGAGAGTAAGCCTAGTGAAGTTGGCACGTTAGATGTGATTAAGCCCAATGTAAGCTGGCACAAAAGAAGGTAAGCCCAGTAAAGTTGGCACGTTAGATGTGATTTAGCCCAATATAGCTGGCATAAAATTGATTTAAGCCTAGTGAAGTTGGCATGTTAGATGTGAGCCCAATGTAAGCTGGCACAAAAGGAGGTAAGCCCAGCGAAGTTGGCACGTTAGATGTGATTTAGCCCAATATAGCTGGCATAAAAGTGATTTAAGCCCAGTAAAGTTAGCACGTTAGATGTGAGCCCAATGTAAGCTGGCACAAAAGGAGGTAAGCCCAATAAGGTTGGCACGTTAGATGTGATTTTGCCCAATATAGCTGACATAAAAGTGATTTAAACCCAGTAAATTTGGCACGTTAGATGTGATTTAGCCCAATATAGCTGGCATAAAAGTGATTTAAGCCTAGTGAAGTTGGCACATTAGATGTGATTTAGCCCAATATAGCTGGCATAAAAGTGATTTAAGCCCTGTAAAGTTGGCACGTTAGATGTGATTTAGCCCAATATAGCTGGCATAAAAGTGATTTAAGCCCAGTGAAGTTGGCACGTTAGATGTGAGCCCAATGTAAGCTGGCACAAAAGTAGGTAAGCCCAGTGAAGCTAGCACGTTAGAGGTTATTTAGCCCAATATAGTTGGCATAAAAGTGATTTAAGCCTAGTGAAGTTGGCACGTTAGATGTGAGCCCAATGTAAGCTGGCATAAAAGGAGGTAAGCCCAGTAAAGTTGGCACGTTAGATGTGATTTAGCCCAATATAGCTGGCATAAAAGTGATTTAAGCCCAGTGAAGTTGGGACGTTAGATGTAAGCCCATTGTAAGTTGGCACAAAAAGAGGTAAGCCCAGTAAAGTTTGCACGTTAGATGTGATTTAGCCCAATATAGCTAGCATAAAAGTGATTTAAGCCCAGTGAAGCTGGCACGTTAGATGTGAGCCTAATGTAAGCAGGCACAAAAGGAGGTAAGCCCAGTAAAGTTGGCACGTTAGATGTGAGCCCAATGTAAGCTGGCACAAAAGGAAGTAGGCCCAGTGAAGTTGGCATTTTACAAATCAAACTCGTTTTGCTTCTCAAATGAGTCGAGCCCAGGTATTTTCTTCTCTTGCAAATCAAACTTGTTATGCTTCTCAAATGAGTCGAGCCCCGGAATTTTCTTCTTTTTCAAATTGAACTCGTTTCCTTAAGACGGGTCAAGCCTTGATTTGTCAGGGAATTCAATTTAGGGACAAAATTTTCTTCTTTTGCAAATCGAACTCATTTCCTTAAGACGGGTCGAGCCTTGATTAGTCAGGGAGCTCAATTTAGGGACAAAATTTTCTTTTTTTGCAAATCGAACTCGTTTCCTTAAGATGGGTCGAGCCTTGATTAGTCAGGGAATTCAATTTAGGAGCAAAATTTTCTTCTTTTGCAAATCGATTTCATTTCCTTAAGACGGGTCGAGCCTTGATTAGACAAGGAAATCAATTTAGGGATAAAATTTTCTTCTTTTGCAAATCGAACTCGTTTCCTTAAGACGGGTCGAGCCTTGATTAGTCAGGGAATTCAATTTAGGGACAAAATTTTATTCTTTTACAAATTGAACTCGTTTCCTTAAGACAGGTCCAGCCTTGATTAGTCATGGAATTCAATTTAGGGACAAAATTTTCTTCTTTTGCAAATCGAACTCGTTTCCTTAAAATGGGTCGAGCCTTGATTAGTCAGGGAATTAAATTTAGGGACAAAATTTTTTTTTTTGCAAATCGAACTCGTTTCCTTAAGACGGGTCAAGCCTTGAATATTCAGGGAACTCAATTTAGGGACAAAATTTTCTTTTTTTGCAAATCGAACGTGTTTCCTTAAGACGGTTCGAGCCTTGATTAGTCAAGGAATTCAATTTAGGGACAAAATTTTCTTCTTTTGCAAATCGAACTCGTTTCCTTAAGACGGGTCGAGCCTTGATTTGTCAGGGAACTCAATTTTGGGACAAAATTTTCTTCTCTTTCAAATCGAACTCGTTTCCTTAAGACGGGTCGAGCCTTGATTAGTCAGGGAACTCAATTTAGGGACAAAATTTTCTTCTCTCACAAATCGAACTCATTTCCTTAAGACAAGTCGAGCCTTGATTAGTTAGGCAACTCAATTGAAGGAAAAAATCTTCTATTTTCTTCGCTTACAAATCGAACTCGTTTCCTTAAGATTTTTGGAAGTAATAAATTCCGAGTCATTCTCAAATAAATTCATCTTGCTTGTCATGTTGATCTCATTCACATGCCATGTCATCTTGCTTGTCATGTTGATTTCATTCACATGCCATGTCATCTTATGCTATGTCATCCACATGCCATGTCATTTTATGCCATTTCATATGCCATGTCATCTTGCTTGCCATGTCGATTTCATTCAAATGCCATGTCATATGCGATGTCATTTTATGCCATTTCATATGCCATGTCATCTTGCTTGCCATGTCGATTTAATGAACATGCCATGTCATTTTATGTCATCATTCATAGGCCATGTCATCTTGCTTGCCATGTTGATTTCATTCACATGCCATGTCATTTTATGTCATCATTCATAGGCCATGTCATCTTGCTTGCCATGTTGATTTCATTCACATGCCATGACATTTTATGCTGTTTCATAGGCCATGTCATCTTGCTTGCCATTTCGATTTCATTCACATGCCATGTCATTTTATGAAATCTATATGCCATGTCAACTTGCTTGCCATGTCGATTTCATTCACAGGCCATGTCATTTTATACCATGTCACATGCCATGTCATATTATGTTATCCACATGCCATGTCATTATGTATGCCATGTCAATTTCATTATATATGCAATGTCGATTCATTCACGTGCCATTTTTCATGCCATGTCATTTTGTTTGCCATGTCAGTTTCATTCACATAACATTTATTCTTATGCCACACCATTTTTTGTGCCATGCCATTTTGTTTGCCATGTCGATTTCATTCACATGACATTCATTCTTATGCTATGGCACTCTGCTTACCATGCCATGATAAATACGCATGCCTATTTAATTTTCGTCTTAGCGACATGTTTGCATATTCATGGTTATTTTCAATAAATTTTCAAACATATGGAAAATAAATACTATTTCTATAAATCAAGATTATTCCCGAGTTAAAATAATTCATGAATTCTCTGCTGAGTCTGCCGAGGAGGATATCATCAATTATCATTAATAATGGAATATATTTTTCAATGAAAATAATTCAGAGAATTTCAAAATCATAGCAAAATTCCATGTTTTGCTGAGTCTGTAGGAAAACATGGAAATTTTTATGTTAAGTGAATTCTGAATCATTTCCAAATAAAATATAAGTTTTTATGGGAATTATTAACAAACACCAATTTTAAAATTGACTTTTTACCGAGATTCGAGATAACACATGACTAATAAGGTACCATTTTATACGGGCATTATGGGGGTGCTAATCCTTCCCTATACATAACCGACTCTCGAACCCGCACTTTTTTTTCTCTAGTTCAAAGCGCAGACTATAAAATTGATTTTAAAAATGTTTTAATTAATTTTTAAAATGTTTTATAAAAACTAGTTTTAGTAGGTGGCCGATCACACCTAGTCAAAAAAAGATTGGTGGCGACTCCATTTCTTTTTTGAGATCGTTTTCACACCCTCAACCCTTTAACTTAAGAGGAATTGAATCGTCTTTTCCTCTGCCTATTTTCCCCTTACTCGAACGGGTCCATCCCCGGATCACGTATCGACATTGATGTGTCTGCATTCTTTCATTCTTTCATTATAAATGCCTATATGCCTTTCTATATTGTTTATTCCCCATCTATTTACAGGTGCCCAGATACGGAATATGAGGACAGTCCTATCAATAATTCTGATATTGATTTCGAAAAACCCATTTGTGTCGGTGATTTCGACACTAACAAAGATGTCGAGGATTGTGATTTGCCTCCGTATTTGTTGAGAATAATAGAACAAGAGGAAAAACAAGTATTGCCTCATAAAGAGCAGTTGGAAGTGATAAATTTGGGGAAGAGGGAAGAAATAAAAGAAGTAAAGATTGGGACTGCCATTTCACCATCGATAAAGCAAGATTTGATAATTCTACTCCAGGAATACACGGATGTGTTTGCATGGTCGTACCAAGACATGCCTGGGTTGGATCCCGATATTGTGGTTCACAAACACTATTGAAACTAGATTGCAAGCCAATTCAGCAAAAATTGAGAAGAATGAGGCCCAAAATGCTGTTAAAAGTAAAAGAGGAAGTGAAAAAGCAATTCGATCCCAGATTTTTGGAAGTGGCAAAAATACCCGAAATGGGTTGCAAACATTGTCCAGTTCTGAAGAAATACGGCAAATAACAGATGTGTGTCGATTACCGAGATCTGAATAGAGCAAGCCCTAAGGATAATTTCCTGTTGCTTCACATTGATACTCTAGTTGATAATACTACGAAGAATTTTGTATTTTCCTTCATGGACGGGTTCTCAGGGTACAATCAGATTAAGATGGCACTAGAGGATATGGGGAAAACCACATTCGTGATAATATGGGGAACCTTCTGCTGTAAGGTGATGCCATTTGGGTTGAAAAACGCTGGGGCAACATATCAAAGAGCCATGGTAACTTTGTTCCATGACATGATACATAAGGGAATCAAAGTTTATGTAAATGATATGATCGCAAAATCACAAGGAGAGGACGAACATATTGCAAACCTTAAAAGGCTCTTTGAAAGGTTGAGAAAATTCCAACTTAAACTCAACCTGGCAAAGTTTTCTTTCACCTTAGGAAAGCTATTGGGTTTCGTTGTTAGCAAGGAAGGGATTGAAATTGATCCTGATAAAGTGAAAGATATTCAGAGCTTGCCTCCATCTCGCACTCAGAAGAAAGTAAAAAGCTTTTTGGGTAGGCTAAATTATATCACTCGGTTCATTTCTCAGCTGACCGATAAGTATGACCCAATATTAAAGCTACTCCGAAAGTGTGATCCAGGGGAATGGGATGAAGAATGCTAGATAACCTTTGATAAGGTCAAGCATTGTCTGTCAAACCCACCGATACTAATGTCGCCAGTTCCAGGGAAGCCGCTGATATTTTATTTATCAGTATTTGAAAGGTCCATGGGATGTTTGTTGGGGCAACATGATGAAAATGAAAAGAAAGAACAAGCCATCTACAGTCTCAGCAAGAAGTTCACTGAGTACGAGTTGAAGTATTCATTGGTAGAAAGGCTTTGTTATACCCTAGATTGGACTACCCGAAAGCTCAGACAGTATATGTTGCATCACAATACATGGCTAATTACAAAGTTAGATCCCCTCAAATACGTGTTCGAGACGTCTTTGTTGTCAGGAAGAACAACGATATGGCAAGTGTTGCTTTTCGAATATGAGATTATGTATGTGAGCCAAAAAGCTATAAGGGGTAGCGCAGTAGCCGAATTCCTAGCAAGTCGAGCGATGGAGGATTACGAACCTCTGAATTTTGATTTCCCTGATGAAGACCTAATGTGTGTCTCCCAAGAAGAAGGGACTTCCTTTGAGAAGAAAACCTGGAAAATGTATTTTGATGGCGCATCTAATTCTATGGGGCATGGAATCAGTGTAGTGCTCATATCCCCTGAAGAAGATTATTATCCTTTCACTGCCAAATTGGATTTTGAATTTATAAATAATACCGCTGAGTATGAAGCATGTACTATAGGTCTTCGTGCCGCCATAGAAAGAAATATCAAAACATTAAAGGTCTTCAAAGATTCGGCCCTGGTGATATACTAACTGCAAGGAGAATGGGAAACCCGGGATGCAAAGTTAATCTAATGTCGAGAGCTCATACTGAGCTTGATTGAGGAGTTCGAAATAGTGGGTTTCAATTACTTGCCCCGAGAAGAAGATCGAATGGCGGATGCTTTAGCCACTTTATCATCAATGTTTAAAGTGAATGAAAGGGCCGAAGTTGTGCCAATCAAGATGAGCATATACGAATCTCCTGCCTACTGCTTGAGTATTGAAGAAGAAGAAGATGGTCACCCTTTGTATTACGACATCTTGCAATACATCAAGAGTCAACAATACCCTAAACAAGCAATAAAAAATGATAAGAGAACCCTGAGAAGAATGGCGATGGGTTTTATCTTAGACAATGAAATCCTCTACAAGAAGGGGAAAGACCAGGTTCTGTTGAGATCTGTCGTTTCCGCTGAAGCTCAAAGAATCCTCTAAAAGGTCCACGAGGGGATATGTGGCACTCACGCCAATGGCCACATGCTAGTTAAACAGATTATGAGAGCTAGATACTATTGGCTAACCATGGAAGGGGATTGCATTAATTATTCCCAAAAGTGCCATAAATGCCAGATATATGAGGACAAGATTCATGTACCGCCATCGCTGCTACATGTCATGATGGTTCCATGGCCATTTTCAATGTGAGGAATAGATATGATCGGGCCCATTACTCCAAAACCTTCGAACAGACACCGTTTTATCCTGGTGGCCATAGATTACTTAACAAAATAGGTAGATGCCGCTTCTTATGCCAATGTAACAAAGTCAGTGGTGTGTAGATTCATCAAGAAGGAGATTGTGTGCCGATATGACCTTCCGGAAAGAATAATTTCAAACAATGCTCTCAACCTAAATAATAAGATGATGAGGGAAATATGTACCCAATTCAAGATCAAGTATCATAATTCGGCACTTTATCGTCCGAAAATGAATGGGGCAGTAGAAGCAGCCAATAAGAACATCAAGAAGATTGTTGAAAAGATGACTGATGTGTACAAAGATTGGCATGAGATCTTGCCGTTTGCTCTTCACACATACTATACTTCGGTTCGTACATCTACGGGTGACACGTCGTTTTCGCTAGTATACGAGATGGAGGTTGTGTTTCCTATTGAGGTTGAAATCCCTTCACTTCGTGTCTTTATGGAAGTGGGCCTAGAAGAGGCAGAATGGGTGAGATCTTGTTATGAACAGTTGAATCTCATCGAGGAGAAAATGCTGAAGGCAATTTTCCATGGGCAGATGTATCAAACAATGATGATCCGAGCCCATAACAAGAAGGTTCATCCCAGACAGTTTCGAGAGGGAGAGTTGGTATTATGGAAAGTTCTCCCTATTGTGAAAAATCCTCGCTAAAAATAGGCTTTGAATTGGGAAGAACCCTATATGGTGAAAAGAGCTTTTTCTGGAGGACATTTATCTTAACTCAGATGGACGGTGATGACTTGAGAAATCCCGTGAACGCCAATGAATTGAAGAAATACTATGCTTGAAGAAGAAAAAAAGAAAAAAAAAAGTGTGATACTGTGCATATGAGAATTCAAATGATTCCAAATGTAAAAATGAAAATTCTATATATCTATTTCCCCTGAGGATCATTTTTCAATGAGAATATTCGTGCTTGATATGAGAAATGGCCATCTTTCATATTCCTTTCACTAAGAAGAAATTATCCCTAGTCACCCCTTTAAGCCTTAGGAATTCTTTCTTTCATTGAACCCTGATCAAGGATTACCCTCTACACTAGAGGGAAAATACGAGGAAAAATCTTCTCCAAAAAAATCATGGCGAAAAGAGCCATCGAAAAAAAGAAGAAAAAAGAAAAAAGGAAAAAGGAAAAGGAAAATACACACAAAAAATGTGTGAAATCAAAGAATGGCAAATGAAAGCCAAGAATGAAATGAAACAAAAACAAAAAAGAGAGAAAAGTCCAAAAAAGACGAATGTTTCAAAATGAATCTTCCTCATGAAATGGTCCTTGATCTGATCACCCTTAAACACATTTTGGGCCTATTTGTCCTTTCTTTCTAAACCTGAACCTTGGCCTATATTACATGCTTTTAAAGTCCATTTTGATCAAGCATGGGTATTTAACTTGAAGGGTTTTTCTCAGATTTCATCCCATTTTTTGAATTGTCATTTTTACCATAGAAGCATTTAGAATTCTCAGATGCATGGTAGAACACAAAAAAAGAAAAATGAAAACAAAGTGTAAAAGGATAGGTTTAAGCCAAAAACCAAAAAAAAAAGCGACTAAAAACCGAACAGGGGACACTTGGGTTGAAAACCCGCAAAGGGCGGCCGCAGTACTGATCAAAGATCGAATCAATGCTCCGTGTAAAGGGGGAAAAGTATCAAGAATTCAGAGAAAAGTAGTAAAGCTCAGTCTGAAGCAACAACGAAAGCCGAGAAGTCACCCAAGCAAATGGCTTGTTTAAAAGATATTTCAGAGGAACTAAAACAAGAAAGGTCCATGACATTCTGCGTCTGGGCATCTATACCTTCTCCTTTGCATTTTCCTTTTAATCTTTGATATTCATCTTTGTTATCTAAACCTTTTTGTAACGAACTCTTATTGGCCCTTTCATGGCATTTCACTGTTTCATACCATCTTTCATACATGTTGTGATGCATTTTGAATGCTATCAAATTGAATGATGATTAGTAAACATAAAAATATTCAAATAAAAGGATTTCTTTGTATTACTATGGAGTAGATTTAAATTTTAGAAGATGTTTGGATACCACTAAAATTTGGAGAAACTCGCGACAATCCATGATACTGAAAAGCTCATCAAGTAGGGAAAAAATTGGGTTGATTAAACACATCAATCCATAATGCTGAGAAGCTCATCAGGTAGAGCAAACCATGAATAGGTTGGAGACACCGTCACAGCCAGAAAACTCATGGATCACGATGAATCCATAGATTATAGCTCATCAAGTGGGGCAAGCCAGGGATAGGCTGAGGACACTGTCACAGAGTCGAAAAACTTGTGAGTCTCCGCGAACCCATAACGATGAAAAGTTCATCAACTAGCGCAAACAGTGGAGTTGAGAGGATTCGTGAACCTCAATGAAATCATGGATTAAAACTCATAACAATCATGTAATTGTATTCGTCCTTAGGGAACATGCATCTTACAAATATTTGCAAAGCCTGTCATCAACATCACTGCATTTGACTAACATTGCAAGAACCATGGAAAGTTTTCTTTCTTAAGTCTAATATAGCTGGCACAAAAAGAAGTAAGACATCCACATTTTCCTGGACTGGACAACCAGATTTGTAGGACAAGACATCCAAAATTTCCTTGACAAGACAACCAGATTTCTCGAACAAGACATCCAAATTTCCCTAGACAAGGCAACCAGACTTTTCGGACAAGACATCCAAGTTTTAAAGAAATCGAACTCGTTTCCTTAAGACAGGTAAAACCTTGATTAGTCAGGGAACTCAATTTAAGGACAAATCTTATCGTTTTAGACAAAGCTTCACCAAGATGAGGTATGGCCCCGGGATCTCCGCTGAGGTATTGTCTTCTCTTGCAAATCGAACTTGTTTCCTTAAGACGGGTCGAGCCTTGATTATTCAGGGAACTCAATTTAAGGACAAATCTAATCATTTTAGAAAAAGCTTCACCAAGATGAGGTAAGGCCCCAGGATCTCTGTCGAGGTATTGTCTTCTCTTGCAAATCGAACTCATTTCCTTATGACGGGTCGAGCCTTGATTAGTCAGGGAACTCAATTTAAGGACAAATCTTATTGTTTTAGTCAAAGCTGCACCAAGATGAGGTAAGGCCCCAGGATCTCTGTCGAGGTATTGTCTTTTCTTGCAAATCGAACTCGTTTCCTTAAGACGGGTCGAGCCTTGATTAGTCAGGGAACTCAAGTTAAGGACAAATCTTATTGTTTTAGTCAAAGCTGCACCAAGATGAGGTAAGGCCCTGGGACTTCTGTCGAGGTTTTTTATTCTCTTGCAAATTGAACTCGTTTCCTTAAGACGGGTCGAGCCTTGATTAGTCAAGGAATTCAATTTAAGGAAATTTTTTTTATTTACAATTTGCAAAAATACAAAATAAAAAATAAATCGAAAAAATGATGAATAAAAACGTGGAAATTCACCTTTCTTGTCCTTCACATATGATTTCACTAATCGGACAAAATTATTGTCTATTTTATCTTTGCCTGCTTCCTGATTCTCAGCGATAGTCAAAGAGGGGCAACTGTAGACATCTAATTTTGTCTAGACCCCCTGAACGAGGCAAATTCTCTTTTCAACTTCCCGGAATGCAAAGAGACTTCCACCATTCCATAGATTGGTCTCCAAGACTTCATTTCAGAGGTCAACACAAAAAATCAACTCAAAAAAAGTCAACCTCAAAAAGTCAACCACTAAAAAAGTCAACTCTCAGTCAAAATCAAGATTCAAAGTTGAATTGAACAATGGTGAAGTAATTTTGATAATCCGAGGTCTACAACGAAAGATAAAGAGTTTGAAAGACAGGTTACAAAAATTCAGTGTAGGAGAATACCTAATTGCACAAATTTGGGGGAAAGTGTGGAAACGGTCAAATTAGATGAAATTTGAGGTTCAAAATGGAATAAGATCAATAAATATGGATATTGGAAGGTCTAATTTTGAAGCGGAGTTGAAAGAAAAATTGGTTTGTAGAGAAAAAGAAAAATAAGGATTTAATCAATAAATAGGAAATTCACAAATTTGGAAAAAACTGCAGAGATGGCCAGATTCGATGAAATTGAAGCCCCCAGTTGATAAAGGATAAATAAATAAAAATATCCCAAGTGCTAATTTGAAGTGGATCCCAAGAAAGATCCAGTTGGAGGAAAAACGAAAAAACGAAAAAATTCTCAATATTGAGAATAGGGAAAACTAAATCGAAGAGGAATTCGGATGTAAAAATTGGGCGGACCAACTCCAATTCAATATATGACAAAGGCAGTGGAAAAAGAAAATTCGGAAATTGGGCCCGTTTTGAGTAAAATCGAGGTTTCGGGGGTTAAAGGGCAATTTTGGAAAATTCGAGAAAAATAGAAAATGAGCTTGGAAAATTATGAAAACTTTCAGATCTTAATTTTATATTATATGGAAGGGAATGGAGAAGAAAAATCCAGAATCAGAGCTCAAATGAAAAAAGGCAAAGTTCGGGTGCACTAATCCGAAATTCCAAAAGAAAATTCCGGGAAAAATAGAGAACAAGCTCAGAAAATTATGAAAACCTCTGAATCTGAATTTTATATTCTTTGGAAGGTATTGGAGAAGAAAAATTCGGAATCGGAGCTCAAATGGAAAAAGACAAAGTTTGGGAGACACTAAACCGAAACTTTAGAGAAAAATTCGAGAAAAATAGAATCCGAGCTCGAAAAAATATGAAAACCTCAAGAACTGAGTTTTATATTGGATGGGATGAATTGGAAAAGAAAATTCCAAAATTGGGGTCCATTTGCAAATAAATTAAGTTTGAGGGCCAAAATGCAATTTTATCGAAGAAATCAAAAATGTCCTTTTTGCGAATAAAAAAAGAGGAATGGCCTGGAAATTTCCAGGCCATTTTTGGCCAGCTGCTGATTAAAGGTAGGAGTGTGATCATCTTGAATCAAATGGCCAAGGTTGAATAGCAAGATGACAATTTTAAAAGGAAAAGATTCTCCACTACTTTGCCTATATGGCATTTTAGGCCAATGGGAGGTCTCGAAATTGCAAAGCCATGTGAAGAGCATGTGAAGGCTATGAGATGATGCCAAGTAGGATTAAAAATTCCATCTAGGAAGATATTTTAATAGTAAGCCAAATGATCATGACAAGTGGATTAGATATTTTGTAGAGATAGGAGACAAGAATAATCTAGGTGGCAATGTTGTCCAATGAGAGGCTAGGAAACCCTTAATTTAAGGGAAGCATCATGCAAATAGGGGACAAACACCCTTAATTTAAGGAAAACATCATGCAAGGAGGGGACATTTTTTAGCCATGTGGCAAAGATGTTGGAGGAGCATGTGAAGCATGACCAAGGGCAAAAAAAATAAACACACTCTCATATTATTAAGGAGGCAGCCGGCCAAGCAAAAAAGGAGGGATTCATTTTTTTCTTGAGGCATTTTCACTAGACTCTTGAGAGAAAAAAAGAAGAAAAAGAAAAGAGAGGAGGGGAATTTGGAGAACTTGATTTGGAAAGCAATAGCTAGGTAGCTATCACATCCCTTCTTCTTCTTTAATATTTTTCTTTGATATTATGATTCCTTTTCTTCTCTTTTTCCATGTGATTTGTTAACTTTTTGTTGAATAAAAAGGTTTTCAAAAATAAATTTTAAAGGTTTTCTATCCTTTATTCCTCATTCTTTATCAAATAACCGAGTTGACAAATTTTTTTACATATTTTTGCATTAGCAGAAACATAGAGGAGGTTTTTGTGCTTGTTCTTGCTCGATTATTCTTGCTTGTTTGTGTGTTCATATTTTTAATTCATGATTGATCCATTGTCATATGATTGTGGGCTGTAAAATCATGCATTTCATGACATTTTCAACTAAGTTTTTGGCCAAGATCAACCAATGATCTCAAGCCAAAAATCCCTTGCCTATACTAGCTGAAAGAGTGATAGTTTAGATTGGATATTCTGACTTTGGGATTTTTTTTCACTACTCATCTTTGGTCAAAATAAAATGATTTTTTTACCACACATAGTAGACATCTAGATGATGCCATGGTATTTTTTTTATCAAGATTTTTAGATTTTTTTATCATGGTTGAAAAAATGGTTTTTGATAAAGCAGTTTTGAACTCACTGTTATGAATTTGGTGAAAATTCGGTCAAGGTATACTTAGTCCAAAAATTAAGCTGATTTTTTCCCAAGAATATCATCATGTTCTAGGTCTACAATAATTTTTACAGAATTTTTTGAATTTTTTAAGAAGGGTAAAATAATAGTTTTTCAAAATTGGTTGTGGGAGTGAGAATTGTTTTTAAGAACTAATAATTTTCTGTTTTTATTAGTATACAAAGAGGGGCTGATTTGGGAGATTGGTTACTATCTTACATTGATTTCCATTTCATTTCAAGAATAAAATTTGATTTTATAAAAGTCGGGTCAAGGGTGGTCAACCCGGGTTTCAAAACTAGGAAAAATAGAGCTTTTTAGAGAGGGGTTCAGCCAAGACTTCCTTTTGCTCCAAAAATTCCAATTTTTTAAAATCCGAGTCCGAAGTCATTTGGTTTTGAAAATCTGATTTAAGTTTCTTCCAAAGGTAGTCAGATACTTTTTTAGGTATACGGATGTCCTTACTTCAAGGAAGAAATACATCTCAATGCATTGCATATTTAAAAATGTTTTTACTTAATTTGGCATAAAAATGTACTTTTCGGTTTCTTAAACATTTGGTGAGAATTAGTTCTTAATCATTGTCGGGTTTCCCAGGGAGGTTAGGAAATTATTCAACGCACGTGGTTGTGAAATTGCAAGGCACAAATTTTGTTTTATTATGAATCATATAAATATCATATGAAAAAATTATTTTCCAAGCTTTGCCGGGAAGCACGGTAATATTTTACGACATATGCCATTAATATGATTCCTCAAATGAATAATCCATTTCAAAAAAAAAAAAAAATGATGTGTGCATGTGATCATGATGTGATTATGAATATTCTATGGTGATGTCATTTCTATGATTTATTATTTAATTGACATGCTATGCCATTTCATGTGCCATATCATTTAAATTATGCCATGTCATTCATTCACATGCCATATCATTTAGATTATTCCATGTTAGTCATATGCCATGCCATTCATTCATGTGCCATATCATTTAGATTATGCCATGTCATTCATGTGCCATGCCATTCATTCGCATGCCATGTCATTCATTCATATGCCATGCCATTCATTCGCACGCCATGTCAATCATTCATATGCCATGTCATTCATACATGTGCCATATCATTTAGATTATGCCATGTCACTCATAAGCCATTCCAATCATTCATGTGCCATATCATTTAGATTATGCAATGTCATTTATATGTCATGTCATTCATACATGTGCCATATCATTTAGAATTTTCCATGCCAAACATGTCATGTCATTCGTTCATATGCCATGTCATTCACACATATGCCATGTTATTCACTCATGTGCCATGCCATTTAGATTATGCCATGTCATTCATTCATATGCCATGTTGTAAACACCTAATTTTGTCCGGACCACTAAAACAGGTACGTTTTCTTCCTAAATTGATGTTTCAGAATGCTAAAAGGCTTTTCTCATCTTGTAGGTGGTACTCCGAGACTCAGTCTAAGAAAGCAGACAGAAAAAGTCAAACTCAAAAAAGTCAACCCCAAAAAAGTCAAACTCAAAAAAGTCAACTCACTTTCAAAATCAAGATTTGAGGTTCAATTGAAAAATGGTGAAAGAATTTTGTTAATCCAAGGTCTACATTGAAAGATATGGAGGTCGGAAGTTGGGTTACGAAATCTCAATAGAAAAGAAACCCTATTTCGGGAAATTTGGGGAAAAGTGCTTGAATGATCAAATTGGTCGAAATTGAAGGCCTCAAATAAAAGATAAGCACTGACTACGGATAATGGAGAAGCTACTTGGAAGAAAAAATGATAGAAAAGTCAATTCAAAAGAAAACCGAGAATTAAGGGTTTTGGTGGATTTCGGTGAAATTTGGAAGAATTGCAGAAATGGCCCGATTCGATGGGACTAAAGCCCCTAATTGATGAAGAATGATTAAAAAAGGATAGCCCTACGCTCAGCTTGAAGAAAATCTGAAAATCAGACTTGTTTTGAGCAAAATCGGGTTTCGGAGGCAAAAAGGCAAAATTGGAAAATGTGGGAAAAATAGCAAAATAAATTCCAAAAATTCTGAAAATTTGCAAATATCATTCTTAAATCATTTCAAAGATATTGGCAAAATAACATCTTGATTCGGAGTTCGTTTGCGAAATGGCCAAATCTTGGGCCTATTATGTAGAAATTCAACAGGATAAATCCCGAAAAAATAGCAAACGAGTTCCAAAAATTCTGAAAATTTGCAGATCTCATTTTTAAATTATTTGGAAGAGATTGGATAAAGAAAATATTGATTCGGAGTTCGTTTGCAAAATGGCCAAATCTCGGGTCCCCTATGCAGTAATTCAAGCATAAATCCCGAAAAAAAAGCAAATGAGCTCAAAAAATTATGAAAACTTCTAGATCACATTTTTAAGTTATTTGGAAGATATTGGTGAAGAAAAATTTGGATTCGGAGCTCGTTGAAAAATGGTAAAGTTCGGGTGCATAAAAGGGGCAATTTCAGAAATAAATCCGAAATAAATAGCAAATGGACTCGAAATTTTTTGAAAACTTCCAGAATTCAATTTTTTATTATTTTGGAAGTATTGAAAAAAGGAAATTTGAATTTGGAGTCTGTTTGCTATTTATTTAGGTTCGGGGGGCAAAAAGGTCATTTCACCGAAGAAACCAAAAAAGGGCAAATTTGTAATTGAGAAAAATATGAAAGAAGAAGGAATTACTGGGATTTCTCTTCCCTTGGTCAGCCAACATAGGGGAGAAGAAGGAAGCTTGAACAATTTAATTCCCTAATCACTATCAAGGCGTATGCTACCACTAACACCTTGCAAATGGTCCCCTCTTCATCCAATGGCTTAGGTGCCTTGTAGGAAAGTTGAATGCACCATCCAGTGGCCAAGTTTAAATGCCAAGATGACATTTTTATTTTTCATGAAAGAACCCTCATCTAATGGCCAAGAATGGAAGAAAAAAATGATGAGCACAATTCATCCAAGGGTGAGCATCCATTCGGTCAAGCAATGGAGTGAGTGGGATTGTCTCTTTTCATCCAATGGCTTAGGCCATCTACAAGGGCTGAGTACACATGTTGAGGGCTGGATTTAATCTACAAGATCTCATTTTTATGTTGTTCTCATCCAATGACCAAGAATGGAAGAGCATAACTCATCCAAGGGTAGGCACTCAAGGGGGTAAGCAAGGGAGTGCATGGCATTGGTCCTCTTTTGCATCTAAGGGCTAAGGTTATTACAAGGGCTGAGTACACATCTTAAGGGCTTCTATCAATTGGCAAGATGATATTTTTATGTTCTCATTAAAATATCTTAATCTAAGGGCCAAGATTGGAGGAGAAAAAATGCAAATTCCATCCAATGGTGGAGAGGCCATTCGGCCAAGGCTAAGGGAGGGGGGCTGATTTCATTTTTTCACAAGTTTGGAGGCTGGAAATAGTAGCTAAGGAAAAAAAAAGGTTTTGAGAGAAAAAAGAAAGGTTTTCAATAAGAGAACTTGAAGGTAGTCATTTCTACCAAGCTCTAGCATAGCTTTCTTCTTGTTTTCCATGTTGATTTCTTGATTTTCTATCTTGTTTTCCTACTATATTTTTCATAGAAATAAAGTTTTTTAAATGTTTACTGAAGTTTTCATCTCTTCTTTTTCATCAAAAGGGTTGAAAACAATTTTTTTTTTTTTACATAGTTCTTGCTTTGGCAGAATGTGGTATGTTGTTTGCCTTGGTCTTTTCTTTTTTTCTTCTTTGCATGTTGTTGTGGAAAAATGATTTTTAGAAGATTTGTTTAAGTATTTTATATTCTGATTTTTTAAAAAAGATGAAGCAAAAAAGGTTGAAATGGCTACATGATCTTGGCAAGACCAAGTGACCATGGTTAGGGGAGAGGCTATGCCCATTTTTACCTACCATGAAGCTCACCTTAATTATGTTATTTAGCATGGTTTATTTTTTGATTTTTGAAATGGAAAGGCTTCATGATCTTGGCAAGACCAAGTGATTATGGTTAGGTGAGAGACTATGCCCATTTTATACCAACCATGGAGCTTAACCTTCCTTGTTTTATTTACTAGTTTTGCTTGTTATTTTCTTTGCATGTCTATGTTTAAGTTTTCATATGTTCTTTACATTATTTTCTATGCTATATTTGTTTATATATTTCATTTCCATGCTTGATATTGTTTCCTTGTAGATTAGGCCTTTGTGTTCATTTGAGTCATATTGTGCATTTTGTTCATATATCATGTCTTATATTATAAACATGTTTGCATTTTCATATTTTGTCATATGGCCATTCGGCTACTCCATGTTGCTATGCCTTACATGTGCATTTTCATCTTGCTTCTTGGCTTGTTTGCATCTCCATGCCATGAGTTAGCATATCTTGATATTTAGTATGCCTTGCATGTGCATTTTCATCTTGCTTCTTGACTTGTTTGCATCTCCATGCCATGAGCTTGTGCATTTTGATTTTAGTATGTCATATGTTTGTGAAAATGTCATGACATTATGCATCTTGATATGATTTGTCATATATTTGTGTCATTTACTAGATAGGATTGCATTAGAGTCTCATGTGACCATTCGGCCTCTTCATGCATTCCTTGCCTTGTCATGCATTTGCATTTTGTTTAGGTAACATGCTTTGCATTATCATATATTGAAATTGTGTATTAGTTGCTGTTTGTTCCAGCATTGAAATTAGTTTCATTGGTCATTGTATGTTCATAGTATTGCTATGCATTTTCACTACATGTTAGGTCTAGGCCATATTGGTATTGCCATGCATATTGGGTCTTAAATCATATTGGTATTGTCATGCATTGCTATGCTACTTAGGTCTTAGGTTACATTAGCATTTTCATGCATATTCATAACATATTAGGTCCAAGTCATATTTGCATTATCAAGCATTGCATGCATATTAAGTTAGGATAGCATTTATTACCATGCAAACTTATGCTAGGCATTTAGGTTATCTTGAATTGTCATGCATTTCCTTTACATTTATGCTTTATACCATGCATTTCATACATTCATTTGTTGTATGTTCATGCATTCCATGCCATTGCCACATGATTTATGACTTAGGCCAATCAATGGCTGAAAGTCATGCTCTCTTGAGCATACTTGTGGAAAATGAAGGAGTTGTCAAATTGATTATACTATCTTTGTGATATTTTTTACTCAGACAATTTTTTTCCAAGGTTTTAAATGTTTTAGCTACTGTCCTTAGGTCTTTAGGATGTTCTCCAACAATTTTTACTTTGATTTTTGAATGACTTTATCAAAGGCAAAAAAATGTGTTTTGACAAAACAGTTTTTTTCACCCAATACTCGAATTCTCTGATTTTTCTGTGCATTCATATTTAATTATAAAATTAAGCCAATTCTTTCTCGTGTAGTTTTACATGTTCTGAGTCTCCAGTATTTTTTTTAGATTTTTTTGAATTTTTAAAAATAGGCTAAAAAATCGTGTGTCAAACCCGGACAGTAGAGGCAGATTTGAAATCAAAAGAGAAATAATGGTTGAATTTGGCTAAGGTATTTAGAGGGGGTTGGTTAGAAGCTCTAGCTACTGCCTTAGGGTAGTTTCTAAGCCTTTTTAAACTTTAAAAATGATTTTACAAATCTCGGGTTAAGGGTGGTCAAGTCCGGGATTTTAAACTTAGGAAATTAGAGCCATTTTAAAAGGGTTTGGTATGAGTTTTAATCTTCATTCAAGTTTTTCTTCAAAATTCTTTTCAAACAATCACAAAGTTTTGTTTTTAGAAAATCTAATTTGACATATTTTCCTAAAGTAGCTTGATATCTTTTTAGATATATGGATTTCTTTATTTAGTGGAAAAATACATTTTCATGCATTGCATTTTCCATGTTCATGCATTTTATTTAAATATGTGATTTTTGCTATGATATTTTCCATCGTATTATTATTATTTTGACTTACATTTTATGATGTTATATTGTTTGCCATATGATTTTGAATGCTTCATGATATCCCATGCTTTTTTTTATTTAGTCATTTATTTTTGTCACATTATTTAGCATATACTATGTTCATGCATTTTTATTTTATTTTCATGAATATTTTATGACAGCATTAGTTTATGTTTCATGTCATTTCATCATATTCCATGTCATTTAGGTTATATTATTTAGAATATGCCATGTCATTTAAAATATGCCATATCATTTAAAATTGCCATGTCATTTAAATCATTTTATCTCATTTAGAATATACCATGATACTTAGGATTTTTCATTTCATCTAGAATATACTATGCCATTTAAATTATCTCATATCATTTAGGTTGCATTATATTATCTAGAATTTGTTATGTCATTTTATTTATGTCATACATGTTCATGTTCATATTTTTTAAATGTTTTGAAAAAGATAATGCTCTTCATTAAAAATAAAGATATTGCCGAGTTAAAATAATTCATGAGTTCTCTACCGGGTTTGCTGGAGGGGATATCATCAATTATCAGTAATAAAGGAATATCTTTCTTTCAAAAAATGAGAATGGTTCAGAAAGTTTTCCAAATAAACAAAAAAATTTATATTTTGCCGATTTTGTCAGGGAATATAGGAAAATTTTGAATTAATAAATTATGGATCATTTTCAATTAAAAATGGAATTATTTTTCTTAAAATTGAGAATTAACTTGAAATACTAAACTAAGAACCAACTTTTTACCCAGACTTGAGATAACACATGATTAATAAGGTACCGTTTTATACGGGCGTTGTGGGGGTGCTAATCCTTCCCCTCACGTAACCGAGTCCCGAACCCATTTCTTCGATTTTCTCTGGTTTATAATGCAGACTTGAAATTGGTTTTAAAAATGTTTTAATTAATTTTAAAATGTTTTATAAATCGGTTTTAATAGGTGACTGATCACACCTAGCTAAAAAGGATTGGTGGTGACTCCATGTCTTTTTACGAGGCTTTTTTCATACCCTCGACCTTTTATTTCAATCTAGAGGAATTAAGTTGTCTTTTCCTCTGCTTCTGTTTCCCCTTCACTCGAACGGGTTCTCCATGATCGGGATCACGTGTCGACAGCTTGGCGACTCCGCTGGGGATTTTTTATAGAGTCAGGCCTAGAATTAGTCGTGTGTTATCTAAGTCTTGGTTTAGTTGGTTTAATTGGTATTTAATTTTAATTCCCATATTTTTAAAATAATAAAGAGAATTTTGAACATAATAAAATATTTTTGAATATGATCATTGTCATATGCATGCATATTATTATTATTATCTATTCTCTGGTTATTTTGTTGCATATATTTATATGTTTGCTTGACTGATGCTTTACATTGTTTGGTTTTATTGGGGTATTTAGAATAAGAGGTGTAGAATAGGTGGTGACAGGTTTGTTTTGTTCCTCCGCACTCAATATATTTGCATTTGCATAACATGAACTCTCTACCCGAATTCGTCCTTTTAAGTGGGAGTAAAGTAACTATGCCTTCGTGATGATCCTTCGTATGGGCTAGTGAATCACTTCCAGATATAAAGTACCTAAAGCCTTCGTGATGATCCTCCGTATGGGCTTAGGAAAATCTACTCTAACGAATTGAACCCGCTTTTATCGGGGTGCCTTACTAGCCTTCACAAGCGACAGTGAGGAGCAATTCAGGGCCTTTAGAACCGATTCACCCTCATATAGTGAACCTAGGCGAAGCCATGCCGGATTTTCATTAGATGCAGCGAAGCTAGGAACACATGGAGGAATGCTTCTGATCTTTTGCCATTTATTTTACACTCTGAATAAGTGTTGTAGATCGAGCAATGATGAACGTACCTCACCCGTAATAAATGTGATAATCCACCCAAAGGGCTTTGTGATGCCTAAATGGGTGGATACTGTTGGGGCAAATGTTCACTAGCTTTTTAAAATTGAAAATATCAAAACATTCTTTTTGAAAATTTTTGCATTTTTCATGCATGTGTGAGTAGAGCATGTATATTCATGGTTGTATTTTTTTTTTATCTCATTGTTTGCAATAAATGGTTGGTAATAATAATCTCATTTCATGATTTCATAAAATTTCGTTGGTTGAATAAGAATTATGAACCGGTAGTGTTACATGAACATTTGCATATTATACCATATTAGGATCCACTACCCTAAAATTCTTTTGAAAATAATATGTTTGGCTTTTCATAGAGAAAACATGTTTCAAAAAATCATGATTAAATTTGGAGGCAAATTTTGCATAGTGAGATTTTTGAATAATCAAAATTTGGTCCCACCAATTTTATGAAATCATTGGTCATTGTATATACCTTTGTGTTAATTCATTTATTCTTTGCATATATCATTTTGACATCATGTTATAGTCATAAGCATGTATGCTCATTCATTGTAGAATACAGTCATAGTTAGCATAATTTTTCTATATATATCCATGCAATAATTTGCTTATTCTTTACATGTATCATGTTGGCATCAGGTTGCACACATGGCATACATAATCATCATAATTTCTTTGAACGCTTCATGCATTAATCATTAGTATATTCATGCATATTGGAACAGAGCAGGTACATTCATAATTGTATTCTTAAATCTCATGACATTTTCATTTGCATGAAAGTGGTTTGAGATATGAGGAAAGAATTGGAGGAACGAGTGGGTGCTTTGGAACGAAATCAAGAAGAGTTTGGACATGAATTCCGGGAGTTGAAGTAACAGTTTGTCAAAGTTATGAAAATGTTTGAGGATATGGGTAAGAGTAAAGGGAAATTTTCTCAGGGTTCTTCATCACTTTTGGATCAACCAAATCCTTCAAGTCCAGAACTTACAATTCTTGCTAGATCCTGCACTTGCCAGTGTTACAAAGGGTGCAACCCTAATGAAATTGTGGACAAAATCATGAAAATGATTAAACCAGAGAGCCTGATACCAAAGACAGAAATTACAGATCCTGTACCATACCTGAAAATTGCTCTAAGTCCAAACCAGTATCCCTACCCTACTATGGCTCAATTGTCCACTGGGATGATCACTACAGGATCCCTGAACCCCTTCCCATCACCACCAACTGGCAGTTCGTACCATTTCCCTCATCAATCACCTTATCAAGCATCCGGGATAGGAACCTCAAACTATGTACAACCTCCAAGGGTCCCATGTCCAAATCCATATCCTTGTCTTGTTATTCGGCCATCTCCTATGTAAACACTCCGGTTCGGACCTTAGTGCCACCACCAAGTGCCCCAACTCCTTGGCCATGTGTGATTAAGAAACAACCCAAAAACAAGACTCAAGAGCAGTATGATCCATTCCAATCAGCTATCGAGAGCTTCTCCCTATACTGATCCAAAATTACATGGTTGCTTGGATCCCGCTGAAGCCCCTGTTACCACCATATCCAAAGTGGTATAATCCAAATGCAAGATGTGATTATCACTGTAGAATTTTTGGCCATAGCATTGAAGACTATATAGCATTAAAAAATAAAGTGCAATCTCTTATAGAGATCAAGTGGATCGATCCAACGACGCTGATTGATAGAGGGCTGGGAAAGAGTCATTAGGATTGGGAGATTTACGATAATGATGTAGAAAGACTTTGGTCTGATATGATGCAGTAGGATTTCACTTTTTCAGTAGCCAACTCTTATAGCCTTTGGATGCTAGGAAGAATAAAGTGCTTGTAAAGACAGTTTTAACCACTGCTCATGATTTTGTAAAACATGGTTTATACCATTGTGAATGTTGATTTGGGAATGAATTGGTTGTGCTTCAATTTATGAGATATTGATGATTAAGTTCCTCCGATTCTTATTTCCTCTGTGGTATCTTCCCCTTTGCATTTTGCATCCGATCAATTATTTGTCATACCATACATTCATACATGCATCTTGGTATCATCAGGTGGTATTCGTAACAAACATAGTCAACATGATTTTTCTATATGTTCATGCACTAATTTGCTTATTACATACATCATGTTAGCATTAGGTCGCATTCATGACACATATAGTCAGCATGAGTTTCTTTGTATATATTCTGTGTCAATCCTTCATTGTTTACATACATTATAATTGACATCATGTTGCATTCATAGTGTATATGATCATTCATTGGGAAATACACTGAAATATACATGGTCATTTATTGCATAGATCCATGCGTTGATTTATTTATTCTTTGCTTGCAGCATGTTGGCATCGTGATTGCATTTATTACATACATGATCAGTATGTTTCCACTATATATGTCCATACATCATTTTGTTTATTCTTCAAATGCATCAAATGACAATCATGGCTGATTCATCATGACATATATTTGGGCGAAATAAAACAGAAGTTGGCTTCGCTTTAAGAGTTTTGAAGAAGCTTCCATTTCAAATCAGAGGTATAAGAAGTACTGAGTACCTTTTCAATACAGGCTAGTGCTATGGAGAATGAACAAGTTGCCAGAATGGAAATAATGGAAAGGGTACAGGAAGAATTGCGAGAACAGCTGGCAAAGTCCCAAGCAGAATCTAAGGATCAGATGACTAAATTGATGGAGCTGATGTCCACCGTAATCAAGGGAAAGGAATACACTAAAAACTTGGCCGCCAGAGAAGGGTTTGAGGCACAAAAGGGTCAGAATGAGGTCGTAATGATTGATGCCCAGAACACAGTTAACCCCGTCAATGTCCTAAACTCAAAAAAACCCAGCTGAACAAGCAAAATCTAAAATGGTTGAGTCGAATGAGGCTGAGTTGGTAGATTCCCAAGGGAAATATCAGTTGCTAGATGAAAAGCTTCGGGCAGTAGAAAGTACATATGCATTTGGGAGTTTAGATGCGAAAGAACGATGTTTGGTCCTCGATTTAATCATTCCTCCTAAGTTCAAGATCCCTGACTTTGTGAAATATGACAGGATGACTGATCCATCAGCCCACATCACTATGTTCTGTCGGAATATGACAAGTCATATAGATAATGATAAGCTTTTGATTCACTGTTTTCAGGATAGCCTCAGTGGGTCCGCAATTAGGTGGTGTAGCCAGTTGAGCAAGGATCAGATTCGCTATTGGAATGACCTGGCTAGGGTTTTTCTAAACCAGTACAAGCATATGACCGACATGGCACCTGACCATTTCACCTTGCAAAATATGAAGAAAAGAGCTACTGAGAGCTTCAAAGAATATGCGCAATGGTGGATGAGCCTGGCCGCCAAAGTACAACCGCCCTTAACTCAGAAGGAAACCACTGTCATTTTTATGAATACACTACAGGCCCTGTACTATGATATACTTGTCGGCAACACCGCGAAGAATTTTTCGGACATGGTAATTTCAGGGGAGATGATTGAGAATGCTATCAAGGATGGGAAAATTGAAGGAGAAAGAACATCCAATACCAAGAGAAATGGGGCATCTGAAAAGAAAAAGAAAGATACCCAAGTCGTGGAAGGCTTTGCCCCACCTCCCCAATTCTCCTCGTATCAGCCATTTTACTCCACCCTGAACAATGCCTCTCAAGGTTCTTATGCCTACCAACCAATGACTGCAACTGCACCAGAATTTACATCTGTCTATCAATCGGACACCCTTGGGAATAATCGAAGGGGGCATAAAAAGAGAAAAAAAAATCAGGTTGACCCAATTCCTATGACATACAGTGAGCTACTGCCTCAACTCATCCAGAACCACCTTGGGACACCCATACAATTAGAGCCTCTGAAGTCCCCTTATCCGAGCTAGTATGATGCTAATGAGTGTTGTGGTTATCATTCTGGCAATCAAGGTCACTCAAAAAGAACTGCCCCGCTTTGAAGTACAAGGTCAGGGATCTCATCAAGGCTGGTTCGATAAGTTTGGAAGATGGGAAAGCCAAGTGTCATACGAAACATGGTGCATGATCATATTAGGTTTTTGATGCATGTAGTTCTATACACTGTGATGATGAAAGCACTTGTCTCATGTTGACATCTACATGAATTTAATGAATTTTGAATTTTAAATGCTTTGTGTTTGTTCAATAATTTGAATTTGCAAAAACAAGCATTAAGGAAATTTTAATAATGGACAGTCTCAAGAATATTGTTGATCATTGTTAGAAATGACCCAACACCCTCCCCCCCTTTTTTTGGGCTTCTCTATGCCTAAACCCCTTGAATCGAGAACACTTGAAAGACCTAATGCTTCAAGGAATATGAATGATTGAACCTCATAAAAAAAAAAAAACGCATTGTCATTGCAGAATAAGCAAAGATGTAAATCCTAGTCTAGGCTATTAACAAAGGAACGAACTTTTTGAAATTTTTTGAATTCCTTGTATCGCAACCCTAAAAAATAAAATAATAACAAGTCTCATCGTAAGACTTTCATTATTCGTTTTCCTTAGGCGTGACAAAAAAAACGAGGAAAAGTCGACTTAATTCCTCTAGAAATAATAAAAGGTCAAGGGTACGAAAACGGCCTCGTAAAAAGACATGGAGTTGCCACCGATCTTTTTTAGCTAGGTGTGATCGGCCACCTATTAAAATCGGTTTGGTAAAAACATTTTAAAATTAATTAAACATTTTTTAAAACCAATTTCAGGTCTGTGTTATAAACCAGAGAAATCAAAGAAGCGGGTTCGGGAGTCGGTTACGTGCGGGGAAGGATTAGCACCCCCACAACGCTCGTATAAATCGGTACCTTATTAATCGTGTGTTATTTAAAGTCTTGGTAAAAAGTTGGTTTTAATTTAGTATTTCAAGTTAATTCCCAATTTTAAGAAAAAAAATTCCATTTTTAATTGAAAATGATCCGGAATTTATTAATTCAAAATTTTCCTATATTGCCCGACAAAATCAGTAAAATATAGAAATTTTATTCATTTGGAAAACTTTTCGAATCATTCTCATTTTTTTGAAAGAAAGATATTCCCTCTAGCAAACCCGATAGAGAACTCATGAATTATTTTAACTCGGGAATATCTTTATTTTTTATTGAAAAATCATTATCTTTTTCAAAGCATTTTAAAAATATGAACATGAACATGTATGACATAATAACATGACATGGCAAATCTATATAATATAATGCAACCTAAATGATACGACATAATTCAAATGACATATTATATTCTAGGTAAAAAAAAAATCCTAAATATCATGGTATATTCTAAATGAGACAAAATGATTTAAATGACATGGCAATTCTAAATGATATGGCATATTTTAAATGACATGGAATGTTATAAATGAAATAACCTAAATGACATGGAATATGATCTAAATGGCAAGAAATGACATGGAATTAAAATAATGCTAACATATAATATGCATGAAAATACTAATAAAAATTAATAATGCATGAACATAGTATATGTTAAATAATGTGACAAAAACAATTAAATAAAAAGCATAGGATATCATGAAACATTAAAAATCATAGGGAAAACAAATATAAGATCATAAAATGTGAATCAAAATAATAACAATATCATGGAAAATATCATAGCCAAAATCACACATTTAAATATAATGCATGAACATGGAAAATGCAATGCATGAAAAATGTATTTTTTTCCTTTAATTAAAGAAATCCGTATATCTAAAAAGATATCCGGCTACCTTAGGAAAATATGTCAAATTAGATTTTCTAAAAAACGAAACTTTGTGATTGTTTGAAAATAATTTAGAAGAAAAATTTGAATAAAAATTAAAACCCTCACCAAACCCTTTTAAAATAGCTCTAATTTCCTAAGTTTAAAATCCCGGACTTAACTACCCTTAACCCGAGATTTATAAAATCATTTTCAATTTTTAAAAAGAATAAAGAAACTACCCTAAGACAGTAGCTAAAACTTCTACCAACCCTCTCTAAATGCCTTAGCCAAATTCAACCCCTATTCCTCTTTTGATTTCAAATCTGCCTCTACTGTCCGGTTTTGCCACTCGATTTTCTAGCCTATTTTTAAAAATTCTTAAAATTCTAAAAAAAAAAATACTGGAGGCTCAAAACATGCAAACATACATGAGAAAAAATTGACTTAATTTTTTGATTAAATATGACTGCCCAAAAAAATTGGAGATGTTCGAGTACTGGGTGAAAAAAACTGTTTGTCAAAACACATTTTTTGCCTTTGATAAATTCATTCAAAAACCAAAGTGGGAATTATTGGAAATCATCCTTAAGACCTAAGGACAGTAGCTTAACATTTTAAAAACCTTGGACAAAATTGGCTAAGTTAAAAAATCACAAAGGTAGAATGATCAATTTGACAATTCCTTAATTTTCCACAAGTATGCTCTAGAGAGCATGACTTTGAGCCATTAATTGGCCTAAGTCACAAATCAAGTGGCAATGACATGGAATGCATGAACATACAGAAAATGAAATGGATGAAATGCATGGTCTAAAGGTCTAAATGGTAAAGGAAATGCATGACAATTCATGGCAACCTAAATGCCTAGCATGAATTTGCATGGCAATTAATGCTATCCTAACTCTATATGCATGCAATGCTTGATAATGTAAATGTGACTAGGACCTAATATGTTATTAATATGCATGAAAATGAATGTGACCTAAGACCTAAATATCATATTAATGCATGACAATACCAATGTGATTTAAGACTCAATATGCATGGCAATACCAATATGGCCTAGACCTAAAATGTAGTGAGCATGTATAGCAAGACTATAAACATATAATGACTCATGAAATTAATGTCAATGCTGGAACAAAAAGTAGCTAATTCACAATTTCAAGATATGATAATGCAAAGAATGTTACCTAAACAATATGAAAATGCATGACAATGCAAGGGATACATAAAGAGGCCAAATGATCACATGAGACTCTAATGCAATCCTACTTAGTAAATGACCTAAATAAATGACAAACCATATCAAAATGCATAATGTCATGACATTTTCAATAACATATAATATACCAAAATCAAAATGCACAAGCTCATGGCATGGAAATGCAAGCAAGTTAAGAAAAAAAAATGCACATGCAAGGCAAACAAAATGGAATGGCCGAATATGCATGAAATAATATGATGGCATTTTTATCATAGCATTTTCATAAGCACAAGACAAACTAAAATCAGAATATGCAAGTTCATGACATGGAGATATAAACAAGCTAAGAAGCAAAAGAAAAATATACATACAAAGCAAACAAACATGGTATGACCGAATATGCATGAAACAGAATTATGAAAATGCAAACATGAAATACATGGTACGTACAAAAAATGCACAACATGGATATATGAACAACAAAGGACAAATATGCAAGGATGCAATATCAAGCATGGAAATGAAATATAACAAATATAGCATAGAAAATAATGTAAAGAAAATGTATACACAAGATTTAACATAGACATACAGAAATTATAAGCAAAACAAGTAAGTAGAACAAGGAAAGTTAAGCTCCATGGATGGTATCAAATGGGCATAGCCTCTCACCAAACCATAATCACTTGGTCTTGCCAAGATCATGAAGCCTTTCCATCTCATCAAAACAGAAAATAAATCATGTAAAACAGAAAATAAGGTAAGCTTCATGGATGGTGTAAAATGGGCATAGCCTCTCACCAAACCATATTCACTTGGTCTAGCCAAGATCATGTAGCCATTTAAACCTTTTTTGCTTCATATTTTGTAAAAATCAGAACCTTAGAATACTTTTAAAAAACTTGTATAAATCATTTTTTCACAACAACACGCAAGGAAGAAAAAAAGAAAAAAAACAAGGCAAAAAAATGAGCCATTCGGCCCATGGCATGAAACTCTAAGAAAAAACTTGTTTCCATCATTTAAAAGAAGAAGGAGAAGATGAAAACATGAATAAACATTAAGAAACTTTATTTCTAAGAAAAATGTTGTAGGAAAACATGATAGAAAAACTAAGAAAACACCATGAAAATGAAGAAGAAAGCTAGACTAGAACTTTTTTTCTTCCTTCAAACTCTCTAATGAAAACCTTTTTTTTTCTTCCTTTCAAAACCTTTTTTCTTGCTAAATGAGCTACTGTTTTCCAGCCAAAAACCTCTGAAAAAATGAAACTCCCCCTCTCCCTTTAGCCTTGGCCGAATTCACCCTTAACCATTGGATGAGAATTGCACTTTTTCTCCCCCAATCTTGGCCATTAGATGTAGATATTTTGATGAAAACAAAAAAATGTCATCTTGCCAATTGATTCCAGCCCTTAAGACGTGTACTCATCTCTTGTATTAACCTTATCCATTAGATGCAAAAGAGGACCAATCCCATGCACTCACTTGCTTGCCCCTCTTGAATGCCTACCCTTGGATGAGTTGTGCTCTTCCATTCTTGGTCATTGGATGAAGCCAACATAAAAAGGTAATCTTGTAGATTAAATCCAGCCCTCAACATGTGTACTCAGCCCTTGTAGATGGCCTAAGCCATTGGATGAAAAGGGATAATCCCATGCACTCCCTTGCTCAACAGAATTGATGCTTACCCTTAGATGAATTGTGCTCATCTTTTTTTCTTTCATTCTTGGCCATTAGATGAGCATTCTTTTATGACAAATAAAAATTTCATTTTGAAATTTAAACTTGGCCATTGGATGGTGCATTCAACTTTCCTACAAGGCACCTAAGCCATTGGATGAATGGGGGACCATTTGCAAGGTGTTAGTTATAGCATGTGGCATGATAGTGACTAGGGAATTAAATTGCTCAAGCTTCCTTCTTCTCCTCTATGTTGGCTGACCAAAGGAAGAAAAACTCCCAGCAATTCCTTCATCTTTCATATTTTCCTCAACTACCAATTTGCCCTTTTTTTGGTTTCCTTGGTGAAATGACTTTTTTGCCCCCTGAACTTAAATAAATAGTAAACGGACTCCAAATTTGAATTTTATTTTTTCAATACTTCCAAAATAATAAAATATTGAATTCTGAAAGTTTTCAAAACTTTTTGAGTCCATTTTCTATTTATTTCAGATTTATTTCTGAAATTACCCCTTTTATGCACCCGAACTTTACCCTTTTTTAAACGAGCTTCGAATCCAGATTTTTCTTCACCAATCTCTTCCAAATAATTTAAAAATGTGATCTGGAAGTTTTCATAATTTTTGGAGCTCATTTGCTATTTTTTCGGGATTTATCTGCTTGAATTACTACATAGGACACCTGGTATTTGGCCATTTTGCAAATGAACTCCGAATCAAGATTTTCTTTCGCCAATCTCTTCCAAATGATTTAGAAATGAGATTTACAAATTTTAAAAATTTTTGGAGTTCATTTGCTATTTTTTCGGGATTTATCTGCTTGAATTACTACATAGAGGACTCGGTATTTGGCCATTTTGCAAACGAACTCCGAATCAAGATTTTATTTCGCCAATATCTTCCAAATAATTTAAAAATGAGATTTGCAAATTTTTATAATTTTTGAAGTTCATTTGCTATTTTTTCGGGATTTATCCTGTTGAATTACTACATAAGAGACTCGATATTTGGCCATTTTGCAAACGAACTCCGAATCAAGATTTTCTTTTGCCAATCTCTTCCAAATAATTTAAAAAAGATATTTGCAAATTTTCTGAATTTTTGGAGTCCATTTGCTATTTTTCCTAAATTTTCCCATTTTGCCCTTTTACCTCTAAAACCCGGTTTTGCTCGAAACAAGTCCGTTTTTAGATTTTCTTCAAACTGAGCCTTGGGCTATCCTTTTTAATCAACTCCTCGTCCATTAGGGGCTTTTGTCTTACCAAGTCGGGCCATTTCTGTAATTTTTCCCAATTTCACCGAAATCCACCAAAAACCCTAATTCTCGGTTTTCTCCTGGATTGACTTTTGTTTCAATTTTTCTTTCAGTGGCTTCTCCATTACCCGTAGTTAGTTCTTATCTTTCATTTGGAACCTTCAATTTCGACCAATTCGATCATTTAAGCACTTTTCCCTAAATTTCCCGGATTAGGGTTTTCTTTCTACTCAATCTCCATAACCCAACTTCCGAACTCCATATCTTTCAATGTAGACCTCGGATTATCAAAATTCTTTCACCATTTTTCAATTGAACTTCAAATCTTGATTTTGAAAGTGGGTTGACTTTTTTAGTAGTTGACTTTTTCGGGTTGACTTTTTTGGGTTGACTTTTTCCGAGGTTGACTTTTTTTGACTTTGACTTTCTATGCTCGCCCTCTTAAACTAAGTCTCGAAGTACCACATGCAGGATGAAAAAAGTCTTTTTACATTCTGAAACATCAATTTAGGAAGAAAATGTACCTGATTTAGTGGTCCTGACAAAATTAGGTGTCTACAGCTGCCCCTCTTTGGCAATTGCTGAGAATCAGGAATCAGGAAAAGATAAACAAACACTAATTTTGTAGGGTTAGTGAAATCACATGTGAAGGGAAAGGGGTTTTCTCTTTTTCTCTTTTTCATTTTTTCATTCATTTTTTTTAAGCTGTAAATTGAAGATTTTGTCCTTAAATTGAATTCCCTGACTAATCAAGGCTCCACCCGTCTTAAGGAATCGAGTTCGATTTTCAAAAGAAAAAATTATGCCCGAAGGTCTTAAGAATAGTGCTTGAAGGTCTTTAAAAATGGTGCCCGAAGGTCATTAAAACTGGTGCCCGAAGGTCTTTAAAATGGTGCCCGAAGGTCTTTAAAAATGGTGCCCGAAGGTCTTTAAAACTGGTGCCCGAAGGTCTTTAAAACTTGTGCCCGAAGGTCTTTAAAATTGGTGCCCAAAGGTCTTTAAAATTGTGCCCTAAGGTCTTTAAAATGGTGCCAGAAGGTCTTTAAAACTGGTGCCCAGAGGTCTTTGAAAATGGTGCCCGAAGGTCTTTAAAACTGGTGCCCGAAGGTCTTACCCGTGATTAAAATACCTTGACGATGGTTCATCCCCCGAAGCATCGACTCATTTGATAAAACAGAATGACTTCGATTTAAAACAAAAGGAAATACCTCAACGGTGGTCTCGAGGCTCGACCCGTTTGAGAAGCAGAACGAGTTCGATTTAAAACAAAAGGGAATACCTCGACGATGGTTTCAAGGCTCGACTCATTTGAGAAGCTGAACGAGTTCAATTTGGGAAGCCAAAGTTTTGTTGATTCCTGCAATGTTAGCTAAATGCAATGATGAGAATGACATGCTTTGCAGATGCTTATATGTTTCCTGAGGATGAATGCAGTCACATGATTGTGTCATGATTTCTAATCCATGGTTTCTTTGAGGTTCACAGATTATCTGACTTCATGACGGGGTCTTCAATTGTTCACTGATGCCCCACTTAAAAAAACCTTTTTACTCAAGATAATTTGTCAAACAGCCCCAGTTTCTGACTTTGCTGAAATTCACAAATTTTTTACTTCATGACGGAGTCTCCAACACATTCACTGTTTTCCTTTACTTGGTGAATTTTCCATCAAGATTAGTGGTTTCCAAACATTTTCTAAGATTTAGATCTATTCCTTACTAATACCTTTAAACTCCTTTTTATTAAAAAAAATTAGGTTTACTAATCATCATTCAATTTTAATAACAAACAAAATGCAATTTCGAAAATGTATGAAAGAAAGTATGAGACAAGCAATTATCATAAAAAAAGGGTAACAAAAATACAAGTGGCTATCAAGGATATAAGAAACAAATGTAAAGTTATAGGTTGTTGATGCCCCGGATGCGAAATATCTTGGACCCCTCCTTTTTCAAATCATCTGAAATTTCTCTTGAACGGTCAATTCACTTGGGTAATCCCTCGGCTTCTGTAGTTACTTCAGACTGAGTCCTTCCCTTTGTCTCTGATTTTCAAATACTTTCTCCCCCTTTACATGAAGCATCGATTCAAACCTCAATCAGTACTTGAGCCGCCCTTTGCGGGTTTTCAACTCAAGTGTCCCCCATTCGGTATTAAGTCGCCCTTTGCAGGTTTCCGGCTTAAACCTCTCCTTTTTTTTTCTTTTTTTTTTCCTACCATGCATTTGAGAATTCTAAATGCTTCCAAGGTAAAAATGTCAATTCAAAAGATGGGATGAATTCTGAGAAAAAGATTTCAAATTTAATACCCATGCTTGATCAAAATGGACTTTTAAAGTACGTAATATAGGCCAAGGTTCGGGTTTAGAAGGAAAGGATAAAATAGGCCTAAAATGTGTTTAAGGGTAATTGGACCAAGGACCATTTCATGAGGATAGTTCATTCTTGAGACATTTATTCCTCCTTTTTTATTTTTTATTTTTTTTTTGCTGGCTTTCATTTGCCATTCTTTGATACCACATTTTCCAATGGCTCTCTTTTTTTGCCATGATTTTGATTATTTTTCCTCGTATTTTCCCTCCAGTGTAGAGGGTGATCCTTGATCAGGGTTCAATGAAAGAAATAATTCCTAAGGCTCAAAGGGGTGACTAGGGATAATTTCTTCTTAGTGAAGGAAATATGAAAGATGGCCATTTATCACACCAAGCATGAATATTTTCTTTGAAAAGCGATTCTCTGGGGAGATAGATATATAGAATTTCCATATCTACACTTGGAATCATTCGAATTCCCATGTGCATAGCGTCACACTTTTTTTTTAAGCATAATACTTCTTCAGTTCATCAGCATTCACGGGATGTCTAAAATAATCTCCATCCATTCGAGTTAGAATCAATGCTCCTCCAAAAAAAGCTCTCTTTACCACATAGGGCCCTTCCCAATTTGGAGCCCATTTTCCTCGCGGATCTTTCACTATGGAAATAATTTTTCTCAGTACCAATTCTCTTTCTCAAAACTGTCTGGGTCGAACCTTCTTGTTATGGGCTCGAATCATCCTTTTTTGATACAACTGCCCGTGACAAATTGCCTTCAACCTTTTCTCTTCGATGAGATTTAACTGTTCATAACGAGCTCTAACCTATTCTGCCTCTTCTAGGCCAACCTCCATCAAAACCCGAACTGAAGGAATCTCAACTTCAATATGTAGCACTGCTTCCATACCATATACCAAAGAAAACGGCGCTGCCCTTGTAGATGTGCGAACTGAAGTGCGATATGCATGAAGAGCAAAAGGCGAAATCTCATGCCAATCCTTGTACACATCAGTCATCTTCTCGACAATCTTCTTGATGTTCTTGTTGGCTGCTTCTACTGCCCCATTCATCTTCGGACGATAAGGTGTCGAATTGTGATGCGTGATTTTGAACTGAGTACATACCTCTTTCATCATCTTATTATTCAGATTGAGAGCATTATCTGAAATAATTCTTGTTGGCAATCTATATCGGCATATGATTTATTATAGAACAAAATAAACAAAATAACATAAAAGCAATTAAACAAGATATAAAAAAATAATAAGAAAATATGTTGAGGTTAGAGAATCCACTCTTGGTGTTATGCTAAGATTAATCTTGTTTTATTACACAATTGAAATCCACACATAAGGGAGGTTCCAATCGGAAGGTTTAGCAATTCAGTTCAAATTGTCCAACGTCCATAGCATATGATATTATGTTCATTTGGTGTCCTCAAAACTCATAAAAAGAGTCCAAGCATTCCTTATGCCAAGGTATATGTCTACAACAAATCAAGGTTATGAAACCAAGCATTTATTGTGCCATTTTCATTGTCAATAATGAATCAAGATCCCTACTTTGCAAGTATGATTTTAAACCAAAAGAAAATATTATCTATACTAGTGTTTATAAATGATAATTCATTTTAGCTCATGTTTAAGAGACTAACCTTAGCATTTACCAAGAGCTTCACCTCATCACCTCAACAATATGATTAGCAACACATACTAGATATGAATAAAATGAAAAGAAATGTAAGAAGCATAAGTAAATAAAGAAAAAGAAAACTAGAGAAAGGAAAGAAAAAGAAAACTTAGAGAATTTTATTACAATGGCTAATATCCTACCAATGTATCAATGTATCCCAATACTCATCCAAGGCCCTCTATTTATACACATTTTGGAGGGCTAAATGACAAGAGACAAGCTTTACAAATTTCAAAGGTAGGTATAATAGGTGGGTGCATTTTTCTAACAATTTTCGTCATATTGTATGACAATTCTGATCAGCCAGCTTGATGGTCGATTTTGTCAATGTTGGAGGCTCGATCTGATAAAATGGTCTTCTAGAAAAATATACCCCTATCAGTTACGGATCCATAGCCGTTGGAATCAGATCATTTACGCACGTGGATCGGAAGATATGGTCAAAATACCAAAACGGTGCAGAACAGACGTCATTGCACATCAGCCAACTTGATGGTCGATTTCGCTAGGGAAAACGACTCCGTTTCAAGAAGTGTAAAACATGAAAAAGATAGATATGCCTCTTAGCTTTGCAGGGATACAAAGTTCAGCCTTATTGCTTCAGTGAAACTCAAGATATAGCTGATATGGCAAAAGGTGTCGGAACTGGAACTGAACTGGATTTGCCCTTAATACTAGTAATCTGAAATCACTCAAAGAAACTTGTGAAAAACACCAAATTACATAAAAATATAAAAGATCATAAACACAATTAGACTAAACAATAATAACTCGTATTTGACACAAAACAATAATAAAACATAACTAAAAACTATATAATTATACGAGTTATCACACCCCCATACTTAGATTGTTGCTAGTCCCTAGCAACGACTCAATAAAAATAAAATAAGAAAATCTAATCTAATCCATTTTCGTAGGAAATCACGGTGGCACTTAGCATGTGACACAAGCCTTTAAACCCCTAGGTGTCCCTAGTGGACGAGTTTAGTCTCGTGAGGGTTTACTAGGACGATACCCACAAACATTGAAGACATAAGAAAAACTAAAAATAATAATTATAACTAATCCTTCCAATATAAATTAGAGATAATCATTGGACAAGTCTTAAAAACTAATCAATAGCTTAAAGAAATTCACAAAAAATCTTGCTTGAATGTAAATAGTTTGAGTTAAGCCAATAATAACATAACATATTTCAATCAAAATAGTGTATATTCAAACTTAATCTCAACTTCTCACATGGGATACTCTCTTGATTTTCACTCTTTAAAGTAGTGGTAAAGTGTTTACACTCAATCAATCTCATGAAAACACTTCTACCATATGCTTGCTTGTCCACCTATTCTCCACTATTTAGATCATACAACTTCATAAATCAAGAGGTCTTTATTCAAGGTTGTAATGGGGCCAAAGGGTTATAATGTGGTTAAAGAACAAAAGGATAAAGATATCACAAAGGTTCCAAAGAGTTCATAGATTTTAGAGACATAATAAGATCATACAAATAAAACTTCTCAAAACTCTTACAAAGCACATAATAACATAGGCTAAATATTCATGTTGAGCCTTTGCATCATTCTAACCAACTTTGTAACATCTTTTTCTTTACTTTAACTAGAAGTTCAAGAGAAGATTTTTTTTTTTTAATATGGGAATGTATTTGACAATGATCCCTTTCTTTTTCTCTTGACTTTTTCTTTTCTTTTCTTCCCCCACACTTATCTTTTGTTTCTAACCCAAATTTTCAAATAAAAATATCCCTTGTTTTTTTGCAATATGTCTCAAAATATAAAATTCATCTTTAGAACAAGGGTAAGGATATAAGCATATTTAGGCTAGGTGTAAGTTGTGGTTACCAATAAAACATCATATTTAATGTAGGCTCAAATTGGCTCACTAGTGGGGATGTTCTCGTAGAACATTAATAATGGATGGCTGTTTGGCTCTGGTTATAATCCTAATGCCTCTATCATATTCATGTTGTCACATGTATCAATATAGTCTCAAACGGTTTAAAGCAAGTTCTAGAGAATCATGTAATCATAAGAGCACTCAAGAAAGAAATTAGATTGATTTGTATAATGCATCAATCATTATAGGCTCAAAAACTCACAAAGATGATTATACAAGTCAGATTAAGTCTAAACATGCTTCTTTCTCAATCAACATATCATATTAACATTGGCTCATAAAAAGGTTGACATCAAGCTCAATTCTCATGAAAATCTTCTCACTAATAAATCTGTTTTAGACTTATGCAATTCATATCTCATCATTGTATTGAAAGTAACTAAAAAAAAAACACACTAAGTCTAAACATGCTTTTTTTTTTTTTTTTTTTTGTTTTTTTGTTTTGTTTTTTTGTTTTTTGTTTTTTTTTGTTTTTTTGAAGAAGAAGATTAAATCAAACTGACAAGGTATGTCTCAAGTCTCCCTTACTCAGACCTTGTTCAGAATGAATACTTCTAAATGTCTTAAAACACAACAAATTTTTTTTTTTTTTTTTTTTTTTTAGCAAAATATGTCCCTTACCCCCTACTAAAATATGACATTGTCCCCAATGTCAAATTTTAAAGGTAGAATTTAGGAGATATTACCTGCAGAGGTTGCTAACCACTTATTATAACTGAGACACAACAAGCAAAATGTTAGATAATGTCACAAAGACAAAGTGCAATCCACTCCTTGCTCGTCCATATCTCTTTTTCTTTTTCCGAGCGTTTGCGAAACAACCGTAGCAGATAAACACTCATAAGCTTGTAGCTTTTTGAGTAAATCTTCAATGGTTGTAGCAGAAATTATGGTTCTCCTTGCCTCTGAAAACATGAATCCATTATCCACAGCATTATCTAAATATGAAAGTAAATTACTAAAATAACCATTAATATTAAGCAAACCAATGGGTTTCTTATTTGTGACCAAAGATGACCAAGAAGCCACGCAAGCTATTTCTTCCAATGTACCCAGACCTCCTGGTAAGGCAATGAATGCATCGGCAGAATGGTACATGATTGTTATCCATTCAGGGATACTCCAGACTTGTATTTCCTTACCCACGGTAGGTCCACAAAAATCTGTGAATAGTTTTGGCACGATTCCTAGAACTGGACTTCCTCCGGCGTGTGCTGCTGTAGCGACTGCTCCCATTAAACCCGTACTACCGCCTCCATAAATCAAGTGGATCTTTTGTTGGGCAAGTATTACTCCAACTCTTATGGCTTCATCAGCGAATATGTTATTTTTCCCTGGATAAGCACCTCCAAAGACACAAATTTTTTTAATGCGCTGGGACGAAGTGCTTTCCATTTTTTTTCTATTTCGAGTGCCTGAAAGAGAATGAGTACATGGTGTAATATATAGAGGACTGAGTAGTGAATCAGACAAGAGTAATAATGTCGCCGAAAGTGTATTTGACCTGTCAGAAGAAAATGTTAACCTAACAAAAGATTTTTGCGTGATTTCAGGAAGAAAATCAAAAAGAGAAGAAAAATCAACCGTAAAAGTCAAAAGTAATAATGTCGCCGAAAGTGTATTTGGCATCTTCCTCTGGTTTTACGTCCAGAAACGGCTTAAACGCCTTCTATGAGTCGAGGATATGCTTCCCATCCAGTTTTCTTACAAGCTGGCAAACAGGGTCTTTTATCATCAGATTCCCAAGATGTTGCCATTCCCTTTGGAATTGCGGCCATAAATCAAGAATTTCTCTTTGTACGTCTCCACTAGGATGCGTCTCAAGAGAAAGTTGGATATTACCCAAATTCTCCTTACTCAGTCCATCCTTAATGAATTCAATTTTATCATCTCGATTAGAGGACGGAATCCCAATAGAACGACATTTACCGTTACACGTCCATCGTGCACACTTGTGGCAATTTGAACTCATGCGCTTTGCTCGTCGCTTCTTTGCATAAGTGCTTCTACCTGTACCTGGTAAATGCAAAACAGGAAGATATTCATCTTCACGTACCTTGGCTTCAATTATCCAACGTATGTCTTCAGGAATCCCTTTGTTCATAAGCATTCTTAATCTTTCTAATCGAACTTGGTAAAGCTTCAGTAAAATATTCCGAGGAAAAGGAGGAAATCGTTTCTGCAATCTTTTGAGAATATCATCCATCCTGAAAAAAAATGAAATAAAATAAAATGAAAGAGAAATTTATATACAATATCAGTTTTGTGGGTAGCTGATGGAACCGACTTAAATAATCACGGAGTACCGTTATCCGCCATTTAACCGGGGTTAAAAAAAAAAATTATATTTACATCTAGTTATTTTCAAAACAAGGATCAGAAAGAAAAACAACCTCTTCTTGAGTAACATGATTTTCCAAAAAGAGTTTGAGTCTTTGTCCATTTACCTTGAATACGTTACCATTTTGAGGATTCTCAATGTCAACTGCTCCATAATGATACACATGCTTAACCACAAATGGGCCAGTCCATCTTGATCTCAACTTACCAGGAAATATGTGAAGTCTAGAATTATAAAGTAGAACTTTTTGCCCAACATTAAATGTTTTTCTTGAAATTAACTTGTCATGAAAGGCTTTAGTTCTTTCTTTATGAATTTTAGAATTCTCATATGCATCTTTTCTGAGTTCCTCAAGTTTATTTATGACTGGAAAAGTTTCATTCTCACCCAAAAAGGAATATTTTAGCTCGGATGGCAATGGTTTTAAATCCAGCTTGGGTGGTTCAATAGTTGATGGTACAGTGACATTTGTGAGTGATGGAAGTTCCTCAAACTTTTGTTTCCAACGATGCTTAACCTGAAAAGAATTTAACAAAGAATCAGTGTGTGAAATTTCTGAAGCATTATCAAACTCACATTCAATTAAATAAGCTTCTAAAGGATCATGGAATGTGGTAGTGGTGAGATGTTCATGAACAAGTTCTTCAATGAAATCCACTTCATGTACTTCTGAATCATCACCAGGTTGCTTGCAAGTGTTGAACACATTTAATTCTAAAGTCATATTTCCAAAAGAAATGTTCAACATACCATTCCTGCAATTTATCAGAGCATTAGAAGTTGCAAGAAATGGACGGCCTAATATAACAGGAATTTGAACATTTGGATTTGAAACAGGATGTGTGTCCAAAACAATAAAATCAACAGGGAAGTAAAAATTATCAATTTGAACCAAAACATCTTCAACTATCCCTCGAGGAATTTTTACAGAACGATCAGCTAGTTGAAGTGTAACAGGTGTTTCCTTGAGTTCACCTAAACCTAACTGTTGATAAACAGAAAAAGGCAAAAGATTAACACTAGCACCAAGATCAAGCAATGCACGTTCTATTCTAGTGTTTCCAATGATGCATGAGATTGTTGGACATCCAGGATCTTTGAATTTTGGTGGAGTAAGGTGCTGAATGATTGAGCTCACACTTTCCGTCAAAAATGCTTTCTTTTGTACATTATGTTTCCTTTTAACTGTGCACATGTCCTTCAAAAATTTAGCATAAGATGGAACTTGTTTGATTGCATCCAATAAAGGAATGTTAATCTTAACTTGTTTGAAAAGTTCATAAATTTCTGCATTTTGATTCAAATTCTTTATTGTTTGCAACCTTTGAGGAAAAGGAGCAGGATGCATACCTTTTTCTTTGTCCAAATTTTCAAGAAGTTCAGACTTACCATCATCCTTACCATTACTTTTCGGAGGGGAAAGAGGATCTTGGTCTTTTGATGGAATGTTTTTGTGTATTGCCTTTCCACTTCGAAGAGTTGTGATAGAACTGGCATTTTCCTGTTGAGTTTCATTGGAGCAAGAAACAAGACATTGAGTAGAAGGGTTAGGCTGAGGTTGAGCAGGAAACTTACCTTTTTCTTGAGTGCGTAATGAAGCTGTCAATGTGGACAAGGTGTTTTTGATCTCATTGATGTCCTGTGAAGTCCGGTTATTCACATTTGCTTGTGTTTGCATGAATGCTTGCAATGTCTCTTCCAAGGTTTGTACACGTGAAGGTTGATAGGAAAAAGTGTTGCCCGGCTTTTGAGATTGTGGTACCTGAACATGATTATTATTCCGCCAACTGAAGTTGGGATGATTTCTCCATTCAGGGTTATACGTTTCAGAGTAAGGAGAAGGAAAAGGTTTTTTAAATGTGTTTATGGAATTTACTTGATCATGCAACGCTTCTTTAAGAATGGGAATGTTTGGACATTCAGAAGTGGGGTGTCCCATGATTTCACAAATTCCACAACTTTCTTCATTTTTAACCGTTTTGACTTTTTTTACTTCTCTAAGTTCCATGGCTTCAATCTTTCTAGCCAAATTAGCTACTTTAGCTTTTATCTCATCTTCTTGACTAAAATGATATTTTCCTCTGTTAGAAACAACATTAGATCTATTGGAACTTTCAGAGGAATTATCTGTGTGCCAGGCTTGAGAGTTATCTGCCAAATGGTCTAAGTAGTCAAAGGCTTCTTCAGGTTCTTTTTCTAGAAACTCACCGTTACACATTGTTTCAACAAATTGTTTAGTTTCGGGAGTTAAACTTTCATAAAAGAAACTAATAAGACGCCATTTTTCAAAACCATGATGTGGACAAGAACTTAACAAATCTTTAAAACGATCCCAGCACTGAAAAAATGCTTCATTTTGATTTTGATTGAAATTTTGAATCTGTCTTTTCAAAGCAGTAGTTTTATGTGCTGGGAAAAATTTCTTTAGAAACTCAGTTTGTAATTCTTGCCATGTGCCAATTGACCTTGGTTTTAAATTATGAAGCCAAATTTTTGCTTTATCTTTTAAAGAAAAAGGAAATAATTTTAGCTTGACAATTTCATTTGTACATTGTTGGTCATTAAAGGTGACACATACATCTTCGAAGTCTTTTAGAAACGAGTAAGCACTTTCCGATTCTAACCCATGGAAATTTGGAAGCAAAGCTATCATACCTGGTTTAAAACGAAAGTTGTTTGCATTGAGAGGGAAAATAAAACAAGAGGGTGATGAGCTTCGAGTTGGTTGCAAGTAGTCACGCATGGTGCGTACTTGTCTGTTCTCATCTTCAGCATGAACACTTTCATTGTCAGCCATGGTAGGAGTTGTATTAGAAAGATTACCTGAAAAAGTTTCACAATAAAATCTAACTAAACGACGAGATCTAAAATCACGTCGCCAAACAAGCATAAAACAAAGTTAATATACAGATTAGGCGGTATAACCAGCCAATAAAAATAAAACAAAGTTAATATAAATATAAATATATAGAAAATTAGGCGGTATAACCAGCCAATAAAAATAAATAAAAATATACATTAGGCGGTATAACCAGCCAAACAAAATAAATATATACAAAATTAGGCGGTATAACCAGCCAATAAAAATAAATATACTTATAAACTTATACACTTAGTATTGCTTCCCCGGCAACGGCGCCAAAAACTTGATGGAGACTCAATTAAGAGTTGTAAACCCAAGTGCAGGTTATGTTCAAGTAATAAATTCTCGGGTGTCCGAGGTCGAACCACAGGGAAGCGTACTAGTAAGTATAAGTTTATAAATATATATGAAAAAGAAAATAAACAAGATATTAGGGAATCAATAACAAAGAAAGTAAACAAGATATTATAGAACAAAATAAACAAAATAACATAAAAGCAATTAAACAAGATATAAAAAAATAATAAGAAAATATGTTGAGGTTAGAGAATCCACTCTTGGTGTTATGCTAAGATTAATCTTGTTTTATTACACAATTGAAATCCACACATAAGGGAGGTTCCAATCGGAAGGTTTAGCAATTCAGTTCAAATTGTCCAACGTCCATAGCATATGATATTATGTTCATTTGGTGTCCTCAAAACTCATAAAAAGAGTCCAAGCATTCCTTATGCCAAGGTATATGTCTACAACAAATCAAGGTTATGAAACCAAGCATTTATTGTGCCATTTTCATTGTCAATAATGAATCAAGATCCCTACTTTGCAAGTATGATTTTAAACCAAAAGAAAATATTATCTATACTAGTGTTTATAAATGATAATTCATTTTAGCTCATGTTTAAGAGACTAACCTTAGCATTTACCAAGAGCTTCACCTCATCACCTCAACAATATGATTAGCAACACATACTAGATATGAATAAAATGAAAAGAAATGTAAGAAGCATAAGTAAATAAAGAAAAAGAAAACTAGAGAAAGGAAAGAAAAAGAAAACTTAGAGAATTTTATTACAATGGCTAATATCCTACCAATGTATCAATGTATCCCAATACTCATCCAAGGCCCTCTATTTATACACATTTTGGAGGGCTAAATGACAAGAGACAAGCTTTACAAATTTCAAAGGTAGGTATAATAGGTGGGTGCATTTTTCTAACAATTTTCGTCATATTGTATGACAATTCTGATCAGCCAGCTTGATGGTCGATTTTGTCAATGTTGGAGGCTCGATCTGATAAAATGGTCTTCTAGAAAAATATACCCCTATCAGTTACGGATCCATAGCCGTTGGAATCAGATCATTTACGCACGTGGATCGGAAGATATGGTCAAAATACCAAAACGGTGCAGAACAGACGTCATTGCACATCAGCCAACTTGATGGTCGATTTCGCTAGGGAAAACGACTCCGTTTCAAGAAGTGTAAAACATGAAAAAGATAGATATGCCTCTTAGCTTTGCAGGGATACAAAGTTCAGCCTTATTGCTTCAGTGAAACTCAAGATATAGCTGATATGGCAAAAGGTGTCGGAACTGGAACTGAACTGGATTTGCCCTTAATACTAGTAATCTAAAATCACTCAAAGAAACTTGTGAAAAACACCAAATTACATAAAAATATAAAAGATCATAAACACAATTAGACTAAACAATAATAACTCGTATTTGACACAAAACAATAATAAAACATAACTAAAAACTATATAATTATACGAGTTATCACCCATGGCATTGGATGCCCCATCAAAGTACATCTTCCATACTTTCTTCTTCAAGGGAGCCTCATTCGCTTGCGAAACATACATCAAATCTTCATCTAGGAAATCAAAGTTCAACGGCTCATAATCCTCCACTGCCCGACTTGCTAAGAATTCAGCCACTGCGCTGCCCTTGATAGCCTTCTGACTTACGTATACAATATCGTATTCTGACAACAAAACCTGCCATGTTGCCATCCTCCCTGACAAAAAAATGTGCTTCTAACATGTACTTGATCGGATCTAGTTTGGCGATCAACCACGTCGTGTGGTACAGCATGTACTGTCTGAGTCTCTTAGCAGTCCAAGCTAAGGCACAACATAGCTTTTCTACCGACGAATATTTCAACTCATAATCTGTGAACTTCTTGCTGAGGTAGTAAACCGCCTGTTCTTTCTTTCCAATCTCATCAAGCTGCCCTAGGACACAACCCATGGATCACTCAAATACTGATAGATACAGTATCATCGATTTATCCGGAACGAGTGGCATTAATACTGGTGGGTTTGATAGATAATGCTTAACCTTTTCAAAATCAATCTGACACCCATCATCCCACTCTCCTGGATCACATTTTCGAGGTAACTTGAATATTGGATAGCATTTATCGGTTAACTGAGAAATAAACCGAGCAATGTAATTCAATCTCCCCAAAAAACCTCTTACTTATTTTTGCGTACGTGGAGGTGGAAAATTCTGGATGGCCTTCACTTTATCCGGATCAATCTCAATTCCCCTTCTGCTAACAAAAAAACCCAACAATTTTCCCGAGGTAACTCCAAAAGTGCATTTTGCCGGGTTTAACTTGAGTTGAAACTTTCTTAGTCTTTCAAAGAGCTTTCTAAGATTCGCAATATGCTCCTCTTCTTCTTGTGACTTTGCAATCATATCATCAACATAAACCTCAATTCCCTTATGTATCATGTCATGAAACAAGGTCACCATGGCTCTTTGATATGTTGCCCCAGTATTCTTCAACCCAAATGGCATTACCTTGTAGCAGAATATTCCCCACATTGTAACAAATATGGTTTTCTCCATATCTTTCGGTGCCATCTTAATCTGATTATATCCCCAGAATCCATCCATGAAAAAAAACAAGGAACTCTTCGCCATATTATCCACCAAAGTATCAATGTGAGGCAAAGGGAAATTATCTTTGGGACTGGCTTTGTTCAAATCTCGGTAATCGACGCACATACGCACCTTACCATCCTTCTTTGGTACTGGAACAATGTTTGCCACCCATTCCAGATATTTTGCCACCTCTAAGAATCCTGCATCAAACCGTCTCTTCACCTCCTCTTTTACCTTTAACAGCATGTCCGGCCTCATTCTTCTGAATTTTTCCTGAATGGGCTTGCACTTTGACCTTAAAGGGAGCTTATGAACCACAATGTCTGGATCCAAACCCGGCATGTCTTGGTATGACCATGCAAAGACATCTACATATTCCCGGAGCAAGTCTATGAGTTCATATTTTGTTGACGACGATAATGTAGTGCCGATTTTAACGTCTTTTATCTCCTCACTACTTCCCAGATACAACAATTCTAATAACTCCTCATGAGGAAGTACTTGTTTCTCTTCTTGTTCTATTTTTCTTAATAATTCCGGAGGTAGACCATAATCCTCAATATCTTCGTCGGCCTCAAAATCACCCGTGCAAATAGGCCTCTCAAAATCTATTTTAGAATTACTGGCAGGAAGGTCCTCATATTCCGCATCCGTGCACTTGTAAATAGGTGGGGAAAAAACAATATAGGAAAACATATATACAATCGAAGAAAAATAAATAGAAATAAATGAAATATTATGGACACATAAATATGAAGGAAATGCATCATGTTTGTTATTTATTTGATGAAAATTTTTAGACAAAAGCCCATTACAAAAGAAATTCTTAATATCTTCGGGCAAAGATATTTAAGATTTGTTTAAAAGCATTACGTTGGAATAGACCTAAAAACTATGGGTAGCTCGGTGGCACTCCAATTGGTCAGTCTATATCCTGGTGGACAAGGTCGCACCATCCAATTAGCATTCTCTCTTTCAATTCTTTCTTTCTCAGTCGTGCAGATCTCCACATTATACATCTGCTCATCCCTATTCACCTGGAATCTCTCGAAGGCTTGCTTTATCATTATGAGCACATCATCAGAATTTTTTTCTCCGAACAGAGAACCAACTGAGCCAAAGCTGTGAAGGATAGGCGGGAATGTCATAGGCTCCTATTCAATATCCATACCCGCAAGACGGGCCATCCTCCTTTGTCGGTTCCTTTCAACTTGTTTCCTTTTCTCATGGGCCTTCGAAAGATACCCAAGGCCAAATCTGTCTCTCTTTCCTATTACTTCCATTGCTCGGGCCATCCCCTAAAGATATTTCTCGAGACCTTTTCCAGTCCTGCAGCCTTTTCCCATGGTAGTTCTTACCCCCAGCCTTGTGTTCTTGGACAACCTCGATTCTGGGATTCTTCGTCCTTCAATGATGAAAACTGCATTTACCAATTCCAAAGACCGAAAGGAACATTCTACAGTATCTTCATTGGGTTCAACATAAGGATATTTAGTATATGTAGAGGCTATCACGTCCTCTTCTCCTGATACAGTGACTAGACGCCCCACTATTACAAATTTCAGCTTTTGGTGGAGAGACGAAGGTACAGTCCCTGCTGAATGTATCCACGACCTTCCCAGCAGGTAATTATAGGATGGATTAATATCCATGACCTGAAAGTTCATTGTATAGGTACATGGGCCTATCTCTAAAGGAACCTCAATAGTTTCTATCACATCTCTCCTGGTACCATCAAAGGCTCGAACCACCGTGCAGCTTGGTAGCATATAAGAAATATCCACAGGCAATTTCGACAGGGTTGCCAAAGGTATCATATTCAATGAAGAACCATTGTCCAAAAGGACCCTTGGTAATATGTGCCCCTTACAAGTGGTAGTTATATGGAGAGCTTTTGTTGACCCAATACTATTGGGTGGTATCTCCTCATAGCTGAAATATATGTGGTCATCTGTCGCGATGTTTCCCACCAGCCTGTCCAATTTTTCTACTGATATGTTATTAGCTATGTATGCCTGATTCAATACTCTTAACAGGGCATTTCTATGTGGCTCTAAATTCAAAAGGAAGGATAAGATTGAAATCCTAGCTGGTTGACGTTGCAGTCGTTCAACCACGATATACTCATTGCGCTTTATGAATTTAAGAACTCAAAGGTTTCCTTCTCACATACCGGTTCTTTTATTCTGTTAATCGAGGCTGACCCCCTCTCTGTTTCCTTTGGCAAATCCTTCTCATTATGGATTGGCTCAATTGGTTTCTTCCCCTTGTCCATTCCTCTATCTTTTCCTGTTAACCCTTGTTCAGCAGTTTTAGGAGCATAACACCTTCCACTTCGAGTTAAGTGCCCCACACCTGTGATATCCTGTTGACTCAAAGACCCAGGCATAACCATGCTGTAGTCGTATTTCCATGGTGCAGCCTTGTTTTCCTTGTATGAAAAGGAAACAGGGAAATCAATGATTAACTTGGGTGCACTTTCCTTAATGACTAGCATAACTTTCTCCTTAGGTTCATCATAATAGATGATCAAGGGTCTTCCTATCCCGTAGCCAGCTGCATTTACAGTAACCCCTATTTCCTCCTCTGTCTCTTCATAAAATTGGGCCTCCCTATTATCCATCATTTTTTGGACTTTAACCAGAAAATCTCCGCAGTCCTGTATGACATGGCCTCCACACTTATAGAAGCGGCACCAATTTTGCACCCTTTTTGCAATCATTTTCAGACTGTCTGCATCTTCCACCAACCCTGCCTTGACCATTTCAACCCATACTGTCAACATCGAAGTCTTGACTTCCCTAATATCCCTTTTTAATCTTCTGGCTTCCCCAGTCAATATTGCATTTACCCGATTCCCAGCTTGATCGGGTAATGGGTTTCCAGCTACGTTCGACCCATTTTTGACCCAAACTTCACAACTCCAGCATTGATGAGGCTTTGGACTTTCTTTTTAAAAGCCAAGCAATCTTCAGTTGAATGTCCTTGAAGTCCTGCATGGTATGCGCAGTTAGTGTTTGCATTGTACCACCTTAGATATGGAGGTGTCATAGGTTTGAGGTACACGGGTGCAACAAGTTGACCCTGCAACAGTTTAGGATATAGCTCACCATAGGTGGTAGGAATCGGATCAAATTAGGGTTTTTGATCGTTCCTTGGTGAACGTTGGTCATTATGCTCGGCTCCCTGAGTGTTTCGAATAGTGTTTTGGGGAAGGTTTATTTGTGGGGATATGCCAGTTGGAAATGTTTGTTGTGGTATATTGGTGTAAGGGAAGGGATTTTGGGTAAGGTGGTTCACATTGGGGTAATAAGGACTATACCCTGGGTAAGGTGTGCAGGGTGTAGGAGGTGCATAAGATGTGGTAGGAGTATAGGACCTTGGTGGTGTACGTGGTATGGGAGGTACATATGGGTATTGGTTGATACTAACCGCATGGGTCTCTTCTTTTTTCCTGGCAGGGAATACCTTTTTCTGAATAGAAGGCTCACCCCCTTCCATTTTCCCACTCTTAATGGCCGATATTAACATCTCCCCAGATATTACCATGTCTGCAAAGTCCTTGGTGGCACTTCCCACCAATTTATCATAATATGGCGCTTTCAAAGTGTTGATAAAAAGCATTGTGGTTTCTTTGCTAGTTAAAAGAGGTTGCACTTGTGTGGCCAGATCCCTCCACCTTTGCGAATATTCTTTGAAGCTCTCATTGGACCTCTTCTCCATATTCTGTAGTGACAGCCTATCAGGTACTATGTCAGAAACATGCTTATAATATTCCATGAAAGACTTGGCTAAATCCGTCCATGAATGAATCTTGGTACGACTCAGCTGATTGTACCATCGGGTTGCTGACCCTGTCAAGCTATCCTAGAAATAATGGATAAGCAGTTTCTCATTATCATATTGCCTCATCATTCTTCTACAGTACATGGTCAGATGTGCTGATGGGTTAGTAGTCCCATTGTATTTTTCAAAGTCTGGTACTTTGAAATTTGGGGGAATTACCAGATCATGTACTAAGCTCATCTCTTTGGCATCTAGACTGCCAAATAATTCTGCCCCTTCAACTGCCCTCAGCCTCTCCTTCAGCAGTTGATATTTTTTCTGTGATTCTGCCATTTCAACCCTTTTCAGCTCAGTCATCTTTGCTTTTTCTTTTTCAGCTAGTTCCTCAAAGTCTGGAACATTAACATCATTTAGGTCAGCTCCCATATTACCCTTTCCAGGAACATAGTTCTGTGTCTCTGCAGCTGGCTAGATGTAAACATAGGAGGCTGCCCCAATTGGCACCTCTTGGCTCTTTTGTTGTATGTTTACAGGTTGATCCTCTTCAACTGCCACCCTTTTCTCAGTGACCGAGTTCTCTCCTGGCCCTTTTTGCTTCATCATGGCATTCATCATTTCCATGAGCTTAGTCATCTGTTCTCGAGACTCCTCCTGAGATTTAGCAAACTGTTCCTGCAGTTCCCTCTGAGTTCTTTCCATTCTTTCAATTCTAACAAGCTGATCGTTTTCCATAGCTCTGGCTTTAGATCGAGTATTGTAAGGGTGTCGAAAATCCGTTTCTTTCTAAGTGCGACCAATTGTACCTTTAGTTTTGAAAACCAGGAATTAGAAATTATTAACACATCCTTTTTTATGTTTTATAAAAAATGAATGAATGAATGACTAAATGTGAATGAATGAATCAAATAAAATGGATATTTTCATGACTACGTATATCAATATGAAAAAATAAATGAAGGAACAAGAGAAATGAACAAATAAGTGTTTAAATGAATGAACAAGTAAAAGGAATAAATAAGTGGTTAGGTGTATAAACGAATTTCAAAATGAATGATTATAAATATGAGTAAATGTACAAGTGAACAAACAAAACATATAAAATATGAATGCATTTGAATATATTGGCCCTGGGATAATTTTAACTGAACGGTCTTTCATTGATTTCCTGGAACTAAATACATCACAGATAGAATAAAAAGATCACTGCCTAAGAGATAAATTCGTAATTCGCCTTCCAAAGTGCTATTACAAAATTAGTCCTATAGTGACTTCCTCGGATCTTGGACTTTCTTTCACAGTCTCCTTTTGATTTCTTGTTCTTCAATCTGACCCGTAATTGTTCACGGCCCCTTGACGCGTCAGCAAAGTATCACCGTGTAAGCTTTCCTTAGCTTGCTTCTCCAGTTGATTGGCTCGGGCTTCATCATGCTTCGCTCTCTCTTTCCAGTAGTTATTCTCCTTCTGGAGATTTTTGACCTCATGTTCACACTCCTCGGAAGTCTTGAGAGTCCCTCAAGTCTAAGCTCGAAGCGGTACCTCTTGTTCTCCAAATATAATTCCCGAAGATCGCCCATAGCGGTGTCCCTTTCTCTCTTGATCTGTTCCTTTTCTCTTTCTCGAGCTGATTCCCTATTTTTTATGTCCTCAAGCTCTTCTTGCAATTCGACAATCTCTTTGCTCATCCCAGCCTTTTCTTTTCAAATTCTGCCCTTGCGATTACTAACTCTGATGGCATTTCCCTCGGTGGTGGATTCATGAACTGGACCTCTTCCCCATCTGACGTTAACAACCGATCATTAACCCTTAATTCCCTCAATACCAGGTAATAAGGTGTGACGATGTCAGCATATATGGCCACTTCTATCCGGTGAGTTTTCTTCCATGCTTCAATCACTACCTGCACTTTTCCAGAATATCCGTCTTCCCCATAAGTGAACTCGGATGACCCTAGATTATGAGTCACGGGTGTGAATTACCGAGACTCAACCTGTCTTTGCACCAACAAAGGCACATAACTCACAGACCCCCAAATTCCGAGTAGTGGAACTCCCAGGTTGTCCCCACATTTGTACATAATCGGCATAGGAACCATCCATGGAGCTCTCCAAGTCACCATCTCCCCTTTTAGATTCTGGAACATGTTAACCCTTTTCTCTTCATCCCCATCTTCAGGCCAATATTTTTGAAAGAATTCCCTTATCGACACTAAAGACTTCATGTACGGTTTAAAGGAAACATTTTCTATCTTCCAAAAGTGACTTTGAATCCAAATATAAAGGAGTTGTACACACCCCTTGATTCTCCCTTGTCCTGCCCTTTTACAAAAATTAAGGGATCGGATAGTTTCAGCTATGATGGCCGGAGATGGGTTGATCTTCTGTTCTAACTTTTCAAAGAAATCAAACACGGCTATATCGACATGACCCAATATCTTCGGGAATATAATTAACCCGTAGATGGCTAGAGCGAGGATGTCCCTGGCTTTTACTTTGTCGGAACAACCGAATATCAACAGTCGGAGAGTTTCCCACAGAATACACCCATTTTTCTGCTTTGTGTCCACATGACTCTCAACTCATGTTGTATCCATTCCTGTTATCCTAGCCACTTTCTTCTTAAAACCTGAAGGTTTCATTTCCATCAAATATACCCGATCAGGATTAGGACATTCAATATGTAACAGTGCTGAATATTGTTCGATCAGTGGTGTCATATCCTCCTTGTTAAAAGTGAAACATCTATAAGCATGATTCCAAAACTGTACCATAGCCTGAATCAACCCACTATTGACCTGAATCAGAATCAAGAGTGCTATATCTCCATATTTTTGAGCGAAGGCTTCTTTCTCTGATACATTCCACTGATTCCAAATGACGGCTAACCCTCGAAGATTATTCTGTCTAGAATCCACTTTGACCCTTTCCGGCAATACTGACACATAATCTTTCTTGAGGCAATCACCATCCTCCCTCTGATCTTTTTTCGACCGTGCCCTGACTACTGCATGATCTTCTATCACTGAAATAACCTGACACTCCATGAAAGTCCAAGTGTATGATGATGTTTCTTGTTCTCCGAATGAAATTCCCGAAGATCGCCCATAGCGGTGTCCCTTTCTCTCTTGATTTGTTTCTTTTCTCTTTCCCGAGCTGATTTCCTATTTTTTATGTCCTCAAGCTCTTCTTGCAGTCGGGAAATCTCCTTGCTCATCCGGGCATTTTCTATTTCAAATTCTGCCCTTGTGATTTCTAACTCTGATAGCATTTCCCTCGATGGTTGATTCATGAACTGGACCTCCTCCCCATCTGACGTCAACAACCTATCATTAACCCTTAATTCCCTCCATACCAGGTAATCAGGTGTGACGATGTAGGCATATCTGGCCACTTTCATCCTACCATGCTTAATCACTGCCCGCACTTTCCAGAATATCCGTCTTCCCTATAACTGAACTCGGATGACTCTAGATTATGAGTCACGGGTGTGAATTGTCGAGACTCAACCTGTCTTTGCACCAAATAAGATGCATAACTTACAGACCCCCAAATTCCGAGTAGTGGAACTCCCGGGTTGTCCTCATATTTGTACATAATCGGCATATGAACCATCCATGGAGCTCTCCAAGTCACCATCTCGCCTTTTAGATTCCGGAACATGTTGACCCATTTCTCTTCATCCCCGTCTTCAGGCCAATTATTTTGAAGGAATTCTTTGATCAAAACTAAAGACTTAATGTACGGTTTGAAGGAAACATTTTCTATCTTCCAAAAGTGACTTTGAATCCAAGTATAAAGGAGTTGTACACACCTCTTGATTCACCCTTGTCCTGCCCTTTTACAAAAATTCAGGGATCGGATAGTTTCAGCTATGATGGACGGAGATGGGTTGATCTTCTGTTCCAAATTTTCAAAGAAATCTAACACAGCTATATCCACATGACCCAATACCTTCGGGAATATAATTAAGCTGTAGATGGCTAGAGCGAAGATGTCCCTGGCTTTTTCATTGTCGGAACAACCCAATATCAACTGTCGAAGAGTTTCCCACGGAATACACCCATTTTTCTGGTTTGTGTCCACATGACTCTCAACCCATGTTGTATCCATTCCTGTTATCCTAGCCACTTTTTTCTTAAAACCTGAAGGTTTCACTTTCTTCAAATACACCCGATCATGATTAGGACATTCAATATGTAACAGTGCTGAATATTCTTCAATCAGTGGTGTCATATCCTCCTTGTTAAAAGTGAAACATCTATAAGCAGGATTCCAAAACTGTACCATAGCCTGAATCAACCCACTATTGACCTGAATCAGAATCAAGAGTGCTATATTTCCATATTTCTGAGCGAAGGCTTCTTTCTCTGATACATCCCACTTATTCCAAATGTTGGCTAACCCTCAAAGATTATTCCGTCTAGAATCCACTTTGACCCTTTCCGGCAATATTGACACATAATCTTTCTTGAGGCAATTACCATCATCCCTCTGATCTTTTTTTGACCGTGCCCTGACTACTGCATGATCTTCTATCACTGAAATAACCTAACACTCCATGAAAGTCGTTTGGGTTGATGACTATCCCGAGGCCAAGTGTATGATGATGTTTCTTGTTCTCCGAATGTAATTCCCAAAGATCGCCCATAGCGGTGTCCCTTTCTCTCTTGATTTGTTTCTTTTCTCTTTCCCGAGCTGATTTCCTATTTTTGATGTCCTCAAGCTTTTCTTGCAGTCGGGCAATCTCCTTGCTCATCCGAGCATTTTTTTTTTCAAATTACGCCCTTGCGATTTCTAACTCTGATAGCATTTCTCTCGATGGTGGATTCATGAACTGGACCTCTTCCCCATCTGACGTCAACAACCTATCATTAACCCTTAATTCCCTCCATACCAGGTAATCAAGTGTGACGATGTAGGCATATCTGGCCACTTTTATCCTTCCATGCTTAATCACTGCCAGCACTTTCCAGAATATCCGTCTTCCCTATAAGTGAACTCGGATGACCTTAGATTATGAGTCACGGCTGTGAATTGTCGAGACTCAACATATCTTTGCACCAACAAAGATGCATGACTTACAAACCCCCAAATTCCGAATAGTGGAACTCCCGGGTTGTCCCCATATTTGAACATAATCAGCATAGGAACCATCCATGGAGCTCTCCAAGTCACCATCTCGCCTTTTAGATTCCGAAACATGTTGACCCATTTCTCTTCATCCCCGTCTTCAGGCCAATTATTTTGAAGGAATTCCTTGATCAGAACTAAAGACTTCATGTACGGTTTGAAGGAAACATTTTCTATCTTCCAAAAGTGACTTTGAATCCAAATATAAAGGAGTTGTACACACCTCTTGACTCTCCCTTGTCCTACCCTTTTACAAAAATTCAGGGATCGGATAGTTTCAGCTATGATGGCCGGAGATGGGTTGATCTTCTGTTCCAAATTTAAAAAGAAATCAAACACAGCTATATCCACATGACCCAATATCTTCGGGAATATAATTAACCCGTAGATGGCTAGAGCGAAGATGTCCTTGGCTTTTTCTTTGTCGGAACAACCCAATATCAACTGTCAGAGAGTTTCCCACGGAATGCACCCATTTTTCTGCTTTGTGTCCACATGACTCTCAACCCATGTTTTATCCATTCCTGTGATCCTAGCCACTTTCTTCTTAAAACCTGAAGGTTTCACTTTCTTCAAATATACCCGATCAGGATTAGGACATTCAATATGTAACAGTGCTGAATATTCTTCGATCAGTGGTGTCATATCCTCCTTGTTAAAAGTGAAACATCTATAAGAAGGATTCCAAAACTGCACCATAGCCTGAATCAACCCACTATTGACCTGAATCGGAATCAAAAGTGCTATATCTCCATATTTCTGAGTGAAGGCTTCTTTCTCTGATACATTCCACTGATTCCAAATGTTGGCTAACCATCGAAGATTATTTTGTCTAGAATCCACTTTGACCCTTTCCGGCAATACTAACACATAATCTTTCTTGAGGCAATCACCATCCTCCCTCTGATCTTTTTCCGACCGTGCCTTGACTACTGTATGATCTTCTATCACTGAAATAACCTAACACTCCATGTAAATCCTTTGGGTTGATGACTATCCCAAGGCCAAGTATATGATGATGCCTCTTGTTCTCCAAATGAAATTCCCGAAGATCGCCCATAGCGGTGTCCCTTTCTCTATTAATCTGTTCCTTTTCTCTTTGCCGAGCTGATTCCCTATTTTTCATGTCCTCAAGCTCTTTTTGAAGTCGAGCAATCTCCTTGCTCATCCGGGCCTTTTCTTTTTCAAATTTCGCCTTTGCGATTTCTAACTCTGATGGCTGTTCCCTCGATGGTGGATTCATGAACTAGACCTCTTCCCCATCTGACGTCAACAACCTATCATTAACCCTTAATTCCCTCATACCAGGTAATCAGGTGTGACGATGTCGGCATATCTGGCCACTTTTATCCGGTGAGTTTTCTTCCATGCTTCAATCACTGCCCGCACTTTTCCAGAATATCCGTCTTCCCCATAAATGAACTCGGATGACCCTAGATTATGAGTCACGGGTGTGAATTACCGAGACTCAACCTGTCTTTGCACCAACAAAGATGCATAACTCACAGACCCCCAAATTTCGAGTAGTGGAACTCCCGGGTTGTCCCCACATTTGTACATAATCGGCATAGGAACCATCCATGGAGCTCTCCAAGTAACCATCTCCCCTGTTAGATTCCGGAACATGTTGACCCATTTCTCTTCATCTCCGTCTTCAGGCCAATCATTTTGAAGGAATTCCCTAATCAGAACTAAAGACTTCATGTACGGTTTGAAGGAAACATTTTCTATCTTCCAAAAGTGACTTTGAATCCAAATATAAAGGAGTTGTACACATCTCTTGATTCTCCCTTGTCCTGCCATTTTACAAAAATTCAGGGATCGGATAGTTTCAGCTATGATAGCCGGAGATGGGTTGATCTTCTATTCCAATTTTTCAAAGAAATCAAACACGGCTATATCCACATGACCCAATATCTTCGGGAATATAATTAACCCATAGATGGCTAGAGCGAAGATGTCCCTGGCTTTTTCTTTGTCGGAACAACCCAATATCAACTGTCGGAGAATTTCCCACGGAATGCACCCATTTTTTTGCTTTGTGTCCACATGACTCTCAACCCATGTTGTATCCGTTCCTGTGATCCTAGCCACTTTCTTCTTGAAACCTGAAGGTTTCACTTCTTTCAAATATACCCGATCAGGATTAGGACATTCAATACGTAACATTGCTGAATATTCTTCGATCAGTGGTGTCATATCCTCCTTGTTAAAAGTGAAACATCTATAAACAAGATTCCAAAACTGTACTATAGCCTGAATCAACCCACTATTGACCTAAATCGGAATCAAGAGTGCTATATCTCCATATTTCTGAGTGAAGGCTTCTTTCTCTGATACATTCCACTGATTCCAAATGTCGGCTAACCCTCGGAGATTATTCTGTCTAGAATCCACTTTGACCCAAACCGACAATACTGACACATAATCTTTCTTGAGACAATCACCATCCTCCCTCTGATCTTTTTTCGACCGTGCCCTGACTACTGCATGATCTTCTATAACTGAAATAACCTGACACTCCATGAAAGTCCTTTGGGTTGATGACTATCCCGAGGCCAATAAACTACAAGTGTATGATGATGTCTATGATGCATGTCGAAGAAAAGAAAAGAGAAAGAAATAATTAGTAAAGAAATGAACTCACAAATATAACATATATAACAACATGCTTTAAAAAATGTCCCGAAAATTTAAACCGAGCATCGGCATTATGACGCCTTTGGGACAAAATAAGAAGTTTATTATAAGCGATATGATGTTCGTTCATCATCACCCAATTTGTATCTAACATATAGAAAGATGGTAAAAGGTTGGAAATGTTTCTCCATGTGTTCTTAAACTTCGGGTATCTAACAGAAATCCGTCATGGCTTCGCCTAGGTTCACTATATGAAGGTGAATCGGTTCTAATGCCCCGAATTGTTCTTACTATCGCCGGTGAAGGCTAGTAAGGCACCCCGATAAAAGCGGGTTCAATTCGTTAGAGTATATTTTCCTATGCCCGTACGGAGGATTATCACGAAGGCATTAGGTACTTTATACTCTGAAAGTGTTTCACTAGCCCATACGAAGGATCATCACGAAGGCGTAGTTACTTTACTCCCACTTAAAAGGACAGAACCCGGGTAGAGGATTCATGTTATGCAAATGCAAATACAGTATGTGCGGAGGAACAAAACAAACCTGTGACCACCTATTCTACACCCCTTATTCTAAATATCCCACTAAAATTAAACAATATAAGCATCAGTCAAACAAACTTATAAATATACGCAATAAAATAACCAGAGAACAAATAATAATATGAATGCACATGACGATGGACATATTTAAAATATTTTATTATTTTCAAAATTCTCTTTTATTTTAAAAATATGGGAATTAAAATTAAATACCAATTAAACCAACAAAATCGAGACTTAAATAACACACGACTAATTCTAGGCCTGACTCTCTAAAAAAAAAAGTCCCCAGTGGAGTCGCCAAGCTGTCTCAACCCTAAAAAATAAAATAATAGCAAGTCTCATCGCAAGACTTTCATTATTCGTTTTCCTTAGGCGTGATAAAAAAAATGAGGAAAATTCGACTTAATTCCTCTAGAAATAATGAAAGGTCGAGGGTATGAAAACGGCCTCGTAAAAAGACACGGAGTCGCCACCAATCTTTTATAGCTAGGTGTGATCGGCCACCTATTAAAACCGATTTTGTAAAAACATTTTAAAATTAATTAAAACATTTTTTAAAACCAATTTCAGGTCTGCGTTATAAACCAGAGAAATCAAAGAAGCGGGTCCGGGAGTCGGTTACGTGCGGGGAAGGATTAGCACCCCCACAACGCCCGTATAAATTGGTACCTTATTAATCGTGTGTTATTTAAAGTCTTGGTAAAATGTTGGTTTTTAATTTAGTATTTCAAGTTAATTCCCAATTTTAAGAAAAATAATTCCATTTTTAATTGAAAATGATCCGAAATTTATTAATTCAAAATTTTCCTATATTCCCCGACAAAATCGGCAAAATATAGAAATTTTTATTCATTTGGAAAACTTTTTGAATCATTCTCATTTTTTTGAAAGAAAGATATTCCTTTATTAATGATAATTGATGATATTCCCTCCCGCAAACCCGATAGAGAACTCATGAATTATTTTAACTCGGGAATATCTTTATTTTTTATTGAAAATTCATTATCTTTTTCAAAGCATTTTAAAAATATGAACATGAACATGTATGACATAATAACATGACATGGAAAATCTATATAATATAATGCAACCTAAATGATATGACATAATTCATATTCTAGGTAAAAAAAAAAAAAAAATTCCTAAATATCATGGTATATTCTAAATGAGACAAAATGATTTAAATGACATGGCAATTCTAAATGATATGGCATATTTTAAATGACATGGCATGTTATAAATGAAATAACCTAAATGACATGGAATATGATCTAAATGGCAAGAAATGACATGGAACTAAAATAATGCTAACATATAATATGCATGAAAATAGTAATAAATAATAATAATGCATGAACATAGTATATGTTAAATAATGTGTCAAAAATAATTAAATAAAAAGCATAGGATATCATGAAACATTAAAAATCATAGGGCAAACAAATCTAAGATCATAAAATGTGAATTAAAGTAATAACAATATCATGGAAAATATCATAGCAAAAATTACACATTTAAATAAAATGCATGAACATGGAAAATGCAATGCATGGAAAATGTATTTTTTCCTTTAATTAAAGAAATCCGTATATCTAAAAGGATATCCGACTATCTTAGGAAAATATGTCAAATTAGATTTTCTAAAAAACGAAACTTTGTGATTGTTTGAAAATAATTTAGAAGAAAAATTTGAATAAAAATTAAAACCCTCACCAAACCCTTTTAAAATAGCTCTAATTTCCTAAGTTTAAAATCCCGGACTTAACTACCCTTAACCCGAGATTTATAAAATCATTTTCAATGTTTAAAAAGGCTTAGAAACTACCCTAAGACAATATCTAAAACTTCTACCCAAGCCCCTCTAAATGCCTTAGCCAAATTCAACCCTTATTCCTCTTTTGATTTCAAATCTGCCTTTACTGTCCGGTTTTGCCACTCGATTTTTTAGCCTATTTTTAAAAATTATAGAAATTATAAAACAAATAATGGAGACTCAGAACAGGCAAATATACATGTTAAAAATTTGAATTAATTTTCTGATTAAATATGTCTGCTCAAAAAAATTGGAGATGTTCGAGTACTGGGTGAAAAAAACTGTTTGTCAAAACACATTTTTTGCCTTTGATAAATTCATTCAAAAACCAAAGTGGAAAATTGTTGGAAATCATCCTTAAGACCTAAGGGAAATAGCTAAAAATTTTAAAAACCTTTGACAAAATTGGCTAATTAGAAAAATCACAAAGGTAGAATGATCAATTTGACAATTCCTTAATTTTCCACAAGTATGCTCTAGAGAGCATGACTTTGAGCCATTAATTGGCCTAAGTCACAAATCAAGTGGCAATGACATTGAATGCATGAACATACAACAAATGAAATGTATGAAATGCATGGTCTAATGGTCTAAATGGTAAAGGAAATGCATGACAATTCATGGCAACCTAAATGCCTAGCATGAATTTGCATGGCAATTAATGCTATCCTAACTCTATATGCATGCAATGCTTGATAATGTAAATGTGACTAGGACCTAATATGTTATTAATATGCATGAAAATGAATGTGACCTAAGACCTAAATAGCATATTAATGCATGACAATACCAATGTGATTTAAGACTCAATATGCATGGCAATACCAATATGGCCAAGACCTAAAATGTAGTGAGCATGCATAGCAAGACTATAAACATATAATGACTCATGAAATTAATGTCAATGCTGGAACAAACAGTAGCTAATACACAATTCAAGATATGATAATGCAAAGCATGTTACCTAAACAATATGCAAATGCATTACAATGCAAGGGATACATGAAGAGGCCAAATGATCACATGAGACTCTAATGCAATCGTACTTACTAAATGACCTAAATAAATGACAAACCGTATCAAAATGCATAATGTCATGACATTTTCAATAACATATAATATACCAAAATCAAAATGCACAAGCTCATGGCATGGAAATGCAAGCAAGTTAAGAAACAAAAAAAAAAAGAAATGAACATGCAAGGCAAGCAAAATGGAATGGCCGAATATGCATGAAATAATATGATGGCATTTTTATCATAGCATTTTCATAAGCACAAGACAAACTAAAATTAGAATATGCAAGTTCATGACATGGAGATATAAACAAGCTAAGAATCAAAAGAAAAATATACATACGAAGCAAACAAACATGGTATGACCGAATATGCATGAAACAAAATTATGAAAATGCAAACATGAAATACATGGTACATAAAAAAAATGCACAACATGGATATATGAACAACAAAGACCAAATATGCAAGGATGCAATATCATGCATGGAAATGAAATATAACAAATATAGAATAGAAAATAATGTAAAGAAAATGTATACACAAGATTTAACATAGACATACAGAAACTATAAGCAAAATAAGTAAGTAGAACAAGGAAAGTTAAGCTCCATGGATGGTATCAAATGGGCATAGCCTCTCACCAAACCATAATCACTTGGTCTTGCCAAGATCATGAAGCCTTTCCATCTCATCAAAACAAAAAATAAACCATGTAAAACAAAAAATAAGGTAAGCTTCATGGATGGTGTCAAATGGGCATAGCCTCTCACCAAACCATATTCACTTGGTCTAGCCAAGATCATGTAGCCATTTCAATCTTTTTTGCTTCATATTTTGTAAACATCAGAACCTTAGAATACTTTAAAAAAACTTGTATAAATCTTTTTTTCACAACAACATGCAAGGAAGAAAAAAAGAAAAAAAACAAGGCAAAAAAATGAGCCATTCGGCCATGGCATGAAACTCTAAGAAAAAACTTGTTTCCATCAATTAAAAGAAGAAGAAGAAGATGAAAACATGAATAAACATTAAGAAACTTTATTTCTAATAAAAATGTTGTAGGAAAACATGATAGAAAAACCAAGAAAACACCATGAAAATGAAAAAGAAAGCTAGACTAGAACTTGGTAGAGATGACTACCTTCAAACTCTCTAATGAAAACCTTTTTTTTTTATTCTTTCAAAACCTTTTTTCTTGCCAAATTAGCTACTATTTTACAGCCAGAAACCTCTGAAAAAATGAAACTCCCCCTCTCCCTTTAGCCTTGGTCGAATTCACCCTTAACCATTGGATGAGAATTGCACTTTTTCTCCCCCAATCTTGGCCATTAGATGTATATATTTTGATGACAACATAAAAATGTCATCTTGACAATTGATTCCAGCCCTTAAGATGTGTACTCAGCTCTTGTATTAACCTTAGCCATTAGATGCAAAAGAGGACCAATCCAATGCACTCACTTGCTTGCCCCTCTTGAATGCCTACCCTTGGATGAGTTGTGCTCTTCCATTCTTGGTCATTAGATGAAGCCAACATAAAAATGATATCTTGTAGATTAAATCCATCCCTCAACATGTTTACTCAGCCCTTGTAGATGGCCTAAGCCATTAGATGAAAAGTGATAATCCCATGCACTCCCTTGCTCAACCCAACTGATGCTCACCCTTGGATGAATTGTGCTCATCTTTTTTTCTTTCATTCTTGGCCATTAGATGAGCATTCTTTTATGACAAATAAAAATGTCATTTTGACATTTAAACTTGGCCACTGGATGGTGCATTCAACTTTCCTACAAGGCACCTAAGCCATTGGATGAAGGGGGGACCATTTGCAAGGTGTTAGTTATAGCATGTGGCATGATAGTGACTAGCGAATTAAATTGCTCAAGCTTCCTTATTCTCCTCTATGTTGGCTGACCAAAGGAAGAAAAAATCCCAGCAATTCCTTCATCTTTCATATTTTCCTCAATTACCAATTTGCCATTATTTTGGTTTCCTTAGTGAAATGACCTTTTTGCCCCCTGAACTTAAATAAATAGAAAACGGACTCCATATTCGAATTTTCTTGTTTCAATACTTTCGAAATAATAAAATATTGAATTCTATAAGTTTTTAAAATTTTCTGAGTCCATTTGCTATTTATTTTCGAAATTACCCCTTTTATGCACCCGAACTTTACCATTTTTTAAACGAGCTACGAATCCAGATTTTTCTTAACCAATATCTTTAAGATAATTTAAAAACGTGATCTGGAAGTTTTCATAATTTTTGGAGCTCATTTACTATTTTTTCGGGATTTATCTACTTGAATTACTACATAGGGGACCCGGTATTTGGCCGTTTTGCAAACAAACTCCGAATCAAGATTTTCTTTTGCCAATCTCTTGAAAATAATTCAAAAATGAGATTTGCAAATTTTTAGAATTTTTGGAGTTTATTTGCTATTTTTTCGGGATTTATCTGCTTGAATTACTGCATAGGGACCCTGTATTTGGCCATTTTGCAAACGAACTCGAAATCAAGATTTTACTTCGCCAACTCTTCCAAATAATTTAAAAATGAGATTTGCAAATTTTTAGAATTTTTGGAGTTCATTTGCTATTTTTTCAAGATTTATCTTATTGAATTACTACATAGGAGACCCGGTATTTGGCTATTTTGCAAACGAACTCTGAATCAAGGTTTTTTTCCGCCAATCTCTTCCAAATAATTTAAAAAAGATATTTGCAAAATTTTGGAGTCCATTTGCTATTTTTTCCAAATTTTCACATTTTGCCCTTTAGCCTCCAAAACCCGGTTTTGCTCGAAACAAGTTCGATTTTCATATTTTCTTCAAACTGAGCCTTAGGCTATCCTTTTTGATCAACTCCTCATCCATTAGGGGATTTTGTCTTACCAAGTCAGGCCATTTCTGTAATTCTTCCCAATTTCACCGAAATCCACCAAAAACCCTAATTCTCGGTTTTCTCCTGGATTGACTTTTGTTTCAGTTTTTCGTTCAAGTGGCTTCTCCATTACCCTTAGTCAGTGCTTATCTTTCATTTGGAACCTTCAATTTTGACCAATTCAATCATTTAAGCACTTTTCCCCAAATTTCCCGGATTAGGGTTTCTTTTCTATTGAATCTCCATAACCCAACTTCCGAACTCCATATCTTTCAATGTAGACCTCGGATTATCAAAATTCTTTCTCCATTTTTCAATTGAACTTCAAATCTTGATTTTGAAAGTGGGTTGACTTTTTCAGTGGTTCACTTTTTCAAAGATTGACTTTTTTTTACTTTGACTTTTTATGCTCGCCCTCTTAAACTAAGTCTCGGAGTACCACCTGTAGGATGAAAAAAGTCTTTTTACATTCTGAAACATCAATTTAGGAAGAAAATGTACCTGATTTAGTGATCCGGACATTCTTTCAAGATTGTGCTAAAACAAATGAGACATTCTTTCAAGAATCTAGATTTTGGTAATTTGATGTGTGTGTCAAGATTGTGCTAAAACCATTCATGACCTTTTTCAATGACCATAAAACTTCAATTACCCAAACATCACTTCATGATTAATACCTTGGGGCACAATGACCAAACCAGATTATCCCATATCCCAGAAAAAAACCCATTTTTAGGTCATATTTTCCTTGTCTCTTCAAAGAACTCAGATTTGAAACTCAGCCTTTTCAAAACAGACCTAGACTTGCTATATTCCTCGTTGATACAAATTCTCATTAGTTAATCAAATTGGGGCATCATATGCGGAAATGATGGATATATGGGGAAAAGGATGGACTAACGCATGAATTATTGGGGCATGCGATATTTTTTTTGGGTGATATCATGCATATGAGAATTCAGATGATTCCAAAGTGCAAAATGGAATTTTGATTATCTATTCCCCCTGAGGATTGCTTTTCAATGAGAATATTTGTGCTTGATATGAGAAATGGCCATTTTTCATATCCCTTTCACAAGAAAAAATTTATTATCCATAGTCACCCCTTTTGAGCCAAAAGAATTCTTTCTTCTTTGAACCCTGATCAAGGATCACCCTCTACACTGGAGGGCAAATGCGAGGAAAGATCTTTTAGAGAACATGAAGGAATGAATCCTAGCTCAAAGACAGATGCAAAGCAAATGGAGCCCCGAATAAATACGGGCTCACTCTGTCGAAAAAAAAATGTGAAAGACATGGCAAATTGAAAGCCAAGAATGAAGAAGAAAAGACTCAAAAGTCAAAAGGAATGAAAAGTGCAAAAAGGGATAAATGTTTCAAAGAGAATCCTCCTCAAGAAATGATCCTTGATTTGATTACCCTCAAACACATATTTTGGGCCTATTTATCATTTCTTTTTGAACCTTGAGCCATGGCCTATATTACATGCTTTAAAAGTCGATTTTGATCAAGCATGAATATTTAACTTGAAGGGTTTCTTTTTCCTCAAATTTTATCCCATCTCATCGAATTATCATTTCACTAAGGAAGAATTTAGAATTCTCAAGTGTATAGTAGAAAAAAAAGAGAGAAAAATTGGAAAGAATAGGACTCTAGGGCGAAAACCCAAAAACGGGCGGTCTAGAGTAAAATGGAAATTTTTGATGCCATCTATGAAAATGCCAATACCACAAAAGAGAAGGTCATCTTAAAAAAGTGGTCATCGAGGAACATCTAGAAATTTCTGAACCTCCCAAATTGACAGCTCTCATTCGAAGGATTGTCTTCAAAAATTGAAACTTTTTTTCTCCAAGATTAAACTTTCCGGTTTAAACATCCCGGCCAATCTTGACTCTTGTCAAAATGCCTTGATATGAAAACCTGTTCCATTTGTGAGCCTAGAAAGGGCATACATTTTTGCTATGAAGTTTTCCTAGAAAAACTAGAATCTTGTTATACCAAGCCTTGCCAATTTCAGTTAAAAAAAAAATAGATTGACAATTAGAGAAGTTTTAACAGTGATCATCAATCTTCAAAAGATTTGTACATCACACACGGTGGGGTGAATATTTTTATTCAGAGGTCTTCAAAATGATAAAACAAATAAAGATATATATTTTTTGAAATACCAATTTTTTATGTTGACATGAGAGAATGGTTTTTCTAACCCAAAGGCATAGAACTACTAGGATAGGTCTTGACTTCCAAATATGAGAAGAAGAAATAGAACCTATTTTAGACCTCTGTCAATAAGAATTTAAAAAACTGTTGGGGCAAAGAGAATAGCCAAAGATTTAAAAAAGGAATTGAAGATATACTCTGTTCGGAGAGGAAAAATGAATTTGAAAGACTAAGCCAAAGTCTAGAAAAATGATCGGGGGCATTTGCATACTCATGAGCACTCATCTCTTTATTAAGCTTTTACATCTGCACAGTGTCGGCAAGCATTTGTATCATTCATGGGTATTTGCATTGGCACTATTTCATGAGCATCTACATTCTACCTTTACAAGTACATCCTTCATAGATATTTGCATTCGCATCATTTCAAGCAATTGCATCATTTCTAGAATCATTGCATTTTCATTATTATGTGGTAATTGCAGTTACACCATTCATAGACCACTTACATGAACACGATTATTAGGAGCATCTACAAGCATGTGCATCAATCCAAGCCATTTGCATTTGCACCAAGAAACATTTACATCAATCCAAACCATTTACATTTGCACCATGAAGCATGAGCATCTTGTTAAAGACATTTGCATCTACATCCTCTCTCAAACCTTCTAGGTATAATTTTCAACACGATTTTTAAAATGGGCAAGTCTTCGGTGGTGAAAGCTGAACCTTCTGGATTAGATACCCAGAGTTTTACAAATTTAAAAAAAAAAATGAGAAAGTCTTTGGTGGTGATAACCGAAGTGTCTGGAGAATTACCTAGAATTTTCAATGAGCAAACCTTTGGAGTTGATAGCCAAAGCTTCTAGAGGGGATATCCATAATTTTACAAATTTTAAAAGTGAACAAGTCTTCGGTTGTGATAGCTGAAGCCTCTGGTGGAGATATCCAGGGTTTTTGAACAATGAGAAATCTTCCTCTGTGGGGATATCCAGGGTTTTATAGTTAAAAAAAAAAAAAAGAAAAAGTCTTTGGTGGTAAAAATTGAAGCCTCTGTGGAGATATCCAGAGTTTAAAATTTTTTGAAAATGGAGAAAGTCTTTGGTAGTGATGGCCGAAGCCTCTGTGGAGATATCCAGAGTTTTAAAATTTTTGAAAAGGGAGAAAGTCTTTTGTAGTGATGGATGAAGCCCTTGAGGAGATATCCAAGGTTTTATAGTTTTTTTTTTTTAAAAAGAAAGAAAAGAAAGTCTTTGGTGATGACAACCGAAGCCTCTATGGAGATATCCAGAGTTTTAAAATCTTTTGAAAAGGTAGAAAGGTGGTGATAGCCAAAGCCTCTGGTGGAGATATTCAGAGTTTTACAGTTTTAAAAATGAGCAAGTCTTTGGTGGTCATAGCCGAAGCTTCTGGAGGAGATACCCAAAATTTTAAACACAGCTAAAAACAAGAGAGGTTAAGACCCCGAGACCATCGTCGAGGTCATTTCTTCTCTTGCGAATCGAACTCGTTTCCTTAAGACAGGTCGAGCCTTGATTAGTCAGGGAACTCAATTTAAAGACAAAATCTTCTACTTACAGCTTTTTCAAAAAAAAAAGAAAAAGAGAAAAAATGAAAAAAAAAAATGAAAAATGATGAAAAAGAAAAAATGATGAAAAGAAAAACTCCCTTTCCCTTCTCTTCACATGTGATTTTACTAACCGGACAAAATTAGTGTTTGTTTATCTTTACCTGATTCTTGATTCTCAGCAATAGCCAAAGAGGGGCACCTGTAGACACCTAATTTTATCCGTACCACTAAGACAGGTACGTTTTCTTCCTAAAGTGATGTTTCAGAATGCTAAAAGGCATTTCTCATCCTATAGGTGGTACTCCGAGACTCGGTCTAAGAAAGCAGACAGAAAAAGTCAAACTCAAAAAAGTCAATCTCAAAAAAGTCAAACTCAAAAAAGTCAACCCACTTTCAAAATAAAGATTTGAGGTTCAATTGAATAACGATGAAATAATTTTGATAATCCAAGGTCTACATTGAAAGATATGGAGGTCGAAAGTTGGGTTACAGAATCTTAGTAGAAAAGAAACCCTTGTTCGAGAAATTTAGGGAAAAGTGCTTCAAATTGGTCAAAATTGAAGGTCTCAAATGAAAGATAAGCACTGACTACAGGTAATGGAGAAGCTACTTGGAAGAAAAATTGATAGAAAAGTCAATTCGAAAGAAAATCGAGAATTAGGGTTTTTGGTGGATTTCGGTGAAATTTGGAAGAATTGTAGAAATGGCCCAATTCGGTGGGACTAAAGCCCCTAATTGATGAAGAGTGATTAAACAAGTATAGCCCAAGGCTCAGTTTGAAGAAAATCTGAAAATCAGACTTGTTTTGAGCAAAACCGAGTTTCGGAGGCAAAATGGCAAAATTGGAAAATGTGGGAAAAATAGCAAATGAACTCCAAAAATTCTAAAAATTTGCAAATCTCATTCTTAAATAATTTCGAAGAGATTGGCGAAAGAAAATCTTGATTCGGAGTTCATTTGCAAAATGGCCAAATCCCGGGCCCACTATGCAAAAATTCAACAGGATAAATCCCGAAAAAAACATCAAACGAGTTCCAAAAATTCTGAAAAATTACAGATCTCATTTTTAAATTATTTGGAAGATATTGGTGAAATAAAATCTTGATTCGAAGTTCGTTTGCAAAATGGCCAAATCTCGGGTCTCCTATGTAGTAATTCAAGTAGATAAATCCCAAAAAAAAAATTGCAAATGAGCTCCAAAAATTATGAAAACTTCCAGATCACATTTTTAAATTATTTGGAAGATATTGGTGAAGAAAAATATGGATTCAGAGCTCGTTTAAAAAATGGTAAAGTTCGGGTGCATAAAGGGGCAATTTCGAAAATAAATCCGAAATAAATAGCAAATGGACTGAGAAAATTTTGAAAACTTTCAGAATTCAATTTTTTATTATTTAGAAGTATTGAAAAAATAAATTTTGAATTTGGAGTCTGTTTGCTATTTATTTAGGTTCGGGAAGCAAAAAGGTCATTTCACTGAAGAAACCAAAAAAGTGCAAATTTGTTATTGAGAAAAATATGAAAGAAGAAGGAGTTGCTGGGATTTTTCTTCCCTTGGTCAGCCAGCATAGAGGAGAAGAAGGAAGCTTGAACAATTTAATTCCCTAGTCACTATCAAGCCGCATGCTACCAATAACACCTTGCAAATGGTCCCCCCTTCATCCAATGGCTTAGGTGCCTTGTAGGAAAGTTGAATGCACCATCCAATAGCCATGTTTAAATGCCAAGATGACATTTTTATTTTTCATGAAAGAACCCTCATCTAATGGCCAAGAATGGAAGAAAAAATGATGAGCACAATTCATCCAAGGGTGAGCATCCATTCGATCAAGCAAGGGAGTGCATGGGATTGTCTCTTTTCATCCAATTGCTTAGGCCATCTACAAGGGCTGAGTACACATGTTGAGGGTTGGATTTAATCTACAATATGTCATTTTTATGTTGTCCCCATCCAATGACCAAGAGCGGAAGAGCACAACTCATCCAAGGGTAGGCACTCAAGGGGGCAAGCAAGGGAGTGCATGGGATTGGTCCTCTTTTGCATCTAAGGGCTGAGTCCACATCTTAAGGGCTGCAATCAATTGGCAAGATGACATTTTTATGTTGTCATCAAAATATCTTAATCTAAGGGCCAAGATTGGAGGAGAAAAAGTGCAAATTCCATCCAGTGGTGGAGAGGCCATGCGGCCAAATATAAGGGAGGGGGGATGATTTCATTTTTCACACTGGAAATAGTAGCTAGGAAAAAAAAAGGTTTTGAGAGAAAAAAAAAGAAAGAAAGGTTTTCAATAAGAGAGCTTGAAGGTAGTCATTTCTACCAAGCTCTAGCATAGCTTTCTTCTTGTTTTCCATGGTTATTTTTTTGATTTTCTATCTTGTTTTCCTACTACATTTTTCAGAGAAATAAATTTTTTTAAATGTTTACTTAAGTTTTCATCTCTTCTTCTTCATCAAAAGGGTTGAAAACAATTTTTTTTTACATAGTTCTTGCTTTGGTCGAATGTGGTATGTTGTTTGCCTTGGTCTTTTCTTTTTTTCTTCTTTGCATGTTGTTGTGGAAAATGATTTTTAGAAGATTTGTTTAAGTATTTTATATTCTGATCTTTTAAAAAAGATGAAGCAAAAAAGGTTGAAATGGCTACATGATCTTGGCAAGAACAAGTGACCATGGTTAGTGGAGAGGCTATGCCCATTTTTACCTACCATGAAGCTCACCTTAATTTTGTTGTTTAGCATGGTTTATTTTCTGATTTTTGAAATGGAAAGGCTTTATGATCTTGGCAAGACCAAGTGATTATGGTTAGGTGAGAGGCTACGCTCATTTTATACCAGCCATAGAGCTTAACTTTCCTTGTTTTATTTACTAGTTTTGCTTGTTATTTGCTTTCAATGTCTATGTTTAAGTTTTCATATGCTCTTTACATTATTTTCTATGCTATATTTGTTTTTATATTTCATTTCCATCCTTGATATTGTTTCCTTGTAGATTCGGCGTTTGTGTTCATTTGAGTCATATTGTGCATTTTTTTCATATATCATGTCTTATATTATAAACATGTTTGCATTTTCATATTTTGTCATATGGCCATTCGGCTACTCCATGTTGCTATGCCTTACATGTGCATTTTCATCTTTCTTCTTGGCTTGTTTGTATCTCCATGCCATGAGTTAGCATATCTTGATATTTAGTATGCCTTGCATGTGTATTTTCATCTTGCTTCTTTGACTTGTTTGCATCTCCATGCCATGAGCTTGTGCATTTTGATTTTAGTATGTCATATGTTTGTGAAAATGTCATGACATTATGCATCTTGATATGATTTGTCATATATTTGTGTCATTTACTAGATAGGATTGCATTAGAGTCTCATGTGACCATTCGGCCTCTTTATGCATTCCTTGCCTTGTCATGCATTTGCATTTTGTTTAGGTAACATGCTTTGCATTATCATATCTTGAAATTGTGTATTAGTTGATGTTTGCTCCAGCATTGACATTAGTTTCATTGGTCATTGTATGTTCATAGTATTGCAATGCATTTTCACTACATGTTAGGTCTAGGCCATATTGGTTTTGCCATGCATATTGGGTCTTAAATCATATTGGTATTGTCATGCATTGCTATGCTACTTAGGTCTTAGGTTACATTAGCATTTTCATGCATATTCATAACATATTAGGTCCAAGTCATATTTGCATTATCAATCATTGCATGCATATTAAGTAAGGATAGCATTTATTGCTATGCAAACTCATACTAGGCATTTAGGTTATCTTGAATTGTCATGCATTTCCTTTATCATTTAGGCTTTAGACCATGCATTTCATACATTTCATTTGCTGTATGTTCATGCATTCCATGCCATTGCGACATGATTTATGACTTAGGCCAATCAATGGCTCAAAGTCATGCTCTCTTGAGCATACTTGTGGAAAATTAAGGAGTTGTCAAATTGATTATTCTATCTTTGTGATTTTTTTTTTTACTTAGCCAATTTTTTTCCAAGGTTTTTAAATGTTTTAGCTACTGTCCTTAGGACTTTATGATGTTCTCCAACAATTTTTACTTTGATTTTTGAATGACTTTATCAAAGGCAAAAAAATGTGTTTTGACAAAATAGCTTTTTTCACCCAATACTCGAACTTCTCTGATTTTTCTGGGTAGTCATATTTAATTATAAAATTAAGCCAATTATTTCCCATGTATTTTTACATATTCTGAGTCTCCAATATTTTTTTTTAGATTTTTTTGAATTTTAAAAATAGGCTAAAAAATCATGTGTCAAAACCAGACAGTGGAGGCAGATTTGAAATCAAAAGAGAAATAATGGTTGAATTTGGCTAAGGCATTTAAAGGGGGTTGGTTAGAAGCTCTAGCTACTGTCTAAGGGTAGTTTCTAAGCCATTTAAGATTTAAAAATGATTTTATAAATCTCGGGTTAAGGGTGGTGAAGTCCGAGATTTTAAACTTAGGAAATTAGAGCCATTTTAAAAGGGTTTGGTAGGAGTTTTAATCTTCATTCAAGTTTTTCTTCAAAATTGTTTTCAAACAATCACAAAGTTTTGTTTTTAGAAAATCTAATTTGACATATTTTCCTAAAGTAGCCGGATATCTTTTTAGATATACGGATTTCTTTATTTAGAGGAAAAAATACAATTTCATGCATTGCATTTTCCATGTTCATGCATTTTATTTAAATATGTGATTTTTTCTATGATATTTTCCATGGTATTATTATTATTTTGATTTACATTTTATGATGTTATATTGTTTTCCATATGATTTTGAATGTTTCATGATATCCCATTTTTTGTTTTATTTAGTCATTTATTTTTATCACATTATTTAGCATATACTAAGTTCATGCATTTTTATTTTATTTTCATGAATATTTTATGATAGCATTATTTTATGTTTCATGTCATTTCATCATATTCCATGTCATTTAGGTTATATTATTTAGAATATGCCATGTTATTTAAAATGTGCCATATCATTTAAAATTGCCATGTCATTTAAATCATTTTATCTCATTTAGAATATACAATGATACTTAGGATTTTTCATTTCATCTAGAATATACTATGCCATTTAAATTATCTCATATCATTTAGGTTGCATTATATTATCTAGACTTTATTATGTCATTTTATTTATGTCATACATGTTCATGTTCATATTTTTTAAATGTTTTGAAAAAGATAATGATCTTCAATAAAAATAAAGATATTCCCGAGTTAAAATAATTCATGAGTTCTCTACCGGGTTTGCTGGAGGGGATATCATCAATTATCAGTAATAAATGAATATCTTTCTTTAAAAAAAACGAGAATGATTCAGAAAGTTTTCCAAATAAACAAAATTTTTTATATTTTGTCGATTTTGTCAGGGAATATAGGAAAATTTTGAATTAATAAATTCCGGATCATTTTCAATTAAAAATGGAATTATTTTTCTTAAAATTGGGAATTAACTTGAAATACTAAATTAAAAACCAACTTTTTACAGAGACTTGAGATAACACATGATTAATAAGGTACCGTTTTATACGGGCGTTGTGGGGGTGTTAATCCTTCCCCACATGTAACAGAGTCCCGAACCCGATTCTTTGATTTTCTCTAGTTTATAACGAAGACTTGAAATTGGTTTTAAAAATGTTTTAATTAATTTTAAAATGTTTTATAAAACCGGTTTTAATAGGTGGCCGATCACACCTAGCTAAAAAAGATTGGTGGCGACTCCATGTCTTTTTACGAGGCCGTTTTCATACCCTCGACCTTTTATCTCAATCTACAGGAATTAAGTCATCTTTTCCTCTGCTTCTGTTTCCCCTTCACTGAACGGGTTCTCCAAGATCGGGATCACGTATCTACACATGTCATTCATTCATGTGCCATGCCATTTGGATTTTGCCATGTCAAGCATGTCATACCATTCATTCATATGTCATAATATTCACTCATGTGCCATGCCATTCGTATGCCATGTCATTCATTTCATATGCCATGTCATTCATTAATGTGCCATACCATTTAGAGCATGCTAAGTCATTCATTCACATGCCATGTCATTCATTTCTTTGTGCCATGTCATTTAGATTTTGCCATGTCAAGCATGCCATGTCATTATTTCTTTTACCATGTCATAATAAAATGGTTGTCATGCCATGATAAATATGCATGTTTATTTAATTTTTATCTTAGTAATATTTTTGGATATTCATGGTCATTTTTCTATGATTTTTAAAATACATGAAAAACAAATAATATTTTTAATAAATCAAGATCATTCCCGAGTTAAAATAATTCATGAATTCTCTGCTGAGTCTGCCATCATCAATTATCATTAACAACGGAATATCTTTTTTTTTTTAAACGAGGATGATTAAAACCAAGGAAAAATTCCATGTTTTGCCGAGTTTGTCGGAAAATATAAAAATTTTATATGCTAATAAATTTCGGATCATTTTCAAAATATGATATGAAATTTTTAGGGAATTATTTTCAAACACCAAATTTAAAACGACTTTTTACCGGGACTCGAGATAACACACGATTAATAAGGTATCGTTTTATACGGGTGTTGTGGGGGTGCTAATCCTTCCCTGCACGTAACCGACTCCCGAACCCGCACTTATTTTCTCTGGTTCAAAGTGCAGACTTTGAAATTGGTTTTAAAATGTTTTAATTAATTTTAAAATATTATTTTTAAAACCGGTTTTAATAGATGGCCGATCACACCTAGCCAAAAAGATTGGTGGCGACTCCATTTCTTTTTTCTATGTCGTTTTCATACCCTCAACCTTTAATTCAAGAGGAATTAAGTCGTCTTTTTCTCTATTTCTTTCAATGCCACACTCTAAATGAATGGCCGGATTGTCCCCACGATAGGGGCAAGATTTTATTTCGGACTTTGTTGGAGGTTGCAACAGTCTTGTCCAGGAAAATTTGGATGTCTTGTTCGAGATATCTGGTTGTCTTGTCCAGGAAAATTTGGATGTTTTGCCCAGAATGATTTTGTGAAATTATATAAATGGCATGGTATCAGGATATTTCACTTAACTCCCTGGCAACCCGGCAGAGCTTTAGAAAAATATCATTTCACATGACATATATACAATTTTGGATTGAACGAAAGCCAAATATTCGAATAATTTTGTAAGAAAAGAAAATACCTCAGCGGTGATCCTGGGGCTTTATCTTATCTTGGTGTGAATTTATATAAATGGCACGTGTCAGGATATTGAACTCCCCGACAACCCGATAGAGTTTTAAAAAATATCTTTTCACATAGCCTGTATATAATTTTGGGGATGACATTATAGTTTGGATGTCCTATCTGGAAAAATTTTGATGTCTTGTCCAGGAAAAATCTTGGATGTCTTGTCCAAAGAATGTTGGATGTCTTGTCCAAAAAGCTCATATAAAGGGTTTTTCTTTCTTTTATGCCAGCTAAATTGGACTTAAAAGGAAAACTTTCTACAGTTCTTGCAATGTTAGTCGAATGCAACGATGTTGATGATAGGTTTTGCAAAATGCTTGTGAGATGCATGTTCCCTAGGGATGAAATGCAATTACATGATTGTCATGAGTTTTAAATCCATGATTTTATTGAGGTTCACGGACTTCTTAACTCCACTGCTTGCTCTTCTTGATAAGCTTTTCAATGTTACGGGCTCACTGAGATTCACAAATTTCCTGATTTTGTGACAGTGCCTTCAACCTATCCACGGTTTGCCCCACTTGATGAGCTCTGTCCTATCGGTTTCACCATGATCCATAAGTTTTCTGACTCTGTGATGGTGTCTCCAACCTATCTCTGATTTGCGCTTCTTGATGGGCCTTTCTCTATCATGGGTTGATGTGTTTAGTCCATCCAATGTTTGCCCCACTTGATGAGTTGTTCAGTATCATGGATTAACGTGTTTAATCCATCTAATATTTGCCCCACTTGATGAGCTTTTCACCATTATGGATTGTCACGAGTTTTCTCCAAATTTTAGTGGGGTCCAAACCTTATCTAAAATTTAAATCTACTCCACAGTAATGCAAAGAAATCCTTTTATTTAAAGATTTTTATGTTTACTAATCATCATTCAATTTGATAACACTACAAAATGCATCACAACATATATTGAAGATGGTATGAAACAGCCAAATGCCATGAAAGGGCCAACAAGATTTCATTGCAAAAAGGTTTAGATAACAAAGATGAATATCAAGGAATAAAAAGGTAAATGTAAAGAAAAAGGTATAGATGCCCCAGATGCGGAATATCCCGGACCCTTCCTGCTTTAGTTTCTTTGAAATATCTTTTGAACGAGCTATTTGCTTGGGTGACTCCTCGGTTTTTGCTGTTGCTTTAGATTGAGCTTTACCCCTTTCTCTAAATTCCTAATACTTTCTCCCCCTTTACATGAAGCATTCATTCAATCTTTGATCAGTACTTGGGCCGCCCTTTGCAGGTTTTAACCCAAGTGTCCCTCATTCGGTTTTAAGTCGCCTTTTTTTAGTTTTCGGCTTAAACCTCTCCTTTTACATTCTTTTTCATTTTTCTTTTTTTTGTGTTCCACCATGCATCCGAGAACTCTAAATGCTTCCATGGTAAGAATGACAATTCAAAAGATGGGATGAAATCTGAGAATAACCCTTCAAGTTAAATACCCATGCTTGATCAAAATGGACTTTAAAAGCACGTAATGTAGGCCAAGGTTCGGGTTCAGAAAGAAAGGATAAATAGGCCCAAAATGTGTTTAAGGGTGATCAGATCAAGGATCATTTCATAAGGAGGATTTCATTTTTTGAAACATTTGTCCTTTTTGGACTTTTCTCTCTTTTTTTTTTTTTTTTTTTTGAACTTTGTTTCTTTTCATTATCGGCTTTTATTTGCAATTCTTTTCACACTTTTTTTTTGTATATGTCTTTTCCTTTTTTCTTTTTGTTTTTGATGGCTCATTTCTCCATGATTTTTAGAAGGAGATTTTCCTCACATTTGCCCCCAGTGTGGAGGGTGATCCTTGATCAAGGTTCAAAGAAAGAAAGAATTCCTAAGGCTCAAAGGGGTGACTAGGGATAATTTCTTCTTAGTGATAGGAATATGAAAGATGGCCATTTCTCATATCAAGCATGAATATTCTCATTGAAAAGCAATCCTCAGGGGAAATAGATAAATAGAATTTTCATTTTTGCACTTGGAATCATTCGAATCCTCAGTTGCACAGTATCACACATTTTTTTTTCATTTGCTTTTTCTTCAAGCATAGTATTTCTTCAATTCGTCGATGTTCACGGGATTTCTCAAGTCATAACCTTCCATCCAAGTTAAGATCAATGCTCCTCCAGAAAAAGCTCTTTTCACCATATAGGGTCCTTCCCAATTTGGAGCCCATTTTCCGAGAGGATCTTTCACGATAGGGAGAACTTTTCATAATACCAACTCTCTCTCTCTCGAAACTGCCTGGGGCGAACCTTTTTGTTATGGGCTCGGATCATCCTTTTCTGATACATCTGCCCATGGCAAATTGTCTTCAGCCTTTTCTCCTCAATGAGATTCAACTGTTCATAACGAGTTCTCACCCATTCTGCCTCTTCTAGGCCAACTTCCATCAAGATACGAAGTGAAGGGATTCCAACCTCAATAAGTAGCATTGCCTCCATCCCGTATACTAGAGAAAATGGCGTGGCACCCGTAGATGTGCGAACGGAGGTACGATATGCATGGAGAGCAAAAGGCAAGATCTCATGCCCATCTTTGTACATATCAGTCATCTTTTCGATAATCTTCTTGATGTTCTTATTGGCTGCTTCTACTGCCCTATTCATTTTCGGACGATAAGGCACCGAATTATGATGCTTGATCTTGTACTGGGTACATATTTCCCTCATCATCTTATTGTTCAGGTCGAGAGCATTGTCCGAAATTATTCTTTTCGGAAGTCCATTTCAGCATACAATCTCTTTCTTGACGAATTTGCATACCACTCACTTTGTTACATTGGCATAAAAAGCTGCTTCTACCCACTTTGTGAAGTAATCTATGGCCACCAGGATAAAACAGTGTCCGTTTGAAGCTTTCAGGGTAATGGGCCCGATCATATCCATTCCCCATATTTGGAGCCATCATGACATGCAGCGGTGATGGTGGCACATGAATCTTGTCTCCATATATCTGGCATTTATAGCACTTCCAGGAATAATTAATGCAATCTCCTTCCATGGTTAACCAATAGTATCCTGCCCTCATATACATATCCTTTTGTGGACCTCTTTGAGGATTCTTTGAGCTTCAGCGGAAATGACACATCTCAACAGGACCTGATCCTTCCCTTTCTTGTAAAAGATTTCACCATCTAAGCCAAAACCCATCACCATTCTTCTCAGGGTTCTCTTATCATTTTTTGTTGCTTGCAATATATCGTAATACCAAGGGTGACCATCCGCTTCTTCTTGAAAACTCAAGAAGTGAGCAATAAGGCTATAGACCTTGCACTTGAACACAGTGCAATTCTCGGTTGAGTGTCCTTGAATCCCCGCATGGTATGCGCAATGAGCGTTGGAATCGTACCACTTGGGATAAAGTGGTTTTTAAAGGTTGGAGATAGACAGGTGCAACGAGTTGGCCCTGTAAAAGCTTTGGGTATAACTCACCGTAAGTAGTAGGGATAGGGTCATATTGAGGCTTTGGGTTATTCTTCACAGGCCTTTGATCATTTCGGGTGATGTTTTGAGTGTTTGGTGGAATGGCTATTTGGGGAGATATGCCAGTCGGGTATGGTTGTTGTGGTATAACTGTGTAAGGAAAAGGGTTTTGAGTGAAGCTGTTTATAGCTGGGTAATATGGATTATAGGTTGGGTAAGGTGTATAGGGTATTGGAGGTGCAAAAGGACGGTCATTGAAACTGACTGCATGAGTCTCCCCTTCTTTCTTCTTGGCGGGAGTTACTTTCTTGTGGGTGACTTGCTCCCCACTCTCCATCTTTTCGCTCTTAATAACGGTTTCAATCATCTCTCTAGATATGACCATATCTGCAAAATTTTTGGTGGCATTACCCACTAACCTTTCATAGTATGGTGACTTTAGAGTATTGATAAAGAGAACTGTAGTTTCTTTATCGGTCAAGGGTGGCTGCACCTGGGTAGCCATGTCTCTCCATTTTTCCGCATACTGTTTGAAGCTTTTAGTAGCTTTCTTCTCCATTGTCGCAACCTCTTTTAGGAAGTTCCGGAATTTTCACCCCCGTCGCGGGGACAAATCAGCCCATTCATTAAAGGAGTGTGAGATTGGAAAAAATAGAGGAAAAGACGACTTAATTCCTCTAAATTAAAGGTCGAGGGTATGAAAAAGACCTCGAAAACGAAATGGAGTCGCCACCAATCTTTTTAGCTAGGTGTGATCAGCCATCTATTAAAACCAGTTTTGAGAAATATATTAAAATTAATTAAAACATTTTAAAACCAATTTTGAAGTTTGCGCTTTGAACCAGAGAAAACAAGTGCAGGTTCGGGAGTCGATTACGTGTGGGGAAGGATTAGCACCCCCACAACGCCCATATAAAATAGTACCTTATTAGTCATGTGTTATATCGAGTCTCGATGAAGAGTCGATTTTAGATTTGGTATTTAAAAATAATTCTCATTTTAAAAACAATCCTATTTTTGTTTGAAAATGATCCAGAATTTATTATTGCAAAAATTTTCTATATTCCACAACAAACCGGTAAAATATAGATTTTTTATTATTTTTGGAAAAATCTTCGCATCATCCTTTTTTTAAAAGGGTATTCCTTCGTTAATATAGTTGATGAAGACTCCCCGGCAACCCGAAGAAGAATTCATGAATTATAATAACTCGGGGATATTGCCTTATTTATTAAAAAATATCAATTTTCAAAAACTTGAATGATCATGAATGTACAAATTATCATTAAAACATGAATGTATAACATGCATAATTAACATGGAATGGCAAGCAATTTATTATGACATGACAAAATTTAAATGACATAGCCAAAGTAATAAATGGCATGGAATATGAATCAAAGACATGGCATATGAATGACATGGTGCATGAATGAATGACATGGCATGGCATAAACTAAATGACATGACATATGAATGAATGATATGGCATGTGAATGACATGACACATGAATTAATGACATGGCATGACCTAGATGACACGACATATGAATGGATGACATGGCATGTGAATGAATGACATGGCATGGCCTAGATGACACGGCATGTGAATGGATGACATGGCATATGAATAGCATGGCATATGAATGAATGGCATGGCATAATATAGGTGACATGGTATGTGAATGGATGACATGGTTTAATCTAGATGACATGGCATGTGAATGAATGACATGGCATATGAATGACATGGCATGTGAATGGGTGAAATGGCATATGAATAACATGGTGCATAAATGAATGACATGGCATGCTAGACATGGCAAAATCTAATTATGGCAACATGAATATAAATGAAATTAACATGGAATATTCATGGACATATAATTTTCATATGAGGAATCATACAAATAGCATACATCGAAAAATATTACCACACTCTTCGGCAAACCCGGCAAAGCTTGGAAAATATTTGTTTCTCATGACATTTATATGATTCTGAATGAAACAAAATCAAATATCTTTCAATTTCATAAACACGTGCGTTCAACAATTTCCTAACCTCCTCGGCAACCCGGCAATGATTAGGAATTAATTCTTGCAAATGTTTAGAAAACCAAAACACACGTTTTATGTCAATTCAAAATTAAAAAAAAAAAAAAAAAACATTTTAAAAATGCAATGGATGAAGATGTATTTCTTCCTTGAAGTAAGTACATCCGTATACCTAAAAAGGTATCCGACTACCTTTGGAAGAGACTTAAATTGAATTTTCAAAATAGAAAGACTTTGGGCTCAGATTAAAAAAAAAAATGGAGTTTTGTGGATGAAAATGGCCTCATGGCATAACCCCCCTTTAAAAAGGCTTAATTTTCCTAGTTTTGAAATCCGGGTTGACCATCCTTGACCCAACTTTTATAAAATCAAATTTTATGATTGAAATGACTTGGAAATTAACCTAAGATAGTAACTAATGTCCCAAATCAGGCCCTTCTTTGTATCCTAACAAAAACATAAAATTATTATTTCTTACAAACAAATCTGACTCTCACTGGCAGTTTTGAAAACCTATTTTTTTGCCTTTCTAAAAAATTTCAGAAAAATCTGAAAAAATTAGGGTTGACCTAGAACATGTTTACCTCCATGGGAAAAAATCAGCTTAATTTTTGGAGCAAGGGTACCATGATCGAATTTTTATGAAAGTTAAGACAGTGAGTTAAAACTGCTCTATAAAAACCATTTTTTTTCAACCATGATAAAAAAAATATATAAAAATCATGAAAAAAATATCATGGTATCCTCTAAATGACTACTGCATACAGTAAAAAAATCATTTTATTTTGACCATGGATGAGTAGTGTAAAAAAATCCCAAAGTCAGATTACCCAATTTAAACTATCAATCTCTCAACTAGTAGAGACAAGGGATTTTTAGCTTGAGATCATTGGTTGATCTTGGCCAAAATCCTAGTTGAAATATCATGAAATGCATGATTTTACAGCCCAAAATCATATGACAATAGATAAATCATGAGTGAAAAATATGAACATAACCAAACAAGCAAGCAATATCAAGCAAGAACAAGCACAAAAATACTAGTAAGGTTCGGCTAAGGCATGAAATATGTAAAAAAGTTGACAACTTGGTTATTTGATAAAGAATGAAGAACAAAGTATAGAAAACCTTTAAAATTTATTTTTGAAAACCTTTTTATTCATCAAAAGTTTACAAATCACATGAACAAAAAGAGGAGAAAAGAAATCACAACATCAAAGAAAAGCATTAAAGAAGAAGAAAGGAGATGATAGCTACCTAGCTATTGCTTTCATAATCAATATGGCCAAAATTTTCTCTTCTCTTTTCTTTCTCTTCTTATTTTCTCTCAAGAATGAAATTGCCTTAAGAAAAAAATGAACCCCTCCTCCCTCTAATGCCTTGGCCGGCTGCCCTTTTATTTGTGTAGAGAGGTTGCTTATTTTTTAAGCCTTGTCTCCTATCTCTACAAAATATCTAGGCCACTTGTCAAGATCATATGGCTCACTATTAAAATATCTTCTTAGGTGACATTTTTAATCCTACTTGGCATCATCTCATAGCCTTCACATGCTCTTCACATGGCCTTCACATGGCTTTGCAATTTGGAGGCCTCTCATTGGCTTAAAATGCCATGTAGGCAAGGTAGTGGAGAATCTTGTCCTTTTAAAAATGTCATCTTGCTATTCAACCTTGGCCATTTGATTCATGATGATCACAGTCCCTCTCTAATCAGCAATTGACCGAAAATGGCCTGGAAATTTTCATGCCATTCCTCTTTTTTTATTTACAAAATGGCCCTTTTCGATTTCTTCGCTAAAATTGCATTTTGGCCCCCAAACTTAATTTAATTGCAAATGGACCCCAATTTTGGATTTTTCTTTCCCAATTCATCCCATCCAATATAAAACTTTGTTCTTGAGGTTTTCAAATTTTTTCGAGCTCATTCTCTATTTTTCCTGGATTTTTCTCTAAAGTTTCAGTTTAGTGCCTCCCAAACTTTTTCTTTTTCATTTGAGCTCCGGCTCTGGATTTTTCTTCTCCAATACCTTCCAAAAAAATATAAAACTCAGATCTGGAGGTTTTCATAATTTTCCAAGCTCGTTTCCTATTTTTCCAGAAATTTTCTCTTGGAATTTTGGGTTAGTGCACCCGAACTTTTCCTTTTTCATTTGAGCTCCAATTCCGAATTTTTCTTCTCGAAACCCTTCCAAAAAATATAAAACTCAGATCTTTTCGAGCTTATTTCCTATTTTTCCCGGAATTTTCTCTTAGAATTTTGAGTTAGTGTACCCGAACTTTGCCATTTTTCATTTGAGCTCCTATTTCGTATTTTTCTTCTCCAATACTTTCCCAAAAATATAAAACTCAGATCTGGAGGTTTTCATATTTTTTTGAGCTCATTTCCTATTTTTTCCAGAATTTTCTCTTGGAATTTTAGATTAGTGCACCCGAACTTTGCCTTTTTTCATTTGAGCTCTGATTCCAAATTTTTCTTCTCCAATCCCTTCTATCTGATATAAAACTCAGATCTGGAAGTTTTAATGATTTTAAAAGGTTGGATTCTATTTTTCCCAAATTTTTCGAGATTACCTTTTAACCCCTGAAACCTCAGTTTTACTCAAAACGGGTCCGATTTTCAGATTTTCTTTTTCCACTGCTTTTGTTATATATTGAATTGATGTTTATCGAAAAACACCCAGTTTTTAAGATCGAATTCCCCTCCTATTTAGTTTTCCCGTTTTTAGCATCAGGAATTTCTCGTTTTTCCTCTATTCTACTCATCCTTGGGATCCACTTCAAACTGGGACTTGGGATATTTTTGTTTATTTATCCTTTATCAACTGGGGGCTTCAATTACACCGAAACGGGCCATCTCTGCAGTATTCCCCAAATTTGTGAATTTCTTATTGATTAAGTTCTTATTTTCCTTTTTCTCTTCAAACCAATTCTTCTTTCAACTCCGCGTCAAAATTGGACCTTCCAATATTCGTAGTTACTAATCTTATTCCATTTGGGACCTCCATTTTCATCCGATTTGATTGTTTCCGCACTTTTTCCCAAATTTGCCAGATTATGTATTTCTCTACAATGAATTTCTGTAACCCATCTTTCAAACTCTATATTTTTCATTGTAGACCTTGAATTATCAAAATTCCTTCAACATTGTTCAATTCAACTTCGAATCTTGATTTTGACTGAAGGCTGACTTTTTTAGTAGTTGACTTTTTAGGGTTGACTTTTTTGAGTTGACTTTTTGTGTTGACCTCCGAAATAAAGTCTTGGAGACCCATCTGTGGAATGGTGGAAGTCTCTTCGCGTTTCGGGAAGTTAAAAAGAGAATTTGCCTAGTTTAGGGGGCTCGGACAAAATTAGGTGTCTATAGCTGCCCCTCTTTGACTATTGCTGAGAATCAGGAATCAGGCAAATATAAAATAGACAATAATTTTGTTCAGTTAGTGAAATCACATGTGCAGGATAAGGAGGGGGATATCCATTTTTTTTTTGTAAACTGTAAAATGAAATAAAAGAAATTCGCCCTTAAATTGAGTTCCTTGACTAATCAAGGCTCGACCCGTCTTAAGGAAACGTGTTCGATTTGCAAGAGAAGAAAATACCTCGACGAAAGTCCTGGGGCATTACCTCATCTTTTTTGCAGCTTTGACTAAAACAATATGATTTTTCCTTAACTTGAGTTCCCTGACTAATCAAGGCTCAACCCATCTTAAAGAAATGAGTTTGATTTACAAGAGAATACAATACCTCGACGAAAGTCTAGGGGCCTTATCTTATCTTGGTGTGATTTTGTTTAAAAACAATAAGATTTGTCCTTAAATTGAGTTCCTTGACTAAACACGGCTCAAACTGTCTTAAGGAAACAAGTTCGATTTGTAAAATAAGAAAATGCCCAGAGGTTTTGAAAAACAGATGGTTTGAAAGGTGATATCCGAAGGTTTTGAAAGAGATGCTCGGAGGTCTTGAAAAATATATTTTGAAAGGTGATACCAGGAGGTTTTGAAAGAGATATTTTGAAAATGGTGATACCCAGAGGTTTTGAAAGAGATGCCCAGAGGTCTTGAAAAAGATATTTTGAAATGGTGATACCTAAAGATATTTTGAAAATGGTGCCTGAAGGTCTTATACATGATTTTGAGAATAGTGCCCGGAGGTCTTAAAAAGATATATTTTCTTTAAAAATGGTACCCGAAGGTCTTATACATGATTTTGAGAATAGTGCCCGGAGGTCTTAAAAAGATGTCTTTTCTTTGAAAATGGTGCTCGGAGGTCTTATAAATGATTTTGAAGAATAGTGTTGAAAATTAACTTGAATGATTGGAAAGAGGATGCAAATGCTTCATGATGCAGCTGCGAATGTCCTTAATTAATGCAAATGCTTCATGATGTAGAATGAAGAGATTAAACTAGATGCACATGCTTCATATTGCAAATGCAAATGTCTTGGATTGATTCAAATGCTTCTTGATGCAGATGCAAATATTGAATGAGATGGAAATGCTTCATGGTGCAAATGCAAATGTCTCGGATTAATGCAAAATGCTTCTTGATGCAGATGTAGAAATTGAATAAGATGCAAATGTTTCATGTTGCAAATGAAAATGTCTTGGATTAATGCAAATGCTTCTTGATGCATATGCAGAGATCGATATTATGCACATGCTTTTGAATGATGCAAATGCAAAGATCAACATTGATGCAACTACTTCATGGAATGATGCAGATGCAAAGATTGATATTGTGCAAATGCTTCTAAATGATGCAAATACAAATATTAGCAGTGTGCAAAATGCTTCTAAATGATGCAAATGCAAAGATCAACATTGACGCAACTACTTCATGGAATGATGTAGATGCCCCTACGAATCATGTTCATGTAAGTGGTCCATGGATGGTGTAATTGCAGTTACCAAAAAAAAATAATGAAGATGCAATGATCCTAGAAATGATGCAATTGCTTGAGATGACGCAAATGCAAATATCCATGAAGGATGTAAATGTAAGGGTAAAATGAAGATGCTCATGGAATAGTGCCAGTGCAAATGCCCATGAATGATGCAAATGCTTGCGGACACGGTGCAGATGCAAAGCTCAATAAAGAGGTAAGTGCTCATGAGTGATGCAAATGCCCCCGATCATTTTTCTAGACTTTGGCTTAGCCTTTCCAATTCATTTTTTCTCTTCAAATCAGAGTATATCTTCAACACTCGTACCCCATAAGAGATCATTCCCTTTTCGGTCTTCGGCTATCTTTTTGCCCCAACAATTTTCAAACTCTTATCAACAGAAGCCTGTTTGCCGAGTTCTATGTCTGAAAGTCAAGGTCAACCCTAGTAGTTCCATACCTTTGGGTTAGAAAAAACCTTGTCTCATGTCAACATAAAGAATGGTTATTTCAAAATTATTTTTATTTGTTTTTCCCTTTTTGAAAAAAAAATTGCTCATTTAATGAAAACTTCTGAGCCAAAAATATTAACCCCATAATGTGTGATATACAAATCTCTCGAAGACTGATGATCATCGTTATAAATTTTCTGAATGTCAATTTGGGTTTTTCAACTTGAATTGAAAGGCATGATACAACAGGATTTTGGTTGATCCAAGAAAATTTCACAACAAAAATGTATGCCCTTTCTAGGCTCACAAATGGAATAGGTTTTATAAAACACGAATTCCTTGAGAATCAAACAAATTCAACATTCTTTTAGTTTCCAAATCATGGCATTTTGACAAGCATCAAGATTGGTCGGGATGTTCAAACTGGAAAGTTGATTTTGGAGGGAAAAAGTCTCAGTTTTTGAAGTCAATCCTTCAAATGAGAGCTGACAATTTGGGAGGTTCAAGAATTCCTAGATGTTCCTTGATTTCTTCAAGATGATCTTCTCTTTTGTGGCATCGACACTAACATAAATGGTATCAAAAATTCCCATTTTACTCTAGACCGCCTATTTTTGGGTTTCGCCCTAGAGTCCCATTCTTTCCATTTTTTCTTTCTTTTTTTTTTATTGTTCTACCATGCACTTGAGAATTCTAAATTCTTCCAAAGTGAAATGATAATTTGATGAGATGGGAAAAAATTTGAGGAAAAACCCTTCAAGTTAAATATTCATGCTTGATCAAAATAGACTTTTAAAGCACGTAATATAGGCCAAGGTTTGGGGTTTAGAAATAAAGGATAAATAGGCCCAAAATATGTGTTTGAGGGTAATCAGATCGATGATCATTTCTTGAGGAGGATTCCCTTTGAAGCATTTGTCCCTTTTAGACTTTTTTTTTTTTTTTTTTACTTTTGCTCATTTTCTTCTTTGTTCCTGGCTTTCATTTGCCATACTTTTTCACACATTTTGTTGTGTGTTTTCTCTTCCTTGCTTTGTTCTTGACTTTCATTTTGTCATATTTTTCTCTTTTTTTCTTTGTTTTTTTCTTTGCTTTCATTTCGCCATATTTTCTACATCTTCATTTCGACAGAGTGAGCCCATATTTTTTTGGGAGCTCAATTTTCTTTGTATCTGCCTTTGAGTTAGGACTCATTTCTCTGTGATCTTTGAGAAGATCATTCCTCGCATTTGCCTCCCAGTGTAGAGGGTGATCCTTGATCAGGATTCAAAAAAGAAAGAATTTTTTCAGTTCAAAAGGGGTAACTATAGATAATTTCTTTTTGTGAAAGGGATCTGAAAAACGACCATTTCTCATATCAAGCACAAATATTCTCATTGAAAAGCAATCCCCAGGGGAATAAATAATCAGAATTTCATTTTGCACTTCGGAATCATCTGAATTCTCATATGCATGATATCACAATTTTTCTTCTTTTTTCTTTCTCTTTTTTATCGCATGCCCCCAATGATTCATGCGTTAGTTCCATCCTTATTCACCGTATCCATCATTTCCACATATGATGCCCCAATTTGATTAACCATGATAATGAGGAACATCGCAAGTCTAGGTCTATACTGAAAAGGCTAGGTTTCAATCTTGGGTTTGTTTGAAGTGACAAGGAAAATATGACCCGAAAGCATGTTTTCTCTGGGACATGGGATAATCTGGTTTGGTCATTGTGCCCCGAGGTGTCAATCACGAAATGATGTTTGGGAAATTGGTGTTTTGTGGTTATTAGAAAAGCTGTGAATGGTTTTTGCACATCCTTGACATACACCAAATTACCATGATCTAGATTTTTGATAGAATGTCTCATTTGTTCGAGTTTCGAAGGTGCTCGAAAAAATTTGAAAATTTTGTTCCTTTGCTCATAGCCTAGGCTAGGATCTATATCTTTGCTTATTTTGTAGTGAAAATGGTTTATGAAGTTCAATCATTCATATTCCTTGAAGCATTAGATCTTTCAAGTGGTCTTGGTTCAAGGGATTTAGGCATAAGAAAGCCCAAAAAATGTGGGAGGTTATTGGGTCATTTCTAACAATGATCATCAATATTCTCTAGACTGTCCATTATTTCATGTGAAAATACATTTTTATTGTTCACCAAAAATTTTCTCAAAGTTTCATTTTTTGCAAATTCAAATTATTGCTAAAATATGATGAAACAAAACATTTAAATTGAAATTTTTTTTAGTTCATATAGATGCCGACATGAGACAAGTGTTTTCATCATAAGGTATGAAACTACAAGCATCAAAATGCTCCTATTGACATCCTTTAAAGGTAGTAATTCTCCTCCTAAAACCCTGAAAGAAATTGATTTAAGACAAAGCGAACTTCCACTATTTGATAAGCTCTAGAGCCAAAATGCCATCATGGACAAGACTTTCAATCTTTTCCTTCAGTTGTCTGCATTTGGAAGCAGGCCTTGTTGTAGGGACTGGTATAAGATAGGTGCTTGGGGATGGATATTTGGTAGATAAGGATAAAGGCTTGGAGAGACCTTGGTAGGGTAACATGGTTGATATGAGGGGAATTGGGGATATGGGACGAAATCTCACATAACTTGGACATATTCCTCTTTCTTTCTGGGTGCCCCATTTCTCTCAGCATTGGATATTATTTCTCCTTCCAGTTTCCCATCCTTGATATCATTCTCAATCATCTCCCCTGAGATTACCATATCCGCCAAATTCTTCGTGGCATTGCCGACGAGTCTATCGTAGTACATGGCCCATAGTGTATTCACAAAAAGGACAGTGATTTCCTTCTGTATCAAAGGCGATCGTACTTGGGTGGACATGTGCATCCACCACTGAGCATATTCTTTAAAGCTCTCAGTAGCCCTTTTTTTCCATATTTTGCAAGGTGAAACGGTCAGGTGCCATATCGGTCACATGCTTGTATTGGCTTAAAAATGCATTAGCCAAATCAATCCAATAGCGAATCCGATCCTTACTCAACTGCCTATGCCACCTAATTACGAACCTGCTGAAGCTATCTTGGAAGCAGTGGATCAAAAGCTTATTATTATCTGTATGGCCCATCATCTTTAGGCAGAACACAGTGATGTGGGCTGACGGATCGGTTGTCCTATCAAATTTTTCAAAATTGGGAAACTTAAATTTAGGGTAAATGACTAAATCGGGGACCAAGCAACGTTCTTTCGAATCTACACTCCCAAATATATTTGTGCTTTCTAATGCCCAGAGCCTTTCATCTAACAGCTGATATTTCCCCTGAGAATCTGCCGACTCAGCCTTCTTCAACTCAGCCATTTTCAATTTTTCTTGTTCAGCTGGATCATCTAAGTTCAGCACGTTGATAGGATTAATTGTGTTATGAAAATACTAGACATCTAACATTATGACCTCATTTTGACCCTTTTGTGCCTCCGACCCTTCTCTGGCGGCCAAGTTTTCAATGTATCTCTTTTCTTTGATCGAGGCAGACACCAGCTCCATCAGTTTAGTTATCTGATCTCTAGATTCTGCTTGAGATTTTACCAACTATTCTCGAAATTCTTCCTGTGCCTTTGACATTCTCTCTATCGGGCAACTTGTTTACTCTCCACAGCTCTGGCTTGTGTTATAAAGATGCGTAGTACTACTTATACCTCTGATTAGAAATGAAAATTCTTTCAAAGACTCTTAAAGCCAAGCCAACTTCTGTTTTATCCCCACAATTGTGTGTCATGATGAATGAGCCATGAATGCAATTTGATGCACGTGAAGAATAAACAAAGTGATGTATGGACATATACAGTGGGAACATGCTGACCATGTATGTTATAAATGCAACATGATGCCTATATGATGTATGTAAAGAATGAAGAAATTAATGTAGGGATTTACAGAGAAATCATGCTGACTATGTTTGTTATGAATGCAACCTGATGCCAACATGGTGCATGTAAACAATAAATCAATGCATGAACATATACAAAGAAACCATGCTGATTATGTTTGTCTTGAATGCAACCTGATGCCAACACGGTGCATGTAAAGAAAAAGCAAATCAATGGATGAATGAAATGTATGGTATGACAAATAATTGATCGGATACAAATGCAAGGGGAAGATACCACGGAGGAATTAGGAATCGGAGGAACTTAATCATCAACATATCTTAAGTTTGAAGCATAACCAATTCATTCCCATATCAATGTTCACAAGTTATAAACCGTGTTTACAAAATCTGAGCAGTGGTTAGAACTGTCTTTACAAGAACTTTATTTTTTCTAGCATCCTAAGGCTATAAGAATCGGCTACTGAAAAAAAAGAAATCCTACTACATCATAAAATACCGAAGTCCTACTACATCATTGCCGTAAATCTCCCAATCCTAATTGCACTTTCCCAGTCCTCTATCAATCAATGTCGTTGGATCGAACAACTTGACATCTATGAGAGACTGCACTTTCCTCTTGAAGGCTTCATAGTCTTCAATGCTATGCCCAGCAATTCTGCAGTGATAATCAAATCTTACATTTGGGTTATACCACTTGGGGTACGGTGGTAGCAGGGGTTTCAATGGCACACAGGCAACCAGGTGATCTCGAATCAATATAGAGAGAAGCTCTTGGTAGCTGATTGGAATGGGATCAAACTACCTTTCAGTCTTGTTCTTGGGTTGTTTCTTGGTCACATACGGCCTAGGAGTAGGGGCATTTGATGGTGGCACGAAGACTCGAACCGGAGTTTTTGTATGGAGAGATGGCGGAACAGTATGGTAAGGATATGGATTTAGACACGGGACCCTTACAGGTTGCACACAGTTCGAAGTTCTTATCCTAGCTGCTTGATGAGACAGTTGATGAGGGAAAAAGTACGAATTACAGTTGACTTGTGGCAATAAAGTGAAACCCAGAGACCTCATGTTGGTCATCCCAGCGGACGAAGGGGTACTAGTAAAGTTTACTGATTCAGGTCTGGGACAGTTTGCAGGGGTGGTATAGGATCCGAGGTTTCTGTCTTTGGCATCTGGCTTCCAAATTTTACCATTTCCTCCATTTCATTGAGGTTTTAATTCTTTATGGCACTGACAAGTGCAAGATCTAGTAGGGATTGTATGATCTAGACCTGGCGGTTTTGGTTGATCCGAAGGTGATGAAGAGCCTTGAGAAAATTCCCCTTTACTCTTACTAAGATCCTCAAACATCTTTATGAATTTGGCAAGTTGTCCTTTCACCTCTCGGATTTCATGTCCAAATTCCTCTTGATTGTGCTCCAAATCATACACTCGTTCTTCCAATTCATTCCTCATATCTCAAATCCCTTTCATGCAAATGAATTTGACATTATTATCATGAGATCAAGAATACAACCATGAATGTACATGCTTTATTCTTATATGCATGAATGTAATGATGATTGTAGAAACCTAATTTTGTCCAGGCCCCTTAAACCATGCAGATTCTCCTTTTCAACACCCAGGAATACAAGGAGACTTCCACTGTTCCACAGATGGGTCCCCAAGACTTTGTTTCGAAGGTCAGCACAAAGAACGACCTCGAAAAAGTCAACCCTAAAAATTCAACCACTAAAAGGGTCAACTCTCAGTCAAAATCAAGATTCGAAGTTGAATTGAACAATGGAGAAAGAATTTTGATAATCCGAGGTCTACAACGAAAGATATAGAGTTCGGAAGATGGGTTACGAAAATTCAGTGTAGGGGAAGACCTAATCCGGCAAATTTGAGGAAAACTGCAAAGATGGCCCAATTCGGTGAAATTGAAGCCCCCAGATGATAAAGGATGAATAAACAAAGATAGCCCAAGGCCCAGTTTGAAGTGGATCCCAATGAAGAACCGATTAGAGCAAAAACGGAAAAACGAGAAAATTCTCGAGTTTAAAAAAGGGAAATCAAATCGAAGGGAATTTGAGCGTAAAAATTGGGCATTATCGGACCAAGTCAAATTCAATATAGGACAAAGGGAGTGGAAAAAGAAAATCTGGAAATCGGACCCGTTTGGAGTAAAATCGAGGTTTTGGAGGTTGAAGGGCAATCTAAGAAAATCCCAAAGATAATTCCGGGACAAATAGTGAACAAGCTCAAAAAATTATGAAAACTTCCAGATCTGAGTTTTATAATTTTTGGAAGAGATCGATGAAGAAAAATACAAAATTGGAGCTCATTTGAAAAATGGCAAAGTTCGGGTGCACTAACCCGAAATTCCAAAAGATAATTTCGAGAGAAATAGAAAATGAGCTCGAAAAATTATGAAAACTTCTAGATCTGAGTTTTATAATTTTTGAAAAGATATTGGTGAAGAAAAATCCGGAATCAGAGTTCATTTGAAAAAAGGCAAAATTCGGGTGCACTAACCCGAAATTCCAAAAGATAATTCCAAGCTCGAAAAATTATGAAAACTTCCAGATCTAAGTTTTATAATTTTTGGAAGTGATCGGTGAAGAAAAATCCAAAATCAGAGATCAAATGAAAAAGGCTAAATTTGGGAGGCATTAAACCAAAATTTTAGAGAAAAATATGGGAAAAATAGCAAATGAGCTCGAAAAAATTTGAAAACCTCCAGAACCAAGTTTTATATTGAATAGGATGAGTTGGAAAAGACAAATCCGAAATTGGGGTCCATTTGCAATTAAATTAAGTTCAGTGAGCTAAAAGGTAATTTTACCGAAAAAACTAAAAGGGCCAATTTTGCAAAATTAAAAAGATGAAAAAAATGATGGGATTCTGGAATATCCGAGGCCCTTTTGCCAGCCAGCATAGGAGAGGGGTGGGTGGGGAAGCATTTCATTTCATCCAATGGTCACTATCAAGTAGCAAGGTGACATTTTTAATGCCTTGCAAATGTTCTTGCTCATCCAATGGCCTAGGTTCTTTTGTAAGAGATGAGTACATCCTTCGAAGGCCAAGATTCAATTACAAGATGCCATTTTTATTGTCATTAAAATATCTTTTATCCAATGGCCTAGATTGATGGAGAAAACATGAGTACATCTCATCTAAGGGCTAAAAAAATCAAGGCACACATACACATAATCATACCCTTGGCCAGCCACTATTAAGAGGGATGGGGGCTTCATTTTTCATATGGTTAGTTATCTTTTAAATAGTATAGGCAGTAGCTAAATTGAAGAAGAGAAGGAAGAATTTTTTTGAAGAGAAGCTAGCTTGAAAGAATGCTTTGAAGGTAGCCATTGACACCTTTCTCTTGCATTTTTCTTTCCTTTCCATGTTTCTTCTTTCCTTTTCCATGTTGGTTGTGGTAGGATAGCTTTCTTTGAAGGTTTAGTTTCCAAAAACAAATAAAAATAAATAGGTTGAAAGGCTTCACAATCTTGATAAAATCAAGTGATTATGGTTAGAGGAAGGGAGGGCTATGCCTATTGTACCAACCATGGAGCTCACCTCTATTTTCCTATTTTACTTGCTTTTACTTTCTATTTTTCCATTCATTTTCATATGTATTTTTGTTATATTATGTTGCTTCTACCAAGTTTATTCATGGCTTTGCATCTTGTGGCAATGTCATATACCATTTTAAGTTATGTCATTTTATTTTGCATTTTAAGTATGCTTTACATCATGCATAAGACCATGTTGTATTCGGCCATGTCTTGCAGTTTTTACCTTGTCATGCTTTGCATTTTAGACAATGCCATGCTTTGCATTCTTAGCATGCTTTGCATCATGCATAAGACTATGTTACATTCGGTCATGCTTAGCATTTTTTCCATGCATCATATCTTGATTTTTTAGCACGCTTTGCATCATGTACAAGACTATGTTACATTCGGTCATGCTTAGCATTTTTTCCATGCATCATATCTTGATTTTTTAGCATGCTTTGCATCATGCACAAGACCATGTTATTCGGCCATGTCTTGCATTTTTTTTTCTTTTCCATGCCATTTATTTAGGTCATTTTTCATTCCATACATCTATATTTAATTTTAGGTCATTCGGCCATGTTGCCTCCATGCTCATTTCCAAGTCATTTAGCTAAGTCACATACCATATCAGTTTCCACATCATGTATCATTCGGCCATGCCTTGGATTTTTTATGCCATTTAGATTTAGGTCATTTTTCATACCATTTATCAATATTGCACCTTAGGTCATTCGGCCATGATGTCTTCATGCTCATTTCTATGTTATATAGCTAGCTCATATGCCATATCATTTTCTACATCATTTAGGCATTAGGTCATATGCCATGTCATTTTTCCATGTCATTTAGCATTCTAGGTTATTTTGCATTCTAGGTCATTTAGAACCTAGGTCATGCATATGCCATGTCACATGTTTGATGCATTTAACTTGCTGTTTGTTTATGCATCTCATACATTCCCACTTGATTTTTGACTTAAGCTAATCAATGACTCAAAGCCAAGCTCTCTTGAGCATGCTTGTGGAAGATTAATAATTTAGATTGGGTATTTTGACTTTGTGATTTTACTTCACTACTCATCCGTGGTCAAAATAATATGATTTTTTTACCACATGCAGTAGTCAATTAGGGGATGCCATGGTATTTTTTCACGATTTTTGAAATTTTTTATCATAGCTGAAAAATGGCTTTTGAAAAAGAAGTTTTAACTCACTCTTTTGACTTTGGTAAAATTTTGGTCTGTGCTCCCTTGCTCCAAAAATTAAGATAATTTTTCCTCATATAGATAAACATGTTATAGATTTATCCTAATTTTTTCATAAATTTTTGAAATTTTCTAAAAGGGTAAGAAAATCGGGCTTCAAAACTGGTTGTGGGAGTCAGATTTGTTTTCAAGAAATAATAATTTTATATTTTCATTAGTATATTAAAAGGGGGCTGATTTGGTACTTTAGTTACTATCCTTGGATGATTTCCATACCATTTAAATCATAAAATTTGATTTTATAAAGGTTGGGTCAATGGCAGTCAACCCGAGTTTCAAAACTAAGGAAAACTAGACCTTTTTAAGGGGGTTCGGCCATGTTATTTTCAAAACCAAAAATTGCATTTTTTATGCCCGAATCCAAATTAGAAAATCCGACTTAGGTCTCTTGCAAAGGTAGTCAGATACCTTTTTAGGTATACGGGTATCCTTGCTTCACGGGAGAAATACATCTCCATGCTTTGCATTTTCCATATTCATGCCTATTCTATGACATTTGATTTTGCTATCTTAGTCGTGTAGATTATATATGTGTGAACATTCCATAGTGATGTCATTGCTTTGATTTAAATTTTATGTTGTTGTCTTGATTATGATGTAAACATGAATATTCTATGATGATATCATATTTATGCTTTTTGCCTTGTCATCATTTCTTTTGTCATGATATTTAGATTATGCCATGTCATCTAGAATTTTTCCATGTCAAGCATGCCATGTCATTAACTCTTTTCCCGTGTTATTCAAATTATGCCATGTCATCTAGATTTCGCCATGTCAAGCATGCCATGTCATTAATCCTTATGCCATGTCATTCACTCTTTTGCCATGCCATTAGTAATGAATTGCATATTCACAACCATTTTTTTAAAATGATTTCCAAGATAATGATTTTCAATAAAATAAGGTTATTCCCAAGTTAAAATAATTCATGAGTTCTCTGCCGGGTTTCCAGAGAGGATATCATCAATTATCATTAACAACAGAATATCTTTCTTTCAAAAATGAGGGTGATTCGGAGATTTTTTGAGTAAATAAAAATTTCTATGTTTTGCCAATTTGCCAGGGAATATAGGAAAATTTTGAGTTAATAAATTCTGGATCATTTTCAACTAAAAATGGGATTTATTTTTCTTTAAAATGGGAATTATTTTAAAATGCCAATTTCAAAACCGACTTTCTACCGAGACTCGAGATAAGACACGATTAAAGGTACCGTATTATACGGGCATTGTGGAGGTGCTAATCCTTCCCCGCACGTAACCGACTCCCGAACCCACTTTTTGTTTTCTTTGGTTTAAAAGCGCAGACTTCGAAATTGGTTTTAAAAGGTTTTAATTAATTTTAAAATATTTTTCGAAACTGGTTTTAATAGGTGGCCGATCACACCTAGCCAAAAAAGATTGGTCGTGACTCCATGTCTTTTTCGAGGTTGTTTTCATACAACTTTTGATTTTATCTTAAGAGGAATTAAGTCATCTTTTCCTTTGTTTTCCCCACACTAGTTATTTTTACATCATCAAACGAGATCGCGAGATTTTTGTGATGACAACTTGGCGACTCTGCTGAGGACATTTAGAGAGTCAGGCCTAAAATTAGTTGTGTGTTATCAAAAGTCTCGATTTTGTTGATTTTAATTGGTATTTATTTATAATTCCCATTTTATTTTATTTATTTTTAAAAGGATTTTCCTTAAATAATAAAATGTTTTTGAATATGTTCATGTTCATATACATGCATATTATTACTGCTCTCTGGTTATTTAATCTTGTATATTATTACTGTTATTTGATTATTTAACTTTGTATATCATTATTCTTTGATTGATTAATACTTTCTTTTATTTAATTTTAGTTTTTTATTATATTGCATTGTTGAGGTGTTTTTAAATTATGGGTTGTAAAATAGGTGGTGAAAGGTTTGTCGTTCCTCCTCACACACTATACTTGCATTTGCATAATATGAGCCCTCAACCCGGGTTACGTTCTTCTAGGTGGAGTGAAGTACCTACGCTTCGTGAGGTGATAACCTCCTCATAAGCTAGCGAAACACTCCCGGGGTACAAATTACCTACACTTCGTTGACTTTTTGAAATTGAAAATATTAAAAATTCTTTTTCAAACATTTTGAGTTTTAAACATTTCTTGCATCTATGAATAGAGTATGTACATGTATGGTTGTATTTTTGATCTCATTCTTTTCAATAAACGGATGGTGATAATAATATCATTTGTTTTTTGCATAAACATTCATTGGTTGAATAAGAATTGTAGACCGGTAATATTGAATAAACATTTGGACATTGTACCATAGTAGGATCCACTCCCCTGAATTTCTTTTGAAAGATAATATTTTGATTTTCGAGGGGAAAACATGTTTCAAAAAATCATGGATTAAATTTTGGGGCAAATCAAGATATGTCCCACCATTTCAGTTTATTTTGTACATGTGTCCATGCTTTCATTTGTTTATCCTTTACATGCATCATGATTGGTATCAGGTTGCATTCATAACAAACACAACCAGCATGATTTCTCTGTATATGTTCATGCATTAATTTGTTCATTCTTTACATACATCATGTTGACATCAGGTTGCATTCATGGCATACATAGTCATCATGATTTCTCTGTATATGCTAATGCATTAATTTGTCATATTGGCATCAGGTTGCATTCATGACATACATGGTCAGCATGATTTCTTTGTATATATCTTTGTCAATCATTTATTCTTTACATGCATCATATTGACATCGTGTTGCGTTCATAGTGTATATGATCATTCATTGGAAAATGCATCTGGAACATAGATGGTCATTCATTGCATATATCCATGCATTGATTTTTCTTATTTTTTACGTGCATCATGTTGGCATCGTGTTGCATTTATAACATACATGGTCAGCATGTTTCCACTGTATATGTCTATACATCACTTTGTTTATTCTTCACGTGCATCAAATTGCATTCATGGCTCATTCATCATGAAACATATTTAGGGGGATAAAATAGAAATTGGCTTGGCTTTAAGAGCTTTGAAGAAGTTTCTCTTTCAAATTAGAGGTATAAGAAGAACTGAGCACTTTTATAATATAGGCCAAAGCTATGGAGAATGAAAAAGATGCCCGAATTGAAAGAATGGAAAAGGAACAGAAAGAATTGCGAGAACAGCTGGTAAAATCTCAAGCAGAATCTAGAGATCAGATGACTAAACTGTTGGAGCTGGTGTCCGCCGCGATCAAGGGAAATGGATACACTGAAAACTTGACCGCCAAATAAGGGTCGGGGACACAAAGGGGTCAGAATAAGGTCGTAATGTTAGGCGTCCAGTCTTTTCAGAACACGGTTAATCCCGTCAACGTCCTGAACTTAGATGATCCAGCTGAACAGGCAAAATTGAAAATGGTTGCGTTGAATGGGGCTGAGCCGGCAGATTCCCAAGGGAAATACCAGCTATTAGATGAAAGGCTCTAAGCATTAGAAAGCACAGATTATTTGGGAGTGTAGATGCAAATGAACGTTGTTTGATTCCCAATTTAATCATTCCTCCTAAATTCAAGGTTCCCAACTTTGAGAATACGATAGGACAACCGGTCCATCAGCCCACATCACTATGTTCTGCCGAAAGATGACGGGCCATACAGATAATGATAAGCTTTTGATCCATTGCTTTCAGGATAGCCTCAGCGGGTCCGCAATTAGGTGGTATAATCAGTTGTGCAAGGATCGGATTCACTCTTGGATTGATTTGGCTAATGCATTTTTAAGCCAATACAAGCATGTGACTGGTATGGTGCCTGACCGTCTCACTTTGCAAAATACGGAGAAAAAGGTTACCGAGAGCATCAAAGAGTATGCTTAGAGATGGAGGAACATGGCTACCCAAGTATGACCACCCCTGACTCAGAAGGAAACCACTATCCTTTTTGTGAATACACTACAGGCCCCGTACTATGATAGACTCGTCGGCAATGCCACGAAGAATTTTTCGGACATGGTAATCTCCGGGGAAATGATTGAGAATGCTATCAAGGCTGAGAAACTTGAAAGAGATAAAACATCTAATGCAGAGAGAAACAGGACACGCAAAAAGAAAGAGAAAGATGTCAAAGCTATGGGAGGTTTTGCCCAGTATCTTCAGGCCCCCTCATACCAACTATCCTGTCCTTGTATGAACAACATATCCTAGGGTTCATACTTGTACCCGTTGGCCTCTCAGAATCCAGCAAATCTTCAACCTCTTGTCAGCCAGAGGAAGCCGAAGAACATTTGAAAAAGGGATCGGTTTGAGCCACTCCCTTGTCTTACTCTGAACTATTGCCCCAGCTGGTCGAAGGGAAACTCCTTATTAAAGTTCCAGTGGAGCCTATCCAACCCCCATACTCGAGCTGGTATGACGAGAATGCATCTTGTGATTATCATTTCGGGATTCGAGGACACTCCGCAGAAAATTGCATATGTCTAAAATGGATGGTTCAAGCACTCATCAATAAAGGGCAGTTAGATGTGGGGAAGAAACAAAGGTCAGGCAACATAGAGAATTCATTGAATAGGAATGATGAGACCATTGTGGATGTCATAATTGAGAAGAAAGACGAAAAGGTCAAAAAGAGTACCGAGGAATAGCCTGTTTGAATAATGGGAAAACATGTCAAGATGGGAGTTTCTTTTTATGCATGTAGTTCTATGCCTCATGATGAAAACACTTGTCTTATGTTGACGTCCATATAAAATAAATGAATTTTGAATGCTTTTTTTTGTTGTGTTTTAACAATAATTTGAATATGAAAAAATAAGCATTTAGAAAGTTTTAATAATGGACAGTCTCGAAAATATTGATGATCATTGTTAGAAATGACCAAATACCCTATCCCCTCTCTTTTGGGCTTATCTATGCCTTGAAAGACCTAATGCTTCAAGGAATATGAATAATTGAACTTCATAAACCATTTTCACTACAAAATAAGTGAAGATGTAGATCCTAACCTATGATATGAACAATGGGACAAACTTTTTTGAAAATCTTTCGAGCTCTTGGAAAACTCAAACAAATGAGACATTTTTTCAAGAATATAGATTGTGGTAATTTGATGTGTGTCAAGTTTGTGCTAAAACCATGCACATCTTTTCCAATAACACAAAAACACCAATTGCCCAAACATCACTTCATGATTGACACCTCGGGGCATAATGACTAAACCAGATTATCCCATGTCCTAGAGAAACCCTGTTTTTGGGCCATATTTTCCTTGTCACTTCAAAATAAACCCAAGATTGAAACCCAGCATTTTCAATATCGACCTATACTTGCGATGTTCCTCATAATGATACAAACTCCTATTGTTAATCAAATTGGGTCATATGTAGAAATGATGGATACATGGTGGATAAGGGGAAATTAACGCAAGAATCATTGGGGGCATATGACAAAAGAAAAAAAAGAGAAGAAAATTGTGATATCATGCATATGAGAATTCGGATGACTCCAAAGTGCAAAATGAAATTCTGATTATCTATTCCCCCTAGTGATTTCTTTTCAATGAGAATATTTGTGCTTGATATGATAAATGACCATATTTCATATACATTTTACAAAAAAAAAATTTATCCATAGTCACCCCTTTTAAGCCGAAAGATTTCTTTCTTCTTTGAACCCTGATCAAGGATCACCCTCTACACATGGGGGGCAAATGCGAGGAAAGATCTTCTTAAAAATCAAGGAGAAATGAGTCCTAACTCGAAGAGAGATACAACGCAAATTGAGCTCCCAAATAAATACGGGCTCACTCTGTCAAAACGAAGATGAAAAAGGAAAAGGAAAATGGTGAAATGAAAGTCAAGAACAAAACAAAAAAGAAGAAAAAAACACAAAAAAATGTGTGAAAAAGTATGGCAAATGAAAGCCAGGAACAAAGAAGAAAAGAAACAAAAGTTAAAAGAAGGAAAGAAAAGTCCAAAAGGGACAAATGCTTCAAAGAGAATCCTACTCAAGAAATGATCCTTGATCTGATTACCCTCGAACACTTATTTGGGGCCTATTTATCTTTTCTTTCTGAACCCTGAATCTTGGCCTACATTACGTGCTTTAAAAGTCCATTTTGATCAAGCATGGATATTTAACTTGAAGGTTTTCTCCTCAGATTTTATCCCATCTCATCGAGTTATCATTTCACTATGGAAAAATTTAGAATTCTCAAGTGCATGGTAAAACAAAAAAAAAAAAGAGAAGAAAATGGAAAGAATGGGACTCTAGGGCGAAAACCCAAAAATGGGCGGTCTAGAGTAAAATGGGAATTTTCGATGCCATCTGTGTTAGCGCCGATGCCATAAAAGAGAAGGTCATCTTGAAGAAATCGAGGAAAATCTAGGAATTCCTGATCCTCCCAAATTGCCAGCTCTCATTTGGATGATTGACTTCAAAAACTGAAACTTTTCCCTCCAAAATTGACTTTCCAGTTTGAACATCCCGACCAATCTTGGCGCTTGTCAAAACGCCATGATTTGTAAACTAAAAAAATGTTGAACTTGTTCGATTCTCAAGGAAATCGTGTTTTATAAAACCTGTTCCATTTGTGAGCCTAGAAGGGACATGCATTTTTTGTTGTGAAGTTTTCTTGGATCAACCAAAATCCTATTGTACCAAGCTTTTTTCAATTCAAGTTGAGAAAACCAAATTGACATTCAGAAAAATTCCTAACAGTGATCATCAATCTTCAAGAGATCCGTACATCACACAATGAGGTTAATATTTTTGGCTTAGAAGTTTTCATCAAAAAAGCAATTTTTTCAAAAGGAAAAAACAAATAAAAATGTTTTTGAAATAACCATTTTTGATGTTGACATGAGACAAGGGTTTTTCTAACCCAAAGGTATGGAACTACTGGGGTTGACCTTGACTTCCAGATATGAGAAGAAGAAATAGAATTCAGCTCAGACTTCTATCGATAAGAGTTTGAAAACTGCTGGGGCAAAGAGATAGCCAAATATTGAAAAGGGAATGATCTCTTATAGGGCACGAGTATTCAAGATATACTCTGATTTGAAAGGGAGAAATGAATTGGAAAGGCTAAGTCGAAGTCTAGAAAAATAATCAGGGACATTGGCATCATTCATAAGCACTTACCTCTTTAGTAAGCTTTGCACTTACACCATGTCAGGAAGCATTTGCATCATTTATAGGTACTTGCATTTGCAATGTTCCATGAGCATCTGCATTTTACCATTACATTTAAATTTTTCATGGATATTCTCATTGCATCATCTCGAGCAATTGTGTCTTTTCTAGGATCATTGCATCTTCACTATTGTGTGGTAACTGAAGTTACACCATTCATAGACCACTTACATGAACATGATTCGTAGGGGCATCTGCATCATTCCATGAAGTAGTTGCATCAACGTTGATCTTTGCATTTGCATCATTTAGAAGCATTTGCACATAGCTAATCTTCGCATTTGCATCATTCAGAAGCATTTGCATAAATTCGATCTTTGCATCTACATCATTCCATGAAGTAGTTGCGTCAACGTTGATCTTTACATTTGCATCATTTAGAAGCATTTGCACATTATTGATCTTTGCATCTGCATCAAGAAGCATTTATATCAATCCAAGACATTTGCATTTGCACCATGAAGCATTTACATCTTATTCAATATCTACATCTGCATCAAGAAGCATTTGCATCAATCCAAGACATTTGCATTTGTGCCATGAAGCATTTGCACTTTATTCAATCTTTGCATCTGCATCAAGAAGCATTTGCATCAATCCAAGATATTTGCATTTGCACCATGAAGCATGTGCATCTTGTTTAATCTTTGTATCTGCATCATGAAGCATTTGCATCAATTAAAGACATTTGCATCTGCGTCATGAAGAATTTGCATCTTCTCTCAAAACCTTCAGGTTAATAACACATTTTCAAAAAAACTACAGACAAGACATCTAGGAATTGTTTCTGAAACCCTTGGCTTCACCAGATCTCTTTTCGACCTTTGGCTTCGCCCAGGTCATCTCATAGGAAATACCCCTGGCTTCACCAGATCTCTTCTCGACCTTTGGCTTTGCCTAGGTCATCTCGTAGAAAATACCCCTGGCTTCACCAGATCTCTTCTCGACCTCTAGCTCCGCCCAGGTCATCTCGTAGAAAATACCTCTGGCTTCATCCAGATTTTTCTCGACCTTTGGTTTCATCCAAGTCATTTCAATTTATGGCTTTATCCAAATTTTTCTTGACCTTTGGTGTCACCCAATTCATTTCAATTTCTGGTTTCATCCAGATCTTTCTCGATTTTTGGTTTCACCCAGGTCATGTAAATCTCTGGCTTCATCAAAAATTTTCTCGACTTTTGGTTTCACCAGAGTCATTTCAGTCTCTGGCTTCATCCAGATCTTTCTCAACTTTTGGTTTCAACCAAGTCATGTCAATCTCTGGCTTCATCCAGATCTTTCTTGACTTTTGGTTTTACCCAGGTCATGTCAATCTCTGGCTTCATCCAAATCTTTCTCGACTTTTGGTTTCACCCAGATCATTTCAATTTCTGGCTTTATCCAGATCTTTGTCGATTTTTGGTTTCACCCAAGTCATCACCCAATTACTGGTTTCACCCAGGTCGTTTCAACTTCTGGCTTCATCCAGATCTTTCTCGATTTTTAATTTTATCCCAAAATTATATACATGTCATGTGAAAAGATTTTCTTTAGCTCTACTTGGTCTGTCAGGGAGTTCAATATCCTGACATATTTCATTTATATAATTTCACACCAAGATAAGATAAGGCCCCGGGACTTTCATCGAGGTATTTTCTTCTCTTGCAAATCGAACTCGTTTCCTTAAGTCCGGTCGAGCCTTGATTAGTCAAGGAACTTAATTTAAGGACAAATTCTTCTATATTTTTCGAAAAATATAATTTCATCCCAAAATCATATATATGTCATGTGAAAAGATATTTTTCTAAAGATTTGCCTGGTTGTCGGGGAGTTCAGCAAAATATCCCGACATATTCCATTCATATAATTTCACACAGAGATAAGATAAGGCCCTGGGACTTTCGTCGAGGTATTTTCTTCTCTTGCAAATTGAACTCGTTTCCTTAAGACGGATGAGCCTTGATTAGTTAGGGAACTCAATTTAAGGACAAATTTTTGTTATTTTATTTTACAGTTTACAAAAAAAAAATAATAATAAAAAAGAAGAATTAGAATCCCCCTCTTATATTGCACATATGATTTCACTGACCAAAAAAAATTATTATCTAGTTTATCTTTGCCTGATTCCTGATTCTCAGCAATAGTCAAAGAGGGGCAGTTGTAGACACCTAATTTTGTCTAGGCCCCCTAAACCGGGCAGATTCTCCTTTTCAACTCCCCAAAATGTAAGGAGACTTCACCGTTCCATAGATGGGTCCCCAAGACTTTGTTTCGGATGACAGCACAAAGAGTCAACTCGGAAAAATCAACCCTAAAAAGTCAACCACTGAAAAAGTCAACTCTCAGTCAAAATGAAGATTCGAAGTTGAATTGAACAATGGAGAAAGAATTTTGATAGTCCGAGGTCTACAATGAAAGTATAGAGTTCGGAAAATGGTTTGCAGAAATTTAGTGTAGGGGAAGACCTAATCCGACAAATTTGAGGAAAATTGCAAAGATGGCCCAATTCGGTGAAATGGAAGCCCTCAGTTGATAAAGGATGAATAAAAAAAAGATAGCCCAAGGCCCAGTTTGAAGTGGATCCCAAGGAAGAGCTGGTTAGAGCAAAAACCAAAAAACGGGAAAATTCTCGAGTTTGAAAAAGGGAAAACCAAATCGGAGGGGAATTTAACTGTAAAAATTGGGCATTTTCGGACCAACTCAAATTCAATATAGGACAAAGGGAGTGGAAAAATAAAATCCAGAAATCGGACCCGTTTGGAGTAAAATCGAGGTTTCGGAGTTTGAAGGGCAATCTAAAAAAATCCCAAAGATAATTCCGAGAAAAATAGCGAACGAGCTCGGAAAATTATGAAAACTTCCAGATTTGAGTTTTATAATTTTTGGAAGAGATTGGTGAAGAAAAATTCGGAATTGGAGCTCATTTGAAAAATGGCAAAGTTCGAGTGCACTAACCCGAAATTCCAAAATATAATTTCGAGAAAAATAGAAAATGAGCTCTGAAAATTATGAAAACTTCCAGATATGAGTTTTAAAATTTTTGAAATATATTGATGAATAAAAATCCGGAATCAGAGTTCATTTGAAAAAGGGCAAAATTCGGGTGCACTAACCCGAAATTCCAAAAGATAATTTCGGGAAAAATACCAAACGAGCTCGAAAAATTATAAAAACTTTCAGATCTGAGTTTTATATTTTTTGGAACAGATCGGTGAAGAAAAATCCAAAATTGGAGCTCAAATGGAAAAGGCTAAATTTGGGAGGCACTAAATCGAAATTTTAGAGAAAAATCTGGGAAAAATAGAAAATAAGCTCGGGAAAATGTGAAAACCTCCAGAACCAAATTTTATATTAAATGGGATGACTTGGAAAAGACAAATCCGAAATTAGGGTCCATTTGCAATTAAATTAAGATAGGAGGGCTAAAAGGTAATTTTACCGAAGAAATCGAAAGGGCCAATTTTGAAAAATTAAAAAGGTGAAACAACGACTGGATTCTGGAATATCCCAGGCCCTTTGTCTAGCCAGCATAGGAGAGGAGTAGGGTAGGGAAGCATTTCATTTCATCCAATGGTCACTATCAAGTAGCAAGGTGACATTTTTAATGCCTTGCAAATGTCCTTGCTCATCTAATGACCTAGGTTCTTTTTGTAAAAGATGAGTACATCCTTCTAAGGCCAAGATTCAATTGCAAGATGTCATTTTTATTTTCATGAAAATATCTTTCATCCAATGGCTTAGATTGATGGATAAAAGATTAGTACTGATAACTCGTATAATTATATAGTTTTTAGTTATGTTTTATTATTGTTTTGTGTCAAATACGAGTTATTATTGTTTAGTCTAATTGTGTTTATGATCTTTTATATTTTTATGTATTTTGGTGTTTTTCACAAGTTTCTTTGAGTGATTTCAGATTACTAGAATTAAGGGCAAATCCAGTTCAGTTCCAGTTCCGACACCTTTTTCCATATCAGCTATATCTCGAGTTTCACTGAAGCAATAAGGCTGAAATTTGTAGCCATGCAAAGCTAAGAGGCATATCTATCTTTTTCATGTTTTACACTTCTTGAAACGGAGTCGTTTTCCCTAGCGAAATCGACCATCAAGTTGGCTGATGTGCAATGACGTCTGTGCTGACCTGTTTTCGAATTATGCCCATATCTTCTTATCCACATCAGCAAATGAGCTGATTCCAACGGCTATGGATCAGTAACTGATAGGGTAACATTTTTCTAGAAGACCATGTGATCAGATAAGGCCTCCAAAATTGACAAAATCGACCATCAAGTTGGCTAATCAAAATCGTCATATATGACGAAAATTGTTAGAAAATGCACCCACCTATTATACCTACCTTTGAAATTTGTAAAGCTTGTCTCTTGTCATTTAGCCCTCCAAAATGTGTATAAATAGAGGGCCTTGGATGATTGTAAGGGATCATATTGGAGATTGGTAGGATATTAGCCATTTTAACAAAATTCTCTAAGTTTTCTTCTTCTTTCTTTTCTCTAGTTTTCTTTTTCTTTAGAAAGAGCAAGAGGTTGGATAATTAATATTCTTCTTCTTCTTCTTTCTTTCTTTTATTTTCCTCTTAGATTCTATTTAATTTTATATTTATAATGCCTATGCTAGGCTAAACTTCTATTTGGTTAAGGGTGATTTCAAAGCCCTAGACATGTTTTGTGATTGATTTTCAGATTCTATCTATCATTAATTTTCTATCAAAGTTGCTTATGTTCTTCTACAAGAATTGTTCATGATGTTGTCTTGATTTATTTAGGTGTACAACTAGATAGATCTTGATAATTATCTATTGCTAGTTTAGGAGTCTTGATCCGTGTAATTGTCTTGATTTCCTATTCATAAGTGGCAATTTGTGATTAATGATTATGGTCAAGTTTTCAATAATTGCAAAGTGGAACATAACCTATGTTGAACAATCCGAGCTTATGTGTTTGTTGCTTAGATCAACCTATCTTTCTCATCATAAAGCTGCCATTAAATTGAATTTAGAGAGCTTATTCTAGGTTGTTTAATGGTTAGAGATTAAATAGAGAGCTTGTTCTATTTAACGACAAACTAAGGAAAGATTGGGGTAACAGAGCTTGTTGTTATCTACGGTTGTTAACTTTGATAGTTGGTTGATATTGATAGATCTGAAATTGATTCTTAATGATGTCTAGTGGTGGAGAATGAAACCTTAACCATATTTTTCATATTTGATTCTTCTTACTTACTTGTTTTCTTACTTTTCTAGTTTGCTTATTTTTAAAAAATATATTTATTTTTATTGGCTGGTTATACCGCCTAATTTGTATATTAACTTTGTTTTATTTTTATTGGCTGGTTATACCGCCTAATTTAGTATATATATTTTTATTGGCTGGTTATACCGCCTAATTTAGTATATATATTTTTATTGGCTGGTTATACCGCCTTGCATCTTATTCTTATTATTTACTTTAGTTTAAATCTGGCTTCAAAAACCCCTTTTCTTTTATTGTTTTCTTTGAACGTAAGTTATAAACTAATAACTCATAGATTAAAACCCAATCCCTGAGGACTCGACCCTTGCTAATCATTATATTTACAATTGATCTTTTTAGTGCAAGGTTAAATAAGATACACTCTTTTGGGTGCATCAAATTTTTGGCGCCGTTGCCGGGGATTGCTTTCTTTAGTTTATTAGTTTATTGGTTTATTCTTATTTTCTGTTCTAATTATTTACTTTCTTATTTTTTTTTATTAGTGAATGTTCCAAGCTCCCGAAGAAGACTTACGACTTAGGAAAATTCGGGAATTTATAACTTCTCACCAACAACCAATCGAGGAGTTGATCCAAAACATCCAAGAGAAGCAAGGAGAGATGGCAGCAGCTGACAACCGAACTCTCAAGGAGCTAGCCGCTCCGGACTTGGGTCAACAACCATTATGCATTGAATATGCTAATCTTGAGGTAGCTTTTGAATTAAAATCTGGTTTGATTCATCTTCTCCCAACTTTTCATGGTTTTGCAGGAGAGGATCCAAATAAGCACCTCAAGGAATTCCATGTAGTTTGCTCAAGCATGAGACCAACAGGGGTCACGGAAGAGCAAGTTAAGTTGAGAGCCTTCCCATTCTCTCTAGCTGATTCAGCAAAGGAATGGCTCTACTATCTACCATCCGGGACCATCACTACATGGAATGATTTGAAGAAAGCATTCTTGGAAAGGTATTTCCCAGCATCTAAGGCTGCCAACATTAGGAAAGAGATATGTGGGATTCGGCAATACAACGGAGAGTCCTTATATGAATATTGGGAGAGGTTCAAGAAACTTTGTGCATCATGTCCACATCATCAGATAAGTGAACAACTTCTCATCCAATACTTCTATGAAGGTCTCATGCCCATGGAGAGAAGTATGATAGATGCCGCTAGTGGGGGAGCTCTAGTTGATAAGACTCCCAGGGCTGCTAGAACATTAATCTCCAACATGGCAGCCAATTCTCAACAGTTCTCAATGAGACAAGATCCACCACCACAACCCAAGAGAGTTAATGAGGTAAGTATATCATCCCTTGAACAAAAATTTGATAAACTGACTTCTCTTGTTCAACAATTGGCTGTAGGTAAAATACAACAAATAAAGGCTTGTGGCATATGTTCAAACATAGGGCACCAAACTGATATGTGTCCAACACTTCAAGAGGATACCAATGAACATGTGAATGCCATGGGTGGATTTCAGAACCAATCAAGGAAATATGATCCCTACTCAAACACTTACAATCCAGGATGGAGGGATCATCCAAACTTCAATTATGGAGGGAACCAATCACAAACTATTCCTCCACCATTTGACCACAGGCCACCGGGTTTTCAGCAAAGAGTGCAACAACCATACCAAACCCGACAACAACTACCACCCACCCAAAATTCAGGTACTTCTCTTGAAGATCTTGTTAAAGCTCTTTCTACTAATACAATTCAATTTCAACAGGAAACAAAGACAAGTATTCGAAATTTGGAGACTCAAATAGGGCAATTGGCAACAACCATGAGTCAAATGCAAGCAAGGGATTCTGGGAAATTACCTTCCCAAACCATAGTGAATCCAAGAGAGAATGCCAATGCTATAAATTTAAGAAGTGGGAAACAGCTAGAGACACCACAAAATGATAGTGCTCAAGGGGAGAACAATACCATGGCATCCTCTTCACATCCCAACGAGCCACTAAAAAAGGTAATTCCTAAACCATCCTTTCCTTCTTATATAACTCCTCCACCTTTTCCTAGCAGGTTAGCAAAGTCCAAGAAGGAGGAGCAAGAGAAGGAAATTTTGGAAACCTTCCGGAAAGTAGAGGTGAACATTCCTTTACTAGATGCTATCAAGCAAGTGCCAAGATATGCCAAGTTCCTAAAAGAGTTGTGCACATCTAAACGGAAGTTGAAATGGAATGAAAAGGTAAGTGTGGGGGAGAATGTGTCAGCTGTTCTTCAAAAGAAACTCCCACCTAAATGCAAGGATCCAGGTATGTTTACCATTCCTTGTAAGATAGGCAACACCAGGTTTGAGCGTGCTATGCTAGATCTAGGGGCATCTATTAATGTCATGCCATATTCAATTTATGCTTCATTGAATCTAGGACCATTAGAGGAAACCGGTGTTATAATACAACTTGCTGACCGTTCTAACACTTATCCAAGAGGAGTTGTAGAAGACGTTCTTGTACAGGTTAATGAATTGGTTTTTCCCGCTGACTTTTATGTTATTGAGATGGAAGATGAGATGTCTTCTAATCCCACACCTATTCTATTAGGGAGACCATTCTTGAAAACAGCAAGAACTAAAATAGATGTACATGATGGCACTTTAACTATGGAATTTGATGGTGAAATAATTCGCTTTAACATTTTTGAGGCCATGAGATATCCTAGTGATGTGCATTCTGTTTTTAATATTGATATAATTGACTCACTAGTGCAGCAAGCTTATGAGCTAGATGGTGAAGATAGTGTAGAAATAGTCATTAGCAACCATCTCGGAATGGGGAATGCTAAACTAGCCTTGAGTGACCAGGTGGAAGGGGCACTAGAATCTTTACACTCGCTGCAACCTAAAGATGCAAGGTTTGATGTTTCATTTATTGATTTGCCTTTATCTAATGAGAAACTTCTACCTTCCATTTTGCAGGCACCAACTTTAGAATTGAAACCACTACCGAACCACTTGAAATATGTGTTCTTAGGTAAAAAGGACACACTACCGATCATCATTGCCAAAGAGCTCACACCTTTGCAAGAAGAGCGACTTATCCAGGTGCTTAGAGAGCATAAAACAGCAATTGGTTGGACAATTGCCGATATCAAGGGAATAAGCCCATCCATGTGCATGCACCGGATTTTGTTAGAGGAAGGGTCTAAACCAACAAGAGAAGCACAAAGAAGATTGAACCCTCCTATGATGGAGGTTGTGAAAAAGGAGATACTGAAACTCCTAGATGTTGGAGTGATCTATCCTATCTCGGATAGCAAATGGGTGAGCCCAGTCCAAGTGGTTCCAAAGAAATCAGGTGTAACGGTGGTAACAAATAATGAGAATGAACTTGTTCCTACTAGGATTCAAACAGGATGGCGAGTTTGTATTGATTATCGTAAACTTAATTCCACAACTCGCAAAGACCACTTTCCTTTACCTTTTATTGATCAAATGCTTGAAAGGTTAGCTGGCCATTCTCATTATTGTTTTCTTGATGGTTTTTCAGGTTATAATCAGATAGCCATTGCTCCGGAGGACCAAGAGAAAACAACATTCACATGTCCATTTGGTACTTTTGCATACCGGCGTATGCCATTTGGTCTTTGTAATGCACCAGCTACATTCCAAAGGTGTATGGTTAGCATATTTTCAGATTATGTAGAGAACATCATAGAAGTATTTATGGATGATTTTAGTGTCTATGGTGATTCTTTTGATAGATGTCTAGAGAACCTTACACTTGTACTTGAAAGATGCATGGAAACTAACCTTGTTTTGAATTGGGAAAAATGCCACTTTATGGTAGAACAAGGAATAGTTTTGGGCCATGTTATTTCTTCTAGAGGGATAGAGGTTGATAAGTCTAAAATAGATATTATGCATTCTTTACCACCTCCCACAAATGTGAGAGAGGTTCGTTCTTTTCTTGGACATGCAGGTTTCTATAGGAGATTTATCAAAGACTTCTCAAAGATCACGTTACCTCTTTGCAAGCTACTACAAAAAGATGTGGTTTTCCACTTTGATGATAAATGCAAAGAGGCGTTTGAAACATTGAAGGGACTCTTGACATCAGCTCCTATCATCCAACCACCAGATTGGAATGTACCTTTTGAAATCATGTGTGATGCTAGTGACTATGCCATTGGAGCTGTTTTGGGCCAACGGGTTGGCAAAGCCTCACATGCCATTTATTATGCCTCCCGAACTCTTAATGATGCTCAATTGAACTATTCCACTACTGAAAAAGAACTTTTGGCTGTTGTATTTGCTTTAGAAAAATTTCGATCTTATTTAATTGGTACTAAAGTAATTGTATATTCTGACCATGCAGCCCTTAAGTACTTGCTCACTAAAAAGGAGGCCAAACCAAGGTTGATTAGATGGATACTTCTCTTACAAGAGTTTGATTTGGAGATAAAAGATAAGAGAGGTAGTGACAACCTGGTTGCGGACCATCTTAGCCGTTTAGTTCATGAAGAGGATGCACTACCCTTGAATGAGAACTTTCCGGATGAGCAACTTCTTTTTATAAGTACAACAACTCCTTGGTATGCTGATATTGTTAATTACTTAGTTACCAAGAAGTTGCCACAAGAGTTGACACAAGCTCAAAGAAATAAGATCAAGAGTGATGCCAAATACTACATATGGGATGATCCTTACCTTTGGAAGCATTGCTCCGATCAGATTATAAGAAGGTGTGTACTCGAAACTGAATTTCAATCTATTCTCACCTTTTGTCACTCTTATGCATGTGGAGGACACTTTGGATCCAAAAGAACAGCCATGAAAGTTCTTGATTCTGGATTTTATTGGCCTACCATATTCAAAGATGCATACCTCTTTTGCAAGTCATGTGATCGTTGCCAAAGAACAGGTAACTTAGGTCCTAGAAATCAAATGCCTCAAACTCCAATACTTATTGTTGAAATTTTTGATGTATGGGGCATGGATTTCATGGGACCTTTTCCTCCTTCTTTTGGTAATCTTTATATTTTACTTGTCGTTGATTATGTTTCAAAGTGGGTGGAAGCAAAATCCACTAGGACTAATGACTCTAAAGTTGTTTCAGATTTTGTCAAGACTAACATCTTGGCTAGGTTTGGAACGCCAAAGGCCATAATCAGCGATAGAGGTACTCACTTTTGCAATAGGACTATGGAAGCACTTTTGAGGAAGTATAACATCAAACACAAGGTCTCCACCTCATATCATCCTCAAACTAGTGGGCAAGCTGAAGTGTCAAACCGAGAAGTTAAGTCCATCCTTGAAAAGACAGTTAATCCAAATAGGAAGGATTGGAGTTCACGACTTGATGATGCACTTTGGGCTTATAGGACAGCATATAAGACACCCATTGGTATGTCTCCTTATCGACTTGTTTATGGTAAGCCTTGTCATCTTCCGGTTGAATTGGAACATAAATCATATTGGGCTATCAAACAATGCAACATGGAGATGGATGAGATAGGAAAGAAAAGAAAACTTGACCTACAAGAATTAGAGGAGATAAGGAATGATGCCTATCAGAATTCTAGGATTTACAAGGAAAAGACTAAGGCATTCCATGACAAGATGATATCAAGAAAAGAATTTGTTGTTGGACAAAAAGTTCTTCTCTTCCATTCACGCCTTAAGTTATATCCAGGTAAGTTACGTTCTCGTTGGGTTGGACCTTTTGTTATTACTAATGTATTTACTCATGGTGCAGTTGAAATCCAAAGCCCGAAAACAGATAAGGCATTCAAAGTGAATGGTCATAGATTGAAGCCTTACTATGAGAACTTTCCAATACAAGATGTGGAGGAGTTTCCACTTTTTGAGCCAAAGTATGTTGAATAATAATGGCATGGGTCTAAGTCAAGCTGAGGACAATAAACCAAGCGCTTCTTGGAGAGGCAACCCAAAAGGATGGAGAGCATCTATTATATCAGATTTGCATATTCCTTACTCTCCATCATTCTATCTTTTATTGTTTTTCTTTTCTTTTGTTTAATAGTTCTTTTCTCTTACATATAATTCTTGCATTGGGGGATAATAGCATTACATTGAGGACAATGTAAAAATTATGTGTGGGGGGAAGAATTTAGGATTTTATTTAGAGTGTTTTGTTTTTGAGTCTTTTTATGTTGTTTTTCTTTCTGATCCTTGTTTTGAAAATAACTAGATGTAAATATAAATTTTTTTTTAACCCCGGTTAAATGGCGGATAACGGTACTCCGTGATTATTTAAATCGGTTCCATCAGCTACCCACAAAACTGATATTGTATATAAATTTCTCTTCCAATTTCTCTTTCAATTTTTTTTTTCATTCTTTTTTTCAGGATGGATGATATTCTCACAAGATTGCAGAAACGATTTCCTCCTTTTCCTCGAAATATTTTACTGAAGCTTTACCAAGTTCGACTTGAAAGATTAAGAATGCTTATGCACAAAGGGATTCCTGACGACATACGTTGGATAATTGAAGCCAAGGTACGTGAAGATGAATATCTTCCTGTTTTGCATTTACCAGGTACAGGTAGAAGCACTTTTGCAAAGAAGCGACGAGCAAACAGCATGAGTTCAAATTGCCACAAATGTGCACGATGGACGTGTAACGGTAAATGTCGTTCTATTGGGATTCCGTCCTCTAATCGAGATGATAAAATTGAATTCATTAAGGATGGACTGAGTAAGGAGAATTTGGGTAATATCCAACTTTCTCTTGAGACGCATCCTAGTGGAGACATACAAAGAGAAATTCTTGATTTATGGCCGCAATTCCAAAGGGAATGGCAACATCTTGGGAATCTGATGTTAAAAGACCCTGTTTGCCAGCTTGTAAGAAAACTGGATGGGAAGCATATCCTCGACTCATAGAAGGCGTTTAAGCCGTTTCTGGACGTAAAACCAGAGGAAGATGTGAGCCACAATCACAACTACAATAAATGACTTCTCAGCTTTTGGTTTGATTTGCAATAACTTTATTTTGGTTTAATTTACGTGTTGTTCGATTTGTGTAACTATTCTCGTTTTTTTTTATTTGTCTTTTACGGTTGATTTTTTCTTCTCTTTTTGATTTTCTTCCTGAAATCACGCAAAAAATCTTTTGTTAGGTTAACATTTTCTTCTGACAGGTCAGATACACTTTCGGCGACATTATTACTCTTGTCTGATTCACTACTGAGTCCTCTATATATTACACCATGTACTCATTCTCTTTCAGGCACTCGAAGAAAAAAAAAATGGAAAGTACTTCATCCCAGCGCATTAAAAAAATTTGTGTCTTTGGAGGTGCTTATCCAGGAAAAAATAACATATTCGCTGATGAAGCCATAAGAGTTGGAGTAATACTTGCCCAACAAAAGATCCACTTGATTTATGGAGGCGGTAGTACGGGTTTAATGGGAGCAGTCGCTACAGCAGCACACGCCGGAGGAAGTCCAGTTCTAGGAATCGTGCCAAAACTATTCACAAGTTTTTGTGGACCTACCGTGGGTAAGGAAATACAAGTCTGGAGTGTCCCTGAACGGATAACAATCATGTACCATTCTGCCGATGCATTCATTGCTTTACCAGGAGGTCTGGGTACATTGGAAGAAATAGCTTGCGTGGCTTCTTGGTCATCTTTGGTCACAAATAAGAAACCCATTGGTTTGCTTAATATTAATGGTTATTTTAGTAATTTGCTTTTATATTTAGATAATGCTGTGGATAATGGATTCATGTTTTCAGAGGCAAGGAGAACCATAATTTCTGCTACAACCATTGAAGATTTACTTAAAAAGCTCCAAGCTTATGAGTGTTTATCTGCTACGGTTGTTTCGCAAACGCTCGGAAAAAGAAAAAGAGATATGGACGAGCAAGGAGTGGATTGCACTTTGTCTTTGTGACATTATCTAACATTTTGCTTGTTGTGTCTCAGTTATAATAAGTGGTTAGCAACCTCTGCAGGTAATATCTCCTAAATTCTACCTTTAAAATTTGACATTGGGGACAATGTCATATTTTAGTAGGGGGTAAGGGACATATTTTGCTAATTTAAAAAAAAAAAAATTAAGAAGTATTCATTCTAAACAAGGTCTGAGTAAGGGAAACTTGAGACATACCTTGTCAGTTTGATTTCTTCTTTTCAAAAAAAAAAAAAAAAATTAAGAAGTATTCATTCTGAACAAGGTCTGAGTAAGGGAGACTTGAGACATACCTTGTCAGTTTGATTTTAATCTTTTTATGTTTACTTGTTAATTTTTGTTTAGTATTTTAGGATTATTTAGGTTGCATGGTTTTGTTTTGTTTTGAGTCTTAGTTGTTCCTATTCTTATGTTATTAGTTCTTTTCTCTTACACATGATTCTTTCATTTGAGTTAATAGACTTACATTGAGGACAATGTAAGAATTAAGTGTGGGGGGGAATGATTTAGGATTTCTTTTATTTTTGTCTACTATTTTTTTTTTCTTTATTATTATTATTATTATTTTTTTTGTGAGTTTTAGTTCCTTTTTAATACAATGATGAGATATGAATTGCATAAGTCTAAAACAGATTTATTAGTGAGAAGATTTTCATGAGAATTGAGCTTGATGTCAACCTTTTTATGAGCCAATGTTAATATGATATGTTGATTGAGAAAGAAGCATGTTTAGACTTAATCTGACTTGTATAATCATCCTTGTGAGTTTTTGAGCCTATAATGATTGATGCATTATACAAATCAATCTAATTTCTTTCTTGAGTGCTCTTATGATTACATGATTCTCTAGAACTTGCTTTAAACCGTTTGAGACTATATTGATACATGTGACAACATGAATATGATAGAGGCATTAGGATTTTTAGCCAGGGCCAAACAGCCATCCCTTATTGATGTTCCAAGAGAACACACCTTTAGTGAACCAATTTGAGCCTACATTGAATAAGCTATCTCTTTGGTAACCATAACTTGTCCCTAACCTAAATATACTTATATCTTTACCTTTGTTCCAAAGATGAATTAGCATGTTTTGAGACAAGTTGCAAAGACAAGGAAGATCTATTGAAAATTTGGGTTAGAAACAAGAAATAAGTGTGGGGGAAAAGAAAAGAAAAGTCAAGAGAAAAAGAAATGGAATACTGGAAAATACATTCCTATGTAAAAATATATATATATATATATATGAATCATCTCTTGAATTTGTGGAAAAAGAAAAAGATGTTACAAAGTTGTTTAGAATGAAGAAAAGGCCCAACATGAATATCCGGCCTAGGTGACTATGTACTTGTAAAGAGTTTTGAGAAGTTTCTTTGTATAATCTTTTTATGTCTCTAAACTTTATGAACTCTTTGGAACCTTTGTGATATCTTTATCCTTTTGTTCTTCAACCACATTACAAACCCCTTGGCCCCATTACAACCTTGATTAAAGACCTCTTGATTCATGATGTTGTATGATCTAAATAGGGGAGAATAGGTGGACAAGCAAGAATATGGTAGAACTGTTTTCATGAGATTGATTGAGTGTAAACACTTCACCACTACTTTAAAGAGTGAAAATCATGAGGGTATCCCATGTGAGAAGTTGAGATTAAATTTGAACATGCAATATTTTGATTGAGATATGTTATGCTAATATTGGCTTAACTCAAACAATTTACATTCAAGCATGATTTTTTGTGAAATTCTTTAAGCTATTGATTAGTTTATAAGACTTGTTCAAATATTGTCTCTAATTTGTATTGAAAGGATTAGGAGTAAATATTTTTAGTATATGCAGTTTATTTATATTTTAGTTTTTCAATGTTTGTGGGTATCGTTCTAGTAAACCCTCACGAGACTAAACTCATCCACTAGGGACACCTAGGGGTTTAAAGGCTTGTGTCACATGCTAAGTGCCACCGTGATTTCCTACGAAAATGGATTAGATTAGATTTTCTTATTTTATTTTTATTGAGTCGTTGCTAGGGACTAGCAACAATCTAAGTGTGGGGGTGTGATAACTCGTATAATTATATAGTTTTTAGTTATGTTTTATTATTGTTTTATGTCAAATACGAGTTATTATTGTTTAGTCTAATTGTGTTTATGATCTTTTATATTTTTATGTATTTTGGTGTTTTTCACAAGTTTCTTTGAGTGATTTCAGATTACTAGAATTAAGGGCAAATCCAGTTCAGTTCCAGTTCCGACACCTTTTGCCATATCAGCTATATCTCGAGTTTCACTGAAGCAATAAGGCTGAAATTTGTAGCCATGCAAAGATAAGAGGCATATCTATCTTTTTCATGTTTTACACTTCTTGAAACGGAGTCGTTTTCCCTAGCGAAATCGACCATCAAGTTGGCTGATGTGCAATGACGTCTGTGCTGACCTGTTTTCGTATTATGCCCATATCTTCTTATCCACATCAGCAAATGAGCTGATTCCAACGGCTATGGATCAGTAACTGATAGGGTAACATTTTTCTAGAAGACCATGTGATCAGATAAGGCCTCCAAAATTGACAAAATCGACCATCAAGTTGGCTAATCAAAATCGTCATATATGACGAAAATTGTTAGAAAATGCACCCACCTATTATACCTACCTTTGAAATTTGTAAAGCTTGTCTCTTGTCATTTAGCCCTCCAAAATGTGTATAAATAGAGGGCCTTGGATGATTGTAAGGGATCATATTGGAGATTGGTAGGATATTAGCCATTTTAACAAAATTCTCTAAGTTTTCTTCTTCTTTCTTTTCTCTAGTTTTCTTTTTCTTTAGAAAGAGCAAGAGGTTGGATAATTAATATTCTTCTTCTTCTTCTTTCTTTCTTTTATTTTCCTCTTAGATTCTATTTAATTTTATATTTATAATGCCTATGCTAGGCTAAACTTCTATTTGGTTAAGGGTGATTTCAAAGCCCTAGACATGTTTTGTGATTGATTTTCAGATTCTATCTATCATTAATTTTCTATCAAAGTTGCTTATGTTCTTCTACAAGAATTGTTCATGATGTTGTCTTGATTTATTTAGGTGTACAACTAGATAGATCTTGATAATTATCTATTGCTAGTTTAGGAGTCTTGATCCGTGTAATTGTCTTGATTTCCTATTCATAAGTGGCAATTTGTGATTAATGATTATGGTCAAGTTTTCAATAATTGCAAAGTGGAACATAACCTAAGTTGAACAATCCGAGCTTATGTGTTTGTTGCTTAGATCAACCTATCTTTCTCATCATAAAGCTGCCATTAAATTGAATTTAGAGAGCTTATTCTAGGTTGTTTAATGGTTAGAGATTAAATAGAGAGCTTGTTCTATTTAACGACAAACTAAGGAAAGATTGGGGTAACAGAGCTTGTTGTTATCTACGGTTGTTAACTTTGATAGTTGGTTGATATTGATAGATCTGAAATTGATTCTTAATGATGTCTAGTGGTGGAGAATGAAACCTTAACCATATTTTTCATATTTGATTCTTCTTACTTACTTGTTTTCTTACTTTTCTAGTTTGCTTATTTTTAAAAAGTATATTTATTTTTATTGGCTGGTTATACCGCCTAATTTGTATATTAACTTTGTTTTATTTTTATTGGCTGGTTATACCGCCTAATTTAGTATATATATTTTTATTGGCTGGTTATACCGCCTAATTTAGTATATATATTTTTATTGGCTGGTTATACCGCCTTGCATCTTATTCTTATTATTTACTTTAGTTTAAATCTGGCTTCAAAAACCCCTTTTCTTTTATTGTTTTCTTTGAACGTAAGTTATAAACTAATAACTCATAGATTAAAACCCAATCCCTGAGGACTCGACCCTTGCTAATCATTATATTTACAATTGATCTTTTTAGTGCAAGGTTAAATAAGATACAATCTTTTGGGTGCATCAAGTACATCTCATCCAAGGGCTAAAAAAATCAAGGCACACACACACACAATCATACCCTTGGCCGACCACTATTAAGAGGGAGTGGGTGCTTCATTTTTCATATGGTCAGTTATCTTTTAAAGAGTATAGGCAGTAGCTAAATTAAAGAAGAGAATGAAGAAATTTTTTGAAGACAAGCTAGCTTGAAAGAAAGCTTTGAAGGTAGCCATTGGCACCTTTCTCTTGCACTTTTCTTTCCTATCCATGTTTCTTCTTTCCGTTTCCATGTTGGTTATGGTAGGATAGCTTTCTTTGAAGGTTTAGTTTAAAAAAAATAAATAAATAAATAAAGAGGTTGAAAGGCTTCATGATCTTGATAAAATTAAGTGATTATGGTTAGGGGAGGGCTATGCCCATTGTACCAACCATGGAGCTCACCTCTATTTTCCTATTTTTACTAGCTTTTACTTGCTGTTTTTCTATTCATTTTCATATGTATTGTTGTTATATTATGTTGCTCATAACAAGTTTATTCATGTTTTTTTATCTTGTGGCTATGTCATATAGCATTTTTAGTCATTTCATTTTATTTTGCATTTTAAGTATGCTTTGCCTCATGCATAAGACCATGTTGTATTCGGCCATGTCTTGCATTTTTTACCTTGTCATGCTTAGAATTTTAGACCATGCCATGCTTTGTATTCTTAGCATGCTTTGCATCATGCATAAGACCATGTTACATTCGGTCATGCTTAGCATTTTTGCCATGCATCATATCTTGCATTTTTAGCATGCTTTGCATCATGCACAAGACCATGTTATATTCGGCCATGTCTTGCATTTTTTTTTTCTTTTCCATGTCATTTAGATTTAGGTCATTTTTCATGCCATACATCTATATTGCATTTTAGGTCATTTGGCCATGTTGTCTCCATGCTCATTTCAATGTCATTTAGCTAGGTCACATACAATATCAGTTTCCACATCATGTATCACTCGGCCATGCCTTGCATTTTTTATGCCATTTAGATTTAGGTCATTTTTCATACCATGCATCTATATTTCACCTTAGGTCATTCGTCCATGATGTCTCCATGCTCATTTCTATGTTATTTAGCTAGGTCACATGCCATATCATTTTCTGCATCATTTAGGCATTAGGTCATATGCCATGTCATTTAGCATTCTAGGTTATTTTGCCATGTCATTTCGAACCTAGGCCATGCATATGCCATGACACATGTTTCATGCATTTAACTTTATGTTTGTTTATGCATCTCATACATTCCCACTTGATTTTTGACTTAAGCCAATCAATGGCTCAAAGCCAAGCTCTCTTGAGCATGCTTGTGGAAGATTAATAATTTAGATTGGGTATTCTAACTTTGTTATTTTATTTCACTACTCATCCATGGTCAAAATAATATGAGTTTTTTACCACATGCAGTAGTCATTTAGTGGATGCCATGGTATTTTTTCACGATTTTTGAAATTTTTTATCATGGCTGAAAAAATGGCTTTTGACAAAGCAGTTTTAACTCGTTGTTCTGACTTTGGTAAAATTTCGGTCTATGTTCCCTTGCTCCAAAAATTAAGCTTATTTTTTATCATGTAGATAAACATGTTATAGATTTACCCTAATTTTTTCAGAATTTTTTGAAATTTTCTAAAAGGGTAAAAAAATCGAGCTTCAAAACTGGTTGTGGGAGTCAGATTTATTTTCAAGAAATAATAATTTTTTGTTTTCATTAGTATATTAAAAGGGGGCTGATTTTGGACTTTAGTTACTGTACTAGGATGATTTTCATACCATTTAAATCATAAAATTTGATTTTATAAAGGTTGGGTCAAGGGCGGTCAACCCGGGTTTCAAAACTAAGGAAAACTAGACCTTTTTAAGGAGGTTCGGCCATGTTATTTTCAAAATCGAAAATTGCATTTTTTTTTGCCAGAATCCAAATTAGAAAATCTGAATTAGGTCTCTTCCAAAGGTAGTCGGATACCTTTTTAGGTATACAAATATCCTTGCTTCACGGGAGAAATACATCTCCATGCATTGCATTTTCCATATTCATGCCTATTCAATGACCTTTATTTTCGCTATCTTAGTGATGTAGATTCTATATGTGTGAACATTCCATAGTGATGTCATTGCTTTGGTTTAAATTTGATGTTGTTGTCTTGATTATGATGTAAACATGAATATTCTATGATGATGTCATATTTATGCCTTTTGCCTTGTCATCATTTCTTTTGTCATGATATTTAGATTATGCCATGTCATCTAGATTTTTGCCATGTCATTAATTCTTTTCCCGTGTCATTCAAATTATGCCATGTCATCTAGATTTTTTCATGTCAAGCATGCCATGTCATTAATCCTTATGCCATGTCATTCACTCTTTTTCCATGCCATTAGTAATGAATTGCATATTCATAACCATTTTCTTTTAAATGATTTCCAAGATAATGATTTTCAATAAAATAAGGTTATTACCAGGATAAAATAATTCATGAGTTTTCTGCCGGGTTGTCGGAGAGGATATCATCATTTATCATTAACAACGGAATATCTTTCTTTAAAAAATGAGGGTGATTCAGAGATTTTCTGAGTAAATAAAAATTTATATGTTTTGCCAGTTTGCCGCGGAATATAGGAAAATTTTGAGTTAATAAATTCCAGATCATTTTCAATTAAAAATAGGAATTATTTTCAAATGCCAATTTGAAAACCGACTTTCTATCGAGACTCGAGATAAAGCATGATTAATAAGGTACCATATTATACAGGCGTTGTGGGGGTGCTAATCCTTCCCCGCACGTTACCGACTCCCGAACCAGTTTTTTGTTTTCTCTGGTTTAAAAACGCAGATTTCAAAATTGGTTTTAAAATGTTTTTATTAATTTTAAAATATTTTTCAAAATCGGTTTTAATAGGTGGCCGATCACACCTAGTAAAAAAAGATTGGTGGCGACTCCATGTCTTTTTCGACATTGTTTTCATACAACTCTCGATTTTATCTTAAGAGGAATTAAGTCGGTTTTTCCTCTTTTTTCCCCACACTTGTTATTTTTACGTCATCAAACGGGATCGCGAGATTTTCGTTATGAAAATGATTAATGCATGCAATGTACAAAATGCGAAGATGCTTGAGAAGATGAATTATCATATTTACAACTTCTCAAATAATATGAATGTTATGCAAGATGCAATGAAAAGATCGAGAAAAAGATGATCCTAATATCGCTCTTTATTTTTTTATTCTTTTTTTTTTCAAAGAAGAAAATTTTTCATGAAATAGAAACTCTTTTGTTTTTTTTAAATACCTAAAAAGGTATAGGTATAAAAGGAAGAATTTTCAAAGTAACCCAAAAACACTAGTTTCGATATTATTACAAATGATATGTGGAAAAAAGAAACAAAGCAAGTAAAGGGTAAAATCATCCATGCAAAGTGAGAAAATGAATGAACATGTGCCTCAACAGTATCTACTTATTTAGGCATCACAAAGCCTTTGGGGCAGAATATCAACCTTATTATGGGCGATGCACGTACATCGTTGCCCGATCTACAATGCTTATTCAGAATTTAGAAATAAATGGCAAAAGATCATAAGTATTCCTCCAATTGTTCCTATCTCCGGTGCATCTAACGAAAATTCGGCATGGCTCTACCTAGGCGGGCTTCTAATTGCTCACTATATGGGGTTGCATTAAGTTCTAAAAAGGCTCCAAATTGCTCCTCACTGTCGTCGGGGAACTAGTAAGGCACCCTAATCAAAACGGGTTCAATTTGTTAGAGTACATTTCCCAGGCTTATGCGGAGGTTAACACCTCACGAAGCGTAGGTAATTTGTACCCCGAGAATGTTTCACTAGCTAATGCGGAGGTTATCACCTCACGAAGCGTAAGTACTTCACTCCAACTAAAAGAACAAAACCCGGGTTAAGGGCTCATGTTATACAAATGCAAGTATAGTGTGTGAGGAGGAACAACAAACCTTTCACCACTACTTTACAACCTTTAATCTAAATGGCCCAGCAATTCATTAAAGCAAAGATCAATAATAATATAATGCATTAACCAACCAAAGAGCAGTAATAATATAGAAGGTTAAATAATCAAAGAACAATAATAATATACAAGATTAAATAACCAGAGAACAGTGATAATATGCATGAACATGAACATATTTATAAACATTTTATTATTTTTGGAAAAACCTCTTTATTTTAAAAAAATAAAATGGAAATTATGATTAAATACAAATTAAAACCGACAAAATTGAGACTTTTGATAACACACGACTAACTTTAGGCCTGACTCTCTAAAGTCCCTAGTGGAGTTGCCAACCTGTCGCAACCTCTTTTAGGAAGTTCCGGAATTTCCGCCCTCGTCGCGGGGACAAATCGGCCTATTCGTTAAAGGAGTGTGAAATTGAAAAAAAAAATAGAGGAAAATATGACTTAATTCCTCTAAATTAAAGGTTGAGGTATGAAAACGACCTCGAAAAAGAAATGGAGTCGCCACCAATCTTTTTTTGGCTAGGTGTGATCGACCACCTATTAAGACCGGTTTTGAGAAATATTTTAAAATTAATTAAAACATTTTAAAACCAATTTTGAAGTCTGCGCTTTGAACCAGAGAAAACAAGTGTGGGTTAAGGAGTCAGTTACTTGTGGGGAAGGATTAGCACCCCTACCATGCCCGTATAAAACGGTACCTTATTAGTCATGTGTTATCTAGAGTCTCGGTGAAAAGTTGGTTTTAGATTTGATATTTAAAAATAATTCCCATTTAAAAACAATCCTATTTTTGTTTGAAAATGATCTGGAATTTATTATTGTAAAAATTTTCTATATTCCTCGGCAAATTGGTAAAATATAGATTTTTTGTTGTTTTTAGAAAAATCTCCATTTTATCCTCTCTTTAAAAGGGTATTCCTTCATTAATATTGTTGATGAAGACTCCCCGGCTACCCGGAGGAGAATTCATGAATTATAATAAGTCGGGATATTGCCTTAGTTAATCAATTTTCAAAAAGTTGAATGATCATGAATGTACAAATTATCATTAAAACATGAATGTATAGCATGCATAATTAACATGGCTTGGCAATCAATTTATTATGACATGACAATATTTAAATGACATATCCAAAAGAATAAATGGCATGGAATATGAATAAAAAACATGGCATATGAATGACATGGTGCATGAATGAATGACATGGCATAAACTAAATGACATGATGTGTGAATGAATGATATGGCATGTGAATGACATGGCACATGAAAGTATGACATGGCATGGCATGACCTAGATGACGTGGCATGTGAATGGATGACGTGGCATGTGAATGAATGACATGGCATATGAATAAATGACATGGAATGGCCTAGATGACACGGCATGTGAATGGATGCAATGGCATAATCTAGATGCCATGACATGTGAATGAATGGCATGGCATATGAATGAATGGCATGGCATATGAAAGAATCGCATGGCATGTGAATGGATGACATGGCATTTGAAAGAATGACATGGCATGTGAATGGATGACATGGCATATGAAAGAATGACCTGGCATAATCTAGATGACATGGCATATGAATGACATGGCATGTGAAAGAATGACATGGCATAATCTAGATGACATGGCATGTGAATGAATGACATGACATGTGAATGGGTGATATGGCATATGAATGACATGGTGCATAAATGAATGACATGGCAAAATCTAATTATGGCAACATGAATATAAATGACATTAAAATATACATCGAAAAATATTACCACACTTTCCGGCAAACCTGGCAAAGCTTGGAAAATATTTTTTTCTCATGACATTTATATGATTCTGAATAAAACAAAATCAAATATCTTTCAATTTCATAAACACATGCGTTGAACAATTTCCTAACCTCCCTGGCAACCCGACAAAGTTTAGGAAGTAATTCTCGCCAAATGTTTAGGAAACCGAAACATACGTTTTATGTCAAATCAAAATTAAAAATATATATATTTAAAAATGCAATGCATGAAGATGTATTTCTTCCTTAAAGTAAGGACATCATTATACCTAAAAAGGTATCTGACTACCTTTGGAAGAGACTTAAATCGGATTTTCAAAATCGAAAGACTTTGGGCTCGGATTAAAAAAAAGTTGGAGTTTTGTGGATGAAAATGGACTCATGACCGAACCCGTCTTTAAAAAGGCTCTATTTTCCTAGTTTTGAAATCCGGGTTGACCATCCTTGACCCGACTTTTATAAAATCAAATTTTATGATTGAAATGACTTGGAAATTAACCTAAGACAGTAACTAATGTCCCAAATCAACCCCTTCCTTGTATCCTAACAAAAACAGAAAATTATTATCTCTTAAAATCAAATCTGACTCTCACTAGCAGTTTTGAAAACCTATTTTTTTTCCCTTCTAAACAATTTCAGAAAACTCTGAACAAATTAGGGTAGACCTATAACATGTTGACCTCCATGGGAAAAAATCAGCTTAATCTTTGGAGCAAGGGTACCATGACCGAATTTTTACCAAAGTTAAGACAGTGAGTTAAAACTGCTTTGTTAAAAACCATTTTTTCAACCATGATAAAAAAATCTAAAAATCATGAAACAAATATCATGGCATCCTCTAAATGACTATTGCATACAGTAAAAAAATCATTTTATTTTGACCATGGATAAGTAGTGAAAAAATAACAAATTCAAAATACCCAATCTAAAATATCAATCTCTCAACTAGTAGAGACAAGGATTTTTAGCTTGACATCATTGGTTGATCTTGGCCAAAATCCTAGTTGAAATGTCATGAAATGCATGATTTTATAGCCCACAGTCATATGAAAATAGATAAATCATGAGTGAAAAATATGAACAAAACCAAGCAAGCAAGCAATATCAAGCAAGAACAAGCACGAAAATACTAGCAAGGTTCGGCTAAGGCATGAAATATGTAAAAAATTTGACAACTTGGTTATTCGATAAAGAATGAAAAACAAAGGATAGAAATCCTTTAAAATTTATTTTTGAAAACCTTTTTATTCATCAAAAGTTTACAAATCACATGAACAATAAGAGGAGAAAAGAAATCACAACATCAAAGAAAAGCATTAAAGAAGAAGAAAGGAGATCATAGTTACTAGCTATTGCTTTCCAAATCAATATGGCCAAAATTTTATTTTCTCTTTTCTTCCTCTACTTCCTTTTCTCTCAAGAATGAAATTGCCTTAATAAAAAAATAAACCCCCTCTCTCTAATGCCTTGGCCGGCTACCTTTTTATTTGTGTAAAGAGGTTGCCTATTTTTTAAGCCTTGTCTCCTATCTCTACAAAATATCTAGGTCACTTGTCAAGATCATATGACTCACTATTAAAATATCTTCCTAGGTGGCATTTTTAATCCTACTTGGCATAATCTCATAGCCTTCACATGCTTTCACATGGCCTTTACATGGCTTTGCAGTTTGGAGGCCTCCCATTGGCTTAAAATGCCATGTAAGCAAGGTAGTGGAGAATCTTATCCTTTTAAAAATGTCATCTTGCTATTCAACCTTGACCATTTGATTCAGGATGATCACACTCCCTATTTAATCGGCAAATGACCGAAAATGGCCTAAAAATGGTCCTTTTCGGTTTCTTCGGTAAAATTGCATTTTGGCCCCCAAACTTAATTTAATTGCAAATGGACCCCAGTTTTATATTTTTCTTTCCCAATTCATCCCATCCAATATAAAACTTAGTTCTAGAGGTTTTCACATTTTTCCGAGCTCATCTTTATTTTTCCTGAATTTTTCTCTAAAGTTTCGATTTAGTGCCTCCAAAACTTTGTCTTTTTCATTTGAGCTCCGATTCCAGATTTTTCTTCTCCAGTACCTTCCAAAAAATATAAAACTCGGATCTGGAGGTTTTCATAATTTTTCGAGCTCGATTCCTATTTTTCCCGAAACTTTCTCTTGGAATTTCGGGTTAGTGCACCCGAACTTTGCCTTTTTCATTTGAGCTCCAATTTTGGATTTTTCTTCTCCAATCCCTTCCAAAAAATTTAAAACTCAGATCTGGAAGTTTTCATAATTTTATGAACTCGTTTCCTATTTTTCCCAGAATTTTCTCTTAGAATTTCGGGTTAGTGCACCCGAACTTTGCGTTTTTTCATTTGAGCTCCAATTTCGGATTTTTATTCTCCAATACCTTCCAAAAAATATAAAACTCAGATCTGGAGGTTTTCATATTTTTTGAGCTCGTTTCCTATTTTCCCAAAATTTTCTCTTGGAATTTCGAATTAGTGCACCCGAACTTTGCCTTTTTTCATTTTGAGCTCCAATTTTAGATTTTTTTTCTCCAATCCCTTCTATCTGATATAAAATTAAGATCTGGAAGTTTTCATAATTTCCAAGCTCGGATTCTATTTTTCCCGAATTTTCCGAGATTGCCCTTTAACCCCCAAAACCTCTGTTTTACTCAAAACAGGTCTGATTTTCGGATTTTCTTTTTCCCCTGCCTTTTATATATATTGAATTGTAGTTGGTCCAAAAACACCTAATTTTTACGATCGAATTCTCCTCCGATTTAGTTTTCCCCTTTTAAGCATCGGGAATTTTCTCATTTTTCCATTTTTCCTCTAACCGGCTCTTCCTTGTGATCCACTTCAAACTGGGACTTGGGATTTTTTTGTTTATTTATCCTTTATCAACTGGGGTTTCAATTGCACCGAACAGGCCATCTCTACAGTTTTTCCTAAATTTGTGAATTTCTTATTGATTAAATTCTTATTTTCCTTTTTTTATTCAAACCAATTCTTCTTTCAACTCCGCGTCAAAATTGGACCTTCCAATATCCGTAGTTACAGATCTTATTCCATTTGGGACCTCCAATTTCGTCTGATTTGATCATTTTTGCACTTTTTCCCAAATTTACCAGATTAGGTATTTCTCTACACTGAGTTTATGTAACCCATCTTTCAAACTCTATATCTTTCGTTGTAGATCTCGGATTATCAAAATTCCTTCACCATTGTTCAATTCAACTTTGAATCTTGATTTTGACTGAAGGTTGACTTTTAGTGATTGACTTTTTAGGGTTGACTTTTTTGAGTTGACTTTTTGTGTTGACCTCCGAAATAAAGTCTTGGAGACCCATCTGTGGAATGGTGGAAGTCTCTTCGCGTTATGAGAAGTTGAAAAGAGAATTTGCCTAGTTTAGGGGGCCTGGACAAAATTAGGTGTCTACAGCTACCCATCTTTGACTATTGCTGAGAATCAAGAATTAAGCAAAGATAAAATAGACAATAATTTTGTCCGGTTAGTGAAATCACATATGCAGGATAAGAAGGGGGATGTCCATTTTTTTTTTTTTGTAAATTGTACCCATCTTAAGGAAACGAGTTCGATTTGCAAGAGACAAAAATACCTCGACAGAAGTCCTGGGGCCTTACCTCATCTTGGTGCAGCTTTGACTAAAACAGTAAGATTTGTCCTTAACTTGAGTTCCCTGACTAATCAAGGCTCGACCCTTCTTCAGGAAACGAATTTGATTTGCAAGAGAAGACAATACCTAGGTGAAAGTCCCAGGGCCTTATCTTATCTTGGTGTGATTTTGTTTAAAAACAGTAAGATTTGTCCTTAAATTGAGTTCCTTGACTAATCAAGGCTCGACCCATCTTAAGGAAACGAGTTAGATTTGCAAAAAAAGAAAATACTCGGAGGTTTTGAAAAATGGATGTTTTGAAAGGTGATACCCGGAGGTTTTGAAAGAGATGCTCGGAGGTCTTGAAAAAGATATTTTGAAAGGTGATACCCGAAGGTTTTGAAAGAGATGCCTGGAGGTCTTGAAAAAGATATTTTGAAAATGGTGCCTGGAGGTCTTATTCATGATTTTGAGAATAGTGCTCGGAGGTCTTAAAAAGATGTTTTTTCTTTGAAATTGGTGCCCGGAGGTCTTATACATGAATTTTAAGAATAGTGCTAGGAGGTCTTAAAATGATGTATTTTTTTTAAAAATGGTGCCCGGGGGTCTTTGATTTTGAAGAATAGTGTTGAAAATTAACTTGAAGGATTGGAAAGAGGATGCAAATGCTTCATGATGCAGCTGCGAATATCCTTAATTGATGCAAAATGCTTCATGATTCAGATGCAGAGATTATACTAGATGCACATGCTTCATATTGCAAATGCAAATGTCTTGGATTGTTGCAAATGCTTCTTGATGCAGATGCAGATATTGAATGAGATGCAAATGTTTCATGGTGCAAATGCAAATGCTTCTTGATGCATATGCAGAGATCGACAATATGCAAATGCTTTTGAATGATACAAATGTAAAGATCAACATTAATGCAACTACTTCATGGAATGATGCAGATGCAAAGATTGATATTGTGGAAATGCTTCTGAATGATGTAAATGCAAAGATTAGCAGTGTGCAAAAATGCTTCTAAATAGTGCAAATACAAAGATCAACATTGACGCAACTACTTCATGGAATGATTTAGATGCCCCTACGAATCGTGTTCAAGTAAGTGGTCTACGGATGGTGTAATTACAGTTACCACACAATAATGAAGATGCAATGATCCTAGAAATGATGCAATTGCTTGAGATGATGCAAATGCAAATATCCATGAAGGATGTAAATGTAAGGGTAAAATGCAGATGCTCATGGAATAGTGCCAATGCAAATACCCTTGAGTGATGCAAATGTTTGTTGACACGGTGCAGATGCAAAGCTCAATAAAGAGGCAAGTGCTCATGAGTGATGCAAATGCCCCCGATCATTATTCTAGACTTTGGCTTAGCCTTTCCAATTCATTTTTCCTCTTCAAATCAGAGTATATCTTGAACACTCGTGCCCCATAAGAGATCATTCCCTTTTCGGTCTTCGGCTATCTTCTTTCCCCAATAGTTTTCAAACTCTTATCAGCAACAGCCTATTTTCCAAGTTCTATGTCTGGAAGTCAAGGTCAACCCTAGCAGTTCCATACCTTTGGGTTAGAAAAATCCTTGTCTCATGTCAACATAAAGAATGGTTATTTCAAAAATATTTTTATTTGTTTGTCCCTTTTTGAAAAAAATTGCTCATTTAATGAAAACTTTTAAGCCAAAAATATTAACCCTATAATGTGTGCTATACAAATCTCTCAAAGACTGATGATCATCGTTAGAAATTTTCTGAATGTCAATTTGGGTTTTTCAACTTGAATGGAAAGGCTCTACAATAGGATTTTGGTTGATCCAAGAAAATTTCACAACAAAAATGTATGTCCCTTCTAGGCTCACAAATGGAATAGGTTTTATAAAACACGAATTCCTTGAGAGTCAAACAAATTCAGCATTCTTTTAGTTTCCAAATCATGGCATTTTGACAAGCATCAACATTGGCTGGGATGTTCAAACTGGAAAGTTGATTTTGGAGGGAAAAAAGTCTCAGTTTTTTAAGTCAATCCTCCAAATGAGAGCTGAAAATTTGGGAGGTTCAATAATTCCTAGATGTTCCTTGATTTCTTCAAGATGACCTTCTCTTTTGTGGCATTAGCACTAATATAGATGGCATCGGAAATTCCCATTTTACTCTAGACCGCCCATTTTTGGGTTTTCGCCCTAGAGTTCCATTCTTTCCATTTTTTTTTCTTTTTTTTTTTTTTTTATTGTTCTACCATGCGCTTTAGAATTCTAAATTCTTCCAAACTGAAATGATAATTTGATGAGATGGGATAAAATCTGAGGAAAAACCCTTTAAGTTAATATTCGTGCTTGATCAAAATGGACTTTTAAAGCACGTAATGTAGGCCAAGGTTCGGGGTTCAGATAGAAAGGATAAATAGGCCCAAAATATGTGTTTGAGGGTAATCAGATCGAGGATCATTTCTTGAGGAGGATTCCCTTTGAAGTATTTGTCCATTTTGGACTTTTCTTTCCTTTTTTGACTTTTGCTTCTTTTCTTCTTTGTTCCTAGCTTTCATTTGCGTATTTTTTCACACATTTTGTGTGTGTTTTTGTCTTCTTTGCTTTTTTCTTGGCTTTCATTTTGCCATCTTTTTCTCTTTTTTTCTTTTTTTTTGTTCTTGGCTTTCATTTCTCCATCTTTTCTACATCTTCATTTCGACAGAGTGAGCCCATATTTATTTGGGAGCTCAATTTGCTTTGTATCTGTCTTCAAGTTAGGACTCATTTCTCGGTGATCTTTGAGAAGATCTTTCCTCGCATTTGCCTCCCAGTGTAGAGGGTGATCCTTGATCAGGGTTCAAAAAAGAAAGAATTCTTTCAGCTCAAAAGGGGTGACTATGGATATTTTTTTTTTTTTTTGTGAAAGGGATACGAAAAATGGCCATTTCTCATATCGAGCACAAATATTCTCATTGAAAAGCAATCCCTAAAGGGAATAGATAATAAAAATTTTATTTTGCACTTCGGAATCATCAGAATTCTCATATGCATGATATCACAAATTTTCTTCTTTTTTCTTTCTCTCTCTTTTTTTTTTTTTTTTTGTTGCATGCCACCAATGATTCATGCGTTAGTTCCATCCTTATTCACCGTATCCATCATTTCCACATATGATGCCCCAATTTGATTAACCATGAGAATGAGGAACATCGCAAGTCTAGGTCTATACTGAAAAGGCTGAGTTTCAATCTTGGGTTTGTTTGAAGTGCCAAGGAAAATATGACCCGAAAATAGGTTTTCTCTAGGACATGAGATAATTTGGTTTTTGTCATTGTGCCCCGAGGTGTCAATCACGAAGTGATGTTTGGGCAATTGGTGTTTTATGGTTATTAGAAAAGATGTGAATGGTTTTGGTACATCCTTGACACACACCAAATTACCATGATTTAGATTTTTGAAATAATGTCTCATTTGTTCGAGTTTCCAAGGAGCTCGAAAAATTTTCAAAAATTTCATTCCTTTTCTCATAGCCTAGGCTAGGATCTATATCTTCGCTTATTTTGTAGTGACAATGGTTTATGAAGTTCAATCATTCATATTCCTTGAAGCATTAGGTCTTTCAAGTGGTCTTGGTTCAAGGGATTTAGGCATAAGAAAGCACAAAAGAGGTGGGAGGGTATTGGGTCATTTCTAACAATGATCATCAATATTCTCGAGACTGTCCATTACTTCATGCGAAAATACATTTCTATTGTTCACCAAAAATTTTCTCAAAGTTTCATTTTCTGTAAATTCAAATTATTGCTAACATATGATGAACACAAAACATTTATATTCAAAATTTAGTAGATGCGACATGAGACAAGTGTTTTCATCATAAGGTATGAAACTACATGCATCAAAATGCTCCTATTGACATCCTTTAAAGGTAGTAATTCTCCTCCTATAACCCTGAAAGAAACTAATTTATGGCAAAGCGGACTTCCACTTTTCGATAAGCTCTGGAGCCAAAATGCCATCGTGGATAAGACTTTCAATCTTCTCATTCAGTTGTTTGCATTTTTCAGTTGAATGCCCGATTACCCCCATGTGATACTCACACTTGTTGTTAGGGTCATAATTCCTTGCTGATTCGGAGCTATTTTCAAAGGCACAAAAGTAAGGTACTGATCCTTTATTAGTAACAGTAGTAGGTCAGGGATTGGGATTGGAATTGGAATTTTCTCTTGGTTGTCCCGCGGTCGTCTTTTGGAAGCAGGCCTTGTTGCAGGGATTGGTATAGGATTAGGTGCTTGGAGATAGATATTTGCTAGATAAGGATAAAGGCTTGGAGAGACATTGGTAGGGTAACATGGTTGATATGAGCGGGATTGGGGATATTGGATAAAATCTCCCATAGCTTGGACACCTTTCTCTTTCTTTCTGGGTGCCCCATTTCTCTCAGTATTGGATGTTCTTTCTCCTTCTTGTTTCTCATCCTTGATAGCATTCTCAATCATCTCCCCTGATGCAAAATCTTCTTGATGCAAATACAGATATTGAATAAGTTGCAAATGCTTCATGGTGCAAATGCAAATAATAGCAATGTGCAAATGCTTCTAAATGATGCAAATGCAAAGATCAACATTGACGCAACTACTTCATGGAATGAGGCAGATGCAAATATCGACATTGTGCAAATGATTCTGAATGATGCAAAAGAAAAGATCAATAATGATGCAAATGCTTCATGAAAAGATGCAGATGCCCCTATGAATCGTGTTCATGTAAGTGGTCTATGCAATTTTCTCTTGGTTGTCCCGCAGTTGTCTTTTGGAAGCAGGCCTTGTTGTAGGGACTGGTATAGGATTAGGGCTTGGGGATAGATATATGCTAGATAAGGATAAAGGCTTGGAGAGACCTTGGTAGGGTAACATGGTTGATATGAGGGGGATTGGGGATATTGGACGAAATCTCCCATAGCTTGGACATCTTCTTCTTTCTTTCTAGGTGCCCCATTTCTCTCAGCAGTGGATGTTTTTTCTCCTTCCTGTTTCCCATCCTTGATAGCATTCTCAATCATCTCCCATGATGCAAAATCTTCTTGATGCAGATGCAGATATTGAATAAGATGCAAATGCTTCATGGTGCAAATGCAAAGATTAGCAATGTGCAAATGCTTCTAAATGATGCAAATGCAAAGATCAACATTGACGCAACTACTTCATGGAATGAGGCAGATGCAAATATTGACATTGTGCAAATGATTCTGAATGATGCAAAAGAAAATATCAATAATGATGCAAATGCTTCATGAAAAGATGCAAATGCCCCTACGAATGGTGTTCGTGTAAGTGGTCCATGAATGGTGTAACTGCAGTTACCACAGAATAGTGAAGATGCAATAATCCTAGAAAAGATGCAATTGCTTGAGATGACGCATATGCAAATATCCATGAAGGATGTAAATGTAATGGTAAAATGCAGATGCTCATGGAATAGTGCAAATGCAAATACCCATGAATGATGCAAATGCTTGTGGACACGGTGCAGATGCAAAGCTGAATAAGGAGGTAAGTGCTTATGAGTGATGCAAATGCCCCCGATTGTTTTTCTAGACTTTAGCTTAGCCTTTTCAATTCATTTTTCCTCTTCAAATCAGAGTATATCTTGAACACTCGTGCCCCATAAGAGATCATTCCCTTTCGATCTTTGGCTATCTTCTTGCCCCAACAGTTCTCAAACTCTTACGAATAAAAGCTTGTTTGCCAATTTCTATGTCTGGAAGTCAAGGTCAACCCTAGTAGTCCCATACCTTTGGGTTAGAAAAACCCTTGTCTCATGTCAACATATAAAATGGTTATTTCAAAAATATTTTTATTTGTTTTCCCCTTTTGAAAAAAAAATTGCTCATTTAATGAAAACTTCTGAGCCAAAAATATTAACCCCATAGTGTGTGATGTACAAATCTCTTGAAGACTGATGATCATCATTAGAAATTTCTCTGAATGTCAATTTGGGTTTTTCAACTTGAATTGAAAAAGTTTAGTACAACAGGATTTTGGTTAATCGAAGAAAACTTCAAAACAAAATATGTATGTCCGTTCTAGGCTCACAAATGGAACAGGTTTTATAAAACACGAATTCCTTGAGAATCAAACAAATTCGACATTCTTTTAGTTTCCAAATCATGGCGTTTTGACAAGCGTCAAGATTGGCCGGGGTTTTCAAACTGGAAAGTTAATTTTGAAGGAAAAAAGGTCTTAGTTTTTGAAGTCAATCCTCCAAATGAGAGCTGACATTTTAGGAGGTTTAGAAATTCCTAGATGTCCCTCTATTTCTTAAAGATGACCTCTTCTTTTGTTATGGCATCGGCACTGACATAGATGTCATCAAAAATTCTCATTTTACTCTAGACTGCCCATTTTTGGGTTTTCGCCCTAGAGTCCCATTCTTTCCATTTTTTTTTTCTTTTTTTTTCTTTATTGTTCTACCATGCACTTGAGAAATCTAAATTCTTCCATAGTGAAATGATAATTCGATGACATGGGACAAAAGCTGAGGAAAAACCCTTCAAGTTAAATATTCATGCTTGATCAAAATGGACTTTTCAGGCACGTAATGTAGGCCAAGGTTCGAGGTTCATAAAGAAAGGATAAATAGGCCCAAAATATGTGTTTGAGGGTAATCAGATCAAGGATCATTTTTTATTGAGGAGGATTCTCTTTGAAGCATTTGTCCTTTTTGGACTTTTCTTTCCTTTTTTGACTTTTGCTCCTTTTGTTCTTTCTTCTTAGCTTTCATTTTCCATACTTTTTCACACATTTTTTGTGTGTGTTTTTTTTTTGTCTTGGCTTTCATTTCGCCATCTTTTTCTACATTCTTCTTTTCATCAAAGTGAGCCCGTATTTGTCTGGGAGCTCAATTTGCTTTGTATCTATCTTCGAGTTAGGAATAATTTCTTAGTGATCTTTGAGAAGATCTTCCCTCGCATTTGCCGCCCAATGTAAAGGGTGATCCTTGATCAGGGTTCAAAGAAGAAAGAATTCTTTCGGCTCAAAACGGGTGACTATGGATAATTTCTTTTTTGTGAAAAAGATATGAAAGATGGCCATTTCTCATATCAAGCACAAATGTTTTCATTGGAAAACAATCCCCATGGGGAATAGATAATCAGAATTTCATTTTGCACTTTGCAATCATTCGAATTTTCATATGCATGATATTACAATGTTTTTATTTCTTTTTCGCATGCCGCTATTTGATTAACCATGAGAATTTGTATCATTACAAGGAACATCGACAGTCTAGGTCTCTATTGAAAAGGCTGAGTTTCAATCTTAGGTTTGCTTGAAGTGACAAGGAAAAATATCGACAAAAACATTTTCTCTGGGACATGGGATAATCTGGTTTAGTCATTGTGCCCTGAGGTGTCAATCACGAAGTGATGTTTGGGCAATTGGTGTTTTGATGTTTTTAGAAAAGCTGTGAATGTTTTTGGCACAACCTTGACACACATCAAATTACCATGATCTAGATTCTTAAAAGAATGTCTCATTTGTTTGAGTTTCCAAGGAGCTCGAAAAATTTTCAAAAATTTATTCCTTTGCTCATTGCCTAGACTAGGATCTACATCTTTGTTTATTTGTAGTGACAATGGTTTAAGAAGTTCAATCATTCATATTCCTTGAAGCATTAGGTCTTTCAAGTTGTCTTGGTTTAAGGGATTTAGGCATAGGAAAGCCCAAAAGAGAAGGGAGAGGGTATTGGGTAATTTCTAACAATGATCATCAATATTCTTGAAATTGTCCATTATTTGATCTTCCTTAATGCTTGTTTTTGCACATTCAAATTATTGTTAAAACACAACAAACACAAAGCATTCAAAATTTAATTAGTTCATATAGATGCCGACATCAGACAAGTGTTTTCATCATGAGGTATGAAACTACATGCATCAAAATGCTCCTATTGACATCCTTCAAAGGTAGTACTTCTCCTCCTAAAACCCTCAAAGAAACTGATTTATGGCAAAGCGGACTTCCACTGTTCGATAAGCTCTGGTGTCAAAATGCCATTGTGGACAAGACCTTCAATCCTTTCCTTCAATTGTCTGTATTTTTCAGTTGAATGCCCAATTATCCCCATGTGATACTCACACTTGCTTTTGGGGTCATAAGTCCTTGCTGATTGGTTTGGAGCTCTTTTCGAAGGCACAGGGGTAAGGTACTGATTCTTTCTTAGTAACGGCAGCAGGTCAAGGATTGGGATTGGAATTTTCTCTTGGTTGTCCCGCGGTTGTCGCAACCTAAAAAATAACAGGTCTCGTCGCGAGAATTTTATTTGTTAAGCGTGACATTGGAGAAAACAAAGGAAAAGACGACTTAATTCCTCTTGAAATAAAATGAGAGTTTGAAAACAACCTCAGAAAAAGAAATGGAGTCGCCACCAATCTTTTTTGGCTAGTGTGATCGGCTACCTATAAAAACCGATTTTGTAAAACATTTTAAAATTAATTAAAATATTTTTTAAACCAATTTCAAAGTCTACTTTTTTAAACCAAAGAAATCAATGAAAGCGGGTTCGAGAGTCGGTTACGTGCGGGGAAGGATTAGCACCCCCACAACGCCCGTATAAAACGGTACCTTATTAATCATGTGTTATCTCAAGTCTCGGTTAAAGGTTTCTATTAAATTTGGTATTTCAAATTAATTCCCAATTTAAAAAAATAACTCCATTTTAATTGAAAATAATCCGAAATTTATTAATTCAATTCCTATATTCTCCAACAAAATTGTCAAAATATAGAAATTTTTATTTATTTGGAAAACTTTTCGAATCATTCTCGTTTTTTAAAAGAAAGATATTCCTTTATTAATGATAATTGATGATATCCTCCCCAGTAGACTTGGCAGAGAACTCATGAATTATTTTAACTCGGGAATATTTTTATTTTTATTGAAAATCATTATTTTTTTTTTTAAAACATTTTAAAAAGATGAATATGGACATGTGTGACATAATAAAGATGACATAGCAAAATCTAGATGATATAATACAACCTAAATGACATGATATAATCTAAGTGACATAGTATATTCTAAATGATATAATATAATCTAAATGACATGGCAAATCTAAGTGACATGGCATATTTTAAATGACATGGCATATTCTAAATGACATAATATAATCTAAATGACATGGCAATATAATCTAAGTGACATGAAATGATATGAAACATAAAATAATATTATCATGAAATATGCATGAAAATAAATATAACAATGCATGAACATAGTAAATCCTAAATGATGTGACAAAAATAATGACTAAGCAAAAAGTATAGGATAACATAGAATATTCACAACCATATGATAAACAATATAACATAAAAAAAAAAAAAATAATATTACCATAGAAATATTCATAGCAAAAATCATGTATCATATAATATGCATGAACATGGAAAATGCAATGCAATGAAAGTGTATTTTTTCCTTTAAATAAGGGAATCCGTATACCTAAAAAGATATCCGACTACCTTTGTGATTGGTTTGAAAATTCTTGGATGAAAATAGCATTAGGCCGAAACTCCCTTTTAAAAAGGCTCTATTTTCCTAACTTTGAAAACCCGGACTTGACCACCCTTGACTCGAGCTTTATAACATCATTTTTTAGGATTAAAATGGCTTAGAAATCAACCTAGGACAGTAGCTTAAGGTTCTAAATCAGCCCTCTCTTAATGCCTTAGCCAAAACAAAAAATTATTTTCTTCTTGAAATCAAATATGACTTTTCTGTCCAGTTTTATAACGTGATTTTTAACCTATTTTTTAAATTTCAAAAAAATATGAAAAAATTATGGCAGACTTAGAACATGTGGAACTCTTTGGAAAAAAATTGGCCTAAGTTTTAGACTAAGGGTGACCTACCAGAAAAATCATGAAAGTTAGAATACTGGGTGAAAAACTGTTTAGCCAAAAAACATTTTTAAACCTTTGATTAAATCATTCAAAAATCAGAATAAAATGTTGGAGTCTCCTCTAAGGACCTATAAACAGTAGAAATTTTTTTTAGAAACTTGGACAAGGATTGCCTAATGAAAAAAAAAATCATAAAGGTAGAAATTCCAACTTGACAACTTCTTAATTTTCCACAAGCATGCTCATGTGAGCTTGGTTTTGAACCATTGATTGGCTTAAGTGAAAAATCAAGTGGTATGATATGAAATGCATGAACAAACAGCAAGTTAAATGCATGAAATGCATGATCTAAGGCCTAAATGACTTAGAAAATGCATGGCATAAAAAATAACCTAATGTCTAACATGAACTTGTGCATGGCAATAAATGCAACCTAGACCTAATATGCATGAAATTCATGGCAATGGAAATGTGACCTAGACCTAATGGACATGAAAATGCATGGCAATAACACAAACACATGGCATAGTAAACCAAATACACAATATCATGGCATAGAAATGCAAGCATGTCAACTAAACAAGATAAAAATGCACACACAAGGCAAAAAACATAGGGGTAGCCGAATGGTCCCTAATCAAGATGGTGAAATCCTAGCATGGCAAAAACACAAACACATGGCATGGTAGATATGTAAGACTTAAAAGGAAACATGTTAGACAAAACATACATGATGGAAATGCAAAGATGTAGCTAGGCAAATACACAAACACATAGATGGTTATAACACAAAGCATGAACAACTTAACATGGTGAAAACAAAAAATTAAAAATAGCAAACAGAGTAAGTATACATGAAAATGAAGGATAAAATCAGCAAAATAAGAACAAATAAGTAAAGAAGGTTAAAAATAAGCTCCATATCTTAGTTATTTTAAAAATCTAGAACATCAAAACAAGCTAGAATATCACAACCAACATGGAAAATAAACACAAGCCATGCACTCCAAGGGTAGCATTCGGCCAACTCAAAAGATTAGTGAAAAATTTTGTTTTTGATTTTTTCTTGAAAACATAAGATAGGAGCATTCAAAGAAAGTTTAAAAACCTTTATTTCATAACCAAAAACAACAAGAAATCACAAAATCTCAAGGAAAATCAGCAAATTAAGCATGGAAAAAGAAAGAAAATACAAGAGTTAGGTGCCAAAAGACTATCTTCCAAAGCTATCTTTCAAGCTTTTTCTTCTCTTCTCAATTTTCTTTGCTTTTCAACACTTAGCTATTTGCTCTCCAAATGAAAAATATCAGCCAAAAGAACCCCCCAGCAAAATGAAAATCCCCTTTCCTATATGGTAGCCGAATGGTCACTAAATGGTGTAGCATGTTGTCATTTTTTTCCTAGCTAATTTGATCCAAAGGCCACTAATCAAAGATGCTAAAATTGTGAAATTACCCCTCTTAGATTAAGTGATCAGCCTCTAACAAAATACAGTTGTTGAAAAATATGTAACCATAATGTTGACATCCTTCCTCTTCATTCACCTGACCATGTGGCAAAATCACAAAGGCTTGATCAAAAAAATAACCACCTTACTATCCAATTTTGGCCTTTGGATGAAAGCACTCAGAAAAATTCATTCTCCTCATGGGCTGGCCGAATGGCCCTTCAAATTCCGGCCCCTTCCTTATTTTTTTAAAATGCAAAAAAGGCCCTCTTCGTTTTCTTCAGTAAAATTACACTTTAACCCCCCAAACTTTATTAAATAGCAAACGGACTTCAAATCTGAATTTTCATTTTCCAATACTTCCTAACTATATAAAATTGAGTTCTGAAAGTTTTCTTAATTTTTGGAGCCCATTTGGTATTTTACCCGGATTTATTTCCAAAATTGCCCTTAGTGCACCCGAACTTTTGCCTTTTTTCAAACGAGCTCAGATTCTGCATTTTTCTTTGCCAATCTCTTCCAAATAATATAAAATTAAGATCTGGAAGTTTTCATAATTTTTCGAGCTCATTTGCTATTTTTATCGGATTTATCTTCTGGAATTTCAACTTAGTGGGCCCGAAATTTTCCATTTCTCAAAAAAGCTCTGATTTTGGATTTTTCTTCGCCAATATCTTCCAAATAATAAAATATTGAGATCTGGAAGTTTTCATAATTTTCCGAGCTCATTTGCTATTTTCCCCAAATTTAGGTTTTGGAATTTCAACTTAGTGGGCCCAAAATTTGGCATTTCTCAAACGAGCTCCGATTCTAGATTTTTCTTTGCCAATATCTTCCAAATAATATAATATTGAGATCTTGAAGTTTTCATATTTTTCTGAGCTCTTTTGCTATTTTTCTCGGATTTATCTTCTGGAATTTCAGCTTAGTGGGCTCGAAATTTGCCATTTCTCAAACGAGCTCCGATTCCTGATTTTTATTTGCCAATCTCTTCCAAATAATATAAGATTGATATCTGGAAATTTTGGTAATTTTTCAAGCTCATTTGCTATTTTCTCGGATTTATCTTCTGGAATTTCAACTTAGTAGGCCCGAAATTTGCCATTTCTCAAACGAGCTTCGATTCTGGATTTTTCTTTTTCCAAGCCTTTGTTATATATTGAATAGGAGTTGGTCCAAAAATGCCCAATTTTTACGATCAAATTCCCCTCTGATTTGATTTTTCCTTTTTCCAATATCGAAAATTTCCTCGTTTCTCCGTTTTTCCTCCAACCGACTCTTTTCTCGGAATTACTTCAAACTGAGCCTTAGATTATCTTTTTTTACCCACTCTTCATCAATTAGGGGCTTTAATTTTACCGAATCGGGCCATTTTTGCAATTTTATCCCCAATTTCGCCAAAATTCACCAAAAACTCTAATTTTCGATTTTCTTCCAAATTGACCATTCCTTTGGTTTTGCTTCCAAATAGCCTTTCCAATACCCGTAGTCATTGATTATATTCCATTCAAAAACTCGAATTTTGACCAATTTGATCGTTTAAGCATTTTTCCCCAAATTTACCAAATTAAGGTTTCCTTTTCACTAATCTCCATAACCCATCTTCCGAACTCCATATCTTTCATTGTAGACCTTGGATTATCAGAATTCTTTCACCATTGTTCAATTAAACTTTGAATCTTGATTTTGAATGAGGGTTGACTTTTCAATGGTTGACTTTTTGGGGTTGACTTTTTTGAGGTTGACTTTTTCCAAATTGGCTTTTCGTGCTTGACCTCTTAAACAAAGTCTCAAAATACCACTTGCCGGATGAGAAGAGATTTTTTGCATTCTAAAACATCATAAAGAGGAAATTTTACCTGATTTAGGGGTCCGGACAATATTAGGTGTCTACAGCTGCCCCTCTTTGGCTATTGCTGAGAATCAGGAATCAGGCAAAGATAAACAAACACTAATTTTGGCCAGTTAGTGAAATCACATGTGAAGCAAAGGAAAGGGAGTTTTTATCATTTTTTTCATTTTTTTAAAGCTGTAAATAGAAGATTTTGTCCTTAAATTGAGTTCCCTGACTAATCAAGGCTCGACACGTCTTAAGGAAACGAGTTCGATTGGCAAGAGAAGAAAATACCTTGACGATAGTCTCGGGGTCTTATCCTGTCTTGTGCTCAGCTGTGTTTAAAATTCTGGGCATCTTTTCCAGAAGCTTCGACTTGACGGTGGTCTCGGGGCTCGACTCATTTGAGAAGCAGAACGAGTTCGATTTGCAAAGTGATGACTTAGGCGGAACCGATCTAAAATGCCAACTTCACTAGGCTTACTTCCCTTTGTGCCAACTACATCAGGCTTAATCTCATCTAACATGCCAACTTCACTAGGCTTAAACCATAATTGCCAGCTTACATTGGGCTTAATCATATCTAACATGCCAACTTCACTGGGCGTAAACCATAACCGCCAGCTTACATTGGGCTTAATCATATCTAACGTGCCAACTTCACTGGGTTTAAACCATAACCTCCAGCTATATTGGAATTAGTCACATCTAACGTGCCAACTTCACTGGGCTTAAATCATAACTACCAGCTATGTTAGGTTCAATCACATCTAACGTGCCAACTTCACTTGTCTTACTTCCTTTTGTGCCAACTATATTGGGCTTAATCACATCTAACATGCCAACTTCACTAGGCTTACTTCCTTCTGTGCCAGCTATATTGGGCTTAATCACATTTAACGTGCCAACTTCACTGGGCTTACTTCCTTTTGTGCCAGTTATATTGGGCTTAATCACATCTAACGTGCCAACTTCATCGGGTTTACTTCCTTCTGTGACAGCCATATTGGGCTTAATTACATCTAACGTGCCAACTTCACCGGTCTTCCTTCTATGCCAACTATATTGGGCTTAATCACATCTAACGTGCCAACTTCACCGGGCTTACTTCCTTCTGTGCCAACTATATTGGGCTTAATCACATCTAACGTGCCAACTTCACTGGGCTTAAATCATATCTAACGTGCCAACTTCACTGGGCTTAATCATTTTTGTGCCAGCTTCATCGGGCTTAACCAAATTTAAAATGCCAACTTCACTGGGCTTAAATCACTTTTATGCCAGCTTCCATTGGGCTTAACCAAATTTAAAATGCCAACTTTACTGGGCTTAATCATTTTTGTGCCAGCTTCATCGGGCTTAACCAGATTTAAAATGCCAACTTTACTGGGCTTAAATCACTTTTATGCCAGCTTCCATTGGGCTTAACCAAATTTTAAAATGCCAACTTTACTAGGCTTAAATCACTTTTATACCAGCTTCCATTAGGCTTAACCAAATTTTAAAATGCCAACTTCACTCGCATTAAATTATTTTTATGCTAGCTTCCATTGGGCTTAACCAAATTTTAAAATGCCAACTTCATTGGGCTTAAATCACTTTTATGCCAGCTTCCATTGGGCTTAACCAAATTTTAAAATGCCATCTTCACTGGGCTTAAATCATTTTTATGCCAACTTGCATTGGGCTTAAACAAATTTAAAATGCCAACTTTACTGGGCTTAAATCACTTTTATGCCAGCTTCCATTGGGCTTAAACAAATCTTTCTTTTGAGAAACTCCTCTTTCGAGGCTTTACATCTTTAAAAATACCTCATCTAAAATCATTTTCATTTTTCGACAATTTTCATCATCTTGGGATTTTCCAACATTTTCTTGATTTCGTTGTCCCAAAATATCTCAATACTCACATATTTTCTTTTCAGACAAACTTTTGTTTTTCTTCTTTTCTTCAACAGATTCTTTCCTCTAAATCTAAAGAAAGTCCTTCCCTTTTTAGGAAACCTATATTCTTTTCCTTTGTGTCTTTTCAATGCTTAACGAATGTAATGATCAAATTTATGCATGCAAAAAAACCAATGTAACTTGCGAAGATGCAGATGCACATGTTCATTACATGATACATGAATGCTCATGTCACCATTTCACATTAAGAGAATGTTAAGAGGGTTGATCATCTCCCTTTTTCCTCGTGTCCTGACGAGGTTTCCTGCTGTAGGGAGTGAATCCTGCCACTTGTCTATATTTTCCAATTCATCTTGTTGGAAGAAATCGCATGGTTTCGTATTCCCAATTTGTCCTTGCCCCAGCAGATTCTTTCTTTTCAGTTATCTGGTCAAAACCAAAACACAGAGTCAAACTTCATTCAAACTCAAAATTTCATGCCCCTGAACAAAATGAACTTTTTTCTAGAGCATATCGATATCTCAATTTTATTTTGTTCTTTCTAAGTCATGTCAATTTTATTTCTTCCAAAATAGGTGAAATTGGAGTCTTTCAGAAATCGGTGATCACCAATAGAGATATTTTTAAGCGAGATGGGAAATCAGTCTCACTTTTTCGAGTGATTTGAATGATTTAATGCAATAAGATCAATGGGCTGATGCAATAAGGTCTGGATTTGTCTAGGAAAGTTTTTCATCTTGACAAAGAGGAGAAGGTGAATGTCCTTTTGTCTCGGCTTATAAGTAAGTTTTTTAAAAACATGAATTCCTTGAAACCAAATTTTTTTTTTTTTAAGAAAGTTTTAATTAAATCTCATCAATCGTCCAATCTCTAAACATGGCATTTTGATAAGTGTTAACCTTAGCCATGATAGGTTCAATGTTGGAAGGAAAAGGGTTTAACTTTCAAAATAAATTCTAAAGAAAAGGCTGTCTTTTTGGTATGTCTAAAAGTTCCTTGATGCTCCTTGTATTCCTCAAACTGATGGCTTCGGCAATACCAATGTGTGGCATTAGTATTTCTTTTTGTTCTGCTCTAAACTACCCGTTTTTGGGTTTTCACCCTAGAGCTTCATTGTTTCTCTTTTTTTATTGTTCCACCATGCATCTGAGATTTCTAAATTCTTCCACAATGAAATAATAATTCGATGAGATGAGATAAGATAAGATAAAATCTAAGGAAAACTCTTTAAGTCAAATATCCACACTTGATCAAAATGGACTTTTAAAGCACGTAATGTAGGCCAAGGCTCGGGGTTCAGAAAGAAAGGATAAGTAGGCTCAAAATATGTGTTTGAGGGTAATCAGATCAAGGATCATTTCCTGAAGAAGATTCCCTTTGAAACATTTGTCTCTTCTAGATTTCTCTTTCCTTCTTTTGAGTTTTTCTTCTTTGTTCTTGGCTTTCAATTTACCATCTCTTTCACACATATTTTATTTTATGTGTCGTTCTTGGCTTTCAATTCGCCATTTTTTCTCTTTTTTCTTTTCCCTTATTTTCTTGTATCTCCATTTTGACAGGTGAGCCCATACTTGTTTGGGGGCTCAATTTGCTTTGTTTCTGTCCCTAGTCGGGACTTATTTCACTATGATTTTTGAGAAAATCCTTCCTCGTATTTGCCCCCAGTATGGAGAGTGATCCTTGATCAGGGTTTAAAGAAAAAGAATTCCTTAAGCTCAAAAGGGGTGACTATGGGTAATTTCTCTTTGTGAAAAGGATATGAAAGATGGTCATTTCTCATATCAAGTATGAATATTCTCCTTGAAAAACAATCTTCAAGGGGAATAGATAATCATAATTTCATTTTGCATTTGGAATCATCCGAATTCTCACATTCATGATGTCACAATATTTTTTCTTTTTTTTTTTTCTCTTGTTTTTCCTTTTTGCTGCATGCCCAAAAAAATTCATGTGTGATTCGTTTTCAGCCACAAATGATATCTTATTTTGATTTGCCATTGAAGTGAAGGTCTTTCGGTTTGCGAGAAACCTGCTGTGAAGGAATATCTTAGATTTTATCTTTGAGCTTCTCGCTAAATAAACTTGTTTGGCTTTCAATTTCTTCAAAGTGTTTCCAACACATGGTGAAAGAAAAAGAAAGGTGTTTTGGTTCATCCTTTGGTTCATGTGCTCATAAATCAAGGTCTGGCAAAAAGGCCTAGAGATTTGGCATTTGAATTCTTTCAAAGGGATTCGAAGGTTTTGAATCTTTGAGTTTTTGCTATGATTTGTAACATGGCATAACTTTAACACTTATCAAACTACCTAATCTAGATATTTTGGAAGATTGTCATGTTTGCTTGCCTTTCAAGAAATCCACGAAAGAATTTTTCAAATTTTCATTACTTATGGCCTCAATAAAGGTTATTCTTTGTGGCTTTTGAGTGGTATTTATTCAACCAGTCTATGATCTAGGTACGTGTAGAGACAAAGTGTTTCCTAGGAATCCATCCCCCATGATGATCACCCATTCTTTCAAAACTCATTTCACTTATTCAAAGGAGTATCCTTTTATTTTCAAAATGGAAAAAATATCTGTATGGACTTTTATTTTCAACCTTTTTTTTTCTTTCACAAATCATATAAACAAGACTTAAGAAGAATATTCAAAACTTCAAATGAGATATGATGTATGATGCTTGGAATTTAAAGTTCATTCATTTCAAATTGATTGAAAGTAAGTACAAAACTTAAAACAAGGTTAAGGATTTCCCCTGATTATCATGCTACCCTAAGAACAAATGATCCTTAGCCCCGTCGTCCTTGATAAGTATCTATGATCTCTTTAAACTTTGTCGGGTTTACATCAATTAAGGCCCGAACTTTGCCCTTGAATGCAGTACAGTTCTTCGTGGAATGCCCTTTAACCACGCTATGGTACTCGTATGTGGCATTAGGATCATACCATTTCGGGTAAGGAGATTTCCTGGGCTTTGCAAGTACAACGGAGATCATTTGGCTTTGGACAAGCAATGGAAAAAGTTTTGTGTAGGTCATCGAAATTGAATGATACACCTTTGCCTTCTTTCTCTTAATGCTCTGAGAACAGACTAAATTAAACTCCGAATCATTTGGCATGACGAAACTCTGAGGTGATGTGAAAGGCTCTGGAGCATGATGATAACCGTGCTGAATCCAATGGTCGACATAGGGTCAGGGATGTAAATAACCACCAAAAGGATCATCTTGCATTGCATTGAACCCTCTTTTGTTTCTGCCTTCAACATTTACGACTTGAACGTGCCTCTTAGCAACATCATCTTTATTCCCGAGAGGAATTCCGGCATTAGTATCCACAATTTTCCCTTTTTTATACCATCCCCAATCCTACCCACTGCAAACAATATGTCCACAAATTTTGAAAAGACATTGCCGATCAACTTGTCATAATATGGATGTGGGAGGGTATCCACAAACAAAGCATTCATTTATCTATCAGTAAAAGGTGGTTGGACTTCCATCTGTGAGCATATTCTTTGTAGTTCTTATTGGGCTTCTTTTTCATGTTCTGGAGTGTCAATCGATCTAAAGCCATTTCCAACATGTGCTTGTATTATTTCAGGAATGCCTGGACTAAGTCTCTCCATGTATGCACTTGGTCTTTTTTCAACTGATAATACCAATTAGATGCTCCTCCTGTCAGGCTGTATTGAAAAACATGGATAAGCAATTTCTCATCATGCGCTTGCCCCACCATCCTATTACAATATGTAGACAAGTGTGTTTTGGGGCTTTTAAGTCCATCATACTTTTCGAATTTCGGAACCTTGAATTTTGGCTGGATGACCAGATCAGGGATAAAAAAAAACTCTCTTACACTTACTTTATCTCCACCTTCAACAGCTCGAATCCTTTCCTCCAATAGCTGATATTTCCTTTGGGAATTTGACGACTCAGCCCCATTCGATTCAACCATTTTCAACTTTTCATGTTCAAATGGATCATCTAAGTTCAGGATGTTGCTGGGATTAATTGTATTCTTGCCATCCAAATGACCTCAATCTGACCCTTTTGTGCCTCTAACCCTTCTCTGGCAGCCAAGTTTTCAGTGTATCCCTTTTCCTTTGACTACGGCAAATACCGGCTCCATCAATTTAGTCCTCTGATCTGTCGATTTTGCTTGAGATTTTGCCAACTATTCTCGTGATTCTTCCTGTGCCCTTTCTAATCTTTCCATTCGGGTAGCTTGTTCATTCTCCATAGCTCTAGCTTGTATTAAAAACGTACTCAGTGCTTCTTATACCTCTGATTTGAAATGGAAATTCTTTCAAAGGCTCTTAAAGCCAATCCAACTTCCATTTTATCCCTCCAAATATGTGTCGTGATGAATGAGCCATGAATGCAACTCGATGCCCGTGAAGCATAAAAAATGTGATATATGGATATGTACAGTGAAAACATGCTGACCATGTATGTAATAAATGCAATCATGATGCCGACATGATGCAAACAAAAAATAAACAAATCAACGCACGAATATATGCCATGAATGACTATGTATGTTCCAGATGCATTTTCCAATGAATGACCCTATGAATGCAACACGATATCAATATGATGCATGTAAAGAATAGACAAATTAATTTATGAACATATATAGAGAAATCATGCTGACTATGTATGACATGAATGCAACCTGATGCCACCAAGATGCATGTATGAATGAAATTTATGGTATGACAAATAATTGATTGGATTCCAAAATGCAAAGGGGAAGATATCATGGAGGAAATAAGAATCGAAAGAACTTAATTAACAACATCTCATAAATTTGAAGCATAACCAATTTATTCCCATATCAATCAATGTTCACAAGGTATAAACCACGTTTAAAAAATCTGAGCAGTGATTAGAACTGTCTTTACAAGCACTTTATTTTTCCTAGCATCCTAAGGCTATAAGACCAGGTTACTGAAAAAGCGAAATCCTACTATATCATATTAGATTGAAGTCCTACATCATTGCCGTAAATCTCCCAATCCTAATTACCCTTTCCCATTCCTCTATCAATCAGTTTCGTTGGATCCAACCATTTGGCATCTATAAGAGATTGTACTTTGTTCTTGAATGCAATACAGTGCTCAATGCTATGCCCAACAGTTCCACAATGATAATCACATCTTGCATTCGGGTTATACCACTTAGGATATGGTGGTGATAGGGGTTTTAACAGCACATAGGCAACCAAGTGATTTCGAATCAACATAGGGAAAGCTCTTCGTAGCTGATTGGAATGGGATCAAAATGCCTTTGGGTCTTAATCTTGGGTTGTTTCTCAGCCACACACGGCCTAGGAGTTGGGTCCTTTAATGGTGGCATTAAGGCTCGAACCGAAGTGTTTACATGGGGAGATGGTGGAATAACAAGGCAACAGTATGGATTTGGACAAGGGACCATTGGAGGTTGTGCACAGTTCGAGGTTCGTATCCCGGATGCTTGGTAAGGTGATTGACGAGGGAAGAAATACGAACTATCAATTGGTGGTGATGGAGTGGGACCCGGGGATCTCGTATTGGTCATCCCAGTGGATAATTGGACCATAGTAGGGTGGGGATACTGGTTTGGACCTAGAACAGTTTGCAAGTATGGTACAGGATTCGAGGTTTCTGTCTTTGGTATCAGGCTCTTTGGTTTAATCATTTTCACGATTTTGTCCACAATTTCATCAGGGTTACAACCTTTGTGGCATTGACAAGCGCAGGATCCAGCAAGGATTGTATGTTCTGGACCTAATGGTTTTGGTTGATCCAAAAGTGATGAAGAACCCTGAAAAAATTCCCTCTTACTCTTACCCATATCCTTAACCATTTTCATCGATTTGACAAGCTATTTTTTCATCTCCCGGATTTCACGTCCAAATTCCTCTTGATTGCGTTCCAAAGCACCCAATCGTTCCTCCAATTCATTCCTCATATCTGAACCCCTTTCAATGCAGATGAAATTGACATTATTATCATGAGATCAAGAATACAATTATGAATGTGCATGCTCTATTCTTATATGCATGAATATAATGATGCATGAGATGTACAAAATGCGAAGATGCTTGAGAAAATGAATTCTCATATTTACAAATTTTCAAATAATATGAATGTTATGCAAAAATGCCATTGAAAAGATCAAGGAAAAGAATATCCTAATATCACTTTTTATTTTATTTTTTCTTCTTTCTACTTTCCTTGAATTTTCTTGACAACTATTTTTTTGACATTTTTATTTTCTCATTTTTTTCAAAAGTCTAAAACTAAAAGGAGATTTTTATTATTTTTACCTCACTACTACACTACAAAAGAACTTTTTCAACATTTTCTTCTCATTTTTTTATTTTCATTTTTTCACTTTTCAAAGAGGAAATATTTTTCTATTATATTTTCTCCTTTTTCAAATTCCTATAAAGAATTTTTTTTTTAAACAACCCAAAGATACTACTTTCCGGCATTATTACATAGAAAAAACAGTAAAGCAATAAAAGAGCAGAATAATCAATGCAAAGTAAGGAAATTAATGAATGCCCTAATAATATCAACTTCTTTAGGCACCGATTAATGAATGCCCCAATAATACCAATTTCTTTAGGCATCACGGTGCCTTTTGGGGCGGGGTATTAAACTTATTACAGGCGATATACGTTCATCGTTGCCTGACCTACAATGCTTATTCAGAATGTAGAAATAAAATAGCAAATGATCGAAAACATTCTTCCATGTGTTCCTAACTTCGGTGCATCTAACCAAAATCTAGCATGGCTTCCTCTAGGTTCACTATATGAGGGTAAATCGATTCTAATGGCCCCGAATTGTTACTCACTGTCGCCGGTGAAGGCTAGTAAGGCACCCCGATAAAAACGGGTTCAATTCGTTAGAGTATATTTTCCTAAGCCCATGCGGAGGATCATCACGAAGGCTTTAGGTACTTTATACTCCGTAAGTGTTTCACTAGCCCATGCGGAGGATCATCACGAAGGCATAGTTAAATTACTCCTACTTAAAAGGACGGAGAGTTCATGTTATGCAAATGCAAGTGCAGTGTTTGTGGTGGAACAAAACAAACCTTTCACCACCTATTCTATACCCCTTATTCTAAATGCCTCAACATTTTATTAAAAGAACATTCAAGAATATTGTAACGCATTAACCAACATGCAATTGTAATATACAACACTAAATAACTAGAGAACAATAATAAAATGCATGGACATGAGTATGGACATATTAAAAATATTTTATTATTTTCAAAATTCTCCTTATTATTGAAAAATGTAGGAATTAAAAATAAATACCAAATTGAAACCAACAAAATCAAGACTTCGATAACACACGACTAATTCTAGGCCTGACTCTCTAAATGTCCCCAGTGGAGTAGCCAAGCTGTCGCAACCTAAAAATAACAAGTCTTGTCGCGAGACTTTTACACGTTAAGCGTTACATTGGGGAAAACAGAGGAAAAGACGATTTATTTCCTCTTGAAATAAAATGAGAGTTTGAAAATGACCTCGGAAAAAGAAATGGAGTCGCCACCAATCTTTTTGGCTAGTTGTGATCGGCCGCCTATTAAAACTGATTTTGTAAAACATTTTAAAATTAATTAAAATATTTTTTAAAACCAAATTCAAAGTCTGCATTTTTAAACCAGAGAAATCAATGAAAGCGGGTTCGGGAGTCGGTTACGTGCAGGGAAGGATTAGCACCCCCACAACGCCCGTATAAAACGGTACCTTATTAATCATGTGTTATCTCAAGTTTTGGTTAAAGGTTGGTTTTAAATTTGGTATTTCAAATTAATTCCCAATTCAAAGAAAAATAACTCCATTTTAATTTAAAATAATCCGGAATTTATTAATTCAAAATTTTCCTATATTCCTCGACAAAATCGGTAAAATATAGAAATTTTTATTTATTTTGAAAACTTTCCGAATCATTCTTGTTTTTTCAAAGAAAGAAATTTCTTTACTAATGATAATTGATGATATCCTCCCCAGCAGACCAAACAAAGAACTCATGAATTATTTTAACTCGGGAATATCTTTATTTTTATTGAAAATCATTATTTTTTTTTAAAACATTTTGAAAAGATGAATATGAACATGTGTGACATAATAAAGATGACATAGCAAAATCTAGATGATATAATACAACCTAAATGACATGATATAATCTAAGTGACATAGTATATTCTAAATGATATAATATAATCGAAATGACATGGCAAATCTAAGTGACATGGCATATTTTAAATGACATGGCATACATTAAATGACATAATATAATCTAAATGACGTGGCAATATAATCTAAGTGACATGAAATGATATGAAACATAAAATAATATTATCATGAAATATGCATGAAAATAAAAATAACAATGCATGAACATAGTAAATCCTAAATGATGTGAAAAAAATAAATGACTAAGAAAAAAGTATAGGATAACATAGAATATTCACAACCATATGATAAACAATATAACACCATAAAATATAAATCAAAATAATAACATTACCATAGAAATATTCGTAGCAAAAATCATGTATCATATAATATGCGTGAACATGGAAAATGCAATGCAATGAAAGTGTATTTTTTTCCTTTAAATAAGGGAATCCGTATACCTAAAAAGATATTCGACTACCTTAGAAAAAGATATCAAATTAAATTTTCTACAATCAAAAATAATTTGTGATTTGTTTGAAAACAATTTTTAAAATTCTTGGATGAAAATAGCATTAGGCCAAAATTCCCTTTTAAAAAGGCTCTATTTTCCTAACTTTGAAAACCCAGACTTGATCATCCTTGACCCGAGCTTTATAAAATCATTTTTTAGGATTAAAATGGCTTAGAAATCAACCTAGGACAGTAGCTTAAGGTTCTAAATCAGCCCGCTCTTAATGCCTTAGCCAAAACAAAAAATTATTTTCTTCTTGAAATCAAATCTGACTTTTCTGTCCAGTTTTAAAACATGATTTTTTAACCTATTTTTAAAATTTCAAAAAAATCTGAAACAATTATGGAAGACTCAAAACATGTCAAACTCTATAGGAAAAAATTGGTCTAATTTTTAGACTAAGGATGACCTACCAGAAAAATCACAAAAGTCAAAACACTGGGTGAAAAATTGTTTAGCCAAAAAAACATTTTTAAACCTTTGATAAAATCATTCAAAAATTAGAATAAAAATATTGGAGACTCCTCTAAAGACCTACAAACAGTAGCAAAAAATTTTGAAATTTGGACAAGGATTGCCTACTGGAAAAAAGAAATCATAAAGGTAGAAATTCCAACCTCACAACTTCTTAATTTTCCACAAGCATGCTCATGTGAGCTTGGCTTTGAACCATTGATTGGCTTAAGTCAAAAATCAAGTGGTATGATATGAAATGCATGAACAAACAGCAAGTTAAATGCATGAAATGCATGATCTATAGCCTAAATGACATAGAAAATGCATGGCATAAAAAATAACCTAATGCCTAACATGAACTTGTGCATGGCAATAAATGCAACCTAGACCTAATATGCATGAAATGCATGGCAATGCAAATGTGACATAGACCTAATGGACATGAAAGTGCATGGAAATAACACAAACACATGGCATAGTAAATCAAATACACAATATCATGGCATAAAAATGCAAGCATGTCAACTAAACAAGATGAAAATGCCCATACAAGGCAAAAAACATAGGGGTAGCCGATTGGTCCCTAATCAAGATGGTGAAATCCTAGCATGGCAAAAACACAAACACATGGCATGGTAGATATGTAAGACTTAAAAGGAAACATGTTAGTCCAAACAAAAATGATGCAAATGCAAAGATGTAGCTAGGCAAATACACAAACACATAGCATGGTTATAACACAAAGCATGAACAACTTAACATGGTGAAAACAAAAAATTAAAGTTAGCAAACAAAGTAAGTATACATGAAAATGAAGGATAAAATCAGCAAAATAGGAACAAATAAGTAAAGAAGGTTAAAAATAAGCTCTATATATTAGTTATTTTAAAAATCTAGAACATCAAAACAAGCTAGAATATCACAACCAACATGGAAAATAAACACAAGCCATGCACTCCAAGGGTAGTATTTGGCCAACTCAAAAAATTAGTGAAAAATTTTGTTTTTGATTTTTTCTTGAAAACATAAGATAGGAGCATTCAAAGGAAGTTTAAAAACCTTTATTTCATAACCAAAAGCAACAAAAAATTACAAAATCTCAAGGAAAATCAGCAAATTAAGCATGGAAAAAGAAAGAAAATACAAGAGTTAGGTGCCAAAAAGCTACCTTCCAAAGCTATCTTTCAAGCTTTTTCTTCTCTTCTCAATTTTCTTTGCTTTTCAACACTTAGCTATTTTCTCTCCAAATGAAAAATATCAGCCAAAAGAATCCCCCAGCAAAATGAAAAATCCCTCTGCTATATGGTAGCCGAATGGTCACTAAATGGTGTAGGATGTTGTCATTTTTTTTCCTAGCTAATTTGATCAAAAGGCCACTAATCAAAGATGCTAAAATTGTGAAATTACCACCCTTAGATTAAGTGATGAGCCCCTAACAAATACAGTTGTTCAACAATATGTAACCATAATGTTGACATCCTTCCTCTTCATTCATTTGACCATGTGGCAAAATTACAAAGGCTCGATCAAAAAAATAACCACCTTACTATCCAATTTTGGCCTTTGGATGAAAGCACTCAGCAAAATTCATTCTCCTCATGGGCTGGCCAAATGGCCCTTCAAATTCCAGCCCCTTCCCTATTTTTTTAAAATGCAAAAAAGCCCTCTTCGGTTTCTTCGGTAAAATTGCAATTTAGCCCCCCCAAACTTGATTAAATAGCAAACGGACTCCAAATCTGAATTTTATTTTTCCAATACTTCGTAACTAATATAAAATTGAGTTCTGGAAGTTTTCATAATTTTTTGAGCCCATTTTCTATATTTCCTAGATTTATTTCCAAAGTTGCCCTTAGTGCACCTGAACTTTTGCCATTTTTCAAACGAGCTCTGATTCTGGATTTTTCTTTGCCAATCTCTTCCAAATAATATCAAATTAAGATCTGAAAGTTTTCATAATTTTTTGAGCTCATTTTCTATTTTTTCGGATTTATCTTTTGGAATTTCAGCTTAGTGGGCCTAATATTTGCCATTTCTCAAACGAGCTTTGGTTCTGGATTTTTCTTCGCCAATCTCTTCCAAACAATATAAGATTGAGATTTGGAAATTTTGGTAATTTTTTGAGCTCATTTGCTATTTTTCCCAGATTTATCTTCTGGAATTTTAGCTTAGTGGGCCCGAAATTTGCCATTTCTCAAACGAGCTTCGATTTTGGATTTTTCTTTTTCCAGGCCTTTGTTATATATTGATTTGGAGTTGGTCCGAAAATGCCTAATTTTTACTATCAAATTCCATTCCAATTTGATTTTCTCTTTTTCCAATATCAGGAATTTCCTCATTTCTCCGTTTTTCCTCCAACGGCCTCTTTTCTCGGAATTACTTCAAAATGAGCCTTGGGCTATCTTTGTTTACCCACTCTTCATCAATTAGGGGCTTTAGTTTTACTGAATCGGGCCATTTTTGCAATTTTTCCCAATTTTGCCAAAATTCACCAAAAACCCTAATTTTCGATTTTCTTCCAAATTGACCCTTCCTTTGGTTTTTCTACCAAATAGCCTTTCCATTACCCATACTCATTGATTATATTCCATTAAGAAAGTCCAATTTTGACCAATTTGATCGTTTATGCACTTTTCCCCAAATTTATCAAATTAGGTTTTCCTTTCCACTGAATCTCCATAACCCATCTTTCGAACTCCATATCTTTCACCATTGTTCAAATAAACTTTGAATCTTGATTTTGAATAAGGGTTGATTTTTTAGTGGTTGACTTTTCGAGGTTGACTTTTTCCAAATTGGATTTTAGTGCTTGACCTCTTAAACAAAGTCTCAAAATACCACCTGCAGGATGAGAAAAGCTTTTCTGCAGTCTAAAACATAACAAGGAGCGAATTTTATTTGATTTAGGGGTCCGGACAAAATTAGGTGTCTATAGCGGTCGTTTTTTGGAAGCAGGCCCTATTGCAGGGACTGGTATAAGATTAGGTGATTGGGGATGGATATTTGGTAGGTAAGGATAAAGGATTGGAGATACCTTGGTAGGGTAACATGATTGATATGAGGGGGATTGGGGATATGGGACAAAATCTCCCTTAGCTTGGACATCTTCCTCTTTCTTTTTGGATGCCCCATTTCTCTCGGCATTGGATGTTCTTTCTCCTTCAAGTTTTTCATCCTTGATAGCATTCTAAATCATCTCCCTTGAGATTACCATATCCGCAAAATTCTTCGTAGTATTGCCGAGGAGTCTATCGTAGTACGGGGCCCGTAGTGTATTCACAAAAAGAACGGTGATTTCCTTTTGTGTCAAAGGCGGTTGTACTTGGGCGGCCATATCCATCCACCACTGAGCATATTCTTTGAAGCTCTCAGTAGCCCTTTTTTCCATATTTTGCAAGGTGAGACGATCAGGTGCCATATCGGTTACATGTTTGTATTGGCTTAAAAATGCATTAGCCAAATCAATCCAAGAGCGAATCCGATCCTTACTCAACTGACTATACCACCTAATTGCGGACCCGCTGATGCTATCCTGGAAGCAGTGGATCAAAAGCTTATCATTATCTGTATGGCCCATCATCTTTCATCAGAACACAGTGATGTGGGCTGACGGATCGATTGTCCCATCATATTTCTCAAAGTTGGGAACCTTGAATTTAGAGGGAATGACTAAATCGGGGACAAAGCAATGTTCATTCGCATCTACACTCCCAAATATATATGTGCTTTCTAATGCCCAGAGCCTTTCATTTAACAGCTGATATTTCCCCTGGGAATCTGTCGACTCAGCCTCCTTCAACTTAGCCATTTTCAATTTTGCCTGTTCAGCTAGATCATGTAAGTTCAAGACGTTGACAGGATTAACTGTATTCTGAAAAGACTGCACATCTAACATTATGACCTCATTCTGACCCTTTTGTGCCTCCGACCCTTCTCAGACGGCCAAGTTTTCAGTGTATCCTTTTCTTCTGATCGAGGCTGACACCAGCTCCATCAGTTTAGTCATCTGATCTCTATATTCTGCTTGAGATTTTGCCAACTGTTCTCGCAATTCTTCCTGTACCTTTTCCATTCTCTATATCCGGGAAGCTTGTTCACTCTCCATAGCTCTGGCCTGTGTTATAAAGATGCTCAGTACTTCTTATACCTTTGATTTGAAATGGAAATTCTTTCAAAGACTCTTAAAGCCAAGCCAACTTCTGTTTTATCCCCCCAATTATATGTCATGATGAATGAGCCATGAATGCAATTTGATGCACATGAAGAATAAACAAAGTGATGTATGGACATATACAGTGGGAACCTGCTGACCATGTATGTTATAAATGCAACATGATGCCCAGATGATGTATGTAAAGAATAAACAAATTAATGCAGGGATATACAGAGAAATCATATTGACTATGTTTGTTATGAAAGCAACATGATGCCAACATGGTGCATTTAAAAAATAAATCAATGCATGAACATATACAAAGAAACCATGTTGATTATTTATGTCTTGAATGCAACCTGATGCCAACACGGTGCATGTAAAGAATAAGCAAATCAATGGATGAATGAAATGTATGGTATGACAAATAATTGATCGGATGCAAATGCAAAGGGAAGATACCACGAAGAAAATAAGAATTGGAGGAACTTAATCATCAACATCTCATAAGTTTGAAGCATAACCAATTTATTCCCATATCAATGTTCATAAGATATAAACCATGTTTACACAATCTAAGCAGTGGTTAAAACTGTCTTTGCAAGCACTTTATTTTTCCTAGCATCCTAAGGCTATAAGTGCCGGCTACTAAAAAACAAAATCCTACTACATCATAAAAGACTGAAGTCCTACTACATCATTGTCGTAAATCTCCCAATCCTAATTGCATTTTCCAGTCCTCTATCAATCAGTGTCGTTGGATCGAACCACTAGACATCTATGAGAGACTGCACTTTCCTTTTGAAGGCTTCACAGTCTTCATTGCTATGCCCAGCAATTCCGCAGTGATAATCACATCTTGCATTTGGGTTATACCACTTGGGGTACGATAGCAGGGGTTTCAACGGCACACAGGCAACCAAGTGATCTCAGATCAATATAGAGAGAAGCTCTTGGTAGCTGATTGGAATAGGATTAAACTGCCTTTGAGTCTTGTTCTTGGGTTGTTTCTTGGTCACATACGGCCTAGGATTCGGGGCATTTGGTGGTGGCACGAAGACTAGAACCGGAGTGTTTGCATGGAGAGGTGGCGGAACAGCATGGTAAGGGTATGGATTTGGACATGGGACCCTTACATGTTGCACACAGTTCGAAGTTCTTATCCCATATGCTTGATGATACCGTTGATGAGGGAAAGAGTACGAATTACAGTCGACTTGTGGCGATGGAGTGAAACCCGAAGACCTCATGTTGGTCGTCCTAGCGGATGAAGGGGCAATAGTAAAGCGAGGATACTGATTCAGGTCTGGGACAGTTTGCAGGGGTGGTATAGGATCCGAGGTTTCTGTCTTTGGCATCTGGCTTCCCAATTTGACCATTTCCACAATTTCATCGAGGTTTAATTCTTTATGGCACTGACAAGTGCAAGATCCTACAGGGATTGTATGATCTGGACCTGGCGATTTTGGTTGATCCGAAGGTGATGAAGAGCCTTGAGAAAATTCCCCCTTACTCTTACTAAGATCCTCAAACATCTTTATCAATTTGGCGAGTTGTCCTTTCACTTCCTGGATTTCGTGTCTAAATTTCTCTTCATTACGCTCCAAAGCATACACTCGTTTCTCCAATTCATTCCTCATATCTTAAACCCCTCTCATGAAAATGAAATTGACATTAGTATCATGAGATCAAGAGTAAAATCATGAATGTACATGCTCTATTCTTATATGCATGAATGTAATGATGATTAATGCATGTAATGTACAAAATGCGAAGATGCTTGAGGAGATGAATTTTCATATTTACTATTTCTCAAATAATATGAATGTTATGCAAGATGTAATGAAAAAGATCGAGAAAAAGAAGATCCTAATATCGCTCTTTATTTTTTTATTTTTTTCTTTATATTTTTAAAGAAAATTTTTCATGGAGTAGAAACTATTTTTTTTTTTTTGAAATACCTTAAAAGGTAAAGGTATAAAAAGAAGAATTTTCAAAATAACCCAAAAACATTAGGTTTCAGTATTATTATAAATGATGTGTGGAAAAAGAAAATAAAAAAGCAAGTAAAGGGTAAAATCATCCATGCAAAGGGAGAAAATGAATGAACATGTACCTCTACAGTATCTACTTATTTAGGCATCACAATGCCTTTGGGGCATAATATCAACCTTATTATGGGCGATGCACATACATCATTGCCCGATCTACAATGATTATTCAAAATGTAGAAATAAATGGAAAAAGATCAGAAGTATTCCTCCATGTGTTCCTATCTCCGGTGCATCTAAACGAAAAATCGGCATGGCCCTACCTAGGCGGGCTTCTTATGGATCATTATATGGGGTTGCATTAAGTTCTAAAAAGGCTCCAAATTGCTCCTCACTGTCGTCGGTAAAGGCTAGTAAGGCACCCCGATCAAAACGGGTTCAATTTGTTAGAGTACATTTCCCAGGCTTATACGGAGTTTACACCTCACGAAACGCAGGTAATTTGTACCCCGAGAATGTTTCACTAGCTTATGCAGAGGTTATCACCTCACGAAGCGTAGGTACTTCACTCCACCTAGATGGATGGAACCCGGGTTGAGGGCTCATGTTATGCAAATGCAAGTATAGTGTGTAAAGAAGAACAACAAACCTTTCACCACTACTTTACAACCTTTAATCTAAATGCCCTAGCAATTCATTAAAGCAAAGATCAAGAATAGTTTAACGCATTAACCAACCAAAGAGCAGTAATAATATACAAGGTTAAATAATCAAAGAATAGTAATAATATACAAGATTAAATAACCAGAGAACAGTGATAATATGCATGAACATGAACATATTTATAAACATTTTATTACTTTTGGAAAAACCTCTTTATTTAAAAATAAAATAAAATGGGAATTATAATTAAATACCAATTAAAACTGACAAAACCGAGACTTTTGATAACACGCGACTAACTTTAGGTCTGACTCTCTAAAGTCCCCAGTGGAGTCGCCAAGCTGTCCCAACCTCTTTTAGGAAGTTTTGGAATTTTTGCCCCCGTCGCGGGGACAAATCGGCCCATTCGTTAAAGAAGTGTGACATTGGAAAAAATAGAGGAAAATACGACTTAATTCCTCTAAATTAAAGGTTGAGGGTATGAAAATGACCTCGAAATAGAAATGGAGTCGCCACCTATTAAAACCGGTTTTGAGAAATATTTTAAAATTAATTAAAACATTTTAAAACCAATTTTGAAGTCTACACTTTGAACCAGAGAAAACAAGTGCGGGTTCAGGAGTCGGTTACGTGTAGGGAAGGATTAGCACCCCAAAATGCCCGTATAAAATGGTACCTTATTAATCATGTGTTATCTCGAGTCTCGGTGAAAAGTCGATTTTAGATTTGGTATTTAAAAATAATTCCCATTTAAAAAAAAAAATCATATTTTTATTCGAAAATGATCCAGAATTTATTATTGCAAAAAATTTCTATATTCCCCGACAAACCGGTAAAATATCGATTTTTTATTATTTTTGGAAAAATCTCCACATCATCTTCTTTGTAAAAGGGTATTCCTTCATTAATATAGTTGATGAAGACTCCCCGGCAACCCAGAGGAGAATTCATAAATTATAATAACTCGAGGATATTGCCTTATTTATTAAAAAATATCAATTTTCAAAAAGTTAAATGATCATGAATGTATAAATTATCATTAAAACATGAATGTATAACATGCATAATTAACATGGCATGGCAAGCAATTTTTATGACATGACAAAATTTAAATGACATAGCCAAAGGAATAAATGGCATGGAATATGAATCAAAGACATGGCATATGAATGACATGGTGCATGAATGAATGACATGGCATAAACTAAATGACATGACGTATGAATGAATGATATGGCATGTGAATGACATGACACATGAATGAATGACATGGCATGACCTAGATGACACGGCATGTGAATGGATGACATGGCATGTGAATGAATGACATGACATGTGAATGAATGACATGGCACGGCCTAGATGACACGGCATGTGAATGGATGACATGGCATAATCTAGATGGCATGGGATGTGAATGGATGACATGGCATATGAATGGCATGGCATAATCTAGGTGACATGGCATGTGAATGGATGACATGGCATATGAAAGAATGACATGGCATAATCTAGATGACATGGCATATGAATAGATGACATGGCATATGAAAGAATAATATGGCATGTGAATAAATGACATGGCATAATATAAATGACATGTCATGTGAATGGGTGATATGGCATCTGAATAACATGGTGCATAAATAAATGACATGGCATGCTGGACATGGCAAAATCTAACTATGGCAACATGAATATAAATGACATTAACATGGAATATCCATAGACATAGAATTTTCATGTGAGGAATCATACAAGTAGCATACATCGAAAAATATTACCACTCTCTGGCAAAGCTTGGAAAATATTTATTTCTCATGACATTAATATGATTCCGAATAAAAAAAAAATCAAATATCTTTCAATTTCATAAACACGTGCGTTGAACAATTTCCTTACCTCCCCGAAACCCGACAAAGATTAGGAACCAATTCTCGCCAAATGTTTAGGTAACCGAAACACACATTTTATGTCAAATCAAAATTTCAAAAAAAAAAAAAACATTTTAAAAATGCAATGAATGAAGATGTATTTCTTCCTTGAAGTAAGGATATCCGTATACCTAAAAAGGTATCCGACTACCTTTGGAAGAGACTGAAATCAGATTTTCAAAATCAAAAGACTTTGGGCTCGGATTAAAAAAAAAAAATTGGAGTTTTGTGGATGAAAATGGCCTCATGGCCGAACCCCCCTTTAAAAAGACTCTATTTTCTTAATTTTGAAATCCAAGTTGACCATCCTTGATCCGACTTTTATAAAATCAAATTTTATGATTGAAATGACTTGGAAGTTAACCTAAGACAGTAACTAATATCCCAAATCAGCCCCCTTTTTGTATCCTAACAAAAACAAAAAATTATTTTTTCTTAAAAACAAATCTGACTCTCACTGGCAGTTTTGAAAACCTATTTTTTTGCCCTTCTAAAAAGTTTCAGAAAAATTTGAAAAAAATTAGGGTACACCTAGAATATGTTGACCTCCATCGAAAAAAATCAGCTTAATTTTTGGAGCAAGGCTACCAAGACCAAATTTTTACCAAAGTTAAGACATTGAGTTAAAACTGCTCTGTTAAAAACCATTTTTTCAACCATACTAAAAAAATCTAAAAATCATGAAAAAATATATCATGGCATCCTCTAAATGACTACTGCATACAGTAAAAAAATTATTTTATTTTGACAATGGATGAGTAGTGAAAAAAATCCCAAAGTCAGAATACCCAATCTAAACTATCAATCTCTCAGCTAGTAGAGACAAGGGATTTTTAGCTTGAGATCATTGGTTGATCTTGGCCAAAATCCTAGTTGAAATGTCATGAAATGCATGATTTTACAACCCAGAATCATATGACAATAGATAAATCATGAGTGAAAAATATGAACACAACCAAGCAAGCAAGCAATATCAAGCAAGAACAAGCACAAAAATACTAGCAAGGTTTGGCTAAGGCATGAAATATGTAAAAAATTTGACAAGTTGGTTATTTGATAAAGAATGAAGAACAAAGGATAGAAAACCTTTAAAAAATATTTTGAAAACCTTTTTATTCATCAAAAGTTTACAAATCACATGAACAAAAAGAGAAGAAAAGAAATCACAACATCAAAGAAAAGCATTAAAGAAGAATAAAGGAGATGATAGCTACCTAGCTATTGCTTTCCAAATCAAGATGGCCAAATTTTTCTCTTCTCTTTTCTTTCTCTTCTTCCTTTTCTCTCAAGAATGAAATTGCCTTAAGTAAAAAATGAACCCCCTCTCTCTAATGCCTTGGCTGGCTACCCCTTATTTGTGTAGAGAGGTTGCTTATTTTTTAAGCCTTGTCTCCTATCTCTACAAAATATCTAGGCCACTTGTCAAGATCATATGGCTTACTATTAAAATATCTTCCTAGGTGGCATTTTTAATCCTACTTTGCATCATCTCATAGCCTTCACATGCTCTTCACATGGCTTTGCAATTTGGAGGCCTTCCATTGGCTTAAAATGCCATGTAGGCAAAGTAGTAGAGAATTTTGTCCTTTTAAAAATGTCATCTTGCTATTCAACCTTGGCCATTTGATTCATGATGATCACACTCCCTCTTTAATTAGCAGCTGACCGAAAATAGCTTGGGAATTTCCAAGCCATTCCTCTTTTTTTATTTGCAAAATGGCCCTTTTCGGTTTCTTCGATAAAATTGCATTTTGGCCCCCAAACTTAATTTAATTGCAAATGGAACCCAATTTTGGATTTTTCTTTCCCAATTCATCCCATCCAACATAAAACTTAGTTCTGGAGGTTTTCACATTTTTCCGAGCTCCTTCTCTATTTTTCCAGATTTTCTCTAAAGTTTCGGTTTAGTGCCTCCCAAACTTTGTCTTTCTCATTTGAGCTCCGATTCTGGATTTTTCTTATCCAATACCTTCCAAAAAATATAAAACTCAGGTCTGGAGGTTTTCATAATTTTTCGAGCTTCTTTCCTATTTTTCCCAGAATTTTCTCTTGGAATTTCGGGTTAGTGCACTCGAACTTTGCCTTTTCCATTCTAGCTCCAATTCTGGATTTTTCTTCTCCAATCCCTTCCAAAAAATATAAAACTCAGATCTAGAAGTTTTCATAATATTCCGAGCTCGTTTCCTATTTTTCCCTGAATTTCTCTTAGAATTTCGGGTTAGTGCACCTGAACTTTGCCTTTTTTCATTTGAGCTCCGGTTCTGGATTTTTCTTCTCCTATACCTTCCAAAAATATAAAACTCAGATCTGGAGGTTTTCATATTTTTTTGAGCTCGTTTCCTATTTTTCCTTGAATTTTCTCTTGGAATTTCGGATTAATGCACCTGAACTTTGCCTTTTTTCATTTGAGCTCTGATTCCAGATTTTTCTTCTCCAATCCCTTCTATCTGATATAAAACTCAGATCTGGAAGTTTACATAATTTTCCAAGCTCGGATTCTATTTTTCTCGGATTTTTTGAGATTCACCCTTTAACCCCCAAAACATAGATTTTACTCAAAACGGGTCCAATTTTTTTATTTTCTTTTTCCACTGCCTTTGTTATATATTGAATTGGAGTTAGTCCGAAAAACCCAATTTTTATGATCGAATTCCCCTCCGATTTAGTTTTCCCCTTTTCAGCATCGGAAATTTTCTCGTTTTTCCCTTTTTCCTCTAACCGGCTCTTCCTTAGGATCCACTTCAACCTAGGACTTGGAATATTTTTGTTTATTTATCCTTTATCAATTGTGGGCTTCAATTGCACCGAAATAGGCCATCTCTGCAGTTTTCCCCAAATTTGTGAATTTTTTATTGATTAAATTCTAATTTTCCTTTTTCTCTTCAAACCAATTCTTCTTTCAACTCCGCGTCAAAATTGGACCTTCCAATATTCGTAGTTACTGATCTTATTCCATTTGGGACCTCCAATTTCGTCCGATTTGATCATTTATGCATTTTTCCCAAAATTTGCCAGATTAGGTATTTCTCTACATTGAATTTCTGTAACCCATCTTTCAAACTCTATATCTTTCATTGTAGACCTTGGATTATCAAAATTCCTTCACCATTGTTCAATTCAACTTCGAATCTTGATTTTGACTCAAGGTTGACTTTTTTAGTGGTTGACTTTTTTGAGGTTGACTTTTTATGAGTTGACTTTTTATGTTGACCTCCGAAATAAAATCATGGAGACCCATCTATGGAATGGTGGAAGTCTCTTCGTTTTTCGGGAAGTTGAAAAGAGAATTTGCCTAGTTTAGAGGCCCAGACAAAATTAGGTGTCTACACTCATGTTTTGCAGGGATAGTCTGTCAGGTACTGTAACACCCTGTCCGAATAATCTACCTAAAATCCGGTAGAGTTTCCTTTCTATCTCAACTATAACCCTCCTGCAAATAACACTCAATTCATATCCTCAACCAGCAATATTTCTCAATACTATTATCACATATATCCATGCATATTCAAAAATTATCCATGATCAATTTATGCTCAAATCAAAACATATTGATCTATTGTCTCATATCTTCAAATATATACAATATATCTAGAAGTAAACCTATCTCAGTAAGGTTTACTAGATAAAAACATCAAGAGATCAAATCTTCTAGAAATTTAGATATGATGGCCACCACGTCAATATACTCTTGAAGCGGAGAGTAGAGGAAGGCAGCAATCCTGACACCTAACTGTGTCCTGAAAATGAGAAATAAGAAGAGATGAGATATATGAATATCTCAATGAGTAGACAACATTTAAAGCGTGTGAAAACTATAATAGTAATCTGTAAAGCATAATTGACATTTTCAAAATAAATAATAATAAAACCGTAATGAGAAATTCAAAGACGTAACAAGGTTTTCAAATGTATAACAATATTATAATATTAAATCAATGTATAAAATCTGTGAAGTAAATCAAGTTACGTATTGTTGGGCTCCAACTTACTGTCATGCATAAGAATTCATCCATGAAATAACCAGGCAATATCCATGTAGGCATACTAGTAGCCGGCCCAAAAGGCCAATACCACCATAGGACGCCCCAAAGGCATATGTGTCGCTATGGTGTGCCCCCAAAAGGCAATATAACGGGATAGGGACTCTGGAGGTGGCTCCCACCACAAAGGCGTAGCACGCAACTCCAATACCCCAGTCTAATATCACGGAATTGGGACTCTGGAGGTGGCTCCCGCCACAAAGGCGTAGCACGCAGCTCCCGTATTCCGATCAAGGGTATAATCTCATACATTAAGTCAGGTGGAGCCAAAACCATATACGTCAAATTTTATGTAAAATCATATTTCATAAATCAACCAACTTACTCGATATAATATTTCTTGAAAAATATGTACTTTAATAACAAATCAATTCATATGATTATATATCGGATATACCTTTAATACGTAAAATAAATATCATGCAAAAAATATATATATATAATTATAATTAAAGAAATTTCAAATATTTATAGTTGTCGTCTACTCACAATCCTTGAGATGATCTCACTGTACACCTCGACCTGAAAATTCGAGATCCACAGGTGACGTCGGATCTACGTGGCCTAGAGATTAGCAATAATTAGTATCTATACATGCTCAAAGCATTACACAATTTTGAATGCAACTTAAGTCCCATTAATATACCCCATAGTCAATACTAATTTCTCATACTCAAAACAACATATCCTTAATTTTTAATACCATTTCCATAATCATTTTCTCCATAATTCAACTCCATAATCATGTCCTTATCAAATTCCTTTCTAGTATTCCATCCCTTAGAGATTTTCATAATCCATAACCATCCTTTAGTACTATATTTCTCTTAAGCAATAAATTCCTTAATATCAAGTTAGATTAGAAAATCATAACTTGAGTTTGGTAAGGAATTTAGAAGTGATCCCAATTGGTTTATTTCAACCAATATGTCTAATTTATGAAGAAAATAACTAACTTATACAATTAGAACAAAATTTTGATCAAATTTGATAAATCCCGAAACTATGCTGAAATAGGGGTCAACACAGAACAGCGAACTTCACCGAATTTTATCTTTTTAACCGCTTATCAGTTTTGGGTGATTGAAAAACAAAAATTCTCATATTGAAGTCTAGTTTCTAGGAAAAATATCAAAAAAATAAAAACCCTGATGTAACGAACCCAGAAAATCCGAACAGCAAGCATGCTGAACTTCCCCTGTTTTGCTTTTTCTTCCCATTTTCTTGTTCATGCTTTCAAATCCTTTTAATTCTTACCAAGTTGAGTAAAATTCATACTTAATAGATGGATTTCAGACCTTAACATGTTTATGGAGCTAAGATCTTAGCATGCTCAAGTAGAATATCTAAAGAAATGGAAGAATTTATCAAGAAACTAACCTTGGATGTAATTATTGTTGAGATTTTGGTGGAGTTCTTGAAGAGAAATGTTGGAGGAGATGAAGAGAATTTGAGAGTAGAGGGTGGCCGGCTAGCTCATAAGGAAATGAAGAAAATTTTCTAGAAATTTCAAGATAATAAGATGACTAAAAGATATTTTTTTTAACTTTTGGTATAATTGCCCATTGGTCCCTCAACTTTTATAAATAACCATTAAGCCCCTAAACTTTTTAATAAGTTCAATTTGATCCTTTCTTCTTTTATTTCCTACACTTATAAATTCTTACAAATTTCCAAGTTTGTCCTTAAAATTTTCGGAATTTAACTTTACATGATTATACGTAACCTCGGTTGTTACAACTTACCCCCTTAGAAAAATTTCGTCCTCGAAATTTACTTACCAACTTGATTGAACAAGTGAGGATATTGAGTCTGCATATCTTCCTCCCTTTCCCATGTAGCTTCTTCATATGAATGATTCCTCCAAAGAACTTTCACTAATGGAATAGTCTTAGTCCTTAGAACTTGGTCCTTTCTATCCAAAATCTCAACCGGCTGCTCTTCATAAGTTAAATTTTCCTCAATTTCCATAGGCAAGTCCTTCAATATATGTGAAGAATCGAAAATGTACTTTCGGAGCATAGAAACATGGAACACATTATGAATTCGTGACAATTCTTCCGGTAAGGCCAATCTATAAGCAACTGGGCCAATCCGTTCAATGATCTCATACGGCCCTATATATCGAGGACCCAACTTTCCTCGTCTTCCAAACCGGATTACTCCCTTCCAAGGAGTCACTTTCAAAAACACCATATCACCAACTTCAAACTCTAAATCTTTTCTCCGATTATCTGCATAGCTCTTTTGTCGATCTTGAGCTATTTTTATCTTTTCCCAATTACCTTAACCTTGTCTGCAGTCATCATAACAATTTCTGGACCTAGTAATTTCCTTTCATCTATATCATCCTAACACACCGGAGTTCTGCACTTCCTTCCATACAAAGCTTCAAATAGAGCCATGTCGATGCTGGACTGATAACTATTGTTATATGCAAATTCTGCTAGAGGCAAGTGTTCATCCCAGTTTCCTTTGAATTACATAATACAATATCTGAGCATATCTTCCAGAATTTGAATTGTCCGTTCAGATTGTCCATCCGTCTGAGGATGAAAAGCAGTACTGAACTTGAGTTTAGTGCCTATAGCATTCTACAAACTTGGCCAAAATCGATATGTGAATCGGGGGTCTCGATCAGATACAATTGATACTGGGGCACCATGTAACCTAACAATTTCGTTCACATAAAGTTTAGCCAGTCTTCCATGGAAAAAGTCTTCTTTACTGGCAAAAAGTGAGCTGATTTTGTCAAACGATCAACAATCACCCAAATGCTGTCTTAACCAGACTGTGTTCTTGGCAATCCCGAAACGAAATCCATAGCAATATCTTCCCACTTCCATTGAGGAATAGGTAGGGGGTTCAATTTCCCAAAAGGTTTTTGATGCTCGACTTTAATTTGTTGGCATACCAAGCATCTAGAAACAAACTCAGCTATGTCCTGTTTCATACCTTGCCACCAATAATGTTCTCTTAAGGTTCGATAAATCTTCACACTACCGGGATGTAACGCGTATGGTGCATTATGAGCTTCCTCCAAAATCACCTTCCGGAGTTCTTCATCCTGAGGCACACAAAGCCTATTTTTCATAATCAGTACATCGTCATCCTTTACTTGAAAGTCAGTCCTCACACCATCCCTTACTTCTTGCTTTAACTTTACTAGCATAGGGTCATTATTCTATGCTTCACGTATCCAATCAATATGAATCGGTTTAACCTTCAAGTGGGCTATTAGGAGATCATTCTCATCAATCATCAATTCTAAAGGTAAAGACTTCAACTTATTTTGTAAGGGTTTCTGAATTGCTCGGATATGAGCAAGAGAACTAGAAGACTTTCTACTAAGAGCATCGGCCACTACATTGGCCTTTCTTGGGTGGTAGTCAATTACACAGTCATAATCTTTTATCAATTCCAACCATCTCCTTTGCCTCAAATTTAATTCTTTCTGATCCACTAGATATTTCAGACTCTTATGATCAGTGTAGATTGTACATTTTTCTCCAAATAAATAGTGCCTCCAAATTTTCAGTGCAAACACCACTGCCGCCAACTCTAAATCATGAGTGGGATAGTTTTGCTCATGTTGTTTTAGTTGTCGAGAAGCATAAGCTATCACCTTCCCATGTTGCATTAAAATGCAACCCAAACCTCGCCTCGAGGCATCACTGTATACCACAAAGCTTCCAGTCCCTGATAGTAGTGTAAGAACTGGTGTTGTGGTCAATCTACGCTTGAGCTCTTGGAAAGCTTGCTCACATTCTTCAATCCACTCAAACTTAGCATGCTTCCTTGTTAGTTTTGACAAAGGAGAGGCAATCATGGAAAATCTTTCCAAGAATCTTCGATAGTACCCTGCCAATCCGAGAAAGCTCCTAGCTTCTGTGACATTAGTGGGTCTTTCCCAAGCAACTGCATCTTTTATCTTTTGTGGATCCACAAAAATCCCTTCCTTAGATACTGCGTGACCAAGGGATGCTACTTTGTCTAGCCAGAATTCACACTTGGAAAATTTAGCATAAAGTTGCTTTTCACGCATAGTCTACAACACCGTTCTCAAATGGCTTACATGATCATCCTTATTCCTGGAATAAACTAGGATATCATCGAGGAAAACAATAAACAAACTTATCTAAGTAGGGTTGAAACACCCTATTCATCAAATCCATAAAGACTGCAGGTGCATTAGTTAGCCCAAAAGGCATAACTAAGAATTCATAATGACCATATCGAGTTCTAAAAGCAGTCTTTGGAATATCAGATTCTTTAATCTTCAATTGATGATAACCCGACCTTAGGTCTATTTTGGAGAACACACTTACACCTTGCAACTGATCAAACAAGTCATCAATCCTTGGCAAAGGATACTTATTCTTAATGGTGACCTTGTTCAGTTGCTGGTAGTCGATACACAATCGTAAAGATCCATCCTTTTTCTTTACAAATAAAACCGGTGTTCCCCACGGTGAAGTACTAGGCCGAATGAAACCTCTGTTAACTAGGTCTTGCAACTGCACTTTCAATTCCTTTAGCTTCGAAGGTGCCATTCTATAGGGTGCCTGAGAAATAGGAGCACTGCCAGGGATTAAGTCGATAGTAAACTCCAATTCCCTGTCAAGAGGTAAACCGACCAATTCTTCAGGGAAGATCTCAGGAAACTCTTTGACCATAGGTATAGTTTCCAACTTTGCCTCATGTATGTCCTTGTTAATCACACAAGCAAGGTAAGCAGAATACCCTTTTTGCAAGTATCTATTGGCTGCCATCTTGGAGATAAGGCAAGAAGGTAAAACTTTCCTTTCTCCTTGAAAGGTAAACTCCAAGTCTCTTGACTTCTTAAAAGTCACAGTTTTGGAAAAATAATCTATCACTGCATTGTGTTTAGACAACCAATCCATTCCCAAAATCACATCAAAATCATACATTCCTAATGGAAACAAGTTAACTGATAATTCATGCTCCTGAACCATAACGGTACAATCCGGATAAACCACATCAATTTTCAAAGTTTCTCCCACTGGGGTACTAACGATCATAGGGATGTCTAACCTCTTAGTCTCTCTACCCAAATGCATGACATATGAATTAGCAACAAAAGAATGAGTTGCACCCGGATCTATTAAGATCCTAGCATTTGCCTTAGAAATTAGGAGAGTACCTGTAACCACTTCAGGAGTAGCCTGAGCCTGTTGTTGGGTCATAGCATAAATTCTGGCTGTAGTTCGAGGTCTACCAGGCTGTCCACTCTGTCAAGGGCCAGTAGATGAACCAACTTGAGATTGTACCCCAATTCTATCTCTAACTGCTGTCGGCTGATGTGCAGCAGTAGGTTGGGTCCTTTCCCTTTGACCCACTGACAACTGACTAGTAACTCCATTGTTCTCCAGCTTGGGACAATCCCGTTTCATGTGTCCCGGTTCTTTGCAGTAAAAACACACACCCTGTAGTCTCCAACATTCACCAGGGTGATTCCTCCAACAATGGGGACACTGAGGATAAGTCAGTGTACGAGGTCCTCCTGACCTCCCAGGTAGCGATCTAGTCTGCTGTTGAGGTCCGATGATAAATCTGCTAGAAGAACCACTAATAGATTTTCTGTCTAATCCCTCTTGAAATCTCGAGGGTTTGTAACCACTGAGACTGCTTTCTACATAACTTTTCTTAGGCCTCACGTCCTCACTGGAGGACTGCCCTTTTCTTTTTTTGAACTTCTCTTCTCTATCTTTCATTTCTTTCAGATTCTGTTCAGCTTTGATTGCCATGTTGACCCATTTATTAAAGTCATCTGTATCCAAGGTCGTCAACCTATCTCGAATACTAACATGTAGCCCATCTTGGAATTTCTTGCATCTATCAGCATCGTTGGCTACTATCGATGGAGCAAATTCTGATAGTTCACTGAATTTTTGCTCATACTCTGCTACTGACATACCACCCTATTTTAAATTCATAAACTCAGTCTATTTCTTTTCCCGCAAGGCCCGAGAATAGTATTTTTCTTCAAACTCTCTTCGAAAATCTGTCCAAGTTATGGCAGGACGTCCAGCATACCTTTGCACTGTAGTTTTCCACCATGTGTGTGCATGATCCACCAAAAATTGCACCGCACATGGTAACCTCATAGGCTCGGGAATCTGAAGAGTAATGGAAGTGGTCTCAATTTTTTGTAGCCATGACCAGGCTAAATCTGATTCCAAAAACCCCGTGACAATCTTGCAACCCATATTCTTCAGATCTTTACAGTAATCAACTATCCCCTTTTCAGCAGGGGCAGTCAAAGCGAGAATTACTCTTGCCAAGGCCACAACTGCCTCAGCTAAATTAAGATCAGCTGCTGGAGATGCTACTGAGGGTGCAGCAACAGAAGATGAACCAGCAGCTGAAGCTTGTTCTCCAATTTGCTCATCAATCTTCACATTTCTATTCCTATCCTTATTTTGGGGTAGGGGATTGATTCTAGGCCTTCCTCTTCGACGTGGTGGCATCGTGTCTGATTTCCTGCACAAGTGACAATATTTTAATACTTCAACAAACAGTTTCTAAGTCTACAGGACCTATAACCTTGCTCTAATACCAAATTGTAACACCCTGTCCGGATAATCTACCTAAAATCCGACAGAGTTTCCTTTCTATCTCAACTATAACCCTCCTGCAAATAACACTCAATTCATATCCTCAACCAGCAATATTTCTCAATACTATTATCACATATATCTATGGATATTCAAAAATTATCCATGATCAATTTATGCTCAAATCAAAACATATTGATCTATTGTCTCATATCTTCAAATATATACAATATATCCAGAAGTAAACCTATCTCAACAAGGTTTACTAGATAAAAACATCAAGAGATCAAATCTTCTAGAAATTTAGATATGATGCCCACCACGTCAATATACTCTTGAAGCGGAGAGTAGAGGAAGGCAGCAATCCCGACACCTAACTGTGTCCTGAAAATGAGAAATAAGAAGAGGTGAGATATATGAATATCTCAATGAGTAGACAACATTTAAAGCGTGTGAAAACTATAATGTAATCTATAAAGCATAATTGACATCTTCAAAATAAATAATAATAAAACCATAATGAGTAATTCAAAGACGTAGCAAGGTTTTCAAATGTATAACAATATTATAATATTAAATCAATGTATAAAATCTGTGAAGTAAATCAAGTTATGTATAGTTGGGCTCCAACTTACTGTCATGCATAAGAATTCATCCATGAAATAACCAGGCAATATCCATGTAGGCATACTAGTAGCCGGCCCCAAAGGCCAACACCACCATAGGATGCCCCAAAGGCATATGTGTCGCTATGATGTGCCCTCAAAAGGCAATATAACGGGATAGGGACTCTGGAGGTGGCTTCCACCACAAAGGCGTAGCACGCAGCTCCCATACCCCAGTCTAATATCACGGAATTGGGACTCTGGAGGTGGCTCCCGCCACAAAGGCGTAGCACGCAGCTCCCGTATTCCGATCAAGGGTATAATCTCATACATTAAGTCAGGTGGAGCCAAAACCATGTACGTCAAATTTTATGTAAAATCATATTTCATAAATCAACCAACTTACTCGATATAATATTTCTTGAAAAATATGTACTTCAATAACAAATCAATTCATATGATTATATATCGGATATACCTTTAATAGGTAAAATATATATCATGCAAAATATACATATATAATTATAATTAAAGAAATTTCAAATAACTATAGTTGTCGTCTACTCACAATCCTTGAGATGATCTCACTTTACACCTCGACCTAAAACTTCAAGATCCACAGGTGACATCGGATCTACGTGGCCTAGAGATTAACAATAATTAGTATCTATACATGCTCAAAGAATTACACAATTTTCAATGCAACTTAAGTCCCATTAATCTACCCCATAGTCAATACTAATTTCTCATACTCAAAACAACATATCCTTAATTTTTAATATCATTTCCATAATCATTTTCTCCATAATTCAACTCCATAATCATGTCCTTATCAAATTCCTTTCTAGTATTCCATGCCTTAGAGATTTTCATAATCCATAACCATCCTTTAGTACTATATTTCTCTGAAGCAATAAATTCCTTAATATCAAGTTAGATTAGAAAATCATAACTTGAGTTTGGTAAGGAATTTGGAAGTGATTCCAATTGGTTTATTTAAACCAATATGTCTAATTTATGAAGAAAATAACTAACTTATACAATTAGAACAAAATTTTGATCAAATTTGATAAATCCCGAAACTATGCTGAAACAGGGGTCAACACAGAACAGCCAACTTCACCGAATTTTATATTTTTAACCGCTTATCGGTTTTTGGTGATTGAAAAACCAAAATTCTCATATTGAAGTCTAGTTTCTAGGAAAAATATCAAAAAAATACAAATACCTGATGTAACGAACCCAGAAAATCCGATTAGCAAGCATGCTGAACTTCCCCTGTTTTGCTTTTTCTTCCCATTTTCTTGTTCATGCTTTCAAATCCTTTTAATTCTTACCAAGTTGAGTAAAATTCATACTTAATAGATGGATTTCAGACCTTAACATGTTTATGGAGCTAAGATCTTAGCATGCTCAAGTAGAATATCTAAAGAAAAGGAAGAATTTATCAAGAAACTAACCTTGGATGTAATTATTGTTGAGATTTTGGTGGAGTTCTTGAAGAGAAATGTTGGAGGAGATGAAGAGAATTTGAGAGGGGAGGGTGGCCGGCTAGCTCATAAGGAAATGAAGAAAAGTTTCTAGAAATTTCAAGATAACAAGATGACTAAAAGATATTTTTTTAACTTTTGGTATAATTGCCCATTGGTCCCTCAACTTTTATAAATAACCATTAAGCCCCTAAACTTTTTAATAAGTTCAATTTGATCATTTCTTCTTTTATTTCCTACACTTATAACTTCTTACGAATTTCCAAGTTTGTCCTTAAAATTTTCGGAATTTAATTTTACATGATTATACGTAACCTCGGTTGTTACAGGTACCATCTCAGACACGTGCTTATAGTGTTCCAGAAAGGCCCTAGCCACGTCCATTCAGGATCGGATCTTACTTCGGGTGAGATGATTGTACCATCGAGTTGCGAACCCCGTAAGGCTGTCTTGGAATCAATGGATTAGAAATTTCTCATCACTATCATGTTTGGTCATCTTCCGACAATACATTGTCAAGTGCGCGGAAGGATTGGTGGTCCCGTTATACTTCTCAAAATCTGGCATTTTGAACTTAGGTGGGTAACTAGAATGAAAACTAAACTCATCTATTTAGCATCGAGGCTGCAAAACAATTAAACCCCTTCCATTGCCTTTCTTCTAATAGCTGATACTTCTTTCGCGACTCAGCCGTTTCAACCTTTTTCAGCTTCGCCATTTTTATCTTTTTTTGCTCGGCAAGATCGTCTAGGTCTGGGACATCGATAGGGTTTGCCGGGATTGCCACAAGATTCACCCCCATTGGCATCTGTTTTTGTACCCCTGTGTTAGGTTGAACATACACGAAAGGCATTGCAGCTGCCGGTGGTAGAATATTCGTATTCTGCGAGGATTGGCCGTTTGTCAGTAAGGCTTCTTGCTGACCCTCTTTGTCCCCTTGACTTCCTGATTCTACTCCTAAAGTCGAATTTTCCTTGTGTCCTTTTCCTTTAACTGCGGCGGACACTAGCTCCATTAACTTATTCATTTGATCTCTTGATTCGGCCTAAGATTTGGCTAATGTTCCCTTAACTCATCTTGTGCCCTTTCCATTCTCTCTATCCGGGTGATCTGTTCATTTTCCATGATCCTGAGTTGCAATCGAGTATTATACTGATGCGGGGTACTTCTCTCTGGGTGTTTTAGTGGACGCCCAATTTTTATACCTTAGTGTACATACCACGGATTAGAATTTCATGACACATTATTCCTTTTTATTAATAATAAAGGGAAGAATGAATAAATGAATAAATAAATAAATGATTTGACGAATCACTGAACAAATGAATGAATGAATGAATGTTTCTATGATTATGTGTTATCAAAGGCTGAAACTAACAGTATTTGCCTTAAGATGAAATTCCAACACAAAGGTTTTTCATTAATTCATAGAAACTTGTTACATATCATCTCTCAATCTCTGGTTACATAGAAATATTTGATCTGCTCATACTGGTCTTGTCCATGTTTCCCCGTCAAGTTGACATCCTATCTCAAAGTCTTCACTTTCTTCACCATCTCTCTTGCCTTAACCACAGCCTTACGGATCTGCCTAGTCAAGTGGTCTATATACTCTTGTCTCCCTAAAGTTTTTGTCTTTCACCTCATACTAGCATCTATGGCTAAATCATTTTCCTGGCTTCCACTCGGTCTCTCTCTCTCTCGGTACTCCCGAATGATAGCAGTGATGTCAGCCCTCTGGACTTGCAACTGATGCTCTGGGGTCTGAATGGTCGCATGGAGCGTCTCATTCTCCTTGCGCAGCATGGATGTCTTTTCCCTCTTATTTGCCAATCTGGCTTTCAACAACTCATTCTCTTGCAGGCACCTTTCCAACTTGGCCGAAATCAAAGAGCATGCATCACACCACTTCTATCGCTCATGAGCAATTCTGGACTCACTTTCTTTGCTTCCTTAGCCTTGCTTTTCCAGAAATCCTATTCTTTCTGAAGTTTTTCTGTTTCTTTCTCATGTGCAGCAAGAGGCTTGCAAGTTCCAATAAATTTTTCTTTGGCCCTTAACTTCTTGTTCTCTTGATGCAAATCCTTTATGTTGGATTGTGCCGTGTCTCGCTCTTTAGCCACTCTTCGTGTCTTTGCCTCTTGGATCTCAAGGTCGGTCTTCAAATCTTTGATTTCCTCTTGAAGCTTATCATACTCACGCTTCAATTTCCCTTTGTCCTTTTCCAACTCTTGCCTGACAATCTCAACTTTTGACGGCACTGCGGGTTCTAGCCGAAGTGTTACCGGATAAACAAAGGTGTCCTCGGCAGGAAGCACAATGACACGGACCCTCTTGGTTTTCCATACCTGATATGCCGAGGTAGCGTTGTCAGTGTACCTACCCATTTGTGACCGGTGTAACTTCTTCCATGCTTTGATAACTTCACATATCTTTCCTATATATCTAGACTCACCATATGAGAACCCCATCAAAATAAGCTCATAAGTCATTGGGATAAAGTGATTGGATTCATATTGCCTCCGTACTAGTAATGGCACATAGCTAACGGCTCCCCAAATTCCCAACAACGGAACCCATAAATTCTCAGCACAACTGTACAAGATCGACCTAAGTTGCATCCACGGAGCCCTCCAAGTTATATCTTCTCTACCTAAGTGAAGAAGAGTCCTGATCCATTGCTTCTTATCCCCTTTCTTTGACCATTTTTCCTTATTGAATTCTCGAATGAGACTAAAAGTCTTTTTGTAAGGGCGAAGTCTTCCACCATCATCACCCCAAAAGTGGCTCTGAATCCAGACATACAAAAGCTGTACACAACCGTCGAAACGTCCCTTACCTCTTCTTCGATAGTAACTGAGTGACCTGATCGTTTCAGCAAGAATGGCAGGGGAAGGGTCAATTTGTTTGTCTAAACGATTGAAGAGGTCTACCACGGCTGCTTCGATGTGACCTTCCATCTTCGGGAATAAGACTAAACCATAAATTTCCAGGTCAAAGACATCCACGACATGGTCATCATCCGGGTTGTTCTTGATATAGTTCCGCAAGAATACCCAAGGAATGCAGTCACTCGAACTCTTCCACTTTATGTGTGGAGAATCAATCGAAAACTCTATACCCATCACTTTAGAAAGCTTCTTCCGACAGCTCGATGTTTTCTGCTCTTTCGAATAGATTTTATCCGGATTTGCTGACTCAACACGAAGTAAGATAGAATATTCTTCAATGGTAGGAACCATATCTTCCTGTTTAAAACTGAAGCATCGGTATGATGGATCCCAAAACTGCACTATTTCCCTGATCAACTGCTCATCTATCTTAATCAAAAAGAGTAGTGCTATGTCACCATATTTTCCGATGAACTCATCTTTCCTCGCAACTCCCCACTGTCTCCAAACCTCCTCTAACTCTTCTAAGTCATTCTAACAAAATCCAAGTGAACTGACTCGGGAAGTGCAGACACAAAACCAACGGCCAAACAGTCTCCTTTGTCACCTTGATTTTTCTCGGACTCAATTCTGACCTCTTGATATGTTTTGCTAACCACTGATACGGTAGAAGGTCTTGACGTTCCATGATTATAATGAAACCTCTTTGATTGGCACTCGGCTTAAGGGAATACCCTCTAAATGATCATGATGCATGGGATAGAAACCAAAACAAAACAGAACACGAGTCAGTACGGGGATCAAAAAATCATAACATTGACATCAAATAATAGTAAAAGGTGAGAGATGTTCCTCCGAGTGTTTCTTAACTTCAGGATATCTAACAGAAAATGGGCATGGCTTTGCCTTGGTTTACTATATGGAGTTGCATTAGGTTTTAAAAAGGCTCCAAATTGCTCCTCACTGTCGTCGGCAAAGGCTAGTAAGGCACCCCTATCAAAACGGGTTCAATTTGTTAGAATACATTTCCTAGGCTTATGCGTAGGTTAACACCTCACGAAGCGTAGGTAATTTGTACCCTAGGTGTGTTTTGATAGCTTATGCGAAGGTTATCACCTCACGAAGCGTAGGTACTTCACTCCACCTAAAAGGATGGAACTCGGGTTGAGGGCTCATGTTATGCAAATGCAAATATAGTGTGTAAGGAGGAACAACAAACCTTTCACCACTTATTTTACAACCCATAATTTAAAAACCCCAATAATTAATTATTAAAAAAAAAAAAGCTGAATCAAATAAAAGAAAGCATTAGTCAATCAAATAATAATGATAATACACAACACTTGAATAAACAGAGCACAATAATAATATTTATGCTCATGAAAATGAACATAAAAAGAAAAATTTTGTTATTTTCAAAATTCTCTTTATTTTACAAATGGGAATTATAATTAAATACCAATTAAAACCGACCAAACCGAGACTTTTGATAACTCGCGATTAACTTTAGGCCTGACTCTTTAAATTCCCCAGTGGAGTCGCCAAGCTGTCGTAATGTGATCCGTCGTGGGATCCCGTTAGAGGACATTTAAAACAAAAGAATAATAAGTATTCCCAGCGGAGTCGCCAAGCTGTCGTAACGTGATCCGTTGCGGGATCTTGTCAGAGGACGTTTAAAAGAAAATAATAATAAGTATTCCCCAGCAGAGTTGCCAAGCTGTCGCAACCTCTTAAAAAAATGGTGTGCATCCGAAGAATTATTGCCCCATCGCAGGACCATTGGCCCATTGATTAAGAGTGTGACATAAAAAAATAAAGGAAAAGATGACTTAATTCCTCTTGAAATAAAGGTTGAGGGTATGAAAAAGATCTCGAAAAAGAAATGGAGTCGCCACCAATCTTTTTTGGCTAGGTGTGATCAGCCACCTATTAAAATCGGTTTTGAAAAATATTTTAAAATTAATTTAAACATTTTAAAACCAATTTTGAAGTCTGCACTTTGAACTAGAGAAAACAAATGCGGATTCGGAGTCGGTTACGCATGGGGAAGGATTAGCACCCCAGAACGCTCGTATAAAATGGTACCTTATTAGTCATGTGTTATCTCGAGTCTCGGTGAAAAGTCAATTTTAGATTTGGTATTTGAAAATAATTCCCATTTTAAACAATCCTATTTCTGTTCGAAAATGATCTAGAATTTGTTATTGCAAAATTTTCTATATTCCATGGCAAACAGGCAAAAATATAGAATTTTTATTGTTTTTGAAAATCTCCGCATCATCCTGTTTTAGAAGGATATTCCTTCATTAATATAATTGATGAAGACTCCCCGGCAACCCGAAGGAGAATTCATGAATTATACTAACTCGGGGATATTGCCTTATCTTATTAAAAAATATCAATTTTCAAAAATTTAAATGATCATGAATGTATAAATTATCATTAAAACATGAATGTATAACATGCATAATTAATATGGCATGGCAAGCAATTTATTGTAACATGACAAAATTTAAATGACATAGCCGAAAGAATGAATGGCATGGTGAATATGAATCAAAGACATGGCATATGAATGATATGGCGCATGAATGAATGACATGGCATAATCTAAATGAAATGGCATGTGAATGACATGGCACATGAATGAATTACATTGCATATGAATGACATGGCACATGAATAAAGGACATGGCATAGTCCAAATGACATGACACATGAATGAATGACATGGCATGTGAATGGATGACATGGCATATGGATGAATGACATGGCATATGAATGAATCACATGGCATAATCTAGATGGCATATGAATGAATGACATGGCATATGAATGAATCACATGGCATAATCTAGATGGCATGTGAATGAATGACATGGCATATGAATGAATCACATGGCATAATCTAGATGGCATATGAATGAATGACTTGGCATAATCTAGATGACATGGCATGTGAATGGATGACATGGCATATGAATGAATGACATGGCACGTGAATGGATGACATAGCATATGAATGACATGGGACAATTTAAATGACATGGCATATGACTGACATGGCACATGAATGACATGGCACAATCTAGATGACATGGCATGTGAATGGATGACATGGCGTATGAATGACATGGCATGCTTGATGATAACTCGTATAATTATATAGTTTTTAGTTATGTTTTATTATTGTTTTGTGTCAAATACGAGTTATTATTGTTTAGTCTAATTGTGTTTATGATCTTTTATATTTTTATGTAATTTGGTGTTTTTCACAAGTTTCTTTGAGTGATTTCAGATTACTAGAATTAAGGGCAAATCCAGTTCAGTTCCAGTTCCGACACATTTTGCCATATCAGCTATATCTGGAGTTTCACTGAAGCCATAAGGCTGAAATTTGTAGCCGTGCAAAGCTAAGAGGCATATCTATCTTTTTCATGTTTTATACTTCTTGAAACGGAGTCGTTTTCCCTAGCGAAATCGACCATCAAGTTTGCTGATGTGCAATGATGTCTGTGCTGACCTGTTTTCGTATTTTGCACATATCTGCTTATCCACATCAGCAAATGAGCTGATTCCAATGGCTCTGGATCCGTAACTGATACGGGAACCTTTGTCTAGAAGACCATATGATCAGATCAGGCCTCTAATATTGACGAAATCGACCATCAAGTTGGCTGATGTGCAATGACGTCTGTGCTGACATGTTTTCGTATTTTGCCCATATCTGCTTATCCACATCAGCAAATGAGCTGATTCCAACGGCTATGGATCCGTAACTGATAGGGGAACCTTTTTCTAGAAGACCATGTGATCGGATCAGGCCTCCAACATTGACGAAATCGACCATCAAGTTGGCTGATCAAAATTGTCATACAATATGACGAAAATTGTTAGAAAAATTCACCCACCTATTATACCTACCTTTGAAATTTGTAAAGCTTGTCTATTGTCATTTAGCCTTCCAAAATGTGTATAAATAGAGGGCCTTGGATGATTGTAGAGAATCATATTGTACATTGGTAGGATATTAGCCATTGTAATAAAATTCTCTAAGTTTTCTTCTTCTTTCTTTTCTCTAGTTTTCTTTTTCTTTATTTTCTTCTTCTTCTTACTTTCTTTTATTTCCTTCTTAGATTCTCTTTAATTTTATGTTTATGTTTACAATGCCTATGCTAGGCTAAACTTCTATTTGGTTAAGGGTGATTTCAAAGCCCTAGACATGTTTTGTGATTGATTTTCAGATTCTATCTATGATTAATTTTCTATCAAAGTTGCTTATGTTCTTCTACAAGAATTGTTCATGATGTTGTCTTGATTTATTTAGGTGTACAACTAGATAGATCTTGATAATTATCTATTGCTAGTCTAGGAGTCTTGATCCGTGTAATTGTCTTGATTTCCTATTCATAAGTGGCAATTTGTGATTAATGATTATGGTCAAGTTTTCAATAATTGCAAAGTGGAACATAACCTAAGTTGAACAATCCGAGCTTATGTGTTTGTTGCTTAGATCAACCTATCTTTCTCATCATAAAGCTGCCATTAAATTGAATTTAGAGAGCTTATTCTAGGTTGTTTAATGGTTAGAGATTAAATAGAGAGCTTGTTCTATTTAACGACAAACTAAGGAAAGATTGGGATAACAGAGCTTGTTGTTATCTACGGTTGTTAACTTTGATAGTTGGTTGATATTGATATATCTGAAATTGATTCTTAATGATGTCTAGTGGTGGAGAATGAAACCTTAACCATATTTTTCATATTTGATTCTTCTTACTTACTTGTTTTCTTACTTTTCTAGTTTGCTTATTTTTAAAAGTATATTTATTTTTATTGGCTGGTTATACCGCCTAATTTGTATATTAACTTTGTTTTATTTTTATTGGCTGGTTATACCGCCTAATTTAGTATATATATTTTTATTGGCTGGTTATACCGCCTAATTTAGTATATATATTTTTATTGGCTGGTTATACCGCCTTGCATCTTATTCTTATTATTTACTTTAGTTTAAATCTGGCTTCAAAAAACCCCTTTTCTTTTATTGTTCTTGAATTTAAGTTTTAAACTATTAACTTATAAACTAAATCCCAATCCCTGAGGACTCGACCCTTGCTAACTACTATACTGACAATTTATCTTTTTAGTGCAAGGTTAAATAAGATACACTCTTTTGGGTGCATCAAATTTTTGGCGCCGTTGCCGGGGATTGTTTTCTTTAGTTTATTTGTTACTTGGTTTATTCTTATTTTCAGTTCTAATTAGTTCTATTTTCTTGTACATACAAGTTTTTCTTATCAAATTTTGAAAAAAAAAAAAAAAAAAAAAACGATGGAATTGAGCAATCTAACACTTGAAGAGTTGGTGGCATACATGAACATGGAGAATCAACAAGCCAATCTCACCTTCCCAGTTCAACAATTTGCCATGGGAGGATGTCAAGGCCATCAAGTGTTCCAAGACCAACAGTATGATCATTACTCAAACACTTACCATGAGAGATGGTGGGATCATACTAATTATGGCTACTCGAAAAATTACCAAGAAGTAGATCCTTATGCCAATTACACTCATCCATCTAGCTTCAATCAATCATGGTCTCAAGAACCAGATCTTTTTCAACCACCACATATGACTCAAAACTCAGGTACTTCTTTAGAAGATCTTGTCTATTCTCTTGTTACTGATTCTTTGCAATTTCAACAGGAAACAAGGGCAAGCATCCAGAGTTTGGAAAAGCAAATGAGCCAATTGGCTAGTAGTATGGTGGGATGGGTAGCACAAAGATCTGAAGAACTCCCAGCCCAAACGATGGTTAACCCAAAGGAGAATGCTACTATTGTGACCTTGAAGAATGAGGAACAAGATGAGGATGAAACAAAATTAGAGATGGATTCTATTCTTAAGGATAATGAAGCCAATGATCCAAATAAGAGTATTTCGGCACCTGACGTAACGTTTGAGATTCCAATTTTTACTAATGTTTCTTATCCACCTTTTCCTAGTAGATTCGCAAAGTTCAAGGAGGATGAACATGAACAAGACACGCTGGAAACCTTAAACAGTTTGTTTGTGGATGTCATTCAACAAGTACCAAAAGATGCACCATTCCTCGATGAGATATGCACCACCAAGGATTATGGAATAATACTTGTAATGGAGAATGCATCCACTGTTGTGCAAAGAAAGCTTCCTCTCAAACGCATAAATTTGGGAAATTTCATGTATGAGCCTGACAAGCCTAAAAAGCCAAGAAAGGGTGTTGGTTAGATTCAAAACACTAACTCAAGTGTTAATTGGGAAGGCAGCCCAATTAAAGATGAAATTGCCAACCTTCCATATTCAGATTTGCTTTCTCTTTCTCTTTCTCTTTCTTTTCCTTTTTCTTTTATTATTTTTATTGTTTTTATTTTATTTCTTATGTTTCTTTGTTAATTGTGTTTACTGCTTTTAAGTTCATTTAGGCTGCATAAGTTTCTTTTGTTTAATAGTTCTTTTCTCTTACATATAATTCTTGCATTGGGGGATAATAGCATTACATTAATGACAATGTAAGAATTATGTGTGGGGGGAAGAATTTAGGATTTTATTTAGAGTGTTTTGTTTTTGAGTTTTTTTTTTATGCTGTTTTTCTTTCTGATCTTTGTTTTGAAAATAACTAGATGTAAATATAATTTTTATTTTTTTAACCCCGGTTAAATGGCGGATAACGGTACTCCGTGATTATTTAAATCGGTTCCATCAGCTACCCACAAAACTGATATTGTATATAAATTTCTCTTCCAATTTCTCTTTCAATTTTTTTTCATTTTTTTTTCAGGATGGATGATATTCTCACAAGATTGCAGAAACGATTTCCTCCTTTTCCTCGAAATATTTTACTGAAGCTTTACCAAGTTCGATTTGAAAGATTAAGAATGCTTATGCACAAAGGGATTCCTGGAGACATACGTTGGATAATTGAAGCCAAGGTACGTGAAGATGAATATCTTCCTGTTTTGCATTTACCAGGTACAGGTAGAAGCACTTTTGCAAAGAAGCGACGAGCAAAGCGCATGAGTTCAAATTGCCACAAATGTGCACGATGGACGTGTAACGGTAAATGTCGTTCTATTGGGATTCCGTCCTCTAATCGAGATGATAAAATTGAATTCATTAAGGATGGACTGAGTAAGGAGAATTTGAGTAATATCCAACTTTCTCTTGAGACGTATCCTAGTGGAGACGTACAAAGAGAAATTCTTGATTTATGGCCGCAATTCCAAAGGGAATGGCAACATCTTGGGAATCTGATGTTAAAAGACCCTGTTTGCCAGCTTGTAAGAAAACTGGATGGGAAGCATATCCTCGACTCATAGAAGGCGTTTAAGCCGTTTCTGGACGTAAAACCAGAGGAAGATGCCAAATACACTTTCGGCGACATTATTACTCTTGACTTTTACGGTTGATTTTTTTCTTCTCTTTTTGATTTTCTTCCTGAAATCACGCAAAAATCTTTTGTTAGGTTAATATTTTCTTCTGACAGGTCAGATACACTTTCGGCGACATTATTACTCTTGTCTGATTCACTACTCAGTCCTCTATATATTACACCATGCACTCATTCTCTTTCAGGCACTCGAAAAAAAAAAATGGAAAGTACTTCGTCCCAACGCATTAAAAAAATTTGTGTCTTTGGAGGTGCTTATCCAGGGAAAAATAACATATTTGCTGATGAAGCCATAAGAGTTGGAGTAATACTTGCCCAACAAAAGATCCAGTTGATTTATGGAGGCGGTAGTACGGGTTTAATGGGAGCAGTCGCTACAGCAGCACACGCCGGAGGAAGTCCAGTTCTAGGAGTCGTGCCAAAACTATTCACAGATTTTTGTGGACCTACCTTGGGTAAGGAAATACAAGTCTGGAGTATCCCTGAACGGATGACAATCATGTACCATTCTGCCGATGCATTCATTGCTCTACCAGGAGGTCTGGGTACATTGGAAGAAATAGCTTGCGTGGCTTCTTGGTCATCTTTGGTCACAAATAAGAAACCCATTGGTTTGCTTAATATTAATGGTTATTTTAGTAATTTGCTTTCATATTTAGATAATGCTGTGGATAATGGATTCATGTTTTCAGAGGCAAGGAGAACCATAATTTCTGCTACAACCATTGAAGATTTACTCAAAAAGCTCCAAGCTTATGAGTGTTTATCTGCTACGGTTGTTTCGCAAACGCTCGGAAAAAGAAAAAGAGATATGGACGAGCAAGGAGTGGATTGTACTTTGTCTTTGTGACATTATCTAACATTTTGCTTGTTGTGTCTCAGTTATAATAAGTGGTTAGCAACCTCTGCAGGTAATATCTCCTAAATTCTACCTTTAAAATTTGACATTGGGGACAATGTCATATTTTAGTAGGGGGTAAGGGACATATTTTGCTAATTTAAAAAAAAAATTGTTGTGTTTTAAGCCATTTAGAAGTATTCATTCTGAACAAGGTCTGAGTAAGGGAGACTTGAGACATACCTTGTCAGTTTGATTTCTTCTTTTCAAAAAAAAAAAAAGTTTGTTGTGTTTTAAGCAATTTAGAAGTATTCATTCTGAACAAGGTCTGAGTAAGAGAGACTTGAGACATACCTTGTCAGTTTGATTTTAATCTTTTTACGTTTACTTGTTAATTTTTGTTTAGTATTTTAGGATTATTTAGGTTGCATGAGTTTGTTTTGTTTTGAGTCTAGTTATTCCTATTCTTATGTTATTAGTTCTTTTCTCTTACACATGATTCTTTCATTTGGGTTAATAGACTTACATTGAGGACAATGTAAGAATTAAGTGTGGGGGGAATGATTTAGGATTTCTTTTATTTTTGTCTACTATTTTTTTTTATGAGTCTTTATTATTATTATTATTTTTTTAGTGTGTTTTAGTTCCTTTTTAATACAATGATGAGATACGAATTGCATAAGTCTAAAACATATTTATTAGTGAGAAGATTTTCATGAGAATTGAGCTTGATGTCAACCTTTTTATGAGCCAATGTTAATATGATATGTTGATTGAGAAAGAAGCATGTTTAGACTTAATCTGACTTGTATAATCATTCTTGTGAGTTTTTGAGCCTAAAATGATTGATGCATTATACAAATCAACTAATATCTTTCTTGAGTGCTCTTATGATTACATGATTCTCTAGAACTTGCTTTAAACCGTTTGAGACTATATTGATGCATGTGACAACATGAATATGATAGAGGCATTAGGATTTTTAGCCAGGGCCAAACAACCATCCCTTATTGATGTTCCAAGAGAACACACCCTTAGTGAACCAATTTGAGCCTACATTGAATAAGCTATCTCTTTGGTAACCATAACTTGTCCCTAACCTAAATATACTTATATCTTTACCTTTGTTCCAAAGATGAATTAGCATGATTTGAGACAAGTTGCAAAGACAAGGGATATTTTTTTAGTGTGTTTTAGTTCCTTTTTAATACAATGATGAGATACGAATTGCATAAGTCTAAAACATATTTATTAGTGAGAAGATTTTCATGAGAATTGAGCTTGATGTCAACCTTTTTATGAGCCAATGTTAATATGATATGTTGATTGAGAAAGAAGCATGTTTAGACTTAATCTGACTTGTATAATCATTCTTGTGAGTTTTTGAGCCTAAAATGATTGATGCATTATACAAATCAACTAATTTCTTTCTTGAGTGCTCTTATGATTACATGATTCTCTAGAACTTGCTTTAAACCGTTTGAGACTATATTGATGCATGTGACAACATGAATATGATAGAGGCATTAGGATTTTTAGCCAGGGCCAAACAACCATCCCTTATTGATGTTCCAAGAGAACACACCCTTAGTGAACCAATTTGAGCCTACATTGAATAAGCTATCTCTTTGGTAACCATAACTTGTCCCTAACCTAAATATACTTATATCTTTACCTTTGTTCCAAAGATGAATTAGCATGATTTGAGACAAGTTGCAAAGACAAGGGATATTTTTTTTGTTAGAAACAAGAAATAAGTGTGGGGGGAAAAGAAAAGAAAAGTCAAGAGAAAAAGAAATGGAATACTGGCAAATACATTCCTATGTAAAAAATATGAATCATCTCTTGAATTTGTGGAAAAAGAAAAAGATGTTACAAAGTTGTTTAGAATGAAGAAAAGGCCCAACATGAATATCCGGCCTAGGTGACTATGTACTTGTAAAGAGTTTTGAGAAGTTTCTTTGTATAATCTTTTTATGTCTCTAAACTTTATGAACTCTTTGGAACCTTTGTGATATCTTTATCCTTTTGTTCTTCAACCACATTACAAACCCCTTGGCCCCATTACAACCTTGATTAAAGACCTCTTGATTTATGAAGTTGCATGATCTTTTAGTGGAGAATAGGTGGACAAGCAAGCATATGGTAGAAGTGTTTTCATGAGATTGATTGAGTGTAAACACTTTACCACTACTTTAAAGAGTGAAAATCAAGAGAGTATCCCATGTGAGAAGTTGAGATTAAATTTGAACATGCACTATTTTGATTGAGATATGTTATGCTAATATTGGCTTAACTCAAACAATTTACATTCAAGCATGATTTTTTGTGAAATTTTTTAAGCTATTGATTAGTTTATAAGACTTGTTCAAATATTGTCTCTAATTTGTATTGAAAGGATTAGGAGTAAATATTTTTAGTATATGTAGTTTATTTATATGTAGTTTATTTATATTTTAATTTTTCAATGTTTGTGGGTATCGTTCTAGTAAACCCTCACGAGACTAAACTCGTCCACTAGGGACACCTAGGGGTTTAAAGGCTTGTGTCACATGCTAAGTGCCACCGTGATTTCCTACGAAAGTGGATTAGATTAGATTCTCTTATTTTATTTTTATTGAGTCGTTGCTAGGGACTAGCAACAATCTAAGTGTGCGGGTGTGATAACTCGTATAATTATATAGTTTTTAGTTATGTTTTATTATTGTTTTGTGTCAAATACGAGTTATTATTGTTTAGTCTAATTGTGTTTATGATCTTTTATATTTTTATGTAATTTGGTGTTTTTCACAAGTTTCTTTGAGTGATTTCAGATTACTAGAATTAAGGGCAAATCCAGTTCAGTTCCAGTTCCGACACATTTTGCCATATCAGCTATATCTGGAGTTTCACTGAAGCCATAAGGCTGAACTTTGTAGCCGTGCAAAGCTAAGAGGCATATCTATCTTTTTCATGTTTTATACTTCTTGAAACGGAGTCGTTTTCCCTAGCGAAATCGACCATCAAGTTTGCTGATGTGCAATGACGTCTGTGCTGACCTGTTTTCGTATTTTGCACATATCTGCTTATCCACATCAGCAAATGAGCTGATTCCAATGGCTATGGATCCGTAACTGATACGGGAACCTTTGTCTAGAAGACCATATGATCAGATCAGGCCTCTAATATTGACGAAATCGACCATCAAGTTGGCTGATGTGCAATGACGTCTGTGCTGACATGTTTTCGTATTTTGCCCATATCTGCTTATCCACATCAGCAAATGAGCTGATTCCAACGGCTATGGATCCGTAACTGATAGGGGAACCTTTTTCCAGAAGACCATGTGATCGGATCAGGCCTCCAACATTGACGAAATCGACCATCAAGTTGGCTGATCAAAATTGTCATACAATATGACGAAAATTGTTAGAAAAATTCACCCACCTATTATACCTACCTTTGAAATTTGTAAAGCTTGTCTATTGTCATTTAGCCTTCCAAAATGTGTATAAATAGAGGGCCTTGGATGATTGTAGAGAATCATATTGTACATTGGTAGGATATTAGCCATTGTAATAAAATTCTCTAAGTTTTCTTCTTCTTTCTTTTCTCTAGTTTTCTTTTTCTTTATTTTCTTCTTCTTCTTTCTTTCTTTTATTTCCTTCTTAGATTCTCTTTAATTTTATGTTTATGTTTACAATGCCTATGCTAGGCTAAACTTCTATTTGGTTAAGGGTGATTTCAAAGCCCTAGACATGTTTTGTGATTGATTTTCAGATTCTATCTATCATTAATTTTCTATCAAAGTTGCTTATGTTCTTCTACAAGAATTGTTCATGATGTTGTCTTGATTTATTTAGGTGTACAACTAGATAGATCTTGATAATTATCTATTGCTAGTCTAGGAGTCTTGATCCGTGTAATTGTCTTGATTTCCTATTCATAAGTGGCAATTTGTGATTAATGATTATGGTCAAGTTTTCAATAATTGCAAAGTGGAACATAACCTAAGTTGAACAATCCGAGCTTATGTGTTTGTTGCTTAGATCAACCTATCTTTCTCATCATAAAGCTGCCATTAAATTGAATTTAGAGAGCTTATTATAGGTTGTTTAATGGTTAGAGATTAAATAGAGAGCTTGTTCTATTTAACGACAAACTAAGGAAAGATTGGGATAACAGAGCTTGTTGTTATCTACGGTTGTTAACTTTGATAGTTGGTTGATATTGATAGATCTGAAATTGATTCTTAATGATGTCTAGTGGTGGAGAATGAAACCTTAACCATATTTTTCATATTTGATTCTTCTTACTTACTTGTTTTCTTACTTTTCTAGTTTGCTTATTTTTAAAAGTATATTTATTTTTATTGGCTGGTTATACCGCCTAATTTGTATATTAACTTTGTTTTATTTTTATTGGCTGGTTATACCGCCTAATTTAGTATATGTATTTTTATTGGCTGGTTATACCGCCTAATTTAGTATATATATTTTTATTGGCTGGTTATACCGCCTTGCATCTTATTCTTATTATTTACTTTAGTTTAAATCTGGCTTCAAAAAACCCCTTTTCTTTTATTGTTCTTGAATTTAAGTTTTAAACTATTAACTTATAAACTAAATCCCAATCCCTGAGGACTCGACCCTTGCTAACTACTATACTGACAATTTATCTTTTTAGTGCAAGGTTAAATAAGATACACTCTTTTGGGTGCATCACTTGACATGGCAAAATCTAATTATGGCAACATGAATATAAAATGACATCAACATGGAATATTCATTGACATAGAATTTTCATGTGAGGAATCATACAAATAGCATATATCGAAAAATATTACCACACTTTTTGGCAAACCCGGCAAAGCTTGAAAAATAATTCTTTCTTATGACATTTATATGATTCCGAATAAAACAAAATCCAATATCTTTTGATTCTTTAAGCATGTGCGTTGAACAATTTCCTAACCTCTCCGACAAACCGGCAAAGATTAGGAACTAATTCTTGCCAAATGCTTAGGAAACCGAAACATAGGTTTTATGTCAAATTAAAATAAAAAAAAAAATATTTTAAAACATGCAATGCATGAAGGTGTATTTCTCTCTTGAAGTAAGGACATTCATATACCTAAAAAGGTATCCGAATACCTTTGAAAGAAACTTAAATTTTATTTTCAAAATCGAAAGGCTTTGGGCTCGGATTGAAAAATTGGAATTTTTGGGATGAAAAAAGCCTCATGGCCGAATAGCTTTTAAAAAAGCTCTAGTTTTCCTATATTTTTTGAAACCAAGGTTGACCACCCTTGACCCGATTTTTTCAAAATCAATTTTTATCCTTGAAATAACATGGAAATCAACCTAAGATAGTAGCTAATGACCCAAATCAGCCCCCTCTTTGTATACAAATAAAAACATAAAATTATTAGTTTTAAAAAATAATTCTGACTCCCAAACCAGTTTTGAAAAACTATTTTCTTACCCTTCATAAAAGATTCAAACAATTCTGGAAAAATTAGTGTAGACTTATAACATAATGGTCTCTATGGGAAAAAAATCAGCTTGGTTTTGGGACCAAGGATGCCTTGACCGAATTTTCACCAAAGTCAGAAATGTGAGCTAAAAACTATTTTATCGAAAACCATTTTTCCAACCTTGATAAAAAAAATCTAAAAATCTTGAAAAAAAAATAACATGGTATCCTCCCAAGGTCTAATACATGTGATAAAAAAATAATTTTGTTTTGACAAAAAAAGAGTAGTGAAAAAAAATCCCAAAGTTAGAATATCCAATTTAAACTATCACTCTTTCAATTAGTATAGACAAGGAATTTTTGGCTAGAGATCATTAGTTGATCTTAGCCAAAAACCTAGTTTAAGATGGCATGAAATACATGATTTTACAGCCAACGAACATATGACAATGAATCAACCATGAGTTAAAAATATGAACAAACAAACAAGCAAGAATAATCAAGCAAGAACAAGCACAAAAACTCCCCCTAGGTTTCGGCTAAAGCAAGGAGTATGTAAAAAAGTTTGTCAACTTGGTTATTTTGTAAAGAATAAAGAATAAAGGAGAGAAAACCTTTCAAATTTATTTTTGAAAACCTTTTATTCAAAAAAAAGTTAACAAATCATATGAAAAAAAAAAAAAAAGAAGAAGGAAAAGAACATGATATCAAAGAAAATAATTGAATAAGAAGAGAGAGAATAGCTACCTAGCAATTGCTTTCCTGATCAAGCTCTCTAAATTTTCCTTCCTTCTCCCTCTTTCTCCCTTTTTATTTTTCTCCTTTTCTCCTCCAAGAGTATAGTGAAAATGCCTTGAGAAAAAAATGAATCCCCCCTATTTACTTGGTGTGGTCGGCTGCCTTGTATATTGGTGAGTGTGTGTGTTTTATTTTTTTGCCCTTTGTCATGCTTTGCATGCTCCTCCAACATCCTTGCCACATGGCTAAAAAATGTCCCCTCCTTGCATGATGCTTTCCTTAAATGAAGGGTGTTTGTCCCCTATTTGAATGATGCTTCCCTTAAATTAAGGGTTTTCTAGCTTTTCATTGGCCAACAATGCCACCTAGATTATTCTTGTCTTCTATCTCTACAAAATATCTAAGCCACTTATCATGATCATATGGCTTACTATTAAAATATCTTCTTAGGTGGCATTTTTAATCCTACTTGGCATCATCTCATAGCCTTCACATGCTCTTTACATGGCTTTGCAATTTGGAGACCTCTCATTGGCCTAAAATGCCATGTAGGCAAGTAGTGGAGAATCTTATCATTTCTTAAAAATGTCATCTTGCTATTCAACCTTGGCCATTTGATTAGAGATGATCATAGCCCCTCCCCTAATCAGTAGGCTGCCCGAAAATGGCCTAGAATTTCTAGGCCATGCCTCTTTTTTTATTTGCAAAATGGCCCTTTTTTGGTTTTTTGAAAAATTTGCATTTTGGCCCCCAAACTTAATTTATTTGCAAATGGACCCCAATTTTGAATTTTTATTTTGCAATTCATTCCAGCCAATATAAAACTCAGTTCTAGAGGTTTTCATATTTTTTCGAGCTCAGATTCTATTTTTCTCGAATTTTTCTCTAAAGTTTCAGTTTAGTGCCTCCCAAACTTTGTCTTTTCCCATTTGAGCTCCGATTTTGGATTTTTCTTCTCCAATACCTTCCATAAAATATAAAACTAAGATCTGGAAGTTTTCAAACTTTTTTGAGCTCGTTTTCTATTTTTCCCGAAATTTTCTCTTGGAATTTTGGATAAGTGGACCCGAACTTTGTCTTTTTTCATTTGAGCTTCGATTCTGGATTTTTCTTCTCCAATCCCTTCCATAAAATATAAAACTCAGATCTAAAAGTTTTCATAATTTTTCGAGCTTGTTTTCTATTTTTCCCAGAATTTTCTCTTGGAATTTCGGATTAGTACACCTAAACTTTGTCTTTTTTCATTTGAGCTCTGAGTCTGGATTTTTCTTCTCCAATCCCTTCCATCTAACATAAAACTCAGATCTAAAAGTTTTCATAATTTTTCGCGCTCGGATTCTATTTTTTTTGGATTTTTCAAAATTGCCCTTTAAACCTCGAAACCTTGATTTTACACAAAACGGGCCCAATTTTTGGATTTTCTTTTTCCCCTGCATTTGTTATATATTGAATTCAAGTTGGTCTGAAAATGCCCAATTTTTACATCCGAATTCCTCTTTGATTTAGTTTTCCCCTTTTCTCAATATTGGGAATTTTCTCGTTTTTCCTTTTCTCCTCCAACCGGCTCTTCCTTGGGATCCACTTCAAATTGGAACTTCGGATATTTTTATTTATTTATCCTTTATCAACCGGGGGCTTCAATTTCACCAAATCGGGCCATCTTTGCAATTTTCCCCAAATTTTGTGAATTTTCTAATTATTGATTAAATTCTTATTTTCCTTTTTCTCTTCAAACCAATTCTTCTTTCAACTCCGCTTCAAAATTAGACCTTCCAATATCCATATTTATTGATCCTAATCCATTTGGAACCTCCAATTTTGTCCAATTTGATCGTTTATGCACTTTTCCCCAATTTTACAAAATTAGGTATTTTCTCTACACTGAATTTCTACAACCTGTCTTTCAAACTCTCTATCTTTCATTGTAGACCTCGGATTATCAAAATTCCTTCACCATTGTTCAATTCAACTTTGAATCTTAATTTTGGCCGAGGTTGACTTTTTTAGTGGTTGACTTTTTAGAAGTTGACTTTTTTCGATTTAATTTTTGTGCGGACCTCCAAAACAAAGTCTTGGAGACCCATTTGTGGAATGGTGGAAGCCTCTTTGCGTTCCGGAAAGTTGAAAGGAGAATTTGTCTTGTTTAAGGGGCTTGGACAAAATTAGGTGTCTACATTATTTGTTTCATTAAATCCTTATTTTCCTTTTTCTCTTCAAACCACATCCTCCTTCAAATCTGCTTCAAAATTGGACCTTCCAATATCCATATTTATTGATCTTATTCCATTTGGAACCTCCAATTTTGTCCAATTTGATCGTTTACGCACTTTTCCCCAAATTTGCAAAATTAGGCATTTTTTCCTACACAGAATTTTTATAACCTATCTTCCAAACCCTCTATCTTTCGTTGCAGACCTCCGATTATCAAAATTCCTTCACCATTGTTCAATTCAACTTTGAATCTTGATTTTGACTGAGAATTGACTTTTTCAGTGGTTGACTTTTTGGGGTTGACTTTTTTGGAGTTGACTTTTTGTGTTGACCTCCGAATCAAAGTCATGGGGACTCATTTGTTGAATGGTGGAAGTTTCTATGAATTCCGGGAAATTGAAAGGAAGAAACACCTTGTTTAGGGACCCAGGCAAAATTAGGTGTTTACAACATGTTTTGCTCTCCTCATTTTTCCTGTAGTCATGCTTTCTTCATGCTCCCCATGGTCCCCTTTCCACATGGATATCTCTCCTAAAATTGGGGTCTAAGTCTTATTCTTATTGGTCCTAAATGCCATGTCATGTACTCTTATCCCCTCTCTCTACTTCGCTTTTTTAGCCACTTGGCTTGATCATGTTGCTTAGCCAAAAATATCTCCCTAGTGTCATCCTTTTAGCCACTTCGCTTCATCACATACCCTTCACATGTCCTTCACATGGCCCTAGCCAATGAGCTTTCATAATTCCATTAAGAGTGCTCTTTATTGGCCAAAAATGCCATCTAATGTACTAAAAGGTGACTCATGTCCTTTATTTTTGAAGGCTATCCACCTTCTTGCATCTTAGCCATTGGATCAACTTTTTCCTACTTCTTCTCTCTCCTGGCCAAAAATATCCTAGAATATTCTAGGTCTTCCTTTTTTTGTTACTTGGTCCCTCCTCGGATTTAGGTAAAATTACATTTTAGCCCCCAAATTTAACTTATTTGCATTTTAGCCCCAATTTCAAAATTTTCTTTTCCAATTCATATTATCCAATATAAAACTAAATTTTGGAAAGTTTCGCAATTTTCTGAGCTTGGATTCCATTTTCCTGGATTTTTCCAAAATTGCATTTTAACCCTTCAAATTTAGCTTATTTGCATTTTGACCCCAATTTTTGTTTTTTCTCTCTCCTTTCCTTCTTTCCATCCTGAAACTTAATTCTGGAAAGTTTCGCAATTTTTCGAGCTCGAATTCTATTTTTCTCGATTTTTTTAAAAATTACGGTTTAGTCCCCGTAATCTCGTATTTGCTGGAACTGAGCCAATTTTTCGGATTTTCTTTTTCCATACTCTTTTTCCCATATTGAATTCGATTTGAGCCCATTTTGCCCAATTTTTATACTCGAATTCCTTTCCAATTTGATCATTTCCGTAATCTTCCTAAGGATTGGAATTTTCCACTTATTTAATTTTGTCTTTAATTTTTTAATTTCTCTTCCAACTGACTTCTCTTTTCATTCTCCTTCAAATTGGACCTTTAGATATCTTCATTTATTGATTATTCTCCAAATAGAACTTTTGATTTTGCCCAATTTGATCAATTGCAAATTTCCCCCCAAAATTGCAATTCCAATTTATTCACTTTTATCCAATTCTTCTTCCAATTGATTTCTTTTTTTATTCCTCTTAAAATTGGACCTTGAGGTACCTCTATTTATTGATTATTTCTCAAACTAAAGCTTCAATTTTATCCAATTTGATCATTTACATAATTTTTCCCAAAAATTGAAGTTTTCAATTTGTCCAATTTATCTTCCAATTAGCTCCTCATTTCATTCCTCTTGAAATTGGACCTTGAGGTACCTCTATTTATTGATTATTTTTTCAAATTGAAGCTTCAATTTTATCCAATTTGATCATTTACATATTTTTTTTCAAAATTGCAATTTCCTATTTATTCCCAAAATTAAAATTTTCAATTTGTCTTTCCACCTTCAATTCTTCTTTCCATTTTCAATTGTTGCTTCACCATTACTCAATTCTCCTTCCAATTATCGATTTTTCCAAAAGTTGACTTTTTCTATTTTTTTTACTTTTCGGGGTTGACTTTTGAATGTTGACCTCCGAATCAAAGTGTTAGAAACCAAATTGTGGGACTAAGGGAGATTTCTTACAGTTCCAAGGAGTTGAAGGAAAAACGTACTTTGTTTAGGGGGTCCGGACAAAATTAAGTGTCTACAATAGTTATGAAATAATAAGAGTACTATTATAAATTTAGGACTGGACTATGGAGCAACTTTATTCTATGGTCATAAACCAATAGTTTTAAACGTATAATTATTTTAATTAAAAAAGTTAAGGAAAAGATATATAAATTTATGTATAATTTAACAGTTTTTACCTTAATCATTGATAACTCGTATAATTATATAGTTTTTAGTTATGTTTTATTATTGTTTTGTGTCAAATACGAGTTATTATTGTTTAGTCTAATTGTGTTTATGATCTTTTATATTTTTATGTAATTTGGTGTTTTTCACAAGTTTCTTTGAGTGATTTTAGATTACTAGAATTAAGGGCAAATCCAGTTCAGTTCCAGTTCCGACACCTTTTGTCATATCAGCTATATCTCGAGTTTCACTGAAGCAATAAGGCTGAACTTTGTATCCCTGCAAAGCTAAGAGGCATATCTATCTTTTTCATGTTTTACACTTCTTGAAACGGAGTCGTTTTCCCTAGCGAAATCGACCATCAAGTTGGCTGATGTGCAATGACGTCTGTTCTGCACCGTTTTGGTATTTTGACCATATCTCCCGATCCACGTGCGCAAATGATCTGATTCCAACGGCTATGGATCCATAACTGATAGGGGTATATTTTTCTAGAAGACCATTTTATCAGATCGAGCCTCCAACATTGACAAAATCGACCATCAAGCTGGCTGATCAGAATTGTCATACAATATGACGAAAATTGTTAGAAAAATGCACCCACCTATTATACCTACCTTTGAAATTTGTAAAGCTTGTCTCTTGTCATTTAGCCCTCCAAAATGTGTATAAATAGAGGGCCTTGGATGAGTATTGGGATACATTGATACATTGGTAGGATAGCCATTGTAATAAAATTCTCTAAGTTTTCTTTTTCTTTCCTTTCTCTAGTTTTCTTTTTCTTCTTACATTTCTTTTCATTTTATTCATATCTAGTATGTGTTTCTAATCATATTGTTGAGGTGATGAGGTGAAGCTCTTGGTAAATGCTAAGGTTAGTCTCTTAAACATGAGCTAAAATGAATCATCATTTATAAGCACTAGCATAGATAATATTTTCTTTTGGTTTAAAATCATACTTGCAAAGTAGAGATCTTGATTCATTATTGACAATGAAAATGGCACAGTAAATGCTTGGTTTCATAACCTTGATTTGTTGTAGACATATACCTTGGCATAAGGAATGCTTGGACTCTTTTTATGAGTTTTGAGGACACCAAATGAACATAATATCATATGCTATGGACGTTGGACAATTTGGACTGAATTGCTAAACCTTCCGATTGGAACCTCCCTTATGTGTGGATTTCAATTGTGTAATAAAACAAGATTAATCTTAGCATAACACCAAGAGTGGATTCTCTAACCTCAACATCCTTTCTTATTGTTTTTTATATTTTGTTTAATTTCTTTTATGTTATTTTATTTATTTTGTTCTCTAATATCTTGTTTATTTTGTTTTGTTGTTGATTCCCTAATATCTTGTTTACTTTCTTTTTCTTATATATTTATAAACTTATACTTACTAATACGCTTCCCTGTGGTTCGACCTCGGACACCCGAGAATTTATTACTTGAACATAACCTGCACTTGGGTTTACAACTCTTAATTGAGTTTCCATCAAGTTTTTGGCGCCGTTGCCGGGGAAGCAATACTAAGTATATAAGTTTATAAGTATATTTATTTTTATTGGCTGGTTATACCGCCTAATTTTCTATATATTTATATTTATATTGTATATTAACTTTGTTTTATTTTTATTGGCTGGTTATACCGCCTAATTTGTATATTAACTTTGTTTTATGCTTGTTTGGCGACGTGATTTTAGATCTCGTCGTTTAGTTAGATTTTATTGTGAAACTTTTTCAGGTAATCTTTCTAATACAACTCGTACCATGGCTGACAATGAAAGTGTTCATGCTGAAGATGAGAACAGACAAGTACGCACCATGCGTGACTACTTGCAACCAACTCGAAGCTCATCACCCTCTTGTTTTATTTTTCCTCTCAATGCAAACAACTTTCGTTTTAAACCAGGTATGATAGCTTTGCTTCCAAATTTCTATGGGTTGGAATCGGAAAGTGCTTACTCGTTTCTAAAAGACTTCGAAGATGTATGTGTCACCTTTAATGACCAACAATGTACAAATGAAATTGTCAAGCTAAAATTATTTCCTTTTTCTTTAAAAGATAAAGCAAAAATTTGGCTTCATAATTTAAAACCAAGGTCAATTGGCACATGGCAAGAATTACAAACTGAGTTTCTAAAGAAATTTTTCCCAGCACATAAAACTACTGCTTTGAAAAGACAGATTCAAAATTTCAATCAAAATCAAAATGAAGCATTTTTTCAGTGCTGGGAGCGTTTTAAAGATTTGTTAAGTTCTTGTCCACATCATGGTTTTGAAAAATGGCGTCTTATTAGTTTCTTTTATGAAAGTTTAACTCCCGAAACTAAACAATTTGTTGAAACAATGTGTAACGGTGAGTTTCTAGAAAAAGAACCTGAAGAAGCCTTTGACTACCTAGACCATTTGGCAGATAACTCTCAAGCCTGGCACACAGATAATTCCTCTGAAAGTTCCAATAGATCTAATATTTTTTCTAACAGAGGAAAATATCATTTTAGTCAAGAAGATGAGATAAAAGCTAAAGTAGCTAATTTGGCTAGAAAGATTGAAGCCATGGAACTTAGAGAAGTAAAAGAAGTCAAAACGGTTAAAAATGAAGAAAGTTGTGGAATTTGTGAAATCATGGGACACCCCACTTCTGAATGTCCAAACATTCCCATTCTTAAAGAAGCGTTGCATGATCAAGTAAATTCCATAAACACATTTAAAAAGCCTTTTCCTTCTCCTTACTCTGAAACATATAACCCTGAATGGAGAAATCATCCCAACTTCAGTTGGCGGAATAATAATCATGTTCAGGTACCACAATCTCAAAAGCCGGGCAACACTTTTTCCTATCAACCTTCACGTGTACAAACCTTGGAAGAAACATTGCAAGCATTCATGCAAACACAAGCAAATGTGAATAGCCGGACTTCACAGGACATCAATGAGATCAAAAACACCTTGTCCACATTGACAGCTTCATTACGCACTCAAGAAAAAGGTAAGTTTCCTGCTCAACCTCAGCCTAACCCTTCTACTCAATGTCTTGTTTCTTGCTCCAATGAAACTCAACAGGAAAATGCCAGTTCTATCACAACTCTTCGAAGTGGAAAGGCAATTGACAAAAAGATTCCATCAAAAGACCAAGATCCTCTTTCCCCTCCGAAAAGTATTGGTAAGGATGATGGTAAGTCTGAACTTCTTGAAAATTTGGACAAAGAAAAAGGTATGCATCCTGCTCCTTTTCCTCAAAGGTTGCAAACAATAAAGAATTTGAATCAAAATGCAGAAATTTATGAACTTTTCAAACAAGTTAAGATTAACATTCCTTTATTGGATGCAATCAAACAAGTTCCATCTTATGCTAAATTTTTGAAGGACATGTGCACAGTTAAAAGGAAACATAATGTACAAAAGAAAGCATTTCTGACGGAAAGTGTGAGCTCAATCATTCAGCACCTTACTCCACCAAAATTCAAAGATCCTGGATGTCCAACAATCTCATGCATCATTGGAAACACTAGAATAGAACGTGCATTGCTTGATCTTGGTGCTAGTGTTAATCTTTTGCCTTTTTCTGTTTATCAACAGTTAGGTTTAGGTGAACTCAAGGAAACACCTGTTACACTTCAACTAGCTGATCGTTCTGTAAAAATTCCTCGAGGGATAGTTGAAGATGTTTTGGTTCAAATTGATAATTTTTACTTCCCTGTTGATTTTATTGTTTTGGACACACATCCTGTTTCAAATCCAAATGTTCAAATTCCTGTTATATTAGGCCGTCCATTTCTTGCAACTTCTAATGCTCTGATAAATTGCAGGAATGGTATGTTGAACATTTCTTTTGGAAATATGACTTTAGAATTAAATGTGTTCAACATTTGCAAGCAACCTGGTGATAATTCAGAAGTACATGAACTGGATTTCATTGAAGAACTTGTTCATGAACATCTCACCACTACCACATTCCATGATCCTTTAGAAGCTTATTTAATTGAATATGAGTTTGATAATGTTTCAGAAATTTCACACACTGATTCTTTGTTAAAATCTTTTCAGGATAAGCATTGTTGGAAACAAAAGTTTGAGGAACTACCATCACTTACAAATGTCACTGTACCATCAACTATTGAACCACCCAAGCTGGAGTTAAAACCATTGCCATCCGAGCTAAAATATTCCTTTTTGGGTGAGAGTGAAACTTTTCCAGTCATAATTTCTTCACATCTTGATGAACTACAAGAAGGTAAGTTGTTACAACTTTTGAAGATGCACAAAAATGCATTAGGATGGACCTTAGCTGACATAAAGGGAATAAGCCCATTAATCTGCACACATAATATTTATTTAGAGGAAAATGCTAAACCCTCTAGACAAATGCAACGAAGGCTTAATCCTAATATGAAAGAAGTAGTGAGAAATGAAGTCATTAAACTTCTAGATAATGGAATCATTTATCCTATCTCTGATAGCAAATGGGTAAGTCCTACTCAAGTCGTACCTAAGAAATCTGGAGTTACTGTAGTTAAAAATGAAAACAATGAATTAATTCCAGCTAGGACTGTTACTGGTTGGCGCATGTGCATTGACTATAGGAAACTTAACTCAGTGACGAGGAAAGATCATTTCCCTTTGCCTTTCATGGATCAAATCTTAGAAAGAGTTGCAGGGCATGAGTTTTATTGTTTTCTAGATGGATATTCTGGGTATAATCAAATTGCCATTGCACTTGAGGACCAAGAGAAAACCACTTTTACATGTCCTTTTGGTACTTTTGCATATCGTAGAATGCCATTTGGATTATGTAACGCCCCTGCCACATTTCAAAGATGCATGCTTAGCATTTTTAGTGACATGATTGAACGTAATCTTGAGATTTTCATGGATGATTTTTCTGTTTCTGGTGATTCATTTGATGATTGCTTAGCCAATTTGAAAAATGTATTGATTAGGTGTGAAGAAAAAAATCTTGTTCTTAATTGGGAAAAATGTCATTTCATGGTCACTAAAGGTATTGTACTAGGTCACATTGTTTCTGCAAAAGGGATTGAGGTAGACAAGTCAAAACTTGAATTGATTGCTAATCTACCCACACCAAAGACAGTAAAGGACATTAGGTCATTCTTGGGACATGCAGGTTTTTATAGAAGATTCATAAAAGATTTTAGCACGATATCTAAACCTCTATGTAATCTTTTAATGAAAGACACTGCATTTGAATGGACTAAAGATTGTGAAGATGCTTTTGAAAAACTCAAAAATATGCTCACTACTGCTCCTATTATGAGATCTCCTGATTGGTCTTTACCATTTGAAATAATGTGTGATGCTAGTGACTATGCTGTTGGTGCTGTGTTAGGACAAAGGAAAGATAATAAACCACATGTAATTTACTATGCAAGTAAAACTTTAAATAGAGCCCAAATGAATTATTCCACTACAGAAAAGGAATTACTTGCAGTTGTTTTTGCATTGGATAAATTCAGATCTTACCTTGTTGGATCATCAATTGTTGTCTTTAGTGATCATGCAGCTTTAAAATATCTTCTCTCTAAGAAGGATGCAAAACCTAGGTTGCTGAGGTGGATCCTTTTGCTGCAAGAATTTGACATCACCATTCGAGATAAAAAAGGAGTAGAAAATGTGGTGGCTGATCATTTATCAAGACTTGTTTGTGATGAATCTTTTGGAACCTCACCAATAAATGATACTTTTCCTGATGAACAACTTCTAATTGTCTCCACGACACCTTGGTTTGCTGACATTGCTAATTTTCTTGCTACAGGAAAAATTCCTTCTCAATGGAGCACACAAGATAAAAGGAAGTTTCTGAATGAGGTAAAGAAGTTCTATTGGGATGACCCTTACTTGTTCAAATATTGTCCTGATCAGATTTTTCGAAGATGCATTCCCGACAATGAGGTAAGTAGTGTAATTAAGTTTTGTCATTCCGAGGCATGTGGTGGTCATTTTTCATCAAAGAAAACTGCTGCAAAAATTTTACAGTGTGGATTTTACTGGCCAACTTTGTTCAAAGATGCACATAATTTTTGCAAGTCATGTGAAAGTTGTCAAAAATTAGGTTCCATTTCGAAAAGAAACATGATGCCTTTGAACCCAATTCTTGTAATTGAAATTTTTGACTGTTGGGGTATTGATTTCATGGGACCATTTCCACCATCTTTTGGTTTCTTATACATTTTAGTTGCAATAGATTATGTTTCAAAGTGGATAGAGGCAATTCCATGTCGAAATAATGATCACAAAACAGTGATTAAATTTTTAAAAGAAAATATTTTGAGTCGATTTGGAATTCCTCGATCTATCATAAGCGATGGGGGAACACATTTTTGCAACAAGGTTTTTGAAACATTAATGAAGAAATATGCCATTACACACAAAGTTGCAACCCCTTATCACCCGCAGACAAATGGACAGGTAGAATTAGCAAATAGGGAGATTAAACAAATTTTGGAAAAGACAGTTAATCCAAATCGCAAAGATTGGTCTCTTAGACTTAACGATGCATTATGGGCCTATCGAACAGCTTTTAAAACAGCATTGGGCATGTCTCCTTATAGGCTAGTTTATGGAAAACCTTGTCATTTACCTGTGGAACTTGAGCATAAAGCATATTGGGCCATTAAAATGTTCAACTCAAACCTTGATGACGCTTCTAATTTACGAAAATTACAAATAAATGAACTTGAGGAACTCAGAAATGATGCATATGAGAATTCTAAAATTCATAAAGAAAGAACTAAAGCCTTTCATGACAAGTTAATTTCAAGAAAAATATTTGATGTTGGGCAAAAAGTTCTACTTTATAATTCTAGACTTCACATATTTCCTGGTAAGTTGAGATCAAGATGGACTGGCCCATTTGTGGTTAAGCATGTGTATCATTATGGAGCAATTGACATTGAGAATCCTCAAAATGGTAACGTATTCAAGGTAAATGGACAAAGACTCAAACTCTTTTTGGAAAATCATGTTACTCAAGAAGAGGTTGTTTTTCTTTCTGATCCTTGTTTTGAAAATAACTAGATGTAAATATAATTTTTACTAATCTTCAAAAAAAAAAAAAATACATTTTTTTAACCCCGGTTAAATGGCGGATAACGGTACTCCGTGATTATTTAAGTCGGTTCCATCAGCTACCCACAAAACTGATATTGTATATAAATTTCTCTTTCAATTTCTTTTTCATTTTTTTTCAAGATGGATGATATTCTCACAAGATTGCAGAAACGATTTCCTCCTTTTCCTCGGAATATTTTACTGAAGTTTTACCAAGTTCGATTTGAAAGATTAAGAATGCTTATGCACAAAGGGATTCCTGAAGACATACGTTGGATAATTGAAGCCAAGGTACGTGAAGATGAATATCTTCCTGTTTTGCATTTACCAGGTACAGGTAGAAGCACTTATGCAAAGAAGCGACGAGCAAAGCGCATGAGTTCAAATTGCCACAAGTGTGCACGATGGACGTGTAACGGTAAATGTCGTTCTATTGGGATTCCGTCCTCTAATCGAGATGATAAAATTGAATTCATTAAGGATGGACTGAGTAAGGAGAATTTGGGTAATATCCAACTTTCTCTTGAGACGCATCCTAGTGGAGACGTACAAAGAGAAATTCTTGATTTATGGCCGCAATTCCAAAGGGAATGGCAACATCTTGGGAATCTGATGTTAAAAGACCCTGTTTGCCAGCTTGTAAGAAAACTGGATGGGAAGCATATCCTCGACTCATAGAAGGCGTTTAAGCCGTTTCTGGACGTAAAACCAGAGGAAGATGTGAGCCACAATCACAACTACAATAAATGACTTCTCAGCTTTTGGTTTGATTTGCAATAACTTTATTTCAGTTTAATTTACGTGTTGTTCGATTTGTGTAATTATTCTCGTTTTTTTTTTTTTTTGCATTGGTCTTTTACGATTGATTTTTCTTCTCTTTTTGATTTTCTTCCTGAAATCACGCAAAAAATCTTTTGTTAGGTTAACATTTTCTTCTGACAGGTCAAATACACTTTCGGCGACATTATTACTCTTGTCTGATTCACTACTCAGTCCTCTATATATTACACCATGTACTCATTCTCTTTCAGGCACTCGAAAAAGAAAAAAAAATGGAAAGCACTTCGTCCCAGCGCATTAAAAAAATTTGTGTCTTTGGAGGTGCTTATCCAGGGAAAAATAACATATTCGCTGATGAAGCCATAAGAGTTGGAGTAATACTTGCCCAACAAAAGATCCACTTGATTTATGGAGGCGGTAGTACGGGTTTAATGGGAGCAGTCGCTACAGCAGCACACGCCGGAGGAAGTCCAGTTCTAGGAATCGTGCCAAAACTATTCACAGATTTTTGTGGACCTACCGTGGGTAAGGAAATACAAGTCTGGAGTATCCCTGAACGGATAACAATCATGTACCATTCTGCCGATGCATTCATTGCCTTACCAGGAGGTCTGGGTACATTGGAAGAAATAGCTTGCGTGGCTTCTTGGTCATCTTTGGTCACAAATAAGAAACCCATTGGTTTGCTTAATATTAATGGTTATTTTAGTAATTTACTTTCATATTTAGATAATGCTGTGGATACTGGATTCATGTTTTCAGAGGCAAGGAGAACCATAATTTCTGCTACAACCATTGAAGATTTACTCAAAAAGCTACAAGCTTATGAGTGTTTATCTGCTACGGTTGTTTCGCAAACGCTCGGAAAAAGAAAAAGAGATATGGACGAGCAAGGAGTGGATTGCACTTTGTCTTTGTGACATTATCTAACATTTTGCTTGTTGTGTCTCAGTTATAATAAGTGGTTAGCAACCTCTGCAGGTAATATCTCCTAAATTCTACCTTTAAAATTTGACATTGGGGACAATGTCATATTTTAGTAGGGGGTAAGGGACATATTTTGCTAAAAAAAAAAAAAAAAAAATTTGTTGTGTTTTAAGACATTTAGAAGTATTCATTCTGAACAAGGTCTGAGTAAGGGAGACTTGAGACATACCTTGTCAGTTTGATTTAATCTTCTTTTTCTTCTTAAAAAAAAAAAAACAAAAAAAAAACAAAAAAAAAAAAAAAAAAAAAAAGCATGTTTAGACTTAGTGTGTTTTTTTTTTTTTTTAGTTACTTTCAATACAATGATGAGATATGAATTGCATAAGTCTAAAACAGATTTATTAGTGAGAAGATTTTCATGAGAATTGAGCTTGATGTCAACCTTTTTATGAGCCAATGATAATATGATATGTTGATTGAGAAAGAAGCATGTTTAGACTTAATCTGACTTGTATAATCATCTTTGTGAGTTTTTGAGCCTATAATGATTGATGCATTATACAAATCAATCTCATTTCTTTCTTGAGTGCTCTTATGATTACATGATTCTCTAGAACTTGCTTTAAACCGTTTGAGACTATATTGATACATGTGACAACATGAATATGATAGAGGCATTAGGATTATAACCAGAGCCAAACAGCCATCCATTATTAATGTTCTACGAGAACATCCCCACTAGTGAGCCAATTTGAGCCTACATTAAATATGATGTTTTATTGGTAACCACAACTTACACCTAGCCTAAATATGCTTATATCCTTACCCTTGTTCTAAAGATGAATTTTATATTTTGAGACATATTGCAAAAAAACAAGGGATATTTTTATTTGAAAATTTGGGTTAGAAACAAAAGATAAGTGTGGGGGAAAGAAAAGAAAAGAAAAAGTCAAGAGAAAAAGAAAGGGATCATTGTCAAATACATTCCCATATTAAAAAAAAAAAAAAAAAAAAAAAAAAAAATCTTCTCTTGAACTTCTAGAAAAAGATGTTACAAAGTTGGTTAGAATGATGCAAAGGCTCAACATGAATATTTAGCCTATGTTATTATGTGCTTTATAAGAGTTTTGAGAAGTTTTATTTGTATGATCTTATTATGTCTCTAAAATCTATGAACTCTTTGGAACCTTTGTGATATCTTTATCCTTTTGTTCTTTAACCACATTATAACCCTTTGGCCCCATTACAACCTTGAATAAAGACCTCTTGATTTATGAAGTTGTATGATCTAAATAGTGGAGAATAGGTGGACAAGCAAGCATATGGTAGAAGTGTTTTCATGAGATTGATTGAGTGTAAACACTTTACCACTACTTTAAAGAGTGAAAATCAAGAGAGTATCCCATGTGAGAAGTTGAGATTAAGTTTGAATATACACTATTTTGATTGAAATATGTTATGTTATTATTGGCTTAACTCAAACTATTTACATTCAAGCAAGATTTTTTGTGAATTTCTTTAAGCTATTGATTAGTTTTTAAGACTTGTCCAATGATTATCTCTAATTTATATTGGAAGGATTAGTTATAATTATTATTTTTAGTTTTTCTTATGTCTTCAATGTTTGTGGGTATCGTCCTAGTAAACCCTCACGAGACTAAACTCGTCCACTAGGGACACCTAGGGGTTTAAAGGCTTGTGTCACATGCTAAGTGCCACCGTGATTTCCTACGAAAATGGATTAGATTAGATTTTCTTATTTTATTTTTATTGAGTCGTTGCTAGGGACTAGCAACAATCTAAGTATGGGGGTGTGATAACTCGTATAATTATATAGTTTTTAGTTATGTTTTATTATTGTTTTGTGTCAAATACGAGTTATTATTGTTTAGTCTAATTGTGTTTATGATCTTTTATATTTTTATGTAATTTGGTGTTTTTCACAAGTTTCTTTGAGTGATTTTAGATTACTAGAATTAAGGGCAAATCCAGTTCAGTTCCAGTTCCGACACCTTTTGCCATATCAGCTATATCTCGAGTTTCACTGAAGCAATAAGGCTGAACTTTGTATCCCTGCAAAGCTAAGAGGCATATCTATCTTTTTCATGTTTTACACTTCTTGAAACGGAGTCGTTTTCCCTAGCGAAATCGACCATCAAGTTGGCTGATGTGCAATGACGTCTGTTCTGCACCGTTTTGGTATTTTGACCATATCTCCCGATCCACGTGCGCAAATGATCTGATTCCAACGGCTATGGATCCATAACTGATAGGGGTATATTTTTCTAGAAGACCATTTTATCAGATCGAGCCTCCAACATTGACAAAATCGACCATCAAGCTGGCTGATCAGAATTGTCATACAATATGACGAAAATTGTTAGAAAAATGCACCCACCTATTATACCTACCTTTGAAATTTGTAAAGCTTGTCTCTTGTCATTTAGCCCTCCAAAATGTGTATAAATAGAGGGCCTTGGATGAGTATTGGGATACATTGATACATTGGTAGGATAGCCATTGTAATAAAATTCTCTAAGTTTTCTTTTTCTTTCCTTTCTCTAGTTTTCTTTTTCTTCTTACATTTCTTTTCATTTTATTCATATCTAGTATGTGTTTCTAATCATATTGTTGAGGTGATGAGGTGAAGCTCTTGGTAAATGCTAAGGTTAGTCTCTTAAACATGAGCTAAAATGAATCATCATTTATAAGCACTAGCATAGATAATATTTTCTTTTGGTTTAAAATCATACTTGCAAAGTAGAGATCTTGATTCATTATTGACAATGAAAATGGCACAGTAAATGCTTGGTTTCATAACCTTGATTTGTTGTAGACATATACCTTGGCATAAGGAATGCTTGGACTCTTTTTATGAGTTTTGAGGACACCAAATGAACATAATATCATATGCTATGGACGTTGGACAATTTGGACTGAATTGCTAAACCTTCCGATTGGAACCTCCCTTATGTGTGGATTTCAATTGTGTAATAAAACAAGATTAATCTTAGCATAACACCAAGAGTGGATTCTCTAACCTCAACATCCTTTCTTATTGTTTTTTATATTTTGTTTAATTTCTTTTATGTTATTTTATTTATTTTGTTCTCTAATATCTTGTTTATTTTGTTTTGTTGTTGATTCCCTAATATCTTGTTTACTTTCTTTTTCTTATATATTTATAAACTTATACTTACTAATACGCTTCCCTGTGGTTCGACCTCGGACACCCGAGAATTTATTACTTGAACATAACCTGCACTTGGGTTTACAACTCTTAATTGAGTTTCCATCAATCATCAAGTTTTATCTTATTGTAAGTGGATCTATCTAACTAATAATAAAAAATTGATTGAGTTGGTGTCACGAATAAAGTGACACCAACTCAATTGAGAACAGTATAAACAAGAAAATCATAATTTCAAATAATCAACAAGGGTTTTCATGTTTTTAAATTTTTTATATAATCTTTTTTTTAAAATTACCAACTTTTTCCTTAAGAAAACTACCCACCTCTCTTAAAAAACTACCCATACATAATTTGTTATTTTCTTTTCAAATGAATCCCTTTTGTCAATATTAAAAACTGTCAAATGTGAGAGCAAATTAATGAAAATCGCACAATAATTTAGACAACTTCACCTAACTTTAAAGATAAAGATGACTAATTTTAAACAAGAATTTAACAGAATCATTCCTTCATTTTTCCTTTATAAATTAAACATTTTCCCACATTTTTTTTCTAAAACCTTCCTTGGTATAGGAAAAATTGCCAAAATCTTTCAACATAAAAAAAAAGGTTTTGATTCATGGAAAAAAAATTTGTGATGAAGTTGTTTTTGTGCTCTGCATTGATAATGTTAGTAAGCTTAGTTGAAGTAGCAAAGTCACAATATATTATTGACTATGATGTTTGTATGAAAGATTGCTTGAAAACAAGTTGTGGATCACCCCCTGGATTTTGGTGTAATTTGAAGTGCGACTTCTATTGCACTCCACCACTAGTACCAGGAAAAGGAGCTACCTCTTCCCCTCACTCCCTCAAAAATAATCCTGCAGGTATAAGATTTGGTAATCTGTATATTTATGTTGTATGTGTATTATTTTTTCATATTATAATGGCATTTAGAGTATCATATATTTATATAAATGTTGACAGCTTAATAATTTGTTTTATATAGATTTTGATACGTTCGTGTTACTTTTAGTATCGTGTTTTAATTATTTTTTTCATGTCGCGTTCAAAATTATCTCAAAATTATCAGGCCTACAGATACATACATATATATATATATATATATATGTCCAAATGTTTTTTTAAAGTAATGAAAAAAATTAGTTAGTTACGTCATAAAAATACCGATAATAATAAGAAAAAAAATTATGCCCAAGTTTAAGTTTCGTCCAACTTTGTGTTTGAAATATGTTATTTTATCGAAATTATGTCCAAATTTCAGTTTAATCTAAGTTTATGTTAGAAGAATGTTATTTTTATCGATATAGTAAATATATATTGAGAATTATTTGATTATGATCGTAATTACGTATGAATTAAGAATCTAGTAACTGATCCTTACTCATATATATGTATCTTCACATTTGTTAGATGCAGCATTAAAACACCTTCCCAAAGATGCATCTTCTTCTTCTCAACAAACAGTTGAATCTGATCAGAAGAAACAGCCTACCAACAATTAACTGCAAGAAGCTATAAGGCACAATTACTCCTTTCAAAAATGCATTTAGCAAAGATGGCAATGAAACCAAATACAAATTTGTTCACATTGTTGTCTAGGAGAGGTATTGAAGGGGATTTTAATATATATATATATATATATATATATATATATCCAGCATCATGAAGATTAATATAAAACAAAATATTTTTACCAAATTCATTGTATTTTATTACATTAATAGAGAATTACAATTGGCTCCTTTTAACTTTTATTTGGTACTTTGTCTCCCTTCAACTTTGTTTTTACCAAATGCATGATTTGTGGACATTGTAATATTATATAAGAAGCTAAAGTTTTTAACTATATCAACGAAATTAGAGGTTGATAAGTATTTTTTTTAGATATACTTCAAAAAGTAATAAAAAATACTATATGATAAAAAAGAACACACGGCAATCTTTTAATTTCGTTTATAAGAGTTTAAAGATTTTACTAGTTAATGTATAAAATGATAATCCTGATATAATAATATATTAAAAAACATGTTTTAATTTTTAGTTTATATTTTGTATATAATTATTATTAATTCGTTGGATTCAAACTTTTCCATTTTTACTTTTTTAATAGTTTATTTATGATTTGGTCCATGTTAGTGAATTTAATTAGTTAGTCATACTTAATGATTAATTAATAAATAATTAATGATTACATATATACACAGCAACGTATCCCGTTAATTTATTGATGTGGTACCTTTAAATCTAGCAACTTAATCCCTGTAAAAAATAGCAAATATTATATTATACCTTTAAAAATAGCAACTAAAATTTTCAAAATATTCAATTTTTAATTCAGAAGGATAATATACCCTTTCTTTTATAGAGTGTTGAAATGTACATTACAAAAGTTTTTGTTCTTTTAGACAAAACTATGGACATTTACAAAACTGCTGCTTTTGTTTCAGCAGGAATAGTAATATATATATATATATATATATATATATATATATAATATAACATAACATAATAACACAAGCCATTATCCTCTTTCTGGAACACATCTTTTGAGACATTCGAATACCTCTAAATCTTACATTTTGTTAATGGGATATTCGGTTATCCCAATAGATAGCCGAACATAGCCGAATATTTTACCCCTTGAAATATTTTGTTAACGGGATGCAATAGCGCGAGACGATTTTGGTAAATCCTTACTCTACCCTGCCTTGTCCATCTTAAAAACTACTATTTTACCCCTTAAAATACTTTATATATATCATTTTATATTTTTAGTATATATATATATATATATAAGATATATACTAAAATCATATATATACTAATATTTTATATATACTTTTTAGTGTGTGTATATATATATATGTATATTATATATATATATACTAAAGTATTATAAATAAAATAGAAGGAGTAAATAAAAAGAGATAAAGACAAAAGAAATATGAACTTTCAAAGTCTAGTTCTTCAGGAACTAGCAATGTCACCAATCTTTTTTCTATATCATCGTCTTGGATACAAACCAATCCTTATATAGGACTCCAAAAATAAATAGGGAGAGGAGAATACACTTCTCAATAAGATGCACCAAAATGTACATATACATAATAATTAAGAACAAAATCATAATAATGACATCCTTAATATCTAGTCATCCACCACATGCAAAATATGCTTGTATTATAACACTTCCCCTTGGATGACTATTCGCTATGAATATGCCTTGTTAAAACCTTGCTAAAAAAATACAGTAGGAGAAAAACTTAACAAAGGAAAAAGAGTACAATATTCATAAGAAACATACTTTCCCTCAAAAATAAAACCTATTATTCAATGTCCTTAAGCCGTCGCATTTCAATGTTATGTATGTGCTTCTTGAAAATTGAAGTTGGCAATGCCATTGTGAATAGATCTGCTGAGTTGTCACTTGAGCAAATTTTGCAAATATCAATATCACCTTTCTTCAAGAGTTCATGTGTGTAAAAGAACTTTGGTGAAATATGTTTAGTTCTATCACCTTTTATGTAGTCACCTTTGATTTGTGTAATGCATGTTGCATTATCCTCATGAATATTGTTGGCTTGTTATTTTCCACGAACAATCCACATACTCTTCTAATATGTTGAATCATAGTTCTTAACCAGACGCACTCACAACTTGCTTCATGAATAGCCAATATTTCTAAATGGTTTGATGAGATGGCGATGATTGTTTGTTTTACAGACCGTCATGAGATAGCAGTATCACCACATGTGAAGACATAATTGTTTGTGATCGAGCTTTGTGAGGATCAGAAAGATATCCAGCATCAGCATATCCCATTAATTCTGACTTTACTCTATTTGGGTAAAACAAACCCATGTTAGTCGTGCCACAAGGATAATGAAAAACATGTTTCACTCTATTCCAATGTCTTTGTGTTGGTGCAGAACTAAACTTTGCTAGTAAATTGACTGCAAAAGCTATGTCTAGTCTATTCAATTTACCAGATACAAAAGTTCTTCTATTGCACTAAGATATGGTACTTCAGGATCAAGAATTTTTTATCGTCTTCTCGTGGAGGAAAAAGATTTCTTTTTACATCAAGTAGACGAACAATCATTGGAGAGCTTAATGGATAAGATTTATCCATATAAAATTGTTTCAAAATCTTTTCTATATAAGATGTGTCATAACGATCTAGTGACCGCTAAATGACATTGGGGGAAAGAAAAAATAATGGTTCCTCGTAAATAATATGGTTTTGAAAAACCTTGAAAAATGGAGTCGCCACCGATCGTTTTTTGGCTAGGTGTGATCGGTCACCTATTAAAACAGGTTTTTGTAAAATATTTTGAAAAACCAATTTAAAGTCTGCGCTTTAAACCCAACAAAAAAAAAAGCGGGTCTGGGAGTCAGTTATATGCGGGGAAGGTAATGCACCCCTACAATGCCCGTATAAAATGGTACCTTATAATCATATGTTATCCTAAGTTCGATTAAAAGTTGATTTTAATTACAATATTTCAAAATAATTCTCTTAAAAAAAAAACAGCTACATTATTTGAGAATAATCCAGAATTTATTAACACAACAAAATTTTTCCATATTACCCGACAGACCTGACAAAATATGAAAAATTTTCTTTATTTTGAAAATATCCGTATCATCCTCCTTTTTAGCAAAGTATGTTCCGTTGTTAATGATAATTGATGATATCCTCCCCGGCAGACCCAGCAAAGAACTCATGAATTATTTTAAGTCGAGAACATTACCTCGTTTAAGTAGTAAACCATTAATTTTTGTATGCATTTAAGATCATTAAAAAAAAAACGAATATGCAAACATTACTAAGATATGAATATAAATCACATAATACATCATCTATCATGACATGGCATAAAACATTACTATGACATGGCATGTATTCTATCATGACATGACACCTATTTTATCTTAACATGGCACATATTTTATCATGACATGGCGCACATATTTTATCAAGACTTGGCATATATTTAATCGTGACATGACATTCATGTGCACATCAAACATCAAATATCATAAACTGGATAACAATATGAACATCAATTATTGAATGACATAATCATGGAATATGTACATTAATTAAAATATCATGATCATAGAATATGCACACAACATTATTTTTATAAAATAAAAAAAAAAAATCATGGATTTTTTGTATGAAATTACATAAACGACATACGTCGGAACATTTTACCGAGCTCCCCGGCAAACCCGACAAAGCTTTGGAAAAACATCCTTCCGATAATCACTTACGCAATTCCGAATAAAACGAAAACCATACATTATGATTTCGTAAACACGTGCGTTGAATGATTTCTTAACCTCCTTGGCAAACCCGACAAAAATTAAGAAATTACTCTCGCCAAATGTTTAGGAAATCGAGAAAGCATATTTTTATGATAAAATTAAAAAAAAAACGCATTTTTGAAATATGCAATACATGAAAGCGGGGCCGTTATTGGAATGTGTTTCTCTCTTGAAGAGAGGACATCTGAATACCTATAGAGGTATCTGAATACCTTTGAAAGAAACTTAAGTTGAACTTAAACAAAAACGGATTTTTAGGCACGGATTTTGCGCGAATTTGAGAGGATACCCGAATGCCCTTGTTTGGCATCTGAATACCTCTAAGTGAGCCTTAATACAAACATTTGAAAACCAAAACAAACTAAAAGATGCAATTTTTCAAAATAAAAACCAAAGTGGCCAAATGTTACCTAGTAGGAATCAAAACCTTAACTAGTTTTTGAAGCTCATTTCAACTACCCGAAGCTTGTTTCATCAAAACCTTATTTTTTTGACTTAAACAACCAATAAAACACTTTAAATAGCCCCCAAAGTGTCTCGGCCAGCCCCCCGCCCCCAATTTTTTAGTAAAAATCCAAACTTTAATTTGTTTTTAAGCTCGTTTTAGCTACTCAAAACCTGATTTTATCTAACTATTTTTTTAACCCTTAAGGAAAACTCAAAAAAATCTAAAATTTTAAGCCTAGGTTCAGCTAAGGGTATATTAAAAGGGTTAAACAGTTTTTTATTTGGACAAAAAAAGCATTGGATTCATGTTGCCCCAAATCACGATGTCTAACCTTTGAAACATTATTTTTTCCAACACTTTGGAAAACAAGATTTTGGCTATGGACCATTGATTAATCCTAACCAAAATCATGTTGGAAATCATTTCAAAAACATGTTTTAATGCAAACGAAATGGTTGGCTCAAGGTTGACCTCATGGTTGCTAATCTGGCCTAACCATCACTTGAAAGAATCCATGGTCATCAAGCTCATAATCATTTTTCCAAAGAGAAGAAACAATATGCAACATAAAGGATGCTCCATAATAAACTCATATTCAGCAAAGTATGCACATGAAGATGGAAAAATATAAGCAAGAAAGCATAGATAGACAAAAAAAAAAGGTTGGCTCAAAGTTGGCCCATTGGATGTAATCTGGCCTAACCATCACTTGGAAAAAACCAAGATCATCAAGCTCAAAACCTATTTGTTTTAAGAAAGAAAACAAAGTAAAGCTCATCAATCAACCATAATAGACCTCAATACATCAAGAATCAAAAGAAAGCATGAAGCAAAAACATAGCAAATGAGGAAACAAGGTGGCGGCAATGAAGAAAAAAATGATGCACTTAGTCACCCCTTTGAGCCTTAGGAATTATTTCTTTCTTTAAACCTTGATCAAGGATCATCCTCTACACTGGAGGGCAAATGCGAGGAAAAATAATAAAAAAATCATGGTAAAAAGAAAGCCATCGGAAAATGTGGCAAATGAAAGCCAACAAAGCAAAAAAAAAATAATAAAAGAATAGAAAGTCCAAAAAGGACAAATGTTTCAAGAATGAGTTCTCCTCAGGAAATTATCCTTGATCCAATCACCCTTAAACACGCTTTGGGCCTATTTTATCTTTTCTTTTTAAACCTAAACCTTGGCCTACATTACATGCTTTAAAAGCCCATTTTGATCAAGCATGGATATTTAATTTGAAAGGTTATTCCCAGAATTCATCCCATCTTTTGAATTGATATTTTTACCTTGGAAGCATTTAGAATTCTAAAATTCATGGTAGAATAAAAAAAATGGAAATGAAAAAAGAATATAAAAGAAGAGGTTTAAGCCAAAAACCCGCAAAGGGCGACTTAATACCGAATGGAGGACACTTGAGTTGAAAACCCGCAAAGGGTGGCTCAAGTACTAATCAAAGCTCGAATCAATGCTCCATGTAAAGGGGGAGGAAGTATCTGACAATCAGTAACTACGAAAGCTAAGACGTTACCCAAGTAAATTGCTCTTCAAGAGAAATTTCAGATAGTTTGAAAAAGTAGGGGTCCAAGATATTCTGCATCCGGGGCATCTACAACCTATAACCTTACATTTGTTTCTTATATCCTTGATATTTATGTTTACTATTTTGAAATATTTCTTGCAATAAATTCTTGTTATCCTTTTCATGACAATTTTTGCTTGATTCATATTTTCTTTCATACATTTTTGAGATGCATTATGATTGTTAATAAATTGAATGATGATTAGTAATAAAAAATCTTTAAATAAAAGGATTTCAAAGTATTACTAAGGAATAGATTTAAATCTTGGGAAAGGTTTGGAAAGTTCACCAAGAAAATAAAACAGTGAATGTTGTGGAAACTCCATCCCGAAGCCAAAAATTGATGAATTTCAGTGAAGTCAGAAACTGGGACTGTTTGACAAATTATCTTGAGTAAAGGATTCTTTAAGTGGGGCATCAATGAACAATTGAAGACTCCATCATGAAGTCGGATAATCTGTGAACCTCAAAGAAACCATGGATTAGAAATCATGACATAATCATCTGGTTGCATTCATCTTTAGGAAACATACAAGCATTTGCAAAGCATGTCATTTTCATCATTGCATTTAGCTAACAGTGCAGAAATCAGGAAAACTTGGACTTCCCTAAAGTGAACTCGTTCTGTTTTTCAAATAAGTTGAGCCACGAGATCACCGTCGATGTACGTTTCTTTTCCAAATCGAATTCTTTTTGTTTTATCAAATGAGTCGAGCCTTGAGAATCTACGTCGAGGTATTTCTTTTTGTTTTAAATCGAATTCATTCTCTTTTATCAAATGAGTCGAGCCTTGAGAATCTACGTCGAGGTATTTCTTTTTGTTTTAAATCGAATTCATTCTGTTTTATCAAATGAGTCGCGCCTTGAGACCTCCGTCGAGCTATTTCCTTTTGTTTTAAATCGAATTCATTCTGTTTTATCAAATTAGTCGAGCCTTGAGACATCCGTCGAGGTATTTCTTTTTGTTTTAAATCGAATTCATTCTGTTTTATCAAATGAGTCGAGCCTTGAGACCTCCGTCGAGGTATTTCTTTTTGTTTTAAATCGAATTCATTTTGTTTACCAATGAGTCGAGCCTTGAAACCGTCGTCAAGGTATTTTCAAATCACGGGTAAGGCCTCCGGGCGCCATTCTTAAGACCTCGGAGCATAATTTTTCATCACAGGTATGACCTCTGGGCACCATTCTTAAGACCTCCGGGCATAATTTTTCATCACGGGTAAGACCTTCAAGCACCATTTTAAAGACCTCCGGGCATAATGTTTCATCACGGGTAAGACCTCCGAGCACCATTTTAAAGACCTTCGGGCACCATTTTAAAGACCTACCTCCGGGCACCATTTTAAAGACCTTCGGGCACTAGTTTTAAAGACCTTCGGCACCAGTTTTAAAGACCTTCGAGCACCAGTTTTAAAGACCTTCGGGCACCATTTTTAAAGACCTCCGGGCACCAGTTTTAAAGACCTTCGAACACCAGTTTTAAAGACCTTCGGGCACCCGTTTTAAAGACCTTCGAGCACTATTCTTAAAACCTTCTGGCATAATTTTTTCTTTTCAAAATCGAACTCGTTTCCTTAAAAAGGGTCGAGCCTTGATTAGTCAGGGAATTCAATTTAAGGACAAAATCTTTAACTTACAGCTTTTTTAAAAGTAGGTTAAAAAAAATCAAAAAAAAGATGAAAAAAAAACCTTTCCCTTTCCTTCACATATGATTTCACTAACTGTACAAAATTGGTGTTTGTTTATCTTTGCTTGATTCCTGATTCTCAGCAATAGCCAAAGAGGGGCAGCTATAGACACCTAATTTTGTCCGGACCACTAAAGCAGGTATGTTTTCTTCCTAAATTGATGTTTCAGAATGTAAAAAGAGTTTTTTTCATCCTGCAGGTGGTACTCCGAGACTTAGTTTAAGAGGACGAGAATAAAAATTCAAACTCGAAAAAAGTCAACCCCAAAAAAGTTAACCCCAAAAAGTCAACTACTAAAAAAGTCAACTCACTTTCAAAATCAAGATTTGAAGTTCAATTGAAAAATGGTGAAAGATTTTTGATAATCCGAGGTCTACATCGAAAGATATGGAGTTCAGAAGTTGGGATTTGGAGATTCAGTAGAAAGGAAACCCTAATACGGGAAATTTGGGGAAAAGTGCTTAAACGATTGAATTGGTCAAAATTTAAGGTTCCAAATGAAAGATAAGCACTGACTACAGGTAATGGAGAAGCCATGTGAAAGAAAAACTGAAAGAAAAGTCAGTTCGGGAGAAAACCGAGAATTAGGATTTTTGGTGGATTTAGGTGAAATTGGGAAGAATTACAGATTTGGCCCGACTTGGTAAGGCCAAAGCCCCTAATGGATGAGGAATGATTAAAAAGGGATAGCCCAAGGCTCAGTTTGAAGAAAATCTAAAAATCGGACTTGTTTTGAGCAAAACCGAGTTTTGGAAGCAAAAGGGCAAAATTGGAAAATCTGGGAAAAATAGCAAATGAACTCCAAAAATTCTGAAAAATTTCAAATTTCATTCTTAAATCATTTGGAAGAGATTGACGAAAGAAAATCTTGATTCGGAGTTTGTTTGCAAAACGGCCAAATCCCGGGTCTCTAATGTAGAAATTCAAGAAGAAAAATCTCAAAAAAATAGCAAATGAACTCCAAATCTTTTGAAAATTTCCAAATATCATTTTTAAATAATTTGAAAGAGATTGGCGAATGAAAATATTGATTCGGAGTTCATTTGCAAAATGGCCAAATCTCGGGTCTTCTATACAGTAATTCATGAAGATAAATCCCGAAAAAATAGCAAATGGACTCCAAAAATTCTAAAATTTTGCAAATCTCGTTTTTAAATTATTTGGAAGATATTGGAGAAATAAAATCTTGATTCGGAGTTCGTTTGCAAAATGGCCAAATCCCGAGCCCTTATGCAGTAATTCAAGCAGATAAATCCCGAAAAAATACCAAACGAGTTCCAAAAATTATGAAAACTTTCAGATCACACTTTTAAATTATTTGGAAGATATTGGTGAAGAAAAATATTGATTTAGAGCTCGTTTAGAAAATGGTAAAATGTGGGGGCATAAAAGGGCTTTTTTGGAAGAAAAATCCAAATAAATAGCAAACGGACTCGAAAAATTTTGAAAACATCCAGAATTCAATATTTTATTATTTTGAAAGTATTAAAAAAATAAAATTTGAATTTGAAGTCCGTTTTCCATTTATTTGCATTCGGGGGGCAAAACGATCATTTCATCCAAGAAACTGAAAAAGGCTTCTCTTGCCTTTTAGAAAAATCAGACTTGGGCTGGGAAAGGGAGTGCTGGCCAGCCAACGCCCAAAGGAGGGAAGAAGCTTCTGATTTTTCAATCAAAAGGCCAAGAATTAAGAGTTAGTGATTTTTTTGATCAAGCCATTGCAAATAAGCGACATGGGCCAATGCATGAAGAGGGAGAGTGTCAACATTATTCTTTAACAGCTGTAATTATGGACAGCTGATGGCCTAATCTAAGGGTGATAATTTCATGATTTTTCACCTTGAATCACTAGCCCTTAGATGGAAACTGGTTGGAGTAAAAACGACAACATCCTAGTGAGGAGAGAGGGGTGGTTCGACCAGCTTAAGGGAAGGGCAGAGAATTCATTTTTAGCACTTCATTTTTCATTTTCTCTCTTGGTTTTTGCTTAGTTTTCTCTCCTTGGTTGAATGCAAAAAAGAAAAGTCATATCTACTGTTTGTGAGTCATTTTGTGAGTCTTAAACATGTTTACTTTGATTTTTAAATGATTTTATCAAAGGCAAAAAAATGTGTTTTGGCAAAACAGTTTTTTCACCCAATACTCGTACTTTCTCGATTTTTTTGGGCATTCATCTTTAATCAAAAAATTAAGCTGATTTTTTCCGGTGTAGTTTTACATGTCCTGAGTCTCCAGTATTCGTTTTAGATTTTTTTGAATTTTTAAAAATAGGGTAAAAAATTGTAGCTTAAAACTGGATAGTGGAGTCATAATTGAATTTAAAGAAAAATCATTTTTTTTGTTTTGGTTAAGTTACCTAGAGGGGGCTGATTAGGAAGTTTAGCTACTTACTTAGGGTAGTTTCTAAGCCTTTTTAAACTCTAAAAATGATTTTTTAAGTCTCAAGTTAAGGGTGGTCAAGTCCAGGATTTTAAACTTAGGAAATTAGAGCCATTTAAAAAAAGGTTTAGCCCAGTTTTTATTTTTAATCTAAGCTTTTCAAAAAAAAAAAATTCAAACAATCACAAAGTATTTTGGTTTTAGAAATATTTAATTTGACATATTTTTCTAAGGTAGCCGGATATCTTTTTAGATATACAGATTTCCTTAATTAAAGGAGAAAATACATTTTCATGCATTGCATTTTCCATATTCATGCGTTTTATATAATATGTAATTTTTGCTATGATAATTTCTATGATATTATTATGATTATGTTATATTGTTTATTATATGATTTTGAATATTTCATGATATCCTATGTTTTTTATTTAGTTATTTTTTTTTTGTTATATTATTTAGCATATACTATGTTCATGCATTATTATTTTCATTTTTATTTTCATGCATATTATATGATAGCATTATTTTATATTCCATGTCATTTAAATTATATGCCATATCATTCATATTTTCCATGTCATTTAAATTATTTCATTTCGTATAGAATATATTATGTTATTTAGGTCATTTCATTTCATGTAGAATATATTATGTTACCTAGGTCATTTCATTTCGTTTAGAATATATCATATAACTTAGGATATTTCATTTCATTTAGAATATGCTAAGGTATTTAAATTATATCATATCATTTAGGTTGCATCATATTATTTAGATTTTGCTATGTCATTTTATTTATGTCATGCATATACATATTCGTTTCTTTTAAATGTTTTCAAAAAAGGTAATGACTTTTAATAATATAAAGATATTCCCGAGTTAAAATAATTCATGAGTTTTTTGCCGGGTTTGCTGGGAGGATATCATCAATTATCATTAATAACGGAATATCTTCTTTAAAATGAGAATGATTCGGAAAGTTTTCCAAATTAATAAAAATTTCTATATTTTGCCACGTTTGTTGGGGAATATAGAAAAATTTTGAATTTATAAATTTCGGATCATTTTCAATTAAAAATGGAATTATTTTTCTTTAAATGGGAATTAACTTGAAATACTAAATTTAAAACCGACTTTTTTTACCGAGACTTGAGATAACACATGATTAATAAGGTACTGTTTTATACGGGCGTTGTGGGGGTGCTAATCCTTCCCCGCACGTAACCGAGTACCGAACCCGTTTCTTTGATTTCTCTGGTTTAATGCGCAGACTCGAAATTGATTTTAAAAATGTTTTAATTAATTTTTAAAATATTTTATAAAACCGGTTTTAATAGGTGGCCGATCACACCTAGCTAAAAAAGATTGGTGGTGACTCCATGTCTTTTTCAAGGTCATTTTCAAAACCATCATTTTTCTAGAGGAATTAAATCGACTTTTTCTCGATTTTTTTTATTGTCACGCTTAACGAATAATAAAGTCTTGCGATGAGACTTGTTATTTTTTAGGTTGCGACAACTTGGCGACTCCACTGGGGATTAAAATTTAAATTTGTCTGGATGAATTAAAACCAGTGGAGTCGCCAAGTTGTCGCAACCTAAAAAATAACAAGTCTTATCACAAGACTTTATTATTCGTTAAGCGTTACATTAAAAAAAACCGAGGACAAGTCAACTTAATTCCTCTAGAAAAATGAAGGTTTTGAAAATTACTTTGAAAAAGACATGGAGTCGCCACCAATCTTTTTTAGCTAGGTGTAATCGGCCACCTATTAAAACCAATTTTATAAAATATTTTAAAAATTAATTTAAACATTTTTTAAACCAATTTCAAGTCTGCGTTTTAAACCAGAGAAATCAAAGAAACGGGTCCGGGACTCGGTTAAGTGCAGGGAAGGGTTAGCACCCCCACAAAGCCCGTATAAAACGGTACCTTATTAATCATGTGTTATCTCAAGTCTCGGTAAAAAAGTCGGTTTTAAATTTAGTATTTCAAGTTAATTCCCAATTTAAAGAAAAAATAATTCCATTTTTAATTGAAAATGATCCGGAATTTATAAATTCAAAATTTTCCTATATTCCCCAACAAACGTGGCAAAATAAAGATATTTTTATTAATTTGGAAAACTTTCCGAATCATTCTCATTTTAAAGAAGATATTCCGTTATTAATGGTAATTGATGATATCCTCCCCATCAAACCCGGCAGAGAACTCATGAATTATTTTAACTCGAGAATATCTTTATTTTATTGAAAATCATTACCTTTTTGAAAATATTTAAAAAATATGAATATGAATATGCATCACATTAATAAAATGATATAGCTAAATCTAAATAATATAATGCAACCTAAATGATATGATATACTTTAAATGTCTTAGCATATTCTAAATGAAATGAAATATTCTAAGTTATATGATATATTCTAAATGAAATGAAATGACCTAGGAAACATAATATATTCTATATGAAATGAAATGTCCTAAGTCATATGATATGAAATAAAATATCTTAAATGACATACTATATATCCTAAATGAAATGAAATAACCTAGGTAACAATATATTCTACATGAAATGAAATGTCCTAGGTAACATAACATATTCTATATGACATGAAATAATTTAAATGACATGGCAAATATGAATGATATAGCATATAATTTAAATGACATGGAATATAAACTAATGATATCATATGATATGCACGAAAGTAAAAATGAAAATAATAATGCATGAACATAGTATATGCTAAATAATATGACCAAAAAAATAACTAAATAAAAAATATCGGATATCATGAAATATTCAAAACCATATAATAAACAATATAACATATAAATCAAAATAATAACAATACCATAGGAATTATCATAGCAAAAATCATATATCATATAAAATGCATGAATATGAAAAATGCAATGCATGAAAATGTATTTTTTCCTTTAATTAAGGAAATCCGTATATCTAAAATGATATCCGACTACCTTAGGAAAATGCGTCAAATTAAATATTCTAAAACCAAAATACTTTGTGATTGTTTGAAAACAATTTTGAAAAGCTTAGATTAAAAATTAGCTAAACCCTTTTTTAAATGGCTCTAATTTCCTAACTTAAAATCTCGGACTTGACCACCTTAACCCAGGACTAAAAAAATCACTTTTAGAGTTTAAAAAGGCTTAGAAACTACCCTAAGTCAGTAGCTAAACTTCCTAATCAGCCCCCTCTAGGTAACTTAACCAAAACAGAAAAATGATTTTCCTTCAAATTCAATTCTAACTCCACTATCCAGTTTTAAGCCACGATTTTTTACCCTATTTTTAAAAATTCAACAAAATCTAAAACAAATACTGGAGACTCAAGACATGTAAAACGACACGGTAAAAAATTAGCTTAATTTTCTGATTAAAGATGACTGCCCAGAAAAATCGGGAAAGTACGAGTACTGGGTGAAAAAACTGTTTTGCTAAAACACATTTTTTGCCTTTGATAAAATTATTTAAAAATCAAAGTAAAAATATTTAAGACTCACAAAATGACTTACAAACAGTAGCTAGGACTTTTGAAAAGTTATACAAAAATTGGCTAAGTAAAAAAAATCACAAATGTAGAATAATCAATTTGACAAACCTTAATTTTCCACAAGTATGCTCAAGAGAGCATGACTTTGAACCATTAATTGGCCTAAGTCATTAATCAAGTGGCATGGACATGAAATGCATGAAAAAACACAGCAAATATGATGTATGAAATGCATGAATTTAAACCTAAATGTCATGAAAAATGCATGGCATCAATAAAATGACCTAGACCTAAATGAACGTGTATGGCATTTAATGCAACCTAGGTCTAAAATGCATGGACATGCATGGCAAAATAAACCAAACCTAACAACTAAAATATGCATGGCAATAACAAAAACACAAGGCATGCTTAAACCAAATACTCAACCAAATGTCATGAAAGTGGAAACCTATCATCTAACATAACAAAAATGCACATACAATGCAAAATAACATGAAATGGCCGAAAGGCCTCAAGCTCTAAATAAGCATGGCATTTTCAAAAACACTTGATATGCTTAAATTAAATACTCCATCAAATGTCATGCAAATGCAAACCTATCAACTAACATAGCAAAAATGCACACACAATGTAAAACACATGAAGTGGCCGAATGGCCTCAAGCTCCAACAAGCATGGCATTTTCACAAACACTTGGTATACTTAAACTAAAAACTCAAATTTATGCAAATGCAAACCTATCAACTAACATAGAAAAAATGCACACACAATGTAAAACACATGAAGTGTCCGAATGGCCTCATGCTTCAACAAGCATGGCATTTTCACAAACACTTGATATACTTAAACTAAAACATCAACAAATTTAAACATTATGGAAATAAAAAATTAAAAATGAAAGAACGTGATAATAAACTCATAAATGACAACAAACAAGCAATCAAATTAAAACAAGCTTCAAGTATATGTAGTAGAAGAATATTTAAAGTATCAAGACTAAAGAAAATAACATGAATAACATGACAAGTCAAAGCCAAAACAACAACAATAAAAAAGAATATAGGCCATTCGGCTATGGTAAGAAAAATAAGAAAAAAAATGTAAGAACTTTTTAAGAAAAGATGAAGAAAGAACTTGAGAAGAACATTAAAAAAAATACTTTATTTAAAAGGAAAATAAAAAGAAAACTCACCAAAATAATAATCAAAATAGCAAAAACAAGAATGGAAAATCAAGAAAGTGTAAGAGTTGGTGCTAAAAGCAACCTCAAGAAGCTATCTTTCAAGCTTTTTCTCTTCAAACTTTCTTTTCTTTTCTTTTCTTTTTTGCTTTCAACCAAGGAAAGAAAACTAAGCAAAAACCAAGAAGAAATTTGAAAAATGAAGTGAGCTAAAAATTAAAATCCTCCTCCCCTTTAGTGCTGGCCGAATCCCCCCTCTCTCCTCACTTAGGATGTTGTCATTTTTACTCCAACCAATTTCCATCCAAGGGCTAGTGATTCAAGGTGAAAAATCATGAAATTGTCACCCTTAGATTAGGCCATCAGCTTTCCATAATTACAGCTGTTCAAGAATAATGTTGACACTCTCCCTCTTCATGCATTGGCCTATGCGGCTTATTTGCAATGGCTTGATCAAAAAAATCACTAACAAACTCTTAATTCTTGGCCTTTTGATTGAAAAATCAGAAGCTTCTTCCCTTCCTTGGGCCTTGGCAGGCCAGCACTCTCTTTTCCAGCCCAATTCTGATTTTTTTGAAAGGCAAGAAAAGCCCTTTTCGGTTGCTTGGGTAAAATGATTGTTTTGCCCCCAGACGCAAATAAATGGCAAGCGGACTCCAAATTCAAATTTTATTTTTTTTTAATACTTTCAAAATAATAAAATATTGAATTCTGGAAGTTTTCAAAATTTTTCGAGTCCGTTTGCTATTTATTTGGATTTTTTCTTCCAAAAATGCCCTTTTATGCCCCTACATTTTATCAATTTTTAAACGAGCTCCAAATCAAAAGTTTTCTTCACCAATCTCTTCCAAATAATTTAAAAGTGTGATCTGGAAGTTTTCATAATATTTGGAACTCATTTGGTATTTTTTCGGGATTTATCTACTTGAATTACTACATAGAAGGCCCCAGATTTGGCCATTTTGCATACGAACTCCGAATCAAGATTTTCTTTCGCCAATATCTTCCAAATAATTTAAAAAAGATATTTGCAAATTTTTAGTATTTTTGGAGTTCATTTGCTATTTTTCCCAATTTTTCCAATTTTGCCATTTTGCTCCGAAACCCGATTTTACTCAAAACAAGTCTGATTTTTAGATTTTTTTCAAACTGAGCCTTGGGCTATCCCTTTTTAATCATTCCTCATCCGTTAGGGGCTTTGGTATTACCAAGTAAGGCCATTTCTGTAATTCTTCCCAATTTCACCGAAATCCACCAAAAACCCTAATTCTCAGTTTTCTCCCGGATTGACTTTTCTTTCAGTTTTTCTTTCAAGTTGCTTCTCCATTACCCGTAGTCAGTGCTTATATTTCGTTTGAACCTTCAATTTTGACCAATTCGATCATTTAAGCACTTTTCCCCAAATTTCTCGGATTAGGGTTTCCTTTCTACTGAATCTCCAAATGCCAACTTCCGAACTCCATATCTTTCGATGTAGACCTTGAATTATCAAAATTCTTTCACCATTTTTCAATTGAACTTCAAATCTTGATTTTGAAAGTGGGTTGACTTTTTGGGGTTGACTTTTCGGGGTTGACTTTTTTTAAGTTTGACTTTTTATGCTCTCCCTCTTAAACTAAGTCTCGGAGTACCACCTGCGGGATAAAAAAAATCTTTTTACATTCTGAAACATCAATTTAGGAAGAAAACATACCTGTTTTAGTGGTCCGGACAAAATTAGGTGTCTACAGCTGCCCCTCTTTGGCTATTGCTGAGAATCAGGAATCAGGCTAAGATAAACAAAAATTAATTTTGTCTAGTTAGTGAAATCACATGTGAAGAGGAGGGAAAAGGGGTTTCTTTTTCATATTTTCATCATTTTTTTTTAAAAACTGTAAATAGAAGATATTGTCCTTAAATTGAGTTCCCTGACTAATCAAGGCTCGACCCGTTTTAAGGAAATGGGTTCGATTTGCAGGAGAAGAAAAGATCTCAACTATGGTCTCAGGGTCTTATCCTGTATTGTGCTAACCTTACCGGCATGGGTGAAACCGAAAATTGAAAAAGATCTGGATGAAACCAGAAATTGAAAAGTATGGGTGAAACCAAAAATTTGAAAAAGATCTGGATGAAACCAGGAAACGAACAACATGGGTGAAACCAAAAAAAGATCTGGACGGAACCAGAGATTAAAGACATGGGTGAAACCAAAAATTTGAAAACAATCTGGATGGAACCAAAAATTTGAAAATGATCTGGATGGAACCAGAGATTAAAGGCTTGGGTGAAACTAGAAATTTGAAAATGATCTGGACGGAACCAAAAATTTGAAAAGCATGGATGAAACCAGAGGTTAAAGTCATGGGTGAAACCATAAAATTTAAAGAGATATGGATGAAACTAGGGAATTGAAGGCATGGGTGAAACCAGAAATTGAAAATGATCTGGATGGAACCAGAAATTTGAAAAGGATCTGGATGGAACCAGAGATTAAAGGCTTGGGTGAAACCAGAAATTTGAAAACGATCTGGATGGAACTAGAAATTGAAATGCATGGGTGAAACCAGAAATTTGAAAAAGATCTGGATGGAGCCAGAAATTTGAAAAGCATGGATGAAACCAGAAATTTGAAATAGATCTGGATGAAACCAAAGGTTAAAGTCATGGGTGGAACCATAAAAATTGAAAGAGATCTGGATGAAACCAGGGAATTGAAGGCATGGGAGAAACCATAAAATTGAAAGAGATCTGGATGAAACTAGGGAATTGAAGGCATAGGTGAAACCATAAAATTGAAAGAGATCTGGATGAAACCAGAGAATTGAAGGCATGGGTGAAACCATAAATTTGAAAATGATATGGATTGAACCAGAAATTGAAATGATGGGTGAAACCATAAAATTGAAAGAGATTTGGATGAAACCAGGGAATTGAAGGCAAGGGTGAAACCATAAAATTGAAAGAGATATGGATGAAACCAGGGAATTGAAGGCATGGGTGTTTTTGGACACTATATTGATGCCATGCATTTTTTCATGACATTTAGGTTAAAAACCATGCATTTCATGCATCATATTTTCTATATTTTTCATGCATTTCATGTCCATGTCTCTTGACTGATGACTTAGGCCAATTAATGGTTCAAAGTCATGCTCTCTTGAGCACACTTGTAGAAAATTAAGGTTTGTCAAATTGATTATTCTACCTTTGTGATTTTTTTTTTTAATTTGCCAATTTTTATCTAACTTTTAAAAAGTCCTAGCTACTGTTTGTGAGTCATTTCGTGAGTCTTAAATATTTTTACTTTGATTTTTAAATGATTTTATCAAAGGCAAAAATGTATTTTGGCAAAACAGTTTTTTCACCCAGCACTCGTACTTTCCCGATTTTTTTGGGCATTCATCTTTAATCAGAAAATTAGCATTACTTTATATTTCATGCCATTTAAATTATATGCCATATCATTCATATTTGCCATGTCATTTGAATTATTTCATTTCATTTCATATAGAATATAATATGTTACCTAGGTTATTTCATTTCATTTAGAATATATCATATAACTTAGCATATTTCATTTCATTTAGAATATGCTAAGACATATGAATTATATCATATCATTTAGGTTGCATTATATTATTTAGATTTTGCTATGTCGTTTTATTTATGTCATGTTTATACATATTCATTTCTTTTAAATGTTTTCAAAAGAGATAATGATTTCCAATAAATTAAAGATATTCCCGAGTTAAAATAATTCATGAGTTCTCTACCGGGTTTGCTGGGGAGGATATCATCAATTATCATTAATAACGGAATATATTCTTTAAAATGAGAATGATTCGGAAAGTTTTCCAAATTAATAAAAATTTCTATATTTTGCCACGTTTGTTGGGGAATATAGGAAAATTTTGAATTTATAAATTTCGGATCGTTTTTAATTAAAATGGAATTATTTTTCTTTAAATTGGGAATTAATTTGAAATACTAAATATAAAACCGAGTTCTTTACCGAGATTTGAGATAACACATGATTAATAAGGTACCATTTTATACGGGCGTTGTGAGGGTGCTAATCCTTCCCCGCATGTAATTGAGTCCCGAACCCGTTTCTTTGATTTCTCTTGTTTAAAATGCATACTTGAAATTGGTTTTAAAAATATTTTAATTAATTTTTAAAATATTTTATAAAACCGGTTTTAATAGGTGGTCGATCACACCTAGCTAAAAAAGATTGGTGGCGACTCCATGTCTTTCTCAAGGTCATTTTCAAAACCTTCATTTTTCTAGAGGAATTAAGTCGGCTTTTCCTTGGTTATTTTTTTTAATGTCACGCTTAGCGAATAATAAAGTCTTGCGATGAGACTTGTTACTTTTTTAGGTTGCGACAGCTTGGCGACTCAACTGGGGACTTACAGGTATAGACACCTAATTTCATATAGAATAATAAAGTCTTAGCTATAGACACCTAATTTTGTCCGGACCACTAAAGCAGATATGTTTTCTTCCTAAATTGATGTTTCAGAATGTAAAAAGATTTTTTTTCATCCTGCAGGTGGTACTCCAAGACCTAGTTAAAGAGGGAGAGCATAAAAAGTCAAACTCAAAAAAAGTCAACACAAAAAAAGTCAACCCCAAAAAAGTCAACCCTAAAAAGTTAACTACTGAAAAAGTCAACCCACTTTCAAAATCAAGATTTGAAGTTCAATTGAAAAAATGGTGAAAGATTTTTGATAAACTGAGGTCTACATCGAAAGATATGGAGTTCGAAAGTTGGGATTTGGAGATTCAGTAGAAAGAAAACCCTAATCCGGGAAATTTGGGGAAAAGTGCTTAAACGATCGAATTAGTCAAAATTGAAGGTTCCAAACGAAAGATATGCACTGACTACGGGTAATGGAGAAGCCATTTGAAAGAAAAACAGAAAGAAAAGTCAGTCCGTGAGAAAACCGAGAATTAGGGTTTTCGGTGGATTTCGGTGAAATTGGGAAGAATTACAGAGTTGACCCGACTTGGTAAGGCCAAACCCTCTAATGGATGAGGAATGATCAAAAAGGGATAGCCCAAGGCTATGTTTGAAGAAAATCTGAAAATCGGACTTGTTTTGAGCAAAATAAGGTTTTTGAGGCAAAAGGGCAAAATTGGAAAATATGGGAAAAATAGCAAATGAACTCCAAAAATTTTGAAAAATTGCAAATCACATTCTTAAACCATTTGGAAGAGATTGGTGAAAGAAAATCTTGATTCGGAGTTCGTTTGCAAAATGGCCAAATCCCGGGTCTTTTATGTGGAAATTCAAGAAGAAAAATCACGAAAAAATAGCAAATGAACTCCAAATCTTCTGAAAATTTGAAAATATCATTTTTAAATTATTTGAAAGATATTGGCAAAATAAAATCTTGATTCAGAGTTCCTTTGCAAAATGGCCAAATCCCGGGTCTCTTATGCAGTAATTCAAGAAGATAAATCCCGAAAAAATAGAAAATGGACTCCAAAAATTCTGAAATTTTTCAAATCTCATTTTTAAATTATTTGGAAGAGATTGGAGAAATAAAATCTTGATTCGGAGTTCTTTGCAAAATGGCCAAATCCTGAGCCCTTATGCAGTAATTCAAGCAGATAAATCCCGAAAAAATACCAAACGAGTTCCAAAAAATATGAAAACTTCCAGATCACACTTTTAAATTATTTGGAAGATATTGGTGAAGAAAAATCTTGATTTGGAGCTCGTTTAGAAAATGGTAAAATATAGGGGCTTAAAAAGGCATTTTTTAAGAAAAAATCAAAATAAATAGCAAACGGACTCGGAAAATTTTGGAAAATTCCAGAATTCAATATTTTATTATTTTGAAAGTATTAAAAAATAAAATTTGAATTTGGAGTCTATTTGCCATTTATTTGCATCCAAGGGGCAAAACGATCATTTCACCCAAGAAACCGAAAAGGGCTTCTCTTGCCTTTCAAAAAAAGTGGACTTGGGCTGGAGGGAACAAGCTTCTGATTTTTCAATCAAAAGGCCATGAATTAAGAGTTAGTTAGTGATTTTTTTGATCAAGCCATTGCAAATAAGCCACATGGGCCAATGCATGAAGAGGGAAAGTGTCAACATTATTCTTGAATAGCTGTAATTATGGACAGTTGATGGCCTAATATAAGGGTGACAATTTCATGATTTTTCACCTTGAATCACTAGCCCTTGGATGGAAATTGGTTAGAGTAAAAATGACAACAAACTAGTGAGAAGAGAGGGGTGGTTCGGCCAGCTTAAGGGAAGGGCAGAGAATTCATTTTCAGCTCTTCATTTTCATTTTCTCTCTTGGTTTTTGCTTAGTTTTCTCTCCTTGGTTGAAAGCAAAAAAGAAAAGTTTAGAAAAGAAAGGAAAGTTTGAAGAGAAAAAGCTTGAAAGATAGCTTCTTGAGCTTGCTTTTAGCACCAACTCTTGCACTTTCTTGATTTTCCATTCTTGTTTTTGCTATTTTTTATTATTATTTGGTGAGTTTTCTTTTTAAATAAATGTTTTTTTTTATGTTCTTTTTAAGTTCTTTCTTCATCTTTTTCTTAAACAAGTTCTTACATTTTTTTCCCTTATTTTTCTTACCATGGCCGAATGGCCCAGATTTTTTATTATAGTTGTTGTTTTGCCTTGATTTATCATGTTAGTTTTGTTATTTTTTTAGTCTTTAAGCTTTAAATCTTCATCTATTACATATACTTGAAGTTTGCTTTAATTTGGATGCTTGTTTGTTGCCATTTATGAGTTTATTATCATATTCTTGCATTTTCAATTTTCTGTTTTCATAATGTTTAAATTTGTTGATGTTTTATATTTAGTATATCAAGTGTTTGGGAAAATGCTTTTTAGTTTTAATATCTCTACTTTGTGTTTGCATGATTTTAATGTTATATTTTAGTTGAGCATGTTAGTATATCAAGTGTTTGTGAAAATGCTTGTTAGTTTTAGTATCTCTACTTTGTGTTTGCATGATTTGAGTGTTATATTTTAGTTGAGCATGTTAGTATATCAAGTGTTTGTGAAAATGCCATGCTTGTTTTGAACCTTAGGCCATTCGGCTACCTCATTGTTTTGCCTTGTGTTTGCATTTTTGATTTGTCAGATCATAGTTTTGCATTTGCATGATATTTGGTTGAGTTTTGGTTTAAGCATGCCTTGTGTTTGTGTTATTGCCATGCATATTTTAGTTGTTAGGTTTGGTTTATTTTGCCATGCATGTCCATGCATTTTAGACCTAGGTTGCATTAAATGCCATGCAAGTTCATTTAGGTCTAGGTTACTATATTGATGCCATGCATTTTTTCATGACATTTAGGTTTAAAACCATGCATTTCATGCATTATATTTGCTGTATTTTTTCATGCATTTTATGTCTATGCCGTTTGAATAATGACTTAGGCTAATTAATGGTTCAAAGTCATGCTCTCTTGAGCATACTTGTGGAAAATTAAGGTTTGTCAAATTGATTATTCTACCTTTGTGATTTTTTTTACTTGGCCAATTTTTGTCTAACTTTTCAAAAGTCCTAGCTACTGTTTGTGAGTTATTTTGTGAGTCTTAAATATTTTTACTTTCATTTTCAAATAATTTTATCAAAGGCAAAAAAATGTGTTTTGGCAAAACAGTTTTTTCACCCAGTACTCGTACTTTCCCGATTTTTTTTGGGCATTCATCTTTAATCAGAAAATTAAGCTGGTTTTTTCCCGTGTTTTTTTTACATGTCCTAAGTCTCCATTATTTATTTTAGATTTTTTTGAATTTGTAAAAATAGGGTAAAAACTAGTGGCTTAAAACTGGACAGTGGAGTCAAAATTGAATTTAAAGACAAATCATTTTTCTGTTTTGGTTAAGTTACTTAGAGGGGACTGATTAGGAAGTTTAGCAACTGACTTAGGGTAGTTTCTAAGCCTTTTTAAACTCTAAAAATGATTTTTTAAGTCTCGGTTTAAGGCTGGTCAACTCCGAGATTTTAAACTTAAGAAATTAGAGCCATTTAAAAAAAAAGATTTAGCCCAGTTTTTATTTTTAATCTAAGCTTTTCAAAATTGTTTTCAAACAATCACAAAGTATTTTGGTTTTAGAATATTTAATTTGACATATTTTCCTAAGGTAGCCGGATATCTTTTTAGATATACGGATTTCCTTACTTAAAGGAGAAAATTCATGCATTGCATTTTTCATATTCATGCATTTTATATAATATGTGATTTTTGCTATGATAATTTCTATGATATTATTATGATTATGTTATATTGTTTATTATATGATTTTGAATATTTCATGATATCCTATGTTTTTTATTTAGTTATTTTTTTTGTTATATTATTTAGCATATACTATGTTCATGCATTATTATTTTCATTTTTATTTTCATGCATATTATATGATAGCATTATTTTATATTCCATGTCATTTAAATTATATGCCATATCATTCATATTTTCCATGTCATTTAAATTATTTCATTTCATATAGAATATATTATGTTACTTAGGTCATTTCATTTCATGTAGAATATATTATGTTACCTAGGTCATTTCATTTCATTTCATTTAGAATATATCATATAACTTAGGATATTTCATTTCAATTAGAATATGCTAAGGTATTTAAATTATATCATATCATTTAGGTTGCATTATATTGTTTAGATTTTGCTATGTCATTTTATTTATGTCATGCATATACATATTCGTTTCTTTTAAATATTTTCAAAAAAGGTAATGATTTTCAATAAAATAAAGACATTCCCGAGTTAAAATAATTCATGAGTTCTCTGCCGAGTTTGCTGGGGAGGATATCATGAATTATCATTAATAACTGAATATCTTCTTTAAAATGAGAATGATTCGTAAAGTTTTCTAAATTAATAAAAATTTCTATATTTTGCCACGTTTGTTGGGGAATATAGGAAAATTTTGAATTTTTAAATTCCGGATCATTTTCAATTAAGAATGGAATTATTTTTCTTTAAATGGGAATTAACTTGAAATACTAAATTTAAAACCGACCTTTTTTTTACCGAGACTTGAGATAACACATGATTAATAAGGTACTGTTTTATACGGGCGTTGTATGGGTGCTAATCCCGAACCCGTTTCTTGATTTCTCTGGTTTAAAACGCAAACTTGAAATTGGTTTTAGAAATGTTTTAATTAATTTTTAAAATATTTTATAAAACCGGTTTTAATAGGTGGCAGATCACACCTAGCTAAAAAAAAGATTGGTGGCGACTCCATGTCTTTTTCAAGGTCATTTTCAAAACCTTCATTTTTCTAGAGGAATTGAGTCGACTTTTTCTCGGGTTTTTTTAATGTCACGCTTAACGAATAATAAAGTCTTGCGATGAGACTTGTTACTTTTTTAGGTTGCGACGGCTTGGCAACTCCATTAGGGACTATTAGAGAGTCAGGCCTAGAATTAGTCGTGTGTTATCAAAGTCTCAATTTTGTTGATTTCATTGGCATTTAATTTTAATTCCCACATTTTTTAAGGATAATTTCGAAAATAACAAAATGTTCTTAATATGTCCATATTCATGTGCATACATATTATAATTGTTCTCTGGTTATTTTGGTGTATATATTCATTTATTGATTAATTGATGATTTATGTTGTTTAATCTTGTCGGAGCATTTAGAATAAAGGATATAGAATAGGTGGTGAAAGGTTTGTTATTTCTCCTCACACACTACATGTGCATTTGCATATCATGAATCCTATACCCGGGTTCCGTCCTTTTAGGTGGGAGCAAAGTAACTAAGCCTTCGTGATTAACAATCCGCATGGGCTAATGAAACACTTCCGGAGTACTAAATTACCTAAGCCTTCATGATTAACAATCCGTATGGGCTAGGGAAATAGACTCTAACGAATTGAACCCGCTTTTATCGGGGTGCCTTACTAGCCTTCACCGACGACAGTGAGGAACAATTCGGGGCTTTTAGAACTCATTCACCTTCATATAGTAAACTTAGACGAAGCCATGCCGGATTTTTAGGTAGATATCCCGAAGTTAAGAACACATGGAGGAATATTTCCAATCCTTTTACCTTTTATTCTACTTTCCGAATAAGTTTATTTTTGAAAATCGGACAATGATGAACGTACATCACAATGCCGGTAATAAATGTTGATATTTCATCCCAGAGATGTCATAATGCCAAAATTTTGTTGGCATCCTCAGGGATAATTATTGTTTTGAATTATATGTTTTTTTGTATTATTCGTATTTATTCCCGTTACTAATTCATTTTCTTTTTGTTGTTTTTTTTTCTTGTCATCATTTTTGCACATTTGAAGGTTATTGGTCTCGGGATATTATTCAACTAAAAGGGCTGTCATGGAGGGTTAGAGTGTCTCAGTGGTCGAGAAGCATTTAGAGGTTACGAAACAGTCCGAGAAAGGTCAGCGGGATAATGGGGATTGTTTGAAGATGGGATATGTGTCAACATTGCCAGCCGAGGTTGATTTTACTATCAAGGAAAATGATCTCCGAGAGTTGATAGATATACGGAATCAGTGGAACATATCGAAAAAAGAAGCCTTCACTCAGCCATATAGGGACATAGCACTGGTAGCTCAGGTTAAGGTCAGTGGTGAGGTAATCTGGGCTATGGTGCAATTCTGGAATCCAGCTTATCGGTGTTTTACCTTCAACCGAGAGGATATGACTCCAACCATAGAGGAATATTTGACCTTGCTTCATATCGAGAATGTTATTATACAAAGATGCCGGGTTTCAAGAAAAAGGTGTCTAAAATTCTGGGAGTGTAAAGAAATTGGGTCGAAAGCCATGTTCTCCGAAAAAGGGTAAGCTACTGTATATCATGGGACACTTTACAGACCTTAATCCATAGCCATTCGAGTAAGGAGACAGTTAGGAATATTTTTGCTTCGGTTATCTATGGTTTAGTTATCTTCCCGAAGACATTAGGGTATTTGGATGTGGCGATATTTGATGTTTTCGAGAGGCTTGAGCAAAGGATAAACCCAGCCCCGGCAATTATAGCAGAAACAATCTGATCCCTGAATTTCTGTAGACGAGAAGAAAAAGGGCATTTTCTAGGTTGTATACAGCTCCTTTACATATGGGTTCAGAGTCATTTCTGTAAATAGGAAAATTTCCCTCTTCGCTCATACTGGAAATCTTTTTCACCAATTGGTGAATTTTTTAAGAGGGATTGGCTTGAAAATAGGACTAAGGAACAATGGATCAACATATTCCGAAATATCAGGGCTGAGATGATAATTTGGAGAGCTCCATGGATAGCTCCTATACCGACATTGTACAAGTGCGGAGATAAACCTTATGTTCCATTATTGAGAGTATGGAGAGGAGTGAGCTATGCACCACTGCTAGTACTGAGGCAATCAAAATCCCGTCAGTTTACTCTGATGACCCATGACCTTAGTAATTTGGAATTTGCTTATGGAGAAGATGGATATTCGGGAAAGGTACGTGAGACTGTGGTAGCATGGAAGGAAACTCATCGAGCGGAGGTAGCTAGATATTCCGACATCGTCACACTTGATTACTTTACATGGAGGGAATCGAGGGTTAATGATAGGTTGTTGACATCAGATGGGGAAGAAGTTCAGCATTTGAGTTCGCCACCCAAGGAAGCACCATCGGAGTTAGAAGCAATGGCAGAATTCGAAAAGGAAAAGGCCCAAATAAGCAAGGAAATTGCTCGATTGCAAGAAGAGCTTCAGGATATGAAAAAAGGGAATCAGCCCGAGAAAGAGAAAACAAAAAGATCAAGAGAGAGCGGGACACTGTTCAAAGCGATCTTCAGGAATTACACTTGGAGAGCAAGAGGTATCGTTTCGAGCTCAAATTCGAGGGAACTCTCAAAACTTCCGGGGAATGGGAACAAGAAGTCAGAAACCTCAAGAAAGAGAAGAACTATTGGGTAGAAAAAGAAAAGCATGAGGAAGCCCGAGCAAATCAACTGGAGAAACAAGCTAGGGAAAGCTTACACGGTGAGGCTTCTGCTAACACGTCAAAGGGTCGTGAACAAGAAGGGATCAGATGGAAGAGTAAGGCAGTCAAAAGAGGACAGTGAAAAAGGTCCAAGATCCGAGGGAGTTACTATAGGACCAGTATTTTGTAATAGCATTTTGAGGAGAGACAGATTAGCATATTGTCTTAAGTAGTGATCTTTTCTTTGATGTATTTAGTTCTAGGAAATCAATGAAATACCGTTTGGTTGGAATTATCCTGGGGCCAATACTTTTAAATGCATTCATCATTCATTTTTTATTTCTTTTATATATATATGTTTATTTGTTCATTCATTTATTTTCATAATCATTCATTCATTTATTCTTTATAAATTGTTCATACACTTAGTCATTTATTTATTTGTCCATTCATTTATCTTTTATAATTAGTCATTTAAGTTCATACACTTAGTCATTTACTTAGTTGTGCATTCACTAACATTTGTTCATTCATTCATTTTTTATAAAATAAAATAAGAAATATGTCAATAAGTTCTAATCCATGGTTTTTAAAACTAAAGGTACAATTGGTCGCACTCAGAAAGAATCAGACTTTCGACACCCTTACAATACTCGATCTCAGGCAAGAGCTATGGAGAACGATCAGCTCGCTAGAATCGAAAGGATGGAAAGAATTTAGAAAGAACTACAGGAACAGTTAACTAAGTCTCAAGAGGAGACACGGGAACAGATGACAAAACTCATGGAGATGATGAGTACCATGATGAGACAGAAGTGGCCAGGAGAAAATTCATTACCGGAATGGGGGCCGTGAATCAGGAAGACCGACCAGAAGTTGTACAAAAAAATGGTCAGACATCCCAACCTGTGGGAAATGAACTTCCGACTGGAGTAGCATCCTACATTTACATCCAACCAGCAATCGAAGCACAAAATTTCGGTCCAAAAAGAGGTAATATCGGGGTTGATCCAATTGAGGTGGAAGTTCCATACTTTGAAGAAATGGCTGAAAAAAGAAAAGGCAAAAATGACCGAACTGAAGAGGGTTGAAACTGCTGAATCCCAGAAGAAATATCAGCTGCTGGAGGAAAGGTTAAGAGCAGTTGAAGAAGCAGAGTTATTTGGCAGTATGGATGCCAAAGAGATGAGCTTGGTACATAATCTAGTAATTCCCCCAAAGTTCAAAGTACCAGACTTTGAAAAGTATAATGGGACTACCAACCCATCAACACATCTGACCATATACTGCAAAAGGATGACGGGGCATGATGATAATGAGAAACTGCTTATTCATTGTTTCCAAGATAGCTTGACAGGGTCAGCAACTCGATGGTACAATCAACTAAGTCGTACCAAGATTCGTTCATGGACGGATTTGGCCAGGGCTATCATGGAATATTATAAGCATGTGTCTGGCATGGTACCTGATAGGCTGTCGTTACAGAATATGGAAAAAAGGTCCAATGAGAGCTTCAAAGAATACTCGCAGAGGTGGAGGGATCTGGCCAGACAAGTGCAACTTCCTTTAACTAGCAAAGAAACCATAGTGCTTTTCATCAACACCTTGAAAGCACCTTATTATGAGAAATTGGTGGGAAGCGCCACCAAGGACTTTGCAGATACAATGCAAACACAAACTGCGCATACCACGCAGGAATTCAAGGACATTCAACTGAAGATTGCCTGGCCTTTAAAAAGAAAGTAGAAAGCCTGATCAATGCCGGAGTTGTGAAATTTGGGTCAAAATGAGCAAAATATAGCAGGAAACCCATTGCCCGATCATGCTAGGAACCGGGTAAATGCAGTATTCACAAGGAAAGCCAGAAGGTTAAAAAGGGATGTCAGGGAATCAAGACTCTGATATTGACAGTATAGGTTGAAATGGTCAAGGCATGAATGGTGGAAGATGAAGACAGTCTGAAAATGATTGCAAAAATGGTGCCCATTCCATAAGTATGGAGGTCAGGCCATACAAGACTGCGGAGATTTCCTGGTTAAAGTCCAAAAAATGATGGATAATGGGGAAGCCCAGTTCTATGAAGAGACGGAGGAGGAAATAGGAGTTATTGAGAATGCAGCTGGCTACGGGATAGGAAGACCCTTGATCATCTATTATGATGAACCGGAGGAGAAAGTTATGCCAGTTATTAAGGAAAGTGCACCCAAGTTAATCATTGATTTTCCTGTTTCCTTTTCATACAAGGAAAACAAGGCTGCACCATGGAAATAAGACTGCAGCATGGTTATACCTGGGTCTTCGAGTCAACAAGACATCACAGGCGTGTGGCATTTAACCCGAAGCGGAAGGTGTTATGCTCCTGAGGCTGCTGAATAGGGGTTAATAAGGAAAGACAGAGGAGCAGACAAGGGGAAGAAAGTAGTCAAGCCAATCCATATTGAGATGGATTTGCCAAAAAAAAACAGAGAGGGGATCAGTCCCCGTCAACAGAATAAAAGAATAGGTATGTGAGAAGGAAGCCTGTGAGTTCTTAAAATTCATAAAGCACAGTGAATATAGCGTGGTTGAACAACTGCAACGTCAACCAGCTAGAATTTTAATCTTATCTTTGCTTTTGAATTCAGAGCCACATAGAAATGCCTTGTTAAGAGTATTGAATCAGGCATACGTGTCTAATAATATATCAGTAGAAAAATTAGACAGGCTGGTGGGAAACATCGCAGCGGACGACTATATATTTTTCAGCTATGAGGAGATACCACCCAATGGTATTGGGTCAACGAAAGCTCTCCATATAACTACCACTTGTAAGGGGCACATATTACCAAGGGTTCTTTTGGACAATGGTTCTTCATTAAATGTGATGCCCTTAGCAACCCTATCCAAGTTCCCAGTGGATATATCTTATATGATATCGAGTTGCACAGTGGTCAGAGCTATCGATGGAACAAGGAAAGAGGTTATGGGAACCATTGAAGTTCCTCTGGAGATAGGCCCATGCACTTATACGGTGAACTTCCAGGTCATGGATATTAATCTGTCTTATAATTGCTTATTGGGAAGGCCATGGATACATTCAGCTGGGGCTGTACCCTCGTCTCTCCACCAAAAGCTGAAATTTGTGATGGAGGGCCATTTGATCACTATATCAGGAGAAAAAGACATAATAGCCTCCGCATCTACTGAATCTCCTTATGTTGAGCCCAATGAAGATGCCGCAGAATGTTCTTTTCGGTCTTTAGAATTCGTAAATGCAGTTTTCGTCGCTGAAGGACAAAAAATTCCAAAACCAAGGTTGTCCAAGAACACAAGGCTGGGAGTAAGAACCACAGTGGGAAAAGGCTACAGGCTGGAAAAGGTTTGGGGGAATATTTTCAAGGAATGGCCCGAGCAATGGAAGCAGTGGGAAAGAAAGATCGATTTGGCTTAGGGTATCTTAAGGCCCATGAGAAGAGGAAACAGGTTGAAAGGAATAGGCAAAGAAGAATGTCCCGTCTCACAGGTATGGATATTGAATGGGAACCCATGACTTTCCCACCAATCCTTCATAACTTCCGCACTGTTGGTTTTCTATTCGGGGAAAAGAATTCAGACTATGTACTTGTGATGATCGAGCAAGCTTTTGAAAAATTCCATGTGAATAAAGGGGGGCACATTCAGGATATGGTGTTTTGCATGACCGAGAAAGAAGGGATGGAAAGTGGCAGTACAAACCGGATGATGCGACCTTGTCCACCAGGATATAGACTAACCAATTGGAGTGCGACTGAGTTGCCCATAGTTTTTAAGTCTATTCCAACGTAATACTTTTAAAAAAGCAATCTTAATTATCCTTACCTAGAGATATTAAGAGTTTTTTCTATAATGGGTTTTTTGTTTAAACATTTTCATTCAATAAATAACAAGCACAATGCATTTTATCCATATTGATGTGTCCATATTCTTTCATTTTTGTTATTTATTTTGTTTTCATTATATATTTTACTATATCATTTTTTCTCCACCTAGTGCAGATGCGGAATATGAGGACCTTACTGGCAGTGATTCTGAAATTAATTTTAGAAGACCCATTTGCACGGATGATTTTGAGGCTAACGAAGATACTGAGGATTATGGTCTACCTCTGGATCTATTAAGGAAAATAGAACAAGAAGACAAACAAGTTCTTCCTCATAAGGAATTATTGGAAATGATAAATCTGGGAAATGGTGAAGAGATAAAGGAAGTCAAAATCGAAACTTCATTATCATCATCAATAAAGGGTAATTGATAGCCTTGCTCCAGGAATATGTGGATGTATTTGCATGGTCTTACCAAGACATGCCAGGATTGGATCCGGATATTGTGGTTCATAAGCTCCCTTTAAGGTCAGAATGCAAGCCAATTCAGCAAAAGTTGAGAAGAATGAGGCCAGAGATGCTGTTAAAGATAAAAGAGGAGGTGAAGAAGCAATTTGATGCTGGGTTCTTAGAGGTGGCAAAATATCCAAAATGGGTGGAAAATATTGTTCTAGTACCAAAGAAGGATGGCAACGTGCGGATGTGCGTTGCTTATCGAGATTTGAACAAGGCCAGCCCTAAAGATAATTTTCCTTTTCCCCATATTGATACTCTGGTAGATAATATAGCGAACAGTTCTTTATTTTCTTTCATGGACGGGTTCTCAGGATACAATCAGATCAAGATGGCACAGGAAGATATGGAGAAAACCACATTTGTTACATTATGGGGAACCTTCTGCTACAAGGTAATGCCATTTGGGTTGAAGAATGCTGGGGCAACATACCAATGAGCCATGGTGACCTTGTTTCATGATATGATGCATAAGGGAATTGAGGTCTATGTTGATGATATGATCGCAAAGTCACAAGAAGAAGAGGAGCATATTGTGAATCTTAAGAAGATCTTTGAACAACTAAGGAAGTTTAGACTCAAGCTAAATCCAACAAAATGCACTTTTGGAGTCACCTCGGGGAATTTATTGGGTTTTGTCGTCAGCAAAAGAGGAATTGAGATTGACCCGGATAAAGTGAAGGTCATTCAGAATTTGCCACCACCTCGTACTCAAAAGGAAGTAAGAGGCTTTCTGGGAGATTGAATTACATAGCTCATTTTATTTCATAGTTAACCGACAAGTGTGATCCAATATTTAAGTTACTTTGAAAACGTGATCTAGGAGAGTGGGATGAAGGTTGTCAGATTGCATTTGAAAAGGTTTAACATTATCTATCCAACCCACCAGTATTAATGCCACATGTTTCGAATAAACCAATGATACTGTATTTATCAGTATTTGAGAGATCCATGGGTTGTGTTTTAGGGCAGCTTGATGAGACTGGAAAGAAAGAACAGGCAGTTTACTACCTCAGCAAGAAGTTCACAGATTATGAGTTGAAATATTCGTCGGTAGAAAAGTTATGTTCTTCCTTAGCCTGGACTGCTCGAAGACTCAGACAGTATATGTTGTACCACACAACGTGGTTGATTGCCAAGCTGGATCCAGTCAAGTACATGTTGGAAGCACCTTCTTTGTCAGAGAGGACGGCAAGATGGCAAGTTTTATTGTCAGAGTACGACATTGTATATGTAAGTCAAAAAGCTATCAAGGGCAGTGCAGTAGCTGAATTCTTAGCAAGTCGGCAGTGGAAGTTTATGAGTCGTTGGACTTTGACTTGCCGGATGAAGATTTGATGTATGTGTCACAAGCATATGAGATTCCCCTAAAAAAGATGGTATGGAAAATGCACTTTGATGGTGCATCTAATGCCATGGGACATGGAATCGATGCAATGCTCATATCCCTGGAAGAAGATTATTATCCTTTCACTGCTAGATTGGATTTTGATTGTACAAACAATACTATCGAGTATGAAGCATGTACTATGGGCCTTCATGCTGCAGTGGACAGAACGATCAAAGTATTAGAAGTTTTCGGAGACTCAGCCTTAGTGATTTACCAGCTACATGGAGAATAGGAAACCCGAGATACAAAGCTAATCTGATACCGAGAACTCATACTGAGTTTATTGGAGGAATTTGAAGAAGTGAATTTCAATTACTTCCCTTAAGAAGAAAACCGAATGGTAGATGCTCTGGCTACTTTGTCATCAATTTTTAAAGTGAATGAAGGGGCTGAAGTCGTGCCAATAAAAATGAGTATATATGAGTCTCCTGCCCACTGTCTGAGTATTGAAGAAAAAGTAGACGGCCTTCCTTGGTATAACGACATCTTACAGTACATAAAGAGTCAACAGTATCCAGAACAAGCAACAGAGAATGACAAGAGGACTCTGAGAAGGCTAGCAATGGGTTTTGTTTAGACAGTGAGATTCTCTACAAGAAAGGAAAAGACCAAGTCTTATTGAGATGTGTCGGATCTGCTGAAGCTCAGAGAATTATAGAAGAGGACCTGAAGGGATATTTGGCACTCATGCTAATGGTCACATGCTTGCTAAACAGATTATGAGGGCAGGGCACTATTGGTTGACAATGGAAGAAGATTTTATCAGTTATTCCCGGAAGTGCCATAAATGCCAGATATATGCAGATAAGATTCATGTGTCGCCATCACCATTACATGTCATGACTGCACCGTGGCCTTTTTCAATGTGGGGAATGGATATGATCGGGCCTATTACCCCGAAAGCTTCAAATGGACATCGTTTCATCTTGGTGGCCATAGATTATTTCACAAAGTGGGTAGAAGCTGCTTCCTATGCGAATGTAACAAAGTCGGTGGTATGCAGATTTGTTAAGAAAGAAATCATATGCCGTTACGGGTTGCCAGCAAGAATTATTTCAGATAATGCTCTCAATTTGAACAATAAGATGATGAGAGAAGTGTGTACTCAATTCAAGATCACACATCATAATTCGGCGCCTTACCGTCCGAAGATGAATGGTGCAGTAGAAGCAGCTAACAAGAACATCAAGAAGATTGTTGAGAAGATGACCAATGTATACAAAGATTGGCATGTGATCTTGCATTTTTCTCTTCATGCATATCGTACTTCGGTCCACACATCTACAGGGGCAACACCGTTTTCTTTGGTATACGGAATGGAAGCAGTGCTACCTATTGAAGTTGAGATCGCTTCACTTTGGGTTTTGATGGACGTTGGCCTAGAGGAAGCAGAATAGGTTAGAACTCGTTATGAACAGTTGAATCTCATCGAGGAAAAAAGATTGAAAGCAATTTGTCATGGGCAGTTGTATTAGAGAAGGATGATTCAAGCCCACAACAAGAAGGTTCGTCCCAGACAATTCTGAGAGGGGGAGTTGGTACTGAGAAAAATTCTTCCTATAGTGAACGATCTGAGAGGAAAATGGGCTCCAAACTGGGAAGGACCCTATGTCGTAAAAGGAGCTTTTTCTGGACGAGCATTGATTTTAACTAGAATGGACGGGGAGGATTTCAGAAATCCCGTGAATGCTGATGAACTGAAGAAGTATTATGCTTAAAATATATACATATATATGTGTGATGTTGTGCACATGGAAATTCGAATAGTTTCAAGTGTAAAAATGGAAATTCTATATATCTATCTCCCCTGAGAATTGCTTTTCAAAGAAAATATTCATACTTGATATGATGAATGGCCATCTTTCATATTCTTTTCACTAAGAAAAAATTATCCTTAGTCACCCCTTTGAGCCTTAGGAATTATTTCTTTCTTTAAACCTTGATCGAGGATCACCCTCTACACTAGAGGGCAAATGCGAGGAAAAATAATCAAAAAATCATGGCAAAAAGAAAGCCATCGAAAAATATGGCAAATGAAAGCCAACAAAGCAAAAAAAAAAAAAAAAAAATTGAAAAGAAAGTCCAAAAAGGACAAATGTTTCAAGAATGAGTTCTACTCAGGAAATGATCCTTGATCCAATCACCCTTAAACACACTTTGGGCCTATTTTATCTTTTCTTTTTAAACCTAAACCTTGGCCTACATTACATGCTTTAAAAGCCCATTTTGATCAAGCATGGATATTTAATTTGAAAGGTTATTCTCAGAATTCATCCCATCTTTTGAATTGATATTTTTACCTTGGAAGCATTTAGAATTCTCAAAAGCATGGTAAAATAAAAAAAAATGGAAATGAAAAAAAAAATATAAAAGGAGAGGTTTAAGCCGAAACCCCGCAAAGGGCGACTTAATACCGAATGGAGGACACTTGAGTTGAAAACCCGCAAAGGGCGGCTCAAGTACTAATTAAAGCTCGAATCAATGCTCCGTGTAAAAGGGGAGGAAGTATCTGACAATCAGTAACTATGGAAGCTAAGAGGTTACCCAAGTAAATCGCTCGTTCAAGAGAAATTTCAGATAGTTTGAAAAAGGAGGGGTCCAAGATATTCCGCATCCGGGGCATCTACAACCTATAACCTTATATTTGTTTCTTATATCCTTGATATTTATGTTTACTATTTTGAAATATTTCTTGCAATAAATTCTTGTTATCCTTTTCATGACAATTTTTGCTTGATTCATATTTTCTTTCATACATTTTTGAGATGCATTATGATTGTTATTAAATTGAATGATGATTAGTAATAAAAAAATCTTTAAATAAAAGGACTTCGAAGTATTACTAAGGAATAGATTTAAATCTTGGGAAAGGTTTGGAAAGTTCACCAAGAAAATAAAACAGTGAACGTGGTGGAAACTCCATCCCGAAGCAAGAAATTGATGAATTTCAGTGAAGTCAGAAACTGGGACTGTTTGACAAATTATCTTGAGTAAAAGGTTCTTTAAGTGGGGCATCAATGAACAATTGAAGACTCCATCATGAAGTCGGATAATCTGTGAACCTCAAAGAAACCATGGATTAGAAATCATGACATAATCATCTGGTTGCATTTATCTTTAGGAAACATACAAGCATTTGCAAAGCATGTAATTTTCATCATTGCATTTAGCTAACAGTGCAAAAAACAGGAAAAATTGGACTTCCCAAAGTGAACTCGTTCTGTTTTTCAAATAAGTTGAGCCCCGAGATCGCCGTCGAGGTACGTTTCCATTCAAAATCGAATTCATTTTGTTTTATCAAACGAGTCAAGCCTTGAGAATCTACGTCGAGGTGTTTATTTTTGTTTTAAATCGAATTCATTCTGTTTTATCAAATGAGTCGAGCCTTGAGAATCTACGTCGAGGTATTTCTTTTTGTTTTAAATCGAATTCATTATGTTTTATCAAATGAGTTGAGCCTTGAGACCTCCATCGAGATATTTCCTTTTGTTTTAAATCGAATTCATTCTATTTTATCAAATGAGTCGAGCCTTGAGACATCCGTCGAGGTATTTATTTTTGTTTTAAATCGAAATCATTATGTTTTATCAAATGAGTCGAGGCTTGAGACCTCCGGCGAGGTATTTCTTTTTGTTTTAAATCGAATTCATTTTGTTTATCAAATGAGTCGAGCCCTGAGACCGTCGTCAAGGTATTTTCAAATCACGGGTAAGGCCTCCGGGCACCATTCTTAAGACCTCCGAGCATAATTTTTCATCACGGGTAAGACCTCCTGGAACCATTCTTAAAACCTCCGGGCATAATTTTTCATCACGGGTAAGACCTCCGGGCACCATTTTAAAGACCTCCGGGCACCATTTTAAAGACCTTTAGGCAATAGATTTAAAGACCTTCGGGCACCAGTTTTAAAGACCTTCGGGCACTATTCTTAAAACCTTCGAGCATAATTTTTTCTTTTCAAAATCAAACTCGTTTCCTTAAGACGGGTCGAGCCTTGATTAGTCAGGGAATTAAATTTAAGGTCAAAATCTTCATGTTACAGCTTTTTTAAAAATAGGTTAAAAAAAATAGGTAAAAACAAAAAAAAAATCAAAAAAATGGAAAAAAAAAAAAAAGATGAAAAAAAACCCTTTCCCTTTCCTTCACATATGATTTCACTAATTGTACAAAATTAGTGTTTGTTTATCTTAGCCTGATCCCTGATTCTCAGCAATAGCCAAAGAGGGCCAGCTATAGACACCTAATTTTGTCCGGACCACTAAAGCAAGTATGTTTTCTTCCTAAATTGATGTTTCAGAATGTAAAAAGATTTTTTTTCATCCTGCAAGTGGTACTCCGAGACTTAGTTTAAGAGGGCGAGCATAAAAAGTCAAACTCAAACAAAGTCAACCCCGAAAAAGTCAACCTCAAAAAAGTCAATCCCAAAAAGTCAACTACTAAAAAAGTCAACCCACTTTCAAAATCAAGATTTGAAGTTCAATTGAAAAATGGCAAAAGATTTTTGATAATCCGAGGTCTACATCGAAAGATATAGAGTTCGAAAGTTGAGATTTGGATATTCAGTAGAAAGAAAACCCTAATCGGGGAAATTTGGGTAAAAGTGCTTAAACGATCGAATTAGTCAAAATTGAAGGTTCCAAATGAAAGATAAGCACTTACTACGAGTAATGGAGAAGCCATGTGAAAGAAAAACTGAAAGAAAAGTAAGTCCGGGAGAAAACTGAGAATTATGGTTTTTGGTGGATTTTGGTGAAATTGGGAAGAATTACAGAATTGACCCGACTTGGTAAGGCCAAAGCCCCTAATGGATGAGGAATGATTAAAAAGGGATAGCCCAAGGCTCACTTTGAAGAAAATCTGAAAATTGGACTTGTTTTGAGCAAAACCGGGTTTTGGAGACAAAAGGGCAAAATTGGAAAATCTGGGAAAAATAGAAAATGAACTCCAAAAATTCTGAAAAATTTCAAATCTCAATCTTAAATCATTTGGAAGAGATTGGCGAAAGAAAATCTTGATTCGGAGTTCGTTTGCAAAATGGCCAAATCCCAAGTCTTCTATGTAGTAATTCAAGAAGATAAATCCCGAAAAAATAGCAAATGGACTCCAAAAATTCTGAAACTTTGCAAATCTAATTTTTAAATTATTTGGAAGAGATTGGAGAAATAAAATCTTGATTCAGAGTTCGTATGCAAAATGGCCAAATCCCGAGCCCCTATATAGTAATTCAAGCAGATAAATCCCGAAAAAATAACAAACGAGTTCCAAAAATTATGAAAACTTCCAGATCACACTTTTAAATTATTTGGAAGATATTGGTGAAGAAAAATCTTGATTTGGAGCTCGTTTAGAAAATGGTAAAATGTGGCGGCACAAAAGGGCATTTTTGGAAGAAAAATCCAAATAAATAGCAAACGGACTCGGAAAATTTTGAAAACTTCCAGAATTCAATATTTTATTATTTTGAAAGTATTAAAAAAATAAAATTTGAATTTGGAGTTCGTTTGCCATTTATTTGCATCCGGGGGGCAAAACAGTCATTTCACCTAAGAAATCGCAAAGGGCTTCTCTTGCCTTTCAAAAAAATCAGACTTGGGCTGGAAAAGGGAGTTCTGGCCAGCCAAAGCCCAAAGGAGGGAAGAAGCTTCTGATTTTTCAATCAAAAGGCCAAGAATTAAGAGTTAGTTATTTTTTTGATCAAGCCATTGCAAATAAGCCACATGGGCCAATACATGAAGAGGGAGAGTGTCAACATTATTCTTGAACAGCTGTAATTATGGACATCTGATGGCCTAATCTAAGGGTGATAATTTCATGATTTTTCACCTTCAATCACTAGCCCTTGGGTGGAAATTGGTTGGAGTAAAAATGACAATATCCTAGTGAAGAGAGAGGGGTGGTTCGGCCAGCTTAAGGGAAGGGCAGAGAATTCATTTTCAGCACTTCATTTTCATTTTCTCTCTTGGTTTTTTCTTAGTTTTCTCTCCTTGGTTGAAAGCAAAAAATAAAAGTTTAGAAAAGAAAGAAAAGTTTGAAGAGAAAAAGCTTGAAAGATAGCTTCTTGAGGTTGCTTTTAGCACCAACTTTTGCACTTTCTTGATTTTTCATTCTTGTTTTTGTTGTTTTTGATTATTATTTGGTGAGTTTTCTTTTTAAATAAATGTTTTTTTATGTTCTTTTTAAGTTCTTTCTTCATCTTTTTCTTAAACAAGTTCTTACATTTTTTTTCTTATTTTTCTTACCATGGCCGAATGGCCCAGATTTTTTTATTATAGTTGCTGTTTTGCCTTGATTTATCATGTTATTTTTGTTATTTTTTTAGTCTTGATGCTTTAAATCTTCATCTACTATATATACTTGAAGTTTGCTTTAATTTGGATGCTTGTTTGTTGCCATTTATGAGTTTATTATCATATTCTTGCATTTCCAATTTTCTGTTTTCATAATGTTTAAATTTGCTGATGTTTTATATTTAGTATATCAAGTGTTTGTGAAAATGCTTGTTAGTTTTAATATCTCTACTTTGTGTTTGCATGATTTGAGTGTTATATTTTAGTTGAGCATGTTAGTATATCAAGTGTTTGTGAAAATGCTTGTTAGTTTTAGTATCTCTACTTTGTGTTTGCATGATTTGAGTGTTATATTTTAGTTGAGCATGTTAGTATATCAAGTGTTTGTGAAAATGCCATGCTTGTTTTGAACCTTAGGCCATTCGGCTACCTCATTGTTTTGTCTTGTGTTTGCATTTTTGATATGTTAGATCATAGTTTTGCATTTGCATGATATTTGGTTGAGTTTTGGTTTAAGCATGCCTTGTATTTGTGTTATTGCCATGCATATTTTAGTTGTTAGGTTTGGTTTATTTTACCATGCATGTCCATGCATTTTAGACCTAAGTTGCATTAAATGCCATGCAAGTTCATTTAGGTCTAGGTCACTATATTGATGCCATGCATTTTTTCATGACATTTAGGTTTAAAACCATGCATTTCATGCATCATATTTGCTGTATTTTTTCATGCATTTCATGTCCATGCCACTTGACTAATGACTTAGGCCAATTAATGGTTCAAAGTCATGCTCTCTTGAGCATACTTGTGGAAAATTAAAGTTTGTCAAATTGATTATTCTACCTTTGTGATTTTTTTTACTTGGCCAATTTTTGTCTAACTTTTAAAAAGTCCTAGCTACTGTTTGTGAGTCATTTTGTGAGTCTTAAATATTTTTACTTTGATTTTTAAATGATTTTATCAAAGGCAAAAAAATGTGTTTTGGCAAAACAGTTTTTTCAACTAGTACTCGTACTTTTCGGGTTTTTCTGGGCATTCATCTCTAATCAAAAAATTAAGTTGATTTTTTCCTGTGTAGTTTTACATGTCCTGAGTCTCCAGTGTTTTGTTTAGATTTTTTTGAATTTTTAAAAATAGGGTAAAAAATCGTGGCTTAAAACTGGATAGTGGAGTCAGAATTGAATTTAAAGAAAAATCATTTTTCTTTTTTGGTTAAGTTACTTAGAGGGGGCTGATTACGAAGTTTAGCTACTGACTTAGGGTAGTTTCTAAGCCTTTTTAAACTCTAAAAATGATTTTTTGAGTCTCGAGTTAAGGGTGGTCAAGTCCGAGATTTTAAACTTAGGAAATTAGAGCCATTTAAGAAAAGGTTTAGCCTAGTTTTTATTTTTAATCTAAGCTTTTCAAAATTGTTTTCAAACAATCACAAAGTATTTTGGTTTTAGAATATTTAATTTGACATATTTTCCTCAGGTAGTTGGATATCTTTTTAGATATACGGATTTCCTTAATTAAAGGAGAAAATACATTTCATGCATTGCATTTTTCATATTCATGCATTTTATATAATATGTGAGTTTTGCTATGATAATTTCTATGATATTATTATGATTATGTTATATTGTTTATTATATGATTTTGAATATTTCTTGATATCCTATGTTTTTTGTTTAGTTATTTTTTTTTATATATTATTTAGCATATACTATGTTCATGCATTATTATTTTCATGCATATTATATGATAGCATTATTTTATATTCCATGTCATTTAAATTATATGCCATATCATTCATATTTGCCATGTCATTTAAATTATTTCATTTCATATAGAATATATTATGTTACTTAGGTCATTTCATGTAGAAATATTATGTTACTTAGGTCATTTCATTTCATTTCAATTAGAATATATCATATAACTTAGGATATTTCATTTCATTTGGAATATGCTAAGGTATTTAAATTATATCATATCTTTTAGGTTGCATTATATTATTTAGATTTTGCTATGTCATTTTATTTATGTCATGCATATACATATTCGTTTCTTTTAAATGTTTTCAAAAAAGGTAATGATTTTCAATAAAATAAAGATATTCCCGAGTTAAAATAATTCATGAGTTCTCTGCCGGGTTTGCTGGGGAGGATATCATCAATTATCATTAATAACGAAATATCTTCTTTAAAATGAGAATGATTCGGAAAGTTTTCAAAATTAATAAAAATTTCTATATTTTGCCACGTTTGTTGGGGAATATAGGAAAATTTTGAACTTATAAATTCCGGATCATTTTCAATTAAAAATGAAATTATTTTTCTTTAAATGGCTATTAACTTGAAATACTAAATTTAAAATCGACTTTTTTTTTTTTTACCGAGACTTGAGATAACACATGATTAATAAGGTATCGTTTTATACGGGGGTTGTGGGGGTGTAATCCTTCCCCGCACGTAACCGAGTCCCGAACCCGTTTCTTTGATTTCTCTGGTTTAAAACGCAGACTTGAAATTGGTTTTAAAAATATTTTAATGAATTTTTAAAATATTTTATAAAACTGATTTTAATAGGTGGCCGATCACACCTAGCTAAAAAAAGATTGGTGGTGACTCCATGTCCTTTTCAAGTTCATTTTCAAAACCTTCATTTTTTTAGAGGAATTAAGTTGACTTTTCTCGGTTTTTTTTTTAATTTCACGCTTAACGAATAATAAAGTCTTGCGATGAGACTTGTTATTTTTTAGGTTGCGACCAGACAGTTTCACCTCAGTCGATATCTTTGACCAAGTAGACCACGGTCTGTTATAGTATTGTTTGATCACCGAGGCAACGGTCACTTTTACACTGCTTTCCTTGAAAGTTCTAAAAGAAATGAAACGTGTTAGTGAACAATATTTATTTCGTACTTAAATAATAGAATTATCGTAATTTAATTAACTTACGTGTTTGCAACAATTGATAGTCGAAACCTGTCATCAGGATTACTCGGTGTCGATAATCTTTCGTCCGACCTCTACCACGTTTCCTCTGCTCAGTGGCAGTACCGATAAAGGGCGAAGGATGTGATGCAGGTACCTCTGACTGCAACCCGGTGCCATCATCCTCTAAATACGTCGGTGTTGGCTCATTGACGAAATACTGCGCAATGTCATCTAGCGGTGGGTAGACGATGGTAATGCGGGATCCACCTGAGTCGCCCGACTAGGTATCGATCGTGGCAGTGGAGCGGGAGTCAATGTGGACGGATGTACAGCAGAGGTAGGCACTGAGTATGGAAGCAGTCACTGCATAAAAATATGACAATCATGACTTTTCATGCTATAAAACCTCCCATCAACCACATTTGCACAATGACCAATATTCGAGACAAATCCATCGGGAAGTCATAATTCTTTTACACATGCACAAACTCTTTTTTTATCTTCACTGTTTAATTTGTAACTGGCTTTAGGCTTGTACGTTTTTCCGTTGCTTTCCACCAATTCTAATTCCTAACATCTGCAAAGCAACGCTAAATCCATTCTAGCCTTTATATTGTCTTTTGTTTTGCCTTTGACATCCATCATTGTGTTGAACACGTTATCAAACACATTTTTCTCAATATGCATCATATCCAAATTATGCCGAATGAGATTTGTATGCCAATAAGGTAACTCCCAAAAAATACTCTTTTTCGTCCAATTGTGACATTCTCCAAATCCAATCAACTTCTATTCACATAATTTACTCCCAAATATGATATTCGGAATGCAATCTATCATTTCCGAAACTGCCTCAACGGATAATCGCTCAATTGGAGAGTCATGCTCTAGTCTTCGACAAAATTTATCTTTTTGTCTTCTAAAAAGGATGATTTAAAGTCAAGAACTGCCGATGACAATCATAAAAAGCATGGTTTCTTGCCATAATGCAATCTGAAAGACTTAACTTCTTCCATACAATAAGGACAAGCCAATCGTCCGTGTGTGCTCCATCCTGATAACATCCCGTAAGCAGGGAAGTCATTAATGGTCCATAACAATGCAGCTCTTAATACAAAGTTTTCTTTCCTATACCCATCATAAGTCGAAACACCATGATTCCACAATGATTTCAACTCATCTATCAATAGTCTGAGGAAAACATCAATATTCTTTGATGGACTATTCGAACCCGGAACTACCATATTCAAAAGTAAATATGGTTGCTTCATACATATCAATGGTGGTAAATTATATACACAAAGCATTACCGGCCAGCAAGAGTACGGTTTCGCTCCATGAGTAAACGAACAAAACCCATCTACACACAAACCCAATCTGACATTTCGAGATTCCATTGCAAAAGACGGATGCGTACGATTGAAGTCTTGCCAAGCTTCACTATCAACAGGGTGACTCAATACTCCATCATCCCTTCGGTTATGCGCATGCCATGTCATATTCTCAGTTGTTACCATTGACATATGTAATCTTTGAAGTCTAGGAATTCTCTTCGACTTTCTAACACCTGATTTGCTTGGTTTATAACGAGGATGGCCACATACGGAACAAAATTCTAAGTGAACAGCGTCATTATAAAACAACATGCAATTGTTGTCGCATTCATGTATCTTCTGATAGTAAAGTCATAATTTTGCCATATTTTTCTTCATTCGGTAAAAATTATCAGGTAAATTATCACTTTCTAGCAACATCCCTTTTATCATAATCATCAAACGATTGAAACACTATTCGCTCATGTTAAATTCAGACTTCACATTTCACATTTATCAACATCCCCAGTGTGTAGGGTGACCCTTGATCAAGGTTTAAAGAAAGGAAAGAATTCCTGAGGCTCAAAAGGGGTAATTAGGGATAATTTCTTTTTGTGAAAGAAAAATGAAAGATGGACATTTCTTATATCGAGTATGAATATTCTCATTGAAAAGTGATCCTTAGATGAATAGATAATCAGAATTTCATTTAGCACTTGGAATCATTTGAATTCCTCATATGCATGATATCACAATTTTGTCATTTTTTTTACTGCATGCCCCCCAAAAATATGCATAATTCATTTTCAATCACAAATGATGCCCCATTTTAATTCTCCATTCAAGTGAAAGTCCTTTGGTTTATAGGAATCTTGTTATGATCAAACATCTCAATGTTACATCTTTGAGCCTCTTGTTAAAATAACTCATTTAGACTTCAATTTCTTCAAAGTGTTTCCAATCAAATGAAAAGAAAAAAGGTGTTTAGGTTCATTCTTTGGTTCATGTGCTCATAAACCAAGGTCTTGGGGAAAAGGCCTAGGAATTTGGCATTTTGAGATCTTTCAAAAGGATTCAAGAAGTTTTGCTATGTTTGATAGTATGGCATAATTCTAACATGTATCAAACTACCAAATCTAGATCTTTTGGGAGAGTGTCATCTTTGCTTAGCTTTCAAGGAATCCACGAAAGAATTTTCCAAGTTTTCCATTACTCATGGCATTGATAAAGGTTACTCTTTGAGGACTTTTGAGTAATCTCTATTCAACTGGTTTATGATTTAGGTATATGTGAAGATAAGGTGTTTCCTAGGATTGGTTCATTCCTCGTGATGATCACCAATTCTTTCGAGACTCTTTTCACTTTTTCAAAGAAAAATCTTATTATTTTCAATACGGGAAATTATTCGTATGAATTTTATTTTCAACATTTTTGTTTTTGTTGTGTTTTTTCAAAAATCATAAAAAAAAAAAAAAAAACCCAAAAAGAATCCAAAACTTCAAATGAGATATGATCTATGATGCTTGCAATTTAAAGTTTACTCATTTCAAACAAAGTTAAAATATGCACAAAATTTAAACCAAAGTTAAGGATTGCCCCTGATTGGCATGCTACCCTGAGAACAAATGATCCTTAGCCTCGTCGTCCCTGATAAGCATCAATCAGCTCTTTGAACTTTGCCAGGTTTGCATCAATTATGGTTTGAACTTTGTCCTTAAATGCAGTGTAGTTCTCCGTCGAATGCCCTTTAACCCCAATATGATACTCGCATGTGGCATTAGGATCGTACCATTTTGGGTAAGAAGGCTTCCTGGGCTTTGCAGGTACAAAGGAGATCATATGACTTTGGACAAGTAAGGAAAGAACTTTTGTGTAGGTCATCGGAAGTGAATGGTACACTTTTGCCTTCTTTCTCTTATTGCTCTGAGAATAAACTGAGTTAACCTCAGGGTCATTTGGCATAACGAACCCTTGGGTGGTGTGAAAGGCATTGAAGCATGATCATGACCGAGCTGAAGCCCATGGTCGACATAGGGTCAAGGATGTAAATAAAAACCAAAAGGATCCTCTTGCATTGCACCGAACCTTCTTTTGTTTCTGCCTTTAATATTTATGACTTGAATGTGCTCCTTGGTAAGATCATCTTTCTTCTCGGGAAATTTTTTGGCATTTTGTATCCATAATTTTCCCTTTTTTTATCCCATCTTGAATCCCACCCATTGAAAACAATATGTCTGCAAACTATGAAAAAACATTGCCGATAAACTTCTCATAGTATGGATGTGAAAGAGTATCCATAAATAAAGCATTCATTTCTCTATTGGTAAGAGGTGGTCGGACTTCTAAGGATACATCTTTCCATCTACAAGCATATTCTCGGTAGCTCTCATTGGGTCCTTTTTTCATATTTTGGAGGGTCAATCAACCTGGAGCTATTTCCAACCTATGCTTGTATTGTTCCAGGAATGCCCGAGATAAATCTCTCCATGTGCGCACCTGGTCTCTTTTCAACTTAAAATACCACTTAGATGCTGCCCTTGTCAGGTTGTCTTAAAAGATATGGATAAGCAGTTTCTCATCATGAGCATGCCCCGTCATTTTACGACAATATGCAGCCAACTGTGTTTCAGGGCACTTAAGTCTATCATATTTTTCAAATTTCGAAACTTTGAATTTCGGTGGGATAACCACATCGAGGATCAAAAGTAACTCCTTCATACTAAATTCATCTCCACATTCAACAACTCGAATCCTTTCCTCCAATAAGACATACTCTAATTGTATCTCTACCTTTTGACTGTGAACTGACTATGTATGAACCTGATTAGAAATTTGGTCTTGAACATTCTTTCCCAAATTGCCTCGCACTTGAGGTTGATTACTTTTCCATGCAAAGTGTTCTCCCAATTCTGATTTTTTTGAAAGGCAAGAAAAGCCTTTTTCGGTTGCTTGGGTAAAATGATCGTTTTGCCCCCCAGACGCAAATAAATGGCAAGCGGAATCCAAATTCAAATTTTCTTTTTTTTTTTAATACTTTCAGAATAATAAAATATTGAATTCTGGAAGTTTTCAAAAAATTTCGAGTCCGTTTGCTATTTATTTGGATTTTTTCTTCCAAAAATGCCCTTTTATGCCCCTACATTTTATCATTTTTTAAACGAGCTCCAAATCAAAAGTTTTCTTCACCAATCTCTTCCAAATAATTTAAAAGTGTGATCTGGAAGTTTTCATAATTTTTGGAACTCATTTGGTATTTTTTCGGGATTTATCTGCTTGAATTACTACATAGAAGGTCCGGGATTTGGCCATTTTGCATACGAACTCCGAATCAAGATTTTCTTTCGCCAATATCTTCCAAATAATTTAAAAAAGAGATTTGCAAATTTTTAGAATTTTTGGAGTTCATTTGCTATTTTCCCAAATTTTCCAATTTTGCCATTTTGCTCCGAAACCCGATTTTACTCAAAACAAGTCTGATTTTTAGATTTTTTTTCAAACTGAGCCTTGGGCTATCCCTTTTTAATCATTCCTCATCCGTTAGGGGCTTTGGCATTACCAAGTCGGGCCATTTATGTAATTCTTCCCAATTTCACCGAAATCCACCAAAAACCCTAATTCTCAGTTTTCTCCCGGATTGACTTTTCTTTCAGTTTTTCTTTCAAGTGGCTTCTCCATTACCCGTAGTCAGTGCTTATATTTCATTTGGAACCTTCAATTTTGACCAATTCGATCATTTAAGCACTTTTCCCCAAATTTCTCGGATTAGGGTTTCCTTTCTACTGAATCTCCAAATCCCAACTTCCGAACTCCATATCTTTCGATGTAGACCTTGAATTATCAAAATTCTTTCACCATTTTTCAATAGAACTTCAAATCTTGATTTTGAAAGTGGGTTGACTTTTTGGGGTTGACTTTTCGGGGATGACTTTTTTTAAGTTTGACTTTTTATGCTCTCCCTCTTAAACTAAGTCTCGGAGTACCACCTGCGGGATAAAAAAATCTTTTTACATTCTGAAACATCAATTTAGGAAGAAAACATACCTGTTTTAGTGGTCCGGACAAAATTAGGTGTCTACAGCTGCCCCTCTTTGGCTATTGCTGAGAATCAGGAATCAGGCTAAGATAAACAAACACTAATTTTGTCTAGTTAGTGAAATCACATGTGAAGAGGAGGGAAAAAGGGTTTCTTTTTCATATTTTCATCATGAATTATTTTAACTCGGGAATATCTTTAATTTATTGGAAATCATTATCTCTTTTGAAAACATTTAAAAGAAATGAATATGTATAAACATGACATAAATAAAACGACATAGCAAAATCTAAATAATATAATGCAACCTAAATGATATGATATAATTCATATGTCTTAGCATATTCTAAATGAAATGAAATATCCTAAGTTATATGATATATTCTAAATGAAATGAAATAACCTAGGTAACATATTATATTCTATATGAAATGAAATGAAATAATTCAAATGACATGGCAAATATGAATGATATGGCATATAATTTAAATGGCATGAAATATAAAGTAATGCTAATTTTCTGATTAAAGATGAATGCCCAAAAAAATCGGGAAAGTACGAGTGCTGGGTGAAAAAACTGTTTTGCCAAAATACATTTTTGCCTTTGATAAAATCATTTAAAAATCGAAGTAAAAATATTTAAGACTCACGAAATGACTCACAAACAGTAGCTAGGACTTTTTAAAAGTTAGATAAAAATTGGCAAAGTAAAAAAAAAATCACAAAGGTAGAATAATCAATTTGACAAGCCTTAATTTTCCACAAGTGTGCTCAAGAGACCATGACTTTGAACCATTAATTGGCCTATGTCATTAGTCAAGAGACATGGACATGAAATGCATGAAAAATATAGCAAATATGATGCATGAAATGCATGGTTTTTAACCTAAATGTCATGAAAAAATGCATGGCATCAATATAGTGACCAAAAACACCCATGCCTTCAATTCCCTGGTTTCATCCATATCTCTTTCAATTTTATGGTTTCACCCTTGCCTTCAATTCCCTGGTTTCATCCAGATCTCTTTCAAGTTTATGGTTTCACCCATGCCTTCAATTCCCTGGTTTCATCCAAATCTCTTTCAATTTTATGGTTTCACCCATCATTTCAATTTCTGGTTCCATCCATATCATTTTCAAATTTATGGTTTCACCCATGCCTTCAATTCTCTGGTTTCATCCAGATCTCTTTCAATTTTATGGTTTCACCTATGCCTTCAATTCCCTAGTTTCATCCAGATCTCTTTCAATTTTATGGTTTCACCCATGCCTTCAATTCCCTGGTTTCATCCAGATCTCTTTCAATTTTTATGGTTCCACCCATGACTTTAGCCTCTGGTTTCATCCAGATCTATTTCAAATTTCTGGTTTCATCCATGCTTTTCAAATTTCTGGTTCCATCCAGATCATTTTCAAATTTCTGGTTTCACCCATGCATTTCAATTTCTAGTTCCATCCAGATCGTTTTCAAATTTCTGGTTTCACCCAAGCCTTTAATCTCTGGTTCCATCCAGATCCTTTTCAAATTTCTGGTTCCATCCAGATCATTTTCAATTTCTGGTTTCACCCATGCCTTCAATTCCCTGGTTTCATCCAGATCTCTTTAAATTTTATGGTTTCACCCATGACTTTAACCTCTGGTTTCATCCATGCTTTTCAAATTTTTGGTTCCGTCCAGATCATTTTCAAATTTCTAGTTTCACCCAAGCCTTTAATCTCTGGTTCCATCCAGATCATTTTCAAATTTTTGGTTCCATCCAGATTGTTTTCAAATTTTTGGTTTCACCCATGTCTTTAATCTCTGGTTCCGTCCAGATCTTTTTTTGGTTTCACCCATGTTGTTTGTTTCTTGGTTTCATCCAGATCTTTTTCAAATTTTTGGTTTCACCCATACTTTTCAATTTCTGGTTTCATCCAGGTCTTTTTCAATTTTCGGTTTCACCCATGTCGGTAAGGTTAGCACAATACAGGATAAGACCCTGAGACCATAGTTGAGATCTTTTCTTCTCTTGCAAATCGAACCCATTTCCTTAAAACGGGTCGAGCCTTGATTAGTCAGGGAACTCAATTTAAGGACAATATCTTCTATCTACAGTTTTTAAAAAAAAATCTACCGGGTTTGCTGGGGAGGATATCATCAATTATCATTAATAACGGAATATATTCTTTAAAATGAGAATGATTCGGAAAGTTTTCCAAATTAATAAAAATTTCTATATTTTGCCACGTTTGTTGGGGAATATAGGAAAATTTTGAATTTATAAATTCCGGATCGTTTTTAATTAAAAATGGAATTATTTTTCTTTAAATTGGGAATTAATTTGAAATAATAAATATAAAACTGAGTTCTTTACCGAGATTTGAGATAACACATGATTAATAAGGTACCATTTTATACGGGCGTTGTGAGGGTGCTAATCCTTCCCCGCACGTAATTGAGTCCCGAACCCGTTTCTTTGATTTCTCTGGTTTAAAATGCATACTTGAAATTGGTTTTAAAAATATTTTAATTAATTTTTAAAATATTTTATAAAACCGGTTTTAATAGGTGGTCGATCACACCTAGCTAAAAAAGATTGGTGGCGACTCCATGTCTTTCTCAAGGTCATTTTCAAAACCTTCATTTTTCTAGAGGAATTAAGTCGGCTTTTCCTTGGTTATTTTTTTTAATGTCACGCTTAGCGAATAATAAAGTCTTGCGATGAGACTTGTTACTTTTTTAGGTTGCGACAGCTTGGCGACTCAACTGGGGACTTGCAGGTATAGACACCTAATTTCATATAGAATAATAAAGTCTTAGCTATAGACACCTAATTTTGTCCGGACCACTAAAGCAGATATGTTTTCTTCCTAAATTGATGTTTCAGAATGTAAAAAGATTTTTTTTCATCCTGCAGGTGGTACTCCGAGACTTAGTTAAAGAGGGAGAGCATAAAAAGTCAAACTCAAAAAAAGTCAACACAAAAAAAGTCAACCCCAAAAAAGTCAACCCTAAAAAGTCAACTACTGAAAAAAGTCAACCCACTTTCAAAATCAAGATTTGAAGTTCAATTGAAAAATGGTGAAAGATTTTTGATAAACTGAGGTCTACATCGAAAGATATGGAGTTCGAAAGTTGGGATTTGGAGATTCAGTAGAAAGAAAACCCTAATCCGGGAAATTTGGGGAAAAGTGCTTAAACGATCGAATTGATCAAAATTGAAGGTTCCAAACGAAAGATATGCACTGGCTACGGGTAATGGAGAAGCCATTTGAAAGAAAAACAGAAAGAAAAGTCAGTCCGTGAGAAAACCGAGAATTAGGGTTTTCGGTGGATTTCGGTGAAATTGGGAAGAATTACAGAATTGACCCGACTTGGTAAGGCCAAAGCCCCTAATGGATGAGGAATGATTAAAAAGGGATAGCCCAAGGCTCAGTTTGAAGAAAATCTGAAAATCGGACTTGTTTTGAGCAAAATCGGGTTTTGGAGGCAAAAGGGCAAAATTGGAAAATATGGGAAAAATAGCAAATGAACTCCAAAAATTTTGAAAAATTGCAAATCACATTCTTAAATCATTTGGAAGAGATTGGTGAAAGAAAATCTTGATTCGGAGTTCGTTTGCAAAATGGCCAAATCCCGGGTCTTTTATGTGGAAATTCAAGAAGAAAAATCACGAAAAAATAGCAAATGAACTCCAAATCTTCTGAAAATTTGAAAATATCATTTTTAAATTATTTTAAAGATATTGGAAAAATAAAATCTTGATTCAGAGTTCGTTTGCAAAATGGCCAAATCCCGAGTCTCTTATGTAGTAATTCAAGAAGATAAATCCCGAAAAAATAGAAAATGGACTCCAAAAATTATGAAAATTTTCAAATCTCATTCTTAAATTATTTGGAAGAGATTGGAGAAATAAAATCTTGATTCGGAGTTCTTTGCAAAATGGCCAAATCCCGAGCCCCTATGCAGTAATTCAAGCAGATAAATCCCGAAAAAATACCAAACGAGTTCCAAAAAATATGAAAACATCCAGATCACACTTTTAAATTATTTGGAAGATATTGGTGAAGAAAAATCTTGATTTGGAGCTCGTTTAGAAAATGGTAAAATATGGGGGCATAAAAAGGCATTTTTGGAAGAAAAAATCCAAATAAATAGCAAACGGACTCGGAAAATTTTGAAAACTTCCAGAATTCAATATTTTATTATTTTGAAAGTATTAAAAAATAAAATTTGAATTTGGAGTCCATTTGCCATTTATTTGCATCCGAGGGGCAAAACGATCATTTCACCCAAGAAACCGAAAAGAGATTCTCTTGCCTTTCAAAAAAAGCGGACTTGGGCTGGAAAAGGGAGTGCTGGCCAGCCCAGGCCCAAAGGAGGGAACAAGCTTCTGATTTTTCAATCAAATGGCCATGAAATAAGAGTTAGTTAGTGATTTTTTTGATCAAGCCATTGCGAATAAGCCACATGGGCCAATGCATGAAGAGGGAAAGTGTCAACATTATTCTTGAATAGCTGTAATTATGGACAGCTGATGGCCTAATATAAGGGTGATAATTTCATGATTTTTCACCTTGAATCACTAGCCCTTGGATGGAAATTGGTTAGAGTAAAAATGACAACAAACTAGTGAGAAGAGAGGGGTGGTTCGGCCAGCTTAAGGGAAGGGCAGAGAATTCATTTTCAGCACTTCGTTTTCATTTTCTCTCTTGGTTTTTGCTTAGTTTTCTCTCCTTGGTTGAAAGCAAAAAAGAAAAGTTTAGAAAAGAAAGGAAAGTTTGAAGATAAAAAGCTTGAAAGATAGCTTCTTGAGGTTGCTTTTAGCACCAACTCTTGCACTTTCTTGATTTTCCATTCTTGTTTTTGCTGTTTTTTATTATTATTTGGTGAGTTTTCTTTTTAAATAAATGTTTTTTTATGTTCTTTTTAAGTTCTTTCTTCATCTTTTTCTTAAACAAGTTCTTACATTTTTTTTCCTTATTTTTCTTACCATGGTCGAATGGCCCAGATTTTTTATTATAGTTGTTGTTTTGCCTTGATTTATCATGTTATTTTTGTTATTTTTTTAGTCTTGATGCTTTAAATCTTCATCTACTACATATACTTGAAGTTTGCTTTAATTTGGATGCTTGTTTGTTGCCATTTATGAGTTTATTATCATATTCTTGCATTTTCAATTTTCTGTTTTCATAATGTTTAAATTTGTTGATGTTTTATATTTAGTATATCAAGTGTTTGTGAAAATGCTTTTTAGTTTTAATATCTCTACTTTGTGTTTGCATGATTTGAATGTTATATTTTAGTTGAGCATGTTAGTATATCAAGTGTTTGTGAAAATGCTTGTTAGTTTTAGTATCTCTACTTTGTGTTTGCATGATTTGAGTGTTATATTTTAGTTGAGCATGTTAGTATATCAAGTGTTTGTGAAAATGCCATGCTTGTTTTGAACCTTAGGCCATTCGGCTACCTCATTGTTTTGCCTTGTGTTTGCATTTTTGATTTGTTAGATCATAGTTTTGCATTTGCATGATATTTGGTTGAGTTTTGGTTTAAGCATGCCTTGTGTTTGTGTTATTGCCATGCATATTTTAGTTGTTAGGTTTGGTTTATTTTGCCATGCATGTCCATGCATTTTAGACCTAGGTTGCATTAAATGCCATGCAAGTTCATTTAGGTCTAGGTCACTATATTGATGCCATGCATTTTTTCATGACATTTAGGTTTAAAACCATGCATTTCATGCATTATATTTGCTGTATTTTTTCATGCATTTTATGTCTATGCCACTTGACTAATGACTTAGGCTAATTAATGGTTCAAAGTCATGCTCTCTTGAGCATACTTGTGGAAAATTAAGGTTTGTCAAATTGATTATTCTACCTTTGTGATTTTTTTTACTTGGCCAATTTTAGTCTAACTTTTCAAAAGTCCTAGCTACTGTTTGTGAGTTATTTTGTGAGTCTTAAATATTTTTACTTTGATTTTTAAATGATTTTATCAAAGGCAAAAAAATGTGTTTTGGCAAAACAGTTTTTTCACCCAGTACTCGTACTTTCCCGATTTTTTTGGGCATTCATCTTTAATCAGAAAATTAAGCTGGTTTATTCCCGTGTTTTTTTACATGTCCTGAGTCTCCATTATTTATTTTAGATTTTTTTGAATTTGTAAAAATCGGGTAAAAAATAGTGGCTTAAAACTGGACAGTGGAGTCAAAATTGAATTTAAAGACAAATCATTTTTCTGTTTTGGTTAAGTTACTTAGAGGGGACTGATTAGGAAGTTTAGCTACTGACTTAGGGTAGTTTCTAAGCCTTTTTAAACTCTAAAAATGATTTCTTAAGTCTCGGTTTAAGGCTGGTCAACTCCGAGATTTTAAACTTAGGAAATTAGAGCCATTTAAAAAAAGATTTAGCCCAGTTTTTATTTTTAATCTAAGCTTTTCAAAATTGTTTTCAAACAATCACAAAGTATTTTGGTTTTAGAATATTTAATTTGACATATTTTCCTAAGGTAGCCGGATATCTTTTTAGATATACGGATTTCCTTACTTAAAGGAGAAAATTCATGCATTGCATTTTTCATATTCATGCATTTTATATAATATGTGATTTTTGCTATGATAATTTCTATGATATTATTATGATTATGTTATATTGTTTATTATATGATTTTGAATATTTCATGATATCCTATGTTTTTTATTTAGTTATTTTTATGTTATATTATTTAGCATATACTATGTTCATGCATTATTATTTTCATTTTTATTTTCATGCATATTATATGATAGCATTATTTTATATTCCATGTCATTTAAATTATATGCCATATCATTCATATTTTCCATGTCATTTAAATTATTTCATTTCATATAGAATATATTATGTTACTTAGGTCATTTCATTTCATGTAGAATATATTATGTTACCTAGGTCATTTCATTTAGAATATATCATATAACTTAGGATATTTCATTTCAATTAGAATATGCTAAGGTATTTAAATTATATCATATCATTTAGGTTGCATTATATTGTTTAGATTTTGCTATGTCATTTTATTTATGTCATGCATATACATATTCGTTTCTTTTAAATATTTTCAAAAAAGGTAATGATTTTCAATAAAATAAAGACATTCCCGAGTTAAAATAATTCATGAGTTCTCTGCCGAGTTTGCTGGGGAGGATATCATCAATTATCATTAATAACTGAATATCTTCTTTAAAATGAGAATGATTCGTTAAGTTTTCCAAATTAATAAAAATTTCTATATTTTGCCACGTTTGTTGGGGAATATAGGAAAATTTTGAATTTTTAAATTCCGGATCATTTTCAATTAAGAATGGAATTATTTTTCTTTAAATGGGAATTAACTTGAAATACTAAATTTAAAACTGACCTTTTTTTACCGAGACTTGAGATAACACATGATTAATAAGGTACTGTTTTATACGGGCGTTGTATGGGTGCTAATCCTTCCCCGCACATAACCGATTCCCGAACCCGTTTCTTGATTTCTCTGGTTTAAATCGCAAACTTGAAATTGGTTTTAGAAATGTTTTAATTAATTTTTAAAATATTTTATAAAATCGGTTTTAATAGGTGGCAGATCACACCTAGCTAAAAAAAGATTGGTGGCAACTCCATGTCTTTTTCAAGGTCATTTTCAAAACCTTCATTTTTCTAGAGGAATTGAGTCGACTTTTCCTCGGGTTTTTTTAATGTCACGCTTAACGAATAATAAAGTCTTGCTGTGAGACTTGTTACTTTTTTAGGTTGCGACAGCTTGGCAACTCCACTAGGGACTATTAGAGAGTCAGGCCTAGAATTAGTCGTGTGTTATCAAAGTCTCAATTTTGTTGATTTCATTGGCATTTAATTTTAATTCCCACATTTTTTAAGGATAATTTCGAAAATAATAAAATGTTCTTAATATGTCCATATTCATGTGCATACATATTATAATTGTTCTCTGGTTATTTTGGTGTATATATTCATTTATTGATTAATTGATGATTTATGTTGTTTAATCTTGTCAGAGCATTTAGAATAAAGGATATAGAATAGGTGGTGAAAGGTTTGTTATTTCTCCTCACACACTACACGTGCATTTGCATATCCTGAATCCTATACCCGGGTTCCGTCCTTTTAGGTGGGAGCAAAGTAACTAAGCCTTCGTGATTAACAATCCGCATGGGCTAATGAAACACTTCCAGAGTACTAAATTACCTAAGCCTTCATGATTAACAATCCGTATGGGCTAGGGAAATAGACTCTAACGAATTGAACCCGCTTTTATTGGGGTGCCTTACTAGCCTTCACCGACGACAGTGAGGAACAATTCGGGGCTTTTAGAACTCATTCACCTTCATATAGTAAACTTAGACGAAGCCATGCCGGATTTCTAGGTAGATATCCCGAAGTTAAGAACACATGGAGGAATATTTCCAATCCTTTTACCTTTTATTCTACTTTCCGAATAAGTTTATTTTTGAAAATCGGACAATGATGAACGTACATCACAATGCCGGTAATAAATGTTGATATTTCATCCCAGAGATGTCATAATGCCAAAATTTTGTTGGCATCCTCAGGGATAATTATTGTTTTGAATTATATGTTTTTTTGTATTATTCGTATTTATTCCCGTTACTAATTCATTTTCTTTTTGTTGTTTTTTTTTTTTCTTGTCATCATTTTTGCACATTTGAAGGTTATTGGTCTCAGGATATTATTCAACTAAAAGGGCTGTCATGGAGGGTTAGAGTGTCTCAGTGGTCGAGAAGCATTTAGAGGTTAGGAAACAGTCCGAGAAAGGTCAGCAGGATAATGGGGATTGTTTGAAGATGGGATATGTGTCAACATTGCCAGCCGAGGTTGATTTTACTATCAAGCAAAATGATCTCCGAGAATTGATAGATATATGGAATCAGTGGAACATATCGAAAAAATAAGCCTTCACTCAGTCATATGGGGACATAGCACTGGTAGCTCAGGTTAAGGTCAGTGGTGAGGTAATCCGGGCTATGGTGCAATTCTGGAATCCAGCTTATCGGTGTTTTACCTTCAACCGAGAGGATATGACTCCAACCATAGAGGAATATTTGAACTTGCTTCATATCGAGAATGTTATTATACAAAGATGCCGGGTTTCAAGAAAAAGGTGTCTAAAATTCTGGGAGTGGAAAGAAATTGGGTCGAAAGCCATGTTGTCCGAAAAAGGGTAAGCTACTGTATATCATGGGACACTTTACAGACCTTAATCCATAGCCATTCGAGTAAGGAGACAGTTAGGAATATTTTTGCTTCGGTTATCTATGGTTTAGTTATCTTCCCGAAGACATTAGGGTATGTGGATGTGGCGTTATTTGATGTTTTCGAGAGGCTTGAGCAAAGGATAAACCCAGCCCCGGCAATTATAGCAGAAACAATCTGATCCCTGAATTTCTGTAGACGAGAAGAAAAAGGGCATTTTCTAGGTTGTATACAGCTCCTTTACATATGGGTTCAGAGTCATTTCTGTAAATAGGAGAATTTCCCTATTCGCTCATACTGGAAATCTTTTTCACCAATTGGTGAATTTTTTAAGAGGGATTGGCTTGAAAATAGGACTAAGGAACAATGGATCAACATATTCCGAAATATCAGGGCTGAGATGATAATTTGGAGAGCTCCATGGATAGCTCCTATGCCGACATTGTACAAGTACGGAGATAAACCTTCTGTTCCATTATTGAGAGTATGGATAGGAGTGAGCTATGCACCACTGCTAGTACTGAGGCAATCAAAATCCCGTCAGTTTACTCCGATGACCCATGACCTTAGTAATTTGGAATTTGCTTATGGAGAAAATGGATATTCGGGAAAGGTACGTGAGACTGTGGTAGCATGGAAGGAAACTCATCGAGCGGAGGTAGCTAGATATGCCGACATCGTCACACCTGATTACTTGACATGGAGGGAAACGAGGGTTAATGATAGGTTGTTGACATCGGATGGGGAAGAAGTTCAGCATTTGAGTTCGCCACCCAAGGAAGCACCATCGGAGTTAGAAGCAAGGGCAGAATTCGAAAAGGAAAAGCCCCAAATAAGCAAGGAAATTGCTCGATTCCAAGAAGAGCTTGAGGATAAGAAAAAAGGGAATCAGCCCGAGAAAGAGAAAACAAAAAGATCAAGAGAGAGCGGGACACTGTTCAAAGCGATCTTCAGGAATTACACTTGGAGAGCAAGAGGTATCGTTTCGAGCTCAAATTCGAGGGAACTCTCAAAACTTCCGGGGAATGGGAAGAAGAAGTCAGAAACCTCAAGAAAGAGAAGAACTATTGGGTAGAAAAAGCAAAGCATGAGGAAGCCCGAGCAAATCAACTGGAGAATCAAGCTAGGGAAAGCTTACAGGGTGAGGCTTCTACTAACACGTCAAAGGGTCGTGAACAAGAAGGGATCAGATGGAAGAGCAAGGCAGTCAAAAGAGGACAGTGAAAAAGGTCCAAGATCCGAGGGAGTTACTATAGGACCAGTATTTTGTAATAGCATTTTGAGGAGAGACAGATTAGCATATTGTCTTAAGTAGTGATCTTTTCTTTGATGTATTTAGTTCCAGGAAATCAATGAAATACCGTTTGGTTGGAATTATCCTGGGGCCAATACTTTTAAATGCATTCATCATTCATTTTTTCTTTCTTTTATATATATTTTTTTATTTGTTCATTCATTTATTTTCATAATCATTCATTCATTTATTCTTTATAAATTGTTCATACACTTAGTCATTTATTTATTTGTCCATTCATTTATTCTTTATAATTAGTCATTTAAGTTCATACACTTAGTCATTTACTTAGTTGTGCATTCACTAACATTTGTTCATTCATTCATTTTTTATAAAATAAAATAAGAAATATGTCAATAAGTTCTAATCCATGGTTTTTAAAACTAAAGGTACAATTGGTCGCACTCAGAAAGAATCAGACTTTCGACACCCTTACAATACTCGATCTCAGGCAAGAGCTATGGAGAACGATCAGCTCGCTAGAATCGAAAGGATGGAAAGAATTTAGAAAGAACTACAGGAACAGTTAACTAAGTCTCAAGAGGAGACACGGGAACAGATGACAAAACTCATGGAGATGATGAGTACCATGATGAGACAGAAGTGGCCAGGAGAAAATTCGTTACCGGAATGGGGGCCGTGAATCAGGAAGACCGACCAGAAGTTGTACAAAAATGGTCAGATATCCCAACCTGTGGGAAATGAACTTCCGACTGGAGTAGCATCCTACATTTACATCCAACCAGCAATCGAAGCACAAAATTTCGGTCCAAAAAGGGGTAATATCGGGGTTGATCCAATTGAGGTGGAAGTTCCAGACTTTGAAGAAATGGCTGAAAAAGAAAGGGCAAAAATGACCGAACTTAAGAGGGTTGAAACTGCTGAATCCCAGAAGAAATATCAACTGCTGGAGGAAAGGTTAAGAGCAGTTGAAGGAGCAGAGTTATTTGGCAGTATGGATGCCAAAGAGATGAGCTTGGTACATAATCTAGTAATTCCCCCAAAGTTCAAAGTACCAGACTTTGAAAAGTATAATGGGACTACCAACCCATCAACACATCTGACCATGTACTGCAAAAGGATGACGGGGCATGATGATAATGAGAAACTGCTTATTCATTGTTTCCAAGATAGCTTGACAGGGTCAGCAACCCGATGGTACAATCAGCTAAGTCGTACCAAGATTCGTTCATGGACGGATTTGGCCAGGGCTCTCATGGAATATTGTAAGCATGTGTCTGGCATGGTACCTGATAGGTTGTCGTTACAGAATATGGAAAAAAGGTCCAATGAGAGCTTCAAAGAATACTCGCAGAGGTGGAGGGATCTGGCCAGACAAGTGTAACTTCCTTTAACTAGCAAAGAAACCACAGTGCTTTTCATCAACACCTTGAAAGCACCTTATTATGAGAAATTGGTGGGAAGCGCCACCAAGGACTTTGCAGATATGGTGATTTCTGGGGAAATGAAAGAGTCCGCTATTAAAAATGGGAAGATGGAAGGGGGTGAGTCTGCTACCCCAAAGAGAGTTTTTCCTGCAAAGAAGAAGAAGGAAACACAGGCAGTAAGCTTCAGTCAATACCCCTATACACCTCCTACAACATACACACCACCAAGGCTTATACTCCAACCATATCTTATGCACCTCTGACACCTTACACGCCTTTCCCGTGGTATAATCCTTACTACCCCAATGTCAACCACCTTACCAAAATCCATTCCCCTATACCAATATACCACAACAGCCATTCCCAACTGGTATATCCCCTCAAATAACCCTTCCTCGAAATACTGTCCCAAACACTCAAGGTCCTGCACACAATGATCAACGTTCACCAAGGAAAGATCAAAAACCCCAATTTGATCCAATTCCTACCACCTACGGTGAGCTAAATCCTAAACTATTATAGGGTCAACTTGTTGCACCCGTGTACCTCAAACCTCTGACAACTCCATATCCAAGGCGGTACAATGCAAACACTAACTGCGCATACCACGCAGGAATTCAAGGACATTCAACTGAAGATTGCCTGGCCTTTAAAAAGAAAGTACGAAGCCTGATCAATGCCGGAGTTGTGAAATTTGGGTCAAAAATAGGCAAAATATAGCAGGAAACCCATTGCCCGATCATGCTAGGAACCGGGTAAATGCAGTATTCACAGGTAAAGCCAGAAGGTTAAAAAGGGATGTCAGGGAATCAAGACTCTGATATTGACAGTATGGGTTGAAATGGTCAAGGCAGGAATGGTGGAAGATGAAGACAGTCTGAAAATGATTGCAAAAAGGGTGCAGAATTGGTGCCCATTCCATAAGTATGGAGGTCATGCCATACAAGACTGCGGAGATTTCCTGGTTAAAGTCCAAAAAATGATGGATAATGGGGAAGCCCAGTTCTATGAAGAGACGGAGGAGGAAATATGAGTTATTGAGAATGCAGCTGGCTACGGGATAGGAAGACCCTTGATCATCTATTATGATGAACCGGAGGAGAAAGTTATGCCAGTTATTAAGGAAAGTGCATCCAAGTTAATCATTGATTTTCCTGTTTCTTTTTCATACAAGGAAAACAAGACTGCACCATGGAAATAAGACTGCAGCATGGTTATACCTAGGTCTTCGAGTCAGCAAGACATCACAGGCGTGTGGCATTTAACCCAAAGCGGAAGGTGTTATGCTCCTAAGGCTGCTGAATAGGGGTTAATAGGGAAAGACAGAGGAGCAGACAAGGGGAAGAAAGTAGTCAAGCCAATCCATATTGAGATGGATTTGCCAAAAAAAACAAAGAGGGGATCAGTCCCCGTCAACAGAATAAAAGAATAGGTATGTGAGAAGGAAGCCTGTGAGTTCTTAAAATTCATAAAGCACAGTGAATATAGCGTGGTTGAACAACTGCAACGTCAACCAGCTAGAATTTTAATCTTATCTTTGCTTTTGAATTCAGAGCCACATAGAAATGCCTTGTTAAGAGTATTGAATCAGGCATACGTGTCTAATAATATATCAGTAGAAAAATTAGACAGGCTGGTGGGAAACATCGCAGCGGACAACTATATATTTTTCAGCTATGAGGAGATACCACCCAATGGTATTGGGTCAACGAAAGCTCTCCATATAACTACCACTTGTAAGGGGCACATATTACCAAGGGTTCTTTTGGACAATGGTTCTTCATTAAATGTGATGCCCTTAGCAACCCTATCCAAGTTGCCAGTGGATATATCTTATATGATATCGAGTTGCACAGTGGTCAGAGCTTTCGATGGAACAAGGAGAGAGGTTATGGGAACCATTGAAGTTCCTCTGGAGATAGGCCCATGCACTTATACGGTGAACTTCCAGGTCATGGATATTAACATGTCTTATAATTGCTTATTGGGAAGGCCATGGATACATTCAGCTGGGGCTGTACCCTCGTCTCTCCACCAAAAGCTGAAATTTGTGATGGAGGACCATTTGATCACTATATCAGGAGAAAAAGACATAATAGCCTCCACATCTACTGAATCTCCTTATGTTGAGCCCAATGAAGATGCTGTAGAATGTTCTTTTCGGTCTTTAGAATTCGTAAATGCAGTTTTCGTCGCTGAAGGACAAAAAATTCCAAAACCAAGGTTTTCCAAGAACACAAGGCTGGGAGTAAGAACCACAGTGGGAAAAGGCTACAGGGCTGGAAAAGGTTTGGGGGAATATTTTCAAGGAATGGCCCGAGCAATGGAAGCAGTGGGAAAGAAAGATCGATTTGGCTTAGGGTATCTTAAGGCCCATGAGAAGAGGAAACAGGTTGAAAGGAATAGGCAAAGAAGAATGGCCTGTCTCACAGGTATGGATATTGAATGGGAACCCATGACTTTCCCACCAATCCTTCATAACTTTCGCACTGTTGGTTTTCTATTCGGGGAAAAGAATTCAGACGATGTACTTGTGATGATCGAGCAAGCTTTTGAAAAATTCCATGTGAATAAAGGGGGGCAGATTCAGGATATGGTGTTTTGCATGACCGAGAAAGAAGGGATGGAAAGTGGCAGTACAAACCGGATGGTGCGACCTTGTCCACCAGGATATAGACTAACCAATTGGAGTGCGACTGAGTTGCCCATAGTTTTTAAGTCTATTCCAACGTAATACTTTTAAAAAAGCAATCTTAATTATCCTTACCTAGAGATATTAAGAGTTTTTTCTATAATGGGTTTTTTGTTTAAACATTTTCATTCAATAAATAACAAGCACAATGCATTTTATCCATATTGATGTGTCCATATTCTTTCATTTTTGTTATTTATTTTGTTTTCATTATATATTTTACTATATCGTTTTTTCTCCACCTAGTGCAGATGCGGAATATGAGGACCTTCCTGGCAGTAATTCTGAAATTAATTTTAGAAGACCCATTTGCACGGATGATTTTGAGGCTAACGAAGATACTGAGGATTATGGTCTACCTCTGGATCTATTAAGGAAAATAGAACAAGAAGACAAACAAGTACTTCCTCATAAGGAATTATTGGAAATGATAAATCTGGGAAATGGTGAAGAGATAAAGGAAGTCAAAATCGAAACTTCATTGTCATCATCAATAAAGGGTGAATTGATAGCCTTGCTCCAGGAATATGTGGATGTATTTGCATGGTCTTACCAAGACATGCCAGGGTTGGATCCGGATATTGTGGTTCATAAGCTCCCTTTAAGGTCAGAATGCAAGCCAATTCAGCAAAAGTTGAGAAGAATGAGGCCAGAGATGCTGTTAAAGATAAAAGAGGAGGTGAAGAAGCAATTTGATGTTGGGTTCTTAGAGGTGGCAAAATATCCAAAATGGGTGGCAAATATTGTTCCAGTACCAAAGAAAGATGGCAACGTGCGGATGTGCGTTGATTATTGAGATTTGAACAAGGCCAGCCCTAAAGATAATTTCCCTTTTCCCCATATTGATACTCTGGTAGATAATATAGCGAATAGTTCTTTATTTTCTTTCATGGACGGGTTCTCAGGATACAATCAGATCAAGATGGCACAGGAAGATATGGAGAAAACCACATTTGTTACATTATGGGGAACCTTCTGCTACAAGGTAATGCCATTTGGGTTGAAGAATGCTGGGGCAACATAACAATGAGCCATGGTGACCTTGTTTCATGATATGATGCATAAGGGAATTGAGGTCTATGTTGATGATATGATCGCAAAGTCACAAGAAGAAGAGGAGCATATTGTGAATCTTAAGAAGATCTTTGAACAACTAAGGAAGTTTAGACTCAAGCTAAATCCAACAAAATGCACTTTTGGAGTCACCTCGGGGAAATTATTGGGTTTTGTCGTCAGCAAAAGAGGAATTGAGATTGACCCGGATAAAGTGAAGGTCATTCAGAATTTGCCACCACCTCGTACTCAAAAGGAAGTAAGACGCTTTCTGGGAGATTGAATTACATAGCTCATTTTATTTCATAGTTAACCGACAAGTGTGATCCAATATTTAAGTTACTTTGAAAACGTGATCTAGGAGAGTGGGATGAAGGTTGTCAGATTGCATTTGAAAAGGTTTAACATTATCTATCCAACCCACCAGTATTAATGCCACATGTTTCGAATAAACCAATGATACTGTATTTATCAGTATTTGAGAGATCCATGGGTTGTGTTTTAGGGCAGCTTGATGAGACTGGAAAGAAATAACAGGCAGCTTACTACCTCAGCAAGAAGTTCAAAGATTATGAGTTGAAATATTCATCGGTAGAAAAGTTGTGTTCTTCTTTAGCCTGGACTGCTCGAAGACTCAGACAGTATATGTTGTACCACACAACGTGGTTGATTGCCAAGCTGGATTCAGTCAAGTACATGTTGGAAGCACCTTCTTTGTCAGGGAAGACGGCAAGATGGAAAGTTTTATTGTCAGAGTACGACATTGTATATGTAAGTCAAAAAGCTATCAAGGGCAGTGCAGTAGCTGAATTCTTAGCAAGTCGGCAGTGGAAGATTATGAGTCGTTGGACTTTGACTTGCCGAATGAAGATTTGATGTATGTGTCACAAGCATATGAGATTCCCCTGAAAAAGATGGTATGGAAAATGCACTTTGATGGTGCATCTAATGCCATGGGACATGGAATCGGTGCAGTGCTCATATCCCTGGAAGAAGATTATTATCCTTTCACTGCCAGATTGGATTTTGATTGTACAAACAATACTATCGAGTATGAAGCATGTACTATGGGCCTTCATGCTGTAGTGGACAGAACGATCAAAGTATTAGAAGTTTTCGGAGACTCAGCCTTAGTGATTTACCAGCTACATGGAGAATAGGAAACCCAAGTTACAAAGCTAATCTGATACCGAGAACTCATACTGAGTTTATTGGAGGAATTTGAAGAAGTGAATTTCAATTACTTCCCTTAAGAAGAAAACCGAATGGTAGATGCTCTGGCTACTTTGTCATCAATTTTTAAAGTGAATGAAGGGGCTGAAGTCGTGCCAATAAAAATGAGTATATATGAGTCTCCTGCCCACTGTCTGAGTATTGAAGAAGAAGTAGACGGCCTTCCTTGGTATAACGACATCTTACAGTACATCAAGAGTCAACAGTATCCAGAACAAGCAACAGAGAATAACAAGAGGACTCTGAGAAGGCTAGCAATGGATTTTGTTTAGACAGTGAGATTCTCTACAAGAAAGGAAAAGACCAAGTCTTATTGAGATGTGTCGGATCTGCTGAAGCTCAGAGAATTATAGAAGAGGTCCTGAAGGGATATTTGGCACTCATGCTAATGGTCACATGCTTGCTAAACAGATTATGAGGGCAGGGCACTATTGGTTGACAATGGAAGAAGATTGTATCAGTTATTCCCGGAAGTGCCATAAATGCCAGATATATGCAGATAAGATTCATGTGTCGCCATCACCATTACATGTCATGACTGCACCGTGGCCCTTTTCAATACGGGGAATGGATATGATCGGGCCTATTACCCCGAAAGCTTCAAATGGACATCGTTTCATCTTGGTGGCCATAGATTATTTCACAAAGTGGGTAGAAACTGCTTCCTATGCGAATGTAACAAAGTCGGTGGTATGCAGATTTGTTAAGAAAGAAATCATATGCCGTTACGGGTTGCCAGCAAGAATTATTTCAGATAATGCTCTCAATTTGAACAATAAGATGATGAGAGAAGTGTGTACTCAATTCAAGATCACACATCATAATTCGGCGCCTTACCGTCTCAAGAAGATTGTTGAGAAGATGACCAATGTATACAAAGATTGGCATGTAATCTTGCATTTTTCTCTTCATGCATATCGTACTTCGGACCGCACATCTACAGGGGCAACACCGTTTTCTTTGGTATACGGAATGGAAGCAGTGCTACCTATTGAAGTTGAGATCCCTTCACTTTGGGTTTTGATGGACGTTGGCCTAGAGGAAGCAGAATAGGTTAGAACTCGTTATGAACAGCTGAATCTCATCGAGGAAAAAAGATTGAAAGCAATTTGTCACGGGAAGTTGTATCAGAGAAGGATGATTCAAGCCCACAACAAGAAGGTTCGTCCCAGACAGTTCTGAGAGGGGGAGTTGGTACTGAGAAAAATTCTTCCTATAGTGAAGGATCCGAGAGGAAAATGGGCTCCAAATTGGGAAGGACCCTATGTGGTAAAAAGAGTTTTTTCTGGACGAGCATTGATTTTAACTAGAATGGACGGGGAAGATTTCAGAAATCCCGTGAATGCTGATGAACTGAAGAAGTATTATGCTTAATATATATATATATATGTGTGATGCTGTGCACATGGAAATTCGAATAGTTTCAAGTGTAAAAATGGAAATTCTATATATCTATCTCCCCTCAGAATTGCTTTTCAAAGAAAATATTCATGCTTGATATGATGAATGGCCATCTTTCATATTCTTTTCACTAAGAAGAAATTATCCTTATTCACCCCTTTGAGCCTTAGGAATTATTTCTTTCTTTAAACCTTGATCAAGGATCACCCTCTACACTAGAGGGCAAATACGAGGAAAAATAATCAAAAAAATCATGGCAAAAAGAAAGCCATCGAAAAATATGGCAAATGAAAGCCAACAAAGCAAAAAAAAAAAAATTGAAAAGAAAGTCCAAAAAGGACAAATGTTTCAAGAATGAGTTCTCCTCAGGAAATGATCCTTGATCCAATCACCCTTAAACACACTTTGGGCCTATTTTATCTTTTCTTTTTAAACCTAAACCTTGGCCTACATTACATGCTTTAAAAGCCCATTTTGATCAAGCATGGATATTTAATTTGGAAGGTTATTCTCAGAATTCATCCCATCTTTTGAATTGATATTTTTACCTTGGAAGCATTTAGAATTCTCAAATGCATGGTAAAATAAAAAAAATTGGAAATGAAAAAAGAATATAAGAGGAGAGGTTTAAGCCGAAAACCCGCAAAGGGCGACTTAATACCGAATGGAGGACACTTGAGTTGAAAACCCGCAAAGGGCGGCTCAAGTACTAATTAAAGCTTGAATCAATGCTCCGTGTAAAAGGGGAGGAAGTATCTGACAATCAGTAACTACGGAAGCTAAGAGGTTACCCAAGTAAATTGCTCGTTCAAGAGAAATTTCAGATAGTTTGAAAAAGGAGGGGTCCAAGATATTTCGCATCCGGGGCATCTACAACCTATAACCTTACATTTGTTTCTTATATCCTTGATATTTATGTTTACTATTTTGAAATATTTCTTGCAATAAATTCTTGTTATCCTTTTCATGACAATTTTTGCTTGATTCATATTTTCTTTCATACATTTTTGAGATGCATTATGATTGTTATTAAATTGAATGATGATTAGTAATAAAAAAATCTTTAAATAAAAGGACTTCAAAGTATTACTAAGGAATAGATTTAAATCATGGGAAAGGTTTGGAAAGTTCACCAAGAAAATAAAACAGTGAACGTGGTGGAAGCTCCATCACGAAGCCAGAAATTGATGAATTTCAGTGAAGTCAGAAACTGGGATTGTTTGACAAATTATCTTGAGTAAAAAGTTCTTTAATTGGGGCATCAATGAAAAATTGAAGACTCCATCATGAAGTCGGATAATCTGTGAACCTCAAAGAAACCATGGATTAGAAATCATGACATAATCATCTGGTTGCATTCATCTTTAGGAAACATACAAGCATTTGCAAAGCATGTCATTTTCATCATTGCATTTAGCTAACAGTGCAGAAAACAGGAAAAATTGGACTTCCCAAAGTGAACTCGTTCTGTTTTTCAAATAAGTTGAGCCCCGAGATCGCCGTCGAGGTACGTTTCCATTCAAAATCGAATTCATTTTGTTTTATCAAATGAGTCAAGCCTTGAGAATCTACGTCGAGGTGTTCGTTTTGTTTTAAATCGAATTCATTCTGTTTTATCAAATGAGTCGAGCCTTGAGAATCTACGTCGAGATATTTCTTTTGTTTTAAATCGAATTCATTATGTTTTATCAAATGAGTTGAGCCTTGAGACCTCCGTCGAGATATTTCCTTTTGTTTTAAATCGAATTCATTCTGTTTTATCAAATGAGTCGAGCCTTGAGACATCCGTCGAGGTATTTCTTTTTGTTTTAAATCGAATTCATTATGTTTTATCAAATGAGTCGAGCCTTGAGACCTCCGGCGAGGTATTTCTTTTTGTTTTAAATCGAATTCATTTTGTTTATCAAATGAGTCGAGTCGTGAGACCATCGTCAAGGTATTTTCAAATCACGGGTAAGGCCTCCGGGCACCATTCTTAAGACCTCCGAGCATAATTTTTCATCACGGGTAAGACCTCCTGGAACCATTCTTAAAACCTCCGGGCATAATTTTTCATCACGGGTAAGACCTCCGGGCACCATTTTAAAGACCTCCGGGCACCATTTTAAAGACTTCAGGCACTAGATTTAAAGACCTTCGGGCACCAGTTTTAAAGACCTTTGGGCACTATTCTTAAAACCTTCGAGCATAATTTTTTCTTTTCAAAATCAAACTCGTTTCCTTAAGACGGGTCGAGCCTTGATTAGTCAGGGAATTAAATTTAAGGACAAAATCTTCAAGTTACAGCTTTTTTAAAAATAGGTTAAAAAAATAGGTAAAAACAAAAAAAAAAAAAAAATGGAAAAAAAAAAGATGAAAAAAAACCCTTTCCCTTTCCTTCACATATGATTTCACTAATTGTACAAAATTAGTGTTTGTTTATCTTTGCCTGATCCCTGATTCTCAGCAATAGCCAAAGAGGGCCAGCTATAGACACCTAATTTTGTCCGGACCACTAAAGCAAGTATGTTTTCTTCCTAAATTGATGTTTCAGAATGTAAAAAGATTTTTTTTCATCCTGCAAGTGGTACTCCGAGACTTAGTTTAAGAGGGCGAGCATAAAAAGTCAAACTCAAACAAAGTCAACCCCAAAAAAGTCAACCTCAAAAAAGTCAATCCCAAAAAGTCAACTACTAAAAAAGTCAACCCACTTTCAAAATCAAGATTTGAAGTTCAATTGAAAAATGGCAAAATATTTTTGATAATCCGAGGTCTACATCGAAAGATATGGAGTTCGAAAGTTATGGATATTCAATAGAAAGAAAACCCTAATCCGGGAAATTTGGGTAAAAGTGCTTAAACGATCGAATTGGTCAAAATTGAAGGTTCCAAATGAAAGATAAGCACTTACTACGAGCAATGGAGAAGCCATGTGAAAAAAAACTGAAAGAAAAGTCAGTCCGGGAGAAAACTGAGAATTATGGTTTTTGGTGGATTTTGGTGAAATTGAGAAGAATTACAGAATTGACCCGACTTGGTAAGGCCAAAGCCCCTAATGGATGAGGAATGATTAAAAAGGGATAGCCCAAGGCTCAGTTTGAAGAAAATCTGAAAATCGGACTTGTTTTGAGCAAAACCGGGTTTTGGAGGCAAAAGGGCAAAATTGGAAAATCTGGGAAAAGTAGCAAATGAACTCCAAAAATTCTGAAAAATTGCAAATCTCAATCTTAAATCATTTGGATGAGACTGGCGAAAGAAAATCTTGATTCGGAGTTCGTTTGCAAAATGGCCAAATCCCAAGTCTTCTATGTAGTAATTCGAGAAGATAAATCCCGAAAAAATAGCAAATGGACTCCAAAAATTCTGAAATTTTGCAAATCTAATTTTTAAATTATTTGGAAGAGATTGGAGAAATAAAATCTTGATTCAGAGTTCGTATGCAAAATGGCCAAATCCCGAGCCCCTATATAGTAATTCAAGCAGATAAATCCCGAAAAAATAACAAACGAGTTCCAAAAATTATGTAAACTTCCAGATCACACTTTTAAATTATTTGGAAGATATTGGTGAAGAAAAATCTTGATTTGGAGCTCGTTTAGAAAATGGTAAAATGTGGCGGCACAAATGGGCATTTTTGTAAGAAAAATCCAAATAAATAGCAAACGCACTCGGAAAATTTTGAAAACTTCCAGAATTCAATATTTTATTATTTTGAAAGTATTAAAAAAATAAAATTTGAATTTGGAGTTCGTTTGCCATTTATTTGCATCCCGGGGGCAAAACAATCATTTCACCCAAGAAACCGCAAAGGGTTTCTCTTGCCTTTCAAAAAAATCAGACTTGGGCTGGAAAAGGGAGTTCTGTCCAGCCAAAGCCCAAATGAGGGAAGAAGCTTCTGATTTTTCAATCAAAATGCCAAGAATTAAGAGTTAGTTAGTTATTTTTTTGATCAAGCCATTGCAAATAAGCCACATGGGCCAATACATGAAGAGGAAGAGTGTCAACATTATTCTTGAACAGCTATAATTATGGACATCTGATGGCTTAACATAAGGGTGATAATTTCATGGTTTTTCACCTTGAATCACTAGCCCTTGGGTGGAAATTGGTTGGAGTAAAAATGACAATATCCTAGTAAGGAGAGAGGGGTGGTTCGGCCAGCTTAAGGGAAGGGCAGAGAATTCATTTTCAGCACTTCATTTTCATTTTCTCTCTTGGTTTTTGCTTAGTTTTCTCTCCTTGGTTGAAAGCAAAAAATAAAAGTTTAGAAAAGAAAGAAAAGTTTGAAGAGAAAAAGCTTGAAAGATAGCTTCTTGAGGTTGCTTTTAGCACCAACTTTTGCACTTTCTTGATTTTTCATTCTTGTTTTTGTTGTTTTTTATTATTATTTGGTGAGTTTTATTTTTAAATAAATGTTTTTTTTATGTTCTTTTTAAGTTCTTTCTTCATCTTTTTCTTAAACAAGTTCTTACATTTTTTTTCTTATTTTTCTTACCATGGCCGAATGGCCCAGATTTTTTTATTATAGTTGCTGTTTTGCCTTGATTTATCATGTTATTTTTGTTATTTTTTTAGTCTTGATGCTTTAAATCTTCATCTACTACATATACTTCAAGTTTGCTTTAATTTGGATGCTTGTTTGTTGCCATTTATGAGTTTATTATCATATTCTTGCATTTCCATTTTTCTGTTTTCATAATGTTTAAATTTGTTGATGTTTTATATTTAGTATATCAAGTGTTTGTGAAAATGCTTGTTAGTTTTAATATCTCTACTTTGTGTTTGCATGATTTGAGTGTTATATTTTAGTTGAGCATGTTAGTATATCAAGTGTTTGTGAAAATGCTTGTTAGTTTTAGTATCTCTACTTTGTGTTTGCATGATTTGAGTGTTATATTTTAGTTGAGCATGTTAGTATATCAAGTGTTTGTGAAAATGCCATGCTTGTTTTGAACCTTAGGCCATTCGGCTACCTCATTGTTTTGTCTTGTGTTTGCATTTTTGATATGTTAGATCATAGTTTTGCATTTGCATGATATTTGGTTGAGTTTTGGTTTAAGCATGCCTTGTGTTTGTGTTATTGCCATGCATATTTTAGTTGTTAGGTTTGGTTTATTTTGCCATGCATGTCCATGCATTTTAGACCTAGGTTGTATTAAATGCCATGCAAGTTCATTTAGGTCTAGGTCACTATATTGATGCCATGCATTTTTTCATGACATTTAGGTTTAAAACCATGCATTTCATGCATCATATTTGCTGTATTTTTTCATGCATTTCATGTCCATGCCACTTGACTAATGACTTAGGCCAATTAATGGTTCAAAGTCATGCTCTCTTGAGCATACTTGTGGAAAATTAAAGTTTGTCAAATTGATTATTCTACCTTTGTGATTTTTTTTACTTGGCCAATTTTTGTCTAACTTTTAAAAAGTCCTAGCTACTGTTTGTGAGCCATTTTGTGAGTCTTAAATATTTTTACTTTGATTTTTAAATGATTTTATCAAAGGCAAAAAAATGTGTTTTGGCAAAACAGTTTTTTCAACTAGTACTCGTACTTTCCCGGTTTTTCTGGGCATTCATCTCTAATCAGAAAATTAAGCTGATTTTTTCTTGTGTAGTTTTACATGTTCTAAGTCTCCAGTGTTTTGTTTAGATTTTTTTGAATTTTTAAAAATAGGGTAAAAAATCGTGGCTTAAAACTGGATAGTGGAGTCAGAATTGAATTTAAAGAAAAATCATTTTTCTTTTTTGGTTAAGTTACTTAGAAGGGGGCTGATTACGAAGTTTAGCTACTGACTTAGGGTAGTTTCTAAGCCTTTTTAAACTCTAAAAATGATTTTTTGAGTCTCGAGTTAAGGGTGGTAAAGTCCGAGATTTTAAACTTAGGAAATTAGAGCCATTTAGAAAAAGGTTTAGCCTAGTTTTTATTTTTAATCTAAGCTTTTCAAAATTGTTTTCAAACAATCACAAAGTATTTTGGTTTTAGAATATTTAATTTGACATATTTTCCTCAGGTAGCTGGATTTCTTTTTAGATATACGGATTTCCTTAATTAAAGGAGAAAATACATTTCATGCATTGCATTTTTCATATTCATGCATTTTATATAATATGTGAGTTTTGCTATGATAATTTCTATGATATTATTATGATTATGTTATATTGTTTATTATATGATTTTGAATATTTCTTGATATCCTATGTTTTTTGTTTAGTTATTTTTTTATATATTATTTAGCATATACTATGTTCATGCATTATTATTTTCATGCATATTATATGATAGCATTATTTTATATTCCATGTAATTTAAATTATATGCCATATCATTCATATTTGCCATGTCATTTAAATTATTTCATTTCATATAGAATATATTATGTTACTTAGGTCATTTCATTTCATGTAGAAATATTATGTTACCTAGGTCATTTCATTTCATTTCAATTAGAATATATCATATAACTTAGGATATTTCATTTCATTTGGAATATGCTAAGGTATTTAAATTATATCATATCATTTAGGTTGCATTATATTATTTAGATTTTGCTATGAGATTTTATTTATGTCATGCATATACATATTCGTTTCTTTTAAATGTTTTCAAAAAAGGTAATGATTTTCAATAAAATAAAGATATTCCCGAGTTAAAATAATTCATGAGTTCTCTGCCGGGTTTGCTGGGGAGGATATCATCAATTATCATTAATAACGGAATATCTTCTTTAAAATGAGAATGATTCGGAAAGTTTTCGAAATTAATAAAAATTTCTATATTTTGCCACGTTTGTTGGGGAATATAGGAAAATTTTGAATTTATAAATTCCGGATCATTTTCAATTGAAAATGAAATTATTTTTCTTTAAATGGCTATTAACTTGAAATACTAAATTTAAAACCGACTTTTTTTTTACCGAGACTTGAGATAACACATGATTAATAAGGTATCGTTTTATACGGGCGTTGTGGGGGTGCTAATCCTTCCCCGCACGTAACCGAGTCCCGAACCCGTTTCTTTGATTTCTCTGGTTTAAAACACAGACTTGAAATTGGTTTTAAAAATATTTTAATGAATTTTTAAAATATTTTATAAAACCGATTTTAATAGGTCGCCGATCACACCTAGCTAAAAAAAGATTGGTGGTGACTCCATGTCTTTTTCAAGGTCATTTTCAAAACCTTCATTTTTCTAGAGGAATTAAGTTGACTTTTCTCGGTTTTTTTTAATTTCACGCTTAACGAATAATAAAGTCTTGCGATGAGACTTGTTATTTTTTAGGTTGCGACCAGACAGTTTCACCTCAGTCGATATCTTTGACCAAGTAGACCACGGTCTGTTATAGTATTGTTTGATCACCGAGGCAACGGTCACTTTTACACTGCTCTCTTTGAAAGTTCTAAAAAAATGAAACGTGTTAGTGAACAATATTGATTTCGTACTTAAATAATAGAATTATCGTAATTTAATTAACTTACGTGTTTGCAACAATTGATATTCGAAACCTGTCATCAGGATTACTCGGTGTCGATAATCTTTCGTCCGACCTCTACCACGTTTCCTCTGCTCAGTGGCAGTACCGATAAAGGGCGAAGGATGTGATGCAGGTACCTCTGACTGCAACCCGGTGCCATCATCTTCCAAATACGTCGGTGTTGGCTCATTGACGAAATACTGCGCAATGTCATCTAGCGGTGGGTAGACGATGGTAATGCGGGATCCACCTGAGTCGCCCGACTAGGTATCGATCGTGGCAGTGGAGCGGGAGTCAATGTGGACGGATGTACAGCAGAGGTAGGCACTGAGTATGGAAGCAGTCGCTGCATAAAAATATGACAATCATGACTTTTCATGCCATAAAACCTCCCATCAACCACATTTGCACAATGACCAATATTCGAGACAAATCCATCGGGAAGTCATAATTCTTTTACACATGCACAAACTCTTTTTTTATCTTCACTGTTTAATTTGTAACTGGCTTTAGGCTTGTACGTTTTTCCGTTGCTTTCCACCAATTCTAATTCTTAACATCTGCAAAGCAACGCTAAATCCATTCAAGCCTTTATATTGTCTTTTGTTTTGCCTTTGACATCCATCATTGTGTTGAACACGTTATCAAACACATTTTTCTCAATATGCATCATATCCAAATTATGCCGAATGAGATTTGTATGCCAATAAGGTAACTCCCAAAAAATACTCTTTTTCGTCCAATTGTGACATTCTCCAAATCCAATCAACTTATATTCACATAATTTACTCCTAAATATGATATTCGGAATGCAATCTATCATTTCCGAAACTGCCTCAACGGATAATCGCTCAATTGGAGAGTCATGCTCTAGTCTTCGACAAAATTTATCTCTTTGTCTTCTAAAAAGGATGATTTAAAGGCAAGAACTGCCGATGACAATCATAAAAAGCATGGTTTCTTGCCATAATGCAATCTGAAAGACTTAACTTCTTCCATACAATAAGGACAAGCCAATCGTCCGTGTATGCTCCATCCTGATAACATCCCGTAAGCAGGGAAGTCATTAATGGTCCATAACAATGCAGCTCTTAATACAAAGTTTTCTTTCCTATACCCATCATAAGTCGAAACACCATGATTCCACAATGATTTCAACTCATCTATCAATAGTCTGAGGAAAACATCAATATTCTTTGATGGACTATTCGAACCCGGAACTACCATATTCAAAAGTAAATATGGTTACTTCATACATATCCATGGTGGTAAATTGTATACACAAAGCATTACCGGCCAACAAGAGTACGGTTTCGCTCCATGAGTAAACGAACAAAACCCATCTACACACAAACCCAATCTGACATTTCGAGATTCCATTGCAAAAGACGGATGCATACGATTGAAGTCTTGCCAAGCTTCACCATCAACAGGGTGACTCAACACTCCATCATCCCTTCGGTTATGCGCATGCCATGTCATATTCTCAGTTGTTACCATTGACATATGTAATCTTTGAAGTCTAGGAATTCTCTTCGACTTTCTAACACCTGATTTGCTTGGTTTATAACAAGGATGGCCACATACGGAACAAAATTCTAAGTGAACAGCGTCATTATAAAACAACATGCAATTGTTGTCGCATTCATGTATCTTCTGATAGTAAAGTCCAAATTTTGCCATATTTTTCTTCATTCGGTAAAAATTATCAGGTAAATTATCACTTTCTAGCAACATCCCTTTTATCATAATCATCAAACGATTGAAACACTATTCGCTCATGTTAAATTCAGACTTCACATTTCACATTTATCAACATCCCCAGTGTGTAGGGTGACCCTTGATCAAGGTTTAAAGAAAGGAAAAAATTCCTGAGGCTCAAAAGGGGTAATTAGGGATAATTTCTTTTTGTGAAAGAAAAATGAATGATGGACATTTCTTATATCGAGTATGAATATTCTCATTGAAAAGTGATCCTTAGAGGAATAGATAATCAGAATTTCATTTAGCACTTGGAATCATTTGAATTCCTCATATGCATGATATCACAATTTTGTCATTTTTTTTACTGCATGCCCCCCAAAAATATGCATAATTCATTTTCAATCACAAATGATGCCCCATTTTAATTCTCCATTCAAGTGAAAGTCCTTTGGTTTATAGGAATCTTGTTATGATCAAACATCTCAATGTTACATCTTTGAGCCTCTTGTTAAAATAACTCATTTAGACTTCAATTTCTTCAAAGTGTTTCCAATCAAATGAAAAGAAAAAAAGGTGTTTAGGTTCATTCTTTGGTTCATGTGCTCATAAACCAAGGTCTTGGGGAAAAGGCCTAGGAATTTGGCATTTTGAGATCTTTCAAAAGGATTCAAGAAGTTTTGCTATGTTTGATAGTATGGCATAATTCTAACATGTATCAAACTACCAAATCTAGATCTTTTGGGAGAGTGTCATCTTTGCTTAGCTTTCAAGGAATCCACGAAAGAATTTTCCAAGTTTTCCATTACTCATGGCATCGATAAAGGTTACTCTTTGAGGACTTTTGAGTAATCTCTATTCAACTGGTTTATGATTTAGGTATATGTGAAGATAAGGTGTTTCCTAGGATTGGTTCATTCCTCGTGACGATCACCAATTCTTTCGAGACTCTTTTCACTTTTTCAAAGAAAAATCTTATTATTTTCAATACGCGAAAATTATTCATATGAATTTTATTTTCAACATTTTTGTTTTTGTTGTGTTTTTCCAAAAATCATAAAAAATAAAATAAAAATAAAAAACCCAAAAAGAATCCAAAACTTCAAATGAGATATGATGTATGATGCTTGCAATTTAAAGTTTATTCATTTCAAACAAAGTTAAAATATGCACAAAATTTAAACCAAAGTTAAGGATTGCCTCTGATTGGCATGCTACCCTGAGAACAAATGATCCTTTGCCTCGTCGTCCCTGATAAGCATCAATCAGCTCTTTGAACTTTTCCAGGTTTGCATCAATTATGGTTTGAACTTTGTCCTTAAATGCAGTGTAGTTCTCCGTCGAATGCCCTTTAACCCCAATATGATACTCGCATGTGGCATTAGGATCGTACCATTTTGGGTAAGAAGGCTTCCTGGGCTTTGCAGGTACAAAGGAGATCATATGACTTTGGACAAGTAAGGGAAGAACTTTTGTGTAGGTCATCGGAAGTGAATGGTACACTTTTGCCTTCTTTCTCTTATTGCTCTGAGAATAAACTGAGTTAACCTCAGGGTCATTTGGCATAGCGAACCCTTGGGTGGTGTGAAAGGCATTGAAGCATGATCATGACCGAGCTAAAGCCCATGGTCGACATAGGGTCAAGGATGTAAATAAAAACCAAAAGGATCCTCTTGTATTGCACCGAACCTTCTTTTGTTTCTGCCTTTAATATTTATGACTTGAATGTGCTCCTTGGCAAGATCATCTTTCTTCTCGAGAAATTTTTTGGCATTTGTATCCATAATTTTCCCTTTTTTATCCCATCTTGAATCCCACCCATTGAAAACAATATGTCTGCAAACTCTGAAAAAACATTGCCGATCAACTTCTCATAGTATGGATGTGAAAGAGTATCCATAAATAAAGCATTCATTTCCCTATTGGTAAGAGGTGGTCGGACTTCTAAGGATATATCTTTCCATCTACAAGCATATTCTTTGTAGCTCTCATTGGGTCCTTTTTTCATATTTTGGAGGCTCAATCAACCTGGAGCTATTTCCAACCTATGCTTGTATTGTTCCAGGAATGCCCGAGATAAATCTCTCCATGTGCGCACCTGGTCTCTTTTCAACTTAAAATACCACTTAGATGTTGCCCTTGTCAGGTTGTCTTAAAAGATATGGATAAGCAGTTTCTCATCATGAGCATGCCCCGTCATTTTACGACAATATGCAGCCAACTGTGTTTCAGGGCACTTAAGTCTATCATATTTTTCAAATTTCGAAACTTTGAATTTCGGTGGGATAACCACATCGAGGATCAAAAGTAACTCCTTCATACTAAATTCATCTCCACATTCAACAACTCGAATCCTTTCCTCCAATAAGACATACTCTAATTGTATCTCTACCTTTTGACTGTGAACTGACTATGTATGAACCTGATTAGAAATTTGGTCTTGAACATTCTTTCCCAAATTGCCTCGCACTTGAGGTTGATTACTTTTCCATGCAAAGTGTTCTCCCAAAGTTTCTATCAGTTTTCCAATATCTGCCTGAGTCATCTGCGATACTTGTTCAGTTGTCTTATTCTGTACTTGTTCCATTTTATCCAATTGGGTAGTATGATCCTCTCCTATTTTGTTTTTCTTGCAAGAAAAGAAAACCAAAGTATTTTAAAGAGCCATTATTATGCGTACATGAACTTGATGCCAATGAATGGATTAATGCAATGTGTGGTATGACAAGTAATTGATCGAATACAAATGTAGGGGAGGACACCACAGAGGAAACAAGAATAAGAGGAACTTAATCATACACATCTCGTAAATTCAAAGCATAATTAATTCATTCTCAAGTCAATGTTCAAAAGATATAAATCATATTTACAAAATCTGAAAAGTGGTTAAAACTGTCTTTGCAATCATTTTATTTTCCTAGCATCCTAAGGCTATAAGAGCCGGATACTGAAAAGGCAAAATCCTACTACATCATCACCAATATTTCCCAAGTCCTCAATCAATCAGTGTTGCTGGGTTGAACCACTTGACATCTATAAGAGACTGCACTTTGTTCTTGAGGGCCTCACAGTCTTCAATGCTATGCCCGACAATTCGACCATGATAGTCACATCTTGCATTCGGGTTATACCACTTGTGATATAGTGGTCGCAGGGGTTTTAACGGCACACAGGCAATAAGACAGTCTCGAATCAATATAGGAAAAAGTTCTTGGTAGCTAGTTGGAATAGGATCAAAATGCCTATGTGTCTTGTTCTTGGGTTGTTTCTTAGTCACACATGGACTAGGAGTTAGGGCATTTGTTAGTGGCACGAAGGCTCAAACCAGAGTGTTTGAATGGAAAGGTGGCTGAATGATATAAGGGCGAGGGTATGCATTGAGGCCAATTAGTAGTGATGGAGTGAGACCCAAAGATCTCATGTTGGTCACCTCAGCGGGTGATTGGGCAGTAGTAAGGTGAGGGTACTAGTTTGGAATGGGAATAGTTTGTAGGAGTTGCATGGGATCCGAAGTTTTTCTTCTTTGGCATCAGACTCTCCAGTTTAACCATTTCCATGATACTGTCCACAATTTCATTAGGCTTAAGACCTTTATAGCATTGACAAGTACAAGATCCAACAAAGATCATTCGATTTTGACTTGACTATTTCTTTGGGCTTAGTTGCACTGAAGACGATGTAGAACCCTGAAAGCATTCAGCTTGAATTTTACTGAAGGCCTCAACCATTTTCTTTAATTTGGCAATCTGTCCTTCCAACTCTCGAATCGTATGTCCATATTCCTGTTGATAACTGTTCCTCCACTCATTCCCCATATTTTAACCATTTCTACGCAAATGAGATTAACATTATTATCATGAGATCAAAAATACAATTATAAGTACTGTATATGCTTTATTCACATATGTATGAATGTAATGATGATTAATGCATGAAATGTACAAAATGCAAAGATGCTTGAAGAAATGAATTTTCATATCTACAACTGAATTTTATACAAAAATGCAACGAAAAGATCAAGGAAAATGAGATTTTAATATCACTTTTTATTTCTTTGATTTTTCCTTCTTTCTATTTTTTGAATTTTCTGATAACTAATCTTTTTTTGACATCATTTTCTTCGTTTTTCATATTTTCTCAAAAAGTCAACTAAAAAGAATTTTTTATTTTTTTCACAACATCACTACACCACAAAATAACTTTTCTCACTATTCTCTTCTCATTTTTCATTTTTTCTTTCTTTTTTTTTTAAAGAAGAAATATTTTTCATTTTTTCCACGGAACAAAAACTCTTTTTTTTCTTTTCTAGAAATTCCTACAAAGGTACAAGTATAAAAGAAAATTTTCAAAATACCCCAAAAATACTAATTTTCGGCATTATTACAAATAATAAAGCAGTAAATGAGTGAAATCATCAATATAAAGTAAAAAGTCAATGAACATTTGCCCCAACAATATTAACCTATTTAGGCATCATGATGCCTTTGGGGCAAAATATTAAACTTATTGCGGGCACTACGATGTATGTTCTTCATTGCCCGGTTCATGATGCTTGTTCGTGATGAAAAATAGATAGCAAAAGGATCGAAAGTATTCCCCCATGTGTTCCTGATAGGGCAATTTCTAACGAAATTTCGGCATGACCCTGCCTAGGTTCACTATATGAGGTTGAATTAGGTTCTAAAGGCCTTGCTTCTCATTGTCGCCTGTGAAGGCTAGTAAGGTATCCCGATCCAAAGGAAAGGGTTCAATTTGTTAGAGTATATTTCCCTAGCCCATGCGGAGGATCATCACGAGAGCTTAGGTATTTATACTCCAGAAGTATTTTGCTAGCCCATGCGGAGGATCATCACTAGAGCGTAGCTACTTTACTTCCACTTAAAGGACGAAGCTCGGGTATAGAGTTTACGTTATGCGAATGCAAGTGCAGTGTGTGAGGAGGAACAAACAAACATTTCACCACCTATTTTACAATCCTTATTCCAAATACCTCGACAATTTATTAAAACAAAGATCAAATAATGTAAAGCATTAATGAACCAGAGAGCAACAATAACATGTATGTACATGAACATATTTAAAAACATTTTATTATTTTTGGAAATCCTCTTTATTTTTCAAAATTGTGGGAATTATAATTAAATACCGATTAAAATCGACAAACCGAGACCTTTGATAACACATGATTAATTCTAGGCCTGACTCTCTAAATTTTCCCCAGTGGAGTCGCCAAGCTATCATAACGATCTCACGATATTTAAATAAAGTTGGGAGGACAGAAAAAAATAATGGTTCCTCGTAAATAATATCGTTTTGAAAAACCTCGAAAAATGCAGTCGCCACCGATCTTTTTTGGCTAGGTGCGATCGGTCACCTATTAAAATCGATTTTTGTAAAACATTTTGAAAAACCAATTTTAAAGTGTGCGCTTTAAACCAAAAAAAAAAAACCAAAGGCGGGTCCGGGAGTCGATTACGTGCGGGGAAGGTATTAACACCCCCACAACGCCCGTATAAAACGATACCTTATTAATCATGTGTTATCCTAAGTCTCAATTAAAAGTTGGTTTTAGTTTCGGTATTTTAAAATAATTCCCTTTAAAAAAACAGCAGCATTATTTGAGAATGATCCGGAATTTATTAACACAAAATTTTTTCATATTTCCTAGCAGACCCGGCAAAATATGAAAATTTTACTTTATTTTGAGAATATTTGTATCATCCTCCTTTTTATAAAAGGATGTTCCGTTGTTAATGATAATTGATGATATCCTCCCCGGCAGACCCAGTAGAGAACTCATGAATTATTTTAACTTGGGAACATTACCTCTTTTTATTAGTAAACCATTAATTTTTGTATGCATTTAAGCTCATTTAAAAAAAATGAATATGAATATGAATATGCATACATTACTAAGATATGAACATAAATCACATAATACATCATCTATCATGACATGGCATGTATTCTATCATGACATGGCACCTATTTTATCATGACATAGCACATATTTATCATGACATCGCATAGACAAGAAAATCATGTGCACATTAAACATCAAATATCATGAACAAGATAACAATATGAACATCCATTATTGTATGACATAATCATGGAATATGTACATTAATTAAAATATCACGATCATAGAATATGCACACAGCATTATTTTAAAATTCTTTTTCATGGATTTTTTTTTTATGAAATTACATAAACGACATACGTCAGAACATTTTGCCGAACTCCCCGGCAAACCCGACAAAGCTTTGGAAAAACATCCTTCCTATAATCACTTACGCAATTTTGAATAAAACGAAAACCATACTTTACGATTTTGTAAACACGTGCGTTGAATGATTTCTTAACCTCCTCGGCAAACCCGGCAAAGATTAAGAAATTACTCTCGCCAAATGTTTAGGAAATCGAGAAAATACGTTTTTATGATAAAATTAAAAAAAAACACATTTTTGAAATATGCAATGCATGAAAGCGGGGCCGTTATTGGAATATGTTTCTCTCTTGAAGAGAGGCCATCCGAATACCTATAGGGGTATCCGAATACCTTTGAAAGAAACTTATGTTGAACTTAAACAAAAACGGATTTTTAGGCACGGATTTTGCGTGAACTTGAGGGGATACCCGAATGCCCTTGTTTGGCATCTGAATACCTCTAAGTGAGTCCTAATACAAACATTTTGAAAACCAAAACAAACTAAAAGATGCAATTTTTCAAAATAAAAACCAAAGTGGCCGAATGGTACCTAGTAGGAATCAAAACCTTAACTCGTTTTTGAAACTCATTTTAACTACCTGAAGCTCGTTTCATCAAAACCTTATTTTTTTGACTTAAACAACCAATAAAACACTTTAAAATAGACCCCAAAGTGTCTCGGCCAGCCCCCCTCCTTTTTTAGTAAAAATCCAAACTTTAATTTGTTTTTAAGCTTGTTTTACCTACTCAAAACCCAATTTTATCTAACTATTTTTTTAACCCTTAAGGAAAACTCAAAAAAAATCTAAAATTTTAAGCCTAGGTTCGGCTAAAGGTATATTAAAAGGGTTAAAACAATTTTTTATTTGGACAAAAGAATCATTGGATTCATGTCGCCCGAAATCATGATGTCCAACCTTTGAAACATTGCTTTTTCCAACACTTTGGAAAACAAGATTTTGGCTATGGATCATTGATAATCCTAACCAAAATCATGTTGAAAATCATTTCAAAAACATGTTTTCAATGCAAACAAAATGGTTGGCTCAAGGTTGGCCTCATGGTTGCTAATCTGGCCTAACCATCACTTGGAAGAATCCATGGTCATCAAGCTCATAATCATTTTTCCAAATAGAAGAAACAATATGCAACATAAAGGATGCTCCATAATAAACTCATATTCAGCAAAGTATGCACATGAAGATGGAAAAATATAAGCAAGAAAGCATAGATAAACAAAAAAACAAAGGTTTGCTCAAGGTTGGCCCCTTGGATGTTAATCCGGCCTAACCATCACTTGGAAGAAACCAAGATCATCAAGCTCAAAACCTATTTGTTTTAAGAAAGAAAACAAAGTAAAGCTCATCAATCAACCACAATAGACCTCAATACATCAAGAACAAAAGAAAGCATGAAGTAAAAATGTAGCAAAGGAATAAACAAGGTGGCGGCAATGAAGAAAAAATTTTGCACTTTAGTAAACTTTGTAGTTTTAAAAAAGAAGAGAAAAGAGGAGAAGGTTTTGGAAAACCTTTTTGAAAAGCTTAAAAACATTTAAGAAAGGAAATCAAACATGGATAAAGAAGTGGAAAAAACCTTTAATAGAAAAAATATATAAGAAAAATATAGCAAGCTACCTTAGTGGAGCTTTCAAAAGAAAACCTTAAAATTCTTCCTTTTTCCTCCTTTTCTATCTTCCTTTCCTTTTCTTCCTTAGTGAATTTCTCAATATGGCTGAATGAATGACTGCCTTCCCCCTTTAAAATTCTTGGCTGAATATTCATGCCCTCAAAATCCATGCTCTCATCTTTTTTCATGTCAAAGTGGCCCCTCTCATGGTCCCCCTTTCAATTGTCCCCCTTTTCTATTCTTGCTGACCAAGTAGCAATCCTATTGCTCAAGGCTTGCCATGTCATGTATCTCTTGCTCTCTCTCTCTACTACTCATCCACTTATTCACCAAAATGCCATGGTGCATTTTTCCTAAAATGCCCTTCATTCTTCCATTTTACTACACTTCTACCTTGTGCTATTTCCATATTTTTCCTTCAACTTTTCATTTGTTTCTTATAAACCCCTCTATCTTTTCCAAACTATTTTTCTTTTCAATTGCACCCTTCTCTACAAATCCAAACTTTTAAATTGTGCAAAATTTAGTCCTTCCATTTTCAATTTCTTCTTCAACTTGATTCTCCTCTCATTCTCCTTGTAATTGATATTCTCAATACCATTTGTTTATTGAGTCTCCCTTATACTGAACTTTCAATTTCTTCCAATTTGAATTTCTTCATAATTCTCCTTGAAATTGAACTTTCAATTTATTCAATTTAGTCTTTCTACCATTTCACTCTTTAAATCTCACCATCCTTATTCCATTTCTTTAAATTTCCTTCTCCATTGTCTTCCACTCGTCCTAATTATCCTCTTCGGCATCTTAATTTGATTCTCCACCATTAATTTCAACTTTTGACTTTTTTCAATTTAGTCCCTACACCACTTTCCTTTAATCTCATCCTTCAATTTCACACTTCCTCTTTCAATTGTAGCTCTCCAATTATCAAGATTGCCTCATTTACATCTAATTTTCCTTTTTAATCTTGATTCTTTAAAGTTGACTTTTTACCTTTTAACTTTGACTTTTGGTCAACTTTGACTTTTTGGTCAACTTTGACCTTTTGATTTTTCTCATGACTTCGGTCTTGTCCATTGTGCAGAATCCAAGTGTAGGGATATTACGCCATGAAAATAAGGTAAAGTTAAGAATTTGGATTTGAAGGAAGAATGTACCTTATTTAGGGGCACGAACAAAATTTGGTGTCTACAAGATGATTGATGAATAAGAATCCCACTTGTCAAATGTTCAACTTGAAATCCAAGACAAAATTTTGTCTTCTCAAGATCTTTCATTTAAAATTCCTTCTTTAGGTAGTCAGCAGTCTTTGAGATCTCTTATGGAGTCCCTACTATGTTTAAGTCATCAACATACACTGTGACTATAACAAATCCAGAATTTATTTTCTTGATAAAAACACAAGGACAAATGGCATTATTCTCATATCAATTCAATAAATATTCACTTAGATGATTGTACCATATGCGTCGAAATTTCTTTAGCCCATACAAGGATCTTTGTAGTTTAACAGAGTACATTTGCCGAGGTTTCGAATTATATGCTTCAGGCATCTTAAATCCTTTAGGGATTTTCATGTATATATCATTATCTAATGACCCATATAAGTAAGTTGTCACTACGTTCATTAGACGTATGTCAAGTCCTTCAGAGACTACCAAATTAATCAAAAATCTAAAAGTAATTGCATCCATAATAGGATAATATGTCTCTTCATAATCTATATAAGGTTTTTGTGAAAAACCTTGTGCTACAAGTCGTGCCTTTTTTCTCACAATTTCATTTAACGCATTTCTTTTACGTGCAAAGACCCATATGCCCAACGGGTTTGACATTTTCAGGTGCAAATACTCTATGTTTGGTTAATGAGTCTAGCTTAGCCTTTATTGCTTCTTTCCATTTTGTCCAATCACTTATATGTCGACATTCTTCTACAGTTTGACATTCAGGCTCATTATAATTGACAATATTATAAGCAATTGAATATGAAAACACATTATCAACAACAACTTCATTTCTTCCTCACATGTTTCCAGATTTTAAAGAGATCTCATAATTTTCCGATACCTAAACCACTTCTGGGTTGCTTGTCTAGAAATATGAGGTTGTTGATCTATATTATTTTTGACCTCTTTTGGAGTGTCATTTTGAAGTGTTTTCATTTCCTTTTTCTTTCGACCCATCTTAGTTCATTGAGTGGGTGCAATAGAGACATATACAACACAATCAAAAACTCTAAGATGAGAGATATTTGGTTGTTGACCAAACACAAATTGTAAAGGTGAAAATTTGTGATATGCAGATGGTCGGGTACGAACTAAAGATGCAGCATGTGCTATAGCATGTCCCTAAGCAGATACATGAAGTATTGATCTCATAAGCATAGGTCTAGTAATCAATTGTAAACGTTTATTGAAAGATTCTACTAAACCATTTTGAGTATGAAAATGTGCAAGGGAATGTTAAACACTAATTCCAATAGACATGCAATAAATCAAAAAAGTTTTTGAAGTAAACTCTTCTGCATTATCTAAGTGAACTATCTTAATAGAATGGTTAGGAAAACTTGATCTTAACTTTATTATTTGAGCAAGAAATTTAGCAAAAGCAATATTACAAGTTGAAAGCAAACAAACATGTGACAATCGTGTGGAAACATCAATTAAAACCATGAAATACCGGAATGGTCCACAAGATGGATGAAATGGGCCACAAATATCTCCTTCTATTCTTTGTAGAAAAGTGGGAGACTCAAAAGATAATTTAGATAGTGAAGGTCTAACAATTAATTTACCTTGAGCACAGGAAGAACAAAAATAATTGTCAAGCAAAAGGATTTTTTGATCCTTTAATGGGTGTCCATGTGTATTTTCAATGATACATTGCATCATGGTTGAACCTGGATGGCCAAGAAGATAATGCCAAAGTATAAAAGTTTTAGGATCTGAGTACCTCCTTTGCATAAAATTTGATTCAACCATCCTTATTTTTGTGAAATATAAGGCAGATGAGAAACTCGAAAGTTTCTCTAATATGAACTTCTGGTTCGAAACTGTAGATTTAATATAAAGATATTCCACATCTCTCTCATTTTTTGTTTCAACATGATACCCATTACGACATATATCTTTGAAACTTAGTAGATTTCTACGGGACCTACTATAATATAACGCATCTTGAATATATAATTTTGTTCTATTTAGGAACATAATGTGGACTCTTCGAGAGCCATCAATTACATTTGCAGAATCAGATATTGTATTAACATTAATTTCAGCTAATGTTAATTGCAAGAAATATTTTATATCACGAAAAATTGTGTAAGTTGTACCACTATCCAATAAACATATGTCATCCTCCATTATATCAAGTTTATTTTGCATTGTCTATTAAAAACAAAAAAAGAATATGTTTCTAGGAATTGGAAAGAGATAATAAAATAAAATATGCAAGACATTATTATTTATATTATAAGTAAAACTTACATATGATAACCCTTAAAATACATAAACATAAATATATCTCATTAGTAGACATTTTCATTCCAATCAATGATTAATTTTGCCATTAGGATCTTCGAAAAAATCAGAAATATCAAAATCAATATTTAAAGAAGATTCATTATCATAAGTAGGATCAATAGGTTCAGATAAATTTACTTCAACATTTTTCCTTTTTCTTTAGTGATGCTTTGTAAAGATCAACTAGATGCTTTAGAGTGCGACATATTCGAGACCAATAACCTTTAGTTCCACACCTATAGCAAATATTGTCATTGTTTTGTACTTTATTACTCTTTTCCAGAATTTCCTCATTTTTGACCCACTTCTTTTGATTCCATTTAGCACCTTTGCTTTCAGAACTTGAAGGAGGATTATCACGATCCAATAATTTTTTCTACCACAACCTCTTTTACCACCATGGCCTCATCCACGACCTTGAGAAAATGCCACATTCACTTCAGGGAATGGTGCTGAGCTAATTGGATGTGATTGATGGTTTTTCATCAAAAGCTCATGGTTTTGTTTAGCCACAAGTAAAGAAGAAATTAGCTCAGAATATTTTGTGAATCTACGCTTTCGATATTGCTACTGTAAGAGCACACTCGAGGCATGAAAAGTTGAATATGTTTTTTTTAACATATCTTAATCGGTAATTTTCTCTCCACATGATTTCAATTGAGAGCTAATATTAAAAAAGTCTAAATTATATTCACTTACGATTTTGAAATCTTGAACCCGTAAGTGTATCCATTCATATCGAGTTTTTGGAAAAATGACAGTTTTTTTGTGCTCATATCTATCCTTTAAGTTATTCCAAAGGGCTAATGGGTCTTTAATAGTAAGATACTCAGTTTTCAATTCTTCGTGTAAATGGTGTGGAAGAAAAATCATTTCTTTTACGCAATCCTACAGCGATGCTTGGTTTCTTTCTTTAATAGTATTTCCAAGATTCATAGCATCAAGATGAATCTCAGCAACAAGTACCCATGACAAATAATTTCTTCCAAAAATATCAAGAGCAACGAATTCAAGCTTAGTGAGATTTGTCATTGTAAAGACACTTGAAAGAATAAATAAAAAGTTCAAAGTCATGTAGACATGAAGAATCTAAACAATAAAAAATAATTACTCATCTCACACATATCATATTATAGAACATGTAAAGATATATATTTTTCGCAAATAAGAAGATATACTAGATTTCTAGATAATACATGTTAGAGAAAGTAAAATTCTTACCCTTATATAATGAAAGGAAACTTGAGGGGTTTTACTACTATTAGAGACTTGATCATGCTGATAACGTATTATAAATAAAATAAAAAGAGTAAATAAAGAGAGATCAAGACAAAAAAAAATTAAACTTTTAAAGTCTAGTTCTTCATAAACTAGCAATGTCATCAATCCTTTTTCTATATCATCTTCTTGGATACAAACCAATCCTTATATAGGACTCTAAAAATAAATAGGGAGAGGAGAATACACTTCTCAATACAATGTACCATAATGTACATGCACATAATAATGAAGAACAAAATCATACTAATGACATCCTTAGTATCTAGTCATCCACCACATGAAAAATATGCATGTATTATAACAAAAAAAATTATATATACAAAATTTATATTCATGAATAAATTATAATATATTTTTTACAATATTAAATTAAAAATAATATAAAAAAATAGAGTGCAGTGGCATGGCATGGCCTGGAACAGTGTGGAGCGATTATGGATGTAACCGACATTCATGGGGGCAGAGTTTTTCAACATCTTTACAAAATTGAGGCGGAGGTGGATAAGACAATACACGTCTCCATCTCGCTCTATTATTATCCCTATGTGTAGACACCTAATTTTGTTCGGACCACTTAAACAGGTATGTTTTCTTCCTAAATTGATGTTTCAAAATGTAAAAAAGACTTTTTTTTTCATCCTGCAGGTGGTACTCTGAGACTTAGTTTAAGAGGGCGAGCATAAAAAGTCAAACTTGAAAAGTCAACCCTAAAAAGTCAACTATTGAAAAGTCAACCCACTTTCAAAATCAAGATTTGAAGTTCAATTGAAAAATGGCGAAAGAATTTTGATAATCCGAGGTCTACATCGAAAAATATGGAGTTCAGAAGTTGGGTTATGGAGATTCAGTAGAAAGAAAACCCTAATCTGGGAAATTTGGGGAAAAGTGCTTAAACGATCGAATTGGTCAAAATTGAAGGTTCCAAATGAAAGATAAGCACTGACTACGGGTAATGGAGAAGCTACTTGAAAGAAAAAACTGAAAGAAAAGTCAATCTGGAAGAAAACCGAGAATTAGGGTTTTTGGGGGATTTCGGTGAAATTGGAAAGAATTACAAGAAATGGCCCGACTCATTAGGACTAAAGCCCCTAATTGATGAGGAGTGATTAAAAAAGATAGCCCAAGGCTCAGTTTGAAGAATCAGACTTGTTTTGAGCAAATCCTTGTTTCGGAGGCAAAAGGGCAAAATTGGAAAATTTAGGAAAATTAGAAAATGAACTCCAAAAGTTCTGAAAATTTGCAAATCTCATTCTTATATCATTTTGAAAATATTGGCGAAAGAAAATCTTGATTCGGAGTTCGTTTGCAAAATGGCCAAATCCCGGGTCTCCTATGCAGTAATTCAAGAAGATAAATCCCGAAAAAATAGCAAATGAACTCCAAAAATTCTGAAAATTTGCAAATCTCATTTATTTGGAAGAGATTGGTGAAATAAAATCTTGATTCGGAGTTCATTTGCAAAATGGCCAAATCCCGGGCCCCCTATGTAGTAATTCAAGCAGATAAATCCCGAAAAAATACCAAATGAGTTCCAAAAATTGTGAAAACTTCCAGATCACACTTTTAAATTATTTGGAAGAGATTGGTGAAGAAAAATCTTGATTTGGAGCTCGTTTAAAAAATGGTAAAGTTTGACGGCATAAAAGGGCAATTTTGGAAGAGAAAAATCCAAATAAATAGCAAATGGACTCAAAAAAATTTGGAAACTTCCAGAATTCAATTTTTTATTATTTTGAAAGTATTGAAAAAAGAAAATTTTAATTTGGAGTCCATTTTCCATTTATTTACATTCGGTGGGCAAAAAGGTCATTTTACCCAAGAAACCGAAAATGGCTCTTCTTGCCTTTTAAAAAAATGAAACATGGGCTGGAAGAAGAGGGATGGCCAGCCAAGGCCCAAAGATGTGTAGGAAGTTTCTGATTTTTTAATCAAAAGGCCAACAATGAAGAGTGAGTTAGTGATTTTTGATCAAGCCTTTGCAAATAAGCCAGATGGACCAATGCATGAAGAGGATGAGTATCAACATAATGGCTTAAGATTCTTGAACAGCTGTAATTGTGGATAGCTGATGGCCTAATCTAAGGGTGATAATTTCATGTTTTAAACATCTTGGATCAATAGCCCTTGGATGAAAATTGGTTGATGGAAAAATGACAACATCCTAGCCTAGAGAAAGGGGGGTTTCGGCCACTACAAGGATTTTTTTTCTTTCTTTCATTTTCAGAACACTCTCATTCTGTATTCTCTCTTGCTTTTGGCTGATTTTCTCTCCACTTTTGAGAAGCAAAAAGAAAAGTTTAGAAAATAAAAGAAAGTTAGAAGAGAAAAAGCTTGAAAGATAGCTTCTAGAGGTTGCTTTTAGCACCATACTCTTGCACTTTCTTTGATTTTTCATTCTTGATTTGCTGTTTTGATTATTATTTTGGTGAGTTTCTTTTGATTTTTCTTTTTAAATAAGTGTTTTTAATGTTCTTCTTTAAGTTCCTTCTTGATCCTTTCTTATAAAAAGCTCTTGAAATATTTTTTTCTCTTGTTTCTTTGACATGGTCGAATGGCCCAGTTTTTTGTTTTAGTTGCTGTTTGCTTTGTTATTTAAAGTTATTTTTTATATTAAATAAGTCTTGATGCTTTAAATCTTCTTCTACTACATAGACTTGAAGCTTGTTTTAATTTGGTTGCTTGTTTATTTCCATTTATGAGTCTATTATCATGTTCTTGCACTTTTGATTTTCTATTTTCAAAATGTTTAAGTTTTTTTATGTTTTATATTTTGTAATCCATGTGTTTGTGAAAATGTTTGTTGGTTTTCATGCCTCTACTTTATATTTGCATGATTTGAGTGTTATTCTTTTGTTAAGTATGTTAGTATATCAAGAGTTTGTGAAAATGCCATGCTCATTTTGAACATGAGGCCATTCGGCCACTTCACTTTATTTGCTTTGTGTGTGCATTTTTTGTTATGTTAGTTGATAGGTTTGCATTTTCATGACCTTTGGTTGAGTATTTTGTTTAAGCATACCTTGTGTTTGTGTTATTTCCATGCATACTTTAGATGTAGGATTGGTTGTTTTTGTCATGCATATCCATGCATTTTAGACCTAGGTTGCATTAAATGCCATGCAAGTTCATTTAGGTCTAGGTCATTTTATTGATGCCATGCATTTTTCATGACATTTAGGTTTAAACTCATGCATTTCATGCATCATATTTGCTGTATCTTTCATGCATTTCATGTCCATGCCACTTGACTTATGATTTGGGCCAATCAATGGCTCAAAGTCATGCTCTCTTGAGCATACTTGTGGAAAATTAAAGAGTTGTCAAATTGATTATTCTACCTTTGTGATTTTTTTTACTTAGCCAATTTTTGTCTAACTTTTTAAAGGTGTTAGCTACTGTTTTTCAGTCATTTAGAAAGTCTTATATATTTTTACTTTGATTTTTAAATGATTTTATCAAAGGCAAAAATGGGTTTTGGCAAAACAGTTTTTTCACCCAATACTCGTACTTTCCCGATTTTTATGGGCAGTCATCTTAAATCAAAAAATTAAGATGATTTTTTACCGTGTAGTTTTACATGTTCTGAGTCTCTATTATTTTTATATTTTTTAGAATTTTTAAAAATAGGGTAAAAAATCGTGATTTAAAACTGGACAGTGGAGTCAGAATTGAATTTGAAGGAAAATCATTTTTCTGTTTTGGTTAAGTTACTTAGAGGGGGCTGATTAGGAAGTTTAGCTACTAACTTAGGGTAGTTTCTAAGCCTTTTTAAACTCTAAAAATGATTTTTTAAGTCTCAGGTTAAGTGTGGTCAAGTCCGGGATTTTAAAACTTAGGAAATTAGAGCCATTTAAAAAGGGTTTAGCTAAGTTTTTATTTTTAATCTAAGCTTTTCAAAATTGTTTTCAAACAATCACAAAGTATTTTGGTTTTAGAATATCTAATTTGATATATTTTCCTAAGGTAGCCGGATATCTTTTTAGATATACGGATTTCTTTAATTAAAGGAAAAAATACACTTTCATGCATTGCATTTTCCATATTCATGCATTTTATATGATATGTGATTTTTGCTTTGATAATTTCTATGGTATAGTTATTATTTTGATTTATATTTTTGATGTTATATTGTTTATTATATAGTTTGAATAGTCCATGATATCCTATATTTTTATTTAGTTATTTTTGTCGTATTATTTAACATATGCTATGATCATGCATTATTATTTTATTTTTATTTCCATGCATATTATATGATATCATTATTTTATGTTTCATGTCATTTAGATTATATGCCATATCATTTATATTTGCCATGTCATTTAAATTATTTCATTTCATATAGAATATATTATGTTACCTAGGTCATTTCATTTCATTTAGAATATATCATATAACTTAGGATATTTCATTTCATTTACAATATGCTAAGACATTTAAATTATATCATATCATTTAGGTTGCATTATATTATTTAGACTTTGCTATGTCATTTTATTTATGTCATACATATTCATATTTTTTAAATGTTTTCAAAAATGTAATGATTTTCAATAAAGTAAAGATATTCACAAGTTAAAATAATTCATGAGTTCTCTGCCGGATTTGCTGGAGAGGATATCATCAATTATCATTAATAACGAAATATCTTCTTTAAAATGAGAATGATTCGGAAAGTTTTTCAAAGTTAATAAAAATCTCTATATTTTGCCAAGTTTGTTGGGGAATATAGGAAAATTTTGAATTTTTTAAATTCCGGATCATTTTCAGATAAAAATGGAATTATTTTTCTTTAGATTGGGAATTAACTTGAAATACTAAATTTAAAATCGACTTTTTTACCTAGACTTGAGATAACACATGATTAATAAGGTATCGTTTTTACACGGGCATTGTGCGGGTGCTAATCCTTCCCCACACGTAACTGTGTCCCGAACCCGTTTCTTTGATTTCTCTGGTTTAAAACGCAGGCTTGAAATTGGTTTTAAAAATGTTTTAATTAATTTTAAAATATTTTATAAAATCGATTTTAATAGGTGGCCGATCACACCTAGATAAAAAAGATTGGTGGCAACCCCATGTCTTTTTCAAGGTCATTTTCAAAACCTTCATTTTTCAAGAGGAATTAAGTCAACTTTTTCTCGATTTTTTTTAATGTCACGCTTAACAAATAATAAAGTCTTGCGATGAGACTTGTTATTTTTTAGGTTGCGACAGCTTGGTAACTCCACTGGGGACCCTTAGAGAGTCAGGCCTAGAATTAGTCGTGTGTTATCAAAGTCTCGATTTTGTTGGTTTAATTGGTATTTAATTTTAATTCCCACATTTTTTAATAAGGAGAATTTTGAAAATAATAAAATGTTTTTAAATATATCCATATTCATTCACATGCATTTTATTATTGTTCTCTAGTTATTTAAGGTTGTATATTATAATTACTTGTTGGTTAATGCGTTACAATATTCTTGAATATTCTTTTAATAAATTGCTAGAGCATTTAGAATAAGGTTTGTAGAATAGGTGGTGACAGGTTTGTTGTTCCTCCACACACACCACACGTGCATTTGCATATCATGAGCCCTATACCCAGGTTTCGTCCTTTTAGGTGGGAGCAAAGTAACTAAGCCTTCGTGATTAACAATCCGCATGGGCTAGTGAAACACTTCCGGAGTATTAAATTACCTAAGCCTTCGTGATTAACAATCCGCATGGGCTAGGGAAATAGACTCTAACGAATTGAACCCGCTTTTATTCGGGTGCCTTACTAGCCTTCACCGGTGACAGTGAGGGGCAATTCGGGGCCTTTAGAACCGATTCACCCTCATATAGTGAACTTAGGCGAACATTTCTAAACCTTTCTAAACCATGTAGGATTTCTGTTAGATATACCAGAGATAGGAACTCATGGAGGAACATTTCCAAACCTTTTATTACCTATTTTACACTTTGAATAAGTGTTATAGATCGGGCGACAATGTACGTACATCGCCTGTAATAAATTTAATACCCTATCCCAAAGGCATCGTGATGCCTAAGTGAGTCGATACTCTTGGGGCAAGTGTTCACCAATTTTTTGAAATTGAAAATATAAACATTCTTTTTCAAACATCTTTTCATTTTGCATATTTCATGCATGTATGAATAGAGCATGTACATTTATGGTTGTATTGTTGATCTCATTTTTTTTTTTTTGCAATAAACGGATGGTGGTAATAATTTTATTTGATGGTTTCTATAAACCGATAGTGTTACATGAACATTTGCATATTGTACCATAGTAGGATCCACTACCCCAAAATTCTTTTGAAAATAATGTGTTTGGTTTTTCATAAAGGAAACATGTTTCAAAAAATCAGAGATTAAATTTGGAGGTAAATTTTGCATAATGAGATTTTTGAATAATCAAGATTTAGGTCCCACCAATTTCGTGTAATCATTGGATAATTTATTTGTATCAATTTGACATCATGTTACAGTCCTAACATGCATGGTTATTCATTGTAGAATACATTTGTGATATACATGGTCATTCTTTGTATCTACCTTTGTGTTAATTCATTTATTCTTTGCATATATCATTTTCACATCATAGCATGCATGGTCATTCATTGTAGAATACGTTTATGACATGCATAGTCATTATTTGTGTATACCTATGCATCAATTTATTCCTTCTTTAAATGCATCATGTTTGGCATTAGATTGCATCCATGGCATACATAGTCATCATAAGTTCTTTGTATATGTTCATGCATTAATCATCAGTATATCCATGCAAATAGGAATAGAGCATGTACATTCATAATTGTATTCTTAATCTCATGACATTTTCATTTGCATGAAAGGGGTTCGAGATATGAGGAAAGAATCGGAGGAACAATTGGGTGCTCTGGAACAAAATCAAGACGAATTTGGACATGAAATCCGGGAAGTGAAAGAACAACTTGCCAAATTGCTGAAAATGCTTGAGGATATGGGTAAGAGTAAAGGGAAACTTTCTCAGGGCTCTGCATCGCCTTTAGATCAACCAAAACCATTAGGTCCATAACATACAATCCTTGCTGGATCCTGCGCTTGTCAATGCCACAAAGGTTGCAATCCTGATGAAATTATGGACAAAATCGTGAAAATGATTAAGCTCGAGAGCCTAATACCAAAGATAGAAACCTCGGATCCTGTACCATACCTGCAAACTGTTCTAGGTCCAAACCAATATCCCCATCCTACTATGGTCCAATCGTCCATTGGGATGACCACTACGGGATTCCTGAATCCCACTCTATCACCACCAACTGCCAGCTCATACTATTTCCCTCATCAATCACCTTATCCAGCATTAGGGATAGGAACCTCGAGCTATGTACAACCTCCAAAGGCCCCGTGTCCAAATCCATACCCTTGCCTTGTTATTCCTCCATCTCCCTATGTAAACACTCCGGTTCGGACCTTAGTGCCACCACCAAGTACCTCTACTCCTAGGCTCTGTGTAACTAAGAAACGACCCCAGGATAAGACCCAAAGGCATTTTGATCCCCTTCCAATCAGCTATCAAGAGCTTTTCCCAATGTTGGTCCAAAATCACTTGGTCGCATATGTGCCGTTGAAACCCCTGTCACCACCATACCCAAAGTGGTATAATTCGAATACAAGATGTGATTATCACTGTGGAACTGTTGGGCATAGCATTGAGCATTGCAATGCACTCAAGAACAAAGTACAATCCCTTACAGACGCCAAGTGGTTGGATACAACGACATTGATTGACAGAGGACTAGAAAAGAGTAATTAGGATTGGGAGATCTATAGCAATGTCATAGAAAGACTTCAGTCTGATATGATGTAGTAGGATTTCACTTTTTTAGTAACCGGCTCTTATAGCCTTAAGATGCTAGAAAGAATAAAGTGCTTGTAAAGACAGTTTTAACCACTGCTCAAATTTTGTAAAACATGGTTTATACCATTGTGAACGTTGATCTGGGAATGAATTGATTATGCTTCAAATTTATAAGATGTTGATGATTAAGTTTCTCCGATTCTTATTTCCTCTGTGATATCTTCCCCTTTGCATTTTGCATCCGATCAATTATTTGTCATACCATACTTTCATACATGCATCTTGGTAGCATCAGGTGGTATTCATGACAAACATAGTCAGAATGATTTTCTTGGTATATACTCTGTGTCAATCATTCATTGTTTACATGCATCATATTTAACATTGTGTTGCATTCATAGTGTATACGATCATTCATTGGGAAATATGTTGAAATATACATGGTCATTCATTGCATATATCCATGCTTTGATTTTTTGCTTGCAGCAAATTGGCATCGTGATTGCATTTATTACATACATGGTTAGCATGTTTCCACTTTACATGTCCATACATCATATTGTTTATGTTTTATGGGCATCAAATTGCATTCATGGCTCCTTCATCATGACATACATTTGGGGGAAATAAAACAGAAGTTTACTTGGCTTTAAGAGTCTTTGAAAGAATTTCCATTTCAAATTAGAGGTATAAGAAGTACTGAGTACCCTTTTAATACAAGCTAGAACTATGGAGAATGAACAAATTGCCCGAATGGAAAGAATGGAAAGGGCACATGAAGAATTACGAAAACAGCTGGCAAAGTCTCAAGCAGAATCTAAGGATCAGATGACTAAATTGATGGAGTTGATGTCCGTCGTAATCAAGGGAAAGGGATACACTGAAAACTTGGCTGCCAAAGAAGGGTTAGAGGCACAAGAGGGTCAGAGTGAGGTCATGATGTTAAATGGCCAGAATACAGTTAATCCCAGCAACGTTCTGAATTTAGATGATCCAGCTCAACAAGCAAAACTCAAGATGATTGAGTCAAGCGAGGCTGAGTTGGCAGATTCCCAAGGGAAATATCAGTGGCTAGATGAAAGGCTCCGGGCAGTAGAAAATACAGACATATTTGGGAGTGTGGATGCGAAAGAACGATACTTGGTCCTCAATTTAGTCATTCCTCCTAAATTCAAGGTCCCTGACTTTGTGAAATATGACGAGACGACCGATCCATCAACCCATATCACCATGTTTTGCCGAAAGATGGCAAGTCACATAGATAATGATAAGCTTTTGATTCACTGCTTTCAAGATAGCCTCAGTGGATCCGCAATTAGGTGGTATAGTCAATTGATCAAGGATCGGATTCACTCTTGGAATGATTTGGCCAGGGCTTTTCTAAACCAGTACAAGCATGTAACCGACTTGACACCTGACCGTCACACCTTGCAAAATATGGAGAAAAAGGTTACTGAGAGTTTCAAAGAGTATGCTCAGAGGTGGAGGAACATGGCCACCCAAGTACAACCGCCCTTAACTCAGAAGGAAACCACTGTCCTTTTTGTGACTCTACAAGCCCCGTACTACAATAGACTTGTTGGCAACACCACGAAAAAATTTTCGGATATGGTAATCTCCAGGGAAATGATTGAAAATGCAATCAAGGTCGGGAAACTCGAAGGAGGTAAAACATTTAATGCAGAGAGAAACAGGTCGCCCAAAAGAAAGAGAAAGATGTCCAAGCCATGGGAGACTTTGCCCCGCATATTCTGGCAACTTCATACCTGCCACCCTGTCCTTCTATGAACTATGTACCCCAGGGTTCATACTTATACCCAATGGCCTCTCAGAATCCAGTAAATTTTCAACCTTTTGTCAGTCAAAGGAAATCGAAGAATATCTGGAAAAGAGATCAGTTTGAGTCACTCTCCATGTCTTACTCTGAACTATTGCCCCAGCTGGTCGAAGGGCAACTCCTCACTAAAGTTCCAGTGGAGCCTATCCAACCCCCATATCGTAGTTGGTATGACGAGAATGCATATTGTGATTATCATTCAAGGATTCGGGGACATTCCACAGAAAATTGCCTATGTCTGAAACGGAAGGTTCAAGCACTCATCAATAAAGGGCAGTTAGATGTGAAAAAAAAAAAACAAAGGTCAGATAGCGTGGAGAATCTACTGAATGGGAATGATGAGACCATTGTGGATGTCATAATGGGAGAAATAGATGGAAAGGTCGAAAAGAGTACCGAGGAATAGCCAGTTTGAATTACGGAGAACATGTCAAGGGGGGTTTTTTATGCATGTAGTTTCATACCTCATGATGAAAACATTTGTCTTATGGTAACATTCATATGAATTAAATGAATTTTGAATTTTAAATGCTTTGTGTTTGTTGTGTTTTAACAATAATTTGAATTTGCAACAACAACAAAAAAAAACAAAACAAAACATTAAGGAAGTTTTAATAATGGACGGTCTCGAGAATATTGATGATCATTGTTAGAAATGACCCAATACCCTCCCCCCTCTCTTTTGGGCTTTTCTATGCCTAAACCCTTTGAATCAAGAACACTTGAAAGACCTAATGCTTCAAGGAATATGAATGATGGAACTTCATTATAAAAAAAAAAAAAAAAAAAAACAAACATTGTCATCACAAAATAAGGAAAGTTTTAAATCCTAGTCTAGGCCATGAACAAAGGAACGAACTTTTTGAAATTTTTTCGAATTCCTTGAAATTCAAACAAATGAGACATTCTTTCAAGAGTCTAGATTTTGGTAATTTGATGTATGTCAAGATTGTGCTAAAACCATTTAAGAACTTTACCAATAACCATAAAACACTAATTGCCCAAACTTCACTTCATGATTGACACCCTAAGGCACAATGATTAAACTAGACTATCCCATGTCCCAGAGAAAACTCGTTTTTGGGTCGTATTTTCCTTGTTCTTCAAAAGAACTCATATTTGAAACTCAACCTTTTTAAAATAGACCTAGACTTGCTATGTTCCTCGTCGATACGAATTCTCATGGTTAATCAAACTGGGGCATCATATATGAAAATGATGAATATATGGTGAAAAAGGATGGGACTAACGCATGAATTAGTGGGGCATGTGGTTAAGAAAAAGAACAAATTGGGATATCATGCATATGAGAATTCGGATCATTCCAAAGTGTAAAATGAAATTTCGATTATCTATTTCCCTTGAGGATTGCTTTTCAATAAGAACATTTGTGCTTGATATGATGAATGGCCATCTTTCATGTCCCTTTCACAAGAAGAAATTATCCAAAGTTACCCCTTTTTGAGACAAAAGATTTCTTTCTTCTTGGAACCTTGATCAAGGATCACCCTCTACACTGGAGGGCAAATGCGAGGAATGATCTTCTCAAAGATCAAGGAAAAATGAGTCTTAGCTCAAAGACAAATACAAAGCAAATGAAGCCCCGAATGAATATAAACTCACTCTGCCAAAAGGAAAAGGAAAAGATGGCGAAATGGAAACCAAGAACAAAAGAAAAGAAAAAACACACAAAAAAGTGTATGAAAAAAGCGATGGCGAAATGGAAGCAAAAAAAAAAAAAAACAAGGAAGAAAAAGAGCAAAAGTCAAAAAGAAATGAAAAGTCCAAAAAGAGATAAATACTTCGAAAAGGGAATCCTCCTCCAGAATTGATGCTTGATCTAATTACCCTCAAACACAGATTTTGGGCCTATTTATCCTTTCTTTCTGAACCCCGAGCCATGGCTTACATTACATGTTTTGAAAGCCCATTTTGATCAAGCATGAATATTCAGCTTGAAGGATTTTTCCTCAGATTTTATCCCATCTCATCGAATTCTCATTTCACTAAGGAGGAATTTAGAATTCTTAAGTGTGTGGTGAAAAATCAAAAAAAAAAAAAAAAAAAGAGAAAAAGAGAAAAAATGGAAAGAATGGGACTATATGGCGAAAACCCAAAACTGGGCGGTCTAGAGTAAAACGAGAATTTTCGATGCCATCTATGATAGTGCCGATACCACAAAAGAGAAGGTCATCTTGAAGAAGCGGTCATCGAGGAACATCTAGGAATTCTTGAACTTCCCAAAGTGTCAACTCTCATTCGGATGATTGATTTCAAAAACTGAAACTCTTTTTCTCAAAAATCAACTTTCCAGTTTAAACATACCAGCCAATCTTAACACTTGTCAAAATGCCTTGATATGAAAACTAAAACAATGTTGAATTTGTTTGATTTTCAATGACTTCATGATTTATAACACCTGTTCCATTTGTGAGCCTAGAAAGGATATACATTTTTGTTATGAAATTTCCTTTGATCAACCAAAATCTTATTATACCAAGCATTGCCAATTCAAATTGAAAAACCCAAATTGACAATTATAGAAGTTTTTAACAATGATCATCAGTCTTCAAAAGATTTGTACATCACACACTGTGGGGTTAATATTTTTTGTTCAGAAGTTTTCAAAATGAGAAAACAAATAAAGATATATTTTGAAAATACCTATTTTTGATGTTGACATGAGATAAGGGTTTTTCTAACCCAAAGGTGTGGAACTACTAGGGTTTATCTTGATTTCCAAATATGAGAAGAAGAAATAAAACTCAGCAAGCAGATTTCTGTTGATAAGAGTTTGAAAACTGTTAGGGCAAAAAGAATAGCCAAAGATTGAAAAAGGAGTTGAAAATATACTCTGATTTGAAGAGGAAAAAATGAATGGGAAAGGCTAAGCCAAAGTCTAGAAAAACGATTTGGGGCATTTGCATTATTCATAAACAGTCATCTCTCTATTAAGCTTTGCATCTACACCGTGTCAGCAAACATTTGCATCATTCATGGATATTTGCATTTGCACTATTCCATAAGCATCTGCATTCTACCTTTACAAAAACATCCTTCATAGATATTTGCATTCGCATCATCTTCATTGTAGTTACAATTACACCATTCATGAACCACTTACATGAACATGATTCGTAGAGATATTTGCATCTGCATTTAGAAACATTTGCATCAATCCAAGACATCTGTCTCATTTCAAGAAGCCTTTGCATCAATTCAAGACATTTGCATTTACACCATCAAACATTTGCATCTTCTCTCAAATCCTTCTGGTTTCACCTATGCCTTTTTCAAATTCTGGTTCCATTCAGATCACTTTCAAATTTTCGATTTCATCCATGCCTTTTTTAATCTCTGGTTTCATCCAAATCTTTTTCTGGTTTCACCCATGTTTTTCAATTTCAAGTTTCATCCAGTTTTTTTCTGGTTTCACCCCTGCTTTTTCAATTTCTGGTTTCATCCAAATCTTTTTCAATTTCTGGTTTCACCCATGCTTTTCAATTTCTGTTTTCATCCAGATCTTTTTTTGGTTTAACCCATGTTTTTCAATTTCTGGCTTCATCCAGATCTTTTTCTGGTTTCACCCATGTTTTTCAATTTATGGTTTCATCCAGATCTTTTTCTGGTTTCACCCATGCTTTTAAATTTATGGTTTCATCCAGATCTTTTACTGGTTTCACCCATGCTTTTCAATTTCTGGTTTCATCCAGATTTTTTTTCTGGTTTCACCCATGTTGTTCATTTTCTGGTTTCATCCAGATCTTTCTGGTTTCACCCATGCTTTTCAATTTTTGGTTTCAAACAGATCATTTTCAAATTTTTGGTTTCACCCATGCTTTTCAATTTCAGGTTTCATCCAGATCTTTTTCAATTTTCGGTTTCACCCATGCCAGTAAGGTTAGCACAAGACAGGATAAGAGCTCGAGACCATCGTCGAGATCTTTTCTTCTCTAGCAAATCGAACCCGTTTCCTTAAGACGGGTCGAGTCTTGATTAGTCAGGGAACTCAATTTAAGGACAATATCTTCTATTTACAGTTTTTCCAAACCAAAAAAAAAACAAAAACAAAAAAAATGAAAAATTTTTAAAAAAATGAAAATATGAAAAAGAAACCCCCTTTCCTTTCTCTTCACATGTGATTTCACTAATCGGACAAAATTAGTGTTTATTTATCTTTGCCTGATTCCTGATTCTCAGCAATAGCCAAAGAGGGGCAGCTGTAGACATCTAATTTTGTCCGGACCACTTAAACAGGTATGTTTTCTTCCTAAATTGATGTTTCAGAATGTAAAAAGACTTTTTTTTCATCCTGCAGGTGGTACTCCGAGACTTAGTTTAAGAGGGCGAGCATAAAAAATCAAACTTGAAAAAAGTGAACCCCGAAAAGTCAACTACTGAAAAAGTCAACCCACTTTCAAAATCAAGATTTGAAGTTCAATTGAAAAATGGCAAAAGAATTTTGATAATCCGAGGTCTACATCGAAAGATGTGGAGTTCGAAAGTTGGGTTATGGAGATTCAGTAGAAAAGAAACCCTAATTCGAGAAATTTGGGGAAAACTGCTTAAACAATCGAATTGGTCAAAATTGAAGGTTCCAAATTAAAGATAAGCACTGACTACGGGTAATGAAGAAGCTACTTGAAAGAAAAAACTAAAAGAAAAGTCAATCTGGAAGAAAATCGAGAATTAGGGTTTTTGGTGGATTTCGGTGAAATTGGGAAGAATTACAAGAAATGGCCCAATTCGGTAGGAATAAAGCCCCTAATGGATGAGGAGTGATTAAAAAAGGATAGCCCAAGGCTCAGTTTGAAGAAAATCTGAAAATCAGACTTGTTTTGAGCAAAATCGGGTTTCGGAGGCAAAAGGGCAAAATTTGAAAATTTGGGAAAAAATAGCAAATGAACTCTAAAAATTCTGAAACTTGCAAATCTCATTCTTAAATCATTTGGAAAAGATTGGCGAAAGAAAATCTTGATTCGGAGTTCGTTTGCAAAATAGCCAAATCTCAGGTCTCCTATGCAGTAATTCAAGAAGATAAATCCCGAAAAAAATAGCAAATGAACTCCAAAAATTCTGAAAATTTGCAAATCTCATTTATTTGGAAGAGATTGGCAAAATAAAATCTTGATTCGGAGTTCGTTTGCAAAATGGCCAAATCCCGGGCCCTCTATGTAGTCATTCAAGCAGATAAATCCCGAAAAAGTACCAAATGAGTTCCAAAAATTATGAAAACTTCTAGATCACACTTTTAAATTATTTGGAAGAGATTGGTTAAGAAAAATCTTGATTTGGAGCTCGTTTAAAAAATGGTAAAGTTTGGGGGCATAAAAGGCAAATTTTGGAAGAGAAAAATCCAAATAAATAGCAAATGGACTCGAAAAATTTTGGAAACTTCCAGAATTCAATTTTTTATTATTTGGAAAGTATTTAAAAATAAACTTTGAATTTGGAGTCCGTTTTCCATTTATTTACATTCGGGGGGCAAAAAGGTCATTTTTCCCAAGAAACCAAAAAGGGCACTTCTTGCGTTTTAAAAATAATGAAACATGGGCTGGAAGAAGAGGGGCTGGCTGGCCAAGGCCCAAATATGGGTAGGAAGTTTTTGATTTTTTAATCAAAAGGCCAACAATGAAGAGTTAGTTAGTGATTTTTTGATCAAGCCTTTGCAAATAAGACACTTGGACCAATGCATGAAGACGGACAGTGTCAACATAATGGCTTAAGATTCTTGAACAGCTGTAATTGTGGATAGCTGATGGCCTAATCTAAGGGTGATAATTTCATGTTTTAAACATCTTGGATCAATAGCCCTTGGATGAAAATTGGTTGATGGAAAAATGACAACATCCTAGCCTAGAGAGAGGGGGGTTTCGGCCACTACAAGGATTTTTTCTTTCTTTCATTTTCAGAACACTCTCATTCTCTATTCTCTCTTGCTTTTGGCTGATTTTCTCTCAATTGTTGAGAAGCAAAAAGAAAAGTTTAGAAAAAAAAAAAGTTAGAAGAGAAAAAACTTGAAAGATAGCTTCTAGAGGTTGCTTTTAGCACCATACTCTTGCACTTTCTTTGATTTTCCATTCTTGATTTGCTATTTTGATTATTATTTTGGTGAGTTTCTTTTGATTTTTCTTTTTAAGTAAGTGTTTTTAATGTTTTTCTTTAAGTTCCTTCTTGATCCTTTCTTATAAAAAGCTCTTGAAATAGTTCTTTTCTCTTGTTTCTTTGACATGGCCGAATGGCCCAGCTTTTTGTTTTAGTTGCTGTTTGCTTTGTTATTTCATGTTATTTTTGATATTAAATAAGTCTTGATGCTTTAAATCTTCTTCTAATACATAGACTTGAAGCTTGTTTTAATTTGGTTGCTTGTTTATTTCCATTTATGAGTCTATTATCATGTTCTTGCATTTTTTGATTTTCTGTTTTCAAAATGTTTAAGTTTGTTTATGTTTTAAATTTTGTAATCCATGTGTCTGTGAAAATGTTTGTTGGTTTTCATGCCTCTACTTTATATTTGCATGATTTGAGTGTTATTCTTTAGTTAAGTATGTTAGTATATCAAGTGTTTGTGAAAATTCCAGGCTCATTTTGAACATGAGGCCATTCGGCCACTTCACTTTATTTGCTTTGTGTGTGCATTTTTGTTGTGTTAGTTGATAGGTTTGCATTTTCATGACATTTGGTTGAGTATTTTGTTTAAGCTTGCCTTGTGTTTGTGTTATTGCCATGCATACTTTAGATGTAGGATTGGTTTGTTTTGTCATGCATATCCATGCATTTTAGACCTAGGTTGCATTAAATGTCATGCAAGTTCATTTAGGTCTAGGTCATTTTATTGATGCCATGCATTTTTCATGATATTTAGGTTTAAACTCATGCATTTCATGCATCATATTTGCTGTATCTTTCATGCATTTCATGTCCATGCAACTTGACTTATGATTTGGGCCAATCAATGGCTCAAAGTCATGCTCTGTTAAGCATACTTGTGGAAAATTAAAGAGTTGTCAAATTGATTATTCTACCTTTGTGATTTTTTTTACTTAGCCAATTTTTGTCTAACTTTTTAAAAGTGTTAGCTACTGTTTGTGAGTCATTTAGAGAGTCTTAAATATTTTTACTTTGATTTTTAAATGATTTTATCAAAGGCAAAAATGTGTTTTGGCAAAACAGTTTTTTCACCCAATACTCGTACTTTACTTATTTTCTGGGCGAGCATCTTTAATGAAAAAATTAAGATGATTTTTTTCCATGTAGTTTTACATGTTCTGAGTCTCCAGTATTTTTTTTTTTAGAATTTTTAAGAATAGGGTAAAAAATCGTGATTTAAAACTGGACAGTGGAGTCAGAATTGAATTTGAAGGAAAATCATTTTTCTGTTTTGGTTAAGAAACTTAGAGGGGGCTGATTAGGAAGTTTAGCTACTAACTTAGGGTAGTTTCTAAACCTTTTTAAACTCTAAAAATGATTTTTTAATTCTCAGGTTAGGGGTGGTCAAGTCCGGGATTTTAAAACTTAGGAAATTAGAGTCATTTAAAAAGGGTTTAGCTAAGTTTTTGTTTTTAATCTAAGCTTTTCAAAATTATTTTCAAACAATCACAAAGTATTTTGGTTTTAGAATATTTAATTTGATATATTTTCCTAAGGTAGCCGGATATCTTTTTAGATATACGGATTTCTTTAATTAAAGGAAAAAATACACTTTCATGCATTGCATTTTCCATATTCATGCATTTTATATAATATGTTATTTTTGCTATGATAATTTCTATGGTATTGTTATTATTTTGATTTATATTTTTGATGTTATATTGTTTATTATATGGTTTGAATATTCTATGATATCCTATACATTTTATTTTGTTATTTTTGTCATATTATTTAGCATATGCTATGATCATGCATTATTATTTTATTTTTATTTCCATGCATATATAGATAGCATTATTTTATGTTTCATGTCATTTAGATTATATGCCATATCATTTATATTTGCCATGTCATTTAAATTATTTCATTTCATATAGAATATATTAAGTTACCTAGGTCATTTCATTCATTTAGAATATATCATATAAATTAGGATATTTCATTTCATTTAGAATATGCTAAGACATTTAAATTATATCATATCATTTAGGTTGCATTATATTATTTAGACTTTGCTATGTCATTTTATTTATATCATACATATTCATATTTTTTAAATGTTTTCAAAAATGTAATGATTTTCAATAAAATAAAGATATTTTCGAGTTAAAATAATTCATGAGTTCTCTGCCGGGTTTGTTGGGGAGGATATCATCAATTATCATTAATAACGGAATATTTTCTTTAAAATGAGAATGATTCGGAAAGTTTTTCAAAACTAATAAAAATTTCTATATTTTGCCACGTTTGTTGGGGAATATAGGAAAATTTTGAATTTATAAATTTCGGATCATTTTCAATTAAAATGGAATTATTTTTCTTTCAATTGGGAATTAACTTGAAATACTAAATTTAAAATCGACTTTTTTACCGAGACTTGAGATAACACATGATGAATAAGGTACCATTTTTACACGGGCGTTGTGAGGGTGCTAATCCTTTCCCACACGTAACCGAGTCACGAACCCGTTTCTTTGATTTCTCTGGTTTAAAACGCAGACTTGAAATTGGTTTTAAAAATATTTTAATTAATTTTAAAATATTTTATAAAATCGGTTTTAATAGGTGACCGATCACACCTGCTAAAAAAGATTGGTGGCGGCTCCATATTTTTTTCAAAGTCATTTTCAAAACCTTCATTTTTCAGGAGGAATTAAGTCGACTTTGTTCGGTTTTTTTTAATGTCATGCTTAATGAATAATAAAGTATTGCAATGAGACTTGTTATTTTTTAGGTTGCAATACTATGCATGAAAATTGATACCTTAAATAAAGGTGCCTATTGATACTCTGTCTAAATGTTAAAAAGTTTTTAATAATTATCCTTGAAGAGAAGTATCATCTCGATTTTGATGAAATACTGTGAGAATTTTCACATGAAAGATGTCCGAAATTGCGTCATCCACGATTTAGTTTAATGATTTTTGAAATATTTTGTCGTCGGCGACCAGATTAAAACTAACAAATGTAAGATTTGAGATTCGATGAGTCCATTCTTAAATTTCCAAATGTTAGATCTGACGGCCGACTAGAGAATCTCGCTAAACGATGGTCGATTGCAATCGTCGACAACTTTCTTGATCACTGGAATGACATGGAAACAATTGGCTGCCGATCTTTATCTTGCCTAACAACAACACAATATTGAGAGAACATATCAACATTAATTGTTATAAAATTTTATTCTTTTTAACTGATAAAAATTCTATTTTTTTATTGAAAATAAACTAGGACTTGCTATTTTTTCCGATGATTATTCTTACACTATGTTTGGATAAGAAATTAGTAAAGAAAAAGAAAGAAAAGTAAAGTAAAGTAAAATAAAGTAAAATAAAGTAAAGTAAAAAAAAAATGAAGGTTTTTTAGAGGAAAAAAAGATACATGTACACCTATTTGAATAGCTAAAATTAATAAAAAAAAAATGAAAGGAATCGTAAGAACCATTGTTTGGTTAAACGGTAGAAAGGAAAAGAAATGATTCATTATAATATATTTTTTCAATTATAACCTTCTTTTTATAAACTAACATATAATATAAAAGCTTTTGTTTTCGTTGGAATGTCAAACTAAATAGTAAAACACTGTACAATAATTTTTAATTAAAAAAATCAAAAGAACATTGAAATTATTATGAATGTTAAAAGTCTAATAATGAAATTGAAAAAAAAATGTTAAACTTTATAAAATATAAAAAGGTTATAATACACATTTCAAATGTTTTACAAATTTTTTAACCTTCTTTTCCTCTCTATTCCCACCAAATTGGGATATTAAAAACTGAGTATTTCAAAGGAAAGTAAGGGATAGTCAATTTATTTCACTTTCCTTTATTTAATTTAAAATTTTTTACAAACAAGGCAATGATTTCTCCCTTTCCCCAATCTAAACATAGTGTTAGAGTTTGAAGAATAAAGGAAGAAAAGTTATTTCCTAAAATAGTTAATATTATATTATTATGGTTAAAATATTAAAAAAACACTTTTGAATTATTTTATTTTTTAATATTTCAAACGAAAAATTGATTTATGTTAAGGTTTATTTAGGTACAAATTAAATGTTAAAGATTTATTTGTGTATAAATTAAAAATTAATGGCTTATTTGGGTACAAATTAAAAATTAAAGACTTATTTGTATGCAATAAAAATATAAAAGCTTACTTAGATAAAGTGACAAAGTTCAGAATTTTTATTATTATTTTACCCTAATACTATTTAGCTTAGAATAAAGGTGACCAAACATTAATATATTTTGTTAATTTATTAAGAAAAATAATTATTTAATTACATTAATTTGTATCTTTTAATCATTTTTAACTTTTATCTCTCGTACTTATAAAATTATACTAGATATATACACACCCACCACGTGGGTGGAAAAAAAGAAGTTAGATACGTATGGGTACTTTATTTTTATTTTTTTTGAGAAGTGGGTAGTTTTTTAAGAAAGAAGTTGATGTTTTTTTTTAAATATATATATATATATATATATATATATATATATATATATAAAGGAAAGACATCAATATCTTTGTTGTGTTATTTGATATTATGATTTATTTGAAATTTTTTTGTACTTTTCTTAACGGAGTTGGTGTTACTTATCCAAGATTAGTATAGATTTGTAAAAAATATGTTTAACATTCAATTTTCTATAGCATTTTTATATAATAAAATTAGTACTTAAAATTTTCAAAAATAGAAATTCAATACTTGATTTTTCACTATTAAATTCTTTCAATTTTTTAAATAGTATCTTAAAAATTTTCAACATTGATCCAACTAAAGATGAAAAAAAATCGAATTCAAATTATTTACAACTTCAACCATTAGTGTAGTTGGGATAATAGTCAGACAATATCAATAGAAACTAATACAAACTTCAAAAAAAAAGTATATGATTTAGTAAGTGACATAAACTATTCATGAAAAATAAAATTTTTATTTTAGCCAATAAAGCAACTTCTTATTGAATAGTTACAATATTTTGTCAAAAAATTGCCTAACTAATACCTTTCATGAAAAAAAAAAAATTCAACACTATTTTATTTTTATCCTTATATCCGTTTTTTTTTCTAGATGTAACTTCACATTGTTTCCCCATTTTAACTAGTCAGCAATTTATGGCATTCACAAAATAAATTAAATAGAAAAATTATTACACAGAATTTGAATTTGCATGATAAGAAGAGGACATGGATCTTGTTAATAGAATCATAGTCCATGAACATTTTTTTCTTATAAATAAACCATAATAAAGATTTTGAAAAATTAAGACTTAAGAGAATTAATATATCCATAACAAAATTTCAATTCCTATGATTATAAATAAAATCTTATCCATTGAAATGCTTGATATTGTAATTGTACCCTTGCGATAAAGTTCTTGTCCATAAAATTTTCAATTTCTTTTCACTTTTATAAAAAAAAAAAAAAAAAAAAAAAAAAAAAAAAAAATTTATTAAATTCTTTATTTCAAAATTAGTGGACTCAATGATACATCACAAGTTTAAATAATTCTTTTTTTGCTTAATTTTTTCAATTATTTTTCTAAAGTTTTCGATTTTAAGATAGTATAAATGTTTGACTACAAGAAAAAGCTGATCACACAAAAGAATAAAAAAGCAGCCAAAAATAAAAAGGTTCAAGGGCAAATTTGTCACTGTATTATAGATGAATATTGAAACTTGTCACTATACTTTTGGAATTAAGGGCAAATTTATCACTATATTTTAACTTATTATTGAATTTTGCCACTATACTTTTTATATGGTTGAATTTTACCACAAAACTTTAATTTTTTTTATTGAATTTTTCCACTGAACTTTGATTTTAGATGATTTGAAGATAAAATTTAACAAAAAATATTCCTTCAAATATTTCATTTTAATATAATAAAAGAACAAAATATAAAGAGAACAAAAAAAAAAAAAAAGATGTGGTTTGAAGAAGAGAACAAAGACTTCCTCATCAAGAGCAAAGCTTTTACTGAATTTTGAAAGAAAAAAAATTCAAGTGACTTGTATTTATAAGCAAGGAAAATTAAATTTAAGAAAACAAATACAATATGTTATTTCCTTGTACTATTTGGATTCTTAATAATTTTCTTATCTTTTATATTGTTACAATTTGAAAGTTTTCTTGTCCAAGTGTCTCTCTTAATTTTCATTAAAACTTGCTTTTATACTACACGGATTAAGAAGAATGCTTCTTGATAACTTCATCCTCACATTAATATGCATGTATCATTATCATATTCATACCAAGCATAATTTTATTTTATTGAATGCACACATGCTATGCTCTTTGCAAATTGCAAATTGCAAATTCATTGGTTCTTATTCCTTCCATCATGCAAAAGTTTGCATTTTTATATATACCAGCGTGCAACCTGTACTTTGTTGCGGGTTTTTATTTTTATAAGACTATTGAATGATATAATCTTTAGTTAATATGTAAAATAAAACATAAGAAAAGTGATGTGGCAAGCAATTCCATCTTCAATTAAAGTTGTCCCCATTAATTTTATTTTATATAGTATAGATGTTGTGATTTTTATTTTAGTTTACTCATTACTTTTATTTTATTTCAATGCATAAGAACCTCTTCCTTTAGAAAAATTCTTATGTAAGGGGGAAAATGTAAATGTTTGTTTTTTACTATTGTCATGCAAGCACGACTTGATTAGGCCGCCTTCCTGGTAGCAGTGTTCCTTGGTTGTAGCACTTCCTACTGACAACACTCCGCTCCAAAATGCTCCAATGCTTCAACACTCCAGAGCTCCAACAATTCAGTGCCGTATGCTCTGCTCTAGCGCTCTAACGCTCCATTTCCCAGTGCTTCGCACTTCCTAGAATTCTAGTGCATACACATGTTTAGCATGTGACAGATAATTTGCAACGTAGCTAGCAGGGTCCATCGTTACGTGAAGACCATTGAGATAATCCCGAAAGGGTTGCATGATTTTTAAATTTGCTCCACTCTTGGGATATCTTTGAGAGCATGACTTTGGGGCTTAGATATTAAGATTGTTAAGAAATCCTATTCTTAACCTTTCATAGGAGCACAAGTGCTTCCCTTTCCTATTGAACAAGTGGTGCACTCCTAAGTGTGCTGTCATGTAATCCTTCTTCATTGCTTGTAATCAAAACACTACTTAGGGTGTTAACTCCACATAAATTCCATTTCACCCACAACCACTGGTAACTTTCTTCTCTCTCATTATCCCATGGTTGGTGCCACTTTCACGTGTAACATCTTGAGAATCTCTCACTCTTTATTTTGTAACTTCCTTTGATAGGACAATAAATAGGTGTAAAAGAGCTTTATTTGGAAATCTAACAAAATTTTGGTACTCAAACTTCTTTCTGCAATTATTCCAACCACCAGACCTTTCACCATTCTTAGTCACCTTCTGCTTTCATTACCTCCATTTGGCATCACTTTTATTCTTCAAGATCTGCTCCAATCTTACTTTTTGATGTCTCCCGCACCATTCTTTTTTACTCGTCTATAACATTTTCGCTGCTTACACAAAGAATCCTCTACAAACTTCATCTTGTTTTACCCTAAATGTTTAGGTGTCCAATGGGGGTTTAGGATAGTGTCAATATTCTTATGAAAATTACTCTGACACTATGACTTTTTTTGAAGAATTCAACTTCATTGACTTTGATTGCACTCAGTTGTGCTCATTTTGTTCTTTAGTTCTGATCAGATAGTATGACCTGTAAAACTTAAATTCTATTTGCGCCAATCAATTTTATTGATGAGATTTTTTTAGGTTAAAATATTTGTGAAGCTCTTTTTTGATGGATAGATTAGTTGAGTTTAAAGCTTTTCTACACGGATTCAGCATTTTTGGGCACCATACTCGTGTCGACACGATAGATCAAAGTACTTGGGAGATCCTTGTACTATATAGTCTAGTGTAAATTAGTCTCTATACCAAAACTATGTGTAATTTAATCCTTTTACTTTTGAAATTGAAGCAAATAAGTAAAATTATTAACATCCTTAATGTTTTCCAAGAGAAATATGATGTGGCAATCTGACATCTGTCAAAATGCTGATGTGTAATGTTAAAATCTGACGTGACACCCTTACAAATATTTTTTAATGCTGACGTGGAAGAAACCCAATTTTTTCTAATGACATGTGGCAATTATTCCATGTGTCACTGAACAATTGGGCCAACTTTTTTGTATGTTTGACCGTGTACTGTTGTTATTTTTTGACTACCCATCAGATTAAATGAAACAAGAAGCCAAACTAACCCTAAACCAAATAAAAACTAAAGAAAAACAAAAAAAAAGCCTTACTGTATGACGAAAAAAAAATGTGAGAATAGAAAAAGATAAAAAATCCAAAAGATTGTTCAGGTTAGTAACTTATCAACCTTACCCCTTTAAACCCGTTGTAACCATTAAAATCCAAGGACCCCTAACCAAAATCTTGTCAAAAAAATAAGCAGAAACGAAGGAATTCAAGGAACAGCACAAAGGAAGTTGACAAAGGAAGATTCAAAAATTGTTTGAAATTGAGAAAGAGAAAGGTCACGAAAGAGATTAGTTTACTCAGACCTGTTATGGGTATTTTGTTGGTTTTGTTTCATCTTTTTAGGACAAATCATGGTCTACATGCCTCCCACTGTCAAACATTAGGCTTGAAAGTACCTTTATTTTATTGTAATTAAGATTTAATTAGCTTAAGTGAGTTTTTAATTTGTTGGGTTTAACTAATTTGTTTTTTGTTCTTTTGGTTAATTTGTCTTTTCTTCATCTTTTCTAGTTACTTGGTACCCCACATGTCTGTCTGGTTCATTTGTTTTTTCTTCTTTTTTATGATGTTTAGTTGGTAACCACCAAAAGAAAAATGTCAAAGCACATTTATGTGTTAATGTTCTACAAAAAATTATGCTACTGTCCTAATGTGTTAAAATTAGTGAAAATTATGCTACTTTATATTAACCAAAGAAAAATGAAGTTTACTTGGGACCCATCAAAAGGAAATTGTCTTAATGTGTTAAAATTAGTGATGAGAGCTATTGTCCTAATGCTACTTTGTTTAGTGAAAATGATGCTACTGTTTTAGTGCTACTTTGTTTAGTGAAATTGTCTGAAAATGATGCTACTTTGTTTAGTGAAAATTATATTTAGTTGGTACCCAACAAAAGGAAATTGTGCTACTGTCTTAATGCTACTTTGTATTAATTGAATTTGCATATTGAAATTATGCTACTTTGTCAAATTTTGAAGATCCATAATATATTTTTCGAAATAAAGTAAAATTAGGGTTCTATCATGGTGAACCTTTGTTCGCAGTCCTAATGTGTTTTATGTGAATGAAAATGTAAAAATGTTTGAACATTATGATGTAGAGGAATTTTGTTATTGGAGTTTACTGTCAATGGCCCATTGATTAAACTATGGGTTGAATGAAGTGAAAAGTTTGTATTTTTTAGAACCAGGTATGACCTTAAATAACGGGTTGAAGTTGTTGCTTGATGATAACAGTGTTCTTCAATTGGGAAATCATTTAAGTAACATTGGTGAAATTTATATATGTTTATCATGTTGATGATGACTTAGGCAAATCTAGTGATATTCTATTGCCTAAAGCTTTCTTTGAGTGTATTCATTAGTCATTTGATGATGAATTATTGTAGCAAAGAATAAGTCACCTGAAGTAAGGGAAGGCATTGATGATGAAAACGATTGTGAGAATGAGGATGATGATGCTAATATTGAGAAGGGTAATGAGAGTTTTAATTACAATGATGAGGACTTAAACATGGTTCATATTAATTGGATGAGTGATGAAGGAGAGAATAAGTTGGCAAGTGATCGGCATAAATTGAGGTAGTAAAAGGAAGATATGGAAAGGTTGAGGTCAGAAATAGAAAAAGGGATTAATGGGAATCAATCTCAAAACTTTGGTTTTGATGCAAATGCAGGTAATATAATTCATGTTTCGGACCCAAGCAATACAGACCATGGCGATGAAAACCCTTCCAAAACACATGGTATAGACCATGATAGAAGCCCGTGTGGTGTAGAGGAAGTTATAGGCCAGAGTACTGATGTGGATGATGATAGGCCCCAAAGTGACTACAGTGATTCAGATGATCATGGTAGCTATAAATCAACAAGTGGTAACTCCGATGCTGATGAAGAACAAAGAGTGAGGTCAAAGGGCTTGTATTACAATTCCAATGTTGGCATTGAAGGCTTCTTTGTGGGCCAAATATTAAGGATAATGCTCAATTCAATGTAGCTAGCTCTTAAGGATTATTCTTTGAATAAGCAATTTGCATATTGCTATAAATAAAAAATTATAAAGTAAGGGCGAAAGCAAAGTTTGCTACTCAAGGTTGTAAGTGGGAGATACTAGCATCGAGGCATGGAAATAACAATTCATTCAAGATGAAGACCTATTATTCAGAACATTCATGCTTGCCTACGAGTTAAAACAAAAGAGTGACAGCTAAGGTCATAGCAACCAAGTTAAGAGATGACATCACAAAGATGCCTGAGATAAAAGGCAAACACGTAAAGGCATTAATGAGGCAAAAATTGTGTCATTGTTAGGAGAGCAAAACTCAGAGTGATGAAGAATATCCAAAAGAGTTACATAGAATTTAGTAGATTGAGAGAATATGGTGATGAGCTCTGTAAGACTAATCCTGATAGTATTGTGAAAGTGGTAGTGAATAAGACTACATCAAATTCACCACCAATATTCCATAGGATGTACATATGTTTTAAAGCTTTGAAAGATGACTTCAAAGAAGGATGCAGGCCCATAATTGGATTAGATGGTTGTTTTTTTGAAAGTTTTAGTTAAAGGACAGGTACTAGTAGCTGTTGGCAGAGATGGAAAGAAACAAATGTTCCCTTTAGCATGGGATGTTATAATTGGAGTAGAGAACACAGATAATTAAAAATGGTTTTTGGAATTGTTGATGAATAGTCTTGACATCATAGATGGGGCTGGATGTAGAGTATTGAGTGACATGCAAAAGGTATGATGTTTGATATTTCTAATTTGTAATAAGTTAATATATGGTAGATTTTTAATACATTTTGTTTATCTAAACAATTAGGGTCTTCTTAGGTCTATTAATGACCTTCTTCCTTTTGTGGAGCAAAGAATGTGTGCTAGACACATATATGCTAGATGGTGCAAAAGATTTGGTGACCAGAAACTAAAATTGCAATTTTGGATCTACGCAAGATCACCTAACCAACAAGAATTCCTGAAGCAAATGGAAGTTTTGAAGAACAAAGATAAGATCATTCATGATTACTTGAAGGAAAATTAGGATCCACTATATTGGTCAAAAGCTTTCTTCTTCGATTTCTCTAAATGTGATGTGATTAATAACAATATCTGTGAAACTTTCAATAGGGTGATAATAGATGCAAGATGCAAGCCTATTATTTCTATGCTAGAAAACATTATTATATATATTATGAGGAGATTGGTAAGGAATAGGCAGTTGGGTAGGAATTGGAAGATTGATTATGGGCCTCAGATATTAGCAAGATTAAAAAAGTCTAGGATGTTAGCATCCAAATGGGAAGTTCATTATAATGGGGGAATATTTCATAAAGTGTTCTATGAGAATCCTGTAACAAATATCAGAGAGAGCTACACAGTTTGCTTAAGTAGGGGTACATGTACTTGTAGGCATTGGGATATTAGTGGAGTACCTTATCCATATGCTTTCAATGCCATCATGTATGAAGGAGATGACCCAAAAAATCATTTTGATCTTTGTTTTAAAAGAGATGAGTATTTGAAAGCATATCAACATATGTTGCATCCTGTCAAAGGTCCAATGTTATGGCCTAAGAATAATGCAAAGCTGATATTGCCCCAACTATAAAGAAAAAAAAATTGGCAGACCACAAGAAAAGGAGAATAGAATAATTAGACTATCGTAAGAAGACAAAGATGTCAATGGTATGAAGAAAAATGAAGTATGGTATTTGCACGTAAGAAGATAACAATAGGACAAGATGTCCCATGTAGCCAGAAGCAAACTGCTCAAATCCCCCAAGCTTGCAGTAATTAATAACTGAAATTCTACTTGCTTAACATTCTGCTCCTTACAATTCTATTTGTTTACTTTTTAGCTTGCTTTCGTGTTTGAAGATAAGTCCAGAGCAATTATAATAGTTAAATTTGCCTAATGACCCTTACACCTTTATTGGTTTTCATAAATGCAGAAACAAAAGGAAATCTTCCAAATCCCATGCATCCGAGCCCTCATCCATAAATGTAAGTCAACCTTCAGACAAGAGATAAAGAAAGAAATAAGAACCTCTCAATATTTTAGCTGATTTGAATGTAAGTTAGTAAATAACTCTTAATTAAAAAAATATCATTTTGTCATTGGTTTTAATACTTATTATTCAGTAAAATAATTTTTTAATATAAGCTGGAAGACCTACTCAATTGATTATTTCAAGTGATACTAAATCAAAGTCTGCGATAACAACAAAACAACTACTAGTGAGAACAATTGATGATATTAATTTATTAACATGTGGTTCTTTTTGGGAGGCTAATTGTTTGTGTTATGCTTCTAATAACACAGGATGCAAGACAAAAAAAGGAAAATAGTAGAACTTCCAAGTCTTCTAATATCTTCACAGGAAAAGATGTGTCAATATCCTCAAAAGGAAAAAAAAAAAAAAAAACCCATGACACTTAGATCTAGAAATAAGAAATGAAGTCAAGTTAAATGTCTTATGCTATTATCTTGAACTGTTTGGAATGAAAGTCAAGTGAAGTTGAATTTGGTAATTGAGCTTTGCATTAACTAACAAGCATTTTGTACTCTTTGGAATGGGGTAAACATTTTTTGTAGCATCTTTTTGTGAATTGTACCTAGTTGTGTTTAGAAAGTGGCCTCGGAACACTGTTTGGAATAAAAGTCAAGTGAAGTTGAACTTTTGGTATTTGAGTTTTGTGCTAGCCGACATTTTTGTTGCATCTTTTCTGTCAATTGTATTTGGTTGTGTTTAGGTAGTGCTTAATTGGTTTTGTTTCATCTTTTCTGTCAATTGGTTTTGTTGTAGCAGGAAAAAGATAGACAACCCTGATTTGATTGTGTTTAGACAAAGCTTAAAATTATATTTAGATGACTGGTTTTGGACAGCAGTTTACACATGTTTATAGATTGTACAAGGATATGCAAAAAAAAAGTTGTCCACCTGATGGCCAAACCTACAATGCCTTGATTAAATTGTTGACTCAAATTGGAATTGAACCAATAATTCACACTTTTAATATTATCATGAAATCATTCTTCATTCTTCCAGTCCAAAAATTATGACATGGGTTGTGCAATTTGGGATGAGTTAAGTGAAAAGGGGTTTTGCCTTGATGCTATTTCGTATGCTATTTTCATTGAAATAATAAATAACAGAGCTCATTTAAGCCTGCAAACAAAATCTATCTTCTGGAATTCAACCAACAAAACGAAAGCAGTGCTTAGTTTTTATTTCCAAACAGGTGCATTACATGCATAAATAAAGAAAATCTACAAAAAAAAAAAAATAAGGTCATAAACCACTATTTGAATATAGTTATTTCCTTGGTAAAGTCTATCTTCTGCTACTACCATAAGATAAGATCATAACTTTGTTGACATGTACCACCCCTATTTATGGGAGGCTTAACAAGCCACCTTGTTTTCATTCTTCTCCCATGATAGTAAAAAATAAAATAAATAAAAAAACCTCTGTAAATATTAAAGCCATCTTATATAATTTCTTCTCTTTAGCTCTTTTATCTCCAACATCTATGGCAAATTTTAACTTATGATGTAACACTTCCACCTCGATTCTCAAAGTGCCAATTTCATCATACAAATCTTCAATGATCAAGAAGTTCAATGATATTTGCCTCATTACTCTGTTTTCAGCTCTTAAGTCTATATTTTCTCTCGCAATTGCTTTGTAACCATCTCTTAGATTCATTATCACTTCTCTTGCTTGTAGATTATCAATAGGACTATCGCGCCAACAAAAAATCGACAACCACCAACCTATGCAAATATTAAAGAAGAATATCATTGAAATGTTTAATTTTTAACTAAGTAATATGAATGCATAAAATAAAAGAAACCTTATAATTTCCACATCCATAAAATCTATAACCCACATTTGCATTTTTCCATGATGTTTGTCCAAGAGCTTTAATCCCACAATAGTATATCACCGACGAACCCTCGTAATTAAAAAGATCTTCAAAATTTGCAGGATGACTCGTACCCAAATTCTCTGTCAAAAATTAAACATTAATTTCTAAATATTAATTCAAGAAAATTAAAATAATTCCTAAATCATACCCAAATTCTCTATCAAAAATTAAACAATAATTAGCAGATCACGACTTCTTCTTTTTTTCTCACCTGCTCTCAACTTCTTTGTGATAAATTCTAACTTATTTGTTTACCCATTGTCTGCATAAGTTTATTTTTTGTCCTAGCTCCTCAGTTTATTTCGATAATTATCAACAAAAAACCCAACATTATTCCTAACCTAACAAAAGACCCATAAAAAAAAGTTCAGCTAATTAAAAAAGTTATTGACCTGAACAATCTTCTTCTTTTTTGGTCTTCTTCTCTTCTCAGCTTCTCACTTTGTCGCATAGTATGGTTTGTTTTCGTTTTTATTTGGTTTCAATCTAGTGAAATCAGTTTTTCATTTAGTTTGGCCTTTTGTTTCATTTAATCTGATGGGTAGTCAAAAGATAACAACAATACTTGATCAAACATACAAAAAGTTGGCCCAATTATTTGGTGACATGTGGCGTAATTGCCATATGTCATCAAAAAATTGGATATTTATTTTCTATGTCAGTATTAAAAAAAAAATTAAGAGTGCCACGTCAGATTTTAATATTACATGTCATTATTTTAACAAATGTTAAATTTTCACGTCATATTTCTCAAGGAAAACATTAGGGTTTTTAATAATTTTACTTATTTGCTTCAATTTCAAAAGTAAAAGGATCAAATTACACAATTTTAGTACATGAACTAATTTACACTAGAACATATAGTACAAGGATCTCCCAAGTACGTTGATCGATTTTTGTGTTATGTTTCTTTCACAGTATGTTATACGAGGCATTCTTTCAGTTTTTAAGCCTTTACCCAGTTTCCTGGTGAATCTTCATCTAAGAGCTTTGTTTAAGATTTCCATTCTAGGCCCAAGCTTTCAAATATTGGTTAAGTAATTTTCTCCCACCTTCCTTTGTTCGTAAACCATAGCTTCACCATTCATATCATACTTCCTCCTCATCTTCTCATTTTTCTTCTTAGACCTCACATCTGTATACATTTCCTGATATCAGCCTTGTTTCTTAAGGTAATAGTTACTATATTCTCTAATATTGATCAATCTTTTAAGTGATTCTCAAATGTGTTTCTTGCATTGATATTTTTTTCTTCTTCATTATGTGGGAGACATTTTCAAGTATAAGTATAAATAAGTACACATTCCATTCTCCTACAAAACCAAGTGGAACAGTACTTATCTATATTCTTGCTAGATGAATTCTTCAAACTCTTCGAAGCTCCTGGAGATCTTACTTCATGATAAATGATTCACTGAAGATGAACTTGTAAGTCACTCCAACAGAATCTCATGTTTTATGTCCTTGTAGGACACTTTTGAAAATAATAAAGAATCTTCAGAATATTGCTCGACAAAAGATTTCATATTTATATTAAATATCCTTTTCAATAATGGAAAGGTGTGTTTTTATTCTTATTTTTCTACTTAATGAGAAATAAGTTCTGTAATTATTGGAAATTTTATTAGTTTAAGATATAAGAAGGTTTTACCTTCTTTTGCCTGTCAGATCTGCTTAAAGTCAATTTTAGACATGTCCTCATGATTTCTTATTTCTTTGCCTATTGGCATTCATGACCAATTGATTCAATGTAATAATGTATGGTGGATCTCTGCGAAAAGTTTGGTTGCTTTGATATGGACTGTGGCATAACTTATTTGCATAGGGAGAGAAAAAAGTGGGGAAAAGAAAAGAGGGGAGCAAATTGGATAAAGAAAGAACTTTGGGTTTGGGACCTTGTATTTTCTCGCATTTCTGTTAATCAACATGATGTTGAATAAGTTGATTAATTTTTTTTAGGCTGTAGTTGCTTGTTTTGTGTTTCACTTCAACTTTGGTCTTTTACTATTGTGCTTACAAACAGAGATATTACTGGATATTGAATGTTTTAGATCCTTGTATATGCTATTTTCTTTTATCTTTTGCAGTGATGTAAGTAATGAGTTGTGACCATACTGCATGTTTTGGAATATTTTTCATTTTTTCGAGTAGCAGTTTGGATCATGCATTCTTTAACCTATTTGGGTACATTAGATCATGCATTTTGATTGGAGATCAAGGATATCATGGTGCTTATTGGATAGAAACCATTGTTTCAAAAATCAAGTAAAGCTTCATATCAAGCTCAGGAGGAACAGGTATTGACATTGTTTGCTTTCTTTCAATTCCTACATTTGATCTCATGATCACTATTATGCTTGTTTTGTGAAATTTCGTCATCACTGTTTGGTTCGAAAAATCTAATCTTTCATGCCTGCTACAATCTTATTTCCTTTCACTCAGTATTATCATATTTGGTTCACCATGCATTTTTTAAAATCTATATTTCCATGAATCATAGAGACAACAAGGGTATTACCTAATGATGTCCTTTTGGTAGGTTGAGTAGAATAATCCTCTGAAGCTTGTTAAGCAGAGGTTGAAAGTGGTCTGCAAAGACAAAAAATCTCAAAGGCATCGAAGTACGGTTTCTAGGGCGTGCTTCGATACTTAAGTTAGTTTGTGATGAGTGGGTATTCAAAGGAAAAAGGATGAAAGGTCAAAAGGCTCAGTGTTTATGTTCTCTTACCTTAAGCCAGCCTTTACTTTACCTATTTATATCTAATCTTTGGGTTTTTATGAGCTTGATAGGTGTAGACCAGGTGTCTACTGTGTTTTGAGTTGCTGGCAGCTGTAGACCCGTCAAGTGTTCAACATGTAAAGGTCCAGTGTGACGAGATCAAATGGGTCTAACATTATATTCTAGCTCCAAGGCGGGAATCATAGTACCATTTAAATAGATGTTATTACCAAATTTCGACCTCGTGGGATATTAGAGTGAAATGCTCCGACCAAGCCCTCAGTAAAGTTGGGATTTAGAAATATGAACTTGCAGTTGTATTTAGAAGATGCGGAATGGCAGAAAAACCATGTTGAAGTTAAAGAATAAAACAAATTTAGTAGCAAATAGGTTGGGCCCAAGTGTAGAAATGCCCAAAGTTTAGTTCATTTTTCATCTTTTTTTATGGGTTTTATTTTCTCTCATATTTTGGGCCATTTTCTTTCTTGTTTTGGTTCTCTCCTCTGTTACCGAAAATCGCTACCTCCCTTGACGATTTCTGAATTGAATTACACGATCCCAATCACGAATTGTTAGCGATCCAAATTGGTAAATCCTACGATCCCATTAACAAATAGTATATCATAGAAATTGCAAAGTAAAATAAAGATAATCTGACTTGTTTTCAGGGGAAAAGCCAAAATTGCTGCTTCCACTTGAGCCATTTATTCAAACTTCAGAGCCCAGAACAGTTTACAATAAGGATAAGAGAACAGGGGCAATAAAAGAATTCAAAGGTTTTTTTATTTCTTTTTCTAAAATTTAAAATTATTATGGGTGGGGGTGGGGGTGAGGGTGAGGGTGAGGGTGGGCAATGGGCGGTGGTTTTAAGTTTTAAGTGATGTAGGCAATGGTTTTAAGTTTTATGTTTAATAGATTGTTAACTTAAAACCACTGATATCCTTTATATATTAAATTTTAAATAAATTTAATTATTTTATTAATTAAATACAAATTAAATTAAAATAGAATAAAAACCAAACAATCGTATTCTTATATTACTTAACTACTCTTTTCACCGAACATTGGAAAACTAGGGAAAAAAAAAACTTTTCTATATCTCATGGCTTTTGGGAAAAAAGGAGACAAGTGAATGCTTTTTGTTCAACCAAAAATTCTGAAAGAGCAGAAGATATTGTATTACCCGAATATGAATAGTATTTCAATAGTGATGATGACATAATTGAAAGCCTTGAAGCGATTAATATAGAGACAAGGCTACGATTGTTTGTCAATCTAATGCAGCAAAGCGAATTAATTCGACTTGTAAACCTTTGTTAGATGAAGTTATTCTGAAAGATGTTTCGGGTGGAAAAAAATTCAAGAGGTGCAACAGTTTAGGAGTGTAAGCATTGTAAGAGTACTTTCACTAGTACGTACACGTGTATCCATGCACATTTTTTCAGTTCCTCTACTAGGAAAAAAATGATGCTAAGAGATGTTCTGCTTTGTTGAGCAACTGACGAGAATTTGAAAGGATTCAAACGAAAGTTGAAGAAGCAAAGAAAGAGGGTGTGCACATTCTTTGAAGAATTCAAAGTTGACAAATCGTGGGTTACCAAAAAATAAAGCTGTGATTGCATATTCATTCCAGTACATAGACCACCATCAAGTTGATAAGGAGATTGTCACTGCATTATGTGCTAATGGGATCCCTTTCAACGTTCTTAGAAATCCTCAATTTTGTAGATGGTAAGTGTCATTAATAATACACCTAAGGGCTATAAAGTACCATCATTTGAAAAGGCTGATGTGAAAATAACTATAGATAAAGAATTGGTTCCTATGAAAGGCATTTGATATACTAAAGGAGTATCTATTTTTTTAGATGGTTGGTTAAGTGTGAAAAAAGAGCCATAAATTAATATTTTAGCTATGAATAGTCGTGGTGCAATTTTTTTGTTTGCTAAAAACTATTCCAAAGTTGAAAAAACATGAGCAAGAATTGATTAGCTATTATTGAAAGCAATTGATAAGGTGGGCCTTTCTAATGTCATCCAAGTTGTCACGAATAATACAGCAAATTGCAAATTGGCGGGAGAATAAGTTATAAAGGTACATCCTCATATTTTTTGGTCTTTTTGTGTGGTTCATACATTGAATTTGATATTAAGGATAAAAAATTGTCAAATATTTCATTAATCACTCTCATGCATTGGGAATATTTAGAACCCATTCAAAGTTGGAACTTTTAAAGGTTGCAAAGACTAGATTTGCATCTCATTTTGTCATGCTTGAGCGACTTTTTAAAGTTAGAGAGGCCTTAACAACAACTGTTGTTTTAAGTTCGTGGAAAGAGTCGATGAAAATGGTGATCTTCTTACAAAATAAATGGGTGTTTTGGTCACTTAATATATAGGGAGTGATGAATTTTGGGATGAGGTGCATAGTTTGTTAGCTATCACAAAACGAATTTATAAATTAATTAGGTTTTGTGATTATGGGTGAAATATATGAAGTGATGGATAACGTGCTTGGGGAGATGAAAGATGCTATAAAGGATAATATATAGTGATGAATATCCAAAGACAGAGAAAATAGTGATTGATAGATGGGCAAAAATGAATTTTTCTATGCACAGTCTTGGATTTGCTTTGTCTCCTAAATTTTATGATTCCACTTACCTTGGCATTCCAACACCTGGGGAAACAGCTAGAAAGAGACCAAATAAAGAAAAGAAAAAAAAGTGATGTTTGGGATTTTAAAAGCATTTGAGAAAATAGCAAGTGACTCTCAAGAGACAAGATTGTTATGCAAATAATATTCTAATTTTTAAATGCGTAAAGGATTCTTTGCCACATCTAGTGCACTTTTAGATGCTGTAACAATGAATGCAATTGAATGGTGGGGAATTTATGGACCGGAAACTCCAGAGTTATTTGAAGTTGATGTAAAGATTTTATCTCAACTAATTACCACCTCCTCTACTAAAAGAAATTGGAGCACTTATTCATATATCCATAATGTCAAAAGAAATAGGTATTTCTTTTTTATTTCATTATTATAAAAGTTTTTTAATGTCTAATATTCTTATTAGTAAAAAAAAAAACAGGCTGAACTCAACTCGATCTAATAAATTGGTATTTATTCACTCCAACATTAGATTGTTAGCAAGATTTCAAGAAATTACAAGGAAAGACCTTTTAAAAAGTGGGATGTTGATTCAGAAGATATCTTGATTAATGATTCTCATGTCAAATTGGAAGAGTTGCGGTGGCCATCATTTGGATTATGAAAATTTTGATATTGGTGAGGAGAATATTGGACAAAAAGACATGCTACAAGTACAAAGTAATGCAGGGGTAGGTCTAGCTCAAGAAACCAAAAGCAAAGGTCAACTCCAACATTTGAAACTTCTAATTCACAATTTCGGAAAAAAATTCAGCAATCCAACATTTTTAATTTCATGCGATTAGGAGCATCTTCTTCTAAACATATCTAGTTGATCATAATTTTCTTTATTTTATACTTAGTAAGATAAATTTTAGGTTCTTTGAACATGATTTCTCTTTTTATTTTTGACTTTTAAGATACTTTTATTAAGTAGTAGAACTTTTTTATATGTGGTTATTAGACAATTTTTTATTATTAAAGTTATGGAGGTTAATTATTTTTATTAGTAATTGATATAGATTTACATTATTTTTAATTAAATTGAACTATGTATATATATGAACATAAAAATCACATATATATATATATATATAAATATATACGTTTCAAAAAAAAACATTTTACGTTCCAATTAATCGTATTTCATTTTTTTAAGCGAACCGAAAAAGAATGCCCTTATCAAATTATGTTTCAAATACATAACGATTTACATTCCAATTTTCGTTCTTCATATCGAACCGATCCACATTCCAAGTAACACTTGTTCTTAGGGATGGCAATGGAGCGGGGCGAAGGCGGATATTGCCTTATCCACCTCCACCCCGCTCTTGCATGGATGTTGGAAACATTCACATCCATGGATGTCGGTTACATCCATAACCGCTCCACGGTGCTCCACTCCGTTACACCCCAATTTATATTAATTATTTTTAACTTAATATTGTAAAAATTATATTATAATTTATTCATGAACATAATTTTAGTACATAAAAATCTTTAATATAATATATATAATACATATATACTAAAAGTATAGATATAAAATATTAGTATATATATGATTTTAGTATATATATCTAATATATATTAAAAATATAAGAAAAAATATAAAATATTTTAAAGGATAAAATAGTAATTTCAAAAGTCGGGGCGGGGCGGAGTGGAGCAAACATTTACCAAAACCGCTCCGTCCACCCCGCTCCAAAAAAAACCTCTCCATTCGGAGCGGATCGGTGCGAAATCCATCGGTCGAATCGGGTTTTGCCATCCCTACTTGTTCTCTCTCTAAATTATGAATGAACTAGAACTGCAAAGATATATGGTCAACTAAAATAATAAAAGAAATAATGAAAAACATACTATTATTATGTAAACTAGAATTAAGCCCCTGCGCTGGGGTTACTTTTTAAAAAAAATTATAACTTTTTTAATCAATTAATAATAATAAATTAATTTTAAATTAAATTTTATTAAATAATAATTTTTAATTAAAATTTTTTATTTTTGGAATCGTAATAATATTAATATTAATATTAATATTAATATAATTGTATTTTATTAATCATGAAAATTAAATTTATAATAATTGTTTATTTACAAATTACGTAATATAAATGCATTTTCAAATGTTATTTAAATGTATTTTTTTTTTAAATATTGGGATCTTATTGTATAGTATATATTTTTATTTATAAGAGGTAAAAAGATAATTAATAACAAAATAAAATTATGATTTGTATTTTATTCTCTCGTTAGGTCGACTTAAAACTATAAAAAAAAAAAAAAAAAAAAAAAAAAAAAAAAAAAAACTAAAACTAAAAAACAAATTAAAAGTAAAAAAAAAAATCATCATCAAATAAAGGAGCTTAACACATGTGTCACACTAATTAGCAGCAAGTTTATTTTTTCTTTTTTAACTTTTTTTCCGAGCGGATTGGGTACGGATCCTAAATAGATCCGCGAGTCAACGTGCAGACCAACCCTTTAAATACATCATTTAAAATAAAATAAAATAATTAATAAAATAACTTTTTAAACCTTTTTTTCAAACGGGTCGGGTACGGATCTTACATTGATCCGTGACTCAACGTGTGGACTAACCCATTTAAATAAATCATTTAAAAATTTTAAAAAAAAAAAAGTTAAAATAATTAATAAAATAATTTTTTTTCCAAGCGGGTCGGATACGGATCTTAAATCGACTCGCAAGTCAACGTGTAGACCAACCCTTTAAATACACCATTTTAAAATAAAAAAATATTTTTTTTCGAACGGATCAGATAAGGATCATAAATCGACCCGCGAATCAACGTAAGGACTAACCCCTTTAAATACATTATTTAAAAATAAAAACTAAATAAAATAAAATATTTATAAAAAATCTTATCATGTATCGAGCAAAGGAACTCGACACGTGTCAAGGTTAGACCTCATTAAGATTTTTTTTTTATATGTAGTTTATAGATTTTAAATTTTAACCTGGGAGTTGGGACATCCTCTTGAAGATTTAATTGGTAGGCGACGTGAAAAAATTGTAGATAAGGAATTTCAGGGAACAAAGAAAAATAGTAACATTTTCTATTTATTTGCTTGGTATGAAAGAACGAACAGTGGCTAGATGTAGAAAGGATTTAAAAATAAAAACTATCTTTCACTTTGTTGCTTAAAGAGAAAAATAAAATAAAAATAAGGGTGTGTTATGGTAAATTAACAGGCTTGATTTACATAATAAATTAATTATGAAATGAAATCGAAAATATGACCTCATTATAATTTTATTTAAAATTTAAAAAATTTATTGTCAATACATGAAATAATAATATTTAAAAAATCTGGAACTTAACTTAGTTGGTTTATGTAGTCATTTTTAAAATGTGTCATCCAGCAGATTTAGGGCTCAAATCTCAACATCTGCAATCACTTCCCTTATCCTTAAGTTATAACGTCTTTTGTATCAATAAAAAATAATGTTTAAGTAAGCATTAATCACAACTTATCTAAGTACATTTTTATCCTTTTTTTTAACTTCTCAAAGTTCAGAAACACATAAATTACGAAGAACAAATCTATTAACATTCTGATTTTGCTAACAAGTAGTTTAAAAGTACTTATTAATATAAAATAATAAAAAAAAAAACCTAAATAATTGTTCGAGTCCCTAGCAAATAATTGGAAAATTTTTTTAAAAAAAGTTTCTTACCATAAGCTTCATATCAGCTTAGAGAAATTTGAGCTATTAGATAGAAAAATATTCATCTCAACCGTTGAAAAAAAAAATACAATAACCGGTTAACCGGGTTATAGAAAGATGAAAAAAAAACCAAATTTCTACACTCTCTGAAAAGCATCAAACTCCAAATTTAAAATAACCCTTACACCGACTTCACCTTCTGAAAAAAACTCAAAACTCAAAACCCTAAATTCCCTAAACCCTCGCCCACTTCATCTGCCCCATCCACCACCACTCCCTCAATCCGCCCCATCTCTTGAGCTCTCTTGATCTCTCTCGGTTTACGAAACATGAGTCACCCAGCTGAATCGTCTGACTCGTGAGTCAATTTACTTCTACTGATTTCTTCTTTTCCTTTTTTCTACAATTTTTTATCATCAATTTTGTTCGGTTTAATCTTAAATTTTGTTGTTTTCATTCAGGAATTCGGGGAAGAAAGACCACTCAACGACGATTTTGGAAAGGAAAAAGTCCTCGAATCGATCGATCGTTGACGAGACGATCAACGATGACAACTCTGTCGTTGGTTTGCACCTCGACACCATGGAGAAGTTGCAGCTCTTCCGTGGCGACACTATTCTCATCAAGGTAATTAAATAACATTTCATTCAAAGCTTAACATACAAAGATTAATGATTTTGAGATTTCAAATTTTAAATTGAAAATCATTTTCAAAAAATGTGAAAATTTGTTTTACCAAGTTCTTAATGCTTTTGAATATCTTAAGTTTATTATCTCAAACTTGCTCAAACAAAGAAGTTTATTGTCTCAAGTTCTTTTCAAGGAAATATGGGATTTGAAGAGTTGACTCTTTGATTTCCTTGTTTCTAAGGCCAAATGATCACTTGAACAATTTTGTTTTATCATTTGAAACTTGTTGGAAAGGTTCAAGTTGGTTAAAAATGAGATTAACAAGTTTTGACTATTTTTCAAGGTCTTTTTTCCAAGCAAAAATGGGGTTTTAAGGTACCAAAAATCAAAATCTTGAATATGTTAAGCTTTGATTGATCTATTCTATCATATAGTGTATAAATAAACTATCTTGAGTGAGTTTGGTGCTATGAACATGTTTTAACAAACTTTATACCTCTTGAATGCTATATGGTTATTTTACTTATATGAGGATTATAGAGTTTATTTATGAAATTGTGTTTATATGAACATGTTTTTATTGCTTGAACAAGTTTGGTGAACATTGGATATGCTTATGAACTTGTGCATGTGTCTTTTGAATGAAAATCTCATGTTCAATGCTTTAAGGTTGCATGATGACTTATTTGCAAATTCTTTTCAAAAATTGCCTTAAAAGTTGTTTTGATCCGAACTTCATGTTCTTACAAGTCTCAAATGATGTTTTTAACATGTTACAAGTCTTATTTTTGATTAAAAACATCACACATCCTTATTTGGTATCAAAAATTAGAAAATTACAAAAATGCATTGATTTTTGCTAGAAAACAGGGGAAGAATCGATCCCTCATTTAAAGAGGATCGATCCCCTAGGCCAGTTTTGGGTAAAAAAATGCTATTTTCTTCATTTTTAATGGGATCTTGCTTATTTTCCAATCATGATTGACATTATTTCTTGAATCATCATGTGCTTATATATATGAATTCACTCTTGATGAATAATTTTACAAATCAAATGGCATGATTATGGAAAGAATCTTGATATATATTGACTCTTTGTGCTTTATTGGTAATTCAAGATCAAATTCATAACTTATGCTTGTAAATTTGTGCATAATGAACTCCTTGATCTTCATTGAAATACATTGATTGTTGGTTCATCTATTGCTTTGGTCAAGATATATGCTTATATAGTTATTGTTTTAGCTTGACCTTATATGCTTAAAATTTCCTTTATTAAGTTGAATGCTTAATGGTTTTGATTGCATACTATTTCTTAAAATTGGTATCATTTGAGTTTAATGAATATACTTTCATAACATTTGATATCTTGGTGCCTACTAATGAATATATTTGCCAAGAATTTCTCTAAGTCTATGCAAGGTAAAATGGTGATAAAGCTTACATTCTTTTTTGGAGACTTACACTTGCATTCATACACAAGCAAACAAAACATGTCATCTTCATCAAAATCAAGCCTAGTACATCAAGGATTTGCTCAAATATTTGGTATGAAGGATTCAAAGTCAAATGAGCATATCAACAAAGCTTGGTAAGAATGAAGGTAAATGCTAATCCTATGCTATACAAGCTCATATCTATTGGTATTAAGTTTGACAACATACATGAGTTGAATGACACTTGGTATCTCTTTATGTCATGTATGCTTGAAAAGTTTGCCTTGTATGAATTTTTGAGTTAAACCATCTCTTTTAACAACAATTAATATACCACCTTGAGCTTACATACTTGCATATATTTGAATTGGGCATATTGCTATATTTTTATTATTTTGTGTTAACAATTGGCATGGAAATATAAATAATTGGTATAGCTTTCTGTACTAACAATTGGTATGATGGTTTTTTTTCTAAATTGCTCAATTGGTATTCATGTCTATTTCATAAGTGAGCTTATATTTTTCATATGTATGATATTTTTTTATGTGCTCAAATGACTTTCATATATATGATTGTTTGATTATGTATATTATGCATAAAGATAACAATTAGTATTTGTTTTAATAACAATTGGTATTTTTTTTTACTCATGATCTTGAGACTTTGTGCTTAAATAATTTCAAACGAATACATGATACTATTGAACTCTTGATTGAATTTCGTTGTCTATTTTTAACAATTGGTATTGAACTTCATTGCTTAACATTTGATATACATGATTGTGTTTCTCTTCTTGTATTGTCCTTAGCTTTGAATTGATCTTTTTTTTTATATAACAAAAAGGGGAGAAGTTTTATATGGAAAATGTTTGCTTTAAATGAACAAAAAGGGAAAAAAGTGAACAAAAAGGGAAGAACTAGATGAAAAGCAAAAAGTTGGAGAGTTTTCATATGTGCTTAAATGTTTATATCTTATGAATATGAATTGTGTTGGATGTTTGTGCTTAAATGAAGCATTGAACTTGTCTCGAGCTTGGAGGGTCGAGAAGCACGAGTCAAAAGAGGATGGTGCGGAAGATGCGGCTCACTTGGAGGAGGAAGAGGATGCCCTGGCCGTTTGTTTGCGTTTGTTTACTTTGTTTTGGTTATTTGGCTTTTCTGGATATATGGCTTCTGCTAGACAAGTTTGTGAAGTTAAGTAATTTTTAAAGGAACACCAAAAAAAAGTGGGAGAAAAGGTATGTCCACTCTCATGCCTCTTTTTTATGCAGAGTACCCATTTTTATTTATTTATATCTATGCCAGCAAAGAAAAGAAAATCAAAGTCAAGTATTTTTTTTTTATGCAAGATCGATGTTTTTGGAACTTGCTTTGGCTACAATGAATGAATTGGTTAAGATGGCATAGACTGATGAACCACTTTGAATTAGGAGCTTGGAAGGTGGAAGGGAAATATTAAACCATGATGAGTAGTCGAGGATATTCACTCCTTGCATTGGCATGAAACCAAGCGACTTTCTCACTGAGGCTTCTACGGAGACGGACAGTTTGGCAATTGTTGAAACTTTGATGGACTCGGTAAGCCAACTATATATTCCTCCAATTAGTCAGTTTCACTTGAATTTAAGGGATTTTTAATTCATTTTCTAAGCTTTTTCTCACTAAGATGTGTAGGTTTGCAATTTCTTTAGCAACTTCCCTCTTTGTTCTTGACCTTGCTAGTAAATTCGAGAAGGGATTAGCTGCTGCTGCTAAGTTGTCTGAAGAGGTCAAATTCATTCATTTATACTTGCAGTGTTTTTAGATAGATTGCTAAAGACATTTGTTTAAATTGCCTAACATTAGATTGACTTATTTTAGCCTTATGAAGAATCCAAGGAATTGAAGATAGGTTGTTGTGAAACTACTTTTTAGTTGGTTTATGTTTTTAATCTAATAGTATAATGTTAGCTCAGTTTAGCCAGTGAGTGGCATTAAGATCAGTCAAATAGTAAATTTTGTTTTAAGGGTTGTTATCATTTTGTTTGTGCATCTTGGAGTATCACTGTATTGAAGAAATAGGTTGGCTCTCTGAGTAGTCTGTTCATGCAAGTGATTATTCTATCTTTGTCTATTGGTTTTGTTCACAGTTGAGAAGCATCGGAATTATTATTATTAATTTCTAACCAATACGGATTGTCATGTAAACAAATGATAAGCTAGTCATTTATTGGATTCAGGCTAGACTCCGAGAGGCAGCTTCACTGGAGAAATATGTCCTTTTGAAGAAGCTTAGAGATGCTTTGGAATCTTTAAAAGGGCATGTGGCTGGAAGAAACAAGGATGATGCAGTGGAAGCCATTGCCATGGTTAGTGTTCTACATTTTGCTTCTGCCATTGAATTTCTTACCTATAAGAGTGATATGCAGAGATGTGCAGTGCTGATCCCTTATGATTTTTCCCTAGCGATGTGCAGTGCTACATGTATTGCTTGCATCATCCTAGGCACGATTTTTATACTTTCTCGAAGAGATGACTTTTTTGAGGCTAGAATATTGAACGATGTTTATATATTAGCTGTTACTATTTACCCAATCAATTATGAAGAATTGATGGATTTTTATGATTTAATATTGCCTTAGCTAGTTTGTGTATGTATCTAATATTAATAGTTTTATTGAGCACTAGTGGACTTTTTTATTAATAATGCTCATGATAAATCAGGTTTGTGGATGCGGTTCACACAATTCCAAGGTGCACCTTGTTTCCCATGTGTGGTATGACTTTGGCTTTCGACCGTGAATTGATCGTTTAGGTGATATGCGAGATTTGGAGTCAAAACGGGTCTACCTTACATCTTTCACAGCAAAGCAAACAACCCATTTGTGAACCTAAGGAAGGAGTAGCTCATTTGGTTGTAAATTATTATAATAAAGTTTTTATAGTCATCTCTCTACTCTCTTGCAGTTTTCTTTTTTTTATGTTAAACCAACTTAGTTTTCTTTTTTTATGTTAAATCAGGTTGAGAATAGTTCAAAAAATCGCATGATACATTCTCATAGGTTAAGATTACTGTAAACTTTACTTAGGATCTTTTATATACTTAACTTGATACTTGATCTTTTTAGAGTTTTTGCACTTAGTGTAATTTTAGTGGTAATTAGATTAAGGTTAAAAATTATAAATTTGTATAATATTCATTATTTCTCTTGCATTTAATTAAAATTTTAATTTATTCTTAAAAAATATTTTAATCCAGTAAATAAAAAATTATTCTCAATACCAAATAATGCTAACAATGTTGGACATTTTCAACAACCGTCTTAAATAAAAATGCTAGGTACCACAATTATTGTAAAAGAAAGATGAGCAAAACATATTTTTAATACACTCATAAGTACATAACCTAAAATTATGCCCTAGTAGTATAATTGTGGAAACACTTTTGAGAAGATTTACTTATGTGAGTTTCAAGCCATTTTTAAGAGTTTAAAGGACTTGGTTTTATTAGTGTTCAGGAAAAGAGACGTTCTTATATGTCTATAAAAGTATCATTGGATATTATATGTTAAAATTATTGTATGAGATGTGTTCAATTAATTAAATTAGATAAATAGTTCAAAGCATAATTTATCATGCAATTTGATTAGTTTTAACATATTTTCATTAAATCAAAGTTCAATCAGAAGACTATTTTATTTATGTAATTAATTTTTTAAATTATCAAAAATTTGGATTATTTTTAAAAAGGTTAAAGGATAAAATTTGACATGTTTATGTAATGATTCCATTTGATTCCATTTTTTTCGTTACATAAATACATTACAATATCCTATAATGATTCATGTAATTTATCATGTTTGTATGTAATTTCGGTAATGTTAAGTGGTAAAAAATAATTACATAAAACATGACCATTATTTTATTCCTTTTTTTTCGTTACATAAATACATTACAATATCCTATAATAATTTATGTAATTTGTCATGTTTATATGTAATTTCAAACATGTTAATATGTAAAAAAAAAAAAAAAAAATTACATATAAACATGAAAACTTTTGATTCTCTCTTTTCCGTTACATAAATACATTACAGTATCCTATAATGATTTATGTAATTTGTCATGTTTATATGTAATTTCGGTAATGTAAACTGATAAAAAAAATTACATAGATTATGACCAATAGTTGATTCTCTTTTTCCATTACATAAATACATTACAAAATCCTGTAATGATTGTAATTTGTCATGTTTGTATGTAATTTTGGTAATGTAAAGTGGTAAAAAAATTACATAGATTATGACCAATATTTGCTTCCCTATTTCAATTACATAAATATATTACAAAATCTTGAAATAATTTATGTAATTTGTCATATTTGTATGTAATTTTGGTAATATAAAGTGGTAAAAACAAAATTATATAGATTATGACCAATATTTGATTCCCTTTTTCTATTACATAAATACATTACAAAAACTTGTAATATTTATGTAATTTGTCATATTTGTATGTAATTTTGATAATGTAAATTAGTAAAAACAAAATTCATAGATTATGACCAATATTTGATTCTCTTTTTTCATTACATAAATATATTACAAGATCTTGTAATAACTTATGTAATTTTTCATGTTTGTATGTAATTTCGGTAATGTAAAGTGGTAAAAAAAAATTTACATAGATTATGACAAATATTTGATTCCCTTATTTCATTACATAAATACATTACAAAATCTTATAATGATTTATGTAATTTGTCATGTTTGTATGTAATTTTGGTAATGTAAAGTGGTAAAAACAAAATTACATAGATTATGACTAGACCTGCTCATGGACCGAGCCACGGCCCGGATTTTTTTCAACATCTTTGCCCAGGCCCGACCCTGGGTGGGCCCGAAACATTATTCATCATATATATAATATTTTTTTATTAATATTTATATATTTTTATATTTTTATAATTAAATTTTAAAAAATAATATCATTATAATACATAAAACACTGTTCCAGGCTGACCCGGATCAAGAAATACTTGTCCAGGCTCGGCCCAATACGGACCGGGCCTGCCGGATTGGGCGGGCTGCCCGACCCTTGAGCAAGTCTAATTCTGACCAATATTGGATTCTCTTTTTCCATTACATAAATACATTACAAAATCTTGTAATAACTTATGTAAGTTTTCATGTTTGTATGTAATTTCGGTAATGTAAAATGGTAAAAACAAAATTACATAAATTATGACCAATATTTGGTTCCCTTTTTCCATTACATAAATACATTACAAAATCTTGTAATAGTTTATGTAATTTTTCATGTTTGTATGTAATTTCGATAATGTAAAGTAGTAAAAAAAATTACATAGATTATGACCAATATTTGATTCCCTTTTTCTATTACTTAAATATATTACAAAATTCTGTAATGGTTTATGTAATTTGTCATGTTCGTATGTAATTTCGATAATGTAAAGTGGTAAAAATAAAATTACATAGATTATGACCAATATTTGATTCCCTTTTTCCATTACATAAATATATTACAAAATCCTGTAATGATTTATGTAATTTGTCATGTTTGTTTGTAATTTCGGTAATGTAAAGTGGTAAAAAAATTATATAGATTATGACCAATATTTGATTCCCTTTTTTCCATTACAAAATCCTGTAATGATTTATGTAATTTGTCATGTTTGTATGTAATTTCGATAATGTAAAGTGGTAAAAACAAAATTACATAGATTATGACCAATATTTGATTCCCTTTTTCAATTACATAAATATATTACAAAATCTTGTAATAATTTATGTAATTTGTTATGTTTGCATGTAATTTCGATAATGTAAAGTAGTAAAAACAAAATTACATATATTATGACCAATATTTGATTCCCTTTTTTACATTATATAAATAAATTACAAAATCTTGTAATAATTTATATAATTTGTTATGTTTGTATGTAATTTCTGTAATATAAATTGGTAAAAAAATATTACATAGATTATGACCAATATTTGATTCCATTTTTTCATTACATAAATAAATTACAAAATCTTATAACAATTTATGTAATTGTCATGTTTGTATGTAATTTCGGTAATGTAAAGTAGTAAAAACAAAATTACATTGATTATGACCAATATTTGATTCCATTATTTCATTATATAAATACATTACAAAATCTTGTAATAATTTATGTAATTTGTCATGTTTGTATGTAATTTCGGTAATGTAAAGTGGTAAAAACAAAATTACATAAATTATGACCAATATTTGATTCGCTTTTTTCATTACATAAATACATTACAAAATCTTGTAATAATTTATGTAATTTGTCATGTTTGTATGTAATTTTGGTAATGTAAAGTGGTAATAAAAAATTACATAGATTATGATCACTATTTTATTCCCTTTTTTCTTTACATAAATACATTACAATATCTTGTAATAATTTATGTAATTTGCCTTGTTTGTATGTAATTCCGGTAACATAAAATGGTAAAAACAAAATTACAACAAATATTATCTATTTCCTAATAAAAGTTGTAATAGTCAAAACATTTGTGTAAAACTAATAAAAATTATAATACACTTTTATATTATCTAAACTTAATAATGTATGCAAATATCATCAGATTTTATGTAATCATAAGAATTTTGATATTACTACTTTTATTATCTATTTGTAATAATTTATGTTATTTATAATATAAACAGATAATAATAATAATATGTAGTAATTTACTACTTATAATAAAAGTTATAAATTTCATAATATGTTAACGTCATACATGTAAAAATAATAACAAGTTTAATATTACTTTCTATTACCTTTTAATAATATATTTATGTAACTTACAAAAATTTTATGTAAATATAATAAATTTGGGTATTACAACTTTTCTTATCTTTTATTATAATCTATGTTTCAGATAATGTATATGTGTAATTGTAACAATAATATGTATTTTTTTTTTCTAATCAAACTTGTAAAAACATACTTTCTTTACAAAAACAATAGTAATGCTAATAAAAATGTGTAATACTCACTTTTATTACCTATCATAATAATGTAAGTAATAGATATTATAATTTATGTAACTATAATGTTTATTAGTAATTTTGAGTTTTAGTTTTAATCATAAAGATTTATGTAACTTATAATATATCTATGTAATTGTCACAATATTATGTATTATTTCATAATAACATGTGTCAAAACTTGGTAACATGCTATACAAGTTTTGAAATTTTAAGTCATGTCATGATCTTATCAAAATCTTACTTTAAGAATCTCATGGTAGAATCACCTTGCTACACATAAGCTAGACTCAACTACTTTTATAGTTCCCTTTAGGCTTGATGTTTTCTTTTTGGTACAAAAAAAAATATCAACGAAATTCAATTGATTAATATAATCATTTTTATGTGGCGGTATTTAGTAATTTAAAATTTGAATCATAAAATTTACAATTTTTTTTTCAGATTACAATCTTTTTTGTAAAAAAAAAAAAAAAAAAAAAAAAACAAAAGAGATTGTAATCTGAAGATAATGAAAAAGGTTATAAATATTAAAATTCAAAATTCAAACTTATTAAATATCATATTTTAAAAATAATCACATAAATTAAATAAATCAATTGGATCAAACCTGAATTCAAATTGATGTTTTAAGTACACATATTACAAGCCTCTTTATTCCAAAGGCTTAAAAATTATTCATGAAACGCCAAAGTGGTACTAGGCTACTAGCCATGGGCATGGCAGCTTTTGCCTCCAGTATCGGGGACTTGTGAATTGCGAAGTCTCTGTCGTAGAAGGATGCCATAACTTTTTTCCTCCTTATAATTATTCAAGAATCGATTATTTGATCAAATTTGAAGATTCATTTTATATTTAAAAAAATTTAAATAAAAATATTAAATTTAAAATATGAGATTGGACAAAAAAGTAAAATCTTTTTTAGAAAATAAATCTGACCTTGACTCCAACAATCAAAATCCGACCTGACTCGACCTGTTTTTATTTATATAATATATTATTTTTATATTTATATCATATAAAAATAAATAAATAAATAAATAAATATAATATTATAGTATAGTATAAATATTTAAAAATATATTAAGTTATCCATATTTTAAAATTTAATAAAAAAATTAAATTATTAGAAATTAAATAAAAAATAATATATTTTTTTAGGAAAAAAATACAGACGGATTTAAACGAGGTTAAACTATCCATTTACAAATATAAATGAATTTGGACAGAATTTGATATCTATATTTCGAATCGGACCAGACTTAAATAAATATATATAATATTGATATTATACTTAAATCCGACCCAAATCCGACCTATGAACACCTCTATTCTCTACCGCTACACCTACATACAAGATCCTTCCTTCGCATTGTTTTACAAATTGCAAGCATTTTAAGCAAAACAGAGTAGGCCCTTCATCCTCAATATAGCTCCAACTCCAACTTATTTATATAAATATATATATATTTTTTTAACTTCGATTTCAGGGACAATATCGAATTAATACGCTTGGCAAAAGAAGTTAGCAATATAAATAAGTAGTGTTTAAATCTCGCGATGTTTCGGTTATAAATTGTTTTGAATGTTGAACAAGATGTTAAGATAGTTATATTATATACATATTAAAATAAAAGTGTTTGTACAACATACGATTGAAGCTAAGGAAACAGTATTAGAGTTTGAAAAGTGCACAAAAGTAAATCAAATATCGATTAGAGATTCAATGTTTGGTTCCAATTTTTTTGTATTCGATTCAAATCATAAAAAATTTTATTTGATTCAGTTTCATTATTTTTCATTTGATTTTTTTTATATATTTTATAAAATAAAAATATTTATATTTATAAATCTAAAATAATATTAAAAAATAAAGATTTTTAAATTTTAAAAATTGATGTCGAATCGTGTTGAATTTGTGAAATTTGGTTAGAGATCAATTTAATTTCTATGCTAATTAGGTTCGATTTAAAAAAAAAAATCAATCCATTAACTCTATTTTGTTTTTTGAAATCAAATTGAGCCAAATTAAACAATTATCTATTATCTATTATTATTTAATATTTTAATTTTTACAGATAATTTATTAATACAATAATTTTTTATTCAATAATATAAAAATAAAAAATTAATATGACTTTATTTTTCAAAAAAAAAGTAAAGAACCAATTATTATACAACACGTGACACAAAATTATGAATTATTTGAATATTATCACACACGAACATAGCATGAAAAAATAACTAAAATACGACATGGCACTAAAAAATAACATGACCACGACATGAATACACGAACATGTCAAAATTTATATAAAATGAACTTGACACAAAATCAGGAATTATTTGAATAGTGCTAATTAGACCTGGCAATTTCGAACAGGAAACGAACATAAAAAAAAAAACTAAAACACAATACAATACAATACGAAAAAATAACACTAACACAACACGAATGTGTCAAAATCTATCAACATGACACAAAAATAACGGGACACGAAATTGAAAGTTATTTAAATAGTGCTAATTAGACCTGGCAATTTCGAACCCAACACGAACACGAAAAATAACTAAAACACAATATAACACGAAAAATAACACTAACACAACACGAAAGCACGAATGTATCAAAATCTATACATAACATGTCAAAATTCATATATATGTAATATCCTTAATACGATTTTAACACAAAAAATAATATAAATATAACACAAAATAATTATAAAAAAATAAAAAATATATATATGGACTTACCACGTGGCAAGCCAATTCTAATGCAATCCCAGGGGATTACTTTTATTTTATGGTATATGATATCCTTCAAGAGAAATTAGAACTTTGCAAAAAGGATGCTGGTAAGCCTTATATATCATTACTAATTTTTTTGTTGGTCCGGAAAGAAAATTATGTCCAGATAAAATTTGGAAATCTTCAACTGTATTATCTAATTTATATATATATATATATATATATATATATATATATAATCAATAACTTTTTAGTTTTAATTAACAGCATAATAGAGTGAAAGCGAATTATAAATTTAGTATAAATTAATAAATTTGTATAATATTAATAGTAAAATTTTATAAAATTTGTATTGGTATGTTTGTAATGGCTCTAAAAAATAACCTTTTAGGATAATTTTAATATAATTTAAATTATATATATAAAGACAATATATCCACTTATATTAATATAAAACTAAATTAATTTTACACACTTTCTTAACTTTTTATACGATTTATATTTTGACAAACCGATCGTTGGATTTAACAATATAATTGTACTCGTCGTGTATATAAAATTTCGAATCGATCTGATATCTCTATCATATCGATTGATAATACTGTATTTTTCAATATATATTTAACGATTGAAAGTTTTTTTACATCGAACAAATAATTAGACATTTTTAATTTATTCAAATCTAGACGTGCATGATTTACGTGAATAAAATATGAAATATGATAATCGAATTAAATAAATATAAATCATATAAAAAATTATAAAATTAATATAATTTTAAAATTAGTGTAAGTAGATTCTCTTCATATAGGTAAAAGTATATGAATATGAGACAATTTTTTGTTATTTTTTGAGAAACCCAGAATAGATGACTTTATTTATCAAAAGAAAAAAAAATAGCTGACTTAAAAACAATTTAGTATACCAATTCTTTGATACTTTACATACTTTCCATGTATAGGGATGGTAACGGGTCACTATCAGGATGGATTCGTTCTCATACCCGATTATTTTACTTGTACTCGTACCCGTCCTTGTATTCTTCGGGTGATACTTTCGCATATGCACCATCATATTCGGCAGGTAACGGGTAACCTGAACCCGCTCTGAATAGCGGATTATAATTTCAAAAAAGAAAGCAACTCAATATTTTTTCAAATTTCCCAGCAACCAAACAAAGAGAAAATTTTATAGTTACTAGCGGAAGATCGAAGATTGCGAAATCAGGAGAGTTCAAGATCTTGAGGAAATTGATGAGGACAGCTACTTGGATTCTGGCTCGAACACGGAAGAGAGATTTTTCCATCTTTTGAGATAAACGAAAGAGGATCAAAACAATGATTGATGATGGATGCTCTAAGAAGAAGAAGAAGATTACCTGGTGAGGAGGGAGGATATCGGCGTAGTAGAGCTGTTAACCAGAGAAGAATTTCATGGAGGATTTGCTAAGATAGTCCATTTTTTTGTTGATTTCTGAAGAAGTGGGTTTAGAGTAAGTAGAGGAAAGAGGATCAAAACAATAATTGATGGATGATCTATGAAGAAGAAGATATTGGTAAGGAGGGAGGATTAAACCGAAAAATAACTAAAATATAATATGACATAAAAAAAATACGAACACAATATGAATATACAAATATATTAAAATTTATATAATATAAATTTATTAACACATTAAAATTTATATTAATATAAAATATATTTAATATAATTATGATATGATACATGAATTACCAGATTTAGGAAGGATGTGGGCATTGTAGGGCTGTTGATCGGAGAAGAATTTAATGGAGGATTTGCAGAGATCGTCCATTTTTTTTTTTTGTTGATTATAGAAAAGTGAGTTTAGGTTAAAGTAGAGGGAAGGGAGAAAGAGGAAAGAAAAGAGATCAAATAGGAATAGGTTAGGGTTTCTTATGGGGTTTTTTTACTATAATATAGTCACAAAAAAAAAAAACTAAATTACCGTTGGTTTTTGATTATTTCCCAAAATACGGCTTTTTTTTTCCTAGTTGGGAAATCGCCATCCCCCATGGCGATTTCCCAGCTTTTTTTTTTTTTTAATTTGTAAAAAACACCAAGGGAAATCGCCATGGGGGGTGGCAATTTTCCTTGGTGTTTTTTGCAAATTTGCAAAAAAATACCAAGGGAAATCGCCACCCCCCATGGCGATTTCCCTTGGTAAATTTAGCAAAATTTGCTAAAATCATGAAGGGAAATCGCCATGGGGGGTGGCGATTTCCCTTCATGAATATTTTTTTTTTTAATTAATAAACAAAAATTATATTTAAACAAAAATTTATTTTTATTTGATAAATTTATTTTTAAAAATTATAAATTAAATTAAAATATTTTTTATAATTTTAAAAAAATTAAAAATTCGTAAAATATATTTTAGGTTTTTTTATAATTTAATATTTTGAATTTTTTTTTTAAATTTTAAATTTGAAATAAAAAAAACAAATTAGAAAAAAAAAAAATTTGAAAGGGGGGCAACGGTCATATGACAGTTGCCCCCCCTCCCCACGTCCCCCCTCCCCCCACCCCACTCATTTTATCTATAAATACCCCCCTCCTCTCCTTCAAATTTTCATTCCTCTCATTCAAATTTTCATTTTCTTTCAACAATTTTTCATTTTTCTACCAAAAAAAATTTCTTTCTACAATTTTTTTTTTTCTACAACAATATTTTGAAATGGCTTCACTATTGAGGTTACAAGAAAATCACATCTCGGAGGTTATATTTAACGAGGTAAGTAAATTGTTATATTATTATTGTTTTTTATATTATTATTATTTTTTATATTATTATTGTTTTTTATATTATTATTGTTTTTTATATTATTATTGTTTTTTATATTATTATATTATTATTGTTTTTTATATTATTATTATTTTTTATATTATTATTGTGTTATATTATATTATATTATTATTGTTTATACTATATTATATTATTATTGTTTTTTATATTATTATTGTTTTATATTATATTATATTATTATAGTTTTATATTATATTATTATAGTTTTTTATATTATTATTGTTTTATATTATATTATATTATTATTGTTTATATTATATTATATTATATTATTATTGTTTATATTATATTATATTATTATTGTTTTTTATATTATTATTTTTTTATATTATATTATTATTGTTTATATTATATTATATTATATTATTATTGTTTTTTATATTATTATTGTTTTATATTATATTATTATTGTTTATATTATATTATTATTGTTTTTTATATTATTATTGTTTTATATTATATTATTATTGTTTATATTATAATATATTATATTATATTATTATTGTTTATATTATATTATATTATTATTGTTTATATTATATTATATTATATAATATTATATTATTATTATTTTGTTATTTTATAGTTTTATTTATTAATTTTTAATTGTTATAGTTTTTTAATATATTAATTTTTATTATTATAACAGGAAACTCGTCGCGTATTACGTGCGAGAAAATTTACATTGGAGGACCCGCATCCTTATATTATCGACCACTTAAGAAGAGCCGGATTTTATCACGCAAGTCAAATTCGACGACTTGTGACACAACCCGATTTAATCTCTGCGTTGGTCGAACGATGGAGACCTGAGACGCACACTTTTCATTTTCCATGTGGTGAATGCACGGTCAGTCTCGAAGATGTTGCGCTGCAACTTGGACTTCGATCCATGGCGATGCAGTTACAGGCGGAAGCCTGCTAGATTGGAATGAAGTGTGTCAAGATCTATTGGGTGAGGTACCTCCAGAAGACTATGTATCTGGCTCAACGGTGAGACTGACTTGGTTGAAATCGTTTCAAAATCTGCCATTACATGCAACCGAACAACAAATACAATATGCTGCTAGAGCATATATTTTACGTTTGATTGGAGGATTACTGATGCCTGACAAATCGAGCAGTCGGGTACATTTAATGTATCTTCCATTGCTACGTGATTTAGAGCAAGCAGCAAATTATAGTTGGGGTTCTGCGTGTTTGGCGGTTTTGTATAGAGAACTTTGCCGAGCTACAGTTCCAAAAATTCATGACATAGGTGGATGTCTAGTGCTTCTACAATCATGGGCTTGGTATCGGCTACCATTTCTTGCTCCGCGCGTGGATATTTCGGCTGTATACCCCCTTGCAAGCAGGTAATAATCTTTACTATTTTATTAATTTTGTACGAACTTGTATTTTTATAGGTCATTAAGATATTATATGCATTTTAATAGGTGGAGTAGGAGTACGGGTAGAGATTTTACAGAGACTCCGACCGATCTTGCAAGTATAAGACTACGACTAGATCGACTAGGATATGATAAGGTAAATATTTCGATTGTTACATTGAAGTTTTTTTTTATTTATTTAATCCATATGAAACTAATAATTTGTAATAATTATTCGCAGTTTCTGTGGATGGCATATTCCTCGAGTGAAATTATGGCATGCCTCCCATCGGATGCCTACAATAATTTCAATATATGGAAAGCAAACAGAGCATTGATATGCTTTTCATATGTAGAGTGGCACCAAACTGACCGGGTGTTGCGACAATTTGGGATGCAACAACCAATTCCTGCAGCCCCGGTGAACCTTGATAAGCTTCACAAGGTCGACATGCGTGGTCGTAATGATGAATTCTGGCCTGCGAAGCATGAACATTGGATCCAATGGTGGAACATACGTTTTCAACGAATTCCGACAGGTTACCCGATTGTTGGTAATAATTTCAACCCATCTGCTGATTACATAAGATGGTATAGAAATGAAGGTCGGCCTTTCGTTTGTCCACCGTCGATGCACGAGGATGTTAGGAGTATGCCATTTACCGGACAAACTTCAGCTCCAGTCCCTCCGACACAGGATATGGATGCTCCTAGACCTCGCCGACAACGTGGGCGAACGCGTCAACCGACCTCATCGGAGTTCACAGCACCGAGGATGTCATTTGATCATCCTGAACCTGAACGGGATCATGGAGTACCATCCAGCCATCGTTATTCCGTAAGTCACCCCGGATATGACGTTGATGAGTGTTACCGACCATCACCGCCAAGAACGAGGTTAGATGACCAGCTCCCCGTCCTAAGTCCAAGTTCAGCATATTTAACATCCATGTATCAGTTTGGAACCCCTTCGTCAGCATTTGATGCTACATCATTTATGGGTGCATCTAGTAGTCAGGTTCCCGTTATGGGTGAACTAGGTGTTGGCTCATCCAGCAGTGGGTTTCAAATTTTTGATACGGATGAAACGACTGATGACATACAACCGGAACCAGTGGCGGTTATAGCAAGAGGTCGTGGTGGACCGCGAATACGTGCCACTGACGAGGTTGAACGACGGGTGCAACCACCATGCACTAGAAGAGCTCGACACTGTTGCTGTACACCACGCAATAATTAGAATAATTGTAATGTGTTTTAAATTTCTAATATAAATTTATATGTTTTGCATTTCATGTTATTTATTTTAAATTTGTTCGGAAATTAATTGTTATATTTTATTTTAATTTATATCTTAATGTTGTTATTTAATTTTAATATAATAATCCAAATTACATGATAAGTTGCTTTTCTTTTTTTTTTCATTTTAATTTAATTTTCTTTTTAAATTTTAATAAGAAATAAAATTTTAATCATAAATTAAATTAAAATTATTTTATCAAATATCTAGTTTTAAACTGTAACAATATATACTATTATTAAAAACAATGATTAAATTGATGTCACGAGTTAATCGAATACCAACTCAAAAAAACTAATCAAATTAAAAAAATTATTTTACGATACCAACTTAAAAATAACTTCTTTATTTAAAAAAGTGACTCGATAAATTTCTTTAAATTTTTTTTTTATACATTTTACATCATTAAATTATTTTTGATATAAATTAAATTTTCTTTTTTATAATATTACAAAATTATAAAAAATAAAATTTTTGATATAAAATTTTAATAAAAAATATAATCTTCTTTTTAAATTTTAATAAGAAATATATTTTTATTTTTATAAAATTGTAATAATAAATTAAATTACATTTTTAATATATATTTTAAAAAAATAAATAACCAAACCTATAAAAAAATATTTTAATTTAATTTATAATTTTTAAAAATAAATTTATCAAATTAAATTAAATTTTTGTTTAAATTTTAATTTTTGTTTATTAATTAAAAAAAAATTATACATGAAGGGAAATCGCCACCCCCCATGGCGATTTCCCTTCATGATTTTAGTAAAATTTGCTAAAAATACCAAGGGAAATCGCCATGGGGGGTGGCGATTTCCCTTGGTATTTTTTTGAAAATTTGCAAAAAACACCAAGGGAAATCGCCACCCCCCATGGCGATTTCCCTTGGTGTTTTTTCAAATTTTCAAAAAAAAAAAACGCTGGGAAATCGCCATGGGGGATGGCGATTTCCCAGCTAGAAAAAAAATAGCCGTATTTTGGGAAATAATCTAAAACCAACGGTAATTTCGTAATTTTTTTTTTTGCTATATTGTAATAAAAAAACCTTCTTATGGAGTAAAAAATATTTATCTTTTCAGGTTTAATAGAAAATTTATTTATTTTTAAATTAATATTTTTAGGTTACTTTTAAATGAAAAGCAAATATACCCTTTATTAATATTAATAATTTATTTATTTATTTGTTTTTCCTTTGTTTTTACTTAAATTTTTTTAATTATAAAATAATAAAAATTTATTTAGTCTTAAAATTATCTTTAATTACTATTAAATTAAATTCTAATTAAGTTATATTCTAATTCAAGTGCATGTTAAATATTATAAACTTATATATAATTTAATTATATATTAACTTTGTTAAAATATCTTTATTTATTTAATTAATTATTGTTATTTAAAAAATTTAGTAATAATGAAATTAGTTAAAGAAAAAAATAAAAAAATGGAAGAAAAGAGAATAAAAAGTATATAATTATCTTTCATAAAATTTTATTGAAAATAAAATTACTCGTATTATTTTAAAAAACACATTTTATCTCTTGAAAAAGTAACTATGTTAGCATTCTGTTAATCAAATTAATACTTATTCAAATTTTACTTAAAAAATTAAAAATATGATCATTTTTTTTGGGTCAAATTTTCTATTTTTTGTTTTAATCAATTTCTTTATCATTAAACTTTTTTAAATAATGATAATTGATTATTTTTAAATAACAATAACATAATATATTAATATCAAAGTTAATATATATAATTAAATTAAAGATAAGTTTAAAATATTTTTTTTTTGTACAAAAAAGTTTAAGTGAGAGAAGATTATTCAATCCAAGGTCAGGATATATCACAAGCTTTAGAGAAAGTTAACAGTGGTACTTATAAATCACTCACCAAATGAAACTGCTGGTAAGACTCGAACCCTAGTGTTTTTCAAGACGTTAATAAGTACTCAACCAACTGAATTAATCTACATTGACATAAGTTTAAACTATTTAACATATATACTTGAATTAGAACATAATTTAATTAGAATTTAACTCGATAGAAATTAAAAATAATTTTGTAATTAAAAAAAGTTTTGAATAAAAAAAATAAAAATAAAAACAAAAATAAATGATTAATAATTAATAAAAGATATATTTATCTTTTCATTTAAAATTAACTTAAAAATAATATTTTAAGTCTTAAGGGTTAATGTATTTTGTATCAAATCTTAAGAAAATAAATGAACAATTTTCAAATCTTAAAAAATAAGTGTATTTTTTATTAAATTTTAAGGATAAATATATTTTTCGCTTTTTATATATGTCGGGTATGGAGTGACCCACGTGGCGAGTAGTATCTTATCGACCTGGTATCCAAACTCGATTATCCGATTAGGATATCGGGTACAAAACGCCTCCCAAACTCTTACCTGTTTGGGTCAAGGAGCGGATTAATATGTGTATACAAATAATCTACACAATAATCATAATACATGCAATATAATATTAACGAGTATTTTAAAAATATTTATATATAATAATTATTTTTTTAAAAAATTATATATAAAATATTATTTTATTAAATTCAAAAAAGTATTTATATTTTTTTTATAAATATGGGATATTATTAACATTTCCGGTAATTTAACTCTTATTCCCTGTTTTAGTTTGTGACAGCTCATCCTTGTCTGTAGCAAACTTGTTTAGATTCATCAATTTCATCTTCATCAACACTGTTATTTGCCACGTGGCGTTGATACAAGGGATCTTGAACAGTGTGCCGTTTTCATTGTACAACAAAATGTGTCAATACATGAGATAAAAAAAAAAAAAAAAAGGCTGAGGCAAGTAGTAAAATACTAAAATGAAAGTGCAGATTCAATGAAAGTGCAGCAAAGCATCATCAGCAATTCAGCATATGCTTCTTCTTACCTTACTCTGACTCACTCCACAGCTGAGAAAAAAAATAAAAAAATTTGAACCTTCAAATAGGGATAATAATTAAACGGGACGATGACGAAATTGTTTTATTTATTTCTGTTTTTTTTTTAATGAATGTTAAATTTTTTTAGTTTTACGAACCATTACATTAATAATCGTTTTACTTTGTTCCATCATGCTCCACTCTATTTTTATTAATTATTTTTAATTAATATTATAAAAAAATAAATTATAATTAATTCATTAATATTATTTTAATATATATAATTTTTTAATATATTTATAATATACATATATATAATTATATACTAAAAGTATATATTTTTATAAAATATTAATATATGATTTTAATATATATTAAAAATATAAAATATTTAAAAAAATAAAATAATAATTTCAAAAGTCAAGGTAAAATAAAGTGAAATAAGCATTTATCAAATGAGTGCTTAACCGATGCTTAGATACAAGTTAAAAATTATTTATTTATTATTTTTTTTTAAAAAAAATTATCATTTAATACATTATTTTTTTGAATTTAATAAAAAATAATTTATTAATTATATTTTTTATTTTTATATATATTACTTTAATCAATATCCGATGATATTGAACTATTGATTAACATTTTTCTATCAAAACTTCCCGTTTCGTCCAACCCTTTTTCAAAAAAACATAAAATTGAATCGATGCAAAATCCGTACGAGGGATAGGTTTTGCCATCCCTACCTCCAAAACTCAAACTCTCTCTCTTTTTCTTCACTCCAGCTAAATCCCCATTTAAAATGCAGTCAATTTAGCACCACCAGAAAAAGGGTGTCTACTACGGTGCAAACTTTTACCATGCAATTACGGTGAGAAACTTCATTCTACACAAATTTCAAAATTTGCTTACATAAAAATAGTTTACTTTTATTTTTTCTCTTTTGCTAGGTTTCTTGCAGGTTTCTAGATTTAGAATAACAATCACAATTATCAAATAAGGTGAAACATTAAAAGTATTTAGTGTTTGCAATAATAAAAAAACTATTTAATAAAAAATAAAAAAGCTTGATAATTAGGCTATAAATAGATCTAGTAATATTGGACACGACACGATTATACGATATAAAAAATAACTAAAACACGCAAAAAATACTATACGAAAAAATAACACGAACACGACATGAATACACGAATGTCTCAAAATCTATATAATACAAATTATTATCATATCAAATTTTATATAAATATAAAATATCTTAAACACGATTATGACATGACAAAATACAAGAACATGATACGTATACACGAATTTTCAGATCAACTGTAAATGAACCAGGTTTGAACGAACAGATCTTTATTCGTGTTCGTTTGTTTATTTAAATTCATTATAAAATCCAACTCAAATACTGAAACTCAAAATAAAAAATCAATTTAAAATCAATTTTCATACACATTATTAATGAAACTTAAATTAAAAAAATTAAACTTAACTCATAGAAAATATATTAAATTTAAAATCATATTTAGAATAATTAATAAATTATTTTTTTGTCAAGAATTAATGAATTAATTTAGTAAGTATTACAATAATAATTATATTATATAAAATAAAATAAAATTTGAATATTAAATATTATTATTTACAAATCAGGTTGAAATTATTTTTTTTTTGTTTCTTCTTCCAGCAATCTGATAATTTTGTTACTAAATTCAACAATGTATTAAAAATAATAACAAGCAAACCATGTAAAAAATGAAATTTGATAAACTAATAATAAAGAAATTTGAAAATAAAAGTAAAACTATTTCATTTTTTTTACATGGTTTGCTTGTTATTATTCTTAATACAAATATTGTTATTAGTTACAACTTTTGTAATAACAAAATAGAATTCATGTTTTAATTTTGTAAAAACTCATGTGCTAATTATTGTGTCAAAAACTCCAATGCACCAAAATATTTTTTTTCATGTTAAAACTTAATTTTTTGTTTTCTTTTTTTATAAAATAATTTTCTTAAATGATTATGTTTTGTATTTGAAAATTATAAGAGCATTTAATAAATAAAATGAATTTGGCCACATAACATCGAAATAAAATATTTTTTCTCGTAATGTTCTTATTTATACTCATTCTATCATGAAAAAAATCAATTTAAAAGGAAGATGAAAAAAATTGTTTTTAATTTTTTAATCTTTTAAAATTTCACTTTTTAATAAATATTTTTTTGTTATGTATGCAAACATAATTTTTTTCAATTTTTTGCCTTTATTTGTAATTTTCATGGTTCTCACCGTTCCTATTCTAAAAGTTCCTATTGTAGTTTACACCCAGAAAAAGAAGCTGTTCAAAAAGGCAATTCTTTTTCATTTATGATTTACACGAAATCTAACTTAAACCAAATATTACTCTACTAGTCCTTTACAAAACCAACAAAAAAAAGAAAAGAAAATAGCCAATACCCTTTTCACATTCTTATACATTAGATTTCCCCCTTTTTTTTTTTCTTCTTTTCTTTTCTTTTACTACCTGCTGCTCAGCAAATCACAAAAACAAAAACCCACTTCAAGAAACATGAAATCTGCTTTTGGGGTCACGCTTTTTCTCCTGTTTCTGTTCTTTTCAGCTTATGTCTTCAATTACAATGAAGCTACCCAAGTAAGTCAAAAACCTTGCTTTGAATTGCATAGATCCCTTTGCTTTTCATGTCCAAGATTTGAACTTTTTGTCTATTTTTTTTATGGATTTAAAGTTGGTTTCTTGATTTGAAGGTAAATGGGACTTCAGAAATGGTTCCATTGGTGGAAGAAAAGATGGTGAAAATGATGATGTTTAATGAAAGCAGAAGAAAGTTAGGGAGTTTCCAGATATGTGCTGCTTGTACATGCTGTGGTGGAGCTAAAGGTGTTTGCTTGCCATCTCCTTGTTGCTATGCCATCAATTGCAACATTCCAAACAGACCTTTTGGTTTCTGTTCTTTCACTCCCAAGACCTGTAATTGCTTTGGATGCCATCTCTAGTTTAAAGTTTTATTTTATCTATATTTGATAATTTTGGTTTGTTTTAATTTAGGAGGAGTACAAAAAAATCTTGATTCTGTTGGCAGTGTGAAAGGGGAGGAAGAGAATATCTGTTTTTTTTTTTTTTTTTTTTCATTTGTTTGTTTATAAATTTTATAGGGAGGTTGCTGTTTCCAGGTTAGTTTTTCTGGCTATCTCCAGGGGATTTGTCTATAATTTTTGTTTTTTCAAGGAAGTAGAATTGCCTGGAAATAGATATGCTAAGCATTAGAGCAGAAGATATGGATAATTAAGGAAACATTGCCCTTGTTTATGAAGCTACTGGGTCTTATGATAAGGTTATTTTTCTTTTCATTTTTAGGATATAAATTAATGTTAGTGCTCATTATTGTGGAAGTTGACAAAGATTCAAGATGTCTATTATTTTACTATTATTTTGTTTACTTTTTTATATTATATGTTTAATATATTACTGGGGTGTTATGCAGAATGCAACTTGGAACAATGTAAGAGATTCTTATTTTAATATCAATTTGTTTTTGGACAGTGTTTGTTTATGTTAATCCTGTTTCTTTAATTGTACTAATGTTTTCTGCTGTTTCAATTATGCTTCACTCTTGATCTTGCACAGTATCTTAAGTCAGAGTAGTTCAATGAATAAATAAATAATCTAGCTGATGGTGCTCAAGGGAAAGTGAATTGCTAGAACTTTGTAGTTTGGCTTGTTGTGCCTACCACATTTTGAAGAATTTTCAAATTACATTTTTAACACTTAGCTATGTGGCTCTGGTATGCTGCCTCTTTATCCAGTGGTGCCAGGGAAAAGAAAATCCGGGTTGGCATGTAACGTCTTGCCCATTTCCGGCAGGTCATGCTTTGATTTGGGTGGCCCAATTCTTTGAATATTGGGGCATCTGGGGAGAGGGAGAAATGCCTTAAAATGATGAGGTTTTGTAGGTAGAAATGCCCTAATTAACTGAGATTTAAATGTTGGTGACTCTGGTGGATAAGAGATATGTGGTGATATTAATGCATGTGGGTGTAGCCAGCTGAAATTTTAGGGTGGGTGGAAGTTGGGTAGAGGCAATTAAGCCTGGCTAGTGGCTACTACTTTGTTACAGATTGTAAGTTATGTTACTCTGTCATTTTTTTTTAAGTATTCATGTTTGATATATATTCAGGCATAGGTATGGAGATACATTCTTCCAAACGTAGTGTTGTTAATATTTCCAGAGCTATTAATGTGTTTCTCTGCATTTTATGTCCATTTTGTCATAGATTATAATGCATCGTTCTTTCTTTTAATTTTCTCTTATAAGGCATGAAATCCTCATTAGATTTTGTAGTTTTTGTGAATGACTATTTTTTTTTTTTTGAAAAAAAAAAAAGAACTATTGTTGAGGAATGAGAGATGATTTAGACATGGCAGCAGGGCTTAGAGCCACATTTGTATTTGTTGTCTTGAGAAGAGTGTTTTAGGAATCTCATTGACCTTAGCATGATGGCAATATGCAACAGCCCATGTGATGCTTAAGCAACATATAACAATCAAATGGGTTGGCAATTTTAGCTTGCTGTATTTATAAAATACTACTAGTTTTTATATACATATTTGGTTGAGATCATGTTTAATGAGATTGCAACTCTGAAATCTCGTAGCTTGCTATACTTGGTTATCTCCTATCCTGTTTTATTTTCTTTGCAAGACCCGATGCTGAGACCTGTCTCAAGTTCAACCCCCGTTATGAAATGCTGGTTGATTTTTTTTTTTTTTTTTTTGTGCAGAAAAAGTTTGGACGCAATGGTTAATCCCCTTAGTTCACGCTTTAAAAAAGATAAAGTAAAGCTAGTGTTGATATTAAGGTTCTGGGTTTTTCAAAAGGTTGAAGAAAGGATATATCAGTAGGCAGGTAGATGGTTTGTGTGAAACATAAAGTAGGCGAAAGTTTGAAAGAAAAGCATTAAAACATGCATATATAGTAATGAAAAGACAAATCTCCTTTCACATTTTGTGAAGATTATTCTGGTTGCCGACTATCTTATGCAAAGCACTTTTTGAGTATGAAATTTAGTTTATTTGATTAATGTAATTATTTAAAAAAAATGGTATTTATCGGATTAGAGATTCCAATCCAGCAGCTCTAAGTCTTCTTATCCTTAAATTTCGAAATCTTTATAAATTTTTTTTGTTACTTTTAAGTCTTTTGCCGAAATTACTTTTGGTTCCATTACTTTCTTTTTTTTCCAACTATTTTGGCAATGTCCCTAGTAACCTATGCTTCAACAGCAATTGGTCTCTCAAAAGTTAATTGTCTAAAAGCCTTACACCACCATGACCCACCCAAAAGCCAAACCAACTACATCCAAATTAAATTGGTCCCCCAAAAGTTAATTGTCCAAATTCGATTCTAACTTTAATTTGAAATGATCTTGTCTCGAAATGATTGGTATAATTTTTATTTGATCACTCAATGGTCAATTCTTCAATAGTTTTAACTAATTAAAAACTCTTAATAGATGAATCATTTTGGCTCTTATTGGTTCAAAAAAAGGGCAAATAAAAAATTATGAAAAATGTCAAAACTATATATATATATATATATATAGAGGAAGTGATTGAGTTGGTGTCACGAGTCAAGTGACACAAATTCAGTTGGTGAAAATACAAAAAATCTAATAAAAAAAATAAAAAAAGAGTAATTATGTATTTTAATATTTTATATAATATTTTTAATCAAAAAAGTTATCTATTTACTTTTAAAAAACCATCAAATCTTCTAAAAAACTACCAACTTAAAAAAAAAAACTATTAAATTTTTATTCACTTTTCTAAAAATCTACCCACTTAAAAAGATTTTCTATTTTTTATATTTAATTTTTTAAACATAATTTATTTATTTATTTTAAATATATTTTCACTCACATAGTGAGTGTCGAAAATTCTAGTGTATTACATAAGCAATTTCTTCCAATTTAATACTAGTTCTGTAACCTGAATCTTTTTATTTTTAGCTTTTTTTTTTTTTTGAAAATTTATATTTTTCAGTATTTTTGGGATTGAAACAAAACAAAAAGATGGAATCTACAAAATGTACATAATAATTGAATGATGATTATTCCTTGAGAACATGTTTTGATTATGCAAATTATGGTTTTCTTGACTTTCATGTTTTCCCCAACGTCCATAATCAGTGTTCATACTTTTGGCTTGCACTTTTTCTTCATGCAATTGGACTTTCTCAATGATACGATATCAAAAAAAATTTAAATCTATAAAAGCAATGTTGTCTAAGATTTTAATATATGTAATTTTTTAAATATTCAAATTTGAATTCGATTAATTTGCATAATATTTTAATTTGTTTATTATCCACATGCTATCCGAATTCAAATTCGAATTAAATAATAATATCTTTCAAATATCCGAATCCTTTAAATATTCGAATTTTTGGTAATAAAGATTTGCATGCCAAGATTCAATCTCTACACAAGTATAATTTTTTTTTTTTTTATTTTACAAATATGTATGCAGATGTCGGATTTGGATATCCGATAATATTTATATTAGTAAAGTGGATTCGAATAACAGATTTGGATATCTAATACCATCTGAACCAAAACCAAAGCGGATTCGGATATCGAATATCCAAAGATTTCTATCCAAATCTGTACTGAATCCATCACGATAGTAAATCTAATATCCGAACCCAAAAATTAAATGAATTTACAATATTCGAATCAGTAAAAATCAAATCGAATAATATTGGATATCTTTTTTTTTTTTTTAATATCCATTGCTATCTCTAATGCTGTCATTTTCCGACTTGTTTGAACTAGACCTGCTCATGGGCCGAGCCGCGGCCCGATTTTTTTTCAAATTCTTTGCCTAGGCCCGACCCAAGCGGGCCGATAGGCTCGAATTCACTGTTCATCATATTAAAAAAATAATTTTTTTATTTTTTAATATTTTTATAATTAAAATTAAATAAAATAATATTAATAAAAAAAATACTATTCCAGACCGGGCTAGCCCGAATCATAAATATCTTGCCCAAACTCGGACCGGACGGGTTGCTCGGCTCATGAGCAGATCTAGTTTGAATTAAACTCTAATTCTATTATAGTTTAACGTTGTTGCACTGTTCAACCCAAATTAGGAAAGGCCTGCTTCTTTTTACCTTGTCTTCGCATTTGGAGATTGCTTTGCAACCATAAAATCCCAATATAAAGTAAATTCACCGCGATCATAAATCATTTATTTATTTCTATTACTTTATAGAATTGGATTTTTAATTCAACTCAAGTTAAGTTAGTAGATTATTAATTAATCTCAAAATTTGATTAATAAACATCTTTATCTCATGATTCTTGTTTTATTAGGTCAAATTGTACAACCCATCCTTCTCTTATATAAAATGGTGGATTTAATCCTTATATCATACTTTGTGAAAATTGAATCTTTATACATCAATGGATTGTTGAATCCAGTCCAATGTTAACTGAGTTTAGTTTCAACCATTCATTTTGATGACGTGTTTATTTGACTTTTTGACGTGACATTAACTTTGTTGATGTGGCATTTAAAAAAAGTTTATTAGTCAAATATGACGATGTGGAATTTATTTTTTTCATTTCTTGGTGTTGAGCGCAACAATGCCCTGCAATCTTTTTTTCTTCATTCAAAAAATGCTTATTGAAAAAATGAAAACAGAAAACCTCCATTAAAGTCATTTCTTCTTCTTGCTCTTATAAAAACAAAATAAAAAACAATCGTAGTCTTTTTACGTGTTATGAAAAACAAAACAAAAAATCCAAACTTCTCTTCATATTTCTTCTCTTGTTCTTCTTCATCCATTAAACTCTCCTCTTTTAATGCTATTCAAAATCCCGAACCTTCCTCCATCTCCACCAATTTGAACCAGATCTATGAGCCGTGAAAAGATCTTGAGATTTGAAGCTGAAATTAAGACCAATTCGAATGACTCATATTGGTCTCCTTTTAATTTAATTGTTTATTTATTTACCATATATTTATTTTATTTATTTACCCTTTAATTATTTTATTTATTCATTTCATCATATAATTGCTTGTTTTATAATTGTTATTCATTTCTCGCAATTGTTTATTTTTATCTCACAATTTATTTATTTCATATTTTACATGCTTTTTATTTAATCGCATTTTATTTTATTTGTTATATTTTCTATTTATTTTCTTGTTATTTAAATTTTCGCCCATTTACATTTTGTCTTGTATTATTTATTTATTTTTCTTGCGTTTATTTATATTTTACTTTAATCGATCAAATATAAAAAATGGACCATTTAATAACAATAAAAAGGGATGATGTGACTTTGTAAAAAATGATCCCTAGACCCTCCTTAGATGAAGACTTATCCAAGGATTGGGCTATTCGTCTAAGCCCGAAGATCCGTCCAATATTTGGGAGGACTTGGACAAAAATATTAGACCCGAAAAATGGGTTTGGGCAAAAAATGAGATCCGTTTAAAAAATGGGCTAGGCCTTGACTCCAACATTCAAGGCTTGAGCCCGGCCCGGCCCGACCCATTTTCTAATTACATAATATATTATTTTTATATATATTATGTAATTTATGTCATATAAATATTAAAAATATATATAATATTATAGTGTAAACATTAAAAATATATTAAGTTGTCCATATTTAAGAATTTAATAAAAGAAATATATATATATATATAATTACGAAAGATTAAATAAAAATAATATATTTTTTTAATTTTTTTTAGAAAAAAAATATGTGCGGGTCTAGACAGGCTTGAGCTATCCATTTACAAATATAGCCGGGCTGCCTTAAGCATATATAAAAATAGTGTCTTAACGGATCCATCGCGGACCCGCCAGAGGACATTAAAGAATATGGGTATAAATGTGGGTGGGAACAGAGGAAAATACGACTTAATTCTTCGTAAATAAAATTGAGGGTTTGAAAACAACCTCGAAAAAGAAATGGAGTCACCACCAATCTTTTTTGGCTAGGTGTGATTGGTCACCTATTAAAACCGGTTTTTGTAAAACATTTTAAAATTAATTAAAATATTTTTTAAAACCAATGTTGAAGTCTGCGCTTTGAACAAGAGAGAAAACAAAAGCAGGTTCGGGAGTCGGTTACGTGCAGGGAAGGATTAGCAACCCACAATGCCCGTATAAGACGATACCTTATTAATCGTGTGTCATCTCGAGTCTCGATAAAATCGATTTTATATTTGATATTTGAAAAATAATTCCCTTTTTTTTTTCTAAAAAACAATCATATTATTTGAGAATGATTTGGAAATTATTAATACAAAAAAAAAAAAAATCATGTTTCCTAGCAGACCCAGCAAAACAAAGAAAATTTTATTTATTTTGGAATTCTCCGAATCACCCTCGTTTTTGGAAAAAAAAAAGATATTCCGTTATTAATGATAATTGATGATATCCTTCCCGGCAAACCCAACAGACCCAGTAAAGAACTTATGAATTATTTTAACTCGGGAATAACCTTATTTTGTCAAAAATCATGATTTTTTATGCATTGAGAACAATATATAAAAAATGACCATGTATATACAAATTATTATTAAGGTACAAATATACATTAAACTGTTGGTGTAAGCCCTGCAAGCTAATCTAGTTGGGCTTGTAAGACACTATTTATATATTAATGTATTGCACATTATAGTTTATTAATTATAATTGAGGTATTTATTTATCCATAAGTTTTGTTATAATTGTTATAAATCACTTGTGAAGATAAAGCCCATAAAACACAATGGCATTTGCAAAGGAATTGTAAGGAGTTACAATTATGAGGATCCTTATGCATCAATGCCGTGTTTCTAAAACTGTTACTGGTCATTGTATTGTCAAGACAGGGCACTGACAATGCTCAAAGACTGGCATATGTTAAGCCTTCGTGCACTTGATACATGCAACCGGTCTCATAGGTTGAAAGTATAGAGATACTTGGGGATAACATATGAGTGCTTGTTAGTTGAACAAGTTCACTGAACATGACCCGCTATGGGAGTTCCATTTGGTATTTCACTCAAGTGTCTACGGAAAATACTCTCATGTGTCAATAGTGTAAGTAATCCTTTGACTTGTGACACCAGGTCATCTTGTATGTGAACTGTCATACTTAGATTTCATCACGAACGGGTCCCAAACATGAGGATGCTTATGGTAGGGTGTTATTGGGTATGACATGAAGCATACGAAGATGAATGTGGTTCAGAGAGGATTCATCACCCCAAGTGATATGAGGGGACATATCTCACATGTATCTGGCTTATATTAACTTATGAAAGTCCTTGGCCAAGGCAATACTTAAGGAGTTAATATTAAAGCTACAGATCTAATATGTAATGGATTAAGAATAGACACTGAACCATGCTTTTTTCTATCCCGAGATATTTGATTAAGGGATTGAATTACACAGACATATTGTACACGAAAGACTTGTCGAAGCTTGTTGACTCTCTCAGCATTTGGGTGGTCATGATGCATTGCTAGATGCCGCTCATGATCTATAAATATGAATTGGAAATTCTATAAAGGATTTAATTTATATTTATTGCCACAATGTTGGGGACCTAATGAGTCACACACAAAAGGTGATTAATGAAATTAAAATGAGATTGGGCCAAATTAAATATTCATTAAATGTTGTGGGCTTATTGTGAATATTTAATAATATGTATAAGGGTTTTAGTGCAGTTAGTCCAATAGTTGGCATACACTATGTTGCAACCTAAAAAATAACAAGTCTCATCACGAGATTTTTTACTCGTTAAGTGTGACATTAGGAAAATAGAGGAAAAGACGACTTAATTCCTCTTGAAATAAAATGAGGGTTTGAAAACAATCTCGTAAAAGAAATGGAGTTGTCACCAATCTTTTTTGGCTAGGTCTGATCGGCCACCTATTAATATCAGTTTTATAAAATATTTTAAAATTAATTAAAACATTTTTAAAACCAATTTCAAAGTCTGCGTTTTTAAACCAGAGAAATCAAAGAAGCGGGTTCGGGAGTCGGTTACGTGTGGAGAAGGATTAGCACCCCTACAACGCCTGTACAAAACAATACCTTATTAATCGTGTGTTATCTCGAGTCTCGGTAAAAAGTCGGTTTTAGATTTGGCATTTCAAAATAATTCCCAATTTAAAGAAAAATAATTCCATTTTTAATTGAAAATGATTCGGAATTTATTAATTCAAAATTTTCCTATATTTCCCGACAAACTCGGCAAAATATAAAATTTTTTATTTATTTGAAAAAGTTTCTGAATCATTCTCGTTTTTTTTTTTTTAAAAAAAAGATATTCCGTTATTAATAATAATTGATGATGTCCTCCCCGACAACCCGGAGGAGAACTCATGAATTATTTTAACTCGGGGATAACTTTATTTATTTAAAATCATTATTTTTTTTAAACATTTTAAAAAAATGAATATGAACATGTATGACATGGTAAAAGATGACATAGCAAAATCTAGATAAGATAGTATAATCTAAATGACATGATATAATCTAAGTGACATGGTATATTCTAAATGACATAGCATAATTTGATAACATGACATGATAAAAAAACATTATAATAAAATATGCATGAAAAAAAAGAAAAAAAAAAGACAATGCATGAATATAATAAATCCTAAATGATATGACAGAATAAATAATGACTAAGCAAGAAGCATAGAATAACATAAAATATTCACAACCATATAATAATCAATATAACATCATGAAATATAAATCAAAACAATAACATCACCATAGAAATATTTCATAGCAAAAATAATATATCATATAATATGCATGAACATGGAAAATGCAATGCATGGAAGTGTATTTTTTCCTTTAAATAAGAACATCCGTGTACCTAAAAAGATATCCGACTACCTTAGAAAAAAACTTAAATCAGATTTTTCTAAATAAAAAATACTTTGTGATTGGATTAAAAATAATTTGAAAATTTTGGATGAAAATGACACTATGGCCGAAAATCCCCTTTAAAAAGGCTCTATTTTCCTAACTTTGAAAACCCGGGTTGACCTCCATTGAACCGACCTTTATAAAATCAAATTTTAAGGTTAAAATGACTTAGAAATTAACCTAGGACAGTAGCTATTGTTCTAAATCAGCCCCCTCTTAATGCCTTAGCCAAAACAAAAAAATATTTTCTTCTTGAAAACAAATCTGACCAGTTTTAAAACGTGATTTTTTTTACCTATTTTAAAATTTTCAAAAAAATCTTAAAAATTTATGGGAGACTCAGAACATGTCGACCTGGGAAAAAATCAACTTACTTTTTAGACTAAGGATGACCTACCCGAAAATTCATAAAAGTCAGAACACTGGGTGAAAAACTGTTTAGCCAAAAAACATTTTTAAAACTTTGATACAAACATCCAAAAATCAGAATAAAAATATTGGAGACTCCTCTAAGATCCTATAATCAGTGGTAAAAATTTGGACAAGGATTGCCTAATAAAAAAAAAATCACAAAGGTAGAAAATCCAACTTGACAACATCTTAATTTTCCACAAGCATGCTCATGAGAGCTTGGCTTTGAGCCATTGATTGGCTTAAGTCAAAAATCAAGTGGGATGAGATGAAATGCATGAACAAACAGCAAGTTAAATGCATGATCTAATGACTAAATGACATAGAAAATATGCATGGCATAAAAGATGATCTAATGCCTAGATAGAAATATGCATGGAAATAAATGGAACCCTAGACCTAATAAGCATGAAACATGCATGGCAATAAATATGACCCTAGACCTAATGAACATGAAAATATGCATGGAAATACAAGATGACCTAAGACCTAATAAGCATGAAAATATGCATGGCATACAAAGATGACCCTAATGTCTAAAATGTCATAGGAATATGCATGGCAATATAATATGATATAATGCCTAATATGACATAATATGCATGGCTATAATATGAACATATAATGACCAAATGAACATAATAACAATGCAAGAATATGGCAAAACAAATACACAATAACATGGCATAATGGTGTAAAGCATGATAATCAAATAATCAAGATGAAAATGCAAACACAAAGCAAAAAGAATGATAGAAACCGAATGGTCATAAGCATGTAAAGATATAGCAAGGCAATAACACAAACATATGGTATGGCAAACATGCAAGACAAAAATGAAAGCATGATAGACAAATAATCATGATGAAAATGCAAAGATATAGCTAGGCAAATACACAAACACATGGTATGCAATAATACAAAGCATGAACAACTTGATGTAGTAAAAACAGAAAATTAAAGTTAGTAAATAAAGCAAGTAGACATGAAAATAAATGATAAAAACAGAAAAATAAGAACAAGTAAGGAGGGTAGAAATAAGCTCCATATTTTGATTATTTTAGAAAGCTAAATCATCAAAACAAATTAACATACCACAACCAACATAGGAAAAAAATCAAACACAAGACAATCTTACCAAAAGAGACCATTCGGCCACCTTGAAAAAAAGTAGTAGAAAATTTGTTTTTGATATTTTTTATGAAATCATAAGATAAGATCCTTAAAATGGAGTTTTAAAAACCTTTATTTCATAATAAAATAACAAGAAATCATATGGAAAAAAAAGCAAAATCAGCATAGAAAAAGAAAGAAAAATGCAAGAGTTAGATGCCAAAAGGCTATCTTTCAAGCTTCATTCTCTTCAAAAATTTTCTTTGCTTTTCTACCACTTAGCTATTGCTCAAACATCAAAATACTCAGCACAAAATAACCTCCTACAAGAATGAAAACCCATTCCTTATAAAGGCAGCCAAATGGCCTCTAATGTTGACATATTTTTTCCTAGCTATCAAGATCCAAAGGTCACTAATCAAAGATGCTAAAAATGTGAATTTACAACCATGAGATGAAGTGATCATCCCCTAACAATAACAGCTGGCCTAAAATATTTAACCATAATGTGTTCATCCTTTCTCTTCATTCATTTGGCCACTTAGCAAGATCACAAAGGCTCAATCAAATAAAGATACCATCTTGCTATCCAATTTTAACCTTTGGATGAAAGAAATCAGCCAACCTTCATCTTCTACATGGGCTGGCCGAATGGCCTTTAAAATTCCAGAAACTTCTCTTTTTTTTTTTTTTTTAAATTGCAAAAATGGCCCTCTTCGATTTCTTCGGTAAAATTGCACTTTAGCCCCCCCAAACTTGATTAAATTGTAAACGGACCCCAAATTAGGATTTTATTTTTCCAATAACTCCTAAATAATATAAAATTGAGTTTTGAAAGTTTTCATAATTTTTCGAGCCCATTTCCTATTTTTCCCGGATTTATCTTCTGGAATTTCGGTTTAATGCCTGCCAAATTTAGCCTTTTCCAATTGAGCTTCGATTCTGGATTTTTCTTCGTCAATCTCTTCCAAATAATATAAAATTGAGATCTGGAAGTTTTCATAATTCTCCGAGCTCATATGCTATTTTTTCGGATTTATCTTCTGGAATTTTAGCTTAATGCATCCGAACTTTTCCATTTTTCAAATGAGCTCCAATTCTGGATTTTTCTTCACCAATATCTTCCAAATAATATAATATTGAGATCTGAAAGTTTTGGTAATTTTCCGAGCTCGTTTCCTATTTTTCCCGGATTTATCTTCTGGAATTTCAGCTTAGTGCACCCGAACTTTGCATTTTTCAGATGAGCTCCGATTTCGGATTTTTCTTTTCCAATCTCTTCCAAATAATATAAAACTCAGATCTGGAGATTTTCATAATTTTCGGAGCTAGTTTCCTATTTTTCTCAGATTTTCCAAAATTGCCCTTTAACCCCCGAAACCTCGATTTTACTCAAAACAGGTCCGATTTCTAAATTTTCTTTTTCCATTGCCTTTGTTACATACTTAATTGAAGTTGGTCCAAAAACGCCCAATTTTTACGATCAAATTCCCCTCCGATTTGATTTTTCTTTTTTTCCAATATCGGGAATTTTCTCGTTTTCCCGTTTTTCCTCCAACCGGCTCTTTTCTCGGAATTACTTCAAATTGAGCCTTGGGCTATCTTTGTTTACTCACTCTTCATCAATTAGGGGCTTTAATTTTACCAATCGGACTGTTTCTTACTTTCTGTAGTTTTGCCCAATTTCGCAAAATTCACCAAAAACCCTAATTTTTGATTTTCCTTCCAAATTGACTCTTCCTTTGGTTCTGCTTCCAATTAGCCTTTCCAATACCTATAGTCATTGATTATATTCCATTTGGAACCTCCAATTTCGACCAACATGATCGTTTAAGCACTTTCCCCCAAATTTACTGAATTAGGGTTTCTTTTTCACTGAATCTTCATAACCCATCTTCCGAACTCTATATCTCTTGTTGTAGACCTCGGATTATCAAAATTCTTTCACCATTGGTCAATTAAACTTTGAATCTTGATTTTGAATGAGGGTTGACTATTTCAGTGGTTGACGTTTTGAGGTTGACTTTTTTGGGGTTGACCTTTTTGGATTGACTTTTCGTGCTTGACCTCCTAAACAAACCTGCAGGATGAGGAAAGACTTTCTGCATTCTAAAACATCATCAGGAAGAAATTACCTGATTTAGGGGTCCGGACAAAATTAGATGTCTACACACTAAACCTAGTTATATATATGCCTTATATGTTTTTGTCGCCTCCCTAAGCAATAAAAAAATCTTGGTAGCCGCAGCCTCTCACTCTCTCTGTGAGTTTGGACGCATAGACAAAAGAGGAAGAGAAAATCGTTTTCTTCTTGCTTGCTTTGAATCGGCTGACCAGTGTAAGAGAGGGAAGGTTTCCCACAACCTAGACTACTATTATCGTCTTGGCAAAGCATAATCTCAACCTTGTGAAAGTTTTCAAGTCACCTGTGTGGATTACTGTTAGAGATCAGACAATTGGACGGCTTTGGTTTGCGACAATCAGGCTTTGTGTGCAAGAACAAGAACATCAAGAATCTGTCTTGAGGTTTAGGCAATCTTCATTACAGAGGTATGAGATTTTGATTGTTATCTGTTCTTGACAGGATGATCGTTTTGAATTCATAAGCAGATCCATGGAGGGATTCAGTTTCTCTTTGTTTATGTTTTATTCTGCTGCGTTGTATATTTAACTTGTTGATTAAGTTATACATTATATCTGTTTGAGCATGAGCCGAATCCCAACATAAACAACATGCATAATTATCATGGTATGGCAAACATTTCATTATGACATGGCATACATGATATGGAAAACTTTATTACAACATGGCAAAAAAGTAATGACATATTATACATGACATGGCAAATAACTCATAATATGGCATATATGATGTGGCAAATAGCTCATGACATGGCAAAAGAATTTATGACATAGCATACATGGCATGACAAAGATTTCATGGCATGACATACATAGCATGGTAAGTAACTCATGACATGGCATACATGACATGTCATATGATTCATGACATGGCAAATATTTCATGACGTGGCCTACATAACATGGCATATATGACATAAGCATCAATCATAAAAATGACATCATCATAGAATATTCACAATCACACCATGATCAAAATGGCAACATGAATATTAGATCATAAAATGATATTATCATGGAATATTCATAAAGATAGAATTTGCATGATTAAGATGGAAAATGTAGATATCATGAAATATGCATGATCATGAAATATGCACACATCATTATTTTGAAATTCATTTTCATGGATTTTCTTCTTGGGAAATTATATAAATGGCACATGTTGGGATATTTTACCGAACTCCCCGGCAAACCCGGCAAAGCTTTGGAAAAATATCTTTTCGCATGATACGTATATAATTCCGAGTAAAACGAAAACCATACTTTTGATTCCATAAACGCGTGCGTTGAATAATTTCCTAACCTCCCCAGCAAAGATTAAGAACTAATTCTCGTCAAATATCTAGGAAACCGATAAATATGTTTTTACGCTAAATTAAGTAAAAACATTTTAAAATATGCAAAGCATGAAAACATAATGTGTTTCTCTCTTGAAGAGAGGAAATCCGAACACCTAAAAAGGTGTCCGACTACTTTTGAAAGAAACCTAAGTTTGATATTTTAAAATGAAAGATTTTGGGCAAGAATTTTGGCTCTGATTAGGGGGGCATTCGAATGCCCTTGTTTGACTTCCGAGTATCTTTAAACAAGCTTTGAATGCAATATTTTGGAAACCAAAAATGAGAAGAAAAAAATAGATGCAATTTTTGAGATAGAATCCTCATGGCCGAATGGCCCCGTGTCAAAATTCCTAGTTTTTGACTCACTTTTTGAAGCTCGGATTAGCTATCCATAACCCGATTTTTGCAAAACCAATTTTTTACCTTTGAACTAACATGAAAAACATCCCAATACAGTAACTTATGGATTTCGGCCAGCTCCTCCCCTTTGGTAAAAAAATGAGACTTTTACTAGCTTTAAAACTCGTTTTGACTCCTAAAAACCGATTTTACAAAGCTATTTTTTAGACTTTTGTAAAAAATTCAAAAAAATCTAAAAAAAATCAGTTTAGACTCAGCAAATGATGAACTAAAAAAGGTAGAAGCAGTTTTTTTATTTTGACCAAAAATGCATAGTGAAAATATTGCCCAAAATCAGCATATCCAACTTGCAAAACATTGTTTTTTTCCAACTAGTTTGAAAAATAGATTTTTGGCTATGGACCATTAATTAATCCTAACCAAAATCAAGTTGGAAATGAGTTGAAAACATGTTTTTACAGCAAGAAAAAATGATAGGCTCAAGGCTAGCTTATTGGAAATGAATCCCACTTAGCCACTCTTGGTGAAAAACTAAGGTCATCAAGCACTAACATCATTTCCCAACAAGCAATATGCAAAATGCAACATAAAAATCAGCAAGATATATATATATATATATACATATATATATATATATATATATCAAAATGACAATATACAAACAAGGAAATATAAGCAAACATGAAAACAAGGTTGGCTCAAAGTTTGGCCTCTTGGATGCTAGATCCGACTCAAACTATCACTTGGTAGAACCAAGATCATCAAGCTCAAAAACCTTCTTATTTTATTTTTTTTAAGAAATCAAACGAAGAAAATCTATCCTACCACAATAGAACAACCCACATCACAATGGCAAACAAGAAAATTGAGCAAAATACAAACACAATAACAACTACCATGTTTCGGCCAAGAGGAAGAAATAGGAGAGAAATGTTGTTTTCTTTGCTTTATTTTGAAAAAGAAGAAGAAGAGGAGAAAAAAAACTTTGAGAAATCCATTTTTGAAACCTTCGTTTTTTTTAAAAGATCAAATGAAAAATAACATAGAAATGAAGAGAAGTAAAGCATGAAAATAAACAAAAAAAATAAAGAACAAGTAGAGAAGAAAGCTACCTAGCAAAAGCTTCTAAAAAATCTCTTCTGCTTCCTTCTTTTTCTCTCTTCCTTTCCTTTTCTCTTTAGAGGATTTTAGCTACTATCCTTAGCTCTCCAATGTAATGAAAAAGTGTATGAAAAAAATGAAGAGAACCCTCTAATAGCCTTGGTCGAATGGCCTTAGTGTTGGTGTGTATGCTCATTTTTTTCTTTCTCTTAGTCATGCTTTCTTCATGCACACATGGTCCCCCTTCCATAAGGCCACCTCTCCTAATATTAAGGATCTAATATCATCCCTATTTGGTCATAATGCCATGTTAAGTATTCTTGTCCCCTTTCTCTACAACATTTTTTAGTCACTTGTCTTGATCATGTAGCTTAGCCAAAAATATCTTCCTATTGTCATCTTTTTTATCCACTTGGCCTCATCCTATGTCTTTCACATGGCCTTCACATGGCCTTCACCAATGACCTTCCATCCTTACAATTAAAATGCCTCTCATTGGCCAAAAAATACCACATATACATTAAGTGGTGACTCATGTCTTTTCTTTAAAAATATCTACTTTATTCTTCAGCTTGACCATTGGACCAAACTTTTCAGCTTCCTCTCCCTTTTGGCCGAAAATGGCTAGGAATATTCCTGGTCTCTCCTATTTTCTATTTTGCCAATTGGTCATTTTTCGATTTTTTCGCTAAAATTATATTTTGGCCCCCAAACTTGATCTATTTATTTTTGGGCCCCAACTTGAGATTTTTCTTGCCCAAATCATCATATCCAATATTAAACTCAGTTCTAGAAGTTTTCATAATTTTTCGAACACATTTTCCATTTTTTTTTTCTGATTTTCCTCTAAAATTACGATTTTAGTCCCCGAATTTAGCCTATTTACATTTTGGCCCCAATTTCGGGTTTTTTCCTACTCATTTCCTTACTTCCATCCTAAAACTTAACTTTGAAAAGTTTCACAATTTTCTGAGCTCGGATTCTATTTTCTCGAATTTTCTAAAATTGCAGTTTAGTCCCGGAAACCTCAGTTTTACTCGAAATAGACCAATTTTTCGGATTTCATTTTTCTATCCCTGTTGTCACATATTGAATTGGAGTTGTACCAATTTTTCCCAATTTTTAAATCTGAATTCTTTTCCAATTTGATTTTCCCTTTTTCCCCCAAATTGACAATTTCCTCTTTATTTGATTTTTGGCTTCTTTTTTTTGTATTGGCTTTTTTCTTTGAATCCACTTCAAATTGGACCCTTAAGTATCTTTATTTACTGATTGTTCTTCAATTTGGAACTTCAATTTTACTCAATTTGACCATCTTCATAGTTTTTCTCAAATTTGTAATTTTTCATTTATTCACTTAATCTTTATTTTTTCAATTATTCTTCAAATTGATTTCTCATTCGATTCCACTTTAGATTGGACCTTTAGATACCTTTATTTATTGATCTTATTCCACTTTTAACCTTCAATTTGATCAGTTATATACTTTTTCCCAAATTTATAAAATTTCCACTTTTTCCCCAAGATGGCGATTTCCAATTTTTCACTTTTGTCCAGTTTTTCTTCAAATCTTTGTGAAATTGGACCTTGAGGTACTTTTATTTATTGATTATCCTTCAAATTGAGGTTTCAATTTCATCCAATTTGATAATTTATGTACTTTTCTCCAAATTTAGAAATTCAATGCTTTTCTTCTACATTAAAATTTACAATTTGTCTTTCCACCTTCAAATTTTCCTTTTATCTTCAATTGTGGATCTCTAATTATCAAGATTACTTCACCATTATTCAATTCTCCTTCCGCACCTTGATTTTTCTTAGAGTTCACTTTTCAGAGTTGATTTTTTCTGTGTTGACCTTCAAATAAAAGTATTAGAGACCCAATTGTGGAATTAGGGAAGATTCTCTGCATTTCGGGAAGTTGAAGGAAGAACTTACCTTATTTAAAAGGTACTGACAAAATTAGGTGTCTACATAATGTTGATACTATACATAGGTCCGACCTGAACCTGCCCCGGCCTAGCCTATGGACACCTCTACTTAGTTGTTGGAGAAATCACATTATCATTTTTTTTGTAGGGAAATATTGTTCTTGATTTAGAAATTATCATAAGGGTTCTCGGATAAAGGGATTCTTTTTTAATTTTCGCATAGACGCTAAAAAATTTAAGAGAATGTCTTGAAATTAAAGATTCTTATTTTATTTCCGGAAAATATTTTTTTTTTTTTGAAAAATTAATGAAATAAATTTGTCTTTTTGCTTATTTACTATATTCTAAATTATTTGCATGATGGGTTTAATGAAATAAAGTTGGGCTCACGACTGTTTCTTTTGGTTCAACTTGAGCTTTAACTTTACTTTTGTTATACCCATAAAGCAATTTGGACATCAACAACTTTGTTAATGGATGGAGTGGCAGATGGGTTAGAAACGATGAGCAGTTCTGGTTTGTTTTGCTTTTCTGATGTTCTTATGGCATCTCTTCTTTGTATTCATCAGATTAGAAATAGAAATGGAGCGAGAAGGAGCGAAAATTATTTTATTCATCTTTGTCACATTTTTACATAGATGTTAAAAACTCTTGTTTTCATGAATGTCGGTTACATCCAAAACCTCTTCACGCCGTTCTATCCCATTTTTTTATTAATTATTTTTTATTTAATATTATAAAAATATATTATAATTTATTCATAAACATAATTTTAATATATATAATTTTTTAGTATATATAAGATATATACATTATTAAGATATATATATTAAAAATATATAAAATATATAAAAAATATTTTAAGAGAAAATAATAATTTTAGAAAACGGAACGAGGTAGAGCAAAACAAACATTTATCAAAATTATCTCACTTCATCCCACACCCACTTTTTTTTATAAATTTTTTTTCATTTGATCGTTACAAAATCTATTGAAGGAATCGAATTTTGTCATCCTAATTTGGATAGGATCGTAGACTCGACACCTTCTTTATCATGATGAGCTTGAATATATCTCCGAAGGTACAATTGAGTTCTTTCTCTTGAAGATATCATTGCACAATTGACATCTAGTTTACCTTGTCCTGCCAATCATTATAATTTATTTTACTTCATTTTATTCATTACGATCTCTATTTTATGATTTTGATTTTTTTTTTGTTATTGGTATTCATTGCAATTGGACTGTGAATGATTAATAACGGTTAAACTCATGAGTCACGATCGTGAATTTATATTAATATAATGAGAGTGACTGAATTGATGTCACGAGTCAACTAAGTACCAATTCAATTAATGAAATTATTTAAAAACTTATTTAAAGTAATAATATTAGAGATAATTACGTACTTTTTTATTTTTTTAAAAAAAAAAACTACTCACATATATCTAAAAGTTTACTCACTTCTCTTTTATAGACTACTATATTTATCATAAATTACTCAACTTTTTCTGTCTTCAAAAACTTTTTTTTTCTTTTGTTTAATATTTTTTTCACTCACATAGTGAGTGTACATGTTTTTAGTTATAATTTGTACATAATTTTTTTACTTTTATAAATAAAATATTAGTCTCATAAATTATTTTAAAAATTATTAATTTTTTTATTATTATAATTTATTATGTTTTACTATAAATTATGCAAAATTAAAAAAAAATTTACGATCACGATGATCGCAATAGCATCCGTACATCCGTAATTGCAATAAATATCACGCAACCAATAACTTTTTCTCGACCGTAACTTAAATTCCTGATTAAGCTATTATCTTAATAACTTTCTTAATTTTTAAAATGTTCTTTGTTAATACAGTTGATATATGGATAACATTTATTTTTTTGTTTTTGGAAAGGCAGATTAGATTAATGATTGATAAAGAAGAGGTAAAAAGTTCTACGGAACTGGAAAAATAAAGCATAGAAGCAGGAAAAGAAAACGAAAAACGTCTATTTGGGCCTTGGTCTCAAGCCCAACTTGCATGCCACAGGTTCCTGGATTGTCCATCTCTTTCCAACTGTGTTATAAATTTGTTAAGATTTACAGTAAAGTTAAGGTAATTGGTATTCGATTTTTTTTTTTGGGTACAATAATTGGTATTCGAAATTAAAAATTATTAATTTACAATAATATAAATAAATAATACAAAGATAGATTTTTTTTGGCGCAGTACAAAAAGATAAATATTATATTTTATCTTATGTTGAATTAGTCCCAAATCACAATTTGAACTACCAGTCCCAAGAGACAACACTAGAATTAATTTATACAGCATTAACGAGGCTTTACAAATATGTTTTCGATCGTAAAAAATAATTATTGTAAAAGCTGAGTTAGGTCGAGTTTGGGCCATGTCAGAGTGTAATATAACATTACATCAAGATTAAAAAAATCGGACCGAAGGTCAAATCGATTAGGTCTATGATTTTTGATTCACTTAAACAAGGATTTAAATGTTTAAAAATTGATTTTAATATTAAATAAATATTAAATATAGTAAATAATTAATAAAAATATGTATTTAACTTAATGATATGATCTTTAATATATAACTAAAAGGTTAAGGGTGTACTTAGATGAGAAATTTTAAAATTTAGAAGAATTTTGAAATGCTAACATTTTAAAATGCATCAATTCAAAATAGTAGCATTTATAATTGTATTGTTTGGATAAATATTTTTTAGAAAGAAATTTTGAATATTGGAATTTGATGAGGTAAAAAAATAAATATAATATAGAAAGAATAGTATTAGAGATAAAATAAAAAATATATTGAGAAAAATATGCAATATGGATGTCATTAGATTTGCAAAAATGTATAGATATTACTAATAACATGAAAAATAAAAAATAAAAGTTGAAATGAATTTTCGTAGTTGGAATTGAAAAAAATAAAAGTTGCGTAAAAAAAAAAACATAATAAATGTTAGGCTTATATATAAAATTGCCCCTGTACTATACATCTTTTCCCATTTTGGTACCTAAAGAATTTTTGACCCAATCTGGTACCTATAGTATAATTCCTTACACCGATTAGGTGCTCGATTTGGACCCGATTGGGACAAAAAATTATACTATAGGTACTGTCAAAGGGTTAATTTTCTCCCCAAAATTTCGACCCAATGATGGCACTAAGTCGCGCACTTAGTCAGCCCAACACAAGTACAACGGAAACAAGAACAACGATCAAGCAAAGGCAACAAGTGTTTACGGGACCACTTGCCCACTCGGACTTAGTCGTGGCACGTCAGTCTCCCACTCGGACTTAACTTCCTCAAGCCAACATGTCTGCCGCACTTCATGGGCCACTTGCTCGCGTGCAAGGCACCCGAATTCCCACTTGGACTCGGACTTAGTCTTTCCCACGATTTTGCACCCAAGCCCGCATCTTCATTGTGCACCGAACCAATTACCTCATCGCAACTTGGCCCGATCGAACCTGCCTGCGTCGACTCGCAGCAAGGCCCGATGGTTGGCCTGCTTGTGTCAAGCCACAGCAAGGCCTGATGCTTGCGCATCCTTAGGGTCTGACAAACCCTCCCCCACCAGATGATTCCGATGCCCTCATCGGAAGAGTTTCTAAGTAAAATCTGATCTCATCTTCAAATTGCCAAAGGTCTATCTCCCTTTCCCAAGTCGCCTCTTCCATGTTCTAGCCTTCCCAATGCACCAAGTAAAAATCCCGACGATTTTTCCTACTTGCGCCTTCCCTCCGATGGTCCAAAATTCGAACCAACTTTTTCTCAAAGTGTTTCCGAACACTTGGAGGTGCCCGTCTGATCAACTGTCGTTCATTCACAGCATCTTCATGATAAGGCTTTAGGAAACTAACATGGAAAGTTGGGTGAACTTTCATCCGTTCCGGCAACTTTAACCGATAAGCAACATTACCCACTCTCTTGATCACCTCGAATGGACCATCATACCTTTGCACAAGGCCTTTATGATAGCGTCTGTCAGTGACCTTCTTCCACATTTGAGGCGTCAGTTTCAGTAGAACCTTGTCCCCGACCTGAAACTCCAGCGACCGCCGATGCATATCCGCATACTTCTTCATCTGCCTTTGAGCTTTTTCTAAGCTCTCTCTTGCCTGGTCCATCAGTTCTTGCCTTTCTCTAGCAAACCGATAGGCAGCCGGGCACTCTCCCTGAGACTTAGACTTGGCTACTTCCGACGGTGTCAACGGCTGCTGTCCCATAACCAACTCCGCTGGACTCAAACCCGTCGCAGATGACTTATGCAAATTATAACAAAACTGGGCTGCATCAAGTAAACTCACCCAATTCTTTTGGTTCGCTGTAACATAATGCCTCAAGTATTCTTCCAGCAAAGCATTGATCCGCTCCGTCTGGCCATCAGTTTGCGGATGGTTTGCTGTAGAAAACTTCAACTCTGAACCCAACAATTTAAACAAGTAAGTCCAGAACTTGCTCGTAAACCGAGCATCCCGATCGCTAACAATATCCTTAGGCAACCCGAACAACTTCACCATATTTTTCAGAAAAAAGTTCCGTCGCTGCACTGGCGGTGCATGATTGTGGTGCGGCCATAAAGACAGCATACTTTGAAAAGCGATCGACCACTACCAAAATCGAACCCATGCCTCCTACCTCGGGTATTCCGGTTATGAAATCCATCGAAACAGACTCCCACCGCCTCTCCGGAATCGGAAGTGGTTGAAAAAGACCAGCTTGCTTCTTCCTTTCAGTCTTGTCCACTTGACAAGTCAAACATGTCCGAACGTATAACTCAATGTCTTCTTCCATCTTGGGCCAGAAGTAAGTTCGCGACAATAAGGCTACCATCCGCTCAACTCCCGGATGTCCGGCCCACTGAGGGTCATGCGTCTCTCGCAACAATTCCCTCCTTAATGCCCCTCCCGCAGGAACATAGAGTCTGTTGCCCTGTGCATACAACAGGTCATCTTCTAGCGAGTATCTGCGGACCAGCCCATCTCTGACTTTTTGTCTAAGCTGCCCATAACTCAAGTCCGCATCGGCCTGTTGCCTTATCCGATCCACGAAATCCGACTGCATAGTTGTTAAGGCGGCAACAAAGGTTTTCACCTCCTTCCTACTCAAAGCATCCGCGAATTGGTTCTGACTCCCCGGTCTATGAACCCAAGTAAAATCGAACTCAGCCAGAAATTCTTGCCAACGTGCTTGCTTGGGCGTCAACTTCTTCTGAGTTTTAAAGTAAGTGTTGGCAACATTATCGGTCACGACCACAAACTTAGTCCCCAGCAAGTAGTGTTTCCAGATTTCCAAACAATGCACCACTGCCGTTATTTCCTTCTCGTGAGCTGAGTATCGCTGCTCGGCTTCTTTCAGTTTTCTGCTTTCATAAGCGATGGGGTGTACCTCCTGGACCAGCACCCCACCAATGGCTCGGTTTGAAGCATCAGTGTGCACCTCAAAGGGTAGCTCGAAATCGGGCAGTCTCAACACTGGTTCCGATGTCACTGCATGCTTAATCTTTTCAAATGCCTCTCGACAAGCATCCGACCATTCCCAACACTTGTCTTTCTTTAACAAATCCGTAAGAGGCCCAGCCATCTTCGAGTAGTCCTTGATAAACCGTCGATAATAGTTGGCCAAACCAAGGAAAGATCTCAACTCAGTGACCTTGGTTGGTGCTGACCAATCTAAAATGGCTTGCACTTTCCTCTCATCCATCCGAATCTGACCCTGACTGACTTTATGCCCCAAAAACATGATCTCTTGTTGGCAAAACTCGCACTTTTCCTTCTTCACGGACAAGGAGTTCTTTCTCAATATCGAGAAAACCAACCGTAAATGCTCAACATGTTCCCCAAGAGTCCGGCTGTACACCACGATATCGTCCAAGTAGACAACGACGAAATCGTCGAGGAACTCATAAAGCACATCATTCATCAAGTTGCAAAAAGTAGCAGGAGCGTTAGTTAAACCGAAAGGCATCACAAGAAATTCATAAGAGCCATACCTAGTCACACAAGCTGTTTTTGACTCGTCGCCCTCAGCAATTCGGACTTGCCAATACCCCGATCGCAAGTCTAACTTAGTGAAGTAAGCTGCCTTGGACAGTCTATCAAACAAATCAGCAACATTCGGGACTGGGTACTTGTTCTTAACCGTGACCTTGTTCAAGGCCCGATAGTCCACACACATCCGCATCGAACCATCCTGTTTCCTCTGAAACAAAACCGGGGCTCCGTAAGGTGCCTTAGATGGTTGGATGTAACCAGCATCGAGCAAATCATCTAGCTGTTTCCGCAACTCAGCTAGTTCTGCAGGGGCCATCCGATAGGGGGCTCGTGCTGGGGGTCGAGTTCCTGGCTCCAAGTCGATCCGATGGTCGATGGCACGCCTAGGCGGCAGTACCTTCGGCAACTCTGCGGGCATCACGTCCCTAAACTCATCCAGTACCTCCGCGACTAAATCCGGGACTTCCACCACTTGGTCCGGTTTAATCTTGACCAATGCAGCAATCATGGTGGTTTCACCTCTTTTGATTCCCGACTTAACTTGAGAAGCACTCTGCATCAGTGGATTCCCGGTTACCTGCCCCTCAACAGGTATAAAACTCGGACTCTTCTCGCTCGCAATCATGATGCCCCCAAGATGAGGCATAGCCATAGCCTTGGCTTGGACAAAGAACTCGATTCCAAGGATCATATCGAAATCATCTAAGGGCAACGCCATAAATCGGCACTCTTCCTGCCAACTTCCCACCCGCAAAGTGGAAACAGCCGTCCCCTGAATTCCCTGAGCCTTCAAATTCACTGCCTTAACCTGACTTGCGCTTTTGGTAACTTTTAAACCCAACTCGTCAACCATCCTCAACGAAACAAAATTATTTGTGGCACCCGTGTCCAGCATAGCCCGCACAGCCTTGCCATTCACCCTGGCTGTCACATACATCAGTCCCTTCATCGGAATCTGTTGTTCCGTGGTCAAAGCGTTGAGTAACTGAATCGGATTCACTCTCGGTGTGCACTCGCTGCTGCCACCTTCCTCAGCCGATTCATTAGCAACAAGGGCCGACAATCTGTCTCTCTTGGGACAATCTCGAAACCTGTGAGGACCTGAACACAAAAAGCAACCCGATTTACCTTTGTTTTGGGGCGGATCCGAGCCCTTCTGCTTAGGCAATTCTCCCTCTTTCTGTTTATCTTTCCTCCAATCTTTCCCGGACTTTCCCTTCTTTCCCTCGTTTCCCTTCTTCTTTTTCGACGATGAAGAAGAAGGATTAAGTTTAAAGTCTACCAAACTGTCCGCGACTGCGATAGCCTGAGGCAAGTCCTTCACGTTTTGCCTCCTCAATTCAGCCTGTGGCCAAGGCTGAAGACCCGAAAAGAAGTTGAACAACTTGTCGTCCTCCGACATGTTCTTCACGTCCAACATCAAAGAGCTGAACTCTTTAACATAATCTCGCACCGACCCATGTGCTTAAGCCGTTTCAAGGCTTCCCTTGCAACCCACGCGGCATTCAAGGGCAGGAACTGGTCTCGGAGTTCCTTTTTCAGTACATCGAAAGTCTCAATCCGTGGTCTGCCAGCGCAAGCATCGTCATTGAGCCTGCCTCTCCACCACAACTTAGCATCACCGGTGAGGTACATGCTCGTGATGGTGACTTGTTCCCTCTCCACAACCCGAGCAGCCTGAAAGTACTGCTCCATGTCCCACAAGAAATTCTCGAGTGCCTTAGCATTCCGACTACCATCAAACGCCTTCGGCTCCGGGACTCGGAGTTTTGTTTTCTCACCACCATACTGCCTTGGCCCACAGCAGCTCTCTTCAGCAAGATGATGTCTTGCTCAAGAGCACAGAACCGTTCCTCCGCTCGGTCTGCAACTCTAAGTAATTGATTGAGAATGTCGTTATACCGGGCAACAGCATCCGACTGATTATCCAGAACAAGCTGTGACAACTCTTTCATCCTTTCGGCATGCAACTCGCCTTGTTCTGCTAGTGATCCGGCATCAAGGGCTGGCGCTCCAACCAAGCCCTCAAGCACACTCACGCGCTCGTTTAACTCTCTAGCCGCCATTGATCTTAATCTTTTCCGACAACGAAGCTCTGATACCAACTTGTCAAAGGGTTAATTTTCTCCCCAAAATTTCGACCCAATGATGGCACTAAGTCGCGCACTTAGTCAGCCCAACACAAGTACAACGGAAACAAGAACAACGATCAAGCAAAGGCAACAAGTGTTTACGGGAATCTCCCAACCGTTTTATTGCTCTTCAATAATTCGGAATACAAGTTTGCTGCAGGGATCACACAAGTCAGATCTCAAGTCTGTTGTGTCCTCTGCCTTACTCAACGAGTATTTATAGCTACAAAACTTGGCCAACACCCCTGACCATTAGGACATGTTTTTAAGGAAACAGTTACAATCTGACTTAGACTCGAACTGACCACGATCTTGAATTGAGCCTTAAGTCTCGGCCTCAACTCCACAACTTAAGCACCACGCCGCGCACGTGGGCCTTGGGCATGCTTGGCCACGCCCCCAGTCAGTCTCCCACTCGGACTTAACTTCTTCAAGCCAACATGTCTGCCGCACTTCACGGACCACTTGCCCGCGTGCAAGGCACCCGAATTCCTACTTGGACTCGGACTTAGTCTTTCCCACGATTTTGCACCCAAGCCCGCATCTTGGTTGTGCACCGAACCAATTACCTCATCGCAACTTGGCCCGATCGAACCTGCCTGCGTCGACCCGCAGCAAGGCCCGATGGTTGGCTTGCTTGTGTCAAGCCATAACAAGGCCTGATGCTTGCGCATCCTTAGGGTCTGACAGGTACCCAATTGGGTCAAAAATTCTTTAGGTACTAAAATGAAAAAAGAGGTATAGTATAGGGAGCAAATTATATATAAGCCCAAATGTTAATATCTTAGTAAAAAACTAAACAATTTCACAAATTCCACCTAGATTTTGAAAAAGGAATTTGAGTTTCTAAAAATCCTCTTTCAAATTTTAAAAATTTTGACAATTTTCATTTTTATTTTGCCAAACAAGATAATTTTATTTTAGAATTTTGAAAGTCTATCTACAAATGAATTTTCTCTTTGAAATTCCTCATCCAAACGAACCCTAAAAGTTCAAATCTCATCAATTATTAAAAAAAAAAATTAAAAAAATATCAAACCGATTTTTATCGGTTAAGCCGATTTTCTACCGGTTCGATTATCACCCAATTTTATATATTGTATCGGATCGGACAAGCTGCCAGTTTCCAGTTCAAAAGGGGTGAGCAATCGATCCGTTTGGTTTACATAAATCGAGAACCGATTAAACTGACATAGCTAGTAGAACCGACCGAACCGACCGACATTAATGGTTAAAATCGAATCGACCGAACCAAACTTATTCAGTTCCGTTCTTTCGGTTCTGTCGATTCTTTCGGCTCTACTAGCTATGCAGTCACTAAACACAATATTTGTAGACACAATAAGCAAAACACAATATGTAGTCACTAAACAACCTAGGAACAAAAACAAAATGAAACTAAACAAAATCTATCTGCAATATGCAGTCACAATCTGTCTGCAATATGAACAAGAACAAGAACACAATATGCAGTCACAATATGCAGTCACTAAACAACCTAGGAACAAGAACAAAATGAAACTAAACAAAATCTGTCTGCAATATGCAGTCACAATCTGTCTGCAATATGAACAAGAAGACAATATGCAGTCACTAAACAACCTAGGAACAAGAATAAAATGAAACTAAACAAAATCTGTCTGCATACCTTGAGAGAGAAAGGAGGCGGCTGGAGGCTGTAGAGAGAGCTAGGGGTTGCTGGGCTGGTCCGGCTGGAGTCGGGACTCGAGAGGTTGTCACTTGTCAGGCTGAATCGAGACTCGAGAGAGTGAAACTGAGACTCGAGAGGCTGAATCGGGACTTGGGAGGTTGTCAAGCTGAATCGGTAAAGCCGTAAAGGGTTGGGTTTAGCCTGAATGGCTGAATCGATTTAGTCGTTTAGGGTTGGGTTTATTGTTTAGGGTTCTGTGAATTTGATTTTTGCTAAAGAAGAAGAGTTGTTTAGGGTCGACACTCGAGAAAGAGAATGTGAGAAAAGAGAAAATGCTGAATCGATTTAGGCTTTAGCCGTTTAGGGTTAATGGGTATTTTGGGTTTGGGTTATTGGGTATGTTGGGTAATTGGGTTAGGATTTGGGTTGGGTTTTTGGGTTTGGGATTTGAGTTGGAGTATGTTGGGTAATTGGGCTAGGATTTGGGTTGGGTTTTGGGTTTAATATAAATATTATAAATAATTTTATTTATTTAATTTAATTAAACCGTTGGTTTAATCGGTCGGTTCGGTTTGGAAAAATTAAACCGCAAATGACCGATTAAACACGTTGTAACCGAACAAGACTAACCGATTGAGCCTTGAACTGATAAAATCGAACCGACCAAACCGAATAGCGTCGGTTTAGTCGGTTAACCGACTTTTTTGCTCACCCCTTCAATTGGCTGGTCCGGTCCAATTTTTTAATCCATACATTACATATATTTGTTCAAGTCCGATCCGACTTGAAATATGAACCTCAAATTCTATCCAAACTCGTCCATATTTGTAAATGGATAGTCCAAATCTATTTAGGCCCGTCCATATTTTAAAAACATAAACAAATATTGTAGACACCTAATTTTGTCCGGACCACTAAACAGGTATGTTTTCCTCCCATATTGATGTTTCCGAGTATAAAAAGACTGTTTTCATCCTGCAGGTGGTACTCCGAGACTTAGTTTAAGAGGGCGAGCACAAAAAGTCAAACTTAAAAAAAGTCAACCCCGAAAAAGTCAAACCCGAAAAAGTCAACCCTAGAAAGTCAACTACTGAAAAAGTCAACCCACTTTCAAAATCAAGATTTTAAGTTCAATTGAAAAATGGAGAAAGAATTTTGATAATCCGAGGTCTACATTGAAAGATATGGACTTCGGAAGTTGGGATTTGGAGATTCAGTAGAAAAGAAACCCTAATCCGAGAAATTTGGGGAAAATTTCTTAAACGATCAAACTGGTCGAAATTGAAGGCTCCAAATGAAAGATAAGCACTGACTACGGGTAATGGAGAAGTCACTTGCAAGAAAAACCGAGAGAAAAGTCAATCCGGGAGAAAACCGAGAATTAGGGTTTTAGTGGATTTCGGTGAAATCAGGAAGAATCACAGAAATGGCCCGACTTGGTAAGACCAAAGCCCCCAATGGATGAGGAATGATTAAAAAGGATGGCCCAAGGCTCAGATTGAAGAAAATCTGAAAATTGGACTTGTTTTGAGCAAAACTGGGTTTCGGAGGTTAAAGGGCAAAATTGGAAAAATTTGGGAAAAATAGCAAATGGACTCCGAAAATTATGGAAAATTTTTCAATCTCATTCTTAAATCATTTGAAGGAGATTGGCGAAAGAAAATCTTGATTCCGAGTTCGGTTGCAAAATGGCCAAATCCCGGGCTTCTTATGCAGTAATTCAAAAAGGAAAATCCCGGAAAAATAGCAAATGGACTCCAAAAATTCTGAAATTTGGCAAATCTCAATTTTAAATTATGTGGAAGAGATTGGCGAAAGAAAGTCTTGATTCCGAGTTCGTTTGCAAAATGGCTAAATCCCGAGCCTCCTATGCAGTAATTCAAGCCGATAAATCCCGAAAAAATACCAAATGAGCTCCAAAAATTATGAAAACTTCCAGATCACACTTTTTAATTATTTTGAAGAGATTGGTGAAGAAAAATCTTGATTTGGAGCTCGTTTAAAAAATGGTAAAAAGTAGGGGCATAAAAGGACGTTTTGGGAAGAAAAAATCCAAATAAATAGCAAACGGACTCGGATAATTTTGAAAACTTCCAGAACTCAATATTTTATTATTTTGGAAGTATTAAAAAAAGAAAAATTGAATTTGGAGCCCGTTTGATATTTATTTTGCATCCGGGGGGCAAAATGGTCGTTTCACCCAAGCAACCGAAAAGGGCTTCTTTGGGCCTTTCAAAAATCAGAGCTGGGCTGGAAAAGAGAAGTTCTGGCCTGCCCAAGCCCAAAGGAAGGAGGAAGCTTAGGATTTTTTCAATCAAGTGATTAAAAATCAAGAGTTAAGTTAGAGATTTTCATTTTTGAGCCTAAGTCCCAATCCCACATCCCTTTGTAATGTCAAGCCAAGGAGGTGCTCACCTTATAAATAAGGAGTCTTGGCCTTTGGTTGAGATCACCCACTACCCCTTGTGAGATAGTCTATACACTTGTATTAGGATTATCCGGGTGGTGAGTCATAGTGTTTTTGTTGAGAGGGTTTGTAACTTAATCCGTTCAAAAGCTACTCTGAGGGTTTGTAGCTTAATCCGTTCAAAAGCTACTCTGAGGGTTTATAGCTTAATCCGTTCAAAAGCTACTTGTGAGAGGGTTTGTGGCTTAATCCGTTCAAAAGCTACTCTGAGGGTTTATAGCTTAATCCGTTCAAAAGCTACTTGGTGAGTTTTCATTTTAAAATAATGTTTCTTGTTCTTCCTTCATTTCCTTTCTTAAGTATATTTTTCTTACATTTTGTTTTTACAATAAACTCACCATGGCCAAATGGCCTACATTATTTATTTTAAGTTGTTATTTTTGATTCATTTTACCATATTGTTTATGCTATTTTCTTTATTTTTGATGTTTTAAATATTATGTTATTTCATGTTCTTAAGTTATATTTAATTTGGTTGCTTTGTTTGTTTCCATTTATGTCTTAGATATAATGTTTTTACATTTTTAATTTTCTGTTTTCATGTTGTTTAAATTTGAGCATGTTTTAGAGTTAGCATATTAAGTGTTTGTGAAAATGCTTGTGTGATTCTTTGCATGATTCTTGTTTTATATCTTAGTAAGCATGTTTTAGATTTGGTATATTAGGTGTTTGTGAAAATGCTTGTGTGATTTTTGTGTTATGACTTAGTTTTTCATGCTAGCATACCAAGTGTTTGTGAAAATGCCATGCTTGTTGAAGCTTGGGGCCATTTGGCTACTCCATGTGTTTTGCATTGTGTGTTGTATTTTTGTCATGCTAGTTGTTAGGTTTTTGCATTTGCATGATATTTGGTTGGATTTTTGAATTAAGCATGCCTTGTGTTTGTGAAAATGCCATGCATGTCTTAGGTCTAGGTTACATTAAATGCCATGCAAGTTCATGTTAGGTCTAGGCCATATTATTTGTGTCATGCATTTTTCTTACATTTAGGTTTAGATCCATGCATTTCATGCATTATGTTTGCTGCATTGTTTCATGCATTTCATGTTCATGCCACTTGAATAATGACTTGAGCCAATTAATGGTTCAAAGTCATGCTCTCTTGAGCACATTTGTGGAAAATTAAGTTTGTCAAATTGATTATTCTAACTTTGTGATTTTTTTACTTAGCCAATTTTTATCTAACTTTCAAAAAGTCCTAGCTACTGTTTGTAAATCATTTTATGAGTTTCAAATATTTTTACTTTGGTTTTTAAATGATTTTATCAAAGGCAAAAATGTGTTGGCAAAGCAGTTTTTTCTCCTCCAAAAACTCGTACATCTCTGATTTTTCTGGGAATTCATCTTTGATCAGAAAATTAAGCCGATTTTTTATCGTGTAGTTTTACATGCTCTGAGTCTCCAGTACTTTTTTCAGAATTTTTGGAATTTTTAAAAATAGGGTAAAAAATCGTGGATTAAAACTGGACAGTGGAGTCAGAATTGAATTTAAAGAAAAACCATTTTTCTGTTTTGGTTAATTTACTTAGAGTGGGCTGATTAGGAGGGTTAGCTATTGACTTAGGATAATTTCTAAGCCTTTTTAAACTCTAAAAATGGTTTTTCATGTCCCGGGTTAAGGGTAGTCAAGTCCGGATTTTTTAAACTTAGGAAATTAGAGCCATTTAAAAAATTTTAGCCCAGTTTTTATTCAAGCTTCTCAAAATTGTTTTCAAACAATCACAAAGTATTTTGGTTTTAGAATATTTAATTTGACATATTTTCCTAAGGTAGCCGGATATCTTTTTAGATATTTCGGATTTCCTTAATTAAAGGAAAAAATACATTTCATGCATTGCATTTTTATATTCATGCATTTTATATAATATGTGATTCTTGCCATAATAATTTCTATGATATTGTTGTTATTTTGATTTATATTTTTTGATGTTACATGGTTTATTATATGGTTGTGAATATTTCATGATATCCTATGCTTTTATTTAGTTATTTTTATTTAGTATATACTATGTTCATGCATTATTATTTTCATGCATATTATATGATAGCATTATTTTATTCCATGTCATTTAAATTATATGCCATACCATTCATATTTGTCATGTCATTTAGGTTGCATTATATTATTTAGACTTTACTATGTCATTTTATTTATGTCATGCATATACATATTCATATCTTTTAAAATGTTTTCAAAAGGATAATGATTTTTCAATAAAAATAAAGATATTCCCGAGCTAAAATAATTCATGAGTTCTCTACCGGGTTTGCTGGAGGGAATATCATCAATTATCATTAATAAAGGAATATCTTTCTTTCAAAAAGAAGAATGATTCGGAAAGTTTTCCAAAACTAATAAAAATTTCTATATTTTGCCACGTTTGTTGGGGAATATAGGAAAATTTTGAATTTATAAATTCCGGATCATTTTCAATAAAAAAGGGAATTATTTTTCTTTAAATTGGGAATTAACTTGAAATACTAAATTTAAAACCAATTTTTACCGAGACTTGAGATAACACACGATTAATAAGGTACCGATTTATACGGGCGTTGTGGGGTGCTAATCCTTCCCCACACGCAACCGACTCCCGAACCCGCTTTTTTGATTTCTCTGGTTTAAAACGCAGACTTGAAATTGGTTTTTAAAATGTTTTAATTAATTTTTAAAATATTTTATAAAACCGGTTTTAATAGGTGGCCGATCACACCTAGCTAAAAAAGATTGGTGGCGACTCCATGTCTTTTTCAAGGTCATTTTCAAAACCTTCATTTTTCTAGAGGAATTAAGTCGACTTTTCCTCGATTTTATTTAATGTCACGCTTAACGAATAATAAAGTCTTGCGATGAGACATCGTTATTTTTTTTAGGTTGCGACAGCTTGGCGACTCCGCTGGGGACTATTAGAGAGTCAGGCCTAGAATTAGTCGTGCGTTATAAAAGTCTCGGTTTTGTTGGTTTAATTGGTATTTAATTTTAATTCCCACATTTTTTAATAAGGAGAATTTTGAAAATAATAAAATGTTTTTAAATATGTTCATACTCATGTGCATGCATTTTATTTTTGTTCTCTAGTTATTTAAGGTTGTATATTATAATTGCTTGTTGGTTAATGCGTTACACTATTCTTGAATGTTTTAATTGCTAGGGCATTTAGAATAAGGTTTGTAGAATAGGTAGTGAAAGGTTTGATATTCCTCCACACACACTACACGTGCATTTGCATAACATGAATCCTCTACCCGGGTTCCGTCCTTTTAAGTGGAAGTAAAGTAACTACGCCTTCGTGATTGATCCTCCGTATGGGCTAGTGAAACACTTCCGGAGTATAAAGTACCTAATGCCTTCGTGATAATCCTCCGCATGGGCATAGGAAAATATACTCTAACGAATTGAACCCGCTTTTATCGGGGTGCCTTACTAGCCTTCACCGGCGACAGCGAGGAACAATTCGGAGCCTTAGAACCGATTCACCCTCATATAGTGAACCTAGGCGAAGCCATGCCGGATTTCCGTTAGATATACCGAAAATAGGAACACATAGAGGGACAGTTCTAAACCTTTTGTTACCTATTTTACACTCCGAATAAGTGTGGTAGATCGGGCAACGATGTACGTACATCGCCCGTAATAATGTGATACTCCGCCTCGAAGGCATCGTGATGCCTAAATAAGCAGATATTGCTGGGGCAGATGTTCATTAGCTGTTTTTTTTTAAAAAAAAAAAAAATCTTTTTTCAAGCATTTTTGCATGTTGCACATTTCATGCATGTGTGAATGGAGCATGTACATTTTTGGTTGTATTATTGATCTCATTCTTTGCAATAAACAATTGGTAATTTCATTTGATGATTTCATAAAACCGGTAGTGTCACATGAACATTTGCATATTGTATCCATAGTAGGATCCACTATCCCGAATTTCTTTTGAAAATAATATGATTGGTTTTTCATAGAGAAAAAAACATGTTTCAAGAAAAAAAATCGTAAGTGTGGAGGCAAATCTTGCATAATGAGATTGTTGAATAATCAAGATTTAGGTCCCACCAATTTCGTGTAATCATTGATTTCTTTGTATATACCTTTGTGTTAATTCATTTATTTTTTGCATGTATCATTTTGACATCATAGCATGCATGGTCATTCATTTGTATATACTTATGTATCAATTTATTCTTTCTTTACATGCATCATGTTGGCATCAAGTTGCATTCATGCATTCATAGTCAGCATGATTTTTCTGTATATATCCATATATCAATTTATTCTTTCTTTACATGCATCATGTTGGCATCAGGTTGCATTCATGGCATACGTAGTCATCATGATATGCTCATGCATTAATTTGTCATATTGGCATCAAGTTGCACTCATGACATACACGGCCAGCATGACTTTCTTTGTATATACTCTGTGTCAGTCATTTATTCTTCACATGCATCATAATTGACATTGTGTGGCATTCATAGTGTATATGATCATTCATTGGAAAATACATTTGGAACATACATGGTCATTCATTGTATATATCCAAGCATTAATCTGCTTATTCTTTACATGCATCATGCTGGCATCAGGTTGCATTCATGGCATACACAGTCATCATGATATGCTCATACATTAATTTGTCATATTGGCATCAGGTTGCATTCGTGACATACATGGTCATCATGATTTTCTTTGTATATACTCTGTGTCAATCATTTATTCTTCACATGCATCATAATTGACAATGTGTGGCATTCATAGTGTATATGATCATTCATTGAGAAATGCATTTGGAACATACATGGTCATTCATTGCATATATCCATGCATTGGTTTTTCTTATTCTTTAAATGCATCATGTTGGCATCGTGTTGCATGTATAACATACATGGTCAACATGTTTCCACTGTATATGACCACACATAACTTTGTTTATCCTTCACATGCATCAAATTGCACTCATGACATTCATAGCTCATTCATCATGAAACACATTAATAAGATGAAATAGAAATTGGCTTAGCTTTGAAGAGTTTTCTTCGTCAGCTAAAAGCTATGACCCCAACAGCAAGTGCGAGTATCATATTGAGGCAATTGGGCATTCGACTAAAAATGCAGAAAACTGAAGGAAAGAATTGAGGGTCTTGTCCACAATGGAATTTGGATTCCAGAGCTTATCGAACATTGGAAATCTGTTTTACCATAGATTGATTTCCTCTTGAAGAATTTTGAGGATAAGATTTGTTATCTTTGAAAGCATGTCAATAGGAGCATTCTGATGCATATTTTTCTATACACTTTGATGATGAAAGCTCTTGTCTCATGATGACATCTACATGAAATAAATAAATTTTGAATTTAAATATTTTGTGTTCATTTTATTTTAGCAATAAATTTGAATTTGCAAAAACAAATGAAACTTTGAGAAAATTTGTGGTAAACAATAAATAAGTGGTTTTCACATGAAATAATGAACAATCTTGAGAATATTGATGATCATTGTTAGAAATGACCCAATACCTTCAGCTTTCTCTTTTAGGCTTTCCTAAGCCTAAATCTTTTGAACCGAGACCACTTGAAAGACCTAATGCTTCAAGGAATATGAATGATTTGACTTCATAAAACCATTGTTATTGCAGAATAAGCAAGGATGTAAATCCTAGTCTAGGCTATGAACAAAGGAACGAACTTTTTGAAATTTTTCGAATTCCTTGAAAATCAAACAAATGAGACATTCTTTCAAGAGTCTAGATTTTGATAATTTGGTGTGTGTCAAGATTGTGCTAAAACCATTCATGACCTTTCCCAATAACCACAAAACACTAATTGCCCAAACATCACTTCATGATTGACATCATGGGGCACAATGATTAAACTAGATTATCCCTTGTCCCAGAGAAAACCTGTTTTTGGGTCGTATTTTCCTTGTCTCTTCAAAGAACTCAGATTGGAAACTCAGCCTTTTCAAAACAGACCTAGACTTGCCATGTTTCTCGTTGATACAAATTCGCATGGATAATCAAATTGGGGCATCATATGTGGAAATGATGGATACATAGTGAAGAAGGATGGGCTAATGCATGAATCATTGGGGGCATGCGACGAAAAAAAGAAAAAAAAGAAAAAGAAAAATCATGATATCATGCATATGAGAATTCGGATGATTCCAAAGTGCAAAATGAAATTCTGAATATCTATTTCCCCTGAGGATTGCTTTTCAATGAGAATATTTGGGCTTGATATGATGAATGGCCATCTTTCATATCCCTTTCACAAGAAAAAAATTATTATCCATAGTCACCCCTTTTGAACCAAAAGAATTCTTAATTCTTTGAACCCTGATCAAGGATTACCCTCTACACTGGGGGGCAAATGCGAGGAAAGATCTTTTCAATGATCATTGAGAAATGAGTGACAGCTCAGGGACAGACACAAAGCAAATGGAGCCCCGAATAAATACGGGCGCACTCTGTCAAAGAAAAAAGAAGAGGAAAAGATGACGAAATGAAAGCCAAGAAAAACAAACAAAAAACACAATAAAAAAATGTGTGTGAAAGACATGGCAAATTGAAAGCCAAAAGAAAGGAAGAAAAAGAGCAAAATCAAAAAGAAAGAAATGTCCAAGAAGAGACACATGCTTCAAAGAAAATCCTCTTCAAGAAAGGATCCTTGATCTGATTACCCTCAAACACATATTTTGGGCCTATTTATCCTTTCTTTCTGAACCCTGAGCCATGGCCTACATTACGTGCTTTAAAAGTCCATTTTGATCAAGCATGAATGTTTAATTTGAAGGGTTTTCCTCAGATTTTATCCCATCTCATCAAATTCTCATTTCACTAAGGAAGAATTTAGAATTCTCAAGTGCATGGTAAAAAAAAAAAAAAGAGAAAAATTGAAAAGAATGGGACTCTAGGGCGAAAACCCAAAAAAACGGGCGGTCTAGAGTAGAATGGGAATTTTCAATGCCATCGATGATAGTTGATGCACCCAAAAGAGTGTATCTTATTTAACCTTGCACTAAAAAGATCAATTGTAAGTATAGTAGTTAGCAAGGGTCGAGTCCTCAGGGATTGGGTTTTAGTTTATAAGTTAATAGTTTAAAACTTAAATTCAAGAACAATAAAAGAAAAGGGGTTTTTGAAGCCAGATTTAAACTAAGTAAATAATAAGAATAAGATGCAAGGCGGTATAACCAGCCAGTAAAAATATATATACTAAATTAGGCGGTATAACCAGCCAATAAAAATATATATACTAAATTAGGCGGTATAACCAGCCAATAAAAATAAAACAAAGTTAATATACAAATTAGGCGGTATAACCAGCCAATAAAAATAAATATAAAAAATAAGCAAACTAAAAGTAAGAAAACAAGTAAGTAAGAAGAATTAAATATGAAAAATATGGTTAAGGTTTCATTCTCCACCACTAGACATCATTAAGAATCAATTTCAGATCTATCAATATCAACCAACTATCAAAGTTAACAACCGTAGATAACAACAAGCTCTGTTATCCCAATCTTTCCTTAGTTTGTCGTTAAATAGAACAAGCTCTCTATTTAATCTCTAACCATCAAACAACCTAGAATAAGCTCTCTAGATTCAATTTAATGGCAGCTTTATGATGAGAAAGATAGGTTGATCTAAGCAACAAACACATAAGCTCGGATTGTTCAACTTAGGTTATGTTCCACTTTGCAATTATTGAAAACTTGACCATAATCATTAATCACAAATTGCCACTTATGAATAGGAAATCAAGACAATTACACGGATCAAGACTCCTAAACTAGCAATAGATAATTATCAAGATCTATCTAGTTGTACACCTAAACAAATCAAGACAACATCATGAACAATTCTTGTAGAAGAACATAAGCAACTTTGATAGAAAATTAATGATAGATAGAATCTGAAAATCAATTATAAAACATGTCTAGAGCTTTGAAATCACCCTTAACCAAATAGAAGTTTAGCCTAGCATAGGCATTGTAAACATAAGCATAAAATTAAAAAAAATCTAAGAAGAAAATAAAAGAAAGAAAGAAGAAGAGGAAGAATATTAATTATCCAACCTCTTGCTCTCTCTAAAGAAAAAGAAAACTAGAGAAAAGAAAGAAAACTAGAGAAAAGAAAGAAGAAGAAAACTTAGAGAATTTTATTAAAATGGCTAATATCCTACCTATGTACAATATGATCCCTTACAATCATCCAAGGCCCTCTATTTATACACATTTTGGAGGGCTAAATGACAAGAGACAAGCTTTACAAATTTCAAAGGTAGGTATATGACGATTTTGATCAGCCAACTTGATGGTCGATTTCGTCAATATTGGAGGCCTTATCTGATCACATGATCTTCTAGAAAAAGGTTCCCCTATCAGCTACGGAACCAGAGCCGTTGGAATCAGCTCATTTGCTGATGTGGTTAAGCAGATATGGGCAAAATACGAAAACATGTCAGCACAGACGTCATTGCACATCAGCCACCTTGATGGTCGCTTTCTTCAATATTGGAGGCCTGATCTGATCACATGGTCTTCTAGACAAAGGTGCCCCTATCAGTTACGGAACCATAGCAGTTGGAATCAGCTCATTTTCTGATGTGGATAAGAAAATATGGGCATAATACGAAAACATGTCAGCACAGACGTCATTGCACATCAGCCAACTTGATGGTCGATTTCGCTAGGGAAAACGACTCCGTTTTAAGAAGTGTAAAACATGAAAAAGATAGATATGCCTCTTAGCTTTGCATGGCTACAAATTTCAGCCTTATTGCTTCAGTGAAACTCGAGATATAGCTGATATGGCAAAAGGTGTCGGAACTGAAACTGAACTGGATTTGCCCTTAATTCTAGTAATCTGAAATCACTCAAAGAAACTTGTGAAAAACACCAAAATACATAAAAATATAAAAGATCATAAACACAATTAGACTAAACAATAATAACTCGTATTTGACACAAAACAATAATAAAACATAACTAAAAACTATATAATTATACGAGTTATCACACCCCCACACTTAGATTGTTGCTAGTCCCTAGCAACGACTCAATAAAAATAAAATAAGAAAATCTAATCTAATCCACTTTCGTAGGAAATCACGGTGGCACTTAGCATGTGACACAAGCCTTTAAACCCCTAGGTGTCCCTAGTGGACGAGTTTAGTCTCGTGAGGGTTTACTAGAACGATACCCACAAACATTGAAAAACTAAAATATAAATAAACTACATATACTAAAAATATTTACTCCTAATCCTTTCAATACAAATTAGAGACAATATTTGAACAAGTCTTATAAACTAATCAATAGCTTAAAGAATTTCATAAAAAATCATGCTTGAATGTAAATTGTTTGAGTTAAGCCAATATTAGCATAACATATCTCAATCAAAATATTGCATGTTCAAATTTAATCTCAACTTCTCACATGGGATACCCTCATGATTTTCACTCTTTAAAGTAGTGGTGAAGTGTTTACACTCAATCAATCTCATGAAAATAGTTCTACCATATGCTTGCTTGTCTACCTATTCTCCACTAAAAGATCATGCAACTTCATAAATCAAGAGGTCTTTAATCAAGGTTGTAATGGGGCCAAGAGGTAATAATGTGGTTAAAGAATAAAAAGGAAAAGATATCACAAACATTCCAAAGATTTCATAGAATTTAGAGACAAAATAAGAATTTGCAAATAAAACTTTCTCAATATTCTTTAGAAGTACATAATAACATAGGCTGAATATTTCATGTTGAGCCTTTACTTCATTCTAACCAACTTTCGAACATCTTTTTCTTTTCTTTAACTAGAAGTTCAAGAGATTATTCAAATTTTTTTTTTTTTTTTTTTTTTCACATGGGAATGTATTTGGCAATATTCCCTCTATTTTTCTCTTGACTTTTGCCTTTCTCCTCCCCCACACTTATCTTTTGTTCTAACCCAAATTTTCAAAAAATATCCCTTGTTTTTGCAATATGTCTCAAACATTCTAGTCCATCTTTAGAACAAGGGTAAAGATATAAATGTGTTTAGGCTAGGTGTAAGATGTGGTTACCAAATAAATAGCTTATTCAATGTAGGCTCAAATTGGTTCACTAGAGGGATGTTCTCTTGGAACATCAATAAGGGATGGCTGTTTGGCCCTAGTTAAAAAGTCCTAATGCCTCTATCATATTCATGTTGTTACATGCATCAATATAGTCTCAAAATGGTTTAAAGCAAGTTCTAGAGAATCATGTAATCATAAGAGCACTCAAGAAAGAAATTAGACTGATTTGTATAATGCATCAATCATTATAGGCTCAAAAACTCACAAGGATGATTATACAAGTCAGATTAAGTCTAAACATGCTTCTTTCTCAATCAACATATCATATTAACATTGGCTCATAAAAAGATTGATATCAAGTTCAATTCTCATGAAAATCTTCTCACTAATAAATCTGTTTTAGACTTATGCAATTCATATCTCATCATTGTATTAAAAAGGAACTAAAACACACTAAAAATAATAATAATAAAGACTCATAAAAAAAATAGTAGACAAAAATAAAAGAAATCCTAAATCATTCCCCCCACACTTAATTCTTACATTGTCCTCAATGTAAGTCTATTAACCCAAATGAAAGAATCATGTGTAAGAGAAAAGAACTAATAACATAAGAATAGGAATAACTAAGACTCAAAACAAAACAAACTCATGCAACCTAAATAATCCTAAAATACTAAACAAAAATTAACAAGTAAACATAAAAAATAAAAATAAAAACAATAAAAATAAAAATAATAAAAGAAAAGAAAAAGGAAAAGAAAGAGAAAGCAAATCTGAATATGGAAGGTTGGCAATTTCTTCTTTAATTGGGTTGCCTTCCCAATTAACACTTGAGTTAGTGTTTTGAACCTAACCAACACCCCTTCTTGGCTTTTTAGGCTTGTCAGGCTCATACATGAAAATTTCCAAATTTATGCGTTTGAGAGGTAGCTTTCTTTGCACAACAGTGGATGCATTCTCCATTACAAGTATTATTCCATCATCCTTGGTGGTGCATATCTCATCGAGGAATGGTGCATCTTTTGGTACTTGTTGAATGACATCCACAAACAAACTGTTTAAGGTTTCCAGCGTGTCTTGTTCATGTTCATCCTCCTTGAACTTTGCGAATCTACTAGGAAAAGGTGGAGAAGAAACATTAGTAAAAATTGGAATCTCAAACGTTACCTCAGGTGCCGAAATACTCTTATTTGGATCATTGGCTTCATTATCCTCAAGAATAGAATTCATCTCCAATTTTGTCTCATCCTCATCTTGTTCCTCATTCCTCAAGGTCACAATAGTAGCATTCTCCTTTGGGTTAATCATCGTTTGGGCAGGGAGTTCTTCAGATCTTTGTGCTACCCATACCACCATACTACTAGCCAATAGGCTCATTTGCCTTTCCAAACTCTGGATACTTGCCCTTGTTTCCTGTTGAAATTGCAAAGTATTAGTAACAAGAGAATCGACAAGATCTTCTAAAGAAGTACCTGAGTTTTGAGTCATATGTGGTGGTTGAAAAAGATCTGGTTCTTGAGACCATGATTGATTGAAGATAGATGGATGAGTGTAATTGGCATAAGGATCTACTTCTTGGTAATTTTTCGAGTAGCCATAATTAGTATGATCCCACCATCCCTCATGGTAAGTGTTTGAGTAATGATCATACTGTTGGTCTTGGAACACTTGATGGCCTTGACAACCTCCCATGGCCAATTGCTGAACTGGGGAGGTGAGATTGGCTTGTTGATTCTCCATGTTCATGTATGCCACCAACTCTTCAAGTGTTAGATTGCTCAATTCCATTGTTTTGTTTTTTTTTTTTTTTTTTTTTTTAATTTGAAAAGAAAAACTTGTATGTACAAGAAAATAAAACTAATTAGAACTGAAAATAAGAATAAACCAAGTAACAAATAAACTAAAGAAAACAATCCCCGGCAACGGCGCCAAAAATTTGATGCACCCAAAAGAGTGTATCTTATTTAACCTTGCACTAAAAAGATCAATTGTAAGTATAGTAGTTAGCAAGGGTCGAGTCCTCAGGGATTGGGTTTTAGTTTATAAGTTAATAGTTTAAAACTTAAATTCAAGAACAATAAAAGAAAAGGGGTTTTTGAAGCCAGATTTAAACTAAGTAAATAATAAGAATAAGATGCAAGGCGGTATAACCAGCCAGTAAAAATATATATACTAAATTAGGCGGTATAACCAGCCAATAAAAATATATATACTAAATTAGGCGGTATAACCAGCCAATAAAAATAAAACAAAGTTAATATACAAATTAGGCGGTATAACCAGCCAATAAAAATAAATATAAAAAATAAGCAAACTAAAAGTAAGAAAACAAGTAAGTAAGAAGAATTAAATATGAAAAATATGGTTAAGGTTTCATTCTCCACCACTAGACATCATTAAGAATCAATTTCAGATCTATCAATATCAACCAACTATCAAAGTTAACAACCGTAGATAACAACAAGCTCTGTTATCCCAATCTTTCCTTAGTTTGTCGTTAAATAGAACAAGCTCTCTATTTAATCTCTAACCATCAAACAACCTAGAATAAGCTCTCTAGATTCAATTTAATGGCAGCTTTATGATGAGAAAGATAGGTTGATCTAAGCAACAAACACATAAGCTCGGATTGTTCAACTTAGGTTATGTTCCACTTTGCAATTATTGAAAACTTGACCATAATCATTAATCACAAATTGCCACTTATGAATAGGAAATCAAGACAATTACACGGATCAAGACTCCTAAACTAGCAATAGATAATTATCAAGATCTATCTAGTTGTACACCTAAACAAATCAAGACAACATCATGAACAATTCTTGTAGAAGAACATAAGCAACTTTGATAGAAAATTAATGATAGATAGAATCTGAAAATCAATTATAAAACATGTCTAGAGCTTTGAAATCACCCTTAACCAAATAGAAGTTTAGCCTAGCATAGGCATTGTAAACATAAGCATAAAATTAAAAAAAATCTAAGAAGAAAATAAAAGAAAGAAAGAAGAAGAGGAAGAATATTAATTATCCAACCTCTTGCTCTCTCTAAAGAAAAAGAAAACTAGAGAAAAGAAAGAAAACTAGAGAAAAGAAAGAAGAAGAAAACTTAGAGAATTTTATTAAAATGGCTAATATCCTACCTATGTACAATATGATCCCTTACAATCATCCAAGGCCCTCTATTTATACACATTTTGGAGGGCTAAATGACAAGAGACAAGCTTTACAAATTTCAAAGGTAGGTATATGACGATTTTGATCAGCCAACTTGATGGTCGATTTCGTCAATATTGGAGGCCTTATCTGATCACATGATCTTCTAGAAAAAGGTTCCCCTATCCGTTACGGAACCAGAGCCGTTGGAATCAGCTCATTTGCTGATGTGGTTAAGCAGATATGGGCAAAATACGAAAACATGTCAGCACAGACGTCATTGCACATCAGCCACCTTGATGGTCGATTTCTTCAATATTGGAGGCCTGATCTGATCACATGGTCTTCTAGACAAAGGTGCCCCTATCAGTTACGGAACCATAGCCGTTGGAATCAGCTCATTTGCTGATGTGGATAAGAAAATATGCGCATAATACGAAAACATGTCAGCACAGACGTCATTGCACATCAGCCAACTTGATGGTCGATTTCGCTAGGGAAAACGACTCCGTTTTAAGAAGTGTAAAACATGAAAAAGATAGATATGCCTCTTAGCTTTGCATGGCTACAAATTTCAGCCTTATTGCTTCAGTGAAACTCGAGATATAGCTGATATGGCAAAAGGTGTCGGAACTGAAACTGAACTGGATTTGCCCTTAATTCTAGTAATCTGAAATCACTCAAAGAAACTTGTGAAAAACACCAAAATACATAAAAATATAAAAGATCATAAACACAATTAGACTAAACAATAATAACTCGTATTTGACACAAAACAATAATAAAACATAACTAAAAACTATATAATTATACGAGTTATCAATAGTGCCGATACCCCAAAAGAAAAGATCTTATTAAAGGAGTGGTCATCGAGGAACATCTAGGAATTCCTGAACCCCCCAAATTGTCAGCTCTCATTCGGAGGATTGTCTTCAAAAACTGAAACTTTGTTCCCAAGATTAAACTTTCCGGTTTAAACATCCCAGCCAATCTTGATGCTTGACAAAATGCCTTGATATGGAAACTAAAAGAATGTTGAATTTGTTTGGTTCTCAATGAATTCATGATTTATAAAACCTGTTCCATTTGTGAGCCTAGAAGGGATATACATTTTTGTCATGAAGTTTTCCTGGAAAAGTCAGAATCTTGTTATACCAAGCCTTGCCAATCCCAGTTGAAAAAACCCAGATTGATACTTAGAGAAATTTATAACAATGATCATCAATCTTCAAAAGATTTGTACATCACACATTGTGGGGTTAATATTTTTTGTTCAGAAGTTTTCAAAATGCGAAAACAAATAAAGAGATTTTTTTGAAATACCCATTTTGATGTTGGCATGAGACAAGGATTTTTCTAACTCAAAGGTGTAGAACTGCCAGGATAGGTCTTGACTTCCAGATATGAGAAGAAGAAATAAAACCCGGTTCAGATCTCTGTTGATGAAAGTTTGAAAATTGTTGGGGCAAAGAGAATAGCCAAAATGAATTGAAGATATACTCTGATTTGAAGAGGAAAAATGAATTTGAAAGGCTAAGCCAAAGTCTAGAAAAACAGCCGGGGGCACTTGCATCACTCATGAGCACTCATCTCTTTATCGAGCTTTTGCATCTACACAGTGTCGGCAAGCATTTGCATCATTCATGGGTATCTGCATTGGCATTATTCCATAAGCATCTGCATTTTACCTTTACATTTACAATTCTTCATGGAATTCGTATTTGTGTCATCTCAAACAATTGCATCATTTCTAGAATCATTGCATTTTCGTTAATGTGTGGTAATTGTAGTTACACCATTCATAAACCAGTTACATGAACACAATTAGTAGGGGCATCTACATCATGAAACATGGGCATCAATCCAAGTCATTTACATTTGCATTAAAGACATTTGCACCAGTTTAAGTCATTTCGTATCTTATTCAACAAATGCATTTGCATCAAAAAGCATTCGCATCTTCTCAAAATCTTTAGGTTAATTTTCAACAATTCTTCAGCACCATTCTTAAGACCTCCGGGCATCATTTTTAAAGTCGCATACAGCGCATTTCTTCCAAATCACGGGTAAGGCCTCCGGGCACCATTCTTAAGACCTCCGGGCATCATTTTTAAAGTCGCATACAGCGCATTTCTTCCAAATTATGGGTAAGGCCTCCGGGCACCATTCTTAAGACTTCCGGGCATCATTTTTAAAGTCGCATACAGCGCATTTCTTCCAAATCACGGGTAAGGCCTCCGGGCACCATTCTTAAGACCTCCGGGCATCATTTTTAAAGTCGCATACAGCGCATTTTTTTTCAAATCACGGGTAAGGCCTCCGGGCACCATTCTTAAGACCTCCGGGCATCATTTTTAAAGTCGCATACAGCGCATTTCTTCCAAATTATGGGTAAGGCCTCCGGGCACCATTCTTAAGACCTCCGGGCATCATTTTCAAAGTCGCATACAGCGCATTTCTTCCAAATTATGGGTAAGGCCTCCGGGCACCATTCTTAAGACCTCCGGGCATCATTTTCAAAGTCGCATACAGCGCATTTCTTCCAAATTATGGGTAAGGCCTCCGGGCACCATTCTTAAGACCTCCGGGCATCATTTTTAAAGTCGCATATAGCGCATTTTTTTTCAAATCACGGGTAAGGCCTCCGGGCACCATTCTTAAGACCTCCGGGCATCATTTTTAAAGTCGCATACAGCGCATTTCTTCCAAATCACGGGTAAGGCCTCCAGGCACCATTCTTAAGACCTCCGGGCATCATTTTTAAAGTCGCATACAGCGCATTTCTTCCAAATTATGGGTAAGGCCTCCGGGCACCATTCTTAAGACCTCCGGGCATCATTTTTAAAGTCGCTTACAGCGCATTTCTTCCAAATCACGGGTAAGGCCTCCGGGCACCATTGGTAAGGCCTCCGGGCACCATTCTTAAGACCTCCGGGCATCATTTTTAAAGTCGCATACAGCGCATTTCTTCCAAATCACGGGTAAGGCCTCCGGGCACCATTCTTAAGACCTCCGGGCATCATTTTTAAAGTCGCATACAGCGCATTTTTTTCAAATCACAGGTAAGGCCTCCGGGCACCATTCTTAAGACCTCCGGGCATCATTTTTAAAGTCGCATACAGCGCATAATTTTTCAAATCACAGGTAAGACCTCCGGGCAACATCTTTAAGACCTCCGGGCATAACTTTTTTCAGGGGTAAGACCTCCGGGCACCATTTTAAGACCTTCGGGCACCAATTTTAAAGCCCTTCGAGCATAAATTTTTCTTTTGAAAATCGAATTCGTTTCCTTAAGACGAATCGAGCCTTGTTTAGGCAGGGAATTCAATTTAAGGACAAAACCTTCAATTTATTGTTTAAAAAAAATATAATAAAAAAATGAAAAAAGAGAAAATAGAAAAAAGGAAAAAAGAAAAAAGAAGAAAAAAGAAAAAAAAATGAAAAATAGAAAATGAAAAAATGAAAATGAAAAAGAAACCCATTTCCCTTTCCTTCACATGTGATGTCACTGACCGTACAAAATTAGTGTCGGTTTATCTTTGCCTGATTCCTGATTCTCAGCAATAGCCAAAGAGGGGCAGCTGTAGACACCTAATTTTGTCCGGACCACTAAACAGGTATGTTTTCCTCCCATATTGATGTTTCCGAGTATAAAAAGACTGTTTTCATCCTGCAGGTGGTACTCCGAGACTTAGTTTAAGAGGGCGAGCACAAAAAGTCAAACTTAAAAAAAGTCAACCCCGAAAAAGTCAAACCCGAAAAAGTCAACCCTAGAAAGTCAACTACTGAAAAAGTCAACCCACTTTCAAAATCAAGATTTTAAGTTCAATTGAAAAATGGAGAAAGAATTTTGATAATCCGAGGTCTACATTGAAAGATATGGACTTCGGAAGTTGGGATTTGGAGATTCAGTAGAAAAGAAACCCTAATCCGAGAAATTTGGGGAAAATTTCTTAAACGATCAAACTGGTCGAAATTGAAGGCTCCAAATGAAAGATAAGCACTGACTACGGGTAATGGAGAAGTCACTTGCAAGAAAAACCGAGAGAAAAGTCAATCCGGGAGAAAACCGAGAATTAGGGTTTTAGTGGATTTCGGTGAAATCAGGAAGAATCACAGAAATGGCCCGACTTGGTAAGACCAAAGCCCCCAATGGATGAGGAATGATTAAAAAGGATGGCCCAAGGCTCAGATTGAAGAAAATCTGAAAATTGGACTTGTTTTGAGCAAAACTGGGTTTCGGAGGTTAAAGGGCAAAATTGGAAAAATTTGGGAAAAATAGCAAATGGACTCCGAAAATTATGGAAAATTTTTCAATCTCATTCTTAAATCATTTGAAGGAGATTGGCGAAAGAAAATCTTGATTCCGAGTTCGGTTGCAAAATGGCCAAATCCCGGGCTTCTTATGCAGTAATTCAAAAAGGAAAATCCCGGAAAAATAGCAAATGGACTCCAAAAATTCTGAAATTTGGCAAATCTCAATTTTAAATTATGTGGAAGAGATTGGCGAAAGAAAGTCTTGATTCCGAGTTCGTTTGCAAAATGGCTAAATCCCGAGCCTCCTATGCAGTAATTCAAGCCGATAAATCCCGAAAAAATACCAAATGAGCTCCAAAAATTATGAAAACTTCCAGATCACACTTTTTAATTATTTTGAAGAGATTGGTGAAGAAAAATCTTGATTTGGAGCTCGTTTAAAAAATGGTAAAAAGTAGGGGCATAAAAGGACGTTTTGGGAAGAAAAAATCCAAATAAATAGCAAACGGACTCGGATAATTTTGAAAACTTCCAGAACTCAATATTTTATTATTTTGGAAGTATTAAAAAAAGAAAAATTGAATTTGGAGCCCGTTTGATATTTATTTTGCATCCGGGGGGCAAAATGGTCGTTTCACCCAAGCAACCGAAAAGGGCTTCTTTGGGCCTTTCAAAAATCAGAGCTGGGCTGGAAAAGAGAAGTTCTGGCCTGCCCAAGCCCAAAGGAAGGAGGAAGCTTAGGATTTTTTCAATCAAGTGATTAAAAATCAAGAGTTAAGTTAGAGATTTTCATTTTTGAGCCTAAGTCCCAATCCCACATCCCTTTGTAATGTCAAGCCAAGGAGGTGCTCACCTTATAAATAAGGAGTCTTGGCCTTTGGTTGAGATCACCCACTACCCCTTGTGAGATAGTCTATACACTTGTATTAGGATTATCCGGGTGGTGAGTCATAGTGTTTTTGTTGAGAGGGTTTGTAACTTAATCCGTTCAAAAGCTACTCTGAGGGTTTGTAGCTTAATCCGTTCAAAAGCTACTCTGAGGGTTTATAGCTTAATCCGTTCAAAAGCTACTTGTGAGAGGGTTTGTGGCTTAATCCGTTCAAAAGCTACTCTGAGGGTTTATAGCTTAATCCGTTCAAAAGCTACTTGGTGAGTTTTCATTTTAAAATAATGTTTCTTGTTCTTCCTTCATTTCCTTTCTTAAGTATATTTTTCTTACATTTTGTTTTTACAATAAACTCACCATGGCCAAATGGCCTACATTATTTATTTTAAGTTGTTATTTTTGATTCATTTTACCATATTGTTTATGCTATTTTCTTTATTTTTGATGTTTTAAATATTATGTTATTTCATGTTCTTAAGTTATATTTAATTTGGTTGCTTTGTTTGTTTCCATTTATGTCTTAGATATAATGTTTTTACATTTTTAATTTTCTGTTTTCATGTTGTTTAAATTTGAGCATGTTTTAGAGTTAGCATATTAAGTGTTTGTGAAAATGCTTGTGTGATTCTTTGCATGATTCTTGTTTTATATCTTAGTAAGCATGTTTTAGATTTGGTATATTAGGTGTTTGTGAAAATGCTTGTGTGATTTTTGTGTTATGACTTAGTTTTTCATGCTAGCATACCAAGTGTTTGTGAAAATGCCATGCTTGTTGAAGCTTGGGGCCATTTGGCTACTCCATGTGTTTTGCATTGTGTGTTGTATTTTTGTCATGCTAGTTGTTAGGTTTTTGCATTTGCATGATATTTGGTTGGATTTTTGAATTAAGCATGCCTTGTGTTTGTGAAAATGCCATGCATGTCTTAGGTCTAGGTTACATTAAATGCCATGCAAGTTCATGTTAGGTCTAGGCCATATTATTTGTGTCATGCATTTTTCTTACATTTAGGTTTAGATCCATGCATTTCATGCATTATGTTTGCTGCATTGTTTCATGCATTTCATGTTCATGCCACTTGAATAATGACTTGAGCCAATTAATGGTTCAAAGTCATGCTCTCTTGAGCACATTTGTGGAAAATTAAGTTTGTCAAATTGATTATTCTAACTTTGTGATTTTTTTACTTAGCCAATTTTTATCTAACTTTCAAAAAGTCCTAGCTACTGTTTGTAAATCATTTTATGAGTTTCAAATATTTTTACTTTGGTTTTTAAATGATTTTATCAAAGGCAAAAATGTGTTGGCAAAGCAGTTTTTTCTCCTCCAAAAACTCGTACATCTCTGATTTTTCTGGGAATTCATCTTTGATCAGAAAATTAAGCCGATTTTTTATCGTGTAGTTTTACATGCTCTGAGTCTCCAGTACTTTTTTCAGAATTTTTGGAATTTTTAAAAATAGGGTAAAAAATCGTGGATTAAAACTGGACAGTGGAGTCAGAATTGAATTTAAAGAAAAACCATTTTTCTGTTTTGGTTAATTTACTTAGAGTGGGCTGATTAGGAGGGTTAGCTATTGACTTAGGATAATTTCTAAGCCTTTTTAAACTCTAAAAATGGTTTTTCATGTCCCGGGTTAAGGGTAGTCAAGTCCGGATTTTTTAAACTTAGGAAATTAGAGCCATTTAAAAAATTTTAGCCCAGTTTTTATTCAAGCTTCTCAAAATTGTTTTCAAACAATCACAAAGTATTTTGGTTTTAGAATATTTAATTTGACATATTTTCCTAAGGTAGCCGGATATCTTTTTAGATATTTCGGATTTCCTTAATTAAAGGAAAAAATACATTTCATGCATTGCATTTTTATATTCATGCATTTTATATAATATGTGATTCTTGCCATAATAATTTCTATGATATTGTTGTTATTTTGATTTATATTTTTTGATGTTACATGGTTTATTATATGGTTGTGAATATTTCATGATATCCTATGCTTTTATTTAGTTATTTTTATTTAGTATATACTATGTTCATGCATTATTATTTTCATGCATATTATATGATAGCATTATTTTATTCCATGTCATTTAAATTATATGCCATACCATTCATATTTGTCATGTCATTTAGGTTGCATTATACTATTTAGACTTTACTATGTCATTTTATTTATGTCATGCATATACATATTCATATCTTTTAAAATGTTTTCAAAAGGATAATGATTTTTCAATAAAAATAAAGATATTCCCGAGCTAAAATAATTCATGAGTTCTCTACCGGGTTTGCTGGAGGGAATATCATCAATTATCATTAATAAAGGAATATCTTTCTTTCAAAAAGAAGAATGATTCGGAAAGTTTTCCAAAACTAATAAAAATTTCTATATTTTGCCACGTTTGTTGGGGAATATAGGAAAATTTTGAATTTATAAATTCCGGATCATTTTCAATAAAAAAGGGAATTATTTTTCTTTAAATTGGGAATTAACTTGAAATACTAAATTTAAAACCAATTTTTACCGAGACTTGAGATAACACACGATTAATAAGGTACCGATTTATACGGGCGTTGTGGGGTGCTAATCCTTCCCCACACGCAACCGACTCCCGAACCCGCTTTTTTGATTTCTCTGGTTTAAAACGCAGACTTGAAATTGGTTTTTAAAATGTTTTAATTAATTTTTAAAATATTTTATAAAACCGGTTTTAATAGGTGGCCGATCACACCTAGCTAAAAAAGATTGGTGGCGACTCCATGTCTTTTTCAAGGTCATTTTCAAAACCTTCATTTTTCTAGAGGAATTAAGTCGACTTTTCCTCGATTTTATTTAATGTCACGCTTAACGAATAATAAAGTCTTGCGATGAGACATCGTTATTTTTTTTAGGTTGCGACAAATATGTTTTTTTTATTATTTATTTTTAGTAATTTTATTTATTAAGTTCTAAAACATGGATAATTTAATATATTTTTAAATGCTTACACTATAATATTATATATTTTTTTTATATGCCATAAATTATATAGTATATATAAATATAAAAATAATATATTATATAAATAAAAATAGGTTGGGCCAGGTTCGGACCTTGATTATTGAAGCTAAGGTCCTACCTATTTTTTAAACGATTTTTTTTTGTCCAAATCCATATTTCTGATCTAATATTTTTGTTCAAACTCTCTCAAATATCGAACGGGTTTTCGGACTTGGACGGATAACCTGGCTTTTGAACAAATCTAATGCTATATAAGGTTTTAGAATTATAAAAGGTAAGATAAGGATTTTTGTTAAAAGCATTATTTAAAGTTATTATACAATTTTATTATAAGATAGTATTGTCACATAATATCAACTATTTTACCCTAAATTTAAATTTAAAGATTAATCAAATAATTGCATCGAATGTAAATTTTTTTTACTAACAAATAATTTTTTTTTTATAATATAATTGAGATTATTTTTAAATATTAATAATTATGTAATACGTTAATAAAATATTGAACTTTTAATTTTATTAATTACGATCCAATCTATTAGCCCCTGAAGTATCATAAAACAAAAAGTTTTCTTATGTTGTAACTTGTAATTCGTATATATATGTGTTTATTTTCCTTTTTTATTTTCTTGCTTCTCTTTTTCTTGAGTATACTTTCTCGTTATATATTTTCTTGCTTCTCTTTGTAACTTGTAATTCGTATGTGATGGAATCCAGAATCATGGAGCTGGAAAGGAAGATAATGGAAGCAAGGACAGTCGATGATGGTGCAGAGGAAGCTATGGTGAACTGTCATGCAGAGGATACAAGCTCACTGTACTAGCTGGATAACCGTTTCTGCTCAATTACTAGATTCCTAGTCTGTTAGCATATTGTAATTAGGACCTATGAAAATGTAACAGCTGGCCATTGTTGTTAGCATGAGCACAATGATGCTATATGTATGAAAATGCTGTACCGAGATCATTATCAATGAAAATATTAAGTTCTTTCCTTCTCTGAATTCTCTCTTCTTCACTCTCTTTTCTCTTCTCTATTGCTATCTTCCTTATTCTTCATGTCATTACATAACAATTGGTATTCAGAGCTTTAAAGATCCAACCACACCAAACTGGGGAAACTTAAACCACCTAATTCTATGGCAGAAGGCACACGACTCAATACCTTGCAAGAACAAATGCAAGCTGTCCAAGCTCAACTGGAAACGATGAAGGCTGCTGATAACATTGTTCCAAAATGGTGGGAGGAGCAAAAGAAGAGCATTGATGCCAAGTTTGTGGAAAATCAGGGATATATCAGCAGGATACTCGAATTGATGGCTCAAAAAGGAGGGATGCAGAGCCAAATGGAATCAGGAGCAGTCACCAATGCCCAGAATAGTCCTTCAGCCTCTCATTCCCAATCAAAGGCAGAAGGTAAACTCCCTGTAGAAGTGACTGTCATTGATGAGCAAGGAAGGCGTGTGTTCAGGCACAATGAACCAGGTATACTGTCTAAAAGCTCCTCTGATGGACATTCTAATATGTCACCTAATATTACAATGCCATCTAAAGTGAATGAGTATGCCATGAATGCTAGTCAGAATGGGAATATGAATGCATTTTCCCCTAGGCCAAAGATTGAGTTGCCTGTATTTGATGGTTCTAATCCTAGAGGGTGGGTTAAAAAATGCCAGAAATATTTCACTATTTTTGGTATTGCTGATCAACAGAAACTAGAAATAGCTGCCATGTACTTAACTGGGAAAGCTGAAGTCTGGTATGATGGGTATATAATGCAAAGGCAGAGGGTTAATTGGGATGAATTTGTGATGGACCTTTGTCAAAGGTTTAGTGATCGATCCTATGCTGATATCATTGAAGAATTCAACAAACTTTACCAGAAAGGTACCTTAGAGGAATACCAGGAAAAGTTTGAAGAACTTAAACCTTACATGCTGTAATTCAATCCAAACTTACCTGAACCTTATTTTATCTCTAGTTTTGTAAGTGGACTAAAAGAAGAACTTAAACTTAGAGTGAAAGCTTATGATCCTACAACATTGGCAGTAGCTTACAGACAAGCAAGACTACATGACATGTCATTGGAAATAGAACACAAAAGAACCAGAGTTCCTATGAGAACCAATTTTACCAATAGCCCTAAACCTCCATACCTTGCACCTCACCAAACACAAAGAACTACACCTTATCAAACACCAAGAACCACAAACAGTAACCCTCTTATAGAACAGAGAAGACTTCTGAATCTTTGTTTCAACTGTGGTGACAAATTTGTTCCAGGCCATGTGTGCAAGAACAAACAATTAAATTCAATTGTTGTAGAAGAAGATGAAGAAGAACCAACAGGTGGGGAAGTGATTCTTGTTGACACAGGACAAGAACCAGTGGTGGAACAAGGAGGAAATGAGGATGGATTGGAGATTTCAATGAATGCTCTAACTGGTTATTCAGGGCACAGCACCTTGAGGATTGCAGGCAGTATCAAAGGCAAGCCTATTAATATCCTAGTGGACAGTGGTAGCACACATAGTTTTATCACTCCTAGGTGGGCTAAGGAAGGGGCAGAACTGATGCATACAAACCCTCTTTCAATCACAGTAGCAAATGGAGAAAAATTGTACAGTACTGCTAAGTGTAGGGAACTGGAATGGGTGATGCAGAACCATACCTTCAGTCATGACTTAAGAGTTCTCGCAATGGGAGGCAGTGACATGGTTCTTGGAGTGGACTGGATGAAGAAGTTTAGTCCCCTCACCTTTGATTTCAATGACTTGTCCTTGTCATTTCAAAAAGGGGGCAAACAGGTTACCATCAAAGGAGGGCAATTTGGTTCTAAACTGAAAGTCATCTCAGGTGACAAGTTACAAAAGCTGGTTGAGAAAGATTCAGAAGTAATGGGAGAAATATACATGCTAAGCATTGAGTATGAGGAGCTGGAAACCCCAACAGAATTGCAAGAACTGCTGAATAGATATTCAGACATCTTTGCTGAACCAAAGGGATTACCTCCCCTGAGGTCACATGATCATCAAATTCCCCTTAAAACTGGTTCTGAACCAGTCAACCTAAGGCCTTACAGGTTCCCTCATCTACAGAAAACAGAAATTGAAAGGCAGATTCAAGATATGTTAACTTCTTCAGTCATACAAACAAGCAGAAGTCCCTTTGCCTCTCCATGCCTCCTAGTGAAAAAGAAGGATGGGAGTTGGAGGCTATGTGTGGATTACATACAACTCAATGCCTTAACAGTGAAAGACAAGTTTCCAATTCCAGTTGTGGAAGACCTATTGGATGAACTTAGTGGTGCACAGATCTTCTCTAAAATTGACTTGAGGTCAGTGTATTGGCAGATCAGAGTTCAAACTGAAGATATCCCAAAAACAGCCTTCAGAACACATCATGGGCATTTTGAATTCAAAGTGATGCCTTTTGGCCTCACCAATGCCCCTGCAACATTCCAGGCCTTAATGAATGATGTGTTTTCCAAACAACTAAGGAGGTATGTGCTTGTGGTTTTTGATGATATCCTTGTATATAGCCATAATCTTAAGGAACATTTGATACATTTACAAACTGTTCTAGAGATTTTAAGACTTAACCAGTTGTTTGCAAAGAAAAACAAATGTTTCTTTGGACAAAGACAGGTAGAATACCTTGGTCACATCATATCAGCTGAAGGTGTGGCAACAGATTCTTCAAAGGTAGAGGCTATGAAGCACTGGAAACTGCCTAACACCCTGAAGTCACTCAGAGGGTTCTTGGGCTTGATTGGCTATTACAGGAAATTCATTAAAAGCTATGGGGTGATAAGTAAGCCGTTAACTGACATGCTTAAACTGAATGGCTTCCAATGGAGTTCAAAAGCTGTAACAGCATTTAACCAACTTAAAGAAGCAATGTGTTCAGCTCCTGTACTAGCACTGCCAGATTTCTCTAAGAAGTTTAGTTTGGAAACTGATGCTTGTGGAACAGGAATTGGGGCTGTGTTGTCACAGGAGGGGAGACCTATAGCTTATCTCAGCAAAGCCTTAGGTCCCAGACATGTGGATTTATCAATCTATGAAAAAGAGTATCTGGCAATTCTAATGGCTGTATCTAAATGGAGACACTACTTAGAAGGAGGTCAGTTCATCATTAGAACTGATCATGAACCCCTAAAGCATCTCTTGGAACATAAATTGACTACCACTATCCAGAAGAAAGGGTTAACCAAACTTTTGGGGTTAGATTATGTGATCCAATACAGGTTGGGCAGGACAAACAAGGTTGCTGATGCCTTGTCCAGACAATTTGAAGAAGAAGCTCAATTACAGGCCTTGTCTTCAACAACTATTGTTCCTGAATGGGTCAGGGAAGTTGAGCAGAGCTATGAAGCTGATATGGATGCCAAAGAAAGAATTACACAGTTGACTGTTGCCCCTAACAGTGAACCTCATTACTCTTTCACCAATGGAATTCTGAGGTATAAGGACAAGGTCTATATTGGCAGTAATGGACCATTAAGGGGCCAGATTTTACAAACTCTACATGACTCTCCACAAGGAGGTCATTCTGGGGTGCAGGCTACCTATTACAGAGTCAAACTGTATTTTTTCTAGCCAAAGATGATGAAGGATGTTCAGCAATATATTAGGCAATGTGATGTTTGCCAAAGGAACAAGAGTGAACATGTTCCTTACCCAGGTTTGTTGCAACCGATTCCCATTCCTAAACAAACATGGGAATTGATCACTATGGATTTTGTTGAAGGACTGCCTCAGTCCCAGAGGTACAACTGCATAATGGTAATCATTGACAAATTTACCAAATATGCTCATTTTTTGCCTCTGTCTCATCCTTTCACAGCCTTGGAGGTAGCTAAACTATACCTTAAGGAAGTGTTCAAGCTTCATGGAGCTCCCAAAACCATTATTTCAGATAGAGATAAGATCTTTACAGGCAATATTTGGCAGGAACTTATGAAATTGTTGGGAACTGCTGTTCATTTGACCACAGCTTATCATCCAGAGTCTGATGGGCAATCTGAGAGGTTGAATCAGTGCTTGGAACAATATCTCAGATGCATGTGTTTCCTAAAACCAAAATCTTGGTCTATTTGGCTTCCATTGGCTGAATGGTGGTACAATACCAGTCTGCATTCAGCCTTGGGAATGACTCCATTCCAAGCTCTATATGGCTACAAACCTCCTGGTTTTGCATGGGATATGAGTTCTCTTGCTAAGGTGTCCACTGTGGAAGAACTACTTAAGGAGAGGGAACAGCTTAGCCGATTGTTAATTGATCAGTTGGAAAAAGCACAGCACAGAATGAAGTACTATGCTGACAGGAAAAGAACTGAGAGAGAGTTCCAGGTGGGTGATGAAGTGTTCCTCAAGCTACAACCTTATAAACAGACCTCGTTGGCTCTTAGAAAGAATTTGAAGTTGTCTTCTAGGTTCTATGGACCTTATCCTATCTTGGCCAAGGTTGGATTGGTAGCTTACAAACTACAGTTACCTCCTACATCCAAATTGCATCCAGTCTTTCATGTGAGTCTATTGAAGAAGAGAGTGGGAACTAATGTGGTGACCAGTACCACACCACCAGAAATTAATGAAGAAGGACAACCATTAGTGTATCCTGCAGTTGTTTTAGACAAGAGAATTATGAAGAAAAACAACCAGGCAGTGACACAACTGCTGGTACAATGGTCTAATTTGGGTCCAGAAGATGCAACTTGGGAAGATTATTCTTTCCTTATGTCTCAATTTCCAGACTTTGATCCTTGGGGACAAGGATCCGGTGAAGGGGAGGGTAATGTGATGGAATCTAGAATCATGGAGCTGGAAAGGAAGATAATGGAATCAAGGACAGTCGATGATGGTGCAGAGGAAGCTATGGTGAACTGTCATGCAGAGGATACAAGCTCACTGTACTAGCTGGATAACCGTTTCTGCTCAATTACTAGATTCCTAGTCTGTTAGCATATTGTAATTAGGACCTATGAAAATGTAACAGCTGGCCATTGTTGTTAGCATGAGCACAATGATGCTATATGTATGAAAATGCTGTACCGAGATCATTATCAATGAAAATATTAAGTTCTTTCCTTCTCTGAATTCTCTCTTCTTCACTCTCTTTTCTCTTCTCTATTGCTATCTTCTTTATTCTTCATGTCATTACATAACATCGTATATATATGTGTTTAAGGATTTAATTCAACTTTATATTAAATCTGTCTAGTTATATGTTAAATCCATGATTTGTTGATTAGTTTGTTTTATTTCAAATATTACTTTCGATCATGAATTCATGATTATAATTTTTTTAATTGTAATTAATATATAGATCTACTACTTATTATTTTGGCTAATATATTAAAAAAGCTTTTAAACTAGTATACTTTATTTAAATAAATCCTTATACTTTTATTGTACCTAAATAAATCTTTATTCTTTAATTTCTATCCATAAAAATCCTTAATTTTAATTAAAAAAAACTCCTGTTTTTTTTAAAGTTTCTTGAATTCTTTTGCTTGCAATTTTTGGAGAATTTACTCTAAGCGTTACACCAGGAGAATTGACAGAAAATTTAATTTCCTGACAGGACTAATGTTCTTGTTCTCTTTCACTGTAATTTTCTCTTCCTTGACAACCTAGACAGAGAGCGAACCATGTTCATTTTTTCCTCAAGTTTAGCTGAGCTCCTTCGATACTTGGTTGGTTCATTGTTATGTTCTTTCTTCTTGATATCCTTTACCATATCGTTGAATTTAGCCGGCTTGGTTATGATCGGAGGGAGTTCAAGCTCAGATAATTTGTCGAAATCATCTAGCTTGTTGAATTTCATTGTAATCTAGTTTTTTTTTTTTTAATTAAAATTAAGGGCTTTCATTTTATCCAAAAAAAAATTAATTAAGGGCTTTCATAAGTATAAATTAAAGAATATGGGCCTATTTAGGTACAATAAAAGTATAAGGATTTATTTAAATAAAGTGTACTAGTTCAAAGGCTTTTTTTAGTATATTAGCCTATTATTTTTGAGTCCGTGGGACTCATGAGCATTTTTTCAAATATGTTAGGGACATTTTTGTCCTTTTTTTTAAGCTTTTTTTTTTTTAGTTCTTGGTTTTTTATTTTATTTTTAAATTATGTATTCAAATGGTTGATTTGCACGATAACTCATGGTCGATTTAAAATTCATAACCGACATATTAGGGAAAAAAATAAAAAAATAAAAAATTATTTTTAGTTTTTTATTTTTATTTTATTTTTAAATGATGTATTTAAAGGGATTGGTCCACACGTTGACTCGTGGATCGATTTAGGATCCGTACTCGACCCATACGGTAAAAAAGTTAAAAAAAAGAAATTTATTTTATTAATTAACTTTTATTTTATTTTTAAATGATGTATTTAAAGGTGTTGGTCCGCACGTTGACTCATGGATCAACTTAAGATCCGTACTCGACCTACTCGGGATTTTTTTTAAAAAAGAAATTCATTTTTATTAATTATTTTTATTTTTTTAGTTTTTATTTTATTTTTAAATGATGTATTTAAAGGGTTGGTCTGCACATTAACTCGCTGGTCGATTTAAGTTCCGTACCCGATCTGCTAGAGAAAAAAAGTTAAAATAAAAAATTTATTTTATTAATTACTTTTATTTTTTAAATAATTTATTTAAAGGGTTGGCCTATACGTTCACTCGCGAATCGATTTAAGACCCGTACCAGATCCGTTCGAGGAAAAAAATTAAAAAAAATTATTTTGTTAATTAATTTTTAGTTTTTTATTTTATTTTATTTTCAAATAATATATTTAAAAGGGTTGGTTTGTACGTTGACTCGCTGGCCGATTTAAGATCCGTACCCAACCCGCTTGGAGAAAAAGTTAAAAAATAAATTTATTTTATTAATAATTTTTATTTTAGTTTTAAATGATGTACTTAAAAGGGTTAGTCCGCACGTTGACTCGCAAGTTGATTTAGGATCCGTACCTTATTCGTTCGGGAAAAAAGTTAGAAAATAAATTTATTTTATTAATTATTTTATTTTAATTTTAAAAGATGAATTTAAAGTGGTTGATCGGCACGTTGACCCGTGGGTCGATTTCGGATCCGTACCCGACTCACTCGGAAAAAAAGTTTTTTTTAAAAAAACGAACTTGCTGCTAACCTATGTGAGAAAATCAATCATACGAGACAATAAAATAAAAAACATAATTTTATTTTCTTATTTTCTTATTTTTCATTTATTATTTATTATTTTTTACCTCCTATAAATAAAAATATACAATATACAGAGAGGTCTAAATATTTTTAAAAATATATATAAATAACATTTGAAAATGCATTTGTATTATATAATTTATAAATAAACAATTATCATAAATTTAATTTTCATTATTAAAAAAAATATAATTATATTTATATTATTACAATTTAAAAATAAAATATTTAAATAAATAATTATTATTTAATAAACTATAAACTAAATGAATTTATTATTATTAATTAATTAAAAAATTATAAAAAAAATTAAAAATATCCGGCGAAAACGGGAATCTGTTTCTAGTATATATTAAATTTTGAGAGCAAGAGCTAGGTTAATTATTTTTAATTTCATAAAAATTCACAGATCAAGTGGAATCTACACAGCTAGACTAATTATTTTGTATAGAAATCTGAACACGAGTTTAATCTTAAATTTTTTAATATAGGAAAGTTAAAAGGAAAAAAATATACAGGGATCTAGTGTTCTGTACTAAATAAAGTTTTGGAAAAGAGATTTGAGAGTTTTTTCTCATAGCAAGGTAAATTGAAATCTTTATTCCTAAAGGAGGATAATTTTATTTTTATTTTCTTAAACAAGATATATACGTTTTAATACATCACAGTCATGTTATGATTAATGTGATAAAAACTTGCCACGTACCTTGTTGAGGGGGAAAATGATCCTATATCGACTAGTCAAGGGTTGGACTGTGACTTTATAAAGCAAGGGCAACCCTTCCCCTATGAGGCGCCTTTTCTCAAAGGATAAAACCGTGAAGACGGTCTTTAGACCTCCAAAGCGGACAATACCTCATAGCGGGCGCAGTCCAGCAATCCTTGTATCAACAATGGCGCCGTCTGTGGGAATCCGTTCTGGTTCCATACCAGCCCTCGGTAAAAACACAGTCCACACTCTTGACTGGGGGCTAGTTTTGAGGGGGAAAACAATCCCACATCGACTAGTCAAGGATTGGACTGTGACTTCATAAAGTAAGGGCAACCCTTCCCATATGAGGCGCCTTTTCTCAAAGGACAAAACCGTGAAGACGGTCTTTAGACCTCCAAAGCGGACAATACCTCATAGCGGGTGCAGTCCAGCAATCCTTCAAGAATTGGACTGTGACTTTATAAAACAAGGGCAACCCTTCCCCTATGAGGCGTCTTTTTTCAAAGGACAAAACCGTGAGGACAGTCTTTAGACCTCCAAAGTGGATAATACCTCATAGCGGGCGCAGTCCAGCAATCCTTGCATCAACAATGGCGCCGTCTGTGGGAATCCGTTTTGGTTCCATACCAGTCCTCGGTAAAAACATAGTCCACACCCTTGACTGGAGGGCTAGTGTTGAGGGGAAAAACGATCCCACATCGACTAGTCAAGGATTGGACTGTGACTTTATAAAACAAGGGCAACCCTTCCCTTATGAGGGACCTTTTCTCAAAGGACAAAACCGTGACGACGGTTTTTAGACCTTCAAAGCGGACAATACCTCATAGCGGGCGCAGTCCAGCAATCCTTGCATCAATAATGGCGCCGTCTGTGGGAATCCGTTCTGTTTCCATACCAGACCTCGGTAAAAACACAGTTCACACCCTTGATTGGAGGGCTAGTGTTGAGGGGGAAAACGATCCCACATCGACTAGTCAAGGATTGGATTGTGACTTTATAAAGCAAGGGCAACCTTCCCCTATGAGGCGCCTTTTCTCAAAGGACAAAACCGTGAGGACGGTCTTTAGACCTCCAAAGCGGACAATACCTCATAGCGGGTGCAGTCCAGCAATCCTTGCATCAACAATCAGTCCAACAATCCTTGCATCAACAATGGCGCCATCTATGGGAATCCGTTCTGGTTCCATACCAGCACTCGATAAAAACACAGTCCACACCCTTGACTGGTGGGCTAGTGTTGAGGGGAAAAATGATCCCACATCGACTAGTCAAGGATTGGACTGTGATTTTATAAAGTAAGGGCAACCCTTTCCCTATGAAGCCCCTTTTCTCAAAGGACAAAACTGTGAGGACGGTCTTTAGACCTCCAAAACGGACAATATCTCATAGCGAACACAGTCCAAGAATCCCTGCATTAACATATCTTTTCTTCCCTACTCTCGTGACTCGTCACTAGTTCATCAAAGATGGCCGACCATTAATGATCATTGAAAGGTGTGAGTCATTCAATGTGATTTGTAGCTAATTACAAAAATATCACAACTAGTATAAAGGCTTCCACCATACCATTTGCACATTTATTTTCAACTTTTATTATTTTTTTAAAATTTGTACTTGATTGGTTATTGAGTTTCCCAGTTTACATATGACAAAAATCTAAGTTATTATTATTATTTTTTTTTTTTATATATTGAACCAGTTCGAAACTTCAATTTTAAATTAAACATATTTATATAAAATTTAGAAGTCTTTTATCAGTGAATTCATTTTTTTTTTAAATAGTCAAAAAAATATAATAATGAGAAAAGTGAGAAAACAACATAAAAGTAAAACAACATATTGAAATGAAAAACAGACGAAAATAAATCTAAGGCCAACTAAAAGAAATTCGAGAGTTAGCTACTTGTCGGACTACCCTCTTGACTTTCTTCGAAAGGGGATGTCGTTACATATTGATAAAGTAGAGCTGCAATTTTTGTCCATCAATTTTCCAATGTCAGCAAGTGCAGGCGAATGAACTTTGATAGATTCTTGAGAATCCATGTCTCATTGAAAAATCCATGTCTCTTTTTCGTCTACACAAAATTCAATCTATAAAAGTAATCTAGCATTTGGGGTGCATGAAGGAAGTCGGTTGAGAGAGAAAACAAATTGGAGGATAAATAAAACAAGGGTTAGGAAAGAAGCCAAGAGCTGATGTGGAGATTATATGCTTACATGACACAAAATACCTTATTTTGAGAAATAAAAATAAAAGAACCTTATTTTGGAATATAGAATTTTAATTATCTTAGTTTGAGAAAAACTCAGAGATTTGATGGTCTAGATATTACCCACTAAATTGCATAAGTTGAAAAGAAAAAAAATTGAGATTGTAGTCGTGTTTTAAGTTCTATTATTATTAGACCTGTTCACGGGCCGGCCAGTTCGTTCGGCCTGGCAAGCTCGGTTCGTATTGGGTTGGATCTGGATAAAATTTTTTTTGATCTTGGCCGGTTCGGCCCAGACAGTGTTTTTGTATTATAATAATATTATTTTATTAAATTTTAATTATAAAAAAATAAAAAAATAAATTTTTATATATAATGAATAGTGAATTCGGATCCACGGGCCGATCCGGGCCTGCCCAGGGTCAGGCCTGGGCAAAGAAATTGAAAAAAAATCAGACCGCAGCCCGGTCCGATCTATGAGCACCTCTAATTATTATTATTAAAATTCGATTAACGGATTAAAAATCATTATAATTTTTTATATTTAATATATTATTTTTATTAAATTCAAAAAATAATATATTAATTATATATTTTCATAAATATCATATTAATTAAATATTTCATTATTATTAAAATAAATCAAAGATTGAGTTGTCAATGGCTGTCCAATGAAAACAAACAAATTATTTGGTATACGACTTTAAACTTTTTGACAGACAAGTGTAAGACAGCGAGGAACCCAAGTGGGAAGTTGACAAAGTTGTCGGAAGGTGAACAAAATCGCACAGCGGGAGGAGAAGACCAAAGCAAATTGTATTTAAGATATAATCGAGAGCTTTAAGAGTACGACCTTACTTGAACAGGATCTGTTCTATAGATCGTACCTCTGTATCCTTGAGTTCTAAGGAGACAGGATTTCAAGTCTGGTTGATGAACTGGGACTGTGTGATCAGAGCGTGATTGATGGTTTGGTGGTTCACTGTTGGATCACCTTGACCATAGAGGATCGTTCTCAGCTAGTCTTCGACTGGCTGGGATGGTCACGCAGTTGTCTGACAGACTCCCCGATTTTCCCTTTTTGGTTCCTAACTTTTTTTCTGAACGCCATGTTTGATACAGTTTTCACCATGTCAATCAGTATTGCTTAGATTGATCAGTTAAACGAATCTTACTCAAACTCACCTGGAAAAACATCAGACAGCCAAATTTTGTTTAAAACCAACATGATTCCAAGAATTGATGGGCATGCAGTTTTTTCGAATAAATTTTGGGGGACTGGGATTTTAGAAGGCAATGAACCCAAGGTTGTAAACTTGGATACACAACACAGATGTATATACAGCTCTAAGAATCAGAAGGAAATAATAAACGATAAAAGACATTGGGTGGGAGTGTGGAGAGTTACAAGAGGAAGCACCAAGGCTTGAATCCAAAATCATTATTTGCTAAAATAAAATCCCACCTCACCTATATTAACAGCAGCTGTTGTATATATCGTGGGCAGTGAATATTCACCAGGAAATGAAAACAACCTCAAAGGAGGAAACATGAGGCTCCTGAGAGATGACCAGATGGGTGGAACTGAGAAACAAATACAGACCATGAATGGAATGGAGGAAAACATTTCCGAGAATACAAAGAATTTCACAATTACCAGAGACTCCAACCCTCTCTGCACAAAGAATTTACAAAGAAAAAAGCTGGGTTTGTTTGTGTTAGATTCAAGTGGGAATCGCATGCAGTAAAGCCAAGCCTAAAGTACACTCATCATGTTTCTGTTGCAAAAATGATTATATATCCCCAAAACCCTCAATTCATTGTCTAGGTTTAATAATGTAATACTATCACAAATTTGCAGTCGTAACATACTTGAGAATCAAGAGCAGCTATATTTCACTGTTTTAACATCTTTTCTTGAAAAGAGCATTACAAAATTAAACAACACATCGATAAATTTTCATTAAAAGGTCCTGCCCAAATAAGAAGGTTCGCTCAATATTTGAAAAATTTTAGATAAAAATATTAAGCCTGTTAAACGGATTTAGGTAAGAAAATGATACCCATTTAAAAATGGGTTGGATCTTTACTATAACATTCAATGCTCGAATTTGATCCGGCCCGACTCGAATTATTTAAAATATATATTATATAATTATATCATATAAAAGACAAATATATAATATTATAATATAAATATTAGAAACTATGTTAAATTATATATGTTTCAAAACTTATGTAAAAGAGAAAGGCAAAAGCACAAAATATTAAATAAAAAAAATACCATGTTTTTATGATTATTTTTAAAAAAATATGAGTTGGCTGGGGCGGTTTAAGCTATATCATTTATTAATTTTAATGGATCTGGATAGAATTTGAGACTCAAATTGACGAACTGAATCGAGTTTGAGTAAGTATATAAGGTGTTGACAACCATATTTAAACCAAATCTGATCTAACCCATGAACACCTCTAGGGAAGATATCAATAAATTTTATCAATGATATTTTGTTTAATAATAAAGTGATTTTGAAAATTTGAGGTCTCAAGACTTATCAATTATGGTTTTAGTCCAATTTTATATTAAATTTGTCTAGTTATATGTTGAATAGATGGTTTAGTGATGTGTTTTATTTTATTTGAAATATAATATTTGATTAGAGTTAATAGCACCAATGTCCAAATTTTAAGACATATTTTATATTGGTCCCTAAACTTCAAAACGTATCAATCAAATCTTCGATTTTATAATTTTGTATCAATGTGGTTCTTCCGTTAGCAAAACCATTAGAGTAGGCTTTAAATGACAGATGGCATGTAACATGTAAATTACAAAAATACCATCAACTGATGTGGTCCTTCTTTTTGTCTTTTGTCTTTATTCCTTTATTCCTTTATTCTTTTTCTTTTTTAAATCTTATATTTTCCTTTCTCCCTCTTTTTTTTAATAAATAAATACAAAAAATAAAAATTAATTTATATTAAAATTTAATTAATTTTAAAAAAACTTAATTTATAAACATATAAAATATTTATTTAAATCAATTTTATAAAAACTATTTTTAATTTTTTGTTTCTTTACTTTTTCTCCTTTTTTCATTTTATATTCTTTATAAATAAACTAAAACATAAATAATAATTTCTATTATATTAAATTAATTTTATAAATTTTAAATAATTTATTAAAAACATAAAATATTTATTTACATTTATAAACTTAAAAATTATTTTAAGTTTGTTTTTACTTTTTTCTCCTTTTCTTTTCCCTTCTTTCTTGTTAATAAATAAATACAAACAATAAAAAAAAATTATAATATAATTTAAATTAAAAAAAGTAAAGAATTTATAAAAAATACAAAATATTTATTTACATTAATTTATAAAAATAAATTTTCTTTCCTTTTTTATTTACTATAAATATAAATTAATTATTTTGTAATAATTAAATAATTTATAAAAAATAATTTATTTAATTAATTAAAAAACTTATTTTCCTTTTTCTTCTTTCTTCTTTCTTTCCTTTTATAAATAAATTAATTTTGTAAAAGATTAAATAATTTATCAAATATAAACATTTATTTACATTAATTTTTTTGTAAATATATTTTATTTTCCTTTTTCTTTTCTTTTTTATTTTGTATTTCTATTCTCTCCACTTAACTCTCGTCAATCGAAAAAAAAAGAAAATTTTAATCTCCACCACCAGTCCGACCCTGCGAAGGATCAGACTACCATTTATAAAGCTCGATAGGCATTGCGAGAGGCCAAATTTGATCCCTCATGCTAGATCGAAAAGGGTCCTATTTGGCGCTTTATGACAGATTCGCTCAAGTTGCTGCCTCAACTTCAGCATCGGAGTCGACAAAAAAAATACAAATTTTTAATTAAATGAATGTAAATAAATATTTCATATTTATAAATTATATAATTTTTTATAAAAAATAATTTATTTAGAAAAAGAAAAAGGAAAAAAGAAAAAATAAATAAGAAAAAGGAAAATAAAATTTATTTTTATTATAAAATTAATGTAAATAAATATATTATAGATTTATAAATTAATTTATTTTTGAAATTTTAATTTAATTTAATTTAAATTATAATATAAATTATTTTTATTTTTATTTATTTATAAAGGAGAAAAAGGAAAAAGTAAAAAAAAGTAAAAAAAAAAAACTTAAAATATTTTTATAATATTAATGCCAATAAATATTTTATATTTTTATAAAATTATTTTAAATTATAATATAATTATTATTTATTATTTATTTAATTTATAAAGAGGAGAAAAAAGAAAAATATAATAAAGAAGAAATAAAATATAAAATATTTTGTTGTTACGTTTTTATAAAATTAATTTAACTAAATATTTTATATGTTTATAAATTAATTATATTTTAAAAAATTAATTTAAATTATTATATAAATTATTTTTATTTTTTGTATTTATTTATAAAGAAAAAGAGAAAAGAAAATATCAAATTTGAAAAAGAATAAAGAATAAAAGAAAAAAAAATTAAAAGACAAAAAGAAAGACCACATCAGCTGGATGACATTTTTGTAATTTACAAGTCACATGCCATCTGTTATTTAACGCCTATTCTAACGGTTTTGCTAACGGAATGACGACATTGATACAAAACTATAAGATCGAGGATCTGATTGATACGTTTTGAAATTTGGGGACCAATATAAAATATCCCTTAAAGTTTGGGGACTATTGGTACTATTAACTCATTTGATTATGATTATAATCTTTTTTACTTGTAATTAATATATAGATTTATTTATATATGAATAAAATTCGAGAGCAAGAGTTAGGCTAATTGTTTTTAATTTGATAGAAATCCACAGATCAAGTGGAATCTACAGAGCTAGGCTAATTACTTTTGATAGAAATCTGAACACCAATTTAATCTTAGATTTTCTAATATAACACAGTTAAAAGGGGGAAACAAAAATCCAAGATTTAGTGTTTCGTAGTACTAAATAAAGTTTTGTTAAAGAGATTTGGTGGTCTAGATACTGCCCACATAAAAGCTTAAGTGGAAAGAAAAAATTGAGATTGTAGTTGTGTTTTAAGTTCAATCCATATATACAAGCATCAATTTCAAAAATGCAAAAGGTGAACATATATATATATATATATTATAATTTATAATTTATTAAATTAATTATTTTATCCTTAATTAATAATTTTTTATTAAATTAAAATATTTACTATTTTTTGTTTATTTCCTTATTAATGAACGACATATATACCTTGACAATTTATTAAAAACTGTTATAAAGTAAAAATAGTAGCATTTTGATAAGTGTTATTATACATATGTAAAAATGCTACTAAAGACATAAGGCTGCGGCCACATATACAGCACATGAATAAATGTTGTCTTATTTTACAATAACAGTTTTTTTAGTTTTCACAACACTTCAAAATGTTATTATATGTCAAATTTGGTAGTGCTGTTTTTGTTTAATTCTTTATTAACATTAAAATCCTTATTAAAGTAAACTTTTCTAAATGATAATTTAAAATTTTATTATTCTTTTAAATTAAAACAAAAAAAAATAGTTAATGATGAATAGTAAAATATTTAATTTTCTTATGCAACTCCTACTATTAGTAATACAATATTGATTTTTTGAAGATTTGGCTCTTGAACATGTTCATCTGCCCCTTGAACCTGTTGTTAGTTTTGATTAGAGGTGGCAAAATGAACCTGAACCCGAAAATCCGTCCAATAAAACCCGAACCCGAACCCGTCTAAACCCGATTTGACCAAAAAGTCAAAAATTCGAATCCAAAAAAACTCGAACCCGAAATGGCCCAAGCCCGAAAGAGCTGAATCCGAAAAGACCCGAACCCGAAATTACCCGAACCCGAAAAAACCCGAGCCCGATCACGACCCGAACCCGAATTTAATACTAAAAATAAAAATTATCAAATTGTAATTAAATAATTTTTTTTATAAAGCAATAACTTTATTTATCAATTTTATTATAATATCTTTTTTAATAATTTAATTAAAATTTAATTTAATTTATATTGTATATTGTATATATATGATAAAATAATAATTTTATCAAAAATAAAATTATATTTTGTACTTATAACTTTAATGTCCATATCTTTATGAATCTACTATCTAAAAATTCTAAACTCATGAAAATTTTAGAAATGTAAATTTTTTTGACATAAAATATTACTTGTGCTTTATTTATGTTATTTTAAGAGCACCCTTATAATAGTATAATAGTATTTTCTATATATTAAAATTAATTAATAGCAATTCATTCATTTTAACTTATCTCTAGTATAATAATATTTCTTATATTAAAAAATAGATAAAAACTACTTTAAAAAAAATGTGTTGCTCTTTGCAACATATATATAGTTTTCTTAGGCATATTATTAAATTAAGTTATTAACACCATATTCACTTGCCCAAGCACGGACCGATCCAAAATATAGACCTCAAATTCTGCCCAAACCCTTCCATATTTGTAAATGGGTAGTCCAAATTCGTTTCGGCCTCAAAGTTGAATGCCAGGATTCGTCCCTAAAAATCTCTTATTTTGTAGTGAATCTAATAATGTATTTATATGTTGAAATTCGAGTTCATCAAATCAATTATTTTAAATATTAATATGATTAATTTATAATATATCATATTTTTTACAATAAATTATTTTAAAATTTTATTTTATATAAAAAATTAATTTTATATTCTTTTGGTGCTAACAAATATTGATTTTAATAAATAAATATAATTAAAAATATCATATTATAATAAAAAGATTATTTTTGAAAATAATAATAAAATAATAAAATTATTTTTAAAAGTAAATATTTAAATTATGTAAAAATGATTACATCTAACATAAAATAAAAAACGATGTAAAACAAACCTGAACCCGAACCGAACCCGAACTTGACTGGACCCGAACCCGAAAGGACTCGAACCCGATCGGACCCGAACCCGAATGAGCCCGAACTCGATTGAATCCGAACCCGAATGAGCCTGACCCGAACCTGCCCAATTGCCACCTCTAGTTTTGATTTGGCCGGTTAGATACTTCTATTACTAACAAAAATAATGTAAATATCCATATTTGTTTAAATCTTAGGCTGGTTATAAAATTTCAAGATGAAAAGTTTTTGACATAATGTATCTATTGATATTCTTTTGGTTGGACTGTAAATTAGTCATTAATGTCCCTCTCATGATGGATTAAAAAATTGGACCAGATCAATAGATTGAACTAGTTAAATCAAAAATTGGTAGGTTGTTCGATTCGATACACTATATAAAATCGGATATGAGTTGAACAAAAAAAAAACTGGTTTAACCGGTAAAAAGTAAAAACTGATTTGATATATTTTTGTTATATTTTTTTTTAATTGATGAGATTTGAATTTGTAACCTTTTTAGTTATAGATTAAAGACCATACCATTAGGTAAAATACATATTTTTATTAATTATTTAGTATATTTAATATTTATTTAATATTAAAATATTTTTTTAAATATTTAAAATTTTTGTTTAAGTAAATTGACCGATTCAACCTGTTGAAACCAAAAGTTTAACCGATTTGACTTTCGATCCGATTTTTTTAATCTTAGCCCCTCCACTTGATAAGGATTATAGCAAATTACAAGTTAAATTTAGTTTATTTTTTATATATACGTTAATATTAGTTTTTTGTATCTAAAACAAAAATATTTGTATAGAAATTATGATGTTAGAGACTTTTAAGAGAGCTCCATCCCACGAAACCATTGTAGCGAATTCAATTAATTCTCCTTTATATATTTGGATATGTGTCATTCACCAATTAAATTCCCTTTTATTTCATATATCTTTTTCATGTTAGTAATTGTTAATGAGTTCGTTTTCAATATACAACAAATGAAAATTTTAAATTTCACAAGAAATGTTAAAAAAATAATTTATATATTTTTAATTAAATTAATTTTTAAATTTTTTTAATATACTCTAAAAGAGTATGTAACAATTTTCTAACCCAACCCAATAATGGAATCTGAAAATTCTATTGGTAATGTATGAGATACTTTTTCATTTTTAGTTGTCATTGGTCATTATTTTTAATATGAAATTTCATATTAATAAGGAATTTAATATTATAGACAATAAATATATCAATATTTAAGGATAGAATTGTTAAATATAAAGAATTATAAGTGTTCACTATTTTATCGCGTAAAATTATAATTAAACTTATTGAGAAAATTTTTTCTTTAACAATATTAAAATCACAACATATTTTGGGTAGTTTAAGTAAATCATTCATATGCTTAGATATATTTAATATTTAATTAATTTACTTTAACCATGTAATGATTTTCTAAACATTTTAATAATAGATCATCGCAATATATTTTGGTACATATAGTCTATCAGGATATATATAGATTATTTCTCTTATTCTTATATAATTACGTTGATATGTTAGGTCTTTTATTTATATCATATTCTTCATGTGATTTTTGTTTATACTTAACATTAATTGAGACCTTAAATTGTGTGATATAAATTTTAATCGTATAAATTACAGTTTTATCTCTTAAGAAATTTTTATTTTTAACTTCACATTTTTTAATAATTTTCCGTCAACATTTAGACTTTATTTGGCAATAGAGGTGCTCATGGCCAGGCAGGGCCTAGGCCGGAAAAAATATTTTTTCTTGTCTAAGTCCGTTTCGAGTCGGGCCCGGGCCGGTTCATAAATCCATTTTACTATTCATAAATTATTAAAATATTAAAAACTTATTTTTATATTAATATATATTATAATTAAATTTAAATAAAAAATATTTTTTAATTGTTGAATAGTAATTCGGGCCGACCCAAATTACAAATACTCTTATCCAAGCCCGAGCCGAGCTTGTCGGACTGATCGGGCTACCCGGCACTTGAGCAGGTCTAGGTAAGAAGTATGAAAAGAAATAATGATGGAAAAATTGTTATTCCAATTGTAAGATTTCATTGTTATATACTATTTGTATATAATATTATTACGGTTTTGATTATTATACTTGAATCTGATAATTTTGGATACAATACGAACATGAAATAGAAAAATAACAAAAACACGGCACGAAAAAATAATATGAACACGACACGAATACACAAACATGTAAAAATCTATATAAAACGAATTATTATCGTGTCAAAATTTATATAAATATATAATACCTTAAATACGATTATGACACAAAAAAATAATATGAACACGACACAAATTCATGGATTGCCAGATCTAATTATACTTCATTAATGAGGCAAATTTCTTTCATTGTCATAAAAGTTTATAATGTTGACATTCTAATAAAATGATTAAAACCTTAATTGAATTTTTTTCTTCGTTTAATTGTAAAATTGATTTTATCTTTAATTAATTTATTTAAAATTTAAAACCATGATACGCTTTGTTGTTTCAATGACAATAACAAACTATAAATAAAATAAAAAGAGTAAATAAAGAGAGATCAAGACAAAGAAAATATGAACTTTCAAAATCTAGTTCTTCAAGAACTAGCTATGTCACCAATCTTTTTCAATATCTTCTTGGATACAAACCAATCTTTATATAGGGCTCCAAAAATAAATAAGGAGAGACGAATACACTTTTCAATACAATGCACCATAATGTACATGTACATAATAATTAAGAACAAAATCATACTAATAGCATCCTTAGTATCTAGTCAATTACCACATGCAAAATATGCATGTATTATAACACTTCCTCTTGAATGACTATTCACTATGAATATGCCTCGTTAAAACCTTGCTAAGAAAAACCTAGTGGGAGAAAAATTTATCGAAGAAAAAAGAGTACAATATTCATAGGAAACTTACTTCCTCTCAAAAATAAAATGAACTATTCAGTGTCCTTAAGCCGGCACATTCCAATGTTATGTATGTGCTTCTTGAAAATTGAAGTTGGCAATGCCTTTGTGAATAGATCTATTAGGTTGTCACTTGAGCGAATTTTGCAAATATCAACATCACCATTCTTCAAGAGTTCATGTGTGTAAAAAAACTTTGCTGAAATATGTTTAGTTCTATCACCTTTTATGTAGTCACCTTTGATTTGTTTAATGCATGCTGCATTATCCTCATGCAATATTGTCGGCTTGTCAGTTTCCACGAAAAATTCACAAGCTCTTCTAATATGTTGAATAATAGTTCTTAATCTCATGCACTCACGATTTGCTTCATTTATAACCAATAGTTCTGAATGGTTTGATGAGGTAGCAGTAATTTTTTGTTTCACAGACCGCCATAAGATAGCAGTGTCACCACATGTGAAGACAGAACCTGTTTGTAATCGAGCTTTATGAGGATCTGAAAGATATCCAGCATCAGTATATCCCATTAATTCTGACTTTACTCCATTTGGATAAAACAAACCCGTGTTAGTGGTGCCACGGAGATAACGAAAAACATGTTTCACTCCATTCCAATGTCTTCGTGTTGGTGCAGAACTAAAACTTGCTAATAAATTGACTACAAAAGTTATGTTTGGTCTAGTGCAATTTTCCAGATACAAAAGTACTCCTATTACACTAAGATATGTTACTTTAGGACCAAGAATTTCTTCATCATCTTCTTGTGGACGAAAAAGATACCTTTTTACATCTAGTAAACGAACAACTATTGGAGAGCTTAATGGATAAGATTTATCCATATGAAATTGTTTCAAAATCTTTTCTATATAAGATGATTGATGAATAAGAATCCCACTTGTCAAATGTTCAACTTGAAATCCAAGACAAAATTTTATCTTTCCAAAATGTTTCATTTCAAATTCCTTCTTTAGGTAGTCAGCAGTCTTTGAGATCTCTTCTGGAGTCCCTACTGTGTTTAAGTCATCAATATACACTGTGACTATAGCAAATCCAGAATTTATTTTCTTGATGAAAACACAAGGACAAATGGCATTATTTTTATATCCATTTTTCAATAAATATTCACTTAGACGATTGTACCACATGCGTCCAGATTTCTTTAGCCTATATAAGGATCTTTGTAGTTTAACATAGTACATTTGCCGAGGTTTCAAATTATATGCTTCAGGCATCTTAAATCCTTCAGGGATTATATATATATATCATTATCTAATGATCCATACAAGTAAGCTGTCACTTCGTCCATTAAACGTATGTCAAGTCCTTCAGAGACTACCAAATTAATCTTAATTGCACCCATAACAGGAGAATATATCTCTTCATAATCTGTACCATGTTTTTGTGAAAAATCTTGTGCTACAAGTCGTGCCTTGCATCTCATAATTCCATTTAACTCATTTTTTTATGTGCAAAGACTTATTTATACCCAACGGGTTTGACATCTTCAGTTGTCTTGAAAACTGGTCCCAATATTTTACGTTTGGTTAATGAGTCTAGCTCAGTCTTTATTGCTTCTTTACATTTTGACCAATCACTTCTATGTCGACATTCTTCTACAGTTTGAGGTTCAGGCTCATTATCAATGACAATATATGAAGCAATTGTATATACAAATACATTATCAACAACAACTTCATTTCTTCCCCATATATTTTCGGATTTTAATGAGATATCATAAGTTACCAGTACCGGAACCACTTCTAGGGTTGCTTGTCTAGAAATATGAGGTTGTTGATCTATATTATTTTTGACCTCTCTGGAGTGTCATTTTGAAGTGTTTCCATTTCTTTTTCTTTCGAGGAACAGAATCCTTTGCACAAAAAGGTCTACCACGCTTCTGGCATACTTTAGATTCATTGGCTGCCATACCTACAGGATGTCATGTAGAGACAATTAAACGTGTAGGAATATAAGCAGCCGGTACAAGTGATTTAGTGACCTATTGGAAGTCTGTAAAAATATATGGTAATTGATTTGCGACATTCTGCAAATGAATTATTCTTTGAACTTCAAGTTCACATTGATTTGTGTGTGTATCAAGATTGGATAATATTGGTGTATACCAACAAATTTCTTGTGCTTTAGATCCTTTACCTTTTTCTTCCTCTAATGATGGGAAAAATGATTCATCAAATTGGCAATCTAAAAATCTTGCTAAAAAAAGATCACATGTTAAAGGTTCAAAATATCTAATGATAGATGGGGAGTAAAAACCAACATAAGTTTCAAGACGTCGTTGGTGTCAGTATATGCCCTAGAGTCAATCAGATTGGATAAGGGATATATAGTTAATAATGCAAACCAATCACTATACATTAGTGATAGAAGATTTTCCTTCATGTTAGTACGACAATAAAGAGTTATTAATTACTAATTGGATGAAGCCTATGGAACATAAAGGTCTTGTAAAGGAATTATAAAGAGTTATAATTGTGAGATCCTTATGCATCAAAGACATGTTCCTAAAACTATCATTGGTCATCGTATTGCCAAGATGGGGCATTGGCAATGCTCAAAGACTAGTACATGTTATGCCTTCTTACTTATGAAGTAAGCAACCGATAAGCCTTCTTACTTTTGAAGTAAGCAACCGATCTCATAGGTTGGAGTATGAGGGATACTTGGGATAATATATAGGTGCTTGTCTGTTGAACAAGTTCACTGAACATGGCCCACTGTGAGAACTCCATTTGGTATTGTCACTCTAGAGTCTATGGAAATGTTATCACGTGTCAGTCATGTAAATAGTCCTCTGACATGAGATACCGGGTATCTTGTATAGGGAATGTTATACTTGATTTCATCTGAACGGGTCTCAAGAAGGGATGCTTATGGTAAGGTCATTTTGGGTATGACATGAACCTTACGAAGGTGGATGAGTGATCCAGAGAGGATTCACCACTCCAAGTGACATCTGAGATATATCTCATCTGTTTTTGGCTTGGGTTAACTGAATAAAGTTTTTGGCCGAAGCACAATGGATTTAGGAAAAATTGTTTCTCTAAATTCATAAGGTTAACCATAGATGCAAGAACTAATATGGATTGAACATGAGTAGACACTGTACCATGCTCATGGTGGATGACCGAATTGAATAAGTTCAATTTAGGAATGGTTAAGACAAAATTTGAATTTGGGAAATCCAAATAAGGATGTCTTAACATGAAAATGTGGATAAGCTTGTCTTAAGTAGACAATGTCTAAATGTAGACATGTCTTAAGATAAGTTATCCTGGCCGAAAATTTGAAGTTGTCCGAAATGAGAAAAAAATTCTCATCTTCGAGGAGTTTGATTATGAATCAAATTCTATCTTCTCGTATTTCACTAAACCGAACATTGCTTCGATTATGACTAAGTTCGAACTCGGCACTAAGAGTTAGTGTTTGACTAGGACTCTAACACTTGCTATGTGAAAGAGTTTCACTCGAGCAATGAGTCTGATTATGAATCATGTAGACACCTAATTTTGTCCGGACCACTAAAACAGGTATGTTTTCTTCCTAAATTGATGTTTTAGAATGTAAAACGACTTTTTTCATCCTGCAGGTAGTACTCCTAGACTTAGTTTAAGAGGGCGAACATAAAAAGTCAAACTCAAAAAAAGTCAACCTCGAAAAAAGTCAACCCCAAAAAAGTCAACCCCAGAAAGTCAACAATTGAAAAAGTCAACCCACTTTCAAAATCAAGATTTGAAGTTCAATAGAAAAATGGTGAAAGAATTTTGATAATCCGAGGTCTACATCGAAAGATATGGAGTTCGAAAGTTGGGATTTGGAGGTTTAGTATAAAAGAAACCCTAATCCGAGAAATTTGGGGAAAAGTGCTTAAACGATCGAATTGGTCGAAATTGAAGGTTCCAAATGAAAGATAAGCAGTGAATACGGGTAATGGAGAAGCCACTTGAAAGAAAAATTGAAAGAAAAGTCAATCCGGGAGAAAACCAAGAATTAGGGTTTTTGGTGGATTTCGGTGAAATCGGCCAGAATTACAGAAATGGTCCGACTTGGTAAGACTAAAGCCCCCAATGGATGAGGAATGATTAAAAAGGGATAGCCCAAGGCTTAGCTTGAAGAAAATTTGAAAATCGGACTTGTTTTGAGCAAAACCGGGTTTGAGGCAAAAGGGCAAAATTGGAAAATTTGGAAAAATAGCAAATGGACTCCAAAAATTCTGAATCATTTGGAAGAGATTGGCGAAAGAAAATCTTGATTCGGAGTTCGTTTGCAAAATGGCCAAATCTCGGGTCTCTTATGTAGAAATTCAAGAAGGAAAATCCTGAAAAAATAGCAAATGAACTCCAAATCTTCTAAAATTTCGCAAATCTCATTTTTAAATTATTTGAAAGAGATTGGTGAAATAAAATCTTGATTCGAAGTTCGTTTGCAAAATGGCCAAATCCCGGGCCTCTGATGCAATAATTCAAGAAGATAAATCCCGAAAAAATAGCAAATGGACTCCAAAATTTCTGAAAATTTTCAAATCTCATTTTAAAATTATTTGGAAGAGATTGGAGAAAGAAAATCTTGATTCGGAGTTCGTTTGCAAAATGGCTAAATCCCGGGTCTCCTATGCAGTAATTCAAATAGAAAAATCCCGAAAAAATACCAAATGAGTTCCAAAAATTATGAAAACTTTCAGATCACACTTTTAAATTATTTGGAAGAGATTGGTGAAGAAAATCTTGATTTGGAGCTCGTTTAAAAAATGGTAAAATGTAGGGGCATAAAAGGGCATTTTTGGAAGAAAAAATCCAAATAAATAGCAAACGGACTCGAAAAATTTTGAAAACTTCCAGAATTCAATATTTTATTATTTTGAAAGTATTAAAAAAAGAAAGTTTGAATTTGGAGTCCGTTTGCCATTTATTTGCGTCCGGGGGGCAAAACGGTCATTTCACCCAAGCAACCGAAAAGGGCTTCTTTTGGCCTTTCAAAAAATCAGACTTGGGCTGGAAAAGAGAGTGCTGGCCTTCCAAGGCCCAAAGGAAGGAGGAAGCTTCTGATTTTTCAATCAAATGGCCAAGGATTAAGAGTTAGTTAGAGATTCTTTTTGATCAAGCCATTGTGATTAAGCCACATAGGCCAAGGGAGAGTGTCAACATTATTCTTGAATAGCTGTAATTATGGACAGCTGATATGCTAATCTAAGGGTGATAATTTCATGATTTTTCACCTTGAATTACTAGCCATTGGATGGGAAGTTGGTTGGAACCAAAATGACAACATTCTAGCTCATTTTAGGGGGGTTCGGCCAGCACTAATAGGGAGGTCCAAAATTTTCATTTTCAGACTTCATTTTTACAGATTTCTCTTAGTTTTTCTTAGTTTTTCTCTCCTCGGTTGAAAGCAAAAAGAAAAAGTTTAGTTTAGAAAGGAAAGTTTGAAGAGATAAAGCTTGAAATATAGCTTCTTGAGGTTGCTCTTGAGCACCAGCTCTTGCACTTTCTTGATTTTCCATTCTAGTTTTTGCTATTTTGATTATTATTTGGTGAGTTTTCATTTTTAAATAAGTGTTTTTTATATTCCTTTTAAGTTCTTTCTTCATCTTTTTCTTAAACAAAGCTTTCTTACATTTTTTTTTTATTTTCCTCACCATGGCTGAATGGTTTATATTGTTTTTAATGTTGCTGTTTTGTTTAATTTATCATGTTATTTATGTTATTTTCTTTAATCTTGATGCTTTAAGTGTTCCTCTACTTCATATATTTGGATCATGTTTTAATTTGGTTGCTTTGTTTGTTTCCATTTATGATTTAAATATCATGTTCTTGCATTTTTAATTTTCTGTTTTCATAATGTTTAAATTTGTTGATGTTTTATATTTAGTATATCAAGTGTTTGTGAAAATGCTTGTTTGGCTTTAGTATCTCTATTTTGTGTTTGCATGATTTGAGTGTTATATTTTAGTTGAGCATGTTAGTATATCAAGTGTTTGTGAAAATGCTTGTTTGGTTTTAGTATTTCTACTTTGTGTTTGCATGATTTGAGTGTTATATTTTAGTTGAGCATGTTAGTATATCAAGTGTTTGTGAAAATGCTTATTAGTATTCCTACTTTGTGTTTGCATGATTTGAGTGTTATATTTTAGTTTTGCATGTTAGTATACCAAGTGTTTGTGAAAATGCCATGCTTGTTAGGAACCATAGGCCATTCGGCCACTCCTTGTATTCTAGCATTATGTGTGCATTTTTGCTATGTTAGGTGATAGGTTGGCATTTGCATGTTATTTGGTTGAGTTTTTGGTTTAAGCATGCCTTGTGTTTGTGTTATTGCATGCATAGTTTAGATGTTAGGTTAGATTTATTTTGCCATGCATGTCCATGCATTTTAGACCTAGATTGCATTAAAACCCATGCAAGTTCATTTAGGTCTAGGTCACTATATGGATGCCATGCATTTTTCATGACATTTAGGTTTAAACTCATGCATTTCATGCATCATATTTGCTGTATTTTTCATGCATTTCATGTTCATGCCACTTGACTAATGACTTAGGCCAATTAATGGTTCAAAGTCATGCTCTCTTGAGCACACTTGTGGAAAACTAAGTATTGTCAAATTGATTATTCTACCTTTGTGATTTTTTTTTTACTTAGCCAATTTTTATCTAACTTTCAAAAAGTCCAAGCTACTGTTTGTGAGTCATTTTGTGAGTCTTAAATATTTTTACTTTGATTTTTAAATGATTTTAGCAAAGGAAAAAATGTATTTTGGCAAAATAGTTTTTTTTCACCCAGTACTCGTACTTTCCCGATTTTTTCTGGGAATTCTTATTTAATCAGAAAATTAAGTTGATTTTTTCCTGTGTAGTTTTACATGTCCTGAGTCTCCAGTATTTTTTTTCATAATTTTATGAATTTTAAAAAATTGGGTAAAAAATCGTGGCTTAAAACTGGACAGTGGAGTCAAAATTGAATTTGAAGGAAAATCATTTTTCTATTTTGGTTAAGTTACTTAGAGGGAGCTGATTAGGAAGTTTAGCTACTGACTTAGGGTAGTTTCTAAGCCTTTTTAAACTCTAAAAATGATTTTTTAAGTCTCGGGTTAAGGGTGGTCAAGTCCGGGATTTTAAACTTAGGAAATTAGAGCCATTTTAAAAAGGTTTAGCCCAGTTTTTTATTTTATTTTATTTTTAATCTAAGCTTTTCAAAATTGTTTTCAAACAATCACAAAGTATTTTGGTTTTAGAATATTTAATTTGACATATTTTTCTAAGGTAGCCGGATATCTTTTTAGATATACGGATTTCCTTAATTAAAGGAAAAAAAACATTTTCATGCATTGCATTTTCCATATTCATGCATTTTATATAATATGTGATTTTTACTATGATAATTTCTATGATATTGTTATGATTTTGAGTTATGTTGTATTGTTTATTATATGATTTGGAATATTTCATGATATCTATGCTTTTTATTTAATTATTTTTTTGTTATATTATTTAGCATATACTATGTTCATGCATTATTATTTTCATTTTTATTTCCATGCATATTATATGATAGCATTATTTTATATTTCATGTCATTTAAATTATATGCCATATCATTCATATTTGCCATGTCATTTAAATTATGTCATTTCATATAGAATATATTATGTTACTTAGGTTATTTCATTTCATATAGAATATATTGTGTTACCTAGGTCATTTCATTTAATTTAGAATATATTATGTCATTTAGGATATTTTATTTCATTTAAAATATATCATATGATTTAGGATATTACATTCCATATAGAATATATTATGTTACCTAGGTCATTTCATTTCATTTAGAATATGTCATATAACTTAGGACATTTCATTTCATTTAGAATATACTAAGGCATTTCAATTATATCATATCATTTAGGAAGCATTATATTATTTAGATTTTGCTATGTCATTTTATTTATGTCATGCATATACATATTCATATCTTTTAAGATGTTTTCAAAAGGATAATGATTTTTCAATAAAAAATAAAGATATTCCCGAGTTAAAATAATTCATGAGTTCTCTACCGGGTTTGCTGGAGGGAATATCATCAATTATCATTAAAAAAGGAATATCTTTCTTTCAAAAAAGAGAATGATTCGGAAAGTTTTCCAAAACTAATAAAATTTCTATATTTTGCCACGTTTGTTGGGGAATATAGGAAAATTTTGAATATATAAATTCCGGATCATTTTTAATTAAAAATGGAATTATTTTTCTTTAAATTGGGAATTAACTTGAAATACTAAATTTAAAACCAACTTTTTACCGAGACTTGAGATAACACACGATTAATAAGGTACCGTTTTATATGGGCGTTGTGGGGGTGCTAATCCTTCCCCGCACGTAACCGAATCTCGAACCTGTTTCTTTGATTTCTCTGGTTTAAACGCAGACTTGAAATTGGTTTTAAAAATGTTTTAATTAATTTTTAAAATATTTTATAAAACCGATTTTAATAGGTGGCCTATCACACCTAGCTAAAAAAGATTGGTGGCGACTCCATGTCTTTTTCAAGGTCATTTTCAAAACCTTCATTTTTCTAGAGGAATTAAGTCGACTTTTCCTCGGGTTTTTTTTAATGTCACGCTTAATGAATAATAAAGTCTTGCGATGAGACTTGTTATTTTTTAGGTTGCGACAAATCAAACTCTGTTAATTTGAGCTGGTTGAATCCAAGTAGGACTCTAAGAGGTTGATTGAGATTCAAACTCTTATCCATGTGAAACCGGCCAATGAACATGACAAAATACGGGATAGGTTCGACCTCGGCTTTAAGAGTTAGAGTTTTGGTTGAACTGAGATGCTTGAGGGTGAAAAGAGTTTCTCTTCAACTAGGACTTTGATTGAGAATCAAACTCCTATCATTCCTATCCCTTGGTAGCTGAATGTGGACACTAGATGGACTAGGTTTGGCCAAGCTTCTAAGAGTTCGAAGTTTAACCAAACCATGTCACTTGATAGAGATAGAGTTTCTCTAGTCATAGGAGTTTAAAATAAGTTTAAACTCTTATCACTTAAGCATTATAGTGGCCGGCCAAGGTGATGCACTAGATGAAGAATTCTTCACTTGGTAATTTTTCGGTTTTGAAGAGTTTTTCCTTTGAGAGAAAACATTTTCCCCTTAGAGTAAAACAAGAGAATCGACCAAAAGAAATTCTATAGTAGCTGTACCATTGTTCTTGCTTCTCTTCTATTCTTTCTTTGTTCTAACCGTACCACAAGAATTGTTCTTTGTGTTTTAGTCTTAAGAGAATAAAAAAGAAGTGTATTAACCTTTTGATTTTGATCGAATATCAACCAACTAGCATTGGTGAATCCTCGAGCCTTGAGAAGGTTCCAACATCCTTTCGTGTGGATCACCGTTGGAGGCAAGACGATTGTGTTGCTCGTGACCTTGGAGAGATCGTTGGGGGCCCATCTTAGTTCGTTGAGTGGGTGCAATAGGGACATATACAACACAACCAAAAACTCTATGGTGAGAGATATTTGGTTGTTGACCAAACACAAGTTGTGACGGTAAAAATTTGTGATATGCAGATGGTTGGGTACGAGCTAAAGATGTAGCATGTACTATAGCATGTCCCCAAGCAGATACAGAAAGTTTTGATCTCATAAGCATAGGTCTAGCAATGAATTGTAAACATTTAATGAAAGATTCTGCTAAATCATTTTGAGTATGAACACGTGCAAGGCAATGTTCAACACTAATTCCAATAGACATACAATAATCATAAAAAGATTTTTGAAGTAAACTCTCTTGCATTATATAAATGAACTGTCTTACTAGAATGGTCAGGAAAATTTGATCTTAACTTTATTATTTGAGTAAGGAATTTAGCAAAAGCAATATTACGAGTTGAAAGCAAACAAACATGTGACCATCGTGTGGAAGCATCAATTAAAACCATGAAATACCGGAATGGTCTGCAAGATTGATGAATTGAGCCACAAATATCTCTTTGTATTCTTTGTAGAAAAGTGGGAGACTTGAAAGATAATTTAGATGGAGAAGGTCTAACAATTAATTTACCTTGAGCATAAGAAGAACAAAAATAATAATCAAGCAAAAGGATTTTCTGATCCTTTAATGGGTGTCCAAGTGTATTTTCAATGATACGTTGAATCATGGTTGAACTTGGATGGCTAAGACGATCTTGCCAAAGTATAAAAGTTTTAGGATGAGCACTTCTGGTGCATAAAATTTGATTCAACCATCCTTATTTTTGTGAAATATAAGTCAGATGAGAAACTCAAAAGTTTCTCTAATATGAACTTTTGATTCGAAACTGTAGAGGTAATATGAAGATATTCCGCATCCCCCTCATTTTTTGTTTCAACATGATATCCATTGTGACATAATCTTTGAAACTTAGTAGATTTCTTCGGGACCTACTAGAATATAACGCATCATCAATATATAATTTTATTTCATTTGGGAACATAATGTGGACTCTTCCGGAACCATCAATTACATTTGCAAAACCAAATATTGTATTAACATTAATTCCAGCTAATGTTAATTGTAAGAAATATTTTCTATCACGAAGAATTGTGTGAGTTGCACCACTTTCCACTAAACATATGTCATCCTCCATGATATCAAGTTTATTTTGCATTATCTATTAAAAAATAAAAATATATGATTTTAGGAATTGGAAAGAGATAATAAACATAAAATTTACAAGACATTATTATTTATATTATAAGTAAAACTTACATATGAAAACCCTTAAAATAAAATAAACATAAATATATTTCATTAGTAGACATTTCCATCCCCAATAAAATGATTAATTTTTCCATTAGGGTCTTCAAAAAAAATCAGAAACAACAAAATCAATATTTAAAGAAGATTCATTATCATAAGTAGGACCAACAGGTTCAGATAAATTTACTTTAGCATTTTTTCCTTTTTCTTTTAATGATGTTTTTGTAAAGATCAACTAGATGTTTTGGAGTGCGACATATTCGAGACCAATGGCCTTTAGTTCCACACCTATAGCAAATATTGTCATTATTTTGCACTTTATTACTCTTTTTCGGAATTTCCTCATTTTTGACCCATTTCTTTTTATTTCATTTAGCACATTTACTTTCAGAACTTGAAGGAGGATTATCACGGGTCCAATAATTTTTTCTACCATGACAACTATTACCACCATGGCCCCGTCCACGACCTTGAGAAAGCCACATTCTTTTTAGGGAATGGTGTTGATCCAGGTAGACGAGATTGATGGTTTTCCATCAAAATCCCATTGTTTTGTTTAGCCACAAGTAAACAAAAAATTAGCTCAAAATATTTTATGAATTTACACTCTTGATATTGCTGCTGTAATAGCACATTCGAGGCATGAAAAGTTGAATATGTTTTTCTAACTTATCTTTATCAGTAATTTTCTCCCCACATGATTTTAATTGAGAGATAATCTTAAACAAGGCTGAATTATATTCATTTACGGTTTTGAAATCTTGTAGCCATAAGTGTATCCACTCATATCAAGTACCAATGACAAATAATTTCTTTCAGAAATATCAAGACCAATGAATTCAAGCTTCGTGAGCTTTGTCATTGTAAAGACACTTGAAAGAATAAATAAAAAGTCTAAAGTCAGGTAGACATTAAGAATCTAAACAATAAAAAAATTACTCATCTCACATATATCATATTATAGAACATGTAAAAATATATAAATAACAGGATAAACTAGATTTCTAGATAACACATGTTAGAGAAAGCAAAATTCTTCTCTTGATATAATGAAAGGAAACTTGCGAGATTTTACTACCGTTAGAGACTTAATCATGCTGATAACGTATTATAAATAAAATAAAATGAGTAAATAAACAGAGATCAAGACAGAAGTAATATGAGCTTTCAAACTCTAGTTCTTCAGGAACTAGTCATGTCACCAATCCTTTTTCAATATCTTCTTCTTAGATACAAACCAATCCTTATATAGGACTCTAAAAATAAATAGGGAGAGAAGAATAAACTTCTCAATACAATGTGCCATAATATACATGTATATAATAATTACGAACAAAATCATACTAATGACATTCTTTGTATCTAGTCATCCACCACATGCAAAATATGCATGTATTATAACATCATAGGCTTTGTTGTTTCAATGACAATAACAAACTATAATGTTTATAATTGTTCCAACAAGAAAAGACAAAAACTAAATTACCCATTAACAGAGGTGACAATGGAAGATTTGAATTAAATATTTTAAGTTGTCACTCCAAGCTATTAATAGAGGTGACAATTGAAGATTTGAATTAAATATTTTAAGTTGTCACTCCAAGCTATGTAGTAACTCTAGGATTTGAACTATTTTAAGTTTGGATTTTTTATATTTCAAGCTAATATTATAAATTAGTGCGCTAATTAAGTTTATTTTAGTCAAGTGATGATAGTTCAATTAATTTTTATTTAGACTATTTTAGTTTAATAAATTATATGGATAATATAGTAGTAAGAGATTTATAACATAGTAGTAAATTATTAATTAACATAATAGTAAATTTTATAATTATAATTGTAAAATTTTAATAATTTACATATTATACTTTTGCGAATATCATCAATTTTATAACACCAAACTTTAATTATATTTTTAAGTTTTGAAATTTTGTCAACTTAGCAGGTTAACTCATAATTAAGTAACCAAGTTAAATACTTATAGATTGAAAATCTTATTAAAATAAAATTATTAAAAATAAATTTTGGATTATTAGTAATTGATCAATTTTAATTGGTTATAGTATATTGTTTTTTATAATGAAAAATTTACTTTTGATATTATATTTATTTATTTCGGTATTTTTGTTGAAAATACATTTTTTAACTTACATGTATTTCATGTCTATGTATTTTAAATATTAACTAATTGGAAATTGAGCAAATCATGTTTTACTAATTTGTCATCTTCATTATTACAATTATGCTATAAACAAGAATATTGATAATTAAGTATATTGAAAGGTAAAGGACAAAAAATTATGGAGGGAATTTCAAATTTTATTTTAGATGGATGATATTTTAAGTCATAATGTGTTATACATGAGAATCACACGGATTATGTATAGCTTATACTTGTAAAAAATTATGAGTTAGATGACTTTTTTTTATGTAATATAAAGTTAAATATTTACAACATTTCATTTTTAAAAAAAGTAATTATAATGAGTTAAAATTTGATTTAAAAATTAATGATTTTTTTTTGGTAATATTAAGTAAAATCTTTACAATATTTCACTTTTAAAGTTTTTGGTAATAACAACTAATTCATTTAGGTAAACAATATTTTTTAAATCTCCAGGTATTATACATATTAATTATAGCTAAAATTATATGATATACATTTAAAACAATACAAAAATAAATAATAGCAATAATAAATATATAAGTGAGATTATCAATTTATAAAAAATTTTAAAATAAAACTTTATGATATTAACATTTAAACCATTCACATGTAAAGCACATGTAGCTAAAATTAATTATTATTAAAATGGATCAATGATTGATTTTTTTCCTTTTAACTTTGGTATAAAGTGGTTTTGAAATTTTGAGATCTCAAGACTTATCAACTATGACTTTAATTCAATTTTATATTAAATTTGTATAGTTATATGTCGAATAGATGGTTTACTGATTTGTTTGTTTTATTTGAAATATAATATTTGATTATGATAATAATTATAATTATAATTTTTTACTTATAATAATATATAGATTTATTATGTAAAAAAAATTTGAGAGCAAGAGCTAGTTTTTAATTTGATAGAAATCCACATATCAAGGGGAATCTACAGAACTAGGCTAATTACTTTTGATAGAAATCTAAACACCAGTTTAATCTTAGATTTTCTAATATAACAAAGTTAAAATGAAAAAAAAAAAAAAATCCAGGGATCTAGTGTTTTGTAGTACTAAATAAAGTTTTGGTAAAGAGATTTAGTGTTCTAGATATTACCCACTAAAAAGCTTAAGTTGAAAAAAAAAAAAAGAGTTGAGATTGTAGTCGTGTTTTAAGTCTTATTATTATAAGAGTCCGTTTTTGGTTTTTTATTTTAATATAGCTAATTTTAATTTTCAAATTATTATTATTTTTTATTTACCAAAATATTACGTTTTTACAGAAAAAAGTTATACAAGGGAAGTCGTCATGGCAGATGGCGACTTCCCTTGTATTTTTTTTTTAAAAAAAAAATTGAATTATAGTGTTTGGAAGTCGCCATCTCCTATGGCGACTTCCAAACTATTTTTTTTTTTAAATTGAAAATTATACTGTTTCACAATAGTAAAAAAAAATTAATAAATAATTTGAAGGCAACGGTGAACCATCTCTATAAATACCCCTATCTATTTCCTATTATTTCATACAAAATAAATCTCAATCTTCTCTTAGTGTTGATTCTTCATTCTTCCATACAAAATCTCTTAGTGTTGAGGTTGCAAGAAAATCACATATCCTCAGTTATATTTCAAGAGGTAAGTAAATTTTTGTAATATTATCTGTATTGCATTATTAATTTTTTATAATTATTTAATTTAATTAATTATCAACAGGATACTCATCGCGTCTTACGATGAAGAAAATTTTCTTTTGAAAACCCGCATCCATATATTATTGACCACTTAAATAGAGCTGGATTTTATTATGCAACTCAAATTCGACGATAGTGCATTGATTGAACGATAAAAACCCGAGAAGCACACTTTTCATTTTCCGTGTAGTGAATGCACGATCACTCTAGAAGATGTTGCGCTTCAACTTGGACTACCAGTGGATGACATGGCAGTTACAAGCGCAAACTTTCTAGATTGGAATGAAGAGTGTCAAAATTTATTAGGCGCTGTACTTTCAGAAGAGTATGTCAAGGGCTCAATGGTGAAACTAACTTGGTTGCAGTCATTTCAAAATCTCTCCGAACACACAAGTGAAGAAGAGGTAAAATATGCTGCTGGAGCATATATTTTACGTTTGATTTGAGGAATGCTAATGCCCGACAAATCGAGCAGTCGGGTTCTGCGTGTTTGAGGTTTTTGTATAGAGAACTGTGTCGGGCTACAGTTCCAAAGAGCCATGACATAGGTGGATGTTTAGTGCTTCTGCAGTCATGGGCTTAGTATCAACTGTCATTTCTTGTTCCACGAGTGAATCTTTCGCTTGTATAACCCTTTGCAATTATGTAATAATTTTGACTATTTTATTAATTTTGTACGAACTTGTATTTTTTTATAACTCTATTAATATTTTATATGCATTTTAACAGGTAGACTCATCGTAAAGATTATATCGATATTCCGACCGACCTTGCGAGTATAAGATTACGACTAGATCGAGTAGGATATGATAAGGTAAATGTTTCGATTGTTACATTCAAGTATTTTTGTATTTAATCCATATGAAACTAATAATTTGTAATAATTATTCGTAGTTTGTGTGGATGCCATATTCTTCAAATGAAATTATAGCATGCCTCCCATCGAATGCCTATAATAATTGTCATATATGGAAACCAAATACAGCATTGATATGCTTTGCATATGTGGAGTGGCACCACACTGACAGGGTATTGCGACAACTTGGCATGCAACAACCAATTCCGCAACCATCGGTGAACTTTGATAAGGTTCACAAGATTGACATACGTGTGCGTCATGTAGAATTCTGGCATATGAAGCATCAACAATGGATCCAGTGGTGGGATATACGTTCTGAACGAATTCCTCTAGGTTATCCCATTGTTGGTAATAATTTCATACCAACTGATGATTACATAAGATGGCATAAGGATGAAGGCCGGCCTTTTGTTTGTTCACCGTCGGAGTTTGAGGATGTTAGGAGTATGCCATTGATGCACCCAAAAGAGTGTATCTTATTTAACCTTGCACTAAAAAGATAAATTGTAAGTATAGTAGTTAGCAAGGGTCGAGTCCTCAGGGATTGGGTTTTAGTTTATAAGTTAATAGTTTAAAACTTAAATTCAAGAACAATAAAAGAAAAGGGGTTTTTGAAGCCAGATTTAAACTAAAGTAAATAATAAGAATAAGATGCAAGGCGGTATAACCAGCCAATAAAAATATATATACTAAATTAGGCGGTATAACCAGCCAATAAAAATATATATACTAAATTAGGCGGTATAACCAGCCAATAAAAATAAAACAAAGTTAATATACAAATTAGGCGGTATAACCAGCCAATAAAAATAAATATAAAAAATAAGCAAACTAAAAGTAAGAAAACAAATAAGTAAGAAGAATCAAATATGAAAAATATGGTTAAGGTTTCATTCTCCACCACTAGACATCATTAAGAATCAATTTCAGATCTATCAATATCAACCAACTATCAAAGTTAACAACCGTAGATAACAACAAGCTCTGTTACCCCAATCTTTCCTTAGTTTGTCGTTAAATAGAACAAGCTCTCTATTTAATCTCTAACCATTAAACAACCTAGAATAAGCTCTCTAAATTCAATTTAATGGCAGCTTTATGATGAGAAAGATAGGTTGATCTAAGCAACAAACACATAAGCTCGGATTGTTCAACTTAGGTTATGTTCCACTTTGCAATTATTGAAGACTTGACCATAATCATTAATCACAAATTGCCACTTATGAATAGGAAATCAAGACAATTACACGGATCAAGACTCCTAAACTAGCAATAGATAATTATCAAGATCTATCTAGTTGTACACCTAAATAAATCAAGACAACATCATGAACAATTCTTGTAGAAGAACATAAGCAACTTTGATAGAAAATTAATGATAGATAGAATCTGAAAATCAATCACAAAACATGTCTAGGGCTTTGAAATCACCCTTAACCAAATAGAAGTTTAGCCTAGCATAGGCATTATAAACATAAACATAAAATTAAAGAAAATCTAAGAAGAAAATAAAAGAAAGAAAGAAGAAGAGGAAGAATATTAATTATCCAACCTCTTGCTCTCTCTAAAGAAAAAGAAAACTAGAGAAAAGAAAGAAAACTAGAGAAAAGAAAGAAGAAAACTTAGAGAATTTTATTAAAATGGCTAATATCCTACCTATGTACAATATGATCCCTTACAATCATCCAAGGCCCTCTATTTATACACATTTTGGAGGGCTAAATGACAAGAGACAAGCTTTACAAATTTCAAAGGTAGGTATATGACGATTTTGATCAGCCAACTTGATGGTCGATTTCGTCAATATTGGAGGCCTGATCTGATCACATGGTCTTCTAGAAAAAGGTTCCCCTATCAGTTACGGAACCATAGCCGTTGGAATCAGCTCATTTGCTGATGTGGTTAAGCAGATATGGGCAGAATACGAAAACATGTCAGCACAGACGTCATTGCACATCAGCCACCTTGATGGTCGATTTCTTCAATATTGGAGGCCTGATCTGATCACATGGTCTTCTAGACAAAGGTTCCCCTATCAGTTACGGAACCATAGCCGTTGGAATCAGCTCATTTGCTGATGTGGATAAGAAGATATGGGCATAATACGAAAACATGTCAGCACAGACGTCATTGCACATCAGCCAACTTGATGGTCGATTTCGCTAGGGAAAACGACTCCGTTTTAAGAAGTGTTAAACATGAAAAAGATAGATATGCCTCTTAGCTTTGCATGGCTACAAATTTCAGCCTTATTGCTTCAGTGAAACTCGAGATATAGCTGATATGGCAAAAGGTGTCGGAACTGAAACTGAACTGGATTTGCCCTTAATTCTAGTAATCTGAAATCACTCAAAGAAACTTGTGAAAAACACCAAAATACATAAAAATATAAAAGATCATAAACACAATTAGACTAAACAATAATAACTCGTATTTGACACAAAACAATAATAAAACATAACTAAAAACTATATAATTATACGAGTTATCACACCCCCACACTTAGATTATTGCTAGTCCCTAGCAACGACTCAATAAAAATAAAATAAGAAAATCTAATCTAATCCATTTTCGTAGGAAATCACGGTGGCACTTAGCATGTGACACAAGCCTTTAAACCCCTAGGTGTCCCTAGTGGACGAGTTTAGTCTCGTGAGGGTTTACTAAAACGATACCCACAAACATTGAAAAACTAAAATATAAATAAACTGCATATACTAAAAATATTTACTCCTAATCCTTTCAATACAAATTAGAGACAATATTTGAACAAGTCTTATAAACTAATCAATAGCTTAAAGAATTTCACAAAAAATCATGCTTGAATGTAAATTGTTTGAGTTAAGCCAATATTAACATAACATATTTCAATCAAAATAGTGCACATTCAAACTTAATCTCAACTTCTCACATGGGATACTCTCATGATTTTCACTCTTTAAAGTAGTGGTAAAGTGTTTACACTCAATCAATCTCATGAAAATAGTTCTACCATATGCTTGCTTGTCTACCTATTCTCCACTAAAAGATCATGCAACTTCATAAATGAAGAGGTCTTTAATCAAGGTTGTAATGGGGCCAAGAGGTAATAATGTGGTTAAAGAATAAAAAGGAAAAGATATCACAAACATTCCAAAGACTTCATAGAATTTAGAGACAAAATAAGATTTTGCAAATAAAACTTTCTCAATATTCTTTAGAAGTACATAATCACATAGGCTGAATATTTCATGTTGAGCCTTTACTTCATTCTAACCAACTTTCGAACATCTTTTTCTTTTCTTTAACTAGAAGTTCAAGAGATTATTCAAAAATTGTTTTTTTTTTTTTTCACATGGGAATGTATTTGGCAATATTGCCTCTATTTTTCTCTTGACTTTTGCCTTTCTCCTCCCCCACACTTATCTTTTGTTCTATCCCAAATTTTCAAAAAGTATCCCTTGTTTTTGCAATATGTCTCAAACATTCTAGTCCATCTTTAGAACAAGGGTAAAGATATAAATGTGTTTAGGCTAGGTGTAAGATGTGGTTACCAAATAAATAGCTTATTCACTGTAGGCTCAAATTGGTTCACTAGAGGGATGTTCTCTTGGAACATCAATAAGGGATGGCTGTTTGGCCCTAGTTAAAAAGTCCTAATGCCTCTATCATATTCATGTTGTTACATGCATCAATATAGTCTCAAATGGTTTAAAGCAAGTTCTAGAGAATCATGTAATCATAAGAGCACTCAAGAAAGAAATTAGATTGATTTGTATAATGCATCAATCATTATAGGCTCAAAAACTCACAAGAATGATTATACAAGTCAGATTAAGTCTAAACATGCTTCTTTCTCAATCAACATATCATATTAACATTGGCTCATAAAAATTAGTATCAAGCTTAATTCTCATGAAAATCTTCTCACTAGTAACCAGTTTAGACCTATGCAATTCATATCTCATCATTGTATTAAAAAGGAACTAAAACACACTAAAAATAATAATAATAAAGACTCAAAAAAAAATAGTAGACAAAAATAAAAGAAATCCTAAATCATTCCCCCCACACTTAATTCTTACATTGTCCTCAATGTAAGTCTATTAACCCAAATGAAAGAATCATGTGTAAGAGAAAAGAACTAATAACATAAGAATAGAAATAACTAAGACTCAAAACAAAAGAAACTCATGCAACCTAAATAATCCTAAAATACTAAACAAAAATTAACAAGTAAACATAAAAAATAAAAATAAAAACAATAAAAATAAAAATAATAAAAGAAAAGAAAAAGGAAAAGAAAGAGAAAGAGAAAGAGAAAGCAAATCTGAATATGGAAGGTTGGCAATTTCTTCTTTAATTGGGTTGCCTTCCCAATTAACACTTGAGTTAGTGTTTTGAACCTAACCAACACCCCTTCTTGGCTTTTTAGGCTTGTCAGGCTCATGCATGAAATTTCCCAAATTTATGCGTTTGAGAGGAAGCTTTCTTTGCACAACAGTGGATGCATTCTCCATTACAAGTATTATTCCATCATCCTTGGTGGTGCATATCTCATCGAGGAATGGTGCATCTTTTGGTACTTGTTGAATGACATCCACAAACAAACTGTTTAAGGTTTCCAGCGTGTCTTGTTCATGTTCATCCTCCTTGAACTTTGCGAATCTACTAGGAAAAGGTGGAGAAGAAACATTAGTAAAAATTGGAATCTTAAACGTTACCTCAGGTGCTGAAATACTCTTATTTGGATTTGTGGCTTCATTATCCTCAAGAATAGAATCCATCTCTAATTTTGTCTCATCCTCATCTTGTTCATCATTCTTCAAGGTCACAATAGTAGCATTCTCCTTTGGGTTAATCATCGTTTGGGCAGAGAATTCTTCAGATCTTTGTGCTACCCATACCACCATACTACTAGCCAATAGGCTTATTTGCCTTTCCAAACTCTGGATACTTGCCCTTGTTTCCTGTTGAAATTGCAAAGTATTAGTAACAAGAGAATCGACAAGATCTTCTAAAGAAGTACCTGAGTTTTGAGTCATATGTGGTGGTTGAAGAAGATCTGGTTCTTGAGACCATGATTGATTGAAGCTAGATGGATGAGTGTAATTGGCATAAGGATCTACTTCTTGGTAATTTTCTGAGTAGCCATAATTAGTATGATCCCACCATCCCTCATGGTAAGTGTTTGAGTAATGATCATACTGTTGGTCTTGGAACACTTGATGGCCTTGACATCCTCCCATGGCCAATTGTTGAACTGGGTAGGTGAGATTGGCTTGTTGATTCTCCATGTTCATGTATGCCACCAACTCTTCAAGTGTTAGACTGCTCAATTCCATTGTTTTTTTTTTTTTTTTTTTTATTTTTGAAAAGAAAAACTTGTATGTACAAGAAAATAAAACTAATTAGAACTGAAAATAAGAATAAACCAAGTAACAAATAAACTAAAGAAAACAATCCCCGGCAACGGCGCCAAAAATTTGATGCACCCAAAAGAGTGTATCTTATTTAACCTTGCACTAAAAAGATAAATTGTAAGTATAGTAGTTAGCAAGGGTCGAGTCCTCAGGGATTGGGTTTTAGTTTATAAGTTAATAGTTTAAAACTTAAATTCAAGAACAATAAAAGAAAAGGGGTTTTTGAAGCCAGATTTAAACTAAAGTAAATAATAAGAATAAGATGCAAGGCGGTATAACCAGCCAATAAAAATATATATACTAAATTAGGCGGTATAACCAGCCAATAAAAATATATATACTAAATTAGGCGGTATAACCAGCCAATAAAAATAAAACAAAGTTAATATACAAATTAGGCGGTATAACCAGCCAATAAAAATAAATATAAAAAATAAGCAAACTAAAAGTAAGAAAACAAATAAGTAAGAAGAATCAAATATGAAAAATATGGTTAAGGTTTCATTCTCCACCACTAGACATCATTAAGAATCAATTTCAGATCTATCAATATCAACCAACTATCAAAGTTAACAACCGTAGATAACAACAAGCTCTGTTACCCCAATCTTTCCTTAGTTTGTCGTTAAATAGAACAAGCTCTCTATTTAATCTCTAACCATTAAACAACCTAGAATAAGCTCTCTAAATTCAATTTAATGGCAGCTTTATGATGAGAAAGATAGGTTGATCTAAGCAACAAACACATAAGCTCGGATTGTTCAACTTAGGTTATGTTCCACTTTGCAATTATTGAAGACTTGACCATAATCATTAATCACAAATTGCCACTTATGAATAGGAAATCAAGACAATTACACGGATCAAGACTCCTAAACTAGCAATAGATAATTATCAAGATCTATCTAGTTGTACACCTAAATAAATCAAGACAACATCATGAACAATTCTTGTAGAAGAACATAAGCAACTTTGATAGAAAATTAATGATAGATAGAATCTGAAAATCAATCACAAAACATGTCTAGGGCTTTGAAATCACCCTTAACCAAATAGAAGTTTAGCCTAGCATAGGCATTATAAACATAAACATAAAATTAAAGAAAATCTAAGAAGAAAATAAAAGAAAGAAAGAAGAAGAGGAAGAATATTAATTATCCAACCTCTTGCTCTCTCTAAAGAAAAAGAAAACTAGAGAAAAGAAAGAAAACTAGAGAAAAGAAAGAAGAAGAAAACTTAGAGAATTTTATTAAAATGGCTAATATCCTACCTATGTACAATATGATCCCTTACAATCATCCAAGGCCCTCTATTTATACACATTTTGGAGGGCTAAATGACAAGAGACAAGCTTTACAAATTTCAAAGGTAGGTATATGACGATTTTGATCAGCCAACTTGATGGTCGATTTCGTCAATATTGGAGGCCTGATCTGATCACATGGTCTTCTAGAAAAAGGTTCCCCTATCAGTTACGGAACCATAGCCGTTGGAATCAGCTCATTTGCTGATGTGGTTAAGCAGATATGGGCAGAATACGAAAACATGTCAGCACAGACGTCATTGCACATCAGCCACCTTGATGGTCGATTTCTTCAATATTGGAGGCCTGATCTGATCACATGGTCTTCTAGACAAAGGTTCCCCTATCAGTTACGGAACCATAGCCGTTGGAATCAGCTCATTTGCTGATGTGGATAAGAAGATATGGGCATAATACGAAAACATGTCAGCACAGACGTCATTGCACATCAGCCAACTTGATGGTCGATTTCGCTAGGGAAAACGACTCCGTTTTAAGAAGTGTTAAACATGAAAAAGATAGATATGCCTCTTAGCTTTGCATGGCTACAAATTTCAGCCTTATTGCTTCAGTGAAACTCGAGATATAGCTGATATGGCAAAAGGTGTCGGAACTGAAACTGAACTGGATTTGCCCTTAATTCTAGTAATCTGAAATCACTCAAAGAAACTTGTGAAAAACACCAAAATACATAAAAATATAAAAGATCATAAACACAATTAGACTAAACAATAATAACTCGTATTTGACACAAAACAATAATAAAACATAACTAAAAACTATATAATTATACGAGTTATCAGCCATTTCCCGGACGAACTTCAAATCCAGTCACTCCTACACAAGAAATGGAAGTTCCTAGACCTAGCTGACAACATGGGCGGACACGTCAACCTGCCTCATCACATGCGGAGGAGTTCACTACACCAAGGATGTCATTTAGTTGTCCTGAAATTGAACGAGATCATGGAGTAGCATCCAGTCACCGTTACCGTCCATGAGCATGCGGATGCCATACAACCAGAACTAGTGGCGGTTATAGCAAGAGGTCGAGGACGAGGTCGACCACGAATATGTGCCACTAACGAAGTTGAACGATGGGTGCAACCACCACGCAATAGGAGAGCTCCACACTGTTGCTCAACACCATGCGATAAGAGAGCTCATCCGTTAATAATTAGAATAAATGTACTTTTGTATATAATCATGTATTTTTGTATAATAATGTATAACAAGAATAATATATTTTTGTATAATAATGTACAAATTTACATGTTTCGCATTTCATGTTATGCAAGTTTTTTTTCTATTTATATATTTATATATAATTATAACTTTTTATTTTTCTTTGATTAAATGTAAAAATTAACTGTTATTTTAAATTTTTGTAATCGTTATACAAAAAATAACGAATATTTTTTAAAAATTAAAAAAATAATTGTTATACATTTTTTTTTTCGTAAATTGTTATTTTTTAATTTTATTATTTAAATTTAAAAATTTATTACATTTTTATTTTTTAAAATTTAAAATTATATAAAATATTTTGAATTTTGTTATTTAATTTTTTTAAAAATTATAACCATTAATTTTTAAAAAAAAAATAGTTTGGAAGTCGCCATGGGGATGGCAACTTCCAAACTGTATAATTCTTTTTTTAAATACAAGGGAAGTCGCCATCTGCCATGGCAGCTTCCCTTGTATAATTTTTTTTTATTTCATCCGTAATAAAAACAGAGTATTTTGATAAATAAAAAAAAATCAATAATTTGAAAATTAAAAATAAAGCTATAAAAAGAAATCTTCGTTTTAATATATTCAAGGTGTAATTTTTACTTTTATTAGCAGGTTACGAGATTATCATATGATTTATTATTTTAATTAATTTTTTATTTTTAAATATATTTTAAATGATTTGTATTATTTTATTAATCTCGTTTGTGGAATCAAACTCTATCGATGAATGAGATAATTTCTTTTATTATTATTATTATATTATCCATACTATTATATAAAAGGAATGACTGAGTTGGTGTCATGAGTTAAGTGACACCAACTCAACTGAAAAAATGACTAAACAACCAAATTGAGTATATGATATAAAACAAAATTAAAGATATTTATGTAATTTATTTTTAAAAAAAAAAAAAAATTCACATGACCTCATCAGAATTTTTTTTTTTTTTTGAGAAATAACTTTTTTATTTAAAAAACTCACCTACATCTTATATTATTAAATTATTTATTTTAAATATATATCTTTTTAGTTTTTCACCAATCTAATTAAAATAAATCAAAGATTGAGTTGTCAATAGCTGTCCAATGAAAACAAACAAATTGATTGGTATAGGACTTTTTGTTTTTAGATAACAATAAGAGAGGACAGATAAGTGTAAGACAGCGAGGAACCCAAGTGGGAAGTTGACAAAATTGTCGGAAGGTGAACAAAATCCCACAGCGGGAGGAGAAGACCAAAGCAAATTGTATTTAAGATATAATCGAGAGCTTTAAGGGTACGACCTTACTTGAACAGGATCTGTTCTATAGATCGTATCTCTGTATCCTTGAGTTCTAAGGAGACAGGATTTCAAGTCTGGTTGATGAACTGGGACTGTGTGATCAGAGCGTGATTGATGGTTTGGTGGTTCACTGTTGGATCACCTTGACCATAGAGGATCGTTCTCAGCTAGTCTTCGACTGGCTGGGATGGTCACGCAGTTGTCTGACAGACTCCCCGATTTTCCCTTTTTGGTTCCTAACTTTTTTTTCAAGGATCGTTCTCAGCTAGTCTTCGACTGGCTGGGATGGTCACGCAGTTGTCTGACAGACTCCCCGATTTTCCCTTTTTGGTTCCTAACTTTTTTTCTGAACGCCATGTTTGATACAGTTTTCACCATGTCAATCAGTATTGCTTAGATTGATCAGTTAAACGAATCTTACTCAAACTCACCTGGAAAAACATCAGACAGCCAAATTTTGTTTAAAACCAACATGATTCCAAGAATTGATGGGCATGCAGTTTTTTCGAATAAATTTTGGGGGACTGGGATTTTAGAAGGCAATGAACCCAAGGTTGTAAACTTGGATACACAACACAGATGTATATACAGCTCTAAGAATCAGAAGGAAATAATAAACGATAAAAGACATTGGGTGGGAGTGTGGAGAGTTACAAGAGGAAGCACCAAGGCTTGAATCCAAAATCATTATTTGCTAAAATAAAATCCCACCTCACCTATATTAACAGCAGCTGTTGTATATATCGTGGGCAGTGAATATTCACCAGGAAATGAAAACAACCTCAAAGGAGGAAACATGAGGCTCCTGAGAGATGACCAGATACGGGTACAGCGCCAAAAAATCGTGAAATTGAGAAACAAAATAAACTTGGGCTCACTGTCAAGGGTGCACTTCTGCCCTATACATGCTCCTGCCAACACCGAAACTTGGGCTCACTGGATTAAACCCAATGCTTCTACTACTGAATTGCCTTGGCCTTGTTGATCCAACACCATTGACTGTTTTATTATCTTGAACTGGTGAATAACAGAAAAGTCGGGGAGCAATCTTGAACTCACATAACAACTTGTCCAGCGAGAGGTTGGCTAAAGCCCATGCTGCAGCTAAATAATCACATTTCAATAGTTTAGAGGCTGATATTTCTCCTAAAATTTTATGGTGACCGTAGATACCTAATTTTGTCCGGACTACTAAAACATGTATGTTTTTTTTCTAAACTGTTGTTTAAGAATGCAAAAAGACTTTTCTCATCCTGCAAGTGGTACTCCGAGACTTAGTCTAAGAAAGCAGACAGAAAAAGTCAAACTTGAAAAAGTCAACTCCGTAAAAGTCAACCCCAAAAAAGTCAACTACTAAAAAAGTCAACCCACTTTCAAAATCAAGATTTGAGGTTCAATTGAAAAACGGTGAAATAATTTTGATAATCCGATGTCTACATTGAAAGATATGGAGTTTGGAAGTTGGGTTACGAAGATTCAGTAGAAAGGAAACCCTAGTTCGAGAAATTTGGGGAAAAGTGCTTAAATGATCAAATTGGTTGGAATTGAAGGTTCCAAATGAAAGATAAGCACTGACTACAGGTAATGGAGAAACAACTTGGAAGAAAAACTGAAAGTAAAGTCAATTCGGAAGAAAACCGAGAATTAGGGTTTTTGATGGATTTTGGTGAAATTTAGAAGAATTACAGAAATGACCCGATTCGGTATTGAGGAGTGATTAAACAAGGATAGCCCAAGGCTCAGTTTGAAGAAAATCTGAAAATCGGACTTGTTTTGAGCAAAATCGGGCTTCGAAAGCAAAAGGGCAAAATTGGAAAATTTGGGAAAAATAGCAAATGTACTCCAAAAATTCTGAAAATTTGCAGATCTCATTATTAAATCATTTCGAAGAGATTGGCGAAAGAAAATTTTGATTCGAAGTTCATTTGCAAAATGGTCAAATCCCGAGCCCACTATGCAAAAATTCAAAAGGATAAATCTCGGAAAAATAGCAAACGAGTTCCAAAAATTCTGAAAATTTGCAGATCTCATTTTTAAATTATTTGGAAGAGATTGGAGAATTAAAATCTTGTTTCGGCGTTCGTTTGCAAAATGGCCAAATCTCGAGCCTATTATGTAGAAATTCAAGCAGATAAATCCCGAAAAAATAGAAAACGAGTTCCAAAGATTATGAAAACTTCCAGATCACACTTTTAATTTATTTGGAAGAGATTGATGAAGAAAAATCTACATTTGGAGCTCGTTTAAAAAATGGCAAAAGTTCAGGTGCATTAAGGGGCAATTTTAAAAATAAATCCGAAATAAATAGCAAATGGACTCAGAAAATTTTGAAAACTTTCAGAATTCAATTTTTTATTATTTCAGAAGTATTGAAAAAAGAAAATTTGAATTTGGAGTCTGTTTGCTATTTACTTAGGTTCGGGGGTCAAAAAGATCATTTTACCGAAGAAACCAAAATGGGCCAATTTGTAATTAAGAAAAATATGAAAGATGCAGGATTTGCTGAGATAATTCCTCCCTTGGTCAGACAGCATAGAGGAGAAGAAGTAAGCTTGATCAATTTAATTCCTTAGTCACTATCAAGCTCACATGCTACCACTAGCACCTTGCAAATGGTCCCCCCTTCATCCAATGGCTTAGGTTCCTTGTAGGAAAGTTGAAGGCACCATCCAATGACCAAGTTTAAATGCCAAGATGACATTTTTATTTGTCATGAAAGAACCCTCATCTAATGGCCAAGAATGGAAGAGCACAATTCATCCAAAGGTGGACATCCATTCTGCCAAGTAAGAAAGTGCATGGGATTGTTCCTTTTCATCCAATGGCTTAGGCCATGTACAAGGGCTGAGTACACATGTCAAGGTCTGGGATTAAATACCAAGATGACATTTTTATGTTGTCATGAAAGAATCCTCATCTAATGGCCAAGAATAGAAGAACACAACTCATCCAAGGGTAGGAACTCAAAGGACCAATCAAGGGAGTGCATGGGATTGGTCCTCTTTTGCATCTAAGGGCTGAGGTTATTACAAGGGCTGAGTACACATCTTAAGGGCTGCTATCAATTGGTAAGATTACATTTTTATGTTGTCATGAAAATACCTTAATCTGAAGGCCAAGATTGGAGGAGAAAAAGGCACAACCTATCCCATGGTTGAGGGGCCATTCGGCCAAAGCATGGGAGAGGGGGGAATGTTTTGTTTTTCCTTAAGTGGCTCATCATTTTGAGAGGGGAGGTCAGTAGCTAATTTAGAAAAGAAAAGGTTTTGAAAGAAAAAATAAAGGTTTTCAATAGAAGAGCTTGAAGGTAGTCATCTCTGCCAAGCTCTAGCATAGTTTTCTTCTTGTTTTCCATGGTGATTTTTTTTTTTTTTTATATCTTGTTTTCCTACTACATTTCTCATAGAAGTCAAAGTTTTAAAAGGTTTATTTAAATTTTCATCTCTTCTTCTTCATAAAAAATGGTTGAAAACAAATTTTTTTTTTATAAGATTCTTGCTTTGGTCGAATGTAGCATGGGTGATTGCCTTGATCTTTCTTCTTTTTTTTTTTTTTTGCATGATGTTGTGGGAAACATGATTTTTGAAGGTTTATTTAAGTATTTTATGTTCATATTTTTTACAAAAAAATGAAGCAAAAGAGGTTGAAATGGCTACATGATCTTGGCAAGACCAAGTGACCATGGTTAGGGGAGAGGCTATGCCCATTTTTACCTACCATGAAGCTCACCTTAATTTTGTTGTTTAGCATGGTTTATTTTCTGATTTTTGAAATGGAAAGGCTTCATGATCTTGGCAAGACCAAGTGATTATGGTTAGGTGAGAGGCTATGCCTATTTTATACCAACCATGGAGCTTAACTTTCCTTGTTTTATTTACTAGTTTTGCTTGTTATTTGCTTTTCATGTGATGCTTATTTTTTTATATGTTCTTTACATTATTTTCTATGCTATATTTGCTTCTATATTTCTTTTCCATGCTTAATAATTTTTCCTTGTAGGTTCGGCCTTTGTGTTCATTGGGATCATATTGTGCATTTTTTCATATATCATGTCATATATTATAAACATTTGCATTTTATATTTGGTCATATGACCATTCGACTACTCCATTTTGCTATGCCTTGCATGTGCATTTTCATCTTGCTTCTTGTCTTGTTTGCATCTCCATGCCATGAGTTAGCATATCTTGATATTTAGTATGTCTTGCATGTGCATTTTCATCTTGCTTTTCGGCTTGTTTGCATTCCCATGCCATGAGCTTGTGTATCTTGATTTTAGTATGTCATATGCTTGTGAAAATGTCATGACATTATGTATCTTGATATGATTTGTTATGTACTTTTCATTTACTAGATAGGATTGCATTAGAGTACCATGTGACCATTCAGCCTCTTCATGCATTCCTTGCCTTGTCATGCATTTGCATTTTGTTTCGGTAACATGTTTTGCATTATCATATCTTAAAATTGTGTATTAGTTTCTGTTTGTTCAAGCATTAGTATTAAGTTCATTGGTCATTGTATGTTCATAGTATTGCTATGCATTCTCATTACATTTTAGGTCTAGGCCATATTGGTATTGCCATTCATATTAGGTCTTAAATCATATTGGTATTGCCATGCTACTTAGGTCTTAGGTTACATTATCATTTTCATGCATATTCATAACATATTAGGTCTAAGTCATATTTGTATTATCAAGCATTGCATGCATATTAAGTTAGGATAGCATTTATTTCCATGCAAACTCATGCTAGGCATTTAGGTTATTTTGAATTGTCATGCATTTCCTTTACCATTTATGCTTTAGACCATGCATTTCATACATTTCATTTGTTGTATGTTCATGCATTCCACGTTATTGCCACTTGATTTGTGACTTAGGCCAATTAATAGCTCAAAGTCATGCTCATTTGAGCATACTTATGGAAAATTAAAAGGTCATCAAATTGATTGTTCTAGCTTTGTGATTTTCTTTACTTATCCAATTTTTGCCTAACTTTTTAAAAGTGTTAGCTACTGTTTTTAGGTCTTTAGGAGAGTCTCCAACAATTTTACTTTGATTTTTAAATGATTTTATCAAAGGCAAAAATTTGTGTTTTGGCAAAACAGTTTTCACCCAGTTTTCTAACTTCCCGATTTTTCTGGGAAGTCATCTTTAATCAGAAAATTAGGCCAATTTTTTCCCGTGTAGTTTTACATGTTCTGAGTCTCCAGTATTTTTTTAGATTTTTTAGATTTTTTAAAAGTAGGTTAAAAAAATCGTGTGCTAAAACTAGATAGTAGAGGCAGATTTGAATTCAAAAGAAAAACACTTGTTGATTTTGGCTAAGGCATTTAGAGGGGGTTATTTAAAAGCTTTAGCTACTGCCTTAGGATAGTTTCTAATCCCTTTTTAAAACATTAAAAATGATTTTATAAACCTCGGGTTATGGTTGGTCAAGTCCGGGATTTTAAACTTAAGAAATTAGAGCCATTTTAAAAGGTTTTGGCAAGGGTTTTATTTTTAATCCAAGATTTTCAAAATTGTTTTCAAACAATCACAAAGTATTTTGATTTTAGAAAATTTAATTTGATATATTTTCCTAAGGTAGCCGGAAATCTTTTTAGATGTATGGATTTCCTTAATTAAAGGAAAAAATACACTTTCATGCATTGCATATTGTATAATATATGATTATTGCTATGATAATTGCTACGATATTGTTATTGTAGATTTATTTTATGGTGTTATATTGGTTATTATATGGTTTTGAATATTTCATGCCATTCTATGCTTTTTTAGTTATTTATTTTTGTCACATTATTTAACATATACTATGTTCATACATTATTATTTTATTTTTATTTTTATGCATATTTCATGATATCATTATTTTACATTTCATGTCATTTAGATTATATTATTTAGAATATGCCATGTCATTTAAAATATGCCATATCATTTAAATTTGCCATGTCATTTAAATCATTTTATTCCATTTAGAATACATCATGTTACCGAGGTCATTTCATTTCATATAGAATATATTATTTCATTTAGGATATTTCATTTCACTTAGAATATTTCATGATACTTAGAATATTTTATTTCATTTAGAATATGCTAAGCCATTTAAATTATATCATGTCATTTAGGTTGCATTATATTATCTAGACTTTGCCATGTCATTTTATTTATGTCACATACATTCATATTCATATTTTTTAAAATGTTTTAAAAGGATAATGATTTTTCAATAAAATAAAGATATTCCCGAGTTAAAATAATTCATGAGTTCTCTACAGGGTTTGCTGGAGGGGATATCATCAATTATCATTAATAAAGGAATATATTTCTTTCAACAAACAAGAATGATTTGGAAATTTTTCCAAATAAATAAAAATTTCTATATTTTGGCCGATTTTGTCGGGGAATATAGGATAATTTTGATTTAATAAATTTCGGATCATTTTCAATTAAAAATTGAATTATTTTTCTTTAAATTGGAAATTAACTTGAAATACTAAATTAAAAATCGACTTTTCACCAAGACTTGAGATGACACATGATTAATAAGGTACCATTTTATACGAGCGTTGTAGGGGTGCTAATCCTTCCCCGCACGTAATTGAGTCCCGAACCCACTTCTTTGATTTCTCTGGTTTAAAACACAGACTTGAAATTGTTTTAAAAAATATTTTAATTAATTTTAAAATATTTTATAAAATCGGTTTTAATAGATGGCTGATCACACCTAGCTAAAAACGATTGCTAGCGACTTCATATCTTTTTCAAGGTTATTTTCAAAACTTTCATTTCTCAAGAGGAATTAAGTCGACTTTTCCTCGGTTTTTTTTTTTAATGTCACACCTAACGAATAATAAAGTCTTGCGATGAGACTTTGTTGTTATATTTTTTTAGGTTGCGACAGCTTGGCGACTCCACTGGGGACCTTTTAGAGAGTCAGGCCTAGAATTAGTCGTGTTTTATCTAAGTCTCGGTTTTATTGGTTTAATTGGTATTTAATTTTAATTCCCATATTTTTAAATAAAAAAGAGAATTTTGAAAATAATAAAATGTTTTAAATATGTTCATCTTCATGTGTATTCATACTATTATTGTTTTCTGGTTATCTTGTTGTGTATATTTATAGTCGCAACCTAAAAAATAACAAGTCTCATCGCAAGACTTTATTATTCGTTAAGTGTGACATTAAAAAAAATCGAGAAAAAGTCAACTTAATTCCTATAGAAAAATGAAGGTTTTGAAAATGACCTTGAAAAAGACATGGAGTCGCCACCAATCTTTTTTAGCTACGTGTGATCGGCCACCTATTAAAACCGGTTTTATAAAATATTTTTAAAATTAATTAAGACATTTTTAAAACCAATTTCAAGTCTGCGTTTTAAACCAGAGAAATCAAAGAAACAGGTTCGGGACTCGGTTACGTGCGGGGAAGGATCCCAACAACGCCTGTATAAAACAGTACCTTATTAATCATGTATTATCTCAAGTCTCGGTAAAAAAGTCGGTTTTAAATTTAGTATTCCAAGTTAATTCCCAATTTAAAGAAAAATATTTCCATTTTTAATTGAAAATGATCCGGAATTTATAAATTCAAAATTTTCCTATATTCCCCAACAAACGTGGCAAAATATAGAAATTTTTATTAATTTGGAAAACTTTCCGAATCATTCTCATTTTAAAGAAGATATTCCGTTATGAATGATAATTGATGATATCCTCCCCAGCAAACCCGACAGAGAACTCATGAATTATTTTAACTCGGGAATATCTTTATTTTAATGAAAATCATTACCTTTTTTGAAAACATTTAAAAGAATTGAATATGTATATGCATGACATAAATAAAATGACATAGCAAAATCTAAATAATATAATGCAACCTAAATGATATGATATAATTTAAATGTCTTAGCATATCCTAAATGAAATGAAATATCCTAAGTTATATGATATATTCTAAATGAAATGAAATATCCTAAGTCACATGATATATTCTAAATGAAATGAAATGACCTAGGTAACATAATACATTCTATATGAAATGAAATAATTTAAATGACATGGTAAATATGAATGATATGGTATATAATTTAAATGCCATGGAATATAAAATAATGCTATCATATGATATGCATAAAAATGAAAATAATAATGCATGAACATAGTATATGCTAAATAATATGACAAAAAATAACAAAATAAAAAGCATAGGATATCATGAAATATTCAAAACCATAAAATAAACAATATAACATCAAAAAAAATATAAATCAAAATAATAACAATACCATAGGAATTATCATAGCAAAAATCACATATTATATAAAATGCATGAATATGGAAAATGCAATGCATGAAAATGTATTTTTTCCTTTAATTAAGGAAATCCGTATATCTAAAAAGATATCCGGCTATCTTAGAAAAATATATCAAATTAAATATTCTAAAACCAAAATACTTTGTAATTGTTTGAAAATAATTTTGAAAAGCTTAGATTAAAAGTAAAAGCTTGACTAAACCGTTTTTTTAAATGGCTCTAATTTCCTAAGTTTAAAATCCCGGACTTGACTACCCTTAACCCGAGACTTAAAATATCATTTTTAGAGTTTAAAAAAGCTTAGAAACCACCCTAAGTCAATAGATAAACTTCCTAATCAGCCCCCTCTAAGTAACTTAACCAAAACAGTAAAATGATTTTTCTTCAAATTCAATTCTGACTCCATTGTCCAGTTTTAATCCACGATTTTTTACCCTATTTTTAAAAATTCTAAAAAATCTAAAACAAATACTGGAGACTCAGGATATGTAAAACTACATGGGAAAAAATCGGCTTAATTTTCTAATTAAAGATGACTGCCCAAAAAAATCGGGAAAGTATGAGTACTGGGTGAAAAAACTGTTTTGCCAAAACACATTTTTGCCTTTGATAAAATCATTTAAAAATCAAAGTAAAAATATTTAAGACTCACAAAATGACTCACAAACAGTAGCTAGGACTTTTGAAAAGTTAGACAAAAATTGACTAAGTGAAAAAAAATCACAAAGGTAGAATAATCAATTTAACAACTCTTTAATTTTCCACAAGTATACTCAAGAGAGCATGACTTTGAACCATTAGTTGGCCTAAGTCATTAGTCAAGTGGCATGGACATGAAATGCATGAAAAAAATACAGCAAATATGATGCATGAAATGCATGATTTTAAACCTAAAATTTTATGAAAAAATGCATGGCATCAATAAAGTGACCTAGACCTAAACAAACTTGCATGGCATGAAATGCAACCTTGGTCTAAAATGCATGGACATGCATGGCAAAATAAACCTAAACCTAAAATCTAAAATATGCGTGGCAATAACACAAACACAAGGCATGCTTAAACCAAATACTCAATCAAATGTCATGAAAATGCAAACCTATCATCTAACATAACAAAAATGCACACACTCAGGATATGTAAAACTACATGGGAAAAAATCGGCTTAATTTTCTAATTAAAGATGACTGCACAAAAAAATTGGGAAAGTACGAGTACTGGGTGAAAAAATTGTTTTGCCAAAACACATTTTTGCCTTTGATAAAATCATTTAAAAATCAAAGTAAAAATATTTAAGACTCACAAAATGACTCATAAACAGTAGCTAGGACGTTTGAAAAGTTAGACAAAAATTGACTAAGTAAAAAAAATCACAAAGGTAGAATAATCAATTTAACAACTCTTTAATTTTCCACAAGTATACTCAAGAGAGCATGACTTTGAACCATTAATTGGCCTAAGTCATTAGTCAAGTGGCATGGATATGAAATGCATGAAAAAAATACGGCAAATATGATGCATGAAATGCATGATTTTAAACCTAAATGTCATGAAAAAATGCATGGCATCAATAAAGTGACCTAGGCCTAAATGAACTTGCATGGCATTAAATGCAACCTTGGTCTAAAATGCATGGACATGCATGGCAAAATAAACCTAAACCTAACATCTAAAATATGCATGGCAATAACACAAACACAAGGCATGCTTAAACCAAATACTCAATCAAATGTCATGAAAATGCAAACCTATCATCTAACATAACAAAAATGCACACACAAAGCAAAATAACATGAAGTGGCCGAATGGCCTCAAGCTCCAAACAAGCGTGGCATTTTCACAAACACTTGATATACTTAAACCAAATACTTAATCAAATGTCATGCAAATGCAAACCTATCAACTAACATAACAAAAATGCACACACAAAGCAAAATACATGAAGTGGCCGAATGGCCTCAAATTCCAAGTGAGTTTGGCATTTTCACTAACACTTGATATACTAACATACTCAACTTAAAATATAATACTCAAATCATGCAAATATAAAGTAGAAGTATTAAAACTAACAAACATTTTCACAAACACATGGATTACAAAATATAAAACATAAACAAATTTAAACATTTTGAAAAACAGAAAATTAAAAATGCAAGAACATGATAATAAACTCATAAATGGCCATAAACAAGCAACCAAATTAAAACAAGCTTCAAGTATATGTAGTAGAAGAAGATTTAAAGCATCAAAGCTAAAAAAAAATAACATGACAAATTAAAGCAAAATAGCAACAACAAAAAAAATGGGCCATTCAGCCATGGTAAGAAATCAAGGGAAAAAAATTGTAAGAACCTTTTTTTTAAGAAAAAATGAAGAAAAAACTTAAAAAGAACATTAAAAAACACTTATTTAAAAAGTAAAATCAAAAGAAAACTCACCAAAATAATAATCAAAACAACAAAAACAAGAATGAAAAATCAAGAAAGTGCAAGTTTTGATGCTAAAAGCACCCTCTAGAAGCTATCTTTCAAGCTTTTTCTCTTCAAACTTTCTTTTCTTTTCTAAACTTTTCTTTTTGCATTGCAATAATGGAGAGAAAAGTCATCCAAACAAGAGAGAAAAATGAAAAATGAGAGCCAGCTGAAAATGAAAGAGCCCCCTCCCTTAAGCTGGCCGAAACTTCCCTCTCTTATCACTAGGATGTTGTCATTTTTCCTCCAACCAATTTCCATCAAAGGGCTAGTGATTCAAGGTGTTTGAAACATGAAATTATCACCCTTAGATTAGCCATCAGCTGTCCATAATTACAGCTGTTCAAGAATTATGTTGACACTCTCCCTCTTCATGCATTGGCCCATGTGGCTTATTTGCAATGGCTTGATAAAAAAAAATCACTAACTCTTAATTTTTGGCCTTTTGATTGAAAAATCAGAAATTCCTTCCCTTCCTTGGGCCTTGGCCGGCCAACACTCCCTCTTCCAGCCCAAGTCTGATTTTTTTGAAAGGCAAGAGAAGCCATTTTCGGTTTCTTTGGTAAAATAACCTTTTTGCCCCCCGGATGCAAATAAATGGCAAATGGACTCCAAATTCAAAATTTATTTTTTCAATACTTTCAAAATAATAAAAATTTGAATTCTGGAAGTTTTCAAAATTTTCCTAGTCCATTTGCTATTTATTTGGATTTTTTTCCAAAATTGCCTTTTTATGCCCCCACATTTTACCATTTTTTAAACGAGCTCCAAATTAAGATTTTTCTTCACCAATCTCTTCCAAATAATTTAAAAGTGTGATCTGAAAGTTTTCATAATTTTTGGAACTCATTTGGTATTTTTTCGGGATTTATCTACTTGAATTACTGCATAGGAGGCCCATGATTTAGCCATTTTGCAAACGAACTCCGAATCAAGATTTTCTTTTGCCAATATCTTCCAAATAATTTAAAAATGATATTTTCAGAATTTTTGGAGACCATTTGCAATTTTTTCGGGATTTATCTTCTTTAATTACTATATAGGAGACCCGAGATTTGGCCATTTTGCAAACGAACTCCGAATCAAGATTTTCTTTTGCCAATATCTTCCAAATGAATTAAGAATGAGATTTTCAATTTTTCAGATTTTTTGGAGTTCATTTTCTATTTTTCCCAAAATTTCCAATTTTGTCCTTTTACTTCCAAAAACCCGATTTTGCTCAAAACAAGTCCGATTTTCAGATTTTCTTCAAATTGAGCCTTGGGCTATCCTTTTTAATCACTCCTCATCCATTAGGGGCTTTATTCCTATTGAATCGGGCCATTTCTTGTAATTCTTCCCAATTTCACCGAAATCCACCAAAAATTCTAATTCTCAGTTTTCTCCCGGATTGACTTTTCTTTCAGTTTTTCTTTCAAGTGGCTTCTCCATTGCCCGTAATCAGTGCTTATCTTTCATTTGGAACCTTCAGTTTCGACCAATTTGATCTTTTAAGCACTTTCCCCTGGATTAGGGTTTCCTTTCTACTGAATCTCCATAACCCAACTTCCAAACTCTATATCTTTCGATGTAGACCTCGGATTATCAAAATTCTTTCACCATTTTTCAATTGAACTTCAAATCTTGATTTTGAAAGTAGGTTGACTTTTTTAGTATTTGACTTTTTGGGGTTGACTTTTCGAGGTTGACTTTTTCAAGTTTGACTTTTTATGCTCGTCTTCTTAAACTAAGTCTCGGAGTACCACCTGCAGGATGAAAAAGTCTTTTTAGATTCTGAAACATCAATTTAGGAAGAAAACATACCTGTTTTAATGGTCCGGACAAAATTAGGTGTCTGCAACTGTCCCTCTTTGGCTATTGCTGAGAATCAAGAATCATGCAAAGATAAACAAACAGTAATTTTGTACGTTCAGTGAAATCACATGTGAAGGAAAGGAAAAGGGGTTTCTTTTTTCATTTTTCCAACATTTTTTGATTTTTTTTTTAAAAGCTGTAAATTGAAGATTTTGTCCTTAAATTGAATTCCCTGACTAATCAAGGCTCGACCCGTCTTAAGGAAACAAGTTCGATTTCAAAAGAAAAAATTATGCCCGAAGGTCTTTAAAATTGGTGTCCAAAGGTTTTTAAAATTGGTGCCTAAAGGTCTTTAAAACTGGTGTCCGAAGGTCTTTAAAACGGTGCCCGGAGGTCTTTAAAATGGTGCCCGAAGGTCTTTAAAAGAGGTGCCTGAAGATCTTTAAAATTGGTGCCCGAAGGTCTTTAAAACTGGTGCCTGAAGGTCTTTAAAACTGGTGCCCGAAGGTCTTTAAAAATGGTGCCCGAAGGTCTTTAAAACTGGTGCCCGAAGGTCTTTAAAACTGGTGCCCGAAGGTCTTTAAAACTAGTGCCCGAAGGACTTTAAAATGGTGCCCGGAGGTCTTTAAAATGGTGCCCGAAAGTCTTTAAAACTGGTGCCCGAAGGTCTTTAAAACTGGTGCCCGAAGGTCTTTAAAAATGGTGCCCGAAGGCTTTACCCGTAATTAAAATACCTTGACGACGGTCTCAAGGCTCGATTCATTTGATAAAACATAATGAATTCGATTTAAAACAAAAGGAAATACTAAGAATGATTCTCAGTTTGGTTCATTTGGAAAAAATAAATTTAAGTTGAAAATGAAAGGAACATATCTCGACGGCGGTCTCGGAGCCTGATTCGTTTGAGAAGCAAAACGAGTTCGATTTGGGAAAGTCCAAGCTTTCCTGATTTTTGCACTGTTAGCTAAATGCAATGATGAGAATGACATGCTTTGCAAATGCTTGTATGTTTCCTAAGAATGAATGCAATCAAATGATTGTGTCATGATTTCTAATCCATGGTTTCTTTGAGATTCACAGATTATCCGACTTCATGACAGAGTCTTCAATTTGTTCATTGATGCCCCACTCAAGATAACTTGTCAAACATTCTCAGTTTCTGATTTTCGCTGAAATTCACAAATTTTTTGACTTCGTGATGGAGTTCCCACCACGTTCACTGTTTTCTTTTCTTGGTGAACTTTCCAAACCTTTCCCAAGATTTAAATCTATTCCTTAGTAATACTTTGAAATCCTTTTAGTTAAAGATTTTTTATTACTAATCATCATTCAATTTAATAACAATCATAATGCATCTCAAAAATGTATAAAAAAATATGAATCAAGCAAAAATTGTCATGAAAAGGATAACAAAAATTTATTGCAAAAATGTTTTAAAATAGTAAAAATAAATATCAAGGATATAAGAAACAAATGTAAGGTTATAGGTTGTAGATGCCCCGGATGCGGAATATCTTGGACCTCTCCTCTTCAAACTATCTGAAATTTCTTTTGCACTAGGAATTTACTTGGGTAACATCTTAGCTTCCGTAGTTACATCAGACTGAGTTGTTCCTCTTTTCTCTGATTGTCAGATACTTTCTCCCCCTTTACACGGAGCACTGATTCGAACTTTGATTAGTACTTGAGCCGCCCTTTGCAGGTTTTCAACTCAAGTGTCCTCCATTCGGTATTAAGTCGCCCTTTGCGAGTTTTCGGCTTAAACCTCTCCTTTTACATTCTTTTTTCATTTCCATTTTTTTTATCATACCATACATCTGAGAATTCTAAATGCTTCCAAGGTAAAAATATCAATTCAAAAGATGGGATGGATTCTGAGAATAACCTTTCAAATTAAATATCCATACTTGATCAAAATGGGCTTTTAAAGCATGTAATGTAGGCCAAGGTTTTAGGTTTAGAAAGAAAGGATAAAATAGGCCCAAAATGTGTTTAAGGGTAATTGGATCAAGGATCATTTCCTGAGGAGAACTCAATCTTGAAACATTTATCCCCTTTTGGACTTTCTTTTCTTTTTTTTTTCTTTTTGGCTTTGTTGGCTTTCGTTTGCCACATTTTTCAATGGCTTTCTTTTTGCCATGATTTTTTTTGATTATTTTTCATCGCATTTTCCCTCCAGTGTAGAGGGTGATCCTTGATCAAGGCTTAAAGAAAGAAATAATTCCTAAGGCTCAAAGGGGTGACTAAGGATAATTTCTTCTTAGTGCAAGGAATATGAAAGATAGCCATTCATCATATCAAGCATGAATATTCTCTTTGAAAAGCAATTCACAGAGGAGATAGATATATAGAATTTCCATTTTTACACTTGGAATCATTTGAATTTCCATGTGCACAGCATCACATTTTTTTTCAAGCATAATACTTCTTCAGTTCATCGACATTCACAGGATTTCTGAAATCCTCCCCATCCATTCTAGTTAAAATCAATGCTCCTCCAGAAAAAGCTCTTTTTACCACATAGGGTCCTTCTCAATTCGGAGCCCATTTTCCTCTCGGGTCCTTCACAGGGAGAATTTTTCTCAGTACCAACTCTCCTTCTCGGAACTGTCTAGGACGAACCTTCTTGTTGTGGGCTCGAATCATCATTTTTTGATATAACTGCCCGTGACAAATTGCTTTCAATCTTTTCTCCTCGATGAGATTCAACTGTTCATAACGAGCTCTAACCTATTCTGTTTCCTCTAGGCCAACTTCCATAAAAACCCGAAGTGAAGGGATCTCAACTTCAATAGGTAGCACTGCTTCCATCCCGTATACCAAAGAAAACGGCGTTACCCCTGTAGATGTGCGGACCAAAGTACGATATGCATGAAGAGAAAAAGGCAAGATCTCATGCCAATCTTTATACATTGGTCATCTTCTCAAACAATCTTCTTGATGTTTTTGTTAGCTGCTTCTACTGCGCCGTTCATCTTTGGACGGTAAGGTGCCGAATTATGATGTGTGATCTTGAATTGAGTACACACTTCTCTCATCATCTTATTGTTCAAATTGAGAGCATTATCTGAAATAAATTCTACTGGCAACCCGTAACGGCATATGATTTCTTTCTTAACGAATCTACATACCACCGACTTTGTTACATTCGCATAGGAAGCAGCTTCTACCCACTTTGTGAAATAATCTATGACCACCAAGATGAAACGATGTCCATTTGAAGCTTTGGGGTAATAGGCCCGATCATATCCATTCCCCACATTGAAAAGGGCCACGGTGCATTCATGACATGTAATGGCGATGGCGACACATGAATCTTATCTGCATATATCTGGCATTTATGGCACTTCTGAGAATAACTGATGCAATCTCCTTCCATTGTCAACCAATAGTAACCTGCCCTAATAAACTGTTTAGCAAGCATGTGACCATTAGCATGAGTGCCACATATCCCTTCATGGACCTCTTCTATAATTCTCCGAGCTTCAGCAGCTCGACACATCTCAATAAGACTTGGTCTTTTCCTTTCTTGTAGAGAATCTCACTGTCTAGAACAAAACCCATTGCTAGCCTTCTCAGAGTCCTCTTGTAATTCTCTGTTGCTTGTTCTGGATACTGTTGACTCTTGATGTACTGCAAGATATCGTTATACCAAGGAAGGCCATCTGTTTCTTTTTCAATACTCAGACAGTGGGCAGGAGACTCATATATACTCATCTTTATTGGTACAACTTCAGCCCCTTCATTCACTTTAAACATTGATGACAAAGTAGCCAGAGCATCTGCCATCCGATTTTCTTCTCGAGGAAAGTAGTTGAAATTCACTTCTTCAAACTCTTCCAATAAACTCAGTATGAGTTCTCGATATCGGATTAGTTTTGTATCTCGGGTTTTCCATTCTCCTCGTAGCTGGTAAATCACTAAGGCTGAGTCTCCGAAAACTTCCAATACTTTGATCTTTCTGTCCACTGTAGCACGAAGGTCCATGCTTCATACTCGGTAGTATTGTTTGTACAATCAAAATCCAATATGGTAGTGAAAGGATAATAATCTTCTCCTGGGGATATAAGCACTGCACTGATTCCATACCCCATGGCATTAGATGCGCCATCAAAGTACATTTTCCATACTTTCTTTCTCAGGGGAATCTCATCTGCTTGCGACACATACATCAAATCTTCATCCGGGAAGTCAAAGTTCAATGGCTCATAATCTTCCATTGCCCGACTTGCTAAGAATTCAGCTGCTGCACTGCCCTTGATAGCTTTTTGACTTACATATACAATGTCGTACTCTGACAATAAAACATGCCATCTTGCCGTCCTCCCTAACAAAGAAGGTGCTTCCAACATGTACTTGACTAGATCCAGCTTGGCAATCAACCACGTTGTGTGGTACAACTTGTACTGTCTGAGTCTTCAAGCGGTCCAAGCTAAGGCACAACACAACTTTTCTACCGACGAATATTTCAACTCATAATCTGTGAACTTCTTGCTGAGGTAGTAAACTGTCTGTTCTTTCTTTCCAATTTCATCAAGCTACCCCAAAACACAACCCATGGATCTCTCGAATACTGATAAATACAGTATCATTGGTTTATCCGGAACAGGTGGCATTAATACTGGTGGGTTGGATAGATACTGTTTAACCTTTTCAAATTCGACCTGACAACCTTCATCCCATTTTTCGAAGTAACTTAAATATTGGATCACACTTGTCGGTTAATTGAGAAATAAACCGAGCAATGTAATTTAATCTCCCCAGAAAGCCTTTTACTTCCTTTTGAGTACGAGGTGGTGGCAAATTCTAAATGGCCTTCACTTTATTTGTGTCAATCTCAATTCCTCTTTTGCTGACGACAAAACCCAACAATTTTTTTGAGGTGACTCCAAAAGTGCATTTTGCCGGATTTAGCTTGAGTCTAAACTTCCTTAATGGTTCAAAGAGCTTCTTAAGATTCGCAATATGATCCTCTTCTCCTTGTGACTTTGCGATCATATCCTCAACATAAACCTCAATTCCCTTATGCATCATATCATGAAACAAGGTCACCATGGCTCTCTGATAAGTTGCCCCAGCATTCTTCAACCCAAATGGCATTACCTTGTAGCAGAAGGTTCCCCATATTATAACAAATGTGGTTTTCTCCATATCTTCCGGTGCCATCTTGATCTGATTGTATCCTGAGAATTCATCCATGAACGAAAATAAAGAACTTTTCGCCGTATTATCCACCAGAGTATCAATATGGGGCAAAGGAAAATTATCTTTAAGGCTGGCCTTGTTCAAATCTCGATAATCAATGCACATCGGCACTTTGCCATCCTTTTTTGGTACTGGAACAATATTTGCCACCCATTCTAGATATTTTGCCACCACTAAATTGCTTCTTCACCTCTTCTTTTATCTTTAACAGCATGTCTTGCCTCATTCTTCTCAACTTTTACTAAATTGACTTGCATTCTGGCCTTAAAGGGAGCTTATGAACCACAATATATGGATCCAACCCTAGCATGTCTTGGTAAGACCATGCAAATACATCCACATATTCTTGGAGCAAGGCTATCAATTCACCCTTTATTGATGATGACAACGAAGTTTCGATTTTGACTTCCTTTATCTCTTCACCATCTCCCAGATTTATCATTTTCAATAATTTTTTATGAGGAAGTACTTGTTTCTCCTCTTGTTCTATTTTCCTTAATAGATCCGGAGGTAGACCATAATCCTCAGTATCTTTATTAACCTCAAAATCACCTGTGCAAATAGGTCTTTCAAAATCAATTTCAGAATTACTGACAGGAAGGTTCTCATATTCCGCATCCGCACACCTGTAAATAGGTGGAGAAGAAACAATATAGGAAAATATATAATGAAAACAAAATAAATAAAAATGAAAGAATATGGACACATTAATATGGATAAAATGCATTGTGCTTGTTATTTATTGAATGAAAATGTTCAAACAAAAAGCCCATTACAGATTTAAACTCTTAATATCTCTGAATAAAGATAATTAAGGTTGTTTTTTTTTTTTTAAAGTATTACGTTGGAATAGACTTAAAAGCTATGGGCAACTCAGTCGCACTCCAATTAGTTAGTCTATATCCTGGTGGACACGGTCGCACCATCCAGTTCGGACTGTCACTTTCCATCACTTCTTTCCTGATCATGCAAATTACCATATCCTGAATCTGCCCCCCTTTATTCACATGGAATTTTTCAAAAGCTTGCTCAATCATTACAAGTACATCCTCTGAATTATTTTCCCCGAATAGAAAACTAGGAAAGCAAAAGCTATGACGGATTGGCGGGAAAGTCATGGGTTCCCATTCAATATCCATACCCGTGAGACGGGCCATCCTTCTTTGTCTGTTCCTTTCAATCTGTTTCCTCTTCTCATGGGCTTTCGGAAGATACCCTAAGCCAAACCGGTCTTTCTTTTCCACTGCTTCCACTGCTCGAGCCATCCCTTGAAGATATTTCCCCAGACCTTTTCCAGCCCTGCAGCCTTTTCCCACTGTGGTTCTTACTCCCAGCCCTGTGTTCTTGGACAACCTTGGTTTTGGAATTTTTCGTTATTCAGCAACAAAAACTGCGTTTACGAATTCCAAAGATTTGAAAAGAACATTCCATGGCATCTTCATTGGGCTCAACATAAGGAGATTCAGTAGATGCGGAGGCTATTATGTCTTCTTCTCCTGATACAGTGATCAAACGGCTCTCCATCACAAATTTCAGTTTTTGGTGGAAGGACGAGGGTACAGCCCCAGCTAAATGTATCCATGGCCTTCCCAACAAGCAATTATAAGACGGATTAATATCCATGACCTGGAAGTTCACCGTATAAGCGCATGAGCCTATCTCCAGAGGAACCTCAATAGTTCCCATTACCTCTCTTCTTGTACCATCGAAAGCCCTGACCACTCTGCAACTCGGAATCATATAAGATATATCCATTGGCAACTTGGATGGGGTTGCCAAAGGCATCACATTTAATGAAGAACCATTGTCCAAAAGGACCCTTGGTAATATGTGCCCCTTACTAGTGGTAGTTATATGGAGAGCTTTTGTTGACCCAATACCATTGGGTGGTATCTCATCATAGCTGAAAATATATATGGTCATCTGCTGCGATGTTTCCCACCAGCCTGTCCAACTTTTCTACTGATATGTTATTAGCCACGTATGCCTGATTCAACACTCTTAACAGGGCATTTCTGTGTGGCTTTGAATTCAAAAGCAAAGATAAGATTGAAATTCTAGCTGGTTGACGTTGCAGTTGTTCAACCACGCTATACTCACTGTGCTTTATGAATTTTAAGAACTCATAGGCTTCCTTCTCATTTATCGGTTCTTTTATTCTATTAACCGGGGCTGATCCCCTCTCTATTTCTTTTAACAAATCTATCTCGATATGATTGGCTCAACTACTTTCTTCCCTTTGTCTGCTCCTCTATCTTTCCCTGTTAACCCCTGTTCAGCAGCCTCAGGAGCATAATACCTTCCGCTTCGGGTTAAATGTCCCACGCCTGTGATATCTTGCTGATTCAAAGACCCAGGCATAACCATGCTGCAGTCGTATTTCCATGGTGCAGCCTTGTTTTCCTTGTATGAAAAGGAAACAAGCAAATCAATGATTAACTTAGGTGCACTTTCCTCAATGATTGGCATAACTTTCTCCTCGAGTTCATCATAATAGATGATCAAGGGTCTTCCTATCCCGTAGCCAGCTACATTCTCAATAACTTATATTTCCTCCTCTGCCTCTTCGTAAAACTGGGCCTCCCCATTATCCATCATCCTTTGGACTTTAACCAGAAAGCCTCTGCAGTCCTGTATGACATGACCTCCACACTTATGGAACGGGCACCAATTCTGCACCCTTTTTGCAACCATTTTCAGACTGTCTGCATCTTCCACCATTCTTGTCTTGACAATCTCAACCCATATTGTCAACATCGGAGTCTTGACTTCCCTGACATCCCTTTTTAACCTTCTGACTTCCCCTGTCAATACTGCATTTACCCGATTCCCATCATGATCGGGCAATGGGTTTCTTGCTATATTTGGCCCATTTTTTGACCCAAACTTCACAACTCCAGAATTGATTAGGCTTTGGACTTTCTTTTTAAAGGCCAGGCAATCTTCAGTCGAATGTCCTTGAATTCCTGCGTGGTATGCGCAGTTAGTGTTTGCATTGTACCACCTTGGATATGGAGGTGTCAGAGGTTTGAGGTACACGGTTGCGACAAGTTGGCCCTGCAATAATTTAGGATATAGCTCACCATAGGTGGTAGGAATTGGATCAAATTGGGGTTTTTAATCGTTCCTTGGTGAACGTTGGTCATTGCGCGCGGGACCTTGAGTGTTTGGGATAGTATTTCTAGGAAGGGTTATTTGTGGGGATATACCAGTTGGGAACGGCTGTTGCAGTATATTGGTATAGGGGAATGGATTTTGGGTAAGTTGGTTCACATTGGGGTAATAAGGATTATACCCCAGGAAAGGTGTGTAAGGTGTCGGAGGTGTATAAGATGTGGTAGGAGTATAAAGCCTTGGTGGTGTGTATGGTGTAGGAGGTGTATACGGGTATTGATTGAAGCTTACTGCATGTGTCTCATCCTTTTTCTTTGCAGGAAAAACTCTCTTTGGGGTAGCAAACTCACCTCTTTCCATCTTCCCGTTCTTAATAGCGGACTCTATCATTTCTCCAGATATCACCATATCTGCAAAGTCCTTGGTGGCGCTTCCCACCAATTTGTCATAATAAGGTGCTTTCAAGGTGTTGATGAAAAGCACTGTGGTTTCTTTGCTACTTAAAGGGGGTTGCACTTGCGTGGCCAGATCCCTCCACCTCTGCGAGTATTCTTTGAAGCTCTCATTGGACCTCTTTTCCATATTCTGTAGCGACAGCCTATCAGGTACCATGTCAGACACATGCTTATAATATTCCATGAAAGCCCTGGCCAAATCCGTCTATGAACGAATCTTGGTACGACTCAGTTGATTGTACCATCGGGTTGCTGACCCTGTTAAGCTATCTTGGAAGCAATGAATAAGCAATTTCTCATTATCATCATGCCCCATCATCCTTCTGCAGTACATGGTCAGATATGCTGATTGGTTGGTAGTCCCATTATACTTTTCAAAGTCTGGTACTTTGAACTTTGGGGGAATTACTAGATCGTGTACTAAGCTCATCTCTTTGGCATCCAGGCTGCCAAATAACTCTGCCCCTTCAACTGCCCTTAACCTTTCTTCCAGCATCTGATATTTTTTTTGGGATTCAGCAGTTTCGACCCTCTTCAATTCAATCATTTTTGCCCATTCCTTTTCTGCCGTTTCTTCAAAGTCTGGAACTTCGATATCAATTGGATCAACTCCGATATTACCCCTTTTAAGACCGAAATTTTGTGCTTCGGCTGCTGGTTGGATGTAAATATAGGATGTTGCCCCAGTTGGAAGTTCATTTCCCATAGGTTGGGATGTCTGGCCATTTTTCTGTATCACTTCTGGTCGATCTTCTGGGTTCACTGCCCCCATTCCGGTAACTGAATTTTCTCCTGGCCACTTCTGCCTCATCATGGTACTCATCATCTCCATGAGTTTGGTCATTTGTTCCCGTGTCTGCTCTTAAGACTTAGTTAATTGTTCCTGCAGTTCTTTCTGAATTCTTTCCATCCTTTCAATTCTAGCAAGCTGATCGTTCTCCATAGCTCTTGCCTGAGATCGAGTATTATAAGGGTGTCGAAAGTCTGATTCTTTCTGAGTGCGACCAATTGTACCTTTAGTTTTAAAAACCATGGATTAGAAATTATTGACACATTTCTTATTTTATTTTATAAAAAACGAATGAATAAATGAACAAATGTTAGTGAATGAACAAATAAGTAAATGACTAAGTGTATGAACTTAAATGACTAATTATAAAGAATAAATGAATGGACAAATAAATAAATGACTAAGTGTATGAACAATTTATAAAGAATAAATGAATGAATGATTATGAATATAAATGAATGAACAAATAAAATATATAAAAGAAAGAACAAATTAATGATGAATGCATTTAAAAGTATTGGCCCTGGGATAATTCCAACCAAACGGTCTTTCATTGATTTCCTGGAACTAAATACATCAAAGAAAAGATCCCTGCTTAAGACAATATGATAATCTGTCTCTCCTAAAAAACATGCTATTACAAAATACTGGTCCTAAAGTAACTCCCTCGGATCTTAGACGTTTTTCACTGTCCTCTTTTGACTGCCTTGCTCTTCCATCTGATCCCTACTTGTTCACGACCCTTTGATGTGTCAGCAGAAGCATCACCGTGTAAGCTTTCCCTAGCTTGTTTCTCCAGTTGATTTGCTCGGGCTTTCTCATGCTTTGCTTTTTTTGCCCAATAGTTCTTCTCCTTCTTGAGGTTTCTGACTTCTTGTTCCCATTGCCCGAAAGTCTTGAGAGTCCCCTCGAATTTGAGCTCGAAACGGTACCTCTTGTTCTCCAAGTGTAATTCCTGAAGATCGCTTTTAGCAGTATCCCACTCTCTCTTGATCTTTTCCTTTTCTTTTTCTCGGGATGATTCCCTATTTTTCATATCCAGCTCTTCTTGCAATCGGGCAATTTCCTTGCTCATTTGGGCCTTTTCCTTTTCAAATTCTGCCCTTGCGATTCCTAACTCCGATGGCGCTTCCTTGGGCGAATAACTCAAATGCTGAACTTCTTCCCCATCTGATATTAACAACCTATCATTAATCCTTAATTCCCTCCATGTCAGGTAATCTGGTGTGACGATGTCGGCATATCTAGCTACCTCCACTCGATGAGTTTCCTTCCATGCTACTACAATCTCACGTACCTTTCCCGAATACCCATCTTCTCCATAAGCAAATTCCAAATTACTAAGGTCATGGGTTATAGGAGTAAACTGACGGGATTTTGATTGCCCCAGTACCAGCAGTGGTGCATAGCTCACTCCTCCCCATACTCCCAATAATGGAACATAAGCTTTATCTCCACACTTGTACAATGTCGGCATAGGAGCTATCCATGGAGCTCTCCAAATTATCATCTCAGCCCTGATATTCCGGAATATGTTGATCCATTGTTCCTCAATCCTATTTTCAAGCCAATCCCTCTTAAGAAATTCACCAATTGGTGCAAAAGATTCCCAGTATGAGCGAAGAGGGAAATTCTCCTGTTTACAAAATTGGCTCTGAACCCAAATGTAAAGGAGCTGTATACAACCTAGAAAATGCCCTTTTCCTTTCTGTCTACAGAAATTCAGGGATCGAATTGTTTCTGCTATAATTGCCCAGGCTGGGTTTATCCTTTGCTCAAGCCTCTCAAAAACATCAAATAGCGCCACATCCACATACCCTAATGTCTTCGGGAAGATAACTAAACCATAGATAGCCAAAGCAAAAATATTCCTAACTGTCTCCTTACTTGAATGGCTATGAATTAAGGTCCGTAAAATGTCCCATGATATACAGTAGCTTACCCCTTTTCGGACAACATGGCTTTCTACCCAATTTCTTTCCACTTCCAGAATTTTAAACACTTTTTTCTTGAAACCCGACATCTTTGTATCCTTCAAATAAATACGGTTAGGAATAACATTCTCAATATGTAGCAAGGTCGAATATTCCTCTATGGTTGGAGTCATATCCTCTCGGTTGAAGGTAAAACACCGATAAGCGGGATTCCAGAATTGCACCATAGCCCGGATTACCTCACCACTGACCTTAACCTGAACTAACAGTGCTATGTCCCCATAAGACTGAGTGAAGGTTTCTTTTTCCGATATGTTCCACTGATTCCATATATCTATCAATTCTCGGAGATCATTTTGCTTGATAGTAAGATCAACCTTGGCTGGCAATGCTGACACATATCCCATCTTCAAACAATCCTCATTATCCTGCTGACCTTTCTCGGACTGTTTCCTAACCTCTAAATGCTTCTCGACCCCTGAGACACTCTGACCCTCCATGAAAGCCCTTTTGGTTGAATAATATCCCGAGACAAATAACCTTCAAATGTGCAAAAATAATGACAAGAATGCAAAAAACAAAAAACAACAAGAAAATGAAAATGAATTAGTAACGGGAATAAATACGAATAATACAAAAAAAAAACATATAATTCAAAACAATAATTATCCCTGAGGATGCCAACAAAATTTCGGCATTATAACATCTCTAGGATGAAATATCAACACTTATTACGGGCATTGTGATGTACGTTCATCATTGTCTGATTTTCAAAAATAAACTTATTTGGAAAGTAGAATACAAGGTAAAAGGATTGGAAATATTCATCCATGTGTTCTTAACTTTGGGATATCTAATTAGAAATCCGGCATGGCTTCGCCTAGGTTTACTATATGAAGGTGAATTAGTTCTAAAAGCCCCGAATTGTTCCTCACTGTCGCTGGTGAAGGCTAGTAAGGCACCCTGATAAAAGCGGGTTCAATTCGTTAGAGTCTATTTCCCTAGCCCATGCGGATTGTTAATCACGAAGGCTTAGGTAATTTAGTACTTCGGAAGTGTTTCACTAGCCCATGCGGATTGTTAATCACGAAGCCTTAGTTACTTTGCTCCCACCTAAAAGGACGGAACCCAGGTATAGGATTCATGATATGCAAATGCACGTGTAGTGTGTGAGGAGGAATAACAAACCTTTCACCACATATTCTACATCTCTTATTCTAAATGCCCCAACAAGATTAAACAACATAAATCATCAATTAATCAATAAATGAATATATGCACCAAAATAACCAGAGAACAATTATAATATGTATGCACATGAATATGGACATATTTAGAAACATTTTAATATTTTTGAAATTATCCCTTTTTTTTTAATGTGAGAATTAAAATTAAATACCAATTAAACCAACAAAACCGAGACTTTGATAACACACGATTAATTTTAGGCCTGACTCTCTAATAGTCCCCGGTGGAGTCGCCAAGCTGTCGGAACCTAAAAACTAACAAGTTTCATCGCAAGACTTTATTATTCGTTAAGCGTGACATTAAAAAAAACCGAGGAAAAGTCGACTTAATTCCTCTAGAAAAATGAAGGTTTTGAAAATAACCTTGAAAAAGACATGGAGTCGCCACACTTCTTTTTTAGCTAGGTGTGATCGGCCACCTATTAAAACCAGTTTATAAAATATTTTAAAAATTAATTAAAACATTTTTAAAACCAATTTCAAGTCTGCGTTTTAAACCAGAGAAATCAAAGAAACGGGTTCGGGACTCGGTTATGTGCGGGGAAGGATTAGCATCCCCACAACACCCATATAAAACGGTACCTTATTAATCATGTGTTATCTCAAGTCTCGGTAAAAAAGTTGGTTTTAAATTTAGTATTTCAAGTTAATTCCCAATTTAAAGAAAAATAATTCCATTTTTAATTGAAAATGATCCGGAATTTATAAATTCAAAATTTCCTATATTCCCCAACAAACGTGGCAAAATATAGAAATTTTTATTAATTTGAAAAACTTTCCGAATCATTCTCATTTTAAAGAAGATATTTCGTTATGAATGATAATTGATGATATCCTCCCCAGCAAACCCGACAGAAAACTCATGAATTATTTTAACTCAGGAATATCTTTATTTTAATGAAAATCATTACCTTTTTTGAAAACATTTAAAAGAAATGAATATGTATATGCATGACATAAATAAAATGACATAGAAAAATCTAAATAATATAATGCAACCTAAATGATATGATATAATTTAAATGTCATAGCATATTCTAAATGAAATGAAATATCCTAAGTTATATGATATATTATAAATGAAATGAAATATCCTAAGTCACATGATATATTCAAAATGAAATGAAATGACCTAGGTAACATAATATATTCTATATGAAATGAAATAATTTAAATGACATATTAAATATGAATGATATGGCATATACTTTAAATTACATGGAATATAAAATAATGCTATCATATGATATGCATAAAAATGAAAATAATAATGCATGAACATAGTATATGCTAAATAATATGACAAAAAATAACTAAATAAAAAGCATAAGATATCATGAAATATTCAAAACCATATAATACACAATATAACATCAAAAAAAATATAAATCAAAATAATAACAATACCATAGGAATTATCATAGCAAAAATCACATATTATATAAAATGCATGAATATGGAAAATGCAATGCATGAAAATGTATTTTTCCTTTAATTAAGGAAATCCGTATATCTAAAAAGATATCCGGCTACCTTAGGAACATAAATCAAATTAAATATTCTAAAACCAAAATACTTTGTGATTGTTTGAAAATAATTTTGAAAAGCTTAGATTAAAAGTAAAAACTTGGCTAAACCCTTTTTTTTAAATGGCTCTAATTTCTTAAGTTTAAAATCTCGGACTTTACTACCCTTACCCGAGACTTAAAAAATCATTTTTAGAATTTAAAGAAGCTTAGAAACTACCCTAAGTCAGTAGCTAAACTTCCTAATCAACCCCCTCTAAGTAACTTAACCAAAACAGAAAAATGATTTTCCTTCAAATTCAATTATGACTCCACTGTCCAGTTTTAATCCATGATTTTTTACCCTATTTTTAAAAATGCTAAAAAATCTAAAAACAATGCTGGAGACTCAAGATATGTAAAACTACACGAAAACAAAATCGGCTTAATTTTCTAATTAAAGATGACTGCCCAAAAAAATCGAGAAAGTACGGGTAATGGGTGAAAAAACTGTTTTGCCAAAACACATTTTTGCCTTTGATCAAATCATTTAAAAATCAAAGTAAAAATATTTAAGACTCACAAAATGACTCACAAACAGTGGCTATTGATGGAAACTCAATTAAGAGTTGTAAACCCAAGTGCAGGTTATGTTCAAGTAATAAATTCTCGGGTGTCCGAGGTCGAACCACAGGGAAGCGTATTAGTAAGTATAAGTTTATAAATATATAAGAAAAAGAAAGTAAACAAGATATTAGGGAATCAACAACAAAACAAAATAAACAAGATATTAGAGAACAAAATAAATAAAATAACATAAAAGAAATTAAACAAAATATAAAAAACAATAAGAAAGGATGTTGAGGTTAGAGAATCCACTCTTGGTGTTATGCTAAGATTAATCTTGTTTTATTACACAATTGAAATCCACACATAAGGGAGGTTCCAATCGGAAGGTTTAGCAATTCAGTCCAAATTGTCCAACGTCCATAGCATATGATATTATGTTCATTTGGTGTCCTCAAAACTCATAAAAAGAGTCCAAGCATTCCTTATGCCAAAGTATATGTCTACAACAAATCAAGGTTATGAAACCAAGCATTTACTGTGCCATTTTCATTGTCAATAATGAATCAAGATCTCTACTTTGCAAGTATGATTTTAAACCAAAAGAAAATATTATCTATACTAGTGCTTATAAATGATGATTCATTTTAGCTCATGTTTAAGAGACTAACCTTAGCATTTACCAAGAGCTTTACCTCATCACCTCAACAATATGATTAGAAACACATACTAGATATGAATAAAATGAAAAGAAATGTAAGAAGAAAAAGAAAACTAGAGAAAGGAAAGAAAAAGAAAACTTAGAGAATTTTATTACAATGGCTATCCTACCAATGTATCAATGTATCCCAATACTCATCCAAGGCCCTCTATTTATACACATTTTGGAGGGCTAAATGACAAGAGACAAGCTTTACAAATTTCAAAGGTAGGTATAATAGGTGGGTGCATTTTTCTAACAATTTTCGTCATATTGTATGACAATTCTGATCAGCCAGCTTGATGGTCGATTTTGTGAATGTTGGAGGCTCGATCTGATAAAAGGGTCTTCTAGAAAAATATACCCCTATCAGTTACGGATCCATAGCCGTTGGAATCAGATCATTTGCGCACGTGGATCGGGAGATATGGTCAAAATACCAAAACGGTGCAGAACAGACGTCATTGCACATCAGCCAACTTGATGGTTGATTTCGGTAGGGAAAACGACTCCGTTTCAAGAAGTGTAAAACATGAAAAAGATAGATATGCCTCTTAGCTTTGCATGGCTACAAATTTTAGCCTTATTGCTTCAGTGAAACTCGAGATATAGCTGATATGGCAAACGGTGTCGGAACTGGAACTGAACTGGATTTGCCCTTAATTCTAGTAATCTGAAATCACTCAAAGAAACTTGTGAAAAACACCAAATTACATAAAAATATAAAAGATCATAAACACAATTAGACTAAACAATAATAACTCGTATTTGACACAAAACAATAATAAAACATAACTAAAAACTATATAATTATACGAGTTATCACACCCCCCATACTTAGATTGTTGCTAGTCCCTAGCAACGACTCAATAAAAATAAAATAAGAAAATCTAATCTAATCCATTTTCGTAGGAAATCACGGTGGCACTTAGCATGTGACACAAGCCTTTAAACCCCTAGGTGTCCCTAGTGGACGAGTTTAGTCTCGTGAGGGTTTACTAGGACGATACCCACAAACATTGAAGACATAAGAAAAACTAAAAATAATAATTATAACTAATCCTTCCAATATAAATTAGAGATAATCATTGGACAAGTCTTAAAAACTAATCAATAGCTTAAAGAAATTCACAAAAAATCTTGCTTGAATGTAAATAGTTTGAGTTAAGCCAATAATAACATAACATATTTCAATCAAAATAGTGTATATTCAAACTTAATCTCAACTTCTCACATGGGATACTCTCTTGATTTTCACTCTTTAAAGTAGTGGTAAAGTGTTTACACTCAATCAATCTCATGAAAACACTTCTACCATATGCTTGCTTGTCCACCTATTCTCCACTATTTAGATCATACAACTTCATAAATCAAGAGGTCTTTATTCAAGGTTGTAATGGGGCCAAAGGGTTATAATGTGGTTAAAGAACAAAAGGATAAAGATATCACAAAGGTTCCAAAGAGTTCATAGATTTTAGAGACATAATAAGATCATACAAATAAAACTTCTCAAAACTCTTATAAAGCACATAATAACATAGGCTAAATATTCATGTTGAGCCTTTGCATCATTCTAACCAACTTTGTAACATCTTTTTCAAGAGAAGATTTTTTTTTTTTTTTTTTTTTTTTTTTTTTTTAATATGGGAATGTATTTGACAATGATCCCTTTCTTTTTCTCTTGACTTTTTCTTTTCTTTTCTTTCCCCCACACTTATCTTTTGTTTCTAACCCAAATTTTCAAATAAAAATATCCCTTGTTTTTTTGCAATATGTCTCAAAATATAAAATTCATCTTTAGAACAAGGGTAAGGATATAAGCATATTTAGGCTAGGTGTAAGTTGTGGTTACCAATAAAACATCATATTTAATGTAGGCTCAAATTGGCTCACTAGTGGGGATGTTCTCGTAGAACATTAATAATGGATGGCTGTTTGGCTCTGGTTATAATCCTAATGCCTCTATCATATTCATGTTGTCACATGTATCAATATAGTCTCAAACGGTTTAAAGCAAGTTCTAGAGAATCATGTAATCATAAGAGCACTCAAGAAAGAAATTAGATTGATTTGTATAATGCATCAATCATTATAGGCTCAAAAACTCACAAAGATGATTATACAAGTCAGATTAAGTCTAAACATGCTTCTTTCTCAATCAACATATCATATTAACATTGGCTCATAAAAAGGTTGACATCAAGCTCAATTCTCATGAAAATCTTCTCACTAATAAATCTGTTTTAGACTTATGCAATTCATATCTCATCATTGTATTAAAAGGAACTAAAACACACTAAATAATAATAATAATAATAATAAAGACTCATAAAAAAAATAGTAGACAAAAATAAAAGAAATCCTAAATCGTTCCCCCCACACTTGATTCTTACATTGTCCTCAATGTAAGTCTATTAACCCAAATGAAAGAATCATGTGTAAGAGAAAAGAACTAATATCATAAGAATAGGAATAACTAAGACTCAAAACAAAACAAACTCATGCAACCTAAATAATCCTAAAATACTAAACAAAGATTAACAAGTAAACATAAAAAGATTAAAATCAAACTGACAAGGTATGTCTCAAGTCTCCTTTACTCAGACCTTGTTCAGAATGAATACTTCTAAATGTCTTAAAACACAACAAATTTTTTTTTTTTTTTTTTTTTTAGCAAAATATGTCCCTTACCCCCTACTAAAATATGACATTGTCCCCAATGTCAAATTTTAAAGGTAGAATTTAGGAGATATTACCTGCAGAGGTTGCTAACCACTTATTATAACTGAGACACAACAAACAAAATGTTAGATAATGTTGCCGAAAGTGTATTTGACCTGTCAGAAGAAAATGTTAACCTAACAAAAGATTTTTGCGTGATTTCAGGAAGAAAATCAAAAAGAGAAGAAAAATCAACCGTAAAAGTCCAATGCAAAAAATACGAGAATAATTACACAAATCGAACAACAGTAAATTAAACCGAAATGAAATTATTGCAAATCAAACCAAAAGCTGAGAAGTCATTTGTTGTAGTTGTGATTGTGGCTCACATCTTCCTCTGGTTTTACGTCCAGAAACGGCTTAAACGCCTTCTATGAGTCGAGGATATGCTTCCCATCCAGTTTTCTTACAAGCTGGCAAACAGGGTCTTTTAACATCAGATTCCCAAGATGTTGCCATTCCCTTTGGAATTGCGGCCATAAATCAAGAATTTCTCTTTGTACGTCTCCACTAGGATGCGTCTCAAGAGAAAGTTGGATATTACCCAAATTCTCCTTACTCAGTCCATCCTTAATGAATTCAATTTTATCATCTCGATTAGAGGACGGAATCCCAATAGAACGACATTTACCGTTACACGTCCATCGTGCACACTTGTGGCAATTTGAACTCATGCGCTTTGCTCGTCGCTTCTTTGCATAAGTGCTTCTACCTGTACCTGGTAAATGCAAAACAGGAAGATATTCATCTTCACGTACCTTGGCTTCAATTATCCAACGTATGTCTTCAGGAATCCCTTTGTTCATAAGCATTCTTAATCTTTCTAATCGAACTTGGTAAAGCTTCAGTAAAATATTCCGAGGAAAAGGAGGAAATCGTTTCTGCAATCTTTTGAGAATATCATCCATCCTGAAAAAAAAAATGAAATAAAATAAAATGAAAGAGAAATTTATATACAATATCAGTTTTGTGGGTAGCTGATGGAACCGACTTAAATAATCACGGAGTACCATTATCCGCCATTTAACCGGGAAAAAAATGAATTTTTTTTTTTTTTTTTTTTTTTTGAAGATTAGTAAAAATTATATTTACATCTAGTTATTTTCAAAACAAGGATCAGAAAGAAAAACAACCTCTTCTTGAGTAACATGATTTTCCAAAAAAAGTTTGAGTCTTTGTCCATTTACCTTGAATACGTTACCATTTTGAGGATTCTCAATGTCAACTGCTCCATAATGATACACATGCTTAACCACAAATGGGCTAGTCCATCTTGATCTCAACTTACCAGGAAATATGTGAAGTCTAGAATTATAAAATAGAACTTTTTGCCCAACATCAAATATTTTTCTTGAAATTAACTTGTCATGAAAGGCTTTAGTTCTTTCTTTATGAATTTTAGAATTCTCATATGCATCATTTCTGAGTTCCTCAAACTTTTGTTTCCAACAATGCTTAACCTGAAAAGAATTTAACAAAGAATCAGTGTGTGAAATTTCTGAAGCATTATCAAACTCACATTCAATTAAATAAGCTTCTAAAGGATCATGGAATGTGGTAGTGGTGAGATGTTCATGAACAAGTTCTTCAATGAAATCCACTTCATGTACTTCTGAATCATCACCAGGTTGCTTGCAAGTGTTGAACACATTTAATTCTAAAGTCATATTTCCAAAAGAAATGTTCAACATACCATTCCTGCAATTTATCAGAGCATTAGAAGTTGCAAGAAATGGACGGCCTAATATAACAGGAATTTGAACATTTGGATTTGAAACAGGATGTGTGTCCAAAACAATAAAATCAACAGGGAAGTAAAAATTATCAATTTGAACCAAAACATCTTCAACTATCCCTCGAGGAATTTTTACAGAACGATCAGCTAGTTGAAGTGTAACAGGTGTTTCCTTGAGTTCACCTAAACCTAACTGTTGATAAACAGAAAAAGGCAAAAGATTAACACTAGCACCAAGATCAAGCAATGCACGTTCTATTCTAGTGTTTCCAATGATGCATGAGATTGTTGGACATCCAGGATCTTTGAATTTTGGTGGAGTAAGGTGCTGAATGATTGAGCTCACACTTTCCGTCAGAAATGCTTTCTTTTGTACATTATGTTTCCTTTTAACTGTGCACATGTCCTTCAAAAATTTAGCATAAGATGGAACTTGTTTGATTGCATCCAATAAAGGAATGTTAATCTTAACTTGTTTGAAAAGTTCATAAATTTCTGCATTTTGATTCAAATTCTTTATTATTTGCAACCTTTGAGGAAAAGGAGCAGGATGCATACCTTTTTCTTTGTACAAATTTTCAAGAAGTTCAGACTTACCATCATCCTTACCATTACTTTTCGCAGGGGAAAGAGGATCTTGGTCTTTTGATGGAATCTTTTTGTCAATTGCCTTTCCACTTCGAAGAGTTGTGATAGAACTGGCATTTTCCTGTTGAGTTTCATTGGAGCAAGAAACAAGACATTGAGTAGAAGGGTTAGGCTGAGGTTGAACAGGAAACTTACCTTTTTCTTGAGTGCGTAATGAAGCTGTCAATGTGGACAAGGTGTTTTTGATCTCATTGATGTCCTGTGAAGTCCGGCTATTCACATTTGCTTGTGTTTGCATGAATGCTTGCAATGTTTCTTCCAAGGTTTGTACACGTGAAGGTTGATAGGAAAAAGTGTTGCCCGGCTTTTGAGATTGTGGTACCTGAACATGATTATTATTCCGCCAACTGAAGTTGGGATGATTTCTCCATTCAGGGTTATACGTTTCAGAGTAAGGAGAAGGAAAAGGCTTTTTAAATGTGTTTATGGAATTTACTTGATCATGCAACGCTTCTTTAAGAATGGGAATGTTTGGACATTCAGAAGTGGGGTGTCCCATGATTTCACAAATTCCACAACTTTTTTCATTTTTAACCGTTTTGACTTCTTTTACTTCTCTAAGTTCCATGGCTTCAATCTTTCTAGCCAAATTAGCTACTTTAGCTTTTATCTCATCTTCTTGACTAAAATGATATTTTCCTCTGTTAGAAACAACATTAGATCTATTGGAACTTTCAGAAGAATTATCTGTGTGCCAGGCTTGAGAGTTATCTGCCAAATGGTCTAGGTAGTCAAAGGCTTCTTCAGGTTTTTTTTCTAGAAACTCACCGTTACACATTGTTTCAACAAATTGTTTAGTTTCGGGAGTTAAACTTTCATAAAAGAAACTAATAAGACGCCATTTTTCAAAACCATGATGTGGACAAGAACTTAACAAATCTTTAAAACGCTCCCAGCACTGAAAAGATGCTTCATTTTGATTTTGATTGAAATTTTGAATCTGTCTTTTCAAAGCAGTAGTTTTATGTGCTGGGAAAAATTTCTTTAGAAACTCAGTTTGTAATTCTTGCCATGTGCCAATTGACCTTGGTTTTAAATTATGAAGCCAAATTTTTGCTTTATCTTTTAAAGAAAAAGGAAATAATTTTAGCTTGACAATTTCATTTGTGCATTGTTGGTCATTAAAGGTGACACATACATCTTCGAAGTCTTTTAGAAACGAGTAAGCACTTTCCGATTCTAACCCATGGAAATTTGGAAGCAAAGCTATCATACCTGGTTTAAAACGAAAGTTGTTTGCATTGAGAGGAAAAATAAAACAAGAGGGTGATAAGCTTCGAGTTGGTTGCAAGTAGTCACGCATGGTGCGTACTTGTCTGTTCTCATCTTCAGCATGAACACTTTCATTGTCAGCCATGGTAGGAGTTGTATTAGAAAGATTACCTGAAAAAGTTTCACAATAAAATCTAACTAAACGACGAGATCTAAAATCACGTCGCCAAACAAGCATAAAACAAAGTTAATATACAGATTAGGCGGTATAACCAGCCAATAAAAATAAACAAATTTAATATACAATATAAATATAAATATATAGAAAATTAGGCGGTATAACCAGCCAATAAAAATAAATATACTTATAAACTTATATACTTAGTATTGCCTCCCCGGCAACGGCGCCAAAAACTTGATGGAAACTCAATTAAGAGTTGTAAACCCAAGTGCAGGTTATGTTCAAGTAATAAATTCTCGGGTGTCCGAGGTCGAACCACAGGGAAGCGTATTAGTAAGTATAAGTTTATAAATATATAAGAAAAAGAAAGTAAACAAGATATTAGGGAATCAACAACAAAACAAAATAAACAAGATATTAGAGAACAAAATAAATAAAATAACATAAAAGAAATTAAACAAAATATAAAAAACAATAAGAAAGGATGTTGAGGTTAGAGAATCCACTCTTGGTGTTATGCTAAGATTAATCTTGTTTTATTACACAATTGAAATCCACACATAAGGGAGGTTCCAATCGGAAGGTTTAGCAATTCAGTCCAAATTGTCCAACGTCCATAGCATATGATATTATGTTCATTTGGTGTCCTCAAAACTCATAAAAAGAGTCCAAGCATTCCTTATGCCAAAGTATATGTCTACAACAAATCAAGGTTATGAAACCAAGCATTTACTGTGCCATTTTCATTGTCAATAATGAATCAAGATCTCTACTTTGCAAGTATGATTTTAAACCAAAAGAAAATATTATCTATACTAGTGCTTATAAATGATGATTCATTTTAGCTCATGTTTAAGAGACTAACCTTAGCATTTACCAAGAGCTTTACCTCATCACCTCAACAATATGATTAGAAACACATACTAGATATGAATAAAATGAAAAGAAATGTAAGAAGAAAAAGAAAACTAGAGAAAGGAAAGAAAAAGAAAACTTAGAGAATTTTATTACAATGGCTATCCTACCAATGTATCAATGTATCCCAATACTCATCCAAGGCCCTCTATTTATACACATTTTGGAGGGCTAAATGACAAGAGACAAGCTTTACAAATTTCAAAGGTAGGTATAATAGGTGGGTGCATTTTTCTAACAATTTTCGTCATATTGTATGACAATTCTGATCAGCCAGCTTGATGGTCGATTTTGTGAATGTTGGAGGCTCGATCTGATAAAATGGTCTTCTAGAAAAATATACCCCTATCAGTTACGGATCCATAGCCGTTGGAATCAGATCATTTGCGCACGTGGATCGGGAGATATGGTCAAAATACCAAAACGGTGCAGAACAGACGTCATTGCACATCAGCCAACTTGATGGTTGATTTCGGTAGGGAAAACGACTCCGTTTCAAGAAGTGTAAAACATGAAAAAGATAGATATGCCTCTTAGCTTTGCATGGCTACAAATTTTAGCCTTATTGCTTCAGTGAAACTCGAGATATAGCTGATATGGCAAACGGTGTCGGAACTGGAACTGAACTGGATTTGCCCTTAATTCTAGTAATCTGAAATCACTCAAAGAAACTTGTGAAAAACACCAAATTACATAAAAATATAAAAGATCATAAACACAATTAGACTAAACAATAATAACTCGTATTTGACACAAAACAATAATAAAACATAACTAAAAACTATATAATTATACGAGTTATCAGCTATGACTTTTGAAAAGTTAGACAAAAATTGGCTAAGTAAAATTAATTACAAAGGTAGAATAATCAATTTAACAACTCTTTAATTTTCCACAAGTATACTCAAGAGAGCATGACTTTGAACCATTAATTGGCCTAAGTCATTAGTCAAATGGCATGGACATGAAATGCATTAAAAAAATACAGCAAATATGATGCATAAAATGCATGATTTTTAAACCTAAATGTCATGAAAAAATGCATGGCATCAATAAAGTGACCTAGGCCTAAATGAACTTGCATGGCATTAAATGCAACCTTGGTCTAAAATGCATGGACATGCATGGCAAAATAAACCTAAACCTAACATCTAAAATATGCATGGCAATAACACAAACACAAGGCATGCTTAAACCAAATACTCAATCAAATGTCATGAAAATGCAAACCTATCATCTAACATAACAAAAATGCACACACAAAGCAAAATAACATGAAGTGGCCGAATGGCCTTAAGCTCCAAACAAGCATGGCATTTTCACAAACACTTGATATACTTAAACCAAATACTTAATCAAATGTCATGCAAATGCAAACCTATCAACTAACATAACAAAAATGCACACACAAAGCAAAATACATGAAGTGGCCGAATGGCCTCAAATTCCAAGTGAACTTGGCATTTTCACTAACACTTGATATACTAACATACTCAACTTAAAATATAACACTCAAATCATGCAAATATAAAGTAGAAGTATTAAAACTAACAAACATTTTCACAAACACATGGATTGCAAAATATAAAACATAAACAAATTTAAACATTTTGAAAACAGAAAATAAAAAATGTAAGAACATGATAATAAACTCATAAATGGCCATAAACAAGCAACCAAATTAAAACAAGCTTCAAGTATATGTAGTAGAAGAAGATTTAAAGCATCAAAGCTAAAAAAATAACAAAAATAACATGACAAATCAAAGCAAAGCAAAAGAGCAACAAAAAAAAATGGGCCATTCGGCCATGGTAAGAAATCAAGAGAAAAAAAATTGTAAGAACCTTTTTCTTAAGAAAAGATGAAGAAAGAACTTAAAAAGAACATTAAAAAACACTTATTTAAAAAGTAAAATCAAAAGAAAACTCACCAAAATAATAATCAAAACAGCAAAAACAAGAATGGAAAATCAAGAAAGTGCAAGAGTTGGTGCTAAAAGCAACCTCTAGAAGCTATCTTTCAAGCTTTTTCTCTTCAAACTTTCTTTTCTTTTCTAAAATTTTCTTTTTGCATTGCAATAATAGAGAGAAAACTCTGCCAAACAAGAGAGAAAAATGAAAAAGGAGAGTCAGCTGAAAATGAAAGAGCCCCCTCCCTTAAGCTGGCCGAAACTTCCCTCTCTCATCACTAGGATGTTGTCATTTTTCCTCCAACCAATTTCCATCCAACGGCTAGTGATTCAAGGTGTTTGAAACATGAAATTATCACCCTTAGATTAGGCCATCAGCTGTCCATAATTACAGCTATTCAAGAATTATGTTGACACTCTCCCTCTTCATGTATTGGCCCATGTGTCTTATTTGCAATGGCTTGATCAAAAAAATCACTAACTAACTCTTAATTTTTGGCCTTTTGATTGAAAAATCAGAAAATCCTTCCCTTCCTTGGGCCTTGGCTGGCCAGTTCCAGCCCAAGTCTGATTTTTTTGAAAGGCAAGAGAAGCCAAGCCCTTTTCGATTTCTTGGGTAAAATGACCTTTTTGCCCCCGGATGCAAATAAATGGTAAACGGACTCCAAATTCAAATTTTATTTTTTCAATACTTTCAAAATAATAAAAAATTGAATTCTGAAAATTTTCAAATTTTTTCGAGTCCGTTTGCTATTTATTTGGATTTTTTCTTCCAAAATTGCCCTTTTATGCCCCCAAATTTTACCATTTTTTAAACGAGCTCCAAATCAAGATTTTTCTTCACCAATATCTTCCAAATAATTTAAAAGTGTGATCTGGAAGTTTTCATAATTTTTGGAACTCATTTGGTATTTTTTCGGGATTTATCTACTTGAATTACTACATAGGAGGCCCGGGATTTAGCCATTTTGCAAACGAACTCCGAACCAAGATTTTCTTTCGCCAATATCTTCCAAATAATTTAAAAATGAGATTTGCAAAGTTTCAAAATTTGTGGAGTCCATTTGCTATTTTTTCGGGATTTATCTTCTTGAATTACTATATAGGAGACCCGGGATTTGGCCATTTTGCAAACGAACTCCGAATCAAGATTTTATTTCGCCAATCTCTTCCAAATGATTTAATAATGAGATTTGCAATTTTTCAGATTTTTGGAGTTCATTTGCTATTTTTCCCAAATTTTCCAATTTTGCCCTTTTGCTTCCAAAAACCCGGTTTTGCTCAAAACAAGTCCGATTTTCAGATTTTCTTCAAACTGAGCCTTGGGCTATCCTTTTTAATCACTCCTCATCATTAGGGGCTTTAGTCCTATCAAATCGGGCCATTTCTTGTAATTCTTCCCAATTTCATCGAAATCCAACAAAAACCCTAATTCTCGGTTTTCTCCCGGATTGACTTTTCTTTCAGTTTTTCTTTCAAGTGGCTTCTTCATTACCCGTAATCAGTGCTTATCTTTCATTTGGAACCTTCAATTTCGACCAATTCGATCGTTTAAGCCCTTTTCCCCAAATTTCTCGGATTAGGGTTTCCTTTCTACTGAATCTCCATAACCCAACTTTCGAACTCCATATCTTTCGATGTAGACCTCGGATTATAAAAATGCTTTCGCCATTTTTCAATTGAACTTCAAATCTTGTTTTTGAAAGTGGATTGACTTTTTCAGTAGTTGACTTTTTGGGGTTGACTTTTTCAAGTTTGACTTTTTATGCTCGTCTTCTTAAACTAAGTCTCGGAGTACCACCTGCAGGATGAAAAAAGTCTTTTTACGTTCTGAAACATCAATTTAGGAAGAAAACATACCTATTTTAGTGGTCCGAACAAAATTAGGTGTCTACATTTATATGTTTGCTTAACTGATGCTTTACATTGTTTGATTTTAGTGGGGTATTTAGAATAAAAGGTGTAGAATAGGTGGTGATAGGTTTGTTTTGTTCCTCCGCACACACTACATTTGCATTTGCATAACATGAACTCTCTACCCGGGTTCCGTCCTTTTAAGTGGGAGTAAAGTAACTACGCCTTCGTGATGATCCTCCGTATGAGCTAGTGAAACACTTCCGGAGTATAAAGTACCTAATGCCTTTGTGATGATCCTCCGTATGGGCATAGGAAAATATATTCTAACGAATTGAACCAGCTTTTATCGGGGTGCCTTACTAGCCTTTACCGGCGGCAGTGAGGAACAATTCGGGGCCTTAGAACCGATTCACCTTCATATAGTGAACCTAGGCGAAGCTATACCGTATTTTTGTTAGATACCCCAAAGAACACATGGAGGAACATTTTCAACCTGTTACCACCTTTTTATATGTTAGATTTTATAAATTGGGTGATGATGAACGAACATCATATCGCTCATAATAAATTTATTATTTTGTCCCAAAGGCGTCATAACGCCAAAACTCTGTTAAAATTTTCGAGACATTTTTTTAGCATGTCATTATTTATTTTATACTTGTGAATTCATTTCTTTACTAATATGTTTCTTTTTGTTTTCTTTTCTTTGACATGCATCATAGACATCATCATACACTTGAAGTTTATTGGCCTCGGGATAGTCATCAACCTAAAGGACTTTCGTGGAGTGTCAGGTTATTTCGGTAAAAGAAGATCATGCAGTAGTTAGAGCACAGTCGGAGAAAGATCAGAAGGAGGATGGTGATTGCCTGAATAAAATTATGTGTCAGTTTTGCCGGAAAGGGTCAAAGTGGATTTTAGACAAAATAATCTCTGCGGGTTAACCGACATTTGGAATCAGTGGAATGTATCAGAGAAAGAAGCCTTCACTCAGAAGTATGGAGATATAGCACTTTTAATTCCGATTAAGGTCAATAGTGGGTTGGTTCAGGCTATGGTACAGTTATAGATGTTTTACTTTTAACAAAGAGGATATGACCCCACTTATTGAAAAATATTCAGCACTGTTACGTATTGAGTGTCCTAATCCAGATCGGGTATATTTGAAAGAGGTGAAACCTTCAGGTTTTAAGAGGAAAGTGGCTAGGATTATGGGAATGGATACAACATGGGTTGAGAGTCATATGGATACAAAGCAAAAGAATAGGTGTATTCCGTGAGAAACTTTTTGACAATTGATATCGGGTCATTTCGATAAAGGAAAAGCCAGGGACATCTTTGCTTTAGCCATCTACGGATTAATCATATTCCCGAAGATATTGGGTCATGTGGATATAGCCGTGTTTGATTTCTTTGAAAAGTTGGAACAGAAAATCAACCCATCTCCGGCCATCACAGCTGAAACTATCCGATCTTTGAATTTTTGCAAAAGGGAAGGACAAGGGAGAATTAAAGGGTGTGTACAACTTTTTATATTTGGATTCAAAGTCACTTTTGGAAGATAGAAGAGGTTTCCTTCAAACCATATATAAGGTCTCTAGTTCCGATTAGTGAATTTCTTAAAAAGGATTGGCTTAAAGATAGAGATAAGGAGAAATGGGTCAGCCTGTTTCAGAATCTAAAAGGGGAGATGGTAACTTGGAGAGCTCCATGGATGGTCCCTATGCTGATTATGTATAAATGTGGGGAAACGTCGAGGGTTCCACTTCTCAAAATTTGGGGGTCTGTGAGTTACGCACCTTTGTTGGTGCAAAGACAGGTTGAGTCTCGACAATTCACACCCGCGACTCATAAGCTAGGATTATCAGAGTTCACTTATGAAGAAGACGGGTATTCTGGAAAGGTGCGGGCAGTGATTGAAGCATGGAAGAAAACTCATCGGATAAAAGTGGCTCGATATGCCGACATCGTCACACCTGATTACCTGGTATGGAGGGAATCGAGGGTTAATAATAGGTTGTTGACATCGGATGGGGAAGAGGTCCAGTTCATGAATTCTCCACCAAAGGAAGTGCCATCAGAGTTAGAAATTGCAAGGGCAGAATTAGAAAAAGAAAAGGTCCAAATGAACAAGGAGATTGCCCGATTGCAAGAAGAGCTTGAGGACATGAAAAACAGGCAATCAGCTCGAGAAAGAGAAAAGGAAAAGATCAAGAGAGAAAGGGACACTGTCAAAGGAGATCTCAGGGATTTACACTTGGAAAACAAGAGGTACCACTTCGAGCTCAGATTTGAAGAGACACTCAAGACCTCTGGGGAATGGGAGCAAGAGGTTGAAAACCTCAAGAAGGAAAACAACTATTGGAAAGAAAGAGCGAAGCATGAAGAAGCCCGAGCCAATCAGCTTGAGAAGCAAGTTAAGGGAAGTTTGCATAGTGATGTTTCTGCTGACATGTCAAGGGGCCATTAACAGGTGGGGGTCAGATTGAAGAGCAAGGCAATCAAAAGGAGACTGTGAAAGAAATTCCAAGATCCGAGAAAGTCACTATAGGACTAATTTTGTAATAGCACTTTGAAATGCGAATTATGGACTTATCTTAGGCAGTGATCTTTTTATTTTATCATTGATGTATGTAGTTCCAGGAAATCAATGAAAGACCGTTCGGTTGAAATTATCCCGGGGCCAATACTTTCAAATGCATTCAATATATATACTTTGTTTGTTCATTCGTACATTTATTCATATTTATAATCATTCATTTTTGAAATTCATTCATATTCATACACTTAACCAATTATTTATTCATTTTACTTATTCATTCATTCATATTCATACACTTAACCACTTATTTATTCATTTCACTTGTTCATTCATTTATTCTTTCATGTTCACATACGTAGTCATGTACTTATTCGTTTTATTTGATTCATTCATTCACATTTAGTCATTCATTCATTTTTAATAAAAAATTAAAAAAATTATGTCAATAATTTCTAATCCATGATTTTTCAAAACTAAAGGTACAATTGGTCGCACTAAGAAAAAATCGGATTTTTGACACCCTTACAATACTCGATCTCAAGCCAGAGCTATGAAAAACGATCAGCTTTATAGAATTGAAAGAATGAAAAGAACTCAAAGGGAACTGCAAGAACAGTTGGCTAAGTCTCAGGAGGAGTCACGGGAACAGATGACTAAACTCATGGAAATTATGAGTGCCATGATGAAACAAAAAGGGTCGGTGGAGAATTCGGTCACCGGGAAAAGGGTGGTAAATTAAGAGGATCAACCTGAAAACATACAGCAAAAGGGCCAAGAGCTGCCAATTGGGGCAGCCTCTTATGTTTATATCCAATCAGCTGCTGAGGCACAGAACTATGTTCCCGAAAAAGGTAATATTGGAACTAACCCAAATGATGTTAACGTTCCAGACTTTGAGGAACTGGCTGAAAAAGAAAAGGCAAAGATGACTAAGTTGAAGAAGGTGGAAATGGCAGAATCCCAGAAAAAATATCGACTGCTAGAGGAAAGACTGAGGGCAGTTGAAGGGGTCGAGTTATTTGGCAGTCTGGATGCCAAAGAAATGAGCTTGGTACACGGCTTGGTGATTCCTCCCAAGTTTAAAGTACCCAATTTTGAGAATTATAATGGGACTATCAACCCATCGACACACCTGACCATGTATTGCAGAAAAATGACGGGGCATGATATTGATGAAAAATTGCTTATCCACTGTTTCCAGGATAGCTTGACAGGGTCTTCAACTCGATGGTATAATCAATTGACTCGGACTAAGATCCGTTCCTGGATGGATTTAGCTAGAGCTTTCATGGAGCATTATAAGCATGTATCTGATATGGTACCTGATAGGCTGTCACTACAAAATATGGAAAAGAAGACTACCAAGAGTTTCAAGGAATATTCTCAAAGATGGAGGGACCTGGCTACACAAGTACAACCTCTTTTGACCAACAACGAAACTACGGTGCTTTTCATCAATACCTTGAAAGTGCCATATTATGATAAATTGGTGGGCAATGCCACCAAAGACTTTGCTAACATGGTGATATCCGGAGAGATGATAGAGTCTGCCATTAAGAATGGGAAAATGGACGGGGGTGAGTCTGCAACTCCAAAGAAGGTGTTCCCTGCCAAGAAAAAAAAAGGAAACCCACGCAGTTAGCTTAATCCAATATCCCTATGCACTTCGTACACCATATACACCTCCCAGGCCCTATACTCCTTCTACATCCAATGCACCTCCTACACCCTACACACCTTACCCGGGGTATAATCCTTACTACCCAATGTGAACCACCTTACCCAAAATCCATTCCCTTATACCAATATACCACAACAATCATATCCTACCGGCATATCCCCACAGATAACCCTGCCCCAAAACAGTGTCCCAAATACTCAAAACCCCGTGCGCAACGACCAATGTTCACCTAGGAACAATCAAAAATTCTAGTTTGATCCCATTCCTACCACCTATGGTAAACTATATCCCAAATTACTGTAGGGCCAACTTGTCGCGCCTGTATATCTTAAACCTTTGACTCCGCCATACCCAAGATGGTACAATGGAAATACCAACTATGCATATCATGCAGGAATTTAGGGGCATTCGACTTAGGATTGCATTGCCTTAAAAAAAAAAGTCCAAAGTTTAATCAATACCGGAGTTGTGAAGTTTGGGTCAAAGAATGGGCCGAATATAGCGTGAAACCCATTACCCAGTCATGCTGAGAGTCGGGTAAATACGATATGGACAGGGGAAGTCAGAAGGGTAAAAAAGGATGTCAGGGAAGTCAAGACTCCAATGATAACAGTATGGGTCAAGATGGTTAAGGCAGGAATGGTGGGGGATACAGACAGTTAAAGATGGTTGCAAACAGGGTGCAGAATTGGTATCCGTTCCACGGATGTAAAGGTCATATCATACAGGAATGCGGGGAATTTCTGGCTAAATTCCAAAAGATTATGGATGATAGGGAGGCCCAATTTTATGAGGAGACAGAGGAGGAAGTAGAGGTTATTGAGAATACAGCTGGCTATGGAATAGGAAGACACTTGATCATCTATTATGATGAACTAGAGGAGAAAGTTATGCCAGTTTTTGAGGAAAGTGCGTCTAAGTTAATCATAGATTTGCCTTCTTCCTTTTCTTACAAGGAAAACAAAGCTGCACCATGGAGATATGACTACAGCATGGTTATGCCTAGGTCTTCGAGTCAGCAAGATGTCATAGGTGTAGGGCACTTGACACGAAGTGGAAGATGCTATGCCCCAAAAACTGTTGAGCAAAGTTTACCAAGAAAATGAGGGGAAGTAGATAAAGGGAAGAAGACAGCTGAACCAATCCATATTGAGATGGATTTGTCAAAAGAGGTACAGAGGGGGTCAGCCCCGGTTAATAAGATAAAGGAACCAGTGAATGAGAAGGAGGCTTGCAAGTTTCTAAAATTCATTAAGCATAGTGAGTATAGTGTGGTGGAGTAATTGCAGTGTCAACCAGCAAGAATTTCCATTCTATCTTTGCTACTGAACTCGGAGCCACACAAAAATGCCCTGTTGAGAGTTTTGAATCAGGCATACGTGGCCAATAACATATCAGTAGAAAAGCAGCAAGATAGATTAGTGGGAAACATTGCAGCAGACGACCACATATATTTCAGCTATGACGAAATACCGCCCAATGGTATTGGGTCAACCAAGGCTCTGCATATAACAACCACTTGCAAGAGACACATATAGCGGAGGGTCTTTTTGGATAATTATTCTTCATTAAATGTGATGCCCTTGGCAACTCTGTCTAGACTGCCATTGATATTTCTTATATGTTGCCGAGTTGTACAGTGGTTAGAGTCTTTGATGGAACTAGGCATGAGGTAATGAGAACTATCAAGATCCTAATGGAGATAGGTCCCTATACTTATAAGGTGAACTTCCAAGTCATGGATATTACCCCATCTTACAACTGTTTGTTGGGGAGACCTTGGATTCATTCAACAGGGGTTGTACCCTCATCTCTCCACCAAAAGCTGAAATTTATGATAGAGGGACGTTTGGTTACTGTGTCGGGAGAAGAGGACATCATAGCCTCTGCATCTACTGGTTCTCCTTACATTGAGCCAAACGAGGATGCTGTGGAATGTTCCTTCTGATCTTTGGAGTTCGTAAATATAGTATTCGTCGTTGAAGGATGAAGAATTCCAAAACCGAAGTTGTCCAAGAATACAAGGTTGGGAGCAAAAACTATCGTGGGAAAAGGCTGCAGGGCTGGTAAAGGTCTCGGAAAGTATCTTCAGGGGATGGCCCGGGCAATGGAAGTAGTGGGAAAAAAAGACCAGTTTGGCCTGGGATATCTTCCAAAGGCCCATAAGAAGAGGAAACAAATTGAAAAGAATCGACAAAGGAGGACGGCCCGTCTCGCGGGTATGGATATTGAGTGGGAGCCTATGACTTTCCCACCTATCCTTCACATCTTTCGCTCAGCCGGTTCTCTGTTCGAAGAAAAGAACTCTGATGATGTACTCGTAATGATCGAGCAAGCTTTTGAAAAGTTCCATGTGAATAAGGGTGAGCAGATACAAGACATGATGATCTGTATGACTGGCGAAGAAAGAATTGAAAGTGAGAATGCTAACTAGATGGTGTGACCTTGTCCACCAGGATATAGACTGACCAATTGGAGTGCAACTGAGCTGCCTATAGTCTTTAGGTCTATTCCAACATAATGCTTTTAAACAAATCTTAAATATCTTTGCCCAAAGATATTAAGAATTTATTTTGTAATAGGCTTTTGTCTAAAAGTTTTCATTCAATAAATAACAAGCACGATGCATTATCTTCATATTTGATGTGTCCATAGTCTTTCATTTATGTTATTTGTTTTTCTTTCACTGTATATATATTTTCCTATATTGTTTCTTCCCCACCTATTTACAGGTCTACGGATGCGAAATACGAGGACCTTCCTATCAGTAATTCTGAAATTGATTTTGAAAGATCCATTTGCACGGGTGATTTTGAGGCCGATAAAGATATTGAGGATTATGGTCTACCTCTGGACTTATTAAGAAAAATAGAACAATAAGAGAAACAAGTACTTCCTCATGATGAGCTATTGGAATTATTGAATTTGGGAAGTAGTGAGGAGATAAAAGAGGTTAAAATTAGGACTACATTGTCGTCATCAATAAAGGGTGAACTCATAGCCTTACTTCGGGAATATGTGGATGTATTTGCATGGTCATACCAAGACATGCCGGGTTTGGATCCTAATATTGTGGTTCATAAGCTCCCTCTAAGGCCAGAGTGCAAGCCAATTCAGCAAAAGTTGAGAAGAATGAGGCCGGACATGCTGTTAAAGGTAAAAGAAGAGGTGAAGAAGTAGTTTGATGCTAGATTCTTAGAGGTGGCAAAATATCTGGAATGGGTGGCGAACATTGTTCCAGTACCAAAGAAGGATGGCAAGGTGCAAATGTGCATCGATTACCGAGATTTGAACAAGGCTAGTCCCAAAGATAATTTCCCTTTGCCGCACATTGATACTTTGGTGGATAATATAGTGAAAAGTTTCTTGTTTTCTTTCATGGACGGATTCTCGGGATATAATTAGATTAAGATGGCATTGGAAGATATGGAGAAAACCATATTTGTTACAATGTGGGGAACATTCTGCTATAAGGTAATGCCGTTTGGGTTGAAGAATGCTAGGGCAACATATCAGAGAGCCATGGTGACCTTATTTCATGATATGATGCATAAGGGAATCGAGGTCTATGTTGATGATATGATTGCAAAGTCACAAGGAGAAGAGGAGCATATTGTGAATCTTAAGAAACTCTTTGAAAGATTAAGAAAGTTTCAGCTCAAGCTAAACCCGACAAAATGCACTTTTTGAGTCACTTCGAGAAAATTGTTGGGTTTTGTTGTTAGCAAAAGAGGAATTGATATTGATCCAGATAAGGTGAAGGCCATCCAGAATTTTCCGTCGCCACGCACTCAAAAAGAAGTAAGAAGCTTTCTGGGAAGATTGAATTACATTGCTCGATTTATTTCTCAATTAACCGACAAATGTGATCCAATATTTAAGCTACTTCAAAAACGTGATCCAGGAGAATGGGATAAAGGGTGTCAGATCGCTTTTGAAAAGGGTAAGCATTATCTATCAAACCTACCAGTACTAATGCCACCTGTTTCGGATAAACCAATGATACTGTATTTATCAGTATTTGAAAGATCCATGGGTTGTGGCTTGGGGCAACATGATGAGACCAAGAAGAAAGAACAAGCGATTTACTACCTCAGCAAGAAGTTTACAGATTATGAGCTGAAATATTCGTCGGTAGAAAAGTTGTGCTGTGCCTTAGCTTGGACTACTTGACGACTCAGACAGTATATGTTGTACCACACAACGTGGTTGATTGCCAAGCTAGATCCAATCAAGTATATGTTGGAAGCACCTTCTTTGTCAGGGAGAACGGCAAGATGGCAGGTTTTATTGTCAGAGTACGACATTGTATATGTAAGTCAGAAGGCTATCAAGGGTAGTGTAGTGGCTAAATTCTTATCAAGTAGGGCGGTGGATGATTATGAACCTTTGAACTTTGATTTCTCGGATGAAGATTTGATGTATGTTTCGCAAGCAGATGAGGTTCCCCCGAAGAAGAAAGTTTGGAAGATGTACTTTGATGGGGCATCCAATGCCATGGGGCACGGAATCGGTGCAGTGTTCATATCCCCAGAAGAAGATTATTATCCTTTCACCGCCAGATTGAATTTTGATTGTACAAACAATACGGCTGAGTATGAGGCGTGTACTATGGGCCTTCGTGCTGCAGTGGACAGAAAAATCAAAGTTTTGGAAGTTTTTGGAGACTCAACCTTAGTAATATACCAGTTACGGGAGAATGAGAAACTCGAGATGCAAAGTTAATCCGATATCGAGAACTCATACTGAGTTTATTGGAGGAGTTTGAAGAAGTGACTTTCAATTACTTGCCCCGAGAAGAAAATCAAATGGCGGATGCTCTGGCTACTTTGTCATCAATGTTTAAAGTGAATGAAGGGGCTGAAGTTGTGCCGATCAGATGAGCATATATGAGTCTCCTGCCCACTGCTTAAGTATCGAAGAAGAAGCAGATGGTCTCCCTTGGTATAACAGCATCTTGCAGTACATTAAGAGTCAACAGTATCCATAACGAGCAACAGAAAATGACAAGAGAACTCTGAGAAGGCTAGCAATGAGCTTTGTTCTAGATAGTGAGATTCTCTATAAGAAAGGGAAAGATCAAGTCCTATTGAGATCTGTCGGATCTGCTAAAGCTAGAAGAATCATAGATGAAGTCCATGAAGGGATATGTGGCACCCATGCTAATGGTCACATGCTTGTTAAGCAGATTATGAGGGCAGGGTATTATTGGCTAACGATGGAAGAAGATTGTATCAGTTATTCCCGGAAGTGCCATAAATGCCAGATATATGCAGATAAGATTCATGTGCTGCCATCGTCATTGCATGTCATGACTGCACCATGGCCATTTTCGATGTGGGGAATGGATATGATCGGGCCAATTACCCCGAAAACTTCAAATGGACATCGTTTCATCCTGGTGGCCAAAGATTATTTCACAAAGTGGGTGAAAGCAGCTTCTTATATGAATGTAATAAAGTCGGTGGTATGCAGGTTTATTAAGAAGGAAATTATATGCCGATATGGATTGCCAGCAAGAATTATTTCAGATAATGCTCTTAATCTGAATAATAAGTTGATGAGAGAAGTGTGTACTCAATTCAAGATCACACACCATAATTCGGCACCTTACCGTCCAAAGATGAATGGGGCAGTAGAAGCAGCCAATAAGAACATCAAGAAGATTGTTGAGAAGATGACTGATGTGTACAAGGATTGGCATGAGATTTTGCCTTTTGCTCTTCATGCGTATCGTACCTCGGTTCGCACATCTACAGGGGCAACGCCATTTTCTTTGGTATATGGTATGGAAGCAATGCTACCTATTGAAGTTGAGATTCCTTCACTTTGGGTTTTGATGGAGGTTGGCCTAGAAAAGGTAGAATGGGTTAGAGCTCGTTATAAACAACTGAATCTCATCGAGGAGAAAAGATTGAAGGCAATTTGTCACGGGCAGTTGTATCAGAAATGGATGATTCGAGCCCATAACAAGAAGGTTCGTCCCAGACAGTTCCGAGAAAGGGAGTTGGTATTGAGAAAAATTCTCCCTATAGTGAAGGATCCGCGAGGGAAATGGGCTCCAAATTAGGAAGGACCTTATGTGGTAAAAAGAGTTTTTTCTGGAGGAGCGTTGTTTCTAATTCGGATGGACGGGGATGATTTTAGATATCCCGTGAATGCTGATGAACTGAAGAAGTATTATGCTTGAAAAAAAAAGGTGTGATGCTGTACACATGAAAATTCGAATGATTCCAAGTGTAAAAATGAAAATTCTATATATCTATCTCCCCTGAGAATTGCTTTTCAATGAGAATATTCATGCTTGATATGATGAATGGCCATATTTCATATTCCTTTCACTAAGAAGAAATTATCCTTAGTCACCCCTTTTGAGCCTTAGGAATTATTACTTTCTTTGAACCCTGATCAAGGATCACTCTCTACACTGGAGGGCAAATACGAGGAAAAATAATCATAAATCATGGCAAAAAAAAAAAGCCATTGGAAAATGTGAAATCAAAGAATGGCAAATGAAAGCCGGCAGTGCAAGAAAAAAGATTGAAAAAGAAAAGAAAGAAAAGAAAAGTCCAAAAAAGGGACAAATATTTCAAGAATGAATTCTCCTCAAGAAATTATCCTTGATCCAATCACCCTTAAACACACTTTGGGCCTATTTATCCTTTCTTTCTAAACCTGAACCTTGGCCTACATTACGTGCTTTAGAAGTCCATTTTGATCAAGAGGGGATATTTAATTTGAAAGGTTGTTCTCAGAATTCATCACATCTTTTGAATTGACATTCTTTACCTTCGAAGCATTTAGAATTCTCAGATGTATGGTAGAATACAAGAAAAAAGAATAAAATGAAAAAGGAGTGTAAAATGAGAGGTTTAAGCCGAAAACCTATAAAGGGCGACTTAACACTGAATGGGGGACACTTGAGTTGAAAACCCGCAAAGGGCGGCTCAAGTACTGATTAAGGTTCGAATCAATGCTCCGTGTAAAGGGGGAGAGGCATCTGAAAATCAGAGGAATGGGGAACAACTCAGTCTGACGTAACTACGGAAGCTGAGGGATTACCCAAGTAAATTGCTAGTTCAAGAGAAATTTCAGATGATTTGAAAAAGGAGGAGTCCAAGATATTCCGCATCCGGGGCATCTACAACCTATAACTTTACATTTATTTTTTATATTCACTCTTATCATTTTAAAACATTTGTTGCAATAAATTCTTATTATCCTTTTTATGACATTTGATTGTTTCATATTTTCTTTTATACATTTTTGAGATTGCATTTTGTTTGTTATTAAATTGAATGATGATTAGTAAACATAAAAATTTAAAAAAAAAAATTCAAAGTATTACTAAGGAATAGATTTAAATCTTAGAAAAGGTTGAGAAATCACTAATCCTGATGGAAAATTCACCGAGTAAAGGAAAACAGTGAACATGTTGAAGACTCCATCATGAAGTCAAAAAAATTGTGAATTTCAGTGTAGTTAGAAACTGGGACTATTTGAGAATTTATCTTGAGTGAAAGGTTCTTCAAGTAGGGCATCAGTTGAAAATTTGAAAACTCCATCATGAAGTCAGATAATCTGTGAACCTTAAAGAAACCATGGATTAGAAATCGACACAATCATTTGATTGCATTCATCCTTAGAAAACATACAAGCATTTGCAAAGCATGCCATTCTCATCATTGCATTTAGCTAACATTGCAGGAATCAAACACTTTGGCTTCCCCAAATCGAACTCGTTCTGCTTTTCAAATGAGTCGAGCCCCGAGACCATCGTCGAGGTATTTTCTTTTGTTTTAAAATCGAATTCATTCTATTTTATCAAATGAGTCGAGCCCCGAGACCATCGTCAAGGTATTTCCTTTTGTTTCAAATCGAATTCATTCTGTTTTATCAAATGAGTTGAACCCCGAGACCATCGTCGAGGTATTTCCTTTTGTTTTAAATCGAATTCATTTTGTTTTATCAAATGAGTCGAACCCCGAGACCATCGTCGAGGTATTTCCTTTTGTTTTAAATCGAATTCATTCTGTTTTATCAAATGAGTCGAGCCCCGAGACCATCGTCGAGATATTTCCTTTTGTTTTAAATCGAATTCATTCTGTTTTATCAAATGAGTCGAGCCCGAGACCACCGTCGAGGTATTTCCTTTTGTTTTAAATCGAATTCATTCTGTTTTATCAAATGAGTCGAGCCCCGAGACCATCGTCGAGGTATTTCCTTTTGTTTTAAATCGAATTCATTCTGCTTCTCAAATGAGTAGAGCCTTGGGACCATCGTCAAGGTATTTTCTATTTAAATCATGGATAAGACCTCCGGGCACCATTTTTAAGACCTCCGGGCACCTTTCTTAAGACCTCCGGGCATACCTTTCTTAAGACCTCCGGGCACAATTTTCTTCTTTTGCAAATCGAACTCGTTGCCTTAAGACGGTTTGAGCCTTGATTAGTCAGGGAATTCAATTTAAGGACAAAATCTTCTATTTACAGCTTTTTCAAAAAAAAAAATGATGAATGAAAACCCTTTCCTTTCTCTTCGCATGTGATTTCACTAACCGGACAAAATTAGTGTTTGTTTATCTTTGCCTGATTTCTCATTCTCAGCAATAGCCAAAGAGGGGCAGCTGTAGACACCTAATTTTGTCCGGACCATAAAACATGTATGTTTTCTTCCTAAACTGTTGTTTCAGAAAGCAAAAAGACTTTTCTCATCCTGCAGGTGGTACTCATAGACTTAGTCTAAGAAAGCAGACAGAAAAATTCAAACTTGAAAAAATCAACCCCAAAAAAGTCAACCCCAAAAAAGTCAACTACTGAAAAAGTCAACTCACTTTCAGAATCAAGATTTGAGATTCAATTGAAAAAAAATGAAAGAATTTTGATAATCCGAGGTCTACATTGAAAGATATGGAGTTCGAAAGTTGGGTTACGGAGATTCAATAGAAAAGAAACCCTAGTTCGGAAAATTTGGGAAAAAGTGCTTAAACGATCAAATTGGTAGGAATTGAAGGTTCCAAATGAAAGATAAGCACTGACTACGGGTAATGGAAAAACAACTTGGAAGAAAAACTGAAGAAAAGTCAATTCGGAAGAAAACCGAGAATTAGGGTTTTTGGTGGATTTCGGTGAAATTTGAAAGAATTATAGAAATGGCCCGATTAGGTAAGACTAAAGCCCATAATTGGTGAGGAGTGATTAAACAAGGATAGCCCAAGGCTCAGTTTGAAAAAAATCTGAAAATCGAACTTGTCCGGGCTTCGAAAGCAAAAGGAAAAAATTGGAAAATTTGGGAAAAATAGCAAATGAACTCGAACAATTCTGAAAATTTTCAGATCTCATTCTTAAATCATTTCAAAGAGATTGGCGAAAGAAAATTTTGATTCAGAGTTCATTTGCAAAATGCCAAATCCCGAGCCCACTATGTAGAAATTCAAAAGGATAAATCCCGAAAAAATAGCAAACGAGTTCCAAAAATTTTGAAAATTTGCAGATCTCATTTTTAAACTATTTGGAAAAGATTGGCTAAAGAAAATATTGATTCGGAGTTCGTTTGCAAAATGGCCAAATCCCGGGCCCACTATGTAGAAATTCAAAAGGATAAATCCCAGAAAAATAGCAAACAAGTTCCAAAAATTCTGAAAATTTGCAGATCTCATTTTTAAATTATTTGGAAGAGATTGGCAAAAGAAAATCCTGATTCGGAGTTTGTTTGCAAAATGGCCAAATCCAGAGCCCACTATGTAGAAATTCAAGCAGATAAATCTCGAAAAAATAGCAAACAAGTTCCAAAAATTATGAAAACTTCCAGATCACACTTTTAATTTATTTGGAAGAGATTGGTGAAGAAAAATTCTGGATTCGGAGCTCTTTTAAAAAATGGCAAAAGTTTGGGTGCATTGAGGGGCAATTTTGAAAATAAATCCGAAATAAATAGCAAATGGACTCAAAAAATTTTGAAAACTCCCAGAATTCAATTTTATATTATTTCGGAAGTATTGAAAAAATAAAATTTGAATTTGGAGTCCATTTGCTATTTATTTAGGTTCGGGTGTCAAAAAGATCATTTTATCGAAGAAACCAAAAGGGGCCAATTTGTAATTAAGAAAAATATGAAAGATGCAGGATTTGCTGAGATAATTCCTCCCTTGGTCAGCCAACATAGAGGAGAAGAAAGAAGCTTGATCAATTTAATTCCTTAGTCACTATCAAGCTCACATGCTACCACAAGCACCTTGCAAATGGTCCCCTCTTCATCCAATGGCTTAGGTGCCTTGTAGGAAAGTTGAATGCATCATCCAATGGCCAAGTTTAAATTCCAAGATGACATTTTTATTTGTCATGAAAGAACCCTCATCTAATGGCCAAGAATGGAAGAGCACAATTCATCCAAAGGTGGACATCCATTCGGCCAAGCAAGAAAGTGCATGGGATTGTTCCTTTTCATCCAATGGCTTAGGCCATGTACAAGGGCTGAGTACACATGTTAAGTTCTGAGATTAAATGCCAAGATGACATTTTTATGTTGTCATGAAAGAATCCTCATCCAATGGCCAAGAATAGAAGAACACAACTCATCCAAGGGTAGGCACTCGAAGGACCAAGCAAGGGAGTGCATGGGATTGGTCCTCTTTTGCATCTAAGGGTTAAGGTTATTACATGGGCTGAGTACACATCTTAAGGACTCCTATCAATTGGCAAGATGACATTTTTATGTTTTCATGAAAATATCTTTATCTAAGGGCCAAGATTGGAGGAGAAAAAAGGCACAACCTATCCTATGGTTGAGGGGCCATTCGGCCAAAGCATGGGAGAGGGGGGAATGTTTTGTTTTTCCTTAAGTGCTGATCATTTTCAGAGGGGAGGGCAGTAGCTAATTTAGAAAAGAAAAGGTTTTGAAAGAAAAAAGAAAGGTTTTCAATAGAAGAGCTTGAAGGTAGTCATCTCTACCAAGCTCTAGCATAGTTTTCTTCTTGTTTTCCATGGTGATTTTTTTGATTTTATATCTTGTTTTCCTACTACATTTCTCATAGAAATAAAAGTTTTAAAAGGTTTATTTAAATTTTCATCTCTTCTTCTTCATAAAAAATGGTTGAAAACAAATTTTTTTTATAAGATTCTTGCTTTGGCCGAATGTAGCATGAGTGATTGCCTTGATCTTTCTTTTTTTATTTTTTTTATTTTATTTGCATGATGTTGTGAGAAACATGATTTTTGAAGGTGCATTTAAGTATTTTATGTTCAGATTTTTTACAAAAAAAATGAAGCAAAAGAGGTTGAAATGACTACATGATCTTGGCAAGACCAAGTGACCATGGTTAGGGGAGAGGCTATGCCCATTTTTACCTACCATGAAGCTCACCTTAATTTTGTTGTTTAGCATGGTTTATTTTCTGATTTTTGAAATGGAAAGGCTTCATGATCTTGGTGATGCACCCAAAAGAGTGTATCTTATTTAACCTTGCACTAAAAAGATAAATTGTAAGTATAGTAGTTAGCAAGGGTCGAGTCCTCAGGGATTGGGTTTTAGTTTATAAGTTAATAGTTTAAAACTTAAATTCAAGAACAATAAAAGAAAAGGGGTTTTTGAAGCCAGATTTAAACTAAAGTAAATAATAAGAATAAGATGCAAGGCGGTATAACCAGCCAATAAAAATATATATACTAAATTAGGCGGTATAACCAGCCAATAAAAAAATATATACTAAATTAGGCGGTATAACCAGCCAATAAAAATAAAACAAAGTTAATATACAAATTAGGCGGTATAACCAGCCAATAAAAATAAATATAAAAAAATAAGCAAACTAAAAGTAAGAAAACAAATAAGTAAGAAGAATCAAATATGAAAAATATGGTTAAGGTTTCATTCTCCACCACTAGACATCATTAAGAATCAATTTCAGATCTATCAATATCAACCAACTATCAAAGTTAACAACCGTAGATAACAACAAGCTCTGTTACCCCAATCTTTCCTTAGTTTGTCGTTAAATAGAACAAGCTCTCTATTTAATCTCTAACCATTAAACAACCTAGAATAAGCTCTCTAAATTCAATTTAATGGCAGCTTTATGATGAGAAAGATAGGTTGATCTAAGCAACAAACACATAAGCTCGGATTGTTCAACTTAGGTTATGTTCCACTTTGCAATTATTGAAAACTTGACCATAATCATTAATCACAAATTGCCACTTATGAATAGGAAATCAAGACAATTACACGGATCAAGACTCCTAAACTAGCAATAGATAATTATCAAGATCTATCTAGTTGTACACCTAAATAAATCTAGACAACATCATGAACAATTCTTGTAGAAGAACATAAGCAACTTTGATAGAAAATTAATGATAGATAGAATCTGAAAATCAATCACAAAACATGTCTAGGGCTTTGAAATCACCCTTAACCAAATAGAAGTTTAGCCTAGCATAGGCATTATAAACATAAACATAAAATTAAAGAAAATCTAAGAAGAAAATAAAAGAAAGAAAGAAGAAGAGGAAGAATATTAATTATCCAACCTCTTGCTCTCTCTAAAGAAAAAGAAAACTAGAGAAAAGAAAGAAAACTAGAGAAAAGAAAGAAGAAGAAAACTTAGAGAATTTTATTAAAATGGCTAATATCCTACCTATGTACAATATCATCCCTTACAATCATCCAAGGCCCTCTATTTATACACATTTTGGAGGGCTAAATGACAAGAGACAAGCTTTACAAATTTCAAAGGTAGGTATATGACGATTTTGATCAGCCAACTTGATGGTCGATTTCGTCAATATTGGAGGCCTGATCTGATCACATGGTCTTCTAGAAAAAGGTTCCCCTATCAGTTACGGAACCATAGCCGTTGGAATCAGCTCATTTTCTGATGTGGTTAAGCAGATATGGGCAAAATACGAAAACATGTCAGCACAGACGTCATTGCACATCAGCCACCTTGATGGTCGATTTCTTCAATATTGGAGGCCTGATCTGATCACATGGTCTTCTAGACAAAGGTTCCCCTATCAGTTACGGAACCATAGCCGTTGGAATCAGCTCATTTTCTGATGTGGATAAGAAGATATGGGCATAATACGAAAACATGTCAGCACAGACGTCATTGCACATCAGCCAACTTGATGGTCGATTTCGCTAGGGAAAACGACTCCGTTTTAAGAAGTGTAAAACATGAAAAAGATAGATATGCCTCTTAGCTTTGCATGGCTACAAATTTCAGCCTTATTGCTTCAGTGAAACTCGAGATATAGCTGATATGGAAAAAGGTGTCGGAACTGAAACTGAACTGGATTTGCCCTTAATTCTAGTAATCTGAAATCACTCAAAGAAACTTGTGAAAAACACCAAAATACATAAAAATATAAAAGATCATAAACACAATTAGACTAAACAATAATAACTCGTATTTGACACAAAACATTAATAAAACATAACTAAAAACTATATAATTATACGAGTTATCACACCCCCACACTTAGATTGTTGCTAGTCCCTAGCAATGACTCAATAAAAATAAAATAAGAAAATCTAATCTAATCCATTTTCGTAGGAAATCACGGTGGCACTTAGCATGTGACACAAGCCTTTAAACCCCTAGGTGTCCCTAGTGGACGAGTTTAGTCTCGTGAGGGTTTACTAGAACGATACCCACAAACATTGAAAAACTAAAATATAAATAAACTGCATATACTAAAAATATTTACTCCTAATCCTTTCAATACAAATTAGATACAATATTTGAACAAGTCTTATAAACTAATCAATAGCTTAAAGAATTTCACAAAAAATCATGCTTGAATGTAAATTGTTTGAGTTAAGCCAATATTAGCATAACATATCTCAATCAAAATATTGCATGTTCAAATTTAATCTCAACTTCTCACATGGGATACCCTCATGATTTTCACTCTTTAAAGTAGTGGTGAAGTGTTTACACTCAATCAATCTCATGAAAACAGTTCTACCATATTCTTGCTTGTCCACCTATTCTCCACTATTTAGATCATACAACTTCATGAATCAAGAGGTCTTTAATCAAGGTTGTAATGGGGCCAAGGGGTTTGTAATGTGGTTGAAGAACAAAAGGATAAAGATATCACAAAGGTTCCAAAGAGTTCATAAAGTTTAGAGACATAAAAAGATCATACAAAGAAACTTCTCAAAACTCTTTACAAGTACATAGTCACCTAGGCCGGATATTTATGTTGGGCCTTTTCTTCATTCTAAACGACTTTGTAACATCTTTTTCTTTTTCCACAAATTCAAGAGATGATTCATATATTTTTTTTTTTTTTTTTTACATAGGAATGTATTTGCCAGTATTTCATTTTTTTTTCTCTTGACTTTTCTTTTCTTTCCCCCCCACACTTATTTCTTGTTTCTAACCCAAATTTTTAACTAAAAATATCCCTTGTCTTTGCAACTTGTCTCAAAACATGCTAATTCATCTTTGGAACAAAGGTAAAGATATAAGTATATTTAGGTTAGGGACAAGTTATGGTTACCAAAGAGATAGCTTATTCAATGTAGGCTCAAATTGGTTCACTAAGGGTGTGTTCTCTTGGAACATCAATAAGGGATGGCTGTTTGGCTCTGGCTAAAAATCCTAATGCCTCTATCATATTCATGTTGTCACATGTATCAATATAGTCTCAAACGGTTTAAAGCAAGTTCTAGAGAATCCTGTAATCATAAGAGCACTCAAGAAAGAAATTAGATTGATTTGTATAATGCATCAATCATTATAGGCTCAAAAACTCACAAGGATGATTATACAAGTCAGATTAAGTCTAAACATGCTTCTTTCTCAATCAACATATTATATTAACATTGGCTCATAAAAAGGTTGACATCAAGCTCAATTCTCATGAAAATCTTCTCACTAATAACCAGTTTAGACCTATGCAATTCATATCTCATCATTGTATTAAAAAGGAACTAAAACACACTAAAAATAATAATAATAATAAAGACTCATAAAAAAAAAAATAGTAGACAAAAATAAAAGAAATCCTAAATCATTCCCCCCACACTTAATTCTTACATTGTCCTCAATGTAAGTCTATTAACACAAATGAAAGAATCATGTGTAAGAGAAAATAACTAATAACATAAGAATAGGAACAACTAAGACTCAAAACAAAACAAACTCATGCAACCTAAATAATCCTAAAATACTAAACAAAAATTAACAAGTAAACATAAAAAGATTAAAATCAAACTGACAAGGTATGTCTCAAGTCTCCCTTACTCAGACCTTGTTCACAATGAATACTTCTAAATTGCTTAAAACACAACAAACTCTTTTTTTTTTTTTTTTTTTTTTTTTTTGAAAAGAAGAAATCAAACTGACAAGGTATGTCTCAAGTCTCCCTTACTCAGACCTTGTTCAGAATGAATACTTCTTAAATTTTTTTTTTTTTTTTTTTTTAAATTAGCAAAATATGTCCCTTACCCCCTACTAAAATATGACATTGTCCCCAATGTCAAATTTTAAAGGTAGAATTTAGGAGATATTACCTGCAGAGGTTGCTAACCACTTATTATAACTGAGACACAACAAGCAAAATGTTAGATAATGTCACAAAGACAAAGTGCAATCCACTCCTTGCTCGTCCATATCTCTTTTTCTTTTTCCGAGCGTTTGCGAAACAACCGTAGCAGATAAACACTCATAAGCTTGGAGCTTTTTAAGTAAATCTTCAATGGTTGTAGCAGAAATTATGGTTCTCCTTGCCTCTGAAAACATGAATCCATTATCCACAGATTTATCTAAATATGAAAGCAAATTACTAAAATAACCATTAATATTAAGCAAACCAATGGGTTTCTTATTTGTGACCAAAGATGACCAAGAAGTCACGCAAGCTATTTCTTCCAATGTACCCAGACCTCCTGGTAAAGCAATGAATGCATCGGCAGAATGGTACATGATTGTTATCCGTTCAGGGATACTCCAGACTTGTATTTCCTTACCCACGGTAGGTCCACAAAAACTTGTGAATAGTTTTGGCACGATTCCTAGAACTGGACTTCCTCCGGCGTGTGCTGCTGTAGCGACTGCTCCCATTAAACCCGTACTACCGCCTCCATAAATCAACTGGATCTTTTGTTGGGCAAGTATTACTCCAACACTTATGGCTTCATCAGCGAATATGTTATTTTTCCCTAGATAAGCACCTCCAAAAACACAAATTTTTTTTATGCGTTGGGACGAAGTACTTTCCATTTTTTTTTCTTTTTTTCGATGCCTGAAAGAGAATGAGTACATGGTGTAATATATAGAGGACTGAGTAGTGAATCAGACAAGAGTAATAATGTCGCCGAAAGTGTATTTGACCTGTCAGAAGAAAATGTTAAAATAACAAAAGATTTTTGCGTGATTTCAGGAATAAAATCAAAAAGAGAAGAAAAATCAACCGTAAAAGACAAATAAAAAAAAAAGAATAATTACACAAATCGAACAACACGTAAATTAAACCAAAATTAAGTTATTGCAAATCAAACCAAAAGCTGAGAAGTCATTTATTGTAGTTGTGATTGTGGCTCACATCTTCCTCTGGTTTTACGTCCAGAAACGCCTTAAACGCCTTCTATGAGTCGAGGATATGCTTCCCATCCAGTTTTCTTACAAGCTGGCAAACAGGGTCTTTTAACATCAGATTCCCAAGATGTTGCCATTCCCTTTGGAATTGCGGCCATAAATCAAGAATTTCTCTTTGTACGTCTCCACTAGGATGCGTCTCAAGAGAAAGTTGGATATTACCCAAATTCTCCTTACTCAGTCCATCCTTAATGAATTCAATTTTATCATCTCGATTAGAGGATGGAATCCCAATAGAATGACATTTACCGTTACACGTCCATCGTGCACATTTGTGGCAATTTGAACTCATGCGCTTTGCTCGTCGCTTCTTTGCAAAAGTGCTTCTACCTGTACCTGGTAAATGCAAAACAGGAAGATATTCATCTTCACGTACCTTGGCTTCAATTATCCAACGTATGTCTGCAGGAATCCCTTTGTGCATAAGCATTCTTAATCTTTCAAATCGAACTTGGTAAAGCTTCAGTAAAATATTTCGAGGAAAAGGAGGAAATCGTTTCTGCAATCTTGTGAGAATATCATCCATCCTGAAAAAAAATGAAAAAAAAAATTGAAAGAGAAATTGGAAGAGAAATTTATATACAATATCAGTTTTTTGGGTAGCTGATGGAACCGATTTAAATAATCACGGAGTACCGTTATCCGCCATTTAACCAGGGTAAAAAAATAAAAATTATATTTACATCTAGTTATTTTCAAAACAAGGATCAGAAAGAAAAACAACATAAAAAGACTCAAAAACAAAACACTCTAAATAAAATCCTAAATTCTTCCTCCCACACATAATTTTTACATTGTCCTCAATATAATGCTATTATCCCCCAATGCAAGAATTATATGTAAGAGAAAAGAACTATTAAACAAAAGAAACTTATGCAGCCTAAATGAACTTAAAAACAGTAAACACAATTAACAAAGAAACATAAGAAATAAAAATAAAAACAATAAAAATAATAAAAGAAAAAGGAAAAGAAAAAGAAAAAGAAAGCAAATCTGAATATGGAAGGTTGGCAATTTCATCTTTAATTGGGCTGCCTTCCCAATTAACACTTGAGTTAGTGTTTTGAATCTAACTAACACCCCTTCTTGCCTTTTTAGGCTTGTCAGGCTCATACATGAAATTTCCCAAATTTATGCGTTTGAGAGGAAGCTTTCTTTGCACAACAGTGGATGCATTCTCCATTACAAGTATTATTCCATCATCCTTGGTGGTGCATATCTCATCGAGGAATGGTGCATCTTTTGGTACTTGTTGAATGACATCCACAAACAAACTGTTTAAGGTTTCCAGCGTGTCTTGTTCATGTTCATCCTCCTTGAACTTTGCAAATCTACTAGGAAAAGGTGGAGAAGAAACATTAGTAAAAAGTGGAACTTTAAACGTTACCTCAGGTGCCGAAATACTCTTATTTGTATTTGTGGCTTCATTATCCTCAAGAATAGAATCCATCTCTAATTCTGTCTCATCCTCATCTTGTTCATCATTCCTCAAGGTCACAATAGTAGTATTCTCCTTTGGGTTAATCATTGTTTGGGCAGAGAGTTCTTCAGATCTTTGTGCTACCCATACCACCATACTACTAGCCAATTGGCTCATTTGCTTTTCCAAACTCTTGATGCTTGCCCTTGTTTCCTGTTGAAATTGCAAAGTATTAGTAACAAGAGAATCGACAAGATCTTCTAAAGAAGTACCTGAGTTTTGAGTCATATGTGGTGGTTGAAGAAGATCTGGTTCTTGAGACCATGATTGATTGAAGCTAGATGGATGAGTGTAATTGGCATAAGGATCTACTTCTTGGTAATTTTCTGAGTAGCCATAATTAGTATGATCCCACCATCCCTCATGGTAAGTGTTTGAGTAATGATCATACAGTTGGTCTTGGAACACTTGATGGCCTTGACATCCTCCCATGGCCAATTGTTGAACTGGGTAGGTGAGATTGGCTTGTTGATTTTCCATGTTCATGTATGCCACCAACTCTTCAAGTGTTAGATTGCTCAATTCCATCGTTTTTTTTTTTTTTTTTTCAAAATTTGATAAGAAAAACTTGTATGTACAAGAAAAATAAAATTAATTACAACTGAAAATAAGAATAAACCAATGAACTAATAAACTAAAGAAAGCAATCCCCGGCAACGGCGCCAAAAACTTGATGCACCCAAAAGAGTGTATCTTATTTAACCTTGCACTAAAAAGATAAATTGTAAGTATAGTAGTTAGCAAGGGTCGAGTCCTCAGGGATTGGGTTTTAGTTTATAAGTTAATAGTTTAAAACTTAAATTCAAGAACAATAAAAGTAAAGGGGTTTTTGAAGCCAGATTTAAACTAAAGTAAATAATAAGAATAAGATGCAAGGCGGTATAACCAGCCAATAAAAATATATATACTAAATTAGGCGGTATAACCAGCCAATAAAAATATATATACTAAATTAGGCGGTATAACCAGCCAATAAAAATAAAACAAAGTTAATATACAAATTAGGCGGTATAACCAGCCAATAAAAATAAATATAAAAAAATAAGCAAACTAAAAGTAAGAAAACAAATAAGTAAGAAGAATCAAATATGAAAAATATGGTTAAGGTTTCATTCTCCACCACTAGACATCATTAAGAATCAATTTCAGATCTATCAATATCAACCAACTATCAAAGTTAACAACCGTAGATAACAACAAGCTCTGTTACCCCAATCTTTCCTTAGTTTGTCGTTAAATAGAACAAGCTCTCTATTTAATCTCTAACCATTAAACAACCTAGAATAAGCTCTCTAAATTCAATTTAATGGCAGCTTTATGATGAGAAAGATAGGTTGATCTAAGCAACAAACACATAAGCTCGGATTGTTCAACTTAGGTTATGTTCCACTTTGCAATTATTGAAAACTTGACCATAATCATTAATCACAAATTGCCACTTATGAATAGGAAATCAAGACAATTACACGGATCAAGACTCCTAAACTAGCAATAGATAATTATCAAGATCTATCTAGTTGTACACCTAAATAAATCTAGACAACATCATGAACAATTCTTGTAGAAGAACATAAGCAACTTTGATAGAAAATTAATGATAGATAGAATCTGAAAATCAATCACAAAACATGTCTAGGGCTTTGAAATCACCCTTAACCAAATAGAAGTTTAGCCTAGCATAGGCATTATAAACATAAACATAAAATTAAAGAAAATCTAAGAAGAAAATAAAAGAAAGAAAGAAGAAGAGGAAGAATATTAATTATCCAACCTCTTGCTCTCTCTAAAGAAAAAGAAAACTAGAGAAAAGAAAGAAAACTAGAGAAAAGAAAGAAGAAGAAAACTTAGAGAATTTTATTAAAATGGCTAATATCCTACCTATGTACAATATCATCCCTTACAATCATCCAAGGCCCTCTATTTATACACATTTTGGAGGGCTAAATGACAAGAGACAAGCTTTACAAATTTCAAAGGTAGGTATATGACGATTTTGATCAGCCAACTTGATGGTCGATTTCGTTAATATTGGAGGCCTGATCTGATCACATGGTCTTCTAGAAAAAGGTTCCCCTATCAGTTACGGAACCATAGCCGTTGGAATCAGCTCATTTTCTGATGTGGTTAAGCAGATATGGGCAAAATACGAAAACATGTCAGCACAGACGTCATTGCACATCAGCCACCTTGATGGTCGATTTCTTCAATATTGGAGGCCTGATCTGATCACATGGTCTTCTAGAAAAAGGTTCCCCTATCAGTTACGGAACCATAGCCGTTGGAATCAGCTCATTTGCTGATGTGGATAAGAAGATATGGGCATAATACGAAAACATGTCAGCACAGACGTCATTGCACATCAGCCAACTTGATGGTCGATTTCGCTAGGGAAAACGACTCCGTTTTAAGAAGTGTAAAACATGAAAAAGATAGATATGCCTCTTAGCTTTGCATGGCTACAAATTTCAGCCTTATTGCTTCAGTGAAACTCGAGATATAGCTGATATGGCAAAAGGTGTCGGAACTGAAACTGAACTGGATTTGCCCTTAATTCTAGTAATCTGAAATCACTCAAAGAAACTTGTGAAAAACACCAAAATACATAAAAATATAAAAGATCATAAACACAATTAGACTAAACAATAATAACTCGTATTTGACACAAAACATTAATAAAACATAACTAAAAACTATATAATTATACGAGTTATCACTTGGCAAGACCAAGTGATTATATTTAGGTGAGAGACTATGCCTATTTTATACCAACCATGGAGCTTAACTTTCCTTATTTTATTTACTAGTTTTGCTTGTTATTTGCTTTGCATGTCTCTGCTTACTTTTTTATATGTTCTTTACATTATTTTCTATGCTATATTTGCTTTTATATTTCTTTTCCATGCTTAATAATTTTTCCTTGTAGGTTCGGCCTTTGTTTGGGATCATATTGTGTACTTTTTCATATATCATGTCTTATATTATAAACATGTTTGCATTTTATATTTGGTCATATGATCATTCGACTACTCCATTTTGCTATGCCTTGCATGTGCATTTTCATCTTGCTTCTTGACTTGTTTGCATCTCCACGCCATGAGTTAGCATATCTTGATATTTAGTATGCCTTACATGTGCATTTTCATCTTGTTTTTTAGCTTGTTTGCATTTCCAAGCCATGAGCTTGTGTATTTTGATTTTAGTATGTCATATGTTTGTGAAAATGTCATGACATTATGTATCTTGATATGATTTGTCATGTACTTGTGTCATTTACTAGATAGGATTGCATTAGAGTACCATGTGACCATTCGGCCTCTTCATGCATTCCTTGCCTTGTCATGCATTTGCATTTTGTTTTGGTAACATGCTTTGCATTATCATATCTTGAAATTGTGTATCAAGCATTGCATGCATATTAAGTTAGGATAGCATTTATTGTCATGCAAACTTATGCTAGGCATTTAGGCTATTTTGAATTGTCATGCATTTTCTTTACCATTTATGCTTTAGACCATGCATTTCATACATTTCATTTGCTGTATATTCATGCATTCCATGTCATTGCCACTTGATTTGTGACTTAGGCCAATTAATAGCTCAAAGTCATGCTCATTTGAGCATACTTGTGAAAAATTAAAAGGTCATCAAATTGATTATTTTAGCTTTGTGATTTTCTTTACTTAGCCAATTTTTGCCTAACTTTTTAAAAGTGTTAGCTACTGTTTGTAAGTCTTTAGGAGAGTCTCCAACAATTTTACTTTGATTTTTAAATGATTTTATCAAAGGCAAAAATTTGTATTTTGGCAAAATAGTTTTCACCCAGTTTTCTAACTTTCCAGAGTTTTCTAGGAAGTCATCTTTAATCAGAAAATTAAGCCAATTTTTTCTGTATATTTTTACATGTTCTGAGTCTCCAGTATTTTTTTTTTTATTTTTTAAAAATAAGTTAAAAATCGTGTGCTAAAACTGGACAGTAGAGGTAGATTTGAATTCAAAATAAAAACACTTGTTGATTTTGGCTAAAGCATTTAGAGGGGGTTAGTTAAAAGCTTTAGCTACTGCCTTAAGATAGTTTCTAAGCCCTTTTAAAACTTTAAAAATGATTTTATAAACCTCGGGTTAAAGTTGGTCAAGTCCGGAATTTTAAACTTAGGAAATTAGAGCCATTTTAAAAGGTTTTGGTAAGGGTTTTATTTTTAATCCAAGATTTTCAAAATTGTTTTTAGACAATTACAAATTATTTTGATTTTAGAAAATTTAATTTGATATATTTTCCTAAGATAGCCGGATATCTTTTTAGATGTATGAATTTCCTTAATTAAAGGAAAAAATACACTTTCATGCATTGCATTTTCTATATTCATGCATATTGTATAATATATGATTTTTGCTCTGATAATTGCTATGATATTGTTATTGTTTTGATTTATTTTATGATGTTATATTGGTTATTATATGGTTTTGAATATTTCATGTCATTCTGTGCTTTTTTAGTTATTTATTTTTGTCACATTATTTAACATATACTATGTTCATGCATTATTATTTTATTTTTATTTTTATGCATGTTTCATGATATCATTATTTTACATTTCATATCATTTCATGTCATTTAGATTATATTATTTAGAATATGCTATATCATTTAAATTTGCCAAGTCATTTAAATCATTTTATTCCATTTGGAATACATCATGTTACCTAGGTCATTTCATTTCATATATAATATATTATTTCATTTAGGATATTTCATTTCACTTAGAATATTTCATGATACTTAGGATATTTTATTTCATTTAGAATATGCTATGCTATTTAAATTATATCATGTCATTTAAGTTGCATTATATTATCTAGACTTTGTCATGTCATTTTATTTATTTCACACACATTCATATTCATATTTTTTAAAATGTTTTAAAAAGATAATGATTTTTCAATAAAATAAAGATATTTTCGAGTTAAAATAATTCATGAGTTCTCTACCGAATTTTCTAGAGGAAATATCATCAATTATCATTAATAAAAGAATATCTTTTTTTTTAAAAAGGAAAATGATTCGGAAAGTTTTTCAAATAAATAAAAATTTCTACATTTTCCCAATTTGGTCGAAAAATATAGAAAAATTTTGAATTAATAAATTCCAGATCATTTTCAATTAAAAATGAAATTATTTCTTTAAATTGAAAATTAACTTGAAATACTAAATTAAAAACCGACTTTTCACTGAGACTTGAAATGACACATAATTAATAAGGTACCGTTTTATACGAGCGTTGTGCGGGTGCTAATTCTTCTCCGCACGTAACCGAGTCTCGAACCTACTTCTTTGATTTCTCTGGTTTAAAACGCAGACTTGAAATTGGTTTTAAAAATATTTTAATTAATTTTAAAATATTTTATAAAATCGATTTTAATAAGTAACCAATCACACCTAGCTAAAAAAGATTGGTGACGACTCCATATCTTTATCAAGGTTATTTTCAAAACTTTCATTTCTCAACAGGAATTAAGTCGACTTTTCCTCGAGTTTTTTTTAATGTCACGCCTAACGAATAATAAAGTCTTGCAATGAGACTTTGTTGTTATTTTTTTAGGTTGCGACAATGACCATCTAGTGTGATCTCCACAACAGCAGCGGCGCTGGGATCGCCAGGATGTTTTCCATAAATTTATTGCGAAAAAATGTGAATATGTCCTTACTACCAAGATTTCTTTTGAACACCTGTAACAAGAACCATAACAAGGATATTTCCTCATACACAATCGAATAGCAAATCATAAATAAGAATCTTTTCCTCAAATAAACCACATTGAGTGATGGTAAATCCTCTCAAATACTGAAGCAGCCTTGACATTACTAGCCACATTAAAACTCTGAAATAAGACATTAAAGCAAACAATAATAACAATAGAAGAGCTCTCATGAATAAAATTTGTTTGTTTAATAACTCAATCCTAACAATTACCAATTAAAGACAAAGAATTTTCTTACGAGAACTATTCAGTAATAATCTGGCAAATTTACATGTGATCAACTTAGATATGGTGGGTTAAAATATTAATTCCAGTGATGATTGTGCTTCAAGGTAGCAAAATTAGACATGGAAAAGCTTGAATCCAACACAAAATAAGCAGGTGCGGCACTTTCTCAGTGGTTGTTGGCAAAATCTTGCAGACATGGTTATACCCAGTAACTTAAAAATAGACACAAAAGATGCAGCAAATACCTGGCATCAACTCTAACCACAAGATGCTTGCCCCTAATCTCCAAATTGTAATAAAAAAAGGTTCTTTACTGTCTATTTTCACCAAATTGGATCTAGAAGAATACTTCTCACGGCCTAATCAAAACATACTCCAACATTGAAACAGATTTGTATTCAGCTGAACTGCTCAATTCTACTTAAACAGGCCTTAATCAAAACCATGTCAGTTAGCTACCTATATAATCCTAAATAAGAATCATCAATTCTGCATCGTACCTTAAGACCACTTTGAGCAGAAGAAAGAGATCAATATCTTAAAAAAATTCACCTACCAATGAACAGAAGTTCATTCTAATACATTTGAGAGGCTCTAAATTTTCTTCTACATTCACATAAAAATTTCAGCCTAAAATGTAGTAAGTAAGCAGAACAGAATAATCAATTTTCTGTGATCATTAAACAAGTATGAACAACCCACTCAGACTCAAGATTGATAAACAAGCATAAATCCTTTTAATTTATCAAATGCTTAATTCTTTGATTAACAATCAAAAGAAAGCATAACTTGTAGGTAAAAATATATGATTCCTCAATTCCTGCTATCCATTACTGAATGCCAGGAGCGACTAATTCAACATGGTCATATAGGTAGTATTCAATAATAATTAATTAAGAAGAAGCAGAAGATGAAGAATAGAAAAGATAATGACCAACGCACGCTACTGCAATCGTCCATTTAATAATAACAACCAATAGAAAACTGTTAGTTATAAGAAGAGAATGTCTACACTAGTTTGAAAATACACCTTAAAACACAATCATCCTTGAGCAATAGTTTCAATGTAGAGATGAGTCTAAATTTTGGTTATCTTAGGGTGTCTAAAAGGAAATGTTTCCAGCACAAGTTTCGCATAGCTGCTATTCAAGAGACAATGCTTCTTGAAAATAAGAAAACCATAAGCTTTATTTTGGAAAGGACCAGAAGTAGCAGCTGCAGTTCAACAAAATTGAAGTCCAAATTCCACAAAACTAACAAACTGGACATGCCTTTTACTTGATTTATAGCAGGAGCAAAAAAAAGTAAACAAAAATCAGTAAGGAGGAGGAATATATGGAAAGCAGAAGTGAACAATACGTGCAGTTCAACCAAGTTAAGTCCATATTCCACAAAACTAACAAGTCAGACATTTTGAAATTTAAATCAGGAACATAAAAGCATGCTCCATGGCCCAGGATTAAAATAGAGGTGGCGTAGCGGTGTTAGAGCCACTGTTTCACGGTAGCGGCACTGTCCGCCACCGCTAAATAGCGGTATGAAAAATAATCATGTGAAAAACGGCTGGCAGCAACTGCAAAAAACGCCGTAACGGAGAATAGCTGCCATAATGGACCCCTATTCCCGCTATTATTCCCGCTACCCCGATTACCGTAAAAAACTATCAATTCAGAAAACAAGTCACAGACACAGCAAACAGAGGCAGACAGAGTGGGCAGCAGCAATAATGTTATAATCTGTCCAAAAAACTGAAAAAGAAACCCTAGAAAGTAGAAGCAGACAGTCAAACACTACTCAATACTCAGTCACAAGACTCACAGTCCCAGACACACACATACTTGTATTTAGCCAGCCACACCACAGAGCACAGAGAACAGAAATCGGTAATTTAGTATCACATTTTCGTTTTCACAAGAAATCAGGCAGGCAGGCAGCCCCTCAAGCAAAAATCAAAGATCAAAATTATCAAATCTAATCAAACAGCTTCAAGTAAGTAAGGTTTAAATTTTAAAAATTACCTGTAGCTTTTACTTCTGTGTTCTGTCTTGTGTCTGTTGCCTTACCGCCGTTGCCTGTTAAAGAGACACCACAGTACCACACCAATCTATGGCTGAAGAGTGAATCCTTGAAGGCAGGAGGAGGCGAGGATGACTGGACTCTGGAGTGGCGGCGGCGACAGATTGAAGGCAGGGGCAGGAACCAGGAGGGGCCAAAACAGGGGAGTAAAGGAGATTGGGAATTGGGACTTGGGTTGAGACTATGGGTGGGGTGGGGTGGGGTGGGTTCTGGGTTGTTGAATAGAAGCATTGAAGGGAGGGTCGGAGGGATTCATGAGACTGATGGCATGCAGTCAGCTGGTGTGTGACAGTGCGAGTGAGAACCTGAGACTTCAGAGGTGAGTGAGAGAGTGCGAGAGACTGAGAAGAAAACTGAAAAATTGAAAAGACGTTGGTTTTGGTTGGGTGGGAATTGGGAAATGATATCAATTTTTTTTTTTTTTTTAATTTATTAATTTATAAATTGAATGAAATTTATTTTAGGTGAATTTTTTAATAGATATATATTATAAAATTTTATAATGATGAATTTAGATGAAAAATAATTGAATTTAAATATTATATATTGATTTTATTATTTATTAATTTTATATTTTATATTTGAATTTTAGTAATGATTTTTTTATTTTGGTATTTGTATTGTTGTTAATTTTTTATATTATATTAGTTGTTATTATTATTACTTTGTGTAGTTAAATAACAATTGAAAATATCATCATGCATTTCAATTTTTTTTCAATTTATGAATTTTAATCTAGGTGAAATTTATTAGGAGGAAAATTTTATGAATTTTAATCTAGATGAACTTGGATGAAAAATAATTAAAATTAAATAATTATATATTAATTCTATTATTTATTATTTATTAATTTATGATTTTATATTGAATATTAGTATTGTTTTTTTAATTGTATTTTTGTTATTTTTTATATTATATTAGTTTTATTATTATTATTGTGTAATTAAATAAAAATTAAAATGTCATCATGCATTTCAATTTTTTTTTTCAATTTATGAATTTTAATTTAAACGAGTAAATTTTATGAATTTTAATAAAGGTAAACTTAAATGAAAAAAATTAAAATTAAATAATTATATTTTAATTTTATTAATTTATGGTTTTATATTTGAATATTAGTAATTTTTTTGGTATTGTATTTTCGTTAATTGTTTTATATTATATTAGTTATTATTTTTTGTATAATTAAATAACAATTGAAAATGTCATCGTGCATTTCAATTTTTTTTTTCAATTTATGAATTTTAATTTAGGTGAAATTTTTTAGGAGAGAAATTTTATGAATTTTAATAAAGGTGAACTTAGATAAAAAAAATAATTAAAATTCAATAATTATATATGATTTTAAATGTTAGTAATGGTTTTTTATTTTGTTTTGGTATTGTATTATTGTTAATTTAATATAGATTCAATTTTTAATGATACAATAAGTAACATAATCTATATATTTATGGATATAAGTTTATTTTGATTTTATACAAACAAAAGATCAAGCATGCCACCACGTGAAGAGTTATCGATTAAAGGATTAGAGGGCGCGCAAAGTGATGATATAGGTTGGTATTTTGGAACACCTGTGTCAAATACAAAAGAAAATATTTCATGCAAATTTTGAGGAAAAGTTGTAAAGGAGGAATAACACGCTTCAAGTAGCACCTCGCTCATAAAATTGGCAATGGTGCACAATGCCCCAACGTTATTGGTATGTGATATATATATATATATATATATATATTGAAAATAGTGTTCTTAGTTTTCCAATACTTGTATAAAATTATTTAAACGTGTACAAGTAGTTTTTTTCTTTTCTTAACTATATTATTAATATGTGTCGTCAGAGAAAGTATGATGATCTTCTTTAAAAAAAAAAACAAATAAAAAAGAAATTACAACAAAGGAGAAAAGAAGAATTCTTATCTCAATTAAGAGGGGAAGGGGAAGATTATGACTATGAAGGGTTTACCAATGAGATTCTACTATGAGACAAGCTACTTGATAACTCGTATAATTATATAGTTTTTAGTTATGTTTTATTATTGTTTTGTGTCAAATACGAGTTATTATTGTTTAGTCTAATTGTGTTTATGATCTTTTATATTTTTATGTAATTTGGTGTTTTTCACAAGTTTCTTTGAGTGATTTCAGATTACTAGAATTAAGGGCAAATCCAGTTCAGTTCCAGTTCCGACACCTTTTGCCATATCAGCTATATCTGGAGTTTCACTGAAGAAATAAGGCTGAAATTTTAACCGTGCAAAGTAAAGAGGCATATCTATCTTTTTCATGTTTTACACTTCTTGAAACGGAGTCGTTTTCCCTAGCGAAATCAACCATCAAATTGGCTGATGTGCAATGACGTCTGTCCTGAGCAGTTTTCGCATTTTGACCATATCGTCCGATACCCATCAGCAAATGAGCTGATTCCAACGGCTATGGATCAATAACTGATAGGGGAACATTTGTCTAGAAGACCATGTGATCAGATAAAGCCTCCAATATTGAAGAAATCGACCATCAAGTTGGCTGATGTGCAATGACGTCTGTGCTGACATGTTTTCGTATTTTGCCCATATCTTCTTCTCCACATCAGTAAATGAGCTGATTCTAACGGCTATGAATCAATAACTCATAGGGGAACATTTTTCTAGAAGACCATGTGATCAGATCAGGCCTCCAAGATTGACAAAATCGACCATCAAGTTGGCTGATCAAAATGGTCATACAATATGACGAAAATTGTTAGAAAAATGCACCCACCTATTATACCTACCTTTGAAATTTGTAAAGCTTGTCTCTTGTCATTTAGCCCTCCAAAATGTGTATAAATAGAGGGCCTTGGATGATTGTAGAGGATCATATTGTACATAGGTAGGATATTAGCCATTTTAATAAAATTCTCTAAGTTTTCTTCTTCTTTCTTTTCTCTAGTTTTCTTTCTTTTCTCTAGTTTTCTTTTTCTTTAGAGAGAGCAAGAGGTTGGATAATTAATATTCTTCCTCTTCTTCTTTCTTTCTTTTATTTTCTTCTTAGATTTTCTTTAATTTTATGTTTATGTTTATAATGCCTATGCTAGGCTAAACTTCTATTTGGTTAAGGGTGATTTCAAAGCCCTAGACATGTTTTATGATTGATTTTCAGATTCTATCTATCATTAATTTTCTATCAAAGTTGCTTATGTTCTTCTACAAGAATTGTTCATGATGTTGTCTTGATTTGTTTAGGTGTACAACTAGATAGATCTTGATAATTATCTATTGCTAGTTTAGGAGTCTTGATCCGTGTAATTGTCTTGATTTCCTATTCATAAGTGGCAATTTGTGATTAATGATTATGGTCAAGTTTTCAATAATTGCAAAGTGGAACATAACCTAAGTTGAACAATCCGAGCTTATGTGTTTGTTGCTTAGATCAACCTATCTTTCTCATCATAAAGCTGCCATTAAATTGAATTTAGAGAGCTTATTCTAGGTTGTTTAATGGTTAGAGATTAAATAGAGAGCTTGTTCTATTTAACGAAAAACTAAGGAAAGATTGGGATAACAGAGCTTGTTGTTATCTACGGTTGTTAACTTTGATAGTTGGTTGATATTGATAGATCTGAAATTGATTCTTAATGATGTCTAGTGGTGGAGAATGAAACCTTAACCATATTTTTCATATTTGATTCTTCTTACTTACTTGTTTTCTTACTTTTCTAGTTTGCTTATTTTTAAAAGTATATTTATTTTTATTGGCTGGTTATACCGCCTAATTTGTATATTAACTTTGTTTTACTTTTATTGGCTGGTTATACCGCCTAATTTAGTATATATATTTTTATTGGCTGGTTATACCGCCTAATTTAGTATATATATTTTTATTGGCTGGTTATACCGCCTTGCATCTTCTTCTTATTATTTACTTTAGTTTAAATCTGGCTTCAAAAACCCCTTTTCTTTTATTGTTCTTGAATTTAAGTTTTAAACTATTAACTTATAAACTAAAACCCAATCCCTGAGGACTCGACCCTTGCTAACTACTATACTTACAATTTATCTTTTTAGTGCAAGGTTAAATAAGATACACTCTTTTGGGTGCATCAAATTTTTGGCGCCGTTGCCGGGGATTGCTTTCTTTAGTTTATTAGTTCATTGGTTTATTCTTATTTTCAGTTGTAATTAATTTTATTTTTCTTGTACATACAAGTTTTTCTTATCAAATTTTGAAAAAAAAAAAAGAAAAACGATGGAATTGAGCAATCTAACACTTGAAGAGTTGGTGGCATACATGAACATGGAAAATCAACAAGCCAATCTCACCTACCCAGTTCAACAATTGGCCATGGGAGGATGTCAAGGCCATCAAGTGTTCCAAGACCAACTGTATGATCATTACTCAAACACTTACCATGAGGGATGGTGGGATCATACTAATTATGGCTACTCAGAAAATTACCAAGAAGTAGATCCTTATGCCAATTACACTCATCCATCTAGATTTAATCAATCATGGTCTCAAGAACCAGATCTTTTTCAGCCACTACATATGACTCAAAACTCAGGTACTTCTTTAGAAGATCTTGTCGATTCTCTTGTTACTAATACTTTGCAATTTCAACAGGAAACAAGGGCAAGTATCCAGAGTTTGGAAAGGCAAATGAGCCTATTGGCTAGTAGTATGGTGGTATGGGTAGCACAAAGATCTGAAGAACTCTCTGCCCAAACGATGATTAACCCAAAGGAGAGTGCTACTATTGTGACCTTGAGGAATGAGGAACAAGATGAGGATGAGACAAAATTAGAGATGAATTCTATTCTTGAGGATAATGAAGCCAATGATCCAAATAAGAGTATTTCAGCACCTGAGGTAACGTTTGAGATTCCAATTTTTACTAATGTTTCTTCTCCACCTTTTCCTAGTAGATTCGCAAAGTTCAAGGAGGATGAACATGAACAAGACACGCTGGAAACCTTAAACAACTTGTTTGTGGATGCCATTCAACAAGTATCAAAATATGCTCCATTCCTCGATGAGCTATGCACCACAAAGGATGATGGAATAATACTTGTAATGGAGAATGCATCCACTATTGTGCAAAGAAACCGCCCTACAAAACGCACAAATTCGGGAAGTTTCTTGTATGATCTTGCAAATCCTAAACAGCCAAGAAGGGGTGTTGGTTAGGTTGGACAACTTAAACCAAGCGCTTCTTGGGACGCAACCCAAAAGGATGGAGAGCATCTATTATATCAGATTTGCATATTCCTTACTCTCCATCATTCTATCTTTTATTGTTTTTCTTTTCTTTTGTTTAATAGTTCTTTTCTCTTACATATAATTCTTGCATTGGGGGATAATAGCATTACATTAATGACAATGTAAAATTTATGTGTGGGGGAAGAATTTAGGATTCTATTTAGAGTGTTTTATTTTTGAGTCTTTTTATGTTGTTTTTTCTTTTTGATCATTGTTTTGAAAATAACTAGATGTAAATATAATTTTTATTTTTTTTAACCCCGGTTAAATGGCGGATAACGGTACTCCGTGATTATTTAAATCGGTTCCATCAGCTACCCACAAAACTGATATTGTATATAAATTTCTCTTCCAATTTCTCTTTCAATTTTTTTTCATTTTTTTTTCAGGATGGATGATATTCTCACAAGATTGCAGAAACGATTTCCTCCTTTTCCTCGAAATATTTTACTGAAGCTTTACCAAGTTCGATTTGAAAGATTAAGAATGCTTATGCACAAAGGGGTTCCTGAAGACATACGTTGGATAATTGAAGCCAAGGTACGTGAAGATGAATATCTTCCTGTTTTGCATTTACCAGGTACAGGTAGAAGCACTTTTGCAAAGAAGCGACGAGCAAAGCGCATGAGGTCAAACTGCCACAAATGTGCACGATGGACGTGTAACGGTAAATGTCGTTCTATTGGGATTCCGTCCTCTAATCGAGATGATAAAATTGAATTCATTAAGGATGGACTGAGTAAGGAGAATTTGGGTAATATCCAACTTTCTCTTGAGACGCATCCTAGTGGAGACGTACAAAGAGAAATTCTTGATTTATGGCCGCAATTCCAAAGGGAATGGCAACATCTTGGGAATCTGATGTTAAAAGACCCTGTTTGCCAGCTTGTAAGAAAACTGGATGGGAAGCATATCCTCGACTCATAGAAGGCGTTTAAGCCGTTTCTGGACGTAAAACCAGAGGAAGATGTGAGCCACAATCACAACTACAATAAATGACTTCTCAGCTTTTGGTTTGATTTGCATTAACTTTATTTCGGTTTAATTTACGTGTTATTCGATTTGTGTAATTATTCTCATTTTTTTTTTATTTGTCTTTTACGGTTGATTTTTCTTCTCTTTTTGATTTTCTTCCTGAAATCACGCAAAAATCTTTTGTTAGGTTAACATTTTCTTCTGACAGGTCAAATACACTTTCGGCGACATTATTACTCTTGACTTTTACGGTTGATTTTTCTTCTCTTTTTGATTTTCTTCCTGAAATCACGCAAAAATCTTTTGTTAGGTTAACATTTTCTTCTGACAGGTCAGATACACTTTCGGCGACATTATTACTCTTGTCTGATTCACTACTCAGTCCTCTATATATTACACCATGTACTCATTCTCTTTCAGGCACTCGAAAAAAAAGAAAAAAAAAAGAAAAAAAAATGGAAAGTACTTCGTCCCAACGCATTAAAAAAATTTGTGTTTTTGGAGGTGCTTATCCAGGGAAAAATAACATATTCGCTGATGAAGCCATAAGAGTTGGAGTAATACTTGCCCAACAAAAGATCCAGTTGATTTATGGAGGCGGTAGTACGGGTTTAATGGGAGCAGTCGCTACAGCAGCACACGCCGGAGGAAGTCCAGTTCTAGGAGTCGTGCCAAAACTATTCACAGGTTTTTGTGGACCTACCGTGGGTAAGGAAATACAAGTCTGGAGTATCCCTGAACGGATAACAATCATGTACCATTCTGCCGATGCATTCATTGCTTTACCAGGAGGTCTGGGTACATTGGAAGAAATAGCTTGCGTGGCTTCTTGGTCATCTTTGGTCACAAATAAGAAACCCATTGGTTTGCTTAATATTAATGGTTATTTTAGTAATTTGCTTTCATATTTAGACAATGCTGTGGATAATGGATTCATGTTTTCAGAGGCAAGGAGAACCATAATTTCTGCTGCAACCATTGAAGATTTACTCAAAAAGCTCAAAGCTTATGAGTGTTTATCTGCTACGGTTGTTTCGCAAACGCTCGGAAAAAGAAAAAGAGATATGGACGAGCAAGGAGTGGATTGCACTTTGTCTTTGTGACATTATCTAACATTTTGTTTGTTGTGTCCCAGTTATAATAAGTGGTTAGCAACCTCTGCAGGTAATATCTCCTAAATCCTACCTTTGAAATTTGACATTGGGGACAATGTCATATTTTAGTATGGGGTAAGGGACATATTTTGCTAATTTAAAAAAAAAAAATTTTGTTGTGTTTTAAGCCATTTAGAAGTATTCATTTTGAACAAGGTCTGAGTAAGGGAGACTTGAGACATACCTTGTCAGTTTGATTTCTTCTTTTAAAAAAAAAAAAAAAAGTTTGTTGTGTTTTAAGCAATTTAGAAGTATTCATTCTGAACAAGGTTTGAGTAAGGGAGACTTGAGACATACCTTGTCAGTTTGATTTTAATCTTTTTATGTTTACTTGTTAATTTTTGTTTAGTATTTTAGGATTATTTAAGTTGCATGGTTTTGTTTTGTTTTGAGTCTTAGTTATTCCTATTCTTATGTTATTAGTTCTTTTCTCTTACACATGATTCTTTCATTTGTGTTAATAGACTTACATTGAGGACAATGTAAGAATTAAGTGTGGGGGGAATGATTTAGGATTTCTTTTATTTTTGTCTACTATTTTTTTTTTTGAGTCTTTATTATTATTATTTTTAGTGTGTTTTAGTTCCTTTTTAATACAATGATGAGATATGAATTGCATAGGTCTAAACTGGTTACTAGTGAGAAGATTTTCATGAGAATTAAGCTTGATACTAATTTTTATGAGCCAATGTTAATATGATATGTTGATTGAGAAAGAAGCATGTTTAGACTTAAAACTGACTTGTATAATCATCATTGTGAGTTTTTGAGCCTAAAATGATTGATGCATTATACAAATCAATCTAATTTCTTTCTTGAGTGCTCTTATGATTACATGATTCTCTAGAACTTGCTTTAAACCGTTTGAGACTATATTGATGCATGTGACAACATGAATATGATAGAGGCATTAGGATTTTTAGCCAGGGCCAAACAGCCATCCCTTATTGATGTTCGAAGAGAACACACCCTTAGTGAACCAATTTGAGCCTACATTGAATAAGCTATCTCTTTGGTAACCATAATTTGTCCCTAACCTAAATATACTTATATCTTTACCTTTGTTCCAAAGATGAATTAGCATGATTTGAGACAAGTTGCAAAGACAAGGGATATTTTTAGTTAAAAATTTGGGTTAGAAACAAGAAATAAGTGTGGGGGGAAAAAGAAAAGTCAAGAGAAAAAGAAATACTGGCAAATACATTCCTATATATAAAAAAAATATGAATCATCTCTTGAATTTGTGGAAAAAGAAAAAGATGTTACAAAGTTGTTTAGAATGAAGAAAAGGCCCAACATGAATATCCGGCCTAGGTGACTATGTACTTGTAAAGAGTTTTGAGAAGTTTCTTTGTATAATCTTTTTATGTCTCTAAACTTTATAAACTCTTTGGAACCTTTGTGATATCTTTATCCTTTTTTTCTTCAACCACATTACAAACCCCTTGGCCCCATTACAACCTTGATTAAAGACCTCTTGATTCATGAAGTTGTATGATCTAAATAGTGGAGAATAGGTGGACAAGCAAGCATATGGTAGAAGTGTTTTCATGAGATTGATTGAGTGTAAACACTTTACCACTACTTTAAAGAGTGAAAATCAAGAGAGTATCCCATGTGAGAAGTTGAGATTAAGTTTGAATATGCACTATTTTGATTGAAATATGTTATGTTAATATTGGCTTAACTCAAACTATTTACATTCAAGCAAGATTTTTTGTGAATTTCTTTAAGCTATTGATTAGTTTTTAAGACTTGTCCAATGATTATCTCAAATTTATATTGGAAGGATTAGTTATAATTATTATTTTTAGTTTTTCTTATGTTTTCAATGTTTGTGGGTATCGTCCTAGTAAACCCTCACGAGACTAAACTCGTCCACTAGGGACACCTAGGGGTTTAAAGGCTTGTGTCACATGCTAAGTGCCACCGTGATTTCCTACGAAAATGGATTAGATTAGATTTTCTTATTTTATTTTTATTGAGTCGTTGCTAGGGACTAGCAACAATCTAAGTGTGGGGGTGTGATAACTCGTATAATTATATAGTTTTTAGTTATGTTTTATTATTGTTTTGTGTCAAATACGAGTTATTATTGTTTAGTCTAATTGTGTTTATGATCTTTTATATTTTTATGTAATTTGGTGTTTTTCACAAGTTTCTTTGAGTGATTTCAGATTACTAGAATTAAGGGCAAATCCAGTTCAGTTCCAGTTCCGACACCTTTTGCCATATCAGCTATATCTGGAGTTTCACTGAAGAAATAAGGCTGAAATTTTAACCGTGCAAAGTAAAGAGGAATATCTATCTTTTTCATGTTTTACACTTCTTGAAACGGAGTCGTTTTCCCTAGCGAAATCAACCATCAAATTGGCTGATGTGCAATGACGTCTGTCCTGAGCAGTTTTCGCATTTTGACCATATCGTCCGATACACATCAGCAAATGAGCTGATTCCAACGGCTATGGATCAATAACTGATAGGGGAACATTTGTCTAGAAGACCATGTGATCAGATAAAGCCTCCAATATTGAAGAAATCGACCATCAAGTTGGCTGATGTGCAATGACGTCTGTGCTGACCTGTTTTCGTATTTTGCCCATATCGTCTTCTCCACATCAGCAAATGAGCTGATTCCAACGGCTATGAATCAATAACTCATAGGGGAACATTTTTCTAGAAGACCATGTGATCAGATCAGGCCTCCAAGATTGACAAAATCGACCATCAAGTTGGCTGATCAAAATGGTCATACAATATGACGAAAATTGTTAGAAAAATGCACCCACCTATTATACCTACCTTTGAAATTTGTAAAGCTTGTCTCTTGTCATTTAGCCCTCCAAAATGTGTATAAATAGAGGGCCTTGGATGATTGTAGAGGATCATATTGTACATAGGTAGGATATTAGCCATTTTAATAAAATTCTCTAAGTTTTCTTCTTCTTTCTTTTCTCTAGTTTTCTTTCTTTTCTCTAGTTTTCTTTTTCTTTAGAGAGAGCAAGAGGTTGGATAATTAATATTCTTCCTCTTCTTCTTTCTTTCTTTTATTTTCTTCTTAGATTTTCTTTAATTTTATGTTTATGTTTATAATGCCTATGCTAGGCTAAACTTCTATTTGGTTAAGGGTGATTTCAAAGCCCTAGACATGTTTTATGATTGATTTTCAGATTCTATCTATCATTAATTTTCTATCAAAGTTGCTTATGTTCTTCTACAAGAATTGTTCATGATGTTGTCTTGATTTGTTTAGGTGTACAACTAGATAGATCTTGATAATTATCTATTGCTAGTTTAGGAGTCTTGATCCGTGTAATTGTCTTGATTTCCTATTCATAAGTGGCAATTTGTGATTAATGATTATGGTCAAGTTTTCAATAATTGCAAAGTGGAACATAACCTAAGTTGAACAATCCGAGCTTATGTGTTTGTTGCTTAGATCAACCTATCTTTCTCATCATAAAGCTGCCATTAAATTGAATTTAGAGAGCTTATTCTAGGTTGTTTAATGGTTAGAGATTAAATAGAGAGCTTGTTCTATTTAACGAAAAACTAAGGAAAGATTGGGATAACAGAGCTTGTTGTTATCTACGGTTGTTAACTTTGATAGTTGGTTGATATTGATAGATCTGAAATTGATTCTTAATGATGTCTAGTGGTGGAGAATGAAACCTTAACCATATTTTTCATATTTGATTCTTCTTACTTACTTGTTTTCTTACTTTTATAGTTTGCTTATTTTTAAAAGTATATTTATTTTTATTGGCTGGTTATACCGCCTAATTTGTATATTAACTTTGTTTTACTTTTATTGGCTGGTTATACCGCCTAATTTAGTACATATATTTTTATTGGCTGGTTATACCGCCTAATTTAGTATATATATTTTTATTGGCTGGTTATACCGCCTTGCATCTTCTTCTTATTATTTACTTTAGTTTAAATCTGGCTTCAAAAACCCCTTTTCTTTTATTGTTCTTGAATTTAAGTTTTAAACTATTAACTTATAAACTAAAACCCAATCCCTGAGGACTCGACCCTTGCTAACTACTATACTTACAATTTATCTTTTTAGTGCAAGGTTAAATAAGATACACTCTTTTGGGTGCATCAAATTTTTGGCGCCGTTGCCGGGGATTGCTTTCTTTAGTTTATTAGTTCATTGGTTTATTCTTATTTTCAGTTGTAATTAATTTTATTTTTCTTGTACATACAAGTTTTTCTTATCAAATTTTGAAAAAAAAAAAAAAGAAAAACGATGGAATTGAGCAATCTAACACTTGAAGAGTTGGTGGCATACATGAACATGGAAAATCAACAAGCCAATCTCACCTACCCAGTTCAACAATTGGCCATGGGAGGATGTCAAGGCCATCAAGTGTTCCAAGACCAACTGTATGATCATTACTCAAACACTTACCATGAGGGATGGTGGGATCATACTAATTATGGCTACTCAGAAAATTACCAAGAAGTAGATCCTTATGCCAATTACACTCATCCATCTAGATTTAATCAATCATGGTCTCAAGAACCAGATCTTTTTCAGCCACTACATATGACTCAAAACTCAGGTACTTCTTTAGAAGATCTTGTCGATTCTCTTGTTACTAATACTTTGCAATTTCAACAGGAAACAAGGGCAAGTATCCAGAGTTTGGAAAGGCAAATGAGCCTATTGGCTAGTAGTATGGTGGTATGGGTAGCACAAAGATCTGAAGAACTCTCTGCCCAAACGATGATTAACCCAAAGGAGAGTGCTACTATTGTGACCTTGAGGAATGAGGAACAAGATGAGGATGAGACAAAATTAGAGATGAATTCTATTCTTGAGGATAATGAAGCCAATGATCCAAATAAGAGTATTTCAGCACCTGAGGTAACGTTTGAGATTCCAATTTTTACTAATGTTTCTTCTCCACCTTTTCCTAGTAGATTCGCAAAGTTCAAGGAGGATGAACATGAACAAGACACGCTGGAAACCTTAAACAACTTGTTTGTGGATGCCATTCAACAAGTATCAAAATATGCTCCATTCCTCGATGAGCTATGCACCACAAAGGATGATGGATTGTAATGGAGAATGCATCCACTATTGTGCAAAGAAACCGCCCTACAAAACGCACAAAGGATGTGCATTTAGAGTTAGAGTATCAACAAGTTCAGGAATAGGTTAATGGATTAAAGGCTCATTGGAGTGAATTGGATGCCATCTTAATGAGTGATGGTTGGATCAACAGCTTGAATTGCAACAAAGGGACCATTTTTGGAAATCTATTGATGTTTCAAGTGTTCATAGTAGAGATGCCAAATTTTACTATAGATTGTTGGATGAAGTTGTGGAAGAAATAGGAGACACATACATTGTTCAAGTAGTCACAGATGATGAGACAGCATTTAAGATTGTTGAAAAAAAATTAATGGAGGAAAAAAAACATTTGTATTGGACAGCATTTTCAACCCATTGTTTGGATTTGTGCGTTGAGGATATTGGCAAGAAGCAAAGTGTGGCAGAAATTTTGGATGAGGCCAAGAAAGTGACATGTTTTATATATAATCACATTTGGACTGTTGATTTGATGAAGAAGTACACACACACGAAGAAAATATTTCATCATGCTTTTACTTGATTTGCCACTCATTTCATCCAATTAGAAGAAATAATGAGCAAAAGCAAAACTTGAGAGAGATGTTCAATTCAAAAGTTAGTATTTAGTAATTACTAGAACTATTTGAATTTAGCATCTTTTTTGTAATATCATTATTTAGAAATTTTATTTATAATATATTACACTAAAAACACATTGATGAATATACATGAATTTAAAGAACCAAAATGGGGACAACAAAAGTCTCTTTTAATCATGCCTGTTGTCCCCATTTTGATTATTAAAATTCTTGTTTATTCATCAATGTCTTTTTAGTGTAATATATTTTAAATTATTTTTTTAAACCATAATATTATAAAAAAGATGCTAGATTTAAATAGTTCTAGTAATGCTAAATACTAACCTTTGAATTGAATATCCCTCTCAAACCTTGCTTTTGCCTAGTTATTTCTTCTAATTGAATGAAATGAGTGGCAAATAGGGTAAGAGCAGGACGAAGTAGTTGCTTCCCGTGTGTATACTTCTTTATCAAATCAACAATCCAAATGTGATTATATATAAACATGTCACTTTCTTCACCTCATCCAACGCTTTGCCACACTTTGCTTTTTACCAATATCCTCAAAGCACAAGTCCAAACAATAGGCTGAACATACTGTCCAATACAAATATTTTCTTTTCTCCATTAATTTTTTTTAGCAGACTTAAGTGCTGCCTCATAATCGATGACTATTTGAACAATGTATTTTTCTTCTATTTTTTCCACAACTTCATCCAACAAATCTATAGTAAAATTTGACATCTCTACTATGAACACTTAAAACATCATAGATTTCCAAAAAAATTGTCTATTTGCTGCAATAAACAAGGAAATTAATGATGTGCATTTGATTCAAGCTGTTGGTTCAACCATCATATATTAAGGTGGCACCCAATTCACTCCAATGAGCCTTTAATCCATTAACTCATTCTTGAACTTGTTGATACTCTGACTCTAAATACACATCTAAAATATCATAAGGTGTTGGAAGCTTTACATGCTGCCAAACTTCTGCTACCACAAAAACTAAATTATGCAATCATGGGGAATTTGCTAACTGAAAAGGAAATCAATCATATATAAAAAAATTTAGATACTGATTCACCCCTCTTCCTTCTTAGTGTATTTAAAAAGAGTCATTTATCATTGGTTGCTTTGAACTCTTACTTCTAACCAATTCAGGTACAACAATCCTTAATGAAAATTCAAACTGACTTAGAATGGATTTCTTTTTTCTCCCCTCAAAATATTCAGCAACTAAGCCATGAGAGCTCTATCCTTCTTCATAAATATTACTCCAACCACCAGTTGCCTACCAAAATTCTTTCCTTCTATGCCGATCATGTTATGATTGGATACTATCATGAGTAGCTTGTCTCATAGCAGCATCTTCATCAATAAACCCTTCACGGTCATAATCTCCCCCTTCACCTCTTAATTGAGATACAAATAGAGGTGTGCAAAATAGTCGGAGAACCGACTAAATCGAAAAAACTGACACGATTCGGTTTTTTCGCTTCGGTTTTTTTGATTTACGGTATCGTCAGTTGACTTATTCGGTTATAACGTGTTTAATTGGTCGATTTGCTGTTTAATATTTGTAAACCGAATCAACCAATTAAACCAACAATAAATAAATAAATAATATTAAACCCAAACCCAAGTACCTAACCCAAGATACCCAAATCCCAAACCCAATTACCCAACACACCCAATCCCGAACCGAACCTAGCAACCTAAGCTCGTCGGCCCCTTCCCCACCTTAAGCCTTTCTACTTTCTTCTTCATTCTTTTAGAGAATCAGAGTTTCAGTCAATCCCCTTTCTAATCAAAGTTACAGGAGTCAATCTTCACTTTTTCAGAAAAAACAAAAACCCTAACCCGATTGTGCACCTCCTGCCCCTCCAGCCTCCAGCCATCTCCTTTTTCTCTCCCACTAACCTCTGCCCTCTGGCCTCCTTTTGTTCTTCTGTCGCTGTCGCCTGCCTCAGCCCTCAGTGACTCTTCAATCTTCGATCGACGATCGCTCTGCCACAGCCAACCTCTGCCCTCTAGCCTCCAACCATTAGTATTTACTACTTTACTTTGCAAGGTATTTGTTGTTACGTGGGAAGTTTGTTCTTACTTGTACAATTTTTTTTTTGGCAAATTATTTTTCATATTCATTCGATTAAGCTTTATTTCTTCTCCTTGTTCTAAGGCCCCACATAAGTGAAGATAGGTTATGTAGACCTCACCACTGGCATTGGTCTGAAAACATAATTTCCTGAGACAAAGTTGTGGTCTGTAGAGTGTAGACCCAAAATTTAGGTGCTTTTGCTTCTACAGATAACATAAGCTTTGGCCACTGATATGTGTGTGTCTCAACTTTATTAGTTAGAGTTGCTTTGGCCAAAATTTAGGTGCTTTTGCTTCTGTAGATAACATAGTTTGATGAATGACATCTGAAAGTGATATCAGATTAGCACAAGAAACTCATCAGGGTGTTTTGAGAACCAAAACATTGGCATGTAAAACTGCAAAATCACTAAATTGAAAAACCGAAATAACCGAATGAACCAAACCGATTAAATTCGGTTCGGTCGGTTTGGTTTGGATCCTTTATGTCGGTCCGTTCTAGGGGTTGTGTTGGTTTAATCGGTTATCGGTATTTTTGAACCGTTCCGACCGAATGCTCACCCCTAAATACAAATTCTTCTTTTCTCCTTTTGCTGTCATTTTTTATTTATTTTCTTTGGAGAGGTTCATCATACTTTTTCTGACTACAAATGTTAATAATATAGTTAAGAAAAGAAAAGAAAAAATAGTTGTACACGTTTATGTAATTTTATAAAAGTATTGAAAAATTAAAAACAATATTTTCAAAAGAAATATAAAAATATCACATACCAGTAACATTGGGGTATGGTGCAACATTGCAATTTTATAAGCAATGTGCTCTTTGAAGTGTGTTATTCCTTCTTTTACAATTTTACCGCAAACTTTACATGAAACATTTACTTTTCTATTTGGCTTAGGTATTCCAAAATGCCAACCTATATCATCACTTGGTGCACCTTTAATCCTTTAGTTGGGAACTCCTCATGTTGTGGCATGCTTGATTCTTTTGTTTGTATAAAATCAAAATAAACTTATATTTAGAAATATATGAACTATGTTACTTATTGCATCATTAAAAATTGAATCTACCTTAAATTAACAATAATACAATACCAAAAAAAAAATATTACTAACATTCAAATATAAAATCATAAATTAATATATAATTATTTTTCATCTAAGTTCACCAAGTTTGAAAAAACCGGACCGGAGGTCAAATCGGTGTGACCTCTGATTCTCGGTTCAATCGGTTGGACCGATTGGACACTTTAAATAAGATTTTTAAATAATTTTTAAATATTTTTAATGTTAAATAAATATTAAATATAGTAAATAATAAATAAAATAAGCATTTAGCTTAGTGGTATGGTCTTTAGTATAATTCCAAAGGATTATGGGTTCAAATCTCATCAATTACAAAAAATATTTTTGAAAAAGTAATTAAAAAAAATAAAAATGGTTTTTTCCCGATTTTTTCCGGTTTTTTACCCGTTGAACCGATTTTTGTCCAGTTCGATTAAATCTGATTTTATTACACCCGTCGGACCGGATAGGCCACCGGTTCCCGATTCAACCGGTCCGACCGGCCGATCCAGTTTGGTTTTTTATTCACTGAAGTTCACCTTTATTTAAAACTCATAAAATTTCCCTCCTAATAAGTTTCACCTACAAAATTCATAAATTCATAAATTGAAAAAAAAAATATTGAAATGCATGATGACATTTTCAACTGTTATTTAATTACACAATAATAATAATAATAACTAATTTAATATAAAAAATTAACAATAATACAATACCCAAAAAAAAAATCATTACTAATATTCAAATATAAAATTAATAAAAAATTATTTAATTTTAATTATTTTTCATCTAAGTTCACCTTTATCAAATTTCATAAAACTTCCCTCCTAATAAATTTCACCTAAATTAAAATTCATAAATTGAAAAAAAAAATTGAAATACATGATGACATTTAATTTTTTATTTAATTACACAGAATAATAAAAATAAAAACTAATATAATATAAAAAATTAACAACAATAGAATATCAAAACAAAACAAAAAAATCATTACTAATATTCAAATATAAAATCATAATTAATAAATAATAAAATTAATAAATAATTATTATTCATCTAAGTTCACCTTATTAAAATTCATAAAATTTTCCTCCTAATAAATTTCACCTAAACTAAAATTCATAAAAATTTAAAATTTTAAAAAAATTAAAATGCATGATGATATTTTCAATTATTATTTAATTACACAAAAATAATAATAATAAAAACTAATATAATATAAAAAACTAACAACAACATAAATACCAAAATAAAAATAAAAATCTTGCTAAAATTCAAATATAAAATCTTAAATTAATAAATAATAAACCCAATATAAAATATTTAACTTTAACAATTTTTCATCTAAAATCACCTTTATTAAATTTTATAAAATGCCTCTCTTAAAAAATTCACCTAAAATAAAATTTATTAAATTTATAAATTAAGAAAAACAATTGATTGGGTCAAGTCTAAAAAAACCCAACCCAAATATCCAAACCCAACTTCGAAACCCACCCACTACAACCATTTTTCATTTCCCCTCCCCAAAACAAAAATCCCCAAATTTTATTTCCCAGTTCCCCTTCCCACCCAGAAATCTCAAATTCCCACCCACCCAACCAAACCCAATTTCTTTTCAACTTTTCAGTTCTCTTCTTTTATTCTTCTCCCTTCAAGGTTTCTGATATATAGCTAGCTCCGTTCAAGGGCAGTTCAATCTCAATTCATCTAACAAAGCATTCAAATCAGAGTAAGAAGATCCACCTTCTTCCACAGCCTTCCTCGCCATATTTTCCAATTCCTTAGCTCGATTTCTCATTTCATCAGCTTCTTCACCTACCATTACCCGACTAACTGCCCTTTCTATATCTTCCATGCTTACTTTCAATTTTGTACTACTTTCATCTGTCCATCTTGACCACACTTTGGCTCCAACACCCACTCCAATTTTTAGAACATCTATAACCAGCTTTTCATTGCAAAATTGTTCTGCACAAAGAGGCCAAGTAACCATCGGCACCCCAGCAGTTATACTCTCTATTGTTGAGTTCCATCCGCAATGAGTCATGAATCCTCCTACAGCTTCATGTTCAAGAATTAGAACCTGGGGTGCCCATTCTCTTACTATCAAACCCTTCCCTTCCATCCTCTCTTCAAATCCTTCTGGCAACCTGTTAGATATCATAGTATATATTAAGTATGTATATATATACGAAATACGTATTCTAATACGTAGGTTGTCGTACACAAATGATATCAAAGTGAATGAGAAATTAGTCTCATTATTTACCCACTTGAAGAGGAAGGAAAGTTGGTTGAAGGTATGTGTGGTAGTCAATCCCACATAGGACTAAGAATGACTTTAGCTTATAGTTTATATAAGCAAAAGTGTCATGATGGGTTGGGCCCCAAGGGGCACCCAAGTTTTGTGGAGGGTGAGGACCTACACAAATTGGGCTAGACCACACGCGCGCGCCGCCGCCGCCGAGCTGAGCCGGGCTGGGTTGGGTTGGGTCGGGTCGGGTTTGGGTTCGGGTCAGTAAATAATTTTTTACTGCCCAACCGGATTATTTTTTGTCCAAACCGAACCAGCTCAAATCCAACCAGCTTTATGTCCGAATAATTCTTCTTCTAGAATGTGTCTGTTCGGTTCTTTGCCTTTTTCTGTTGAGTCTTGTCTGTTGGATTGAACCGGTTCATTGGAAGAGTCTTGTCTTTTGACCGAACCGGTTCCTGTCCAACAGATATGTCTGACCGAACAGACTTCTCTGTATCTATAAATAGGGTGTTTCTATCTGTCTCTAATCACTAAATTTTCACCGAAAATATTCTTCCTTTCTGAGAGAGAGACTTCAACATTCTTCAGTTCGCTGTGTTGCATCCGGGTGTGCTCTCATTTGCAACGTATATCGAGGAAACCTGGGAGACGATTTGCATCGATACTGTAAGCACCTTAGACAGGCAAAAAACGTCTTAAGGTTAAAAGGTCCAACCTTGACTCGATATTGATTTTTTCAAATCAATTACTGTAACTGTCCTTGTTCATATTTGTTGTAATCTGCTTATATATATATCAAGTTCTTCTGTTATTTTCTATTTATATATTTTCACAGTATATAGCATTATATTTCGATTAACATTCTTAAGACGTTTTTTGTGTTAACTTTGCTTTTTGTTATATACTGTGTGTATATATATATAATCGAATATATTAGTTACTGTGTTTGAACTTTTATACGTACTGACTTCATTGTTTAAGTTTTTCGTTACTACATGTACTATGCCGGTTTAGATATTGGATGTGAGATTTTGCATATATATATTTGTTTAGTACTGTTTGTAACATTGTGATGATTCGGTAATTGTGCATCTTTGGTTTTATCATATTTGTTAAGCATATTTTATATTCTGTTTGTTGAATATATATTCTGATTGGTGCTTTTATTGTTACTGTTTGCTTTTATAATATATATATATATATTATTTGCCATTGTTCACGTGATTGTTATAATCAATTGTTTTGATCTTTTCACTATTTCTTTATATATATATATATAGTTTCGGTGATTTTATTATATTTGTTTATAACTTCTTTTTATATTTTTTGTTTTAATATATTAGTATTGTTCGATTATTATATATATTTATATAATATTCATTCTGTTTATTGCTTATATTATATATTGTTTATATATATATATATAGTATATTCTTTTTTGTCTATATATATATATATTGTTTGTTACGTTTATACTTGTTTCTTGGAGAAAGGCATATTTCATCATTTCTATTCACAACCATTACAACTTTTGGTTTCGTTTATGTCAGCCGCCTCATGCATGTGTGAACGTGTTTCGTAAAATATATTTTATATACTTACGTGATTGTTGTGTTTTATATGCTATTTGTAATCATATATATTGTAATATATTGTGTTATATTACATATATATTGTTGTTCGTGTAATATATATATATATATATTTATTTGGTTATACTTGTTATAAGTTGTAACATATATATTATTTGTTATTGTTCTCGTGTTTTTTGAATTTATATATTTAGTATATTTGTATATTTTGTATACAAGTTGATCCTATTATTCTTGAATAATAGATGGCCGAAACATCTACCGGTATTGCTAGAGCGCCCGTAGCGCCACAACCTCTACATGTAACACATGGTGAGAAGCCCGAGAAGTTCAATGGTCAGGACTTCAAACGATGGCAGCAAAAGATGCTGTTCTATTTGACCACCCTCAATCTAGCCAAGTTCTTACGGGAGGAGGCCCCGACTTTGGACGAGGGAGAGACCGATACTACAACGGTAGCCTCGGTAGATGCATGGAAGCATTCTGACTTCCTATGCAAGAACTACATCCTCAATGGTTTGGACAACACGTTATACAATGTGTATAGTCCGATAAAGACAGCGAAAGAGCTGTGGGAGTCCTTGGAAAGGAAATATAGAACCGAGGATGCCGGCACAAAGAAATTTGTGGTTGGCCGGTTTCTAGATTTTAAAATGGTGGACTCGAAAACCATTATCAGTCAAGTTCAAGAGTTTCAATTGATTCTCCATGAGATCTTTGCCGAGGGAATGACTCTTAGTGAATCATTCGAAACGGCAACTTTGATAGAGAAACTCCCTCCTTCGTGGAAGGATTTCAAGAACTATCTAAAGCACAAACGTAAGGAGATGTCTTTAGAGGACTTGTTTGTTCGATTGAGAATCGAGGAGGATAATCGTAGTTCAGAGAAGAGGGTCATGGTCCAGACCATGGAAGCCAAAGCAAATGTTGTTGAACGTTCGAAAAAGACCAACAAGAGGAAATTCGTTGGTTCAAGTTCTTCCCAAGCAAAGAAGGGAACGGATTTTAGAAAGTTCACGGGAAATTGTTTCAACTGCAACAAGCCCGGACACCGTGCAAAGGACTGCCGACAGAACAAGAGGAAGAAAGCTCAAGCCAACCTAGTTGATGATTTTGAGCTTGTTGCTGATGTTTCACAAGTGAACTTGGTGGAAAACCCTAAGACATGGTGGGTTGATACCGGGGCCACTTGTCACGTATGTTCTGAAAGGAAGAGTTTCTCCGAATATAAAGAAGCTGCTAATGATGAGCAACTATATATGGGAAACTCTACGGCTTGCAAGGTTCGAGGCCATGGAAAGGTGGTACTCAAGATGACCTCCGGGAAGCAACTCACATTGAACAATGTTGTTCATGCTCCCGAAATCCGAAAGAATTTGGTTTCCGGCTCTTTATTGAGCAAGAATGGGTTTAGGCTCGTATTCGAGTCTGATAAATTTGTACTCACCAAGAGTGGGATATTTGTGGGAAGGGGATATCTTTGTGATGGGCTTTTTAAGCTCAATATTATGACAATTGTACCCAAGAATAAGATTATTAATAATAATATTTCTTCTGTTTACTTGGTTGAGTCCCCTACTTTATGGCATGGTAGATTAGGTCATGTAAATTACAAGACCTTGCAGAAAATCAGCAATTTGGATTTGCTTCCGAAATTTGTCATTGACAAGAATCACAAATGTGAAATTTGTGTAGAATCCAAATTAGCTAAGGCTCCTTTCTATTCAATAGAAAGAAGTAGTGAACCTCTAGAGTTAATTCACACTGATATTTGTGATTTAAAATTTGTGCAAACTAGAGGTGGTAAAAAGTATTTTATTACTTTTATAGATGATAGCACACGATATTGTTACGTCTATTTGCTAAAAAGCAAAGACGAGGCCTTGGAAGCATTTAAGCTCTTTAAGAATGAGGTTGAAAATCAACTAAGCAAGAAAATAAAGAAAATAATGAGTGATAGAGGTGGTGAATATGATTCATTTTTTAATGAAATCTGTTCAGAAAATGGAATCATCCATCAAACCACTGCTCCTTATTCACCTCAACAAAAAGGTATTGCAGAACGCAAGAACCGAACGTTGAAAGAAATGATGAACGCTTTGTTGATAAGTTCAGGGTTACCTCAGAACTTGTGGGGGGAAGCTATCTTGTCAGCTAATTACATTTTAAATAAAATACCCCATAAGAAATTAGACAAGACACCGTATGAATTGTGGAAGGGTCTAAGACCAAACTACAATTACATGAAAGTGTGGGGGTGTCTTGCGAAGGTAGCCGTTCCTCCACCTAAAAAGGTCAAGATAGGACCTAAAACTATTGATTGCGTATTCATTGGATATGCAAACAATAGTGCTGCTTACCGTTTTCTTGTATTTGAGTCGGACATTCCCGATATTCATATCAATACGATAATGGAATCAAGGAATGCTTCGTTCTTTGAAGATGTTCTTCCTTATAAGGAAAAACAAGAAAACAAGACTGCAAAGAGAACTCATGAGTCCTCGAGTAGTAATCCACATATGGATGAAGAGGAACAAGAGGAACCTAGAAGGAGCAAACGGGCTAAAGTACCGACTACTTATGGTCCAGATTTTCTAACATATTTGTTAGAAAATGAACCTCAAACTTTTAGCGAGGCTATGTCATCTCCAGAAACACAATTCTGGAAAGAGGCCGTTAACAATGAAATAGAATCCATCATGCAAAATCATACATGGGAACTGGTGGATCTTCCTCAAGGGCATAAGCCTTTAGGATCCAAATGGATATTTAAGAGGAAGATGAAAGCAGATGGAACGATTGATAAATATAAAGCCCGACTTGTAATAAAAGGATACAGGCAAAAGGAAGGGCTCGATTATTTTGATACGTATTCACCAGTTACGAGAATAACATCTATTCGAATGTTAATAGCTATAGCAGCTCTTAACAATCTCGTTATACACCAAATGGATGTTAAGACAGCTTTCCTAAATGGAGATTTAGACGAAGAAATCTATATGGAACAACCCGAAGGGTTCAAAGTTCCGGGACAGGAAAGGAAGGTCTGTAGACTTGTTAAATCATTATATGGTTTAAAACAAGCTCCTAAATAATGGCATCAAAAATTTGACAATACAATGTTGTCAAATGGTTTTCGTATTAATGAATGTGATAAGTGCATTTACGTAAAAGATACGAATAAGGGATATGTCATTGTTTGTCTATACGTAGACGATATGTTGATCTTAGGCAGTAACAATGAGATCATAAAAGCTACCAAAACTTGGTTGACCAGTAAGTTTGATATGAAAGATATGGGTGTAGCTGATGTGGTTTTAGGAATTAAAATTTCTAAAACAGAAGATGGCTTGGTAATATCTCAAGATCATTATGTAAATAATATTCTTGAGAAATTCAGTAAGAATGATACCAATATAGCCAAAACACCCGTAGATGTTCATTTACATCTAAAGAAAAATACTGGTGACGCAATATCTCAATTAGAATATTCGCGAATAATTGGTAGTCTTATGTATCTTATGAACTGCACAAGACCAGATATAGCTTACTCAGTTAGCAAACTGAGTAGATTTACTAGTAATCCTGGAGAGGATCACTGGAAGGCCATTGTGAGGGTACTTAGATATTTGAGATACACCTCAAGTTATGGACTGCACTATACAAGATATCCAGCTGTACTTGAAGGGTACACTGATGCAAACTGGATATCCGATACTAAAGATTCTAAATCTACTAGCGGATTTATCTTTACTATTGGAGGAGCTGCAGTGTCATGGAAATCTTCTAAACAAACATGTATTGCCAGATCCACTATGGAATCTGAATTTATAGCTTTAGATAAAGCTGGAGAAGAAGCAGAATGGCTTCGAAATTTTTTAGAAGATATTCCATGTTGGCCGAAACCTGTGCCGGCAATAAGTATACATTGCGATAGCCAATCTGCAATTGGTAGGGCACAGAGTAGTTTATATAACGGTAAATCTCGACACATTCGTCGAAGACACAATACCGTTAGACAGTTGCTCTCAAATGGAATTATCTCTATTGATTATGTAGAATCAAAGGATAATATTGCGGATCCGCTTACTAAAGGTTTAACGAGAGAGCAAGTAAGTACATCATCGAGGGGAATGGGTCTTAAGCCTATAAATCAAAGTTACATAGTGGAAACCCAACCTAGCTGACTGGAGATCCCAAGATCTAGGTTCAAAAGGGACAACTAAATTATGTAACTGTGTGTAAGCACTAAAAGAGTTAAACACTCTTATCCATTCCTATGATGATTTAGTGCTGCCTGCAAGGTAGGATAAGCTATGCTTTTAATGATTCTTATAGCTTGATAAATGATCAAGTGGGGTATTGCAGGATACTCTTAATGAGCAATCACCTATTATGAGTAAGAAACGTGGCCACTTCTATGAGAATTGATCAGGCTAAATCCTCTAGAGTACTCATAAGAAACCAGGAAGTGTCCGAGGCCAAAATGGACACAACCGTGAGAACCGAAGATGTTCGAAGGGGAATTGTGTGATAATTATTGTCTTGGTTTACACTAAAGGATGAATAGTTCAAGACATCATGTTCACTAGTTAGCCGAGTAAATCCGATAGTTATTCACTATGGAGGGTTCAAAGCCAAAAGCTACCTATCTTGATGCAATTACTCTTCAAAGAAAGTCTCTCTCATACTCTGAGTCAGTTTGTCGTTTTATTCAGACAATTTCCATTCATGTGGGGGATTGTTAGATATCATAGTATATATTAAGTATGTATATATATACGAAATACGTATTCTAATGCGTAGGTTGTCGTACACAAATGATATCAAAGTGAATGAGAAATTAGTCTCATTATTTACCCACTTGAAGAGGAAGGAAAGTTGGTTGAAGGTATGTGTGGTAGTCAATCCCACATAGGACTAAGAATGACTTTAGCTTATAGTTTATATAAGCTAGAGTGTCATGATGGGTTGGGCCCTAAGGGGCACCCAAGTTTTGTGGAGGGTGAGGACCTACACAAATTGGGCTAGACCACACGCGCGCGCCGCCGCCGCCGAGCCGAGCCGGGCTGGGCTGGGATGGGTTAGGTTGGGTCGGGTTTGGGTTTGGGTCAGTAAATAATTTTTTACTGCCCAACTGGATTATTTTTTGTCCAAACCGAACCAGCTCAACACCAAGCAGCCGAACCAACTCAAATCCAACCAGCTTTATGTCCGAATAATTCTTCTTCTAGAATGTGTTTGTTCGGTTCTTTGCCTTTTTCTGTTGAGTCTTGTCTGTTGGATTGAACCGGTTCATTGGAAGAGTCTTGTCTTTTGACCGAACCGGTTCCTGTCCAACAGATATGTCTGACCGAACAGACTTCTCTGTATCTATAAATAGGGTGTTTCTATCTGTCTCTAATCACTCAATTTTCACCGAAAATATTCTTCCTTTCTGAGAGAGAGACTTCAACATTCTTCAGTTCGCTGTGTTGCATCCGGGTGTGCTCTCATTTGCAACGTATATCGAGGAAACCTGGGAGACGATTTGCATCGATACTGTAAGCACCTTAGACAGGCAAAAAACGTCTTAAGGTTAAAAGGTCCAACCTTGACTGGATATTGATTTTTTCAAATAAATTACTGTAACTGTCCTTGTTCATATTTGTTGTAATCTGCTTATATATATATCAAGTTCTTCTGTTATTTTCTATTTATATATTTTCACAGTATATAGCATTATATTTCGAATAACACAACCAATCTTCTTTGTCTTCATTATTTACCTTTCTTACAACCCAAATGAAATCTTGTCCTGAAGCTTCAAGGCCCTTAGCTATCTCATTTAGCTGTGCATCTGAAGTCCTGAATATACTTCCAAAACATATGTAGAGAACTGAGTTGAGTTTCTCTGAGCTTAACCATCTTAAGCAGCACTCATGTTTGCTGATGGAGGCTGCATTTCCTCTTTCGGCTTTATCTTTGTTGTTCTTGTTGCAGAGCGAAACAGGACCAACGTGCCATGCCTTCCTTCCCATAACTTCGGAAAAGTGCTCCGAGTAAGCTGGTTCCAGCTCGTGGAAACTATTTACAAGGACTCCATAGCTTGTCAACTCTGATTCGATTGCTTCATTTATCAGCCTTTTCGGCTCAGTTTCTGCTGTTTCTTTAATATAATCTGGCAGCTGCAATCTTGTCATCTTTATCTGGTCTGGAAGGCCACGCACATCAAAAAGTTCAGATTCAGATGCCATCTTTTTGAAGGGTTCATGGCGTTTTAAGCTATCAGTGACACAAAGAGCAAAGCAGCTTGTTCCATGAAAAACAAGCCTTGGGATCCCAAACTTGCTAGCAATATCTGTAGCCCACGGAAACATCCCGTCAGCCACAAGGCAATCAGGGCGGAGCACTTCAAGTAGCTGTTGAAGTGGTTGTCGGAAAAGGTTGACAGCCATGAGAAACTTTGAAGTCATTTCTTTTGAGGTGATGGAACTCACATTCTCGCATCCTTCAGGCAAGCCTACCTCAGCTGCAGCAAAATTTATTACCTGAGTACTAATGTCAAAGCCCAATTCCATCTCTCTTTGAATTACGTCGGCAAAGAGAAGAGCATTAAGGGGAGTGGTAACAACAGTCACCTTCACTCCATGCCTAGCAAATAGTCTAGCCATGTCCATTGTTGGGATCAAGTGGCCATGGGCAAGATGTGGGAAGAAAACGAAACGAAGCTGACGTGAATTTGAGGCCATCTAGCTAGCTTTTCCAGTAGGAATGGATTAACAGAGGTAAATTAATTAGCAAATAATTCAGATGTTGAGCTTCTTATTTATACACCAAGCATTTGATCATGGAAAGTTATTCAAAGAAGAAAAGTTGCTTGAAGAACAAGAAAGTTGTTGATAGTTGACATGGTAAATTATTCTTGTGTATGTTTAAATTTGTGTGCTTGGATTGCAAGTATACTTTTATAGTTATTTACGACCCTGGATTGACTTATACTTTGTCCATACTTTAGAAAAGAGAAAAAAAATTGTTCTCCGTCAGTAATCTTTTGTCAAGATAATATTATTATTAAACATACAACGTCCAATTTGAAGTTAGATCTGCTCAAGGTCGAGTAGCTCGTTCGATTCAACAGATTCGATCCGTATTGAGTCGAGTCTGGTCAGAGATATTTTTTATTCGAATTGGTCCGGCCCGACTCGAATCATTGTTCATATAATAATAAAATATTTGTTATTTAAGTTTAATTATAAAATATATAAATATTAATATAAAAATATTTTATTTTATTTTTTAATTTTTTAAACAATGAATCGGGTTGATCCGGGTCCTCCCAGAATCGAGTTTGGATAAAAAAAAATTGAGAAATTTTCAAACCGCGACTTGATCCTACCCGTGAGTTGGTCTACTTCAAGTCTATATTCGTTGTTTTATTATAGGGTTTATATTTGATGCACTGTCAGTGTATAGGATTATACACTGAAAGTGCATCTTGCGATGTCACATGTCTCCTGGTAAAAGTTAAGTTGTAGGGTTAGAGTTAGAGTTGGGGTTAAGGGTTAGTGGTTAGTGGTTAGGATTAAGGGTTAGTTTTTTAATGAAGTATGATTGTAAAATTCACTATCAATGTATAAATCTATACACTGACAACGCATCAAATACAAACTTTTTATTATATATCTCTTATATGAAAATTACTAGAAATTTGTTTTACTTGGTTGCCACGAAAATCTCCGCCGACTTGGGAAGATTACTTATTTCGGTTTTGAATCATTTGGCTTAGGTGCTTGGATCATTGGGATTCGATCATTTTGAATCAAACTTGTTAACTTTTAAAATCAAATTCAAACCGATTTAGATTAATTTTAATTAAGTTGTTCAAGATTATATTCTCGTCAATTTTATAGCATAACTTTAATCTTGATTTTTGAATTATAAAAGCAAATTTAAAAATCATTATTTTTAAAGTAAAACGAAACGTTACCAGTCTCGTACTATTTCGGTTTTTGTACCAGTTGTACCGTCCTGTACCGGTCAATACCGACCAGTATCTGTACGTACTAGCCTGTATCGGTTAGTACAAGATTTTAATTTTTAAATCTTTTTTTTTTATATAAAAAAAATCATTTATTTGATTTTTTAAACTAATTTTAATATTTTTTGTGTCATGATCATTTTATTTTTTTTCATAATTACATCTAAAAATAAAATATGTTCATTAAATTAGGCTATTGAACATTATTAATCATAATTTACTATATTTTTAATATTTATTTTACTTATTTGATGTTTAAAAATTTTAGATATTAAATATTTAAAATTTATATTTGCAGACAAATATATATATATGCATGTAATGGATGTATATTTGCGCGTGTATATAATATATATTTTATTAAGAACCTTGAAAATAGGCAATATATATATATATAAATATTTGAAAAATGCCGATAAACCCGAAAGGGTATGCCGAAACACATCGATACCGGTACGTACCAGTACCAGAACAAAAATAGTACGCCCACCGGGTACGGTACTGACTACCTTGTTCAAACTACTTATAAAGTTTATGAGTTTGGCCAATTCGATAATAAATTTGTTAAGCTCGAGACAATTTATAATATTATTTTATTAAAAAATATTTTTTTTATTTTAATAAACTTATCACATGTAAGTCTAGTAATTCGTATATTCGTATTATTTTTCGTGTTATAATCGTGTTTATGTTGTTATATATGTGTTTATATAAATTTTGACACCTTAATAATTCGTGTTATATAGATTTTCACACGTTCGTGCATCACTGTCGTGTTTGTGTAATTTTTTTTTTGTGTCATGTCGTATTTTGTATCGTGTTTTCGTTATTTTCTCGTGTCGTGTCCAACATTACTAACATGTTGATTTTAGTGAGTATATATTTTTTATTTTTTTATAAATTTATACACATTTATTTTAATGGTAAAAGTATAAAAAAATTGTCGGGTCAAGCGAAATTCATGTTGGACCTAGGTATGATATCAAGACTTTACATGCTTGCTCAAGCCTGATCCGACCAACAATTGAGGCTCAAAATTCTGTTTAGGCCAATCAAATACGACTAAATGTTACAATCTAGACCTGTCCACGAATCGGGCTATCCGTCCAAACCCGAAGGTTCGTCCGATATTTGAAAGGGCTTAGACAAAATATTAAGTCCAAAAAATGAGTTTGGGCAAAAAACAAAGCCCGTTTAAAAAACGGGTCAAGCCTTGGCTCCAATATTCAAGACCTGAGCTCGGCCTAATCCGACCATTTTTTTAATTATATAAAATGTATTATTTTAATATATATTATATATGTAGACACCTAATTTTATCCGGACCACTAAACAGGTATGTTTTCTTCCTATATTGATGTTTCTAAGTGTAAAAAGACTGTTTTTCATCCTGCAGATGGTACTCCGAGACTTAGTTTAAGATGGCGAGCATAAAAAGTCAAATTGAAAAAAGTCAACCCCAAAAAAATCAACCCTAGAAAGTCAACTACTGAAAAAGTCAAGCCACTTTCAAAATCAAGATTTTAGTTCAATTGAAAAATGGTGAAAGAATTTTGATATTTCGAGGTCTACATTGAAAGATATGGAGTTCGAAAGTTGGGATTTGGAGATTCAGTAGAAAGGAAACCCTAATCCGAGAAATTTGGGGAAAAGTGCTTAAACGATCAAATTGGTCAAAATTGAAGGTTCCAAATGAAAGATAAGCACTGACTACGGGTAATGGAGAAGTCACTTGCAGAAAAATCAAAAGAAAAGTCAATCCGGGAGAAAATAAAGAATTAGGGTTTTTAGTGGATTTCGATGAAATCGGGAAGAATCACAGAAATGGCCCGACTTGGTAAGACCAAAGCCCCCAATGGATGAGGAATGATTAAAAAGGATAGCCCAAGGCTCAGCTTGAAGAAAATCTGAAAATCGGACTTGTTTTGAGCAAAATCGGGTTTCGGAGGCAAAATGGCAAAATTGGAAAATTTGGGAAAAATAGCAAATGGACTCCGAAAATTCTGAAAATTTGTCAATCTCATTCTTAAATCATTTGAAAGAGATTGGTAAAATAAAATCTTGATTCGGAGCTCGTTTGCAAAATGGCCAAATCCTAGGCTTCTTATGTAGTAATTCAAAAAGGAAAATCCCGGAAAAATAGCAAGTGAGCTCCAAATCTTTTGAAAATTTGCAAATCTAATTTTTAAATTATTTGGAAGAGATTGGCGAAAGAAAATCTTGATTCGGAGTTCGTTTGCAAAATGGCCAAATCTCGGGCTTCTTATGTAGTAATTCAAAAAGGAAAATCTCGGAAAAATAGCAAATGAGCTCCAAATCTTTTGAAATTTTGCAAATATCATTTTTAAATTATTTGGAAGAGATTGGCGAAAGAAAATCTTGATTCGGAGTTCGTTTGCAAAATGGCCAAATCCCGGGCCTCCTATGCAATAATTCAAAAAGATAAATCCCGAAAAAATAGCAAATGGACTCCAAAAATTCTGAAATTTGGAAAATATTATTTTTAAATTATTTGGAAGAGATTGGCGAAAGAAAATCTTGATTCGGAGTTCGTTTGCAAAATGGCCAAATCTCGGGCCTCCTATGTAGTAATTCAAACCGATAAATCCCGAAAAAATACCAAATGAGCTCCAAAAATTATGAAAACTTACAGATCACACTTTTTAATTATTTTGAAGAGATTGGTGAAGAAAAATCTTGATTTGGAGCTCGTTTAAAAATTGGTAAAATGTAGGGGCATAAAAGGGCATTTTTGGAAGAAAAAATCCAAATAAATAGCAAACGGACTCGGATAATTTTGAAAACTTCCAGAACTCAATATTTTATTATTTTGGAAGTATTAAAAAAATAAAAATTGAATTTGGAGTCCGTTTGATATTTATTTGCATCCGGGGGGCAAAACGGTCATTTCACCCAAGCAACCGAAAAGGGCTTCTTTGGGCCTTTCAAAAAATCAGAGTTGGGCTGGAAAAAGAGAAGTTCTGGCCTGCCCAGGCCCAAAGGAAGGAGGAAGCTTCTGATTTTTCAATCAAATGGCTAAAAATCAAGAGTTAGTTAGAGATTCTCTTTGATCAAGCCATGGTGATTAAGCCACATAGGCCAAGAGAGATGTCAACATTATTCTTGAACAGCTGTAATTTGAGAGAGCTGAGATGCTAATCTAATGGTGATAATTTCATAATTTTTCACCTTGAATCACTAGCCCTTGGATGGAGGTTGGTTGGAATCAAAATGACAACATCCTAGGGGAGGAGAGAGGTAAAATTCTGCCATCACATAGAGGAGGGCAGAAAATTCATTTTTATCTTCATTTTGCTGAGTTCTTTTAGTTTTTACTTAGTTTTTCTCTTCTTGGTTGAAAGCAAAAAAGAAAAGTTTAGAAAAGAAAGGAAAGTTTGAAGAGATAAAGCTTGAAATATAGCTTCTTGAGGTTGCTCTTGAGCACCAACTCTTGCACTTTCTTGATTTTCCATTCTTGTTTTTGCTATTTTGATTTCTATTTGGTGAGTTTCCATTTTAAATAAATGATTTTTATTGTTCTTTTCAAGTTCTTCCTTCATCTTCTTCTTGAATATATATATATATATATATATATTTTTACATTTTTTTTACAATAAACTCACCATGACCAAATGGCCTACATCATTTAGTTAAGTTGCTGTTTTGATTTATTTTACCATATTGTTTATGTTATTTTCTTTGATCTTGGTGTTTTAAATGTTATGTTACTTCATATTCTTGAGTTATATTTTAATTTGGTTGCTTTGTTTGTTGCCATTTATGTTTTAAATATCATGTTTTTGCATTTTTAATTTTCTGTTTTCATAATGTTTAAATTTAAGCATATTTTAGATTAGTATATCAAGTGTTTGTGAAAATGCTTGTGTGGTCTTTGCATGATTTGAGTTTTATATCTTAGTTGAGCATGTTTTAGATTTAGTATATTAAGTGTTTGTGAAAATGCTTGTGTGATTTTTGCATGATTTGAGTGTTATATTTTAGTTGAGCATGTTAGTATACCAAGTGTTTGTGAAAATGCCATGCTTGTTGGAGCTTGAGGCCATTTGGCTACTCCATGTGTTTTGCATTGTGTGTTGCATTTTTGCCATGTTAGTTGGTAGGTTTTTGCATTTGCATGACATTTGACTTAGTTTTGCATGCTAGTATACCAAGTGTTTGTGAAAATGCCATGTTTGCTAGTTACATTAGTCTATTCGGCCACCCTTGAATTTTTGCATTTTATGTGCATTCTTGCCATGTTAGTTGATAGGTTAGCATTTGCATGATATTTGGTTGAGTTTTTGGTTTAAGCATGCTTTGTGTTTGAGAAAATGCCATGCATATTTTAGTTATTAAGATAGGTTTATTTGCCATGCATGTTCATGCATTTTAGGTCTAGGTTGCATTAAATGCCATGCAAGTTCATTTAGGTCTAGGTCACTTTATGAATGCCATGCATTTTTTCATGACATTTAGGTTTAAAATCCATGCATTTCATGCATTATGTTTGCTGTATTGTTTCATGCATTTCATGTTCATGCCACTTGAATAATGACTTGAGCCAATTAATGGTTCCAAGTCATGCTCTCTTGAGCATACTTGTGGAAAATTAAGTTTGGTCAAATTGATTATTGTACCTTTGTGATTTTTTTTTACTTAGCCAATTTTTATCTAACTTTCAAAAAGTCCTAGCTACTATTTGTGAGCTATTTTATGAGTTTCAAATATTTTTACTTTGATTTTTAAATGATTTTATCAAAGGCAAAAATGTTTTGACAAAATAGTTTTTTTTTTTTTTTTTTCAACCAAAACTTGTACATCTCCGATTTTCTGGGAATTCATCTTTAATAATAAAATTAAGCCGATTATTTCCCGTATATTTTTACATGTCCGGAGTCTCCAGTATTTTTTTCATAATTTTTTGAATTTTTAAAAATAGGGTAAAATATCGTGGTTTAAAACTGGACAGTGAAGTCAGAATTGAATTTATAGAAAAATCATTTTTCTGTTTTGGTTAAGTTACTTCGAGTGGGCTGATTAGGAGGGTTAGTTACTGACTTAGGGTAGTTTCTAAGCCTTTTTAAACTCTAAAAATGGTTTTTCAAGTCTCGGGTTAAGGATAGTCAAGTCCGGATTTTTAAACTTAGGAAATTAGAGCCATTTAAAAAAAAGATTTAGCCCAGTTTTTATTTTTAATTCAAGCTTTTCAAAATTGTTTTCAAACTATCACAAAGTATTTTGGTTTTAGAATATTTAATTTGACATATTTTCCTAAGGTAGCCGGATATCTTTTTAGATATACGGATTTCCTTAATTAAAGGAAAAAATACATTTCATGCATTGCATTTTTTCATATTCATGCATTTTATATAATATGTGATTCTTGCTATAATAATTTCTATGATATTGTTATTATTTTGATTTATATTTTTTTTTGATATTATATGGTTTATCATATGGTTTTGAATATTTCATGATATCCTATGCTTTTATTTAGTTATTTTTATTTAGCATATACTATGTTCATGCATTATTATTTTTATATTCATGCATATTATATGATAGCATTATTTTATTCCATGTCATTTAAATTATATGCCATATCATTCGTATTTGTCATGTCATTTAAATTATTTCATTTCATTTAGGATATATTATGTCATCTAGAATATTTTATTTCATTTAGATTATATCATATGACTTAGGATATTGCATTTCATGTAGAATATATTATATTACCTAGGTCATTTCATTTCATTTAGGATATATTATGTCATCTAGAATATTTTATTTCATTTAGATTATATCATATGACTTAGGATATTGCATTTCATATAGAATATATTATGTTACATAGGTCATTTTATTTCATTTAGATTATATCATATGACTTAGGATATTGCATTTCATATAGAATGTATTATGTTACATAGGTCATTTAATTTCATTTAGAATATATTATATAACTTAGGATATTCCATTTCATTTAGAATATGCTAAGGCATTCAAATCATGTCATGTCATTTAGGTTGCATTATATTATTTAGATTTTGCTATGTCATTTTATTTATGTCATGCATATACATATTCATTTCTTTTAAACGTTTTCAAAAAAGATAATGGTTTTCAATAAAATAAAGATATTCCCAAGTTAAAATAATTCATGAGTTCTCTGCCGGGTTTGCTAGGGAGGATATCATCAATTATTATTAATAACAGAATATCTTCTTTAAAAAGAGAATGATTTGGAAAGTTTTCCAAAACTAATAAAAATTTATGTATTTTGCCACGTTTGTTGGGGAATATAGGAAAATTTTGAATTTATAAATTTCGAATCATTTCCAATTAAAAATAGAATTATTTTTTTTATTGGGAATTAACTTGAAATACTAAATTTAAAACCGATTTTTTACCGAGACTTGAGATAACACACGATTAATAAGGTACCGATTTATACGGGCATCGTCGGGGTGCTAATCCTTCCCCACACGTAACCGACTCCCGAACCCGCTTCTTTGATTTTTCTGGTTTAAAACACAGACTTGAAATTGGTTTTTAAAATGTTTTAATTAATTTTTTAAAATATTTTATAAAATCGGTTTTAATAGGTGGCCGATCACATCTAGCTAAAAAAGATTGGTGGCGACTCCATGTCTTGTTTAAGGTCATTTTCAAAACCTTCATTATTCTAGAGGAATTAAGTCGACTTTTCCTCGGTTTTTTTTAATGTTACGCTTAACGAATAATAAAGTCTTGCGATGAGACTCGTTATTTTTTAGGTTGCGACAGCTTGGCGACTCCACTGGGGACCATTAGAGAGTTAGGCCTAGAATTAGTCGTGTGTTATCAAAGTCTCGGTTTTGGTTGGTTTAATTGGTATTTAGTTTTAATTCCCACATTTTTTATATAAGGAGAATTTTGAAAATAATAAAATGTTTTTAAATATGTTCATACTCATGTGCATGCATTTTATCATTGTTCTCTAGTTATTTAAGGTTGTATATTATAATTGCTTGTTGGTTAATGCGTTGCACTATTCTTGAATGTTTTAATTGCTAGGGCATTTAGAATAAGGTTTGTAGAATAGGTGGTGAAAGGTTTGTTGTTCCTCCACACACACCACACGTGCATTTGCATATTATGAATCCTATACCCGGGTTCCGTCCTTTTAGATGGGAGCAAAGTAACTAAGCCTTCGTGATTAACAATCCGCATGGGCTAGTGAAACACTTCCGGAGTACTAAATTACCTAAGCCTTCGTGATTAACAATCCGCATGGGCTAGTGAAACACTTCCGGAGTACTAAATTATCTAAGCCTTCGTGATTAACAATCCGCATGGGCTAGGGAAATAGACTCTAACGAATTGAACCCGTTTTTATCGGGGTGCCTTACTAGCCTTCACCGGCGACAGTGAGGAGCAATTCGGGGACTTAGAACCGATTCACCCTCATATAGTGAACCTAGGCGAAGCCATGCCAGATTTCCTTTAGATATACCGAAAATAGGAACACATGGAGGGACATTTCTAAACCTTTTGTTACTATTTTACACTCAAAATAAGTTTTGTAGATCGGGCAACGATGTACGTACATCGCCCGTAATAAATGTGTTAATCTGTCCCAAAGGCACTGTGATACCTATATAAGTAGATATTTGTCGGGGCAAAATATTCATTAGCTGTTTTTTTTTTTAAAAAAAAAAAATCCTTTTTCAAGCATTTTTGCATTTTGCACATTTCATACATGTGTGAATAGAGCATGTACATTTTGGTTGTATTATTGATCTCGTTTTTGCAATAAATGGATGGTGATAATAATTTCATTTGATGATTTCATAAAACCGTGTTGCATGAACATTTGGACATTGTACCATAGTAGGATCCACTACCCCAAAATTCTTTTGAAAATAATATGATTGGTTTTTCATAGAAAAAACATGTTTCAAAAAATCATAAATTTGGAGGCAAATCTTGCATAATGAGATTTTTGAATAATCAAGATTTAGGTCCCATCAATTTCGTGTAATCATTGATTTCTTTGTATATACCTTGGTGTTAATTCATTTATTCTTTATTTGTATCATTTTGACATCATGTTACAGTCATAACATGCATGATTATTCATTGTAGAATACATTTGTGATATACATGGTCATTCTTTGTACCTACCTTTGTAGTAATTCATTTATTCTTAGCATGTATCATTTTGACATCATAGCATGCATGGTCATTCATTGTAGAACACGTTTACGACATGCGTAGTCATTATTTGTATATACCTGTGCATCAATTTTTTTAATGCATCATGTTGGCATTAGATTGCATCCATAGCATACATAGTCATCATAATTTCTCTGTCTATGTTCATGCATTAATCATCAGTATATTCATGCACATAGGAATAGAGCATGTACATTCATAATTGTATTCTTAATCTCATGACATTTTCTTTTGCATGAAAGGGGTTCGAGATATGAGGAATGAATCAGAGGAACGATTGGGTGTTTTGGAACGCAACCAAGAGGAATGTAGACATGAAATCCGGGAGATGAAGGATCAGCTTGCCAAATTGCTGAAAATGGTTGAGGATATGGGTAAGAATAAAGAGGAACTTTCTCATGGCTCTGTATCGTCTTCGGATCAACCAAAACCATTAGGTCCAGAACATACAATCCTTGTTGGATCCTTCGCTTGTCAATGCCACAAAGGTTGCAATCTTGATGAAATTGTGGACAAAATCATGAAAATTATTAAACCTGAGAGCCCGATACCAAAGATAGAAACCTCGGATCCTGTACCATACCTGCAAACTGTTCTAGGTCCAAGCCAGTATCCCCACCCTACTATGGTCAAATCGTCCATTGGGATGACCACTACGGGATTCCAGAATCCCACTCCATCACCACCAACTGCCAGTTCATACTATTTCCCTCATCAATCACCTTATCTAGTATCTGGGATAGGAACCTCGAGCTATGTACAACCTCCAAAGGCCCCGTGTCCAAATCCATACCCTTACCATGCTGTTTTGCCACATCTCCATGTAAACACTCCGGTTCGGACCTTAGTGCCACCACTAAGTGCCCCAACTCCTAGGCCATGTGTGACCAAGAAACGATCCCAGAATAAAACCCAAATGCATTTTGATCCCATTCCAATCAGCTACCAAGAGCTCTTCCCTATACTGATCCAAAATCACATGGTTGTCTGTGTCCCATTGAAACCCCTGTTACCACCATATCCGAGGTGGTATAATCCAAATGAAAGATTTGATCATCACTGTGGAATTGTTGGCCATAGCATCGAAGATTGTATAGCAGTCAAAAGGAAAGTGCAAAATCTTATAGATGCCAAGTGGTTGGATCCAACGACACTGATTGATAAAGGACTGGGAAAGCGCCATTAGGATTGGGAGATTTACGGCATTAAGGTGGAAAGACTGCGGTCTTATATGATGTAATAGGATTTCACTTTTTCAGTAGCCGGCTGTTATAGCCTTAGGATGCTAGGAAGAATAAAGTGCTTGTAAAAGACAGTTTTAACTACTGCTCAAATTTTGTAAAACATGGTTTATACCATTGTGAACATTGATATGGGAATGAATTGACTATGCTTCAAATTTATGAGATGTTGATGATTAAGTTCCTCCGATTCTTATTTCCTCCGTGATATCTTCCCCTTTGCATTTTGCATCCGATCAATTATTTGTCAGGTTGCATTCGTGCATTCATAATCAGAATGATTTTTCTGTATATATCCATGCATTAATTTGCTTATTCTTTACATGCATCATGTTGACTTTGGGTTGCATTCATAACAAACATAGTCAGCATGATTTCTTTGTATATGTTCATGCATTAATTTGCTTATTACATACATCATGTTAGCATTAGGTCGCATTCATGACACACATGGTTAGCATGATCTTCTTGGTATATACTATATCAATCATTCATTGTTTGCATAATTGACACCGTGTTGCATTCATAGTGTATGTGATCATTCATTGGGAAATATGCTAAAATGTACATGATCAGTCATTGCATATATCCATGTCTTGATTTATTTATTCTTTGCTTGCAACATGATTGGCATCGTGATTGCATTTATTACATATATGGTCAGCATGTTTCCATTGTACATGTCCATACATCATATTGTTTAGGCTTCACATGCATCAAATTGCATTCATGGCTCATTCATCATGACATACATTTGGGGGAAATAAAACAGAAGTTGGTTTGGCTTTAAGAGTCTTTGGAAGAATTTTCATTTCAAATCAGAAGAAGTACTGAGTACCCTTTTAATACAGGCTAGTGCTATGGAGGATTAACAAGTTGCCCGAATGGAAAAAATGGAAAGGGAACAGAAAGAATTGCGAGAACAGCTGGCAAAGTCTCAAGCGGAATCTAAGGATCAGATGACTAAATTGATGGAGCTGATGTCTGCCGTAATCAAGGGAAAAGGATACACCAAAAACTTTGTCGCCAGAGAAGGGTTAGAGGCACAAAAGGGTCAGAATGAGGTCGTAATGATTGATGCCCAAAACACAGTCAATGTCCTAAACTCAGATGATCCAGCTAAACAGGCAAAGTTGAAAAGGGTTGCAGTAAATGAGGTTGAGTTGGCAAATTCCCAAGGGAAATATCAGTTGCTAGATGAAAGGCTCCGGGTAGTAGAAAGTACATCTGTATTTGGGAGTTTAGATGCGAAAGAACGATGTTTGGTCCTCGATTTAGTCATTCCTCCTAAGTTCAAGATCCCTGACTTTGTGAAATATGACAGGACGACCGACCCATCAGCCCACATCACTATGTTCTGCCGGAAAATGAAAAGTCATATAGATAATGATAAGCTTTTGATTCACTGCTTCAATGAATATGCACAACGGTGGATGAGCCTAGCCGCCCAAGTACAACCGCCCTTGACACAAAAGGAAATCACTATCCTTTTTGTGAATACACTGCAGGCCCCGTACTATGACAGACTCGTCGGCAATGCCTCGAAGAATTTTGCGGACATGGTAATTTTAGGGGAGATGATTGAGAATGCTATCAAAAATGGGAAACTTGGAAGAGAAGGAACATCCAATGCCGAGAGAAATAAGGTACCTAGAAAGAAAGAGGAAGATGTCCAAACTATGGGAGATTTTGTCCCATATTCCCAATTTCCCTCATACCAATCATGTTACCCTACTGAGATATCTCCAAGCCTTTATCCTTTCCTACCTACCCAAACACCTAATCCTATACCAGCCCTTGCAACAAGGCCTACTTCTAGAAAACGACCGCGGGAAAATCAAGAAAGAATTCCAATCCCCATCCCTGACCTACTGCCATTACTAATAAAGAATCAGTTCCTTACCCGAGTACCTTTGAAAATAGCTCCGAATCCATCAGCGAGGAGTTATGACCCTGACAACAAGTGTGATTATCACCTAGGGGTAGTTGGGCATTCAACTGAAAAATGCAGACAACTGAAGGAAAGGATTGAAAGTCTTATCCGTGATGGTATTTTGACACCGGAGCTTATCAATCAATGGAAGGCTGCTTAGCCCTAAATCAGTTTCTTCCAGGGTTTTAGGGGGAGAATTACTACCTTTGAAGGATGTCAATGGAGCATTTTGACGCATGTAGTTTTATACACTTTGATGATGAAAGCACTTGTCTCAAGTTAACATCTACATGAATTAAATGAATTTTGAATTTTAAATGCTTTGTGTTTGTTGTGTTTTAACAATAACGTGAATTTGCAAAAACAAGCATTAAGGAAATTTTAATAATGGATAGTCTCAAGAAGATTGATGATCAGTGTTAGAAATGACCCAACACCATCCCCCTTTTTTTTTGGGCTTCTCTATACCTAAACCTTGAATCAATAACACTTGAAAGACCTAATGCTTCAAGGAAAAATGAATTTGAAAAAAAAAGAGAAGCATTGTCATTGCAGAATAAGCAAGGATGTAAATCCTAGTCTAGGCTATGAACAAAGGAACAAACTTTTTGAAATTTTTTGAATTCCTTGAAATTCAAACAAATGAGACATTCTTTCAAGAATCTAGATTTTGGTAATTTGATCTGTGTCAAGGTTGTGCCCAAAACCATTCATGTCATTTTCAACAAACTACAAAATACTAATTGCCCAAACATCACTTCATGATTGACACCCTGGGGCACAATGACTAAACCAGATTATCCCATATCCCAGAGAAAACCCATTTTAGGTCATATTTTCCTTGTCTCTTCAAAGAACTCAGATTTAAAGCTCTGCCTTTTCAAAATAGACCTAGACTTGCTATGTTCCTCGTTGATACAAATTCTCATGGTTAATCAAATTGGGGCAACATATGTGAAAATGATGGTTATATGGTGAAAAAAGGATAGGACTAACGCATGAATCAGTGGGGCATGCGACGAAAAAAAATGCGAAAAAATTGTGATATCATGCATATGAGAATTGGGATGATTTCAAGTGCAAAATGAAATTCTGAATATCTATTTCCCCTGGGGATTGCTTTTCAATATGAATATTTGTGCTTGACATGAGAAATGGCCATTTTTCATATCCCTTTCGCATAAAAAAAGAAATTATCCATAGTCACCCCTTTTGAGCCAAAAGAATTCTTTCTTCTTTGAACCCTGATCAAGGATTACCCTCTACACTAGGGGGAAAATGCAAGGAAAGATCTTTTTAAAGATCATTGAGAAATGAGTCCTAGCTCAAAGACAGATGCAAAGCAAATGGAGCCCCGAATAAAGACGGGCTCACTCCGTTGAAAAAGAAGGGGGCAAATGAAAGCAGAAAAAAAATGTGTGAAAGACATGGCAAATTGAAAACCAAAAGCAATGAAGAAAAAGAGCAAAGTCAAAAGGAAAGACATGTCCAAGAAGGGACAAATGCTTCAAAGAGAATCCTCCTCAAAGAAAGGATCCTTGATCTGATTACCCTCAAACACATATTTTGGGCCTATTTATCCTTTCTTTCTGAACCCTGAGCCATGGCCTACATTACATGCTTTAAAAGTCCATTTTGATCAAGCATGAATATTTAATTTAAAGGGTTTTCCTCAGATTTTATCCTATCTCATCAAATTCTCATTTCACTAAAGAAGAATTTAGAATTCTCAAGTGCATGGTAAAAAAAAAAAAGAAAAATTGGAAAGAGTGGGACTCTAGGGCGAAAACCCACAAATGGGCGGTCTAGAGTAGAATGGAAATTTTTAATGCCATCTATGAAAGTGCCACTACCACAAAAAGAGAAGGTCATCTTAAAAAAGTGGTCATCGAGGAACATTTAAGAATTTCTGAACCTCCTATATTGTCAACTCTCATTCGGAGGATTGTTTTCAAAAACTAAAACTTTTCTTCCTCCAAGATTAAACTTTCCGTTTAAACATCCCGGTCAATCTTGATGCTTGTCAAAATGCCTTGATATGGAAACTAAAAGAATGTTGAATTTGCTTGGTTCTCAATGAATTCATGATTTGTAAAACCTGTTCCATTTGTGAGCCTAGAAGGGATATACATTTTTGTCATGAAGTTTTCCTAGAAAAGACAGAATCTTGTTATACCAAGCCTTGCCAATCCCAGTTAAAAAACCCAGATTGACACTTAGAGAAATTTCTAACAATGATCATCAGTCTTCAAAAGATTTGTACATCACACATTGTGGGGTTAATATTTTTTGTTCAGAAGTTTTCAAAATAAGAAAACAAATAAAGATATTTTTTGAAATACCCATTTTGATGTTGACATGAGACAAGGATTTTTTCTAACCCAAAGGTATAGAACTGCCAAGATAGGTCCTGACTTCCAGATATGAGAAGAAGAAATCAAACCCAGTTCAGATCTCTGTTGATGAAAGTTTGAAAACTGTTGGGTCAAAGAGAATAGCCAAAATGAATTGAAGATATACTCTGATTTGAAGAGGAAAAATGAATTTGAAAGGCTAAGCCAAAGTCTAGAAAAACAACCGGGGGCATTTGCATCACTCATGAGCACTCATCTCTTTATCGAGCTTTTGCATCTGCACAGTATCGTCAAGCATTTGCATCATTCATGGGTATTTGCATTGGCATTATTCCATAAGCATCTGCATTTTACATTTACATTCTTTATGGAATTCGCATTTGCGTCATCTCAAGCAATTGCATCATTTCTAGAATCATTACATTTTCATTATTGTGTGATAATCATAAACCATTTACATAAACACAATTAGTAAGGGCATCTGCATCAAGAAAATTTGCATCAATCTAAGTTATTTGAATCTACATCAAGAAGCATTTGCATCAATCTAAGTTATTTACATTTGCATCAAAGACATTTGCACCAGTTTAAGTCATTTCGTATCTTATTCAACATCTGCATCATTTTTAAGACCTCCGGGCATAATTTTTCAAATCACGAGTAAGACCTCCGGGCATAATTTTTCAAATCACGAGTAAGACCTCCGGGCATAACTTTTTTTTCAGGGGTAAGGCCTATGGGCACCATTTTTAAGACCTCCGGGCATAATTTTTCAAATCACAAGTAAGACTTCCGGGCAACATTCTTAAGACCTTTGGGCACCATTTTAAAGACCTTCGGGCACCATTTTAAAGACCTCCGGGCACAATTTTAAAGACCTTCGGGCACCATTTTAAAGACCTCCGGGCACCATTTTAAGACCTCTGGGCACCATTTTTAAAGACCTTCGGGCACCATTTTAAGACCTCCGGGCACCATTTTTAAAGACCTCCGAGCACCATTTTAAAGACCTCCGGGCACCATTTTTAAAGACCTTCGAGCATAATTTTTTCTTTTCTTGCAAATCGAATTCATTTCCTTAAGACGGGTCGAGCCTTGATTAGTCAGGGAATTCAATTTAAGGACAAAATCTTCAATTTACTGTTTAAAAAAATGAAAAAATGAAAAATGAAAAAAGGAAAAAAAGAAAAAAGAAAAAAGAAAAAAGAAAAAAATAGAAAAAATAAAAAATGATAAAATGATAAAAGAATGAAAAAGAAAACCCCTTTCCCTTTCCTTCACATGTGATGTCACTGACTGTACAAAATTAGTGTCGGTTTATCTTTGCCTGATTCCTGATTCTCACCAATAGCCAAAGAGGGGCAGCTGTAGACACCTAATTTTATCTGGACCACTAAACAAGTATGTTTTCTTCCTATATTGATGTTTTTGAGTGTAAAAAGACTGTTTTTACCCTGCAGATGGTACTCCGATACTTAGTTTAAGAGGGCGAGCATAAAAAGTCAAATTGAAAAAAGTCAACCCCAGAAAAAGTCAACCCCCAGAAAGTCAACCCCAAAAAGTCAACTACTGAAAAAGTCAAGCCACTTTCAAAATCAAGATTTTAAGTTCAATTGAAAAATGGCGAAAGAATTTTGATATTCCGAGGTCTACATTGAAAGATATGGAGTTCAAAAGTTGGGATTTGGAGATTTAGTAGAAAGGAAACCCTAATCCGGGAAATTTGGGGAAAAGTGCTTAAACGATCAAATTGGTCGAAATTGAAGGTTCCAAATGATAGATAAGTACTGACTACGGGTAATGGAGAAGTCACTTGCAAGAAAAATCGAAAGAAAAGTCAATCCGGGAGAAAACCGAGAATTAGGATTTTTAGTGGATTTCGGTGAAATCAGGAAGAATCACAGATTTGGCCCGAATTGGTAAGACCAAAGCCCCCAATGGATGAGGAATGATTAAAAAGGATAGCCCAAGGCTCAGCTTGAAGAAAATCTGAAAATCGGACTTGTTTTGAGCAAAATCGGGTTTCGAAGGCAAAAGGGCAAAATTGGAAAATTTTGGAAAATAGCAAATGGACTCCGAAAAATATGAAATTTTTTCAATCTCATTCTTAAATCATTTGAAAGATATTGGTAAAATAAAATCTTGATTCGGAGTTCGTTTGCAAAATGGCCGAATCCCGGGCTTCATATGAAGTAATTCAAAAAGGAAAATCCCGAAAAAATAGCAAGTGAGCTCCAAATCTTTTGAAATTTTGCAAATATAATTTTTAAATTATTTGGAAGATATTGGAAAAAGAAAATCTTGATTCGGAGTTCGTTTGCAAAATGGCCAAATCCCGGGCTTCTTTTGTAGTAATTCAAAAAGGAAAATCCCGGAAAAATAGCAAATGAGCTCCAAATCTTTTGAAATTTTGCAAATATCATTTTTAAATTATTTGGAAGAGATTGGCGAAAGAAAATCTTGATTCGGAGTTCGTTTGCAAAATGGCCAAATCCCGGGCCTCCTATTCAATAATTCAAAAAGATAAATCCCGGAAAAATAGCAAATAGACTCCAAAAATTCTGAAATTTTTCAAATCTCATTTTTAAATTATTTGGAAGATATTGGTGAAAGAAAATCTTGATTCAGAGTTCGTTTGCAAAATGGCCAAATCCCGGGCTTCTTATGTAGTAATTCAAAAAGGAAAATCCTGGAAAATAGCTAATGAGCTCCAAATCTTCTAAAATTTTGTAAATCTCATTTTTACATTATTTGGAAGATATTGGCGAAAGAAAATCTTGATTCGGAATTCGTTTGCAAAATGGCCAAATCCCGGGCCTCCTATGCAATAATTCAAAAAGATAAATCCTGAAAAAATAGCAAATGAGCTCCAAAAATTCTGAAATTTTGCAAATCTCATTTTTAAATTATTTGGAAGAGATTGGAGAAATAAAATCTTGAATCGGAGTTCGTTTGCAAAATGGCCAAATCCCGGGCCTCCTATGCAGTAATTCAAACCGATAAATCCCGAAAAAATACCAAATGAGCTCCAAAAATTATGAAAACTTTCAGATCACACTTTTTAATTATTTGGAAGAGATTGGTGAAGAAAAATCTTGATTTGGAGCTCGTTTAAAAAATGGTAAAATGTAGGGGCATAAAAGGGCATTTTTGGAAGAAAAAATCCAAATAAATAGCAAACGGACTCGGATAATTTTGAAAACTTCCAGAACTCAATATTTTATTATTTTGGAAGTATTAAAAAAATAAAAATTGAATTTGGAGTCCGTTTGATATTTATTTGCATCCGGGGGGCAAAACGGTCATTTCACCCAAGCAACCGAAAAGGGCTTCTTTGGGCCTTTCAAAAAATCAGAGTTGGGCTGGAAAAGAGAAGTTCTGGCCTGCCCAGGCCCAAAGGAAGGAGGAAGCTTCTGATTTTTCAATCAAATGGCTAAAAATCAAGAGTTAGTTAGAGATTCTCTTTGATCAAGCCATGGTGATTAAGCCACATAGGCCAAGAGAGATGTCAACATTATTCTTGAACAGCTGTAATTTGAGAGAGCTGAGATGCTAATCTAATGGTGATAATTTCATAATTTTTCACCTTGAATCACTAGCCCTTGGATGGAGGTTGGTTGGAATCAAAATGACAACATCCTAGGGGAGGAGAGAGGTAAAATTCTGCCATCACATAGAGGAGGGCAGAAAATTCATTTTTATCTTCATTTTGCTGAGTTCTTTTAGTTTTTACTTAGTTTTTCTCTTCTTGGTTGAAAGCAAAAAAGGAAAGTTTAGAAAAGAAAGGAAACTTTGAAGAGATAAAGCTTGAAATATAGCTTCTTGAGGTTGCTCTTGAGCACCAACTCTTGCACTTTCTTGATTTTCCATTCTTGTTTTTGCTATTTTGATTTCTATTTGGTGAGTTTCCATTTTAAATAAATGATTTTTATTGTTCTTTTTAAGTTCTTCCTTCATCTTCTTCTTGAATATATATATATATATATATATATTTTTTTTTTTTTTTTACATTTTTTTTACAATAAACTCACCATGACCAAATGGCCTACATTATTTAGTTAAGTTGCTGTTTTGATTTATTTTACCATATTGTTTATGTTATTTTCTTTGATCTTCGTGTTTTAAATGTTATGTTACTTCATATTCTTGAGTTATATTTTAATTTGGTTGCTTTGTTTGTTGCCATTTATGTTTTAAATATCATGTTTTTGAATTTTTAATTTTCTGTTTTCATAATGTTTAAATTTAAGCATGTTTTATATTTAGTATATCAAGTGTTTGTGAAAATGCTTGTGTGGTCTTTGCATGATTTGAGTTTTATATCTTAGTTGAGCATGTTTTAGATTTAGTATATTAAGTGTTTGTGAAAATGCTTGTGTGATTTTTGCATGATTTGAGTGTTATATTTTAGTTGGGCATGTTAGTATACCAAGTGTTTGTGAAAATGCCATGCTTGTTGGAGCTTGAGGCCATTTGGCTACTCCATGTGTTTTGCATTGTGTGTTGCATTTTTGCCATGTTAGTTGGTAGGTTTTTGCATTTGCATGACATTTGACTTATTTTTGCATGCTAGTATACCAAGTGTTTGTGAAAATGCCATGTTTGCTAGTTACATTAGTCTATTCGGCCACCCTTGAATTTTTGCATTTTATGTGCATTCTTGCCATGTTAGTTGATAGGTTAGCATTTGCATGATATTTGGTTGAGTTTTTGGTTTAAGCATGCTTTGTGTTTGTGAAAATGCCATGCATATTTTAGTTATTAAGTTAGGTTTATTTGCCATGCATGTTCATGCATTTTAGGTCTAGGTTGCATTAAATGCCATGCAAGTTCATTTAGGTCTAGGTCACTTTATGAATGCCATGCATTTTTTCAAGACATTTAGGTTTAAATCCATGCATTTCATGCATTATGTTTGCTGTATTGTTTCATGCATTTCATGTTCATGCCACTTGAATAATGACTTGAGCCAATTAATGGTTCCAAGTCATGCTCTCTTGAGCATACTTGTGGAAAATTAAGTTTGGTCAAATTGATTATTGTACCTTTGTGATTTTTTTTACTTAGCCAATTTTTATCTAACTTTCAAAAAGTCCTAGCTACTATTTGTGAGCTAGTTTATGAGTTTCAAATATTTTTCCTTTGATTTTTAAATGATTTTATCAAAGGCAAAAATGTTTTGACAAAACAGTTTTTTTTTTTTTCAACCAAAACTTGTACATCTCCGATTTTTTTGGGAATTCATCTTTAATAATAAAATTAAGCTGATTTTTCCCGTGTATTTTTACATGTCCGGAGTCTCCAGTATTTTTTTCATAATTTTTTGAATTTTTAAAAATAGGGTAAAAAATTGTGGCTTAAAACTGGACAGTGAATTCAGAATTGAATTTTAAGAAAAATCATTTTTCTGTTTTGGTTAAGTTACTTATAGTGGGCTGATTAGGAGGGTTAGCTACTGACTTAGGATAGTTTCTAAGCCTTTTTAAACTCTAAAAATGGTTTTTCAAGTCTCGGGTTAAGGGTAGTCAAGTCCGAATTTTTAAACTTAGGAATTTAGAGCCATTTAAAAAAAAGATTTAGCCCAGTTTTTATTTTTAATTCAAGCTTTTCAAAATTGTTTTCAAACAATCACAAAGTATTTTGGTTTTAGAATATTTAATTTGACATATTTTCCTAAGGTAGCCGGATATCTTTTTAGATATACGGATTTCCTTACTTAAAGGAAAAAATACATTTCATGCATTGCATTTTTTCATATTCATGCATTTTATATAATATGTGATTCTTGCTATAATAATTTCTATGATATTGTTATTATTTTGACTTATATATATATTTTTTGATATTATATGGTTTATCATATGGTTTTGAATATTTCATGATATCCTATGCTTTTATTTAGTTATTTTTATTTAGCATATACTATGTTCATGCATTATTATTTTTATATTCATGCATATTATATGATAGCATTATTTTATTCCATGTCATAAATTATATGCCATATCATTCGTATTTGTCATGTCATTTAAATTATTTCATTTCATTTAGGATATATTATGTCATCTAGAATATTTTATTTCATTTAGATTATATCATATGACTTAGGATATTGCATTTCATGTAGAATATATTATATTACCTAGGTCATTTCATTTCATTTAGGATATATTATGTCATCTAGAATATTTCATTTCATTTAGATTATATCATATGACTTAGGATATTGCATTTCATATAGAATGTATTATGTTACATAGGTCATTTTGTTTCATTTAGATTATATCATATGACTTAGGATATTGCATTTCATATAGAATGTATTATGTTACATAGGTCATTTAATTTCATTTAGAATATATTATATAACTTAGGATATTCCATTTCATTTAGAATATGCTAAGGCATTCAAATCATGTCATGTCATTTAGGTTGCATTATATTATTTAGATTTCGCTATTTCATTTTATTTATGTCATGCATATACATATTCATTTCTTTTAAATGTTTTCAAAAAAGATAATGGTTTTCAATAAAATAAAGATATTCCCAAGTTAAAATACTTCATGAGTTCTCTGCCGGGTTTGCTGGGGAGGATATCATCAATTATTATTAATAACGGAATATCTTCTTTAAAAAGAGAATGATTCGGAAAGTTTTCCAAAACTAATAAAAATTTCTATATTTTGCCACGTTTGTTGGGGAATATAGGAAAATTTTGAATTTATAAATTCCGAATCATTTTCAATTAAAAATAGAATTATTTTTCTTTAAATTGGGAATTAACTTGAAATACTAAATTTAAAACCGATTTTTTACCGAGACTTGAAATAATACACGATTAATAAGGTACCGATTTATACGGGCGTCGTGGGGGTGCTAATCCTTCCCCACACGCAACCGACTCCCGAACCTGCTTCTTTGATTTCTCTGGTTTAAAACGCAGACTTGAAATTGGTTTTTAAAATGTTTTAATTAATTTTTTAAAATATTTTATAAGACTGGTTTTAATAGGTGGCCGATCACAAGTAGCTAAAAAATATTGGTGGCGACTCCATGCCTTTTTTAAGGTCATTTTCAAAACCTTCATTATTCTAGAGGAATTAAGTCGACTTTTTTTCGGTTTTTTTTTTAATGTCACGCTTAACGAATAATAAAGTCTTGCGATGAGACTCGTTATTATTTAGGTTGCGACAATATAATTTATATCATATAAAGAATGAACTGAAAAAATAGAAATTATTTATTTACAGATAAAAAAAGACGATTTCTGAGCTCATTCAAAGACAGAATAATTTGTTTTTTCCAAATTAGACTTACCCACAAAAAAAGTCTTGGATAAAAATTTAAGTTCGAACTCAACTTGATATATTATTATATTTGTAAATAATTATTTTAATTAATTTTATTAAATAAATATATTTAAAAATATTAAAATATTAATATTCAACTAATTTTATATTTTAAATACTACTTTTGAAATATTAAAAATATTTAATATTAGTATAAACATAATTTTTAATATTTTAATTAAAAAAAACTTTTAATATTATTATAAATATTATATAATATTTGAGTACTAAATATCATTATTAATAATAGATTCACTTTTTAAGAAGATTTTAATATAAATTAAATTATTTTTAAAATATTAAAGTTTTTTTTTTAAATAAAATCTTTTGTCATGATATAGAATTAATAAATAGGTTTCAGTTGTTAACTTTTTTTTTGTTTGTAATTTTCTCACATTTTCACATGTGAATCTCAAAAAGTATCTAATGACAGAAAAAATGAGTGGCTATGATTAATTATGTCAAATCTAAAGGCTAAAATTGAAAGTGTTCTCATGGTTTACACTGTAGGACTTTTCTCTTCATTTTGAATACTCCAACTGACAATGTTAAAGTCGATTTAGCATGGCTATATAAGAAGTGTTGTGTGTGTAAGAGTGAAAGAGTGTGTGATGTGAGTGCATGGTGGTGAATGACGTGAGTATGAGAGTAAGCGAAAGAGTGTAAAAAGTGAAGAGTGTGACGCGAGTGAGTGACTAATAAAGAAAAACAATAAAGAAAAGAGAGATACTATGGTGTATGTGAGTGTATAGTGTATTTGTTTTTAAATATATAATAAAAGAGTTAGTTTTTCACTCTTCAAACCTCAACAAATTGGTATCAAAGCGAGGCGGTCAGGGACCGTAGTACCATATCGAAGAAAGACAGTCTGGAATTGTGAAAATTATTGGTCTGGGACCAAGACAATCGAGGATTGTAGTTCGCAATGACGTGGAAATTCTGTCGGTACATGGTCAGGGACTGTGAAATTAAAGTGAACAAGAATTTATGGCAGATATTTCAAATTCCACTAGCAACATCGAGAAGCTCAATGAAAAAAATTACAATATGTGGAGCATCCGGATGCAATACTACATGCTCGGGCAAGATTTATGGGATATTGTTAGCGGTGAAGCTTCGACACCACCAACTGATGCCGAAAAACTAAGGAAATGAAATATCAAACTCGGTAAGGCCATGTACATGTTATCAGTCACTATTGAGGATGGTTTATTACAGTGCATCAAGGATGCAAAGACACCAAAGGAAGAATGGGACACACTCACAATGCTGTTCGCGAGGAAGAATGATGCTAGGCTCCAACAATTAGAGAATGAACTCCTGTCAATATCGCAACAAAATATGTCGGTAAGCGAGTATTTCTCTAAAGTTAAAACTCTTTGTGATGAAATTTCAAAATTAAATTCATAAAATGCCATTATCTAATCGAGGATGAGAAGAATTATTATCCACGGCCTGCGACCTAAATACAACGGGATTGTTACTACAACCCATGGATGGAGCAAAGAACCAACTTTAATTGAGTTGGAAAATATCCTAGCCAATCAAGAGACTTTAGATAAACAAATGTCTAAAGTCTCGATAAAAGATGACGAGAAAGCACTCTTTAGTAATAAAAAGATGCTTTAATAAAAGAAGCAAAGTTGTTACAAGGCCAGGCGTGGAAGAAAATAAATTTCAAAGGCAAGAAACATGGCCAAAGAAAGGGGGAAGGAACTTTCGGCAAGGTGGAGCCTAGCATGTTCGAGAAAGAGACAAAAATGAAGATAGGTATCGTCGTCAAAACAATCAGTGTTACAATTGTGGAAAACCTGGTCACTTTGCCCGAGACCGTCAGTTTAAGTAAGTCCAAGGCAACACGGCAACTTCCTCACGAGAAGAGAATAATAATGAAGAAGAGTGGGATTTTCAAGCATCACTTGCTATTGAAGAATGCGAAGAACTTGCAGCTGCTTGCATCACTAAGTCAGAAGAAGAGTGTTCACTTGCATCGGTGAGTAAATTAATTTACTATAATAAAGACTGGATAGTTGATTCTGGGTGCTGAAATCACATGACTGGAGATAAGGAGAAGTAGACTAATACCTCAACATACAAACGAGAATGAGTTGTGGTAACTGCAAATAACTCAAGGTTACCTATTACTCACATCGCCCAAACAACTATTGTGCCGCGGTTTAGCCTAACCAAATCGAGCTGCATAACGTATTCCATGTGCCAGGTATGAAGAAAAATCTATTATCGGTTTCACAGCTTACTGCCTTAGGAAATTATGTCGTGTTTGGTCCAAACGATGTGAAAGTATATCCAAACTTAAAACCAATAAGTACACCAATAATGGAAGGGAAGCATTTGGAGTCGGTCTATGTTATGTCCACTCAGACTGCATATGTGGACAAGACACGAAAGAATGAAACAGCTAACTTGTGGCATGCGAGGTTTGGGCACGTGAGTTATCTCAAGTTAAAGGTAATGATAAAAAATTTTATGCTCAAAGGTCTTCCCCAACTAGACATTCAAGAGGACACAGTATGTGCCGGATGCCAATATGGGAAAGCTCACCAGCTGCCGTACGAAGAGTCAAAGTTTAGAGCTAAGGAGCCTCTCCAGCTAATTCACTCAGACATGTTCCGCAAGATAAAGCAACCTTCTGTCAGTGGCTGCCAATACATGATAACTTTCATAGATGATTTTCCAAGGTATGTCTGGATTGATTTTATGAAAGAAAATTCAAAGGCATTTACTAAATATATAGAGTTCAAAGAAAATATGGAAAAAGAAGTAGGCCGAAAGATACAATGCCTACACACAGATAATGGGGGAAAATACACACCCAAGGAGTTTTCAAATTTTCTACAAGAATGCAACATACGTCGATAACTGACATGTCCGAACACTCCATAACAAAATAGAGTTGCCGAGAGAAAGAACAGACATTTGGCAGAGATATGTCGAAGCATGTTACATGCGAAGAATGTGCCACCTCGATTTTGGGTGGAATGCATGAAGACCGCGGCTCACGTGACTAATAGGCTTCCACAAACAAGACTTGGTTTTATCTCGCCCTTTGAGAAACTGTGGAACATCAAACCTATGGTGAGTCATTTTTGAGTATTTGGTTGCATATATTATGTATTTGTACCTGATCATCTATGCAGCAAATTCTATAAAAAGGCAATTCGTTGCATATTTGTGGGATATGACGATCAAAGAAAATGGTGGAGATGTTGTGACCCAACGAGTGGCAGATGATATGTATCCAGAAATGTTGTGTTTGATGAAGCTTCTTCATGGTGGTCACCACAAGCATTTCTTTCGCCAGACACAAAAGAAATTGAAGAAAAACTTCAAGAAAATATGGAGGAACAAATTGAGCATGAAAAGAATTAACCAAGACAAGAACCGAGTGACGAGAATTTAGAAAAGGCATTCGATGAGGAAAAGTCATTTCGAAAAATGAGTTCGATGAAAGAGATTCTCAGCCACTTTTGTGCAGGTCATCATGACAACGTAAACCAAATCTTAAGTATGCCAATGCTGCTCTAATCGAAGATATAGAACTAACAACATATGAAGAGGTGTATGAGAAATTGGAGTGGAGAAAAGCCATGGAAGAAGAAGTTCAAGCCCTGAAACAAAAAGAGACATGGGAGTTGGTGCCAAAGCTGAAGAAGATTGAACCCATCTCATGTAAAAGGGTTTATAAAATAAAGACTCGACCCGATGGATTGATAGAAAGGTATAAGGCTCGATTGGTGGCTCGTGGATTCTCTCAAAAGTATGGGTTGGACTATGATGAGACCTTTAGCCCGGTTGCAAAAATTACAATAGTACGAGTACTACTTGCCCTTGTAGCAAGCAAATCTTGGAAGTTATGGCAAATAGATGTGAAAAATGGCTTCTTGCACCGAGAGCATGGTATGGTAAAATTGCCAAATTCCTAATACAAAGTGGCTACTCAGTTGCAGCAGGAGATTCCAACTTGATCGTAAAAGACAAAGGAAGTAAGTTGGCAATAGTCTTGATTTACGTGGATGATCTAATCATCACCAGTGATAACGAAGAATAAATCAAACAAACTAGAGGCTGTCTCTCAGTACGTTTTCAAATGAAAGAGCTTGGAAAGCTGAATCACTTTCTCGGGCTAGAAGTAATCCGTACCAAAGAAGGAATATTCTTATGTCAACACAAGTATGCAAAAGATCTTCTACACAAATTCAAGATGTCTGATTGCAAGCCGATATCTACGCCTATGGAAGCCAATGCAAGACTCTGTAGTGAAGAAGGCAAAGAATTGGAAGACTCAACAAGTTATAGGCAACTAGTGGGTAGTCTAATCTATCTTTCATTAACAAGACCCGACATTGCATTCGCTGTTGGAGTGGTTAGCCGATTCATGGAGAAACCAAGGAAATCTCACTTAGATGTGATTCGACAAATCTTGAGGTACGTAAAAGGAACTATTGATTTTGGACTTCTATACAAAAAGGGAGTTTCGTGCCAAGTTATAGGATATTGCGATGCTGATTATGGTGGAGATCATGATACAAGACGATCAACAACTGGCTACATGTTTAGTCTTGGCTCCAGCATAATCTCTTGGTGTAGCAAAAGACAACCTACGATATCATTGTTAACTACAGAAGCTAAATATAGAGCAGCGACTATGGTAGCACAAGAAAGCACATGGTTGATACAACTGTTAAAGGACCTGCACCAATCGATTGACTCTCCAGTACAACTCAATTGCGATAATCAGTTAACAATAAGCTTAGCCGAAGGTCAAGTCTTTCATGCCAAAACCAAGCACGTAGAAATACATTATCACTTTGTACGTGAAAAAGTACTTGAACGAGAAGTCAAACTAAAATACATCAAGACTGAAGAACAAGTAGCTGACTTGTTTACCAAGGGACTTAGCAGTGCAAAATTCGATGAGTTCATAAGGCGACTTGGCATGACTACCAAACCAACATCAAGAGAGTAGTCGTTGAGGGGGAGTGTTAAGAATGCACCGACTTCTCTCTTCTTCTAGATTTTTCTTTAGTCTTCTCTCTCTAGAATTATCTTCATATTTCTTCTCCCTAGTTTTTTTTAGACTTTTCTCTTCATTTAGAATACTCCAACCGACAATGTTAAAGCCGGTTTAGCATGGCTTTATAATAAGTGTTGTGTGTGTGAGAGTGAAAAAGTGTGTGATGTGAGTGCATGGTGGTGAGTGACGCGAGTAAGAGAGTAAGTGAAAGAGTGTAAGAAGTGAAGAGTGTGACGTGAGTGAGTGATAAAGAAAAACAATAAAGAAAAGAGAGATACTATGGTGTATGTGAGTGTATAATGTATTTGTTTTTAAATATATAATAAAAGAGTTAATTTTTCACTCCTCAAACCTCAACATAAGTTAATTTATACATATTTTTTAAATGTTACCTTTTCTGTCCAATTTTATTCATTTCATCTTTCAATTTTTGCATGTTTCAAAATTACATTTTCTTTGAATAACTAATACTTTTACTTTTTTGATATTTTAAAATAATTTTAATACCTTTTTCTTTTACTTTTAAATATAAAAATTACAAAAGTTCAGTTTTATTTAAAAAATACTAAAGTTTATTTTATATAATATACATCAAAATTAAAGTTTTAAATAAGAAAAATTGAAATTGTTTCTTGAAAACACTTATTTAAAGTTTTAAAGAAGAAAAATAATAATTGCTACCCACATCAAAACTTTATGAAACAATTAACTCCTTGACTGTTGGGAGAAATGGGAAAAAGGGTATGGTTGTTTTGATAATGTTGATAATGCCCTCACTTTGTTTAATCGAATGGTTGAGACTCAGCCAAAGCCTTCCATGGTATGATTTTCTAAATTGTTGGGAAAAAATATAAAATTGTGTTGACTGGCTTGGGGAGCAACCTATTTATAGTACTAGTTTATTAGGCGGAAAAGAGTTATAAAATAATTCAATTTTTTAATTTAATTTAATTAGAAATAAAATAGTAATGACTCATAATTGAAATTTAATTGAATTACTTATGAGTTTTTGTAATTTGATTGGTCAAAATTTGAATTTATTTTTAAATTATTCTTTTTTTAATTTAAAGATAAATTAGATGACTTATATATCAACTTTGATTAGTCAAACTATGAAGATTTGAATTTTAATTGGATAGACCATGTGTATTTATCTTTGAATGGCATATTTAATTAATCGTAAATTTTAATAATTAATTATTATGCTATCATTTAAATGATGTTATCGATCCCACATAGCGATGATCAATTTATAAATTAAAAATTCTTCAATTAAATAATTAAAAAAATTCAATGAATATTGAATATGTAATAATTTATAATGTGAAATGAGTTCTTCGTTATCAATTAGACTATTGTAATGATTCTACTTGAATGGTGAATGCAAAAGGTGTTTGAAGATAGTAAAAAGTATATATACTGAAATGATTTTAAAGAGAAAGTTGCAAAAAAAATATTTAAGAGTCAAAGTTCGAAATATTATCAAAAAATCCAAAATGCAACTTCTGGATTACTATTTATAGTCTTAAAATTTTTTTGTTTGCAAAAAAGAAAATGAGAAATTATTAAACGAAAGCACGGTCAAAATATTTGGGAGGTCTCTGTACCGTACTATCTAGTGTGAATTAGTCTCTCTATTATAAAACTGAATAATTTAGTCATTGTACTTTTAAAATTGAAACAAAAAAGGTAAAATCACTAATTGGTATAACTTGAATCATTGAAAAAGCTGATGTTGCATTTAACCTATGTTTATTTGATGGTTTGAATGTCAAATGTTGACATGGCACCAATTAAATATATTATTTTAAGATGATATGGACAAAATAAGTAATCAAGTTGTTAAAAATGTCACATCAAATGTTGAAAATATATTATTTATTTTTTCCACGTCATCTTAAAATAATATATTTCATTGGTGCCACGTCAGTATTTGACATCCACGTTATCAACTAAACAGAGGTTAAATGTCACGCCAGCTTTTTAAACAGTTTACGTTACACCAGTTAGTGATTTTATTGTTTTGCTTTAATTTTAAAAGAATAAGAACTAAATTATCTAATTTTATAATAGATAGATTAATTTACACTAAATAATATAGTATAAGAACTTTTTAAGTACTTTGACCTCGAAAGCACTAAAGGAGCTAACCGAGAATTAGGGTTTTTGGTGGATTTTGGTGAAATTGAGAAAAATTGCAAAAATGGTCCGATTTGATAAAACTAAGGCCCCTAATTGATGAGGAGTGAGTAAACAAGGATAACCCAAGGCTCAGTTTGAAGTAATTCCAAGAAAAGAGCCGATTGGAGGAAAAACGAAAAAACGAAAAAATTCCCGATACTAAAAAAAAGGAAAAATCAAATCGGAAGGGAATTTGATTGTAAAAATTGGGTGTTTTCGGACCAACTCCAATTCAATATATGAAAAAGGCACAGAAAAAGAAAATCTACAAATCGGACTTGTTTTGAGCAAAATTGGGCTTCGGAGACAAAATGGCAAACTTGGAAAATTTAGGAAAAATAGCAAACGAACTCCAAAAATTACCAAAATTTTTAGATCTCATTTTAAAATTATTTGGAAGAGATTGGCGAAGAAAAATCTAGATTCGAAATTCGTTTGCAAAATGGCAAATTTATGACCCACTAAGTTGAAATTCAAGAAGATAAATCCTGAAAAAATAGCAAATGAGCTCGAAAAATTCTGAAAATCTCCAGATCTCACTTTTAAATTATTTGGAATAGATTGGTGAAGAAAAATTCGGATTTGGAGCTCGTTTGCAAAATGAAAAAAGTTTGGGTGCATTAAGGGCAATTTAGGAAGAAAAATCCCGAAAAAATAGCAAATGGGCTCGAAAAAATTTGAAAACTTTCAGAATTTAATTTTTTATTATTTAAGAAGTATTCAAAAAAAGAAAATTTGGAATTTGAGTCTGTTTGCTATTTAATTTGGTTTGGGGGCCAAAAAGGTCATTTTACCAAAGAAACTGAAGAGGACTTTTCTTGCAATTAAAAAAATGGAGATTGGGCTGGAATTTAAAAGGTCAGTCAGCCAAGCCCATGTTGGAGAGTTATTTTGCTGAGCCATTGCATCCAAGGGCCAAGAGTGGATAGGAAGGTAGTTATTTTTCTTAATCAAGCATTTGCAATTGTGACACATGGACCAATGCAAATAGAGGGATGATGTCATATTTATGACATCATATTAGTTAGGGACTGATTTAATCTAAGGGTGGGAATTTTACATAGAAAGCATCTTGGATTAAAGGCTATTGGATCAAAAATTGGTTACAAAAATGACAACTTTCCTACACTATTGAAGGAGGCATTAGGCCAAGGCATATTGGAGGGGGGATTTTCAGATTTTTTTGAAGGCTTAGAGGGCTGAACAAGGGCAGTAGCTAAGGAAAAAAAGAGAAAAAAAAGAAAGGAAAAAGAGAGGAGAAAAAAGGAGAAGAAAAAAGAATGGCTTTGGCTTGCTACATCTTAACATGGAAAGCTAGAGCAAGGTAGCTATGTTCTTCTATGGTTTTCTCAAACTTTTTTGACATGAATTTGCTATTTTGATTGTTATTTAATTTTCATTTATGAAATAAATTTGTTTTTTAAATAAATTCTAAAGAGTTTCTACTTTGTATTTTAAAATAAATCAAGAAAGCAAGTTTTTCTATATTTTTCCTACATGGCCGAATGGTGTCTTTATTTTTAGATGATTTTGTGTTTGATTTTGTTCATGTGATTTGTTGTGGTAGGTTAGCTTACTTGTACTAGATTAGTTTGATTGTAGTAGTTTAGCTCTAGACCATGTGTGTTTGTGATAATGCCATGCCATATTCATGTTTACTACCATTCAGCCATGATGATTTCATTTTGCATGTTTGCATTTTTATCATGTTTACTAATTTAACATGCTTCCATTTAGACTTTGCATATTTAGGTTGTCATGTGTTTGTGAAAATGTCTAGCTATGTTCATGCATTTGCATTATGTTTGCTTAGTCTAACATGTTTCCTCTTAAGTCTTGTATTTAGTATACCATGTGTTTGTGTTAATGAGCATGTTAGAATTTCACCATTTAGGCCATAGGTCCATTCGGCTATCCCTTCATTTTGTGCTTTGTATGTGCATTTTCATCTTATTTAGTTGATAGGCTTGCATTTCCATGCCATAATATTGTGTATTTTGATTTAGTATGCCATGTGTTTGTGATAATGCCATGATAGGATTTCACCATTTAGGTCTAGGTCTATTATGCTACCCCTTCATTCTATGTCTTGTATGTGCATTTTCATCTTGCTAGTTGATAGGCTTGCATTTCCATGCCATGATTTTGTGTATTTTGATTTAGTATGCTATGTGTTTGTGTTATTGCCATGCATTTTTTAGGTCTAGGTCTCATTTGCATTGCCATGCATTTCATGCATGTTTAGGCCTAGGTTGCATTTATTGCCATGCAATTTCATGTTAGGTCTAGGTCATATTCTTTATGCCATGCATTTTCATATCCATTAGGTGTTAGATCATATTGGTATTGCCATGCATTTTCATATCAATTAGTTCTTAGATCATGTTGATATTGCCATGCATTTCATGCATGTTTAGGTCTAGGATGCACTTATTTCCATGCAAGTTCATGTTAGGCATTAGGTCATTTTGAATTGCCATGCATTTTCTAAGTCGTTTAGGCTTTGGATCATGCATTTTATACATTAAACTTGCGTTTTGTTCATGCATTTCATATCATACCACTTGATTTTTGACTTAAGCCAATCAATGGCTTAAGGTCAAGCTCACATGAGCATACTTGTGGAAAATTAAGGAATTGTCAAGCTGATGTTTCTACCATTGTAATTTTTTTTTACTTAGGCAATTCTTGTCTAAATTTTTAGAAATTTTAGCTATTGTTTCTGGGTCCTTAGAAGAGTCTCAAATATTTTTACTTTGATTTTTGAATGATTTTATCAAAGGCTTAAAAATGATTTTTGGCAAAACAGTTTTTCACCCAGTGTTCTGACTTTCGTGATTTTTCTGGGAGGTTATATTAGTCTAAAAATTAAGCCAATTTTTTCCATAAATTCTGACTGTAGACACCTAATTTTGTCCGGACCACTAAACAGGTATGTTTTCTTCCTATATTGATGTTTTCGAGTGTAAAAAGACTGTTTTCATCCTGCAAGTGGTACTCCGAGACTTAGTTTAAGAGGGCGAGCATAAAAAGTCAAACTTGAAAAAGTCAACCCCGGAAAAAGTCAACCACAAAAAAGTCAACCCTAAAAAGTCAACTACTGAAAAAGTCAACCCACTTTCAAAATCAAGATTTTAAGTTCAATTGAAAAATGGCGAAAGAATTTTGATAATCCGAGGTCTATATTGAAAGATATGGAGTTCGGAAGTTGGGATTTGGAGATTTAGTAGAAAGAAAACCCTAATCCAAGAAATTTGGGGAAAAGTGCTTAAACGATCAAATTGGTCGAAATTGAAGGTTCCAAATGAAAGATAAGCACTGAGTACAGGTAATGGAGAAGCCACTTGCAAGAAAAATTGAAAGAAAAGTCAATCCGGGAGAAAACCAAGAATTAGGGTTTTTAGTGAATTTCGGTGAAATCGAGAAGAATCACGGAAATGGCCCGAGTTGGTAAGAACAAAGCCCACAATGGATGAGGAATGATTAAAAAGGGATAGCCCAAGGCTCAGCTGGAAGAAAATCTGAAAATCGGACTTGTTTTGAGCAAAACCGGGTTTCGGAGGCAAAAAAGCATTTTTGGAAAATTTGGGAAAAATAGCAAATGGACTCCGAAAATTATAAAAATTTGTCAATCTCATTATTAAATCATTTGAAAGAGATTGGTAAAAGAAAATCTTGATTCGGAGTTCGTTTGCAAAATGGCCAAATCCCGGGCTTCTTTTGTAGTAATTCAAAAAGGAAAATCCCGAAAAAATAGCAAATGAGCTCCAAATCTTCTAAAATTTTGCAAATCCCATTTTTAAATTATTTGGAAGAGATTTGTGAAAGAAAATCTTGATTCAGAGTTCGTTTGCAAAATGGCCAAATCCTGGGCTTCTTATGTAGTAATTCAAAAAGGAAAATCCTGGAAAAATAGCAAATGAGCTCCAAATCTTCTGAAATTTTGCAAATCTCATTTTTAAATTATTTGGAAGATATTGGCGAAAGAAAATCTTGATTCGGAATTCGTTTGCAAAATGGCCAAATCTCGGGCCTCCTATGCATAATTCAAAAAGATAAATCCCGAAAAAATAGCAAATGAGCTCCAAAAATTCTGAAATTTTGCAAATCTCATTTTTAAATTATTTGGAAGAGATTGGCAAAATAAAATCTTGATTCGGAGTTCGTTTGCAAAATGGCCAAATCCCGAGCTCCTATGTAGTAATTCAAGCCGATAAATCCCGAAAAAAATACCAAATGAGCTCCAAAAATTATGAAAACTTCCAGATCACACTTTTTAATTATTTTGAAGAGATTGGTGAAGAAAAATCTTGATTTGGAGCTCGTTTAAAAAATTGTAAAATGTAAGGGCATAAAAGGGCATTTTTGGAAGAAAAAATCCAAATAAATAGCAAACGGACTCGGATAATTTTGAAAACTCCAGAACTCAATGTTTTATTATTTTGGAAGTATGAAAAAAAGAAAAATTGAATTTGGAGTCCGTTTGATATTTATTTGCATCCGGGGGGCAAAACGATCATTTCACCCAAGCAACCAAAAAGGGCTTCTTTGGGTCTTTCAAAAAAATCAGACTTAGGCTGGAAAAGAGAAGTGCTGGCCTGCCCAGGCCCAAAGGAATGAGGAAGCTTCTGATTTTTCAATCAAATGGCTAAAAATCAAGAGTTAGTTAGAGATTCTCTTTGATCAAGCCATGGTGATTAAGCCACATAGGCCAAGAGAGATGTCAACATTATTCTTGAACAGCTGTAATTTGAGATAGCTGATATGCTAATCTAAAGGTGGTAATTTCATGATTTTTTCACCTTGAATTATTAGCCATTTGATGGGAAATTGGTTAAAACAATGACAACATCTTTGCCCTTTTTATAGACCATTCGGCCAGCCTTGTGAGAGGGTTCAGAAAATTCATTTTTACATTTCATTTTGCTGAGTTCTTTTGGTATTTACTTAGTTTTTCTCTCCTTGGTTGAAATCAAAAAAGAAAAGTTTAGAAAAGAAAGGAAAGTTTGAAGAGATAAAGCTTGAAATATAGCTTCTTGAGGTTGCTCTTGAGCACCAACTCTTGCACTTTCTTGATTTTTCATTCTTGTTTTTGCTATTTTGATTACTATTTGGTGAGTTTCCATTTTAAATAAATGTTTTTTTATTGTTCTTCTTAAGTTCTTCCTTCATCTCTTTCTTAAATATATTTTTTACATTTTTTTTTATAATATACTCACCATGACCAAATGGCCTACATTATTTATTTAAGTTGCTGTTTTGGTTTATTTTATCATATTGTTTATGTTATTTTCTTTGATCTTGGTGTTTTAAATGTTATTTTACTTCATATTCTTGAGTTATATTTTAATTTGGTTGCGTTGTTTGTTGCCATTTATGTTTTAAATATCATGTTTTTGCATTTTTAATTTTCTGTTTTCATAATGTTTAAATTTGAGCATGTTTTAGATTCAGTATATCAAGTGTTTGTGAAAATGCTTGTGTGGTCTTTGCATGATTTGAGTTTTATATCTTAGTTGAGCATGTTTTAGATTTAGTATATTAAGTGTTTGTGAAAATGCTTGTGTGATTTTTGCATGATTTGAGTGTTATATTTTAGTTGAGCATGTTAGTATACCAAGTGTTTGTGAAAATGCCATGCTTGTTGGAGCTTGAGGCCATTTGGCTACTCCAAGTGTTTTGCATTGTGTGTTGCATTTTTACCATGTTAGTTAGTAGGTTTTTTCATTTATATGACATTTGATTTAGTTGAGCATGTTAGTATACCAAGTGTTTGTGAAAATGCCATGTTTGCTAGTTACATTATTCTATTCGGCCACCCTTGGAATTTTTGCATTTTATGTGCATTCTTGCCATGTTAGTTGATAGGTGAGCATTTGCATGATATTTGGTTGAGTTTTTAGTTTAAGCATGCTTTGTGTTTGTGAAAATGCCATGCATATTTTAGTTATTAAGTTATGTTTATTTGCCATGCATGTTCATGCATTTTAGGTCTATGTTGCATTAAATGCCATGCAAGTTCATTTAGGTCTAGGTCACTATATGAATGCCATGCATTTTTTTCATGACATTTAGGTTTAAACTCATGCATTTCATGCACTATGTTTGCTGTAATTTTTCATGCATTTCATATTCATGCGACTTGAATAATGACTTGAGCCAATTAATGGTTCAAAGTCATGCTCTCTTGAGCACACTTTTGGAAAATTAAGTTTTGTCAAATTGATTATTCTACCTTTGTGATTTTTTTACTTAGCCAATTTTTATCTAACTTTCAAAAAGTCCTAGCTACTGTTTGTGAGTCATTTTGTGAGATTTAAATATTTTTACTTTGATTTTTAAATGATTTTATCAAAGGCAAAAATGTATTTTGGCAAAACAGTTTTTTTTTACCCAGTTTTTTTACTTTTCTGATTTTTCTGGGGATTCATCTTTAATCAAAAAATTAAGACTATTTTTTCCTGTGTAGTTTTACATGTCCTGAGTCTCCAGTATTTTTTTCAGAATTTTTTAAAATTTTAAAAATAGGGTAAAAGTTCGTGTCTTAAAACTGGACAGTGGAGTCAGAATTGAATTTAAAGAAAAATCATTTTTCTGTTTTGGTTAAGTTACTTAGAGTGGGCTGATTAGGAGGGTTAGCTACTGACTTAGGGTAGTTTCTAAGCCTTTTTAAACTCTAAAAATGGTTTTTCAAGTCTCGGGTTAAGGTTAGTCAAGTTCGGATTTTTAAACTTAGGAAATTAGAGCCATTTAAAAAAGATTTAGCCCAGTTTTTACTTTTAATTCAAGCATTTCAAAATTGTTTTCAAACAATCACAAAGTATTTCGGTTTTAGAATATTTAATTTGACATATTTTCCTAAGGTAGCCGGATATCTTTTTAGATATACGGATTTCCTTAATTAAAGGAAAACATACATTTCATGCATTGCATTTTCCATATTCATGCATTTTATATAATATGTGATTCGTGCTATAATAATTCATATGATATTGCTATTATTTTGATTTATATATTTTTTTATCTTATATGGTTTATTATATGGTTTTGAATATTTCATGATATCCTATGCTTTTATTTAGTTATTTTTATATTTAGCATATACTATGTTCATGCATTATTATTTTTATTTTTATGCATATTATATGATAGCATTATTCTATATTCATGTCATTTAAATTATATGCCATATCATTCATATTTGCCATGTCATTTAAATTATTTCCTTTCATATAGAATATATTATGTTACTTAGGTCATTTCATTTCATGTAGAATATATTATGTTACTTAGGCCATTTCATTTCATGTAGAATATATTATGTTACCTAAGTTATTTCATTTCATATAGAATATATTATGTTATTTAGATCATTTCATTTCATTTAGAACATGTCATATGACTTAGGATATTTCATTTCATTTAGGATATATTATGTCATTTAGGATATTTCATTTCATTTAGAATATATCATGTGACTTAGGACATTTCATTTCATTTAGAATATATCATATAACTTAGAATATTTCATTTCATTTAGAATATACTAAGACATTTAAATCATGTCATGTCATTTAGGTTGCATTATATTATTTAGATTTTTCTATGTCATTTTATTTATGTCATGCATATACATATCCATTTCTTTTAAATGTTTTCAACAAAAAAAAAAAAGATAATGGTTTTCAATAAAATAAAGATATTCCCGAGTTAAAATAATTCATGAGTTCTCTGTCGGGTTTGCTGGGGAGGATATCATCAATTATTATTAATAAAGGAATATCTTCTTTAAAAAGAGAATGATTTGAGAAATTTTCCAAAATTAATAAAAATTTCTATATTTTGCCACATTTGTTGGGGAATATAGGAAAATTTTGAATTTATAAATTCTGGATCATTTTCAATTAAAAATGAAATTATTTTTCTTTAAATTGGGAATTAACTTGAAATACTAAATTTAAAACCAATTTTTACCAAGACTTGAGATAACACACGATTAATAAGGTACCGATTTATATGGGCGTTGTGGGGGTGCTAATCCTTCCCCACACGTAACCGACTCCCGAACCCGCTTCTTTGATTTCTCTAGTTTAAAACGCAGACTTGAAATTGGTTTTTAAAATGTTTTAATTAATTTTTAAAATATGTTATAAAACCGGTTTTAATATGTGGCCGATCACACCTAGCTAAAAAAGATTGGTGGCGACTCCATGTCTTTTTCAAGGTCATTTTCAATCCTTCATTTTTCTAGAGGAATTAAGTTGACTTTTCCTCGATTTTTTTTTAATGTCACGCTTAACGAATAATAATGTCTTGCGATGAGACTCGTTATTTTTTAGGTTGCGACACTGACATGTTATAATTCTCCTATAACTTTTTTAGAGTTTTTTGAAATTTTAAAAATGGGTTAAAAAATCACGCTTTAAAACTGGACAGTAGAATCATATTTGAATTCAAAGAAAAAATAATTTTTTGTTTTGGCTAAGGCATTTAGAGGGGGCTGATTAGGAACCTTAGCTACTATCTTAGGTCGATTTCAAAGCCATTTTAATCTTTAAAAATGATTTTATAAAGCTCGGGTCAAGGGTGGTCAAGTCCGGGTTTTCAAAGTTAGTAAAATAGAGCCACTTTCAAAAAGGGAATTCGGCCATGAATTATTTTTCATCCAAGATTTTCAAAATTGTTTTCAACCAATCACAAAGTATTTTTTGATATTATAAAATTTAATTTGATGTCTTTTCCTAAGGTAGTCAGATATCTTTTTATGTATACGAATTTCCTTATTTAAAGGAAAAAATACACTTTCATGCATTGCATTTTCCATGTTCATGCATACTATATAATATGTGATTTTTGCTATGATAATTTCTATGATAATGCTATTACTTTGATCTATATTTTATGGTGTTATGTTGTTTGTTATATGGTTGTGAATATTCCATGTTACTCTATGCTTTTTATTTTAATCATTTATTTTTGTCACATCATGTAGCATTTACAATGTTCATGCATTATTATTTTTATTTTCATGCATATTTCATGATAATATTATTTTACTTAGGTTATAGTCATTTCATGTCATTTAGAATATATTATTTTACTTAGGTTATATTCATTTCATTTAGAATATATCATGTCACTTAGGTTATTTCATTTCATTTAGAATATATCATGACACTTAGGTTATATCATTTCATTTAGATTATATCTCATATCATTTAGATTATAATATGTCATACATATTCATATATATATATATATTTTAAAATGTTGTAAAATAAGATAATGATTTTCAATAAAATAAATATATTCCCGAATTAAAATAATTCATGAGTTCTCTGTAGGGTTTGCTAGGGAGGTTATCATCAATTATCATTAATAATGGAATATCTTCTTTAAAACGAGAATAATTCGAAAAATTTTCCAATATAAATAAAAATTTCTATATTTTGCTGCATTTGTCGGGGAATATAAATTTTGAATTAATAAATTTCGGGTCATTTACAATTTAAAATGGAATTATTTTTTTTTTTAAACTGGGAATTAATTTGAAATACCAAATATAAAACTGACTTTTTACTGAGGCTAGAAATAACACACGATTAATAAGGTACCGTTTTTATACGGGCATTGTGGGGGTGCTCATCTTTCCCCACACGTAACTGAGTCCCGAACCCGCTTCTTTGATTTCTCTGGTTTAAAACGCGGACTTGAAATTGGTTTTAAAAAATGTTTTAATTAAATTTAAAATATTTACAAAATCGGTTTTAATAGGTGGCCGGTCACACCTAGCCAAAAAAGATTGGTGGCGACTACATGTCTTTTTCGAGGTCATTTTTAAATCCTCATTTTATTTCAAGAGGAATTAAGTCGTATTTTCCTCTGTTTTTTCCAATGTCACGCCTAACAAGTAATAAAGTCTTGCGATGAGACTTGTTATTTTTTAGGTTGCGACAGCTTGGTGACTCCGCTGGGGACATTTAGAGAGCCAGGCCTAGAACTAGTCGTGTGTTATCAAAGTCTCGATTTTGTTGGTTTAGTTTGGTATTTAATTTTAATTGCCACATTTTTTAAAATAAGGAGAATTTTGAAAATAATAAAATGTTTTTAAATATGTCCATATTCATGTGCATGCATATTATTATTGTTCTCTGGTTATTTTGGTGCATATATTTATTCTTTGCTTAATTGATGCTTTACACTGTTTAATCTTGTTGGGCCATTTAGAATAAGGGGTGTAGAATAGGTGGTGGAAGGTTTGTTATTTCTCCTCACACACTACATGTGCATTTTGCATATCATGAGCCCTATACCCAGGTTCTGTCTTTTAGGTGGGAGCAAAGTAACTAAGCCTTCGTGATTAACAATCCGCATGGGCTAGTGAAACACTTTTGGAGTACTAAATTACCTAAGCCTTCGTGATTAACAATCCGCATGGGCTAGGGAAATATACTCTAATGAATTGAACCCGCTTTTGTCGGGGTGCCTTACTAGCCTTCACTGACGACAGTGAGGAACAATTCGGGGCTTTTAGAACTGACTCACCTTCATATAGTGAACCTAGGCGAAGCCCTGCCGGATTTTCGATTAGATATCCCAGAGCTAGGAACACATGGAGGAATATTCCCAATCCTGTTACTTTATATTCTACATTTTGAATAAGTTTACCTTTGCAAATCGAGCAATGATGAATGTACATCACCCGTAATAAGTTTTTAAAATAACAAAAGGTGTTTTGCATGCATATTATTATTGCTCTGTGGTTGGTTAATGCGTTACACTACTCTTGATCTTTGTTTTAATAAACTGTTTGGATATTTAGGATAAGGATTATAGAATAGGTGTTGAAAAGTTTGTTTTGTTCCTCCACACATACATTGTACTTGCATTTGCATTTGCATAACATGAACTCTCTACCCGGGTTCCATCCTTTTAAGTGGGAGTAAAGTAACTACGCCTTCGTGATGATCCTCCGTATGGGCTAGTGAAACACTTTCGGAGTATAAAGTACCTAAGCTTTCGTGATGATCCTCCGTATGGGCTTAGAAAAATATACTCTAACGAATTGAACCCGTTTTTATCGGGGTGCCTTACTAGCCTTCACAGGCGACAGTGAGGAGCAATTCGGGGCCTTTTAGAACTTCGTTCACCCATATATAGTGAACCATAGAGCCAACATAGGCGAAGCCCTACCGAATTTTTGATAGATATATCGAAGATAGGAACACATGGAGGGACATTTCTAAACCTTTTGTTACCTATTTTACACTTTGAATAAATGTTGTAGATCGGGCAATAATGAACGTACATTGCCTGTAGTAAATTTTTAATTTCCTCCCTAAAGGCTTTGTGATGCCTAAATGGATAGATACTGTTAGGGCAAATGTTCATTAACTTTTTGAAAATTAAAAAAATAAAAATCCTTTTTCAAGCATTTTGCACATTTCATGCATATGTGAATAGAGCATGTACATTCATGGTTGTATTTCTGATCTCATTCTTTGCAATAAATGAATGGTAATAATAATCTTGTTTGATGATTTCATAAACATTCATTGGTTGAATAAGAATTATAGACCGATAGTGTTGAATGAACATTTGGACCTTATACCATAGTAGGATCCACTACCTCAAAATTCTTTTGAAAAATAATATGTTGGTTTTTCATGGAGAAAACATGTTTCAAAAGATCATAGATTAAATTTGGAGGCAAATCTTGCATAATGAGATTTTTGAAGAATCAAGATTTGGTCCTGCCAATTTCGTGTAATCACTGATTAATTTCTTTGTGTTAATTCATTTATTCTTTACATGTATCATTTTGACATCACGTCACAGTCCTAACATTCATGGTCATTCATTGTAGAATACATTTGTGATATAAATGGTCATTCTTTTGTATATACCTTTGTGTTAATTTGTGAATTCTTTACATCATGTTACAGTTATAGCATACATGCTCATTCATTGTAGAATACATTTATGACATGCATGATTTTTCTGTATAGATGCTCATGAATTAATTTATTCATTCTTTACATGCATCTTGGTGGCATCAGGTTGTATTCATGACAAACATAGTCAGCATGATTTTTCTGTCTATATTCATGCATTAATTTTATTATTACATGCATCATGTTAGCATCAGGTAGCATTCATACAAATATAGTCAGCATGCTTTTTTTGTATGTATTCATGCATTAATTTGCTTATTACATGCATCATGTTAGCATCAGGTAGCATTCATGACAAACATAGTCAGCATGATTTCTCTGTATATGTTCATGCATTAATTTGATTACTTTTTACATGCATTTATTTGTTTATATAAATCATGTTGACATCGGGTTGAATTCATGGCATACATAGTCATCATGATATGCTCATGCATTAATCTGTCATATTAACATCAGGATGCATTCATGACACACATGGTCAGCATGATTTTCTTTGTATACACTCTATGTCAATCATTTCATTGTTTACATTCATAGTGTATATGATCATTCATTGGGAAATACATCTGAAATATACATGGTCATTCATTGCATATATCCATACGTTTGATTTGTTTATTCTTTGCTTGTAGCATGTTGGCATCGTGATTGCATTTATTACATATATGGTTAGCATGTTGCCACTGTACATGTCCATACATCATATTGTTTAGGCTTCACGTGCATCAAATTGCATTCATGGCTCCTTCATCATGACACGCACTTGGGGGGATAAAACAGAAATTGGCTTGGCTTTAAGAGTCTTTGAAAGAATTTCCATTTCAAATCAGAGGTATAAGCTGTATTAAGCACCTTTATGATACAGGCCAGAGCTATGGAGAATGAACAAGTTGCCCGAATGGAAAGAATGGAAAGGGCACAGGAAGAATTGCGAGAAAAGTTGGAAAAATCGAAAGCAGAATCTAGAGATCATATGACTAAATTGATGGAGCTGATGTCCGCAATCAAGGGAAAGGGATACACTAAAAACTTGACCACCAAAGAAGAGTTAGGGATACAAAGGGATCAGAATGAGGTCGTAATAATGGATGCCCAGAACACAGTTAATCTCGTCAATGTTCTAAACTCAGATGATCTAGCTGAACAGGCAAAGTTGAAAATGGTTGCAGTAAATGAGGTTGAGTTAGCAGATCCCAATGGAAATATCAATTGTTAGATGAAAGGCTCCAGGCAGTAGAAAATTCAGATGTATTCAGGAGTGTGGATGCGAAAGAACGATGCTTGGTCCTCGATTTAGCCATTCCTCCTAAATTCAGGGTCCCTGACTTTGAGAAATATGACGGGACGACCGATCCGTCAGCCCACATCACTATATTCTACCGAAAGATGACGGGTTATATAGATAATGATAAGCTTTTCATTCACTACTTTCAGGATAGCCTCAGCGGGTCCGCAATTAGGTGGTATAGTCAGTTGAGCAAGGATCAGATTCGCTCTTGGAATGATTTGGCTAGGGCTTTTCTAAACCAGTACAAGCATATGACCGACATGGCGCCTGACCGTCTCACCTTGCAAAATATGAAGAAAAGAGCTACTGAGAGCTTCAAAGAATATGCGCAGCGGTGGATGAGCATGGCTGCCCAAGTACAACAGCCCTTAACTCCAAAGAAAACCACTGTCTTTTTTGTGAATACACTGCAGGCCCCGTTATGATAGACTTGTCGACAACACCACGAACAATTTTTCGAACATGGTAATTTCAGGGGAGATGATTGAGACTGCTATCAAGGATGGGGAAATTGAAGGAGAAAGAACATTCAATATCGAGAGAAATGTGGACATCTGAAAAGGAAAAGGAAGATACCTAAGTTGTGCAAGGCTTTGCCCCACCTCCCCAATTCTCCTCGTATTAGCCATTTTACTCTACCCTGAACAATGTTCCTCAAGATTCTTATCCTTACCAACCAATGCCTGCAACCACACCAGAATTTACATCTGTGTATCAATTTAACACCCTTGGGAATAATCAAAGGGGGCATAAAAGGCGAAAAAGAAATCAGGTTGACCCGATTCTTGTGACATACAATGAGCTACTACCTCAACTCATCCAGAATCACCTTGTGACACCCATGCAATTAGAGCCTCTGAAGCCCACTTATCCAAGCTGGTATGATGCTAATGAGTGTTGTGGTTATCATTCTTGCAATCAAGGTCACTCAACAGAGAACTGCCCCACTTTGAAGTACAAGGTCAGGGATCTCATCAAGGCTGGTTCGATAAGTTTTGAAGATGGGAAAGCCAAGTGTCATAAGAAACATGGTGTAGAATTATATTAGGATTTTTGATGCATGTAGTTCTATACACTATGATGATGAAAGAACTTGTCTCATGTTGACATCTACATGAAATAAATAAATTTCGAATTTAAATGTTCTGTTTTCATTATATTTTAGCACTCATTTGAATTCGCCAAAAAAAAAAAGAAACAAAACAAAATGAATGAAACTTCATGAAAATTTGTGGTAAACAATAATAAGGGGTTTTCACGTGAAATAATGGACAGTCTCGAGAATATTGATGATCATTGTTAGAAATGACCTAACACTTTCCCTCTCTCTTTTAGGCTTTCCTATGCCTAAACCCCTTAAATCAAGACTACTTGAAAGACCTAATGCTTTAAAGAATATGAATGATTAAACTTCATAAACCATTGTCATTACATAATAAGCAAAGATGTAAATCCTAGTCTAGGCTATGAACAAAGGAACGAACTTTTTGAAAAATTTTTGAACTCCTTGAAATTCAAACAAATGAGACATTCTTTCGAGAATCTAGATTTTGGTAATTCGATGTGTGTCAAGGTTGTGCTAAAACCATTCATGACCTTTTCCAATAACCACAAAACACTAATTGCTCAAACATCACTTCATGACTGACACCTCGGGGCACAATGACCAAACCAGATTAACCCATGTCATAGAGAAAACCTATTTTTGGGTAATATTTTCTTTAGTACTTCAAACAAACCTAAGAAAAACTCAGCATTTTCATTGTAAACCTAGACTTACGAAGTTCCTCACAATGATACAAATCCTCATGGTTAATCAAATTGGGGCATCATGTGTGGAAATGATAGATACATGGTGAATAAGGAGGGATTAATGCATGAATCATTGGGGGCATGCAGAAAAAAAAAGAAATAGAAAAAAAGAAAAAGAAAAAAGAAGAAAATTGGGATATCATGCATATGAGAATTCGGATGATTCCAAAGTACAAAATGAAATTTCGATTGTCTATTCCCCTGGGGATTGCTTTTCAATGAGAATATTCGGGCTTGATATGATGAATAGCCATCTTTCATATTCCTTTCGTAAAAAAAAAAAAAGAAATTATCCATAGTCACCCCTTTTTGAGCCAAAAGAATTCTTTCTTCTTTGAACCCTGATCAAGGATCACCCTTTACACTGGGGGGCAAATGCGAGGAAAGATCTTCTCAACGATCACGAAAAATGAGTCCTATCTCAAAGACAGATACAAAGCAAATTGAGCCCCAAATAAATACAAGCTCGCTCTGTCGAAGTAAAGAAAAAGTAAAAGGAAAAGATGGCAAAATGGAAGCCAAGGACAAAACAAAAAAAAATTGTGAAAAAGTATGGAAAATGAAAGCCAAAAGCAAGGAAGAAAAAGAGCAAAAGTCAAAAAAGAAATGAAAAGTCCAAAAGGGACAAATGCTTCAAAGAGAATCCTCCTCAAGAAACGATCCTTGATATGATTACCTTCAAACACATATTTTTGGGCCTATTTATCCTTTCTTTCTGAACCTTGAACCATGGTCTACATTATGTGCTTTAAAAGTTCATTTTGATCAAGCATGAATTTTTTAACTTGAAGGGTTTTTTCCTTAGATTTTATCCCATCTCATCGAATTATCATTTCACTATGGAAGAATTTAGAATTCTCAAGTGTATGGTAGAACAACAAAAGAAAAAGAAAGAAAAAATAGGAAAGAATGAGACTCTAGGGCGAAAACCCAAAAACGAGCGTTCTAGAGTAAAATGGAAATTTTTGATGCCATCTATGTTAGTTCCGATACCAAAAAAGAGAAGGTCATCTTGAAGAAGTGATCATCGTGGAACATCTAGGAATTCCTAAACCTCCCAAATTATCAGTTCTTATTCGGAGGATTGACTTCAAAAACTGAGATTTTTTCCCTCCAAGATTAAACTTTCCAATTTAAACATCCCAGCCAATCTTGACGCTTGTCAAAATGCCTTAATATGGAAACTAAAAGAATGTTGGATTTGTTTGGTTTTCAATGATTTCATGATCTATAAATCCTATTCCATTTGTGAGCCTAGAAGGGACATACATCTTTGTTGTGAAGTTTTCTTCGATCAACCATTTTGTTATACCAAGCCTTGCCAATCCCAGTTGAAAAAAACCCAGATTGACACTTAGAGAAATTTCTAACAGTGATCATCAGTCTTTAAAAGATTTGTACATCACACACTGTGGGGTTAATATTTTTGTTCAGAAGTTTTCAAAATGAGAAAACAAATAAAGATATTTTTTGAAATACCCATTTTTGATGTTGGCATGAGATAAAGGTTTTTCTAATCCAAAGGTATAGAACTACTAGGATAGGTCTTGACTTCCATATATGAGAAGAAGAAATAGAACCCGTTTCAGACCTCTGTTGATAAGAGTTTGAAAACTGTTGGGGCAAAGAGAATAGCCAAAATGAATTGAAGATATACTCTGATTTGAAAAGGAAAAAATGAATTTGAAAGGCTAAGCTAAAGTCTAGAAAAACAATCGGGGGCATTTGCATCACTCATGAGCACTCATCTCTTTATTGAGCATTTGCATCTGCACAGTGTCGTCAAGCATTTGCATCATTCATGGGTATTTGCATTGGCACTATTCCATAAGCATCTGCATTTTACCTTTACATTTACATCCTCCATGGATATTTGTATATTACGTTATCTCAAGCAATTGCATCATTTCTAGAATCATTGCATTTTCATTATTGTGTGGTAATTGCAGTTACACCATTCATAGACCAGTTACATGAACACAATTGGTAGGGGCATCTGCATCAAGAAGCATGTGCATCAATCTAAGCCATTCGCATTTACACCATGAAGCATCTGCATCATATTCAATATCTGCATCTGCATTACGAAGCATGTGCATCAATCCAAGTCATTTGCATTTGCACCAAGAAGCATTTACATCAATCCAAGCCATTTACATTTGCACCATGAAGCATAAGCATCTTGTTAAAGACATTTGCATCTGCATCCTCTCTCAAACCTTTTGGATATAATTTTCAACACGATTTTTAAAATGAGCAAGTCTTCGGTGGTGATAGCTGAAGCTTCTAGAAGAGTTACCCAGAATTTTTCAATGAGCAAACCTTTGCTGGTGATAGCCAAAGTATCTGGAGGAGATACCCAAAATTTTACAAATTTTTAAAAAGATGACAAGTCTTCAGTGGTGATAGCTGAAGCCTCTGGTAGATATATCCAGGGTTTTATAATTTTTGAACAATGAGAAATCTTCTTCTGGAGGAGTTACCCAGAGTATTACAATTTAAAAAAAAAAAAAGCAAGTCTTTGGTGGTGATAGCCGAAGTTTCTGGAGGAGATACCCAGAATTTTATTCAACATCTGCATCAGGAAGCATTTGCATCAGTCTAAGTCATTTGAATTTGCATCAAGAAACATTTGCATAAAATCAAGTCATTTTCATTTGCATCAAAGATATTTGCATTTTATTTAACATCTGCACCAAGAAGCATTTGCATCCTTTCTCAAAGCTTTCAGGTATAATCTTCAACATGTTTTCAAGAACCAATATCCAGAGTTTTAAAATTTTTTGAAAAGAGAGAAAGTCTTTGGTGGTGATAGCCGAAGCCTCTGTGGAGATATCCAGGGTTTTATAGTTTTAAAATGAGAAAGTCTTTGGTAGTGATAGCTGTAGACACCTAATTTTGTCCGGACCCCTAAATCAAGTACATTTTCTTCCTAAATTGATGTCTCAGAATGCTGAAAGGCTTTTCTCATCCCGCAGGTGTTACTCCGAGGCCTAGTCTAAGAAAGCAGACAGAAAAAGTCAAATTCAAAAAAAAGTCAACCCCGAAAAAGTCAACCCCAAAAAAGTCAACCTCGAAAAAGTTAACCCACTTTCAAAATCAAGATTTGAGGTTCAATTGAAAAACAGTGAAAGAATTTTGATAATCCGAGGTCTACATTGAAAGATATGGAGGTCAGAAGTTGGGTTACAGGATTTAGTAGAAAGGAAACCCTAATTCGGGAAATTTGGGGAAAAACGCTTAAACGATCAAATTGGTCAGAATTGAAGGTCTCAAATGAAAGATAAGCACTGACTACGGGTAATGGAGAAGCCATTTGGAAGAAAAACATATAGAAAAGTCAATTCGGAAGAAAACCGAGGATTAGGACTTTTTGGTAGACTTCAGTGAACTTTGGAAGAATTGCAGAAATGGGCCAATTCGGAAGATCTAAAGCCCTTAATTGATGATAAATGATTAAACAAGGATAGCCCGAGGCTCAATTTGAAGAAAATCTAAAAATCGGACTTGTTTTGAGCAAAACCGGGTTTCGAAAGCGGAAGGGCAAATTTGGAAAATATGGGAAAAATAGCAAATGAACTCCAAAAATTATGAAAATTGCAAATATCATTCCTAAATCATTTTGAAGAGATTAGCGAAAGAAAATCTTGATTCGGAGGTCGTTTGCAAAATGGCCAAATATCGGGTCTTTTATGTAGTAATTCAATAGGATAAATCCCGAAAAAAATAGCAAATGAACTCCAAAAATTCTGATAATTTTCAAATCACATTTTTAAATTATTTGGAAGTGATTGAAGAAATAAAATCTTGATTCGGAGCTCGTTTGCAAAATGGCTAAATATCGGGTCCCCTATGTAGTAATTCAAGCAGATAAATCCCGAAAAAATAGCAAATGAGCTCCAAAAATTATGAAAACTTCCAGATCACATTTTTAAATTATTTGGAAAATATTAGTGAAGAAAAATCTAGATTCCGAGCTCGTTTAAAAAATGGTAAAGTTCGGGTGCATAAAAGGGGTAATTTCGAAAATAAATCCGAAATAAATAGAAAATGGACTCGAAAAATTTTGAAAACTTCCAGAATTCAATTTTTTATTATTTTGGAAGTATTGAAAAAATAAAATTTGAATTTGGAGTCCGTTTGCTATTTATTTAAGTTCGAGGGGCAAAAGGGTAATTTCACCAAGAAAACCAAAAAGAGCAAATTGGTAATTGGGGAAAATATGACAGAAGAAAGAATTGCTGGTATTTTTTCTTCCCTTGGTCAGTCAACATAGAGGAGAAGAAGGAAGCTTGAACAATATAATTCCCTAGTCACTATCAAGCCACATGCTATCACTAACACCTTGCAAATGGTGCCCCCTTCATCCAATGGCTTAGGTGCCTTGTAGGAAAGTTGAATGCACCATCCAATGGCCAAGTTTAAATGCCAAAATGACATTTTTATTTGTCATAAAAGAACCCTCATCTAATGGCCAAGAATGGAAGAGAAAAGATGAGCACAATTCATCCAAGGGTTAGCATCCATTCGGTTGAGCAAGGGAGTGCATAGGATTATCTCTTTTCATCCAATGGCTTAGGCCATCTACAAGGGCTAAGTACACATGTTGAGGGCTGGATTTAATCTACAATATGTCATATTTATGTTGGCCTCATCCAATGACCAAGAATGGAAGAGCACAACTCATCCAAGGGTAGGCACTCAAGAGGGGGCAAGCAAGGGAGTGCATGGGATTGGTCCTCTTTTGCATCTAACGGCTAAGGTTACTACAAGGGCTGAGTACACATCTTAAGGGTTGCTATTAATTGACAAGATGACATTTTTATGTTGTCATCAAAATATCTAAATCTAAAGGCCAAGATTGGAGGAGAAAAAATGTAATTCCCATCCAAGTGCTAGGGGGCATTCGGCCAAGGCTAAAGGGAGAAGTATGTTTTCATTTTTTCAGGGGTTTCTTGGCTGAAAACAGTAGCTAATTTGGCAAGAAAAATGGTTTTGAAAGATAGAAAAAAAAGGTTTTCAATAGAGAGCTTGAAGGTAGTCATCTCTACCAAGCTCTAGCCTAGCTTTCTTCTTCATTTCCATGGCGTTTTCTTTATTTTTCGATCATGTTTTCCTACTACATTTTTCATTAAAATAAAGTTTTTTATTGTTTACTTGTGTTTTCATCTCTTCTTCTTCTTTAAAATGGTGGAAAACAATTTTTTTGTTATGGTTTCATGCCATGGCCGAATGGCACATTTATTTGCCTTGTTTTTTCCTTTTTTTTTTCTTTCTTGCATGTTGTTGTGAAAAATGATTTTTACAAGTTTTTTTAGAGTATTCTAAGGTTATGATTTTTGCAAAATATGAAGCAAAAAAGGTTGAAATGGCTACATGATCTTGAGTAGACCAAGTGACCATGGTTAGGAGAGAGGTTATGCCCATTTTTACCTACCATGAAGCTCACCTTATTTTCTGTTTTACATGGTTTATTTTCTGTTTTATTGAGATGGAAAGGCTTCATGATCTTGGCAAGACCAAGTGATTATGGTTTGGTGAGAAGCTATGCCCATTTTATACCAATCATGGAGCTTAACTTTCCTTGTTCTACTTACTAGTTTTGCTTGTAATTTCTGCATGTCTATGTTAAATCTTGTGTATATATGTTCTTTACATTATTTTCTATGCTATATTTACTTATATATTTCATTTCCATGCTTGATATTACATCCTTGCATATTCGGCCATTGTTGTTCATATGCTCATGTTGTGTATTTTTCTTTTTTCATGTATCATGTCTTACATGTTTGCATTTTCATAGTTTTGTTTCATGACCATTCGACCATTCCATTTTGTATGCCTTGCATGTGTATTTTTCTTTTGCTTCTTAACTTGTTTGCATCTTCATTTCATGAACTTGCATATTCTGATTTTAGTATGCCATGTGCTTATGAAAATGCTATGATAAAAATGCCATCATATTGATCCATGACCATTTAGCAATACCATGTTTGGTTGCCTTGCATGTGCATTTACCTTTTGTTTCTTATCTTGTTTGCATTTCCATGCCATGAGCTTGTGCATTTTGATTTTGGCATGTTATATTCTATTGAAAATGTCATGACATTATGCATTTTAATATGATTTTTCATGTACTTATGTCATTTACTAAATAGGATTGCATTAGAGTCTCATGTGATCATTTGGCCTCTTTATGCATCCATTGCCTTATCATGCATTTGCATTTTGTTTAGGTAACATGCTTTGCATTATCATATCTTTAAATTGTGTATTAGTTGCTATTTGTTCCAGCATTGACATTAGTTTCATAAGTCATTGTATGTTCATAGTATTGCTATGCATGTTCATTACATTTTAGGTCTAGGCCATATTGGTATTGCCATGCATATTGAGTCTTAAATCACATTGGTATTGTCATGCATTAATATGCTATTTAGGTCTTAGGTCACATTCATTTTCATGCATATTCATAACATATTAGGTCCTAGTCACATTTACATTATCAAGCACTGCATGCATATAGAGTTAGTATAGCATTTATTGCCATGCAAATTCATGCTAGGCATTTAGGTTGCCATGAATTGTCATACATTTCCTTTACCATTTAGACCTTTAGACCATGCATTTCATACATTTCATTTGCTGTATGTTCATGCATTTCATGTCATTGCCACTTGATTTGTGACTTAGGCCAATTAATGGCTCAAAGTCATGCTCTCTAGAGCATACTTGTGGAAAATTAAGGAATTGTCAAATTGATTATTCTACCTTTTGTGATTTTTTTTACTTAGCCAATTTTGTCCAAGGTTTTTAAATGTTTAGCTACTGTCCTTAGGTCTTTAGGATGATTTCCAACAATTTCTACTTTGGTTTTTGAATGAATTTATCAAAGGCAAAAAATGTGTTTTGACAAACAGTTTTTTTTTTCACCCAGTACTCGAACATCTCCAATTTTTCTAGGCAGTCATCTTTAATCAGAAAATTAAGCCAATTTTTTTTCGTGTAGATTTACATGTTTTGAGTCTCCAGCATTGTTTTTAGATTTTTTTAAATTTTTAAAAATAGGCTAAAAAATTGTGTGGCAAAATCGGACAGTAGAGGCAGATTTGAAATCAAAAGAGGAATAATGGTTGAATTTGGCTAAGGCATTTTGAGGGGGTTGGTTAGAAGATTTAGATACTATCTTATGGTGTTTCTAAGCCTTTTTAAACTTTAAAAATGATTTTATAAATCTCAGGTTAAGGGTAGTTAAGTCCGGGATTTTAAACTTAGGAAATTAGAGCCATTTTAAAAGGGGTTTGGTAAGGGTTTTAATTTTTATTCAAGTTTTCCTCAAAATTATTTTCAAACAATCACAAAGTTTTTTTTTTTTTTAGAAAATCTATTTTGGTATATTTTCCTAAGGTAGCCGGATATCTTTTTAGATATACGGATTTCTTTATTTAGAGGAAAAAATACATTTTCATGCATTGCATTTTCCATGTTCATGCATTTTATTTAAATGTGTGATTTTTGCTATGATATTCTCCATGATATTATTACTATTTTAATTCATATTTTATGATCTTATATTTGTTTGCCATACGATTTTGAATGTTTCATGATATCCTATGCTTTTTATTTAGTTATTTTTGTCTTATTGTTTAGCATATACCATGTTCGTGCATTATTATTTTTATTTTCATTTTCATGCATATTATATTTAGCATTATTTTAATTCCATGTCATTTCTTGTCATTTAGATCATATTCTATGTCATTTAGGTTATTTTATTTATAACATGCCATGTCATTTAAAATATGCCATATCATTTAGAATTGCCATGTCATTTAAATCATTTTATCTAATTTAGAATATACCATGATACTTAGGATTTTTTTTTCATTTTACCTAGATATACTCTGCCATTTAAATTATGTCATATCATTTAGGTTGCATTATATTATCTAGACTTTACCATGTCATTTGATTTATGTCATACATGTTCATGTTCATAATTTTAAATGTTTTGAAAAAGATAATGATTTTCAATAAAAATAAAGATATTCCCGAGTTAAAATAATTCATGAGTTCTCTACTGGGTTTACTGGAGGGAATATCATCAATTATCATTAATAAAGGAATATCTTTCTTTCAAAAAAAAAAAAGGAGAATGATTCGAAAAGTTTTTCAAATGAATAAAAATTTCTATATTTTACCGATTTTGTCGGGGAATATAGGAAAATTTTGAATTAATAAATTTTGGATCATTTTCAATTAAAAATGGAATTATTTTTCTTAAAATTTGGAATTAACTTGAAATACTAAATTAAAAACCAACTTTTTATCGAGACTTGAGATAACACATGATTAATAAGGTACCGATTTATACGGGCGTTGTGGGGGTGCTAATCCTTCCCCGCACGTAACCGACTCCTGAACCCGCTTATTTATTTCTCTGGTTTATAACGTAGACTTGAAATTGGTTTTAAAAGTGTTTTAATTAATTTTAAAATGTTTTATAAAACCGGTTTTAATAGGTGGCCGATCACACCTAGCTAAAAAAGATTGGTGGCGACTCCATTTCTTTTTACGAGACCGTTTTCATACCCTCGACCTTTTATTTCAATCTAGAGGAATTAAGTCATCTTTTCCTCTGATTCCATTTCCCCCTCACTCGAACGGGTCCCCCACGATCCGGGATCACGTATCGACAGCTTCGTTTTTCTAGAGGAATTAAGTCGAGTTTTCCTCTTTTTTTTAAATGTCACGCCTAACGAAATAATAAAGTCTTGCAATGAGACTTGTTATTGTCTTTTTTTTTTTAGGGTTGCAATAGCTTTGGCGACTCCACTGGGGACATTTTTTAGAGAGTTAGGCCTAGAATTAATCGTGTGTTATCTACGTCTCGGTTTTGTTGGTTTAATTGGTATTTAATTTTAATTCCCGTATTTTTTTAAAAATAAAAAAAAAAAGAGAATTTTGAAAATAAAAAAAAATGTTTTAAATATGTCCATCTTCATATGCATGCATATCATTATTTGTTCTCTGATTATTTTGTTGCGTATATTTATATGTTTATTTGACTGATGCTTTATATTGTTTGATTTTAGTGGGGTATTTAGAATAAGGGGTGTAGAATAGGTGGTGACCAGTTTGTTTTGTTCCTCCGCACACACTCACTTGCATTTGCATAACATGAACTCTCTACCTGGGTTTCGTCCCTTTAAGTGGGAGTAAAGTAACTACGCCTTCGTGATGATCCTCCGTATGGGCTAGTGAAATGCTTTCAGAGTATAAAGTACATAATGCCTTCGTGATAATCCTCTGTACGAGCATAGGAAAATATACTCTAACGAATTGAACCCGTTTTTATCGGGGTGTCTTACTAGCCTTCACCGGCGATAGTGAGGAGCAATTCGGTGCCTTTAGAACCAATTCACCCTCATATAGTGAACCTAGGCGAAGCCATGCCGGATTTTTGTTAGAGACACCGAAGTTAGGAACACATAGAGAGACATTTCTAATCTTTTATTACCTATTTTTACATCTCAAATAAGTTTTGTAAACCGGACAAAGATGAATGTACATCCCCCGTAATAAATGTGATACTCCGCCCCAAAAGGCACCGTGATGCCTATATAAGTAGATATCTTTGGGGCAAGTGTTCACTAACCTTTTGAAATTCAAAATACAAACATTCTTTTTCAAACATTTTCTCATTTTTGCACATTTCATGCATGTGTGAATAGAGCATGTACATTTATCATTGTATTTTTTATCTCATTCTTGCAATAAACAGTTGGTAATAATAATCTCATTTAGTGATCACATAAACCGGTAGTGTTACATGAACATTTGCTTATTATACCATAGTAGGGTCCATTGTTCCGAAATTCTTTTGCAAATAATGTGTGGTTTTTCATAGAGAAAACATGCTTCAAAAATTGTAGATTAAATGTGGAGGCAAATCTCGCATAATGAGATTTTTGAATAATCAAAATTTGGTCCCACCATTTTTGTGTGGCCATCGATTTCTTTGTATATACCATGGTGCCAATTCATTCATTCTTTGCATATATCATTTTGACATCATGTTACAGTCATAAGCATGTATGCTCATTCATTGTAGAATACAGTCATAGTCAGCATAATTTTTCTGTATATATCCATGTAGTAATTTGCTTATTCTTTACATGCATCATGTTGGCATCAGGTTGCACACATGACATATATAGTCATCATAATTTCTTTAAACTCTTCATGCATTAATCATTAGTATATCCATGCATATAGGAGTAGAGCATGTACATTCATAATTGTATTCTTAAATCTCATGACATTTTCATTTGCATGAAAGGGGTTCGAGATATGAGGAATGAATCGGAGGAACGACTGGATGCTTTGGAACGCAATCAAAAGGAGTTTAGACATGAAATTCGGGAAGTGAAAGAAAAGCTTGTCAAATTTATGAAAATGTTTGAGGATATGGGTAAGATTAAGGGGGAACTTTCTCAGGGCTCTGCATCGCCTTCGGATCAACCAAAACCTTCAGGTCCAGAACATACAATCCTTGCTAGATCCTGCGCTTGCCAGTGTTACAAAGAGTGCAACCTTGATGAAATTGTGGACAAAATCATGAAAATGATTAAACCAGATAGCCTGATACCAAAGATAGAAATCACCAATCCTGTACCATTCCTACAAACTGCTCTAAGTCCAAACCAGTATCTCTACCCTACTATGGCTCAATTGTCCACTGGGATGATCACTACGGGACTCCTGAACCCCACTCCATCACCACCAACTGGCAGTTCATACGATTTCCCTCATCAATCACCTTATCAAGCATCCGGGATAGGAACCTCGAGTTATATACAACCTCCAAGGGTCCCGTGTCCAAATCCATACCATTGCCTTGTTATTCCACCATCTCCCCATGAAAACACTCCGATGCAAGCCTTAGCGCCACCACCAAGTGCCCCGACTCCTAGGCCCTGTGTGACTAAGAAACAACCCCGGGATAAAACCCAAGGGCATTTTGATCCTATTCCAATCAGCTATCAAGAGCTTTTCCCAATATTGGTCAGAAATCACCTAGTTGCCTATGTGCCGTTGAAACCCCTGTCACCATTATACCCTAAGTGGTATAACCCGAATGAAAGATGTGATTATCACTGTGGAACTGTTGGGAATAGCATTGAGCACTGTAATGCGTTCAAGAACAAAGTACAATCTCTTATAGATGCCAAGTGGTTGGATCCAACGATGCTGATTGATAGAGGACCAGGAAAGGGTAATTAGGATTGGGAGATTTACTGTAATGATGTGGAAGGACTTCGATCTTATAGGAAGTAGTAGGATTTCACTTTTTCCTATATTCCCCGACAAAATCGGTAAAATATAGAAATTTTTATTCATTTGAAAAACTTTTCGAATCATTCTCCTTTTTTTTTTGAAAGAAAGATATTCCTTTATTAATGATAATTGATGATTTTCAAAGGTAACAGGGTAAGGTACTGATTCTTTATTAGTAATGGCAATAGGTCAGGGATTGGGATTGGAATTATTTCTTGGTTATCCTGCGGTCGTTTTCTGGAAGTAGGCCTTGTTACAAGAACTGGTATAGGATTAGGTGCTTGGGTGGGTGGGTAAGGATAAAGGCTTGGAGATATCTCAGTAGGATAACATGATTGGTATGAGAAAAATTGGGAACATGGGACGAAATCTTCCATAGCTTGAACATCTTCCTCTTTCTTTCTAGGTACCCTATTTCTCTCGGCATTGGATGTTCCTTCTCCTTCAAGTTTCCCATTCATGATAGCACTCTCAATCATCTCCCTTGATACTACCATATCAGCAAAATTCTTCGAGCCATTTCCGATGAGTCTATCATAGTACGGGGCCCGCAGTGTACTCACAAAAAAGATGGTGATTTTTTTGTGTGTCAAAGGTGGTTGTACTTGGGTGGACATGTTCCTCCATCTCTAAGCATACTCTTTGAAGCTCACAGTAGCTCTTTTCTGCATATTTTGCAAAGTGAGACGGTCAGGTGTCATGTCGATCATATGCTTGTACTGGTTTAGAAAAGCCATGGCCAAATCAGTCCAAGAGTGAATCTGATCCTTCCTCAACTGACCATACCACCTAATTGCGGACCCGCTAAGGCTATCCTGAAACTAGTGAATCAGAAGCTTATCATTATCTATATGACTTGTCATCTTTTGGCAAAATATAGTGATGTGGGCTGACAAATCAGTCATCTCGTCATATTTCACAAAGTCAGGAACCTTGAATTTAGGAGGAATAACTAAATCGAGGACCAAGCATCGTTCTTTCGCATCCACACTCCCGAATATATCTGTATTTTCTACTGCCCGAAGCCTTTCATCTAACTACTGATGTTTCCCTTGGGAATATGCCAACACTACCTCTTTTACTGCAACCATTTTCAACTTTTCCCGTTCAGCTGGGTCATCTAAGTTCAGGTTGTTGCTGGGGTTAACTGTGTTCTGGTCATCCATCATTACGACCTCATTCTGATCTTTTTATACCTCTAACCCTTCTTTGGCGGTAAAGTTTTTAGTGTATCCTTTTCCCTTGATTACGGCGGACATCAGCTCCATCAATTTAGTTATCTGATCCTTAGATTCTGCTTCCGATTTTGCCAACTTTTCTAGCAATTCTTCATGTGCCCTTTTCATTCGGGCAGCTTGTTCATTCTCCATAGCTCTAGCCTGTATTGGATAGGTACTCAGTACTTCTTATACCTCTGATTTGAAATGGAACTTCTTTCAAAGAGTCTTAAAGCCAAGCCAATTTCCATTTTATTTCCCCCCAAATGTATGTCATGATGAATGAGCCATGATTGTCATTTGATGCACGCGAAGCCTAAACAATATGATGTATGAACATGTACATTGGAAAAATGCTGACTATATATGTAATAAATGTAATCACGATGCCAACATGCTGCAAGCAAAGAATAACAAATCAATGCACGGATATATGTAATGAATGATTATGTATTTTTCAGATTATTTCCCAATGAATGATAGTATACATTATGAATGCAACATGATGTCAATTATGATGCATGTAAACAATGACTGACATAGAGTATATACAAAGAAACTCATGCTAACCATGTGTATTATGAATGCGACTTAATGCTAACATGATGTATGTAGTAAGCAAATTAGTGCATGAACATATAGAAAAATCATGCTGACTATGTTTGTCATGAATATCACTTGATACTACCAAGATGCATGTATAAATGTATGGTATGACAAATAATTGATTGGATTCAAAATGCAAAGGGGAAGATACCACGAAGGAAATAAGAATCGGAGGAACTTAATCATCAACATCTCATAAATTGAAGCACAACCAATTCATTACCAAATCAACATTCACAATGGTATAAACCATGTTTACAAAATCATGAGCAGTGGTTAAAACTGTCTTTACAAGCACTTTATTCTTCCTAGCATCATAAGGCTATAAGAGCCGGCTACTGAAAAAGTGAAATCCTACTACTTCCTATAAGACCCAAGCACCTAATCCTATACCAGTTCTTGTAACAAGGCCTACTTCCAGAAAACGACCGCAGGATAACCAAGAAATAATTCCAATCCCAATCCCTGACCTATTGCCATTACTAATAAAGAATCAGTACCTTACCCTGTTACCTTTGAAAATAGCTCCTAATCCATCAGCAAGGAGTTATGACCCTGACAGCAAGTGTGATTATCACCTGGGGGTAATTGGGCATTCAACTGAAAAATGCAGACAATTGAGGGAAAGGATTGAAGGTCTTATCCGCAATTGTATTTTGACACCGTAGCTTATCAATCAGTGGAAGGTCGTTTTGCCGTAAATCAGTTTCTTTCAAGGTTTTAGGAGGAGAATTACTACCTTTGAAGGATGTCAATAGGAGCATTTTGATGCATGTAGTTTCAGACCATTAGGATGAAAACACTTGTCTCATGTCAACATTCATATGAGTTAAATGAATTTTGAATTTTAAATGCTTTGTGTTTGTTGTTTTAACAATAATTTGAGACTGCAAAAACAAGCAATAAGGAAGTTTTAATAATGGATAGTCTCGAGAATATTGATGATCATTGTTAGAAATGACCCAATACCCTCTCCCCTATCTTTTAGGTTTTCCTAGGCCTAAATCCTTTGAACCAAGACCACTTGAAAAACCTAATGCTTCAAGGAATATGAATCATTGAACTTCATAAAACCATTGTCATCATAGAATAAGCAAAGATGTAAATCCTAGTCTAGGTTATGAACAAAGGAACAAACTTTTTAAAAAAATTTCGAACTCCTTGAAATTCAAACAAATAAGACATTCTTTCAAGAATTTAGATCATGGTAAATTGATGTATGTCAAGATTGTGCTAAAACCATTCATGACCTTTACCAACAACCACAAAACACTAATTGCCCAACCATCACTTTATGATTGACACCCAGGGGCACAATGATTAAACTAGATTATCCCATGTCCCAGATAAAACCCGTTCTTTGATCGTACTTTCCTTGTCCTTTCAAAGAACTCAGAATTGAAACTCAGCCTTTTCAAAATAGACCTAGACTTGCTATGTTCCTCGTTGATACGAATTCTCATGGTTAATCAAACTGGGGCATCATATGTGGAAATGATGGTTATATGGTGAAAAAAGATGGACTAATGCATGAATAATTGGGGCATGCGATAAAAAAAATTTGTAATATCATGCATATGAGAATTCGAATGATTCCAAAGTGCAAAATGAAATTTTGATTATCTATTCCCCATGGGGATCGTTTTTCAATGAGAATATTCGTGATTGATATGATAAATGGCCATCTTTCTTATCCCTCCCACAAAGAGAAAATTATCCATAGTCACCCTTTTGAGCAAAAAGAATTCTTTCTTCTTTGAACCCTGATCAAGGATCACCCTCTACACTAGGGGGCAAATGCGAGGAAAGATCTTCCCAAAGATCACGAAAAAATGAGTCCTAGCTCAAAGATAGATAGATACAAAGGAAATTGAGGCCCGAATAAATATGGGCTTACTCTATCAAAGGAAAAAAAAAGGAAAAGATGGCGAAATGAAAGCCAAGAAAAACACACACAAAAAAAAAGTGTGTGAAGAAGTATGGCAAATGAAATCCAAAAGCAAAGAAGGAAAAAAACGAAGTCAAAAGGAATGAAAAGTCCAAAAGGGACAAATGCTTCAAAGAAAATCCTACTCAAGAAATGATCCTTGATCTGATTACCCTCAAACACATATTTTGGGCCTATTTATCCTTTCTTTCTGAACCCTGAACTGTGGCCTACATTACGTGCTTTAAAAGTCCATTTTGATCAAGCATGAATATCTAATTTGAAGGGTTTTTCCTCAGGTTTTATCCCATCTCATCGAATTATCATTTCACTAAGGAATAATTTATAATTCTCAAGTGCATGGTAAAACAATGAAAAAAGAAAAAAAATGGAAAGAATGGGACTCTAGGGCGAAAACCCAAAAATAGACGGTCTAGAGTAAAGTGGGAATTTTCGATGTCATTTATGTTAGTACCAATACCACAAAAGAGAAGGTCATCTTGGAAAAATGGTCATCGAGGAACATCTAAGAATTCCTGAACCTCCCAAATTGTCAGCTCTCATTCGGAGGATTGTCTTCAAAACTGAGACTTTTTCCTTCCAAGATTAAACTTTCCGGTCTAAACATCCTAGCCAATCTTGACGCTTGTCAAAATGCCTTGATATGAAAACTAAAAGAATGTTGAATTTGTTTGATTCTCAAGGAATTCATGATTTATGAAACCTGTTCCTTTCGTGAGCCTAGAAGGGACATACATTTTGTTGTGAAATTTCCATTGATCAACCAAAATCTGGTTAGACCAAGCCTTGCCAATCATCAACAAAAAAAAAAACCAGATTGACGCTTAGAGAAATTTTTAACAATGATCATCAGTCTTCAAAAGATTTGTACCTCACACACTGTGGGGTTAATATTCTTGTTCAGAAGTTTTCAAAATAAGAAAACAAATAAATACATTTTTTTAAATACCCATTTTTGATGTTGACATGAGATAATTTTTGTTTTAAACCCAAAGGTGTGGAACTACTAGGGTTAATCTTGATTTCCAAATATGAAAAGAAGAAATAGAACCCGACAAGCAGATTTCTGTCAATAAGAATTTGAAGACTATTGGGGCAAGGAGAATAGCCAAAATGATTAGAAGTTATACTCTAATTTGAAGAGGAAAAATGAATTGAAAAGGCTAAGCCAAAGTTTAGAAAATGATCGGGGGCATTTGCATATTTTCATCAAGCATTTGCATAATGTCAATCTTGGCCTTTGCATTTTTTCATGAAGCGTTTGCATCATTATTGATCTTTGCATTTGCATCATGTAGAAGCATTCTGCACGTTGTCAATCCTCGCATTTGCATCATTTAGAAGCATTTCATAATGTCAATCTTTGCATCTGCATCATTCCATGAAGTAGTTGCATCAATCTAAGAGCATTTGCAGTTGCATTTAGAAGCATTTGCATCTTATCCAACATCAGCATCAAGAAACATTTGCATCAATTCAAAACATTTACATATGCAATATGAGGTATGTGCATCCTGTTAATCATTTGCACTAGCATCAAAAAGCATTCGCATCTTCTCAAAATCTTCAGGTTCATTTTAAATAATTCTTCAAAGATCATTGTTAAGACCATTGTAAAGACCTTCGGGCATAATTTTTCATCACGGGTAAGGCCTCCCGGCACCATTTTAAAGACCTCCGGGAACCATTTTAAAGACCTTCGGGCACCATTTTAAGACCTCCGGGCACTATTTTTAAGACCTTCGGACACCATTTTAAAGACCTCCGGGCACCATTTTAAAGACCTTCAGGCATAATTTTTCATCACGGGTAAGGCCTCCGGGCACCATTTTAAAGACCTCCGGGCACCTTTTTGAAGACCTACGGGAACCATTTTTAAGAACTTTAGGCATAATTTTTCATCACGGGTAAGGCCTCCGGGCACCATTTTAAAGATCTCCGAGCACCATTTTAAAAAACTTTCGGGCACCATTTTTAAGACCTCCGGGCACCATTTTTAAAGACCTTCGGGCACCATTTTTAAGACCTTCGGGCACCATTTTTAAGACATTCGAGCATAATTTTTTCAATTCACGGGTAAGGCCTCCGGGCACCATTTCTAAGACCTTCAGGCACCATTCTTAAAACCTTCGGGCATAATTTTTTCTTTTGAAATCGAACCTGTTTCCTTAAGACGGGTCGAGCCTTGATTAGTCAGGGAATTCAATTTAAGGACAAAATCTTCAATTTAAAGCCAATTAAAAAAAATGATGAAAAAGAAAAAATGAAAAAAGAAAACATCTTTCCCTTCCTTCACATGTGATTTCACTAACCGTACAAAATTAGTGTTTGTTTATCTTTGCTTAATTCCCAATTCTCAGCAATAGCCAAAGAGGGGCAGCTGTAGACACCTAATTTTGTCTAAACCCCTAAATCAGGTTCATTTTCTTCCTAAATTGATGTTTCAGAATGCTAAAAGGCTTTTCTCATCCTGCAGGTGGTACTCCGAGACTTAGTCTAAGAAAGCAAACAGAAAAGTCAAACTCGAAAAAAGTCAACCTCGAAAAAGGTCAACCTCGAAAAAGTCAACCCATTTTCAAAATCAAGATTTGAGGTTCAATTGAAAAAAGGTGAAAGAATTTTGATAATTCGAGGTCTACATTGAAAGATATAGAGGTCGGAAGTTGGGTTACAGGATTTAGTAGAAAGAAAACCCTAATTCGAGAAATTTGGGGAAAAGTGCTTAAACGATCAAATTGGTCGAAATTGAAGGCCTCAAATGAAAGATAAGCACTGACTACGGGTAATGGAGGAGCCATTTGGAAGAAAAACCGATAGAAAAGTCAATGCGGAAGAAAACCGAGGATTAGGGTTTTTTGGTAGATTTTGATGAAATTTGGAAGAATTGCAGAAATGGCCCAATTCGAAAGATATAAATCCTTTAATTGATGAGAAATGATTAAAAAAGGATAGCCCGAGGCTCAATTTGAAGAAAATCTGAAAATCGGAGTTGCTTTGAGCAAAATCGAGTTTCGGAGGCAAAAGAGCAAAATTGGAAATATGGAAAAAATAGCAAATGAACTCCAAAAATTCTGAAAATTTGCAAATCTCATTATTAAATCATTTCAAAGAGATTGGCGAAATAAAATCTTGATTTGGAGTTCATTTGCAAAATGGCCAAATAGCGGGTCTCCTATGAAGTAATTCAACAAGATAAATCTCGGAAAAATAGCAAATGAACTCCAAAAATTCTGAAATTTTACAAATCTCATTTTAAAATTATTTTTAATAGATTGGCAAAGTAAAATCTTGATTCGGAGTTCGTTTGCAAAATGGCCAAATATCGGATCTCTTATGCAGTATTTCAAGCAGATAAATCTCGAAAAAATAGCAAATGAACTCCAAAAATTTTGAAAATTTGCAAATCTCATTTTTTAAATTATTTGGAAGAGATTGTCGAAAGAAAGTCTTGATTCGGAGTTCATTTGCAAAATGGCTAAATACCGGGTCCCTTATGCAATAATTCAAGCAGATAAATCCCGAAAAAATAGCAAATGAGCTCCACAAATTATGAAAACTTCCAGATAACATTTTTAAATCATTTGGAAAATATTGGTGAAGAAAAATCTGGATTCGGAGCTCGTTTAAAAAATGGTAAAGTTCGAGTGCATAAAAGGGGTAATTTCGGAAATAAATTCGGAACGAATAGAAAATGGACTCAGAAAATTTTGAAAACTTCCAGAATTCAATTTTTTATTATTTTGGAAGTATTCAAAAAATAAAATTCGAATTTGGAGTCCTTTTGCTATTTATTTAAGTTTGGGAGGCAAAAAGGTCATTTCACCAAGAAAACCAAAAAGGGCAAATTGGTAATTGGAGAAAATATGAAAGAAGAAAGAATTACTAGGATTTTTTCTTCCCTTGGTCAGCATACATAGAGGAGAAGAAGGAAGCTTGAACAATTTAATTCCCTAGTCACTATCAAGCCACATGCTATCACTATCACCAACCCCCTTCATCCAATGGCTTAGGTACTTGCCAAAATGACATTTTAATTTGTCATAAAATAACCCTCATCTAATGGCCAAGAATGGAAGAGAAAAGATGAGCACAATTCATCCAAGGGTGAGCATCCATTCGGTTGAACAAGGGAGTGCATGGGATTATCTCTTTTCATCCAATGGCTTAGGCCATCTACAAGGGCTGAGTACACATGTTGAGGGCTGGATTTAATCTATAAGATGTCATTTTTATGTTGGCCTCATCCAATGACCAAGAATGGAAGAGTACAACTCATCCAAGGGTAGGCACTCAAGAGGGGCAAGCAAGGGAGTGCATGGGATTGGTCCTCTTTTGCATCTAATGGCTAAGGTTACTACAAGAGATGAGTACACAACTTAAAGGCTGTTATCAATTGGCAAGATAACATTTTTATGTTGTCATCAAAATATCTAAATCTAAAGGCCAAGATTGGAGGAGAAAAAGTGCAATTCCAATCCATGGGGCATTCGGCCAAGGCTAAAGGGAGGAGTATGTTTTCATTTTTTCAGGGGTTTTTTTGGCTGAAAACAGTAGCTAATTTGGCAAGAAAAAAGGTTTTCAAAGATAGAAAAAAAAGGTTTTCATTAGAGAGCTTGAAGGTAGTCATCTCTACCAGGCTCTAGCCTAGCTTTCTTCTTCATTTCCATGGTGTTTTCTTGATTTTTCTGTCATGTTTTCCTACTACATTTTTCATAAAAATAAAGTTTTTTAATGTTTACTTATGTTTTCATCTTTTCTTCTTCTTTAAAATCGTGGAAAACAATTTTTTTCTTATGGTTTCATGCCATGGCCAAATGGCATATTTATTTGCCTTGTTTTTTCCTTTTTTTTCTTCCTCGCATGTTGTTGAGAAAAATGATTTTTACAAGTTTTTTTAGAGTATTCTAAGGTTTTGATTTTTGCAAAATATGAAGCAAAAAAGGTTGAAATGGCTACATGATCTTGGCTAGACCAAGTGACCATGGTTAGGAGAGAGGCTATGCCCATTTTTACCTACCATGAAGCTCACCTTATTTTCTGTTTTACATGGTTTATTTTCTGTTTTATTGAGATGGAAAGGCTTCATGATCTTGGCAAGACCAAGTGATTATGGTTTGGTGAGAGGCTATGCCCATTTGATACCAACCATGGAGCTTAACTTTCCTTGTTCTACTTACTAGTTTTGCTTGTAATTTCTGCATGTCTTTGTTAAATCATGTGTATATATGTTCTTTACATTATTTTCTATGCTATATTTACTTATATATTTCATTTCCATGCTTGATATTACATCCTCGCATATTCGGCCATTGTTGTTCATATGCTCATGTTGTGCATTTTTTTCATGTATCATGTCTTACATGTTTGCATTTTCATAGTTTTGTTTCATGACCATTCGGCCATTCCATTTTGTATGCCTTGCATGTGTACTTTTCTTTTGCTTCTTAACTTGTTTGCATCTCCATGTCATAAACTTGCATATTCTGATTTTAGTATGCCATGTGCTTATGAAAATGTTATGATAAAAATGTCATCATATTGATCCATGACCATTCGGCAATACCATGTTTGTTTGCCTTGCATGTGCATTTTCCTTTTGTTTCTTAACTTGTTTGCATTTCCATGCCATGAGCTTGTGCATTTTGATTTTGGTATGTTATATGCTATTGAAAGTGTCATGAGATTATGCATTTTAATATGATTTTTCATGTACTTATGTCATTTACTAAATAGGATTGCATTAGAGTCTCATGTGATCATTTGGCCTCTTCATGCATCCCTTGCCTTGTCATGCATTTGCATTTTGTTTAGGTAACATGCTTTGCATTGTCATATCTTGAAATTGTGTATTAGTTGTATTTGTTCCAGCATTGACATTAGTTTCATGGGTCATTGTATGTTCATAGTATTGCTATGCATGTTCATTACATTTTAGGTCTAGGCCATATTGGTATTGCCATGCATATTGAGTCTTAAATCACATAGGTTTTTTCATGCATTAATATTCTATTTATGTCTTAGGTCACATTCATTTTCATGCATATTCATAACATATTAGGTCCTAGTCACATTTACATTATCAAGCATTGCATGCATATAGAGTTAGGATAGCATTTATTGCCATGCAAATTCATGCTAGGCATTTAGGTTGTCAGGAATTGTCAAACATTTCCTTTACCATTTAGTCCTTTAGACCATGCATTTCATACATTTCATTTGCTGTATGTTCATGCATTCCATGTCATTGCCACTTGATTTGTGACTTAAGCCAATTAATGGCTTAAACTCATGTTCTCTAGAGCATACTTGTGGAAAATTAAGGAATTGTCAAATTGATTATTCTATCTTTTGTGATTTTTTTTACATAGACAATTTTTTCCAAGGTTTTTAAATGTTTAGCTATTGTCCTTAGGTCTTTAGGATGATTTCCAACAATTTCTACTTTGGTTTTTGAATGAATTTATAAAAGGCAAAAAATGTGTTTTGACAAATAGTTTTTTTCACCCAGTACTCGAACATCTTCAATTTTTCTGGGCAGTCATATTTAATCCTAAAATTAAGCCAATTTTTTCGTGTAGATTTACATGTTTTGAGTCTCCAGTATTTTTTTCTATTTATTTGAATTTTTAAATATAGGCTAAAAAATCGTGTGGCAAAACCAGACAGTAGAGGCAGATTTGAAATCAAAAAAGGAATAATGGTTGAATTTGGCTAAGGCACTTAGAGTTGGTTGTTTAGAAGATTTAGCTACTGTCTTAGGGTAGTTTATAAGCCTTTTTAAACTTTAAAAATGATTTTATAAATCTCGGGTTAAGGGTAGTTAAGTCCGGGATTTTAAACTTAGGAAATTAGAGCCATTTTAAAAGGGTTTTGGTAAGGGTTTTAATTTTTATTCAAGTTTTTCTCAAAATTGTTTTCAAACAATCACAAAGTTTTGTTTTTTTAGAAAATCTAATTTGATATATTTTCCTAAGGTAGCCGGATATCTTTATAGATATACGGATTTCTTTATTTAGAGGAAAAAATACATTTTCATGCATTGCATTTTCCATGTTAATGCATTTTATTTAAATGTGTGATTTTTGCTATGATATTCTCCATGATATTATTACTATTTTAATTCACATTTTATGATCTTATATTTGTTTGCCATATGATTTTGAATGTTTCATGATATCCTATGCTTTTTATTTAGTTATTTTTGTCATATTGTTTAGCATATACCAGGTTCGTGCATTATTATTTTCATTTTCGTGCATATTATATGTTAGTATTATTTTAATTCCATGTCATTTCTTGTCATTTAGATCATATTATATGTCATTTAGGTTATTTTATTTATAACATGCCATGTCATTTAAAATTTGCCATATCATTTAGAATTGTCATGTCATTTAAATCGTTTTATCTCATTTAGAATATACCATGATACTTAGGATTTTTTTCATTTTACCTAGAATATACTCTGCCATTTAAATTATGTCATATCATTTAGGTTGCATTATATTATCTAGAATTTTCCATGTCATTTTATTTATGTCATACATGTTCATGTTCATAATTTTAAATGTTTTGAAAAAGATAATGATTTTCAATAAAAATAAAGATATTCCCGAGTTAAAATAATTCATGAGTTCTCTACCGGGTTTGCTGGAGGGAATATCATCAATTATCATTAATAAAGGAATATCTTTCTTTCAAAAAAAAAAAAGGAGAATGATTCGGAAAGTTTTTCAAATGAATAAAAATTTCTATATTTTGCCGATTTTGTCAGGGAATATAGGAAAATTTTGAATTAATAAATTCCGAATCATTTTCAATTAAAAATGGAATTATTTTTCTTAAAATTGGGAATTAACTTGAAATACTAAATTAAAAACCAACTTTTTATTGAGACTTGAGATAACACACGATTAATAAGGTACCGATTTATACAGGCGTTGTGGGGGTGCTAATCCTTCCCCGCATGTAACCGACTCTCGAACCCGCTTCTTTAATTTCTCTGGTTTATAACGCAGACTTGAAATTGGTTTTAAAAATGTTTTAATTAATTTTAAAATGTTATATAAAATCGGTTTTAATAGGTGGCCGATCTCACCTAGCTAAAAAAGATTGGTGGCGACTCCATGTCTTTTTACGAGGCCGTTTTCATACCCTCGACCTTTTATTTCAATCTAGAGGAATTAAGTCGTCTTTTCCTCTGATTCCGTTTTCCCCTCACTCGAACGGGTCCCCCGCGATCCGGGATCACGTATCGACAGCTTCATTTTTCTAGAGGAATTAAGTCGACTTTTCCTCGTTTTTTTAAATGTCACGTCTAACGAAATAATAAAGTCTTGCGATGAGACTTGTTATTATCGCCTATTTTTTTAGGGTTGCGACAATAGCCGAAGCCTTTATGGAGATATCCAGGGTTTTATAGTTTTAAAATGAGAGAGTCTTTGGTAGTGATAGCTGAAGCCTCTATGGAGATATCCAGGGTTTTATAGTTTTAAAAAGAGAAAGTCTTTGGTGGTGATAACCGAAGCCTCTGTGGAGATATCCAGAGTTCTAAAATTTTTTGAAAAGAGAGAAAGTCTTTGGTGGTGATAGCCAAAGCCTCTGTGGAGATATCCAGAGTTTTAAAAAATTCATAGTTTTAAAATGAGAAAGTCTTTGGTGGTGATAGCCGAAGCCTCTGTGTAGATATCCAAAGTTTTTTAAAAAAAATTTGAAAAGAGAGAAAGTCTTTAGTGGTGATAGTCGAAGCGTCTGGAGGAGTTACCAAGAATTTTACAGTGAGAAAATCTTTGGTGGTAATAGCCATAGCCTCTAGTAGAGATATTCAGAGTTTTACAGTTTTAAAAATGAGCAAGTCTTTGGTGGTGATAGCCAAAGCTTCTGGAGGAGATACCAGAATTTTAAACACAACTGAGAACAAGACAGGTTATGACCTTGAGACCATTGTTGAGGTCATTTCTTCTCTTGCAAATCGAACTAGTTTCCTTAAGACGGGTCGAGCCTTGATTAGTCAGGGAACTCAATTTAAGGACAAAATCTTGTCTTTACAGCTTTTAATCAAAAACAAAAAAAAATGAAAAAAAAAATGAAAACATGAAAAAAATGAAAACCCCTTTCCTTTCCTTTCCTTCACATGTAATTTCACTAACCGGACAAAACTAGTGTTTGTTTATCTTTGCCTGATTCCTAATTCTCAGCAATAGTCAAAAAGGGGCAGCTATGGACACCTAATTTTGTCCGAACCACTAATTCAAGTATTTTTCTTCCTAAAATGATGTTTTAGAATGCAGAAAAGCTTTTCTCATCCTGCAGGTGGCACTCCGAGACTTAGTTTAAGAAGGCAAGCAAAAAGACAATCTTGAAAAAGTTAACCCCGAAAAAGTCAATTCTAAAAAGTCAAACACTAAAAAGTCAACCCACTTTCAAAATCAAGATCAAAGTTCAATTGAAAAATGGTGAAATAATTTTGATAATCCGAGGTCTACAATGAAAGATATGGAGTTCGAAAGTTGGGTTACAGAACTTTAATGGAAAGGAAACCCTAGTTCGAAAAGTTTGGGAAAAAGTGCTCAGACAATCAAATTTATCGAAATTAGAGGTTCCAAATGAAAGATAATCAATGACTACGGGTAAGGGAGAGGCCATTTGGAGGCAAAACTGAAGGAAAAGTCCATTTGGAAGAAAACCGAGAATTAAGGTTTTTGGTGGATTTTGGTGTAATTGGAGAAAATTATAGAAATGATCTGATTCGGTAAAACTAAGCCCTCTAATTGATGAGGAGTGACTAAACAAGGATAGCCCAAGGCTCAGTTTGAAGTAATTCCGAGAAAAGAGTCGATTGGAGGGAAAATGGAAAAACGAGGAAATTTTCGATATTGAAAAAAAAAAAGAAAAATCAAATCGGAAGGGAATTTGATCGTAAAAATTGGGCATTTTCGGACCAACTCCAATTCAAAATATGAAAAAGGCACAAAAAAAAAAAGAAAATCTGAAAATCGGACTTGTTTTGAGCAAAACCGAGCTTCGGAGACAAAAAGGCAAACTTGGAAATTTCGGGAAAAATAGCAAACGAACTCCAAAAATTACCAAAATTTCCAGATCTCATTTTTAAAGTATTTTGAAGAGATTGGCAAGAAAAATCTGGATTCAGAGTTCGTTTGCAAATTGGCAAATTTCGGGCCCATAAAACTGAAATTCAAGAAGAGAAATCCCGAAAAGATAGCAAATGAGCTCAAAAAATTATGAAAATCTCCAGATATCACTTTTAAATGATTTGGAACAGATTGGTGAAGAAAAATCCAGATTTGGAGCTCGTTTGCAAAATGGCAAAAGTTGGGGTGCATTAAGGGCAATTTAGGAAGATAAATCCCGAAAAAATGGCAAATGGGCTCAAAAATTTTTGAAAACTTCCAGAATTAAATTTTTTATTATTTAGGAAGTATTGAAAAAATAAAATTTGGATTTGGAGTCCGTTTGCTATTTAATTAGGTTCGGGGGCCAAAAACGTCATTTTACTGAAGAAACCGAAGAGGGTTTTTCTTGCAATTAAAAAAATGGAGATTGGGTTAGAATTTAAAAGGTCAGTCAGCCAAGCCCATGTTGGAGAGTGATTTTGCTGAGCCATTGCATCCAAGGCCAAAGAGTGGATAGGAAGGTAGTTATTTTTCTTAATCAAGCCTTTGCAATTGTGACACATGGACCAATACATGGAGAGGGATGATGTCATATTTATGACATCATCTTCATGACATCATATTAGTTAGGGCCTGATTTAATCTAAGGGTGGGAATTTTACATAGAAAGCATCTTGGATTAAAGGCCATTGGATCAAAAATTGGTTACAAAAATGACAACTTTCTTACACCATTGAATGAGGAATTCCGCCAAGGCATATTGGATGGGGGATTTTCAGATTTTTTTTGAAGGCTTAGAGGGCTGAACAAGGGCAGTAGCTAAGGGAAAAAAAAAAGAAAAAAGAAAGGAAAAAGAGAGGAGAAAAAAGGAGAAGAAAAAAGAAAGGCTTTGGCTTGCTACATCTTGATTTGGAAAGTGAGAGCAAGGTAGCTATGTTCTTTCATGGTTTTCTCAAACTTTGTTGAAATGATTTTGCTATTTTGATTGTTATTTTATTTTCATTTATGAAATAAACTTGTTTTTTTAATAAGTTCTAAAGAGCTTATACTTTGTTTTTTAAAAGAAATCAAGAAAGCAAGTTTTTCTATATTTTTCCTACATGGTCGAATGGTGTCTTTATTTTTAGATGATTTTGTGTTTGATTTTGTTCATGTGATTTGTTGTGGTAGGTTAGCTTACTTGTGTTAGATTAGCTTGATTGTGGTAGGTTAGCTTGATTGTGGTAGTTTAGCTCTAGACCATGCCATGTGTTTGTGATAATGCCATGCCATATTCAAGTTTACTACCATTCGGCCATGATGATTTCATTTTGCATTGCATTTTTATCATGTTTACTAATTTAACATGCTTCCGTTTAGACTTTGCATATTTAGGTTGTCATGTTTTTGTGAAAATGTCTAGCTATGTTCATGCATTTGCATTATGTTTGCTTAGTCTAACATGTTTCCTCTTAAGTCTTGTATTTAGTATACCATTTGTTTGTGTTAATGAGCATGTTAGAATTTCACCATTTAGGCCATAGGTCCATTCGGCTACCCCTTCATTTTGTGCTTTGTATGTGCATTTTCATCTTGTTTAGTTGATAGGATTGCATTTCCATGCCATAATATTGTGTATTTTGATTTAGTATGCAATGTGTTTGTGATAATTCCATGCTAGGATTTCACCATTTAGGTTTAGGTCCATTCGGCTACCTCTTTATTCTATGTCTTGTATGTGCATTTTCATCTTGCTAGTTGATAAGCTTGCATTTCCTTGCCATGATTTTGTGTATTTTGATTTAGTATGCTATGTGTTTGTCTTATTTCCATGCATTTTTTAGGTCTAGGCCTCATTTGCATTGTTATGCATTTCATGCATGTTTAGGCCTAGGTTGCATTTATTGCCATGCAAGTTCATGTTAGGTCTAGGTCATATTCTTTATGCCATGCATTTTCATATCCATTAGGTCTTAGATCATATTGGTATTTCCATGCATTTTCATATCCATTAGGTCTTAGATCATGTTGATATTGCCATGCATTTCATGCATGTTTAGGTCTAGGATGCACTTATTGCCATGCAAGTTCATGCTAGGCATTAGGTCATTTTGAATTGCCATGCATTTTCTATGTCATTTAGGCCTTGGATCATGCATTTCATACATTAAACTTGCTTTTTGTTCATGCATTTCATATTATACCACTTGATTTTTTACTTAAGCCAATTAATGGCTTAAGGTCAAGCTCACATGAGCATGCTTGTGGAAAATTAAGGAATTGTCAAGTTGATTTTTCTACCTTTGTTATTTTTTTTACTTAGGCAATTCTTGTCCAAATTTTTAGAAATTTTATCTACTATTTTTAGATCCTTATAAGAGTTTCCAATATTTTTACTTTGATTTTTAAATGATTTTATCAAAGGCTTAAAAATGATATTTGGCAAAACAGTTTTTTACCCAATGTTCTGACTTTCATGATTTGTTTGGGAGGTTATCCTTAGTCTTAAAATTAATCCAATTTTTTAACATATATTCTGATATGTTCTGAGTCTCCCATAATTTTTTCATAGTTTTTTGAAATTTTAAAAATAGGTTAAAAAATCACTCTTTAAAACTGGACAGTAGAGTCAGGTTTGAATTCAAAGGAAAAATAATTTTCTGTTTTGGCTAAGGCATTTAGAAGGGGCTGATTAGGAACCTTAGCTACTGTCTTAGGTTGATTTCAAAGCCATTTTAATCTTTAAAAATGATTTTATAAAGCTTGGGTCAACGGTGGTCAAGTCCGGGTTTTCAAAGTTAGGAAAATAGAGCCACTTTCAAAAAGGGAATTCGGCCATGAATTATTTTTCATCCAAGACTTTCAAAATTGTTTTCAACCAATGACAAAGTATTTTTTTGATTTTAGAAAATTTAATTTGATGTCTTTTCCTAAGGTAGTCGGATATCTTTTTAGGTATACGAATTTTCTTATTTAAAGGAAAAAATACACTTTCATGCATTGCATTTTCTATTTTCATGCATACTTATATAATATGTGATTTTTGCTATGATAATTTCGATGGTAATGTTATTATTTTGATCTATATTTTATGGTGTTATGTTGTTTGTTATATGGTTGTGAATGTTCCATGTTACTCTATGCTTTTTATTTAATCATTTATTTTTGTCACATCATGTAGCATTTACTATGTTCATGCATTATTATTTTTATTTTCATGCATATTTCATGATAATATTATTTTACTTAGGTTATAGTCATTTCATGTCATTTAGAATATATTATTTTACTTAGGTTATATTCATTTCATTTAGAATATATCATGTCACTTAGATTATTTCATTTCATTTAGAATATATCATGACACTTAGGTTATATCATTTCGTTTAGATTATATCTCATATCATTTAGATTATAATATGTCATACATATTCATATATTTTTTATAAAAAAAAATGTTTTGAAATAAGATAATGATTTTCAATAAAATAAAGATATTCCCGAATTAAAATAATGCATGAGTTCTGTGCCGGGTTTGCAGGGGAGGATATCATCAATTATCATTAATAACGAAATATCTTCTTTAAAACGAGAATGATTTAGAAAATTTTCTGAAATAAATTAAATTTTTATATTTTGCCGCGTTTGTCGAGGAATATAAATTTTGAATTAATAAATTCCGGGTCATTTACAATTTAAAATGGTATTATTTTTCTTTAAATTGGGAATTAATTTGAAATATCAAATATAAAACCGACTTTTACCTAGGCTTGAGATAACACACGATTAATAAGGTACCGTTTTTATATGGGCGTTGTGGGGGTGCTAATCCTTTCCTACACGTAACCGAGTCCCGAACCCGCTTCTTTGATTTCTCTGGTTTAAAAAGCGGACTTGAAATTGGTTTAAAAAAAATAATTAATTTTAAAATGTTTTACAAAACCGGTTTTAATAGGTGACCGATCACCTAGCCAAAAAAGATTGGTGGCGACTCCATGTCTTTTTCGAGGTCATTTTCAAATCCTCATTCTATTTCAAGAGGAATTAAGTCGTCTTTTCCTCTGTTTTTTCCAATGTCACGCCTAACGAGTAATAAAGTCTTGCGATGAGACTTGTTATTTTTTAGGTTGCGACAACAACAATAACAACCAGGAAGAAAACAGCGCCAGCTCATTCTACCGAGGCAGCCATCGAACAGCCGCAAGCAGGGCGCACAGACAAAGCGGGGAACAACGCTCCGAGGAGCGACCTCAGAATGAGGAAAACTTGCCTGCCAACAAAGAGGCAGTCGTGGGCACTGTCGAAGCCCAAATGGCGGCCCTCAGAAAAGCGATCCACAGCATGATGAAAGACAAAGTGGAGGAAGTAGAATGGATGATGGACGACAACAGTCCCCTGACCCTAGAAATTCTGCGGGAATCGATGACCAAGACAATCAAGCTCCTGAAAGAAACCTATGATGGCACCAAGGACCCTACGGACCACCTCATCTAGTATAAAAATTACATGGACCTGTTGGGAGCCACAGATGCCCAGAAGTGCCGGGTGTTTCCTATGATACTCAGAGTGCATTCCAGGACCTAGTACCACTCACTATTAGCAGGGTCCATTGACAGCTTCCAGAAACTCGGCAGAACCTTCAACGCCCACTTCCTCGTCAACAAAGCCACTTCCAAAACCCCAGCCAGCCTCATCGCAGTAAGACAGAAGGAAAATGAGACCCCCAGGGAATACATATGCAGGTTCAACTCCACGACCATGGAAATCAAGGACCTGCATGACGACTGGGCCATACAGGCGTTCATCTCCGGTGTTCGCCATGAACACCTCTGGTATGCTTTGACAGAGGAAAAATTGAAAAAGCTCTATAACCTATATGAGAAGCTCCAGAGATACGCCAAAACAGAAAAAATGAAACTGGCAGAGGGGCCCAAGGAAAGAACAAACGGGCGCCCCCCGAAAAACAAGCAGGGATACCAAGACATCAAAAGACAGTTGGGGCTTGACTCACATCGCCAAAGATCCAGGTCGCCTGACAGACACACCCACCAAACCAACACAGACCGAGCCGCGCAAGTTCGAGGGTGAAAAGGGGAAAGAGTCCCATACTCTAAGTTTGAAAAATACACCTCCCTCAACTAGGGATGGCAATGGAGCGGGGCGGGGGCAGATACTGCCTTATCCACCTCCACCCCACTCTTGCATGGATGTTGAAAACATCCACATCCATGGATGTCGGTTACATCCATAACCGCTCCACGGTGCTCCACTCCGCTACACCCCAATTTATATTAATTATTTTTAACTTAATATTGTAAAAATTATATTATAATTTATTCAAGAACATAATTTTAGTATATAAAAATCTTTAATATAATATATATAATACATATATACTAAAAGTATAGATATAAAATATTAGTATATATATGATTTTAGTATATATATCTAATATATATTAAAAATATAAGAAAAAATATAAAATATTTTAAAGGATAAAATAGTAATTTCAAAAGTCGGGGCGGAGTGGAGCAAGCATTTACCAAAACCGCTCCGCTCCACCCCGCTCCCAAAAAAAAAAAAACCTATCCATTCGAAGCGGATCGGTGCGAAATCCATCGGTCGAATCGGGTTTTGCATCCCTACCCTCAACGTCTCGAAGGCGTACATCCTGAATGTGGTGGCCTACGAGGGCATCTTGGGAACGCCATACCCCATGAAGGACAACCCGGCACGCCTTAACTCCAAGGAGAGGTGCAACTACCACAACGATGTAGGCCACAACACTGAAGATTGCAGGTCCCTAAAAGATGCAATATAAACCGCCATCAGAAAGGGGAAGATCAAACAGTTTGTAAGAAAGTCAGAGGCATATCAGGGGCAGTCATCGGCGAAAAAGAAATAAAGGCATGGCAGAACGGAAGAAACCGGTACAAGGGGTGGTAAACATGATAGAGGGGGGGCACGGAAGAATGGACCGCCAATAACTCCAAAAGGAAAGCCCACCTTAGAAGTATAATGGCAATCGACACTGTTAGACATCTAATTTTGTCCGAGCCACCTAAACCAGGTAAGTTCCTCCTTGTACTCATCAGAATGCAAAACAACTCCCCTCATCCCACAGATGGTTCTCCAAGACTTGTGATTCGGAGTTCAGCATAAAAAGTCAACTCAAAAAAAGTCAACTTCAAAAAAGTCAGTCTCGAAAAGTCAACTATTGAAAAAGTCAACTTCAGTCAAAATCAAGATTCAAGGTTTAATTGAACAATAGTGAAAGAATTTTGATAATCCGAGGTCTACAGCGAAAGATATAGAGTTTGGAAGATGAATTACGAAAATTTAGTGTAGGAGAATACCTAATTCGACAAAATTTGATGAAAACTGCAGAATAGCCCGATTCGATAAAATTGAAGCCCCAGTTGATGAAGAATGAATAAACAAAAATAGCCCAAGTTTCAGTTTGAAGTGGATCCCAAGAAAGAGCCAATTGGAGGAAAAACGAAAAAAAAAAAAGAAAATTTCCAATATTGAGAAAAAAGGAAATACCAAATCGGAGAAAAATTTGATCGTAAAAATTGGGCATTTTTGGACCAACTCCAATTCAATATATAACAAAGGCATTGAAAAAAGAAAATCCGAAAATCAGACCCGTTTTAAGTAAAACTAAGGTTTTGGGGGTTAAAGGGCAATCTTGGAAAATCCGAGAAAAATAGAATCCGACCTCGAAAAATTATTAAAACCTCCAGATCTGAATTTTATATTGTATGGAAGGTATTGGAGAAAGAAAATCCAGAATCGGAGCTCAAATGAAAAATGACAAAATTTGGGTGCACTAATCCGAAATTCCAAGAGAAAATTTTTGAAAAAATAGGAAACGAGTTCGAAAAATTATGAAAACTTCCATATCTCAATTTTATAATTTATGGAAGGTATTGGAGAAGAAAAATCTGGAATAGGACTTCAAATGAAAAATGACAAAGTTGGGGTGCACTAACCCGAAATTGAAGAGAAATTCAAGGAACAATAGGAAACGAGCTCAAAAAATAATGAAAACTTTCATAACTGAGTTTTATATTGATTTGGAGGTATTTGAAAAGAAAAATCTCAAATTGGAGCTGATTTGAAAAAAGGCAAAGTTCGAGGAGGCCTAATCCGCAATTTTATTGAAAAATCTGAGAAAACTTGAAAACGAGCTCCAAAAATTATGAAAATCTCCATAACTGAATTTTACATTTGTTTGGAGGGATTGGAGAAATAAAATCCAAAATTGGGGTCCGTTTGCAATTAAATTAAGTTTAGGGGCTAAAATACAATTTTATCGAAGAAACCGAAAAAGGCCATTTTGCAAAATAAAAAAATGAGGAAGTTGCTGGATTATTCCAGGCCATTCGGCCAGCTCATGATGGAATGAAGGCTGAGATTTGATTAATTTTATTCAATGGACAAGATTGATTTGCAAGAAGACATTTTTAATTTTTGATTAGTTGCTTTGTGATCATGCCAAGTGGCCAAGATATTTTGTAAAAGGATAAGCACATTAGCTAGCATTTTCAGCCAGCTCATAAAAGGAAGGCTGATCATTTCATTCAATGGCCAAGATGAGGTTGCAAGATGACATTTTTATTTTCTTTGGCTAGTATACCATGTGATGATGCCACATGTCTTAGATAGGAAAAAGATGAGCACATCCATTCTAGAAGTGAGAGAGGTAGCCGACCAGCTATCAAGAAGGGAAGGGGTTTTCATTTTTGGAAGTAGCTAGTCATTTTGAGAAGGCAAGGCAGTAGCTATTCTTGAGAAAAGGAAAAAGAGAAGAGAGAAATTTGGCAACCTTGATTTGGAAAGTAATAGCTAGGTAGCTATCATCTCCTTTCATCTTCTGATGTTGTGATTTCTTTTCTCCTCCTTTTGTTCATATGATTTGTAAACTTTTTGTTGAATAAAAGGTTTTTCAAAAGTAAATTTTAAAGGTTTTCTATCCTTTATTCTTCATTCTTTATCAAATAACCAAGTTGACAAAATTTTTATACATGTTTCTTGCTATAGCCGATTTCTACCTTGATGATTTTGTGCTTGTTCTTGCTTGATATTGCTTGCTTGCTTGCTTGGTTGTGTTTATATTTTCACTCATGATTTATCTATTGTCATATGATTGTGGGCTGTCATACCATGCATTTCTGACATTTTAATTAGGTTTTTGGCCAAGATCAACCAATGATCTCAAGCCAAAAATCATTTGTCTATGATAGTTGAGAGAATGGTATTTTAGATTGGGTATTCTAACTTTGATTTTTTTTACTACTCATCCATGATCAAAATAAATTGATTTTTTACCACATTCATTAGTCATTTAGAGGATGCCATGATATTTTTTATTCATAATTTTTAGATTTTTTTATCATGGTTGAAAAAATGGTTTTTAACAAAGCAGTTTTAGCTCACTGTCTTGACTTTGGTAAAATTTCGGTCATAGTACCCTTGCTCCAAAAATTAAACTGATTTTTTCCCGTGAAGATCAAAATGTTTTAGGTCTACCATAATTTTGTTAGAGTTTTTTGAAATTTTCTAGAAGGGTAAAAAATCGGGTTTCAAAACTGCCAGTGGGAGTCAGATTTGTTTTTAAGAAATAGTAATTTTCTGTCTTGGTTAGGATATTAAGAGGGGGCTGATTTGGGATATTAGTTACTGTCTTAGGTCAATTTCCAAGTCATTTCAATCATAAAATTTGATTTTATAAAATTCGGGTCAAGGGTAGTCAATCCGGATTTCAAAACTTGGAAAATAGAGCCTTTTGAAAATGAGGATTTCGGCCATAAGGCAATTTTCATCCAAAAATTCCAATTTTTTTAAATCCGAGCCCAAAGTCTTTCGATTTTGAATATCCTATTTAAGTCTCTTCCAAAGGTAGTCGGATACCTTTTTAGGTATACGGATATCCTTACTCTAAGGAAGAAATACATCTCCATGCATTGCATTTTTAAAATGTTTTAAATTTTAATTTGACATAAAACGTGTGTTTCGATTTCCTAAACATTTGGTGAGATTAGTTCTTAATATTTGCCGGGTTGCCGGGGAGGTTAGAAAATTCTTCAACGCACGTGTTTATGAAATTGAAAGATATTGGATTTTGTTTTACTCGAAATTATATAAATATCATAAGAAAGAAATATTTATCGAGCTTTACCGAGTTTGCTGGGGAGTGTGGCGATATTTTCCGATATATGCTATTTGTATGATTCCTCACATGAAAATTCTATGTCCATGAATATTCCAAGTTGTTGTCATTTTATATTCATGTTGCCATAATTAGATTTTGCCATGCCTAGTATGCCATGTCATTCATTCATTTTCTATGTCATTCATCCATATGTCATGTCATTTAATTTATGCCATGTCATTTTTTATTATGCCACGACATTTTCTATGTCATTTAAATATTAGGTCATTTTTCATATGACATGTCATTTTCCATGACATTTAGATATTAGGTTATTTTCATATGTCATGACATTTTCTATGTCATTTAAATATTAGGTCATTTTTCATATGACATGTCATTTTTCATGACATTTAGATATTAGGTTATTTTCATATGCCATGGTATTTTCTATGTCATTTAAATATTAGGTCATTTTTCATATGACATGTCATTTTTCATGACATTTAGATATTAGGTTATTTTCATATGCCATGACATTTTCTATGTCATTTAAATATTAGGTCATTTTTCATATGACATGTCATTTTCCATGACATTTAGATATTAAGGTTATTTTCATATTCCATGACATTTTCTATGTCATTTAAATATTAGGTCATTTTTCATATGACATGTCAATTTCCATGACATTTAGATATTAAGGTTATTTTCATATGCCATGACATTTTCTATGTCATTTAAATATTAGGTCATTTTTCATATGACATATCATTTTCCATGACATTTAGATATTAGGCTATTTTCATATGCCATGGCATTTTCTATGTCATTTAAATATTAGGTCATTTTTCATATGACATGTCATTTTCCATGACATTTAGATATTAGGTTATCTTCATTATGCCGTGACATTTTCCATGTCATTTAGATATTAGGTTATTTTTCATAAGACATATCATTTTCCATGACATTTAGACATTAGGTTATTTTCATGTGCCATGTCATTTTCTATGTCATTTAAATATTAGGTCATTTTTTATATGTTATGTCATTTTCCAGGACATTTTGCTTTGTTAGTTAGAACCTAGGTCATGCATATGCCATGCCACTTATTTCATGCATTTATCTTGCTGGTTGTTCATGCATTTCTACATTTCCCACTTGATTTTTGACTTAAGCTAATCAATGTCTCAAAGCCAAGCTCTTTTGAGCATGCTTGTGGAAAATTAAAGGTTGCCCTAGTTGGATTTTCTGACTTTAGGATTTAGGTCTCTTCCAAAGGTAGTCGGACACCTTTTTAGGAACACGGATGTCCTTGCTTCACGGGAGAAATACATTTCTATGCATTTCATTTTCCATGTTCATGCATATTCCATGATATCTATTTTTTTTTTTTGTGGATATTCTATGATAATGTCATCTTGTGATTTTTGCCTTGTCATCATTTCTTTTGCCATGTCATTTAAATTATGCCATGTCATCTATATTTTGCCATATCAAACATGCCATGTCATTAATTCTTTTTGTCTTTCCATTCACTCTTTTGCCATGTCATTAGTAATGATTTGCATATTCATAACCATCTTTTTAAAATGATTTCAAATGCAATAAAAGATTTTCAATAAAATAAGGTTATTCACCGAGTTAAAATAATTCATGAGTTCTCTGTCGGGTTGCCGGGGAGGATATTGTCAATTATCATTAGCAACGGAATATCTTTCTTTCAAAAATGAGAGTGATTTGAATATTTTCTAAATAAATAAAAATTTCTATGTTTTGCCGGGTTTGTCGAGGAATATGGGAAATTTTTGAGTTGATAAATTCCAGATCATTTTTTAACTAGAAATAAGATTATTTTTCTTCAAAATGGGAATTATTTTAAAATTTCAATTCCAAAACCGATATTTTGCGAGACTCGAGATAACACACGATTAATAAGGTACCATTTTATACGGCCATTGTGGGGGTGCTAATCCTTCCCCGCACATAATCGACTCCCGAACTCGCTTATTTGATTTCTTTTGTTTTAAAGCGCAAACTTCGAAATTGGTTTTTAAAAAATGTTTTAATTAATTTTAAAATGTTTTACAAAACCGATTTTAATAAGTGGCTGATCAAACTTAGCCAAAAAAAGATTGGTGGCGACTCCATTTCTTATTCGAGGTTGTTTTCAAACCCTCATATTATTTCAAGAGGAATTAAGTCGTCTTTTCCTCTGTTTCCCCCAATGTCACACTTAACGAGTAATGTCTTCCGATGGAATTTTTTTTTTAGGTTGCGACAGACACAACTCCCAAACGAGAAAAACAGAATGAAGATTGGAGGGTAGACTTCACCGACAATGATGTCTACATCTTGGAGGACAACGGGAATGACCCCATCATTGTGGTGGCAACAATTGGAAACGTCAGAGTAAAAAGGGTCCTCATCGACAGTGGTAGCGCAGTAGAAGTCGTCCAATGGGAAGCCTTCAAGAAGATGGGCATCCCTGAGAAATACTTGAAGCCGGTAAGCCCTATTTTTGGCTTTGCGAATCAACCAATCATAGTTAAGGGATCAATAACCCTGCCAGTAACAATGGGAGATGGTAACCACACCCTCACCGTCATCTCTGAATTTCTAGTAGTCGACCAACCTTCCCCCTACAACGCCATCTTGGAAAGGCCTGTGATGAGAAAGGCAAAGATGGTGGCTGCCATATACTGCCTGGCGGTGAAATTCCCTACACCGATGGGAATTGGTTACATGAAGACAGACCAGCAAACAGCACGACAGTGTCACGTGCTGTCCATACATATCACCAAGAGAAATCAGGGTGTCGAGCTTGGTCTCGACATGGCGAGATCAGGGGGCAAACGAAAAAAACAGGGGGGCAGCTAGCAGAAGTTCAGGTCAACCTGATCGACAAAACTATGCTCACCTTGGCAAGCCTGGACAACAGGGCAAAAATAAGTCAATATAAGGCAGAACCCGCAGAGCAAATGAAAACAATCCCATTGTATCCAGAAAACCCGTTTAAAACAACCAAGGTCGGGTCTTCTTTGGGAGGCAAAGAAAGGCGGCCCTTGGTGGCCATGTTGCAAGAAAACTCATACAAAAGAATCCAATAGTTAAACCAATCAGACAGAAGAAGCGCCAGTTTTCCCCTGAGCGAGTCAGGGCAATCAGAGAAGAATTTGAGAAACTACTCTCTGCTGACTTCATAAAAGAAGTGGTTTACCAGACTGGCTCGCCAATGTACTGATGGTGAAAAAGGCCAGCGAAAAGTGGCAAATGTGTGTGGATTTCACGGATTTAAACAAGGCCTGCCCCAAGGACAGTTTCCCCCTGCCAGCTATAGATTGCTTGGTAGACTCCTCGACAGGACAAAAGTATCTGAGTTTCATGGATGCCTTATCGGGCTACAATCAGATCAAAATGAACCCCGATGATCAAGATAGGACGTCATTTGTCACAGTGGAAAGTCTATTATGTTACCAAGTGATGCCTTTCGGAATAAAGAATGCAGGAGCCACATACCAGAGGCTGGTAAATAGACTCTTCAAAGACCAAATTGGGCCAAGTATGGAGGTATATGTGGACGAGCTGCTGGTCAAAAGCTCCTCGCTGGACCAACACGTCCAAGACCTAGAGGAAGCCTTTCATGTCATCAGAAAGCACAACATGAGATTAAATCCAAAAAAATGCACATTTGCAATAGGGGCGGGGAAGTTCCTCAGTTTCATGGTCTCCTATAGAGAGATAGAAGCAAATCCAGAAAAGATTCAAGCAATCCTGGGTATGTGCCCTCCGAGAAACACCAAAGAAATGCAAAGACTTATCGGTAGAGTGGTCGCACTTAATAGATTTGTCTTCAAACTCGCCGACAAGTGCCTACCTTTCTTCAAGGTACTTAGGGGAGCCTCTAAATATCAATAGACCGAGAACTGTCAGAAGGCCTTTGAAGAGTTGAAGAAGTACTTATGCTCACCGCCCTTGCTTACCAGTCCACTGCCAGGAGATCAGCTGTACATCTACCTGGTGGCCTCGGATGAAACTGTGGCTGCCATGCTTCTTAAGGAAGAAGATGCCCACCAGATACCAGTTTATCATACCAGTCGAGCCTTGCAGAATGGGGAAATCAACTACACTTGGCTGGAAAAAACCACCTTCGCTCTGATAGTGGCAGCTAGACGCCAGAGGCAGTACTTCTAGGACCACCCTATCGCGGTATTGACGGATCAATCGCTAAGGGAAATCTTGCAAAAGATGGACACGCTGTGCAGGATGGCCAAGTGGAGTATCGAGCTAAGTGAATTTGGCCAGGAATAGGCCAAGGAAGGCTATCAAGGCCTAAGCTTTAGCGGACTTTATAGCTGAGTGCTCATTTACCAGCGCCGATCCGCTACCCGGAAGAATCACCATCGAACCCCGATAAGAGACACTGCCAACACCTCCAGAACCAACCTTAATACAGAAACCCTAGTAGTTGGAGCCCACCCTAAATGGCATGTGGACATTGTATGTAGACGGATCCTTGGGAAAAGAGGGATCAGGGGTTTAAATATTGTTAACTGACCCCCAGGGAAGTGAATGACAGTATGGGTTATCTTTCGGTTTCCCCGCCTCAAACAACGTACTAGAGTATGAAGCCCTCTTAGCGAGGCTAGAGTTGGCACTCAAGCTCGGTGCCGAAAGGCTATCTGTGTCAACCGATTTCCAATTGGTAGCGAAGCAAGTGAATGGGATAAATGAAGTAAAGAAGCCCGCCTTGGTAAAATATCATAAAAAGGTCATGAACCTGAAACAGCGCTTCAACCAATTGACTATTCAACAGATTGCTAGAGAAGAAAATGTCAGGGCAGATTCCTTGTCTAAGTTCACCTCCGCCATCGAAATAAGACAAAGAGGAAAGATCTTCCTCGAGCACCGCCCTTTGCCAAGCCACCAGGAGGGCGAAGAGGTCCTCCCAATAACCAATAGACAGAGTTGGTTAAGAAGCATTACGAACTTCCTCACAAAGGGGACTTCGCCCAACGAGCCAAAAGAGCAACTCAAACTGAGAAGAAAAGCAGTCAGGTACACAGTGATAGGTGATACCCTATACAAGAAATCATTCAGTGAACCCTTACTAAGATGCCTAGAGCCATCATAAGTAGAATACATCCTCCAAGAAATCCATGAAGGGGTATGTGGAAACCACATAGGAGGTAGGTCTCATGCAAAGAAAGCACTAAGATAGGGTTTCTACTGACTGACAATGAAGAAAGACACCACATAGTTGGTAAAAAAATGCGACAAATGCCAAAAGTTTGCCACTGTTCTGAGGCAATCGGGAGATTGCTCAACTAGCTATCGAGCCCATGGCCCTTTGCAATGTAGGGGATCGACATTCTAGGACCTTTCCCAATCTCCATAGGGTAGAAGAAGTTTGTAGTTGTTGCCTGCGAATACTTCACCAAATAGGTAGAAGCAAAGGCTGTGGCAACCATCACAGAAAGGGCAATTGAGAACTTCGTTTGGAAGTCCATGGTGTGCAGATACGAGGTCCCCAACACCATCGTGGCAGACAATGATGCACAGTTCCAAGGGGCAAGTTGAAGAAGTTTAGTAAGAATTTCAAGTCCTCCTGACTCACAGCTCAGTCAAAAGCCCCCAAACGAACGAACAAGTGGAGGCGGTGAAAAAGAAAATCCTTGAAGGCCTAAAAAAAGCTCGACTATGCCAAGGGGGCATGGCTGGAAGAAATGCCAAGAACATTATGGGCTATCAGGACCACGTCCCACTCAGGCACGGGCGAGACTCCTTTCAATCTGATGTACAGTACATAGGCTATGATATTGGCCGAGATCGGCATAAACTCTTTAGGAACGGCTCACTACGACCCCGCCACCAATGAAGAAGCACTAAGAAAAAATATGGATCTCCTAAAAGAAACCAGAGACTGGGCACAAGTCAAACAGGCCGCTATATCACATCAAGTCACCCAATACTATAACTCGAAGGTCAAAGTCAGACAGTTCCAAGTCGACGACCTTGTCCTCAGAAGTTGCGAAGCCAGTAGACCCACGGGCTAACAGGGAAAGATGGCCCCAAACTGGGAAGGCCCTTACAAAGTGACAAAAAATATTGGCTTTGGAGCCTATGCGTTCGAACGAATAGATGGAAGCCCCATACCAAGAACCTGGAATGCAATCCACTTGAAGAAATATTTCCTGTAAAATTGTACATAAGTTGTATTTTCCTCCATGATAATAATAATACAGCTCGCTTTTGCAGGAAAAATCAAAGTCAATACTTCGCCCAACGGCCTCTAACTGGCCTATCCACGCATCCACCACGTGCGCTCGCAATAAGACGTCGTGTTGCACGCCCAACAGCCTCTAACTGGCCCATCCACGCGTCCACCACGTGCGCCCGCAATAAGACGCTGTGCTGCACGCCCAAGGCCTCTAACTGACCCATCCACGTGTCCACCACGTGTGCTCGCAATAAGACGCCGTGCTGCACGCCCAACGGCCTCTAACAGGCCCATCCACGCGTCCACCATGTGCGCTTGCAATAAGACGCCGTGCTGCACGCCCAACGATCTCTAACTAGCCCATCCATGCATCCACCATGTGCGCTCGCAATAAGACTCCGTGTTGCACGTCCAACAGCCTCTAACTGTCCCATCCACGCGTCTACCATGCTCGCTCGAATAAGACGCCATGCTGCATGTCCAACGGCCTCTAACTGGCCCATCCTCGAGTTTACCACGTGTGCTCGCCATAAGAAGCAGGGTGAAGCCCAATTGGCCCCTAACGGACCAACCATGCACTTCGACAATGATGCTTGCCAAAGAACACCACACCTTACCCCCTGCCACGCATAGGATGGCTTTCCCAATCACAGAAAATGGGAGCTCAGACACAAAATCCTAAGAGCTTTCCCTGTAAAAAATGCTAAACAGCAGCAAACGACCAGCCCGCCAGCACAAAGTTAACAAGGGCTCGCCAAAGAAACAGATGCAATCAAAGACAAAATGCATTCTAGACGACACAACAAGAGGCAAAATAAAAACACAGAAAAAATAAACAAACTTCAGAAACTTTCATTTATAAGAAAAGTTTATTACAAGTTCCTACAACTTATTTACAAAGTCTTCAACTAGAGGACCGCTAACCCCCCCAATTACATTCCCATATTCCCCACCTACAACAAGAGGATACCCAACCTTGCAACCCTCAGTAGGGTCAACAATAAAAGTGTCAACTAGAAGCCCCTCTTCAGCAGCTGTAGTAGACGGAAGCGGATTGGGCATCGCAGGAACAATAGACATCATGCCAAAATCCACCCTTAACTTCTCCAGGGAGGGTACATCGGGGCATACAGGGTCAAAGCCCTCAGGCGGGTCCCTAATGGCAGCAAAGTCTATGCCCCTACAATCCAAATCACCCTGTACTAGCCTACCATGCCAACCGCCACTACGACCACCTTATCCTCCTTTTCCTCCAAAGAACTCTCAAGTTTGGCCTTCTCCGCCTCTAGCGCAAGAGCATGTTTCCTCTTTTCAGCTTCCACAGCTTCGGTCACAGCTTCGGCAATAGCAGTCTCCTTCTTCCCATCTGCCTCCAATAAACTCTGCTTCAGGAGACTGATTTCTTTCTCTCTAGCCTTAACACGGTCCTCTGCTTTGGCGAGCTGACATCGAGCAATTTCGATTTGGCGCTCAAACTCTGCCACTTTGCCCATACAAGACCTCTCACTAGAGACCGCCTTGTCCTTAGTGGCCTTGGTCTTCTCCCTCTCAGCCTTCAGCAGGCCCTCTAGCTCTAAAACACGAGCAGCCTTGAGCTGAAGATCCTTCTCTACATCGCGAAGATGGGCATCCGCTTCCCCGACACGGTTATAGATAGCCAGGCCCTGAAAAAAAAAGTAAAAAACCAAGTCAGAAGGACCAACCAGCAACAACAAATAACAATCTGCAGAACAAGGTTCACCTCCACCATGCTCGCCATAAGACCATGTTGAGCAGTCCGCACAGCGCGGTCCTCGATAACTTTCACCTCCTAGGTTGGAAGATGATTGCGAACCCTACACAACCATCCACATCGCCCAGCAAAGAGCTAACGGGTATACGCCCTCGATAATCAAAATAAGAATTGGACCCTTGGTGCACATTGTGGTGCACGCCTCCACGGGATGAGGGTGAAGAATACGCAAAATGCACCACAACATCGTCAGGAGTGGAGGAGGCACCATCCCCGCCAGAAGAGGTTGGGACGATGTGTAGAGCCTTGTCGCCCTTAACAGGTTCGGTGACCTTCGTCGACATTGGCAATCCATTGGTCGAGGCACCATCCTTACCCCCTCTTACTACCTGCTTGGCAGAGCCAAGACCCTATTTTTGCTTGGACGAGCTCAGGCCCACCTGCTTGATAGACGAAGACAGACCTGCCTTCTGCTTCTTAGGATCATCGCTGACCTTCTACGTCTTCAGATCAGGATCAGAGACCATGTCAATCCTCTTCTGCTTCAAGGCAGGCTGCTCTGGACAACAGGAGCAATTTGATCCTTAGTCTGAGCCTGGCTCTTGTTCTTCAGGTTCTCCGTCCTGCGAATCTTTTTCGCTATAACAGCACTCGATATACCTGCACAGGAGAAAACAATCAAGATGAGAGCTCATCAAAGCCTCAAATAACGAAAATAAGCTAAGTATACCAGCTCGCCAACATCATAAGAATAACTCTGCCGCGGTAGAACTACCACACTCTACTCCATCCTCAGTACCCTCAGTGTCAGCAGTGTCAGAACTGTCAGAAGTGTCAGAACTCATGGGGTTCTCCAGATCCATCACCAACCTGGCCATCGCCAACTCCTGACCATCATCATCATCCAAAACAATAATTTCGAGTGGCGGACTATCAACTTTCTGACGATCATCACCTTCGCCCTCACGCGAATTGGGGGAGGGTGGCAGTTCTATCACAGTAGGGATGCAGACAAGAGGAGCTCAATCAGGAACCCAAGGCAACAAAGCAAGCGTATGGCTGGATGCTCCAAGACCTTTACATTCATCAGTGTTGCCCTCATCCAACCTTGGAGCAGCAACGGCGGGAGGATTGCTCGCCTCAACTGTTGGAACCATGCTCGCCTCTTCAGGACCCACATCGCCAAGAGGGACAACACTTGCCCCTGCCCCACCCCTACGAGAGGTGCCCGCCTTCTTGCTTTTCTTCTTTTCAGGTACAATAGTACCCATCAAAACCTCCATAAAATAGTCAGTACCACCCATGGGCCAAGTGTTACCTTTTGGAGAAGGGACAAGATTGGCTAACTTGGCCGCCACCCTATTCGGGCTAACATTCTCCAGTCAGTGCTTATAAATGAGAGTGTCCGTCACAGCCTCCTCCTAATTGATCATATGTCCCATATAGTAGTCGAACTGATCCTTCTCTAAATCATCCATAACCACAACACTTTTCTGCGGATCCTTCACGCACCACTTCACCGGGAAGCCCCAATCCTTCTCCAACTTCAGCTCCATGGCGAAAAATTGCCCCCTCCTGATATGATTGTTACTGGGAGCATTCTCTACAACCACCCTATGGCGAGCACTCAGGTAGCAGTAACCATCATTCTTCAACTTTAACTAGTACAAGTTGCGAAAAATGGCGTATAGGGGTTCCTCGCCTCTTTTCTTACAATCAAGGAAGTACGCCACCATGACAGGCCAAGAATACCCTATTAGTTGAGCACCAGTAATCCCATACCCCTCAAGGCAAGTAGCGAAGAAAAGGTTCAAAGAAAGGTGAAATCCCCCTTTGAACATATGCTTGAAGAAGATCACGTTCTTCCCACCATTCTTGATCTGACTAGGACGCCGACCCGAGGCGGGCACATAAAACTCATAGCGATAGTTGGGGATATAGATGCCACGAGTCAGCATCAGCGCGCCAATCTAATCGGTGCTCATGGTGCAGGGAATATCATCATTCCACTCCACTCTACCATCACGAATAACCCCTCGCTGCCCTCTGGAGATGTTTGGTTTACCTCTTAGGCACCACCACCAACGACCCCACCACCACCACTCGACTCAACATCACCACCAGTAGCCACCCTAGCCCCTTCCTCAATATCACGGTCAATATCGTCTAACACCTCGTTGATGCTTTGACCACCGGCATAGGACAGACCCTCCATCCTCCCCAATGCATCAGAACCGTCGCTATCACTCAAACCCATCCCACAACAACCACCGCAAACACACGCAAAAATCAAAACGAAAAGCAAGGAGAAGCACCAAAAATATCTATCAGCCTAGAATCGACCTTGTCCAAGTCACGAACCATCAAATCAGAGCACGATGCAAGCAGATCGGAGTGCTAAGCACGTTTAGAAACAAAATCGACAGCACTTCGACAGCAAAAAAAAAAAACAGGTGACAAATCCCTAAAGCACCCCTATTTATAGCCGAACGGCCTCTGAAAAGGGGCCTGCTGACCGTCCATTGCACCACACGATGGTCGACACGTGGCCATTCCTCGAACAGCACGCCCATCCTTTAAGACTGACATTAAAGACGGGCACATCAAACGTCACGTCGTACTAACCAAAGGATAGCAGTAAAGTTCAGAGCACCTCCTCGCCCGAAGATACCCAGACGTCTTCGACACGCTACTACTCGCCACACTTTGAGGAAGGAAGCTCACCATCTACACCTTCACCATAAAACCCAAACCATGAAAAACAAGCCCCGTGTTTCCTCGCCACTATAGGATAATCTCCACAGCACGAAGTACAGGATAACTACAGGCTCGCCGTCGGTCACTTTATAACCTCCACCTCGACTAGGGGACAATTGTTGAACCCATCTCGTCCACCAAACAAGCCTAGCAAACTAACCCAACTTGGGCCCAACTAGGTGAGCCCAAGAACCACTTGGGACAAAGGCCCAGGACACGTGGGCGCCTCCCCTCCTCCCAAGGGTCACATCCCCAGTCACCTCGGCGTCCACCTGAGGCAGTGCGAGACATTAAATGCTGCAGCCTGCAAACGACATACATTAAATGCGACCGTCTTCTTGGCGAGGTCCCCCGAGACCGCTTACATCAACGACCAATCAGATTCAAGCACGTGGAACCAACAGGTCGCTCGACCCTCTATATATAGTCCTCCCAAGGACTATTCTCGCGGGATCTCTTTCTCTCCCAGAATTACACTCTCTCTCTCCCTCAGACTCCCTTTTCCTTCTCCAATTACTGAATTAAGCATCGGAGCATGTCCCGAAGCTCAACCTCCAGTGCCCTCTGATCTACTTTCCTTCCTCGTAGGACCTCTGACCATTAGAAGCACTACCTCGACACAAAAAGACATCAACAGCATGATCCTTCATATTTAATTCATAATCAGCCAAAGCAGGCTAAGCACAGATTTCAAGTGTTCCAGCTCGGTATTCATCTCTTCAATGGATTTCTTCAAACCCTACTGTTATTGCACCAAGGATTTCCCCTTTCTCATAGCAAGATTTAACTCTTTCACAGAAGCTGACTTCTGCTCCTCTTGATCAAGTAGTAGCTCTTGCAACTCTTCCCTTGTGCTTTCAAGTGCTTGAACTTCACGAAACAAAGATTGATGCTTTCCAAAGTGTTCTCTTCACTCACAAGCCCACATTCGGTATATAGATTAACTCGGACATCATTCAATTTTTTTATCGCTTTGAAAGATTAGTTGACGGAACTTTCTCAAACCTTATAATCTTTTTCAAAGGCAAGACGTTTTCAATCTAATCTCTATGTCAAGATCACAAATTATGAAAAGTTTGACACATTGAGAAGTCGCATTATCTCTGAGGAGGCATATTGTGGATATTCTTTCAAGACTTTTGAAATACATTCTTTCAAGATTTTCAAATTTATTGGAGAACTTCCTTCAAGACTTTCGAAGATTATTGAGTGGTTTTCATCAAAATCTTCGAAATTACTACCTAATTCTTTTCAAAACTCTCAAAAATTATTGAGTGATTTTCATCGTAATCTAGAAATCAAAGTGGACCACACTTTGTATCTCTTTCCTGTTAAGGCCCATAACATTTTGCATATGGATGTGTATAGCGCAATAAAGGATCCCAAAAATATGCTCACATTTAATAAATAATATAAATATAATAAAAGTTTATCTTTAATACACACACTAAATTTTTTTTAATTTCACAATGAAATTAAGAAAATAACGTATGTTCACTTTTTTTAAATAATTTTTATTTTTTTAAATATATTTAAAAATATGTATTATCTTAATAATTTCATTTATAAAATTTTAAAACTCGCGTAATCTTATAAGGAAAATTTTTAATATAATAATAATAATAAAAGAAAAGAAAAAGGGTAAGGAATAAATAAAAGTGAGTGATGTCCACTTTACTTTAATTCCCGTTTTAAATGGAAAAGGAAAGAGAATGTTTGCGTAATTATTCCTCTGTAGAAAATACTCACATACCTCTACGGAGCTGCAAAAAATTCTTGCACTTCCTCTAGTAAGTCTTTCTCTCTCTCTCTTTCTTTCTCTCTTTCTAAGTACATTATTTAGTTTTCTGTTTGTTGAAAATTCCTTTACTTCCATTGATTGAGAACAAGGGTTCCAGATTTTCATCCCTGTAAAACGCCCTATTTACTTCTCCTGCCTACTTTGCTGTTCTTTACTCTTGAGTTTTAGTTCATGGCTTGAAGCATTTAGCTTTTTAGAGCATCAGAAGAAATGGGTTTAATGTTTTAGCTTCTGTAACTGTAAATAGTTCATAGTTTAGTTTCAGTTTTTGAGTTTGTTTCACTCATGGAATTGAACTGGGATGTTCCTTTTTTTCACCCCTGGAAACCCTCAAAATTACCTACACTGCCGCTCTTGCTCTTGCTAATACTACCTCTATGTTATTTTAGCCCTTCTCAGTGTTTTGATCTTGACCCAGAAGACAAAGCCTCACTGTTATTGTTCAGGTCATCAGTTCAAGACCCTGGCCAGAGATTAGCAACCTGGTTTGGGTCAAACTGCACCAACTGGACCGGTATTTCTTGTGAAAACCGGACCGGTCGGGTTGTTTCTGTGAACCTGGCTAATATGAATTTGTCTGGTAAAGTGCACCCTGGTTTATGTAAACTATCATTTCTTGAATACTTGAAATTGTCTGAGAATAACTTCACTGGCACAATTCCAACATGTTTTGGTTCATTGGGTAGTCTTACGACTCTTGATCTTAGTCACAATAGCTTTGGTGGGGTTCTACCTGATGATATCATGAAGCTTAGGCAATTGACGGAACTTGTGTTGAATGGAAACCGAGAACTGGGTGGCGTTTTGCCGTGGTGGATTGGTAACTTTTCAAGCAATTTGGAAAAACTTGATCTGGGTTCCAATTCGTTTCATGGGGAGATGCCTGACAGCTTGTTTTACTTGAAGTCTTTGAGGCACTTGGATCTTGGGGACAATTATTTATCAGGCAATATTCATGAGTTTTATCAGTCGTTGGAGTTTCTCAATCTTTCTTCAAATCAGTTATTTGGTACTTTGCCGTGTTTTACTGCTTCTACACAGGGTCTAACTGTTCTGACATTGGCTAACAATTCTCTTGTGGGAGGGATACCTACTTGTATTGCCTCACTCGAAGTATTGGCACATCTTAATCTATCATTTAATCACCTGAGTTACGGTATATCTCCGAGACTTGTGTTTACAGAAAAGTTGCTTGTGTTGGACTTGAGTTTCAATGATTTGTCGGGTCCTCTTCCTGGCAAAATTGCAGAGGCAACAGAAAAATCAGGCCTTGTTCTTCTGGACCTCTCTCACAACAAGTTTTCTGGTAAAATTCCACTGAGGATCACCGAGCTGAAAAGCTTGCAAGCATTGTTTCTTTCTCATAATCTCCTTACAGGGGCTATTCCAACAAGGATTGGAAATTTGACTTATCTCCAAGTAATTGATCTGTCACACAACTCCTTATCAGGTTCAATTCCATTAGATATTGTTGGGTGTTTTCAGTTACTTGCATTAATACTCAATAATAACAATCTTTCTGGCGAAATTCAACCTGAGCTTGATGCATTGGATAGCTTGAAGATATTGGATGTAAGCCACAACAAGATTTCTGGTGAAATCCCACTAACCTTGGCAGGGTTAAAATCACTAGAGATTGTAGATTTTAGCTCCAACAACCTCTCTGGAACACTGAATGATGCAATAACCAAATGGTCAAACCTCAAGTATCTCTCTCTAGCTCAGAACAAATTCAGTGGGAATTTACCAAGCTGGCTATTCACTTTTGAAGCAATCCAGATGATTGATTTCTCTGAGAACAAATTCTCAGGCTTCATACCAGATGGTAACTTCTATATTAGCTTCCACAATAACAAAGGAAATAGTGATAGAGCACCTAAAGAGCCATTTATTGCAATGAGAAATGCTGAGATAAAAATTTCTGTCATGGTCATCGATAGCAGTGAATTAAGCTTCAACTACAAGGTGTCTTCAACAGTTGGAATTGACTTGTCAGATAATTTGTTACGGGGTGAGATTCCAGATGTTCTCTTTGAAGTAGAAGGATTGGAATATCTAAATCTATCTTATAACTTTCTTGATGGTCAGCTTCCTAGGTTGGAGAAAATGTGGAACTTAAGGGCCTTGGATTTGTCACATAATTCGTTATCTGGCCAGATCCCTGGAAATATCTCCACCCTTAAAAATCTGATACTCTTGAATTTATCATATAACAGTTTTTCTGGATCTGTTCCTGTTAACCAGGGATATCGAAGATTCCCAGGAGCATTTGCTGGTAATCCGAATTTGTGTATTGAGTCCTTTGGTGAGGGATGTGACAGATCAAGCCTCCCTGCTGTGCCTGGGAAGACATTTGAAGAAGTTGAAGGACCAATATTGGTTTGGGTTTTCTGTGTAAGTGCTTTTGTTAGTTTCTATTTTGGTGTTGTGGCTCTCTTTTGTTCAGCACGAGCAAAGAGTTACATCCTCCAGACAAAAGTTTAATGCATTGAATGCTTTCTTCTGTCCCTTTACATATCTCTACTTGAGGGGGCCAGTTTTCTTACTGAGATTAAACTAATGCTCAACACATTAGAAGGTATGGCATCTCAAAGATAGATTCTCTTTATCTGCTAATATTTAATCTAACTGTTCTATATATGACTGTTTCTAGCTATTAAGATTGGATGACTTGATGTCAATGATTACATTCTAATTTCAATCATGAACTTGTTCAACTGCAATCTTTTGGGAGGAAATAAAAAGCATCTGCTTTTATCATCCTAGGAAGAGAAGCCAAATAGCTTATGACATGTTAAATTGGGTTACCATTTATTTCAGAAGTTTAAGTTGATAGGAAATGACCTATTATTATATTTAAGTTCCATTACGTTGTTCACGTGCAAGCCGGATGAATAATTAATAGGCTTGCATGTGGATCTAAGTGTAGAAGAAAGGTGTAAGCTGAAGAAGGATTATAACAATGCACAATTCGATGACAATAAGACACTAGGTGAAAAGATATTAAAGGGAAAAGCGATTGTCAGGATTCGAACTCGAAAGTTTTGATATCATGTTAAGTTGAGTAACTAATTATGCCAAAAATTTAAACTGATAAAAAATTATTCAACTATTATATTCAAGTTTCAAAATGACACATTTTTCTCATTTTCTCATTTTCATTAATAACTGGTCATAGTCTTATCATTTTCACTAATAACGGGTCATTTATGAAAGTTTAGATGTAGAAAAAATAACTGGATTTTTATATGTTATACTAATAGATGTTCAAAGATCTTGCCCATGATATTGATAGTATGTTTCAAGCTGCTTCTTTTAAAAGAAAATTAAAATGAAAATTGGCCGTTGGCTCTGGTTAGAAAGGAACTTGTTAATTCCAGCATCATCCAAGACTGGGAATATAAGTATTTCTGATAATGTTACCATAATGATATATGTAGGACAACAATGCATCTCAACTCTTGATATCTGATTTAGCTTGCAATTCTTGATATCAGAAAATCATTAACAGTCAAAACAAGGAGTTAAGCAGATAAGCAAAGATTCCGGTACCCAAGACCACCAACTAGACTTGCTCATGGGTTGGGTCGCGGTTTAAAATTTCTTTTTCCCTTACTCAAGTTTGTTTCGGGTTGAGTCTGAACTGGTACGAAAGCCCGTTTCACTGTTAAAAAAATAATTAAAATATTATTTTTATATTAATATTTTTATATATTTTATAATTAAATTTAAATAAAAAATATTTTTTATTTAATAAATATTAATTTGGGTCGGACCCGACCGATCTATATTATCAAAATCTTTACCTAGACTTAACTCAATTCGGTCGAGTTGTCCGATCCTTAAGCAGGTTTACCGCCAACACTCCAACATATAGTATATTCATCAGGCTTGGCTTAGTAAACCAATGACTCAACAATCTTTATTGTTTTTGTACTGATTTCACAATAACATTTATTGGTTTTTACTTGTTAAGTAATGTTATTTTACATCGGTGAGATATTATAGTTTTATAATCAAGTTAGGCTTTTCTACTTACTAAAAATCGCTTTGTTTCATATTGAATGCTTAAGGATACTTTATAAAATATTCACAATTTTCACCACATTTAATCGGATTATTATTTTATATTTACTGTCGGAATAAATAAAATCTAAATCCAAAAAATCACCAAAGGTAATAATATTGGGTAAAAATATTGGAATATTTTCATAATATAGTTATAGATTAATTGATTAAATAATTAATTAATGTCAAAATAGTGTTTAAGAAGCTATACAATAATTTTGGAAAAGTTCCAAGATAAAATGAATCAATTAATCATTGAATTTTCATGTGGGAAATCAAATGCCTTACTTGGGAATTCGAATGCTCTATGATTTTAAGATAAAATTGTTAGAAAATATCTTTGGATGTAAAACATCACTCAAACCCTAGGAAACATTCATGTTAAATCACCAAGAATCAACATATCAATATGCGAAAGCGTACCTGAATCCATGACAATCAATTACTCTCCAAAGTCGTGCGGTATGTCTTCCAGATCAACACGTTCTCTTAAAGAATCCTTTTATTTTAGAAAAGAATAGAATGATCGATCGTGTGATATGGGACCATAACCACTATTAATAGATAACTTCTCTGTTATCTATTGGTATTTCTATTTTAGCCCATCATAAAAATAGAAATTACCTTTAAGTCTCTACACATTAAAGGCCCCACACCCTATTAGATACATTAAAGCCCAAACTTCAGTAGATCGCTTTAAATGGGCTTAACCTTATTTGACAGTCTAGGACACATAATTATTCACATATAAGCCCAATGTTGGATTAAGGATCCAACAATCTCCTACTTGGGCTATATATGTAACTTTATAATTATGCATTGCAAAATTAATCATATGAGCTCAACTTCGCTGTCATTACTGAAATGTATCTATAACCAATCCCGTCCATCAATCATACCAACATAGGATCAAAGCGGCCTTCGTTACATCTTTCATAACTCGACCCATCAATGGTCACGTATGCCGATACAACTGAATGACATGGATCATGATGTGGATGTGTAGCATGGAAATTTCATGCAATGTGATCTTAACATGCCTATTTCCAACTGGACCACCCTTAAACCTTAGTGAGATCGATCCATACCAAAAAAATCAGAGCGTAAATAAACCAAAAACTTTACTTCTGCAGAAAATAACTTTAAAATATCCATAAACTGAAATAACTGAAAATATGTCTATATCAGAAAAGCATCTAAAATTTCAAACTCCCACTAAAACTGAATACCTTCAAATGACATGACACCCACATGAGCAGAGTGCTCATGAAACACTTTGGGTGGCAATCCCTTAGTAAGCGGATCCGCAACCATGAAGTTTGTACCGATGTGCTTTATAGACAACTGTCCACTCTGAACTTTTTTTTTAACAACTAGGAACTAGATGTCTATATGCTTTGACTTCGTCGAGCTCCTGTTGTTGTTGGAATATAGAACTGCAGACTTATTGTCAGAAAATAACTTGAGTGGTTTTTCAATACCGTCCACTATGCGTAGCCCCTTGACAAAATTTCGTAGCCATATTCCGTGATTGGACGCCTCATAACACGCTATGAACTCTACTGCCATGGTAGAAGAGGCTATAAGAGACTATTTAGCACTTTTCCAAGAGACAACGCCTCCAGCTAGCAGGTAGATATAGCCCGACGTAGATTTCATACTATCTTGGCATCCAGCAAAATCGGAGTCAGTATACCCAATGATCTCAAGCTGATCCGACCTCTGATACGTGAGTATGTAGGCTTTTGTTCTCTATAAGTACCGCAAGACCCATTTGGCTGCTTTCCAATGGTCTACTCCTGGATTACATAAATACCTGGCCAACATCCCAACAATGTACGCAACATCCGGACGCGTACAAACCTGAGCATACATCAGACTTCCTACAACTGACGCATAAGGAATCTTCTGCATTTCATTTTCCTCAAAATCATTCTTAGGGCACTGATTGAGACTAAACTTGTCTCCCTTTGCCACAGGGGTATTACCTGGTTTGCAATCCTGCATGCCATATCTCTTGAGAACCTGTTCGATATAGCTCTTTTGTTATAATCCAAGAATACCCCGAGAGTGATCTCGGTGTATCTTTATGCCTAATACAAAAGAGGCGTCACCAAGATCTTTCATCTCAAAATTCTTAGCTAGAAATCTCTTGGTTTCGTGCAATAAGCCTATATCGTTGCTGGCAAGCAAAATGTCATCGACATATAAAACCAGAAAAATATACTTGCTTCCACAGAACTTATGGTATATGCAATCATCGACCAAATTCATCTCAAAACAGGACGAGATAGTCACTTGATGAAACTTGAAATACCATTGTCGAGATGCTTGCTTGAGCCCATAGATGGATTTCTTAAGTTTGCAAACCATATTCTTTAGGTCTCCCAACACAAAGTTTTATGGTTGCACCATATAGATCGTCTCATCAATGTTACCATTGAGAAACGATGTCTTTACATCCATCTGATATAGCTCAAGATCGAAATGCTCCACCAATTCCATTATAGTCCTGAAAGAGTCTTTCGAAGAAACCGAAGAGAAAGTCTCTTTATCATCGATGCCTTCTTTCCGTGTAAAGACCTTAGCGACAAGACGAGCCTTGTACCTTTCCACATCGCCTTTCAAATCCCTCTTGGTCTTAAACATCCATTTGCAACCAATGGGTTTCGCACCTTCTGGCAATGGGACAAGATCCCACACGTCATTGTCCTTCATAGACTTAATCTCCTCATTCATGGCATCAATCCACTTCTAAGAGTTAGAATTTTCCATGGCTTGACGGAAGTTGATCGGATCATCTTCCATCACTCCAATGTCAACCTCATGTTCTTGGAGAAATACAATATAGTTATCAGGCATTGCACTTCTCCTTTCTCTAGTGGATCTCCTTAATGGCATAGGCTCTTGAGGTGGTAGAGTTTGTTCTTCTGGAATAATTTCTTGAATGGGAGGTTCATCGACATTGTCTTGATTTGTTGTGCCTTGTACAAAGTCAAGAATGAAATCCTGATCAATGCCAATAACACATGTAGGAATATCAACATATTTCTCTTCAAAAACAAAGTCTCTAACTGTATCTCCCCCTGCAAACTCGACATCCTTAAAGAACCGGCTATTTCCCTACTCGAAAATCAACTTTGTCATGGGATTATAAAACTTGTATCCCCTGGATCTTTCAGAGTATCCAATAAAATAGCAACTCACAGTTCTTGAATCCAGTTTCTTTTCATTAGGCCTATAAGGCCTTGCCTCAGCTGGACATCCCCAAATGTGCAAGTGCTTTAAACTAGACTTTTTGCCCGTGCAAAGTTCATAAGGGGTTTTGGCAGTTGCTTTAGTTGGAACCCTGTTAAGGATATATGCTACAGTCTTAAGTGCTTCTCCCTATAGTGATTCTGGTAAGGTAGAATGACAAATCATACTCCTCACCATATCTTTAAGTGTCCTGTTTCGTCTTTCAGCAACACCATTCATAGTGGGCTAACCCGGCATAGTGTACTGTGGGACGATATCACATTCATCTAGGAATTTAGCAAACGGTCCTGGACGTTGTTCACCTGAACCGTCATATTTGCCATAGTACTCACCACCATGGTCAGATCTGACGATTTTGATCCTTTTGCTGAGTTGGTTCTCAACTTGAGCCTTATAATTTTTGAGCACATCCAATGATCGTGACTTTTCATGAATGAGATATATGTAGCCATATCTAGAATAGTCGTCTATGAACATTATAAAATATTCTTGACCATTCCAAGCAACCATAGGGAATGGCCCACAAATGTCTGTGTGTATAAGTTCTAATACATCCAAAGTCCTGTTGGCTTCAAATCTCCTTTTATTGGTTTGTTACCCCTTTATACAGTTAACAAAAACATCAAAATCTATGAAATCTAAGAGGTCTAGAATTTCGTTTGACACAAGTCTCTCTATTCTCCGTCTAGAGATATGACCTAGTCTTTTGTGCCACAACGCAGCCAAATTCTCATTGGTTAATTTTCTCTTTATACCTCGAGTAATTAATTGCAGGGATTCATTAAATGAAGCAATTGTATCAATCAAATAAAGATTATCATAACCTGACAAAGAACCGGAACTAATTAGTTTTGAATCATGAAACAAACTAAATTTTCCATTCCCAAATGAACAAGAATAACTAGATTTGTCCAAAGCAGAAATAGAAATCAAATTCCGTCTAAAAGATAGTATAATACATGTCTCATTAAGATCCAAATAAGTTCCTGTCTTTAATAATAATCTAAATTTTCCTATTGCCTCAACTTAAACCGTCTTGCCATCACCCACATAGATGTATTTTTCACCATCACTTAGCTTTCGGCAACTCAGGCAACCCTGTATAGACACACTGATATGAGTTGTTGCACTAGAATCTATCCACCACGTGTGTCTAGATACCGAAGTTAAATTAACCTTAGAACAAACCAAATAAGAAGCATACCTTTCTTAGCACGCCATGCGTGGTAGTTGGTACAATGCTTCTTCTTATGCCCTTCAACTCCATAGAAGAAACAACCAGAACCTTTCGGTTGACCCGGTTTCTTTTGAGGTCTTGTATCTACAGCTTCCTTATCCTTCATACTTTTGTTTCCTTTGTCCTTGTTCTTAGAGGTTGAGGCTAGATGAGCACTTTTAGTCTTATCTTGCTTCAATCTTTCCTCTTCCTGAACACAGTATGAGATGAGCTCATTCAAAGACCAAGTCTATTTTTGATAGTTGTAGCTTACCTTAAACTGGCTAAATTGTGTCGGAAGGGATATCAGAACCAGATGCACTAGCAAGTCCTCAGAAAGTTCTAGCTTAAGTGGTTTCAACTTTGAAGCAAGATGAGACATCTTCATGATGTACTCCCTGATATTGCCTTTGTCTTTGTATCTCATTGAAAGTAGACTTGTCAAGAGTGTACCTATTTCAGCCTTTTCGTTCTTGACAAACCTCTTTTCAATGTCTGCAAGGAACTCCTTAGTCGTAGTAATCTTTTCAGACATTGTGCCACTGAATGATTCCGGAATGGCTTTCTTCATGATCATCATACACATGTGATTTGATTTCTCCCATCTTTCCATATCTCTCTTTTCATCAGAGGTACTCTTATCTGTAAGAAGTGCAGGAAAATCAGCCCTTAACGCAAGGTCGAGATCCATGACTCCGAGAACTATCAAGAGGTTCTCTTGCCATGACTTGAAATTTGTGCCACTGAGCATAGGAATAGAGTTGATGTTGGTAGAAATATTAACAGGAGTAGTTGTAGCTAAACACGGAGAACAACAAACAAATAAAACAAGTTCACATAAGTCTCATAACATAAATAGCAATAAAATTTAAATAGAGGTAAACCCCATCTCAAGATACCGGGCACTCTATTAATGTTTTGTCTTTGGACAAAAATATAAATTTGTAAGTGATATCTTGGCGTAGTAATCAAACACTGATAATAAGAAACATGTCGAACAATAAATCTTCCTTTGGGCCGGTCAATATTCACATAAGTTACATGCACACAACCGTTTATATTTCAAAACAAATTAATTTCCACAAGAGAGGTCACTTTGGTGACATGTTGCTTCAATTAATTCATCCCATATATAAAGATACCAATATTCAAATTTAAATTGCACTGAAATTGCCCCAAAACAATTTTTTTTTGTTGGCGATTGCCTTGGCCGCCGTGGCCAACAGGCCACGGCTGTCCTTGGCGGCGGCCTTGGCCACCGCTCATCTTATGCCGCCGCGGCCTTTCCTTGCCGGCGCGACCTTATGGCCATCGGTTAAAAAAATAAATAAATATTTTTATATAAACCCTTAATGATTGTTCATCCAAAAAATTGTTCTTAATAATTCAACATGAAGAGGCTCTGATGCCAATTGTTAGAAAATATTTTTGGATGTAAAACATCACTGAAACCTTAGGAAACATTCATGTTAAATCATCAAAAATCAATAGATCAATATGCGGAAGCGTACTTGAATCCATGACAATCAATTACTCTCCAGAGCCGTGCGATATGTCTTTCAGATCAACACGTTCTCTTAGAGAACCCTTTTGTTTTCTCTCGCTCTCTTTCTGATGATTGGATGTTAGAAAAGAATAGAATGATCGATCGTGTGATCTGGGGACCATAACCACTATTAATAGATAACTTCCCTGTTATGTATTGGTATTTCTATTTTAGCCCATCATAAAAATTTCCGAAATTACCCTTAAGTCTATATACATTAAAGGCCCACACCCTATTAGATACATTAAAGCCCAAATTACCCAAACTTCAGTAGACCACTTTAAATGGGCTTAACCTTATTTGACAGTCTACGACTCATAATTATTCACATATAAGCCCAATGTTGGATTAAGGATCTAACAAAAATCAATTTCTATTTAAAAAAAATATACTATGGAATTTGAATGCCGAATTTGTAGCATCCAAATGCCATATCTAGGAAGCAGGCATCCAAATACAAAAATGATGACATCCGAATGACAAGTTTTGGACTGCATTCTGTTTGAAAATAATAAAGAGGCATCTGAATGATCTAGTACAAACTTTGAACAGATTGTTCATAATGGTTAGTTTCGTTTCAAAGTAAAAGATATTTTTTCATAAAGGTGATCTTTTACTACTAACAAGTTGCCAATGACACCTCATAAATTTCAAAAGGTTGGAACTTTACTGAATCAATCAACACAATTAAAGAGTTACAACTTTTAATTAATTCTCTATAAATAAGAGATGTCAAAAATATCATCATTCCTTCTTCCCTTTCATTCTCAAGTTAGAGCAAGTCTCTCAAACTTTGTTTGATGTAGAAAACAAAGAATAAGAAAGATATTTCTATCTCTGATCAGAAGTATTTAGTGGTTTGGTTTTATTAGTGCAGAGTGCAATCAAGCATAGGCTTAATTTTATCCTAAGACTATTCCAATACAGCCTTGTTGCATATCGTAATTAGTGAGACAAAATAAGTATAAGGAAAGTGGCATTTGCAACACACCTTGAAGTCATTTTTATCTTTGTTTGCTCTATCTTGAAACATCAGTTGTCAACTCAATTTCACAACAATCTTTAGACTTATTTCCTATTCAAAGATGGAGAGCTTCAATATTTGAAGGAGATGGCTATCAATTTCCAGAAATTGATATTTGATGGAGAAAACTTCCTTCGATGGCAACAAAAGATGCATATTCTTTTCACCACATTTGGTCTTAGGTTCGGATAGTTTTGAGTTTGGATCATTCCGAGTTTGGATTATTTTGGGTTTGGATCATTTTGGGTTTGGATCATTTTGGGTTTAGGTTATTTCGGGCTCCGATTATTTTGGATTCAGATCTTTGACTTTTTTGATCAAATCGGGTTTGGGTGGGTTCGGGTTCGATTTTTTTGGTGGGTTTTTGGGTTTGAGTTTATTTTGTTACCTCTAATCTTAAATCACAATTTATATCAATATACTTGAGTTAGGTATGTAGAACATAAATAATATAAGTTTATGGTTGTGAACTACCTCTTTTGGTAAATGAGTGAGAAAACAACTTTGAAACCGATAAAGTAAATTTGACAATATGTAATAAATATTAGATTATTTGATAGTAAATTTGTTACATATTCGAATTTATGCGTTAAAGATGGACAAAAAAAAGTTTGTGTGGTGTAGAATTAAAGTTTATTCTTTCAATTTTCTTGTCTTTTCATTTTTATACCAATACTATTTATTAATGATCTAATTTATATTTGTATAATATTCTGCTTATAAATGAAAAATATAAGACAATGGTTTTTTTTTTTTAAGCAATTAAAAATGATAACAATGTGTCGTACTTCATTAGCCCATAATGACCGCCAGCTATGTAGTTAATAAGATTATTTTGAAGGATGAAAAATTAGTAACATAATGTAAAAAGCTAGAGAACTTATAAAAAAGAGTTAATAAATTTAATTAATTATCATTTATTACATAATGATGGTCTAATCGATGTTTATTGTAACCTATTGTTTTAATCCATGATGTTAAAATGTTCCTTCATATAATTATTGGATACAAATAAGTAATTAGAATAAAAATGTCTTTTGTATTTTTTTAGTAGATGCTCGAGTTTTCTTAGAATGAATTTCAATAGCCAATTGTAATAGAGGTAATTATATGCTCTTTAGAATGATGCGAGATGTGTACAAGTGGAATATCAAATTATTTTTTTTTTATTTTTTGAAGTTTTCACATGAGAATTTTTTATTTAATAGGAAAGAGAAAATTGAACAACAATAATCTTTTATTTCCTGCAAGTAAGATCAGCATTTGTTCTGGAAGTTGTAGCACTCTGGGTGGTAGAAGAAGTCATTGGAATGCTTACATCTTAAAGGTTAGTTTGGACTAATTTATTTTTTAGAGTTTGTAATTGATTGTTATTTTCGTCTAATTGAAGTTCAAATATTAGTATTTCATTGTCGAACTTTTTTAAAATAAAAATTTAAGATGGTAAATACGTTGTACCATCGGGAACAACTCTTTTGGGTGAGTTAATTTTTAACAACATTATTTTGAAAGTGTTTGGATATATGCAATTATATTTTCGATGTCTTTTAAGATTCTTTTATATCAATATGCGTCTGTTCGAATTTACAACATTTAACGTGAGCTTAACTAATTCGTTAATCTAAAAAAAAATTCAAAAGTATAAATCTTTTGTATCAAAATTTTGACAATTTTATTTTATGGAGTAAGCTCATTTGAATTATCTCGATCCAAAAGGATTCGAGATATATTAAAACCTGAAACAATCCAAAACTTGAAAACAATCCAATAAAAAAACATATAGTTACTTTTATGTATAATTAATATTGAGATTTACTTATAACTTTAAGTATTAGATTAGTAATAGCATATTCTCATTCTTTTTTTTTTTTTTGTGGATAAATAAAGCATATCATTTTATCTAAAAAAAGAGAAATCAAACATAATAACTATGTGATACAAAAAAAATATCTTTTTCATACATCAAATAACTAAAAAAACGACAAAAGCTTTATATCAAATTTCTATTGCAAATGCTCAAATTAATTCATCTTTACTATTGGGCTTTACATGTATTTAAAATTCAAGTACAATATTGAAAAACAAAAAAAAAATATTTTTGATTATACAATATAAAATCATATAATTATCAAAATTTAATAAGTTTCGATACTATCTAATTATGAAATTAACCGTGCAGAGCACGGGCATAAAAAACTACTAGAAACTAAAAGTAGTGAATATAATAAAAATACTGTATAGAATTAATTAAAGATACATCATAATACATTTTTTTAATTTAATTGTTCCTACACATATTCACAACAACGAATTTTTTTCAAATACAGTACACACCACTTGTCAAAATCATGTCATATAGTTTTAACAAGTGTCTTGATGTGTCTCTTGACAAAAAAAAAAAAAAAGAAAAAAATCATAATAGAGTTCTAATGTTATAAATGATCTAAAAGTAATTAATTAATTACTATTGCAAATATATCCTAAATTTTAGGAAGCGAAATTACTATATATATATATATATATATATATTGCGTAGATATCCATTTATTCTAATGTAAAATTAAATTAGTTTTACATATTTTTATAATTTTTTATACGATTTATATTTGTTTAATCCGACCGTTGTATTTCATTTTCTATTCACGTAGATTATACACGCCGAGTTTCGAGTAAAGTAAAAATGTCTAACTATTTGTTCGATGTAAAAAATTTTCAACCGTTAAATATATATTGAAAAAGACAATATTCTCGATCGATATGATAAAGATATCGGATCGATTCGAAACTTTACGTGCACAATAAATACAATTATATTGTTAAATCCAACAGTCTATTCGTTAATATATATATATATATATATATATATATATTAACGGTATCTTGAATACTTGATTTACCATATCCAAATAGTAAATAATAAAATATATACAAATTTTGGGACGGTTAAGCCATGCTACTCTTGACTCAAGAGCTATTAGATTTTTAAAATATAATAACACTTATCCAAAAATACTATATTTTTTAAATTTAATAATTCATTATCAATTTTCTTGAATACTTCATTGGGATTGTAATATTTTTCATCTTGAAAATCCATAAATCAATTCATGGCTACAAAGGATAATCTTAGTAAAATGGAAAGATAAGTTTGATATAATTGATTATTTTCCTGGATTGATAAAGTTAGTCGCATTCTATCCAAGATTTACCCCATTTGAAATCACAAGAAAAAAAAAGTATGTGGATGAAGTTTTACAATAATTTTATCTCTCAAATACATGCATATTGAATATGCCATAATAAAAAATGAGAAGAAAACTATTAGAATCAACTACTCATCAAAGAGGACAACCGAAAAAGTGCTCAGAAAGATATAAAATAGAAGACCCTATAGTAAGACCACTAGGAGAATAAAAAAGAAGATATAAATTTTTAATAGAATATGGTCTCTTTCTTCAAGCACCATTCTTTTTTCAAGAAAAGACGCTACGTTAGAGTAGCTTTAGTTAATGCTAAAGCCATTAAATGTCAACAGAAGAATCCAAGAAGATTATAGAAAAAGTACAATAATAATACAAGATATATTGGACCATAAAAAACCCAATAATGTAGAAAATGCAAAGAAATCTTATCAGAAAAGAATCCAACCACAAAATACTTGTTAGAAAGGAATTTACCTACGTAAAATCAAGCCTCCCTCATTCAGACCTCATTTCTTCATAAAAGACAGCTGAAAATATACTTGAGATAGCCTACAACATTGTCTGAGTCTTTAGTTCACCCATAGAAATTTCTTTCATTTTTCTTCTTGCCTTCATAATCCTTGTATAATATTTAAGTGTTTGTAGATTAAGTGTGAGTGTGCTTAGTTTGATTCCAATGTGTCAAAAACCATAAAAAAGTATATGTTTTCATTTTCAATATGATCTTTCATTTCCAATTTAGTGTGTACTTACGATATGTAATTTCTCCTTATATTATAAGTACTTTACTTTTCTGTATAATATATATTGTTTAAATATTATTTAGTGTGTTTTATATATTATGTTTTCATTAATTATTTAGTTTATAATTTAATTTTGTGCTCTTAATTGTTGTTTTAGTTGTTGCTTATATTGTTTAGGCCTATTTTGATACCAGATAATAGACATAAAGACTAAATTGAAAGAAAACAAAATTTGAAAAGATAAATAAGTGTTGCATTTACGTGTAATAGTTGCGTTTGCGTACGTATACCATTGCCTTTTTTTTGGCCTAGAAAACTTAACGCGGTACAACCAGACACAGCATCCACCCTTGGGGACAAGCTAAACAGAGCATACAAAAGTATCTCACAAACTAATCCTACCAAATAGTAACATCGCTACAGAGAGGACGGAGGTGCAGGCAAACCATCCTTGTCAAGAATCTCCACCAAAGAGGATGGAAGTCGCATGGCCCAACCAGTCCGGCACATTCCTTTCTTGTTTCGGTAGCAACCTAGTCTGCCATCCTATTCAGTGGCGGATCTTGACATTTGATTTTGGGGTAGCCAATAAAAAAATTAAATCTATATATATTTCATTTGAGGTATGTCATAAATAATTAAGACAAATCAATATAATATTATACTATAACAAAAATTAATTAAAAAAATCAAATTTTTGACTAATTACAAAAGTTTTAACATTATTCATGCATATAAACAATAAAATCATATAAACATATATTTTAAAAAATAAAATAACAATCTTAACAAAAATCTTATTATTTTTACTTTTGTAAGGAAGTCGACAGTGACAGAAAAAATAAATAGATTTATAATAAAAATTTTAAAAATGAAGATAAAAGTTAGAATAACTACTAACTAATAAAAGAAAATTTTTGAAAATCTTAGCATGATCTTAATTTTTAAACTTGATGACTCAAACGACAAGCATCAAGTTACAAACAAAATTGATTGAATTTGAAGCTAAAAAATAGAAGAAGAAAAGTTACAGGGGGTAACAGTAACATTCAGTAAAAGAAAAAAATTTGACTTTACAGTTTACAATATTTTGTTGAAGTCTTGTTGAGAAAGCTAACATTTAGAAAATTAATTTAAGTTCACATTATTATGACTTAATATATATAACAAATCAATTAATTTGAAGAGTTATGAATAATAATTAGTGGATAAAAAAAATATAACAATATAATTTTAACTTTCTAAAATTATAATGCATAAAATTAAATTGTACACAAAAATAAAAAAATAAAAAAAATATAAATTTTATTTTTAAAGAGTTAATTTTATTTTATTTAATATATAAATACATATAAATATATATATTTAAAAAATTTCAAAATTTTTGGGGGGCCAAGGCTCCTGGCTCCCACGACGGTCCGCCGTTGATCCTATTGGCATTTCTCCTAACCTACTTAACCTTATTCTCAGGAATAAGGTTCAACAACTTATGAATATCCGCCACAATTGTTCTAACTTTCCAGCCCAGCCCAGCCCAGCCCTTTCCTTTTATTAATAAAGATAGAATGTACCTCATGTGAATCTGTTTCCATTATAACCATTTGGAGATTCTTATCTACTGCCAAAATAAATCCTTCTTTAAAAGCCATGGCTTCTGCCATTAAAGCATTCATAGCCTGAAACTTTCTATTCATATCATCAATTACCACTCTTCACCCATACCATCATCATCCTTGGTTTTGGGATCAAAAAGTACCATCACAGTTTATTTTGATCCATCCTTCTTCTGGCAAAGACCATTTTTTCGGGATCTTTTTCTTGCCGCCTACTGATGCACCTCACTACAAGAGAACACATTTTTTTCGACGAAATTTTTCATCTTAAAAAGTCAATATTTGGTTGAAAAATTTTAAGTCGGTAATAGTAAATCCGTCAGAAATAACCATTCCGTCTAAAATAGTATATATTTTCGACAGAATATTTCGTCGGAATTTTCTTTTACAACGAAAGATGTCCTTTTTTCGACAGAATATTTCATCGAAAGAAAAATTATCCGACGGGGATTCCGTTGGAAATGTTTTAACCGAAGAAATATTCCGTCGGTAAAATATTTTTACCGATGGATACTTCCCGTCGATAGTACTTAATTATCGATGGAATATTCCGTCGATAAATAATTTTTAGAATTAAAAAAAAATCAATTATTAATATATTTATATAATATTTATTAAAATATATTATTATTTGGTAATAAATTTAAATAAAATAATTAATATTATAAATGGACAAAATATTTTAATTAAATACAATATTATTACAAAATATAATAATATTCAAATATTCAAAAAACAACATAAAAGATATGCATGAGTGGGCACCACTATCTTCGGCATCATTGCCTCCGGCACCACTGCCTACGGCACCATTTCCTTTGATGTCGGCTAATCAAACTCGCAGCTATGACTGCAGCAAAGGTGCAAAGATCGTATGCCAGGTACTCAAGAAATCCTTAATTTTCACCATTTGCGTAAAGAGTTGCGAAATATCGAACTTCAATGCATATTGCCCTTCCTTGGGCTGAGCTACGGATGATTGTTGTGTAGTATTAGGACCACATGGAGTGTAGCTGGTTGCATCTGAACTGTGATGACTGTCGATTGAAGGGAAAATATGCCGACTCTTGGGTTTTGTTCCAAACCTATAAACACGCGTTCACATAGTCTCAATGCCCCCAATAGCTTGAGACCATGATTGAGGATCGAAATCTAGATATGAAGACGCATCGTCCCCATATTTTTGCTGCAACGAAGCATCATATTTTTCCTACAATTACAAATATTTAAATATAAATAGTTAATATGTGACACTTGATAACTCGTATAATTATATAGTTTTTAGTTATGTTTTATTATTGTTTTGTGTCAAATACGAGTTATTATTGTTTAGTCTAATTGTGTTTATGATCTTTATGTATTTTGGTGTTTTTCACAAGTTTCTTTGAGTGATTTCAGATTACTAGAATTAAGGGTAAATCCAGTTCAGTTCCAGTTCCGACACCTTTTGCCATATCAACTATATCTCGAGTTTCACTGAAGCAATAAGGCTGCAATTTGTAGCCGTGCAAAGCTAAGAGGCATATTTATCTTTTTCATGTTTTACACTTCTTGAAACGGAGTCGTTTTCCCTAGCGAAATCGACCATGAAGTTGGCTGATGTGCAATGACGTCTGTGCTGACCTGTTTTCGTATTTTGCCCATATCTTCTTATCCACATCAGAAAATGAGCTGATTCCAACGGCTATGGATCAGTAACTGATAGGGTAACATTTTTCTAGAAGACCATGTGATCAGATAAGGCCTACAAAATTGACAAAATCGACCATCAAGTTGGCTGATCAAAATCGTCATGTATGACGAAAATTGTTAGAAAATGCACCCACCTATTATACCTACCTTTGAAATTTGTAAAGCTTGTCTCTTGTCATTTAGCCCTCCAAAATGTGTATAAATAGAGGGCCTTGGATGATTGTAAGGGATCATATTGTACATAGGTAGGATATTAGCCATTTTAATAAAATTCTCTAAGTTTTCTTCTTCTTTCTTTTCTCTAGTTTTCTTTCTTTTCTCTAGTTTTCTTTTTCTTTAGAGAGAGCAAGAGGTTGGATAATTAATATTCTTCCTCTTCTTCTTTCTTTCTTTTATTTTCTTCTTAGATTTTCTTTAATTTTATGTTTATGTTTACAATGCCTATGCTAGGCTAAACTTCTATTTGGTTAAGGGTGATTTCAAAGCCCTAGACATGTTTTATAATTGATTTTCAGATTCTATCTATCATTAATTTTCTATCAAAATTGCTTATGTTCTTCTACAAGAATTGTTCATGATGTTGTCTTGATTTGTTTAGGTGTACAACTAGATAGATCTTGATAATTATCTATTGCTAGTTTAGGAGTCTTGATCCGTGTAATTGTCTTGATTTCCTATTCATAAGTGGCAATTTGTGATTAATGATTATGGTCAAGTTTTCAATAATTGCAAAGTGGAACATAACCTAAGTTGAACAATCCGAGCTTATGTGTTTGTTGCTTAGATCAACCTATCTTTCTCATCATAAAGCTGCCATTAAATTGAATCTAGAGAGCTTATTCTAGGTTGTTTGATGGTTAGAGATTAAATAGAGAGCTTGTTCTATTTAACGACAAACTAAGGAAAGATTGGGATAACAGAGCTTGTTGTTATCTACGGTTGTTAACTTTGATAGTTGGTTGATATTGATAGATCTGAAATTGATTCTTAATGATGTCTAGTGGTGGAGAATGAAACCTTAACCATATTTTTCATATTTGATTCTTCTTACTTACTTGTTTTCTTACTTTTCTAGTTTGCTTATTTTTAAAAGTATATTTATTTTTATTGGCTGGTTATACCGCCTAATTTAGTATATATATTTTTATTGGCTGGTTATACCGCCTAATTTGTATATTAACTTTGTTTTACTTTTATTGGCTGGTTATACCGCCTAATTTAGTATATATATTTTTATTGGCTGGTTATACCGCCTAATTTAGTATATATATTTTTATTGGCTGGTTATACCACCTTGCATCTTCTTCTTATTATTTACTTTAGTTTAAATCTGGCTTCAAAAACCCATTTTCTTTTATTGTTCTTGAATTTAAGTTTTAAACTATTAACTTATAAACTAAAACCCAATCCCTGAGGACTCGACCCTTGCTAACTACTATACTTACAATTTATCTTTTTAGTGCAAGGTTAAATAAGATACACTCTTTTGGGTGCATCAAATTTTTGGCGCCGTTGTCGGGGATTGCTTTCTTTAGTTTATTTGTTACTTGGTTTATTCTTATTTTCAGTTCTAATTAGTTTTATTTTCTTGTACATACAAGTTTTTCTTTTCAAATTTAAAAAAAAAAAAAAAAAAGATCTTCTTCTTTCTTTAAAAAAAAAAAAAAAAAAAAACGATGGAATTGAGCAATCTAACACTTGAAGAGTTGGTGGCATACATGAACATGGAAAATCAACAAGCCAATCTCACCTACCCAGTTCAACAATTGGCCATGGGAGGATGTCAAGGCCATCAAGTGTTCCAAGACCAACAGTATGATCATTACTCAAACACTTACCATGAGGGATGGTGGGATCATACTAATTATGGCTACTCAGAAAATTACCAAGAAGTAGATCCTTATGCCAATTACACTCATCCATCTAGCTTCAATCAATCATGGTCTCAAGAACCAGATCTTCTTCAACCACCACATATGACTCAAAACTCAGGTACTTCTTTAGAAGATCTTGTCGATTCTCTTGTTACTAATACTTTGCAATTTCAACAGGAAACAAGGGCAAGCATCAAGAGTTTGGAAAAGCAAATGAGCCAATTGGCTAGTAGTATGGTGGTATGGGTAGCACAAAGATCTGAAGAACTCTCTGCCCAAACAATGATTAACCCAAAGGTGAATACTACTATTGTGACCTTGAGGAATGATGAACAAGATGAGGATGAGACAGAATTAGAGATGGATTCTATTCTTGAGGATAATGAAGCCACAAATACAAATAAGAGTATTTCGGCACCTGAGGTAACGTTTAAAGTTCCACTTTTTACTAATGTTTCTTCTCCACCTTTTCCTAGTAGATTTGCAAAGTTCAAGGAGGATGAACATGAACAAGACACGCTGGAAACCTTAAACAGTTTGTTTGTGGATGTCATTCAACAAGTACCAAAAGATGCACCATTCCTCGATGAGATATGCACCACCAAGGATGATGGAATAATACTTGTAATGGAGAATGCATCCACTGTTGTGCAAAGAAAGCTTCCTCTTAAACGCATAAATTTGGGAAATTTCATGTATGAGCCTGACAAGCCTAAAAAGCCAAGAAAGGGTGTTGGTTAGATTCAAAACACTAACTCAAGTGTTAATTGGGAAGGCAGCCCAATTAAAGATGAAATTGCCAACCTTCCATATTCAGATTTGCTTTCTCTTTCTTTTCCTTTTTCTTTTATTATTTTTATTGTTTTTATTTTATTTCTTATGTTTCTTTGTTAATTGTGTTTACTGCTTTTAAGTTCATTTAGGCTGCATAAGTTTCTTTTGTTTAATAGTTCTTTTCTCTTACATATAATTCTTGCATTGGGGGATAATAGCATTACATTAATGACAATGTAAGAATTATGTGTGGGGGGAAGAATTTAGGATTTTATTTAGAGTGTTTTGTTTTTGAGTTTTTTTATGTTGTTTTTCTTTCTGATCCTTGTTTTGAAAAACACTAGATGTAAATATAATTTTTTTTTAACCCCGGTTAAATGGCGGATAACGGTACTCCGTGATTATTTAAGTCGGTTCCATCAGCTACCCAAAAAAACTGATATTGTATATAAATTTCTCTTTCAATTTCTCTTTTATTTTTTTTTCAGGATGGATGATATTCTCACAAGATTGCAGAAACGATTTCCTCCTTTTCCTCGAAATATTTTACTGAAGCTTTACCAAGTTCGATTCGAAAGATTAAGAATGCTTATGCACAAAGGGATTCCTGGAGACATACGTTGGATAATTGAAGCCAAGGTACGTGAAGATGAATATCTTCCTGTTTTGCATTTACCAGGTACAGGTAGAAGCACTTTTGCAAAGAAGCGACGAGCAAAGCGCATGAGTTCAAATTGCCACAAATGTGCACGATGGACGTGTAACGGTAAATGTCGTTCTATTGGGATTCCGTCCTCTAATCGAGATGATAAAATTGAATTCATTAAGGATGGACTGAGTAAGGAGAATTTGGGTAATATCCAACTTTCTCTTGAGACGCATCCTAGTGGAGACGTACAAAGAGAAATTCTTGATTTATGGCCGCAATTCCAAAGGGAATGGCAACATCTTGGGAATCTGATGTTAAAAGACCCTGTTTGCCAGCTTGTAAGAAAACTGGATGGGAAGCATATCCTCGACTCATAGAAGGCGTTTAAGCCGTTTCTGGACGTAAAACCAGAGGAAGATGTGAGCCACAATCACAACTACAATAAATGACTTCTCAGCTTTTGGTTTGATTTGCAATAACTTTATTTTGGTTTAATTTACGTGTTGTTCGATTTGTGTAATTATTCTCTTTTTTTTATTTGTCTTTTACGGTTGATTTTTTTTCTCTTTTTGATTTTCTTCCTGAAATCACGCAAAAATCTTTTGTTAGGTTAACATTTTCTTCTGACAGGTCAAATACACTTTCGGCGACATTATTACTCTTGACTTTTACGGTTGATTTTTCTTCTCTTTTTGATTTTCTTCCTGAAATCACGCAAAAATCTTTTGTTAGGTTAACATTTTCTTCTGACAGGTCAAATACACTTTCGGCGACATTATTACTCTTGTCTGATTCACTACTCAGTCCTCTATATATTACACCATGTACTCATTCTCTTTCAGGCACTCGAAAAAAAAATGGAAAGTACTTCGTCCCAACGCATTAAAAAAATTTGTGTCTTTGGAGGTGCTTATCCAGGGAAAAATAACATATTCGCTGATGAAGCCATAAGAGTTGGAGTAATACTTGCCCAACAAAAGATCCACTTGATATATGGAGGCGGTAGTACGGGTTTAATGGGAGCAGTCGCTACAGCAGCACACGCCGGAGGAAGTCCAGTTCTAGGAATCGTGCCAAAACTATTCACAAGTTTTTGTGGACCTACCGTGGGTAAGGAAATACAAGTCTGGAGTGTCCCTGAACGGATAACAATCATGTACCATTCTGCCGATGCATTCATTGCTTTACCAGGAGGTCTGGGTACATTGGAAGAAATAGCTTGCGTGGCTTCTTGGTCATCTTTGGTCACAAATAAGAAACCCATTGGTTTGCTTAATATTAATGGTTATTTTAGTAATTTGCTTTCATATTTAGATAATGCTGTGGATAATGGATTCATGTTTTCAGAGGCAAGGAGAACCATAATTTCTGCTACAACCATTGAAGATTTACTCAAAAAGCTCCAAGCTTATGAGTGTTTATCTGCTACGGTTGTTTCGCAAACGCTCGGAAAAAGAAAAAGAGATATGGACGAGCAAGGAGTGGATTGCACTTTGTCTTTGTGACATTATCTAACATTTTGTTTGTTGTGTCTCAGTTATAATAAGTGGTTAGCAACCTCTGCAGGTAATATCTCCTAAATTCTACCTTTAAATTTTGACATTGGGGACAATGTCATATTTTAGTAGGGGGTAAGGGACATATTTTGCTAATTTAAAAAAAAAAAAAAAAAAAAAATTGTGTTTTAAGCCATTTAGAAGTATTCATTCTGAACAAGGTCTGAGTAAGGGAGACTTGAGACATACCTTGTCAGTTTGATTTCTTCTTTTCAAAAAAAAAAAAAAAAAAAAAAAAAAAAAGAGTTTGTTGTGTTTTAAGCAATTTAGAAGTATTCATTCTGAACAAGGTCTGAGTAAGGGAGACTTGAGACATACCTTGTCAGTTTGATTTTAATCTTTTTATGTTTACTTGTTAATTTTTGTTTAGTATTTTAAGATTATTTAGGTTGCATGAGTTTGTTTTGTTTTGAGTTTTAGCTGTTCCTATTCTTATGTTATTAGTTCTTTTCTCTTACACATGATTCTTTCATTTGGGTTAATAGACCATTGAGGACAATGTAAGAATTAAGTGTGGGGGGAATGATTTAGGATTTCTTTTATTTTTGTCTACTATTTTTTTTTATGAGTCTTTATTATTATTTTTAGTGTGTTTTAGTTCCTTTTTAATACAATGATGAGATATGAATTGCATAAGTCTAAAACAGAGTTATTAGTGAGAAGATTTTCATGAGAATTGAGCTTGATATCATTTTTTTTTATGAGCCAATGTTAATATGATATGTTGATTGAGAAAGAAGCATGTTTAGACTTAATCTGACTTGTATAATCATCCTTGTGAGTTTTTGAGCCTATAATGATTGATGCATTATACAAATCAATCTAATTTCTTTCTTGAGTGCTCTTATGATTACATGATTCTCTAGAACTTGCTTTAAACCGTTTGAGACTATATTGATACATGTGACAACATGAATATGATAGAGGCATTAGGATTATAACCAGAGCCAAACAGCCATCCCTTATTGATGTTCCAAGAGAACATCCCTCTAGTGAACCAATTTGAGCCTACATTGAATAAGCTATCTCTTTGGTAACCATAACTTGTCCCTAACCTAAATATACTTATATCTTTACCTTTGTTCCAAAGATGAATTAGCATGTTTTGAGACAAGTTGCAAAGACAAGGAAGATTTATTGAAAATTTGGGTTAGAAACAAGAAATAAGTGTGGGGGGAAAAGAAAGAAAAAAGTCAAGAGAAAAAGAAAGGGATCATTGTCAAATACATTCCCATATTAAAAAAAAAAAAAAAAACTTCTCTTGAACTTCTAGTTAAAGTAAAAAAAAAAAGATGTTACAAAGTTGGTTAGAATGATGCAAAGGCTCAACATGAATATTTAGCCTATGTTATTATGTGCTTTATAAGAGTTTTGAGAAGTTTTATTTGTATGATCTTTTTATGTCTCTAAACTTTATGAACTCTTTGGAACCTTTGTGATATCTTTATCCTTTTGTTCTTCAACCACATTACAAACCCCTTGGCCCCATTACAACCTTGATTAAAGACCTCTTGATTCATGAAGTTGTATGATCTAAATAGTGGAGAATAGGTGGACAAGCAAGAATATGGTAGAACTGTTTTCATGAGATTGATTGAGTGTAAACACTTCACCACTACTTTAAAGAGTGAAAATCATGAGGGTATCCCATGTGAGTAGTTGAGATTAAGTTTGAATATGCACTATTTTGATTGAAATATGTTATGTTAATATTGGCTTAACTCAAACAATTTACATTCAAGCATGATTTTTTGTGAAATCCTTTAAGCTATTGATTACTTTATAAGACTTGTTCAAAGATTGTCTCTAATTTGTATTGAAAGGATTAGGAGTAAATATTTTTAGTATATGTAGTTTATTTATATTTTAGTTTTTCAATGTTTGTGGGTATCGTTCTAGTAAACCCTCACGAGACTAAACTCGTCCACTAGGGACACCTAGGGGTTTAAAGGCTTGTGTCACATGCTAAGTGCCACCGTGATTTCCTACGAAAGTGGATTAGATTTGATTTTCTTATTTTATTTTTATTGAGTCGTTGCTAGGGACTAGCAACAATCTAAGTGTGGGGGTGTGATAACTCGTATAATTATATAGTTTTTAGTTATGTTTTATTATTGTTTTGTGTCAAATACGAGTTATTATTGTTTAGTCTAATTGTGTTTATGATCTTTATGTATTTTGGTGTTTTTCACAAGTTTCTTTGAGTGATTTCAGATTACTAGAATTAAGGGTAAATCCAGTTCAGTTCCAATTCCGACACCTTTTGCCATATCAGCTATATCTCGAGTTTCACTGAAGCAATAAGGCTGCAATTTGTAGCCGTGCAAAGCTAAGAGGCATATTTATCTTTTTCATGTTTTACACTTCTTGAAACGGAGTCGTTTTCCCTAGCGAAATCGACCATGAAGTTGGCTGATGTGCAATGACGTCTGTGCTGACCTGTTTTCGTATTTTGCCCATATCTTCTTATCCACATCAGCAAATGAGCTGATTCCAACGGCTATGGATCAGTAACTGATAGGGTAACATTTTTCTAGAAGACCATGTGATCAGATAAGGCCTGCAAAATTGACAAAATCGACCATCAAGTTGGCTGATCAAAATCGTCATGTATGACGAAAATTGTTAGAAAATGCACCCACCTATTATACCTACCTTTGAAATTTGTAAAGCTTGTCTCTTGTCATTTAGCCCTCCAAAATGTGTATAAATAGAGGGCCTTGGATGATTGTAAGGGATCATATTGTACATAGGTAGGATATTAGCCATTTTAATAAAATTCTCTAAGTTTTCTTCTTCTTTCTTTTCTCTAGTTTTCTTTCTTTTCTCTAGTTTTCTTTTTCTTTAGAGAGAGCAAGAGGTTGGATAATTAATATTCTTCCTCTTCTTCTTTCTTTCTTTTATTTTCTTCTTAGATTTTCTTTAATTTTATGTTTATGTTTACAATGCCTATGCTAGGCTAAACTTCTATTTGGTTAAGGGTGATTTCAAAGCCCTAGACATGTTTTATAATTGATTTTCAGATTCTATCTATCATTAATTTTCTATCAAAATTGCTTATGTTCTTCTACAAGAATTGTTCATGATGTTGTCTTGATTTGTTTAGGTGTACAACTAGATAGATCTTGATAATTATCTATTGCTAGTTTAGGAGTCTTGATCCGTGTAATTGTCTTGATTTCCTATTCATAAGTGGCAATTTGTGATTAATGATTATGGTCAAGTTTTCAATAATTGCAAAGTGGAACATAACCTAAGTTGAACAATCCGAGCTTATGTGTTTGTTGCTTAGATCAACCTATCTTTCTCATCATAAAGCTGCCATTAAATTGAATCTAGAGAGCTTATTCTAGGTTGTTTGATGGTTAGAGATTAAATAGAGAGCTTGTTCTATTTAACGACAAACTAAGGAAAGATTGGGATAACAGAGCTTGTTGTTATCTACGGTTGTTAACTTTGATAGTTGGTTGATATTGATAGATCTGAAATTGATTCTTAATGATGTCTAGTGGTGGAGAATGAAACCTTAACCATATTTTTCATATTTGATTCTTCTTACTTACTTGTTTTCTTACTTTTCTAGTTTGCTTATTTTTAAAAGTATATTTATTTTTATTGGCTGGTTATACCGCCTAATTTAGTATATATATTTTTATTGGCTGGTTATACCGCCTAATTTGTATATTAACTTTGTTTTACTTTTATTGGCTGGTTATACCGCCTAATTTAGTATATATATTTTTATTGGCTGGTTATACCGCCTAATTTAGTATATATATTTTTATTGGCTGGTTATACCACCTTGCATCTTCTTCTTATTATTTACTTTAGTTTAAATCTGGCTTCAAAAACCCCTTTTCTTTTATTGTTCTTGAATTTAAGTTTTAAACTATTAACTTATAAACTAAAACCCAATCCCTGAGGACTCGACCCTTGCTAACTACTATACTTACAATTTATCTTTTTAGTGCAAGGTTAAATAAGATACACTCTTTTGGGTGCATCAACACTGTAATGAACACATACATAAACAATTCAGTTATATAAATCACAAAATGTAATGTAAAATATATTGATATAGTTAAATACTTACACTAACAGATTTAGACTTGTTGTCTACGTAATCACCAAAACCCCCAGCACGTTTATGGGTTTTGTTGAATAGTTTCAGGAAAGTCACGTCGCACTGAAACTCTTGTGACTACAAATTGATCGAATATTTCAAAATTATGTTAATAATAGAAAATATTCAAATATTTTTTAAGATAAAATTTTAAACAATAATTGCAAAGAAAATAAATCTTACCATCCTGTGAACTAAAACTAGAAAAGGAACTGACCCTCCAGTGTACTTGGTAATGCTTCCATCCTTTTTCGTGTTCCTATTACCTTTGGTCTTTCGGGACCTACTTTTTCAAGCGTCAGTACTCCATATGCTGTCAATAAGTAGGGATGGCAATGGAGCGGGGCGGGGGCAGATACTGCCTTATCCACCTCCACCCCACTCTTGCATGGATGATGAAAACATCCACATCCATGGATGTCGGTTACATCTATAACCGCTCCACGGTGCTCCACTCCGCTACACCCCAATTTATATTAATTATTTTTAACTTAATATTGAAAAAATTATATTATAATTTATTCAAGAACATAATTTTAGTATATAAAAATCTTTAATAAAATATATATAATACATATATACTAAAAGTATAGATATAAAATATTAGTATATATATGATTTTAGTATATATATCTAATATATTGATAACTCGTATAATTATATAGTTTTTAGTTATGTTTTATTATTATTTTGTGTCAAATACGAGTTATTATTGCTTAGTCTAATTGTGTTTATGATTTTTTATATTTTTACGTAATTTGGTGTTTTTCACGAGTTTCTTTGAGTGATTTCAGATTACTAGGTTAAATAAAGAATTAAGGGCAAATCCAGTTCAGTTCCAGTTCCGACACCTTTTGCCATATCAGCTATATCTGGAGTTTCACTGAAGCAATAAGGCTGAAATTTTAACCGTGCCTAGTTAAGAGGCATATCTATCTTTTTCATGTTTTACACTTCTTGAAACGGAGTCGTTTTCCCTACCGAAATCAACCATCAAGTTGGCTGATGTGCAATGACGTATGTTCTGCACCGTTTTGGTATTTTGACCATATCTTCCGATCCACATGAGCAAATGATCTGATTCCAACGGCTATGGATTCGTAACGGATAGGGGTATATTTTTCTAGAAGACTATTTTATCAGATCGAGCCTCCAACATTGACAAACTCGACCATCAAGCTGGCTGATCAGAATTGTCATACAATATGACGAAAATTGTTAGAAAAATGCACCCACCTATTATACCTACCTTTGAAATTTGTAAAGCTTGTCTCTTGTCATTTAGCCCTCCAAAATGTGTATAAATAGAGGGCCTTGGATGAGTATTGCGAGGGAATTGATACATTGGTAGGATATTAGCCATTGTAATAAAATTCTCTAAGTTTTCTTCTTCTTTCCTTTCTCTAGTTTTCTTTTTCTTTATTTACTTATGCTTCTTACATTTGTTTTCATTTTATTCATATCTAGTATGTGTTGCTAATCATATTGTTGAGGTGATGAGGTGAAGCTCTTGGTAAATGATAAGGTTAGTCTCTTAAACATGAACTAAAATGAATCATCATTTATAAACACTAGTATAGATAATATTTTCTTTTGGTCTAAAATCATACTTGCAAAGTAGAGATCTTGATTCATTATTGACAATGAAAATGGCACAGTAAATGCTTGGTTTCATAACCTTGATTTGTTGTAGACATATACCTTGGCATAAAGAATGCTTGGACTCTTTTTATGAGTTTTGAGGACACCAAATGAACATAATATCATATGCTATGGACGTTGGACAATTTGGACTGAATTGCTAAACCTTCCGATTGGAACCTCCTTTATGTGTGGATTTCAATTGTGTAATAAAACAAGATTAATCTTAGCATAACACCAAGAGTGGATTCTCTAACCTCAACATCCTTTCTTATTGTTTTTTTTATATCTTGTTTAATTGCTTTTATGTTATTTTGTTTATTTTGTTCTATAATATCTTGTTTACTTTCTTTGTTATTGATTCCCTAATATCTTGTTTATTTTTTTTTTCATATATATTTATAAACTTATACTTACTAGTACGCTTCCCTGTGGTTCGACCTCGGACACCCGAGAATTTATTACTTGAACATAACCTGCACTTGGGTTTACAACTCTTAATTGAGTCTCCATCAAGTTTTTGGCGCCGTTGCCGGGGAGGCAATACTAAGTATATAAGTTTATAAGTATATTTATTTTTATTGGCTGGTTATACCACCTAATTTTTTATATATTTATATTTATATTGTATATTAACTTTGTTTTATTTCTATTGGCTGGTTATACCGCCTAATTTTCTATATATTTATATTTATATTGTATATTAACTTTGTTTTATTTCTATTGGCTGGTTATACCGCCTAATCTGTATATTAACTTTGTTTTATGCTTGTTTGGCGACGTGATTTTAGATCTCGTCGTTTAGTTAGATTTTATTGTGAAACTTTTTTAGGTAATCTTTCTAATACAATTCCTACCATGGCTGACAATGAAAGTGTTCATGCTGAAGGTGAGAACAGACAAGTACGCACCATGCGTGACTACTTGCAACCAACTCGAAGCTCATCACCCTCTTGTTTTATTTTTCCTCTCAATGCAAACAACTTTCATTTTAAACCAGGTATGATAGCTTTGCTTCCAAATTTCCATGGGTTAGAATCGGAAAGTGCTTACTCGTTTCTAAAAGACTTCGAAGATGTATGTGTCACCTTTAATGACCAACAATGTACAAATGAAATTGTCAAGCTAAAATTATTTCCTTTTTCTTTAAAAGATAAAGCAAAAATTTGGCTTCATAATTTAAAACCAAGGTCAATTGGCACATGGCAAGAATTACAAACTGAGTTTCTAAAGAAATTTTTCCCAGCACATAAAACTACTGCTTTGAAAAGACAGATTCAAAATTTCAATCAAAATCAAAATGAAGCATTTTTTCAGTGCTGGGAGCGTTTTAAAGATTTGTTAAGTTCTTGTCCACATCATGGTTTTGAAAAATGGCGTCTTATTAGTTTCTTTTATGAAAGTTTAACTCCCGAAACTAAACAATTTGTTGAAACAATGTGTAACGGTGAGTTTCTAGAAAAAGAACCTGAAGAAGCCTTTGACTACCTATACCATTTGGCAGATAACTCTCAAGCCTGGCACATAGATAATTCCTCTGAAAGTTCCAATAGATCTAATCTTGTTTCTAACAGAGGTAAATATCATTTTAGTCAAGAAGATGAGATAAAAGCTAAAGTAGCTAATTTGGCTAGAAAGATTGAAGCCATGGAACTTAGAGAAGTAAAAGAAGTCAAAACGGTTAAAAATGAAAAAAGTTGTGGAATTTGTGAAATCATGGGACACCCCACTTCTGAATGTCCAAACATTCCCATTCTTAAAGAAGCGTTGCATGATCAAGTAAATTCCATAAACACATTTAAAAAGCCTTTTCCTTCTCCTTACTCTGAAACGTATAACTCTGAATGGAGAAATCATCCCAACTTCAGTTGGCGGAATAATAATCATGTTCAGGTACCACAATCTCAAAAGCCGGGCAACACTTTTTCCTATCGACCTTCACGTGTACAAACCTTGGAAGAGACATTGCAAGCATTCATGCAAACACAAGCAAATGTGTATAACCAAACTTCACAGGACATCAATGAGATCAAAAACACCTTGTCCACATTGACAGCTTCATTACGCACTCAAGAAAAAGGTAAGTTTCCTGCTCAACCTCAGCCTAACCCTTCTACTCAATGTCTTGTTTCTTGCTACAATAAAACTCAACAGGAAAATGCCAGTTCTATCACAACTCTTCGAAGTGGAAAGGAAATTGACAAAAAGATTCCATCAAAAGACCAAGATCCTCCTTCCCCTCCGAAAAGTATTGGTAAGGATGATGGTAAGTCTGAACTTCTTGAAAATTTGGACAAAGAAAAAGGTATGTATCCTGCTCCTTTTCCTCAAAGGTTGCAAACAATAAAGAATTTGAATCAAAATGCAGAAATTTATGAACTTTTCAAACAAGTTAAGATTAACATTCCTTTATTGGATGCAATCAAACAAGTTCCATCTTATGCTAAATTTTTGAAGGACATGTGCACAGTTAAAAGGAAACATAATGTACAAAAGAAAGCATTTTTGACGGAAAGTGTGAGCTCAATCATTCAGCACCTTACTCCACCAAAATTCAAAGATCCTGGATGTCCAACAATCTCATGCATCATTGGAAACACTAGAATAGAACGTGCATTGCTTGATCTTGGTGCTAGTGTTAATCTTTTGCCTTTTTCTGTTTATCAACAGTTAGGTTTAGGTGAACTCAAGGAAACACCTGTTACACTTCAACTAGCTGATCGTTCTGTAAAAATTCCTCGAGGGATAGTTGAAGATGTTTTGGTTCAAATTGATAATTTTTACTTCCCTGTTGATTTTATTGTTTTGGACACACATCCTGTTTCAAATCCAAATGTTCAAATTCCTGTTATATTAGGCCGTCCATTTCTTGCAACTTCTAATGCTCTGATAAATTGCAGGAATGGTATTTTGAACATTTCTTTTGGAAATATGACTTTAGAATTAAATGTGTTCAACATTTGCAAGCAACCTGGTGATGATTCAGAAGTACATGAAGTGGATTTCATTGAAGAACTTGTTCATGAACATCTCACCACTACCACATTCCATGATCCTTTAGAAGCTTATTTAATTGAATGTGAGTTTGATAATGCCTCAGAAATTTCACACACTGATTCTTTGTTAAATTCTTTTCAGGTTAAGCATTGTTGGAAACAAAAGTTTGAGGAACTTCCATCACTCACAAATGTCACTGTACCATCAACTATTGAACCACCCAAGCTGGATTTAAAACCATTTCCATCCGAGCTAAAATATTCCTTTTTGGGTGAGAATGAAACTTTTCCAGTCATAAATGAACTTGAGGAACTCAGAAATGATGCATATGAGAATTCTAAAATTCATAAAGAAAGAACTAAAGCCTTTCATGACAAGTTAATTTCAAGAAAAACATTTGATGTTGGGCAAAAAGTTCTACTTTATAATTCTAGACTTCACATATTTCCTGGTAAATTGAGATCAAGATGGACTGGCCCATTTGTGGTTAAGCATGTGTATCATTATGGAGTAGTTGACATTGAGAATCCTCAAAATGGTAACGTATTCAAGGTAAATGGACAAAGACTCAAACTCTTTTTGGAAAATCATGTTACTCAAGAAGAGGTTGTTTTTCTTTCTGATCCTTGTTTTGAAAATAACTAGATGTAAATATAATTTTTACTAATCTTCAAAAAAAAAAAAAAAAGTTTGTTGTGTTTTAAGCAATTTAGAAGTATTCATTCTGAACAAGGTCTGAGTAAGGGAGACTTGAGACATACCTTGTCAGTTTGATTTTAATCTTTTTATGTTTACTTGTTAATTTTTGTTTAGTATTTTAGGATTATTTAGGTTGCATGAGTTTGTTTTGTTTTGAGTCTTAGTTATTCCTATTCTTATGTTATTAGTTCTTTTCTCTTACACATGATTCTTTCATTTGGGTTAATAGACTTACATTGAGGACAATGTAAGAATTAAGTGTGGGGGGAACGATTTAGGATTTCTTTTATTTTTGTCTACTATTTTTTTTTATGAGTCTTTATTATTATTATTATTTAGTGTGTTTTAGTTCCTTTTAATACAATGATGAGATATGAATTGCATAAGTCTAAAACAGATTTATTAGTGAGAAGATTTTCATGAGAATTGAGCTTGATGTCAACCTTTTTATGAGCCAATGTTAATATGATATGTTGATTGAGAAAGAAGCATGTTTAGACTTAATCTGACTTGTATAATCATCCTTGTGAGTTTTTGAGCCTATAATGATTGATGCATTATACAAATCAATCTAATTTCTTTCTTGAGTGCTCTTAAGATTACATGATTCTCTAGAACTTGCTTTAAACCGTTTGAGACTATATTGATACATGTGACAACATGAATATGATAGAGGCATTAGGATTATAACCAGAGCCAAACAGCCATCCATTATTAATGTTCTAAGAGAACATCCCCACTAGTGAGCCAATTTGAGCCTATATTAAATATGTTGTTTTATTGGTAACCACAACTTACACCTAGCCTAAATATACTTATATCCTTACCCTTGTTCTAAAGATGGATTATATATTTTGAGACATATTGCAAAAAAACAAGGGATATTTTTAGTTGAAAATTTGGGTTAGAAACAAAAGATAAGTGTGGGGGAAGAAAAGAAAAGAAAAAGTCAAGAGAAAAAGAAAGGGATCATTGTTAAATACATTCCCATATTAAAGAAAAAAAAATTCTTCTCTTGAACTTCTAGTTAAAGTAAAGAAAAAGATGTTACAAAGTTGGTTAGAATGAAGCAAAGGCTCAACATGAATATTTAGCCTATGTTATTATGTGCTTTATAAGAGTTTTGAGAAGTTTTATTCGTATGATCTTATTATGTCTCTAAACTCTATGAACTCTTTGGAACCTTTGTGATATCTTTATCCTTTTGTTCTTTAACCACATTATAACCCTTTGGCCCCATTACAACCTTGAAAAAAGACCTCTTGATTTATGAAGTTGTATGATCTAAATAGTGGAGAATAGGTGGACAAGCAAGCATATGGTAGAACTGTTTTCATGAGATTGATTGAGTGTAAACACTTTACCACTACTTTAAAGAGTGAAAATCATGAGAGTATAGTGAGAAGTTGAGATTAAGTTGAATATGCACTATTTTGATTGAAATATGTTATGTTAATATTGGCTTAACTCATTTATTTACATTCAAGCATGAATTTTTTTGTGAATTTCTTTAAGCTATTGATTAGTTTTTAAGACTTGTCCAATGATTATCTCTAATTTATATTGGAAGGATTAGTTATAATTATTATTTTTAGTTTTTCTTATGTCTTCAATGTTTGTGGGTATCGTCCTAGCAAACCCTCACGAGACTAAACTCGTCCACTAGGGACACTTAGGGGTTTAAAGGTTTGTGTCACATGCTAAGTGCCACCGTGATTTCCTACGAAAATGGATTAGATTAGATTTTCTTATTTTATTTTTATTGAGTCGTTGCTAGGGACTAGCAACAATCTAAGTGTGGGGGTGTGATAACTCGTATAATTATATAGTTTTTAGTTATGTTTTATTATTATTTTGTGTCAAATACGAGTTATTATTGCTTAGTCTAATTGTGTTTATGATTTTTTATATTTTTATGTAATTTGGTGTTTTTCACGAGTTTCTTTGAGTGATTTCAGATTACTAGGTTAAATAAAGAATTAAGGGCAAATCCAGTTCAGTTCCAGTTCCGACACCTTTTGCCATATCAGCTATATCTGGAGTTTCACTGAAGCAATAAGGCTGAAATTTTAACCGTGCCTAGTTAAGAGGCATATCTATCTTTTTCATGTTTTACACTTCTTGAAACGGAGTCGTTTTCCCTACCGAAATCAACCATCAAGTTGGCTGATGTGCAATGACGTATGTTCTGCACCGTTTTGGTATTTTGACCATATCTTCCGATCCACATGAGCAAATGATCTGATTCCAACGGCTATGGATTCGTAACTGATAGGGGTATATTTTTCTAGAAGACCATTTTATCAGATCGAGCCTCCAACATTGACAAACTCGACCATCAAGATGGCTGATCAGAATTGTCATACAATATGACGAAAATTGTTAGAAAAATGCACCCACCTATTATACCTACCTTTGAAATTTGTAAAGCTTGTCTCTTGTCATTTAGCCCTCCAAAATGTGTATAAATAGAGGGCCTTGGATGAGTATTGCGAGGGAATTGATACATTGGTAGGATATTAGCCATTGTAATAAAATTCTCTAAGTTTTCTTCTTCTTTCCTTTCTCTAGTTTTCTTTTTCTTTATTTACTTATGCTTCTTACATTTCTTTTCATTTTATTCATATCTAGTATGTGTTGCTAATCATATTGTTGAGGTGATGAGGTGAAGCTCTTGGTAAATGATAAGGTTAGTCTCTTAAACATGAACTAAAATGAATCATCATTTATAAACACTAGTATAGATAATATTTTCTTTTGGTCTAAAATCATACTTGCAAAGTAGAGATCTTGATTCATTATTGACAATGAAAATGGCACAGTAAATGCTTGGTTTCATAACCTTGATTTGTTGTAGACATATACCTTGGCATAAAGAATGCTTGGACTCTTTTTATGAGTTTTGAGGACACCAAATGAACATAATATCATATGCTATGGACGTTGGACAATTTGGACTGAATTGCTAAACCTTCCGATTGGAACCTCCTTTATGTGTGGATTTCAATTGTGTAATAAAACAAGATTAATCTTAGCATAACACCAAGAGTGGATTCTCTAACCTCAACATCCTTTCTTATTGTTTTTTTTATATCTTGTTTAATTGCTTTTATGTTATTTTGTTTATTTTGTTCTATAATATCTTGTTTACTTTCTTTGTTATTGATTCCCTAATATCTTGTTTATTTTTTTTTCATATATATTTATAAACTTATACTTACTAGTACGCTTCCCTGTGGTTCGACCTCGGACACCCGAGAATTTATTACTTGAACATAACCTGCACTTGGGTTTACAACTCTTAATTGAGTCTCCATCATATATATTAAAAATATAAGAAAAAATATAAAATATTTTAAAGGATAAAATAGTAATTTCAAAAGTCGGGGCGGGGCGGAGTGGAGCAAGCATTTACCAAAACCGCTCCGCTCCATCCCGCTCCAAAAAAAAAACCTCTCCATTCGGAGCGGATCGGCACGAAATCCATCGGTCGGATCGGGTTTTGCCATCCCTATCAATAAGTTGATCCCAAATATCGACTGCTATACAGTCACACTTGTAACCCTTACAATTCTCATCGTCTGAAAAAAGACTAAGGCATTTTCCCTCTGAGTATTTAACATGTCTTTGAATCGTTCCTTATATGTGGTCTCCTATAATTTTCTAACCAGTGGTGTTTGCTCGAGAGACCACTGGCATTTTCCCTACGATGAGACAATGAATTAATATATAGCATCGTCCCCATAATTGGTAAAGTAAATTAAATTAAAATATGACCCTTAACCAAATCATACCTCAAATAAAGTCCACATACAATGTTTCACCTCAACAGGGATCTTTGTTCAAGTAGGTCACGGTCCGTTGAAATACTGTCTGATAAACGTGACAATGGTCGATTTTACACAACACTCTATGACAGTCCTAAAAAAAATGATTGATGTCAGTCCATAATAATTAAATGTTATTAAATAATGGAATTAGCATAATGTAATTAACTTACGTGTTTTGTAGAATTGATAGTCGAAACATGTCATTTGGATTACTTGGTGTGGTAACCCTTTTTTCCGGCCTCTACCCCGTTTCCTCAACTGAGTGGGAGTACTGCGAGGCTGCGAAGGATGTGATGAAGGTATCTCTGTCTTCGGCTGCGTTACAACATGATTAAAATACGTCGGTGGTGGCTCATTGACGAGATACTGCTCAATGTTTGACAGGGCTGGAGTAGTGAATGGTTCAGCGGGATTCGCCTGAGTCGCCATATACGATGTCGCGGGGGGTGGTGCTATGGGAGCCGGTGTCGAGAGAGCCAGTGGAGAGGGAGACAGTGCCGAGAGAGCTAGTGGTGAGGGAGCCGATGCTGAGGGAGTCCGTAGGGAGGGAGCCGACCCAGACGACAAACGTGGGATAGAAGGCCCATCGGACAATCCATGAGATGCTCTGAAAGCATCCCATACTGAACCACGTGATTTTTTTACACTTTTACTCACTCTTCGCATTTTATCTGTAACATGAATAATATAAAATTTATTAGTAAATATAGAAATAGAATTTAAATTTCGATCATGCACGTACAAAATGAATAAAAAATATAAACTTTCTAATCATCATCATTCTCGTCGTTGTCATCATCATCATTGTCGTCGTCGTTATCATCATCATAATCTCCTTCTACATCTACAACTTCATCTTCTTCTTCATCTTCTTCGTCTTCCTCATCATTTTCTTCTTGATTTGTTCTCACAACATTATTCACTTCTTCGAAATTACCATGAACCAAAAGTTGAGGATTGTCAAGATCCTCTGAATATGTTACAATGGTAGGAATAGGCACATCCATTTGTTGATAAACCCATTCGTTTAGATCAATTATTTCTCCTGCATGAGATCGAATAACAAATCTACTCTTAGCCTTTATTTTGAAGACAACCCACCAATCTCGACGTTATCTTCTATTCAAAGGATAAGAACTGTAATACACTTGTTGATATTGATGAGCTAAAATAAAAGGTTCATGACTAGCAAGTATTGACCTATACTTTATTTCAACAAGCCCATTATGAGGATCTACCCTAATTCCTTTATCCGTATCAAACCATTAACATTTAAAAAGTACAACCAGATTTTCCACACCAAAATATTCTAACTCCACAATATCTAACAACATTCCATAAAAGTCATGCAAAGAATCATTATAATAGTTGCCTTTCACGCATACACCGCTATTCATGGTTTTTCGATTTTATCCATAATCTAATGTATGGAACTTGAAATCATTAACTAAATGTCCAGAATAACACCAAGTCATACGTCCTGGACCAAGAGAGAGCTCAACTATACGAGAGTCATGTTCAATTGAACTTTGCTAAACCTATGACAATAACGAAAAACAATATCAAACCATTATTTCTTTAAATTACATATTCCTTAAACCATTTTCTAAATCTTGCTGCACAGACTTTCTCCAACTCTTCATCAGTAATGTTCGGTGCATCGGTTTTCACTATCTCATCAAACACCCTAAAAATGAATTATAAAATGAGTTACAATATATTTACTATATAACGTAATGCCTAAATATATAGTTAAGCAACGATAAATATCTTACTCAATATAAGGTATCACTTCCTCGCAATTCATTAATACATATAATTCAACTGCATCGTACTCATCGTGGTCTAAATAATGAGCCTTTTTTTTTCGAACTAAAAGATTTTCTTGGATGTGTGAAAATTGAGAGTCGTCCCATCGGATCGACATCTCCTCCATCATCATTTTGAGGCACTCGAGTAAATATTGTTTCAACATTTGGTTCAAAATATAAGGCACAGAATGATAAAATTTCTTCCATTATATATGCCTCAACTATTGACCCTCCCACACATACGAGATTTTTTACTTTTTTCTTTAAATGATACAAAAATCTAAGAATCATAAACGAATAATAAATTAACAAATATTGACCTATAAGAAAAGTAGAGTAAATAGTCAATTAACTTACATCCTTTAGTACCTTTCGAATAGATACATCCATCGATAATGGACCGATCCACCAATTTTTGCCTCATAAGGTAGATGAATAGGCACATATTCCATTGAATCAAAAAATGCGGGAGGAAAGATCTTTTCAAACTTGCAAATGGTCTCAACAATATTGGTTTCCAACAACTCCATGTGGTTGACATGAATTTCAATAGAGCATAAATCTCTGAAGAAATGAAATAGCTCCGTAATTGCATACCAAATTGTGTTAGGTACCAAATCTCGAAAAGCAATTGGAAGCAGTCGCTGCATAAAAATATGACAATCATGACTTTTCATGCCATAAAACCTCTCACACCACATTTGCACAACGCCTAATGTTCAAGGCAAATCCATCGAGAAGTCGTAATTCTTTTACCCATGCACAAACTCTTTTTTTATTTTCCCTGTTTAATGTGCAACTGGCTTTAGGTTTATATGTTTTTCCATTGCTTTCTACCAATTCTAATTCGGATCTTCTGCAAAGCAACGGTAAATCTATTCTAGCCTTTATATTGTCTTTTTGTTTTGTCCTTCACATCCATCATTGTGTTAAACACATTATCAAACATATTTTTCTCAATATCACGTCCTAATTATGACGAATGAGATTGATATTCCAATAAGGAAACTCTCAAAAAATACTTTTTTTCGTCCAATTATGACATTTCCCAAATCCAATCAACTTCTGTTCACTACATTTACTCCTAAATGTGATCTTCGGAATGCAATCTATCCTTTCCAAAATTACCTCACCGGATAATCGCTCAATTGGAGAGTCATGCTCAACTCTTCGACAAAATTTATCTCTTTGCCTTCTAAAAGGACGATTTAAAGGCAAGAACAGCCGATGACAATTAAAAAAACATGGTTTCTTGCCATAATACAATCTGAAAGACTTCACTTCTTCCATACAATAAGGACAATCTAATCTTCCATATGTGCTCCATCCTGATAACATGTCGTAAGCAAGGAAGTCATTAATCGTCCATAATAATGCAGTCCTTAATACAAAATTTTCTTTCCTATGCCCATCATAAGTCGGAACACCATGATTCCACAATAATTTTAACTCATCTATCAAAGGTCTGAGAAAAATATCAATGTTCTGCGATGGACTATTTGGACCCGGAATTACCATATTAAAATGTAAATAAGGTTGCTTCATACACATCCATAGTGGTAAATTATATGCACGAAGCATTACCAGCCAACAAGAGTACGGTTTGGCTGCTTAAGTAAACGGACAAAACCCATCTGCACACAAACCCAATCTGACATTTTGAGATTCCACTACAAAAGATGAATGCGTACGATTGAAGTCTTGCTAAGCTTCACCATCAACAGGGTGAATCAACACTCCATCATCCCTTCGGTTATGCGCATGCCATGTCATATTTTTAGCTGTTATCGTTGACATATAAAATCTATGTAGTTTCGGAACAATGGCAAATAACGAAGAATCTTAAAAGGAATTTTCTTTGACTTCCTGACACTTGATTTTCTTGGATTATATCGAGTATGGCTGCATACCAAATTCTAAGTTGACCGACTCGTTATAAAACAACATGCAATTGTTGTTGCGTGTATGTATCTTGACTTAGTCCAGTCCAAATTTGGCTATCTTTTTCTTTATTCTGTAACAATTCTCAAGTAAATTATCACTTTCTGACAACATACTTTTTATCATAATCATCAAATGATCGAAACATGATTCACTCATATTAAATTTGGACTTCACATTTAACAGTTGTGAGACAACAGATAAAGTTGTGTGTTTTGTACATCCTGACCACAACGATTTATCTGTTTCGTTCAGCAAGGAATAAAAGTTTCTTGAACTTAAATTCGGTTGCTCATCCTGAACCATGGTCTCATCAACAATGTAATTACCACCTAAATTGAGATTCGGATTAAGAGCATCCGTAATCATTCTGGCAAAAGGATTATCTCTTTCAACATCACTTATTAGCTCAACTTCATCATTACGCATCCTTGATGACTTTCACCATATGCATCCCAAATCAAGTAACTTTCATTAAGGCCTCTGTAATACAAGTGCTTAGCACTACATCAACTTCTACAAATCGATTATTCTGACACTTAACACAATGGTATCTAATTCTACTATCTCTTACGTACTCGTTATGACCATATGCAAAAGCTAAAAATTCTTCAACATCATTCAAATACTCATTACTTATATATCCATCTTTGTCCAATCAGTTATACATCCAAAATTTATCGTGGTCCATTGTTTCAGCCTAATTAAGCTATAAATAACACAATAACACATATTGTACAATAAGACATGTTATACAATTTCATAAATAAACACATAAATAATTTTTACAATAACATAATCAATTTTCAAACAAACACAATAACACAATAAAAAATTTGATAAATAAACACATATTATACAATTTTACAATAACACATATTATTATATAAATTAAGTCACAATGACACACTATAAAATTTGATAAATAAACATATATAAATATTTTATAATTACACAAGTAAAACAAATATTTTTATAAAAGTAAAAAATTATTTTGTAAATTACATAATAAATTTCCAACAAACACAAAAGGACAATACATAATTTGATAATTCAACACATAAATTAAAAACAAATCTGAAATTTCTGAAGAAAAAAAAAAAACACAAACTATATAATTTCACAATAACATATTTTATCCAATTTCATAAATAAACACATAAATTTAAAAAAAAAATCTGAAAAAAAAACATAATAAACACATATGTTAAATCAGATCTGAAAAATCATAGTTAAACTTACTAACAAAGTGATGGAAGAGATGCTTTCACACGTTCCATTTGCTGCAAAAAAAAAAAATTTGTAAGTCTATTTGAATAACAAAAATGAAGAGAGAAGAAAGGAGGGAGGAGAGAACTTACCAGCCGCGCGTCGGGAGGCGGACGGACGGTGGTCGGGGGCGAGGGGGAGGGAGAGGAGATAAAAGAGAGAAGAAGAGAAAAAAAAAGAAAGAAATAAGGAAGATAAAGTCTAGGGAAAATTTAATTATGCACGAGACTTTTAGCGACGGATTTTTCGTTTTAGCGATGAAAAATTTCGTCGCTAAATATTTTCCCTCCTTTTAAAAAAAAAAAATCCGATGGAATATTCCTTCCAAATTAATCATTTTTTATTAAATATTTCGTTGGAAACATGTTATTCAAATTATTTTCAATGAAATTTCCGTCGAAGAAACCATTTTCGACGAACTCTCAGCCGAAAATAATTTATTTTCTTTAACTAAAATTTTTTTTCACTATTTTAGATTTTAGTGAAATTGTTTTTTTTTTCTTTTTTACGGACATAATATTTCGTCGGTAAAAATCCTATGTCCGTCAAAAAAAGTTTGGTGAGAACCACATAGGTTCCCACCAAAGTTTTAGCGACGGAAGTTTGCGATGGAATATTTCCGTCGCTGAAAATACGTCGATAATTGGCTATTTATGTCGGAAATAACTTAAAATTCCGTCGCTGAAAACAAAAAACATTTTGACGAAATTTGTTGGCCGTCATTCAATAATTCGGGGTCATTTTCGACAAAATTTTTTCATCGGAAATGATTCCGTCACTAAAAAGTTGTTCCCTTGTAGTGCCTATCATTCTTGATCATTCATTCTTTAACCTGAAACAGTTCATCAATAGCTGCCTGAATTTCTTGTATACCAGATTGACCATCTACCTCCTTTCTTCCAACAACATTTTCACATCTAATTTTCCAAGTATACCAACAAGTGTAGGCAATATCATCACCTCCTCCTGTCCAGCATTCTTAAGTCCTTTGAAAATTTCCAAAATCCATCTGTCTAAAGATATTCCTGTATGGATAAAAGCATGATTGAGTAGCCAGTTCCAAAACTATAAAAGAAACCATCTAATTCTTATAAATCAGTCCAACAAATTTTATAATGTTAAAAAGAAGAAGAAGAAGAAGATGAGCTCATGCTTAATTAATTAACCAAGTTTTTCCCTTGAAAATTATTGCTTAAATTAGATAGCAAATGATTAGTGATTTTGCAAGAATTGTAATTTGTTTAAGTTAATTTTTTACTTTATTTTAAATGTGATAGTTAATAAATTGCACATGTTTTTGACTTTATAATTTGTTTAAATTAGGGTGTGTTTGGTATAGTAGAAAAGTGGAAAGATGAATATAGAGGTTGAAAAAATGAAAAGAAAATGAATTTTGAGTGTGTTTGGTAAGAAAGAAAGTGAGAGGAAAGAAGATAGGAAAGATGATTATTTTCCATCTTAATGCATAAAAACAAATCATTCCAAATTCAAATGATAAGAGAAAAGAAAATAAAAGAGAGTGAGTTAAGTGTGCATATTTACAAGATTATCCATCATTTTTTAAATTTTATTTCTTTATCTTAGTTTACAAAGGGTATAATGATAAAATAATATAATTTTTATTTTCTTTATTTTTATTTTTCAATTCTACAAAGTAATTTTTTTTTTTTTTCATTTTTCCATCTTTTCTACCAAGCACATCAATGGAAAAAAAAATTATTTTCTATCTTTCCACTTTTCTCCTCAAATTTTTTTATCTTTTTAATTTTCTTTATATCCTATCAAGCAAAGCTAGTGTTTGACTTGAATTTAAATATGACTTTTGATATCTTAGGAACGAAAATGATATATTTGAAACAAATTTTAAGGACGACCACGACGGATGTAATTTACCCTATAACAAATTGCATGAAACAAAATTTAAATTCAGTGTGATCAAAACTCCCATGTCTTTACATAGCAAGTCACGATTTTTGTTAAGAAATTATCTCATATGGAATTTAAATTTCACCAACGAAATTAAAAAATTGATACATACTTTTTAAATTTTATTTTAAAGTTAATAAATTAATATAATAAAAAAAACATATAATAATATTTTATATCGTTTGATTATTCTGTTATTGATAAACCTGATCAGCGAGTAGAGATATTCATAGTCTAGGTCGAGCTGGATTCCGGTCGACTTTAGTTACTTGCTCAATACCATATTTACTTGCTCAAGCCCAACCTGATAATACAGACCTCAAGTCCTGTTCAAGTTCGTCTAGATTTGTAAATGAGTAGTCCATACCCATCTAGGCCCATTTGTATTATTTTTTTCAAAAGAAAATTTTAAAAAAATATATATTTTTTATTTTATTTAATTTTTTATTAAATTTTAAAACATAGATAATATATTTTCTAATGTTTACACTATAATATTATCTATTCTTTGGTGGGCTACTTTCTGCTCTGTATGTGTTGGCTGGGGTTTGATTCTGCTTATAGCTACCCTTTCAAAAAAAAAACTTGCAGCATATGAAATAGTTACTCTTTGGATAATGCTACAAGTTAAAGAAACTCAAATCCAATTTTAAAACCTAATTTGTAAGGTGGAGAGTCTAATAGTATATATAAACTACATTCATGTATAAATGGTAGGCAACGTGAGACTTCTGAAACTCCCTCTCGACAGATGCGTAGTACAAGTAATCCAACATAATGAATAAGAAACCTAGTTTTTTTTGGTACATATGAGCGAAGATAATAGCTTAAATAATACACGTTTTAGGTCACGCTACACCTAACAAATCATCCTGTAAATGTCATACAAGAGCAACAGGTGGATCATTCAACTCAGTAAGCTCAACACCGACATTGTGACCTGAAGAAGCTAGAAAATCTACACAAAAATTTGTCTCCTTATAGGTATGATGTAGTTTCCTGATTCAACATTTGTTTGTAACCATAGATAAAGAGGATATTTTTCATGAAGCGGTTGTAAAATCTTTTGAACTGTCAAAAGTGAATCTGATTCAACAATCAAATGTCTGCAACCATGTTCCCACGCTAAACTCAATATAGTAAAAATATCATAAAGTCCTGCCTTCAAGATGTGTTCCCAACCAAGTTTCCTAGAGAATCCAAAGAGCCAAAAACCGTTACCAGCTATCCCTACAAAGCCCTCCACAGGCTAGTTCTCTTGGATTCGATCGAGCAGCACCATCAACATTCAACTTAGTATAACCCAAAAGTGGACAAGCCATGCTATATAACTCCATTGTCTTTTTAGAGAATGAGAAACAAACACTTTACATTTCATAAAATCACGCATACTGGAAATAACTCAAAAGATGACATTGGTAGGTCACACAAAATTCACCTCAAAAGCACACCTATACAAAACTTCCACATATTAATAAGAAACTTAGTTTTGATACCAAGTTAAATAAACTCAAAACCAAACTTCAAAAGCTAGTTTATAAGGTAAAGAGTCTAATAATATATATAAGCCACACTCAAATACAAAAGATAGGTAATGTGAGAATTTTGATAATACATATATATATATATCGTATAGTTATATATTATGTGCATATAATTTTTGCCTAATTTTATATATATATATATATATATATATATTTCTTTACATGCATATCATGTTTGCATGTCTCAATGTAATTTAAAAGTTGGATAAGTCAAAATTATGTTAATAGTACTACTAAATAGCTGTAATCTCCAAAATCAATGGTTGGAAACATTCACCAATAGCCTGGATTTACAAGAAAATTTCCCTCCACTGCCCTAAAAGGCTGAAAAAGCCCCCCCCCCCCCCCCCCCCAACAGAATTCTGATCTCATATTTTTGGCTATCCATATTCCATGTCAAAGGACATCTAAACAAATTGTCCACTCAATTCTCCCTCTTTTTCTCCGAGAACTCTAAGGAAAAAACTTACATTTTTCTTCTTTTTTTGTTTTGCTTCTTTCCAAACATGGGTCCTCATGATCTCTTCTTGTTTTCCTTGGTTCCAAAACCGCCTCCTCCTATGAGGGGTCCTTCAATCTGTTGAAGGTTCCCCCTCAGCTCCTGCGCTAAACTTTTGCCTCATTGCATTGTCTCCGGGTTCGGATTTTTTTGACGCTAGAGGCAACCTTAACAACTACAGCAATATTGTTCATCGTTAATTTGTTGGTGTTGGAAGCCATTATTTTTCTTGATCTTCGATTCGAATACAAGGTTTTCGGCGGGAATTCTGGTTGCTATCCTCGCAAAATCATGAATTGCTTCCCATGTTTCTCGTCACAGAAAAGCAAGAAAGAAACCGGCAAAAGGGATCATGATTCTTCTTCTGACGAGCTTATTCAATCAAGAGTAAATGGTATGCCCTGTGCTTTGCTTTCTCTTTTCTTTTTCCAACCCTGGATCTTATTTAATATGTAAGTCACTTAATTCCTTATTGGATGAAAGCATATTATTAGGAGGAACTGGAGACCGCCTTGCATACTGTTTAAAGATAATTAAAATACTATTTTTAAAAAAGATTTTTACATTTAATGAACTACTTTCACCAAATTCAATAAAAAAATAATGTAATAGTTGTAATTTTTTTTCTTAAAATATCCGTTTAACCGGTGTCTAGTAAATATATATTGAGCTAGGGGTGTTTTCATTGAAAAATATGAGGAGTAATGCATATTGGATTCGATTATAGATCCATGTTGCATAATTTCTGTAAGAAAATAATTCTCTAAATCCTTAGTTGTGTGGATATAATTTGAATAGTGTTCACTACACATATTCTAAAATAATAGTAATAGATTAATTATACGACAGCTTAACCCTTTAATTGACTATGAAAATTTCGAAATTAGATTCAATAAAAAGAAGGGAGGGATTTTATTGGACATTGGGTTAGGGAAGCTCCCCGCACCTAATTATGTGTTTCTCAAAGTATAATCAGGAAAAAAGGAAACAAAAAAAGGTCAATGTTCAATGACATTTTGCAGTTTGAGTGTTCAGTCTTTTAATCACCATGAGAGGGGGGATAGGAGCTTTTATAGTATATTTTTTCAATGCAATGTAGGTTTTTTTTTATACAAATGAAATCTCAGTCTACGGAGAAGAAAATGGTTGTATATTTTAAAATTCGAATTTAAAACTTGTTAGATATCATGATTACATGAATCAATTGAATTAAACTCATAATTCATGTTCAATGTAATTTATAGATAAAAATAATGATCTAAAGAAAACAAAAAATTGAACTCACAAAAGAAGAAAAAAAAAAACACCCAGAAGAAACATATATGTGCAAAGTCGTTTAATTTGTTGTTTATTTTATTATTTTTTTTTTTTTTTGTTGTGTGTTTCTTCTTTTTGTTGGATTAAGAAACTAAAAAACAAAAACCTGATACAGCAAATATGGAGGCGAACCAAGCTGAGCATGCAAACATTGCGGCTCAAAAATTCAGTTTCCGTGAGCTAGCCGCCGCAACCAAGAATTTCCGTCAAGAATGCTTGTTGGGTGAAGGTGGTTTCGGAAGAGTTTACAAGGGGACTCTTCAGGCTACTGGCCAGGTGCTCATCCAGTTTGAGAATAATAGAAAAGATTGCAAATGTTGAAATTCAAATCTCAAAACTGCTCGATATCACTTCTTAAACATGATTGCATAAATCAATTAGACTAAACTTTGGATTAATTGGCCTTTCTTTTCTTCCTTGATCTAGGAAAAAATTGCCGATTGGATAACAATCTGAAGATAAAAAAAAAGAAAAAAAAAATAGTATTTGATTAAAAACAAATAAATAGATTGAAATGTAATTTATATAATTAAAGTCACAGATTCTTTTATATTTCTAAAAAGTAAAATTCGTTTATTAAAGTTTTGTTTACTATTCCTAATTACCCTTCATTGGAATTTGGAGATAGGTGGTTGCTGTGAAACAACTTGACAGGAATGCAATGCAAGGAAGCAAGGAGTTTCTTGTAGAGGTTGCGCAGCTGAGTCTCTTACAGCATCCAAATCTGGTTAATCTCATTGGATACTGTGCTGATGGAGATCAAAGGCTTTTGGTTTATGAATTCATGCCTGGGGGTTCCGTAGAAGATCATCTACTTGGTACAAACTTCTTTTTCTTTTTGTTCTTTCTTTGTCCTTATTCATTTTCATTAAATTATTTGGTAATTTTTATATTTTTCTGCTTAAAAATTCACAACATGGTCAATGTGAAGTGAAAGACAATTTTAATATTTGTATAGTGTAATTGCAGATATGAAGGCTGATGGAAAGCCATTAGATTGGATAACCCGAATGAAAATAGCATATGGGGCAGCTCAAGCTCTAGAGTATTTGCATGAAAAGGCCAATCCTCCTGTAATATATCGTGATCTCAAGTCCTCAAATGTTTTGTTGGATGAACAATTCAATCCCAAACTGTCTGATATTGGACTTGACAAGCTTGGACCTTCAGCAGAAAAGATGCCTATGCAGTCAAGGGGGATGGGAACTTATGGTTACAGTGCTCCAGAGTATTCAAGATCAGGTAGACTCACCACTGTTGCGGATGTATACAGTTTTGGAGTTGTTCTACTCGAACTTATCACTGGAAGAAGAGCCATTGACACTACTAAACCTGTCGACGAGCAAAACTTAGTTGCTTGGGTAAGTAAATTTGTTTGTATCACGGATTTAAATAGCAGTCGTAATGCGATACAACAACCGTTATTTTGCGGTTTCGGCTTCCTCTGTCGTCGATATTCACGATCGATAATTGACTGCGATAGCATTCATTACGTCCGCAACTACGATAAACACAACCGAAAACGTGTTTACGACCACAATTTAAATCCCTGATTTGTACAATTAATTTAGGAAAAGAAATTTTTAGAAATTAACCCACTTGGTATATTGCATTGTGTTTGGAACAGGCACAACCAATATTCAGGGAACCAAAAAAGTTTCCAGAAATGGCAGATCCTTTACTTAAGAAGCGATTCCCGGAAAGGGGTTTGAATCAAGCTGTTGCAATAGCAGCCATGTGTCTGCAAGATGAAGCTGCAGCCCGTCCTTTGATGAGTGATGTGGTGACAGCCTTAAGTTTTCTTTCAATGGCCACAGAAGAGAATAGTATTCCTCCCACCCTTCCTCCTTCCATCTCATCTAAATTGCATTGCATCTCAACTAAGCTGCACATTGAGTGTGGTGGTGATGGGATGCTGAAGAAACAAGGCAGCTCTAGCTCTGTTGGTGATGCTGATTCGGATAGTGATGAATCAGATAGTGATCAAAATGATAAGGAAAGTGTTTCTTCCAGCCGCAGTAGCAGTGTGAATGAGTGAAGAAATTGTGCTTTTGAGGTCATGACTATAGTAGACGATGATCCACTTATGGAAGTGCTTCTTCCATAGAAGAAAGCAGCAAGGGTTCATGATGATTGTTGTGAAATAATCAATAAAAATACGGAATTAAAATACTTATAGGATTGCGAAATACGGTTTGATTCACTGATCGAGAACAAGATCACGAAAGAGAAGTTGTTCGTTAACCTCAGCCTAAATCCTTAAACAATTGCAGAGATTTCTTTTTATCTGACTATTGATTTCTTCTTTCTTCTTTTTTCTTTCTTCAAGTTTTTCTTTTTTTTCTTTTATGTTTCTTGTCTTTGTGTCAAACCTTTAAACAGGGGAAGAGATCAAACTACCTTGACAGTTGATTTACCCATTTGGATTGAGTACCACTAGATTTGTCCAAGGAATGAGTCTTGAACAAGGTTTTTGAAGCTCGAATCACACCGGTCCAGCCCGAGCTTATTTTTTAAATTAAGAATATTTTTATTTAAAATATAAAAATATAAGAAAAGTTAATTTTTTTAATATTATTTTTTTTTTAAAAAGCAGAACATTAATGGCCTGTCTAGTCGGGCCTTGGGCAAGCAAATTTTTTTGCTGTTCAGAACTAGTCCAGCTTGGCCCGACTCATGAACAGTTCATAGGGATGGCAATGGAGTGAGGCGGGGACGAGGATTACCTTATCCACCTCCGCCCCACTCTTGCATGTATATAAAGCAACTTAAATATTTAAGTAGAGTAAGTATGTAGCACTAGGGCTGTAATCGAGTCGAGCCGGGCTCAAATATTGAGAAGCTCGAGCTCGATTCGAAACTCGAGGCTCGAAGCTCGGTTTGAGCTCGATCGAGTATCATTTTTTAAGCTTGAGCTCGACTCGAGATAAAATCGAATTATTCGAGCTCGACTCGATTAGGCTCGTTTATATACTCGAGCTCAAGCTCGAATTAAGCTTTTTCATTACAATTTTTTTTGTATTATTTGAATTTAATAAATAATGAAAAAGTTTCAGATCATATAATGAAAAAAAATAAAAAAATCTTATACATCCAAAAAATTTTAAACACAAAAATAAAGAGTTCAAATCTTCAAAATCATGTACTATTTTTGTTTCTTGTTGAAAGAGAAAAAATAAAATAAAAATTATAAAAATTAATTAATGCTAAATATTGTGGCTAATTTGACCAAATGAACGAAATAATTTGAAGGGGAAAGGAAAGATTTGATGTTAATTCATCAGCCATTGCATCAAAAGGTCAAACTATGTCTAAGGTAAAAAGAAAAGTTTGAACTGTGTTCCTCTAAATTTTTGTCAAAACTCACCTGGAATTAGTCCCTCTCACTTCACCTAACATTTTGTCTGGGGCCCTTGCACTGTTAGTATATGTACAATATCCATCAGAGGCATGGCGCTTGGATGAGAGTGGATTATGGTTGGGAGAGGGAGAGGGAGAGAAAGAAAAGCATGGCGCCTGAGAGTGAAAGAAAAAAAAAATAGGGTTTTTAAGTATGTATATATATATATATTAAGGGTAAAATAGTAAATTAATAATAAAAATATTATAAATAAAAAAAGCTCGATTAGGCTCGCGAGCTGCTCAAATCGGGTATTAAGGTACTCGAACTCGGCTCGCTCGATAGCTCGAGCTGCTTGAGCTCGAGCTCGGCTCGATAATGACCGAATCGAATTCTAGTTTTTTTCGAGTCGAACTCGAGTAGCTTGCGAGCACAGGTGTCTCGTTTACACCTATATGTAGCACCCCAAGCCCAATTAATCATACTTAAGTTCTTCATAGTCTCCTTTATATCAATTGTATAATAAACTTTTGTATTTACAATTATATTTACCATATAAAACATAATTGGTTGACCAGTGAATACAATTAAATGTGACACTGAAATGGTCTTTCCTTCTTCTTTAATCTATCCATTTCAAATTTAACTACTCTCCATATATGTCCTAATAAATTGAATGATTCATGATCATTGGCAACATTCCAAGATATCTAACATTGAACTGAAACTTTAAAACACAGTAAAAGGTCATAAGGGTACTAAATTGAGATCTCTTTCATCTCATGGATCTCACACAATTTAAAAACAAAGATCAATTCTTTTGTTACTCTTATTGGTCAAATAATGTACATGTGGTATGAAACAAATGCTATTGTATCCTACTTTTTCCCATGAGCATATGTCTTTATCACATTTTCAATATTGTACAAATGATAGTTCATATACACTCTATATCTAACTTGAGTTCACAACTCTACTTTCTCAATAAATTCAATAATATGACTTTCACTTAGCATTCAAAGATAAATAAAGTGAATTGTAGGAATATTCACTTTCGATCGTAAAACTTATTACTATATGACCTCATTCTGATTCGTCATCAAGGCGATTTTATTTTAAGTTTGTGCTCTCAAAACTCTATAGTTTTTAAAGCTTAAAACTAATCTCATTTGTATATAGTAGTAAGCCTTAGAGGTGATTGCATGTGCGAGAAAACTAATCATCTGTCCAACATGCCTTTAATATCATATATGTATTTAACACACACACATATATATATATATATATATATATATAAGTATGTATACTTCATGAAACAAAGAACTAAACCTAATAGGCATTATCATTGTCATTCAACATTAAATATCAATGGGAAAACAATTACAAAATTTTATCATGAACTTTTTAGTAAATACATCACATCCTATACAATCCTAGAGATTTAATGTGACCATTATACATATCTCTAGGTATAGGCTTTGCAAATGGATTTGCAATCATTTTGCATACATATGTTTGTTGACTTGCTTTTGTGTAACCATTGGATTTGCAATCCTAGAGATTTAGTGCGATCATTATACACATCTTGCATAAATATGGATTTGCAATCATCTTGCATACATATAGGCTTTGCAATTATGCACTTAATTTTAGGATGAGAGTACATAAATATTGGACACTTTATAGGGAGAGTACATATTGCTAATAAAATTCCATTATCCAAAATATTTTACCATGAAATAAAATTCTAAAATATATATGCATAAAATATGTTTATCATTTAATCATTTATAAATATTAAATAATAAATATTTTATTCCATTATAAAATTCTAGAAAAGTTATAAATAAATTCAGCATAAAATTACAAAACATATAGTTTTAAAACGAAATCTAAATGAGGTCACACGGGTCAATTTATTGATTCTGTCACTATTTATTAACTTGGTACTATACCAACTCAATACTATTCATCGAGTCAACACTATTCATTGACTTGGCATTGTTCATCTTCTACCTCCGGCCGAGTTAACCCGACTTTGTTCATCTTCTACCTCCGGCCGAGTTAACCCGACTCGACTGGAGCAAATCCAACCCATTTTGGGTCTAGTCTCATTTTTGCATGGATTTATATGATTTATAGATGCAATTAAACCCTCTAAACTTCAATTAATATATATATATATATATATTTACATAACCCATGTTTTAAATTGCATCAAAACAACATAAATTAAGATCAATTTGAGTTCAAAATTTCGGATAAAATTCATTCTATAACCGTTTTGGTTTTCTTCATATTTCTCATGATTTTATCTAACTTTCGTGCAATTAAAGGCTCTAAAATACAATTCAATCAATACTTTACAGAACCCATGCATCAAATTGAATTAAAAAACAACAACAAAAGGATTTTTTCACGCTTTTTGGGTTTCCACACCCATAATCGATCCGTTTAATCTTTGCATCTAGTCTCGTTATAATGCATTACATAATATGCAAAACTTGTTTCAGACATATATGAATCATACCCTTCATCTCATTTCGGTCCAAATAGCCTAAAACATGATGAATTTGATCAATAATTTTCAGGCTAAAACCCATAAAAGACCCGTTTGAAAATTTCTCAAATTTTACATGATTTTTTTTGGTTTTAATACAATCAAATACTTTCAAACATTGATAAAAATATGAATTTATCAAAGCCACAAAATAATTTTGATTAAAACCAAGAAAATCGCGATGAATTTAACTATAGTAATTTTAGATTAATAAACATGTACATTTTTTTAGCTAAACAATGATGTAAAAATTATTCGAGTCTTTTAGAATATCTTATGTTTCATGCTTCGATAACATAATTTAAATGCATCCAGAATATTATAGAACAACAGATGCATGTAATCAAATCAACAATTTCAATAAAAAATAAGAAAAAACATGATCAATCAAATAAACATAATTTCAGGTTTCATGTTTTTGTTTTGTTTTTCAATTTCATGCTTTGTTGATTTTAATATGATTAAACATATGCAAATATCAATTAAGCATACATCAATTCATCAGACTAACATGAAACGAGATTATACAACAAATCATCATACCAACATGAAATTTACAAATGATAATTTTTACCAAGAATAGAAGCATAATATCGAAGCAAATCAATACATGCTTTGTAAATATACTCAAAAGAAATAAAAAAATAGATCTTTGTAATCTGAACAACATAACCAGAAATTTAGCTTTGATAGCACATGTTAACAAAAAACTAAAGATCTATTAGTGTACCTCCGACCATGATTGTTCAAGAAAACTACTTTACTCCAATCATACAAATAAACTTTCTCTCATTTAATATGTGTCTTTTAATCTATTTCTGTTTTCTAAAATTACCTTGAGATTATTACACAGGCAATATATATAGACTAGACTAGAGACTCATATCTGAAAACTAATTAGTGTTAATTTGTGCCATCAAGAAATCCTTATCTTAATCAGTTACTAAGATAGCGATTAGTTATATTTACTATCACTAGAGTAATTTAACTTGAATAGAATTTACTGAAATAATATCACATAAATAATTATTAAATTATTAAACATTTATCTTGACTACTAAATATTATGTGGGCTTCCTACACATAAAACAAATTTTACATATTTACTCAAATTTTAGTTAATATATATTTTATTAATTTATTTATTTTTTCGAATACATATAATTATATATTCAAAAATAAATAAAATAATGCGTATTCTATACGAACACACTTGATAACAAATACTAATTTCTATAAAATTGAACTCCTAGGATCATCTTCCTCTTGATTTTTAAAATTCCCCTAAAAGTAGTGCAAAAAGATATCAATTAGGTAAAAACACTATGAATTAGACTAATTTGGTTCAATAAAAAAAAGATGTGTTGAGTACTTCAGAAGGGAAAAAAAATTGTTTTCGGGAGTTATTTTAAGTGAAACTTTGGTTTTAGTTAATTTATTTAAATTCGGCATAACTATTGACATTCAAAATTAAAAAAAAAATCAAAATGATTATTAAAACAAAAACAAATTCATTTTTTATACATTATTAATTAAGTTTTTAAAACTTCATAAACGATACTTGATAACTCGTATAATTATATAGTTTTTAGTTATGTTTTATTATTGTTTTGTGTCAAATACGAGTTATTATTGTTTAGTCTAATTGTGTTTATGATCTTTTATATTTTTATGTAATTTGGTGTTTTTCACAAGTTTCTTTGAGTGATTTCAGATTACTAGAATTAAGGGCAAATCCAGTTCAGTTCCAGTTCCGATACCTTTTGGCATATCAGCTATATCTCGAGTTTCACTGAAGCAATAAGGCTGAAATTTTAACCGTGCAAAGCTAAGAGGCATATCTATCTTTTTCATGTTTTACACTTCTTGAAACGGAGTCGTTTGCCCTAGCGAAATCGACCATCAAGTTGGCTGATGTGCAATGACGTCTGTGCTGACCTGTTTTCGTATTTTGCCCATATCTTCTTATCCACATCAGCAAATGAGCTGATTCCAACGGCTATGGATCAGTAACTGATAGGGGAAAATTTTTCTAGAAGACCATGTGATCAGATCAGGCCTCCAAAATTGACAAAATCGACCATCAAGTTGGCTGATCAAAATTGTCATACAATATGACGAAAATTGTTAGAAAAATGCACCCACCTATTATACCTACCTTTGAAATTTGTAAAGCTTGTCTCTTGTCATTTAGCCCTCCAAAATGTGTATAAATAGAGGGCCTTGGATGATTGTAGAGGATCATATTGTACATAGGTAGGATATTAGCCATTTTAATAAAATTCTCTAAGTTTTCTTCTTCTTTCTTTTCTCTAGTTTTCTTTCTTTTCTCTAGTTTTCTTTTTCTTTAGAGAGAGCAAGAGGTTGGATAATTAATATTCTTCCTCTTCTTCTTTCTTTATTTTATTTTCTTCTTAGATTTTCTTTAATTTTATGTTTATGTTTACAATGCCTATGCTAGGCTAAACTTCTATTTGGTTAAGGGTGATTTCAAAGCCCTAGACATGTTTTGTGATTGATTTTCAGATTCTATCTATCATTAATTTTCTATCAAAGTTGCTTATGTTCTTCTACAAGAATTGTTCATGATGTTGTCTTGATTTATTTAGGTGTACAACTAGATAGATCTTGATAATTATCTATTGCTAGTTTAGGAGTCTTGATCCGTGTAATTGTCTTGATTTCCTATTCATAAGTGGCAATTTGTGATTAATGATTATGGTCAAGTTTTCAATAATTGCAAAGTGGAACATAACCTAAGTTGAACAATCCGAGCTTATGTGTTTGTTGCTTAGATCAACCTATCTTTCTCATCATAAAGCTGCCATTAAATTGAATTTAGAGAGCTTATTCTAGGTTGTTTAATGGTTAGAGATTAAATAGAGAGCTTGTTCTATTTAACGACAAACTAAGGAAAGATTGGGGTAACAGAGCTTGTTGTTATCTACGGTTGTTAACTTTGATAGTTGGTTGATATTGATAGATCTGAAATTGATTCTTAATGATGTCTAGTGGTGGAGAATGAAACCTTAACCATATTTTTCATATTTGATTCTTCTTACTTACTTGTTTTCTTACTTTTAGTTTGCTTATTTTTTATATTTATTTTTATTGGCTGGTTATACCGCCTAATTTGTATATTAACTTTGTTTTATTTTTATTGGCTGGTTATACCGCCTAATTTAGTATATATATTTTTATTGGCTGGTTATACCGCCTAATTTAGTATATATATTTTTATTGGCTGGTTATACCGCCTTGCATCTTATTCTTATTATTTACTTTAGTTTAAATCTGGCTTCAAAAACCCCTTTTCTTTTATTGTTCTTGAATTTAAGTTTTAAACTATTAACTTATAAACTAAAACCCAATCCCTGAGGACTCGACCCTTGCTAACTACTATACTTACAATTTATCTTTTTAGTGCAAGGTTAAATAAGATACACTCTTTTGGGTGCATCAAGTTTTTGGCGCCGTTGCCGGGGATTGTTTTCTTTAGTTTATTTGTTACTTGGTTTATTCTTATTTTCAGTTCTAATTAGTTCTATTTTCTTGTACATAGAAGTTTTTCTTATCAAATTTTGAAAAAAAAAAAATTGATGGAATTGAGCAATCTAACGCTTGAAGAGTTGGTGGCATACATGAACATGGAGAATCAACAAGCCAATCTCACATTCCCAGTTCAACAATTTGCCATGGGAGGATGTCAAGGCCATCAAGCGTTCCAAGACCAACAGTATGATCATTACTCAAACACTTACCATGAGGGATGGTGGGATCATACTAATTATGGCTACTCGAAAAATTACCAAGAAGTAGATCCTTATGCCAATTACACTCATCCATCTAGCTTCAATCAATCATGGTCCCAAGAACCAGATCTTTTTCAACCACCACATATGACTCAAAACTCAGGTACTTCTTTGGAAGATCTTGTCTATTCTCTTGTTACTGATACATTGCAATTTCAACAGGAAACAAGGGCAAGCATCCAGAGTTTGGAAAAGCAAATGATCCAATTGACTAGTAGTATGATGGGATGGGTAGCACAAAGATCTGAAGAACTCCCTGCCCAAACGATGATTAACCCAAAGGAGAATGCTACGATTGTGACCTTGAGGAATGAGGAACAAGATGAGGATGAGACAAAATTAGAGATGGATTCTATTCTTGAGGATAATGAAGCCACAAATCCAAATAAGAGTATTTCGGCACCTGAGGTAACGTTTAAGGTTCCACTTTTTACTAATGTTTCTTCTCCACCTTTTCCTAGTAGATTTGCAAAGTTCATGGAGGAAGAACATGAACAACACATGCCAGAAACCTTAAACAACTTGTTTGTGGATGCCATTCAACAAGTATCAAAATATGCTCCATTCCTCGATGAGATATGCACCACAAAGGATGATGGAATAATACTTGTAATGGAGAATGCATCCACTGTTGTGCAAAGAAAGCTTCCTCTCAAACGCATAAATTTGGAAAATTTCATGTATGAGCCTGACAAGCCTAAAAAGCCAAGAAGGGGTGTTGGTTAGATTCAAAACACTAACTCAAGTGTTAATTGGGAAGGCAGCCCAATTAAAGATGAAATTGCCAACCTTCCATACTCAGATTTGCTTTCTTTTCCTTTTCCTTTTATTATTTTTTATTGTTTTTATTTATTTATTTTTATGTTTATTTGTTTAGTATTTTAGGATTTTATTTAGAGTGTTTTGTTTTTGAGTCTTCTTATGTTGTTTTTCTTTCTGATCCTTGTTTTGAAAATAACTAGATGTAAATATAATTTTTATTTTATTTTTTTTAACCCCGGTTAAATGGCGGATAACGGTACTCCGTGATTATTTAAATCGGTTCCATCAGCTACCCACAAAACTGATATTGTATATAAATTTCTCTTTCAATTTCTCTTTCATTTTTTTTTTTCAGGATGGATGATATTCTCACAAGATTGCAGAAACGATTTCCTCCTTTTCCTCGAAATATTTTACTGAAGCTTTACCAAGTTCGATCTGAAAGATTAAGAATGCTTATGCACAAAGGGATTCCTGAAGACATACGTTGGATAATTGAAGCCAAGGTACGTGAAGATGAATATATTCCTGTTTTGCATTTACCAGGTACAGGTAGAAGCACTTTTGCAAAGAAGCGACGAGCAAAGCGCATGAGTTCAAATTGCCACAAATGTGCACGATGGACGTGTAACGGTAAATGTCGTTCTATTGGGATTCCGTCCTCTAATCGAGATGATAAAATTGAATTCATTAAGGATGGACTGAGTAAGGAGAATTTGGGTAATATCCAACTTTCTCTTGAGACGCATCCTAGTGGAGACGTACAAAGAGAAATTCTTGATTTATGGCCGCAATTCCAAAGGGAATGGCAACATCTTGGGAATCTGATGTTAAAAGACCCTGTTTGCCAGCTTGTAAGAAAACTGGATGGGAAGCATATCCTCGACTCATAGAAGGCGTTTAAGCCGTTTCTGGACGTAAAACCAGAGGAAGATGCCAAATACACTTTCGGCGACATTATTACTCTTGACTTTTACGGTTGATTTTTCTTCTCTTTTTGATTTTCTTCCTGAAATCACGCAAAAATCTTTTGTTAGGTTAACATTTTCTTCTGACAGGTCAGATACACTTTCGGCGACATTATTACTCTTGTCTGATTCACTACTCAGTCCTCTATATATTACACCATGTACTCATTCTCTTTCAGGCACTCAAAAAAAAAAAAAAAAAAAAAAATGGAAAGTACTTCGTCCCAACGCATTAAAAAAATTTGTGTCTTTGGAGGTGCTTATCCAGGGAAAAATAACATATTCGCTGATGAAGCCATAAGAGTTGGAGTAATACTTGCCCAACAAAAGATCCAGTTGATTTATGGAGGCGGTAGTACGGGTTTAATGGGAGCAGTCGCTACAGCAGCACACGCCGGAGGAAGTCCAGTTCTAGGAGTCGTGCCAAAACTATTCACAGATTTTTGTGGACCTACCTTGGGTAAGGAAATACAAGTCTGGAGTATCCCTGAACGGATAACAATCATGTACCATTCTGCCGATGCATTCATTGCTTTACCAGGAGGTCTGGGTACATTGGAAGAAATAGCTTGCGTGGCTTCTTGGTCATCTTTGGTCACAAATAAGAAACCCATTGGTTTGCTTAATATTAATGGTTATTTTAATAATTTGCTTTCATATTTAGATAATGCTGTGGATAATGGATTCATGTTTTCAGAGGCAAGGAGAACCATAATTTCTGCTACAACCATTGAAGATTTACTCAAAAAGCTCCAAGCTTATGAGTGTTTATCTGCTACGGTTGTTTCGCAAACGCTCGGAAAAAGAAAAAGAGATATGGACGAGCAAGGAGTGGATTGCACTTTGTCTTTGTGACATTATCTAACATTTTGTTTGTTGTGTCTCAGTTATAATAAGTGGTTAGCAACCTCTACAGGTAATATCTCCTAAATTTTACCTTCAAAAAAAAAAAGAAAGAAATTTGTGTTTTAAGCCATTTAAAAGTATTCATTCTGAACAAGGTCTGAGTAAGGGAGACTTGAGACATACCTTGTCAGTTTGATTTTAATCTTTTTATGTTTACTTGTTAATTTTTGTTTAGTATTTTAGGATTATTTAGGTTGCATGGTTTTGTTTTGTTTTGAGTCTTAGTTGTTCCTATTCTTATGTTATTAGTTCTTTTCTCTTACACATGATTCTTTCATTTGAGTTAATAGACTTACATTGAGGACAATGTAAGAATTAAGTGTGGGGGGGGGAATGATTTAGGATTTCTTTTATTTTTGTCTACTATTTTTTTTTTCTTTATTATTATTATTATTATTTTTTTTTTGTGAGTTTTAGTTCCTTTTTAATACAATGATGAGATATGAATTGCATAAGTCTAAAACAGATTTATTAGTGAGAAGATTTTCATGAGAATTGAGCTTGATATCAACCTTTTTATGAGCCAATGTTAATATGATATGTTGATTGAGAAAGAAGCATGTTTAGACTTAATCTGACTTGTATAATCATCCTTGTGAGTTTTTGAGCCTATAATGATTGATGCATTATACAAATCAATCTAATTTCTTTCTTGAGTGCTCTTATGATTACATGATTCTCTAGAACTTGCTTTAAACCGTTTGAGACTATATTGATACATGTGACAACATGAATATGATAGAGGCATTAGGATTATAACCAGAGCCAAACAGCCATCCATTATTAATGTTCTAAGAGAACATCCCCACTAGTGAGCCAATTTGAGCCTACATTAAATATGCTATTTTATTGGTAACCACAACTTACACCTAGCCTAAATATACTTATATCCTTACCCTTGTTCTAAAGATGGATTATATATTTTGAGACATATTGCAAAAAAACAAGGGATATTTTTAGTTGAAAATTTGGGTTAGAAACAAGAAATAAGTGTGGGGGGAAAAGAAAAGAAAAGTCAAGAGAAAAAGAAATGGAATACTGGCAAATACATTCCTATGTAAAAAAATATGATTCATCTCTTGAATTTGTGGAAAAAGAAAAAGATGTTACAAAGTTGTTTAGAATGAAGAAAAGGCCCAACATGAATATTCGGCCTAGGTGACTATATACTTGTAAAGAGTTTTGAGAAGTTTCTTTGTATGATCTTATTATGTCTCTAAACTTTATGAACTCTTTGGAACCTTTGTGATATCTTTATCCTTTTGTTCTTCAACCACATTACAAACCCCTTGGCCCCATTACAACCTTGATTAAAGACCTCTTGATTCATGAAGTTGTATGATCTAAATAGTGGAGAATAGGTGGACAAGCAAGAATATGGTAGAACTGTTTTCATGAGATTTATTGAGTGTAAACACTTTACCACTACTTTAAAGAGTGAAAATCCAGAGAGTATCCCATGTGAGAAGTTGAGATTAAATTTGAACATGCACTATTTTGATTGAGATATGTTATGCTAATATTGGCTTAACTCAAACAATTTACATTCAAGCATGATTTTTTGTGAAATTTTTTAAGCTATTGATTAGTTTATAAGACTTGTTCAAATATTGTCTCTAATTTGTATTGAAAGGATTAGGAGTAAATATTTTTAGTATATGTAGTTTATTTATATGAAGTTTATTTATATTTTAGTTTTTCAATGTTTGTGGGTATCGTTCTAGTAAACCCTCACGAGACTAAACTCGTCCACTAGGGACACCTAGGGGTTTAAAGGCTTGTGTCACATGCTAAGTGCCACCGTGATTTCCTACGAAAGTGGATTAGATTAGATTTTCTTATTTTATTTTTATTGAGTCGTTGCTAGGGACTATCGACAATCTAAGTGTGGGGGTGTGATAACTCGTATAATTATATAGTTTTTAGTTATGTTTTATTATTGTTTTGTGTCAAATACGAGTTATTATTGTTTAGTCTAATTGTGTTTATGATCTTTTATATTTTTATGTAATTTGGTGTTTTTCACAAGTTTCTTTGAGTGATTTCAGATTACTAGAATTAAGGGCAAATCCAGTTCAGTTCCAGTTCCGATACCTTTTGGCATATCAGCTATATCTCGAGTTTCACTGAAGCAATAAGGCTGAAATTTTAACCGTGCAAAGCTAAGAGGCATATCTATCTTTTTCATGTTTTACACTTCTTGAAACGGAGTCGTTTGCCCTAGCGAAATCGACCATCAAGTTGGCTGATGTGCAATGACGTCTGTGCTGACCTGTTTTCGTATTTTGCCCATATCTTCTTATCCACATCAGCAAATGAGCTGATTCCAACGGCTATGGATCAGTAACTGATAGGGGAAAATTTTTCTAGAAGACCATGTGATCAGATCAGGCCTCCAAAATTGACAAAATCGACCATCAAGTTGGCTGATCAAAATTGTCATACAATATGACGAAAATTGTTAGAAAAATGCACCCACCTATTATACCTACCTTTGAAATTTGTAAAGCTTGTCTCTTGTCATTTAGCCCTCCAAAATGTGTATAAATAGAGGGCCTTGGATGATTGTAGAGGATCATATTGTACATAGGTAGGATATTAGCCATTTTAATAAAATTCTCTAAGTTTTCTTCTTCTTTCTTTTCTCTAGTTTTCTTTCTTTTCTCTAGTTTTCTTTTTCTTTAGAGAGAGCAAGAGGTTGGATAATTAATATTCTTCCTCTTCTTCTTTCTTTATTTTATTTTCTTCTTAGATTTTCTTTAATTTTATGTTTATGTTTACAATGCCTATGCTAGGCTAAACTTCTATTTGGTTAAGGGTGATTTCAAAGCCCTAGACATGTTTTGTGATTGATTTTCAGATTCTATCTATCATTAATTTTCTATCAAAGTTGCTTATGTTCTTCTACAAGAATTGTTCATGATGTTGTCTTGATTTATTTAGGTGTACAACTAGATAGATCTTGATAATTATCTATTGCTAGTTTAGGAGTCTTGATCCGTGTAATTGTCTTGATTTCCTATTCATAAGTGGCAATTTGTGATTAATGATTATGGTCAAGTTTTCAATAATTGCAAAGTGGAACATAACCTAAGTTGAACAATCCGAGCTTATGTGTTTGTTGCTTAGATCAACCTATCTTTCTCATCATAAAGCTGCCATTAAATTGAATTTAGAGAGCTTATTCTAGGTTGTTTAATGGTTAGAGATTAAATAGAGAGCTTGTTCTATTTAACGACAAACTAAGGAAAGATTGGGGTAACAGAGCTTGTTGTTATCTACGGTTGTTAACTTTGATAGTTGGTTGATATTGATAGATCTGAAATTGATTCTTAATGATGTCTAGTGGTGGAGAATGAAACCTTAACCATATTTTTCATATTTGATTCTTCTTACTTACTTGTTTTCTTACTTTTAGTTTGCTTATTTTTTATATTTATTTTTATTGGCTGGTTATACCGCCTAATTTGTATATTAACTTTGTTTTATTTTTATTGGCTGGTTATACCGCCTAATTTAGTATATATATTTTTATTGGCTGGTTATACCGCCTAATTTAGTATATATATTTTTATTGGCTGGTTATACCGCCTTGCATCTTATTCTTATTATTTACTTTAGTTTAAATCTGGCTTCAAAAACCCCTTTTCTTTTATTGTTCTTGAATTTAAGTTTTAAACTATTAACTTATAAACTAAAACACAATCCCTGAGGACTCGACCCTTGCTAACTACTATACTTACAATTTATCTTTTTAGTGCAAGGTTAAATAAGATACACTCTTTTGGGTGCATCAATACTACAAACTATCATATAAAATAAAATTATATGTGATACCTTTCTTACCTATAGGTAGAATTTAAAATTTTCAAAACGACCTATGATGATTTTTTAATGCTAAAAAATAACAGTTAAAAAAGTTGCATTAAAATTTTATTTGACAAAAGATTTTCTCCTGAAGTTAGGGTTAGTTTAATATTACTGTTGGAAAAAGTTTGGGTTAGAAAAAGCTTGAATTAAAAAAAGTGTGTTTAAAAAGTGTGATGAAAAACTATAATTTAAAAACTTTTAAGTGTTTGGCATTACTGTGAAAATATTGTGAGGAATTGAAATGTAAAAAAAAAGATATGTTTAAAATTATAAAAGTGTAGAAATGTGAGGATAATAAAGTCATTTTATTCAAAAGCCAACTTTTAAAATCCAAAAACTCTATTTTTTGGCTTTTTTGGTTTGGGTAAGCAAACCATGATTTCAACAGCAAAATCTAAATTTTTTTTACTCGTTTAACATTGCGTTTGCGGTGAAACGCAGATTTTGACCTCAAAAACTGTGCCAACAACAATGCTAAACGAGGCCTTACTCTGGAATAGATTTTTGATAATTCGGATAGACTTAAAGATGATAATGGATAGTAAAAAATTGGATATCCGATATTATTCGATCCATTTTTTGCAGCTTCGGATATTGTGACTTCAGATATTAAATTTATTATCCGCAGCGGATTCGGATATGAACTTTTGGATATCCATTATTTGAATCCGCTTTGGTTTTGATGCGAATAGTGTCAGATATCCTAATCCGCTTTATTTATACAGATAACGAATTTGGGTATCCGAATCCGATATCCATTTACATATTTAATTTTTGTTTTTTATTTTTATTTAAAAAAAAAATTGATTTAATAAATTTGGATATTTAGCGAGTTCTGAATATTCGACGGATATTACTCTTTAAATCGGATGCGGGTTCGGATAGTAATATTCGAATAGTAAGTGGATAATAAACGGATTCGGATTTCGGATAAATTAAGAAAATTCGGATTCGGATTTTTAAAAAATTGTAGATATTCGATCCGTTCTCATCCCTAAGTAGATTGAGTGACGGATGTTGACATTTGATTTTGGGAGAATCGGTTAATACTATATAAACTTGAACTTTTTTTTTTTTAATAAGACGTAAGTATCTTATTATATTTATTAATATAAAAAAGATATTTATATGTGCGCAATATATAAACTAAAAAGAGTAAAGTACACAAAATTATATAAAGACAATAGGTATAGTTGGCTTTAAAAAAAAAACATTTGGTGCTTGCTTGAAAATTTGGAGTTTTGTTAAGAAAGTTAAAATGTAAATTTAACTTTTGTTAAATTTACATAGTTTTTATTTAACACTTATGATAAGCCTCTAGAATTTGTAAGTAATTATAGGTGAGAATAATAAATAACAAATAACAATGTAATTTTAAGTTTTTTAAAATTGTAATATATAAAATTAAGTAATGAAACTACATAATAAATGAATAAAATTAACAATTTTAATTTGTAAGTGCTAATTTAAATTTATTCAATATCAATATATGTATATAGATATTATATATATATATGTAGGGGTTTTCAAAAAAATTAGGGGGTCAGGCTCTTATTACCATCCGTCCATTGTAAACTCGAACCTGCTTTAATTATTATTTAAATAAAAAAATAAAAAAATTTAAATATTAATATAAAATATATTTAATATTTAAATAATAAAATAAATTTTTGAATCAAATTAAATTTAAATAAACAAAATACTTTCTACAAGCTCAACTCGATTCATAAACACTTCTACAATCCAAATAAAGGGAGTTGTGCTTTTAAAAGCCCATTATTGCTTGCAAATTTTGCCTCAAGTAAACCTAAGCCCACTCACAAATGAAGATTGGGTTCAAACTCAATTAAAAATGAACCATAAAAAAAGATAGGTAAAGTCTTCCCTCTCTCTGTTTTATCTTCTTCAGCCTTTGCCTCTCCTTTCCGCTCCACTCTTCTCAGGTTCTCTGCTACCTCTCTACTCAGCTTTAAATTTGTTTATGCTTTATTTAATCTTCTGAGAAATTCATGTATTTCTTTACAGTTAACTTCATGCTGCTTTTTCTTATGTTAGTTTTTACATTTTTACATGTTCATGTTTAAGCTGGATGTCTTAAAATGAACAGCCCTGAATTCATTTTCTTATGCTTTAAATAAATTACAATGTTGAAAATACAATTCAGTGAAGACAAACTTGTGGGCATGCTTTATATTTATCTTTCTATTGGGTTTTGCTTTATAATCAAAAGTCTAGATAGATTGTTGTATTGAGGAGGAGAGTTTCAATGACAGAAACTCAATGAGAGTTTGATGGAAGGCGTGTTGTGTACTGTTGAAGTAACAGATGTTAATAATGGAAGAAAGTCTTGTGAATATGGTAACTGTCCTTTTTTTCTGTTCTTTTGGCTCCTTTGTATGATTCTAGTTTCAGCCTTTATTGGGTCTTGGTCCATCGATTTTCCTGTCTTAAGCTGTTGGTTTGGTTATTGAAAAAATTCAATTCATTCTTTAAACTCTTTAAACTCAGTTATTAGTTCGCCTTTGATAAACTGGTAGTGAAGTTTTTTAAAGCGGAATTAAGAGTCTAAAAACTCCACTGATGGTAGATGAGAAAATTTCTCTTAAATTATTTGCTTACCCTATAAAAGCCCTTTTAATTATATTTATGTTCTTATTATCACTCGATGTTTGTTTCCAGTTGCAGAAACAAAATAACAAACAAGGATTAAGAGGAAGAGGGAGATATGATGGTTGCAACCTTGTTGTCTCCGTGCAATTCAACTTTAGTCCGTGGATTTCCTATTAAAGAAAATGAATCATGTCCCCGATTATTTTTGGGCGTCAGAGAAAGGATTCTGAATCAACATGCCACAGGATCTTTTCATGCTTATCAAAACAAAAGGTTATCTCGTAGGTTTCTTGTGTTTGCTGCAACTGAAGGGTCTGCCAAGTCCAGCAAGTCTGAAGAAAGCATCCCTTCTTGGGCCAGACCCGATTCGGACGAGCCCCCTCCTTGGGCTCAAGATGAAGGGAAGAATAACACAGCACAGCAGAGTTTTGAGATTCCCTTCTTTGTTTACTTACTTGCCTCAGCTGTAACTGCCATTGCTGCGGTATGCTTCCTCTTCTTACCCTATAATGGTTTGAGACCCACAAAATTAAGATGGCTAAACTTTTTCCTCTTCATCCTGCAGATTGGTTCTATTTTTGAGTATGTCAACCAAAGGCCTGTTTTTGGAGTTTTAAACTCAGACAGCATTTTCTATGCGCCCTTGCTTGGTTTCTTTGCATTTACTGGCATCCCCACTTCTGTGAGTTTTTCTACTTTATTTTTCTCTTTTCTGGTGTTGAGATCAATATTTTGAATGAGGGAATACCATTGTCTAAAATATTTTCCTGCGGAGTCTACTTCTTGTCTTATCTACTTAACTCATTTAAGGGGAACATTATGCGTATCCTCTCAAACCCGCAACCTTCAGGAATCTGTCCGACATGCATGTCATCTGAGCTAATGCTCACTTGGCCTCAAACTACCACATGTTAATGAGTAACTTTTTTACTAACTAGATTTTGTGTGCTATACTTTTATAAAGTGTACTAAGTCAAATCTAATCCATTATATTTGTAGTCTAATGTAATAAAGTCTTATTTATGATTGTCTTCTTCTCATACAAATAATTTGATTAATTTGGAAGAATGAAACGTTTCGATGCTACATAACTAGAAGAAAGTTTATACAATGAATTGAAACATGATGCATGCAATTCGGATGCATCCAATGGGCTAATATGTTCTTATTGTAACCTAATAGTCCTTGTATTGTTTTTGTTGACAAACAAACCCATTTTCAAAGTGATTGGTAAAATACTAATGAAACATATAGATTGAAATTATTAAATCAATCTAACCAATTCTTCTACTAATCTGACTTTGAATATTCAGGCATTTCTTTGGTTCAAATCTGTTCGAGCTGCTAACAAGGAAGCTGAGGAACAAGATAGGAGGGATGGTTTTCTGTAAAGTCAAATGGCACAAGTTGCTATTGCCACTGTAATTTATTCATCATCTAGTATTATTCTCTCTGGAAATTGAGTGCCTTTCATTAATTATTTAAAGGTGTTGGTTATTCATTTTAGTCATGTTTCTTTGAGGTAAATAAGTCTGCAATTGTTATTACTAGTAGTTGACATAAGTCATATTGCCTAGTTGATCCTATCTGTTTCTCTTGTGCAAATAGAATGACATGAAAAGAATACCATTTGCCAAATTGTTAGGAAGGTTGGTATTCGAATAATCTTCAAGTCTCAGCCTTTGATGTGTGAGGGAAATGTTGCTTGAGTGGTAACATAGGAAGCACGGATACGAACACGCAATACAAATACGACACAACATGGACACAATGATACTAGATACATTTAAGAATACAAAATTGGTTAATATCTTCTGGAACACGTTTATGCTTTCACTGCTGTTGAATTTGAGAGCAAAATTGCTGAGATGTAGAGATCTCAAAGGAGGTTATACAATGGTTTCAAATCTCCTCTCCCCAGCTTTGGGCAGTAGCATATTTTGAAGGAGTGCAATATGGCCACTTTACACTAGGTGTGACTGAGTTGTTGTATAATTGGGCCCTTGAATGTCATGAGCTTCCTATTGTGCAATGATGGAACATATTCACTATCAACTAACCTTTTAGCAGAGATTTAAATTGTTATTGCGGATGCGTTTTTGGTTGTATCGTGTTTATCGTGATTGCGGATGTAATAGATATTATCACGGTCAATTGCGGTAAATATCGGTAATTAATATCGATGATGAAAAAAGCCAAAGTCGCAAAATAGTGACCGTAATATCATGTTGCGATCAATATTTAACTCCCGTCTCTTGTTATTGTGTCATCAGCTGAGACGTGGATTTTAGAGGTAATGGCAGTTGCTACCAAGTACTTGGAGCAAATGAGGCTGAGTTTGAGATTGTCTCAACTGAGCAGACAAAATATTGTGGATATTAGGAGTCGTATGTGTTCCTGTCGCCGTTGGCAGCTTTATGGTTTACCTTGTGCGCATGCTGCAGCTGCGCTTATTTCTTGTGGGCAGAATGCTCATCTGATTGCTGAACCTTGTTTGTTTCACAGTGGCAAGCTACCGTGAGACCTATTCACAGATGATAAATCCTATTCCAGATAAGAGCATTTGGAAGGAGCAAGGTGAAGGAGCTGCCAAGCTTGAGATCACAATACGCCCTCCAAAAACTCCTCCGGCCACCCGGAAGACCGAAAAAAGAAAGTACTTCATGTAGAGAACTTGAAGCACCTATGAAGCACAGACACTTCTATCAAGGGAGTGTCAAGTGTCGGACACGTGTCCGACACATACACAGCTCTCACATGAATGAATACGTATCGGACACACAAGAAAATATCAAAATGTGAAAAAAAAAGAAATTGGACACGGTCAAAACATGGTCAAGACACGGCTGGACACGTTCGGACACGACTAAACAAGCTCAAACAATCGATGAAGGTTTTTTTTTTTTTTTTTGCATTTTTCTCACAATATGAAATCAACAATGAGCAATTTGGTTCTAATGGGTTTTTTAATATTCAAGTTTTTAAATTCAAAAATAATTTTTTAAAAAAATTAAAAATCTATTTGCATGTTAATATTTGATTGAAAAGTATCAATTTTGCATTTTTATTGTATATTATTATATAAAAAAAATATTTTTTTATTATCGTATCCTACCATACCCGTGTCTTAATTTTCTAAAAATTTTGATATTATCGTATCCGTATTATGTCGTACCCATATCGTGTCGTACTCTAATTGCTTGTCCGTATCCGTACTTTTTAGTGAAGCTCAAAGAGAGTTGATCAATGTGGTAGATGCCATTTATTATGACATTCTCAAAAGAAATGCACAATGCCAATTTGACCCTGATTTAGTTTCTTTATCTGTTTTGTCTTTTTCTTTCCCTATTACCCTTTAATATTTTCTTCTGAAATTCCAATAGAATCAGTGGCCTGTTTGTAATGTTTTTGTATGTTTTTAACATTCTAGTTTACAGAATAAGCATCCACTGCTTTTTCTTCAAATTGTCCATTGATCCTGTGCTCATTGCTGCAGCTTTGTTCCTGTTTTCCATCTGCTTTTCCTTCCATCAAATTATTGTCATCTTATGTTCGAAAGATTTAATGGTTTCAGTTTTTACAGGTCTATCACAATTTTGACAGCTAGGTGTATAGAGAACTTCATGATCAACTTTTGCTGTATTTTGATAGGTGATTTTCTCAGGTAAGTGCTATGACATTTATAGTTTCCTAACCATCGATAATTTACTGGACATTGTGGGACAGCCGGACAGGAATAATTAACAGGCAAGTTTGTCATATCTTATGTGCTTTCTCCTTACTCTTCAGTCATGCTGGTCTGTTTTGCCAACGTTTCTTTTCTTACCAGGTCCGAGGTGGTAATACATTTCTTGCATGAAAGCTGCAGATAAGCCTTCTAGTATTGCTTCGAAAAAACTGTGTATTGGACAAATATGGTTTAAGAAATTTTTAAGTATTTGGTATTAATTACTGTGAAAAAATGCGAGAAATTGAAATGTCTAGTATGTTTAAAATAATAAAAAGTTTAGAGATATGAGAATAATAAAGTTATTTTATCCAAAAATCAGCTTCCAAACCATAAAAACTCAATTTTTTTAGTTTTTCTATTTGGATTGTCAAACCATGATTTTAACCGCAAAATAAATATTTATCTATTTAACGTTGCATTTGCGATGAAATGTAATTTTTGATCTCAAAAATTGTGTCAATAACAATACCAAATAAGGCCTTAATCAAGCATAAACCAAGAAAAGCCTAAAAGGAGGGGCCTGCCATCCATCAATAGCCAAGGCATGTGCCTCCTAGGAATTGCACCTTTCTTTTGGTTATGTTTTCCTTTGACAGGACTTATTTTAATTATTGATTTTGTATTTAGTTGTGTTGGATATCAATGATTTATTTAAGTATATAAATACGAAATACGTATATAAATACGTAGATTGTCGTAAGTAGATACACAATGTATAATTTATGTACACAATTGATATCATATTTGAATGAGAAATTGGTCTCATTAACACCCACTTGAAGAGGAAGAAAAATTGGTTGATGTTGTGCATGGTGTAGAATCTCACATTGGTTACATAATGGCTTATTCATGTGCTTTTATATAGGCTTGTGTTAAATGTTGGATTGGATCCCAAGGGACACCCAAGTTTTTGTGAAGGGTGAGGACCTACACGAACTTGGGCTACCACACACACGCTTACCTTCGAGCTTGGGCTGGGTCGGGTTTGGGTTAGTAATTAATTTTTTACTGCTCACCCGAACCATCCTTTTAACCTGTCTATTTAAGACATGATTTTACGATCCGAACTGACACTACCCAACCGACCAAGAGGCCTATATGATTTTAGACATGTTCGTTCGTTCGTTCGATCTGAACTGAACCGATCTATGTAATGTTCCAACAGTTTTGGCTGTTCGGGTAAAAACATGTCGATTTGGTTCAGTGTCTGACCGAACCAATTCCTTTTCTCTTATGTTTGTCTGTTCTGACCGAATAAGTTTTTTGCCAAGTGGTTTGTCTGTTCCAAACAGACTTTTTAATTCCTTTTAATACCAAGTTCAGTCACTGTTTTCTACACTGAAAATTATTTCTTCTTCTTGCTCTCGGTTTTCCTATTGTCTTGTGAGAGAGACCGACGTCTTTTCTGGTTCGTCGTGTTGCTTCGAGTGTGCTCTCGACAACAACGTTATCGAAAAGGCTTGGGAGATGAGTTGCAATATACTATAAGCACCTGATAGATAGGCAATAATCGTCTTAAGGTCAGTGGTTCCACCTTGACTCGATTTTCAACTTTTTGATTCTACCGAAACTGTGAGTATATGTCATTTGATATAATGTCCGTGTAGACACCTAATTTTGTCCGGACCCTTAAATCAGGTACATTTTCTTCCTAAAATTGATGTTTCAGAATGCTAAAAGGCTTTTCTCATCCTGCAGGTGGTACTCTGAGATTTAGTCTAAGAAAGCAGACAGAAAAAGTTAAACTCGAAAAAGTCAACCTCAAAAAAGTCAACTCAAAAAAAGTCAACTACTAAAAAAGTCAACCCACTTTCAAAATCAAGATTTGAAGTTCAATTGAAAAACGGTGAAAGAATTTTGATAATCCGAGGTCTACATTGAAAGATATGGAGGTCGGAAATTGGGTTACGGAATCTCAATAGAAAGGAAACCCTAGTTTGGGAAATTTGGGGAAAAGTGCTTAAACGATCAAATAGGTCAGAATTGAAGGTTCCAAATGAAAGATAAGTACTGACTACGAGTAATGGAGAAGCCACTTGGAAGAAAAACTGATAGAAAAGTCAATTCGAAAGAAAATCGAGAATTAAGGTTTTTGGTGGATTTCGGTGAAATTTGGAAGAATTACAGAAATGGCCCGATTCGGTAGGACTAAAGCCCCGAATGGATGAGAAGTGATTAAACAAGGATAGCCCAAGGTTTAGTTTGAAGAAAATCTGAAGATCGGACTTGTTTTGAGCAAAACCGGGTTTCTGAGGCAAAATGGCAAAATTAGAAAATTTGGGAAAAATAGCAAATGAACTCCAAAAATTATGAAATTATGAAAATTTGCAAATCTCATTTTTAAATTATTTGGAAGAGATTGCCGAAAGAAAATTTAGATTCGAAGTTCGTTTGGAAAATGGCCAAATCACGGGCCCACTATGTAGAAATTCAACAGGATAAATCCCAGAAAAATAGCAAACGAGTTCCAAAAATTCTGAAAATTTGCAGATCTCATTTTAAATTATTTGGAAGAGATTGGAGAAAGAGAATCTTGATTCGGAGTTCGTTTGCAAAATGGCCAAATCCCAGGTCCCCTATGTAGTAATTCAAGCAGATAAATCTCGAAAAAATAGCAAATGAGCTCCAAAAATTATGAAAACTTCTATATCACATTTTTAAATTATTTGGAAGAGATTGATGAAGAAAAATCTGGATTCAGAGCTCGTTTAAAAAATGGTAAAGTTCGAGTGCATAAAAAGGGCAATTTTGGAAATAAATCCGAAATAAATAGAAAATGACTCAAATTTTTTTTTGAAAACTTCCAGAATTAATTTTTTATTATTTCGGAAGTATTGAAAAAAAGAAAATTTGAATTTGGAATCCGTTTGCTATTTATTTAGGTTCGGGGGCAAAAAGGTCATTTCACCGAAGAAATAAAAAAGGGCAAATTTGTAATTGAGAAAAATATGAAAGAAAAAGGAATTGTGGGATTTTTCTTCCTTTGGTCAGCCAGCATAGAGGAGAAGAAGGAAGCTTGAACAATTTAATTCCTTAGTCACTATCAAGCCACATGCTACCACTAACACCTTGCAAATGGTCCCTCATTCATCCAATGGCTTAAGTGCCTTGTAGGAAAGTTGAATGCACCATCCAATGGCCAAGTTTAAATGCCAAGATGATATTTTTATTTGTCATGAAAGAACCCTCATCTAATAGCCAAGAATGGAAGAAAAAAGATGAGCACAATTCATCCAAGGGTGAGCATCCATACGGTCAAGCAAGGGAGTGCATGGGATTGTCTCTTTTCATCCAATGGCTTAGGCCATCTCCAAGAGCTGAGTACACATGTTGAGGGCTGGATTTAATCTACAAGATGTCATTTTTATGTTGTCCTCATCCAATGACCAAGAATGGAAGAGCACAACTCATCCAAGGGTAGGCACTCAAGGAGGCAAGCAAGGGAGTGCATGGGATTGGTCCTCTTTTGCATCTAAGGGCTGAGTACACATCTTAAGGGCTGCTATCAATTGGCAAGATGACATTTTTATGTTGTCATCAAAATATCTTAATATTAGGGCCAAGATTGGAGGAGAAAAAGTGAGAATTTCATCCAAGGGTGAAAGGTTGAATTTGGCCAAGCCTTTAGAAGGGGGGTTGGTTTCATTTTTTAATAAGTTTTTGGCTGAAGTCAGTAGCTAGTTTAGAAAAGAAAAAGGTTTTAAAAGAAAAAAAGGTTTTCAATAGAGAGCTTGAAGGTAGTCATCTCTACCAAGCTCTAGCATAGCTTTCTTCTTGTTTTCCATGGTGTTTTCTTGATTTTCTATCTTGTTTTCCTACTACATTTTTCATAGAAATAAAGTTTTTTAATGTTTACTTAAGTTTTCATCTCTTCTTCTTCATCAAAATGGTGGAAAACAAATTTTTTTACATGGTTTTATGCTTGGCCGAATATGGCATGTTTGCTTGCCTTGGTTTTCTTTTTAAATGGTGGAAAATGATTTTTAGAAGGTTTTTTAGATATTCTAAGGTTCTGATTTTTTACAAAATATGAAGCAAAAAGGTTGAAATGGCTACATGATCTTGGCAAGACCAAGTGACCATGGTTAGGGAGAAGGCTATGCCCATTTTTACCTACCATGAAGCTCACCTTAATTTTGCTGTTTAGTATGGTTTATTTTCTGATTTTTTGGAATTGGAAGGCTTCATGATCTTGGCAAGACCAAGTAATTATGGTTAGGTGAGAGGCTATGCCCATTTTATACCAACCATGGAGCTTAACTTTCCTTGTTTTATTTACTAGTATTGCTTATTATTTGCTTTGCATGTCTATGTTTAATTTTATATATGTTCTTTACATTATTTTCTATGCTATATTTGTTTCTATATTTATATTCCATGCTTAATAATTTTTTCTTGCACATTCGGCCATTGTGTTCATAAATCATATTGTGCATTTTTTTATATGTCATGTCTTATATTATAAACATGTTTTCATTTTTCATATTTTGTCATATGGCCATTTGGCTACTCCATGTTAGTATGCCTTGCATGTGCATTTTCATCTTGCTTCTTGACTTGTTTGCATCTCCATGCTATGACCTTGTGTATTTTGATTTTAGTATGTCATATGCTTGTGAAAATGTCATGACATTATGCATCTTGATATGATTTGTCATATATTTGTGTCATTTACTAGATAGGATTGCATTAGTGTCTCATATGACCATTCGGCCTCTTCATGCATTCCTTGCCTTGTCATGCATTTGCATTTTGTTTAGGTAACATGCTTTGCATTATCATATCTTGAAATTGTGTATTAGTTTCTGTTTGTTCCAGCATTAGCATTAGTTTCATTGGTCATTGTATGTTCATAGTATTGCTATGCATGTTCATTACATTTTAGGTCTAGGCCATATTGGTATTGTCATGCATATTGAGTCTTAAATCATATTGGTATTGTCATGTATTACTATGCTATTTAGGTCTTAGGTTACATTAGCATTTTCATGCATATTCATAACATATTAGGTCCAAGTCATACTTGCATTATCAAGCATTGCATGCATATTAAGTTAGGATAGCATTTATTGCCATGCAAATTCATGCTAGGCATTTAGGTTATTTTGAATTATCATGCATTTTCTTTACCATTTAGGCTTTAGACCATGCATTTCATACATTCATTTGCTGTATGTTCATGCATTCCATGTCATTGCCACATGATTTATGACTTAGGCCAATCAATAGCTCAAAGTCATGCTCTCTTGAGCATACTTGTGGAAAATTAAGGAATTGTCAAATTGATTATTCTATCTTTGTGATTTTTTTTACTTAGCCAATTTTTGTCCGAAGTTTTTAAATGTTTTAGCTACTGTCCTTAGGTTTTTAGGATGATCTCCAACAATTTTTACTTTGATTTTTGAATGACTTTATCAAAGGCAAAAAATATGTTTTTACAAAACAGTTTTTTACCGAGTACTCGAACTTCTCTGATTTTTATGGGCAGTCATACTTAATAATAAAATTAAGACAATTTTTTCTCGTGTATATTTATATGTTCCGAGTCTCTAGTATTTTTTTTAGATTTTTTTGAATTTTTAAAAATAGGCTAAAAAATCGTGTGGAAAAACCGGACAGTAGAGGCAAATTTGAATTCAAAAGAGAATAATGGTTGAATTTGGCTAAGGCATTTAGAGGGGGTTGGTTAGAATCTTTAGCTATTGCCTTAGGGTAGTTTCTAAGCCTTTTTAAACTTTAAAAATGATTTTATAAATGCCGGGTTAAGGGGGTCAAGTCCGAGATTTTAAACTTAGGAAATTAGAGCCATTTTAAAAGGGTGTGGTAAGGGTTTTAATTTTTATTCAAGTTTTTCCTCAAAATTGTTTTCAAACAATCACAAAGTTTTGTTTTTTTAGAAAATCTAATTTGACATATTTTCCTAAGGTAGCCGGATATCTTTTTAGATATATGGATTTCTTTTTTTAGAGGAAAAAATACATTTTCATGCATTGCATTTTACATGTTCATGCATTTTATTTAAATGTGTGATTTTTGCTATGATATTTTTCATGGTATTATTATTATTTTGATTAACATTTTATGACCTTATATTGTTTGCCATATGATTTTGAATGTTTCATGATATCCGATATATTTTTTTTATTTAGTCATTTATTTTTGTCACATTATTTAGCATATACTATGTTCATGCATTTTTATTTTATTTTCATGCATATTTTGTGATAGCATTATTTTATGTTTCATGTCATTTCATCATATTTCATGTCATTTAGGTTTAATTATTTAGAATATGCCATATCATTTAAAATTTTCATGTCATTTAAATCATTTTATCTCATTTAGAATATATCATTACGCTTAGGATTTTTCATTTTATCTAGAATATTCTATGCCATTTAAATTATGTCATATCATTTAGATTGTATTATATTATCTAGACTTTATCATGTCATTTTAATTATGTCATACATGTTCATGTTCATATTTTTAAATATTTTGAAAAAGATAATAATTTTCAATAAAAATAAAGGTATTCTTGAGTTAAAATAATTCATGAGTTCTCTACCGAGTTTGCTGGAGGGGATATCATCAATTATCATTAATAAAGGAATATCTTTCTTTCAAAAAACGAGAATGATTCGGAAAGTTTTCCAAATGAATACAAGTTTCTATATTTTGCCGATTTCGTCGGGGAATATAGGAAAATTTTGAATTGATAAAATTCTTGATCATTTTCAATTAAAAATGGAATTATTTTTCTTAAAATTGGGAATTAACTTGAAATACTAAATTAAAAACCAACTTTTTTACTGAGACTTGAGATAACACATGATTAATAAGGTACCGTTTTATACGGGCATTTTGGGGGTGCTAATCCTTCCCCGCACGTAACCAAGTCCCGAACCTGATTCTTCGATTTTCTCTGGTTTATAACGCAGACTTGAAATTGGTTTGAAAAATGTTTTAATTTATTTTAAAATGTTTTATAAAACCGGTTTTAATAGGTGGCCGATCACACCTAGCTAAAAAAGATTGGTGGCAACTCCATCTTTTTCAAGGTAATTTCCAAAACCTTCATTTTTCAAGAGGAATTAAGTCGACTTTTCCTCGGTTTTTTTTAATGTCACGCTTAACGAATAATAAAGTCTTGTGATGAGACTCGTTATTTTTTAGGTTGCGACAGCTTGGATACTCCACTGGGGACATTTAGAGAGTCAGGCCTAGAATTAATCGTGTGTTATCAAAGTCTCGATTTTGTTTGTTTAATTGGTATTTAATTTTAATTCCCATATTTTTAAAACAATAAAGAGAATTTTGAAAATAATAAAATATTTTAAATATGTCCATCTTCATTTGCATTCATACTATTATCGTTCTCTGGTTATCTTGTTGCATATATTTATATGTTTGCTTGACTGATGCTTTACATTGTTTGATTTTAGTGGGGTATTTAGAATAAGGGGTGTAGAATAGGTGGTGACAGGTTTGTTTTGTTCATCCGCACACACTATATTTGCATTTGCATAACATGAACTCTCTACCCGGGTTCCGTCCTTTTAAGTGGGAGTAAAGTAACTACTCCTTCGTGATGATCCTTCGTATGGGCTAGTGAAACACTTTCGGAGTATAAAGTACCTAATCCCTTCGTGATAATCCTCCGTATGGGCATAGGAAAATATACTCTAACGAATTGAATCTGCTTTTATCGGGGTGCCTTACTAGCCTTCACAGGCGACAGTGAGGAACAATTCGGAGCCTTAGAACCGATTCACCTTCATATAGTGAACCTAGGCGAAGCCATGCCGGATTTCTATTAGATACCCGAAGTTTAAGAACACATGGAGGAACATTTCCAACCTTTTACCATCTTTCTGCATGTTAGATTTTACAAATTGGGTGATGATGAACGAACATCATATCACTCGTAATAAATTTATTATTTTGTCCCAAAGGCGTCGTAATGCCGAAGCTCTATTAAAATTTTCGGGGCATTTTTTTTTAAAAAAAGCATGTTGTTATTTATGTTATATTTGTGAATTCATTTCTTTACTAATCTATTTCTTTCTGTTTTCTTTTCTTTGACATGCATCATAGACATCATCATACACTTGAAGTTTATTGGCCTCGGGATAGTCATCAAACCAAAGGACTTTCATGGAGTGTCTGTTATTTCAGTGATAGAAGATCATGCAGTAGTCAGGGCACGATCGAAAAAATATCAGAGGGAGAATGGTGATTGCCTGAAGAAAGATTATGTGTCAGTATTGCCGGAAAGGGTCAAAGTGGATTCTAGACAGAATAATCTCAGAGGGTTAGCTGATATTTGGAATCATTGGAATGTATCAGAGAAAGAAGCCTTTACTTAGAAATATGGAGATATAGCACTTTTAATTCCGATTCGGGTCAATAATGGGTTGATTCAGGCTATGGTACAATTTTGGAATCCTGCTTATAGATGTTTTACTTTTAACAAGGAGGATATGACCCCACTGATTGAAGAATATTCAGCACTGTTACGTACTGAATGTCCTAATCCTGATCGGGTATATTTGAAGGAAGTGAAACCTTCAGGTTTTAAGAGGAAAGTGGCTAGGATCACAGGAATGGATATAACATGGGTTGAGAGTCATGTGGATACAAAGCAGAAAAATGGATGCATTCCATGGGAAACTCTCCGACAGTTGATATTGGGTTATTCCGACAAAGAAAAAGCCAGGGACATCTTTGCTCTAGCCATCTACGGATTAATCATATTCCCGAAGATATTGGGTCATGTGGATATAGTCGTGTTTGATTTCTTTGAAAAGTTGGAACAGAAGATCAATCCATCTCCGGCCATCATAGCTGAAACTATCCGATCTTTGAATTTTTGTAAAAGGGCAGGACAAGGGAGAATCAAGGGGTGTGTACAACTCCTTTATATTTGGATTCAAAGTCACTTTTGGAAGATAGAAGAGGTTTCCTTCAAACCGTACATGAAGTCTTTAGTTTCGATCAGGGAATTCCTTCAAAATGATTGGCCTGAAGACAGAGATGAAGAGAAATAGGTCAACATGTTCCGGAAACTAAAAAGGGAGATGGTGACTTGGAGAGCTCCATGGATGGTTCCTATGTCGATTATGTATAAATGTGGGGATAACTTGGGAGTTACACTACTCGAAATTTGGGGGTCTGTTAGTTATGCGCCTCTGTTGGTGCAAAGATAGGTTGAGTCTCGGCAATTCACACCCGTGGCTCATAAGCTAGGATCATCAAAGTACACTTATGGAGAGCACGAGTATTTTGGAAAGGTGCGGGCAGTGATTGAAGCATGGAAGAAAACTCACCAGATAAAAGTGGCCAGATATGCCGACATCGTCACACCTGATTACCTGATATGAAGAGAATTAAGGGTTAATGATAGGCTGTTGACATCGGATGGGGAAGAGGTCCAGTTCATGAATCCGCCACCGAGGGAAATGCCATCAGAGCTAGAAATCGCAAGGACGGAATTTGAAAAAGAAAAGGCCCAAATGAGCAAGGAGATTGCCCAACTACAAGAAGAGCTTGAGGACATGAAAAATAGGGAATTAGCTCGAGAAAGAGAAAAAGAAAAGATTAAGAGAGAAAAGGACACCGCTAAGGGCGATCTTCGAGAAATACATTTGGAGAACAAGAGGTACCACTTTGAGCTCATATTTGAGGGGACCCTCAAGGCTTTCGGGGAATGGGAACATGAGGTCAAAAACCTCAAGAAGGAGAATTACTACTAGAAAGAGAGAGCGAAGCATGAGGAAGCCCGAGCCAATCAACTGGAGAAGCAAGCTAAGGAAAGCTTACATGGTCATGTTTCTGCCGACGTGTCAAGGGGCCATGAACAAGTAGGAGTCAGATTGAAGAGCAGGGCAATCAAAAGGAGACTGTGAAAGAAAGTCCAAGATCCGAGGAAGTCACTATAGGACTAATTTTGTAATGGCACTTTGAAAGGCGAATTATGGACTTATCTTAGGCAGTGATCTTTTTATTCTATCTATGATGTATTTTGTTTCAGGAAATCAATGAAAGACCGTTCGGTTGAAATTATCTCGGGGCCAATACTTTCAAATGCATTCATATTTTATATATTTTGTTTGTTCATTCGTATATTTACTCATATTTATAATCATTCATTTTTGAAATTCATTCATATTCATACACTTAACCACTTATTTATTCCTTTTACTTGTCCATTCATTCATATTCATACACTTAACTACTTATTTACTCCTTTTACTTGTTCATTCATTCATATTCATACACTTAACCACTTATTTATTCATTTCGCTTGTTCATTCATTTATTCTTTCATATTCATATATGTAGTCATGTACTTATTCATTTTATTTGATTTATTCATTCACATTTAGTCATTCATTCATTCATTTTTTATAAAACATAAAAAAGATGTGTCAATAAATTCTAATTCATGGTTTTCAAAACTAAAGGTACAATTGGTCGCACTCAGAAAGAATCGGATTTTCGACACCCTTACAATACTCGATCTCAAGCCAGAGCTATGGAGAACGATCAGCTTGCTAGAATTGAAAGAATGGAAAGAACTCAAAGGGAACTGCAGGAACAATTAGCTAAATCTCAAGAGGAGTCACGAGAACAGATGACTAAACTCATGGAAATGATGAGTGCCATGATGAAACAAAAAGGGCCAGTAGCGAATTCGGCCACCGGGAAATGGTGGTAATTGAAGAGGATCAACCTGAAAAGATACAGCAAAATAGCCAAGAGGTGCCAATTGGGGCAGCCTCCTATGTTTATATCCAGCCAGCTGCTGAGGCACAAAACTATGTTCCCGGAAGAGGTAATATGGGAGCTGACCCGAATGATGTTAATGTTCCAGACTTTGAGGAACTAGCTGAAAAGGAAAAAGCAAAGATGACTGAGCTGAAGAGGGTCGAAATGGCAGAATCACAGAAAAAATATCAACTACTGGAGGAGAGGCTGAGGGCCATTGAAGGGGCGGAGTTATTTGGCAGTCTGGATGCCAAAGAAATTAGCTTAGTACACGATCTAGTAATTCCCCCAAAGTTCAAAGTACCAGACTTTGAAAAATATAATGGGACTACCAACCCATCAGCACATCTGACCATGTACTGCAGAAGAATGATAGGGTATGATGATAATGAGAAACTGCTTATCCATTGTTTCCAAGATAGCTTCACAGGGTCTGCAACCCGATGGTACAATCAACTGAGTCGTACCAAGATTCGTTCATGGACGGATTTAGCCAGGGCTTTCATGGAGTATTATAAGCATATATCGAATATGGTACCTGATAGACTGTCACTACAGAACATGGAAAAGAGGACCACTGAGAGTTTCAAATAATACTTGCAAAGGTGAAAAGATCTAGCCACACAAGTGCAACCCCCTTTAACTAGCAAAGAAACTACAGTGCTTTTCATCAACACCTTGAAAGCACCCTATTATGATAAATTGGTGGGGAGTGCCAACAAGGACTTTGCAGACATGGTATATCTGGGGAGATGATAGAGTCGACCATTAAGAATGGAAAAAGGAAGGGGGAGAGTTGATGGAGACTCAATTAAGAGTTGTAAACCCAAGTGCAGGTTATTTTCAAGTAATAAATTCTCGGGTGTCCGAGGTCGAACCACAGGGAAGCGTATTATTAAGTATAAGTTTATAAATATATATAAGAAAAATAAAGTAAACAAGATATTAGGGAATCAACAACAAAACAAGATAAACAAGATATTAGAGAACAAAATAAACAAAATAAAATAAAAGAAATTAAACAAGATATAAAAACAATAAGAAATGATGTTGAGGTTAGAGAATCCACTCTTGGTGTTATGCTAAGATTAATCTTGTTTTATTACACAATTGAAATTCACACATAAGGGAGATTCCAATCGGAAGGTTTAGCAATTCAATCCAAATTGTCCAACGTCCATAGCATATGATATTATGTTCATTTGGTGTCCTCAAAACTCATAAAAAGAGTCCAAGCATTCCTTATGCCAAGGTATATGTCTACAACAAATCAAGGTTATGAAACCAAGCATTTACTGTGCCATTTTCATTGTCAATAATGAATCAAGATCTCTACTTTGCAAGTATGATTTTAAACCAAAAGAAAATATTATCTATACTAGTGTTTATAAATGATGATTCATTTTAGCTCATGTTTAAGAGACTAACCTTAGTATTTACCAAGAGCTTCACCTCATCACCTCAACAATATGATTAGCAACACATACTAAAAATGAAAAGAAATGTAAGAAGCATAAGTAAATAAAGAAAAAGAAAACTAGAGAAAGGAAAAAAGAAGAAAACTTAGAGAATTTTATTACAATGGATAATATCCTACCAATGTATAATGTATCCTAATACTCATCCAAGGCCCTCTATTTATACACATTTTGGAGAGCTAAATGACAAGAGACAAGCTTTATAAATTTCAAAGGTAGGTATAATAGGTGGGTGCATTTTTCTAACAATTTTCGTAATGTTGTATGACAATTCTGATCAGCCAGCTTGATGGTCGATTTTGTCAATGTTGGAGGCTCTATCTGATCAAATGGTCTTCTAGAAAAATATGCCCCTATCAGTTACGGATCAATAGCCGTTGGAATCAGATCATTTTCTCATGTGGATCGGAAGATATGGTCAAAATACCAAAACAGGTCAGCACAGACGTCATTGCACATCAGCCAACTTGATGGTCGATTTCGCTAGGGAAAACGACTCCGTTTCAAGAAGTGTAAAACATGAAAAAGATAGATATGCCTCTTAGCTTTGCACTGTCAAAATTTCAGCCTTAATGCTTCGGTGAAACTCCATATATAGCTGATATGGCAAAAGGTGTCGGAACTGGAACTGAATTGGATTTGCCCTTAATTCTTGATTTAACCTAGTAATCTGAAATCACTCAAAGAAACTCATGAAAAACACCAAATTACATAAAAATATAAAATATCATAAACACAATTAGACTAAGCAATAATAACTCGTATTTGACACAAAACAATAATAAAACATAACTAAGAACTATATAATTATACGAGTTATCAAGAGTCTTCTACTTCGAAAAAAGTATTCCCTTCCAGGAAGAAAGAGGAGACCCACGCAGTTAGTATCAACCAATACCCATATACACCTCCCACCCCATATACACCACCAAGGCCCTATACTTCTACCACATCTTATGCACCTCCTACACCCTACACACCTTACTCGGGGTATAATCCTTACTACCCCAATGTGAACCACCTTACCCAAAATCCCTTCCCTTATACCAATATACCACGACAGCCGTTTCCAACTGGCATATCCCCACAGATAAACCTTCCCCGAAACACTGTCCCAAACACTCAGGGAGCCGGGCGCAATGACCAACATCACCAAGAAACAATCAAAAACCCCAATTTGATCCGATTCCTACCACCTATGGTGAGCTATATCTCAAACTGTTGCAAGGTCAACTTGTTGCACCCATGTACCTCAAACCTTTGAGATTGCCATATCCAAGGTGGAATAATGCAAATACTAACTGCGCGTACCACACAAGAATTCAAGGACATTCGACTGAAGATTGCCTGGCCTTTAAAAAGAAAGTCCAAAGCCTGATCAACATCGAAGTTGTGAAGTTTAGGGTAAAGAATGGGCCGAATGTAGCGGGAAAGCCATTGCCAGATCATGCGGAGAATCGAGTAAATGCAGTATGGACAGGGGAAGTCAGAAGGGTAAAAAGGGATGCCAAGAAAGTCAAGACTCCAATGTTGACAGTATGGGTCGAGATGGTTAAGGCATGAATGGTGGGGGATGCAGACAATTTAAAAATGGTCACAAAGAGGGTGCAGAATTGGTGCCCGTTCCATAAGTGTAGAGGTCATATCATACAGGACTGCGGGGACTTTCTGGCTAAAGTCCAAACGATGATGGATGATGGGGAGACCCAGTTTTACAAGGAGACAAAAGAGGAAGTAGAGGTTATTGAGAATGCAGCTGGATATGGGATAGAAAGACCCTTGATCATCTATTATGATGAACCAGAGGAGAAAGTTATGCCAATCATTGAGGAAAGTGCGTCTAAGTTAATCATTGATTTGCCTGCTTTCTTTTTGTACAAGGAAAACAAAGCTACACCATGGAAATATGACTGCAGCATGGTTATGCCTGGATCTTCGAGTCAGCAAGATATCACAGGTGTGGGGCACTTAAAACGAAGTGGAAGGTGTTATTCTTCTGAGGCTGTTGAATAGGGATTAACAGGAAAAGACAGAGGAATGGACAAAGGGAAGAAAGCAGCTGAACCAATCCATATTGAGATGGATTTGTCAAAAGAAGTAGAAAGGGGGTTATCCCCGATAAACAGAATAAAAGAGCCGATGAATGATAAGAAAGCCTGCGAGTTCTTAAAATTCATAAAGCATAGAGAGTATAATATGGTTGAGCAACTGCAACGTCAACTAGCTAGAGTTTCAATCTTATATTTTCTTTTGAACTCGGAGCCACACAGAAATGCCCTGTTGAGAGTGTTAAATCAAGCATATGTGGCTAACAACATATCGATAGAAAAATTAGACAGGCTGGTGGGAAACATCGCGGCAGACGATCATATATATTTCAGTTATGAGGAAATACCACCCAATGTATTGGGTCAACAAAGGCTTTTCACATAACTACCACTTGCAAGGGGCAATATTACCAAGGGTCCTTTTGGATAATAGTTCTTCATTAAATGTGATGCCCTTGGCAACCCTGTCCAAATTGCTAGTGGATATTTCTTATATGCTGCCAAGCTGCACGGTGGTCAGAGCCTTTGATGGTACCAGGAGAGATGTAATGGAAACTATTGAGGTTTCTCTGGAGATAGGCCCATGTACCTATACAGTGAACTTTCAGGTCATAGATATTAATCCGTCCTATAATTGTCTGTTGGGAAGGCCGTGGATACATTCAGCAGGGGCCGTACCTTCATCTCTCCACCAAAAGCTGAAATTTGTGATAGAGGGGCGTTTGATCACTGTATCAGGAGAAGATGACGTAATAACCTCTACATCTACTGAATCTCCTTATGTTGAACCCAATACAGATGTCGTAGAATGTTCCTTTCGGTCTTTGGAATTCGTAAATACGGTTTTCGTCGCTGAAGGACGAAAAATTCCAAAACCAAGATCGTCCAAGAACACAAGGCTGAGGGTAAAAACTACTATGGGAAAAGGCTGCAGGGCTGGAAAAGGTCTCGAAAAATATCTTCATGGGATGGCTCGAGCGATGGAAGTAGTGGGAAAGAAAGATTGGTTTGGCCTAGGGTATCTTCCGAAGGCCCATGAGAAAAGAAAACAAGTTGAAAGGAACCGACAAAGGAGGATGGTCCGTCTCGCGGGTATGGATATTGAGTGGGAGCCTATGATTTTCCCACCTATCCTTCACAGCTTTCGTTCAGCCGGTTCTCTGTTCGGAGAAAAGAATTCTAATGATGTACTAGTAATGATCGAGCAAGCCTTCGAGAGATTCCAGGTGAATAAGGATGAGCAGCTGTATGATATGGAGATCTGCACGACTGAGGAAGAAAGGATTGAAAGTGAGAATGCTAACTGGATGGTGCGACCTTGTCCGCCAGGATATAGACTGACCAATTGTAGTGCAACCAAGCTGCCCATAGTTTTTAGGTCTATTCCAACGTAATGCTTTTAAACAAATCTTAAATATCTTTGCCCGAAGATATTAAGAATTTCTTTTGTAATGGGCTTTTGTCTAAAAGTTTTCATCCAATAAATAACAAACATGATGCATTTCCTTCATATTGATGTGTCCATATTTCTTTTTTTTTTATGCTATTTATTTTGCTTCCATTGTATATATGTTTTCCTATATTGTTTCTTCCCTACCTATTTACAGGTGTATGGATACGGAATATGAGGACCTTCCTATCAGTAATTCTGAAATTGATTTTGAGAGACCCATTTGCATGGGTGATTTTGAGGTCGACGAAGATATTGAGGATTATGGTCTACCTCCGAACTTATTAAGAAAAATAGAACAAGAAGAGAAACAAGTACTTCCTCATGAGGAGCTATTGGAATTGTTAAATTTGGGAAGCAGTGAGGAGATAAAAGAGGTTAAAATCGGGACTACATTGTCGTCATCAATAAAGGGTGAATTGATAGCCTTACTCCGGGAATATGTAGATGTATTTGCATGGTCATACCAAGACATGCCGGGTGTGGATCCAGACATTGAGGTTCATAAGCTCCCTTTAAGACCAGAGTGCAAGCCAATTCAGCAAAAATTGAGAAGAATGAGGCCGGACATGCTGTTAAAAATAAAAGAGGAGATGAAGAAGTAGTTTGATGCTGGATTCTTAGAGGTGGTAAAATATCTGGAATGGGTGGCGAACATTGTTCCAGTACCAAAGAAGGATGGCAAGGTGCGAATCTTAGGAAACTCTTTGAAAGACTAAGAAAGTTTCAACTCAAGCTAAACCAGACAAAATGAACTTTTGGAGTCACTTCGGGGAAATTGTTGGGTTTTGTTGTTAGCAAAAGGGGAATTGAGATTGATCCGGATAAAGTGAAGGCCATCCAGAATTTGCCACCTCCACGTACTCAAAAAAAAAGTAAGAGGTTTTCTGGGGAGATTGAATTACATTGCTCAGTTTATTTCTCAGTTAATCGATAAATGTGATCCAATATTTAAGTTACTTCGAAAACGTGATCCAGGAGAGTGGGATGAAGGGTGTCAGATTGCTTTTGAAAAGGTTAAGCATTATCTATCAAACCCACTAGTATTAATGCCACCGGCTCCGGATAAACCGATGATATTGTATCTATCAGTATTTGAGAGATCCATGGGTTGCGTTTTGGGGCAGCTTGATGAGACTGGAAGGAAAGAACAGGCGGTTTACTACCTCAGCAAGAAGTTCACAGATTATGAGTTGAAATATTCGTCGCTAGAAAAGCTGTGCTGTGCCTTAGCTTGGACTGCTCAGAGGCTCAGACAGTACATACTTTACCACACGACGTGGTTGATCTCCAAGCTAGATCCAATCAAGTACATGTTGGAAGCACCTTTTTTGTCAGGGAGGATAGCAAGATGGCAGGTTTTGTTGTCAGAATACGACATTGTATATGTGAGTTAGAAAGCTATCTAGGGCAGTGCAGTGGCTAAATTTTTAGCAAGTCAGGCAGTGGAAGATTATGAGCCGTTAAACTTTGATTTCCCAGATGAAGATTTGATGTATGTTTCACAAGCGGATGAGGTTCCCTTGAAGAAGAAAATATGGAAGATGTACTTTGATGGGGCATCCAATGCCATGGGGCACAGAATTGGTGCAGTGCTCATATCCCCAGAAGAAGATTATTATCCCTTCACCGCTAGATTGGATTTTGATTGTAAAAACAATACAGCTGAGTATGAGGCATGTACTATAGGCCTTCGTGCAGCAGTAGACAGAAAAATCAAAGTTTTGGAAGTTTTCGGAGACTCAGCTTTAGTGATATATCCATTGTGCGGAGAATGGAAAACCCGGGATACAAAGCTAATCCGATACTGAGAACTCATATTGAGATTATTGGAGGAGTTTGAAGAAGTAAGTTTCAATTACTTCCCCGAGAAGAAAACCGGATGCAGATGCTCTGGCCACTTTGTCATCAATGTTTAAAGTGAATGAAAAGGGCTGAAGTTGTGCCGATCAAGATGAGCATATATGAGTCTCCTGCCCAATGCTTGAGTATTGAAGAAGAAGCAGATGGTCTCCCTTGGTACAACGACATCTAGCAGTACATCAAGAGTCAACAGTATCCAGAACAGGCAACAGAAAATGACAAGAGAACTCTGAGAAGGCTAGCAATGAATTTTGTTCTAAACAGCGAGATTCTCTACAAGAAAGGGAAAGATCAAGTCCTACTGAGATGTGTCGGTCTGCCGAAGCTCGAAGAATCATAGAGGAAGTCCATGAAGGGATATGTGGCACCCATGCTAATGGTCACATGCTTGCTAAGCAGATTATGAGGGCAAGATATTATTGGCTAACGATGGAAGAAGATTGTATCAGTTATTCTCGGAAGTGCCATAAATGCCAGATATATGCAGATAAGATTCATGTGCCGCCATTGCATGTCATGATCACCACCATAGCCATTTTCAATATGGGGAATGGATATGATTGGCCCTATTACCTCGAAAGCTTCAAATGGACATCGTTTCATCCTGGTGGCCATAGACCATTTCACAAAGTGGGTGGAAGCTGCTTCTTATACGAATGTAACAAAGTCGGTGGTATGCAGATTTGTTAAGAAGGAAATCATATGCCGATATGGATTGCTAGCAAGAATTATTTCAGATAACGCTCTCAATCTGAATAATAAGATGATGAGAGAGGTATTTACTCAGTTCAAGATCACGCACCATAATTCGGCACCTTATTGTCCGAAGATGAATAGGGCAATAGAAGTAGCCAACAAAAACATCAAGAAGATTGTCGAGAAGATGAATGATGTGTATAAGGATTAGCACGAGATCTTGCCTTTTGCTCTTCACGCATATCGCACTTCGGTTTGCACATCTATAGGTGCAACGCCGTTTTCTTTGGTATATGGTATGGAAGCAATGTTACCTATTGAAGTTGAGATTCCTTCACTTCGGGTTTTGATGGAGGTTGGCCTAGAAGAGGCAGAATGGGTTAGAGCTCGTTATGAACAGCTGAATCTCATCAAGGAGAAAAGATTGAAGGCAATTTGTCACGGGCAGTTGTATCAGAAAAGGATGATTCGAGCCCATAACAAGAAGGTTTGACCCAGACAGTTTCGAGAATGAGAGTTGGTGCTGAGGAAAATCACCCCCATAGTGAAGGATCCGCGAGGAAAATGGGCTCCAAATTGGGAAGAACCCTATGTGGTAAAAAGAGCTTTTTCTGAAGGAGCATTGATTCTAACTCGGATAGACGGGGATGATTTTAGACATCCCGTGAATGCTGATGAACTGAAGAAGTATTATGCTTAAAAAAAAAGTGTGATGCTATGCACATGGGAATTCGAATGATTCCAAGCGTAGAAATGGAAATTCTATATATCTATCTCCCCTGAGAATTGCTTTTCAAAGAGAATATTCATGCTTGATTGATGAATGGCCATCTTTCATATTTCCTTCACTAAAAAGAAGTTATCCCTAGTCAACCCTTTGAGCCTTAAGAATTATTTCTTTCATTGAACTCTGATCAAGGATCACCCTCTACACTGGAGGGCAAATACGAAAAAAAAAAGAAAAAAAAAGGAGAGCCATTGGAAAATGTGAAATCAAAGAATGGCAAATGAAATCCAGCAATAAAAAATAAAAATAAAAAAGAGAAAAAAGAAAAGTCTAAAAAGGGGACAAATGTCTCAAGAATGAATTCTCCTCAGGAAATGATTCTTGATCCAATCACCCTTAAACACATTTTGGGCCTATTTTATCATTTCCTTCTAAACCCGAACCTTGGCCTACATTACGTACTTTAAAAGTCCATTTTGATCAAGCATGGATGTTTAATTTGAAAGGTTGTTTTCAGAATTTATCCCATCTTTTGAATTGACAATTTTACCTTGAAAGCATTTAGAATTCTCAGATGCGTGGTAGACTACAAAAAAAAAAAAAAAGGAGAGGTTTAAGCCAAAAACCCGCAAAGGGCGACTTAATACCGAATGGGGGATACTTGAGTTGAAAACCCGCAAAGAGCAGCTCAAGTATTGATTAAGGTTTGAGTCAATGCTCCATGTAAAGGGGGAGAAAGTATTTGAAAATCAGAGAAAAGGGGAACAACTTAGTCTGATGCAACTACGAAAACCGAGGGATTACCCCAAGTAAATTGACCATTCAAGAGAAATTTCAGATGATTTCAATAAAGGAAGGGTCCAAGATATTCCGCATCCGGGGCATCAACAACCTATAACTTTACATTTGTTTCTTATATCTTTGATATCCACTTTTATCATTTCAAACATTTGTTGCAATAAATTCTTGTTATTCTTTTATGACATTTGCTTGTTACATACTTTCTTTCATACATTTTTGAGATTGCATTTTGTTTGTTATTAAATTGAATGATGATTAGTAAACATAAGTTTTTTTAAAATAAAAGGGAGTTTAAAAGTATCACTAAGGAATAGATCTAAATCTTAGAAAAAGTTTGGAAACCACTAATCTTGATGGAAAATTCATCGAGTAAAGGAAAATAGTGAATATGTTGGAGACTCCTTCATGAAGTCAGAAATTTATGAATTTCAGCGAAGTCAGAAACTGGGACTGTTTGATGATTTATCTTGAGTAAAGGGTTCTTTAAGTGGGGCATCAATGAACAATTGAAGACTCCGTCATGAAGTCAGATAATTTGTGAACCTCAAAGAAACCATGGATTAGAAATCATGACACAGTCATTTGATTGCATTCATCCTCAGGAAACATACAAGCATTTGCAAAGCATGTCATTCTCATCATTGCATTTAGCTAACGTTGCAGGAATCAGGAAAGCTTTGGCTTCCCCAAATCGAACTCGTTCTGTTTCTCAAATGAGTCGAGCCCCGAGACCACCGTCTAGGTATGTTTCTTTTAAATCGAACTCGTTCTGCTTCTCAAATAAGTCGAGCCTCGAGACTACCGTCGAGGTATGTTCCTTTCATTTTCAAGTTAAATTCATTTTCCCGAATAAATCAAACCCGGGATCATTCTTAGCATTTCCTTTTGTTTAAATCGAATTCATTCTGTTTTATCAAATGAGTCGAGCCCCGAGACCATCGTCGAGGTATTTTCTTTTGTTTTTTGTTTTATCAAATGAGTCGAGCCCCGAGACCATTGTCGAGGTATTTCTTCTGTTTTAAATCGAATTCATTCTGCTTCTCAAATGAGTCGAGCCTTGGGACCGTCGTCAAGGTATTTGCTTTTAAACCATTTTTAAGACCTTCGAGCATAATTTTTCAAATCACGGGTAAAGCCACGAGTCACCATTTTTAAGACCTCCGGGCACTATTTTTAAGACCTTCGGGCATAATTTTTCAAATCAAAGGTAAGGCTTTCGGGCACCATTTTTAAGACCTCCGGGCATAATTTTTTTATCACGGATAAGGCCTCCGGGCACCATTCTTAAGACCTTCGGGCATCATTTTTAAAGTCGCATACAACGCATTTTTTTTAAATCACGGGTAAGGCCTTCGGGCACCATTTTTAAGATCTTCGGGTACCATTTTTAAGACCTCCGGGCATTTTTGTAAGACCTTCGGGCACAATTTTTTCTTTCGCTAATCGAACTCGTTTCCTTAAGATGGGTCGAGCCTTGATTAGTCAGGGAATTTCAATTTAAGGATAAAATATTCAATTTATAGCTTTTCCAAAAGAAAAGAAAAAAGAATGAATGAATGAATGATGATGATTGAAAACCCCTTTCCCTTTCCTTCACATGTGATTTCACTAACCGTACAAAATTAGTGTTTGTTTTATCTTTGTCTGATTCCTGATTCTCAGCAATAGCCAAATAGGGGTAGCTGTAGACACCTAATTTTGTCTGGACCCCTAAATCAGGTACATTTTCTTCCTAAAATTGATGTTTCAGAATGCTAAAAGGCTTTTCTCATCCTGCAGGTGGTACTCTGAGACTTAGTCTAAGAAAACAGATAGAAAAAGTCAACCCCAAAAAAGTCAACTACTAAAAAAGTCAACCCACTTTCAAAATCAAGATTTGAAGTTCAGTTGAAAAACGATGAAAGAATTTTGATAATCCGAGGTCTACATTGAAAGATATGGAGGTCGGAAGTTGGGTTACGAAATCTCAGTAGAAAGGAATCCCTAGTTCGGGAAATTTGGGGAAAAGTGCTTAAACGATCAAATTGGTCAGAATTGAAGGCTCCAAATGAAATATAAGTACTAACTACGGGTAATGGAGAATCCACTTGGAAGAAAAACTGATAGAAAAGTCAATTCGGAAGAAAATCGAGAATTAGGGTTTTTGGTGGATTTTGGTGAAATTTGGAAGAATTACAGAAATGGCCTGATTCGGTAAGACTAAAGCCCCTAATAGATGAGAAGTTATTAAACAAGGATAGCCCAAGGTTCAGTTTGAAGAAAATCTGAAGATCGGACTTGTTTTGAGCAAAACCGGGTTTCGGAGGCAAAAGGCAAAATTGAAAATTTTGGGAAAAATAGCAAATGATCTCCAAAAATTTTGAAAATTTTCAAATCTCATTTTTAAATTATTTAGAAGAGATTAGAGAAAGAAAATCTTGATTCGGAGTTCGTTTGCAAAATGGCCAAATCCCAGGCCCACTATCTAGAAATTCAACAGGATAAATCCCGAAAAAATAGAAAACGAGTTCCAAAAATTCTAAAAATTTGCAGATCTAATTTTTAAATTATTTGGAAGAGATTGGCAAAATACAATCTTGATTCGGAGTTCGTTTGCAAAATAGCCAAATCCTGGGTCCCCTATGTAGTAATTCAAGTAGATAAATCCCGAAAAAATAGCAAATGAGCTCCAAAAATTATGAAAACTTCCAGATCACATTTTTAAATTATTTGGAAGAGATTGGTGATAAAAAATCTGGATTCGGATCTCGTTTAAAAAATGGTAAAGTTCGGGTGCATAAGAGGCAATTTTGAAAATAAATCCGAAAAAAATAGCAAATGGACTCGGAAATTTTTTAAAACTTACAGAATTCAATTTTTTATTATTTCAAAAGTGTTGAAAAAATAAAATTTGAATTTGAAATCCTTTTTCTATTTATTTAGGTTCGGGGGACAAAAAGATCATTTCACAGAAGAAACCAAAAAAGGCAAATTTGTAATTGAGAAAAATATGAAAGAAGAAGGAGTTGCTGGGATTTTTCTTCCTTTGGTCAGCCAGCATAGAGGAGAAGAAGGAAGCTTGAACAATTTAATCCCTTAGACACTATCAAGCCACATGCTACCACTAACACCTTGCAAATGGTCCATCTTTCATCCAATGGCTTAAGTGCCTTGTAGGAAAGTTGAATGCACCATCCAATGGCCAAGTTTAAATGCCAAGATGACATTTTTATTTGTCATGAAAGAACCCTCATCTAATGGCCAAGAATGGAAGAAAAAAGATGAGCATAATTCATCCAAGGGTGACATCCATTCGGTCAAGCAAGGGAGTGCATGGGATTGTCTCTTTTCATCCAATGGCTTAGGCCATCTACAAGGGCTGAGTACACATGTTAAGGGCTGAATTTAATCTACAAGATGTCATTTTTATGTTCTCCTCATCCAATGACCAAGAATGGAAGAGCACAACTCATCCAAGGGTAGGCACTCAAGGGGGCAAGCAAGGGAGTGCATGGGATTGGTCCTCTTTTGCATCTAAGGGCTGAGGTTACTACAAGGGATGAGTACACATCTTAAGGGCTGCTATCAATTGGCAAGATGACATTTTTATGTTGTCATCAAAATATCTTAATCTTAGGGCCAAGATTTGAGGAGAAAAAGTGAGAATTTCATCCAAAGGTGAGAGGTTGAATTCGGCCAAGCCTTTAGAGGGGGGGTTGGTTTCATTTTTTAATAAGTTTTTGGCTGATGTCAGTTGCTAATTTAGCAAAGAAAAATGTTTTGAAAGAAAGAACAAAAAAAGGTTTTCAATAGAGAGCTTGAAGGTTGTCATCTCTACCAAGCTCTAGAATAGCTTTCTTCTTGTTTTCCATGGTGTTTTCTTGATTTTCTATTTTGTTTTCCTACTACATTTTTCATAGAAATAAAGTTTTTTAATGTTTACTTAAGCTTTCATCTCTTCATCTTCCTCAAAATGGTGAAAAACAAATTTTTTTACATGGTTTTATGCCTGGCCGAATATGGCATGTTTGCTTGCCTTGGTTTTCTTTTTCTTTCTTCCTTGCATGTTATTGTGGAAAATGATTTTTAGAATGTTTTTTAGAGTATTTTAAGGTTTTGATTTTTTACAAAAGATGAAGGTTGAAATGGCTACATGATCTTGGCAAGACCAAGTGACCATGGTTACGGGAGAGGCTATGCCCATTTTTACCTACCATGAAGCTCATCTTAATTTTGCTGTTTAGTATGGTTTATTTTTTGATTTTTTGGAATGGAATGGCTTCATGATCTTGGCAAGACCAAGTAATTGTGGTTAGGTGAGAGTGATGCACCCAAAAGAGTTTATCTTATTTAACCTTGCACTAAAAAGATCAATTGTAAGTATAATGATTAGCAAGGGTCGAGTCCTCAGGGATTGGGTTTTAATCTATGAGTTATTAGTTTATAACTTACGTTCAAAGAAAACAATAAAAGAAAAGGGGTTTTTGAAGCCAGATTTAAACTAAAGTAAATAATAAGAATAAGATGCAAGGTGGTATAACCAGCCAATAAAAATATATATACTAAATTAGGCGGTATAACCAGCCAATAAAAATATATATACTAAATTAGGCGGTATAACCAGCCAATAAAAATAAAACAAAGTTAATATACAAATTAGGCGGTATAACCAGCCAATAAAAATAAATATACTTTTAAAAATAAGCAAACTAGAAAAGTAAGAAAACAAGTAAGTAAGAAGAATCAAATATGAAAAATATGGTTAAGGTTTCATTCTCCAACACTAGACATCATTAAGAATCAATTTCAGATCTATCAATATCAACCAACTATCAAAGTTAACAACCGTAGATAACAACAAGCTCTGTTATCCCAATCTTTCCTTAGTTTGTCGTTAAATAGAACAAGCTCTCTATTTAATCTCTAACCATTAAACAACCTAGAATAAGCTCTCTAAATTCAATTTAATGGCAGCTTTATGATGAGAAAGATAGGTTGATCTAAGCAACAAACACATAAGCTCGGATTGTTCAACTTAGGTTATGTTCCACTTTGCAATTATTGAAAACTTGACCATAATCATTAATCACAAATTGCCACTTATGAATAGGAAATCAAGACAATTACACGGATCAAGACTCCTAAACTAGCAATAGATAATTATCAAGATCTATCTAGTTGTACACCTAAATAAATCAAGACAACATCATGAACAATTCTTTTAGAAGAACATAAGCAACTTTGATAGAAAATTAATGATAGATAGAATCTGAAAATCAATCACAAAACATGTCTAGGGCTTTGAAATCACCCTTAACCAAATAGAAGTTTAGCCTAACATAGGCATTGTAAACATAAACATAAAATTAAAGAGAATCTAAGAAGAAAATAAAAGAAAGAAAGAAGAAGAAGAAGAATATTAATTATCCAACCTCTTGCTCTTTCTAAAGAAAAAGAAAACTAGAGAAAAGAAAGAAAACTAGAGAAAAGAAAGAAGAAGAAAACTTAGAGAATTTTATTACAATGGCTAATATCCTACCTATCTACAATATGATCCCTTACAATCATCCAAGGCCCTCTATTTATACACATTTTGGAGGGCTAAATGACAAGAGACAAGCTTTACAAATTTCAAAGGTAGGTATAATAGGTGGGTGAATTTTTCTAACAATTTTCGTCATATTGTATGACAATTTTGATCAGCCAACTTGATGGTCGATTTCGTCAATGTTGGAGGCCTGATCTGATCACATGGTCTTCTAGAAAAAGGTTCCCCTATCAGTTACGGATCCATAGCCATTGGAATCAGCTCATTTGCTGATGTGGATAAGAAGATATGGGCAAAATACGAAAACAGGTCAGCACAGACGTCATTGCACATCAGCCAACTTGATGGTCGATTTCGATAGGGAAAACGACTCCGTTTCAAGACGTGTAAAACATGAAAAAGATAGATATGCCTCTTATCTTTGCACGGCTACAAATTACAGCCTTATTGCTTCAGTGAAACTCGAGATATAGCTGATATGGCAAAAGGTGTCGGAACTAGAACTGAACTAGATTTGCCCTTAATTCTAGTAATCTGAAATCACTCAAAGAAACTTGTGAAAAACACCAAATTACATAAAAATATAAAAGATCATAAACACAATTAGACTAAACAATAATAACTCGTATTTGACACAAAACAATAATAAAATATAACTAAAAACTATATAATTATACGAGTTATCACACCCCCACACTTAGATTGTTGCTAGTCCCTAGCAACGACTCAATAAAAATAAAATAAGAAAATCTAATCTAATCCATTTTCGTAGGAAATCACAGTGGCACTTAGCATGTGACACAAGCCTTTAAACCCCTAGGTGTCCCTAGTGGACGAGTTTAGTCTCGTGAGGGTTTACTAGAACGATACCCACAAACATTGAAGACATAAGAGAAACTAAAAATAATAATTATAACTAATCCTTCCAATATAAATTAGAGATAATCATTGGACAAGTCTTAAAAATTAGTCAATAGCTTAAAGAAATTCACAAAAAATCTTGCTTGAATGTAAATTGTTTGAGTTAAGCCAATATTAACATAACATATTTCAATCAAAATAGTGCATATTCAAACTTAATCTCAACTTCTCACATGGGATACTCTCTTGATTTTCACTTTTTAAAGTAGTGGTAAAGTGTTTACACTCAATCAATCTCATGAAAACACTTCTACCATATGCTTGCTTGTCCACCTACTATCCACTATTTAGATCATACAACTTCATAAATCAAGAGGTCTTTATTCAAGGTTGTAATGGGGCCAAAGGGTTATAATGTGGTTAAAGAACAAAAGGATAAAGATATCACAAAGGTTCCAAAGAGTTCATAGAGTTTAGAGACATAATAAGATCATACAAATAAAACTTCTCAAAACTCTTATAAAGCACATAATAACATAGGCTAAATATTCATGTTGAGCCTTTGCATCATTCTAACCAACTTTGTAACATCTTTTTCTTTACTTTAACTAGAAGTTCAAGAGAAGTTTTTTTTTTTTTAATATGGGAATGTATTTGACAATGATCCCTTTCTTTTTCTCTTGACTTTTTTCTTTCTTTTCCCCCCACACTTATTTCTTATTTCTAACCCAAATTTTCAATAAATCTTCCTTGTCTTTGCAACTTGTCTCAAAACATGCTAATTCATCTTTGGAACAAAGGTAAAGATATAAGTATATTTAGGTTAGGGACAAGTTATGGTTACCAAAGAGATAGCTTATTCAATGTAGGCTCAAATTGGTTCACTAAGGGTGTGTTCTCTTGGAACATTAATAATGGATGGCTGTTTGGCTCTGGTTATAATCCTAATGCCTCTATCATATTCATGTTGTCACATGTATCAATATAGTCTCAAACGGTTTAAAGCAAGTTCTAGAGAATCATGTAATCATAAGAGCACTCAAGAAAGAAATTAGATTGATTTGTATAATGCATCAATCATTATAGGCTCACAAACTCACAAGGATGATTATACAAGTCAGATTAAGTCTAAACATGCTTCTTTCTCAATCAACATATCATATTAACATTGGCTCATAAAAAGGTTGACATCAAGCTCAATTCTCATGAAAATCTTCTCACTAATAAATCTGTTTTAGACTTATGCAATTCATATCTCATCATTGTATTAAAAAGGAACTAAAACTCACCCAAAAAAATAATAATAATAAAGACTCAAAAAAAAAATAGTAGACAAAAATAAAAGAAATCCTAAATCATTCCCCCCACACTTAATTCTTACATTGTCCTCAATGTAAGTCTATTAACTCAAATGAAAGAATCATGTGTAAGAGAAAAGAACTAATAACATAAGAATAGGAACAACTAAGACTCAAAACAAAACAAAACCATGCAACCTAAATAATCCTAAAATACTAAACAAAAATTAACAAGTAAACATAAAAAGATTAAAATCAAGCTGACAAGGTATGTCTCAAGTCTCCCTTACTCAGACCTTGTTCAGAATGAATATTTCTAAATTGCTTAAAACACAACAAACTTTTTTTTTTTTTTTTTTTGAAAAGAAGAAATCAAGCTGACAAGGTATGTCTCAAGTCTCCCTTACTCAGACCTTGTTCAAAATGAATACTTCTAAATGGCTTAAAACACATCAATTTTTTTTTTTTTTTAGCAAAATATGTCCCTTACCCCCTACTAAAGGTAGAATTTAGGAGATATTACCTGCAGAGGTTGCTAACCACTTATTATAACTGAGACACAACAAACAAAATGTTAGATAATGTCACAAAGACAAAGTGCAATCCACTCCTTGCTCGTCCATATCTCTTTTTCTTTTTTCGAGCGTTTGCGAAACAACCGTAGCAGATAAACACTCATAACCTTGGAGCTTTTTGAGTAAATCTTCAATGGTTGTAGCAGAAATTATGGTTCTCCTTGCCTCTGAAAACATGAATCCATTATCCACAGCATTATCTAAATATGAAAGCAAATTACTAAAATAACCATTAATATTAAGCAAACCAATGGGTTTCTTATTTGTGACCAAAGATGATCAAGAAGCCACGCAAGCTATTTCTTCCAATGTACCCAGACCTCCTGGTAAAGCAATGAATGCATCGGCAGAATGGTACATGATTGTTATCCGTTCAGGGACACTCCAGACTTGTATTTCCTTACCCACGGTAGGTCCACAAAAACTTGTGAATAGTTTTGGCACGACTCCTAGAACTGGACTTCCTCCGGCGTGTGCTGCTGTAGCGACTGCTCCCATTAAACCCGTACTACCGCCTCCATAAATCAAGTGGATCTTTTGTTGGGCAAGTATTACTCCAACTCTTATGGCTTCATCAGCGAATATGTTATTTTTCCCTGGATAAGCACCTCCAAAGACACAAATTTTTTTAATGCGCTGGGACGAAGTACTTTCCATTTTTTTTTCTTTTTCGAGTGCCTAAAAGAGAATGAGTACATGGTGTAATATATAGAGGACTGAGTAGTGAATCAGACAAGAGTAATAATGTCACCGAAAGTGTATCTGACCTGTCAGAAGAAAATGTTAACCTAACAAAAGATTTTTGCGTGATTTCAGGAAGAAAATCAAAAAGAGAAAAAAGATCAACCGTAAAAGTCAAGAGTAATAATGTCGCCGAAAGTGTATTTGACCTGTCAGAAGAAAATGTTAACCTAACAAAAGATTTTTGCGTGATTTCAGGAAGAAAATCAAAAAGAGAAGAAAAATCAACCGTAAAAGATAAATAAAAAAAAACGAGAATAATTACACAAATCGAACAACACGTAAATTAAACTGAAATAAAGTTATTGCAAATCAAACCAAAAGCTGAGAAGTTATTTATTGTAGTTGTGATTGTGGCTCACATCTTCCTCTGGTTTTACGTCCAGAAACGGCTTAAACGCCTTCTATGAGTCGAGGATATGCTTCCGATCCAGTTTTCTTACAAGCTGGCAAACAGGGTCTTTTAACATCAGATTCCCAAGATGTTGCCATTCCTTTTGGAATTGCGGCCATAAATCAAGAATTTCTCTTTGTACGTCTCCACTAGGATGCGTCTCAAGAGAAAGTTGGATATTACCCAAATTCTCCTTACTCAGTCCATCCTTAATGAATTCAATTTTATCATCTCGATTAGAGGACGGAATCCCAATAGAACGACATTTACCGTTACACGCCCATCGTGCACATTTGTGGCAATTTGAACTCATGCGCTTTGCTTGTCGCTTCTTTGCAAAAGTGCTGCAGTTTGGCAATGCTTTCACTAATTAGGCTGCCTCCCCCAATTAGCACTTGATTGATTGTTTTCAGCCTAGCCAATTCCCCTTCTTGGCTTTTTAGGCTTGTTAGGCTCATACATGAAACTTCCCAAATTTGAGCGCTTGATAGGAAGCTTTCTTTGCACAAAACTGGATGCATTCTCCATTACAAGTATTATTCCATCATCCTTTGTGGTGCATATCTCATCGAGGAATGGAGCATATGTTGGTACTTGTTGAATGGCATCCACAAACAAACTGTTTAAGGTTTCCAGCATGTTTTGTTCATGTTCTTCCTCCTTGAACTTTGCGAATCTACTAGGGAAAGGTGGAGAAGAAACATTAGTAAAAATTGGAATCTTAAACGTTACCTCAGGTGCCGAAATACTCTTAATTTGAATGGTGGCATCATTATCCTCAAGAAGTGAATCCATCTTTGGTTTTGTCTCATCCTCATCTTGTTCCTCATTTCTCAAGGTCACAATAGTAGCATTCTCCTTTGGGTTAATCACCGTTTGGGAAGGGAGTGCTAGAGATCTTTCTGCTACTAATTCCACCATACTACTAGCCAATAGGCTCATTTGCCTTTCCAAACTCTGGATGCTTGCCCTTGTTTCGTGTTGAAATTGCAAAGTATCAGTAACAAGAGAATGTACAAGATCTTCTAAAGAAGTACCTGAGTTTTGAGTCATATGTGGTGGTTGAAAAAGATCTGGTTCGTGAGACCATGATTGATTGAAGCTAGATGGATGAGTGTAATTGGCATAAGGATCTACTTCTTGGTAATTTTTTGAGTAGCCATAATTAGTATGATCCCACCATCCTTCATGGTAAGTGTTGGAGTAATGATCATGCGGTTGGTCTTGGAACCATTGATGGCCTTGACATCCTCCCATGGCCAATTGTTGAACTGAGGAAGTGAGATTGGCTTGTTGATTCTCCATGTTCATGTATGCCACCAACTCTTCAAGTGTTAGATTGCTCAATTCCATCGTTTTTTTTTTATTTATTTTTTTTTTTTTTTGAAAATTTGATAAGAAAAACTTGTATGTACAAGAAAATAAAACTAATTAGAACAGAAAATAAGAATAAACCAATAAACTAATAAACTAAAGAAAGCAATCCCCGGCAACGGCGCCAAAAATTTGATGCACCCAAAAGAGTGTATCTTATTTAACCTTGCACTAAAAAGATCAATTGTAAGTATAATGATTAGCAAGGGTCGAGTCCTCAGGGATTGGGTTTTAATCTATGAGTTATTAGTTTATAACTTACGTTCAAAGAAAACAATAAAAGAAAAGGGGTTTTTGAAGCCAGATTTAAACTAAAGTAAATAATAAGAATAAGATGCAAGGCGGTATAACCAGCCAATAAAAATATATATACTAAATTAGGCGGTATAACCAGCCAATAAAAATATATATACTAAATTAGGCGGTATAACCAGCCAATAAAAATAAAACAAAGTTAATATACAAATTAGGCGGTATAACCAGCCAATAAAAATAAATATACTTTTAAAAATAAGCAAACTAGAAAAGTAAGAAAACAAGTAAGTAAGAAGAATCAAATATGAAAAATATGGTTAAGGTTTCATTCTCCACCACTAGACATCATTAAGAATCAATTTCAGATCTATCAATATCAACCAACTATCAAAGTTAACAACCGTAGATAACAACAAGCTCTGTTATCCCAATCTTTCCTTAGTTTGTCGTTAAATAGAACAAGCTCTCTATTTAATCTCTAACCATTAAACAACCTAGAATAAGCTCTCTAAATTCAATTTAATGGCAGCTTTATGATGAGAAAGATAGGTTGATCTAAGCAACAAACACATAAGCTCGGATTGTTCAACTTAGGTTATGTTCCACTTTGCAATTATTGAAAACTTGACCATAATCATTAATCACAAATTGCCACTTATGAATAGGAAATCAAGACAATTACACGGATCAAGACTCCTAAACTAGCAATAGATAATTATCAAGATCTATCTAGTTGTACACCTAAATAAATCAAGACAACATCATGAACAATTCTTTTAGAAGAACATAAGCAACTTTGATAGAAAATTAATGATAGATAGAATCTGAAAATCAATCACAAAACATGTCTAGGGCTTTGAAATCACCCTTAACCAAATAGAAGTTTAGCCTAACATAGGCATTGTAAACATAAACATAAAATTAAAGAGAATCTAAGAAGAAAATAAAAGAAAGAAAGAAGAAGAAGAAGAATATTAATTATCCAACCTCTTGCTCTTTCTAAAGAAAAAGAAAACTAGAGAAAAGAAAGAAAACTAGAGAAAAGAAAGAAGAAGAAAACTTAGAGAATTTTATTACAATGGCTAATATCCTACCTATCTACAATATGATCCCTTACAATCATCCAAGGCCCTCTATTTATACACATTTTGGAGGGCTAAATGACAAGAGACAAGCTTTACAAATTTCAAAGGTAGGTATAATAGGTGGGTGAATTTTTTTAACAATTTTCGTCATATTGTATGACAATTTTGATCAGCCAACTTGATGGTCGATTTCGTCAATGTTGGAAGCCTGATCTGATCACATGGTCTTCTAGAACAAGGTTCCCCTATCAGTTACGGATCCATAGCCATTGAAATCAGCTCATTTGCTGATGTGGATAAGAAGATATGGGCAAAATACGAAAACAGGTCAGCACAGACGTCATTGCACATCAGCCAACTTGATGGTCGATTTCGCTAGGGAAAACGACTCCGTTTCAAGACGTGTAAAACATGAAAAAGATAGATATGCCTCTTATCTTTGCACGGCTACAAATTAAAGCCTTATTGCTTCAGTGAAACTCGAGATATAGCTGATATGGCAAAAGGTGTCAGAACTGGAACTGAACTGGATTTGCCCTTAATTCTAGTAATCTGAAATCACTCAAAGAAACTTGTGAAAAACACCAAAATACATAAAAATATAAAAGATCATAAACACAATTAGACTAAACAATAATAACTCGTATTTGACACAAAACAATAATAAAACATAACTAAAAACTATATAATTATACGAGTTATCAGAGAGGCTATGCCCATTTTATACTAACCATGGAGCTTAACTTTCCTTGTTTTATTTACTAGTTTTGCTTGTTATTTGCTTTGCATGTCTATGTTTAATTTTATATATGTTCTTTACATTATTTTCTATGCTATATTTGTTTCTATATTTCTATTCCTTGCTTAATCATTTTTTCTTGCACATTCGGCCATTGTGTTCATAAATCATATTGTGAATTTTTTAATATGTCATGTCTTATATTGTAAACATGTTTGCATTTTTCATATTTTGTCATATGGCCATTCGGCTACTCCATGTTAGTATGCCTTGCATGTACATTTTCATCTTACTTCTTGACTTGTTTGCATCTCCATGCCATGAGCTTGTGTATTTTGATTTTAGTATGTCATATGCTTGTGAAAATGTCATGACATTATGCATCTAGATATGATTTGTCATATATTTGTGTCATTTACTAGATAGGATTGCATTAGAGTCTCATTTGACCATTCGGCCTCTTCATGCATTCCTTGCCTTGTCATGCATTTGCATTTTGTTTAGGTAACATGCTTTGCATTATCATATCTTGAAATTGAGTATTAGTTGCTGTTTGTTCCAGCATTAGCATTAGTTTCATTGGTCATTGTACGTTCATAGTATTGCTATGCATGTTCATTACATTTTAGGTCTAGGCCATATTGGTATTGTCATGCATATTGAGTCTTAAATCATATTGGTATTGTCATGTACTACTATGCTATTTCGGTCTTAGGTTACATTATAATTTTCATGCATATTCATAACATATTAGGTCCAAGTCATACTTGCATTATCAAGCATTGCATGCATATTAAGTTAGGATAGCATTTATTGCCATGCAAATTCATGCTAGGCATTTAGGTTATTTTGAATTATCATGCATTTTTTTTACCATTTAGGCTTTAGACCATGCATGTCATACATTCTATTTGCTGTATGTTCATTCATTCCATGTCATTGTCACATGATTTATGACTTAGGCCAATCAATGGCTCAAAGTCATGCTATCTTGAGCATACTTGTGGAAAATTAAGGAATTGTCAAATTGATTATTTCATCTTTGTGATTTTTTTTACTTAGCCAATTTTTGTCCAAGGTTTTTAAATGTTTTAGCTACTATCCTTAGGTCTTTAGGATGATCTCCAACAATTTTTACTTTGATTTTTGAATGACTTTATCAAAGGCAAAAAATTTGTTTTGACAAAACAGTTTTTTCACCCAGTACTCGAACTTCTCTGATTTTTCTGGGCAGCATATTTAATCAAAAAATTAAGAAAATTTTTTCACGTGTAGCTTTACATGTTTGGAGTCTCCAGTATTTTTTTTAGATTTTTTTTTATTTTTTAAAAATAGTCTAAAAAATCGTGTGAAAAAAACTGGATAGTAGAGGCAGATTTGAATTCAAAAGAGAATAATGGTTGAATTTGGCTAAGGCATTTATAGGGGGTTGGTTAGAAGCTTTAGCTACTGTCTTAGGGTAGTTTCTAAGCCTTTTTAAACTTTAAAAATGATTTTATAAATCTTGGGTTAAGGGTGGTCAAGTCCGGGATTTTAAACTTAGGAAATTAGAGCCATTTTAAAAGGGTTTGGTAAGGGTTTTAATTTTTATTCAAGTTTTTCCTCAAAATTGTTTTCAAACAATCACAAAGTTTTGTTTTTTTAGAAAATATAATTTGACATATTTTCCTAAGGTAGCCGGATATCTTTTTAATTATATGGATTTCTTTATTTAGAGGAAAAAATACATTTTCATGCATTGCATTTTCCATGTTCATGCATTTTATTTAAATGTGTGATTTTTGCTATGATATTTTCCATGGTATTATTATTATTTTGATTCACATTTTATGACCTTATATTGTTTGCCATATGATTTTGAATGTTTCATGATATCCCATATATATTTTTTTATTTAGTCATTTATTTTTGTCACATTATTTAGTATATACTATGATCATGCATTTTTTATTTTATTTTCATGCATATTTTATGATAGCATTATTTTATGTTTCATGTCATTTCATCATATTCCATGTCATTTAGGTTTAATTATTTAAAATATGCCATGTCATTTAAAACTGCCATGTCATTTAAATCATTTTATCTCATTTAGAATATACCATGACACTTAGAATTTTTCATTTTATCTAGAATATACTATGCCATTTAAATTATGTCATATCATTTAGATTGTATTATATTATCTAGACTTTGCCATGTCATTTTATTTATGTCATACATGTTCATGTTTATATTTTTAAATGTTTTGAAAAATATAATAATTTTCAATATAAATAAAGGTATTCCCGAGTTAAAATAATTCATGAGTTCTCTACCGGGTTTGCTGGAGGGGATATCATCAATTATCATTAATAAAGGAATATATTTCTTTCAAAAAACGAGAATGATTCAGAGAGTTTTCCAAATGAATAAAAATTTCTATATTTTGCCGTTTTCGTCGGGGAATATAGGAAAATTTTGAATTAATAAAATTTTGGATCATTTTCAATTAAAAATGAAATTATTTTTCTTAAAATTGGGAATTAACTTGAAATACTAAATTAAAAACCAATTTTTTCACCGAGACTTGAGAGAATACATGATTAATAAGGTACCGTTTTATACGGGCGTTATGGGGGTGCTAATCATTCCCTGCACGTAACCGAGTCCCGAACCCGATTCTTCGATTTTCTCTGGTTTATAACGCAGACTTGAAATTGGTTTTAGAAATGTATTAATTAATTTTAAAATGTTTTATAAAACCGGTTTTAATAGGTGGCCGATCACACCTAGCTAAAAAGATTGGTGGTGACTCCATGTCTTTTTCAAGGTCATTTCCAAAACCTTCATTTTTCAAGAGGAATTAAGTCGACTTTTTTTCGGTTTTTTTTTTTAATGTCACGCTTAACGAATAATAAAATCTTGCAATGAGACTCGTTATTTTTAAGCTGCGACAGTCCGTATATTCGTATTTTAATATTTTATATATTCTATTCACATTCTATTTATATATATGTGTTTATGCCGTAATGAAATAATTCTAAGTGCTTATAATATGCCCAACAAGTTGTTCATAAACAAGGATGTTGTTGTAAGGCTGTAACTTCATTTCGATTTTTTTCTTTGATTATGGATTATGATAAGCTATTTGCTTCAAGGATTATTTACTTGAAAAAAAGAGTATATTTTAACACCGCCGTATGAGAAGATAATCTTCCGGTTAAAACAATTTTGATGTGATGCACGTTGAAAAAATAATGTGTATGATATCATAATTGGGATATTGTTAAAGGCCAAATCGAGTATTATAAGGGTGCATTTGGACGAGGGATTTAAAATAAAAAAAATTCAAAGATTTTCAAAATTCTAAAATAAAATTATTTTATTTGAAAAAATAAAAATTAGAATTACTAAAATTCTTGAAATTTGAAAGAGAATTTTTAAAAGATTCAAATTTCCTTTTCAAATTTCACCCAGGTAGAATTTGTGAAATGTTTGGTTTTTTACTAAGATATTAACATTTATTATGTTTCTTTCTTTTACTCAACCTTTATTTTTATTTTTTTTCAATTCTAACTATGAAAACTCATTTTAAATTTTATTTATTTATTTTTCATATTATTAGTAATATTTATATATTTTTACAAATCTAATGACATCCATATTGCATATTTTTCTCAATTTTTTTATTTTATCTCTAATATTATTCTTTCTCTATTATAATTATTCTTTTACCTCATCAAATTCCAATATTCAAAATTTCTTTCTAAAAAATATTTATCCAAACAATACAATTACAAATGTTAGTATTTTGAATTGATGCATTTTAAAATGCTAGCATTTCAAAAAATTTCAAAATTCCACATCCAAATACACCCAAAAAGTTGGTTTAGATTTGAAATATAGGGGTCTAAGATTGGTAATTTTGGACAGGATACGGTAATAGGATACGAATACGACACGTTTAGTAAATACAAAAATAATGTAATAAACATGATTAACATGACACGTTTAAATATAATTAACACGACACATTTAATACAGATATCGTATTCTTGTTTATAATTTTTACACATTTAATCATTTTTGTTATGTTTACACTACAAGAGAGAGGCTTTTTTCCAAGAGAATTTTTCGTCAGAAAAAGACAAAAATCATTCAAAAATACTGAAGTCGAAAATAGTATTCCGTCGAAAAAACAATTACAATTGTAATATTGTGAACTTTATGGAAGTATTTAACAAAACTCATAAACGTGCTGAAGTACTGGTAATTACGTAAACAATAAGTCTAGAGGTTTTAGTGTAAGTCTTTAACTATATAATGTCTCATATACTTGATGATTTTTGTAACCGAATAGTTTGTGTATATGTCGATTATAATGTCTCCTATAAACAATATATATTTTAATATTTATAGTTGTAGGAAAACTATGTTGCTTCTTTGTAGCAAAAATATGGTGACGATGCCTTTGCATATCCGAATTTCGATCATCAAGCCTGGTCTCAAGCTATTAGAGGCATTGGGACTACTCAGACGCATATTTATGGGTTTGGAATAAGACCGAAGACTCGACATGTTTTCCCCTCTGCCAACTCTCATTACAGTTCAGAAGCGACCAACTTCTCTCCATTTGGTCCTTCGATTACACAACAACAGTCAGCAGTTAAGCCAAAAGAAGTGCAAGAATTGCAATACGATGTTACGAACATGAAAAACGACATCAAGGAAATTAAGGATGTCTTGTTTGGCTTGAGGTCGATGTTTGAGCCTTTTATGCAATCAAGTGGAGTTGAAATTCTGGTGCGGGAGGCAGTGGTGCAGGTGGATCCGGTCAAGACCCGAGACTTTGAAGGACGCGTTTTGTGTACAATATTTAAACAATTTGTAATAATTTTTTTATTCGAATATTACTACATTTTTTTATGAAATTTTAGGTATTTATCATATTAATTATTTCATTAGTTTTAATTGCAAAATAATAATAATTTTATATAAAAAGCTCTTGTGACTACATAAATTGAAATTCCAGAATTATGTTGATAAAAACAATTAATAGAATATAACTTAATATTGAACTTTTCAATATATAAACATCGGAAATACAAAAACATCTTACCATCCGGTGAGCTGTAAGTAGAAAATTAGCAAATCCTCCTATGTGCTTCGTAATACTTTCATCTTTTTTGTGTTCCTATTAGCTTCGGCCTTTTCGGACCTCCTTTTCCAAGCATCAGAACTCCAGACGCTGTCAATAAGTTGATCCCAAACATCAACATCTATCCAATCACATTGTAACCTTTGCATTCTTCTATTTTATTAGTCCCAAATAAGACCATAGCATTTTCCCTCTCAATTCCGAGCATGTCTTTCATCTATTCCTTACATGTGGTCTCCCATATTTTTCTAACCATAGGTGTTTGTTCGGGTGACCACTGACATTTTTCCTATAATGAGATAATAAGAATTTGTATATAATATTAGACATATTTGGTGAAGTAAATTAAATTAAAATTTGATATTTATAATACCAAATGATACCCCACATAGATTCCTTCGTCTCAGAGGGGACCTTTTTCCAAGTAGGACATAGTCCGTTGAAATGTTGCCTGATCAATGCGATAATAGTGGATTTCACATAACTATCCATGAAAGTCCAAAAGAAAACAAAGCATGTCAGTCCATAATAATTAACTGTTATTAACTAATGAAATTAACAAAATGTAACGAACTTACGTGTTTTATAGAAATGATAGCCGGAACCTACCGACATTACTCGGTGTCGATAACCCTTTTGTCCAACCTCTATCCCGTTTCTTTTTCGGGGCCGAAGCATTCGGTACCTGAGGAGGTTGTGATTCAGGTATCTTTGTCTTCAGTTCATTTACACCAGGGACATACATCGGTGGTGGCTCATTCACCAGGTACTGCTCAATGTCCGAGAAGGGCATCGAAGGGAAGGGTTCTGATAGAGCCGCCTGAGTCACCATATGGGGGGTCGGTTCTGAGGAAGCCGACTGAGGCGACATACGCGGGGTGGAAGGCAACTCGGACAATCCACGTCACATGTTAGATGCTCTAAAAGCATACCATATTTCACCTCGTTGTTGTTTCTTACCACTTTTACCCACTCGTCGCATTTTATGTGTAACACGAATAATATAAAATAAATAAGCAAATAGACAAACATAATATAAATTTACTTCAATTTAATTAACGTATAAAATGAACAAACATATAATAACATGTTATTATATCACAAAAACATAACATAATACTAACATAAACATAATTTTCCTAACTTTTACTTTCTAATCATCATCTCTTTCTTCTTATTCTTCATCATCACTTTGTTCTTGATTAGTTCTAACCACAATATTTACTTCTTTGAATTCACCATAAACAAGAGGTCGAAGATTATCAATATCCTCTGAATATGTTACAATGATGGGAATGGCCACATCCGTTTCTTGATAAACCCCTTCGTTCAGATCAATAATTTCTCCTACACGAGGTCGAATGTCAAATCTACTCCTAGTCTTTGTTTTGAAGATAGCTCACCAATCATGTCATTCTCTTATACTCGAAGGATAAGAACTGTAGTAGACTTGTTGACATTGATGGACTAAAACAAAAGGTTCATTACTTACAAGTATTGACGTATACTTTACTTCAACTAGACCATTAAGGGGATCTACCCAAATTCCTTTATCTGTATCAAACCATCGACATTTAAATTACGACCCGGTTTTCCCTACCAAAATATTTCAACTCAACAATATCTAGTAACATTCCATAAAAATCATGTTCACCATCATTATAACAGTTGCCTTTCACGTATACATCGCTATTCATGTTCACAATCACTAAAATAACCTTCAAATCAACCTGAAATTTAAAAAACACACAAATAAACAGTTTGTGTGACTTAATTTTTTCCCAAATAAAAAAATATTACTCATTACTAAAATAAATAAATAAAACAGAAATAAATAAATACTATTACAAAATAAATAAATAAATCCTAAAAAAACCAACCACCAACTAGGAGAGAGGAGGGCCGGCTGGGAAGAAAGATGATGGTGGTCGGACTGACGTGGTGCAGGTGGCAGAGGAAGAAAAAAGGAAAGAGAAAGAAGAAGAGAGGAAGAAAATGAGAAGAAAGAGAAACGAAAAAGAGGGGCCAGACAATTGACGTCTGCGGCGCCGCCAGGGAAGGAGGGACGGTCGGATGGGGGCGGGAGCGACGACAAGGGGTGGCTCAAGTAAGGGCAGTTCGAGAGAAAAGATATAAGAGAGAGAAGAGAAAGAAAAACCTGATTAAATGTGGGCATCTTTTATTGTGATAGAAATTCCGTTGCAAAAAAAATTTGAACAGATTTTCGTTTTCCTCCAAAACCATTTTTCGGATAGAATATTCTGTCAAAAAATTGACTTTCCGACGAATTTTTCATCGAAAAAATATTGTTTCCGACGAAATTTCGTAAGAAATATTTAGTTGCACCGAACGCAACTTTCCCACATATTTTTCATCGAAATCGTTATTTTGAACGAAATTTCGTCGGTAATAATATTTTTGATGGAATATCCGTGAAAAAACCTTTGAAGCATTTCTGACCGGTTTATCGTTGAAAATACTTTTACCAAAGGAATTTAATCGGTAATTGTATTTTCGGTGAAAAATTCATCGAAAAAAGTTTTATACATTTAAATTAATTAAAAAAACCTTCTTTTTTTTTGCGACAAAAAATTTTGTCGCTAATAGCACAATCATTCCATTGCAAAAACCTTGGCGGGAAGGCCCAGTCTTCCAGCCAAAGTTTCTGTGACAGAATTTAGCGACTAATTTTTTTTGTCGCTAATAGCCGTTTTCCATCACTAATACTCAAAACAATTCGTCGCTAATTTTTTTCTTATTTTTGACCATTTTTCGTCAAAACAATTATATTTTCATCGAAAATGACAACGTTTTTCCAACGAAAAATTTCATCGAAAATGTTTCCGTCGCTAGAAGTCTTTTCTCTTGTAGTGTTAAGTTGACACAATTAATGCCAAAAAAAAGAATTATCAGATCTAACTTTACCCAATTTAACATGACATTTTTTTTTCATTAAATAGCAAGGAAAAGCAAATTTCTTGTGAAGTTTTGAAAAACAAAGTTATATTTGTTAGGTAAGTTGGGTTATTTTATCATTTATTTAGAAATTAAATTAGTCCCAAAAAATTTGGTGATTTAGTCATAACGGGTTCTTGAGAACCCACAAATGGAATTATTTTTAGAAAAGAAAAAAACTTTGTTCATTATTCATTTAGATAAAAAAAAAAATTACTTCAAGTATAAAGATTAATGAACTAACATTTCAAAGTTAGAACTATTAAAAGAAAAAGAAATTTTAAGAACAAACCTAAATTCAAGAAAAAGCCAAAAAAGAAACAAAATAAACTAAGGAATAGGCACGACTAGAACTACTCAAGGATCGAGTAGCCCGTCCAATCCTACAGGCTCAGTCCATATTGGGTCAGGCCTGGGCAGAAATATCTTTGACTTGGACCAACTCGAACTGTTTAACTAATAAAAAATATTTTTATTTAAATTTAATTATAAAATATAAAAATAATTTTTTAAAATTTTTTATTATTATTTAAATAATAAACCAAGCGGATAGGTCGATCCAGACTGGGGTTGGATAAAGAAAATGAAAAATTTTTGGATTGTGGCCCGATTCGCCCATGAATATGTCTAGACACGACACTAGATACTATTACTAACTATGACTGCTTTAATAATAAGAAGTTCTCTATAAATTTTTCATGGTAGTCTCAACTTCCAGCGTCTCATGTTGATTATGGCTCTGAAATTTCTTGCACTAAACGCCCCAACTTCACAAGTCTTCTTTCCTCTTCGCGCTGAAAGAAACTTGTCTTCATTAACTGCAATCTCACGTCCTCAAGAACATCTCTTCTTCCAGGTGGGAATAATAAGTTATACCTTAAGAAACCTTTTGGAGATTGGTATAATTTGTTCTCTTGAAAATTTGTTGAACAAAGGGAAGAGTTGAACTGTAGGAAACGTCTTGCAAGTGGAAATAATGGCGTCTGTTCTGAGAGAAGATAATGGTGGCTTAACAACATACTAGCCGTACGTCCACCTTTGTCCCTAGCAAAACACTTCATCAAGATATTCTTCCCCTTGACATGTTTTCAGGGATGTTGGGTGATTCTCCCCTCAAAAGTTTATCTCCCAAATCCTTCAAGTTCCATAGACCCATGGCAATTTCCCAGTAATCATCTCAATGATAATGCAACCGAGTGACCAAACATCCAATGCACCAGTAATTTCCCAATAACAGATTCAGGAGACATATAATAAACTGTTGTACCTCGAAATCCATATTCTCAAAGCTTTGTATCTTTAACCCCATTTTGTTTAACTAACCCAAAATCAGCAATCTTTAAAGTATCAAAACCCATACCATCTTGAGGAGGAAAAATCATGACATTACCTGGTTTGAGATCAGATAAATGTATCTTTTCTTATGAATGTCAACAAGCCCTTCAAGTATCATCCTTTCTGTGATCTTCTCGTTGAAAGCTCGTGAAAGCACCAAAGCACTGAACAACATTGGGGCAACCAATAAACTGTCGAAGGATTTGCTGTTACTTTCGTAGACAAGAAGACATTGCTTCATCAGCAGATTTTACAGCGTATAATTGAGGAACAAAAGTTATTGTTTGCACCAAATGTACAACACCATACGATCCCTTCAAAGAACCTGTATCCTCGCTCCTTTAACCTTTCACCTCCATTCTTTCTATTTTATTTATTTCATAACTTGAACAAACTATGAACCATGAACTTTAATTTATTACTGAAATTTATCACACCCACAAAAGTGGGTGAAAAAATATTTTTAAAAAATTGTATTTTAAAAAAATAATAAGTTAAAAATATAAGTCAATAGTTATTATTTTAAAAAAATTAAAAGATATTAAAAAATGTGAGTAATTTTTTAATGGGTGGTTATTTTTTAAAATTAGAAGACTTAAATACCAATAATTTGATTTTATCATTATAACTTAAATTTGGTTATTTTGTACCTAAATTGGTGTCACTTGACTCGCGACACCAACTCAATCAGTCACACATTATATAGTATAGGTTTGCACCAAATATACAACACCATACGAACCCCTTCCCATAACCTTAATCCTCACTCCTTTCACCTCCATTCTTTCTAAATTTTTTTTCATAACTTGAAGAAATTATGAACCATGAACTTTAATTTATTACTAAAATTTATCACACCCACAAAAGTGGATGAAAAATATTATATTTTAAAAAAATAAATTAAAAATATAAGTGAGTAGTTATTGTTTTAAAAAAATAAAATATATTTAAAATGTGAGTAATTTTTGGTGGGTAGTTATTTTTTAAAATTAAAAGATTTAAATACCCCTAATTCATTTTATTATTATAACTTAAATTTGGTTTTTTTGTACTTTCTTTAACTAAGTTAGTGTCACTTGACTCGTGACACCAACTTAGTCGACCACATTATATATCACTAGAATTTATCACACACACAAAGTGGGTGAAATTTTTTTTTTTTTAAACAAAACCTAGATTATATGACACATGTAAATACATGTGAAATTTTCTCTCTAAAAAAAATTGTAAAGTAAATAAAAAATAAAAGGTAAAATTGCACAACAAAACATAATGGCTAGTGGAAAGTTAAAAAACTGCATCTTTCATTAATAAATTTACATGGATGGTTAATTGCATGACATTAAAATACACATATACCCTTAGTTTTATATTTATAATAAATTTATTTGAACATTTTTTGGTAACTTCACCAGTTGAGTTGGTGTCACTTGACTCGTGACACCAACTCAATCATTCATTTTATAATAGTATAAATATTGTATTTTAAAAGAAATAATAAGTTAAAATATAAGTGGGTAGTTATTGTTTTAAAATTTTATAAGATATTAAAAACTGTAAGTAGTTTTTTTAGTGGGTAGTTATTTTTTAAAACTAAAAGACCTAAATACCCCTAATTTGATTTTATCATTATAGCTTAAATTTGATTTTTTTTATATTTTTTTAACTGAGTTGATATCACTTAACTCGTGACACCAACTCAATCAGTCACATTATGTATAGTATAGATTTGCACCAAATGTACAACACCATACGATCCCCTTCCAAGAACCTTAATCCTCACTCCTTTCACCTCCCTTCTTTCTACCTTTTCTTTTCATAACTTGAAGAAACTATGAACCATGAACATTAATTTATTACTAGAATTTATCACACACATAAAGTGGATGAACAATATTTATTTATTTTTTAAAATTATATTTAATAAAAAATAATAAGTTAAAAATATAAGTAGTTATTATTTTAAAAATATTAAAAAATGTGAGTACTTTTTTGGTGGGTAGTTATTTTTTAAAATTTAAAGACTTAAATACCCTTAATTCATTTTATTATTACACTACAAGGGACCACTACAAACAAACTGTCATATAGTGACGGTCCAAAAGTCGTTGGTAAAACCCAAAAATTCGTCGCTAAAAGTCCTAAAATCCTATACCGACAGTCAAAATGGTTATTTCGACAAAAATTTAAGCGACGGTAAAACCCTCGTCGGTATAGATCTATACCAACGATTAATCGACTGTCGAAATAGGGTGTACAGCCTATACCGATGCTTCTGGGTGTCACTATTTTTACTAGCGTCGGTATAGACTATGTTGGGTTAGTTACTTTTGTTTTTACCTATACTAATGGCTCTGTCGTCTGTCAATATAGATATACTGTTGGATTATGTGTCCGTCGGTATAGATACCATCGATATATATATACCGACGGTCATTTTGTGCATCGGTATACATATACCGACGGATTTTTTTTCCCCGTCCGTCGATACAGATGTAACTGTAAAATATATGATTAACCTATAGCGACGGTTTTGTCTGTCAGTATATATAGAGTCAAAGCATCGGTAAAAGTAAAATTTTTCATATTTTCAATTACTAATATTGATTTATTTATAATTTAATCCAACATATTTAATATAAAAAAAAGCACCATAAGAAAGTTCAAAATATTTAATAATATTAAAAATAAAATTACAAAGAAATTGTCTTAATTAAATAACTTTTACAAACTAAATAGAAGTCGCAAACTAAAGTCATAATACAGTCTTAAAATTAAAAATTAGCAGTCCAAACATAAAGTAAATAAGCAATCCAAATGCATAAAGTGAAATAAGCAATCCAAAATCTCATGAATATTCCTATGGAGCAGTATCTGCATAAAATTGACAAATATTATATAATTAAAAGCAATTAAGTAGTGAAGTCAATATAGAAAAATAAAATAATTAAGTAGTTTACCATCTTCATTTTCATTAACTTGATGACTAGAATTTGAAGACCTTATTATTGGACTTGATGACAAATTTGGAGCACTAGCAGTATCAGGTACCTAAAAAGTATTACATAGAAAATTTAGAGGTTCAAGATACATGTTTTTGCATCAAATTAAACATAAAAACCCCTAAAATATATTACCTCTTTATTGGCCACGTGAGTACCAGAAGCCAAAACAACTACATTCTCATTAGGAAGTTGTCTTTGAAACAATGATAAAACATTACCCAAAGCTACCTTCAAATCTTGAATCTCTGTCTCTAACCCTAGTACCTTTTCATCTCGCTGCATTGATTGAGAACATGAAGAAACCGATTTATGCGTTGAAGTAGATATTGTTCACAAACAACAAAAACACCCTTTTTTCTCTGGTATTTTAACTTTTGAATACACATCATCTTTCCATGAGTGTTGTTGAGAATTTTCAGAACCAATTTCATCCAAACCTTTTCTCATGAGTTCCAAAAAGGTAAATAAGAATATTATGACAATTTTCACAGCCAATAAATTTTTAAGTAGTAAAAAAAGCACACAATTAAAGAAAAACAAACATTTATACCCAAGTAGTCACAAGAAAGATTCAAGAACTCATCTAGAAAGATAAATACGATAAAATGCACTCACAAGAAAAAACTACTGCGTATTTTTTCAGGTCCACTTTCACAAAATTTCTTGTATGTGCTTCAGTTCTCTAACTACTTTTCATAAATCAAATCTTTAAATTATAAAACTTAATTTTATAGAAAGTTGCCCAAGCTAATAAAAAAAATTCTACTTGAATTTGTTTCCTAAATCTAAACCAATTCGATTTTTTACAGATCAGGATGATTTGGTTTATCAGTATTGTTTTTGTACTCATGCTCTCCACTGAGATATTGTGGCCCTTTATGTATCACAAGATTTCATTGACAATTTCACTTATAAAGTTGTAAATAATTACCCCTGAAACAACATTTTATTAAAACCATTGTTCTTTTTCTGTTTTTTTTTTTTTTTTTTTGCTTGGAAGGTAAAGTAGAAATTACCATATAATCTAGCATTAAATCATGTAAAAGCTTGATCGGATAAACTTAAGAAAGGTTTCGTCAAGTAGAAGTTAGAGGCTATGGCAATGGATCAGATCCACTGGTTTTGAAGGTCAAGGTTTTATAGTTTGGGAGAAGAAGTCAGAACTCAGAACCAAGTTGCAAGCACACACAAACAGCAGAAATGTACATAAGCAAAGCAAGAAAACTCGACAACATAATTACGCAAGCAAACTTCCAAGCAAAGCATGGAAATCATCTTTAAACAATCAAATAGGTCATAGCAATGATAGGTAACACAGCTCATACAGTAGAAATGTACTACATAAGACATCGACATAAATAAAGAAAGGGAGAGAGAGCACAAGGATAGAATAATAAAATACCACAATTTCTGCTGCCTTCTCATTCACAACACTTCCATCTTTACGTGTACGAGTATGAATATACACCTCAGCACATGATGGTTGAACTCCATTAGCTTGTTTGGTCTACAAAAATCATCCATTAACTATTTAGATAACAAAACCTCAAATACATAAAGTAGAGTTCATATAAATTTAACTCAAAGGAAAAAAATTGATATAAGTACCAAAGTTTGAATGATCCTAGAGAATGATTTTGTTTCACTGCAATGAGGCTCATCTAACTTTGAGCGATTTGTTTTGTTTAAATCACTTTGTTTCTATAAAAGAAAATTGAAATAAAAGAAAAAGTTGTAGTTAACTAAAAAAAAAAGCTTTGTGAAGTTTTTGCAATTTGGATATAGTTTCTCTTTGGCATCTTTAAGTAAATCATAGAATTTGTCACTATTAATTTTTGGACTATGATGTTGGTCTCCAAAAGCATCTCCCGATTCTATGCTACCCACATCAATATTCCCACCTCTTTCAGCCATCATATCATGCAATAATTCATTCATATCATGACCTAACTCTCTATCTTCCTCATTAGTTCTAATAGTAGCAGAGCTAGCATCCAAGACCTCTCCATGAAAAATCCATCGAACATATCCTTTCAAAAAATCATCACACATAATGTGATTAAATTCCTCTACCCTAGATACTCTATATGTGTTGACACATTTAACACAAGGACACCAAAATTTTCCATTTTCAAATGATCTTGCAAAGGCATATTCTAAAAAATTGGTGACCCCATTAATGTATTCTTCACTTGCTCTGGACGTAAGATTTATCCACGTCTTATCCATTGAATGTAAAATGATTAAAACTATAATATAAAAACATTTAGTTATCTCACATTCCAGCTAGATATATTGCACAAACATGAAACCTATTGCTATGAATAAACCTACACAATCATACACTACACAAACATGAAAAGTCAATAAGAGACAAACATTTTCAATAAGCTTTAGGTTTATACATATCCTACTATGTATAGTTTGGGAGAAGAAGTCAGAACTCAGAACCAAGTTGCAAGCACACACAAACAGCAGAAATGTACATAAGCAAAGCAAGAAAACTCGACAACATAATTACGCAAGCAAACTTCCAAGCAAAGCATGGAAATCATCTTTAAACAATCAAATAGGTCATAGCAATGATAGGTAACACAGCTCATACAGTAGAAATGTACTACATAAGACATCGACATAAATAAAGAAAGGGAGAGAGAGCACAAGGATAGAATAATAAAATACCACAATTTCTGCTGCCTTCTCATTCACAACACTTCCATCTTTACGTGTACGAGTATGAATATACACCTCAGCACATGATGGTTGAACTCCATTAGCTTGTTTGGTCTACAAAAATCATCCATTAACTATTTAGATAACAAAACCTCAAATACATAAAGTAGAGTTCATATAAATTTAACTCAAAGGAAAAAAATTGATATAAGTACCAAAGTTTGAATGATCCTAGAGAATGATTTTGTTTCACTGCAATGAGGCTCATCTAACTTTGAGCGATTTGTTTTGTTTAAATCACTTTGTTTCTATAAAAGAAAATTGAAATAAAAGAAAAAGTTGTAGTTAACTAAAAAAAAAAAGCTTTGTGAAGTTTTTGCAATTTGGATATAGTTTCTCTTTGGCATCTTTAAGTAAATCATAGAATTTGTCACTATTAATTTTTGGACTATGATGTTGGTCTCCAAAAGCATCTCCCGATTCTATGCTACCCACATCAATATTCCCACCTCTTTCAGCCATCATATCATGCAATAATTCATTCATATCATGACCTAACTCTCTATCTTCCTCATTAGTTCTAATAGTAGCAGAGCTAGCATCCAAGACCTCTCCATGAAAAATCCATCGAACATATCCTTTCAAAAAATCATCACACATAATGTGATTAAATTCCTCTACCCTAGATACTCTATATGTGTTGACACATTTAACACAAGGACACCAAAATTTTCCATTTTCAAATGATCTTGCAAAGGCATATTCTAAAAAATTGGTGACCCCATTAATGTATTCTTCACTTGCTCTGGACGTAAGATTTATCCACGTCTTATCCATTGAATGTAAAATGATTAAAACTATAATATAAAAACATTTAGTTATCTCACATTCCAGCTAGATATATTGCACAAACATGAAACCTATTGCTATGAATAAACCTACACAATCATACACTACACAAACATGAAAAGTCAATAAGAGACAAACATTTTCAATAAGCTTTAGGTTTATACATATCCTACTATGTAATTAAGTTTTGACTTAGCTAAATATTTCTACAATGAAACAGTATTGAAAAAAAGATACCTATCATCAAACTCTCATGGAACCATATTAAGAAAAAAAAATTGGAAAATAATACAAATAATCTTAAGTTTAGTGCCAATTATAATTTAACAATTTTAAACATTTTTCACAAACGAGATAATAGCTCTAAAAGTACCTTCTCTGCTTTTGCACTAAGAAATGAAGAATAGGACAACTCAGAGCATCCAACTTACGGGACAACTCAAAACCTCCAAACTGCAAGATACAAAATGAATACAAGTAATATGTGTTAAAAACGAACTCTAAACTTATTGTATTAGCAAATACAAGTAATAGTAAATAATTTATAATGTTTTTATATTATAATAGTAAATAATATTCTCGCAACCTAAAAAATAACAAGTCTCATCGCAAGACTTTATTATTCGTTAAGCGTGACATTAAAAAAAAACCGAAGAAAAGTCGACTTAATTTCTTTTGAAAAATGAAGGTTTTGAAAATAACCTTGAAAAATACATAGAGTCGCCATCAATCTTTTTTAGCTAGGTGTGATCGGCCACCTATTAAAACCGGTTTTGTAAAATATTTTTAAAACCAATTTCAAGTCTGCGTTTTAAACCAGAGAAATCAAAGAAGTGGGTTCGGGACTCGGTTACGTGTGGTGAAGGATTAGCACCCCCACAATGCCCGTATAAAATGCTACCTTATTAATCGTGTGTTATCTCGAGTCTCGGTAAAACAAAAATGTCAATTTTTAATTTAGTATTTCAAGTTAATTCCCAATTTAAAGAAAAATAATTCCATTTTTAATTGAAAATGATCCGGAATTTATTAATTCAAAATTTTCCTATATTCCCCAACAAACGTGGCAAAATATAGAAATTTTTATTAACTTGGAAAATTTTTCGAATCATTCTCGTTTTAAAGAAGATATTTCGTTATTAACGATAATTGATGATATCCTCCCAAGCAAACCCGGCAGAGAACTCATGAATTATTTTAACTCGAGAATATCTTTATTTTATTGAAAATCATCATCTTTTTCAAAACATTTTAAAAAATATGAATATGAATATGTGTGACATAAATAAAATGACATAGCAAAGTCTAAATAATATAATGCAACCCAAATGACATGATATAATTTAAATGGCATAGCATATTCTAAATGAAATGAAATATCCTAAGTCACATGATATATTCTAAATGAAATAAAATATCCTAAGTAACATGATATATTCTATATGAAATGAAATGGCCTAGGTAACATGATATATTATAAATGAAATGAAATATTCTAAGTGACATAATATATTCTATATGAAATGAAATGTCCTAAGTGACATAATATAGTTTATATGAAATGAAATGACCTAAGTGACATAATATATTCTATATGAAATGAAATGTCCTAAGTGACATAATATATTCTATATGAAATAAAATGATCTAGGTAACATATATATTCTAAATGAAATAAAATGATTTAAATGACATAGCATATTTTAAATAATATAATCTATATGATATGGAATATCTAAGTGACATGAAATGATATGAAACATAAAATAATGTTATCATGGAATATACATGAAAATAAAAATAAAAATAATAATGCATGAGCATAATATATGCTAAACAATGTGACAAAAATAAATAATTGAATAAAAAACATAGGATAACATGAAATATTCAAAACTATATAAACATAACACCATAAAATAAATCTAAATAATAACAAAATCATCAAAAATTATCATAGCAAAAATCACATATTATATAGTATGCATGAATATGGAAAATGTAATGCATGAAAGTGTATTTTTTTTCCTTTAATTAAGGAAATCCGTATATCTAAAAAGATATCCAACTACCTTAGGAAAATATATCAAATTAAATATTCTAAAACCAAAATACTTTGTGATTGTTTGAAAACAATTTTGAAAAGCTTGAATGAAGATTAAAACCCTAGCCAAACCCTTTTTAAAAATGGCTCTAATTTCCTAAGTTTAAAATCCCGAACTTGACCACCCTTAACCCGAGGTTTATAAAATCATTTTTAAAGTTTAAAATGGCCTAGAAACCACCCAAATACAGTAGCTAAACTTCCTAAACAACCCCCTCTAAGTAACTTAGCCAAAATAGAAAAATGATTTTCCCTCAAATTCAAATCTGTCTCTACTGTCCAATTCTAAAACACGATTTTTTTTTTTACCTATTTTTAAAAATTCAAAAAATCTAAAAAAAATACTAGAGACTCAGAACATGTAAAAATACACAAGAAAAAATCGGCTTAATTTTCTGATCAAAGATGACTTCCCAGAAAAATCGGAAAAATTCGAGTACTGGGTGAAAATATGTTTTGCCAAAACACATTTTTTTTGCCTTTGATAAAATCATTTAAAAATCAAAGTAAAAATGTTGGAGATCCTCCTAAAGACACACAAACAGTAGCTAACACTTTTAAAAAGTTAGACAAAAATTGGCTAAGTAAAAGATCACAAAGGTAGAATAATCAATTTGACAACTCTTTAATGTTCCACAAATATGCTCAAATGAGCATGACTTTGAGCCATTGATTGGCCTAAGTCATAAATCATGTGGCATGACATGAAATGCATGAACATACAGCAAAATATGATGCATGAAATGCATCATTTAAGACCTAAATAACATGAAAAATGCATGCAATAGGGAATATGACCTAGACCTATTATGAACTTGCATGGCATTTAATGCAACCTAGGTCTAAAATGCATGAAATGCATGACAATGTAAGCACAACCTAAACCTAAATAATGCATGGCAATAACAAAAACATATAGCATGCTAAAACAAAATACACAAAAACAAATCATGGAAATGCAAACCTATCAACTAACCTGATGAAAATACACACACAAAGCATATAACATGAGGTAGCCGAATGGTCCTAAACTTCAAAATGGGCATGGCAATTTCACAAACACATTACATACTAACATGCAAGACTAAAAGAAATAATGCTAAATCATGCAAATATAAAGTAAAGGCATGCAAACAACTAGGCATTTTCACAAACACTTAGCATTTTAAAACAAAATACACAAAAACATATTATGGAAATGCCAACCTATCAACTAGCATGAAGAAAATGCACATACAAAGCATACATCTTGGGGTAGCCGAATGGTCCTAATGCAAGATAGTCAAGGCATTTTCACAAACACATTACATGCTTAAACAAAATACCCAACACACATCATGGAAATGCAAACCTATCAACCAGCATAAAGAAAATGCACATACAAAGCATACTTCTTGGGGTAGCCGAATGGTCCTAAACTTCAAAATTGACATGGCATTTTCACAAACACATTACAAACTAACATGCAAGACTAAAAAGCAATAATGCTAAATCATGCAAACATAAAGTAAAGGCATGCAAATAACTAGGCATTTTCACAAACACTTGAAATAGTGAAATACAAATCATGAACAAACCAAACACTTTGAAAACAGAAAATTAGAAATGCAAGACAAGGAAAATAAACATGAAAACAAGATAGTAAACTCAACTATAGAGGTAAGCAAGCAACAAAATCAAAACAAGCTTCATATCTTTATATTTGAAGAAGATTTAAAGCATCAAAAACTTGTTAAATACTACTAAAATCATGAAATAAAAAACAGCAACTATAAGAAAAAATGGACCATTCGACCACCGTAGAACTATGTAAAAAAATTTGATTTTTTTAGGTTTTTCAAGAAAGTATCAAGAAAGAACATGAGTAAGAAACTTAAAAACATTTGTTTTCAAATTAAAATCAAAAGAAACTCACCAAAATATCATGAAAACAGCAAAATCAAGAATGGAAATGCAAGGAAAGTATAAGAGTATGGTGCTTTAAGCAACCTCTCAAAGCTATATTGCAAGCTTTTCTTCCTCTTCCTTTCTTTGACTTTCAAATCTTTTCTTTTTGCCTTTCAAAAATGGAGAGAAAATCAGCCAAAACCAAGAATTAAAAAATGAAGAAGAGAGCCTCCCTCCTTGTAGTGGCCGGTTGGTATCCTTCTAGAAGGAAGGTGGTTATTTTTTATTCCATCTAATGGCTATCATTCAAGATGCCTTCTATGTAAAATTTTCACCATTAGATTAGAATAATTAACCTTTTAATTATGATGTCATGAAGATGGTGACACATAAATGATGTCATAAATATGTCATTATTCCTCTCTATGTGTCACAATTTCAAAGGCTTGATCACAAAAAATAACTATCTTCCTCTTCACTTTTGGCCCTTTGATTAAAAAATCAAAAAATATATGGCCACCATTGGGCCTTGGCCGGCTGACCATTCATCTTCCAGCCAATGCTTCATTTTTTTAAAAGCAAGAAAAAGCCCTTTTCGGTTTCTTCAATAACATGACCTTTTTGACCCCCGAACCTAAATAAATAGAAAAATACTCCAAATTCAAAATTTCTTTTTTTAATACTTCCGAAATAATAAAAAACTTAATTCTGGAAGTTTTCAAAATTTTTCGAGCCCATTTGCTATTTATTTGGATTTTTTCTTCCAAAATTGCCCTTTTGTGCTCCCGAACTTTCACCATTTTTAAATTAGCTCCGAATCCAGATTTCTCTTCACCAATATCTTCCAAATAAATTAAAATGATATCTGCAAATTTGTTAGAATTTTTGGAGCTCATTTGCTATTTTTTCGGGATTTATCTGCTTGAGTTTTTGCATAGTGGGCTCGGGATTTGGCCATTTTGCAAACGAACTCCAAATCCATATTTTGTTTCGCCAATCTCTTCCAAATAATTTAAAAATGAGATCTAAAAATTTTCAGAATTTTTGGAACTCGTTTGCTATTTTTTCGGGATTTATCTTTTTGAATTTTTGCATAGTGGGCCTAGGATTTGGCCATTTTGCAAACGAACTCCAAATCAAGATTTTCTTTTGCCAATCTATCCGAAATGATTTAAGAATGATATCTGAAAATTTTTAGAATTTATGGAGCTCATTTGGTATTTTTCTTGAATTTTCCAATTTTGTCCTTTTGTTTCCAAAGCCCGGTTTTGCTCAAAACAAGTTCGATTTTCAGATTTTTTTTTTCTTGGCCTTTTTCATATATTGAATTGGATTTGGTCCAAAAATTTCCAATTTTTACGATCTAATTCCCCTCTGTTTTGATTTTTCCTTTTTTCAGTATCGGGAATCTCCTCGTTTTTCCGTTTTTCCTCCAATCGGCTCTTTTCTCGGAATTACTTCAAACAGAGCCTTGGGCTATCATTGTTTACTCACTCCTCATCAATTAGGGGCTTTAGTATTACCGAATAGGGCCATTTCTGCAATTTTTCCCAATTTTACCAAAATCCACCGAAAACCCTAATTCTCGGTTTTCTTCCGAATTGACAACACCTGCAGGATAAGAAGAGTCTTTTTGCATTTTGAAACATCAGTTTAGGAAGAAAACATACCTGTTTTAGTGGTCCGGACAAAATTAGGTGTCTACAGCTACCCCTCTTTGACTATTGCTGAGAATCAGGAACCAGGCAAAGATAAACAAACACTAATTTTGTCCGGTTAGTGAAATTACATGTGAAGAAAAGGGAAAGGGATTTTCATTCATCATTTTTTTTTTTTGAAAAAGCTATAAATTGAAGATATTGTCCTTAAATTGAATTCCCTGACTAATCAAGGCTCGACCCATCTTAAGGAAACGAGTTTGATTTGCAAAAGAAAAAATTGTGCCCGAAGGTCTTAAAAATGATTTGGAAAAATACACTGTATGCGACTTTAAAAATGATGCCCAGAGGTCTTAAGAATGGTGCTCGGAGGCCTTACCAGTGATTTGGAAAAACTATGCCCGGAGGTCTTAAGAATGGTGCTCGGAGGCCTTACCCGTGATTTGGAAAAACTATGCCCGGAGGTCTTAAGAATTGTGCCCAGAGGCCTTACCCATGATTTGGAAAAACTATGCCCGGAGGTCTTAAGAATGGTGCCCGGAAGCCTTACCCGTGATTTGGAAAAACTATGCCCTGAAGTCTTAAGAATGGTGCCCGGAGGTCTTATCCATGATGAAAATAGAAAATACCTTGACGACGGTCCCAAGGCTCGACTCATTTGAGAAGCAGAATGAATTTGATTTAAAACAAAAGGAAATACCTCGACGATGGTCTCGGGGCTCGACTCATTTGATAAAACAGAATGAATTCGATTTAAAACAAAAGGATATACCTCGACGATGGTCTCGAGGCTCGACTCATTTGATAAAACAGAATGAATTCGATATAAAACAAAAGGAAATACCTCGATGATGGTCTCGAGGTTTCGACTCATTTGATAAAACAGAATGAATTTGATTCAAAACAAAAGGAAAAACCTCAACTATGGTCTCGGGGCTCGACTCATTTGATAAAATAGAATGAATTCGATTTAAAACAAAAGGAAATATCTCAACGATGGTCTCGGGGTTTGATTCATTTGGAAAAATAAATTTAACTTGAAAATGAAAGCAACATACCTCGACGGTGGTCTCGGGGCTCGACTCATTTGAGAAGTAAAACGAGTTCGAGTTGGGGAAGCCAAAGTTTTTCCTGATTCCAGCAATGTTAGCTAAATGCAATGATGAGAATGGCATGCTTTGCAAATGCTTGTATGTTTCCTAAGGATGAATGCAATCAAATGATTGTGTCATGATTTCTAATCCATGGTTTCTTTGAGGTTCATAGATTATCCGACTTCATGATGGAGTCTTCAATTGTTCACTGATGCCCCACTTAAAGAACCTTTCACTTAAGATAATTTGTCAAACAATCCCAGTTTCTGACTTCACTGAAATTCACAAATTTTCTGACTTCATGACAGAGTCTTCAATACATTCACTGTTTTCCTTTTCTTGGTGAATTTTCCATCAAGATTAATGGTTTCCAAACCTTTTCTAAGATTTAAAATCTATTCCTTAGTAATACTTGGAAATTCTTTTATTTAAAGATTTTTATGTTTACTAATCTTCATTCAATTTAATAACAAACAAAATGCAATCTCAAAAATGTATGAAAGAAAATATGAAACAAGCAAATGTCATAAAAAGGATAACAATAATTTATTACAACAAATGTTTTAAAATCGTAAAAGTGAATATCAAGGATATAAGAAACAAATGTAAAGTTATAGGTTGTAGATGCCCCGGATGCAGAATATCTTGGACCTTGCTTTTTCAAACCATATGAAATTTCTATTGAATGAGCAATTTACTTAGGTAATCCCTCAGCTTCCGTAGTTACGTCAGACTGAGTTGTTCCCCTTTCCTCTAATTTTCAAATACTTTCTCCCTCTTTACATGGAGCATTGATCCAAACCTTAATCAGTACTTGAGCCGCCCTTTGCGATTTATCAACTCAAGTGTCCCCCATTAGGTGTTAAGTCGCCCTTTGCGGGTTTTCGGCTTAAACCTCTCCTTTTACATTCTTTTTTCATTTTCATTTTCTCTTTTTTTTTTCTTGTGTTCTACCATACACCTGAGAATTCTAAATGCTTCCAAGGTAAAAATGTCAATTCAAAAGATGAGATGAATTCTGAGAACAACCTTCCAAATTAAATATCCATGCTTGATCAAAATGAACTTTTAAAGCACGTAATGTACGCCAAGGTTCGGTTTTAGAAATAAAGGATAAATAGGCCCAAAGCGTGTTTAAGGGTGATTAGATCAAGGATCATTTCCTGAGGAGAATTCATTCTTGAAACATTTGTCCCTTTTTTGGACTTTTTCTTTTTTTTCAATCTTTTTTCTTGCACGGCTAGCTTTCATTTGCCATTCTTTGGTTTCACATTTTTCGATGGCTTTCTTTTTTGCCATGATTTTTTTTATTTATTTCCTCGCATTTACCCTCCAGTGTAGAGGGTGATCCTTGATCAGGGTTCAAAGAAAGAAATAATTCCTAAGGCTCAAAGGGGTGACTAAGGATAATTTCTTCTTAGTGAAGGGAATATGAAATATGGTCATTCATCATATCAAGCATGAATATTCTCATTGAAAATCAATTCTCAGGGGAAATAATTATATAGAATTTCCATTTTTACACTTGGAATCATTCGACTTTCTATGTGTATAGCATCATACTTTTTTTTCAAGCATAATACTTCTTCAATTCATCAGCATTCACGGGATTTCTGAAATCATCCCCGTCCATCCGAGTTAGAATCAATGCTCCTCCAGAAAAAGCTTTTTTTACCACATATTGTCCTTCCCAAATTTGGAGCCCATTTCCCTCTCGGATCCTTCACGATAGGGAGAATTTTTCTTACTACCAACTTCCCTTCTCGAAACTATTTGGGACGAACCTTCTTGTTGTGGGCTTGAATCATCATTTTCTGATACAACTGCCCATGAAAAATCACCTCAAATCTTTTCTCCTCGATGAGATTCAGCTGTTCATAACGAGCTCTAACCCATTCCGCCTCTTCTAGGCCAACTTCTATCAAAACACGAGGTGAAGGAATCTCAACTTCAATAGGTAACACTGCTTTCATACCATATACCAAAGAAAACGGCATTGCCCCTGTAGATGTGCGAACCGAAGTGCGATATGCGTGAAGAGCAAAAGGCAAGATCTCATGCCAATCCTTGTACACATCAGTCATCTTCTCGACAATTTTCTTGATGTTTTTGTTGGCTGCTTCTACTGCCCCATTTATCTTTGGACGATAAGGTGCCGAATTGTGATGCGTAATCTTGAACTGAGTACACACTTCTCTCATCATTTTATTATTCAGATTGGGAGCATTATCTGAAATAATTCTTGCTGGCAATCCATATCGACATATGATTTCCTTCTTAACAAATCTGCATACCATCGACTTTGTTACATTCGCATAAGAAACAGCTTCCACCCACTTTATGAAATAATCTATGGCCACCAAGATGAAGCGATGTCCATTTGAAGCTTTCGGGGTAATAGGCCCAATCATATCCATTCCCCACATTGAAAATGGCCATGGTGCGGTCATGACATGCAATGGCGATAGTGGCACATGAATCTTATCTACATAGATCTTGCATTTATGACACTTCTGGGAATAACTGATACAATCTCCTTCCATCGTCAGCCAATAATATCCTGCCCTCATAATCTGTTTAGCAAGCATGTGACCATTAGAATGGGTGCCACATATCCCTTCTTGGACTTCCTCTATGATTCTCCGAGCTTCAGCAGATCCGACACATCTTAATAAGACTTGGTCTTTCCCTTTCTTGTAGAGAATCTCACCATCTAGAACAAAATCCATTGCTAACCTTGTCAGAGTCCTCTTGTCATTTTCTGTTGCCCGTTTGGATACTGTTGACTCTTAATATACTGCAAGATGTCGTTATACCAAGGGAGACCATCTGCTTCTTCTTCAATACTCAAGCAGTGGGCAGGAGACTCATATATACTCATCTTTATCGGTACAACTTCAGCCCCTTCATTCACTTTGAACATCGATGACAAAGTAGCCAGAGCATCCGCCATTATGTTTTCTTATCGGGGGAAGTAATTGAAATTTACTTCTTTAAATTCTTCCAATAGACTCAATATGAGTTCTCGATATCGGATTAACTTTGCATCCCGGGTTTCCCATTCTCCCCGTAACTGGTATATCACTAAGGCTGAATCTTCGAAAACTTCAAATATTTTGATTTTTCTGTCTACTACAGCACGAAGGCCCATAGTACATGCCTCATGCTCAGCAGTATTGTTTGTACAATCAAAATCCAATCTAGTAGTGAAAGGATAATAATCTTCTTCTGGGGATATGAGCACCGCACCAATTTCGTGCCCCATGGCATTAGATGCATCATCAAAGTACATTTTCCATACTTTCTTCTTCGAGGGAACCTCATCCGCTTGCGAGACATACATCAAATCTTCATTAGGGAAATCAAAGTTCAAAGGCTCATAATTATCCACCGCCCAACTTGCTAAGAATTCAGCCACTGCATTGCCCTCGATAGCCTTCTAACTTACATATACAATGTCGTACTCTAACAATAAAACCTTCCATCTTGTCGTCCTCCCTGACAAAGAAGGTGCTTCCAACTATACTTGATTGGATCGAGCTTGGCAATCAACCACGTTGTGTGGTACAACATGTATTGTCTAAGCCTCCGAGTAGTCCAAGCTAAGGCACAGCACAACTTTTCTACTGACGAATATTTTAGCTCATAATCTGTAAACTTCTTACTGAGGTAGTAAATCGCTTGTTCTTTCTTCCCAGTCTCATCATGTTGCCCCAAGACACAATCCATGGATCTTTCAAATACTGATAAATACAGTATCATTGGTTTATCCAAAACAGATGGCATTAATACTGGTGGGTTTGATAGATAATGCTTAACCTTTTCAAAAGCGATCTGACATCCTTCATCCCATTCTGCTGGATCACGTTTTCGCAGTAGCTTAAATATTGGATCACATTTATCGGTTAACTGAGAAATAAACTAAGCAATGTAATTCAATCTCCCTAGAAAACCTCTTACTTCATTTTGAGTACGTGGAGGTGGCAGATTTTGAATGGCCTTCACTTTATTCGAATCAATCTCAATTCCCATTTTGCTGACAACAAAACCCAACAATTTTCCCGAAGTAACTCCAAAATTGAATTTTGCCAGGTTTAACTTGAGTCAAAACTTTCTTAGTCGTTCAAAGAGTTTCTTAAGATTCGCAATATGCTCATCTTCTCCTTGTGACTTTGCAATCATATCATCAACATAAACCTCAATTCCTTTATGCATCATATCATGAAACAAGGTCACTATGGCTCTCTGATATGTTGCCCCAGCATTCTTCAACCCAAATGGCATTACTTTGTAGCAAAATGTTCCCCACATTGTAACAAATATGGTTTTCTCCATATCTTTCGATGCCATCTTAATCTGATTGTATCCAAAAAATCTGTCCATGAAAGAAAATAAAGAACTCTTTGTCGTATTATCCACCAGAGTATCGATGTGGGGCAAAGGGAAATTATCTTTGGGACTGGCCTTGTTCAGATCTCGATAATCAACGCACATCTGTACCTTGCCATCCTTCTTTGGTACTGGAACAATATTTGCCACCAATTCTGGATATTTTGCTACCTCTAAGAATCCAGCATAAAACTGTTTCTTCACCTTCTCTTTTATCTTTAACAGCATGTCCGGCCTCATTCTTCTCAACTTTTACTGAATTGGCTTGCACTCTGGCCTTAAAGGGAGCTTATGAACCACAATATCTGGATCCAGACCTGGCATATCTTGGTATGACCATGCAAATACATATGCATATTCCCGGAGCAAGGCTATCAATTCACCTTTTATTGATGATGACAATGTGGTCCCAATTTTAACCTCCTTTATCTCCTCACGATTTCCCAAATTTATCATTTCCAATAACTCCTTATGAGGAAGTACTTGTTTCTCCTCTTGTTCTATTTTTCTCAATAAATCCAAAGGTAGACCATAATCCTCAGTATCTTCGTTGGCCTCAAAATTACCCGTGCAAATGGGTCTTTCAAAATCAATTTCAGAATTATTGACAGGAAGGTCCTTATATTCCGCATTCGAACACCTGTAAATAGGTGGGGAAGAAACAATATAGAAAAGTATATAGGTAATGAAAGAAAAATAAATAGCATAAATGAAAGAATATGGACACATCAATATGAAGAAAATGCATTGTGCTTGTTATTTATTGAATGAAAATGTTTAAACAAAAGTCCCATTACAGAAAAAATCTTAATATCTCTAGGCAAAGATAATTAAGATTTGTTTTTAAAATATTACTTTGGAATAGAATTTAAGACTATAGGCAGCTCAGTCGCACTCCAATTGGTCAGCTATATCCTGGTGGACAAGGTCGCACTATCCAGTCTATATTTTTACTTTCCATTTTTTCCTCCCCGGTCATGCAGATCATCATATCCTATATCTGCCCATCCTTATTCACATAGAACTTCTCAAAAGCTTGCTCGATCATTATGAGCACATCATCTGAATCCTTTTCTTCGAATAGAAAACCGACTGAGCGAAAGCTGTGAAGGATTGGTGGGAAAGTCATAGGCTCCCACTCAACATCCATACCCGCGAGACGGGCCATCCTTTTTTGTCGGTTTTTTTCAACTTGTTTTCTCTTCTCATGGGCCTTCGGAAGATATCCTAGACCAATTGCTCGGGCCATTCCTTGAAGATGCTTTCCAAGACCTTTTCCAGCCCTGCAGCCCTTTCCCACGGTAGTTCTTACTCTCAACCTTGTATTCCTGGACAACTTCGATTTTGGAATTTTTTGCCCCTTAGTGATGAAAACCGAATTTACAAATTCCAAAGACCGAAAAGAACATTCTTCAGCATCCTCGTTTGGCTCAATGTACGGGGAAACAGTAGACGCGGAAGCTATTATATCCTCTTCTCCTGACACACTAATCAAGCGCCCTTCCATTACAAACTTTAACTTTTGTTGGAAAGATGAAGGTACTGCCCCAGCAGAATATATCCAAGGCCTCCCTAGTAAGCAATTGTAGGATGGATTAATATCCATGACTTGAAAGTCCACCTTATAGGTACAAGGACCTATCTCCACTGGGACCTCGATAGTTCCCAGTACCATCAAAAGCTCTGACTATTGTGCAACTCGGTAACATATAAGAAACATCAATTGACAATTTAGACAGGGTTGCCAAGGGCATTACATTTAATGAAGAACCATTATCCAGAAGCACCATCGGTAGTATATGCCCCTTGCAAGTGGTTGTTATGTGAAGAGCCTTTGTTGACCCAATACCATTAGGTGGTATTTCATCATAACTGAAATATATATGGTCGTCTGCCGCAATGTTTCCCACCAGCCTGTCTAATTTCTCCACTGATATGTTGTTAGCCACATATGCCTGATTCAAAACTCTCAATAGGCCATTTATGTGTGGCTTTGAGTTCAGTAGCAAAGATAAGATGGAAATTCTTGCCGGTTGACGCTGCAATTGCTCAACCACACTATACTCACTATGCTTTATAAACTTTAGAAACTCACAGGCTTCTTTTTCATTTATCGGTTCTTTCACCGGGACTGAACTCTTCTCCATTCTTTTCAACTGATCCATCTCAATATGGACCGGTTCCACTACCTTCTTTCCTTTATTTGCTTCCCCTCCCTTTCCTAGTAGACCTTGTTCAGTAGTTTCTGGGACGTCATCTCCCACTATGAGTTAAATACCCTACTCCTGTTATATCGGTTGCCATCTGCTGACTAGAAGTGCTCGGCATAATCATACTGCAATCATACTTCCATGGTGCAGCCTTGTTTTCTTTGTATGAAAAAGAGGATGGCAGTTCAATGATTAGCTTAGGCACGACTTCTTCAACAACCGGAGTAGTCTTCTCTGGCTCATCATAGTAAATGATCAAAGGTCTACCTATACCATATCCAAGTGTATCTTCCGTAGCACTCACTTCTTCTTCTGCTTCTTCGTAGAATTGGGACCGGCCCTCATCCATCATCTGTTGGACTTTAACCAAGAAGTCCCCATAATTCTGTATTGGATGTCCTTTGCATTTACGAAAAGGACACCAATTTTCAATTCTGCTTGCCATTATCTTCAAACTACCTCCATCCTGAATGATCCCAGCTTTAACCATTTTGACCCAAAATTTTAACATTAGAGTCTTTACTTCACTGATACTCCTCTTGCCCGACTAACTTTCCCCGCTATCATTGCATTCACCTAGTTCTCAGCATGATTAGGCAATAGATTACCTGCTACATTCGGCCCATTCTTTGACCCAAATTTTACCACCCCAGAGTTGATCAGACTTTGAACTTTCTTTCTTAAGGCAATGTAATCCTCAGTCGAATGCCCCTGAATCCCTGCATGATATGTGCAGTTAGCATTTAAGTTGTACTATCTTGGGTATGGTGGTGTTAGAAGTTTAAGGTATACAGGTGCAACAAGTTGACCCTGTAAAAGTTTGGGATATAGCTCTCCATAGATGGTAGGGATCGAGTCAAATAAGGGTCTTTTATCATTCCTTGGTGAACGTTGGTCATTATGCATGGTATTCTGGGCATTTAGGATAGTGTTTCGAGGAAGGTTTATCTGTGGGGATATACTAGTTGGAAATGACTGTTGTGGTATATTGGTATAAGGGAATGGATTTTGAGTAAGGTGGTTCACGTTGGGGTAATAAGGATTATACCCTGGGTAAGGTGTGTAGGGTGTAGGAGGTGCATAAGATGTAGGAGGAGTATAAGGCCTGGGAGGTGTATAGGGATATTGGTTGAAACTAATTGTGTGGGTCTCCTCTTTTTTCTTAGCAGGGAATACTTTCTTCGGAGTAGCAGACTCACCCCTTTCCATTTTCCCATTCTTAATGGTAGACTCTATCATCTCTCCGGATATCACTATATCTGCAAAGTCCTTGGTGGAACTCCCCACCAATTTATCATAATAAGGTGCTTTCAGGGTATTAATGAAAAGCACTGTACTTTCTTTGCTAGTTAAAGAGGGTTGCACTTGTGTAGCCAGATCCTTCCATTTTTGCGAGTATTCCTTGAAACTCTCAGAAGTCTTCTTTTCCATGTTCTGTAGCGACAACCTGTCAGGTACCATATCAAATACATGTTTATAATGCTCCATGAAAACCCTGGCTAAATCCATCCACGAACCAATCTTTGTACGAGTCAGTTGATTATACCATCGGGTTGCAGACTCTATCAAGCTATCTTGGAAACAGTGGATAAGCAGTTTATCATCATCATGGTGCCCCTTCGTTTTTCTACAGTACATGGTTAGATGTGCTGATGGGTTGGTAGTCCCATTATATTTCTCAAATTCGGGTACCTTAAACTTGGGAGGAATCACCAAGCCATGTACCAAGCTTATTTCTTTGGCATCCAGACTGTCAAATAACTCTGCTCCTTCAACTACCCTCAGCCTCTCCTCCAGCAGCTGATATTTTTTCTGGGATTCTGTCGTTTCAACTTTCTTTAGCTCGGCCATCTTTGCCTTTTCCTTTTCAGCTAGTTCCTCAAAGTCTAGAACGTCCACATCAATTGGATCAACCCCAATGTTACCCTTTCTATGACCAAAATTCTATGTTTCAGTCACTGGTTGAATGTAAACATAGGATGCTGCCCCGGTTGGCAGTTCATTTCCCACATGCTAGGATGTTTGGCCAGTCAACTGCACCACCTCAAGTCGGCCTTCCTGGTTCATTGCCCCCATTCCTGTAACTGAATTTTCCCCTGGCCATTTCTGCCTCATCATAGTATTCATCATTTCCATGAGTTTGGCCATTTGTTCCCGTGACTCCTCTTGAGACTTTGAGTTCCCTTTGAGTTCTTTCCATTCTTTCAATTCTAGCATGCTGATCATTCTCCATAGCTTTGGCTTGAGATCGAGTATTGTAAGGGTGTCGAAAATCCGATTCTTTCAAAGTGCGACCAATTGTACCTTTAGTTTTGAAAACCATGAATTAGAAATTATTGACACATTTTTTATGCTTTATTAAAAATGAATGAATAAATGAATAAATGTTAATGAATGGACAAATAAATAAATGACTAAGTATATGAATATGAATGAATAATTATAAAGAATAAATGAATGGACAAATAAATGAATGACTAAGTATATGAATATGAATGAATAATTATAAAGAATAAATGAATGAATGATTATAAATATGAATAAATTTATGAATAAACAAACAAAATATACAAAGGAAAGAAACAAATGAATGATGAATGCATTTGAAAGTATTGGCCCCGGGATAATTCCAACCAAACGGTCTTTCATTGATTTCCTGGAACTAAATACATCAAAGATAGAATAAAAAGATCACTGCTTAAGACAATCTGATAATTTGCCTATTCTAATTCAAAATGCTGTTAAAAAATACTGGTCCTATAGTAACTCCTTGGACTTTTTTTCACTGTCCCCTTTTGATTGCCTTGCTCTTCAATCTGACCCTTACTTGTTCATGGCCCTCTGACATACTGGCAGAAACATCATTGTGTAGGCTTTCCTTAGCTTCCTTCTCAAGCTGATTGGCTCGAATTTTTCTTCATTCTTCACTCTCTCTTTCCAATAGTTACTCTCCTTCTTGAGGTTTTTGACTTCTTGCTCCCATTCCCCGGAAGTCTTGAGAGTCCCTTCAAATCTAAGCTCGAAGTGGTACCTTTTGTTTTCCAAGTGTAATTCCTGAAGGTCACCCTTGACAGTATCCCTTTCTCTCTTAATCCTTTCCATTTCTTTTTCCCGGGCTGATTCCCTGTTTTTCATGTCCTCAAGCTCTTCTTGAAGTCAGGCAATCTCTTTGCTAATTTGGGCCTTTTCTTTTCCAAATTCTGACTTCGTAATTTCTAATTCTGATGGCGCTTCCTTAGGTGGTGAACTCATGAACTAGACCCCTCCTCCATCTGATGTCAACAACCTATCATTAACCCTTCATTCCCTCCATACCAGGTAATCAGGTGTGACAATGTCGGCATATCTAGCTACCTCCACCCGATGAGTTTCCTTCCATGCTACTACAATATCACGTACCTTTCCCGAGTACCCATCTTCTCCATAAGCAAATTCTAAACCACCAAGGTCATGGGTCATAGGAGTAAACTGACAAGATTTCGATTATCTTATTACCAGCAGTGGTGAGTAGCTCACTCCTTCCCATACTCCCAATAATGGAACATAAGCTTTATTCCACACTTGTACAATGTCGGCATAGGAGCTATCCATGGAACCCTCCAAATTATCATCTCAGCCCTGATATTTCGGAATATGTTGATCCATTGTTCCTCAATCCTATTTTCAGGCCAATCCCTCTTAAGAAATTCACTGATTGGTGCAAAAGACTTTCAATACGAGCGAAGAGGGAAATTCTCCTGTTTACAAAAATGACTCTGAACCCATATGTAAAGAAGCTGTATATAACCTATAAAACGCCCTTTTCCTTTCCGTCTACAGAAATTCAGAGATCGGATTTTTTCTGCTATGATTGCCGATACTGGGTTTATCCTTTGCTCAAGCCTCTCAAAAACATCAAATACCGCCAGATCCACATATCCTAATGTCTGGGAAGATAACTAAACCATAGATAGCCAGAGCAAAAATATTTCTGTCTCCTACTTGAATGGCCGTGAATTAAGGTCGGTAAAACATCCCATGAGATACAGTGACTTGCCCCTTTCAGGACAACATGGCTTTCGACCCAATTTCTTTCCACTCCCAGAATCTTAGACACCTTTTTCTTGAAACCCGGTGTCTTTGTATCCTTCAAATAAATGCGGTCGGGAATAACGTTCTCAATATGCAGCAAGGTTGAATATTCCTCTATGGTTGGAGTCATATCCTCTTGATTGAAAGTAAAACACCGATAAGCGGGATTTCAGAATTGCACCACAGCCCGTATCACCTCACTACTGACTTTAACCTGAACTAACAGTGCTATATACCCATAAGTCTGAGCGAAGACTTCTTTTTCTGATATGTTCCATTGATTCCATATATCCATCAATTCCCAAAGATTATTCTACCTGATAGTAAGATCAACCTCGGCTGGCAATATTGACACATATCCCATTTTCAAACAATCCCCATTATCCTGTTAAGCTTTCTCGGACTGTTTCCTAACCTCTAAATGCTTCTCGACCACTGAGACACTCTGACCTTCCATGGAAGCCCTTTTGGTTGAATAGTATCCCGAGACCAATAACTTTCCATGTGCAAAAATGATAACAAGAATGCAAAAAAAACAAACAACAACAAAAAGAAAATGAATTAGTAACGGGAATAAATTCGAATAATACGAAAACATATAATTCAAATCAATAATTATCCCTGAGGATGCCAGCAAAATTTCGGCATTATAACACCCTTGGGACAAAACACCAACACTTACGGGCCTTGTGATGTACGTTTATCATTGCCCGATTTTCAAAAATAAACTTATTCGGAAAGTAAAATAAAAGGTAAAAGGATTGGAAATATTCCTCCATGTGTTCTTAACTTCGGGATATCTAATCGAAAATCTGGCATGGCTTCGCCTAGGTTTACTATATGAAGGTGAATCAGTTCCAAAAGCTCCAAATTGTTCCTCACTGTCGCCGGTGAAGTCTAGTAAGGCACCCCGATAAAAGCGGGTTCAATTCGTTAGAGTATATTTCCCTAGCCCATGCGGATTGTTAATCACGAAGGCTTAGGTAATCTAGTACTCCGGAAGTGTTTCACTAGCCCATGTGGATTGTTAATCACGAAGGCTTAGTTACTTTGCTCCCACCTAAAAGGACAGAACCCAGGTATAGGGCTCATGATATGCAAATGCACGTGTAGTGTGTGAGGAGAAATAACAAACCTTTCACCACCTATTCTACACCCCTTATTCTAAATGCCCCAACAAAATTAAACAATGCAAAACATTAATAAATAAACGCATCAAAATAACTAGAGAATAGTAATAATATGTATGCACATGAATATGGACATATTTTAAAACATTTTATTATTTTCAAAATTCTCCTTATCATTAAAAAAATGTGGGAATTAAAATTAAATACCAATTTAACCAACAAAACCGAGACTTTGATAACACATGAATAATTCTAGGTCTGACTCTCTAAATGTCCCCAGTGGAGTCGCCAAGCTGTCGCAACCTAAAAAATAACAAGTCTCATCGCAAGACTTTATTATTCGTTAAGCGTGACATCAAAAAAAAACGAGGAAAAATCGACTTAATTTCTCTTGAAAAATAAAGGTTTTGAAAATGACCTTGAAAAAAACATGGAGTCGCCACCAATCTTTTTTAGCTAGGTGTGATCGGCCACCTATTAAAACCGGTTTTGTAAAATATTTTAAAATTAATTAAAACATTTTAAAACAAATTTCAAGTCTGCGTTTTAAACCAGAGAAATCAAAGAAGCGGGTTCGGGACTCGGTTACGTGTGGGGAAGGATTAGCACTCCCACAACGCCCGTATAAAATGGTACCTTATTAATCGTGTGTTATCTCGAATCTCGGTAAAAAAAAGGTTGGTTTTTAATTTAGTATTTCAAGTTAATTCCCAATTTACAGAAAAATAATTCTATTTTTAATTGAAAATGATCCGGAATTTATTAATTGAAAATTTTCCTATATTCCCCAACAAACGTGGCAAAATATAGAAATTTTTATTAACTTGGAAAAAATTTCGAATCATTCTCGTTTTAAAGAAGATATTCCGTTATTAACGATAATTGATGATATCCTCCCCAGCAAACCCAGCAGAGAACTCATGAATTATTTTAACTCGGGAATATCTTTATTTTATTGAAAATCATCATCTTTTTCAAAACATTTTAAAAAATATGAATATGTGTGACATAAATAAAATGACATAGCAAAGTCTAAATAATATAATGCAACCCAAATGACATGATATAATTTAAATGGCATAGCATATTCTAAATGAAATGAAATATCCTAAGTCACATGATATATTCTAAATGAAATAAAATATCCTAAGTAACATGATATATTCTATATGAAATGAAATGACCTAGGTAACATGATATATTATAAATGAAATGAAATATTCTAAGTGACATAATATATTCTATATGAAATGAAATGTCCTAAGTGACATAATATTTTCTATATGAAATGAAATGACCTAAGTGACATAATATATTCTATTTGAAATGAAATGTCCTAAGTGACATAATATATTCCATATGAAATGAAATGACCTAGGTAACATATATATTCTAAATGAAATAAAATGATTTAAATAACATAGCATATTTTAAATAATATAATCTATATGATATGGAATATAATCTAAGTGACATAAAATGATATGAAACATAAAATAATGTTATCATGGAATATGCATGAGAATAAAAATAATAATAATAATGCATGAGCATTATATATGCTAAATAATGTGACAAAAATAAATAATTAAATAAAAAACATAGGATAGCATGAAATATTCAAAACCATATAACAAACAACATAACACCATAAAATAAATCAAAATAATAACAACATCATGGAAAATTATCATAGCAAAAATCACATATTATATAGTATGCATGAATATGGAAAATATAATGCATGAAAGTGTATTTTTTTTCCTTTAATTAAGGAAATCCGTATATCAAAAAAGATATCAAGCTACCTTAGAAAAATATATCAAATTAAATATTCTAAAACCAAAATACTTTGTGATTGTTTGAAAACAATTTTGAAAAGCTTGAATGAAGATTAAAACCCTAGCCAAACCCATTTTAAAAATGGCTCTAATTTCCTAAGTATAAAATCCCAGACTTGACCACCCTTAACCCGAGGTTTATAAAATCATTTTTAAAGTTTAAAATAGCCTAGAAACCACCCAAATACAGTAGCTAAACTTCCTAATCAACCCCCTCTAAGTAACTTAGCCAAAACAGAAAAATAATTTTCCCTCAAATTCAAATCTGTCTCTACCGTCTAGTTTTAAAATACGATTTTTTTACCTAGTTTTAAAAATTCAAAAAAATCTAAAAAAAGTACTGGAGACTCAGAAAATGTAAAAATACACAAGAAAAAATTGGCTTAATTTTCTGATCAAAGATGACTTCCCAGAAAAATTGAAAAAGTTCGAGTACTGGGTGAAAAACTGTTTTGCCAAAACACATTTTTTTGCCTTTGATAAAATCATTTAAAAATCAAAGTAAAAATGTTGGAGACTCTCCTAAAGACTCACAAATAGTAGCTAACACTTTTAAAAAGTTAGACAAAAATTTGATAAGTAAAAAAATCACAAAGGTAGAATAATCAATTTGACAACTCTTTAAAGTTCCACAAGTATGCTCAAGTGGGCATGACTTTGAGCCATTGATTGGCGTAAGTCATAAATCATGTGGCATGACATGAATTGCATGAACATACAGCAAATATGATGCATGAAATGCATGATTTAAGACCTAAATAACATGAAAAATGCATGGCATAGAGAATATGACCAAGACCTATTATGAACTTGCATGGCATTTAATGTAACCTAGGTCTAAAATGCATGAAATGCATGACAATGTAAGCACAACCTAAACCTAAATAATGCATGGCAATAACAAAAACATATAGCATCATAAAACAAAATACACAAAAACAAATCATGGAAATGCAAACCTATTGATAACTCGTATAATTATATAGTTTTTAGTTATGTTTTATTATTGTTTTGTGTCAAATACGAGTTATTATTGTTTAGTCTAATTGTGTTTATGATCTTTTATATTTTTATGTAATTTGGTGTTTTTCACAAGTTTCTTTGAGTGATTTCAGATTACTAGAATTAAGGGCAAATCCAGTTCAGTTCCAGTTCCGACACCGTTTACCATATCAGCTATATCTCGAGTTTCACTGAAGCAATAAGGCTGACATTTGTAGCCGTGCAAAGCTAAGAGGCATATATATCTTTTTCATGTTTTACACTTCTTGAAACGGAGTCGTTGTCCCTAGTGAAATCGACCATCAAGTTGGCTGATGTGCAATGACGTCTGTGCTGACCTGTTTTCGTATTTTGCCCATATCTTCTTATCCACATCAGCAAATGAGCTGATTCCAATGGCTATGGATCCGTAACTGATAGGGGTATATTTTTCTAGAAGACAATTTTATCAGATCGAGCCTCTAACATTGACAAAATCGACCATCAAGCTGGCTGATCAGAATTGTCATACAATATGACGAAAATTGTTAGAAAAATACACCCACCTATTATACCTACCTTTGAAATTTGTAAAGCTTGTCTCTTGTCATTTAGCCCTCCAAAATATGTATAAATAGAGGGCCTTGGATGAGTATTGGGATACATTATAGATTGGTAGGATATTAGCCATTGTAATAAAATTCTCTAAGTTTTCTTTTTCTTTCCTTTCTCTAGTTTTCTTTTTCTTTATTTACTTATGCTTCTTACATTTTTTTTTCATTTTATTCATATCTAGTATGTGTTGCTAATCATATTGTTGAGGTGATGAGGTGAAGCTCTTGGTAAATGCTAAGGTTAGTCTCTTAAACATGAGCTAAAATGAATCATCATTTATAAACACTAGTATAGATAATATTTTCTTTTGGTTTAAAATCATACTTGCAAAGTAGGGATCTTGATTCATTATTGACAATGAAAATGGCACAATAAATGCTTGGTTTCATAACCTTGATTTGTTGTAGACATATACCTTGGCATAAGGAATGCTTGGACTCTTTTTGTGAGTTTTGAGGACACCAAATGAACATAATATCATATGCTATGGACGTTGGACAATTTGGACTGAATTGCTAAACCTTCCGATTGGAATCTCCCTTATGTGTGAATTTCAATTGTGTAATAAAACAAGATTAATCTTAGCATAACACCAAGAGTGGATTCTCTAACCTCAACATCTTTTCTTATTGTTTTTATATCTTGTTTAATTTCTTTTATTTTATTTTGTTTATTTTGTTCTCTAATATATTGTTTATCTTGTTTTGTTGTTGATTCCCTAATATCTTGTTTATTTTCTTTTTCTTATATATTTATAAACTTATACTTACTAATACGCTTCCCTGTGGTTCGACCTCGGACACCCGAGAATTTATTACTTGAACATAACCTGCACTTGGGTTTACAACTCTTAATTGAGTCTCCATCAAGTTTTTGGCGCCGTTGCCGGGGAGGCAATACTAAGTATATAAGTTTATAAGTATATTTATTTTTATTGGCTGGTTATACCGCCTATATTCATTTTTATTGGCTGGTTATACCGCCTAATTTTGTATATTAACTTTGTTTTATGCTTGTTTGGCGACGTGATTTTAGATCTCGTCGTTTAGTTAGATTTTATTGTGAAACTTTTTCAGGTAATCTTTCTAATACAACTCCTACCATGGCTGACAATGAAAGTGTTCATGCTGAAGATGAGAACAGACAAGTACGCACCATGCGTGACTACTTGCAACCAACTCGAAGCTCATCACCCTCTTGTTTTATTTTTCCTCTCAATGCAAACAACTTTCGTTTTAAACCAGGTATGATAGCTTTGCTTCCAAATTTCCATGGGTTAGAATCGGAAAGTGCTTACTCATTTCTAAAAGACTTCGAAGATGTATGTGTCACCTTTAATGACCAACAATGTACAAATGAAATTGTCAAGCTAAAATTATTTCCTTTTTCTTTAAAAGATAAAGCAAAAATTTGGCTTCATAATTTAAAACCAAGGTCAATTGGCACATGGCAAGAATTACAAACTGAGTTTCTAAAGAAATTTTTCCCAGCACATAAAACTACTGCTTTGAAAAGACAGATTCAAAATTTCAATCAAAATCAAAATGAAGCATTTTTTCAGTGCTGGGAGCGTTTTAAAGATTTGTTAAGTTCTTGTCCACATCATGGTTTTGAAAAATGGCGTCTTATTAGTTTCTTTTATGAAAGTTTAACTCCCGAAACTAAACAATTTGTTGAAACAATGTGTAACGGTGAGTTTCTAGAAAAAGAACCTGAAGAAGCCTTTGACTACCTAGATCATTTGGCAGATAACTCTCAAGCCTGGCACACAGATAATTCCTCTGAAAGTTCCAATAGATCTAATCTTGTTTCTAACAGAGGTAAATATCATTTTAGTCAAGAAGATGAGATAAAAGCTAAAGTAGCTAATTTGGCTAGAAAGATTGAAGCCATGGAACTTAGAGAAGTAAAAGAAGTCAAAACGGTTAAAAATGAAGAAAGTTGTGGAATTTGTGAAATCATGGGACACCCTACTTCTGAATGTCCAAACATTCCCATTCTTAAAGAAGCGTTGCATGATCAAGTAAATTCCATAAACACATTTAAAAAGCCTTTTTCTTCTCCTTACTCTGAAACGTATAACCCTGAATGGAGAAATCATCCCAACTTCAGTTGGCGGAATAATAATCATGTTCAGGTACCACAATCTCAAAAGCCGGACAACACTTTTTCCTATCAACCTTCACGTGTACAAACCTTGGAAGAAACATTGCAAGCATTCATGCAAACACAAGCAAATGTGAATAACCGGACTTCACAGGACATCAATGAGATCAAAAACACCTTGTCCACATTGACAGCTTCATTACGCACTCAAGAAAAAGGTAAGTTTCCTGCTCAACCTCAGCCTAACCCTTCTACTCAATGTCTTGTTTCTTGCTCCAATGAAACTCAACAGGAAAATGCCAGTTCTATCACAACTCTTCGAAGTGGAAAGGCAATTGACAAAAACATTCCATCAAAAGACCAAGATCCTCCTTCCCCTCCGAAAAGTAATGGTAAGGATGATGGTAAGTCTGAACTTCTTGAAAATTTGGACAAAGAAAAAGGTATGCATCCTGCTCCTTTTCCTCAAAGGTTGCAAACAATAAAGAATTTGAATCAAAATGCAGAAATTTATGAACTTTTCAAACAAGTTAAGATTAACATTCCTTTATTGGATGCAATCAAACAAGTTCCATCTTATGCTAAATTTTTGAAGGACATGTGCACATTTAAAAGGAAACATAATGTACAAAAGAAAGCATTTCTGACGGAAAGTGTGAGCTCAATCATTCAGCACCTTACTCCACCAAAATTCAAAGATCCTGGATGTCCAACAATCTCATGCATCATTGGAAACACTAGAATAGAACGTGCATTGCTTGATCTTGGTGCTAGTGTTAATCTTTTGCCTTTTTCTGTTTATCAACAGTTAGGTTTAGGTGAACTCAAGGAAACACCTGTTACACTTCAACTAGCTGATCGTTCTGTAAAAATTCCTCGAGGGATAGTTGAAGATGTTTTGGTTCAAATTGATAATTTTTACTTCCCTGTTGATTTTATTGTTTTGGACACACATCCTGTTTCAAATCCAAATGTTCAAATTCCTGTTATATTAGGCCGTCCATTTCTTGCAACTTCTAATGCTCTGATAAATTGCAGGAATGGTATGTTGAACATTTCTTTTGGAAATATGACTTTAGAATTAAATGTGTTCAACACTTGCAAGCAACCTGGTGATGATTCAGAAGTACATGAAGTGGATTTCATTGAAGAACTTGTTCATGAACATCTCACCACTACCACATTCCATGATCCTTTAGAAGCTTATTTAATTGAATGTGAGTTTGATAATGCTTCAGAAATTTCACACACTAATTCTTTGTTAAATTCTTTTCAGGTTAAGCATTGTTGGAAACAAAAGTTTGAGGAACTTCCATCACTCACAAATGTCACTGTACCATCAACTATTGAACCACCCAAGCTGGATTTAAAACCATTGCCATCCGAGCTAAAATATTCCTTTTTGGGTGAGAATGAAACTTTTCCAGTCATAAATGAACTTGAGGAACTCAGAAATGATGCATATGAGAATTCTAAAATTCATAAAGAAAGAACTAAAGCCTTTCATGACAAGTTAATTTCAAGAAAAACATTTGATGTTGGGCAAAAAGTTCTACTTTATAATTCTAGACTTCACATATTTCCTGGTAAATTGAGATCAAGATGGACTGGCCCATTTGTGGTTAAGCATGTGTATCATTATGGAGCAGTTGACATTGAGAATCCTCAAAATGGTAACGTATTCAAGGTAAATGGACAAAGACTCAAACTATTTTTGGAAAATCATGTTACTCAAGAAGAGGTTGTTTTTCTTTCTGACCCTTGTTTTGAAAATAACTAGATGTAAATATAATTTTTTTTTAATCTTCAAAAAAAAAAACAAAAAATACATTTTTTTCCCGGTTAAATGGCGGATAACGGTACTCCGTGATTATTTAAGTCGGTTCCATCAGCTACCCACAAAACTGATATTGTATATAAATTTTTCTTTCAATTTCTTTTTCATTTTTTTTTAAGATGGATGATATTCTCACAAGATTGCAGAAACGATTTCCTCCTTTTCCTCGAAATATTTTACTGAAGCTTTACCAAGTTCGATTTGAAAGATTAAGAATGCTTATGCACAAAGGGATTCCTGAAGACATACGTTGGATAATTGAAGCCAAGGTACGTGAAGATGAATATCTTCCTGTTTTGCATTTACCAGGTACAGGTAGAAGCACTTTTGCAAAGAAGCGACGAGCAAAGCGCATGAGTTCAAATTGCCACAAATGTGCACGATGGACGTGTAACGGTAAATGTCATTCTATTGGGATTCCATCCTCTAATCGAGATGATAAAATTGAATTCATTAAGGATGGACTGAGTAAGGAGAATTTGGGTAATATCCAACTTTCTCTTGAGACGCATCCTAGTGGAGACGTACAAAGAGAAATTCTTGATTTATGGCCGCAATTCCAAAAGGAATGGCAACATCTTGGGAATCTGATGTTAAAAGACCCTGTTTGCCAGCTTGTAAGAAAACTGGATGGGAAGCATATCCTCGACTCATAGAAGGCGTTTAAGCCGTTTCTGGACGTAAAACCAGAGGAAGATGTGAGCCACAATCACAACTACAATAAATGACTTCTCAGCTTTTGGTTTAATTTGCAATAACTTCATTTCGGTTTAATTTAAGTGTTGTTCGATTTGTGTAATTATTTTCGTTTGTTTTTTTTTTTTTTTTGCATTGGTCTTTTACGGTTGATTTTTCTTCTCTTTTTGATTTTCTTCCTGAAATCACGCAAAAAATCTTTTGTTAGGTTAACATTTTCTTCTGACAGGTCAAATACACTTTCGGCGACATTATTACTCTTGTCTGATTCACTACTCAGTCCTCTATATATTACACCATGTACTCATTCTCTTTCAGGCACTCGAAAAAAAATGGAAAGTACTTCGTCCCAGCGCATTAAAAAAATTTGTGTCTTTGGAGGTGCTTATCCAGGGAAAAATAACATATTCGCTGATGAAGCCATAAGAGTTGGAGTAATACTTGCCCAACAAAAGATTCAGTTGATTTATGGAGGCGGTAGTACGGGTTTAATGGGAGCAGTCGCTACAGCAGCACACGCCGGAGGAAGTCCAGTTCTAGGAATCGTGCCAAAACTATTCACAGATTTTTGTGGACCTACCGTGGGTAAGGAAATACAAGTCTGGAGTATCCCTGAACGGATGACAATCATGTACCATTCTGCCGATGCATTCATTGCTTTACCAGGAGGTCTGGGTACATTGGAAGAAATAGCTTGCGTGGCTTCTTGGTCATCTTTGGTCACAAATAAGAAACCCATTGGTTTGCTTAATATTAATGGTTATTTTAGTAATTTGCTTTCATACTTAGATAATGCTGTGGATAATGGATTCATGTTTTCAGAGGCAAGGAGAACCATAATTTCTGCTACAACCATTGAAGATTTACTCAAAAAGCTCCAAGCTTATGAGTATTTATCTGCTACGGTTGTTTCGCAAACGCTCGGAAAAAGAAAAAGAGATATGGACGAGCAAGGAGTGGATTGCACTTTGTCTTTGTGACATTATCTAACATTTTGCTTGTTGTGTCTCAGTTATAATAAGTGGTTAGCAACCTCTGCAGGTAATATCTCCTAAATTCTACCTTTAAAATTTGACATTGGGGACAATGTCATATTTTAGTAGGGGGTAAGGGACATATTTTGCTAAAAAAAAAAAAAAATTGTTGTGTTTTAAGACATTTAGAAGTATTCATTCTGAACAAGGTCTGAGTAAGGGATACTTGAGACATACCTTGTCAGTTTGATTTAATCTTCTTCTTCAAAAAAAAAAAAAAAAACATGTTTAGACTTAGTGTGTTTTTTTAGTTACTTTCAATACTATAATGAGATATGAATTGCATAAGTCTAAAACAGATTTATTAGTGAGAAGATTTTCATGAGAATTGAGCTTGATATCAACCTTTTTATGAGCCAATGTTAATATGATATGTTGATTGAGAAAGAAGCATGTTTAGACTTAATCTGTCTTGTATAATCATCCTTGTGAGTTTTTGAGCCTATAATGATTGATGCATTATACAAATCAATCTAATTTCTTTCTTGAGTGCTTTTATGATTACATGATTCTCTAGAACTTGCTTTAAACCGTTTGAGACTATATTGATACATGTGACAACATGAATATGATAGAGGCATTAGGATTATAACCAGAGCCAAACAGCCATCCATTATTAATGTTCTAAGAGAACATCCCCACTAGTGAGCCAATTTGAGCCTACATTAAATATGCTGTTTTATTGGTAACCACAACTTACACCTAGCCTAAATATACTTATATCCTTACCCTTGTTCTAAAGATGGATTATATATTTTGAGACATATTGCAAAAAAACAAGGGATATTTTTAGTTGAAAATTTGGGTTAGAAACAAAAGATAAGTGTGGGGGAAGAAAAGAAAAGAAAAAGTCAAGAGAAAAAGAAAGGGATCATTGTTAAATACATTCCCATATACCAAAAAAAAAAAAATCTTCTCTTGAACTTCTAGTTAAAGTAAAGAAAAAGATGTTACAAAGTTGGTTAGAATGAAGCAAAGGCTCAACATGAATATTTAGCCTATGTGACTATGTACTTGTAAAGAGTTTTGAGAAATTTATTTGTATGATCTTATTATGTCTCTAAACTCTATGAACTCTTTGGAACCTTTGTGATATCTTTATCCTTTTGTTCTTTAACCACATTATAACCCTTTGGCCCCATTACAACCTTGAATAAAGACCTCTTGATTTATGAAGTTGTATGATCTAAATAGTGGAGAATAGGTGGACAAGCAAGCATATGGTAGAAGTGTTTTCATGAGATTGATTGAGTGTAAACACTTTACCACTACTTTAAAGAGTGAAAATCATGAGAGTATCCCATGTGAGAGGTTGAGATTAAGTTGAATATGCACTATTTTGATTGAAATATGTTATGTTAATATTGGCTTAACTCATTTATTTACATTCAAGCAAGATTTTTCGTGAATTTCTTTAAGCTATTGATTAGTTTATAAGACTTGTTCAAAGATTGTCTCTAATTTATATTGAAAGGATTAGGAGTAAATATTTTTAGTGTATGTAGTTTACTTATATTTTAGTTTTTCAATGTTTGTGGGTATCGTTCTAGCAAACCCACACGAGACTAAACTCGTCCACTAGGGACACCTAGGGGTTTAAAGGCTTCTGTCACATGCTAAGTGCCACCGTAATTTCCTACGAAAATGGATTAGATTAGATTTTCTTATTTTATTTTTATTGAGTCGTTGCTAGGGACTAGCAACAATCTAAGTGTGGGGGTGTGATAACTCGTATAATTATATAATTTTTAGTTATGTTTTATTATTGTTTTGTGTCAAATACGAGTTATTATTGTTTAGTCTAATTGTGTTTATGATCTTTTATATTTTTATGTAATTTGGTGTTTTTCACAAGTTTCTTTGAGTGATTTCAGATTACTAGAATTAAGGGCAAATCCAGTTCAGTTCCAGTTCCGACACCGTTTACCATATCAGCTATATCTCGAGTTTCACTGAAGCAATAAGGCTGACATTTGTAGCCGTGCAAAGCTAAGAGGCATATCTATCTTTTTCATGTTTTACACTTCTTGAAACGGAGTCGTTTTCCCTAGTGAAATCGACCATCAAGTTGGCTGATGTGCAATGACGTCTGTGCTGACCTGTTTTCGTATTTTGCCCATATCTTCTTATCCACATCAGCAAATGAGCTGATTCCAACGGCTATGGATCCGTAACTGATAGGGGTATATTTTTCTAGAAGACAATTTTATCAGATCGAGCCTCTAACATTGACAAAATCGACCATCAAGCTGGCTGATCAGAATTGTCATACAATATGACGAAAATTGTTAGAAAAATACACCCACCTATTATACCTACCTTTGAAATTTGTAAAGCTTGTCTCTTGTCATTTAGCCCTCCAAAATGTGTATAAATGGAGGGCCTTGGATGAGTATTGGGATACATTATAGATTGGTAGGATATTAGCCATTGTAATAAAATTCTCTAAGTTTTCTTTTTCTTTCCTTTCTCTAGTTTTCTTTTTCTTTATTTACTTATGCTTCTTACATTTTTTTTTTCATTTTATTCATATCTAGTATGTGTTGCTAATCATATTGTTGAGGTGATGAGGTGAAGCTCTTGGTAAATGCTAAGGTTAGTCTCTTAAACATGAGCTAAAATGAATCATCATTTATAAACACTAGTATAGATAATATTTTCTTTTGGTTTAAAATCATACTTGCAAAGTAGGGATCTTGATTCATTATTGACAATGAAAATGGCACAATAAATGCTTGGTTTCATAACCTTGATTTGTTGTAGACATATACCTTGGCATAAGGAATGCTTGGACTCTTTTTGTGAGTTTTGAGGACACCAAATGAACATAATATCATATGCTATGGACGTTGGACAATTTGGACTGAATTGCTAAACCTTCCGATTGGAATCTCCCTTATGTGTGAATTTCAATTGTGTAATAAAACAAGATTAATCTTAGCATAACACCAAGAGTGGATTCTCTAACCTCAACATCTTTTCTTATTGTTTTTATATCTTGTTTAATTTCTTTTATTTTATTTTGTTTATTTTGTTCTCTAATATATTGTTTATCTTGTTTTGTTGTTGATTCCCTAATATCTTGTTTATTTTCTTTTTCTTATATATTTATAAACTTATACTTACTAATACGCTTCCCTGTGGTTCGACCTCGGACACCCGAGAATTTATTACTTGAACATAACCTTCACTTGGGTTTACAACTCTTAATTGAGTCTCCATCACCTATCAACTAGCATGATTAAAATGCACACACAAAGCATATAACATGAGGTAGCCGAATGGTCCTAAACTTCAAAATGGGCATGGCAATTTCACAAACACATTACATACTAACATGCAAGACTAAAAGAAATAATGCTAAATCATGCAAACATAAAGTAAAGGCATGCAAACAACTAGGCATTTTCACAAACACTTAGCATTTTAAAACAAAATACACAAAAACATATCATGGAAATGCAAACCTATCAACTAGCATGAAGAAAATGCACATACAAAGCATACATCTTGGGGTAGCCGAATGGTCCTAATGCAAGATAGTCATGGCATTTTCACAAACACATTACATGCTTAAAAAAAATACACAACACGCATCATGAAAATGTAAACCAATCAACTAGCATGAAGAAAATGCGCATACAAAGCATACTTTTTAGGGTAGCCAAATGGTCCTAAACTTCAAAATGAGCATGGCATTTTCACAAACACATTACAAACTAACATGCAAGACTAAAAAGAAATAATGCTAAATCATGCAAACATAAAGTAAAGGCATGCAAACAACTAGGCTTTTTCACAAACAATTAGCATTTCAAAACAAAATACACAAAAAACATATCATGGAAATGCCAACCTATCAACTAGCATGAAGAAAATGCACATACAAAGCATACATCTTGGGGTAGCCGAATGGTCCTAATGCAAGATAGTCATGGAATTTTCACAAACACATTACATGCTTAAACAAAATACACAACACACATCATGGAAATGCAAACCTATCAACTAGCACGAAGAAAATGCGCATACAAAGCATACTTCTTGGGGTAGCCGAATGGTCCTAAACTTCAAAATGGGCATGGCATTTTCACAAACACATTACAAACTAACATGCAAGACTAAAAAGAAATAATGCTAAATCATGCAAACATAAAGTAAAAGCATGCAAACAACTAGGCATTTTCACAAACACTTAGCATTTTAAAACAAAATACACAATAAACATATCATGGAAATGCCAACCTATCAACTAGCATGAAGAAAATGCACATACAAAGCATACATCTTGGGGTAGCCGAATGGTCCTAATGCAAGATAGTCATGGAATTTTCACAAACACATTACATGCTTAAACAAAATACACAACACACATCATGGAAATGCAAACCTATCAACTAGCATGAAGAAAATGCACATACAAAGCATACTTCATGGGGTAGCCGAATGGTCCTAAACTTCAAAATGGGCATGTCATTTTCACAAACACAATACAAACTAACATGCAAGACTAAAAAGAAATAATGTTAAATCATGCAAACAAAAAGTAAAGGCATGCAAATTACTAGGCATTTCCAGAAACACTTGAAATAGTGAAATACAAATCATGAACAAACCAAACATTTTGAAAACAGAAAATTAGAAATGAAAGACAAGGAAAATAAACATGAAAACAAGATAGTAAACTCAACAATGGAGGTAAGCAAGCAACAAAATCAAAACAAGCTTCATATTTTTGTATTTGAAGAAGATTTAAAGCATCAAAAACTTGTTAACTACTACTAAAATCATGAAATAAAAAAACAAAACAGCAACTATAAGAAAAAATGGACCATTCGGCCACCTTAGAACTATGTAAAAAAATTTGGTTTTTTAAGGTTTTTCAAGAAAGTATCAAGAAAGAACATGAATAAGAAACTTAAAAACATTTATTTTCAAATTAAAATCAAAAGAAACTCACCAAAATATCAATGAAAACAGCAAAATCAAGAATGGAAATGCAAGGAAAGTATAAGTGTATGGTGCTTTAAGCAACCTCTCAAAGCTATATTGCAAGCATTTCTTCCTCTTCCTTTCTTTGCCTTTCTAATCTTTTCTTTTTACCTTTCAAAAATAGAGAGAAAATCAGCCAAAACCAAGAATGAAAAAATGAAGAGAGCCTCCCTCCTTGTAGTGGCCGGTTGGTATCCTTCTAGAAGGAATGTGGTTATTTTTTATTCCATCCAATGGCTATCATTCAAGATGCCTTCTATGTAAAATTTTCACCATTAGATTAGAATAATCAGCCTTTGAATTATGATGTCATGAAAATGGTGACACAAATATGATGTCATAAATATGTCATTATTCCTCTCTATGTGTCACAATTTCAAAGGATTGATCAAAAAAAATAACTACCTTCCTCTTTACTTTTGGCCCTTTGATTAAAAAATCAGAAAATATTTGCCCACCATTGAGCCTTGGCCGGCTGACCCTTCATCTTCCAGCCCATGCTTCATTTTTTTAAAAGCAAGAAAAGGCCCTTTTCGGTTTCTTCGGTAAAACAACCTTTTTGACTCTTGAATCTAAATAAATAGCAAACAGACTCCAAATTCAAAATTTCTTTTCTTAATACTTCCGAAATAATAAAAAACTGAATTTGAGAAGTTATCAAAATTTTCCGAGCCCATTTGCTTTTTATTTGGATTTTTTCTTCCAAAATTACCCTTTTGTGCTCCCGGGGAAACTTTCACCATTTTTAAATGAGCTCCGAATTAAGATTTTTCTTCACCAATCTCTTCCAAATAAATTAAAAGTGATATCTGTAAATTTTCAAAATTTTTGGAGCTCATTTGCTATTTTTTCGGGATTTATCTGCTTGAATTTCTGCATAGTGGGCTCGAGATTTGGCCATTTTGCAAATGAACTGCAAATCCAGATTTTCTTTCGCCAATCTCTTCAAATAATTTAAAAATTAGATCTGCAAATTTTCAGAATTTTTGAAACTCGTTTGCTATTTTTTCGGGATTTATCCTTTTGAATTTCTACATAGTAGGCCCGGGATTTGGCCATTTTGCAAACGAACACCGAATTAAGATTTTATTTCGCCAATCTCTCTGAAATGATTTAAGAATGAGATCTGCAAATTTTCAGAATTTTTGGAGCTCATTTGGTATTTTTCCCGAATTTTCCAGTTTTGTCTTTTTGTCTCCAAAGCCCGATTTTGCTCAAAACAAATCCGATTTTCAGATTTTCTTTTCCTGGGCCTTTGTCATATATTGAATTGGAGTTGACCCGAAAACACCCAATTTTACGATCTAATTCCCTTCTGTTTTGATTTTTCCTCTTTTCGGTATCGAAAATCTCCTCGTTTTTTCGCCAATCGGCTTTTTTCTCGGAATTTCTTCAAACTGAGCCTTGGGCTATACTTGTTTACTCACTCCTCATCAATTAGGGGCTTTAGTCTTACCAATTTTTCCTAATTTCACTAAAATCCACCAAAAACCCTAATTCTCTGTTTTTTTCCGAATTGACATTTCCTTCAATTTTTCTTCCAAGTAGCTTCTCCATTACTCATAGTCAGTGCTTATCTTTCATTTGGAACCTTCAATTCTGACCAATTTGATCGTTTAAGCACTTTTTCCAAAATTTCCCGAACTAAGGTTTCCTTTCTATTGGATCTCCGTAACCCAACTTTCGAACTCCATATCTTTTAATATAGACCTCGGATTATCAAAATTCTTTCACTATTTTTCAATTGAACTTCAAATCTTGATTTTGAAAGTGGGTTGACTTTTTTCAGTAGTTGACTTTTCAAAGTTGACTTTTCTGGGGTTGACTTTTTCAAGTTTGACTTTTTATGTTCGCTTTCTTAGACTAAGTCATGGAGCAACACCTCTAGGATACGAAGAGTCTTTTTGCATTCTAAAACATCAGTTTAGGAAGAAAACATACATGTTTTAGTGGTCCGGACAAAATTAGGTGTCTACAAATATATTATACAAGTAAAATGAATACAAGTAATACCAATTTGCTAAATATTACTGTATTTTAAATTCATGATAATAGTAAATAAATCACTTTCATCCTTTTAGGTCTAGAAAATGTAAGTAACAAACAAAATCTGACTCCTTCAATTTGGTTGGAACATGACTACAAACAGAATATTAGTTCACTCTAGGGCCGAGAGGCTTTAGTTCGCTGGCTTTGTTGAATACGTAACCAAAAGGCTTTAATGGAGTAATGGGTCAACTAGTGGTTTACAAACTTCATTTATACAAACATAATTTATTTTATTTTTTTCGAAGATTGATGGAGGGTCATCTTAACTAACATAATAACCTTTCCCTTTTGGAATATCCCATATATCAAACAATCTAAAACCTTAACCTAATTGTTTAACAAAATTAATATTAGTGAAGGGAGTTTTGTCGATGTTAAACACGCAATTGCACGTATCGTAACAAGTAATATAGTTTAAAGTAAATAGCCGAACCCACGAGGAATTGTTACTAAATTTGCTAAGTACTAAAATTAACACAACTTAATCTTATCTAAACAACTAATTAAAGATAATAATCAAAAACTAAATTAAAAGAAAGTAAATAAAAAAGGATGAATTCAATTAATTATAAAAGCCTAGGATTACAACTTCCCTCAACACTTCGCTTGAATCTCTCTCAATCTCTTCACTTGATTAATGATCCTGAGTTGTTAACCTAGAGTTCTATCTTATTTATAAGGATCTTCTGATGGTCTCATAAAAATATCCTTCTTAACCAATTAACTAACCAACTATGAAAATTGATTTAAAGAACTCATTAAGCTTAGGCTCTAACAATGGTTACAAATGACAAGTAAGTATATTTCTACCCTACCTGCAGATCAACTCATCCTAATAAATGAATATGAAACATGTGTTATTCATTCCATGTCTAACACTAAACTCCCTTTTCCAAGTTGTATTTAGGTTACCAAATCAATCTAATTGGTGGCCAATCAACTAGAAGCATTAAGAACAAGATTGAACAAACAACTCAACAAACCATTAAATCAAGCTAGAGAGAGAAAGTAAATTCAAACTACATGTTGAGTTCTATTAAAATCCTAGTAAAAGAAATTTAGTTCATGATAATTAAAGAAAAAAAATATCCAAGGAGTTTCACCATCATTATCAATACAAGAAAAATAAATAAGAGAAAAAAAGAATAAAGAAAACTAAGAGATGTCAATTCTTGAGTCTTCAATCTTCACAAATATTCCTATTTTCTTGAGAGCTTTTTGGTGGCTACTATCCTCTTGAGAGAATTAGGTTTGTAGAACTCCAATCCCCTTTTATTTTGACCTAAAAGAGTCCTATTTAAAGTGTCCAAGGCCTCTTGAAGTCCAAAACTTCGTGCACACGCAAACAGGTAAGTATCAGTAAATTTACATTTTTTACCCATATTTACTGTTCATGCCTGGCGTTGTTGCGCCAGTGCTACTGCCTCCTTGGCACCGTGGCGCCAACTCCTCTATCTGTTCTGGGTTGGTTCCGCCGTTTTCTAGTACTTTGTCAGCTGTTTTGACTGGGCAAACCTCGTCCGATTTTGACGAGTCTTATATCGTTGGAAAGGTATAGAAGCCAGCTTCAAAAGTCAAGAGGTAGTTTTCTCAAATGAAGTCTTTAAGATCAAGTTTTTCTTGAAAGAAGCTCCGGAGGTCGAATCTGCCTGCTCATTGCTTTGCACCGTTTTTTCATCGTTTTGCACCTCGAAGCTCCTGATCACCTTGGAACTATAAAAACACATAAATAATAACTAAATAACTATTTTAAACATAAAATGGATAAATAAAATAAATATAAAAACATCTAAAACTAATCAAATCCTAATAAAAGCTTCAAGAACTTAGCCGATTTAAATACATAAAAGGTGGCAAAATAACTATATTTTCTAGAGTTATCAGGGAGCACTCTGAACAGAAACTACTAGTACTACCACTCCCCATTCTAAAACGTTAACCTAATTGTTTAACAAAATTAATAAATAAAAATTATTGAAAATAAATAACCCTATTATCAAAAAGAAAAATACAAGACCAGCGGATGGTGAGTTACAAGATTTCTTCAATTAGCTTTTTTTCTCTTCTTTGATTTATTTATTTAAACCAAAGCTGCCATAAATCATCACATTCTGTAGCCATATAAACGCCTTGTAGCAGTATTACAAAGCACGGTAATGGCAGCCAATTCTTGGCTGCTGATTTTCATTTTTATATATGCCCTCCTACTTTCACATAGCAGCCTTAAAAATCATCCATAAGAATGTCCAGCTTTTCAAATAAAATAAAAATGCTTCGAGAGGAGGATAGAAAATGACAATCAACGATTACCTGTATCTGCGATCCAGCTTTTCAAATCCAGATGTGTGTCCAGCTTTTCAAATCCATATGAGGAAGAGAATGAAAGGAGAGGCGACGAGAAAGGAAAAAATGAAAGAGAGACGGATAAGAAAGGAGAGGCGGCTAAAACAAACCCTAAATATAACTTAGACCTATACCGACGGTCATAAATAAATGATCCGTTGGTATAGGCTTATTTAATAAAAAAAATAAAAATGTAAAAAGTAAATTTCCTCGCCATTTAAAAAAAAAAGGGTTTTATTCAAATATATTGATGGAACAAGAGAAGCCGTCAGTAAAAATCATATCTATATCGACGGCCAATTATAAATCGTCAGTATACGTGTATCTATACCGACGGCCAATGATAATCTGTCAGTATATGGGGTATCTATACCGATGGCCAATGATAAACCGTCAATATACGGGGTATCTATAGCAACGGACAACAAAGTGTCGGTATATGTTAATTATATTCTGACGGTAACAAAAATCCGTCGCAATAGATCCTTTATACCGACGAATTACGACAGTCAATATAGGTAACGTCAGCATATGGCAATTTGTTTGTAGTGGACAGACTTTTTTCGGACGGAATTTTTGGTCTGAAAAAGGCCAAATTTCGTCGGAAATGCTGAAGTCGGTGATACTAATTCCGTCAGAAATAAGATACATAATAGATTGATAAATAGAAATGATGAATGGAATTATCAATTACTGTATTTAATATAATGTTATTACTATTTATAAAAAGAATAAATAAAAATTTGTTTATAGTAATAACATTATATTAAATGCAGTAGTTGAAAATTCTATTCATCATTTCCAATGTATTGCATTAAGATATTACTATATTGAAAATGTTAACTAGTGTCTAGTTAAAGTGATATTTAAGGAACAAAAGTACAATTAATGAATTTTTTTCTTGAATTCAATGACAATAGTGCATTAAATGCAACAAAAAAAAACTTTACTAAAACAATAATAAAATAATTTTTAATCAATATCTATAAGGATTTTGCTAACAAGTGCCTTAAGGGCACTTTTTAAGGGTACTATATATAATAATATCTTTATCCAATGTATTGAAAATCACGAATAAAGTTTTTTTGGGATAAGTAAGGATTTTATTTATCCAAATAGCAGAATCTGCTACAAGTGTAACCTCATGCTATCAAGCATAAACAAATCAATCCTCTATGTCTATGTAGTATCCGCTATACCCCTAGATAAAGCATAAACAAATCGGAATTTGTTTATGCTTGATATGCTATCAAGAATTTGTTTATGCTTGATTTGTTTATGCTTATAGGATCCCACTGGCCTTATGATGTCGCATGTAGCCAAGACCATCCCCCATAGTTGCTTTAGTAACTGCAGCTGAAGAAAACATGATCTCTAGTTTCTACTTCATTGTTATATAACAGACACTCCGGGGTAACTTGACATCTCCAAGAACTCAACCTACTTTTAGTAGGTAGCCTGTCCAGAATGGCTAGCCAAGAAATAATAGAATGCCTGGGTTTAAGAAGTTGACACCACACCAATCTATGCCACTCAACTTTTTCTTACTTATGCCTTAGTTCATTCCAAACATAAGCAATCTTGTAGCTTGGGCATGGCATACTCCAAACCAGTCTACCTCCTTGCTGCTGCATAAACTTGAGAGCTAGACTTCTCAAATTCAATAGCTTCTTCCAACTTCAACTAAACCTTTGAAGAGAAGGCAACTGCATTATACTCCTATCTTTTAGAACATAGCTCTCAACCCATGCCACCCAAAGGGATCCAGCTTGTGTGAGAACCATCCAGAGATTCCAGAGAATGTATGACTTATTCCAGAAAACCATGTCCTTTAACCCTAAGCCTCCCTCAGATTTTGGGTGACAAATAGCTTGTAAGCTAACTCTAACTCCTTTAGCATTGCCCGCAACCCTTTTCCAAAAGAAAGCACTACACATCTAAGTGATCTTCCTTAGCACTTTGGTTGGGATCATCAATTTCCTACACCAGAAATTTTGGATACTAAAAATAACAAATTAAATGAGTTGAAGTCTGCTAGCATAGGACAAGTGTTTAACAGCCCATTCGTTTATTCTTTTGGTGATTCTTTCTATCAAAGGAAAGCAATATTTTTCAGTCAGTCTTCTAGTGACCAAAGGCACATCTAGGTACTTAACAGGGAGAGTTCCAGTCTTAAATCCTGTTAGTGCAGTAATGTTTTGCAATTCAACTTGGCTAATGCCAGAACTGAAAATTTCATTTTTGGAGCAGTTCAACTACAAACCAGAGAACTTATGAAAAACCTCCAAAAAACTTATGATAGCCTCCACATATTCAGCTTTCCTTTAGTGAAAATTAACAGATTGTAAGCAAAGCATAGGTGAGTGAGGTTGAGTTTCTTATATTTAGGGTGGAATGCAAAGATATCTCGAGCAGCAGCTATGTTCAATAAGCCAAACAGCACATTCATAGTTATGACAAACAAGTATGGTGAAATTGAATCCCCTTTTCACTAGAGAAATCATGAATAAAATTATCAACTATTATATTTAATACAAAGTTCTTACTATAAATAATATATTAATTAATTTTAAAGAGTGCCCTAAAGACACTCATTAACAAAATTTTCTTTTTTTTTTCTTTCTTTCTTTCTTTGTTTCCTCTTTTTCTTTTTTTCTTTTTTTTCTTGGACAGCAAAAATGGTTTTAAATAAAAAGATTAAAAAAACCAAAGGAAAGTTATTGTAGCTAATGCAACGTGGAGGATGGCCTCTCCATCTTCAAAAGTTTCCTATATTTATTGTATTAAAAGGGTTGAGGAATTAATTAGGCATTAGGAACGTTAGGTTTAGTTGGTCATCTTAATTTGGCGCTCTTTAATAGACACTTAAGTGGCTTTCTTTACACGTGTCCGACATTTTTTTTCCTCCCAACGTTTCTCCATATTTTCTCTTCCTTTTTCAAAGAAAAAATTCCGATTATTTTCCCATTGTCGACTCCCTTTTTCCTCTCAGAATATTCTCCACCCCCCTCTCTCCTTGTTTTTCTTCCAGGTTTTCCATGAAGTCTTCCTCTTCTTCTCTTTGACGAAATGGCGGAGTTGCCGGAGGGGAGTCGTCGGAACTCTAACGTTACTTCCGGCGATATCTCCATTGAGATTTCCAGCGATGATTCCAATGCCGCTATTTCTTCAGGTTTCTTTTGTTTACTCTTGTTTTTTTCCGTTTGGTTTTTACGTTTCTTGGTTTTATTTAAGGGATTCAATTCGATAGTGTCTTTCGAACGAATCATTTTTTGGGAGGGGGGTGAATTTATGAGATATTCTTTGTAATTGTTTGCTTTATTCTATTCCTTTAACCTTTTTACTCAAAGTTAATCATTTTTACTTTTTCCGGCGTTTTCCTTTTGTAAATTTAAGTAGTTTTTTTTTTTTTTATAAATTATTTAGGTTGTTCAACTGATGTGCCTGTTGATTTCGATGTTGAAATTGTCAGTGAAGACGATAAGGGTTCTGAAGATTCAGGTTTGATTATTGCTATTATTATTATTATTGCATATATATATATATTTAGTTATCTATGTATGTATTATTTACTATTACCAATTTACTTTTGAATATTTGATTACTGATGGGCACAATGTATGTTGTATTCGAAATTGGGAAATGTAGATATTTATTGAAATGAAATAGCCTTTTTTTTTTGTCAGTAATAGAACTTCTAAGGATACATGTACAAGTAGATAGTATTACAAATATAATCGACCAATTTAGCCCTTTCAGAAACTAGCATGTATCTAGAGAAAATCCAAAACAAAGTTGGAACAAACCCAAGGACCTAAAGGGTCAGGGGCTTCAGCCTACCATTGAGATCACATTAATAGAAATTCTAATCCATCATGGTTGTCGTACAATGTGATTTTATTTCTTTATAAGCAACAAAAAAAAAAAAAAAAAAAAAAAGAAGAAGAAGATAACCTCTTGGTCCTCTAGCGAAAATCTGTATTCAAAACTGTTTTTCCCTCTGCATATTTCTGAAGTGCTGCAATAAATGTGAAACAAAAGGCTCTTTGTGCTTCTTGCTTTTTTTAACAAGTTATATATTGCAGTGCGAGCTCCTTTTCTTTGCATGTGAGCCTATGATGAAACTTCCCCCTACTTTTCATTTTTATAAATACAACTGTTACATTACGATGTCTGACTGAATTATAAGATCTTTTAAGGTTGGGGTTGGGAACTTGGATTTAGAAGAAGGTATTTGGATTTCGAATTTAGTATAAATTGTGTAATAAAACACTTGTAAATAGGACTCTCATGATTATTCTCAAATCCATGGATTTGTTGAATGACTATTTAATGATGAATTTGAAATACTTATATGTATTCATTTCATTATCACAATTAATATAACAAATCAATTCCAAATCCACCTTTCCAAACATAGCATAAGCATATTAACTGGATCTATTATCCTCTTTAAGATCTCTATCTCATGTTTTGCTTGTCTCAAGAAATGAAGTGAAATTACAAAACTGCGTAGAGTCCAATTTATATATCAAGGTCTAAGCTTTGTCTAATTTGTGCCAATGGGTTAAATATTATTTTGGGTTTTTAAGGCTGAGTAATATAATAATTGCTATGAGTTTGTTCAGGGATTATAGGATCAGTCTGTAAGGTATAAAACCTGAAATATGTCAGGAAGTAAATGTAGAAGAAAGAGATGTACGCTTCACAGTTAAGGTCCCAAGGGATTTATACCATCCCAAGAGAGCATACTAGCTGCTCAAATTGCCACAAACTTGTCATCTATTACAATCAAGTAATTATTGTAGGGACTCCAACAAAGGCTTAAAACAACTGCATAACCATTAATTAAATAAAACCCTAATATGTAAGGAGAACCTAAAATAGGATTCTCACCCTCACATGCTGCAATCTCCAGAAACTAAGATCCTAAATCAGTCTTATCAAATAATGGGCGTAATTCTGTATATGCTTGGTGATAAATCTTGACTATTTCTGTATTCTTGTATGTGTCAACTTGGTAGTTGGTGCTATCTGATGATTTCAATGATTTCTACGATATCTGCATAATTATAGGGAAGATACTTAAGGATACTTGTTCAGCATGTGATTATAAGACAGTTGCAAGAGATGCTATTACATGTAACTTGTGTCATATATTTCAAAAAGTTTGAAGGTTACCTATGTTTGTGTATGGAATTGCATTCTAGAATTTTCTCATCCTCTCTATTCTTTCTGACCAATTCACTATCATATTAATTTGACTTATAAATGCCTTAGTATGTGGGAATTTTTATCTTAATGAAGGTAATTATGCATACTAGCATTATTGCTCTAAAATCTGCTCTACCAGGCCTTACTGACAGGAGTTTGGCTGGACAAAACATGCGTGGTGAAGCATCTACTTCTGCAATAAATTCAGGATCTAATCAGCTATCAAAATCTCGGAGACTAAGACACAAGAGCAAACTAGCTATATACGCAGCCATTTTTTTGGATGAAAAAGTTCCTTTCAGAAAGAAGGTGTGGATATGTTAACCTCTGGTTATTCTCATTTCTTTGTTTCTTTTATTATTACTCATGTGGAGTAATAATACCGGGATTAGTCTTCTGAATTAAACTAGAATTAAGTTCTGGGATACGATTTTATTACAACTAAGAAGTGATTATTAAGTTTCTTTAAGTGACTTATTCGATGTTATGGGCATCAATGTGTTCCTATCGATACTGGAAGCATGATCATTTCAAAATTAATATTGCACCTAGGTAGGTATTAGATTGGCCGTGGTTATGCAAGGATTGGATAAGAATATAATGCTTGATGACAAACAAGAGGGTGGAATTATTGTCCTGATTGAGCTCCAAGTTGTCATGTTTCTTCTTGACATTTGGTGTGATACCTAGTTCATACCATTTTTATTTTTCTTGATATAGTCTTGAATGATTGTGCATTGGCTATTTCTTCAATCAGAACCTCTATTTTGGGATGCCCCAGTATTTATTATTAATATTTTATTTTAATTTTTAATTTGTTATTCTATCATTTTTGGTCTGGTGAATGGAATTCTAAACTAGATTTTTAAAATATTTATGCAGATCAAATGGTTGAATCGACTCGCTAATGTGAAACGTGATGGAACTGTACAATTTGATATTCCAATCGATATGAAACCACATGCACTTGATTTTGGAACTCGTATCGTTTACGATGAAGCTCCAGAGAATGAGCATATTGACACAGCAGATATTCCAGATATACCTACTTCACTGCGAATAGTAATGCTTATTGTGGGAACACGAGGAGATGTACAACCATTTGTTGCCATTGGAAAGCGTTTACAGGTTATAGTTATATTCGTATTCTCATATTAGCAAACATTATAGCAGCCTTTTAGAAGTATGCATACAGTCTGCATGTTTTGGCATCTTTTCCTAAAAGCCTGGACTTAGGCTGTGTTCTTGAGTTTTCATAGTCAATTTTGGTTGCATTTCACAGTATGGCATTGTTGTTATCTTCAGGTGGATTACCTGCTGAAGTATAACTGTAGGGCACTTTTACCTTTCCTGAATGCCATGCATAACATTTCTGACCTTGATGTTTTTGTATGTAATCATTTTAGTTTTGGTGTAAATATTGCTATCTTAGTGCCATCCATCCATATGCACATACATATATGTTTCTAATGGCTAAGATATGCAGAAAACTTATACCTTTTCCCAAATTTGTTGAGAAATAATAAGTTAATTTTAGTGTTTCCATTTTATGACTAGTTTCCTTATCCATGGGCCTGTGATTTTGTGCACTTGGCTTTAAACCCCTTTTTTCTTTTAATGACAATCATGGCTTTGTCTTTTGATGTTTGGCATTGAGGCTTATTCTATTTCATTTTGATCTGAACTTACTTTCACCTATTTTTGGTCCCATCAACTGCATGTTACGAAAATTTTCAGAATTCTTTTATTTTTCTGCATATTAACTAAAAAGTTCTTAAACCTAATGTCCAATCATACATGATGAAGGACTGAAGCAGGATAAATTCAAGAAATTTATCTACATGGTTGTGTGGTGAGTTAAAGACAGACTTTAGAGTAGGTGCTGACTTAATGCTTTGATATTGTAAAGAAAAGATTTTAGATTGGTAAATGAGCTAAGATTGAGGATGAAAGCATTGATAAGATGTGAAGATTGGTTGGTGGAATTCTGAGACAGAAGCAATGGATTTATGGTTTGGTTAGTAAGCACTATAAGAAGGGATGGCTGTTATTTGGCTTGGAATGTTAAGGTAGACAGCAGCAATGTGATAAACGCAACCGCACAAATTTTTTTAACCAAGACAGCATGGGAGCTGGGAGAGTGTGGAGGGGAAGATGGCAAAAATGTAGAAAACTGCCTAAGGGTAAAAAGATGCCCTAGAAACACTAAGTTGAGTAAATCAGAAAAGCATCTCTATGTTCTAATTCAAATTTAATACATAATGATTCCAATTTCATAATTCATGGTTGCTTTGTTTCCCTTAGACATGGCATCAGGTTAACACAATGAAAAGCTGAATAGCTAACATTGATGCTATAAGGAAAAGGTAATCAGATTTTTTCTTCCATGGTTTCATCAAGGTTCAGAGAACTGATACTGGTAAATACAGAATATGCCAAAAACAGTTAATGATCTAGTTGTGTTGATGTCAGTTTATTCATCTTATGGAAAAATCTTTTAGCATGCATTGTGCACTTGTTGCTGTAGATTTGGATTCTTATATAATAATTATGATGGTTGTGTGGTGGTTTAAAGTTGTTTAATGTATATTATCCCCTTTTGTTACCAGATTTTCTTTCAACCATAGTCTCAAATATTTTTGAGCTGATGGAGGTCAAACTTTGCTTGCAGGCAGATGGCCATAGTGTTAGATTGGCAACTCACTCAAATTTTAAAGATTTCGTTTTGAATGCTGGGTTAGAGTTCTTCCCTTTAGGGGGAGATCCGAAAGTTCTTGCCGGCTGTAAGTTTCTAGGTCTTATCTTGATAATAATTTTAATCTCCCCTACTTGATTTTGAGGGTAAGGATATTTATCTGATAATTCTTTCATGTAGTTGCTCTTGAAATATATATAGGCAAGGCAGGGGGCTGTTTGAGGTAGACTCAATTTTGTTTCTTGATTTTGTTTATTTGTAGAATCACAAGATTTCTCAACAACTATACCAAAAAGAACAAACTCTAATAAATTACGTTTTTGAAGGGCATTTGGAAGATTCTATGAGCAATTGAAAGCTCTCTGTGAGAGAAATGGAAACTGCGAAAGGCCTACTTTCATGGTTTTCTCTTATGTATTTTTCATGTTTCAGTTGAGGCTACACATGGCCTCTTTTTTTTTTAATCTTTATCCAGGTTCTGCGATCTTGCATAATGGTGTCATGTACCCATACGTTTGGTGGATTTAGACCTACTTGCTTTCATTCATCTAGTAATTACTAAATATTACTCTAAAGCACCACAAAGATGTTGTCGAAGACATATTGTGTCTAATTACTCAAACATCATATGAAATAGGAGTTTCACTGTTACAATTTGAAATTTATTTGTAATGATCACCGAGTTTTCTGCAGATATGGTCAAGAATAAAGGATTCTTGCCGTCAGTTCCTTCAGAAATTCCTGTTCAGAGGCAACAAATGAAGGAAATAATTTTCTCTCTACTTCCTGCATGTGAGGCCAATGATCCTGATAGTAATGTCAAATTTGATGTGGATGCAATAATTGCGAATCCTCCAGCATATGGTTAGGTCTTATTACCACTTTTATTTTTATTTTTAAGCAGCATGTCTTTGTCCAATGACAATTGAGCATTTTTAGTAGAAAAGATCTTTCTGTTATCTCTTTCACATCTTGCACAGTTGACATTACTGCAATATTTAAAAAAACATTAGTTGTCCATTTTTTTGTTCTACATATTCAATGTTCTCTATTTAAATCATGCTGGTATTCTGATGAATGAAACTTATGGACTTCAGCCTTTTTCTTCTCTCTCATGCTTCTAATGAAAAAAAATTCTTGTTCAGGACATACACATGTTGCAGAGGCGCTAAAAGTACCAATTCATATATTCTTCACTATGCCATGGACGTAAGTCTTGGTTGGTTGTGATTATTTTGATGTTTCTTGGTTTTGATTATTTTGATGTTAGAACTCTTTCTAAGTTAACAGGTTTTTAACTTTACATGCACCATTGATTCTGGCATCACTCATCTTGTATGAAGAAAATCAACTTTGGTGTTATCTTTTTGTGACAATTCAAGCATTCCCTGGACTGGTGTCAATTTATGCATGCGTGTGTGTAGATATTGAGAATGATTAACTGAGTCAATGACATTTGTCACCTTTCTATCAGGCCTACTAGTGAATTTCCCCATCCTTTGTCCCGTGTTAAACAACAACTTGGTTACAGAGTGAGTCTGCTTTTCACTTCTTCAGTGTTGGGTTTTATTTATAGTTAGATCAAACTCATATCTTGGTAATCTTTACTGCAGCTTTCATATCATATTGTTGATGCCCTAATATGGCTGGGAATACGGGACATGATAAATGAGTTCAGGAAGAAAAAGCTGAAGCTGAGACGTGTTAGATATTTGAGAGGGTCCTATAGCTCTCCTCCAGATGTGCCTTATGGGTATATATGGAGTCCTCACCTTGTTCCCAAAGCAAAAGGTCATTTCTTTTATATATTCCTTAGGATGATAAAATTGCTTGCCTTGATCTTATAGGGCAAATTTCATTCTTTGTGACAATAACATGTTGGATTGATGATTTGAGAGAGATGATGCTGAATGACCAATTTCAAGCCTTTTTGCTTTTTTTCTTATATTTTCCCTAAGTTGTTAAATTTAAAAGTAAAGTAAGTGTCTCGGGGAATTATTTCTGAACTATAGAAAATTTTATGGCAGTTGTGTTATTGGAGTTGTTTTATGGAGTTAAATATCTGTACATATTCTTGCAATATGTAGTTTCCCTGTATTGTATATTATTTACTTAGCTTTTTCCTACTGATGATTAATAATAAAAACTTTATACCCTAATGAACAGTGTAAAATTTTGTCAAATATTGATTGGCTTCTTGTTTGAGTGCACTATCTGAGATTCTGAGTCCTAACTCCTAAGAGAGTGACCATTTTTTTTATATCATAAACAGTGTGTAAAAATGTTCCAATCTGACTAGCACCTACCAGGGCAGTCAACCACCCTGATGTATCTGCTTCTGTCTGACTCCCAGAAATTGACTAATTTATCACTGCTTGTGAAACTTAATTTCATTTTGTTGGTTCTTTTTAGCTCAGATTACCTAGGTAGTTTGTTCTTAGTTCTCTTTAATTTTTCTTTCAATAATATGAAATTCCTGGAACAGTTTGATCCGCTGCTCTAAATGGTTGGTAGATGAGACTTTTCCTCCCCTCCCCTCCCCTACTTTCTTCTTCTTGTTCTTAGTTGATTAGCGCTTTGTGACCTTCTATTCTGACCTCATAAAGGTTATAATATATACATATACATACACACAACATGTATATATATATATATATATATATGAAACTCTATTCTCTCTCTTTCCTTTTTTTGGGTAGAAAAACAGGGGAATAATGTGGCCATCTGAGTTTCCCCCATCTTTTGCTCCCCCTTCTGCTAGGACTTGCTTTCTGTTAGTTTGTCTGACTGCTGCTATCCTTTAGTTGGTATTTTTCTTTTCTTTTCCTTTCCGTATGTCTTGCATGTGGTTTATTAAAGTTTGTTTCATCGTTTCCTCTTTCCATAAATAATATAACTGATATCCTTGTGTTCTCATCTACTAAAAATGGTACCAGTAGTTTCCTCACAGCAGACTCATCTACTAATGTTCCATTGGTTATCTCTAATACATTCTTCAAGCTCCATAACAGTACTTACTAGCTGAGTTGGATGTCATATTACCAAAAGGAAGTGATGATATACTATTGCCATGCTTTGAGATGACAAATAAATCAGTTAATGGCACTATCAAGCCATTTGATGTATGGTTGATTCTGTTTTTGGTTGTATATTCTTTTTTATCTGTTTTTCTGTTACTTTCTATTCCTGAGGACCGAGTTATTTTATGATACTATTAAAAGTCTCGACATCCAGGACCTTTTCTAAAATTTTCCTTTCCATTTGTACATTGTGCTAACAACAAATGTCCCAAGAAAAAATTGTCATGCATGTTGGTGTTGCCATTTGACGTATGTACATCTGATATGGTAATGATTTTCTCCTCCTGCAGACTGGGGACCAAAGATAGAAGTAGTTGGCTTTTGTTTCCTTGACCTTGCATCTAGTTATGAACCGCCAGATTCACTTGTTAAATGGCTAGAAGATGGTAAAAAGCCTATCTATATTGGTTTCGGTAGTCTCGTGAGTTTTCTTCTACAAATCCTTTCCATTGTTTGAATATTTAGTATAATGAAAGATTGTAATGGTTTATTCTTCTTGCACAATTTTGTTGTTCTTTTTGTTAAACTGTCTCTTGAGGTTGTGTTTGGGAACTTGAATTTGAAAGAAAGGATTTGAATTACAAATTTAGTATAAATTATGCGATAAAACACATGAAAACATGACTTTCATGATTATTTTTAAATTCATGGCTTTGTTAGATCTCTTTTTAGTAGTGAATTCCGAAGAACTATAATTTTAAATTCATCTTCTTATACCTTTTCAAAACATAGGTGTATTGAATCTTAACTCATTTTTACATAGTCTGTGCATTTCATCCTCACAAGTTATATAACAAAACAAACCCAAATCCACTCTCCCAAATTCATGTTCCCAAACATAGCATAAAAGTAGTTTTCACATATGTATGTGCTTTTCTCTATTCCATTACCTTATGATTTAATTGATTATTTTAGTTTTTGAATTATTTAAATGCTATTAACTTTACTTTCTCAAAGTAATTAACTGCATTTTATCTTATTTTATTGTGAAAAAAGAAAAGATTTACATTGGTTTCATTAGGCCACTCATTCTATTTCTTTATCATGTTCCATTGATCTTGACTTAAATTGCTCTAACTGCTTTTAATATTTAACAGCCTGTTCAGGAACCAGAAAGGATGACCGAGATAATAGTACAAGCTCTAGAGAAAACTGGACAAAGAGGCATCATAAACAAAGGCTGGGGTGGTCTTGGCAATTGTAATTCCACTTGCTCTCTTCTCATATTTCATTGGTTAGATGTTTAGTTTTGTTCAGTGTATGGGAGTAGATAGTGCTTAATTATCTTTTGTCCAGTGGCAGAACCAAAGGACTTTGTGTACTTACTGGACAATTGCCCCCATGACTGGCTATTCTTACGATGTGTGGCTGTGGTAAGTTGTAAATGTAAACCTTTGAGCTCCCTGGGCAGTTGAAATTGTTTACTGTTTGTATTTTATATATGATGCCATTCTCATGCATGTGTCTAGATATTTATGAGCAATGAGCATGGTGGGTCATGATTTGTACATTTTATATGTAGGGACTAGGGATAGTATGTTATATGTCACAAACAATTGCTCCATTTTAGAACCTGTAAACTAGTGAATTAATATGCACCTTGGCCTTGGAGTGTTTGTTTGTTTTGTTTTGTTAATTTGTTTTTTTAATGCTTTTGCAACAATAGGGTGGTAGTTTCATTTACAGCATTTTATTAGGAGAAAAGCCATGATTCAAGTATTTCATTTATGTTACATTTTGTTTAAACTAGCTGAATGCATCATTATCATATGCCTTTTAATGTAAAGCTTGGCCTAGTAGTTGTTACCTTCCTTTGGAGGATTTAGGTCCAAGGTTTTTACCTCGCTCCCCCTTCTACCTCCTGTATGTACCAAAAAACAAAGTATCCTGAAGTTGAATTATTGAAGGGTTACTCTTTTCTAACAAAACCGTTGTTGGTTTTAGGCCCAAAAAGAAACAAAACTTATAACCAATAACTGGAAAGGAGATATATCTTCAAAACATCGAAGGATGTTGAATGCTTATGTCTATTGAAAGAGAAATCTCTCCCATACCCACTAAATGGCATACCAGTTCTCTTGGCTTTTTAGTTTTGGGATTAATGATTGGAACTTCCTATTTCAGTATTGTGTTCCTTAATCTAAATTTAAGGTTTGTTTAATGGAATATTGTGAAACTGGTTTGTAATGGGAAGGAGTGTCTCCCTTTTTGTTTTAATACTCTGCATGTTGGATTCTGCTCCTTCTAATGGTTCCTAAATGGATTGCCTGATGACTTTACCTCAGTAACACTGTTTGTTGGGCTTACTGTTTTGGTTGCCAACTGCCAGCTGAGACTTGCTGAGTTGGTCCCAAAGCAACTCAGTGTCTCAAAAAATTCAACCTGAGTTGCTCGCTCAAAAACTCATTTTTCATATTCATTCTTCCACTCTCCTCAAATAACATTTCGTTTTTGTTTCTTCCTACCTTTTTTTCTTCTTTTTATCTCTGCAAATTAAACTTGTTAAATTTTGTTACTGCTTTATTTTCTTAATTTTTTTAATACTTATTTTAACTAACAAAAAGTTCTTTTATTTATCTTTATCAGTCCATGTTGTTGGTCTAGTATTAGAAAAAATGGGTTAATGAGATGTGGCTTCTTATGCGACACAGTTATCTCCTAATTACTTTTTCTGTTAAATGTTTTGAAGAAATAATATGATTGAGGGCTAGAACAGTAAAGCCCTATTTTGTCTGTATAGATCTATTTATTCGTTGATTGAGCATTATATGTAATTGGAAATTTGATCCTATGCCTATCTTGTTTTCTTGCATAACGGCATATAAGTTGCTTGCCATATGTTGGAAGGTATTGATCCTTACATCAGAAGAATGTTAAGGGACAAAATCAGCTGCTGACTTGATGCATTTTCTGCTTTGCTTTTTAATCATTCTGTTAAAGCTTGGATATACTTCTTAACATAGCAGCTACAGTATAAATACTTATCTATTCATCAATTGCATGAACAATTAAAAATGATTCTTGTTAAGCATCCAACCTAAAACCTAAAACCAATTGGCAATAGGTGGAGAAACCCAACTTAAATATAAGATTACAACAAGAAACCTAATACTTAATAGATGTGAGATAACACCACTTAACACTCCCCTTAACGTGTAGCTCAACAAGGGCTTACACGTGGACAACCTCACATGGGGTTAGAAGAACATAATACACTTATGTGGGGTTAGAAAAACATAATACACTTAGGCTTTGATACCATGTTATGCATCCAACTTAAAACCAATTGGCAATAGATGGAGAAGCCTTACTTAAATATAAGACCACAAGAAACCCATTACTTAATAGATGTGGGATAACACCACTTAAAAATTCTGAAAGATAAACCGAAGTGTAAAAATATCTCATTTAGAATATTTAGAAAATAATTATGGTTTTTTTTTTTTTTTTTTGTGTGTGCTCTGTGTGCCTTTTTTTTTTCTTTTTGGCCCGGGGGATTGTTCAAGTTGAAAGAATTTCAAGTTTTGGCTTCCTTTTTTTATGCCTCATCCAAAATTTAGGTATTAATATGTTTTGACTGCTAAATAACTATTTGAAATGCCTTAATCAGTTCTCTTGATATGTTTTGACTGTATACTTGCATGTTTTCCTCAGGTTCATCATGGTGGAGCTGGAACTACTGCTGCTGGTCTCAAAGCTGCGGTAACCTGTCATCTCCAAGAGTATATCCATTTGATTGTTTCTCCACTTTTTAAAGTCATTTTTACTCTTGAATACAGTGTCCAACAACTATTGTACCTTTCTTCGGGGACCAGCCTTTCTGGGGAGAGCGAGTGCATGCCAGAGGAGTAGGTCCTGCACCCATCCCTGTTGAGGAGTTCTCACTTGACAAGCTGGTTGACGCGATACACTTTATGATGGATCCTGAGGTGAGATGATTTTCCTATAGAATTAACTTTGAAATCCGCATTAGGTCTTATTGTTATGAAATTACCATTTTATTAATCGGTTTTGATTTAAGGCATTAGCTTTATATTTAACTTGCTCAGAACTTTTTAGTCATAGTTAACTGCAAAAGAACAGCAGCCATTTGGTAAGGTTTCTATATTTCTTCTTCTTTTCTGGTTTTGGAAGATTGAGCCATGGTGTGATGGTTTGGTTGCCTTATTAGACATAAATCAAGAATGATTGTATTACAATATATTGTCATGCTTGTATTATTTTTCTCCCTTAATCTACAAGCTCACCTTTAGTTTTAAACCAAATATAATTTTGTTTTTTCTTTTTGCTTTATTTTATAGAAAAAATTTATCAAAAAAGAAAATCGTAAAAATGATGGCAAAATGGAGCATAATGCTATGGTTTACATTTATGATGATGCAAAATCTCAGAATGGCAAAAGCTTTTTCCTTTTCCTTAATAATAGTGAGTGGAAAAACCATTATTTTACAAAGAAAGCATTTAAACTTTGAGTTTGTATTTGATATATTGATAATATACTCTTAGGGATATGTGTCATCCTGCTAACGCCCTTTGTGAAGTTTAAAAACTCCATTGACGTTGTGTTAGATAATTTCTCTTAAACTTTAGGCAAAAGAAAAAGAGACAACTAAAAAACTTACATAGTTGGCAGTTAGCAAGAGGAAATATGAATAAATTTTCTCAAGTATTGCATCGTTGGAACCAGTTTTCAGATTAGTATTTAGTATTTCGGGCTTTGTTTTGAATGTTGTGCTTGTGCTGTAGATGTTAAACAGAAATGGTTTCATGGCAGGTAAAAAGGCGTGCTGTCGAGTTAGCGAAGGCCATGGAAGGTGAGGATGGAGTAGCAGGTGCAGTAAATGCGTTCTATAAACATTTTCCTGGCAAAAAGTCTAAGGACGAACCCCATCCAGCCCCACCTCCTTCAGGTTTACTTTCTATAAGACGTTGTTTTGGTCACACATGATTTTGGTTCAGAAATGTTGATATTATTTCAAGGTTTTCTGTTCCATTCATGGCTATTACTATTTCTATGGTACAGTTTTGTGAATTTTGAAATTTGGTTAGTTTTGTGAATTTTTTTTATTTATTTAAATTTGTTGCTTTTGATAGTGACGAATTTATATATTTTGGGGAACATGAATTTAGGAGAACGGATTTGGATTTGATTTATTAAATAAATCGTGCAAACTATTTAAAAGGAATTATTTTGGATTTGATTTGTTAAATAAATTGTGTAAGACCAAGGTAAACATCATCTACAAAGAAGAAATTGTGAAGGCAAGGCAAAGATTATTCAAAAAGAATGGATTTGGAATTCGTGATTATTTTAATTGGTTTAATAAATTATTTTTTAGGAATGTTTGATATGGGATGATCATTTTAAAAATCAAGATGTTTTGTATTCAATAATTATATTACTTTGTTTGTTAACAATTTAGAAATTTTACTTGACAATAATCTTAAATAATTAGGGTAATAAAACCATTGCCTTAAAAAGTGATTTGATTCTCATTCTAAAAGATGGTAAAGTTTTATTATTTTGGGAAACTAATATTCAATATTATTTTTTCACTAATTTACTCTAGTAGAAAAAATATTTGTGATGAACTGTTAGTTAATCCTTGACATGGATCTCTAAATTTAGCTAAAGTTTGGTCAAAATTTTATGGTTTTTGTGTTTTAAGTGATGATAATAATAGCTCTATTATATTAACTACATTGATTATATGAAGAAAAAAAAATAATAGCTCTATTACTTCATAATTTTTTTTTCTCAATCTTAATTATGATCCAAGTTTTGATGTATTTTTATCTATAAACATTTTATGAATAGCAAAAATTTGAACATCGAGAAACGATAAGAGAGAAAAAAATGTCCGTATAAGCAAATAAAATAATAAAAATTTTGCTTTTTTTGTGAGATTATTTTGAATATTTTGTACTCAATATTTTTTTTCTTCTTATAATACCAAATATTATGTTTTAAGATTGCTAATGATTTATAATGTTATATACTAAACATAGTAATATAAAATCATTAATAATCAAATCAATTTAGTAATCTTATCACTTCGATGATCTTGCAAGTAATACCAAGCGTTACCTAAAAAGATTATACTTCCTTTATATTATACTTGTCCATGGTCGGCCAGGGTTGTGACTCGGAAAAAAAAAATTTACTTACCCAAGCTCGTTTTGAGCTAGGCTTAGGCCGACCTGAAGGCCTGTTTCACTGTTCATAAATTATTACAATATTAAAAAATCATTTTTATATTAATTTTTATAATTAAATTTAAATAAAAAAATATTTTTATTTAATAAATAGTAATTCGGGCTGACCGAAATTTTAAAAAATATTTACCCAGGCCCGATCCAATTCGGGTCGGGCCTGTCAAACCGGACGAATAGCCCAATCCTTAAACAGATCTACTTTATAAAAGAAAAAAAAAAGAAAAAAAGATTGGACTTTCATATTTTGCTATGGAGTAATATTTTATCCTTTGGTGTGCTCAAATTCAGCTTAAGCAACCCAACACATTGGGGACTTGGAAATAAAAACTAGCTCAAGTAATTAACCCAAGGTAGGTTAGCTATTTTAGATTTAATTTCTAACATTTCTTTGCCAACCTCATGAAGCTTGAATTGTGTAGGATATTGCAGAAATTGAAATTTAATCTTGGAACTTATGATCATATCATAGCACCTCACCTCCTAAAGGAACAGCTCAATAGTATTAGTACAGATCTGTACATTAATAGATCCAAACAATTAATTTCTGACATTAATTTACAAGAATTATGGGAAAAGTCATATTGTTATGTAGGAGATTAAATCTACTTTTTCTCCATTTTTCAATTAAAAAAAATCTCTCCATAAGAACCAAAGAAAGAAATGTTGAAATATAGAGTGGTTTTTGGTTAAATTTGGTTTTTTTTTATTATCTCAATTCAACAATTTTGATAAGTTTTAAATTTTTATTAAAAATTAATTTAAAGATAATTTATAAATGTATTAAAATTTTGTCTTTAATTTTCTATCATGTTACTCTTAATGACATGTCAATGTGAAATTCTTGTAATGTGTCACCCATTAACACACAAAAAAAAATATATATTAATTTTTAACAAAAATATTAGTGATTGATTTATAAAAACCTCAAGTTATTAATGATTTTTTATTAAAAAATAAAATATAATTTTTTGGATTGATATGTGTCACTTGATTGAAATATTAATTCATATAATTTGAACTAACCGAAAAAATTTAATATAATTATCAAATAAATAAATAAATAAATAAAATTTATTGATGATCTAAGATTTTTTTTATTAAAATCTCATTTTCATCCATAAATTTTTTTAAAAAAAATTATCATTCGCTATCTTTCAAAATATTTTATCCTTTATTCATCTGTTCATAAAAATTAAAAAATTAACGAAAATATCCTTTTAAGCCCAATTATCATGCCACTTGTCCAAGTACACACATGGCATAGTTAACTCAATTAGATAAAAGACCTGCGCTACGCTACAGTGAAAAAATTTGCTTTTTTCTTTAATAATAGTAACGGCAACAAAGTTATAGAAAAGATAATGACTGATGCATTATATCATCAATATGTTCAATAATTGCAGCTATCAGTATGTTCAATAATTGCAGCTCAAAATATACCAGCTTAACGACTGATTGAAAATTTCTCCTGCTATTTCACTCCATGTCCCTCGGAAGCTTCTTTCTTTTTATTAATACATTACAATTAGAGGTGGCAATTGGGCGGGTTCGGGCGGGTTCGGGTCGGGTTCATTCGGGTTCGGGCTCATTCGGGTTCGGGCTCATTCGGGTTCGGGTCCATCCGGGTTCGGGTCCATTCGGGTTCGGGCTCACTCGGGTTCGGGCTCATTCGGGTTCGGGCCCATTCGGGTTCGGGCTCATTCGGGTTCGGGCCTATTCGGGTTCAGGCCCATTCGGGTTCGGGTTCGGGCCCATTCGGGTTCGGGCTCATTCGGGTTCGGGCCTATTCGGGTTCAGGCCCATTCGGGTTCGGGTTCGGGTTCGGTCTGGGTTCGGGTTTGGTTTGGGTTCGAGTATGTTTTACATCATTTTCAGTCTGGGTCCATTCGGGTTCGGGCCCATTCGGCTTTGGGCCTAGATCTAGGTCATTCTGGGTATTTTTTTGAAGAATCTAAGGTTAAAAAGGGAAAGAAGAGAGAAAGAGGAACATTTTGGGCTAATTTCGGAAGTGATCGGCCGTAGGTGAACGGCGACCGACGACGGTTTCTGGGTTGGGGGTGGTTTCTGGGATTTTAGGGGTTGAACACTTAGAGAGAGGAGGGAGGAAAGAGAGAAAAAAAAAGAAGGGGTTTTATAACCCCTGGAGCGGGTCGCGGTGACCCGCGCGTCGACCTGGGGTTCGTGCACCCGACCCGCTCCCTGGAGCGGGTCGCGTCGACCCGCGGGTCGACCCGGGGTCCGCGCACCCGACCCGCTTCAGGTAAAAAAAAAAATCGAAAATAAAATTCTCTAAAAACGAATTTCTTTCTCGGGATGGTCGGAGCATCAATCGTTCTTTGAAATGGTCCGAGTAAGAATAGTAATCGAAATACTATCGAAAAGGAGTGATTCGAGAATTATTCTTACATAGATAATTTCTTTTATTTCTGAAATAATTATTAAAAGCATTTTAATTTACTTTTCAAAAAGAAAAAAAGTTTTAAGAAATGTGAATTACCGACGACGGAATTCAAAAGACGTCACGGTAGTGATTCCTAAGATATCTTGAGGTGAGAGAATTTCGTTAAATATCACCGCGAGTGGTGAGAATATTTAGCGACAAGCTCAATACAAAAATTCATAAAAAGATGGAAATAATAAAAATGAATAAATAGTGAATGTTATCCGCTCGATATGTGGCCATGCTCGTGTTTTTAACATTATGATTTGCATTTTTAATCTTGTAGTTCGGTATTTAATCATACGTCTTATATGCTAAGTCGTGTGCATCCGATATTTAAATATTCGCATCATACGCATTTAAATAAAAAAAATGGATGTAAATTGCCGACGACAGAATTCGAAGGATATCACGGTTGTGATTCCTAAGATATCTCGAGGTGAGAAGATCTCGTTAAATACCACCAAGAGTGTTGGGAATATTTAATGAGTATTTTCGATAACAAATTTATGTTCACTTTCGTTTTTTAAAAAAAATAATAATAACAGTTCCAAAAATTCAAAAAATAATAAACATGTTTTTTTTTTTAAAAATAAAAATAAAAGAGAATTATTTTTAAATAGCGATGTCAAGTCCATTAAATCGAGATTTAAGATAACACGTGATTAAATGGTACCGTTTTCTAAACGGGCGTTGCGGGGGTGCTAATCCTTCCCCGCACGTAACCGACTTCCGAACCCAATTATGTTTTACTCTCTGGTTCAAAGCGCGGACTTCGAAATTGGTTTTACAAAATGTTTTAATTAATTTTAAAATATTTTACTAAAACCGGTTTTAATAGATGGCCAATCACACCTAGCAAAAAAGATTGGTGGCGACTCCATTTGTGTTTTCAAAAACGTCTTAGCGGACGAAAAACCGTTATGACATATATATAATATATTAAATTTTAATTAAATTATTAAAAAAAATTAGAATAAAATTAATAATTAAAGTTATTGCTTTGTAAAAATAAAAAAAAAAAATTAATTGAAATTTGATTATTTTTGTTTTTAGTATTAAATTCGGGTTCGGGTTCGGGCCGGTCTCGGGTTCGGGTCCATTCGGGTTCGGGTTCATTCGGGTTCGGGCCCATTCGGGTTCGGGCCCATTCGGGTTCGGGTCCATTCGGGTTCGGGTCCATTCAGGTTCGGGCCCATTCGGGTTCGGGTCCATTCGGGTTCGGGCCCATTCGGGTTCGGGTCCATTCGGGTTCGGGCCCATTCGGGTTCGGGCTTTTTCGGGTTCGAGTTTTTGACTTTTTGGTCAAATCGGGTTTGGGCGGGTTCGGGTTCGGGTTTTTCTGGGCGGGTTTTCGGGTTCGGGTTCATTTTGCCACCTCTAATTACAATGATGCCGATAGAGCTCGTATAGCTATCATATTTCAAGTGGCGTTTTTATTTTCTTGCTGCCTCCCTCTTTTTCCCTCCTACAGAAATCTATAATCAATCCAATTAAACTCAGCGTGAAAGCATGTTTTTGGTTGCTATAATATTACTTGCAACAATACCACAATTAATTGGAAACAAAACATTCTTATAAGATGTAATGATTTATTCCATATAGATAACCATTTTCAAGACCAAGGATAACATCATTGTCTCTATTGAGGGGGAAAAAACAGATAGCATGCATCATTAATAATCTTCCATTGCTCTCAAATATAATCAATAACTCTGCTAACCATCTATAATGTAAAACAAAGAAGTTAAACCCTGAAATAAAAATTCAATTTATCCCAATCATAATGAATGCACACAAAAACATACATATAAATGCATATATATATATATATATATATGTATGTATGTATATACTATGTACTCCATAAATACATATACTATATATATATATATATGTATGTATGTGTATACTATATACTCCATAAATACATCAGTATATGTAGGGAATCAGCCATGTCCTTTGAATGGTACAAATAGATCAAGCATTGTCCAATCCTATAGGCTGGCATACAAACCGACAAAAAACTAAAAAACCAAGCAATGAATATAGCTTTTTACTTATATGACATATAGCAAAATGTCTTAATGCAATTCTAAGAACAAATTCACTCATGGCTCAAAAAGAATTTAATACAGCTGACAGTATGCATATGAATTATATATACAAACAAAAATTTCAATTCGCATCTATTAATTTAATACAACCAAAAAAAACCAACTAATGTGCCTTCTATCAAGTAAATAAATTAGCAATGAGCTACTAAGAAATAATGGCAATTGCAATCAACAAAGGTAAAAGACAAAAGAACATAGACATACATACAGCTCATTGCCAAATCAGCTCACATCCTTGAGTCTTTTTATCAATGCATCCAAAGATTTCTTCTTTGGATTCTGCTTGGCACCCTTGCTACCAAAGGTTCCAAATAGCTGATCTGAAGAATCCCTTAACTTCTCTGAAATTGTCACAACTTTCCTGTAGTCCAAGATATTGTAACTCCTCTCTCTAATTACTGGATTCAGAAAATTCTCTGGATGATTGCACAAAAGCAAATGGATTAAATGCCTTGACTTTGCAAGTGCATTTTTCAACTGATTAGGCATAGTAGAATAAATGTGAAAAAATCAGAAAAGAATTTTGAACTATTGTATCCACATGAAAAAATATACATGCATAGCAAGGTTTGTAAATAGCTCGGACAACAAATAAGCGAACTAATAAAGAAAGGCATACAATCTTAGGTAACAGACCACATAATTTAAAAAGCTTAAGTTACAACAACAATAGCTTGCAAAACAGGACCAGATAAGGAATACAAAACTATCAGTCTATCACAAAGAATAAGAGTAAAAAAAAAAAAAAAAAAACAACACACTGAAAAAAAGAAAGAAACATAACCCAAAAAAAAAAAAAAAAAAACAACAACAACAACACTAAAAAAAAAAGAAAAGAAACAGCACCATAGAAGCAAACGGATCAGGCTCAATACTCCAACAGGCTAATCAATGAAAGATGGGAAAACCTGTAAAGAGTTATAAAACAAACTATCAGTAACAGTCAGAATAGAATGTAAAAAAAGAGAAGGAATTTTCAAGCTAAATCAAAAAGAGGTTAAAAGAAAGTAAATGTAAAGATGCATCAAAAGATGTACAATCTTATTCACATAAAAGGAAGAACATGAATTGCAAAATACAAAAAAAAAAAAAAAAGTACTGTAAATTGTTAGACAGCATAACCGAGAGAAAAAAAGAAATCCAACTGAAGCACAGGTCATTCCAAAAATACACAATCCAATAACAGCTGTGATAATAACCTCAAAAAAGAGCATTCATTCCCTTGGAAAAAAGAATCAGAAACTCAAAAAATAGCTAAGCAAGTTGAGGAAAAAAGCAAGCGACAATAAAAGAACCACAAATTAAGGACTATTTGAACAACCTGAGAAGAGATAGGACCAACACAATCGGCAAATCAGAAGAACAAAATAAAAATGGAAAGCATGAATGCCTTTTTTTGTTGTTGTTAATTTGAATAAAAAGAAGTTCAAAACATATGAGCAATTAGGGTAAAAAAAAAAAAGAAAGAGAAACTAATCTCCAAGATGGGAAGGGCATAGTTTGCAAAGAGCTTCAGGATTTGACTAAAACTGACCAAAAGAGGAGCAGGAAATCAGGGTCAATGAAGAAATCTGAGACTATAGGAAAGAATCGTAGGTAGGAAAGCAGAGGGGCAAGAAGCATGGCGGTAAAAAAGAGTTAGTAAAGTTGTTGGGTTAGGGGTATGGCTTGAGGGGGGATCGGCCAATCCCAAGCAATCTGGGCTATTTTTCCTTTTTAAATTTGCCCCAATTGCTCCTCTAATTTTTTATTTGTTTTTTGCAGTCCTATGCTCACTTGGATGTCAGTAAGATCTTGAGAGAAATCGTACAATGCTACAGAATTATGAGATTTTTTTTTCATAACTTGCCGCCAATTTCTCCTTGTCCTTTTTTTCCTATTTGCTTTTTATCCCTTTGCCCATTGCTTTGGCTGAAAGCTTGAAAAAGACCCAAAGGGTAGTGAAGAAAAATGGTAGGAAAGTTGGAAAAGGGGGGCAGACAGACCAGGGATTGAAACTGTAGCTACAGTTATCGGCAAAATAGTTTGAAGGCAGGAGAAGCTGAAGAGAGAGCCAGTTAATCAAAGGGGCCATTCAATTTTTTTCCCCCAAAAAGTTGCATTATACACGTGTCAGTGCATGGGGTGGGTTGCTTTTTTTTTCCTGCTTACATGGATGCTCTATCTTTGCATCAAAATAAGAAAATTTATCTTTTGGATGTGAGACAATTTTATTTTAAGACTAAATTCATTTAAAGACTAAAACCATGAAACTAAGATAATAGTTGGACTAAATTCAAATTTGGACCGTGGTTTTTTTTTCAATAAGTTTGAATTAATTTTACAAGCAAAATTTTGAGCTTGCAATATTCAATTGCTCAAGCAATGAGAATAACTAGGTTAAACGTAACGAACTAAGCTTCATCTCAATTGAATATTAGCCCGTGTAGCATTTGGATTGACTATTCCACACAAGCAGCCAAGCCACAAGTTAATCTCATAGATCCCACAAAATAATGAGGCATAGCGGGTGCACACCAACTGATCCTTGGTGCCCGGCCCCCAAAAGAAAAAAAATTATTTTTTTAATTTTGAAAATATTACAAGAGAGTATTGAGTCTTCCACATCATCGTCAAGGCCAAAAAGATAGATAGGTGACCTAACACATACCTTAACCAATGAGACAGCCCAAAATCCGTCAAATACTCACCTCCTAAAACGCATAAGAGCTTTTATAAGTATTTTACAGGGAACCATTACAATGTTTGAAATGTGAACATTTTTCCTAGGTACATAACGACTATTCTCCTATGACGCCTCTACCCGATCATGGCCTTATACAAGGTTGGCACATGACATCTTCCCTCACTCAATCTGTCGATCCTTGTTGACTTGGTTGTTAGGAATTTTCCAATCTTTTGCTTAAAGCCTCGTAAGTCATGGTCTCTCTCAGAACTAATCTCGATCCAAGCCCTCCCATTTAACCAGATACTCCTGAATAGCCTCCTAGACATTATGGTTACATTGTGAGTTAGAATTTCTTCAACTTGTCGCTTCACGGTGGCTTCATGCTGGTATTTGACAGGTCTGGGAGATATGGTTTTAAGTTGCTCACATGGAACACCTAGTGCACCTTCATCCACTTGGGTAGATCAATCTTGTAGAAAGCACTTTTCAATTTGAAAAGGATAGTTACCGAACTTTCATACTTACGCACCAACTTATGATCCCGCTTTTGTTTTAACCTAAGCTGTTCGAGCATTAATTTGACAAGTACACGATCGCTCACCTTGTGAGCACTAATCTGACAAGTACACGGTCGCTTTTGTTGAAATTACGAAGAGAAACTCAGCTTCTTCGCCCCCAGCCACAAAGATTGAGTGACTTAATGGGCACCATATCCAACATGGCTAACCGTTTAGTTTGTAGAAATTGCCATCAGCATAGTAATTTATGCAGGTTTCTCCATACATTAGAGACAACAATGGTCCGCCAGATTTTCAATCAAAAGTTTTCTTCAAAATTATAAGCTGAGCTGATTTTGTCTTATCAAAGTACAGTTCATGATCCATGATAACTCTATAAAATAGAGTTATTTTATCCTATTTTATTCTTTTAAATTAGTTAAGTCCTTATAATTTAAATTATTAATTAATTATTTTTAGTTATTTTTATTTATTTTAAATTTAGTTTTATTTATTTTATGTTTAATATAGTTATTAATTTTATATCTTTTATATTTTTGTAGAGTCCTAAAGCAAGAAGGAGAATATCAGTTCATATATGAAAAGTTCAAGCTGAAAGCTATTACTTGCCCACTAAGTTTTCCTACTTCAGGCTTTTAAGAGCTCTATAAATAGGAACCCTTTAGGACTTTATAAAAGACTTCTCCCTACCTTCTACACTTCTTAACTTGTAAATAACCTAATTTTCTTAAGAGAAGAGCAGCCACCAAAGATTTGCAAGGAACTAAAAAGATTTTGGGAGATTAAAGATCTGGCAACCCTTAGTTTTCTTTTATCCCTTAATCTTCTTTATCTTTCTTGTATTATTTATGATGATGAAACTCCTTTGTTTTATATTTTTATTAATTAGCATGAATTAATTTACTTTTTCTAGGATTGCAATAGAACTCAACACATAATTTGAATTATTTTATTCTCTAGTTTGATTTAATGATATTTGACGTTGTTTATTCAATATTGTTCTTAATGCTTCTAATTGCTTAGCTACCAATTAAATTGATTTGGTAACATAAATACAACTAGACATAGGGAGTTTAGTGTTAGACATGGATTGAATAACAAATGTTTCATATTCATTTATTATGATAAATTGATCTGCATGTAGGATAGAAATATACTTACGTGTCATGTGTAACCAATTTTAGAGTCTAAACTTAATGAGTTTCTCTTTAATTCAATTATTATAGACATATAGTTAATTGGTTAAGAGTGATATTTTTATAAGACCATCGACATATACTTATAAAGAGATTAGAACTCTAGGTTAACAACTCATTGTCATTAGTCAAGTTAAGAGGGTAGGAGAAGTTCAAGCGAAGTGTTGAGGAAAATTATAATCCTAAGCTTTTCTCTATTTATTTAATTATTATTTTCTTTTATTTAGTTTTTAATTTACATTCTTTAACTATTTATTTTAATAAGATTGAGTTGTTTTAATTTTAGTACTTAACGAATTTGGTAACAATTCATCATGAGATTGACACTCTACTCTTCATTATATTACTTATTAACGATACGTGCACTTGCGTGATAAATTCTACAACAGTCCACCACTTGAAAAATGAAAAATAAAACAAGAAAGAGAGAACGGTGGCTCTACACATCCTAATGCCTCAAACTTCTCATACAATATGATCGAGAATGGTGTTTGAATTTGATAGAAATTCCTAATGCCTCAACTTCTCATGATGTTTGAATTTGATAGAAATGAGGATGACAACAAACAGTAAAAAGTTATATATTTAATTTATTTTTTGGATTCAAATAAAATTTTAAATTTAAATATTATATTTATTATCCGCAGCGGATTCAATTATAAATTTTTAAATATCCATTATCTGAATCTTTTTTAAATATCCATTATCTGAATCTGTTCAATATGTTATCCAAATCTGCTTTAAGTTTAATACAAATAATGTCAGATATTCGAATCCGCAATATTTATACAATAATGAATTCAGATATCCTTACATATATATATATATATATATATTTTTTTTTTTTTGTTAATTTTATATTTTTATTTTTTAAAATAATTAATTTAATAAATTCAAATATTTAACCAATGAATATTGTTATCTAAATTAAATACAAATTCAAATACTATTCAAATAATAACCAAATAATAAATGAATTCAAATATCAGATAAATTAAACAAATTCAAATTCGGATATTTCAAAAATTACACATATTCAATTTTCTATCATCCTACAGGAAATATTGAATGAAATCTATTACTGAAAAGACAATGGAATCATACTAAAGAATCACAACATCATAAATTTGGAACTTGAAAAATAAAAAAAATAAAAAACACACTTTAAATTTTAATTAGATACTGAAAACAAATGTGGGAATGCAGATTACCCTAATGCAAAAGCAAGATGGTCTATTTTTGCACTTAATAGTTCCAAAATTCAATATCCTGCTGCACTCCAAACAGTAACACAAAATAAAGTTTGCTATTACTACTACTACTAGTACACAAATCTCAAAACAAAATTAAACTTTCATAAATAAAGCATCTAAAAGCAAGTCCATGATGAACCAGATATGATTGCTACTTAACTCCAACTACGGACTTGAGAAACCCAAGCTTGGCATCCACTTCGGCAAGATCACAAGTCTCCTTGAAGGATGCGGGGGTCTCAATTCCAGTGAACAGATACAGAGCTTTCAATTCCTCTATGCATGTTTCTTTTCTTGCAGCTTTGTACCCAACTATTGTTCTCAGAGCATTCATCTGTTCCCAAATCTTCTCCTCACTGTATATTGCCTGCAGTCGTATGATAATAAACTTAATGCCATCAGTGTGAACCACCCTACAAGCGAAACCTACATTTCGACAAATCGATTGAATAGTTTATAACTATGTTACTCGGACTCGGGTGTGAGTGTCAAACACGGGTATGTGTCCGAGACGGGTGTGTTCAATTTTTTTCAAGATTTACATGTATTTAGAGGGTCCTTGGAGGATCATATCTCCATACTCATGCCCGGATATCTCCATACCCATGTCCGGATATGGATCGGATACAGGTGTCAGACACCGGTGCTTCAAGAAAATGAAGAGTCGGAGCAACATAGGTTTATAATCCTTTGTGATAAGCACATTTACTTCAGGAAAGACATCTAATTACATGTGCTACAGGTCTTACCATCATGAGGGACATGTCCTGGCAAGTTAATTCATGTTCAAACCTATGCTGCTCAAACTTTTCATTTTTCTTGAAGTATGGAGATATGATCCTCCAAGGACCCTCCAACTACATGGAAATCTTGAAAAAAAATTGAACATACCCGTGTCCGACACTCGTACCCGATTCCAAGTAACCTAGGTCCAAACTATGTTTTAAAAAGATTCAAGACAAAGGAACATCAATTAAATTGAACATGACTATTCTAGCAAGTAATAAGACCAGTGTGATCAATTGCATTATCATCCTAGAGATCAAAAACTACTATGTTGCTCATTTTTAAAGTACTTGTTTCCATTATTTGCCATCAATCTTATATTTGTTGAAGTATGTCAGAACCTATGGGTATATGTGTGAGAACTTAGGAAGAGAAGAAACCCAAGAGGATCAATATAACCAGCAGCCACATATTATGCAGCATTGGTGTCAAAAGAGATTGACTCTGCCTTGAAAAGGCCACTCGTTTAAGGAAGTTGGTGGCAAGATTCATCTGGGATGTGTTGCAGCATTATATTATTGTTATAGGTAAACTGACATCTTGTTTTGCTTTTTCATTTTTCTTCCTCTGCAATAATGGAAATTGAGGGCATAATACCTATCCAAGAACATGCAAAATGCATATCACATTGCTCTCATAATTTAAAGGTTTCTCCAACTTAACATTGCTAACAATCACTAAACACCTTTAAATGTTTGTATAAACCCTAAATTGCGTACATTTCTCTCTAAACCGTAAACATTCACAGGTTGATAAATGCTTAGAAGAGCCTCTCAGAACTTTTAATGACACAAAATATGTGAGCACATAGGTATAGACCCTATGCATGCATACCTACAAACTGGTTGACAGAATGATTACCGACTTAAAAGCTTTCAGGAAAAAAAAAAAAAAAAAAAAAAAAAAAAAAAAAAAAAAAAAGAAAGAAAGAAAGAACAAAAGTGGTTAATACTAAGAAATTTGGAACAAAAACTAACAAAGTTAAGAAACAAATAAAAAAGTGGTTAATACTAAGAAATTTCGAAACAATAAAATTAAAATAAGATTAAAAAGTATTCTGCCCTTATACATCAATTATTTGGAGTATGGCTCCCAATCTTAATGAGACTGACATTTCTATTAAGTAATAGCTACATAGATATGCAATATAAATAAACTTAGGCCTGACCTCATTGGAAGCTAAATCAATGGCATTTTCTGCGGAAATTCGAATGTCATCTGCTTCCTGAGCCTTTGTAGAAACAGGAAGCTCTGAAGAATCAGAAGCTTCTTGGTGAACCGAGTAACTTGATGAAGGCTGACTTTCTGCATATGCACCATTAGAGTATAATTATGAGAATCACAATTAACCTTATGACAAAAAGCAATACTTAAAACAAGATAAACTGAAAAACAACTAGTGCAAAAAGCTACCTTCAAAAGTGTTCACATCTGAAGGGGAGCCCTGCAGACTAACTGTACTTAAATTTTTTAACAGGTCAAGCCCTTGTTCCTCATTGATTTCTCTTTCATCTTCATTGGAAAAAACCACATCTTTCTTCTCCTTATTCAGTAGATAATTTGGTTCTACATTATTTTCATTATCATCTTCTGCTTGTCCTCCTTCCATCAATGTAGCACTTTCAATTGTACTGCTATCATCATTTACTGTTTCACTCGCTGGCCCTACTGATTGTGCTCTTCTGGTAATGTTGTCAACATTCATTTCCTCAGATAAACCTTCAGTATCTTTACCCAACTTTGTCTCCTTTGAGAAAGCATCCAAAATTTTCACAGATCCCTTCATTTGCACTTCATTATCTGCTTTATTTTCTTCTACTTTGGTTTCAGACTCGCTAGTTGGCTTCCCCATTCCATCATGGGCAAGAACACATCTATTTTTAGCTTTTTCAACATTTCCAACAATTTTCTTATCACCCTTCTCTGTACCTACATGCTCTTTTTCTGTACTCCGTTTATCATCCTCAAAACCAGTTTTTCCCTCATCCCTGATTTTTTCTAATAATCCCCTAGTCTCCCTTACTAACTCTTCATCCTCTTCAATATCAGTAGACTGTAATAATTGGACGTCTACCTTTTTTGTTTGAAATGGTGTTTCCTTCTCAATATTGCTGCCATTCTTCTCATCTCCCTCAAACTCAACCACAATATTACAAACCTCCTCTATTGGCGGTTCACTCATACTTCCATCTCCGACATATTCTTCCTCTTTAACTTCTTTTGTTCCCTCAATTTTAACCTCCATCTCTTTTGGTTGTTTTCCAACTCCAACTCCACCTACATTTACTCTCTCTGCTCTCAGCTTACCATCCACTTCACAATTTGTTTTGCTCTCATCCCCGATTCTTTCTGATAAACCCCTTGCCCCCATTAATTTCTCATTCCCTTTAACATCGATGGCCTGAATTAACTGAACAGGTACATATTTTACTTCAAGTGGTGTTTCCTCCATATTGCTGTCCTTCTCACTTCCCTCTAGGCCACCTAGAACACCAGTAACCTCATCTATTGGCTGTTCACCCAAACTTTCTTCTATAAGGGGTTGTTCTTGTTTCCTTTCCCTTGTTCCCTCATTCCCTTTCACTATTTTTACCTTGGCATCAACTTGTGCTTTTTCCTCACCCTGCTTATCTTCTGCGGCATCATGACTTCCACCCTCTTTTCTGTTTCTTTCTAATGATCCCCTTGACTTTCTTACCAATTCATCATTCTCTACATGAACAGCTACATTTTTCAGTTCGGCTGCCGTTTGCTTATTCACATTGTCCCTTTCTTTCTTATCACCCTTAACAGTAGTAAAAAAGCCTTGAATCTCATCTCCTGGCTGTTCATTCACACTTTCTTTGATGGACTGTTCCCCTTTCCCTTTTGTTGTTCCCTCAATTTTCAACTTAGTCTTCTTCTTTGGTTTTCTCCTTGCATCTACATTCTCAACACTCTGCCTCGTCTCTCTTACTAATTCCTCTTTCTCCTTGACATCTTCAGCTCCCAGTGGTGTTTCCTTCTCAATATTGCTGCTGTGCTTCTCGTCTCCCTCGACAACAGCCTCAATACCATGGCCCTCATCTGCTGGCTGTTCACTCCTACTTTCCTCCATAATAGGCTGCTCCACTTTCGATTCGGTTATTTCCTTAACTTCTACCTCAAAACTGTTGGATGCCCTTTCCTCTTCTTCATCAAAAAATTCACCATCATCTTCCTCATACCCGTTTTCCTCCACAATTTCATCTACTTCTTCCACTGATTTCTTTTCATCATTTTCAACACCATCTTTCTGATATGCACCCTTTTGCAAAATTTTCCCTTTATCAGGTTCCTCATTTTCCTTGTCAACTAATTCAATTCTAATCTCAACTTCTTCAATAGTATCCTCTTTTAACTCTTCTTCCTCCCTCTCTATGCTAATACCTCCTTTAATCACTCCATTTTGTCCTCCATGATTCTCATCCCCATTAGCTTCTTCTTCACCATTAAATGCCTTTCTATATTCCAACAACAATGGGGAAGCTGGCGATGGCATTGGAAGTAACCTACTCATGACAGTCTTAGTGCAAGCATAGCTTACCAAGAAGACGCCGTAAGGGACCGAACAGACGAACCCAATAGCAGAGATAACCATAATTGGAGGAAGGAAAAGTGGCGCAGATGATATAACAATTCCAGTGACCAAAATTTTCCTTCCTAATCTCAGCATCCAACTTAGTTTGCTATTGTCACTGTTCCCTCCTGATGATTCTTGGATTTCCCATTCTGATTCTGGGTCATCCATCCTAGAACCAATTAACAAGGCCTTAAATTAGTTATTTATCTAAAGAAAAAGAAAGACAAAAATTAGCATCACCAAATTAACTAAATAAAATTCTGAACAAAATTCAGTATTATAAAACCTAACCAGCTAACCTTTTATTTGGTTGCTTTGTAACTTTGCTTCAGACTTTCATGGATGCTGCAAAAATGGAGCCAAAAACAGAAAAACATTTGAAACATACATTAGGGGAACCTAATTAATCTATCATGAAGATGATTCCAGATTCTGAAACATGATCCTACTAAGTACCTGTCTAGGAATTAAAGGGATGAGAAAATGAAAAGAACAATAATAAACGAGATTTGATATCTCAAGGAGATTTTTTCAACCCTTTAATCTTAAAACCCACCCCTACCTCCAAGAAAAGAGAAAAACTATACAACTTTTTTACCTGATAATGGTACTTGAACGGTTGCTTTGAACAGTGTTGAAGCCATGAGGAATCTTCTAAGCAGGTGTAGTTTTGATTGAAACTTGAAAGAAAGGAAGTAGATGTGTAACATAAAGCCTAGTAGTGGAATCGGAGAATGACTGTAAGGTGTAACACATAATAAAGAGCCGAGAGGAAAATGATTTATCGATTGTGTTGACAATGACACGCGTTGAAAGAGGAGATTACCAGATGTCGATTTGCATGCAGAGATAGGTTTCCGCATTTCAACGTGGTTGCTGAACACTGGCAGATACCAGGCCTGGTTTTTTGGCCTCTGCATGTCAGTACAAATCAAGGGGTATATTTGTTTTTTTCCGGAGCAAGGAAAGAGTTTACTACGAATTATAACTAGACCTGTCCATTCATCGAATTTATAACTACACCTTTCCATTCATGGAATCGAGAGTTTGGATCAGATTTAGATTTTATATTAACAAATTATATTTATTTAGTCTCTTTCGATTCTAAATATGAATAAAAAATAATATTTAAATTTAATTCAACATATTAAAAATATTATTCAAATTCGTATAGATCCATTCAAATTTATATATAAAACAATAGATCCCTTTTTAAAAAAATTGATCCCTTTTAAAAGAAAATTGATCCTCTTAAAAGTAACAATAAAACAAGCCGAACCAGATCGAGTCTGGACAAAAAATGCTATGTACAAAATCGGTTTTTTTTTTAACTAACTTCATTTTTTTGCCAAAGCTTATTTTTCAGATCTAATAATTTTATCGAAACTTTCTCAAATATCAGTTAAACTTTCGAACTTGAACGAATAAATAGATCTAATTATGAGTTAAATAAATCAGATTTTCAAAAGACATGAAACCAATCCCCATTCTTGCTATAAATTGAGTACCTGCTTTCCTGGATTCAGCGCTTCCAACCCTCTGCTACCTTTATTTACATCAGTTTCCTCCCCATCTAACTCGATGACCCCATATGATTTCTCACCATCCACATTCTAAGGGACCAAAAATGGACAAATGTGAGGACGTTAAACTGAAGGTTAAGTACCTATATTAGTACTCTTTTGGAAATTAATTTAACTGGGAAAAGCAACTTTTGTTATCGTAAAAAAAAAAAAAAAAAATCAGATGCATCTATTTTAGTAGAATCAGATACTCTGCAAAAAGAAGGAAAAAAACACAGATACATGCTGCTTCCTTAAAATTGATACAATCTTCTTCTCTCTGATGCTTATATAACATGTTAGTTTAAATAGTACTTTCTATATATATATATATATATATATATCCTGAGAGTGGTTATGGAAACTCCTTCAGGCCTTCAGCCAGCCCCATCCTCAAGCATCAAGATTGGCAGCCAATTATCAGCTAAATGGTCATAACAGATCTCTTCTACATGGCCGTTCATTGCAAGCAAATTGTGGCTGTTCTTGGAGATTTGAGCAACTTTCATGCATTTTGTGTATCCTCAACAGCTTTGTTGAATGAGGCAGCAAGGTATTCTGCAAGACTTGATTGAGAATTAAACTTGTTAGAAGCCTCTGAAACTTTTGCCTTTTTTATGCCAATGGATTTTGGAAGCCAGGAATTTGAAGTGCCCGAAGTACTCAAACTATCCATTCCAGCTTCTTGTCTTCTCCATGGAATAGGTTTTAAATGCTGCCAAGGATCTTCCAACATGGATTCATCAAAGAAACACTCTGGCCCTAATCTCCTGTTTGATGCTGAGCTACGACCATGAAAACCTTGCCCTCGTCCGCCACTCCTTCCTATGCCAGGACTGATGCTGCCACTATATCCACGACCCCTGCCTCTTCCTGAACTGAAACCAGGACTACCTCCAGGTCCATGATCAAGGATCGGATTGTTACCAAACATTCGAGGCCTGGCTGTTCCATAATTGAAATTAGGGTTATCTGCTGGAGAAAAGCCAGGGCTGGGCAAATTACCATACCTTGATGCACTAGAGGGATTCCAGACCCTAGGAGAAGTTCCATGCATGGGAGGAGTACCAAACATTCCTCTCGGGCTTCCATCAGAAGCAAAGTTATAATAATTAGCAGCGGCCTGCGATCCATTCCAAGCATCAGAATGACCTCGATGCATGGATGAAGGACTTGTTATTCTTGGGCTATATGGACCTTGGTTGTATACACTTTGATCAAGTGAAAAATGGCTTTGCATCTGATGGACAGCCAGATCCCTAACAAAGTTCCTTGGTCCTGCCAAATCAGAATAAATTGATCAATTAATTGGAAAAATGGAAAGAGTACCAATTGATGTTAATTGAGAAATTAGACAAATTTAATGCGACTGGTTTTAATCAATAACTCTTTCGCAAATAATCAGCTTAGTAGTACAAATCAGATCAGACTATTATAATATCCCTCTTATGACCATTAATATCTAAAGTTTCTTTAAAACATATTGAGGGGAAAAATATGGTTACATGTGCAGAACTTCTGAAGTTGCCCAGCCCTGGCAACTTCTGATAAGAATGAAGTTCTGAGCTGGAAGAATTATGGGAAGGAGCAAGAAGGGGAGAGAGGAGATCATGTATTTGCATGCATCGACTTAAGAAGCAGTTTAATAGATCAATATCATGTTTATATAGATAATAATAGTAGGAAAACAGATTACCAGGATAGGATGGTGAAGGCCTTGCAATAGGCCAGCAACTGGTAGTTGGAGATGTAAATGATTCTTGCATAGTCTGATTATCACCCTTGCCCCTCTTCTTGTTAGCAGAAAATGCTGCCATAGGGTCAGTGTAGTAGTCAAAGCGCGGAGTTCTACAAAAGTCATCCTGCACAGTCAAACTTGGCGATGTCTCACTCAATGGATTAGAAAGGCAACCAGGCATTGCAGAAGTCTCAACATCATTAGACACTTCAGCATGAGCAGCTTCCATGCGCATTGCTTTCAACCTTTCCTTTCTTTTCTCAGATTCGTCCATTTATCTGAAAGAGAGAAAGAGAGAGAATGTTCAAACACATCCATTGCCATCCAGCTTGATAAAATCCATAAAAAGAAAATGAATGACACACATTTGAATCATGATATCGCCTAGCGAAATCTAAAGGAAAATTGCGTGTTTGTGCATAAGGTCCCTATGTTTTTAAAAAATGGATATAAGTTTCAACCTCTAAGTTCTAAGTTTACTTAATTACAAGTCTAACAACCTTATAAATTAGAATTTGAACCAATCTCACCCAATTTTAAGAAGGTGTAATAATCACATCCAATGACAACGTTTCCACATGCAAACCATCTTTTTCTCTCTGAAATTACAGAGTTACCATGCATAACCAAAAACATTTGTAATATAATTATGAACAATTATAAATACAGTGAATTAACTTAAAACTAAGGGAAAAACCAACACACTCCAGGGCAATAGTCATAAGCATATATACCACCCCTAGATTCCTAACCTTCCCATAACAGAAAAAATAATATACCCAAAACTTATCTATAAAAAAAATTAAAAAAAATTCTTTTATTTAAAATTTGGTTTCTGCAACTAAAATACTAACCAACTCATAGAAATAGCTGCTGAGACCATTACATTAACAAATCACTGAGAATGTTAGAACCTTGGAACTCCAAATCAGATATTGAAAAAAAAGAAAAAAAAAATTGAGTTCAAAACGATCAAGTTATCTTATTTCACTTTATATTTTAGAGTTTGATTTTGCAGAATTTTCATGTTACTTTTCCCAATTCCCACACTCTCTTTCCCTTTTCTTAAACTTGTACACAAAATTGTCATGGAGACATGGACTGATTGGGTTTGGATCGTCCCAATCCGCCTAAGCTGGCCCAAACTATCTCTTTTGGTCCATGAGATATGAAATGCAGGCTATGGGGTACCCCCCACGTGCATGACCCAAATCATTTTTTTTTTTTTAAAAGGCATGATTCTTAGATTAGGGAAAATCGAACTTAACTTTTTGAGTTGAAGATACATGCATTATATTATTTGGCTAAATACCCAAATATTCAAACCATTTTTCTTGCAACTAAAAAATGAATTCTGTGTATTATCATCTTTATGTAATTCAATTTAATATGTTCCCTAGGTTTTTAAGTTTATACTAGAATAAAATTCTTATATTCATGTTTCCTCTTGATGTTGCTAACTTCTAATGTCATTTTATTACGCTTTTATACTACTAATGAATTAAACTATAATAAATCAAACTTCTAAACTAAGCTTGTTTGTTAACGCTTTTGCTACTTGCTTGCTATTATTAAATTTAAACAAAAGTATAAAGCAATTCATATAGTTCGAAATGGATAAAGAATTTAAATACAACACCAATTATAACATAATTAATCTATATAGAAGTAATCATGAATTTTGTCATCTAAAGAATTTACATATTTTGTGTATAACTCAAAGTACCATGAGCATGCATACCTAGTTAAAAGTTCTTTGGAGATTCAATGCAAGATGCTCCCCCAATTGATGCTAACTCAAAACTCCTTTAATTGAGCTTTAGCCATTCATTTTGAAAAAAGAAACATTAAGCAATAGATTAGTTAAGCAGAAAACTAATAAAGCAACAGAATAAAGAGCAAATATTGAGAGCCAGCCAAAAAATATTAAATAGGTAAAGTAGATTGAGATAGATACTACTCATAAAACTACATCAATACTTTAAGTAGCATTAGTTTAAGAGGTAAGTTAATTAAACCATTTCCTCTTACAGAATCTAAGAATCACCTCCTTGTTATAAAGTAATTAGGTTGTTCCTTAAGTGCTACATCAACATGCTATCTTTTATATAATTCCTTGCTCAATGTATCTAATTCTGAGATAGCTTCATCAACTTGCTAAGGAAGGTGAAAGGCCATGGTGTTCAAGTTTACCATGTAACATGGATTTAAAAAATAAATTAAAAAATAGCTCAAATAAGTCATAACTTTACAAAGTTTAAACACAGGTAACAGCAAGTACGAAATACGACTAAATTTCAGGATAGTTCATAAATTCACAATAAAAGACAGAAAGTTCAAGGCAAGAGCCAATCAGATTGAATGTGTAAGAGGAAACTCAACTTCTTTGATATCATGAATTATCCATTATAAAATTTGTGAATTACCATATAATCTATGAAGCACGGACACGCCGTGTGCCCTTGCGTACCGGTGTCCGATACGTGTCTGACACGGACACGCCTCCGACACGGCGGGATACGGATGCGTCCGGATACGTCAAAAAAATAAATCAGACACGGTGGGGATACGACGGGGACACGGCGGGAAACTCATAGACACGGCTGGACAGAGGAAGGTTTTTTTTCTTTTTGCATTTTCCCCCAAATCAAGTTCTAAATTAGAAAAGATTGTGATGGTGCAAACCCAATCATACCCAATATTAATCAAATTTTCTAAATTACTTGGCAAAATCACATGATAGAAAGAAAAAAAAAACAACATCTTTCTTACCTTTGAAGAAGGAAATTGTTCTTGGAAAGACAAGCTTGGATATCGCAGCTTCCTTCTTGCGAGGCTCTTTGCTTCACTGCGCCATCTCTTTGTTTTTCTGAGTTAATTTCTCCCCTAAAGAAAAACCTTGCTTTGAAATTAAGCAAAAATTTTGCTCTTTGTGCATGTAGCTGAAGAAGAAGCTTGTAGAGAAGCGGCAGCTAAACCGGTTTAATACCAATTCGACTTCATCTCTTCAACTTAAACCCAATTTCTAGGTTGCCAGGTAACCCCACACGTGGCCCAATTAGATTTAAGACCTTTGCCTTTATTTTAACTTATTTACTTTCATGGAGGGTTTTTTTATTTTTCTCATTAATTAATAATAATTAAATAATTTTATTAAATAATTTTTATTTATTTAATTTTTATTTTAAAATTTTAATAATATTGATATTAATATAATTATATTTTTTAATTAAAAAATTAAATTTATAATAATTATTTATTTATAAATTACGAAATACAAATGCATTTTTAATTCTTATTTATATGCATTTTTCAAACATATTTAAATCTTATTGTATCGTGTATATTTTTATATATAGGAAGTAAAAAATAATAAATAATAAATATTAATAATAAAAAATTAATTTTAAATTGAATTTTATTAAATAATAATTTTTTATTTTTTATTTTAAAATTTTAATAATCTTAATATTAATATAATTATATTTTGTTAATTATGAAAATTAAATTTATGATAATTTTTTATTTACAAATTATGTAATACAAATGCATTTTCAATTGTTCTTTATATGCATTTTTTAAACATATTTAGATCTTATTGTATAGTGTATTTTATTTAGGAAGTAAAAAATAATAAAGAAACATAACAAAATAAAATTGTATTTTGTATTTTATTTTTTCGTTGGGTTGACTTTCTCACATAGGTAGCATCAAGTTCTTTTTCTATTTTTTTTTTTGTTAAATTGATGAATTACTAACGGTTTAAGTACCCACATAGTCCTTGTACTGTAGTGAAAAGAGTAAATTAATCCTTGTACTGTAAAAATGAGTAATTTAGTCCCTGTACAATTGAAATATGTGCAAATAAGTAAAATTAATAACGGTTTTAATGAAAAACCGTTAAAATGCTCACGTTAACTCGTACAATCTAACAGATTTAGATATATTTCAAGTCATATTTTATTTTAAGTCATTAATTATGTTAGATTTTACAAGTCTACATCAGCATTTTAACTGTTTTTCATTAACACGAGTATCAGTTTTATTTATTTGCACCTATTTCAATTGTACAGAGACTAAATTACTCACTTTTACAGTACACGGACGAAATTACTCTTTTCACTACAGTATACGGATTATGTGGGTACTTAAACCACTACTAACTCATTTTTATATTTTATTTTGCATATTTAATTATTCAAATAAAAAATAACTAAAATAAAATTATGGTTTATACTTTTATTTTAAAATTTTAATAATATTGATATTAATATAATTATAGTTTTTTAATTAAAAAAATTAAATTTATGATAATTATTTATTTATAAATTACGTAATACAAATGCATTTTTAATTCTTATTTATATGCATTTTTCAAACGCATTTTTAATTCTTATTTATATGCATTTTTCAAACATATTTAAATCTTATTGTATTGTGTATATTTTTATATATAGGAGGTAAAAAATAATAAATGAAAAATATTAATAATAAAAAATTAATTTTAAATTGAATTTTATTAAATAATATTTTTTATTTTAAAATTTTAATAATCTTAATATTAATATAGTTATATTTTGTTAATTATGAAAATTAAATTTATGATACTTTTTTATTTACAAATTATGTAATACAAATGCATTTTCAATTGTTCTTTATATGCATTTTTTAAACATATTTAGATCTTATTGTATAGTGTATTTTATTTAGGAAGTAAAAAATAATAAATGAAACATAACAAAATAAAATTGTAATTTGTATTTTATTTTCTCGTTTGGTTGACTTTCTTACATAGGTTAGCATCAAGTTCGGTTTTTTTTTTTTTTTTGGTTAAATTAATAAACTACTAACGGTTTAAGTACCCACATAGTTCATGTACTGTAGTGAAAAGAGTAAATTAATCCCTGTACTGTAAAAATGAGTAATTTAGTCCTTGTACAATTGAAATATGTGCAAATAAGTAAAATTGATAGCGGTTTTAATGAAAAATCGTTAAAATGCTCACGTGGACTCGTAAAATCTAACAGATTTAGATATATTTCAAGTTATATTTTATTCCAAGTCATTAATTATGTTAGATTTTACGAGTCTACATCAGCATTTTAACGGTTTTTCATTAACACGAGTATCAATTTTACTTATTTGCACTTATTTCAATTGTACAGTGACTAAATTACTCACTTTTACAGTATAAGGACTAAATTACTCTTTTCACTACAGTATAGAAACTATGTGGGTACTTAAACCACTACTAACTCATTTTTATATTTTATTTTGCATATTTAATTATTCAAATAAAAAAGAACTAAAATAAAATTATGGTTTATATTTAACTCGATTGATCAGCTTTCTCACTCTAGTTAGCAATAAGTTCGCTTTTTCTTTTTAAACTTTTGCCCGAGCCAGTCGAGTACGGATCCTAAATCAATCTGTGAGTCAACGTTCGGACCAACCCTTTTAAATATATCATTTAAAATAAAATAAAAATAATTAATAAAATAAATTAATATAAACTTAAAACTATAAAAACTAAAACTAAAAAAAAAATCTAAAAAAATAAGCTTGTCACGTGTCCATTAGGATATTTTTTCAGGTTTCTCACACTGGTTAGCAGCAAATTCTTTTTTTTCCTGAATGAGTCGGGTACGGATCCTAAATCGACCTGTGAGTCAACGTGCGAATCGATCCCTTTAAATACATTATTTAAAAATAAAATAAAATAATATAAATTAAAAAAATTTAAAACTAAAAAAAAAAAATTATATCTTTTAAAAAAAAAAAACTTACCACGTGTCCAACAAATGAAGCTTGACACGTGTCAAGCATTAACCCAATTAAGGGATTTTTTTTCAAAGTTTCTATACTCAAAATTAATTTTAAAATATTAAAAAAAAATTACATATTAATATTTGATTAAAAAATTCAAATTTATATTATTATATAAAAAATATATTTTTATTGTCTTGTCCTATCGTATTTTTTTCAGTAGGTACAAAAATTAACATTCTTCTAAAAACATGTTTAAATTATGAACATGTGATTTCAAATCTAAATACCTAAATTATTAAATGAGAAATTTCATAAACTCGTTTACTTAAAATGCACAAACCAATAATAATTAATAATGTTAATAAAAAATCATTTTTTTTATTTTAACTTTAAAAAGTAAAATATTTTACCCTATACAATTTAAAGTTAGTTAGTGTATTATTTATAATAACAACATTGTACAAATTTTAAAAATTAATAATTTTATTCATCATTCTCAATATATTGAATGAAAATATTAAATTATCTTAAAGAGTAATTACGAAAAAAATTAACTATTCTTAAAAGTTAATTAAGAAGAAATAAATGAAAAAAAACTAACTACTCTTAAAAGTTAATTAAGAAGACATAAATGAAAAGGCTAAAGATAAAACAATGGAAACTCATTACTTGAAAAAAAAAAAAAAAATAGAAATTCCAACTAAACTGACCTTTCAATTTCTACCCGACTAATGAATAATGAAAAGGCTTCCTCTTTGCCTTCTTCTATCGCTTTCTCTAATTCTCTCACGAATCAACCATTTTTATTTCCTCTCTCTCCATCTCTGCCTCCAATTTCTATTTCTTTTTCTTTCATAAAATCTCCAACACTTATATCATTACTTATATAATCACTCATGAATATATATATATATATATATATTTTTTTATAGCAAGCCTAAGCTACAACAAAAACCCCTCTACTCCTTTATTTTCATTTCTTACTTTTGACTCTAAAAAATTGCACCATCATCTTCTGACACAACCCTTCTTCTTCTTCTATTTAATTTCTCCTCCCCTTTTCAAGACTTTGCTTTTTGTTTCCCATTTCTCTTCTTTCACTGTTAGAGAGTTATAGAGCTAATACAAAACCAAATAAGAGTTTAGTTTTCTTAACTCTTTCGAAGCCACATATGAGTTTGGTTTTCTTAGCTCTTTCTTTAATTTATTGCTTTTTGTTAAGTTTTTCATCGTTTAGGGGAAAAAAAAGACTAATATTGAAAAATAGAGACTTCTTGATTGGAAATAATTTTAAAAAATAAAATTGGGCTAGTTTTGATTTTCACTGTCTGATTAAATCACTTCTAGAGATTATATGCCATTTTAGAAATTTTGTTAGATTCATGGCAAAAGGACACAGATATATCTTCCCAGATTTCCCCCTGCTTCCCAGATTAATTAATTGTCTAAATATTGTTTTTCTCCAATGCATCATAATCTCTTATAATCAGTAATTGTTGTCTGTAAAAAGAATTAATCAAATTTCTTTAAAAAAAAAAATACAACGTAGCTAGTGCTACGATCACTTACAAACACTCATTGTTACCGAAATCCCTAACACCTCCATGTCCAAACTACTATTTGTTTATCTCTACTTGCACACACAAAAAAACAAGTAAAGACAAATTAATAGTAAAACCAATTAACATATGCAAATGAAATTTATTCAACAAAATGAAAATACATATAACATAATGTGTATTTTCAATATTTTTTTTTTTTTTGAATTTAACTTTAAGATTTCATTTGATAGGAAGAAAATAAAGAGGAAAAAAGGAAACAATAATAATTTAATGGTTGATATTCATAATAACACATATTATATTTTAGCTCAACCATTAGATTAAATGTGTTTCATTTTTTTCAATTCATTTTCCTTCTTACTGAACAAAGTGTAAGTGAATCAATAGAAGTTTATAGAATTATATTGAAGGACAAAAAATGATCAATTTTCCACCACCAATATCAAAGTATTCTTGGACTTTCTAGTAAGCAATTGGTATACAGTTAGTCAATATTTGGAGACCAATATATACTTTCCATTTAAAAATACTAAAAGCGTAGTTACGAATACATTAGGATTTTAGAAATCTAGCAAAAAATAAAATTAGATTAGATTGAATAATTAAAAAATCATGAGAATACAAAAGGAAAAATTACTGAAGATATATAAAAAATTTATTTATTAAATCTTCATTTTTACCAAAATGTCAAAAAATCACCATAACACCTATTAACAATCTCAATATGAGTAGAAAATTAAAAATGGAAAATTCATGTTCTTCTCAAGATCAAACGAAATATTAAAAGATCTTTAAAATATTAAAATGCAAAGTGCAAACACTTGAAGAGTTGATTTTTCTCAATTTGATTTTTACATCTTTTGAAAATCTATATACAAAAAAGTGGATAATAAAAACAAATAGATAACCAAAATAATATTATAATCTTCATAGATTTGAAAGAAGAAGAAAATTAAAAAATTGCAGAGATAAAGAAATAAGGAGAAAACAATAAATAAATAAAATGAAACTATAAACCATAAGAGCGGTAGCAATTGCACAGCATATTCTAAAATATTAATATCTAAACAATAAAAGAAAAAATGAAGAAAAATAAGCTTACCTTGATTTGCATAAACAAACCTAAAGAATTAAACAAAAAATTCCTCCAATGTCAAAAAATTAAACAATCAAGATAATTTTGATACAAAAAATCTACAATTACCTAGATCTACCAAATAGATTTATTTATTTTTACTATTTCGAGTAAATCATTGTAAAAACAAAATGTGATTTGATGAGAATGGAAATAAATAAAAAAAAAAAAAACACAAAAGAAAGAGTTATGAAGAGAAAACTAACCCCATTGTATAGACTTTAAAGAGAAAAAAAAAATTGAAATTAGAAACAAAGTAGTTTAGTGAAAAATGTGCAAACTATTTATATACTCCAAAACTTGAAATGAAATTATCATCCAAAAATCAAAAGAATGTAACTTCTATGAAATTTAAAAGCCATAAAATGTAACTTCTATGAAAATTAAAAATCATAAAATATAACTTCCCAAAAAATAAAATAAAATTGTAGTAACAAAACTACTAAAAACAAATAGCCACACCTATTTACTCTTAGTAAAGGTCAAATACCCAACACTTCCTTTAACCTAAATTAATTTTGTTTTCACCTAATTATTCCCTAGATTTATTTATTCAGTTGTGAATGCCAAAAACACAAAAGAAAGAGTTACGAAAAGAAAACTAACCCTATTGTATATACTTTAGAGAGAAAAAATTGAAATTAGAAAGAAAGTAGCTTAGTGAAAAATGTGCAAACTATTTATATACTCCAAAAGTTGAAATGAAGTTATCATCCAAAAAATCAAAGAATGTAACTTCTATGAAAATTAAAAGTCATAAAATGTAACTTCTATGAAAAATAAAAATCATAAAATATAACTTTCCAAAAAATAAAAGCAAATTTTAATTAAAAATATAGTACAAAACTACTAAAAACAAATAGCCACCTATTTACTCTTAGTAAAGATCAAATACCCAACACTTTCTTAAATCTAAATTAATTTTTTAGTAGCCACCTATTTACTCTTAGTAAAAGTCAAATACCCAACACTTCCTTTAACCTAAATTAATTTTTTTCACCTAATTATTCTCTAGATTTATTTATTCAATTGTGAATACCTAAAATATCCCTATTTATTCTAAATTGGATTTTCAATTGTGTGCTAAAATGTAAAATAAAATTTTAATTATTTTAAAATCGATTCGCTCATCGTGCGAGAGTATTCCTAGTACTTATATATTTCCCACTCCAATCTAAAGTAAATAGGGGTAATTTAGTATTTCTAAATAAAGTTATTAGAATTGTGATTTTTTTTTGTTTATCAAGTTATTATTACCAATTTAATTAATTAATTGCATTCTAAAAGTTATTTTATATATAATTTTCTTTGAAGTTATAATTTTGTGTCTTAAATTGTTTAGAGGTTACAATATTATGATGTTTATAAAAAGCCACTTTTTGCTTTGTTGGATGCATGGTAATTTCTTTTCAATATTATTTCATTTGTTCTTTTCTCATCGTTTTTGTCCATTTTATTTTAATTATTTTTATTCTTCTCATTGTCTTCATAAGATTCCTTCAAATAAAAGTTTATTTTATTTTTTCAATTCTAATTATGTTCTATTAGTTGTTTTTTTTTTTTTTTTTAGGTTATTATTTTTACAATTTTCCAATAGGTCTTATATATGTCAAGTTTTGATGTAGGGATCAAGTATGAAACCACCAGAGCATATAATAAGGTGGTTGTGTTGGAATATGGCTTAGAATATGGCTTGAATATAGCTTGAATATGGCTCATTCACCATAGGTGGCTTAGCACCAATAATGGAGCTACCACTTGCACCACTTGCACCACCAATAATGGAAGCTACCACTTGCAAATGGATGGTGGCTATGGTGGCTACCACTTGCATGTGTTCACACCAAGATAGGTGGTGGATGGTGGCTATGGTAGGCTATGGTGGCTGCCACTTGATGCATGTTCACACCTTGATATTATGGCTATAAATAGCCATGTAGAGATGAGAGAGATGAGTAGAGTTGAGTATGTGTTAGAGCTAAATTGTTGAAGCAAATACTCTGTGTTTATAGAGTAATTCGGTATTGTGTTGAGTTGTGAGTTCAGTGCTTGTGTAGCACCTTGAATTCGGTATATGTTTGTACTCTAAACTCCATTAATACAAAGCTTCAAGCTCCTCCTCCCGTGGATGTAGGCACAGTTGCCGAACCACGTAAAATATCGTGTTTTTTCAGTGTGTTTAAATCGGTTTTAGTAATATCAATTCGCTTCCGCACAACAAATTGGTATCAGAGCCAATTTTTACGTAAAACCGAGTTTGTTTGATTCTGTCCGTATTTCAAAAGTGCTCCAAATTGTGTTTTGAAAATACCAGGTTGAAGAGGTCGTCGAGAGGAGTGCAGCTGAATCAACCAGAGCGCCAGAAACCGCCGCACGCGCCCGCACGCGCCGCCAGAAGGGGCTGAGAGTGAGCCTCACGCGCCCACGCGCCGCACGCGCCACCAGAGGTTGCAGGCGCGTGACACCCACGCGCAGCACGCGCCACACGCGCCTTCCAGAGGTTGAAGGCGAGTGGCCCCACGCGCCACACGCGCCCCACGCGCCGGTGAGAGAACAGCCTCCACGCGCCCCACGCGCCGCCCCACGCGCCGCCGTACGCGCCCCACGCGCCGCCGCAGCTCCGACCAACTTTTTCGGGCTATTTTTTGAGCCGTTTCAGAACACTATTCCGAGACTTTTCCGAGCCGGTTGAGCTAAACCGAGTCCATTTCGAGCCAGTTGTAGCAGAATATTTGCAGAATATTCACCGTGTGTCCAAAATTTACACAGTTGGACCCGTTCCTGGCTATTTCGACTATTCCGGACTCAACCGCGGCATCCGTTTTTCCATACAGGTACCGGAAAAACATTTTGTTGGTAATTTTGTTTTATTACCATGGCAGAATCATTAGAGACACATGAAACAACCAGCAGTGCGAAGTACTGGAACTGTGAGTCCGTGAAGGACCAGTAGACGGTGGAGATCCCGTCCAGTAGACGGTGGAGATCCCGTCCAGTAGGAGGTGAAGATCCTGTCCAGTCCAGTCCAGACCAGTAGACGGTGAAGATCATGTCCTGTCCAGTCTAGTAGGCGGTGGATATCCTATCAAGGAGAAGAATCCTGTTAATCCGCGAAGGACCGATAGATGGATGAAGATCACGTCTAAGAAAAGTATCATCGACAATCTGCAAGGGACGAGTGTGCCCAGTGTTGGACACTGGAAGAAAGACTGTCCAGACAGAAAGGTCGATTGAGATCCCGCTCAAAGAGGGGATCATCGAGAACACGACTCTCGAGGGACGAGTGTGCCTTTTGCCATGAGAAAGGGCATTGGAGGAATAACTGTCCCAACATGGAGAGGTCGACTGTGAGTGTAGCTCAAGAATCTGAGGGAGAGGAAGACTCTGCATTTACAATTTCCACAACAACACACTCTTCAGATCAATGGATTCTGGATTCCGGATGTTCCTACCATATGTGTCCGAACCGGAAGTGGTTCTCAAACTTCAAAGAGTTTGATGGAGGGATTGTCCATATGGGCAATGACAATACTTGTCACACTAGAGGCATCGGAACGATCCGACTGAAAATGCATGACGGTACAATCAGACAACTTACAGACGTAAGGTATGTCCCTGATCTCAAGAAGAACCTCATATCACTGGGGGTCTTAGACTCAAATGGTTACAAGGTGACCATTCAGAATGGAGTCCTGAGAGTTGTACGTGGAGCATTCTTAGCAATGAAGGGTTATATGAAGGGAAATCTGTATCTCCTTGACAGAGAAACCGTGACAGGCAGACCAGCAGCCTCTCACAGAATGATGGGATAAATCCGACACTTCACTGTTCCTAGCACTCCCCAGCAGAATGGAGTTGCAGAAAGGACGAACCGAACTTTGGTTGATAAAGTTCGCTGCATGTTATCCCAGTCGAGCTTGAGCAAAGCATTTTTGGGTGGAGGCTTTATTGTTCGCCTCCCACATTATCAACAGACTAACCTCCACTGATGGGAAGACTCCCATAGAGGTGTAGTCCGGATATTCTGCCATTGAATATGATCGGCTTCGTAGTAACGGATGCAAAACTGGATCCTAGAGCCAAGAAAGCTGTCTTCATGGGCTTTAGTGAAGGAGTAAAAGCAGTCCGATTGTGGAACCTTGAGTCAAAGAGAGTCATCGTAAGCCGAGATGTTGCCTTTGACGAATTTGTAATGCTGAAACTGTCAACTCCAGAGAATGTGAACCAAGATTCTCTAAAGCAGGTGGAGTTTGAATCAGAATCTGATGACACCTTAAACTGAAGTGGAGGAGTCATCATCGGAAATCTTTCAGCAACTTGAATCAGTTGTCACCAGTAGACCGAATAGACATATTCGGAAACCTGCTCGATACACAGACGTGGTGACATACGCCCTTCCAGTAATTGATGATGATGTTCTGATCAATTACAAAGAAGCTGTAAACAGCCCTGTGCATGCCCAGTGGAAGGAGGCGATCAGATTTGGAAGTTAGTTCCACTTCCAACACTCAAGATATCAATTGAGTGCAAATGGGTCTTTGCCAAAAAGGAGAGTGCTACCGGCAAAGACAGCATCGGATACAAAGCCAGATTGGTAGCCAAAGGTTAGGCTCAAAAAGAAGGGAATAGACTACAATGAGGTATTTTCACCTGTTGTTAAGCATGCATCTATTCGGATCTTATTGGCTTTAGTAGCACTTGTATAACCTAGAGATAGTTCAACTTGATGTAAAAACTGCATTCCTCCATGGTTCCGTAGAGGAGGAAAATTGTATGACTCAACCAGATGGTTCTGGAGTCCCCGGTCGCAGAGATTACAAAAGCAAGTTGAACTGATCAATGTATGCTCTGAAACAATCCCGTGACAGCTGTACAAACGGTTGGACTGTTTCATGACAGGATGAAAAGTACACACACGGTCAATTTGATCACTGTGTTTATTTCCGGAAACTTCAAGATGGATCATTTGTCTATCTGCTGAAAAAGGCAAGGTGGAGATCGACAGGCTGAAGGCTCAACTGAGCTCAGAGTTCGAGATGATCTTGGAGAAGCTAAGAAAATTCCTGGGAAGTAGACAGAAAAATTGACTCAGGCTCAGTGCATTGATGAATCATGCCAATGCAGTAGGTGCCCTGATATGTGAGTAATGGTGTGTACATTTGAAGGAGAAAAGAGGAAGCTCTGATCTGTGAATTCTCTCTGTGGATTCTCGCCAAGGTGGAGATTGTTGGAATATGGCTTAGAATATGGCTTGAATATAGCTTGAATATGGCTCATTCACCATAGGTGGCTTAGCACCAATAATGGAGCTACCACTTGCACCACTTGCACCACCAATAATGGAAGCTACCACTTGCAAATGGATGGTGGCTATGGTGGCTACCACTTGCATGTGTTCACACCAAGATAGGTGGTGGATGGTGGCTATGGTAGGCTATGGTGGCTGCCACTTGATGCATGTTCACACCTTGATATTATGGCTATAAATAGCCATGTAGAGATGAGAGAGATGAGTAGAGTTGAGTATGTGTTAGAGCTAAATTGTTGAAGCAAATACTCTGTGTTTATAGAGTAATTCGGTATTGTGTTGAGTTGTGAGTTCAGTGCTTGTGTAGCACCTTGAATTCGGTATATGTTTGTACTCTAAACTCCATTAATACAAAGCTTCAAGCTCCTCCTCCCGTGGATGTAGGCACAGTTGCCGAACCACGTAAAATATCGTGTTTTTTCAGTGTGTTTAAATCGGTTTTAGTAATATCAATTCGCTTCCGCACAACAGGTTGATGATAATCCTCAAAGAAAATTGATTTTTGGATAAGTTGTGGATCGCAATTCTATCATCAAATTTTAAATGCTTTCGGGTAGTATTGGTACAAATTGTATTCATAATTTATTAATCCTATCTTTATTTTTTTTCTTCAAATCATCCTTTTTCATTTTTTATTATTTTTGTTTCATTATTCTTGGCTCTCTTTTTTCTCCCTCAAATTTTAAGTTGGTTATATACATACATACATACATACATATATATATATATATATATCTTTTGTATGCATGTGCGTATATTCAAACGTAGTCTTGGTGAATATTTTGCAAATTTAATTAATTTTTCATTATTCTTGGCTCTCTTTTCTCTCCCTCTAATTTTAAGTTGGTTAAATTTACATTACATTACACTACATATCAATATATATATATATATATATATATATAACTTTTGTATGCATGTGCGTATATTCAAATGTAATCTTGGTGATTATTTTGCAAATTTAATTAGTTTGGACGAGAAGCTAAAAATCGTGTAAGTTTGAGTTAGAGTTTAAGGGACAATCTTTTTTTTTTTACATCTAACATGTCAAATAAGGCCTACAAGCACTATTATTTATATATATATAATACATGTTAGGTTAGCACTTTCTTTATATATATATATATATATATATATATCTATATATCTATTTAATATATATTTTTCACTCCTATTTGAAGTAAATAGGGTTAAAATAGACCTTTTATATTGACACTTTTTTCTAAATAAATAATATAGTTTTGACATTCTTAAAGAAATTAATTGAGGTATTAATTATATCTTTTATAAATGTATTATTATACATTTAATTATTTTGAATGTTACTAAGTATTGATTATTGTAATTAAGCTATTTAAACGTTACATCTATAACTATTATATAATTTAGCTATTTAATTAGATTAATTGCTTAATGAATTGGTTATATTTGTGGATCATGTGGGTGATATTTGATATTTAATTGAATATCCCTCAAGTTAGGACAACTAAATTAGTTATTTATATCGGCACTCTTTTTTCTAAATAACTAATATAGTTTTGACAAGAAAAAATTGAGGTAATATTTGATTTTTTTTTCTTTCTTTTCCATTTATAATTAAATTGTATTCTATTCAATGTCTTTTATTTTATTTTTTTAAATATTTTACATGCTTTTTTTTATATATATATATATATAATATTTTACACGCTTGATCCTGCATATATTTGTCTATTCTAATTAAAACAAGCATTTTCAATTAATAGCACGATTTTGTATTTTAATTTAAGTGTTACAAAAATGTTAAATAAATAATATTTGTATTTAGTTATCATGTTCATATAATATAATAATTTTTGGTACATATGAAAATATAAGATGTGAGTTAAATAAAAAAAAGGTAATTTTTTTATTTAAAAAATTCACACTCACATCTCATATAAGTATACGTTCTTTAAGTATGACATATCTTATAATTGTTTTAATATTCATCATAGTAATAATTATTGTTATTCATCATAGTAATATTGGTTATTATTTTAATTATTATTTTAATAGTAATAATAATCGTTACCTAAAATCGAGACTTCATCTCCCTTAAAATTATATTAAATTAGTTATTGATATGGTCACGATATAATATAATTATATTTCATCTTAAGAAATCGTCCAATTAAAACATTAATTAACCTAAAGACATGTCCTTTAAAAAAATATTTTTTTTCATATTAATTACCCTAATGACATGTTCTATGGAGCATGCAAACAAATCTCAAAATTCTCTGGTCTTTTGGCTTATTTAGTTTGAAATTGTTTGGGTTAATCATCAAAATTGATTCACTCGTAGCCTTAAAGTAGAGTTATGACTTATGAGAGGTGACTGAGGGTTTTTTTTTAAAATCCAAATATTGATTTTTTTTTTTATTTCTCAAATTACTGATTTTTCCGTTTTATTGACCAAAATACGCTCGCTTTAAATATAGTTTGGAAACAGCCATCAATGATGGTGGTTTCCAAACTGAAAATTTTGTTTTTAAAAAAAATACAGAAAGAGGCGGGTTTTTTACACGAAATTTTTTTTAAAAAAATTATGAGGGGAAACCGCCCTCAAGGAGGGCAGTTTCCCAATATTTTTTTATTTTTTTTAAAAAAATTAAATAACAAATTTTAAAATAAAAATGATATAATTTATAATTTTAAAATTTAAATAAAAAAATTAAAAAAAATAACAATTTACAAAAATTTTAAAAATTATATAATTTTTTTATATAAAATTTGTTTATACAATTTCTGTATTTTTTAAATAGTATGTATATAATTTATATATTTTTTAATTGTATGTATATAATAATTGTATGTATAATGATATTATTGTTGATGTGAACTCTCCCCTGATGTAATAAGAACATTTTCGACGGTTATGACCTTTATTTCTGCATAATCCACAACGCTTTAGTTGATCTTTCTCCCGGAAGTCCATTTTAATACGAGTTAATTTTGGCCGACCATGTGGATCTTTCCGCATTTCTGGATTGGGACACACTTCATCTGGTACATCGGGGGAGAGTTCGCATCAACAATAATATCGTTATACATACAGTTATAAAAAATAAATTATATATATATAAGTTAAAAAATACAAAAATTGTATAAACAAAATTTATATATAAAAAAATATATATATATATACAAATTATATAATTTTTAAAATTTTTTAAAATTGTTATTTTTTTAATTTTGTTATTTAAAATTTATTAATTTTTATTTTTTAAAATTATAAATTATATTATTTTTATTTTAAAATTTAAAATTTAATTTTTCTTAAAATAAAATAAAAAATGAATTCTTGAAGAGAAGACGCCCTCCATGAGGGCGGTTTCCCCTCATAATTTTTTCTTTTAAAATTTTGTGTTGAGAAGTTACCTCCCATGAGATGGCTTCTCCTTCTGTATTTTTTTTTATAAAAAAATCAGTTTGAAAACCATCATCAATGATGGCGGTTTTCAAATTATATTTAAAACTAGCATATTTTGATCAATAAAACGAAAAAATCAGTAATTTAAGAAATAAAAAAATCAATATTTGAATATAAAAGCCTGAGTGAGGCTTGAAATTGACAAAAGCGTATCTATTCATATTTAATGATAATTGAGTTTAAATTAGGTTTCTTGAGCAAAATTTCTAGCATATATAATTGGTTTTTTTTTTTCTTTCTAGGGTTTTCACTTTAGTTTTTCTTTTATTTGTTTATTGGAATTATTGGTTTAAGTTAATTATTAATTTTTAATCATGTTTAAGGGAGTTAATGAGAATTAATATTTAGGTATGGATGAATATCTAATGCTAATAATTACATGATTAATAATCATGAGATGGAGTGATTTTATTTATTTATTTGATTTGAAGTTATCAGGGATTAATAAATATTAATAATTGGAACTAATAATCTAATACTTTACCAACATACCATACAATTATGATTGTTGGCAAAACGTTTTAATAAAAATTAAACTTTGATCTCAAGTAAGAAATAATATAATTTAGACCTAAAAACTTACTTTTTAAAATCATCCTAATATAATTTAAAGTTTTAAACCTGAAAAAATGGTAAGCAATTGCTTCATAATTGAATAATTTTATCAGTCTTTTCTATCATTGTGAAAAATGTCTTGATGGAGGATAAATATTTAAAAATTACTATCATATTATGCAAAAATCAGTTAGCTCCAAGAAAACATATTTTTTCTTGATTTTTTTATTCAAACAAACAAATTTTTATAATATAATATCTACATGTGAAATGATTTTATAGAACTTCTAATTTTTTTTATGTAAAAAATGAAGAGTCTAAAATCTTCGATAACAATCATATCACTAATAAAAAATAAAAATTTTCAATACTTAAGTCAATCACAAATTCTTCGAACCTTTAATAATACTCATGCTATTCATCAAACATTAACCGAAAGTGTTACTAAAAAAAGATTTTAAAAGTTTAAAATTGTCAATTAATTTCAAGTTTCCAATCGGTTAAAATGCTTTTTTTATTGATTTTCTTTTCACTTTTGTTTTTTACCGTTAAGATTGAAGATGTAGGATTTTAATAAATATGCTTTTGATTTTTTTGACTAGCATGGTCAAACTCACTTTAAAATATATTTGGGACCAATCATAATACGTTAATATAAAACATCTTTTTTACGTGTATTTACCATAGCCAAAGAAATAAAAAATTGAGTTGTTTTTAAATTTATGTTATGAAAATAGTTCAATTTTTTTGTATTTTGTGTTTTATTTTAAATTTAATAATGCATATATTTGTTCAATTATAGGAGAGCATATAAACTCTATAATTATACAATTATCGAATTGTAATAATCAATTGGGAGCATATCAATTATAATTATTGTACTATAATTAACCATCACAATTTAGAATGCAGAGTTTTAAAATATTATGAGAAGCCCATAGTTATAAGTGATGAACTCTACATAATTCTTTGTTATAAGTAAACAATTGTAGGGTTGTAATAAAAAAAAAAAAAAAACAATTTGTGAGTTTCATCTAAGATTTTGATGATCTCAAACAATTCATGATTGGTCCTAATCAATTTTGCAATAGTGTCGATAGAGTTTTATTTATTGGTGGTATTGGATATAAAATTCTAAAGTGATTTTATCAATTTGATAGGTGGTTTAATTCCAAAAAAAAAGAAGAAGTCTAAAATGGGATTTTAAATGCTTTTCTTAGTATATGATTTATTATAAATATGATTTTTAAGAAATTATTCTTAATAATCATACATGAATTTTGATAATTACATCATTTTATTTGGAAGAACACCTCATAAATTCTCTATTATACTAACTCGAAAACTACAATTTAAATTATTGACCGTGTTCTTCTACAAAATAAAAAAAAAAAGCCAAAAATTATATTAAAAGAACACATATACATCAAAATATTAAAAATTCAACTCCGCGAGACCATATTCCTAGTAATATTAATTTTTGACAAATTTATAAAACCTATCTATACTATATATAATATGACTTGATTTGATTAGTGTTACGAGTTAAATGACTCTAATTCAATTAAAAAATACAAAATAAATTAAATTTAACTTATAATAATAAAATAAAATTAGGATATTCAAGTCTTTTAATTTATACTATATATAATGTGATTAGTTGAATTGGTATCATAACTCAAGTGACATCAACTCAATTAAAAAAATAAAATAAAATTTAACTTATAATAATAAAATAAAATTAGGGTATTTAAGTATTATAATTTTTTTTAAAAAAAATACTCACTAAAAACTATTTTTAAAAAAATATTTTTTCATCCACTTTTGTGGGTGTGTAGTATTGTTAATATGGATAAGTATCTTTAACTAGACCTGTTCATGGGTCGAGTAATTTGTTCGGTCGACTCGTATTGGACAGGATCTGAGTAAATATTTTTGTGATTCGGTCGATCTGATCCGAATTACTGTTCACATAATACAATTTTTTTATTTAAATTTAATTATAAACTTATATAACTATTAATATAAAACTAATTTTTTTAATTTTTTATTAATTTTTTGACAGTAATCCGGAACGACAGACAGAGCCAGGCTTGAGTAAAAAATTAGAAAAGTTTCAATCTCAACCCTGCCCTATCCAACTCATGAGTAGATCTACCTTTGAACAAAAAAAATTATAAATCAATAAAAAAACCCTTGTAACATTTAAAAAACTATTAAATCAAAGGGTTCGTTTTTGGTATACGGATAGTGTAAATTTTTTAATTCCACAAGCGGGTTAAGAGGTTGTCACCTGTCCCACTTCTTTTTTTAATTAGTTTTTATTTATTTATTTTTTACTATATCCTACCACTATATCATCATTTTAACTCTACTTGTAGTTGTAGAGTCTAAATATTATACTGGCAGTGTATCAAATAATAATCCTAAATCAAATATAAAAAATTAAAACTTAAAAAACTATTAAATTATATTACTATTAATTTTTAATATCAATTTTTTTATTCCTTTTATATCCTTGTCGTGTTTATATATACTTACAAGTTCGCTTCTAAAGGCATAAATTCAATTTCAAAGAGAATTAAAAAAAAACAGATTTTTTTAGTAAAATCATGAAAGTCGTACACCGAGATCTAGTTCGCAACGGCCCTGGCAGCGTCAAGGTAAAAAAAAGTTTTTTTCTTCTTCTGAATTTGAGGTTTTCTTTAATGAAAAATTGTTGGTTGCAGATGATACCGGTGGATTCAGAGGATCTTTGGTTTGTTTACAATTTGATAGCTATTGGAGACAGTGTTATGGCTCGAACCGTCAGGTTTTTTTCCCTCATTTATTTTTTAAATAAGTAGTTTTTCTTTTATTTTGTAGTAATATACTTTTCTTGGATAGAATTTAGCTGCTTTTTATGGTTATGGATGGGGCAACTTAGGGTTTTATAGAGTTATTTTTATGTACTAGAAATAGTTTAAAATTCTTTTTCTTCTTTCTGTTAATGTTATTATTAGCTGTTAATATTTTTTTTTGGTTATCAGTCAGTTATTTAATGAAAGTTAAAAAAAAAAAAAATCATTCTTCCTTTATCAATTGCCGCTCTTGTTTCTCATGCAGTTGCAATTATATTTTTAGTGTGTAAAATCGGACTAGTTTGATGTTTATAAGTTTCTTGGTGTCAAATCTTATTAGTATTATGTACATTCTATGACAGGAAAGTTCTAAGGGAGACATCGGGTGGAAGAGATGCAGAGCGTGTTACCCTCAAGTTGGAGATAAAAGTCGAGGCATGACTGTTTAAGACTGCCAATTGATATATTTTCTTAGTTGTTTGAATTGCCAATATGTTTTAACAGCATGATTGATTTTTTTTGTGGTTAATGATTTAGTTTGAATCCTTCAAACAAGATTTTTTTTTTTTTGAAGCTGCTTTCATGTATGAAGGTTAGTACTGATATTATGTCATGTTTCTTTAGGCAATAGATTATGACAAAGAAGGGTCTGTCTTGCGTATAAGGGGAAGGAACATCTTGGAGAATGAACATGTTAAGGTAGGAATACCATAGGATTTTGTCCGAGTTTGTAGATTAGTTTCTGGCTCTTAAATGCATTATTGTCTTGTTGCAGATAGGAGCATTCCATACGCTAGAACTCGAGCTTCATCGACCTTTTGTATTGAGAAAGGTAGATATCATTTTAGAATAATCTATAACTGTGTATCTTTTCTTGTTTGTCCACTTGCTTTGGGTGCTATATTCATGCAATATAAGCACCATATGCTTTTAGGCATCTCTCTCTAATTCAGCAGGCAAGCTTCTATCGTTGATAGTTATGAATCTTGCTTTAGTTGTTGCTCTTCATCTGTGCACATATCTTTCGTTCTTCTTATAGTTAAAAAATATTTGATACAGTATAAATCTTGCTCAAGTTGTTTATTTTCTACATGTTTTTCATTTTTAGAGATAAGCCATGTCATAGAATTTAAAGAGGTTTGTCAATAGTGGAATAGGTGTCTCTCCATCGCTTGGTGTGTGTCTTTTAAAAAAGGAGGGAGGGAGATCACCAAGAATGTTTGTAAGAGAATAGCTGACAGAAATAGAAGAACTCATCTTAAAAGTTTATGTAGACTAAATACATTATGAAGAGCAACTAATGATAACAGCGGCACTTCTCAGCTTGCTTTCCTGTTTTTTTGTAGGAGATTTCTTGTAATATATGCTCTTTTATATGTGATAGTATCCCTATTTTATTTGTGCTCTCCTTTGTATTTAGAGATGGGCTTTTTTGGAGGCCATATCAATGAATTTGATACTTTAATTTGTGTGTCTGTGTGGCTTAAGTTGCCTTCAAACAACTCTTTCTGAGGGTAGTATCTAGGCTATTTGGGTACAACAGAGTTGGAAAAATAGATGTAGATTTATAGTTTCTAAAGGTGCTTTTCTAGGGTGAAGGGAATAAGGAAAAAGGTTGAATTCTACATCGGACTCTAGTCTTAGTCTTCTTGTCTAAAACCTGTTAGCAACAGGACTTATGTGGTCTAGGCCTTTGAGTTTGGCTTCTACTTCACATATGACTGTAGACCTCTCCTTTCAACCTTAGTGTGTGTATGTGTTGTTACTGGTAATTGTTTTCAGAAAAGGGTTTGTAACTAAATAGCAGTTAAAATTTTCAAATATATAAGTTCATTATTCAATTCAAAGAGTAAGATTTTTGTTGCCTTTTATTGATCATAGTCCCACAAAGATTTCTGGTACAACAATGGAAGCTGCCAAACTTGACTATTTCCCACTCTTGGACCATAAATAAAGTCCCTATAACATCAAAGGAGTATAATGGATGCAGTTTTTTTTTTTAAGCTCAACATTAATTTGATATTATTTGAGGGTTTAGGGATAGTGGGCTGCATGTGTGCTGATGGGTATGGAAAAAGATTTGAGGTTTAGGGCTATAGGTGCTTTATATTGAAGAGGCAAATCTGCTCAACTAAATCAAATTCTTAGGGAAACAACTATACCAAAAGAGAGCAAACAACGAGGTCAAGGAACATAAGCAATCATATCTACGTTTTCATAAGCTATATGTAGGCTACTACTGGCATGTTTGAAAAGTGAAATAGCTTACTGAAACCTACAGTTAAAAACTAATTAGAACAAGAAAATACTCAATTATCTAGTTTTACTCAAGTTACAAGCATGCTCTATGCTACAATAGAAAGCGAGCAAATGTGGAATGTACCATACTCAATAATAAAAACATGGAAAAATCTTAATAATGATTCTAGCCTATCTTGATTGCAACACTAAATAGTGACTACACTTCTAGGTTATATTCCTCATAGCCATTCTTTCTTTTATAGCCTTCTGAACAACCTTCCTCTTTTGGAATTCATGGATCTGACATATAATTATTACGTGGAATATGTTTACACGTGACATTAGCTGGTTTCTTGGATAAATTGTTCAGAGCTTTTGGTTTATCTTATTAGTCTTATTGTTGTTATGTATTACTAGTTTTTCAAGTTTTGTTCTCCTTAAAGTGTACTGTCTTCTCTCTCTTTCTCTAAATATTTGGTACTCTGATTGACTCGTGGAATTTTCCTTATATATTTTAGAAAATATGGGACTCATTGGCGTTAGATGTACTCAAACAGGCCTCTGGTACGTAGTCTAACTTTTCAAATTGTCTATATAACTCCACAATGAAAGCATCTGACATTTGTTATTATCCTTAGAGCAGATTTCAGAGTTTCTATGTGTTTGATGGAAAATTGCTGTGATCTTGGTTATGGTTTCTGAGAAGTGTTTTCTAGGGTTGAATGAGAGAAATTTTAGCTGGTTCAGATCTGCACTGTAGGGTTAAACTTTAAAGTGTTGATTGGAATAAGAAAGGGGAAGGATTGGAATAAGAAACGGGAAGGATCTCTTTAGCTTCACAGCTAAGGTTAGAGTGTTCATTATTAGGGTAGTTTACATGTTTTCCTTATTCGCTATAACAAAGTGGTGTATCTTACATCAGTTAAGTTGGTGAGTTGTTGTGGCCTTATATTTAGGTTTGATTCCTTCATTTAGTGCTGATTGGTTTTAGGCTGGGTCTTAACATGGTATCACCATGTCACCACCTAGGTTGGTTGTTGCTTCATTTGTTATTTCTTAATTGTTTATTGTTTCCCTATTTGTTATTCACATGGTAGGCCATTTGTTTCAGTTGGTAGTCTTTCATCTACGTGTGAGTGCTTTAGAGTTGTTATCCTGTATCAGTTAAGTTTGGTGTTTGTGGTGGCTTTATAGTCAGGACTGGGGAGACTCACTAATTTGTTTCAGGTTGGATGCTAATAAAGGTTGACATAGTCTGAGGCTGGTGCAATAAATACTTAATATTGTTATTTTTTAATTAAAATTGATTATTGGAAATTGAAATTTGAACACAGTCTAATAGTTCTCTGTATTGGCCTTCATTTCCTCCTATTCTCTCTCTTCCTCTTTTTTTTTTTTTTCTCTCACCTTTTCTGTAATCTTTTCTTGTTGCTGCCTCATTTATTTTTGTTTTTATATTCACATCATTAAACATAGATTTTTGTTGTACCAATACTGAATATTGTTGAAAGAGATGATTATGAGGTGATGTATGACATATGTGGTTTCCATGTATAGGATGAAGGGTATATTGTCCTGGATAGCTTATGTAGGCAGCTAGCATCATTGCTTAGTCTTTTCTTATGCCTTAAATTATATTCATGTGTGTGCATGGGCATCTAATGCATATTAGATAGATGCTGTTTTATACTTGAGGATTCTAGTGTTCATGTTATGGCTGTGATAAAGGTGAATAACTTTGATGACAAAAGATTGCGATCGAAGTTTAATTTAGTCTTTCTACCATCTCAATTTGGCTGTTTTAGTCCTTCTACACAAATTTTAATGAATTTAGTCCTTGCAATTTTATTAAAAGTCGATTTAAGGACAATTGATAATAGTGTTAAAATTTTAAACTTTAACTTGGATGACATGGCATTTTGATGATTACCTAACATTCTGAGGTGGAACAATTTTTTGGCTACATGGCACATATCGGTAAAAAAACACGTCATATTCTATTTTAATTAAATAATAATTGATATTTTTAAAATTCTAAAAATGATAATTTTTGTATTTTTTAGTAATTTGTTTTTGGTAGTAATGTGCGCCATGCATAAAAAAAGTTCAAGTTGGCATGTCGTGTCATCAACAAAAAAGCGATGTGGCCTAATTTAACTGTAAAGCTTTAACATTGTTATCAATTGTTCTTAAATTACATTTTAATAAAAGTATAAGGATTAAATCCATTAAAATTCAGGTAGAGGGACGAAAACCGCAGAATTGAAATAGTAGAAAGACCAAATCCAGAATTTAACCAAAAAAAATGTTAAAATGATAGAATTCCTACTGTCAATTTGTCTGTTTGACTATCTGTCTCCCTTCTAAATCATTGATTAAGGGTTTGATATTTTCTCTTCTTCCTCCTTTTGTGTCTTCTCTTTCTCCTAAAATATAGTTGTCCTCCTATATCTTCATTTTGCTTTGTAATTCATCTTCGGTGTCTTAACTTGAGTTATGCTAATTCAGGTTGCATCATTTTTGTATTTAAAGGTTTTAACTAGTATGATTTAACTTTGTAACTAATGCTTAGCATATTTTAGATCCTGGTGCAAGTGCCGATCTGGCTGTGGTATTAATGCAAGAAGGGCTAGCAAATATTTTGCTTGTTGGTAAAAGGTATGTGCTACTAACTTGAAGTATGTATTTTGTTTTTTGGCCAGACTTGAAGTATGTATTTAGTAATTCTGTTTTAGGTGCTTGGTAAGGTGATTGTTATAAAGTTTGGAAATCGCCCCTTAGTTTGTCGGGTGGATGACATCCATAGAGTCTATACTGTAATGTTCAAAAAACCATTAAAAAAAGGGGTTTGACATCTGTGGGATGGCTTTGTGGTGTTTCAGTTGTTTAGTGATAAGGATGCTAAAGTAATTAGCGTCCATAAGCAAGTGAAAGTTTGTAGGCTGGGGGATGGTAGGAGTTAGAATATCATTAAATCTGTTGTGGTCCCACTTGTTTATTTAATGCTTGGTGTACTCGCTCTGAAAATTATAAATCATGTTGAGATGCCGAATGACATTCGGCATAGCAAAGAATAACTCCAATAAGTGCGGACACAATGAATGATTATGGTCCAAAACCGAAGAAAACAATTACGTGTGCATGGGCTGCTTCGAATGGGTGTCAGTGCCAGAATCAATTGTGTCCATTCCGCATTTGTTTTCTGTACTGGAACGAAATATTTTATGTTCCAGACAGTTTTTAACTTTGATTTACCATTTAGCATTTATTGCTAGGAAACATTACCTCCCAAAATATGGTCTTACATGCATAAAATATGTGACCAAAGAAACAATAGTAACTGAACAATAGGCTATTGAAAATTCCAAATTCAAGTGGAATTAAGATTGATTTTGTAGCTAATTCTAAGCCAGTCACTGCTATCACAACAACCAATATATTGAAAGAAAAAAAAACAGGTTTCATTAAACTTTCCATTATGGCTGTGGACCCTACAATCCTCAAAATTCATGAACTTATGAAACTTTTGAAGGTGAAAACCCAAAAACACGGGAGAACTAAGTAATATGCCACTCTCTTTGTCCAGGTGCAAATTCTGGGAAAGAGAAAAGTGGCTTAGGAAACTCTGGAAATTGGGGGATTTTCCTTTCATGGTGAAAAAAGCGTTATAGAACAGAAATATTGTGCAAGTTGCTGGTGTGATTGCCAATTGCAAGGTCACTTGAATTTGTCTTAGTTTAAGCTATTGGCCTAAACATCTCGAAATTGAAATAAATGGTATTTTCATTTAGGGTTCTTGAAATCTGGAAATTTTCAACACATACAGGTTTAAACAAAAAATCAACAACTTTGCCCATGATACTTGGCAAATAATTTTTTAGCAATAGAAGCCTAGAATATATGGTATTCATTTTTTTTGGTTAGTTTAGAGGAACTGGGTTGGTTAGAGAAGTCATTTGAGGAGAAGTAACACAAGTTTCTCTTCAGTTTTATAGTAGTGTGGAATTGACAACAGTTTACATGCCTCTGTGTAGCATTACTTCCTAGGAAGATGGGGTCATTAGGTATTTTTGTCTTCTTAAATTTTTGTTAAGCATCAATGTAAATTGTTGGCAAAAGCTTTTGGGGTAAGGGTTGAAGAATGTTGGGAGCAAGTGATGAGTCCGTGCTGGAAGTAGAATTTATTGGCTGTAAGGTTTTTTTCCTTTTATTCTTTTTTCTTCCTTTGAAAAGGAAATCATTGGTTAAAGAGTTAGGAAGTACATGAACCTTCATATTGAATCATCCATTTCAAAGTATTACTCATGGAAATATGCTATTACACAATGTCCCCTTGGTCGGGTTCCTGTCTACTACTTGCATATTTGACTCTCAAATGTTAATTTCTTTAGCATGTAATAGTGTCCAAGACTTTTAACTTAAGTATTATTACTGTGGCATGTACAACAGTATGACAAGTACTCGTTCACGGACTGAAACTTCAATTCCTCGCAAGCATGGTCCTGCCATTGCTGGTTATGAGTCAGTATGTATTTCTTTTTTTATTATTTTCTAAATTTGAAATTTATTTCTGATATAGAAAGCCATTTACCTTTGAATTTTGAGAGCATATAATGAGAACTGGGTTCTGTTCTCTACCTTGTTAATTTGTGTAATTGTTGATTTCTTTTTTAACATTGTACAGGCTTTGAAGAAGTTCTTTGAGAATGTTCTACAGGTCACTTATACTTGAGTTGTAATATCTCTACTTTATTAGATATTGAATGAGTTTATGTGGCTCCTAAGTGGTTTTTATGCATCCATTGTAGGCTTTCCTCAAACATATTGATTTCAATGTTGTTCGCTGTGCTGTTATTGCAAGTCCTGGTTTCACAAAGGTCTGGGACAAAACCTTGTAACTTATTTTCGTTTCTGATTGCCTTGCTTCTATGATAATTTTAGTTTTCCTTAAACAGCAACTCATGGAAAGAGAAGTTTACAGCATTCATCTTTTTTACACAATATGTGTTACATTTGGTTATATTATCATTGTTATTTCTTTGATCTGTTTCAGGACCAGTTTCATCGTCATCTTTTGTTGGAGGCAGAAAGAAGACAACTGAGACCAATTATTGAGAATAAGTCACGAATAATTCTTGTTCATACAAGCTCTGGATACAAGTATGTTTGCTTTCTGCTTCAGTTTTTACTCTGCTAACTGTAATGCAAGATGTAAATTTGCCTCTCATCTGAAAGACCATGTATCTAGGGGCTCGATGTTGATACAGCTAACAGTTCCTTTTTTTTGGGATGTCTATATTCTGTATTGGCTCTTGAGTATTTCCTTGGAGTATATTTTAGTGGACCACAATGTCTTCTTTGCTTCCCTACCTGCTTAAATTGCATAGGCTAGCTATTTTGAAAAACGTGGCATTAGAATATACTACTCTACACATTAAGAACACTAGAAAACAATGCGCCCCTGCATTGTGATCTTTAATAAATTATGGGGATTCTGAAATGCTTTGATATGGTAACAGGACCCTAAAAGTTGACTTGGCTTCTTTTGTCTTATCTATGTTCCTGTGAATTGGATGCACTGAATTTTTCTAACTGGTGCTATTTCATTTTGGAGTAAAAGTACAAATATGGATCTTAGTGTAACTTGACTATATTTTGATACAGGCATAGTTTGAGAGAAGTGTTGGATGCCCCAAATGTCATGAACATGATAAAAGACACCAAAGCAGGCCAAGAGGTATTGTAGAAACCGTACTTGGCTAAGAATTTTATTTTTACTCACTGATTGTTTCTTGTTTTACTTATTTCTTTTGACAACAGTTTTTTATTCTCCATTTCCCCAATTTTACCAGGTCCGAGCTCTCAAGGAATTCTTCAGCATGCTTTCAAATGTCAGGTTCTAACTTAGAGATGTATGGTGTGTGTGTGTTTCGACACTAATTTTTGGTTATATGCTGACTTAAATACTTTGATTTATGTTAAGAGTGACTTGGTGATGGGCTGTGTCCTGTGAGTTAATTTGTGGTTTTGGCCTTTTAATGGCAATTAAGCAGCTGGAAGTTAATGAACTGGCTGCTGGAAGTTCAGACAACAACCAATAGATAATTGCAATAAATAACATGCTTTTCATTGATAATTAGAATTGAATATTAGGTATTTTATCAGGCTTTAAAAAGTTACAAATGAAAGGATAAGATATTGGATGAAGATGCAGCACGGTCGAGTCATAATGGATGTTCAGGCTGTAACCAATAGTTATCAAAATGTGACTTCTCTCTCTCTCTCTCTCACACACACACACACACACACACACACACACAGACATGCGCATGTACACAACTTAATGTCTGCCCATATCAATTAGTTGAGGAAGAGGTTGAGGGAATTGGGATATGCTGGCCAGATAAACAATGGCCTGATTGCTTTTCTTAAAACTTAGTTGTCTTCTTTTTGGCTATGTTCTCGTGTTATAATTGGTTGAGTTTTTTTATAAAGGATCCTGCTCGTGCATGCTATGGACCAAAACATGTGGAGATTGCCCATGAACGACTGGCAGTTCAAACACTTCTTATTACGGACGATCTCTTCAGGTTGGTATCACATGATCAGCTCAATATGTTTGAACAGCCATTTAGATTAAATGAGATGTAGTAGCACAGCATTATATTTTCATTTCATATGGTTGTTCTGCCAATGCTCTCTCAAATTGACTGTTCTGTGAGATTGATGGGAAGCACGCACATGCTTTCCCCCCCTCAAATTACTGTATGTTTCAATTTATTTACTTGCTGAAAGCATCACAAATTTTCACCCTGTTGCGTATTCAACAAGCAATGATGGATGATTGTATAAAATTTTCTTGAGAAAATTGCTGTACAAATCAAGATATATGCCCCTTTACAAGCATAGGAGGGGATAAAATGTATTGAATCTGTTACTTTGCATATTCTCAAGAAATTAACTTACTATTACCTCTTATTATTGAATGACTTTTGTGGAACTTATTTGTGACTTAGAGGGTTAGAAGTGTTGTTCACTATTTTCTATCATTCTTAGACCTAACTCATAGATTATTGTGAGTTTGTTGTGGTGGAAGTTTCTCGACGATTTAGTTTATTTGTTTTTATTGACTTCGCATTCAGGAATACTGATGTAGTTACAAGGAGAAAGTATGTCAATTTGGTGAACTCAGTTAAGCATTCGGGGGGCACTGCTCACATTTTTTCGTCTATGCACGTGTCAGGCGAACGTGAGTACTAGTTTTTGCTGCTTTTGGGTCTTTAGTTTTATTATTCTGAAGTCAACTAACTTATTTTTTTTGCATCATATACAGAATTAGCACAGCTGACTGGTATTGCAGCAATTCTTCGTTTCCCTCTTCCAGATCTGGAAGACATTGAAATGTAAGTGATCATTTTGTGCATTATGCAACCGGCATGTACATCGCTTTCTGGCATCAAGTTTTTCTTATATAATTTGCCCAACTCAGTCTCTTGGATGCCTGAAGTGAAAGTATGGGTTTCAGGGGGCAAAATCTCTCTATAATGAACCTTATATAGCAATTTGTGCCATACTCATATTTCTCCATTTTTTGGGGGGGGTTTTGTATGATTTATTATCAGTATGTTAGACTGTATCATATCCCGACACTGTGAGTGTCAATAGACTCTAAAGTGTAGCATTATTCATTCATTTCCTTGTTGAAATAAGTTATTTACACTAAAAAATTATCTCCCTTGTTCCTATATACATTATCATAACCTGCCTGCCCCTTTAATTAAATTTGAGAATATTTTTCTTGGGTACAAGCTTAATTTTTGTGAAGTTGGTTGTATAATATACATTATCACTTTGCTGAATCACGAGTGATGTGGTAGGAACTTGGAAGCCTTTGTGTATATATATTTTTTCCTCATTATGTTTTGTTTGTTTTGTGTGATTTTCGGAAAATTATTTATGAAAAATGTAATTTTTTTTAGCGAAAAGTTTGATATTTTATGTTGTTTGGATGATCTGATTTGCAAGATATTTTTCAATATTTGGGTTTTCCTCGAAAAATTTGAATTAATATTAAAAAAAATTCGATCCTTACACTTGGTCTTCTTTAGTATTGCTTCTGAAATAACTTTTGAGATTAAAAGTTATTTTTCACCCTAACGTAATGCTAAATAGATAAAAGAAAAAATTAAGAAATATTAATCAATGCCTAACGGTACTAGTTAAAGTGCTATTTATAGAAAGAAAAGGGTAATGAATGTATTATTTTCTTTTGAATTCAGTAATAATAATATATTAAATGCAATAAGTTTTTTTGAAATGGTAAATAAATAATTCTTAATTGATGTCTATAGGCATCGGTTAAGCGGACCCAAAAAAATTTGGTTTTTGCTGTTGAAATCATAGTTTGAAAAGTCAAATAAAAAAGCCAAAAAATATAGCTTTTGGTCTTTAAAAGTTAGCTTTTGGATAAAATGATTTTATTATTCTCATATTTTTATATTTTTATTATTTTAAACATATCTTTTTTTGACATTTTAATTTCCTATAACAATTTCTCACGACAATACTAAACATTTAAAAGCATTTAAACCAAAGTTTTCACTACACTTTTTAAACACATTTTTTTTTCTTTCAATCTAAGCTTTTTTCAATCTAAGTTTTTTTCAACTGCTAAACTAACTCTTTAAGGGATTAACTATTTTTTTTTTTGTTTCAATTTAACTTGTACTCTGAGTATCAATTTTTTTGTTTTGTTTTGGTTTAAGAATGGATTGATCCCTATACTTATGGGATCAACTTTTTTGCTTTGCTTCAGTTTTGAAAAATATTTTATGTTTTAAAAAACAGAAGACATTTTTCGAAAATGAATAATTTTTCGTTAATTCGAAATTTATTTTTTATAGATCAAGATATTTTTTACGAAACAAACATAAAGAAAGTACAATTTTTTTTTTAAAAAAAATTATATTTTGTGTCGGAGGGTTAGATGTAATATGAGATCTATTACTCTCAATCAACATTGAATTGTAATAATAATGTAAAATTGATATCAATAATAAAAGTGTTCATGAGTCGAGTTATGTCAAGTCCGAAATATTTTATTTTTTCTTGTTCAATTCCAGACCGGGCCGAGTTCGCATGGTTGGTGTTATTAGCAATTTGCATGCTTATCGCCCTATCTCACCAACAAATTTTCATTAATGCATAATTTCTTTTACCCTTCACTACCACTGTCAATTATCATGTATCAATCAGGCATTAATATCAAATGGCTTCGTAACTTCTTAAGTTCTTGTCAATTGAAATATCTAGTTCATTGTCCTTATTCCAAACTATAGCATTGAACCTTTTTTTTTTTTTTTTTTTTTCTTATTTGGGGCTAATTGATAAAAACCTCCTAATAATTTTGCTCGTGCTTCAAAGTGGAGCCTACTCAACCATCACATATAAATGACTCGGGTTGAGCCTTAAAGAGAAATTTTAAGGTCTGATTGGATTATTAGTTTATTATTAAAAAAAAATTATTTAATTTTAAAATATGATTTAAAATATAACAATATTGATATAATTATTATAGTTATTATAAAATGTGTTAAAGTCAAATTACGTAATTTTTGATACTGTAATAATTTCAATAATATGTAATAAATTCAAATAATTTGATAACAAAAATTATAATTCTCCCAGAAGAGTAAGAAAATAACATAAATAATGATTTATTTGATTACATAAATATGTTATAATATACTTTAATACTTTACGTAATAGGTAATAAATTTCTGTAATATGGATAATATAAGTTGTAATTTTTTTAACGAATAACTTCAACTAAATTACAACAAATATTATCATTACACATAATGTATCGAGTAATTAATAATAAATAATTGTAATCATGATAAAATATGTATATGAGTTTACATAAATTTGTTATTTGATAACATAATAATTTCAGTAACATGTAATACGTTTTAGTAATTTGATAACAAAAATTATAATTCTCTCAGAGCGTAAGAAAGTTACAACAAACATTATTTTTTTCACATAATATTTGTTGTAATTTCATAACAAACTAAGTAACATAAATGAATAATGATTTACATTTAATTACATATAATTGTTATAAGCTAATGTAACATTTTATGTGAAAGGTAATAAATTTTGGTAATATGTATAATAGAAGTTGTAATTTTTTTAGCAAATAACTTCAACTTACTTACAACAAATATTATCTTTACACATAATATGTTTAGTGATTTCTAATAAATATCATGTAATCATGATTAGAACTACTCACATTTTTTTGATCCGGGCCGGCCAAGAACAATGTTTTTGTATTATAATAATATTATTTTATTTAATTTTAATTATAAAAATATATTAAAAACTAAAAAAAATATTTTATTATAATGAACAGTAAATTCGAGCTCATGGATCAACCAGGGCTCGCCCAGGACCGGGCCTAGACAAAGAATTTGAAAAGAAATAGGGCTGCGGCCTGGACCGGCCCATGGGCACCTCTAATCATGATTAAACATGTAACTAGGTTTACATAAATTTGTTATCTGATAATGTAATAATTTTAATAGTTTGATAACAAAAGTTGTAATTATCCTAGAAGAGTAAGAAAGTTACGTGAATAATCATTTATAGTTGATTACATAAATATGTTATAATATATTGTAATAATTTATGTAACCGGTAATAATTTTTGGTAATTTAGCTAATATAAGTTGTAATTATCTTTAGACATAATGTATTCAGTAATTGATAATAAATAATTGTAATTGTGATAAAATATGTAACTGAATTTACATAATTTTGTTATCTGATAATATAATAATTTCAGTAACATGTAATACATTTTATAATTGATAACAAAAGTTGTAATTCTCCAAGAGCGTAAGTAAGTTATAACAAAAATTACCTTTACGTAACAATTTATATAACAGGGATATATGATATAAGCTGTAATTCTTCTTAACCAGAAAGTAAAAGTAAATTAGAATAATTATTATCTCTACAGATAATATATTTCGTAAATTATAATAAATAATTGTAATTATGATAAAATGTGTTAAGTCAGATTACAAAATTTGCTTATCTGTTAATGTGATGATTTAAGTAATTGCTAACAAATTCACGTAATTACATAATAGATTTTGTAATAAATGATGTTATTTGTAATAAAAACATGTAATTATAACAACATTTAGTATTTCAATCTTTCTAACAAAAGTTGTAAAAACATAAAAACTTAAAAAATATTTGTAAAAACAATAAAAGTTGTAATATAATTTTCTATTAACAAATATTAATAATTTATGTAACTTGCACAATAGTTTATGTAAACATAAATTTGATATTACTATTTTTATTATCTATTTGTAATAACTTATGTTATTTATAACATAAACAGATAATAATGACAATATTTAGTAATTTACTATCTATAATAAAAGTTGTAAAATACATAATATCTTAACATCAAACCTGTAAAGATAATAAAAAGTGTAATACTATTTTATATTACATTCTATTAAAAAGTTATGTAACTTACAAAACTTTTATGTAAATATAATAAATTTTTATACTATAACTTTTTTTTTTTTTTTTTTTTTTATCTTTTATCAAAATTTATGTTTAAGTTTGTATTTTTTTTCTTCTTTCTAATCAAAGTTGTAAAAACATAATATGTTAATAAAACAATAGTAATGATAATAAAAACTTGTAATACTCTCTTGTATTACTTATCATAATAAATTATGTAATAGACTATATAATTTATGTAATTATAATAATTATTTGTAATTATAATTTTTTATTAATCATAAAAGTTTATATTATTTGCAATATACTTATGTAATTGTAATAATATTTAATATTAAAATGATAATAAAAAGTGTAAAAAAAAAACATTTAATTCCAAACTTTCGAATCGGTATAACAGGTTTTGAAGTTTAAATATATTTTACTGACATGACTTTTTTTCATTGAACCATGTCTTGAGCTTAGAAAGCTGATGGAAAGTTTACCTTGGAAAGCTGACCCTAGAAGCTCCCGCTAGCTTGCTTTGCTTGTTTCTTGCGGTTTGGTATAGGATGTTCCTCGCTTTATTCTTCTTGTTTTTGGTGCTTTATTCTATTTTGTCCTACCCCAAGCTAGGGATTAACAATGATTCTTATCTTTATTGCCAATAATACTATAGGAAAGACTAGTTGATGAAAGAAAAACAAATAAAATATGATTGAAGCAAAATATAAATCTGCGGATCTCGAGTTTAATTTTTGGAATAAGTGAACTACTTAAAATAATCACTTTATAAAGCCAACCTAGGAAGAAAAAAAAAAAGAAAAAAAAAGAACTCGTTATCACTTTAGTAAAAGCTTGTTGCTTGTTGCTTTCCACCTTCGAACAAATAGCATATGGGAATAAGGAATTCACCAAGAAAATTTTCATCTAAAACATCAAGTTTGGCTGAGTCCCACTCCTGTCTCCACTTATTTTTTTTTTCTCTCCGAAGGCACAAGCGCACCCTGAAAAACGTTAATTTGTCTCACTGTTTATCTAAAAAATGAGTGGGTACGAGGAAGTTGATTCAGAGAGCATTGGAGTTGACGATATAGTCATCAATGGTTATGAAGATTCCCAACCAGATACAACAATTCCTCCTATGGAACAACCAAAGGTGGTGGCAGCACAAGTCGAAGCTCCAATTATTTCATCATACAATCACAATATTCGACCTTTGCTTGATCTCATTGACAGGCTCAGGCTGCTTATGATCATGAAAGAAGGCATACAACTCCCCACAATTGTTGTGGTTGGAGACCAATCATCAGGGAAGTCTAGTGTTCTTGAATCACTGGCTGGTATTAGTCTTCCTCGAAGCCAGGGTATTTGTACTAGAGTACCCCTCATAATGAGGCTGCAAAGTCATCAAAATCCAAAGCCAGAGCTTCACTTGGAGTACAATGGCAAAATAGTTCCAGTGGACGAATCCCACATTGCAACAGCCATAAACATTGCAACTGATGAGGTTGCAGGCAATGGTAAGAGCATATCTAACACCCCACTAACTTTAGTGGTGAAAAAGGGTGGGATTCCTGATCTTACCATGGTTGATCTTCCTGGAATTACTAGAGTGCCTGTCCATGGTCAGCCTGAAAATATATATGAGCAGATCAGAGACATTATCATGCAGTACATAACACCTAAGGAAAGCATTATCCTCAATGTTTTGTCAGCTACTGTTGATTTTTCTACTTGTGAATCCATCAGGATGTCACAGCAAGTGGACAAGACTGGTGAGAGAACTCTTGCTGTGGTTACTAAGGCTGATAAGGCCCCCGAAGGGCTTCTTGAGAAGATTACTGCTGATGATGTGAATATAGGATCACTTGGTTATGTCTGTGTTAGGAATCGTATTGGTGATGATGAGTCTTATGAAGAAGCAAGGAAGGAAGAGGCTAGATTGTTCGAAACTCATACACATCTGTCAAGGATTGATAAATCAATTGTGGGTGTTCCAGTTTTGGCCCAAAAACTTGTTCAAATTCAGGCAAATATTATTGCAAGGTGCTTACCGGAGATTGTGAAAAACATTAGTGAAAAGCTGACTGCAAATGTTTTAGAGCTAGAAAAAATGCCCAAGGCTTTGAGTTCTGTTGCTGATGCCACGCAAGCTCTTATGAGGATCATTGGAGCAGCTAAAGAATCCCTCAGGAAACTTCTTTGGAGAGGGGAATTTGATGAATACCCTGATGACAATACAATGCATGGTACTGTTCGCTTTGTTGAAATGCTCAACCAGTTCTCTCATAAGCTTCACAATTGTGAGGAAAGTAATCTCACAAAAGACTTTTTAATAGAAGAGGTCAAGGTTTTGGACGATTCTAAAGGAATTCAGCTACCAAATTTCCTTCCTTGCCAAGCATTCCTTCGTATCCTGCGGAGAAAAGTTGAGAGGATATCATATATGCCAATTGAATTCGCTGAAAATATGTGGGACTACATAGATGGGGTGGTGATGGCAGTTTTGATGCGCCACTCAGAAATGTATTACCTCCTTAAGGTATCCTCGAAAAGAGCTGCTCACAATCTTGTTCAAAAGATGAGGGAGCAATCAATCAATCGGGTGAAGGAGATTGTAGAAATGGAGAAGCTGACAGGTTATACTTGTAATCCTAATTACATGACGGAGTGGACGAAGCTCATAAACCAACAAGACTTTTTCCTCAGTCATGTAAATACTGGACCAAACATGTGGGCTCCTTCCAAGGTGATTCTTGAAGGCTTTGGGGAAATTGAAATTGAACATCTCAGACAGAATTCTAATGTTTTGCCTCTGCAGCAAGCTTTTGACCTGAAGATGAGAATGGCTGCTTACTGGAGGATATTTATGGTGAGGTTGGTTGATTCCATGGTATTGCATTTGCAGTATAGTGTTCATAATCTTGTGAACAATGACATGGAGGAGGTTGTGAAGGAGTTGATGGGACCAGATGGGCATGGAATTGAGAAGATGTTGGTGGAATCTCCTGCAATTGCTGCAAAGCGTGAGAAGCTGAGAAAGAGCATCAAGCTGTTAAAGGAGTCCAAAGATGCTGTGGCCAAGATCATGGACAGGATTGCTAGTTATTATGATTAGCTGCTTGATAATTTCACATAAATTTAGGTGATGGTTTGCTTAATTGTGTGTTTTAAGTGTCTGTTTCCTATGTGACAACTTTTTACAGAAGTTATTAATTTATAGTAATACTATGTAGTATAATGCTTTGGATTTGCTAAGAATTAAGATGCTAGTACTTCATTTTTTTTAAAATATTTGTATTCGACATTTGTTTTTGTCACATATTTTCGAACATGTATATAAGATATAATCTTTCAAATATATAAAAAACTTTAAAAAACTTGAGTATACACGTATCAAACATGTCATAACGTGCCAAATACGAATTCAGCATGCTAGACGCAAAATCAATGGAGTCGCCACTAATCATCTATCTAAGTGTGATTAGTCACCTTTATAAATCTATCATATTTAAAGTAATGCTAAGCTTGACTAAGGCACCTTAAAAAGAATAGGTTCTGGTCTACTTATCAGAACTAGGTTCGGGAGTACGGTTACATGTGAGAAAGGATTAGCACCCTCACAACGCCTATCTAAGGGATAGTACCTAATTAGTCTTGTGATACTTAAAAAGTCTTAATTAAATGGTCTTGACTATCCTATTTTATTTTAATTGTTAAAGTTAGAAATCTCGAAAATTATTTTTTAGGTCTTCCTTCCATTCATTCTGGAGAAATTACTAAAAAATGTTTCCTCACCTCAAGAGTATTCAAAAGAAACCATTCGTTCTATTGAAGAGGCTCCGTCGTCGAAAAAGTTAGATTGTTTAGCAAATTATTTTTTCTCAAATTAATCTTCCAAAATTAATCCACATTTTATTAATGTTTGTTCGAAAAAATAAATTCTGATTTTTAATATCGAAAATTATCTCTTAGAATATTCTTCATTCGTTCTGGAGAATTTTTAAGAGAATTTTTCTCACCTAGAAATTTCTTAAAAGTCAACCATTCGCAACTTTCTTGAATTTCATCATCGAAAAAAATCTGAATTTATTCTTCAATTTAAATTAGGCGTCTATTATGAAAAATCAATTTGAGAAAAAGAAATTGAAAATTAATTATTCTCAAAAAAAATTTGATTTTCGTTGGTATTGAAATTAATCTCCTAAAAATCCTTCCATTCATTCTCGAGAATTTTTAAGAGAAATCTCTCACCTAGAAATTTCTCAGAAATCAACCATTCGTAATTTCTTTGAATTTCATCATTGAAAAAATCTTAATTTATTAATTTAAAAATAATTAATCTTCAATTAATAATTAATCTAATCTTAAAAATAAATTAATGGTTAATAATATTAAAAAATACACAATTATTAATATAAAATAAAAGATAAAATATAAAATAGTAATAGTAATAAAAATAATAGTTTTATTTTTTGTGAAGAAAACAAATATTTAATAATAATAATAAACAAATAATAATAATATACAAAACAAAAACCTGCAAAAAAAACTAAAAAAAAAGTAAATAATAAATAAATAATAAAATAAAATAACTAAATAACAAAACAAAAAAAACCCAAACAAAGCCACCCAAGACAAAAAAAAGGGGCAGCACGCGGGTCAGGCCCAAGCGCAGGCCGCCTAGCCCGACCCGCATGCCTGCTTCAAAACACAAGATTTTTTTTTGTCATTTGCTTACCTTGTTTTGGAAAAAAAAAAACTCTTTCTCTCTGATTTTTCCAAGAACACCAAGAATGTTCTTCACCAAAACTCAGATTTTTCCATATTTCGGCCAGAACCATCGTCCCCGTCGACCGCCGGTCACCGGACTCCAAAAATTCCCGAAAAATCACCAAAAATTCCTCTCGATCTTCTCTTTTCAAAAATCAAATTAGTTTCACCAGAATCTCTCTAGAATCTCATAGATCTGAAATCGAAGTTCGAAACTTCATATTCTCCGATCTACTCCGTTGACCACCGAATGGCCACCAACTTCTAGTATATGCTTCCTCTAATTAAAACCTAGATTTTCTTTCTCAAGAATCCTTTTGAAACAAAATCCTAGCACTCACTTTTGAAATTTCGAATTTTTCCACACACAAAAAAATCTTTTTTATTTTTATTTTTTTTTATTTTGAAAATCCTATAATTTTTTTTTGCTTCTGATTCTCCGATCTCTGATGTGTGTTGTTTGTGATGCTTGGGTTCTTTTTTATAGAGAAGAATTTAAGTTCTACTAGAGTTAGGAATTTCAATCTGATCACATTTTTTTTAGAGTCCCACTTCAATCCAAAAAGAGGTTTATTTCAATCCAAATTTGTGTTCTTGATTTTTTTTCTTTTAATTTTCGAAATTATCCTTTTTTTGATTTCCTTTTTTTTTTGATTTTTTCTTTTATTTAATAAAAATAAAAAATAAAATTTAACCTGGATAAAATCCGGTGTCTACAGTTGCCCCTCTTTGTGCATTCCCTGAGAAACAGGAGATGTGCAAAGACGTAGACACCCTACTAAGTCCTATGTACTTAAAAGAAAATCCTATCATAGAAAAGCTCTTCTAAACGAGGCGTAAACTTTAAATAAACTCACCGTAAAAACATACTCCTCCACTGAGGCATCAACTTTAAATAAAAGCAAATACTCCTCCACCGAGGCTTCAACTTTAAATGAAAATAAAACTCCTCCACCGAGGCTTCAACTTTAAATGAAAATAAAACTCTTCCACCGAGGCTTCAACTTTAAAAGAAAAAGAAAACTCCTCCACCGAGGCTTCAACTTTAAAAGAAAATAAAACTCCTCCATCGAGGCTTCAACTTTAAAAGAAAATAAAACTCCTCCACCGAGGCTTCAACTTTAAATGAAAATAAAACTCCCCCACCGAGGCTTCAACTTTAAAAGAAAATAAAACTCCTCCACCGAGGCTTCAACTTTAAAAGAAAACAGAGAAATTTGCAAATTCTTCAAATGTAAATGTAAACTTTAAAAATCTTACCTTGAATCCTAAAAAAAATCGCTAACCTCACAAATTAGCATCCCAAATTCATGTCCAGATCATACTGAATACCTGAAATAATCTTTCTTGGATGCAAATACATAAATGCAATGCAGTACTTGAATGCCATGAATGCCGATGCATATCGTGCAAATAGATGTCATGAATGCTCTATAATAAACAATATCAACTCCCTGAATCTCTTAATCAAAACAACAGGTTCTCAAACTCATCATTCATCTCTGTTCACACTTGGCTTCAAACTGGTAGATTGAATCTTACTATCTCTAATTAGTTTTAACCTAAAGATTTCTCTTCTCAAGCCAAATCTCTCAAAAACACACCAACTTTGAAATCTTTCACTTTAAAGACAAACTTTAAAATTTACAAAATAAAGGATTCACAACTTAAAATAACTTGAAAATAAAGGATTCTTACCAAAGTACAAGATTTCTCACCTGAATAAGGGATTTTCACTCAAACTAAAGGATTCGTACCCAAAATAAAGATTCTCACTAAGCTAAATGATTCGCACCCAAAATAAGGATTTTCACTAAACTAAGGGATTTGCACCCAAAATAAGGATTCTCACTAAACTAAGGGATTCGCACCCAAAATAAGGATTCTCACTAAGCTAAAGGATTCTCACTTAGCTAAGGATTTCACACTAAATTAAGGATTCTTACTTAGCTAAGGATTCACACTAAACTAAGGATTCTCACTTAATCAAGGATTCACACTAAAATAAGGATTCACACTAAACTAAGGATTCTCACTTAGCTAAGGATTCACACTAAAATAAGGATTCACACTAAACTAAGGATTCTCACTTAGCTAAGGATTCACACTAAACTAAGGATTCTCACTAATCAAGGATTCACACTAAAATAAGGATTCACACTAAACTATATCGTCTTTGATAAAATAAATCTAATTAAAAAAAAACTTACTTTTGAAAAACAATTCATCTTGAAGAATTAAAATTAAATATCTCATCTTAAAAATTCTCATCACTACCAAGGTCTAAACTCATCTCTTCAACCAAGGTGCAAAATCTAAAATACCAAAATTTTCATCTCAACTGAGGTCCAAGAATTTTCCTTTAAAAAAGTTTGATTTCAAAATTCAAAAGTCTAACTCAAAATCTTTCTTACATGTTAAATGTATACCATGAATGTTATGAATGTCTTGTAATGCAATTCATGAAATGAATGTCATGAATGTAATGCAATGCATGAAAATCATCATATCTCTCCAATCGTGGTAACAAAATGGTTCTCAGAGGTTTGGAAAAGATGCCCAAAGGCTTTGAAAAATTAACCGGTGGTTTTGAAAAGATACCCGGGAGCTTTGAAAAGATATCCGGAGGCTTTGAAAAATTACCCGGAGGTTTTAAAAAATTACTCGGAGGTTTTAAAAAATTACCCGGAGGTTTTTTAAAAAATTACCCAGTGGCTTTGAAAAGTTACCACTTTTTATGCTTTCCTCAACTGAATGCTCAAAACTCTTACCTTGAAAATCTTCCTCAACCGAGATTCAATACTTCACCTTGAAAAGAACCATCCTTAAAAAGAGTTTAATTCCAAAATTCAAAAACTAAAATCTTTCTTATATGTTAAATCCATGCGATTAATGACATGAATGCCATGAAATGCAATTATATAAAATGAATGTCATGTGATGGAATGCAAACTAATATCATGAATCTTTAACTATGACAAAAGGATACTCAAGCTCATCGTTTCGTCATTTTTCAAATTCCAAACGCTGACTTAGAACAAGGCTGACCTCCACTAATTCCATCAATTGATCACAACACTCTTTCTTTTAGTTCCAAGACTTTAAACAGATACATTTCCAAACTTTCATTGTTCTCATTTCATTATAATTTCTTCCCAGAATCTCATCTTTAAGCATATTCAAATTCCAAGTGAAAAGTCTTCAATGCCGATGCTTCAAAAGAGCCTACTCTACCATTTACCAACTCAATAGATTCCATTTTTCAAAGCCTTCTCATTCTTTTCCCCAGAAATGTCACTCTTATCAAACTGGTTCAAAACTCAAATATGCATACCCTGAATGTTCTCACGTTACACTTTTTTGAAAATTCTTTGAAAAGAAAGAATTTGTCCAAAAAACTTTTCTCATTTTCAAATCATGCCCCAATGGTAAATCAAAATTGCCCCCAGAAACATCACTATTTTCCATGTTCAAAAATCAAATCCCCATTTACTAAACAAAAATGCAACTTTAGATCTTAAAAAAACTGGTAATTATTGCAAGAATGGACAAGGCGAATCACAGTTTGGCTCATTGACTATTTCAATTTGTCAAGGTTTTGGTTATCAAAGGAAAGTTTCTTCACATAAGGGAAAAATCAATGTTTCTTCATCTAAACTCACAATGAATTTCCTTCAACAATCAAGTTTTCACAAAGTTTTATTTTGAAAACACAATCCATTTTGGCACTCTTTCAAAGTTTCTTGATATATAGCAATTCATCAAATGTCAAGACTATCTATGATGGGTTCAAAATTTGGACAAGAAAGAAAAAGGATTTCCAATTTCGGGTAAAGTCATCCAAATGATGTTGACCTTCTTAAGTTTCTCAAAAATATTCGACGTTTCTTGGTGGGTTCAAAATATCACTTCTTTTGCACTTCTTGTTAGGCCTTAGGACAGTTATGTAGAGTTGCTTTCAAATTTTTGCTCTAGACTGCCCGTTTTTGGGTTTTCACCCTAGAGCTTTTTTTTTTTGTTGCTCTACCATGCATTTGAGAATTCAAATTTCTTCAATGACAATTCAAAAGGATGAGATAAAATCTGAGGAAAAACTCTTCAACTTAAACATTCATACTTGATCAAAATGGACTTTTCAAGCTTGTAATGTAGGCCAAGGTTTGGGGTTATGAAAAAAAGGATAATCAAGCCCAAAAATGTGTTTAAAGGTAATTAAACCAAGGATCATTTCTTCATATCAAAATATCTCATATCTTTCTTTGAAGGTAATCAAACCACGGATCATTTCTTTTGAGGATTTCATCATTTCTATTTCTCATCAAACCATGGATCATTTCTCTTCATGAGGATTTCATCTTGCGAACTCTTCTTTTCATTTTTTTTCTCTTTTTTTTCACAGACTTTCCTATCATAAAGTGAGTTTGAAAATTTGAAACTCAATCCATTTCAATATTTGCCCCTTGACATAAAGCATTCGTGGTGTAGAAATATGATCCAAACGTATGACCCTCCATAGAAAGATAATTCTTCACACTTGCCCCCCGATGTGGAGGGTGATCCTTGTTCAAGGTTCATTCAAAAAACAAGAATCCAATAGGCTCAAAGGGGGTAGCAAAGGATAATTTCTCATTTTGTGAAAGGAATACGAAAAATGGTCATTTCTCATTTCCAGTATGAATATTTCCATTGAAGAGCAAACCCCAGGTGGAGTAGATAATAAGAATTGCCATTAAAATTATTTGAATATCTCATATGCATGATATCACAGTTTTTTTTTGCAACTCATGCGTCCTCTCAATGTGCCTATCCAAATGAAGTCCCAACCCAACAATTCTCCTTATTCCGGTTTTCTCTAAGTGTCCATGCAATTTCATTCGGTCATAGAGGAAAACAAAGTTTACACAAGTCGGTAATGGTGTGCAAAGAAAAACATCAGGTCATTCTGCTCTTTGGTAATCCTACCCCAAGATATGGGAAAGGATAACTGGGTGAAAATGGGTGTTACTCAAGTCAAAGCATTCAAGGATACTGGAAAAATATGGCTTTTAAGGTAATTTTGCCCCCAATATGTGAGTAAAGGACACTATTCAGGAAAAGAAAAGTTCGGGCATGGTTGAGAAACTTAGGAGTGATGTGTTTAAAGCTTTAGATAGCCTTGACACTTATCAAATTACCAAAATCTAGATTCTTTCAAGAGAGTGCCTCATGAATTGGTTCTCAAAAAAAATGTTTTGCAAATCAAATGTTTATTTCATTGCTCATTGCTTAGACGAAGATCATTAACCTTTTGGGATTCACTTCCTGGTCAAAAGAAAGGTGAGGTTCACGATACTTCAAATTTAGGCCATCAAGCTTTTATGTGGTCTGATTTGAAACTAGACAAGGGAATGGATTGCCAAGTTCATTCTTAACAATAACCACCATTTTATTTAAGATCGAAAAGATAAATCATGCAAATATAAGTGATTCCTAACAAAAAAAATAAATCTCCTAAAACACCTAAACAATGCTTAAAAATGTCATGCCAAAAATGAAAACATCAAAAATTCCCCCAGATTGAATTTCGAGTGACATCCCTCATCTTCGGACTTCAAATTCCAATCATTCCAAAACCTCCAAAGTTAGGGTGCCGCCTTTGATGAGATCCCTTCAACATTTGGCTTCGTCTTCTTTTCGAAGCTCAAAAACCCTGCTTTAATCAGACTTTGTACTTTTCGCTTCAACGCTCCACAATTTTTCGTAGAGTGGTCCGAAGTTCCAACATGATAATCACAGGTAGTATTGGCATCGTGACCTTTAGGATAATGAGGCTTTAAATCTTTCGAATAAATTGGTCCGATAAAATTGGCTTGAAAAAGCTGGGGAAGTAACTCCGTGTAAGTCATTGGAATTGGATCAATAGGAGTTCTATCCCGATTATTACATCGTTTTTTCTGATTAACAGGCCCAAAAACTAGTCGAGATTCGACACCACGATATCTATCTGCGTGCGGACCAATCTGCGGTGACGATGTAAAGCAAAGAGTTTCTTTCTTAGGTATCTCAAATGGTATCCAATCAGAAGACTTTGTACCGTGAATTAGGTTTTTAAATTTAGCTACTTGATGCTTTGATTCATCATGCGAGCCACCGAACGCCTGTGGTTGATCCAAAGGTGATGGATATTCTCGAGGGATACTTTCAACCATCTTAAAAAGCTGCTCTTTCATTTCTCGAATATCATGTCCAAATTCTTCAACAGTTCCCTCTAAAGCAATAATTTGTACTCCTAGTTGACCTCTCATGTCTTTTGGATGCACATTTACCTTCAACCCTTCAACCCTTCAATCCTGTTGATCATTTCTTCTGCCTTGCGAGTGCTTTTACAAATCTGGTCTAATAAATGCCTCAGGAAATCCTGCTTTTGTCTATATTCCCTTTCCATTTTCTCGAGCTTCTGGGTTAACTCTTGGCACTTCTCTTTCTTTTTCATGTATTCCAAACATATCTCTTCATTTTCTACTCCCATATCTTCAAGCTCCGAAACCCTTTGCGAAAACAAATCATCTAATCGCTCAAAGGTCGTCTTCCATACCTTGCATTCATGATCCAATTCACGATTTTTTTGCTCAGATTGACTGTCTTCTATTCTCTTTATCTTCACTCGCGATCTTTGGTTTTCCTACTCTAATTCATCTTCTTCTTCGCGTGATTTCCTCTTGGTTAACTCAAATTCCAGCATTGAGTCCGACTGAGTGATTCGAACTGGGATATCTGAATTTCTTTTCCAAGGAAGTACCACATCTTTGTCTCGCCTAGCTTGCCACACAAGATACTCAGCAGTAACACCGCTCGAAAGGCAACTTTGGTTGACCCAGATGGTTTGTTTCCAAACTTTGGCGAGATCTTTTTTCTTCTCTGAAGCCCCATCATCCGCATAAGAGAATTCCAAACGGTTGAGCCTTTGCGTCATAGGAATAAATTGTTCATGTCCGGCCTGTCTAAGGACCAAGATAGGTGCTTAACTAACGACCCCCCATAGCCCTGGAAGAGGCACCCAAGGTTGATTTCCACAACTATATAACACAGAATCAAGCTTCATCATTTGAGCTAACCACACAACTTCTCGATTCTTGAGCTTGCGAAAAAATGACATCCAAACACGTTTTGCCTTTGGGTTCGGCCAAACACTGTTACAGAATTCCTGAATGGGAACGTCAGAGGTAAAGTATGACTTAATGCATTCAAAATGGCTTTTCATCCATATGTACAATAATTGTATGCATCCAGTAAAGCGTCCATTTCCCAATCGTCGACAGTGATTCAACGATCTAATAGTTTCTGCCAATATGGTTGGTGCCACATTCAGCCGATGCTCAATCTGATCAACCAAGTCTACTACGGCCATCTCTAAATGCCCTAAGATTTTGGGAAAGGCAACCATCCCATAAAGGGCAAGTGCCATTGCTTTCATACCTTTTTCGTCGTTCAGATGCTCCCTGATGAAATCTCACAGAAAATCCCATGTGATATAACTATATTCACCTTTTTCCACAATGTGATGGTCCACTTCAGACAAACTGATCCCCAACATCCTAGCAACTTTTCCAGGATAGCCCATTTTATTTTTCAAGTAGACTTTGTCAGGGTCTTGGTAGTCGAAACGGAGCATTGCAGAGTATTCTTCAATAGTGGGTACCATGTCTACCTCATTGAAGACTAAACATCTATAAGAAGGGTCCCAGAAATGTACCATCGCCTGAATTAAGTTGGTGTCTACTGTGACTTGAAGGAGTAACGCGAGGTCACCATATCTTTGCTGAAACATTTCTTGTTTTACCCTGTTCCAAGATCCCCAGATGTCAACTAAATCGGCAAGATCATTCTGTGTAAGGTCTAGATGAACCTCCTCGGAAAGTATGGACACATAGCCGGCTGGTAGACAGTCTCCTTTATTTCGCTGAACCTTTTCAGACCTTAACTTCAAACAGCTCTGGGATTCAAATTTTACGTACTCGGATCTTACTAGAATTTCCATGGATGACAGTAAAGATTTTTCTTATCAAAGACTGTTATGCAGCAAGATATCTAGTATGATGCATGATGCGAATGCAATGAGAAAGAGAAGGAAAGAAAGAAAACAAGAAGTTAGATATCATATCAGCAAACTTATGAAACGACAAAAATACAACAACATATGTAAGCAATACATTATCATGGTGAGCCTCTCAGCAAAACAAATGTGTCAAATAAACAAGCATCATGTTAATGAAAAAGTATAGGGTAAGAAGTGTCCCTTCATGTGTCCTAAGTTTGGGTTCTTCTCTATATAAGGATGGACATGGCTCTATCTTAAAGTTTGGCCACTTAAGTATTGTTTATATGCTGGGTTTAGGATACTTGACCAAGCTAAAAAGGTCCCCAAATTGCTCCTTAACATCATCCATGCAGGATAAGTAAGGCACCCCATTCCTCACCATTACAGGCTCCAACCGGAAGGGTTCAATTCGGGTGAGAGTATTTTCCAAAGTTATGGCGGAGGTTATCACCTCTCACAAACTTTGGTACTTTACACTCTGAAGGTGTTTCGCTAGCCGTTGCGGAGGTTTTACCTCTCGAGGCGTAGGTACTTTACCCCCTCCTAAAAGGGACGAGTCCGGGTATAGGACTTTATGATATGCAATGTGTCGTGTGTGCGAAAGGACATTCAAACCTCCTTTTACCCACAAATGTACAATGAAACAAAAGTTGTTAGTACAAATAACAAAAATCAATATCAAAATCAAAAATAAAAATAAAAATAAATAAACAAATAAATACATAAAAATTAAACACTTAAAGACCAATATTTCAAACCTAAAATATCACAAGACTAATTTATGGCTCGACTCTCTAATGTCCCCAGTGGAGTCGCCAAACTGTCATAACGTGCCAAATACGAATTCAGCATGCTAGACGCAAAATCAATGGAGTCGCCACTAATCATCTAATCTAAGTGTGATCAGTCACCTTTATAAATCTATCCTATTTAAAGTAATCCTAAGCTTGACTAAGGCACCTTAAAAAGAATAGGTTCTGGTCTACTTATCAGAACTAGGTTCGGGAGTACGGTTATGTGTGAGGAAGGATTAGCACCCTCACAACGCCTATCTAAGAGATAGTACCTAATTAGTCTTTTGATACTTAAAAAGTCTTAATTAAATGGTCTTGTCTATCCTATTTCATTTTAATTGTTAAAGTTTGAAATCTCGGAAATTATTTTCTAGGTCTTCCTTCCATTCATTCTGGAGAAATTACTAAAAAATGTTTCCTCACCTCGAGAGTATTCAAAAGAAACTATTCGTTCTATTGAAGAGGTTCCGTCGTCGGAAAAGTTAGATTGTTCAGCAAATTATTTCTCTCAAATTAATCTTCCAAAATTAATCCACATTTTATTAATGTTTGTTCGAAAAAATAAATTCTGATTTTTAATATCGAAAATTATCTCTTAGAATATTCTTCCATTCGTTCTGGAGAATTTTTAAGAGAATTTTTCTCACCTAGAAATTTCTTAAAAGTCAACCATTCGCAACTTTCTTGAATTTCATCATCAGAAAAAATCTGAATTTATCCTTCAATTTAAATTAGGCGTCTATTATGGAAAATCAATTTGAGAAAAAGAAGTTGAAAATTAATTATTCTTAAAAAAAATTTGATTTTTGTTGGTATTGAAATTAATCTCCTAAAAATCATTCCATTCATTCTGGAGAATTTTTAAGAGAATTCTCTCACCTAGAAATTTCTCAGAAATCAACCATTCGTAATTTCTTTGAATTTCATCATTGGAAAAATCTTAATTTATTAATTTAAAAATAATTAATCTTCAATTAATAATTAATCTAATCTTAAAAATAAATTAATGGTTAATAATATTAAAAAAATACAATTATTAATATAAAATAAAAGATAAAATAGTAATAGTAATAAAAATAATAGTTTTTTTTTGTGTGAAGAAAACAAATATTTAATAATAATATACAAAACAAAAACCTGCAAAAAAAAAACTAAAAAAATTAATTAGTAAATAATAAATAAATAATAAAATAACTCAATAACAAAAAAAAAAAAAAACCAAACAAAGTCACCCAAGACAAAAAAAAAGGGGCAGCACCCGGGTCAGGCCCAGGCGCGGGCCGCCTGGCCCGACCCGCATGCCTGCTTCAAGACACAATATTTTTTTCCAAGAACACCAAGAATGTTCTTCACCAAAACCCAGATTTTTCCAGATTTCGGCCAGAACCACCGTCGTCGCTGCACCGCTGTCGCACCGCCGCCGTCGATCGTCGGTCACCGGACTCCAAAAATTCCCGAAAAATCACCAAAAATTCCTCTCGATCTCATCTTTTCAAAAATCAAATTAGTTTAACCCGAATCTCTCTAGAATCTCCTAGATCTGAAATCGAAGTTCGAAACTTCACCTCCTCTAATCTACTCCGTTGACCACCGAATGGCCACCAACTTCTAGTATATGCTTCCTCTAATTAAAACCTAGATTTTCTTTCTCAAGAATCCTTTCGAAACAAAATCCTAGCACTCACTCTTGAAATTTCGAATTTTTCCACACACAATTTTTTTTTATTTCGAAAATCCTATGATTTTTTTTGCTTTTGATTCTCCGATCTCTGATGTATGTTTTTTGTGATGCTTGGATTCTTTTTTATAGAGAAGAATTTAAGTTCTACTAGAGTTAGGAATTTCAATCTGATCACATTTTTTTAGAGTCCCACTTCAATCCAAAAGAGGTTTATTTCAACCCAAATTTGTGTTCTTGATTTTTTTTTTCTTTTAATTTTCGAAATTATCCTCTTTTTTTTCCTTTATTTTTTGATTTTTCTTTTATTTAATAAAAAAATGAAATTTAACCCGGATAAAATCCGGTGTCTACAAAACACACACCCTGAATCCGAGTAACGTGATAACTAAGATGTTTTATTCTTACATATACAACTAAAAGTAAGCTAGCATTGACGGATCATTCTTAGAGAAACATACCTACATTTTAGCAATTTGTGTTTAGATATGAAATTTCAATAAAAAAGTAATGCTTGTGGTGACTCAAAAACATATGTTCTTTGATCTACACTGCCAAGTCTTCTTTCTTCAATATTGCATAAACTAAAAAATCTACTCTGTAATGTTGAAGAGGAAAGTCGAGACCATATGTTCTTCAATTGTGTTTTCTCTAAGCAGTTATAGCTCGGATTGCTTCGTGCATGTGACAAGAGAAGAACAATAGGTTCCTGGCAAGATGAATGCAACTGGATAGTGAAAGAATGTAAAGGCAAAGCATTGAACCCAACAATCATGAGGATAGCCTGGAATGTTTGTATATACTATATATGGCAAGAGAGGAACAGAAGATTACACGGAAGGCAGAAGATCGGAGCAAGAACTTCTCAATCTTATAATTAGAACAGTAAGAGATAAATTAGTTGGTGTGATTAACCTTGTACAAATACTCTAAATAATACACTCATAGAGAATTGGGGACTTGGCACAAATGTATAGGGGTAGATATCCTTTAGTAGTCATACAGATTTGATATTATTGTAGCAGAACTTTCTGCTTCTTTGTGGATAAATAAACAAATTGCTTATCCAAAAAAAAAAAAAAATTAAAATATGATATGATATAAAAAATAATATGAACACGATATGGATATATGAATGTGTCAAAATCTATATAATACGAATTATTTAGATCTGACAATTCGTGTATCTTTATCGTGTTCATGTATTTTTTCGTGTCATAATCGTGTTTAAGATGTTTTATATTAATATAAATTTTGACGTATTAATAATTTGGGTTATATAGATTTTGGCACATTCGTGTATTTGTGTCGTGTTCATGTTTCTTTTTCGTGTCGTGTCGTGTCCTGTTTCGTGTTGTGTTTTAGTTTTTTTTTTTTCATGTCATGTAATCGTGTCGTATTCAATATTATCAGGTCTAGAATTATAAACGTGACAAAATTTATTATAACACATAAAAATACACAAATATGATATAAATACATGTATTATCATATCTATCCTAGGCTTTGGTATGTCACATCCTCTTTAAACAAATCAAAATCTAAAAGATAAATTTTGCCTTTTTTATTGCAAATGTAGGCTATCCACGTCGCCTTTTTTTGTTTTTGTTATAGGAAAAGGAAAAAATGAAAGGAGAGAGAAAAAAAATAAAAAAGAAGAAAAAGATGGAAGAAAGAAAGAAAAGAGATTTTTTTTTGTATTCTGTTAATTTTTGTGTGCGTTTAAGATATTATAAATTTATATTAATTTTTACACGTTAACAATTCGTTTCATGTATATTTTAAAATGTTCGTGTATTCATATCGTGTTTATGTTATAATTCATTTTATATATATTTTAAACGTTCGTGTATTCGTATCGTATTTGTGTTATTTTTCGTGTTGTGTTTTAATTATTTTTCCTATTTTGTGTTCGTGTCGTGTCTCAATTCATTTTCGTGTTGTGTTTTAATTATTTTTCCTATGTTGTGTTCATATCGTGTCTCAATTCGTCTCATATTTTACATAGTTTGTGATTGTGATTCAATTTAAAGAAAATTTTGTGTGTTCGTGATGTTTTCATTTTTTTTTTTTGTATTTTTAAAGTATTATAGAAAAAAATTTGTGTGTCGTGTCCTGTCTTAATTCATGACATATTTTTCATAATTTGTCATAGTGATTCAATTTAGAGAACAAATTGTGTGTTCGTGACGTGTTCGTATTCGTGTTATTTTTTTTTTGTTTTCAAAAAAATATAAATTTATATGAATTTTTACACATTAATAATTAGTTTTATACGTTAATAATTTATATAAAGTATTATAAATTTATAAAAAAAAAATTACACATTAATAATTCGTTTTATGTATATTTTTACATGTTCGTATGTTCATGTCGTGTTCATGTTATTTTTCGTGTTGTGTTTTAATTATTTTTCTTATATTGTGTTCGTGTCATGTCTCAATTCATGACATATTTTGCATAATTTATCATAGTTATTCAATTTAGAGAAAAATTTGTGTGTTTGTGTTCATGTTATTTTTTGTGTTACCGTGTCTAATAACACGTATAAAACACGATTAATTAAATGTGTTTTAGGTGTGTAGACATTTATAATTTAACACATTTAACACGTTTATGAAACTCATTTAATTTTAATATAACATATAAACTGTAAAAATTATTTTAAACTTTTAATTATGATACATATATAATATAGACATATAAAAACCATTTTAAGTCTCCTAAAGATAAATTTTCGATGTTTTACTTTATAGAAGAGTGTCCACGTGTGATGAGTTATTGTTCATATTTCTTCTCTTGCTTTTTTTTTTTTTAATTGTTTATAAAAAAAAAACACTTTCTTTTTTTATTCATTGTTCATTTTTTTCTTTTACTTTTAAAAAAAAAAAATTAAAAAAGGACAGATCTGAGTGCCCACTTTGTCCCTTTCTTTTCTTATTCATTGTTTATCTTTTTTTTTTTTTTACTTCTTTTTTAAAATTTTTTATTTGAAAAAAATAAAAAAAGGACAAAGTGGATTGTCGGATTAGCCAATAGCCACATAGTCACTGTGCTTTCTTTATTATTATTATTATTATTATTATTATTATTATTATTATTTTACTTTTGACCTTTCACCTACACACATTTAATTGTTTTAAGTTATTTCTTATTTCTTTTTTATGGTAAATTGTTTTAAGTTCTTTCTTTTTTTCAATTGTGTTTAAAACTTTTCACTCCCCCATTGTCTTTTCCGATTATCCTTTTCCTCTCTCCTATTGTCTTTCCCAAACTTATTTTTTCTTTTCCACTCATTTACTTTCCTACCAACCCTTTTTCTCAACAGTCACCAAACCCTTTGTTTATTACTAAATGATAGAGAATGATAATTTGAAGAGGAAAAGAAAATTGGGTGAGCAGAGTCGAGAAATAGAGAAATCAAGCCTGAAAGTGTGGGAGGGCAAATTTGATGGCAGAGGAGAGGAGGTGGGGAAAGAAAGAGATGGAGGGACTAAGGAGAAAGCGCAGGTGAAGGGGGTTTCATCAAGCCCTCGAACAATTTTCGAGACCAGATCGGCTCCCCTTTGTGCTGATAATTGCTACTGGCAAGTGTGATTTATCCGTCAACAAATGATAAAAGCAAGGCAAAAAAAAAAAAAAAAGGGAGAAGAAAAGGTAAAAAAAAATGGTGCTATGATTTTATAATTGCATCTTTAATTTAATTTTTTTTTAATTTTATGAAATATTACATTTGAGTTGTTAAGATGTTAGCATTTTATAGATTGTTAAGATTGCAAAAAATATATATATATATATATATATATATATATAGTTCTTGAATGACTAATTTATCATTTTTTTAATTGATTTCTTTGTGAAAGGGAAGCCATGAGACTATGAAAATGAGTAATGAAAGTAATCAGTGAAAAACAAAAATACACAATAAAGGTAACCTATGTTTTTTTTATTTTTATTTCTTTATTTTTAGGAATAGATTTTGTTCATCAATTGTTAATTGGTTAGGATCTTCTATGATGTGCACAATTTTTTTTAAAGACATTTTTGAAATATTTCTTTATAGTATATGTATTTGTATATCGAAGAACTCTGTTTTGTTTCTTAGAACTCGAATAAATTGAATATAACCTTTTTTTTTTAATTTTATTTATTTACAAGTTACATTGTTTCTTATAGTGATAATTTTCAAAATTAATAAGTTAATGTATATTAAATTTAATAAATTCAAAATAAGTTCATTACTAATAAAAAATTGTTGCACCTACAGCGTAGCGCGGAGATCAATTCTAGTGTTTTATGCGTGTCGAGTTCATAACTACAGAACAGTTAGACATAAAATGGTAGATAAACGCTATCTCAGACAAACTTTTCAAACACTTTCACATTCTCCTACGTATTCCTCCTACTCCACAGAGAGATCTTTTGAATCTTCATTGACTTAGTATCGGAAGGCACCTCGAAACCTAAACTCCAATACCCTTTTGACTTCTTTTCAGTTTACAGATCAAACTCGATCTTTCTTTATCAATTCCACAAGCTCACCAGCTTCATCAAATACACCAACTGGTGCAATACCCAATAGTAACTTAAGCAAACAAAAAAGTAACCCATATATACTTAACTAATTAATATAAACATTAGGTAGGAAATAAAATATATGGAAACCGTTTAATTGATCCATCCCTATTGAGTTGCTGATCATATTAGCTGGATAACACTTAACAGCTGCTTCTTGTTGATATAAATGTTGATTTTTTTTTTTTGTTCACATTTGTCTCTCCGAGAATTGAGTATATTTACATATTTTTTTTCTTTTATCCTCTTGTTACTTTAACCCTCCTGCAATTTTTTTTACATATAAAAAAATTTAAAGAAAAATATGATTCAAATATAATATTTTATTCATTGTTATAAATTTAATTACGAATTTGAAATTTAATTTAATTATTTCATATAGTTATTTGTAAAGTGATATTTAACAGATTTACAATTTGAATCTCAACATCTACAATTTTTTTTTTTTTTTTATCTCAAATTACAACTTCTTTTGTAAAAAAATAAATGTAATTATATGTTACTTCTCTATGGTTTTTAATTTGTTCATTTTTTTTCTTTTTGAATGTAATAGTTATAATATATATGCAATTAAGTACTTATTTTGTGCCTTTGATTTTTAGTCAATTTTTTTTCTTTGACTTTAATTATTTTAAATATTCGATTAAATTTAAACAAAGGTATGATTTGAAAATTAATTTATTTAAAGTTTTCAAAAAGTATTTTTTCAATTTTAATTAATATGATTTATAAACAAAAAGAGAAGCTACGGGAATCTCCATTCCCTTCTCCTCATGCCCTGATCTAAAAGTGTAAAAGAAAAAAAATGAAGATTTATACGAAATATTGGTTCTTCGGGAGTTATGAAATTTTGTTTGAATTGTTATAAAAAATATTTTATAGGGTTGCATAGTTCAATAACTTCTTGTCCAAGGAAAATTATAAAGCAGTCTTTTTTGGGATGGCAATGGGTATACTATAATCGGATCGAAAATCGAATACATATTACTATTTGGTCTGATTATACAAGGTTCAGTATCTTATAATTGAGTATTTAACAAATCCCGCATAGAATGATTACTATCCAGCTGGCATCCCTTGGATACTCGATAGTCAAACCCATTTAAGTTTTATCCGAGTCAATACCCATTTATGCTTACAAGTATGAAAAGTATTCATATTTGTAGAAAGATTCAAACATTGACAAATAACACTTAATAGTAAGCATAAATTAATTTTTAGAATTTGAAATGATTTGTTATGAAAATTATATTATATCTAACAATTTACTTAAAAGTATAATTGTAAAATGTAATGAAACTTTATAATAAAATTAATTATGAAATTAATTAATTATATATGCTCAAGATTTCTAAATTTAAATATAATTTATAAAAATCTCATACTAAGTAAACATACAATTCTTAACATGTTGACATACATGATACTTTAGTATAAGATATAAATCTTAACATATTAATATATATATTAATATATATATTTCTATTTATAGTTTTTTGTAATAAAAAATTTGTTTTATTTGACTTGAAAAAAAAAAAAAACAGAATTGAGAAGGACAATATATAATTAGTAGAAAGTAATGTCCAACATTATGGTCATTGATCAAACTAATCTAGATCCAATAATACTAACATATTTTTATCATACATCATACATGATTTTCTAACTTTAATAAATATGTTCTTACAAATGTTATAATATAATATACAAATTATTATGATAAAATATACATATCAATGATTTATTTTATGTAAATTATTCTAAATCACATTATAAGAGTTTATGCATTTGAAATTTAAAATAACATTAATTCTAAATAATATGTACAATGACAAGAGATTATATGATTTATTTTATATCTCATGATGATAGATTTTTATAAGGTAATGTACAGATTATTATGATAAGATACACTATCAATGATCTATTATATAAAGTAAAATTGGGAGATGTTTACACCATTACCAGGCCATGATGATGATGATCCTGCAACCTGCAAAGACGAAGTTAAAAATTTTATGTTAGGGTTGAGATAAAAAATAATCAAAATATAAATATTTGAGAATCAAAATAATTTTTTTTTTTTTTTTACTATTTTTAACTTAAAAAACATTTAAAAAATAAGAAACTTTGAGGAGCAAAGTAGCCAAGGCTCTGCCTATCCCCTTCGATCTACCCCTGGTGGCAAATGCTGAAAATACTGTAAACCAATGAGGAATGGTTGAATGTTGATACCCAAATCTATACCCTACATTAAAAGTTGTCCTCAAACAAGGAGAGTGTTCAATTTCAATTTTTAGTGCTCTTGTTTGGAGATAACTAAGTTTGGGTATTTAAAGGGTTGGAGGAAGTTAGTTAGGGTATTTTTTTTATTTTTTAAGAGATAATGTACCCTTGAAATTTATCAAATTTCTTAATATGATACTTGTACTTTAAAAATGTCTATTTTTGGTGCTTAAAATTTCATTTCTTGTGCTATTGTAGTATCTGTCAGTAACACCGTTAAATATTGATGACGTGACTTTTGTATCAAATGAAAACTTGACACATGATACCATATAATGATGCTACGTGTATTAACAAAAAAATTATTATTTTAATTTTAAAATAAAATTAATAATTTTTCTTGACATGTGGCACCATGTAATGTTGTCACGTGTATTGAAAAAATTATTATTTTAATTTTAAAATAATTTTTTTTTTCTTTTTTCCCCTTTTCTCTCTCCACCTTTTAATTTTAATATATATTTTTAACAAAAATAAAAATAAAAATTGTTTAATTTTAATTTTTAATAAATATTTTTAAAAAATAAAACAATTTAATTTTATATTTTGATTTTTTGTAATTTGAAAAAAAATATAAAATTTCTTTTTTAAATATTTTTAAAAAAAAGTTTAGATATTATAATTTTTTGAACAAGTAATTTTAAAATATTTTATATTTAAAAAATAATTTTAGCAAAATGTTTTAATTTTGTAATTTTTTATAAAAATTTTAAGAAAAAATAGATATTAAATTTTAAAAATATAATTTTAATTTTTTTTAAAAAAAATTAGATATTAATTTTTAAAAATATAATTTTAAATATTTTATATTTTTAAAATATTTTTTTTATTTAATTTTTTTTTATTATAAAAAATCAGATATTAATTTCTAAAAGAATCAGGTGCTGCCATGTGTCATCACCTGATTGGTCAATGCCACATATCTATATTTAATGATGTTAGGTCAAGGTACCATACTGATACACGGTTTGATAGTACAATTATCACATTGAACATTTTTAAAATACAAATATCACGTTGACAAATTTGATAAACTTTAGTGGATATTCATTACATTATCCCTTTTTTTAATGCAAAAGAAAAAGAAAAGAAAGGAAGGAGATAGGGAAATTAAAGAAAAGAATCGGAGGAAGAAAGAAAGGAGAAATTTAAAAAAAAAAAAAATTTTTTGTGTAATCGTGTTATTTTCGTGTGTTCAAAATATTATAAATTTATATAAATTTTTACATGTTAATAATTCGTTTTACGTAGATTTTGACATGTTCGTGTATTCGTGTCGTGTTCATGTTATTTTTCGCGTCATATTCGTGTTCGTGTTATTTTTTCATGTGTTCAAAGTATTATAAATTTATATAAATTTTTACATGTTAATAATTTGTTTTATGTAGATTTTGACATGTTCGTGTATTTGTATTGTATTCATGTTATTTTTTGTCTTTCGTGTTTTAATTATTTTTCTCATATTGTGTTCGTGTCATGTTTCAATTCATCCAAATATTTTGCATAATTTGTCATAGTGGTTCAATTTAGAAAAAAATTTGTGTGTTTATATCATGTCTCAATTCATCCGTTTTTGCATAATTTGTCATAGTAATTCAATTTAGAGAAAAAATTATATGTTCGTGTCGTGTTCGTGTTATTTTATCGTGTGTTTAAAGTATTATAATATATATATATTTACACTTTAATAATTGTTTTATGTAAATTTTGACATAATCATATATTTGTGTCGAATTTATATATATATTTTTTTATGTTACGTCGTCTTTTAATTTTTTTCAAAAAGGCATATTCTAGTAAAGTTAAAAAAATAAAAAGTTCGTGTCGGAATTGAAGCCCAGTTGAAGGCCTACTTGGATGACATTCGTCATTACAAGTAGACCTTCACTTTTGTTTTTTTGTTATTTTACTTCACTTTATATATATATATATATATATATATATATATATATATATATATTTGCTAAGCCAAAATAGTTTTATTAATCAAAGGGAAGTGAGTACAACACTGGTCAAAACCCCAAAGTACAATACCTACTTGCAAACAACAAAAAACCCCATGTAATTCCAGCCCAAAAAATAAACTCAACAGATCATTCATTACCACCAAGCCCTAAGAGTGACAGAACGGTAAACACCTTAATTTTTACTAATTATTAATTATGTTTAATATTTATTTAATATTAAATTTAGTGTTTTAATTTTTAAAAAATTATTAATTCGGTTGGTCCAATAGGTTGAATCGATACAACGATGATAATACTCTATTTTATAGAAAATCTTTCATATATTCTATTTTCTTAATTATTTATTTTTTAAAATTATTTTAAAATACTCTAAAATGGTATATGTTACTCTATTAATTCTGTTTATAAAATATAAAAATTATATTGATACTAAATGAGATAATTTTTCGTATATAATATTTTTTTTGAACTTTGAAATGTATTTTAAAATCAAACAAAAATTTTAATTTGAAGAGAATGAAGCGATATACAATAATGATAATATCCAATTCATTGATCGATTGCAAGCTTTCATTTAGCATGATTCCAATGGCTTTATATAAAAAAAAAAATGTTACTAAAAACTTTTTTTCCCCAGAAAATTATCTTTTAATAGTTGATGTTCATTAATCAGGCAGTATAGAGTATCATTTTCGTTTCTTTAGGGAACAAACAATAGAAGATAAGATGTAAAACCAAGGCCCCAACTTCACCAGCATTTGAGTGGATCTTTCTCTCCACCCAAACATCCCCCAAAAAAAGAAAAAGAAAAAAGAAATTGTACCCAAACTTTTATTTTATTTTATTTTTCACATGAGAGAGAGCTGTATTGGATTGCTTTGGTTCACATGATTGAAAAGCACATCATTGAAAGTTGAAAGAAAGGAAAGAGGACATTTAGGGACACATCTGCAGCACGCAAGGCCTAAATAGCTATAGAGGTATGGTTGTCGTTATTGCCCTGTCTCGTTCATGCAATCAATGCAAATTCCTTTGCAAATAATTTTGGGCCCTCTCCCTTCCTAAAACCCTCCAATTTATTGACTATTTTGAAACCTTTCATCGGAGGTATGAGGTTGGTTTGTTCTTTAAAGATAGGTTCATTCATATGTTCCTTAATGTCTATTTAAGACTGAAAAAATTATTTATCAAAATATTATTTTTTTCAGATTAATTTTTAAAATTCATTTTTTTAATCAGTTGGAAAATTGCCATGGCCCATGACGATTTTTCAACTGAAAATTTTAATTTTTTTTAAAATACCAGTTGAGAAATCGCAATGGGCAATGGCGATTTCTCAACTACAAATTTTAAAATTTTCATTTTTTTTTCATTGAGAAATCGCCACCGTGGGTGGAGATTTCCCAAGGTAACATTCTTTTTTTTTTTTTAATTTTTTTAATAAATAATAAAATTTAAATAAAAATTATATAATTTAAAATTTTAAAAAATAAAGATTTAATAATTTTAATATATAATTTTTATTTTATGGTGATAGAAGTGTTCATGGGTCCAGCCGGGCCCATGTATGGTATCAACACCACATTTGCTTGCCCAAGCTACGGTGGTAATTTTTCAATCTTTATTTATTATTATTTTTTAATTTAATAAAATAATAAAAATTATATAATTTTTAATTTTAAAACATAAAAATATAACAATTTACCAAAAATTAAAAAATTATATTCGTAATTAGACTTGTTCATGGGCTGGGCCGCGATCCAAAGTTTTTTCCCTTGCCCAAGCCCATTTCGAGTCGTGCCGACCCGAAAGCCCATTTCACTATTAAAAATATATTTTTATATATTTTATAATTTTTTGAATTTTGTTATTCAAATTTTTTTAAATTAAAAATTATATAATTTTTATTCAAAATTTATTATTTAATAAAATTACAAAAACACTAATCCAAGCCCGGACTAATACGACACTCTGGTTGGCCTTTCTCCTGGAGGTCCATTTATTACGAATACAAGTTGAAAGAATTCGATTGACATTACGGATAGACCTGCTCATGGGCTGGGCAGCCTGGCCGGCCAGGCCCGGATCACTATTTATATATTAAAATAATTAAATTCAGGCCCGCGAGCCAGGCCTTGGCAAGGAAATTGAAAAATTTCGGGTCGCGGCCCGGCCCATGAGCAGGCCTAATTACGAATATAATTTTTTTAATTTTTGGTAAATTGTTATATTTTTATTTTTATTTTTTAAAATTAAAAATTATATAATTTTTATAATTTTATAAAATTAAAAAAAGATAAATAAAGGTTGAAAAATTACCACCGTGGCTCGGGCAAGCAAATGTGGTGTTGATACCATACATGAGTCCGGCCCGGCCCATGAACACTTCTACCACCATGGATAAAAATTATATATTAAAATTATTAAATTTTTATTTTTTAAAATTTAAAATTATATAATTTTTATTTAAATTTTATTATTTATTAAAAGAATTAAAAAAAAAAGAGAATGTTACCTTGGGAAATCGCCACCCACGGTGGCGATTTTCCAAAGGAAAAAAATGAAAAATTTGAAAATTTTAGTTGGAAAATCGCCATGGGCCATAGCGATTTCCGAACTGGTATTTTAAAAAAAATTAAAAATTTCAGTTGGGAAATCACCATGGGCCATGGCGATTTCCCAACTGGTTTAAAAAAAGCGGATTTTGGGAATTAATCTAAAAAGAACGGTATTTTGGTAAATAATTTTTTTTAGCTATATTTAGATAAAAAAATCGAAGAAAGAAAGGAGAAATCTATTTTTTTTTTGTGTATTCGTGTTATTTTCGTGTGTTCAAAATATTATAAATTTATATAAATTTTTACACGTTAATAATTCGTTTTAAGTAGATTTTGACATGTTCGTGTATTCGTGTCGTGTTCATGTTATTTTTCGTGTCATATTCGTGTTCGTGTTATTTTTTCATGTGTTCAAAGTATTATAAATTTATATAAATTTTTACATGTTAATAATTTGCTTTATGTAGATTTTGACATGTTCGTGTATTTTTATTGTATTCATGTTATTTTGTCTTTCGTGTTTTAATTATTTTTCTCATATTGTGTTTGTGTCATGTTTCAATTCATCCAAATATTTTGCATAATTTGTCATAGTGATTCAATTCAGAAAAAAATTTGTGTGTTTGTATCATGTCTCAATTCATCCGTGTTTTGCATAATTTGTCATAGTAATTCAATTTAGAAAAAAAATTATACGTTCGTGTCGTGTTCGTGTTATTTTATCGTGTGTTTAAAGTATTATAATATATATATAAATTTGTACACTTTAATAATTGTTTTATGTAAATTTTGACACATTCATGTATTTGTATCGAGCTTATATTATTTTTTTATGTTATGTCGTCTTTTAATTTTTTCATAACGTAACGAGAGCATATTCTAGTAAAATTTTAAAAAAAAAATTCGTGTCGGAATTGAAGCCCAGTTGAAGGCCTACTTGGATGACATTCGTCATACAAGTAGACCTTCACTTTTTTTTGTTGTTGTTATTTTACTTGACTTTATATATATATATATATATATATATATATATATATATATATATATTTGCTAAGCCAAAATAGTTTTATTAATCAAAGGGAAGTGAGTACAACACTGGTCAAAACCCCAAAGTACAATACCTACTTGCAAACAACAAAAAACCCCATGTAATTCCAGCCCAAAAGATAAAATCAACAGATCATTCATTACCACCAAGCCCTAAAAGTGACAGAACTGTAAACACCTTATTATAGTCTATTCTAATGTTGTTACAATGAATCGATTTACTCGACGAATATCACTTCACAAGTCAATGATCCAACATGCGTCAATCTATCTATCCCGGCTAGAAGAACAGAATCCCCTGTAACCACCATGCCATAACAAATTAGACCACCCATCACCAGCTTTAGCTAACATCTGCCCTTTCTTTAGCTTCGCAAAATACAACAGCTATACACACACCCCCAAACTCACTCATCAAGGAATCAATATAAGAAAATCTCAACATTTCCAAGCTCGAGCCTCTGTAATGCCTTTTTTATTGCCAAAAACGCAGCCTTCTTTCTTCAAACAGAATGTTTATTACCTCCAAATCCACTTTAATTACCAAAAGCTCATTGACATTACTATCTTGGGATAACAACTAACCAGAAAACATAACAAACCACATTCCTTATCACCCCACCATCTCCTACTTGCCCTGTCTTTCCATAGCAGACCCATCCACCATGAACTCAAATACAACCAAACCCCATTAAAGCATTATCACACTTTTTGCCGAATTCAAACCAATCCTATCGAGCTTAGACCACACCTCATAAAACAACAACAAGATTATCAATCCCAACCCCGTTAAAGCATGACAAGATCCAGAAAAAGTTCAATTCAGACGAACAAAGACCTTCATAAAGTCCAGAGAATGCAACAGCTGCCTTTCAATAGAACACTAAGAGAAACTCTATCATCACATAGGCAATGACACTCCTTGGCATTAAAAAGAAGTTAAAGATGAAGCTAAGTGAACCTGGAACCTTAGAGTCCTCACAATCCCAAACAAGATTTTTAATACTTCCATTCGAGAAGGCACCACCAAAAATCAACTATCATTCAGAGAGCTTTTAAGAAGAACCAAAGATCAACCCACCACCCCTAGTAATCTCCTAGCCCAAAACCAGCATTAATAAATAAAATCTAAACCCAACACCCAGTAAAACAAAACAACCCACACCCACTAATGATCACACCAACCACAAGACTAAAACCACAGACATAACCAAACACACTGATTACCCACTTATTTCTTACTAATCACAAAAGCACAACCTTCACAATCAACGCCTAAATAGAGAAAAGAATGAGTGCACTTACCCAAGAAGTCACAACACACTCAGTCTTCAAGGTCCATGATTCTATTAATCACCGTTTGATCATCACAGTCTGCAGAGCAACCTAACAGTTTCCCCCATTTCCATGTAGCTTCAGCATCTTCTACTAACATCTTCTTTAAATCCCTGAAATCCCCCTCTGAGATAGAATCATTTACTATTTTCTGATCCTGTTCCTTTAACTCAACTTTTTTTTTTTTTTTCTTTCTTTTTTTTTGCTTTTTTATCGATCTTGGTCAGTATTGCATCTTCTAAATCATCCAAGTTTTTCACCTTTTTTCTCCCCTGAGCTATCACTTTTTCATGTTGTAAAATTAAGCACCTATGTTCAGAATTATAATTTGGTTTTAGAACCAAATCCTTTGGCCTACAAGACTCGGTAGGCCCAACAACCTCATCTTCTTGATGGGGCCCTTCAAGGAGAGCCACTGAATTTTCAACTAGGCTCATTTCATCATCTTGATCAAACTCCTTATTAGAAATTCCACGTGTCCCCATTTGAAAACCCAAATGAGTTATTAGCATTTAATTCTTGGTTCCCTCCAGGATTTTCATTCTTCTCGCCACTTGTACATGGGGTTGTGTCTACCACCTCTGTCGGTCTACTCTTATATTTCCAAGATCGAATCTGCTGCTATCCACCTTTGATTCTGCCACTCTGTCATCATTCCCTTCTCCACTAGTTGTATCCCTGTTCCCCGAGCTACCCGATTGTGACTGTTCATTATCCTTTTGATCATCTTCATCAAAATCTTCTTCTGGGATGGAGCCCTCTTGCTTTGATTGACCAGCCATCATAGAGCTGGAGGCAATATCGACACTATTATGAACAGTCCATTCATTATCATTATAAGGATTATATTCTGCTTCAGTTACTCTGATCGTGATATCCATCGCTCCACATCTAAGAGTAATCGTTTCATCAATCCTGTCAATATTCTGGGTCCGAATGAAGATTGCACCTTTTCTAAAGTCATTAAACTTTAGAGTACTTCCATCTGTATATATCATTTCACCCCACAAGCTAGCAATATTCTTGAATGGATTTAGGTTCCATGCATGTAATGGAATGACATAGCAGAGTAACCAGGTGTTTCTGTGCTTATTATTAAAATCCACAGTCCAAGGAACAATATCAGTCAACCACTGCTTTAACCAGTCCCAATCGTTTTCCTGCAACCATTTCATTTTTTCTTTATCTTCAAACTCGATAAAAAAATAGTGACCAGCAAGTTTTTTCACCAAAACATCAAACACTCCTTGCCTATGAAAATTCTCCTGAAGCCACTCACCATCGAAGAAACCTTTGGCTTTCCCCACTCCACACATTTCTAGTGTGCAAACTTTTCGACCAATTTTTGGCTCTGTCTCTGTGCCAATCTGATTTTGCTGCATCTTGACTCTGCCTTTTGTCCTCACTTCGTTTATACGATCTCTGCGCCATATTCTGCTGACTGATATTTGTTGTCCTATCTCCATGACCCTTATTACTCATAGGCTCTTTGTAGCTTTGTGCTCTTCTGTCCATCTCTTCTGACATCGAAGGATTGACCTTCCTCCAAAAACCATCTCTACCATTAAACCTTGTCATGTTAACACCAATTCGATAGTCCAAAATCCGCACCCTATTCAGTTTTGTAACAACACGTTTGGCCTCTTCTAAGCAAGCGAATTGGACGGAACCGTATTTACGCCCTCTACTGCTTCTTTTGCGTGGAATGAAAACATCCACCACTCTTCCGTGATTCATGAAAATCCTTTGCAACCATCTCCAGTGGACTCTTGGAGGAATATTATTCACGAAAACAGAAAAAATCGCCATTAACTGAGTTCAATTTTTGTTCTCACTTTGGTTGGGATAGTTATAATTCATAATAAGAAATGCAAGTCATGAGGCAAGCATGAAATTGAAAGAAGAAAGGGTATGGAATGCTTGTAGTCTAAGGCTGCAGCTAACAGTTAACATAAATAATTTACTGATGAAATATATATATATATATATATATATATATATATATATATATATATAACCAACTTTAAAAGCTATCCCCTTAATCAATGAGAGGGTGGAATTAGAGAAAATGAAAACATGATAAATAGTCAATTAAGCAATGGCTTAATCAATGTTTTTAGAGTTAATTAGGTATTTTATTAGGCTGATTTTTAAACGATTTTGGGTTTATGTAGATTTTGATACGTTCATTTATTCGCATCGTGTTCATGTTATTTTTCGTGTCGTGTTTATATTCGTATTATTTTTTCGTGTGTTCAAAGTATTATAAATTTATATAAATTTTACATGTTAATAATTCGTTTTATGTAGATTTTGACACGTTTGTGTATTTATATTGTGTTCATGTTATTTTCGTGTCATGTCGTATTTTAATTTTTTTTTCATGTGTTCGTGTCGTGTTTGGATTCAATCAAATATTTTGCATAGTTTGTCATGGTGATTCAATTAGAAAATTTTGTGTGTGTTCTGTTCGTGTCTCAATTCATATCATATTTTGCATAATTGGTCATAATGATTCAATTTAGAAAAAAATTGTATGTCCGTAACATGTTTGTAGTATTTTATTGTGTGTTTAAAATATTATAAATTTATATAAATTTTTACACGTTAATAATTCATTTTATGTAAATTTTAAAACGTTCGTGTAATTTTATCGTATTCATGTTATTTCTCGTGTCTTGTTTTAATTATTTTTTCCATGTTGTGTTCGTGTCGTATAATCATGTTGTGTCCGAAATTGTCAAGTCTAATTGATACTATTTAAATAACTTCCAATTTTGTGTCGCGTGTCATCATGTTCTTGTTATTTTTTCTGTCATAATCGTATTTAAGGTATTATATATTTATATAAATTTTGACATGTTAATAATTCATTTTATGTAGATTTTGACACATTTGTATATTTGTGTTGTGTTCATGTCATTTTTTGTCATGTCGTGTTTTAATTACTTTTACCATGTTATGTTCGTATCATATAATTATGTTGTGTCTGAAATTGTCGGATATAATTGATCATATTCAAATAACTCTCAATTTTATACAAGGTGTCGTATAAAGATAAGAGTTATTATTTTTTAAAATTATCTTTACTCATTTGTTTTTTTATCTTTCAAATTTATTATAAAAATATTAATTCAAATCTGATAACATACCTGCAGCAAAGCGCGAGCATCTATCTAGTGTATATATATATATATATATATATATATATATATCTATACATTAATATATTTTTGACTACACAAACTTTCTACACATTGACACATGGTATTTTTTTTTGGTTCGAGGAAGGAAGGAAAGAAAGGAAGAGAAAGAAAAAGAAAAGGAAAAAGAAAGAGGAAGAGGAAGAAAAGAAAGAGGAAAAAAAAGAAAAGAAAAAGAAAAAAATGATAAAAATTTGTGTATTTGTGTTCGTGTTTTTTTTTTCGTGTATTTAAAGTATTATAAATTTATATAAATTATTATAAGTTAATGATTCATTTTATGTATATCTTGATACATTCGTGTATTCATATTATTTTTCGTGTTATGTTTTAATTATTTTTTCTATACTGTGTTCGTGTCGTGTCTCAATTCATTTCATATTTTGTATTGTTTGTCATTGTATTTTAATTATTTTCTCATGTTGTGTTTGTGTCATATCTCAATTGATCTCATATTTTGCATAATTTGTCATAATGATTCGATTTTAATTGTAAATTCATTTACTTACGATATTAAAATATAATTTTTTTAAATAAATAATTATTTAATATGATTCAACTTATATTTATTTATAATTACTAATTTAATTAAAATTTTAAAAATATTAAAAAAAATCCCCCAACGAAACGGGAAAAGAACTCTAGTAACATACTATAAAATGAACTACACAAATTAGTGTAGTTGTGACACATGTATATATATATATATATATATATATATATATATATATATATTTAGTAAGAAAGGAAAGGAAAGAGAAAGAGAAAGAAAAATAAAAATAAAAATAAAAATAAAAATAAAAAGGAAAAGGAAAGGAAAGGAAAGGAAAGAGAAAAAAATGAAAAAAAAATGTGTGTTTGTATTCGTGTTATTTTTATTATAAATTTGTATACGTTAATAATTTATTTTATATATATTTTGACACGTTCATGTATTCTTGTAGTGTTCATGTTATTTTTTGTGTTGTGTTTTAATTATTTTTTCTATGCTATATTCGTGTCGTGTCTCAATTCATTTCATATTTTGCATAGTTTTTTATTGTGATTCAATTTAGAGAAAATTTTGTGTTCGTGTCATGTCTCAGTTCATGACATATTTTGCATAATTTGTTATAGGAATTCAATTTAGAAAAAAAATTATGTGTCGTGACGTATTCGTGTTATTTTTTTATGTTCAAGTATTATAAATTTATATAAATTTTTACATGTTAATAATTCGTTTTGTATAGATTTTGACACGTTCGTGTATTCATGTCATGTTCATACTACTTTTTGTGTCGTGTTTTAATTATTTTTCTATATTGTTTTTGTATCGTATCTTAATTCATCTCATATTTTGTTCGTATATATTTTCATGTGTTTAAAGTATTATAAATTTATATAAATTTTTACACTTTAATAATTTATTTTATTTATATTTTGACACGTTCGTGTATTTGTGTTATGTTCATGTTATTTTTTGTGTTATGTTTTAATTATTTTTCTTATGTTGTGTTTGTATCGTGTTTCAGTTCATTTCATATTTTGCATAGTTTGTCATTATGATTCAATTTAGAAAAAATTTGTGTGTTCCTGTCGTGTCTCAATTCATGTCATACTTTGCTTAATTTATCAAAATGATTCAATTTAGAGAGAAATTTGTATGTTCGTGACTTGTTCGTATTATTTTTTGGTGTGTTCAAAGTATTATAAATTTATATAAATTTTTACGCGTTAATAATTCGTTTTATATAGATTTTGACACGTTCGTATATTCGTGTCGTGTTCATATTATTTTTCGTGTTGTATCTCAATTCATATCATATTTTACATTATTTATTATAGTGATTCGATTTTAACTCTAAATTCATTTACTTAGATATTAAAACATAAAATATTATTTAAATAAATAATTATTTAATATGAATTAATTTAAACTAATTTATAATTATTAATTTAATTAAAAATTTATAAATATTAAAAAATCTCCGGCTAAGCAAAAAAAATAATTATAGTATAATATTAAAATAAATTCATGAATTGAACTTGAATTGAGGTCTAATTGAAAAGCCTACTTGGATGACATTTGTCATCCAAGTAAGTCTTCACTTCTTTTTTTTTAGATTATTTTGCTTAATTTAAAAAATAAAAAAGAAATTATTTTATTTGTTTATTAATTTTTTACTTATTATGTATACTTTTTGTTTTTATAATTATTTAATCAATTTATTAAACAATAATTAAAAAATTAATGAAAATAAATAATTTTTTATCTATTTAAATTTTATAATTAACATAAAAGTATTATATTAAATCACAAATGTCATCCAATTAGGCTTTCAATTCTTTTTTTTATTTGCTTGATTTAAAAAAAAAAGAAATGAAAATATAATTATTTTATTTATTTTCTAATTATTATGTATACATTTTTATTTCTATAATTATTTAATCAAATTAGTAAACAATAAGGTAAAAAATTAATGAAAATAAATAATTCTTACATATTTAATTTTATAATTAACATAAAATTATTACTTTAATATTAAGAATACTTAATACTAAATTATAATATATTTTTATTTAATTTTCTTTTTATTCTATTTTTATTTTTAATCATTTTTCTTGAGATCAGATCATATACCTTTAGTTACTTAATTGGAGTGTATATATTATTTTATGAAAACAATTTCATGTATAACGGGTATCTCGTCCTAATACAAATTAAGAGAAATCCCATATTAATTTATGTTTTCTCTTAATTTTAACTTTTTCACTGTCATGGATTCAAAGGTTCAAAAAAAAAAAAAAAAGATGATGAAACTGATAAGAGATAGGATAATAATCAAAATTTTATGATTTGATTTACTTTAACTTGAATTGATAATAGATAGGATTTACTTTGTAACTATCTTATCCTATGTAAGTGTATATAGCTAGACAGAAATACAACAACATATTACTCAAGTTATTTCATGGTATTAGAGCCTTTTTAGCTTAACAGCAAACTCTTTCAGGTACAATGGCGTCATCTTTTTCCTCCGGCGGTGTTGTTGTAACCTCCAAGATTACTCCAGTTCAGTCCTCTTAAACTCACTGCTGGAAATTATTTGTTATGGCAAACGCAACTCACTCCGATTCTTCGTGCTCTTGGCCTTTATCACCATATTGAAGATCACAATGCTCCACCAGCTGAAACTTTCTCTTCTGGCGATCCAAATCCTGAGTATGAAACATGGTTCAGAAATGATCAGCTTGTTCTATCATGGATTATTTGTTCTCTCTCCAAGGCCATTCTTCCTCAAGTTGTTGGCGCAACAACAGCTAAAGAGGTATGGATCAAACTTCGCTCATCTTTTGCATCAGGCTCCATAACTCAAATTCGTAGCCTTAAAAGTGACTTGCACAGTCTTCGTCGCAACAATGGTAGTATTTCTACATATGTTCAGAGTGCCAAGTTAATCGCTGATAAGTTGGCAGCCCTCAAAAGTCCAGTTTTTGAGGATGATCTGGTAGACTACATTCTTCAAGGACTCGGACCGACGTTCCGACCCTTTGCTCGGGCCTTAGAGGCTCGTTTACAAAGTGTTTCTTTTAAGGATTTCTATGGTTTACTTCTCAGCGAAGAGAAGCATTTGCAAATGGAATCTGACGGTGTGGTTAATATGCCACCAACAGTAAACTTTTCTGATAAACAGTCAATACCCCGTGGACGTGGTGGTCGTTTCAGGGGTTCTCGTGGTCTTGGCTCCTTTAATGGTTCTGTACGTGGCTTTGTTCAATCTCCTTCACATGATACCAATATTGTGATCTGTCATGTGTATCGTGCCTTTGGGCATTTCGCGAAGCAATGCCCCACTACAAAAAATCAAAATGAGTTTCGTGCAAGTACTTCTTCCATTAAGCCGAACAACAACCTTGCTCAAACTTCTCATGCACAGAATAACAATTGGGTGGTGGATACTATTGCTACACATCATCTTACATCCGATTTGGAAAACCTTGGCATCCACACAGACTACTCTGGTCCCGAGGAAGTTACAGTGACAAATGGTAATACTGTTCCTATTTGCTTCATTGGCTTTTCTATTTTATGTTTATCTAATAAAAATTATCATTTAAATGAAATCTTACATGTTCTAGATACCATACAAAATTTACTTTCTGTGAGTTCTTTCACTAATGCTAACTAAGTGTCTATTGAATTTTTTCTTCAATTTTTTTGTTGTCAAGGATATCAACACTCAGGAGGTCTTTTAGCATGGCCAGAATGAGAATGGCCTCTATACCATCTCCAGTGTCTCCAAGTTGTCCCCTGGTCATATATTTGCAAATGTTGTGGGGGTCGGGGGCGCCACACTTTCCACTTGGCATGCTCGTTTTGGTCATGCATCAAATAAAATTGTGAAGAATGCTCTTCAACATAAAAATTTAGATTACATTGATAATAAATCTGTTGGCCTTAGTCCTGCTTGCAGTGTTAGCAAGATTCATAAACTTCCATTTCTAGTGTCTGAATTTGAAGCTGATGGCCATCTCTATTTAATTTGTTCTGATGTTTGGGGCCCATCGCCTGAACTCTCTAGTGAAGATTCAAAGTATTATATAGTATTTTTTGATCATTATAGTAAATACAGTTGGGTTTTTTTTGCTTTATAAATCTGAGGTTCTGCCCACATTTATTAAGTTTCGTCAGGTTGTTGAAAAATTCTTTGGTCGTTCCATTAAAGCTTTCCAAGCAGACTGGGGTGGTGAATTTCAAGCCCTCACTAAATATTTAACTGATAATGGCATCTCCCAACGTGTTTCGTGTCCGCACACCCCTAAACAAAACGGCTGTGCGGAACGCAAACACAGACACATTGTTGAAACTGGTTTGTCTCTTATTTACCATGCTTCCATTCCCTTAAAATATTGGACTCATGCATTTGACACTGCTGTTTACATCATAAATAGGTTGCCTACCTTGAGATTAAATAATATGACACCTTATGAAAAACTGTTTGGCCTTCAACCAGATTACAGTCACCTTGAAGTCTTTGGATGCCTCTGTTATCCATGGCTTCGTCCTTATGCCTCTCATAAACTAGCACCGCGATCCACCCCATGTCTTTTTCTTGGTTATAGCAAAATTCATAAAGGATTTAAATGTCTTTATTTATCCTCTGATCGATTATATATCTCACGTCATGTGTTGTTTGATGAACAAGATTTTCCATGTCGGGTTTCTGATAGTGTTTCACCAGTATCTTCACCATCTCCGCCACCATTTTCTATTCCATAGTGGCTTCTTTTGTCTACTCCTTCGGTTCCTGCTGCACCAACTCTGGTTACTGCTCCACAAACTCTACCACAGCCACAGTTTCTCAGGTGTCTACCCCTAGAGATGACAACTCGCCTAGTCCTCATGGCTTATCACTTCCAATGATGCCAGATACCAGGCCCTTAGCTGCTCCACCAATAGATTCACATCCTCCCAAAAGGCACACCATGATTACTCAACTTCAGACATGCTCTTTAAAACCAAAGCACTTCTCAGCTGCCGTCACATCACGTTTCGAGGAACCCACATGTTACACTCAAGCTGCCAAGTTTCAAGAGTGGCGCGATGCGATGACTTCTGAGTTCAATGCTCTTATCACAAATGGTACGTGGAAATTAGTTCCTTGTGATTTGTCACAAAATGTTATTGGCTCCAAATTGGTTTTTCGTATTAAGCATCATTCTGATGGCACAGTGGATCACTACAAAGCACGCTTAGTAGCTAAAGGATTTCATCAACGACCGAGTGTGGACTATACTAAAACCTTTAGCCCTGTTATCAAACCAGCAATAGTGCGTTTGGTTCTCTCATTGGCAGTTTATTTGAAATGGGATGTACAATAGTTGGATGTCTCCAATGCTTTCTTACATGGAGACTTGGAGGAGACCATATTCATGGAGCAACCATATGGATTTATTGACAAATCGAAGCCTAATCATGTCTGTCACTTTCAAAAATCTCTGTATGAGTTAAAACAAGCACCTCGCTTATTGTACAAATGCCTCACAAATGCACTGCAGTCCTTGGGTTTTGTTGGTAGCAAAAGAAATACTTCTCTCTTTTATTTCACCAAGAATGGGAGGTTGGTTTATTGTCTTGTTTATGTTGATGATATCTTGCTTACCGGTAATGATAAGTCATTTATCACCTCTGTTATTAAGGAGTTACAACACCGGTTTGCTTTGAAAGAACTTGGCTCGCTTTCTTATTTTCTAGTTGTTGAGGCCACATGGCGTAAGGATGGCTTGCTTCTGACGTAGCAGAAATATATCCGTGACCTTTTACACAAAGACAATATGCATGAGGCTAAAGATATATCCTCTCCTGCATGTCCCTCTATTGCTTTATGTCTTGGTGATGGTCCTTTCTTTGATGATGCAAGCTTGTATCGGTGTGTTGTGGGTAGTTTGTAATACCTTCAACTAACTAGACCGGATATTGCCTTTTCCATTAATAAAGTCTTGCAATTTATGCATCAGCCTACTAATGTTCATTGGAGTGCTTTCAAGCGTATTTTATGCTATCTCAATGCGACCTCCAGCTTTGGTATTTTTCTCCGACCATCCTCGCATTTTCACATCTTTGCTTACACTGATGCTGATTGGGGAGGTTGTCTTGATGGTCGACAATCAACTTCTGGTTTTGCGATTTATGTTGGTAACAATCTTGTCTCTTGGAGCTCACGCAAACAACGAAAGGTAGCTCGTTCATCAACGGAAGCAGAGTATCGTTTATTGGCCACAACTACTTCTGAATTAATTTGGCTTCAATCTTTTCTCAAGAAATTGGTATTCTGACAGAGAAATCGCCTACTCTATGGTGTGACAATATCAATGCCATTTACCTCACTGCAAATCCAATTTTTCATTTGCATTCCAAACACTTGGAGATTGATTTTCATTTTGTGCGGGATAAAGTTGCAAAGAAAGAATTGTTTCTCTTATATTTCAACTAAGGATCAAATTGCAGATGTTCTCACCAAACCGCTTAGCAAGCAACGGTTCCAAGATCTTCGATCCAAGTTGACAGTTTGTCCCAAACCTGTTCAACTTGCAGGAGGGTGATAAGAGATAGGATAATAATCAAATCTTTATGATTTGATTTACTTTACTTTGAATTGATAAGAGATGAAATTTACTTTATTTTGAATTGATAAGAGATAGGATTTACTTTAATTTAAATTAATAAGAGATATGATTACTTTATAACTATCTTATCCTATGTAAGTGTACATATATTTGTAGTTAGCTAGACAAAAATACAACAATAGATTACTTAAGTTATTTCAGAAACAACTTGTGTTTTGTTTTGTTTTTTAAGTTGTTTGTTGGATAAATTGGGAGCAAATGGTAGTCATTTTCATAAATGAAAGCACGACGGAGAAGTGAGTTAGAGGGTGTATTTGTTTCCCAAAAAATAATTTTAAAAAATAAAATATTTTTTGAAAAATGTATTTATTTTTTGTAAATATTGATTTTTTTTTAATTGTTTGAATGATTTTTTGTAAAATATTTTTTTTATTAATTGATAGTTTTCCAAAAAATTATATTAATATAAAAAAAACAGATCCCTACATTTAAAAGATTGATAATTTAATGTTTTACTTTAACTTTTATTTTTAAGGAATCGATTTTTTTTTTGTTTTTTTGTTTTGATTAAAAAAGAATTGATATTTTTTATCTAATTTTAATTTTTGAAAAATATCTTACATTTTTCAAAAATATAAAATATTTTCAGGAAAAAAAAAATCAAACTTTTATTATTTTAAAATTTATTTTTCATTAATCAAATTATTTCTCATAAAGTAAGATACCAAAAATTTACAAAAAAATTAAAATTTATTTTTCGTTAAAGAAAACAAAAATTATAGACTGCTGCTTACTTGATGAGCAAGCATTGACTAGTCTCAGGTTTAGGTTGGTGGGAACTGGGGTCGGGAACCCACTACTAATTGATTCCAGACTTGGTTCATGTTTTTAGAATATCGTTGTAATTTTTTTTTTTTTTTTTGTTTAAAAGGCAATTGCCTGAGGTCAGCACTTTGTGTCATTGCCTACAAGTTAAGAAATTTCTAGTTCCCTTTTGAATCACCAAAATGAACCACATAATTACAAATTTATTTTTTCTTATTTTTATTACTATTTTTTTGGAAAAACATCCCTAAAAAAGTAAAAATCACATCCCATAAAGAATTAAAGATTCTATAAATATGAAAGAAAAAAAAGAGTAGAGAAGTATTAATGTAAACTAAGTTGGAGTTTGTTTTGTTTATTTTACTTTTTAGATTGCACTCTCTAATCGTATGTTCTTTTTTGGAATTAATAATTTAATATCCACCCAACAAAAAAAATATATACTATATAATTAATTTTCTTAATTTTTAACTTTTTTTCCCTTTAGTGTGAGATATTTCTCATTTTGTTTAGAAAAATATTTAACAAAATCAATCTAATAAATTTTTACTCTTGAAATTTGTACTATTATTTTATTTATACACTCTCATTAATTTTATCTCATCTCTTTATCTCCACTTATTAATAGAAGCTAAAAAGGGGAAAAAAATGAGAATCGTGTCAAGAAATAGTCCTGGATATTTTTATATGAGTATTATATTCCATATTTTTTTATCAGTTACATAAATATAAATTTAATAAAAATTATTAAAATTTTAAATACGAATACGATATTTATATTAAACGTGTCATATTAATTATATTTAAACGTATCGTATTATGTTTATTATATTATTTTTTTTAAACATATCATACCTATATTATATTTTGATATCGTATCTTAAATTATTAAATTTATTAAAAAAATACGATCAATATTACGTCGTCAAACGAGAAACGTATTCATTTTTTTGGTTTGGTACAAGTATAATATTACTTAAGTCTGATAATTTTGAATACAATACTAGAATATGACACAAATATGAGACGTTTAATAGACATGAAAATAGTGTAATAAACATAATACGTTTAAACACGATTAACATAATATATTTAATAAATATATCATATTTATATTTAAAATATTAACACGTTTAATAATTTATATTATATTTATATTTACACAATTAAAATAAAAAATATAAAATACAACACAAATAAACTAATTATTTAATCTAAATTATTACTTCTACATTATTTGTAGATTTTTTTTTTTCCTTATTTGAACAATATAGATTACTTAAGAGACGAGGAAAAGGTACAAATGCAAAGTCATCAACATGTTTACTAGTACTAGGTTTCTATAGGTATGATACAGCTCAAATCTTAACCCCTAACAACGGATATTAAATCATATTTTTAAAGATAAAAATATAAAATTAAATATATAAATAGATATCGAATTTGAATATCTTTATTCGTCATTCGTATAAATAAAACGCATTTGAATAAAAAATTCGGGTATTCGACATTATCTGAACTAAAAGTAAAACGGATTTGAATTACGAATATCCAAAACTTTATATCTGAATCTATTTCGAATTAATTGCAAATAGTAACTCTAATATCCGAATCTGAAAATTATCCAAATTCACAAAATCCAAATCCATAAAAATCAAATCGAATATGTAAGATATTTAATTTTTTATTATTAATCTCCATTCCTGATCTTACAACGTGTAAAAAGTGGTAAATGCAGGAAATACCACAAAAGAACGAGGAATGGTTTAATGTTGATATCCAAATAAATAAGTTCATCATCCCCTTATAAATAAATCTAATAATTTGTGTATTTGTAAGATATCCAAATTCATAAAAATTATCCAAATTCATAAAAATTAAATCTGAATAATGTAAAATATTTAATTTTTTATTATTCATCGCCGTTCCTAATCTTGCAACGTGAAAAAAGTGGCAAATGCAGGAAATATCACAAAAGAATGAGGAATGGTTTAATGTTGATACCCAAATAAATAAATAAAAAAGTTCGTCATCAACTTATAACTAATACACGTGTTATATTTATATATTTTTATATATTATAATTATGTTTAAAATATAATATATTTATATAAAATTTAATATTTTTAATAATTTATATTATATTAATTTTGATATGTTTATATATTTATTTTATGTTTATTTTATTTTTTCACATTATTTTATATTTGTATAATATAATATAATTATATTTAAAGTTACAGCGTGTACTTAATAAGTTAAGAGACATCCCATCCTAATTTATGTTATCTTAAACTTTTCACTGTCATAACTCGTCATCATATGTACACTACTTTCGCGTTGAAACGTTTTTTTGGAATTATAAAAAGAATTCAAAGGTTCAAAAAACAAAGATGATGAGATAACTTGTGTTGTGTTTTATTTTGTTGTTTGTAGGAGAAATTGGGAGCAAATGATATAAGTCATTTTCATGAATGAAAGCATGATGGAGAAGTGGGTTATGCGCTGTTTTATTTCATGAAAAATGATTTTAAAAAAATAAAATTTTATTTTTTTTTTTAAAAAATTGATACTTTTTATTATTTGAATGATTTAATGTAAAATATTTTTTGTTGTTTGATAATTTTTAAAAAAATTTGCATTGATATAAAAAAAATAAATTTTTATATTTAAGTGATATTTTTTTAATAACAAAAAAAAAGTGATATTTTTTTTTGTTTTATTTTAATTTCTATTTTAAGGAGTTTTTCTATTTTGATTCATAAAAAGATCTATTTTTAAATTTAAAGATGATCATTTTTATTTTGTTTTAATTTTTAAAAAATATCTTAAATTATTAAAAATTTAAGATATTTTTCAAAAAATAATTTAATTTTTTAATGAAATCATTTTTTATGGAATAAACATAAAAATAAAAATTATTTATTAAAAATTATTTTCCCCAAAACGGGCCCACAGACTGCTCCTTCATCAGCAAGCATTGACTCATCTTCAGGATTAGGAAGTTGCTGGAAAAAATCAGTTGGTGGGTGGGAACCGGGAGACCTGTATTACTATTGTGTGTTATTTTTTTTATTATAATTATATTTAAGTTTTTAAGATATTATGTATATTTATATAATTTTGATATATTAATAATTTATTTTATATAAATTTTGATATATTCTTATATTTATATCATGTTTATATTATTTTATATATTATTTTAAATTATATATTTTTTATTATATTTATATAATGTTCAAAATTATCCTATTTAAAAATTGAGATTGGGAACCCACTTATTGATTCCAGACTTGGTTCATGTTTTTAGAATATCATCCTAACTTTTCTTTTTCTTTTTTAAGAATATAAAGGCAATTGCCTGATGTCAGCACTTTGCATCATTGCTTACGAGTTAAGAAATTTTAGTCTACTTCATGTCTCCTAATCCTCTGAATCACCGAAAAAAAAAAAAAAAAAAAATTATTTGAAAAAGAGAAATTAATAATTAAAAATTATTATAAAGGATATCGTAAAGACAAAATTATCTTTCATGAAAAAACTTACTTTTCCTTTTTCTTTCATTAAGGAAATATTATTTTTTAAAAATTTTAATTGAAAATAAATTTTAAAAAATAAAATATTTAAATATATATTTTTTAAAAATTTAAAAAAATTTAAAAAAATAAATAAAAATTAATTTTAGGCATATTATTTTTAAATTTTTTAATTAAAAAAAGTAAATAAAAAAATTTAAAAATTTATTTTTTAAAATTAAAAAGTTTTTATTTTCAGAATATTTATTTTTTAATTAAAAAGTAAATTAAAAAATAAAAGAAAAAGAGAGGAAAAAGTTTTTTTATCAAGGATAATTTTGTCTTTACAATATCCTTTTTAATAATTTCTAATTATTCATTTCTCCTTTTCAAATAACTTTTATTCATTCATATTTTCCATATATATTTTTAGAAATCACATTCCAAAAAAAATTAAAGATTCTAAAAATGTGAAATAAAAAAGAGTAGAGAATTATTAATATAAATTAAGGTGTTATTTGATAAATTAAAAAAATTAAATATTAAATTTTTAGTATTGAATTTATAAATATTGAATTTATATTATAAAATTTGTTTAATAGAGTATTGAATATAATTATATTGTTTAATAACGGTAAATCTTGAATTTGAAAATTATTCATTTCATAATTTTAATTTTATTAACATAATATTTTTTATTATTTTGGAAAGTTTTGAATAAAATTAAAATGAGTAATTTAAATATCTCATTTTTTTTATAACAAAAAAGAGATAATTTAACTCAAATATAATTTTTAAAAAATAAAATTGATTTAATATGTTTTGTATTAAGTGATTATAAGTAGTTCTTTACATACTTATTTCATTCAACACATTTTTATTGAAATTTTTATTAAATAAAATTTAATATGAATTATTAAATACATTAAAAAATTAAAAATTATTTTTTTTAAAAAAAAATATTTTATCAAACACACCCTAAGCTAAATTTATTTTGTTTATTTAGTTATTTCACTTTTTAGATTGCACTCTCGAATCCTATGTTCTTTTTTGGAATTAATAATTTAATATGCACCCAACAATAAAAAAAGAATACTATATAATTAATTCTCTTTCTTTTTTTTTTTTTATTTTCCGTAAAGGTCCTATATTTCTCATTTCGTTTAGAAAAACATTAAAAAATTAAATCTAATAAATTTTTACTCGTGAAATTTGTACTATTATTTTATTTATACACTCTCATTAATTTTATCTCGTCTCGTTATCTCCACTTATTAAAGTTTAGGTTTTAAAATTTAGAATTTAAGATTATTAAAATTTAGAGTTCAAAATTTAAGGTTAAAAATTAAAAACGGAAGAAAATGAGAAAGGTGTTAAGAAATAGACCTGATTATTTTTGTATATGTGTCATATTTTATATATTTTATCAATTATATAAATATAAATATATAATAAAATTTATTAAAATTTTAAATATAAACACGTTATATATTAAATATGTCATATTATTCATGTTAAACGTATTTTGTCATATCTATTAAACATGCCGTCTTGATATCATATTTTTCATATAAGATGTTTAATAGTCATGAAAGTAATATAATAAATATGATATATTTAAATACAATTAATATGACATATGACATATTTAATATATATATATTATATTAATATTTAAAATTTTAACATATTTAATAATTTATATTATATTTATGTTTATACAATTAAAACAAAAAAAAATATAACAGAATATAAATACATAAATTACTTAATCTAAATTATTACTTTTACATTATTTGTAGATTTTTTTTTCTTTTCTTTTTGAACAATATAGATTTCTTAAGAGATGAGGAAAAGGTCCAAATGCAAAGTCATCACCATGACTAGTACTAGGTTTCTGTAGGTCTGAACTAGAGAAAGAAAAAAAAAAGGCCAAGGAACCAAAGGACTTTTTCCTAGTATTTTCATCCTTCCAATTATCAGTAAAACTGTCCAGTCTAGCAGGGGCCACGACCTTTGGCAAAGCTCCTTTTCATTGGAAAGAATCTTCATGAAAAACCCAAAAAAATCTCTTTATAAAGCAAATCTAGGACTAGGAAGACTTAAAGCTTCAACTGAACTCCTCATCACTCTCAGAGTCTCACTCAAAGCTTGTTGTTGCTACGGAAGTTTTCTTCTAAAACATTAAGATTTGCTTAGTCTTCCTCTTTATTTCTCTTTTCTTTCTCAAGTTTCAAGCAAATCCTCACAAACGTTTGTCTCTCACTGTTTCTCTTAGGAAAAAAATGAGTGGATCTGATGAGGATGTTACATCAGGGAGCAACGGAGTGCTAGTGGTCAATGGCATGGCCATTTATAATGACCCTCGACCACTGACATCACTGCCTCTCACGATGCAAGATCGTTTCATGGCGCAAGAAGAAGTAGCAGGCCAAGCTCCAATTATTTCGCAATACAATCACCAAATTCGACCTTTGCTTGATGCCATTGACAGACTCAGGCTACTAAACGTCATGAAAGAAGGCATACAACTCCCCACAATTGTTGTAGTTGGAGACCAATCATCAGGGAAGTCCAGTGTTCTTGAATCCCTGGCTGGTATTAGTCTTCCTCGAAGCCAGGGTATTTGTACTAGAGTACCCCTCATAATGAGGCTGCAAAGTCATCAAAATCCAACGCCAGAGATTCACTTGGAGTACAGTGGCAAGAAAGTTCCTGTAGAGGAATCCCACATCACAACAGCCATAAACCTTGCAACTGATGAGATTGCAGGCGATGGTAAGGGCATATCTAACACCCCACTTACTTTAGTGGTGAAAAAGGCTGGGGTTCCTGATCTTACCATGGTCGATCTTCCTGGAATTACTAGAGTGCCTGTCCACGGACAGCCCGAAAATATCTATGAGCAGATCAGAGATATTATCATGGAGTACATAACACCTGAAGAAAGCATTATCCTCAATGTTTTGTCTGCCACTGTTGATTTTTCTACTTGTGAATCCATTAGGATGTCACAGATAGTAGACAAGACAGGTGACAGAACTCTTGCCGTGGTTACCAAGGCTGATAGGGCCCCTGAGGAGCTTCTTGAGAAGGTTAATGCTGATGATGTGAATATAGGACTTGGTTATGTTTGTGTCAGGAATCGTATTGGTGATGAGTCATATGAAGAAGCAAGGAGGGAAGAGGCTAGATTGTTCCAAACTCATCCACATCTGTCAAGGATTAATAAATCAATTGTTGGTGTTCCAGTGTTGGCACAAAAACTTGTTGAAATTCAGGAAAGGATTATTGGAAGGTGCTTACCGGTGATGGTGAAAAACATTGTTGAAAAGCTGAATGCAAATGTTTCAGAGCTGGAAAGAATGCCCAAGGCTTTGACCTCTGTTGCAGATGTCATGACAGCTTTTATGAGGATCATTGGAGCAGCTAAAGAATCCCTCAGCAAAATTCTTTTGAGAGGGGAATTTTATGAATACCCTGATGATCGTACCAAGCATGGTACTGCTCGTTTGGTTGAAATGCTCAACCAGTTCTCTGTTGAGCTTCACAATTGTCAGGAAAGTGATCCCACAAAAGACTTTTTGGTAGAAGAGATCAAGGTTTTGGAAGATGCTAAAGGAATTGGACTACCAAATTTCCTTCCTCGTAATGCATTCCTTCGTATCTTGCAGCGAAAAGTTGATCAGATTTCACTTATGCCAGTTGAATATGCTGAAAAGATTTGGGACTACATAGATGAAGTGGTAACTTCTGTTTTGATGCGCCACTCGGAAATATATTACCAGCTTAAGCTGTCTACAAAGAGAGCAGCTCATAATCTCATTCAAAAGATGAGAGAGCAGTCAATCAATAGGGTGAAGGAGATTGTGCAGATGGAGAAGCTGACGGATTATACTTGTAATTCTGATTACATGATTGAGTGGACTAAGCTCATGACTGAACAAGAAAAATTTGTCAAGAATGTAAATGCTGCACTAAACAACAAGTACGGGCCTCCCAGAGTGAGTCTTGAAGGTTTTGGGGATATTGAAGTTGAACATCTCAGGCAGCATCCCAATGTTGTGCAGCAAGCTTTCGACCTGAAGATGAGAATGACTGCTTACTGGAAGATAGTTCTGAAAAGGTTGGTTGATTCCATGGCATTGCATTTGCAGTATTGTGTTCATAATCTTGTGAATAATGACATTGAGGAGATTGTGAATGAGTTGATGGGGCCAGATGGGAAAGGAATTGAAAGGATGTTGGTGGAATCTCCTTCAATTTCTGGAAAGCGAGAGAAGATGAAAAAGAGCATCAAGCTGTTGAAGGAGTCCAAAGATGTTGTGGCCAAGATCATGGACAGGATTGCTGGATATGATGATTAGGTGCTTAGTATATTAAGGTTTAATTTCTTTTGTGTTTAAGGTTATGATGAACTTATCTACTGAAGTTTATAATATTACTATGTAGTATTTGCTTTCAAGTAAATCAAGATGTTTTATTGTCAATGAGTTGTTACACGGCTAAAAGCATCCTTTAGCAGAGGCTGAACATTCTTGCAGAGAAATTGCTACACTGCAAGAATTTGAATTAAATATGAAAAATTACATTAATAGTAAGTAAAGAAGTCGATACCTAAAAGAGGAATCACAGAAATAAAAATCTGACCAAACTACAAAGTGCAAATCAATTTTCAATTTAAGCCAAGAAACTAATTAATTAATAATATTTGCTCCCTTCATATTCATAGCTGCTTTTGGAAAAACAAAGCTTGGAATATATGCATATGATAAAATACTACAGGTACTATTTGGTAACTTCCCTTGCACTTTCTATGTCACAAATATTTTGTTTGCTCTCGAATCAGAGGTGGGTTGGATTAAGCTATACTCGATTAAGAAAAAAATTATTTGTTCAAGTTCGACTCGAAAATCAATTTTATATTTAAAATATATTAAAATATTATATTTATATTTATATATTATCATAAATAAGTTTAAATAATTTTTATTTATTTATTAAATAATAATTTAAATTATAAAAATACTATCTCAAATCCAACCCAATTTGAACTGGATAAAGTATATTTGGAACCCAAGATTAGGTTATTATCATCACTAGTATCTCTCCATGTTTTATGAGCTTTCTAGAAGTGAGATAACATGCAACTCAGTTACTAACATAATTCTTCATCACCCAAACCCTAATTAGGGCTAGTTTAACATTGCTGTTGGAAAAAATTTGGGTTAAAAAAAGTTTGAGTTGAAAAAAGTGTGGTGAAAAAGTGTGGTTTAAAAACTTTCAAGTGTTTATCATTGCTGTGAAAAAGTGTTGTAAAATGTCAAAAAAAGATATGTTTAAAATAATAAAAGTGTAGAGATGTGAGGATAATAAAGTCATTTTATCCAAAAGTCAGCTTTTAAAACCCAAAAGATATACTTTTTGGCTTTTTGGTTTGGTTTTTCAAACCATGGTTTCAATAGCAGAAGCCAAAATTTTTATCTGTTTAATATTGCGTTTACGGTGAAAAGTAGTTTTTGACCTCAAAAATTGTGCCAGAAGTTGCTAAACCAAGCCTTAAACGAGAAATCCAATGATATATGGGTGCATTTGATGCACAAGATTATGAATATGATAAGATAATATAAGATTATAGGTAGGATTGAATTAGATGATGCCACCCTATTTTATGTTTGGTGTGTGTACAGATTAAGAGTAAGAATGATTTTTATCTTTCGTCATATTTGTCATGTGTAAGATTAAGATCATGTGTAAGATTAAGAGTAGGACAAAATAATTTTGTTTTAATGGTAAAAATTACCTTTTTAAAGTAAATATAATGTTAATTTATAACTTTTTTGTTATAAATATGTTTACAATTAATTAAGTTTTTCTTTTGACTTTGACTTTTTAGCATTTTATGGTTTATATATTCATCTAGGTCCATAAATTCATAAATTATTTTCTAATTAAATTTTAAAAATATGGTCATTAAATATGTTAATTTCTTTTTGGATTGAAGATGGAGAACTCTGAGAGAAGGCTGACGCAAGATGGCAAGAACCTGTCAAGGAAAAAAGAACAGTCAAAGGGACGTCAGAGTTAGGGTTTTAGGGCGCTTCCGATACTTAAATCAGTAAGGATTTCAAAGAAAGAGGTAGAGAGTGATGGAGATCGTAGAATATTAGAGAATGTCAACTTAAGATTTTGTGTTCTTACCTCATACCTTTTATACCCGACATCATATGCAGTTAGCAATGATTAGAGTTGTCCTCCTCTAATCAATGAGTCTCATCTGTTTGGCGGTTGAGCCTGATTTTGGATTTTTGATCTTGGTAATTATTGTGCATAAAAAAAATAATAAATCTAGTGTTGATGTTTGATTTTTCAATTTAGGAACGTAATTTACTTGATTTAAGAATTGATTTTTTTTTTCGTTTAAAAAAAAAAGAATTGATTTTTTAAAAAAATATTTTTTATCAAACATATTTTTCTATATTTTTATTTTTTTCCACATTTTTCGTTTTTTCTTTCTTTTTATAATTTAAATTTAAAATGATTTCTATGATTTAAAATAAAAATATTCTTTTAAAAAATAGATTTTTCAAAAGAAAAAAGTTTATTTTTAAAATTACATTGATTTTTTCATAAAAATATAAATTTATCCATTTTTCTTTGTTTTTCCTTTGTCTACTCTTCTTTTTTTCTCCCTCCGACAAGAGGGGAAAAATAAAATAAAAAGAAAAAAGGGAACAAAAAAAAAAAAAAATCCGGAAGAAAAAAATAAAAAATGTAAGAAAAAAGTCTACTTAAATTTAATTATTCAAAATGTATTAACTAAAAATCATATCATTTATAATATTTTTATGGTTAAGAGTTAAATTTTTATTTAAAAAAATATTTAAAAGAAATCTATTATTTCAAATAAATAAATTATTTTTTTCAAAAAAATATCAAGACTACATATTTAAAAAAAAAAAGAAAAAGAATAAAAAAGAAACAAAGAAATGGAAGGAAACAAGAAATGATATAAAGAAGGAAAAAGAAAAAAAAAGAAAAAATAACTTAGGTTAACCAATTAAACAATGATCATTCTTATCAAATGTTTAAGTCAGTTTTCTTATTTATTTATGAAAGAGGGTATTTTATTCAAACATCAGAGAAAGTACAATCCGTCTCAACTATACTAGCAATAACATCCGGGCATTCTTCTATCCAGTATTTATCTTCATCTAAGTTTAAACTAAACTTTGCTAGCTTGTGTGAAGCTTCATTTCCTGAACGTGGGGTGTGGCTGAAAGTGCACAATCTAAAATATGAAACTAATTCTCTTGCCTCATCTATCAATGTACCTACAATTGAAAAGTTTGTTTCTTGAGCCTGTAGTTTCTTTATGATGCCCAGAGCATCACCTTCAACCAAAATGATAGTTATTCCCAAATCTTTGGCAAATTCTATTGATGTCCATGCTGCCTTTGCTTCTACCATGAATGGGTCTGTCACATTTGGAATTTTTGCTGCGCAAGCTCCCAGCATCGCCCTACTCGAGTCACGGATGACAATGCCAATTCCTCCTACACTATTTTCTATGTCCAACGCTCCATCAAAATTAACCTTCGCATCGCCATTAGTTGGTGTTTTCCATCTCCGTTGCTGGGTTCCCCTGGTGATTTCTGGTATGGTCAGAGTTTGGGAAAATTCTTGTATATAAGACTGTATAAATTTGGCTTCCTCTTGTGGGTTTCTCCTTATTCCTTCATGGTATTCTCTATTCCTGCTCCCCCAAATGACCCACATGGTGATCATGAACACACTCAAGTTATTATGATCAGCTGCCATGCAAAATCGTTCAATCCATTCTAAGCTCTCGTTCTCTGTTAGGTTGTTGCTGTCCCACTGGTATCCAATTTGATCCCACACAACTTTTGTGGCTGGGCAATCACGCAAGGCATGGGTTGTCGATTCCTCTGCTCCCTCATATCTTGTGCATTGCGAGTCCCCACCTAAGTGTCTCTTGTGCAGAGTTCTTTTCGTGGGCAATATATTTCGGTGAGCCCTCCAAACCAAGACTTTTATCTTGTTCGGTACTTGAGCTTGCAAAATTTTATTAGTGCATTTTTGCTTCCTTCTTGTTGCTGGATTGTAGAGCTTGTATGGTTTGATTATCCTTCCTTACATAGTAGCTGATACCCACTTTTCACATTGTAGGTCCCCTGTTTGTCAAAATGCCAGACTAGGATGTCATCTCTCTGTAGCTTGCTAATAGAAATTGAGCTTATAGTTTCTATCTATTGTGAGTTGAAAAGTCTGTGAAGATTGTCTTCTCTCCCTGCATTGTGCTTTGATCTATCAGCTCGCTCACATAGATGATTTCTTCCTGAGGGTCTTTCGGTGTTTTGGTTCGGAGTGTGCTTGAATTCGGTAACCATTTATCTTCCCAGACTTTTATTGATCCCACACAACTTTTGTGGCTGGGCAATCACGCAAGGCATGGGTTGTCGATTCCTCTGCTCCCCCATATCTTGTGCATTGCGAGTCCCCACCTAAGTGTCTCTTGTGCAGAGTTCTTTTCGTGGGCAATATATTTCGGTGAGCCCTCCAAACCAAGACTTTTATCTTGTTCGGTACTTGAGCTTGCAAAATTTCATTAGTGCATTTTTGCTTCCTTGTTGTTGCTGGATTGTAGAGCTTGTATGGTTTGATTATCCTTCCTTACATAGTAGCTGATACCCACTTTTCACATTGTAGGTCCCCTGTTTGTCAAAATGCCAGACTAGGATGTCATCTCTCTGTAGCTTGCTAATAGAAATTGAGCTTATAGTTTCTATCTATTGTGAGTTGAAAAGTCTGTGAAGATTTTCTTGTCTCTCTGCATTGTGCTTTGATCTACTGTGAAGATTGTCTTGTCTCCCTGCATTGTGCTTTGATCTATCAGCTCGCTCACATAGATGATTTCTTCCTGAGGGTCTTTCGGTGTTTCGATTCGGAGTGTGCTTGAATTCGGTAACCATTTATCTTCCCAGACTTTTATTGATCTCCCATTGCCTACTCTCCACCGGATCCCATCTTGTAGAACTCCTTTTTAATTCCAGATACTTTTCCATGTTAGTGATGGTCTTTGTCCTAGTTGAGAGTCTAAAAAATTGGTGTGAGGGAAATATTTTTCTTTTAGCACTCGGTATGCTAGAGTTTCAGTGTTCCTCATCAGTCTCCATCCCTGTTTCCCTAAAAGATCTTGGTTGAATTTTGTCATGTCCCAAAACCCTAGTCCACCATTGACCTTAGGGTACACATTTTCTTCCAACTGAGCCAATGTATTCCATTTTTCCCTGATCTCGGATTCCACCAATAGGCACTAATAATAGCATCCAGTTCTGTGCACAAGGTCTTGGGTAATTCAAAGCAGTTCCCAACTTTAAACATTTTTGGAAGTCTTCTCAGTCTGGGACTGTAGAAGGAGTTTTGCTCTAGTCTTGTCAAGTACGAGGGTAACACTCTAAGAATCCATTGTGTAGTCTTTGGGATTTAGTTTTAGTCTTCATAAACAGTAACTAGTGGCATACACAGGAAAAGAATGGACCAGGAGATAGTTGATGAATGGACAATGCTCAGACTGACGGACAAGGAAAATGACACCATTGATACAGATAGCATCATGGATGGAGCCGACAAAAATGAAACAAGCAACTGGTTGGTATGCAAGTTGTTAACCAATCAATCTTACAATAGGGAGGCTTTAATACACACCCTAAAGACAGTCTGGAAGTTGGTGAGGGAATTGCAGTTTACACTTTTAGATGAAAATCTAATCTTACTCAGGTTTGGCTCGAAAAAGGATAAAAGCAGTGTACTTGATGGATCCTCATGGTCGTTTGAGTAGCACCTGATCCTTATGTATGAGTATGATGGAACCTTCGGCCAACTGACTACGTCTTTAAGAGAGCAACATTCTGGGTAAGGATTTATGGGCTCCCGTTAAAGTGGATGACCAAGGGAATGACGGAACGAATAGGTAACACCATTGGAATCACACAAGAAATTGAAAATAGATTGGTAGAATTGGGATGGGGCAGGTTCCTAAGAATTCGAGTGGATCTTGACATCACTCAGCCGCTTCAACGAATGGTGAAACTTGGTCATAGAGAAGGAGGAGATGACAATTATGAAAGTATCAAGTATGAACGCTTGCCAATTTTCTGTTACGCTTGTGGCATCCCTTGGGCACTGCGAAGCAGAATGTGAAGTATTAGATAACAACGATGATAGCCAGGAAAAAGAACGTTAGTACAGAGAATGGCTTCGGGCATCACCTATGAAGAAAGGAACAATGTATTTTATTGGTGTAGCAGGCAGAGTGGGAAACCAGCAAAAGAACAGCCAATCGGAGAAAAAGACCAGATCGAGAGAAGGTAACTCACCAAAATCAGGAAGTGGATCGGCTAATGATAATCCGGTAGTCAGGAATTTGAATTTGGAAGTAGTGTTTTTTGTGGAAAAAAATCAGGAACAGGATCTTATCCAAGTACCTGAAACAGAAAGTCCATAAAAAAAAGGATTGAGATCACGTTATCAAGGAGTTGAGGATGGCGAATTCATAGGAGAAAAAAAAAGGGATAATGGATTTCAATATGCTAAAAACATCTCAACCAAATCAGCATATGATTCAACTGTAAAAGAGGGAAAAAAGATTGGTGGGGCCACACCTACATTTAATTAGGTCAACACTTATCCTAGTAGCATAGTTAAAGAGGGTAACGAAAAGGGAGGACCACTGAGTCAGCCAGCTATAAGTATAACAGAAGAGGGGACTGAAAACCAGCCAAAACAGACCAATGAAGGATCAGAACTGAGAAGGCAGACCACAACCAAGGCTAGCTGGAAAATGAAAGCAAGAAGCCAAACATAGCTTCAACACCCGCCTTTGTCAACTCTGGGTAAAAGGAAAATAGGCGAAAAGGATGAGTCGGGTGATGATATGTAAATTGATAACACAAGCAGCAAAGCTAGAAAGATGGAAGTATCGGAGGGCAATGCTCAAGCCCCAGCGGCGAGAACTGGCCACCAGTCCCACTGAGACCAATGAGGTGCTTAGCATGGAACTGCCGTGGGCTTGGGAACCCATGCGTAGTCAGAAGTCTTTGGCACCTGCTAAAGAAAGAAGATCCCCATGCAGTTTTTCTTAGTGAAACCAAACTACATGAGAAAAGGTTGGAAAAGATAAGACGAAAGTGTGGGATGCAGAACAGGTTTAGAGTTAGCTTGGAAGGTTCGAGGGGGTCTTGTTATGTTTTGGAAATAGGACATCCATTTACACCTTCAAAGTTATTCGAGGAACCACATTAACATGGAAGTTAAAGACGAACAAGGGATGTAGGATTGGAGACTTACGGGGTTTTACGGTGAACCAGACACAAGGAGACAACTAGAGACATGGGAGCTATTGAAATAGCTACCTTTAGTATCAAACAAACCATGGTTATGCTTGGGGGATTTCAATGAAATAATATGGTCTCATAAAAAATCGGGGAGGTGCCAAAGAAGAGAAAGTCAAATGGAAGCTTTCCTCAATGCTTTAACGGATAGTGGATTTGATGATATGGGTTTCTCAGGGACATGGTACACCTGGGAAAAGGGAAATTCAGCTAATAATAATATAAGGGAGCGCCTTGATAGAGGAGTGGCAAATCAAGCCTGGTGGGACACTTACCATTATTACAAAATTCAACACCTGACTGCTTCAGTATCGGATCATTGCCTAATAATAGTAAATACAGAAAGAAACAAGATGGAGAGAAAAAGAAGAGGCAGAAAGAGGGGACCCCAATTTGAAGAGATGTGGGTGATGGAAGAAGATTTTGAAAAGATAATTTGGCAGGCCTGGCATGGGACAGAATTGATACTGCTCCAGCAAAAAAATGGAAAATACAGGGGAGGAACTCACACAATGGCACGGGAGAAAATTCCAAAACAAAAAAATCAGAATTGAAGAGTTGAAACAAGAGTTGCAATACCTCAAAAATACAACCCCAGCAGACAGTTCTTGAAACCAGGCATTAAACATCCGGGAAGAACTAAACCAAGTGTAGATACCTAATTTTGTTTGGACCATTAAATCAGGTATGTTTTCTTCCTAAAGTGATGTTTTAGAATGGAAAAAGACTTTTCTCATCCTGCAGGTAGTACTCTGAGACTTAGTTTAAGAAAACAGACATAAAAAGTCAATCTTGAAAAAGTCAACCCCAAAAAAGTCCAAGATTTTGCTGAGCCATTTCATCTAAAGGCCAAAAGTGAATAGGAAGGTAGTTATTTTTTTGATCAAGCCTTTGAATTTGCAACACATGGACCAATGGATGGAGAGGGATGATGTCATATTTATTACATCATCTTCATGACATCATATTTAGGGGCTGATTATTCCAATCTAATGGTGGGAATTTTACATAGAAGGCATCTTGGATTAGAGACCATTGGATCAAAATTGGTGTAAAAAAATTGACAACTTTTCCTACACTACTATAGGCCATTCGGCCAAAGCATTTTTAGAGGGGGGTCTCTTTATTTTTTACTTTTTCTTGGCTGAATACTCTCCATTTTTTAAAGCAAATAGAAAGTTTAGAAAGGTAAAGAAAGTAAGAATAGAAAAAAGCTTGTAAAATAGCTTTTAGAGCTAGCTAAAAGCACCTTGCTCTTGCACTTTTTTTTGCATTTCCATCCTTAATTTGCAGTTTTCATTTGATATTTGGTGAGTTTCTATTGATTTTATTTTTGAAATAAGTGTTTTTAAGCTTTCTCTTCAAGTTCCTTTCTTGTGATTTCTTCAAAAAATTGAAAAAAAGCAATTTTTTTACATTTTCAGTGGGAGCCGAATGGTCACTTTTTTTTTGGTTGGTGTTTGATTTTTATTTTATGTTGTTTGTGAGGTCTATCATGTTTGATGTTCTATATTTTTCTAAAAATAACAAAAACATTGAGCTTGTTTTGATCTTTTTACTTACTTACCTCTATTTTTGATTTTATCATCTCGTCTTCATGTTTACTTTCCTTGTCTACCATTTTTAATTTTTTGTTTTCAACATGTTTGAGTTGTTCATGATTTGCATTTTACTATACTACGTGTTTGTGAAAATGTCTAGTTAGGTTCATGCCTTTACATCATGTTTGTATAGTTTAGCATGTTTCTTTTTTAGTCTTGCATTTAGTATGCAATATGTTTGTGAAAATGCCATGATAGGATCCCATCCCTAGCATATGACCATTCAGCTCCCTCCATTCCATGTCATGTATGTGCATTTTCATCTTGCTAGTTGATAGGTTTGCATTTTCATGTCATGATTTTGTGTATTTTGATTTAGTATGCTATGTGTTTGTGTTATTGCCATGCATTTTTTAGGTCTAGGTTTCATTAGCATTGCCATGCATTTCATGCATGTTTAAGCCTAGGTTGCATTTATTGTCATGCAAGTTCATGTTAGGTCTAGGACATATTCTTTATGCCATGCATTTTCCATGTCATTTAGGTTTTAAATCATGCATTTCATGCATTTAACTTGCTGTTTGTTAATGCATATCATATCATGCCACTTGATTCTTGACTTAGTCCAATCAATGGCTCAAAGTCAAGCTCACATGAGCAGACTTGTGAAAAATTAAAGAGTTGTCAAATTGATTTTTCTACCTTTGTGATTTTTTTTTTTACTTAGGCAAATCTTGTCCAATTTTTAGAAAATTTAGGTACTGTTTGTAGGTCCTTAGAAGAGTCTTCAATATTTTTTTACTTTGTTTTTTGAATGATTTTATCAAAGGCAAAAAAAATGTGTTTTGGCAAAACAGTTTTTCACCCAGTGTTCTGACTTTCCTGATTTTTCTGGGAAGTTATCCTTAATCAAAAAATTAATCCAATTTTTTCCCAAATATTTTTACATGTTCTGAGTCTCCTCTATTTTTTTTTTTTAGATTTTTTTGAAATTTTAAAAATAGGTTAAATAATCATGCTTTAAAACTGGACAGTAGAGTCAGATTTGAATTCAAAGGAAAAATAATTGTTAATTTTGGCTAAGCCATTTAGAGGGGGCTGATTAGGGACTTTAGCTACTGTCCTAGGTTGGTTTCTAGGCCATTTTAATCTTTAAAAATGATTTTATAAACCTCGAGTCAAGGGTGGTCAAGTCCGGGTTTTCAAACTTAAGAAATAGAGCCTTTTTCAAAGGGGGTTTCGGCCATGTGCCATTTTCATCCAAGAATTTACAAAATTGTTTTCAACCAATCACAAAGTATTTTTTTTTTATTTTAGAAAATTTGATTTGATGTCTTTTTCTAAGGTAGTCGGATATCTTTTTAGGTATACGGATTTCCTTATTTAAAGGAAAAAAATACACTTTCATGCATTGCATTTTCCATGTCCATGCATATTATATGATATGTGATTTTTGCTATGAATATTTCTATGATAATGTTATTATTTTGATCTATATTTTATGGTGTTATATTGTTTGTTATATGGTTGTGAATATTCTATGTTACTCTATGCTTTTTATTTATTTTTGTCACATTATTTAGCATTTACTATGTTCATGCATTATTGTTTTCATGCATATTTCATGATAATATTATTTTATGTTTCATATTCATTTCATGTCATTTAGAATATATTATGTTAATTAGGTTATATTCATTTCATTTAGAATATCTTATGTTGCTTAGGTTATATCATTTCATTTAGAATATATCATGTTACTTAGCTTATATTCATTGCATTTAGAATATATCATGTCACTTAGGTTATATTCATTTCATTTAGAATATATCATGTCACTTAGGATATTTCATTTCATTTAGAATATATCATGTCACTTAGGATTATATCATTTCATTTAGAATATGCTATGTCATTTAAATTATATCATGTCATTTAGGTTGCATTATATTATCTAGACTTTGCTATGTCATTTTATTTATGTCACACATGTTCATATTCATTTTTTAAAATATTTTAAAAAGATAATGATTTTCAATAAAATAAAGATATTTTCGAGTTAAAATAATTCATTAGTTCTCTGTCGGGTTTGCTGGAGAGGGTGTCATCAATTATCATTAATAATGGAATATCTTCTTTAAAACGAGAATGATTCAGAAAATTGTCCAAATTAATAAAAATATCTATATTTTGCCACATTTGGTGGGGAATATAGGAAAATTTTGAATTAATAAATTCCGGATCATTTTCAATTAAAAATGGAATTATTTTTCTTAGAATTGGAAATTAATTTGAAATACCGAATTTAAAACCAACTTTTTACCGAGACTTGAGATAACACATGATTAATAAGGTACCGTTTTATACGGGCGTTGTGGGGGTGCTAATCCTTCCCCACACGTAACTGAGTCCTGAACCCGCTTATTTGATTTCTCTGGTTTAAAACGCAGACTTGAAATTGGTTTTAAAAATATTTTAATTAATTTTAAAATGTTTTACAAATCGGTTTTAATAGGTGGCCGATGATAACTCTGGGAAATATAGTTATTTTGCCACCTTTTATGCTTTTGAATAAGCTGAGTCCTTGAGGATTTTATTAGGATTTGATTAGTTTTAGATGTTTTTATATTTATTTTATTTATCCATTTTATGTTTAAAATAGTTATTTAGTTGTTATTTATGTGTTTTTAGAGGCCCAAGGTGATCTGGAGCTTCGAGGTGCAAAACGACAAAAATCGGTGCATTCTAATGAGCAGGCAGATTCGATCTCCGGAGCTTCTTTCAAGAAAAATAGGATCTTAAAAACTTCAAATGAGAAAACTCCCTTCTTCACTTTTGAATATGACTTCCATACCTTTCCATACTTTTGAATATGACTTCCATAACTTTTGAATCTGACAAGATTTTCCCAGTCAAAATAGCTTACGAAGTTCGAGAAGGTGACAGAACTTGCAGGCAACAAATAGGGAGTTGGGGCTACGGCGTCGGGGAGACAGAAAGTTGGTGCTGCGGCACCAGGCCGCAGTGCCGACTCGTGAACAGTACCCACGAAAAAACGTAAAAATATGCAAAGAAACTTGACTTTTACCTGGTTGCTTGAGAACGAAGTTTTGGACTCCAAGAGGCCTTGGACACTTTAAATAGGACTTTTTAAGGTCAAAATAAAGGGGATTGGATACCTAGAAACTTAATTCTCTCTCAAGAAGATAGCCACCATCAAATTCTCTCAAGAAGATTGGAAGATTGAAGATTGAAGACTCAAGAATTGACAACTCTTAGTTTCTTGTCTTCTCTTCTTTATTTTTCTTGTCTAGTTGATGATGGTTAAACTATTTGAATATTTGTCTTCATTAATTATCATGAACTAAATCTCTTTTACTAGTATTTCAATGGAACTCAACACATAGTTTGAATTTACTTTCTCTCTCTATCTTGATTTAATGATTTGTTTGTTCATTCTTGTTCTTAATGCTTTTAATTGCTTAGCTACCAATTAGATTGATTTGTTAAACTAAATACAACTAGACATAGGGAGTTTAGTGTTAGACATGGATTGAATGACACATGTTTTATATTCATTTATTAGGATGAATTGATCTGCAGGTAGGGTAGAAATATACTTACTTGTCATGTGTAACCATTGTTAGACCCTAATCTTAACGAGTTCTTCTTTAATTCAATTATCATAGACATATAGTTAATTGGTTAGGAGGAATATTTTTTATAAGACCATCGAGAGATGCTTATAAATAGATTAGAACTCTAGGTTAACAACTCAGGATCATTAATCAAGTGAAGAGGTAGAGAGAGATTCAAGTGAAGTGTTGAGTGAAGTTGTAATCCTAGGCTTTTATAATTAATTGAATTCATCCTTTTTAACTTACTTGCTTTCACTATTAGTTTCTTTTAATTTTAGTTTTTAATTACCATCTTTATTTAGTTGTTTATATAAGAATAAGTTGTGTTAATTTTAGTACTTAGCAAATTTAGTAGCAATTGATTGTGCGTTCGACACTCTACTTTTCATTATATTACTTGTCAACGATACGTGCACTTGCATGATTAAAATCGACAACAAGTTTTTGGCGCCGTTGCCGGGGAATTGTTTATTATTTTTGTTAATATTAATACCAAGCAACCTTAGTCTTAATTTAAACTTTTTTTTTTTTTTAGTTTCAGGTTTTGTTGATTTGGATGCACTATGTGGGATTATAAACGGGATGCAATCAATCCTTTATCTACATAGATGACTGTTTTGTCCAAGAAATTTGACACTTTGGATCAAAATAGTTTCTATTCCAACAACTACAATCCAGGTTGGGGAGATCACCAAAATTTTTCTTAGAGTAACAATCAATGGTCCTCCTACTCAGACAATCAAGCATATCCTTTTGAGTTTCCACCATATGCACAAGCACCTGTCTCAGAAAAGAAACCATCATTGGAAGAGGTGTTTACGAAATTCATGGCAAGCATCGATGCTATCATTCAGAATCAAGCCCAAGCAGTTGTTCCAGAAACGAATCCTTCATTGAAAGAGGTGTTCATGCAGTTCATGGCAAGAACCGAAACTATCATTCAGGGGCAATCAATAGAACTTCAGAGTCAAGCGGCAACACTTAGGAGTCTTGAAACACAAATGAGCCAGCTTGTCAATGCCTTTAACAATTGCCCTAAAAAAACTCTTCCAGGTGACATTGAATCTAATTCCAGACCAGGTGAACAAGAGAATTCTAATGCAACACACATGGGATTGAAAAAGAAATAGAAGAATGGATTCAGTGCGACTCACCACCACCAACCAAATTTCTTGAAGAAGAAATTATGGATGCAAAAGAAGGTGAAAAAGTTTACATAGAGGAGACCCAGTGTGACCCACTACAACCTGTTCCCCAATGCATCCAACAGCCAAAACTAATTGATGGGATCGATAGTGCTAACAATGAAGAATTCATAGAGATTTATCCTATTAATCCACTTAAAGCATTCTTGGATTCTATCACGGAAAGGGATGAATTTTGCTTTCAAGCCTGCAAGATTGCTAAACTGTTCAAAGAAAGAACAACCAAATGGCATGATTAGAAAATCATCATGTGGTTGGATACCAGATGCTGAACAATGAGATAGTCAAGCCGATGACTATAAATCAAGCACTTTTTTGGAGACAACCCAAGTTCTAAACTTTTTATTTTAATTTTTAGAGTATATTTATTATTATTAGTTTTTTTTTTTAGTGACTACTTACCCAACTTGGACAAGCATGATGAAGTCTAAGAGGAAAACTAAAGCTTCCCCTGCTTTGCTTTCATCGATAGGGGAGTTTTCTTGTTCTTACTCTTTTTAGTTCTGAACATTGAGGACAATGTTTGTTTTAAGTTTGTGGGTGTGTCTTTAGGTCCATTTTAGTTTGTGTGATTGTTTGATTTTATTATTAGAAGTCTAAAAAAAAAAATTTGCTTAAGATATGATGCACTTAGTATGATGGAGTCTTTATCTAATGATGAATTTTAGTTAATGATTTTTCTTGATTATTGGGAAAACATAAGCATGAGAAGAATTTGTGTTAAGTTCTTTTGTTAGTTTCATGTTAGGATGTGATTTTCACAAATTGAGCACTTAATCTCTTGCTTAGATTTGCATTGCTTATTTAAGGACTGATTATGTTGATGTGAATTGCAATTATGTCTAGAACCTAGAATTTGTTTGATTCTCTCTTGAGGCGAAATCCTAGACAACACTAAGTTGAGGAAGTGATTTAGGCCATCTTTGGATCGTTTGAGCCTTTAAAGCTTACCTTTATATATGATTATCCTTAGTCTACCTCTTTGTGCCTATTGATATATCTATTTTCTTTGATTGCCACATCCTTTAGCCTACCTGATAACTCGTATAATTATATAGTTTTTAGTTATGTTTTATTATTGTTTTGTGTCAAATACGAGTTATTATTTTTTAGTCTAATTGTGTTTATGATCTTTTATATTTTTATGTAATTTGGTGTTTTTCACAAGTTTCTTTGAGTGATTTCAGATTACTAGAATTAAGGGCAAATCCAGTTCAGTTCCAAATCCGACACCTTTTGCCATATCAGCTATATCTGGAGTTTCACTGAAGCAATAAGGCTGAAATTTTAACCATGCAAATTTAAGAGGCATATCTATCTTTTTCATGTTTTACACTTCTTGAAACGGAGTCGTTTTCCCTAGCGAAATCAACCATCAAGTTGGCTGATGTGCAATGACGTCTGTCCTGAGCAGTGTTCGCATTTTGACCATATCGTCCGATACACATCAGCAAATGAGCTGATTCCAACGGCTATGGATCAATAACGGATAGGGGAACATTTGTCTAGAAGACCATGTGATCAGATAAAGCCTCCAATATTGAAGAAATCGACCATCAAGTTGGCTGATGTGCAATGACGTCTGTGCTGACCTGTTTTTGTATTTTGCCCATATCTTCTTCTCCACATCAGCAAATGAGCTGATTCCAACGGCTATGAATCAGTAACTCATAGGGGAACATTTTTCTAGAAGACCATGTGATCATATCAGGCCTCCAAGATTGACAAAATCGACCATCAAGTTGGCTGATCAAAATGGTCATACAATATGACGAAAATTGTTAGAAAAATGCACCCACCTATTATACCTACCTTTGAAATTTGTAAAGCTTGTCTCTTGTCATTTAGCCCTCCAAAATGTGTATAAATAGAGGGCCTTGGATGATTGTAGAGAATCATATTGTACATAGGTAGGATATTAGCCATTTTAATAAAATTCTCTAAGTTTTCTTCTTCTTTCTTTTCTCTAGTTTTCTTTTTCTTTAGAGAGAGCAAGAGGTTGGATAATTAATATTCTTCTTCTTCTTCTTTCTTTCTTTTATTTTCTTCTTAGATTCTATTTAATTTTATGTTTATAATGCCTATGCTAGGCTAAACTTCTATTTGGTTAAGGGTGATTTCAAAGCCCTAGACATGTTTTGTGATTGATTTTCAGATTCTATCTATCATTAATTTTCTATCAAAGTTGCTTATGTTCTTCTACAAGAATTGTTCATGATGTTGTCTTGATTTATTTAGGTGTACAACTAGATAGATCTTGATAATTATCTATTGCTAGTTTAGGAGTCTTGATCCGTGTAATTGTCTTGATTTCCTATTCATAAGTGGCAATTTGTGATTAATGATTATAGTCAAGTTTTCAATAATTGCAAAGTGGAACATAACCTAAGTTGAACAATCCGAGCTTATGTGTTTGTTGCTTAGATCAACCTATCTTTCTCATCATAAAGCTGCCATTAAATTGAATTTAGAGAGCTTATTCTAGGTTGTTTAATGGTTAGAGATTAAATAGAGAGCTTGTTCTATTTAACGACAAACTAAGGAAAGATTGGGGTAACAGAGCTTGTTGTTATCTACGGTTGTTAACTTTGATAGTTGGTTGATATTGATAGATCTGAAATTGATTCTTAATGATGTCTAGTGGTGGAGAATGAAACCTTAACCATATTTTTCATATTTGATTCTTCTTACTTATTTGTTTTCTTACTTTTAGTTTGCTTATTTTTTATATTTATTTTTATTGGCTGGTTATACCGCCTAATTTGTATATTAACTTTGTTTTATTTTTATTGGCTGGTTATACCGCCTAATTTAGTATATATATTTTTATTGGCTGGTTATACCGCCTAATTTAGTATATATATTTTTATTGGCTGGTTATACCGCCTTGCATCTTATTCTTATTATTTACTTTAGTTTAAATCTGGCTTCAAAAACCCCTTTTCTTTTATTGTTCTTGAATTTAAGTTTTAAACTATTAACTTATAAACTAAAACCCAATCCCTGAGGACTCGACCCTTGCTAACTACTATACTTACAATTTATCTTTTTAGTGCAAGGTTAAATAAGATACACTCTTTTGGGTGCATCAAATTTTTGGCGCCGTTGCCGGGGATTGTTTTCTTTAGTTTATTTGTTACTTGGTTTATTCTTATTTTCAGTTCTAATTAGTTCTATTTTCTTGTACATATAAGTTTTTCTTATCAAATTTTGAAAAAAAAAAAAAAAACGATGGAATTGAGCAATCTAACACTTGAAGAGTTGGTGGCATACATGAACATGGAAAATCAACAAGCCAATCTCACCTACCCAGTTCAACAATTGGCCATGGGAGGATGTCAAGGCCATCAAGTGTTTCAAGACCAACAGTATGATCATTACTCAAACACTTACCATGAGGGATGGTGGGATCATACTAATTATGGCTACTCAGAAAATTACCAAGAAGTAGATCCTTATGCCAATTACACTCATCCATCTAGCTTCAATCAATCATGGTCTCAAGAACCAGATCTTCTTCAACCACCACACATGACTCAAAACTCAGGTACTTCTTTAGAAGATCTTGTCGATTCTCTTGTTACTAATACTTTGCAATTTCAACAGGAAACAAGGGCAAGTATCCAGAGTTTGGAAAGGCAAATGAGCCTATTGGCTAGTAGTATGGTGGGATGGGTAGCACAAAGATCTGAAGAACTCCCTGCCCAAACGATGATTAACCCAAAGGAGAATGCTACTATTGTGACCTTGAGGAATGAGGAACAAGATGAGGATGAGACAAAATTAGAGATGAATTCTATTCTTGAGGATAATGAAGCCAATGATCCAAATAAGAGTATTTCGGCACCTGAGGTAACGTTTGAGATTCCAATTTTTACTAATGTTTCTTATCCACCTTTTCCTAGTAGATTCGCAAAGTTCAAGGAGGATGAACATGAACAAGACACGCTGGAAACCTTAAACAGTTTGTTTGTGGATGTCATTCAACAAGTACCAAAAGATGCACCATTCCTCGATGAGATATGCACCACCAAGGATGATGGAATAATACTTGTAATGGAGAATGCATCCACTGTTGTGCAAAGAAAGCTTCCTCTCAAACGCATAAATTTGGGAAATTTCATGTATGAGCCTGACAAGCCTAAAAAGCCAAGAAAGGGTGTTGGTTAGATTCAAAACACTAACTCAAGTGTTAATTGGGAAGGCAGCCCCATTAAAGATGAAATTGCCAACCTTCCATATTCAGATTTGCTTTCTCTTTCTCTTTCTTTTCCTTTTTCTTTTATTATTTTTATTGTTTTTATTTTATTTCTTATGTTTCTTTGTTAATTGTGTTTACTGCTTTTAAGTTCATTTAGGCTGCATAAGTTTCTTTTGTTTAATAGTTCTTTTCTCTTACATATAATTCTTGCATTGGGGGATAATAGCATTACATTAATGACAATGTAAGAATTATGTGTGGGGGGAAGAATTTAGGATTTTATTTAGAGTGTTTTGTTTTTGAGTCTTTTTTTTATGCTGTTTTTCTTTCTGATCCTTGTTTTGAAAATAACTGATGTAAATATAATTTTTTTTAACCCCGGTTAAATGGCGGATAACGGTACTCCGTGATTATTTAAATCGGTTCCATCAGCTACCCAAAAAACTGATATTGTATATAAATTTCTCTTTCAATTTCTCTTTTATTTTTTTTTCAGGATGGATGATATTCTCACAAGATTGCAGAAACGATTTCCTCCTTTTCCTCGAAATATTTTACTGAAGCTTTACCAAGTTCGATTTGAAAGATTAAGAATGCTTATGCACAAAGGGATTCCTGAAGACATACGTTGGATAATTGAAGCCAAGGTACGTGAAGATGAATATCTTCCTGTTTTGCATTTACCAGGTACAGGTAGAAGCACTTTTGCAAAGAAGCGACGAGCAAAGCGCATGAGTTCAAATTGCCACAAATGTGCACGATGGACGTGTAACGGTAAATGCCGTTCTATTGGGATTTCGTCCTCTAATCGAGATGATAAAATTGAATTCATTAAGGATGGACTGAGTAAGGAGAATTTGGGTAATATCCAACTTTCTCTTGAGACGCATCCTAGTGGAGACGTACAAAGAGAAATTCTTGATTTATGGCCGCAATTCCAAAGGGAATGGCAACATCTTGGGAATCTGATGTTAAAAGACCCTGTTTGCCAGCTTGTAAGAAAACTGGATGGGAAGCATATCCTCGACTCATAGAAGGCGTTTAAGCCGTTTCTGGACGTAAAACCAGAGGAAGATGTGAGCCACAATCACAACTACAATACTTCTCAGTTTTTGGTTTGATTTGCAATAACTTTATTTTGGTTTAATTTACGTGTTGTTCGATTTGTGTAATTATTCTCGTTTTTTTTATTTGTCTTTTACGGTTGATTTTTTCTTCTATTTTTGATTTTCTTCCTGAAATCCCGCAAAAATCTTTTGTTAGGTTAACATTTTCTTCTGACAGGTCAGATACACTTTCGGTGACATTATTACTCTTGTCTGATTCACTACTCAGTCCTCTATATATTACACCATGTACTCATTCTCTTTCAGGCACTCGAAAAAAAAAAATGGAAAGTACTTCGTCCCAGCGTATTAAAAAAATTTGTGTCTTTGGAGGTGCTTATCCAGGGAAAAATAACATATTCGCTGATGAAGCCATAAGAGTTGGAGTAATACTTGCCCAACAAAAGATCCACTTGATTTATGGAGGCGGTAGTACGGGTTTAATGGGAGCAGTCGCTACAGCAGCACACGCCGGAGGAAGTCCAGTTCTAGGAATCGTGCCAAAACTATTCACAAGTTTTTGTGGACCTACCGTGGGTAAGGAAATACAAGTCTGGAGTATCCCTGAACGGATAACAATCATGTACCATTCTGCCGATGCATTCATTGCTTTACCAGGAGGTCTGGGTACATTGGAAGAAATAGCTTGCGTGACTTCTTGGTCATCTTTGGTCACAAATAAGAAACCCATTGGTTTGCTTAATATTAATGGTTATTTTAGTAATTTGCTTTCATATTTAGATAATGCTGTGGATAATGGATTCATGTTTTCAGAGGCAAGGAGAACCATAATTTCTGCTACAACCATTGAAGATTTACTCAAAAAGCTCCAAGCTTATGAGTATTTATCTGCTACGGTTGTTTCGCAAACGCTCGGAAAAAGAAAAAGAGATATGGACAAGCAAGGAGTGGATTGCACTTTGTCTTTGTGACATTATCTAACATTTTGTTTGTTGTGTCTCAGTTATAATAAGTGGTTAGCAACCTCTGCAGGTAATATCTCCTAAATTCTACCTTTAAAATTTGACATTGGGGACAATGTCTTATTTTAGTAGGGAGTAAGGGACATATTTTGCTAATTAAAAAAAAAAAAAATTTAAGAAGTATTCATTCTGAACAAGGTCTGAGTAAGGGAGACTTGAGACATACCTTGTCAGTTTGATTTCTTCTTTTCAAAAAAAAAAAAAAGTTTGTTGTGTTTTAAGCAATTTAGAAGTATTCATTCTGAACAAGGTCTGAGTAAGGGAGACTTGAGACATACCTTGTCAGTTTGATTTTAATCTTTTTATGTTTACTTGTTAATTTTTGTTTAGTATTTTAGGATTATTTAGGTTGCATGGTTTTGTTTTGTTTTGAGTCTTAGTTGTTCCTATTCTTATGTTATTAGTTCTTTTCTCTTACACATGATTCTTTCATTTGAGTTAATAGACTTACATTGAGGACAATGTAAGAATTAAGTGTGGAGGGGAATGATTTAGGATTTCTTTTATTTTTGTCTACTATTTTTTTTCTTTATTATTATTATTTTTGTGAGTTTTAGTTCCTTTTTAATACAATGATGAGATATGAATTGCATAAGTCTAAAACAGATTTATTAGTGAGAAGATTTTCATGAAAATTGAGCTTGATGTCAACCTTTTTATGAGCCAATGTTAATATGATATGTTGATTGAGAAAGAAGCATGTTTAGACTTAAAACTGACTTGTATAATCATCATTGTGAGTTTTTGAGCCTAAAATGATTGATGCATTATACAAATCAATCTAATTTCTTTCTTGAGTGCTCTTATGATTACATGATTCTCTAGAACTTGCTTTAAACCGTTTGAGACTATATTGATACATGTGACAACATGAATATGATAGAGGCATTAGGATTATAACCAGAGCCAAACAGCCATCCCTTATTGATGTTCCAAGAGAACACACCCTTAGTGAACCAGTTTGAGCCTACATTGAATAAGCTATCTCTTTGGTAACCATAACTTGTCCCTAACCTAAATATACTTATATCTTTACCTTTGTTCCAAAGATGAATTAGCATGATTTGAGACCAGTTGCAAAGACAAGGGATATTTTTTTGGTTAGAAACAAGAAATAAGTGTGGGGGGAAAAGAAAAGAAAAGTCAAGAGAAAAAGAAATGGAATACTGGAAAATACATTCCTATGTAAAAATATATATATATATATGAATCATCTCTTGAATTTGTGGAAAAAGAAAAAGATGTTACAAAGTTGTTTAGAATGAAGAAAAGGCCCAACATGAATATCCGGCCTAGGTGACTATGTACTTGTAAAGAGTTTTGAGAAGTTTCTTTGTATAATTTTTTTTATGTCTCTAAACTTTATGAACTCTTTGGAACCTTTGTGATATCTTTATCCTTTTGTTCTTTAACCACATTACAAACTCCTTGGCCCCATTACAACCTTGATTAAAGACCTCTTGATTTATGAAGTTGCATGATCTTTTAGTGGAGAATAGGTGGACAAGCAAGCATATGGTAGAAGTGTTTTCATGAGATTGATTGAGTGTAAACACTTTACCACTACTTTAAAGAGTGAAAATCAAGAGAGTATCCCATGTGAGAAGTTGAGATTAAGTTTGAATATGCATTATTTTGATTGAAATATGTTATGTTAATATTGGCTTAACTCAAACTATTTACATTCAAGCAAGATTTTTTGTGAATTTCTTTAAGCTATTGATTAGTTTTTAAGACTTGTCCAATGATTATCTCAAATTTATATTGGAAGGATTAGTTATAATTATTATTTTTAGTTTTTCTTATGTTTTCAATGTTTGTGGGTATCGTCCTAGTAAACCCTCACGAGACTAAACTCGTCCACTAGGGACACCTAGGGGTTTAAAGGCTTGTGTCACATGCTAAGTGCCACCGTGATTTCCTACGAAAGTGGATTAGATTAGATTTTCTTATTTTATTTTTATTTGATTTTGCTCGAGGACTAGCAAAAAGCTAAGTGTGGGGGTGTGATAACTCGTATAATTATATAGTTTTTAGTTATGTTTTATTATTGTTTTGTGTCAAATACGAGTTATTATTTTTTAGTCTAATTGTGTTTATGATCTTTTATATTTTTATGTAATTTGGTGTTTTTCACAAGTTTCTTTGAGTGATTTCAGATTACTAGAATTAAGGGCAAATCCAGTTCAGTTCCAAATCCGACACCTTTTGCCATATCAGCTATATCTGGCGTTTCACTGAAGCAATAAGGCTGAAATTTTAACCATGCAAAGCTAAGAGGCATATCTATCTTTTTCATGTTTTACACTTCTTGAAACGGAGTCGTTTTCCCTAGCGAAATCAACCATGAAGTTGGCTGATGTGCAATGACGTCTGTCCTGAGCAGTGTTCGCATTTTGACCATATCGTCCGATACACATCAGCAAATGAGCTGATTCCAACGGCTATGGATCAATAACGGATAGGGGAACATTTGTCTAGAAGACCATGTGATCAGATAAAGCCTCCAATATTGAAGAAATCGACCATCAAGTTGGCTGATGTGCAATGACGTCTGTGCTGACCTGTTTTTGTATTTTGCCCATATCTTCTTCTCCACATCAGCAAATGAGCTGATTCTAACGGCTATGAATCAGTAACTCATAGGGGAACATTTTTCTAGAAGACCATGTGATCATATCAGGCCTCCAAGATTGACAAAATCGACCATCAAGTTGGCTGATCAAAATGGTCATACAATATGACGAAAATTGTTAGAAAAATGCACCCACCTATTATACCTACCTTTGAAATTTGTAAAGCTTGTCTCTTGTCATTTAGCCCTCCAAAATGTGTATAAATAGAGGGCCTTGGATGATTGTAGAGAATCATATTGTACATAGGTAGGATATTAGCCATTTTAATAAAATTCTCTAAGTTTTCTTCTTCTTTCTTTTCTCTAGTTTTCTTTTTCTTTAGAGAGAGCAAGAGGTTGGATAATTAATATTCTTCTTCTTCTTCTTTCTTTCTTTTATTTTCTTCTTAGATTCTATTTAATTTTATGTTTATAATGCCTATGCTAGGCTAAACTTCTATTTGGTTAAGGGTGATTTCAAAGCCCTAGACATGTTTTGTGATTGATTTTCAGATTCTATCTATCATTAATTTTCTATCAAAGTTGCTTATGTTCTTCTACAAGAATTGTTCATGATGTTGTCTTGATTTATTTAGGTGTACAACTAGATAGATCTTGATAATTATCTATTGCTAGTTTAGGAGTCTTGATCCGTGTAATTGTCTTGATTTCCTATTCATAAGTGGCAATTTGTGATTAATGATTATAGTCAAGTTTTCAATAATTGCAAAGTGGAACATAACCTAAGTTGAACAATCCGAGCTTATGTGTTTGTTGCTTAGATCAACCTATCTTTCTCATCATAAAGCTGCCATTAAATTGAATTTAGAGAGCTTATTCTAGGTTGTTTAATGGTTAGAGATTAAATAGAGAGCTTGTTCTATTTAACGACAAACTAAGGAAAGATTGGGGTAACAGAGCTTGTTGTTATCTACGGTTGTTAACTTTGATAGTTGGTTGATATTAATAGATCTGAAATTGATTCTTAATGATGTCTAGTGGTGGAGAATGAAACCTTAACCATATTTTTCATATTTGATTCTTCTTACTTATTTGTTTTCTTACTTTTAGTTTGCTTATTTTTTATATTTATTTTTATTGGCTGGTTATACCGCCTAATTTGTATATTAACTTTGTTTTATTTTTATTGGCTGGTTATACCGCCTAATTTAGTATATATATTTTTATTGGCTGGTTATACCGCCTAATTTAGTATATATATTTTTATTGGCTGGTTATACCGCCTTGCATCTTATTCTTATTATTTACTTTAGTTTAAATCTGGCTTCAAAAACCCCTTTTCTTTTATTGTTCTTGAATTTAAGTTTTAAACTATTAACTTATAAACTAAAACCCAATCCCTGAGGACTCGACCCTTGCTAACTACTATACTTACAATTTATCTTTTTAGTGCAAGGTTAAATAAGATACACTCTTTTGGGTGCATCACTACCCAAATAAGAAAAACCATGATTAGCCCTCACTACATAGGTATGTGATGATATTACAGGAAACAATTATGAGCCATGTTGAATTTGGGTGAATTGGTGGTGAATAAAAAAAAGAAAAAAAAAGAGTTATGCTTATTCGAAAACGAAAAACAGAAAACAGAAAAAAAAGTTAATAAATTGGTGAAGCAAAAAAAGGAAGTGTATTCAAAGAAAAAAGGTATGTAGTTTGTGGAAAAGACTATGGCTCTCAAAAATCCTGATAAAAATGTAAAGTGTCTATGGGTGAATTTAAACCGAAATATATATTTATCCTACCTTGACCCTAGCCTTACATTACAAACTTAATAAAGACCTACTTGATCCTTGATGAAGTGTTAGTCTACATTAGTGGAGAGAGAGATGAAAAGCAAACATATGAGAATCTAGTACTAGTTCATATTTTGCATTGAGATAAACTTATTTAGATTGCATGTGATAATTTGCAAAGAGATTATACACACACACACACTGAAAATCCATTCAAGCATGAAGTTTATGATTGAATTGAATCATGGATTTGGATTATGTTTATATTCTACTTTGAATTAGGATTTTGAGGTAACTTGTGAGGAAAATTAAGAAATCATTGTTTGAGTGCATTTATCTTGAGTGATATGTTGATTCAGTTTATTTAATTAGTTAGTTTTGTTTTGTTTTGCTCGAGGACTAGCAAAATATTATGTTTGGGGGTGTGATAACTCTAGGAAATATAGTTATTTTGCCACCTATTATGCTTTTGAATCGGCTAAGTCCTTGAGGATTTTATTAGGATTTGATTAGTTTTAGATTTTTTTAGATTTATTTTATTTATCCATTTTAAGTTTAAAATAGTTATTTAGTTTTTATTTATGTGTTTTTATAGGTCCAAGATGATCTGGAGCTTCGAGGTGCAAAACGACAAAAATCGGTGCATTCCAATGAGCAGGTAGATTCGACCTCCGGAGCTTCTTTCAAGAAAAAATGATCTTAAAGACTACAAATGAGAAAACTCCATTCTTGACTTTTTAATCTGACTTCATACATTTCCAACGGTATAAGACGCGTCAAAATCAGACAAGATTTGCCCAGTCAAAACAGCTTACGACGTTCGAGAATGCGACAGAACCTGCAGGCAACAAACAGGGAGTTGGGGCCGCGACGCCGGGGATACAAAAAGTTGACGCCGTGGCGCCAAGCCGCAGTACTGACTCGTGAACAGTACCCATGAAAAAACGTAAAAAAACGTAAAGAAACATGACTTTTACCTGGTTGCTTGGGAACAAAGTTTTGGACTTTAGGTGGCCTTGGACACTTTAAATAGGACTTTTTTAGGTCAAAATAAAGGGGATTGGATACCTAGAAACTTAATTCTCTCTCAAGAAAATAGCCACCATCAAATTCTCTCAAGAACATTGGAAGATTGAAGATTGAAGACTCAAGAATTGACAACTGTTAGTTTATTGTTTTCTCTTTTCTCTTCTTTATTTTTTTTGTCCAGTTAATGATGGTTAAACTATTTGAATATTTGTTTTCATAATTATCATGAGCTAAATCTCTTTTACTAGGATTTCAATGGAACTCAACACATAGTTTGAACTCTAGCTTGATTTAATGATTTATTGATTTGTTTGTTCATTCTTGTTCTTAATGCTTCTAATTGCTTAGCTACCAGTTAGATTGATTTGTTAACCTAAATACAACTAGACATAGGGAGTTTAGTGTTAGACATAGATTGAATGACACATGTTTCATATTCATTTATTAGGATGAATTGATCTGCAGGTAGGGTAGAAATATACTTACTTGTCATGTGTAACCATTGTTAGAGCCTAAGCTTAATGAGTTCTTCTTTATTCAATTATCATAGACATATAGTTAATTGGTTAGGAGGAATATTTTTTTATAAGACCATCGACAGATGCTTATAAATAGATTAGAACTCTAGGTTAACAACTCAGGATCAATAATCAAGTGAAGAAGTAGAGAGAGATTCAAGCGAACTGTTGAGGGAATTTGTAATCCTAGGCTTTTATAATTAATTGAAATCATTCTTTTTAACTTACTTGCTTTCATTATTAGTTTCTTTTAATTTTAGTTTTTAATTACCATCTTTGTTTAGTTGTTTATATAAGATTAAGTTGTGTTAATTTTAGTACTTAACAAATTTAGTAGCAATTCATCGTGCGTTCGACACTCTACTTTTCATTATATTACTTGTCAATGATACATGCACTTGCATGATTAAAATCGACAACAAGTTTTTGGCGCCGTTGCCGGGGAATTGTTTATTATTTTTGTTAATATTAATACCAAGCAACCTTAGTCTTAATTTAAACTTTTTTTTTTTTTTAGTTTCAGGTTTTGTTGATTTGGATGCACTATGTGGGATTATAAACGGGATGCAATCAATCCTTTATCTACACAGATGGCTGCTTTGTCCAAGAAATTTGACACTTTGGATCAAAATAGTTTCTATTCCAACAACTACAATCCAGGTTGGGGAGATCACCAAAATTTTTCCTGCAGTAACAATCAGTGGTCCTTCTACTCAGACAATCAAGCATATCCTTTTTGTGTTTCCACCATATGCACAAGCACCTGTCTTAGAAAAGAAACACTACAAAAAAATTGCCATATAGTGACGGTCCAAAAGGCGTTGGTAAAACTCCAAAATCCGTAGCTAAAAGTCCTAAAACTCTATACCGACGGTCAAAATGACTATTCCGACAAAAAATTAAGCGACGGTAAAACCCTCGTCGGTATAGACCTATACCGACGGAAAAGGTGACCGTCGGAATAGGATGTATAACCTATATCGACGGTTTTAGGCGTCACTAATGTTACTACCATCAGTATAGCCTATGTTGGGGTAGCCCCTTTTGCTTTTACCTATACCGACGAATTTGGTATCCATCGGTATAGATATCGAATCTATACCGACGGCTTTTATATTCGTAGGTATAGATACCGTATCTATACCGACGAATTTTGTATCTGTGGTATAGATACCGCATCTATACCGACAGCTTTTGTATCAGTAGGTATAGATACCGTATCTATACCGACGATTTTTGTATCCTTTGGTATAGATACCATTGATATACATATATCGACGGTTTTTTTTTTTTTTGCGTCCGTCAGTATAGATTAAAATATAAAATATACAATTAACCTATAGCGACAGTTTGTCGTAAATTTACTGACGGTTTACTCCGTCAGTATACTATACATTTTTTGTTGTTATATGAACTGTCAGTATAGAGGTCAGAGCGTCGGTAAAAATAAAATTTTATCATATTTTCAATTACTAATATTGATATATTTATAATTTAATCCAAGATATTTCATATAAAAAAAAACATTATAAGAAAGTACAAAATATTTCATAATATTAAAAATAAAATTACAAATAAATTATCTTAATTATATAAAATTTACAAGCTAAATAGAAGTCGCAAGCTAAAGTCATAATACAATCTTAAAATTAAAAATTAGCAATCCAAACACAAAGTAAATAAGCAATCCAAATGCATAAAGTGAAATAAGCAATCCAAATCTCATGAATATTCCTATAAAGCAGCATCTGCATAAAATTGACAAATATTATACAATTAAAAGCAATTAAGTAGTGAAGTCAATATAGAAGAATAAAATAATCAAGTAGTTTACCATCTTCATTTTCATTAACTTGATGACTAGAAGTTGAAGACTTTATTATTGGTGACAAATTTGGAGCACTACCAGCATCAGGTACCTAAAAAGTATATGTTCTGTCAATATATATTTATTGAATTAAGCTTATACAGATTACATCTACTCAAAAGGTAAAAATATTGTGTGAAATATGATCTACATTTCAAGTTCCACAATCCTACCACAATCAAGCAATTCCTCGACATTTCAAGTTCCACAATCAAGCAACATGCCTAACCTAGATATTATGTGAAAGATGATCTACATTTCAAGTTCCACAATCCTACCACAATGAAGCAGATGAATATATTTTAAAAGATGAATTTATTCTACATTAACGCTGCTACAGAAATATATTACCTCTCTTTTGGCTACGCGAGTAGCAGAAGCCAAAATATCTACGTTCTCGTTAGAAAATTATCTTTGAAACACTGATAAAACATTTCCCAAAGCTGCCTTCAATTCTTCAACTTTAGCCTTTAACCCTAGTACCTTTTCATCACGCTGCATTGTTTGAGAACATGATGAAGTCGATTTCTGCGATGAAGTAGATATTATTCCCAAATAACGAACACGCCCTTTTTTCTCTGGTCCTTTAACTTTTGAATACACATCATCTTTCCATGAGTGTTTTTGAGAAATTTCAGATCCAATTTCATCCAAACCTTTTTTCATGAGTTCCTATAAGGAAAGTGTTACATGAAACAAAATCTTTGTTCAATTTAGTGCACACAATTAAACAAAAACAAAAACAGAACAAGAAAAATAGACAATCTCTCTAGTTCAGGTCCTAACTATTCATTCATTCAAGTCTCACTAGCTACATTACATAAGCAGAATATGATCATATGATAACACCATGGTGCCATAAAGTATAAATAGCTTGACCTTAGTAGTAGTGATCAGTCAACAAAATCAACATAATCATAGTCGTAGGCCAGATAAATAAAGAAAAAAGAAGGATAGAATACCACAATTTCTGCCGCCTTCTCATTCACAACACTTCCATCTTTACGTGTACGAGTATGAATATACACCTCAGCACGTGATGGTTGAACTCCATTAGCTTGTTCGATCTACAAAAATCATCTATTAACTATCTAGATAACAAAACCAAAAATACATAAAGTAGACTTCATATAAATTTAACTCAAAGGAAAAAATTGATATAAGTACCAAAATTTGGATGATCCTAGGGAATGATTTTGTTCCACTGCAATGAGGCTCATCTAACTTTGAGCGATTTGTTTTGTTTAAATCACTTTGTTCCTATAAAAGCAAATTCAAATAAAAGAAAAGGTTGTAATTAACCAATGTGCAACAATTTCTACCTTCGATTAATAAAAGAAAATTAAAATATAGTTTATAAATATCTACCTTCGCTTTACCAGTCAACCAATGTACAACAATTAAAATAAATTGCTCTTTGTCAATCTGGGGATCATCAACCTTAGCAGCCATTTCCTCTGGTGATGTGTGTTCATCATAAAATTTAGACATCAAATCATTCTTCCATTGCCTCCACTTTGACTCATGTTCTTTATTGTCCAAGTCTTAATTTATTGAATAGTTTCTTCATTAACAAGTGCATCAGAATCAAATTTCTGAAATTCAAACTTGGACTAAAATTTTGGAAAAGGAAAACACAAAATAAAGAAAATCATGTCAAGTTGTGTGAATACTATACGAACACATGAACTAGAAACTAAAACATTTAATATCTTCTACCTCTATTGTTTCCCACATTTCTTCTTTCTTCAAATCCGGCATTTCATGCCAATTTTGGTAACTAATAGGTGCAAAACTAGGCATTCTCACCAATGTACCAATGAATCGTGTTAAAGTGCAAGATTCTTTACCAATTGGTATATTGTGATCATTCACCTTAACAATAACATGCCCCCTTCTTCTAAATCCCAAATATCGGCCATACGTGTGGCACCTCGAACCTTTCTACGTGGAGCATTGTCTACATATAACAATTATATAATAGAAAACAATTTAATACATTAATAATTTAAACTACAATACTGGAATAGTACATTAAGAATGATGGTTACCCAATGTAGCATCTTCAATTGGATTAGGGGTAGAAGAAGAAGTTGGTGGCATTGATTGTTGTGGAAGCTCTTGCAAAGGCTCATGTTGTCGAGGCTCGGATCTTGCTGGCATTGATTGTTGTTTAGATTGCCTTTGCAATTGAGAATTAGAGCTCCGATCTGCCGTAATGATATTCAATCGTCTATGCTTTATCATCTCAAGTAACTGAAACACAACAGAAAAACAATAGCTGAAAAAAACTTTCTTGGCATCAGATTTACATTTACCACTTAGTCTATTTTGAGTTTCAACAGATAATACAACAGTAGACACTCAATAACAGAGAATACAAGCTAAAGTAAGAATGCAATAACATTAGGCACTCAATAACATTCAGTGAAATCCAAGTCAAGTCAAGCTAAGCAAGAATGCAATATGTTCATCTATGGAAAATGGAAAAGGAAAGAACAGGAAAATACAAAGTCACAATGTTTACAATCCAAATCCATTACATATAATTAAACTATTTTCTATAAAATTAAAAAATGTCCTCCCCATTATGTTCATCTATGGGATCTTCTTCTACATGCTCATTCTCCATCTCTGGTGACGTCCACTCTTTCATCATCAGCTTCATTTCTAACCCAATTTGAAGCACTACGCGTATCATAAAATTCATTATCATGCATTTCTCCATTCCCTTCCTCTCTATCGAAAGATAATAGATCACCCATATCAAATACATCCCTAAGTTTTGCATGCTTTACAAGAACCCAACCTTGATAACCTTCATCCTTAACATAGTATACTTTCTTAGCTTGTGATGCCAAAATAAAAGGATCATGAACCAAATTAGTTCCACTGTGGGCTAGATGTGAAAAATTTACAAGTCTGAAACCAAACTTATCTTTCTTACAACCTCTATTGATATCAATCCAATCACATTTAAATAACACAATCTTAAATCTATAGGAATAATTCAACTGAATGATGTCTGTTAAAGCCCCGTAATAATTAATTTCTTCTTCAATAGGTTGTGCATCTCTGCACTTGCATAACTCTCTATTTTGGTTGTTACAATGACTCCACTATTTTGAGTTTTCAAGCATCTCTCACATGCTTTGGTATGGAATCTAAAACCATTAACAATATAACCAGTGTATCTCTTAGCTGTATCTGTTGGACCACGAGCAAGCCATCGAAGTTGATATGTGATGTCTGCATTTCCATGTTGATCCAAATGTGCAACCTAGGTAATTGCAGACGTAATTAAAATACTTATCTAACTACACAAAACTAAAAATTCATGGTCCAAACATGATGCAAAACTTACATGATCACGAAACCAATCATGAAAAGTTTCACTTTGTAACTTTTGTATCTCATACGGCAAAAGACGAGGGGAGCGGTTACGCCTTTTAATAAGTTGCTCGTGTTTCCTATAAGCAAAAAGTTTTATAAAACCCTAAAATATTAGACAAAAGAAAGTTATGAGGTAATATAGAAAAGCACAAAGATATGTGTTCTTACTTTAAAAATGGAGCAACTACATCACTATTAAATAGCACATAGCGATGTGCTTGCACCTATGTTTGCCTATCAAGAACAACGCGAGAGACCCTTTTACGCTTATTAACATTAAATCCTTTATGTTTTTTCCTTCCCAAAGGTCTTCCTATAGTAGAAAGAATAGATACTTCTTCTTCATCAAAAGGATTCTTTTCTTCTTCATTTTGGATGGGTCGATTAAAACTAGTCTCAATCCCCACAAAGTATCGTGAACAAAAAGTTAAGCATTCATTTGCGAAGTATCCTTCCGAAATTGAACCCTCCAGATAAGCTCTATTGCACACAAAATTCTTAAGCGTAAGAAGAAACCTATTTAAAGAATAGAGATCATTAGCAAAATCAATTTAAAATATAGGTGGAAACAATGGTCACTATACTATAAAATTTGACCATATACCTCTCAATGGGATACATCCACCGATATATGACTGGACCGTAAATTTTTGCTTCATTTGCCAAATGGATAACTAAATGCACCATCACTGTGAAAAAAGATGGAGGAAAAATCTTCTCCATTTCACATAGAATTAATGCAGCTCGAGACTCAAGTAATTCAAGCTCACGTTCTTCAAGAACTTTAGAACAAAGGTCTTTAAACCAATTGCACAAGTCTATTAGAACCGAGCATACCTTATCAGGTAAAGAACATCGTATTGCTATAGGAAGAAATTCATGCATTAAGAGATGGCAATCATAACTTTTGAGACCTGTAAGCCTCCGTTGTTTAAGTTGCACACAACGTGAGACATTGGAAGAGTATTCATCCGGAGTTCTCATTTCCTTGAGAATCTTCAAAAAGGCATTTTTTTCATTCAAGCTCATTTGAAAAGAAGCTTGAGGCAAGTATTGGGTGTTAGTCCCAGGACGAGTCTTTGGATGAAGAACGCTCCTTAAACCCAGTTCTACAAGGTCAAAGTGCTTTATAGTTATCCTTTGACTTCCCCTCTTGTCCAAGCCATGTGCCAAGAATGTTATCACAAACATTCTTCTCTATATGCATCACATCGCGATTGTGACGCAATAAAAGATGTTCCCAGTAAGGTAATGTGAAGAAAATGCTCTTTTTCTTCCAAGGTCCATTTTCATTACCATTCCAGTTCTCCAATTGTCTCAAGACAACACTACCGGAAGGTGGTGAAGGAGCACTTCTAAATTCTCGACTCCCATCAAAAGACTGTTTATCATTTTGAAACTTATGATCAGCTTCTAACCACCTGCGATGACACATATAACAATACTTTCTACCATGTCGTAACCACTTGGATTCAGTATCGTATCCACAACAAAGACATGTGTATTCCCCCCTTGTACTCCATCCAGACGAATTGGCATATGCAGGAAAGTCATTAATGGTCCAAAGTAATGCTACAAGTAGTCCGAAGTTTTCATTTTTGGAAGCATCAAAAGTGTCAACACCAATTTCCCAAAGTTCTTTCAATTCTTCTATCAAAGGCTGAAGGTATACATCTAGATTGTTTCCAAGACCTTTTGGACCAGGAATGAGTAGGGAAAGCATAAAGTTTGATTGCTTCATGCGCATCATAAAGGAAAATTATAAGGTATCAAGATAACAGGCCAAGTGCTATGAATCACACTCATTGTTTTGAAAGGGTTAAAGCCATCAGAAGCTAATCCTAAGCGAACGTTGCGAGGGTCAAAATTAAAATTGAGGATATCGAGAGTCTAATTCTTTCCAAGCAGGAGAATCTGTCGGATGTCTTAGACATCCATCCTTAGTTCGCTCATGCTCATGCCAAGTCATTAAAGGAGCAGTTTTTGAAGACATGAATAACCTTTGTAGTCTTGGAATTAGAGGAAACCAACGCAAAATCTTTGCATCTTTCTTCTTTTTTACAAAAGTATCTTCAGTATCACTTTCTACATCATTCACGCTCTCTTTCCACCTAGAAGCACCACATTTATAGCAAATTTCTTCATTTGCCTTATCCTTCCAAAACAACATGCAATCATTAGGACAAGCATGAATTTTTTTCATATCCCAAACTTAAGGAAGAAATCACCTTTTTCAATTCTTTATAAGACCCTGGCAATGTATTACCTTCTGGTAAAGCAAGTTTCAAAACCTCCAATAATGTATTGAAAGATTTGTTAGGCCATCCATTAAAACAATTAATGTGGAACAAATAGACTACAAAAGAGAACTTTGTGAAGTTTTTGCAATTTGGATATAGTTTCCCCTCTGCATCTTTAAGTAAATCATAGAACTTGTCACTATTAATTCTTCGACCATGATGTTGGTCTCCATAAGCATCTCCCGATTCTATGCTACCCACATCAATATTCCTACCTCTTTCGGTCGTAATATCATGCAATATTTTATTCACATCATGACCTAACTCTTTATCTTCCTCATTAGTTCTAATAGTAGCAGAGCTAGCATCCAAGACCTCCCTATGAAAAATCCATCGAACATATCCTTTTAGAAAACCTTTACATATAATGTGATCAAATGCCTCTGCCCTTGATACTCTATATGTGTTGACACATTTAACACAAGGACACCAAATTTTTCCATTTTCAGATGATCTTGCCAAGGCAAATTCTAAGAAATTGATGACCCCATTAATGTATTCTTCACTTGCTCTGGACGTAAGATTTATCCACATCTTATGCATAGAATGTGAAATGATTAAAACTGTAATATAAAGACATTTTGTTATCTCACATTCCAGCTAGATATATTATACAAACATGAAACCTATTGCTATGAATAAACCTACACAATCATATACTACACAAACATGAAAAGTTAATAAGAGACAAACATTTTCAATAAGGTTTAGGATACATCTCTTACTATGTAATTATGTTTGGACTTAGCTAAATATTTCTAAAATGAAACACTATTGAAAAAAATATACCTATCATCAAACTCTCATGGAGCCAAATAAAGAAAAAAAATGTAAAATAATACAAATAATCTTAAGTTTAGTGCCAAATATAATTTTTCAATTTTAAACAATTTTAACAAATGAGATAATAACTCTAAAAGTACCTTGTCTGCTTTTGCACTAAGAAATGAAGAATCGGACAGCTCAGAACCTCCAACTTACAGGACAACTCAAACTCTTCAACCTGCAAGATACAAAATGAATACAACTAATATGTTTTAAAAACGAACTCTAAACTTACTGTATTAGCAAAGAATACAAGTAAATGAAGTTTGTTTATAGAGTTAATTTTCATGGGTAGTTAACTAGCAATTACTGTTATCATAGAAATATGAAGTTTGTTTATATTAACTAACTTTAAACTAAACTGTGTATTAACAAAACTTTTAATTTATATCAAAGTTATTGTGATGGTGTACTACGCATGGGAAATAATAATTACTAAACAATTAATATAGTAATATATAAATTTTAGATGGAATTAATAAAAAAAAAAAAGATAACACATGGAAGGCAGCTCGTTCCCAAATCCTAAGTTTTTGTTTCCTCGACAATTAAGTGGTCAAACGTTGAACTGGAAAGATCTCCATTTAAACCTGAATGAATATTATTATGACAGAATCAGAGTTGGATTCTGGGAGATCTATGGTTGACAGAGACAAAGAGGTGTAGCAACTCCCAAGTTTCTAACAAGGTTTTCCTAATCGAATTAGCTTAGCTGTCTTCTAATTAAGAGCACTTCAGGGCTTTCTATGTTGTGAATGCTCCATTACTACTCATCTACTTCAAAACTGTTTATATTTAATTTAATTCATTTAATGGGATAGTGTTAATAAAATGACAAATAAATAAATAAATTTTTATTTATTTAATTGAAGTGGTAGATTCTATGCATGCCCCTGACAAGTGTCAACAAATATCAATTATGTTTGATTTTAGTCATGAAATCTTAGTGTACGTCTATCTCTATTTAGTCCAAATTAATGAAAGGATTGATCTTTTCCTAATCGAATTAGCTTAGCTGTCTTCTAATTAAGAGCACTTTAGGGCTTTCTATGTTTTGGTCGTCTGTTGTGTTTCTAACTCAAAACTGTTTATGGTTTAGTTGTAAGTTAAGACGTCAATTAAATTCTCGTTACAATCCTAAACCTTGGAACTTAGGCTTCATTTTGTGTGTATTCCTATTTCAGGGCAACCTTTGTTGGGATTGTGTATGGTTTTTTTTTTGCTCAGTCAAAATTTTATTCAATTTCCACAAGGAATATAGAGATAAGGCTAACAACAGCAAAATAAGGAACAAACCCCTCAACTACAGGAAATAGGAAACAACTATTTAACAAACCACTTAAATATATAAGAAAGATCATTTCACTCAACAACTCTGACTTGGGCCAAACTAAATCAAATTTAAACCACCGAAAACACAACTTCCATTGCCACACCAAGTCATCTAATATAAAAACTGAAAGGCACCAAACCAGTAGAAATCAGAATAGAGGCAGGAGATCGCCAATTTGCTGCCAAAACAACAGTATGTTTTTCTGAACTTTTTCATGGCTTCCCAATTAGGCTGCCTAGAATAGCGAGACTCCAATCACTTATCCGAATAGCGAGACTCGTGCAGTTTGCCATAACCTTGAAGGCCAATTATGAGGGCTCTATTATAACATCTAAACTAGCCTGCATCCTATGAACCTAAAAGTGAATCCCCCAAAGCCAAAAAATCATCCCCTGTAAACAACCTAGGAGAATCCAACCACTCATCCAAATAGGCTTCTTGAAGCAACCTCCACAAAAGAAAAGCAATTTAAAAACAAACACCTCAACACCACCCACAATAAGCTACACTGTAAACCAAACCAGAATTATCCCCATTGCAGCCCTGGAGCAAATAGTAGTTATACAAGTACATAAAACAGTCTTACTACAAACATCATAACTTCGCAATCAAAACCACTGACCAAATTCATCACCACCCCACCAAAGTCACCACTGTCCATCAAAATTCATCATTTTCTTAGCACACTGTTGTTTTGATCCGTGGTCTAAAAGGCATTGCCAAGCCAACTTTGCTTGGTGGTCTTTTTGTTTGCCGTAATATCTAATCCAACGTGTGGACCCCAATGAAAATATGACTATTTTCAACTTTCTTCTCACAATCTCATATATATAATATAAGTAAACCAACCCCTTCCAAGTAATTTTAATTATAAGAACAAATTAGTTGAGACCCTATGGAAATGTGTTTGACGAAACCTAATGAAAAAAAATTTTAGTAAAAAAAATGATAAATTAAGATAGCAGTAGTAATTGATGGGTGGCGTGCTCCTCGCCTTCCTCTCAAAGAATGTGTAACACAACACTAGACCTCTGTCTAAATTCCTCTCTACAACAGTTTTGAAGTGGCCTACCAGATGGAAATTTCAAGGAATAGAAAAAGGGTTTTTGTTACTTGTTGAAATGATTATATGACTTTCAACTTGCAAACTAAAGAGGAAATTTTGAAGTTCCCTGTGCTTCGAGTCTAAAAAGCCTTGTTCCCTGTGCAGCATCAGTGTTATGAGAAAAATATAGGGATTTTAACAAATTACATCAGTGCTATAACAAATCACAAATTTTGAAGTTGCAATAGCGATTTTAACCTTGGTAGAGACTATTGAGCTGTTGGAGCTTTGCTTTCTTTGTGCCAGAGCTGTCGAAAAAAATATAGGGCTATTGTTATCTGAGGAATAAAATGAAAGGAGAAAGGGGAGAATGAAAGAGAGGTGAACAAAAATCTGTCGGAGGAGAAAACTGAGGGGGCTGAAATAAACCCTAAATATAAATTATATTTATACCGACGGTCATAAATTAATGATCTGTTGGTATATGCTTAATTAATAAAAAAAAAATAAAAAAAATTTCCCTGCTATTTAAAAAAAAAACGGGTTTTTTCAAATATACTGACGGTCATTGAAAAATCGTGAGTATACAGGGTATCTATACTGACGGCCAATGAACAATTGTCGGTATATGGGGTATCTAAAGCGACGGATAACAAAGTGTCGGTATATGTTAGACATATACTGAGGGTTACAAAAATCTGTAGCAATAGTTCCTTTATACCGACAGATTTCTACCGTCAGTATATGGCAATTTGTTTGTAGTGAAACCATCACTGGAAGAGGTGTTTACGAAATTCATGGCAAGCACCGATGCTATCATTCAGAATCAAGCCCAAGCAGCTGTTCCAGAAACGAATCCTTCATTGGAAGAGGTGTTCATGTTGTTCATAGCAAGAACCAAAACTATCATTCAGGGGCAATCAGCAGAACTTCAGAGCCAAGCTGCAACATTTAGAAGTCTTGAAACAAAAATGAGCCAGCTTGTCAATGCCTTTAACAATTGCACTCAAAAAACTCTTCCAGGTAACATTGAATCTAATTCCAGACCAGGTGAACAAGAGCATTGTAACGCCAACACACATGGGATTGAAAAAGAACTAGAAGAATGGATTCAGTACGACCCACTACCACCAACCAAATTTCTTGAAGAAGAAATTATGGATGCAAAAGAAGGTGAAAAAGCTTACATAGTGGAGACCCAGTGTGACCCACCACAACCTGTTCCCCAATGCATCCAACAGCCAAAACTAATTGATGGGATCGATAGTGCTAACAACAAAGAATTCATAGAGATTTATCCCATTGATCCACTTAAAGCATTCTTGAATTCTATCACGGAAATGGATGAATTTAGCTTTCAAGCCTGCAAGATTGCTAAACTGTTCAAAGAAAGAACAACCAAATGGCATAAATCAAAAATCATCAAGTGGTTGGATACAGGATGATGAACAATGAGATAGTCAAGCCGATGACTATAAATCAAGCGCTTTTTGGGAGGCAACCCAAGTTCTAAACCTTTTATTTTTCTTTTTCTTTTAATTTTTAGAGTATATTTATTATTATTAATTTCTTTTTATTTTGTTTTCTTTTGTAGTGACTACTTACCCAACTTGGACAAGCATGATGAAGTCTAAGAGGAAAACTAAAGCTTCTCTTGCTTTGCTTTCATTGATAGGGGAGTTTTCTTGTTCTTACTCCTTTTAGTTCTAAACATTGAAGACAATGTTTGTTTTAAGTTTAGGGGTGTGTCTTTAGGTTTATTTTAGTTTGTGTGATTGTTTAATTTTATAATTAGAAGTCTAAAAAAAAAATTTGCTTGAGATATGATGCACTTAGTATGATGGAGTCTTTATCCAATGATGAATTTTAGTTATTGATTTATCTTGATTCTTGGGAAAACATAAACATGAGAAGAATTTGTGTTAAGTTCTTTTGTTAGTTTCATGTTAGGATGTGATTTTCACAAATTGAGCACTTAATCTCTTGCTTAGATTTGCATTGCTTATTTAAAGACTGATTATGTTGATGTGAATTGCAATTATGTCTAGAACCTAGAATTTGTTTGATTCTCTCTTGAGGCGAAATCCTAGACAACACTAAGTTGAGGAAGTGATTTAGGCCATCTTTGGATCGTTTGAGCCTTTAAAGCTTACCTTTATATATGATTATCCTTAGTCTACCTCTTTGTGCCTATTGATATATCTATTTTCTTTGATTGCCACATCTTTTAGCCTACCCAAATAAGAAAAACCATGATTAACCCTCACTACATAGGCATGTGATGATATTACAGGAAACAATTATGAGCCATGTTGAATTTGGGTGAATTGGTGGTGAATAAAAAAAAGAAAAAAAATAGTTATGCTTATTCGAAAACGAAGAACGAAAAAAAAAAGTGAATAAATTGGTGAAGCAAAAAAAGGAAGTGTATTAAAAGAAAGAAAGTATGTAATTTGAGGAAAAGACTATGGCTCTCAAAAATCCTGATAAAAATGTAAAATGTCTATGGGTGAATTTAAACCGAAATATATCTTTATCCTACCTTGACCCTAGCCTTACATTACAAGCTTATTGAAGAGCTACTTGATCCTTGATGAAGTGTTAGTCTACATTAGTGGAGAGAGAGATGAAAAGCAAACATATGAAAATCTAGTACTGCTTCATATTTTGCATTGATATAAACTTATTTAGATTGCATGTGATGTTTTGCAAAGAGATTATACACACACAGACTGAAAATCCATTCAAGCATGAAGTTTATGATTGAATTGAATCATGGATTTGGATTATGTTTATATTCTACTTTAAATCAGGATTTTGAGGTAACTTTTGAGGAAAATTAAGAAATCATTGTTTGAGTGCGTTTATCTTGAGTGATATGATGAGTCAGTTTATTTATTTACTTAGTTTTGTTTTGTTTTGCTCGAGGACTAGACAAATATTAAGTTTGGAGGTGTGATAACTCTAGGAAATATAGTTATTTTGCCACTTTTTTTGCTTTTGAATCGGCTAAGTCCTTGAGGATTTTATTAGGATTTGATTAGTTTTAGATGATTTTATATTTATTTTATTTATCCATTTATGTTTAAAATAGTTATTTAGTTGTTATTTATGTTTTTTTATAGGTCCAAGGTGATCTGGAGCTTCGAAGTGCAAAACGACAAAAATTGGTGCATTCCAATGAGCAGGTAGATTCGACCTTCGGAGCTTCTTTCAAGCAAAACGTGATCTTAAAAACTTCAAATGAGAAGACTAACTCTTGACTTTTGAATCTGAGTTCCATACCTTTCCAACGGTATAAGGCGCGTCAAAATCAGACAAGATTTGCCCAGTCAAAATAGCTTACGAAGTTCGAGAAGGCGATAGAACCTACACGCAACAAACAGGGAGTTGGGGCCGCGGCGCCGGGGAGACATATATTTGGCACCGCGGATCCAGACTTCAGTGCTGACTCATGAACAGTACCAATGAAAAAACATAAAAAAGGCTGAGAAACCTGACTTTTACCTGGTTGCATGGGAACAAAGTTTTGGACTCCAAGAGGCCTTGAACACTTTAAATATGACTTTTTTGGGTCAAAATAAAGCGGAGTGGATAATTTTCTCTCAAGAAGATAGCCACCATCAAATTCTCTCAAGAAGATTGGAAGATTGAAGACTCAAAATTGACAACTCTTAGTTTCTTCTTTTCTCTTCTTTATTTTTCTTGTGTAGTTGATGATGGTTAAACTATTTGAATATTTGTTTTCATTAATTATCATGAACTAAATCTCTTTTACTAGGATTTCAATGGAACTGAACACATAGTTTGAATTTACTTTCTCTATCTAGCTTGATTTAATGATTTATTGAGTTGTTTGTTCATTGCTTCTAATTGCTTAGCTACCAATTAGATTGATTTGTTAACCTAAATACAACTAGAGATAGGGAGTTTAGTGTTAGACATGGATTGAATGACACATGTTTCATATTAATTTATTAAGATGAATTGATCTGCAGGTAGGGTAGAAATATACTTACTTGTCATGTGTCACCATTGTTAGAGCCTAAGCTTAATGAGTTCTTATTTAATTCAATTATTATAGACATATAGTTAATTGGTTAGGAGGAATATTTTTTATAAGACCATCGACAGATGCTTATAAATAGATTAGAACTCTAGGTTAACAACTCAGGATCATTAATCAAGTGAAGAGGTAGGGAGAGATTCAAGCGAAGTGCTGAGGGAAGTTGTAATCCTAGGCTTTATAATTAATTGAAATCATCCTTTTAAACTTACTTGCTTTCAGAATTAGTTTCTTTTAATTTTAGTTTTTAATTACCATCTTTATTTAGTTGTTTAGATAAGATTAAGTTGTGTTAATTTTAGCACTTAGCAAATTTAGTAGCAATTCCTCGTGGGTTCGACACTCTACTTTTCATTATATTACTTGTCAACGATACGTGCACTTGCGTGATTAAAATCGACAACAGCCGATCACACCTAGCCAAAAAAGATTGGTGGCGACTCCATGTCTTTTTCGAGGTCATTTCAAACCCTCATTATATTTCAAGAGGAATTAAGTCGTCTTTTTCTCTGTTTTCCAATGTCATGCTTTACGAGTAATAAAGTCTCGCGATGAGACTTGTTATTGTTAGGTTGCGACAGCTTTGCGACTCCACTGGAGAAGTTAGAGAGTCAGGCCTAGAATTAATCGTGTGTTACCATAGTCTCGGTTTTGTTGGTTTAATTGGTATTTAATTTTAATTCCCACATTTTTTCAATAATAAAAAGAATTTTGAAAATAATAAAATGTTTTGAATATGTTCATATTCATATTCATGCTAATGCATATTATTATTGTTCTCTGGTTATTTTGGTGCATATATTTATTTATTGCTTAATTGATGATTTATGTTGTTTAGTCTTATCGGGGTAGTTAGAATCAAGGTTGTAGAATAGGTGGTGAAAGGTTTGTTGTTCCTCCTCACACATTACACTTTCATTTGCATAATATGAGCTCTATACCCGAGTTTCGTCCCTTTAAGTGGAAGTAGTAGCTACGCTCTCGTGATGATCCTCCGTATGGGCTAACAAAATACTTCCGGAGTATAAATTACCTAAGCTTTCGTGATGATCCTCCGCATGGGCTAGGGAAATATACTCTAACAAATTGAACCCGCTTTTATTTTACTAGCCGTCACAGGCGACAATGTGGAACAATTCGGGGCCTTTTAGAACTTTGTTCACCCACATATAGTCAACCATAGAGCCAACATAGGCGAAGCCCTGCCAAATTTTTGATAGATATACCAAAGATAGGGACACATGAAGGGACATTTCTAACCTTTTGTTACCTATTTTACATTCTGAATAACTATTGTAGATCAGGCAAAGATGTACGTACATCGCTCGTAATAAGTATAATACCCCTCCTCGAAGGCATCGTGATGCCTATATAAGTAGATATTGTTGGGGCAAGTGTTCACTAACTTTTTGAAATTGAAAATATAAACATTTTTTTTCAAACATTTTTGCATTTTGCACATTTCATGCATGTGTGAATAGAGCATGTACATTTATGGTTGTATTGTTGATCTCATGTTTTGCAATAAACGGATGATGATAACAATCTTATTTGATGATTTCATAAAACCGGTAGTGTTACAAGAACATTTGGATAGTGTACCATAGTAGGATCTACTACCTCGAAATTCTTTTGAAAATAATATGTTTGGTTTTTCATAGAGAAAACATGTTTCAAAAAAATCATAGATTAAATTTGGAGGCAAATCTTGCATAATGAGATTTTTGAATAATTAAGATTTAGGTCCCACCAATTTCGTGTAATCATTGGTTAATTTCTTTGTATATACCTTTGTGTTAATTAATTTATTCCTTACATGTTTCATTTTGACATCATGTTACAATCCTAACATGCATAGTTATTCATTGTAGAATACATTTGTGATATACATGGTCATTCTTTGTATATACCCTTGTGTTAATTTATGAATTCTTTACATGCCTCATATGAACATCATGTTACAATCATAGCATGCATGGTCATCCATTGTAGAATACATTTATGACATGCATGGTCATTATTTGTATATACCTGTGCATCAATTTATTCATTTTTTAAATGCATCATGTTGGCATTAGATTGCATCCATGGCATACATAGTCATCTTAATTTCTCTGTATATGCTCATGCATTAATCATCAGTATATTCATGCCTATAGAAATAGAGCATGTAAATTCATAATGTATTCTTGAGCTCATGGTGATAATGTCAATTTCATTTGCATAAAAGGGGATCGAGATATGAGGAATGAATCAGAGGAACGATTGGGTGCTTTGGAATGCAATCAAGAGGAATTTGGACATGAAATCCGGGAGGTGAAAGAACAGCTCGCCAAATTGATGAAGATGTTTGAGGTTAAGAGGGAACTTTCTCAAGACTCTTCATCGTCTTCGGATCAACAAAAACTATTAGGTCTAGAGCATACAATCCTTGCTGGATCCTACACTTGTCAATGCCACAAAGGTTGCAATCCTGATGAAATTATGGACAAAATCGTGAAAATGATTAAACCCGAGAGCTTGATACCAAGGATGGAAACCTCATATCCCAAATAGTCTCTGCAATTGGTCCTAGGTTCAAACCAGTATCCTCACCCTACTATGGCCCAATTGTCTACTAGGATGATCACTACGGGACCCCTGAATCCCACTCTATCACTACCAATTGGCAGTTCATATTTCTTCCCTCATCAAGCACCTTATCACGCATCTGAGATAGGAACCTCGAGCTATGTACAACCTCCAAGGATCCCGTGTCCAAATCCATACCCTTACCATGCTGTTCCGCCACCTCTCCATGTAAACACTTCGGTTCGAACCTTAGTACCACCACCAAATGCCCCAACTCCTAGGCCATGTGTGACTAAGAAACAACCCAAGAACAAGACTCAAGAGCAGTATGATCCTATTCCAATCAGCTACCAAGAGCTTCTCCCTATATTGGTACAAGATCACATGGTTGCCTGTGTCCCGTTGAAACCCTTGTCACCACTATATCACAAGTGGTATAACCTAGTTGCAAGATGTGATTATCACTGTGGAATTGTTGGGCATAGCATTGAAGACTGTATAGCCTTCAAAAGGAAAGTGCAATCTCTTATAGATGCCATGTGGTTGGATCCAACGACACTGATTGATAGAGGGCTGGGAATCGTAGTTAGGATTGGGAGATTTACGGCAATGATGTAGAAAGACTTCGATCTGATATGATGTAATAGGATTTCACTTTTTCAGTAGTCGGCTCTTATAGCCTTAGTATGCTAGGAAAAATAAAGTGCTTGTAAAAGACAGTTTTAACCACTGCTCAGATTTTGTAAAACATGGTTTATACCATTGTGAACGTTGATATGGGAATGAATTGGTTATGCTTCAAATTTATGAGATGTTGAGGATTAAGTTCCTTCAATTCTTATTTCCTCCGTGATATCTTTTCCCTTTGCATTTTTTTTTTGCATCTGATCAATTATTTGTCATACCATAGATTCATACATGCATCTTGGTAGCATCAGGTGGTATTCATAGTCAGCATGCTTTTTTCTGTATATGTTCATGCATTAATCCATCATGTTAGCATCAAGAAGTATTCATGACACACATGGTCAGCATGATTTTCTTTGTATATATTCTGTATCAATCATTCATTGTTTACATGCATAATATTTGATATTGTGTTGCATTCATAGTGTATATGATTATTCATTGGGAAATACACTGAAATATACATGGTCATTCATTGCATATATCCATGTGTTGATTTGTTTATTCTTTGCTTGCAGCATGTTGACATCGTGATTGCATTTATTACATATATGGTCAACATGTTTCCACTGTACATGTCTATACATCATATTGTTTAGGCTTCACGTGCATCAAATTGCATTCATGGCTCCTTCATCATGACAAGCACTTGGGGGGATAAAACTGAAATTGGCTTGGTTTTAAAAGTCCTTAAAAGAAGTTTAATTTCAAATCAGAGGTATAAGCTGTACTGAGCACCTTTATGATACAGGATAGAGCTATGGAGAGTGAACAAGTTGCGCGAATGGAAAGAATGGAAATGACACAGGAAGAATTGCGAGAAAAGATGGAAAAATCTGAAGCAGAATCTAAAGATCAAATGACTAAATTGATGGAGCTAATGTCGCAATCAAGGGAAAGGGATACACTGAAAACTTGACCACCAAAGAAAAGTTGGAGATACAAAGGGATCAAAATGAGGTCGTAATGATGGATGCCCAAAACACAATTAATCCCATCAACGTCTTGAACTCAGATGATCCAGCTGAACAGGCAAAGTTGAAAATGGTTGCAGTAAATGAGGTTGAGTTGGCAGATTCCCAAGGGAAATATCAGTTGTTAGATGAAAGGCTCCGGGCAGTAGAAAATACAGATGTAGTCGGGAGTGTGGATGCGAAAGAATGATGCTTGGTTCTCGATTTAGTTATTCCTCTTAAATTCAAGGATCCCAACTTTGTGAAATATGACGAGACAACCGATTCGTCAGCCCACATCACTATGTTCTGCCGGAAGATGACGAGTCATATAGATAATGATAAGCTTTTGATTCACTGCTTTCAGGATAGCCTTAGCGGGTCCGTAATTAGGTGGTATAGTCAGTTGAGCAAGGATCAGATTCGCTCTTGGAATGATCTGGCTAGGGTTTTTCTAAACCAGTACAAGCATATGACCGACATGGCGCCTAATCGTCTCACCTTGCAAAATATGAAGAAAAGAGCTATTGAGAGCTTTAAGAATATATGCAGCGGTGGATGACCATGGCCGCTCAAGTACAACCGCCCTTAACTCAGAAAGAAACCACTATCCTTTTTGTGAATACACTATAGGCCCCGTACTATGATAGACTTTTCGGCAACACCACGAAGAATTTTTTGGACATGGTAATTTCAGGGGAGATGATTGAGAATGCTATCAAGGATGGGAAACTTTAAGGAGAAAGAACATCCAATACCGAGAGAAATGGGGCATCTGAAAAGAAAGAGAAAGATACCCAAGTCGGGGAAGGCTTTGCCCCACCTCCCCAATTCTCCTCGTATCAATCATTCTACCCTACCCTGAACAATGTCTCTCAAGGTGCTTATCCTTACCAACCAATGCCTGCAACCATGCCAAAATTTACATCTGTCTATCAATCGAAGGGGGTATAAAAAGCGGAAAAGAAATCAGGTTGACCCGATTCCTATGACATACAGTGAGCTACTACCTCAACTCATCCAGAATCACCTTGTGACACCCATGCAATTAGAGCCTCTGAAGCCCCCTTATCCAAGCTGGTATGATGCTAATGAGTGTATGGTTATCATTCTGGCAATCAAGGTCACTCAACAGAGAACTGCCCCGCTTTGAAGTACAAGGTCAGGGATCTCATCAAGGCTAGGTCAATAAGTTTTAAAGATGGGAAAGCCAAGTGTCATAAGAAACATGGTGCATAATCATATTAGGATTTTTTATGCATGTAGTTCTATACACTGTGATGATGAAAGCACTTGTCTCATGTTGAAATCTACATGAAATAAATAAATTTTGAATTTAAATGTTTGTTTTCATTATATTTTAGCACTCATTTGAATTCGCAAAAAAAAAAAATGAAACTTCATGAAAATTTGTGGTAAACAATAATAAAAGGTTTTCACATGAAACAATGGACAGTCTCGAAAATATTGATGATCATTGTTAGAAATAACCCAACACTTTTCCTCTCTCTTTTAGGCTTTCCTATGCTTAAATCCTTTGAATCAAGACTACTTGAAAGACCTATTGCTTCAAAGAATATGAATGATTAAACTTCATAAACCATTATCATTGCGGAATAAGCAAAGATGTAAATCCTAGTCTAGGCTATGAACAAAGAAACGAACTTTTTGAAAAATTTTCGAACTCCTTGAAATTCAAACAAATGATACATTCTTTCAAGAATTTAGATCATGGTAATTTGGTGTGTGTCAAAGTTGTGCCAAAACCATTCATGTCATTTCCAACAAACCACAAAAAACTAATTGTCCAAACATCACTTCATGATTGACACCCTGGGGCACAATGATTAAACTAGATTATCCCATTTTCCAGAGAAAACTCGTTTTTGGGTCATATTTTCCTTGTCTCTTCAAAGGACTCAGAATTGAAACTTAGCCTTTTCAGTGTAAACCTAGACTTACGATATTCCTCGTAATGATACAAATTCCTAAAGTTAATCAAATTAGGGCATCATATGTGGAAATGATGGATACATGATGGAAACGGATGGAACTAATGCATGAATCAGTGGGGCATGCAACAAAAAAAGAGCAAAAAAAAAAAAGAAGAAAGAAAAAATTGGGATATCATGCATATGAGAATTCAGATGATTCCAAAGTGCAAAATGAAATTCGATTATCTATTTCCCCTGGGGATTGCTTTTCAATGAGAATATTCGGGCTTGATATGATGAATGGCTATCTTTTATATCCCTTTCGCAAAAAAGAAATTATCCATAGTCACCCATTTTGAGACAAAAGAATTCTTTCTTCTTTGAACCCTGATCAAGGATCACCCTCTACACTGGGGGCAAATGCGAGGAAAGATCTTCTTAAAGATCACATAAAAAATGAGTCCTAGTTCAAAGACATATACAAAGCAAATGGAGCCCCGAATAAATACGGGCTCGCTCTGTCAAAGAAAAAGAAAAAGATGGCGAAATGGAAGCCAAGAACAAAGAAAAAGAAAAAACAGGAAAAAAGAAAAAGTAAAAGAAAAAATGTGAAAAAGTATGGCAAATGAAAGCCAAAGCAAGGAAGAAAAATGGCAAAAGTAAAAAAAAAGAATGAAAAGTCCAAAAGGGACAAATACTTCAAAAAGAATCTTCCTAAGGAAATGATCCTTGATCTGATTACCCTCAAACACATATTTTGGGCCTATATATCCTTTCTTTCTGAACCCCGAGCCATGGCCTACATTACGTGCTTTAAAAGTCCATTTTGATCAAGCATGAATATTTAACTTGAAAAGGTTTTCCTCAGATTTTATCCAATCTCATCGAATTATCATTTCACTAAGGAAGAATTTAGAATTCTCAAGTGCATGGTGTCGCAACCTAAAAAAATAACGTAACGACGTCTCATCGTAAGACTTTATTATTCGTTAGGCGTGACATTAAAAAAAATCGAGAAAAAGTCGACTTAATTCCTCTAGAAAAATGAAGGTTTTGGAAATGACCTAAAAAGACATGGAGTCGCCACCAATCTTTTTTAGCTAGGTGTGATCGGCCACCTATTAAAACCGGTTTTATAAAATATTTTAAAAATTAATTAAAACATTTTAAAAACCAATTTCAAGTCTGCGTTTTAAACCAGAGAAATCAAAAAGCGGGTTCGGGAGTCGGTTACGTGTGGGGAAGGATTAGCACCCCCACAACGCCCGTATAAATCGGTACCTTATTAATCGTGTGTTATCTCAAGTCTCGGTAAAAGTTGGTTTTAAATTCAGTATTTCAAATTAATTCCCAATTTAAAGAAAAATAATTCCATTTTTTTATTGAAAATGATCCGGAATTTATAAATTCAAAATTTTCCTATATTCCCCAACAAACTGGCAAAATATAAAATTTTTTGTTAGTTTTGGAAAACTTTCCGAATCATTCTCTTTTTTTGAAAGAAAGATATTCCTTTATTAATGATAATTGATGATATTCCCTCCAGCAAACCCGGTAGAGAACTCATGAATTATTTTAACTCGGGAATATCTTTATATTTTTTTTTATTGAAAACCATTATCCTTTTTTGGAAACATTTAAAATAAATGAATATGTATATGCTAAATAAAGATAACTAAATAAAAGCATAGGATATCATGAAATATTCGAAACCATATAATAAACCATGTAACATCAAAAAATATAAATCAAAATAACAACAATATCATAGAAATTATTATAGCAAGAATCACATATTATATAAAATGCATGAATATAAAAATGCAATGCATGAAATGTATTTTTTCCTTTAATTAAGGAAATCCGTATATCTGAAAAGATATCCGGCTACCTTAGGAAAATATGTCAAATTAAATATCCTAAAACCAAAATACTTTGTGATTGTTTGAAAACAATTTTGAAAAGCTTGAATTAAAAATAAAAACTGGGCTAATTTCTTTAAAATGGCTCTAATTTCCTAAGTTTAAAAATCCGGACTTGACTACCCTTAACCCGGGACTTGAAAAACCATTTTTAGAGTTTAAAAAGGCTTAGAAACTACCCTAAGTCAGTAGCTAACCCTCCTAATCAGCCCAGTCTAAGTAAATTAACCAAAACAGAAAATTGGTTTTTTCTTTAGATTCAATTCTGACTCCACTGTCCAGTTTTAATCCATGATTTTTTACCCTATTTTTAAAAATTCCAAAAATTCTGAAAAAATTACTGGAGACTCAGGACATGTAAAACTACACGATAAAAAATCGGCTTAATTTTCTGATCAAAGATGAATTCCCAGAAAAATCAGAGATGTACGAGTTTTTGGAGGAGAAAAAAACTGCTTTGCCAGCACATTTTTTTGTCTTTGATAAAATCATTTAAAAATCAAAGTAAAAATATTTGAAACTCATAAAATGATTTCCAAACAATAGCTAAGACTTTTTGAAAGTTAGATAAAAATTGGCTAAGTAAAAAAATCACAAAGGTAGAATAATCAACTTGACAAACTTAATTTTCCACAAGTGTGCTCAAGAGAGCATGACCTTGAACCATTAATTGGCTCAAGTCATTATTCAAGTGGCATGGTCATGAAATGCATGAAACAATGCAGCAAACATAATGCATGAAATGCATGGATCTAAACCTAAATGTAAGGAAAATGCATGACATAAATAATATGGCCTAGACCTAACATGAACTTGCATGGCAATAAATGCAACCTAGACCTAAGACATGCATGGCATTTTCACAAACACAAGGCATGCTTAATTCAAAAATCCAACCAAATATCATGCAAATGCAAAAACCTAACAACTAGCATGACAAAAATACAACACACAATGCAAAACACATGGAGTAGCCAAATGGCCCCAAGCTTCAACAAGCATGGCATTTTCACAAACACTTGGTATGCTAGTATGAAAAACTAAGTCATAACACAAAAATCACACAAGCATTTTCACAAACACCTAATATACCAAATCTAAAACATGCTCACTAAGATATAAAACAAGAATCATGCAAAGAATCACATAAGCATTTTCACAAACACTTAATATGCTAACTCTAAAACATGCTCAAATTTAAACAACATGAAAACAGAAAATTAAAAATGCAAAAACATGATATCTAAGACATAAATGGCAACAAATAAAGCAACCAAATTAAATATAACTTAAGAACATGAAATAACATAATATTTAAAACATCAAAAATAAAGAAAATAGCATAAACAATATGGTAAAATGAATAAAAAACAACAACTTAAAATAAATAATGTAGGCCATTTGGCCATGGTGAGTTTATTATAAAAACAAAATGTAAAAAAAAAATATACTTAAGAAAGGAAATGAAGGAAGAACAAGAAACATTATTTTAAAATGAAAACTCACCAAGTAGCTTTTGAACGGATTAAGCTATAAACCCTCAGAGTAGCTTTTGAACGGATTAAGCTACGAACCCTCAGAGTAGCTTTTGAACGGATTAAGCTACGAACCCTCAGAGTAGCTTTTGAACGGATTAAGCTACAAACCCTCAGAGTAGCTTTTGAAGCTTTTGAACGGATTAAGCTACAAACCCTCAGAGTAGCTTTTGAACGGATTAAGCTACAAACCCTCAGAGTAGCTTTTGAACGGATTAAGCTACGAACCCTCAGAGTAAAACACTATGACTCACCACCCGGATAATCCTAATACAAGTGTATAGACTATCTCACAAGGGGTAGTGGGTGGTCTCAACCAAAGGCCAAGACTCCTTATTCATAAGGTGAGCACCTCCTTGGCTTGACATTACAAAGGGATGTGGGATTGGGACTTAGGCTCAAAAATGAAAATCTCTAACTTAACTCTTGATTTTTAATCACTTGATTGAAAAAATCCTAAGCTTCCTCCTTCCTTTGGGCTTGGGCAGGCCAGCACTTCTCTTTTCCAGCCCAGCTCTGATTTTTGAAAGGCCCAAAGAAGCCCTTTTCGGTTGCTTGGGTGAAATGACCATTTTGCCCCCCCGGATGCAAATAAATATCAAACGGACTCCAAATTCAATTTTTCTTTTTTTAATACTTCCAAAATAATAAAATATTGAGTTCTGGAAGTTTTCAAAATTTTCCGAGTCCGTTTGCTATTTATTTGGATTTTTTCTTCCCAAAATATCCTTTTATGCCCCTACTTTTTACCATTTTTTAAACGAGCTCCAAATCAAGATTTTTCTTCACCAATCTCTTCAAAATAATTAAAAAGTGTGATCTGGAAGTTTTCATGATTTTTGGAGCTCATTTGGTATTTTTTCGGGATTTATCGACTTGAATTACTGCATAGGAGGCCCGCGATTTGGCCATTTTGCAAACGAACTCGGAATCAAGATTTTCTTACTCCAATCTCTTCCAAATAATTTAAAAATGAGATTTTCAAAATTTCAGAATTTTTGGAGTCCATTTGCTATTTTTTCGGGATTTTCCTTTTTGAATTACTGCATAAGAAACCCGGGATTTGGCCATTTTGCAAACGAACTCGGAATCAAGATTTTCTTTCTCCAATCTCTTTCAAATGATTTAAGAATGAGATTGACAAATTTTCCATAATTTTCGGAGTCCATTTGCTATTTTTCCCAAATTTTTCCAATTTTACCCTTTAACCTCCGAAACCCGGTTTTGCTCAAAACAAGTCCGATTTTCAGATTTTCTTCAATCTGAGCCTTGGGCCATCCTTTTTAATCATTCCTCATCCATTGGGGGCTTTGGACTTACCAATTCGGGCCATTTCTGTGATTCTTCCCGATTTCACCGAAATCCACTAAAAACCCTAATTCTCGGTTTTCTCCCGGATTGACTTTTTTTCGGTTTTTCTTGCAAGTGACTTCTCCATTACCCGTAGTCAGTGCTTATCTTTCATTTGGAACCTTCAATTTCGACCAGTTTGATCGTTTAAGCACTTTTCCCCAAATTTCTCGGATTAGGGTTTCCTTTCTACTGAATCTCTAAATCCCAACTTCCGAACTCCATATCTTTCAATGTAGACCTCGGATTATCAAAATTCTTTCGCCATTTTTCAATTGAACTTAAAATCTTGATTTTGAAAGTGGGTTGACTTTTTCAGTAGTTGACTTTCTGGGGTTGACTCTTTCGAGGTTGACTTTTTCGGGGTTGACTTTTTTTCAAGTTTGACTTTTTGTGCTCGCCCTCTTAAACTAAGTCTCGGAGTACCACCTGCAGGATGAAAACAGTCTTTTTACACTTGGGAACATCAATATGGGAAGAAAACATACCTGTTTAGTGGTCCGGACAAAATTAGGTGTCTACAGCTGCCCCTCTTTGGCTATTGCTGAGAATCAGGAATCAGGCAAAGATAAACCGACACTAATTTTGTACGGTCAGTGACATCACATGTGAAGGAAAGGGAAAGGGGTTTCTTTTTCATTTTAATTTTTTTCATTTTCTATTTTTCTATTTTTCTATTTTTCATTTTTTTCATTTTTTTCTTCTTTCTTCTTTTTTTCTTTTTTCTTTTTTCCTTTTTTTTATTTTTTTTTATTTTTTTTCCTTTTTTTTATTTTTTTTCTATTTTCTCTTTTTTCATTTTTTTTTAAAAACAATAAATTGAAGATTTTGTCCTTAAATTGAATTCCCTGCCTAAACAAGGCTCGATTCGTCTTAAGGGAATGAATTCGATTTCAAAAGAAAAATTTATGCTCGAACGACTTTAAAATTGGTGCCCGAAGGTCTTAAAATGGTGCCCGGAGGTCTTAAAAATTGGTGCCCGGAGGTCTTACCCCTGAAAAAAGTTATGCCCGGAGGTCTTAAAGATGTTGCCCGGAGGTCTTACCTGTGATTTGAAAAATTATGCCCGGAGGTCTTAAAAATTGGTGCCCGGAGGTCTTACCCCTGAAAAAAGTTATGCCCGGAGGTCTTAAAGATGTTGCCCATAGGTCTTACCTATGATTTGTAAAAAATTATGCCCGGAGGTCTTAAAAATTAGTGCCCGGAGGTCTTACCCCTAAAAAAAATAATGCCCGGAGGTCTTAAAGATGTTGCCCGGAGGTCTTACCTGTGATTTGAAAAATTATGCCCGGAGGTCTTAAAAATGGTGCCCATAGGCCTTACCCCTGAAAAAAAGAGTTATGCCCGGAGGTCTTAAAGATGTTGCCCGGAGGTCTTACCTGTGATTTGAAAAATTATGCCCGGAGGTCTTTAAATGGTGCCCGGAGGTCTTAAAAATTGGTGCCCGGAGGTCTTACCTGTGATTTGAAAAAAATGCGCTGTATGCGACTTTAAAAATGATGCCCGGAGGTATTAAGAATGGTGCCCGGAGGCCTTACCCGTGATTTGGAAGAAATGCGCTGTATGCGACTTTAAAAATGATGCCCGGAGGTCTTAAGAATGGTGCCCGGAGGCCTTGCCCATAATTTGGAAGAAATGCGTTGTACGCGACTTTAAAAATGATGCCCGGAGGTCTTAAGAATGGTGCCCGGAGGCCTTACCCGTGATTTGGAAGAAATGCGCTGTATGCGACTTTAAAAATGATGCCCGAAGGTCTTAAGAATGGTGCCCGGAGGCCTTACCCGTGATTTGGAAGAAATGCGCTGTATGCGACTTTAAAAATGATGCCCGGAGGTCTTAAGAATGGTGCCCGGAGGCCTTACCCGTGATTTGGAAGAAATGCGATGTATGCGACTTTAAAATGATGCCCGGAGGTCTTAAGAATGGTGCCCGGAGGCCTTACCCATAATTTGGAAGAAATGCGCTGTATGCGACTTTAAAAATGATGCCCGGAGGTCTTAAGAATGGTGCCCGGAGGCCTTACCCGTGATTTGGAAGAAATGCGCTGTATGCGACTTTAAAATGATGCCCGGAGGTCTTAAGAATGGTGCCCGGAGGCCTTACCCGTGATTTGAAAAAAATGCGCTGTATGCGACTTTAAAATGATGCCCGGAGGTCTTAAGAATGGTGCCCGGAGGCCTTACCCGTGATTTGGAAGAAATGCGCTGTATGCGACTTTAAAATGATGCCCGGAGGTCTTAAGAATGGTGCCCGGAGGCCTTACCCGTGATTTGAAAAAAATGCGCTGTATGCGACTTTAAAATGATGCCCGGAGGTCTTAAGAATGGTGCCCGGAGGCCTTACCCGTGATTTGAAAAAAATGCGCTGTATGCGACTTTAAAATGATGCCCGGAGGTCTTAAGAATGGTGCCCGGAGGCCTTACCCGTGATTTGGAAGAAATGCGCTGTATGCGACTTTAAAATGATGCCCGGAGGTCTTAAGAATGGTGCCCGGAGGCCTTACCCATAATTTGGAAGAAATGCGCTGTATGCGACTTTAAAAATGATGCCCGGAGGTCTTAAGAATGGTGCCCGGAGGCCTTACCCATAATTTGGAAGAAATGCGCTGTATGCGACTTTAAAAATGATGCCCGGAGGTCTTAAGAATGGTGCCCGGAGGCCTTACCCATAATTTGGAAGAAATGCGCTGTATGCGACTTTAAAAATGATGCCCGGAGGTCTTAAGAATGGTGCCCGGAGGCCTTACCCATAATTTGGAAAAAATGCGCTGTATGCGACTTTAAAAATGATGCCCGGAGGTCTTAAGAATAGTGCCCGGAGGCCTTACCCCTGAAAAAAGTTATGCCCGGAGGTCTTAAAGATGTTGCCCGGAGGTCTTACCTATGAATTATGCCCAGAGGTCTTAAAAATGGTGCTGAAGAATTGTTGAAAATTAACCTAAAGATTTTGAGAAGATGCGAATGCTTTTTGATGCAAATGCATATGTTGAATAAGATACGAAATGACTTAAACTGGTGCAAATGTCTTTAATGCAAATGTAAATGACTTGGATTGATGCCCATGTTTCATGATGCAGATGCCCCTACTAATTGTGTTCATGTAACTGGTTTATGAATGGTGTAACTACAATTACCACACATTAATGAAAATGCAATGATTCTAGAAATGATGCAATTGTTTGAGATGACACGAATATGAAGAATGTAAATGTAAAGGTAAAATGCAGATGCTTATGGAATAATGACAGTGCAAATACCCATGAATGATGCAAATGCTTGCCGACACTGTGCAGATGTAAAAGCTTGATAGAGAGATGAGTGCTCATGAGTGATGCAAGTGCCCCCGGTTGTTCCTCTAGACTTTGGCTTAGCCTTTCAAATTCATTTTTCCTCTTCAAATCAGAGTATATCTTCAATTCATTTTGGCTATTCTCTTTGCCCCAACAGTTTTTCAAACTTTCATCAACAGGGATCTGAACCGGGTTCTATTCCTTCTTCTCCTATCTGGAAGTCAGGACCTATCCTGGCAGTTCTATACCTTTGGGTTAGAAAAACCCTTGTCTCATGTCAACATCAAAAATGGGTATTTCAAAAATATTTTTATTTGTTTTCGCATTTTGAAAACTTCTGAACAAAAAATATTAACCCCACAATGTGTGATGTACAAATCTTTTGAAGACTGATGATCGTTGTCTAAGTATCAATCTGGTTTTTTTTCAACTGGGATTGGCAAGGCTTGGTATAATAAGATTCTGGCTTTTCCAGGAAAACTTCATGACAAAAATGTATATCCCTTCTAGGCTCACAAATGGAACAGGTTTTATAAATCATGAATTCATTGAGAACCCAGCAAATTCAACATTCTTTTTTGTTTCCATATCAAGGCATTTTGACAAGCGTCAAGATTGGCTGGGATGTTTAAACCGGAAAGTTTAATCTTGGGAACAAAAGTTTCAGTTTTTGAAGACAATACTCTGAATGAGAACTGACAATTTGGGGGGTTCAGGAATTCCTAGATGTTCCTCGATGACCACTCCTTTAATAAGATCTTTTCTTTTGGGGTATCGGCACTATCATAGATGGCATCAAAAATTCCTATTCTACTCTAGACCGCCCATTTTTGGGTTTTCGCCCTAGAGTCCCATTCTTTTCAATATTTTCTTCTTCTTCTTTTTTTTACCATGCACTTGAGAATTCTAAATTCTTCCTTAGTGAAATGAGAATTTGATAAGATGGGATAAAATCTGAGGAAAACCCTTCAAATTAAACATTCATGCTTGATCAAAATGGACTTTTAAAGCACGTAATGTAGGCCATGGCTCAGGATTCAGAAAGAAAGGATAAATAGGCCCAAAATATGTGTTTGAGGGTAATCAGATCAAGGATCCTTTCTTGAAGAGGATTTTCTTTGAAGCATGTGTCTCTTCTTGGACATTTCTTTCTTTTTGATTTTGCTCTTTTTCTTCCTTGCTTTTGGCTTTCAATTTGCCATGTCTTTCACACACATTTTTTTATTGTGTTTTTTGTTTGTTTTTCTTGGCTTTCATTTCGTCATCTTTTCCTCTTCTTTTTTTCTTTGACAGAGTGCGCCCGTATTTATTCGGGGCTCCATTTGCTTTGTGTCTGTCCCTGAGCTGTCACTCATTTCTCAACGATCTTTGAAACGATCTTTCCTCGCATTTGCCCCCCAGTGTAGAGGGTAATCCTTGATCAGGGTTCAAAGAATTAAGAATTCTTTTGGCTCAAAAGGGGTGACTATGGATAATAATTTTTTTCTTGTGAAATGGATATGAAAGATGGCCATTCATCATATCAAGCCCAAATATTCTCATTGAAAAGCAATCCTCAGGGGAAATAGATATTCATAATTTCATTTTGCACTTTGGAATCATCCGAATTCTCATATGCATGATATCATGATTTTTCTTTTTCTTTTTTTTCTTTTTTTTTTTTTTGTTTTTTTCGTCGCATGCCCCCAATGATTCATGCATTAGCCCATCCTTCTTCACTATGTATCCCTCATTTCCACATATGATGCCCCAATTTGATTATCCATGCGAATTTGTATCAATGAGGAACATGGCAAGTCTAGGTCTGTTTTGAAAAGGCTGAGTTTCCAATCTGAGTTCTTTGAAGAGACAAGGAAAACATGACCCAAAAACAGGTTTTCTCTGGGACAAGGGATAATCTAGTTTAATCATTGTGCCCCAAGGTGTCAATCATGAAGTGATGTCTGGGCAATTAGTGTTTTGTGGTCATTGGGAAAGGCCATGAATGGTTTTAGCACAATCCTGACACACACCAAATTATCAAAATCTGGATTCTTGAAAGAATGTCTCATTTGTTTGATTTTCAAGGAATTTGAAAATTTTCAAAAAGTTCGTTCCTTTGTTCATAGCCTAGACTAAGATCTAAGTCTTTGCTTATTCTGTGATGACAATGGTTTTATGAAGTCAAATCATTCATATTCCTTGAAGCATTAGGTCTTTCAAGTGGTCTCGGTTCAAAGGATTTAGGCTTAGGAAAGCCTAAAAGAGAAGGCTGAAGGTATTGGGTCATTTCTAACAATGATCATCAATATTCTCAAGATTGTTCATTATTTCATGTGAAAACCACTTATTTATTGTGTACCACAAATTTTCTCAAAGTTTCATTTGTTTTTTTTTTTTTTTTTACAATTTCAAATTTATTGCTAAAATAAAATGAACACAAAATATTAAAATTCAAAATTTATTTATTTCATGTAGATGTCATCATGAGACAAGAGCTTTCATCATCAAAGTGTATAGAAAAATATGCATCAGAATGCTCCTATTGACATGCTTTCAAAGATAACAAATCTTATCCTCAAAATTCTTCAAGAGGAAATCAATCTATGGTAAAACAGATTTCCAATGTTCGATAAGCTCTGGAATTCAAATGCCATTGTGGACAAGACCCTCAATTCTTTCCTTCAGTTTTCTGCATTTTTAGTCGAATGCCCAATTGCCCCAATATGATACTCGCACTTGCTGTTGGGGTCATAGCTTTTAGCTGACGAAGAAAACTCTTCAAAGCTAAGCCAATTTCTATTTCATCTTATTAATGTGTTTCATGATGAATGAGCTATGAATGTCATGAGTGCAATTTGATGCATGTGAAGGATAAACAAAGTTATGTGTGGTCATATACAGTGGAAACATGTTGACCATGTATGTTATAAATGCAACACGATGCCAACATGATGCATTTAAATAATAAGAAAAACCAATGCATGGATATATGCAATGAATGACCATGTATGTTCCAAATGCATTTCTCAATGAATGATCATATACACTATGAATGCCACACAATGTCAATTATGATGCATGTGAAGAATAAATGACTGACACAGAGTATATACAACGAAGGTCATGCTGACCGTGTATGTCATGAATGCAACCTGATGCCAATATGACAAATTAATGCATGAGCATATCATGATGACTGTGTATGCCATGAATGCAACCTGATGCCAACATGATGCATGTAAAAAATAAGCAAATTAATGCATGGATATATACAATGAATGACCATGTATGTTCCAAATGCATTTCCCAATGAATGATCATATACACTATGAATGCCACACAATGTCAATTATGATGCATGTGAAGAATAAATGACTGACACAGAGTATATACAAAGAAGGTCATGCTGACCGTGTATATCATGAATGCCACCTGATGCCAACATGATGCATGTAAAGAAAGAATAAATTGATACATAAATATATACAAATAATGACCATGCATGTCATAAACGTATCTTACAATGAATGACCATGCATGCTATGACTATAACATGATGTCAAAATGATACATGCAAAAATAAATGAATTAACACAAAGGTATATACAAAGAAATCAATGATTACACGAAATTGGTGGGACTATTCAAAAATCTCATTATGCAGGATTTGCCTCCAATTTTTTTTTTTTTTTTTTGATAAACCAATCACATCATTTTCAAAAGAATTTCAGGGTGGATCTTACTATGGTACAATATGCAAATGTTCATGTGACACTACCGGTTTTATGAAATCATCAAATTCAATTACCAACTGTTTATTGCAAAGAATGAGATCAATAATACAACCAAAAATGTACATGCTCTATTTTCACATGCATGAAATGTGCCACATGCAAAAATGCTTGAAAAAGGATTTTTTTTTATAAAAAAAAAAAAGCTGATGAACATCTGCCCCAGCAATATCTGCTTATTTAGGCATCACGATGCCTTCGAGGCGGAGTATCACATTTATTACGGGCGATGTACGTACATCGTTGCCCGATCTACCACACTTATTCGGAGTGTAAAATAGGTAACAGAAGGTTTAGAACTGTCCCTCTATGTGTTCCTATTTTCAGTATATCTAACGGAAATCCGGCATGGCTTCGCCTAGGTTCACTATATGAGGGTGAATCGGTTCTAAGGCTCCGAATTGTTTCTCACTGTCGCCGGTGAAGGCTAGTAAGGCATCCCGATAAAAGCGGGTTCAATTCGTTTGAGTATATTTTCCTATGCCCATGCGGAGGATCATCACGAAGGCATTAGGTACTTTATACTCCGAAAGTGTTTCACTAGCCCATACGGAGGATCAATCACGAAGGCGTAGTTACTTTACTCCCACTTAAAAGGACGGAACCCGGGTATAGGATTCATGTTATGCAAATGCACGTGTAGTGTGTGTGGAGGAATAATAAACCTTTCACCACCTATTCTACAAACCTTATTCTAAATGCCCTAGCAATTAAAACATTCAAGAATAGTGTAACGCATTAACCAACAAGCAATTATAATATACAACCTTAAATAACTAGAGAACAAAAATAAAATGCATGCACATGAGTATGAACATATTTAAAAACAATTTATTATTTTCAAAATTCTCCTTATTAAAAAAATGTGGGAATTAAAATCAAATACCAATTAAACCAACAAAAACCGAGACTTTGATAATACACGACTAATTCTAGGCCTGACTCTCTAATATGTCCCCAGCGGAGTCGCCAAGCTGTCGCAACCTAAAAAAATAACGTAACGACGTCTCATCGTAAGACTTTATTATTCGTTAGGCGTGACATTAAAAAAAAATCGAGAAAAAGTCGACTTAATTCCTCTAGAAAAATGAAGGTTTTGGAAATGACCTAAAAAGACGTGGAGTCGCCACCAATCTTTTTTAGCTAGGTGTGATCGGCCACCTATTAAAACCGGTTTTATAAAATATTTTAAAAATTAATTAAAACATTTTAAAAACCAATTTCAAGTCTGCGTTTTAAACCAGAGAAATCAAAAAGCGGGTTCGGGAGTCGGTTACGTGTGGGGAAGGATTAGCACCCCCACAACGCCCGTATAAATCGGTACCTTATTAATCGTGTGTTATCTCAAGTCTCGGTAAAAGTTGGTTTTAAATTCAGTATTTCAAATTAATTCCCAATTTAAAGAAAAATAATTCCATTTTTTTATTGAAAATGATCCGGAATTTATAAATTCAAAATTTTCCTATATTCCCCAACAAACTGGCAAAATATAAAAATTTTTGTTAGTTTTGGAAAACTTTCCGAATCATTCTCTTTTTTTGAAAGAAAGATATTCCTTTATTAATGATAATTGATGATATTCCCTCCAGCAAACCCGGTAGAGAACTCATGAATTATTTTAACTCGGGAATATCTTTATATTTTTTTTTATTGAAAACCATTATCCTTTTTTGGAAACATTTAAAATAAATGAATATGTATATGCTAAATAAAGATAACTAAATAAAAGCATAGGATATCATGAAATATTCGAAACCATATAATAAACCATGTAACATCAAAAAATATAAATCAAAATAACAACAATATCATAGAAATTATTATAGCAAGAATCACATATTATATAAAATGCATGAATATAAAAATGCAATGCATGAAATGTATTTTTTCCTTTAATTAAGGAAATCCGTATATCTGAAAAGATATCCGGCTACCTTAGGAAAATATGTCAAATTAAATATCCTAAAACCAAAATACTTTGTGATTGTTTGAAAACAATTTTGAAAAGCTTGAATTAAAAATAAAAACTGGGCTAATTTCTTTAAAATGGCTCTAATTTCCTAAGTTTAAAAATCCGGACTTGACTACCCTTAACCCGGGACTTGAAAAACCATTTTTAGAGTTTAAAAAGGCTTAGAAACTACCCTAAGTCAGTAGCTAACCCTCCTAATCAGCCCAGTCTAAGTAAATTAACCAAAACAGAAAATTGGTTTTTTCTTTAGATTCAATTCTGACTCCACTGTCCAGTTTTAATCCATGATTTTTTACCCTATTTTTAAAAATTCCAAAAATTCTGAAAAAATTACTGGAGACTCAGGACATGTAAAACTACACGATAAAAAATCGGCTTAATTTTCTGATCAAAGATGAATTCCCAGAAAAATCAGAGATGTACGAGTTTTTGGAGGAGAAAAAAACTGCTTTGCCAGCACATTTTTTTGTCTTTGATAAAATCATTTAAAAATCAAAGTAAAAATATTTGAAACTCATAAAATGATTTCCAAACAATAGCTAAGACTTTTTGAAAGTTAGATAAAAATTGGCTAAGTAAAAAAATCACAAAGGTAGAATAATCAACTTGACAAACTTAATTTTCCACAAGTGTGCTCAAGAGAGCATGACCTTGAACCATTAATTGGCTCAAGTCATTATTCAAGTGGCATGGTCATGAAATGCATGAAACAATGCAGCAAACATAATGCATGAAATGCATGGATCTAAACCTAAATGTAAGGAAAATGCATGACATAAATAATATGGCCTAGACCTAACATGAACTTGCATGGCAATAAATGCAACCTAGACCTAAGACATGCATGGCATTTTCACAAACACAAGGCATGCTTAATTCAAAAATCCAACCAAATATCATGCAAATGCAAAAACCTAACAACTAGCATGACAAAAATACAACACACAATGCAAAACACATGGAGTAGCCAAATGGCCCCAAGCTTCAACAAGCATGGCATTTTCACAAACACTTGGTATGCTAGTATGAAAAACTAAGTCATAACACAAAAATCACACAAGCATTTTCACAAACACCTAATATACCAAATCTAAAACATGCTCACTAAGATATAAAACAAGAATCATGCAAAGAATCACATAAGCATTTTCACAAACACTTAATATGCTAACTCTAAAACATGCTCAAATTTAAACAACATGAAAACAGAAAATTAAAAATGCAAAAACATGATATCTAAGACATAAATGGCAACAAATAAAGCAACCAAATTAAATATAACTTAAGAACATGAAATAACATAATATTTAAAACATCAAAAATAAAGAAAATAGCATAAACAATATGGTAAAATGAATCAAAAACAACAACTTAAAATAAATAATGTAGGCCATTTGGCCATGGTGAGTTTATTATAAAAACAAAATGTAAAAAAAATATATACTTAAGAAAGGAAATGAAGGAAGAACAAGAAACATTATTTTAAAATGAAAACTCACCAAGTAGCTTTTGAACGGATTAAGCTATAAACCCTCAGAGTAGCTTTTGAACGGATTAAGCTACGAACCCTCAGAGTAGCTTTTGAACGGATTAAGCTACGAACCCTCAGAGTAGCTTTTGAACGGATTAAGCTACAAACCCTCAGAGTAGCTTTTGAAGCTTTTGAACGGATTAAGCTACAAACCCTCAGAGTAGCTTTTGAACGGATTAAGCTACAAACCCTCAGAGTAGCTTTTGAACGGATTAAGCTACGAACCCTCAGAGTAAAACACTATGACTCACCACCCGGATAATCCTAATACAAGTGTATAGACTATCTCACAAGGGGTAGTGGGTGGTCTCAACCAAAGGCCAAGACTCCTTATTTATAAGGTGAGCACCTCCTTGGCTTGACATTACAAAGGGATGTGGGATTGGGACTTAGGCTCAAAAATGAAAATCTCTAACTTAACTCTTGATTTTTAATCACTTGATTGAAAAAATCCTAAGCTTCCTCCTTCCTTTGGGCTTGGGCAGGCCAGCACTTCTCTTTTCCAGCCCAGCTCTGATTTTTGAAAGGCCCAAAGAAGCCCTTTTCGGTTGCTTGGGTGAAATGACCATTTTGCCCCCCCGGATGCAAATAAATATCAAACGGACTCCAAATTCAATTTTTCTTTTTTTAATACTTCCAAAATAATAAAATATTGAGTTCTGGAAGTTTTCAAAATTTTCCGAGTCCGTTTGCTATTTATTTGGATTTTTTCTTCCCAAAATATCCTTTTATGCCCCTACTTTTTACCATTTTTTAAACGAGCTCCAAATCAAGATTTTTCTTCACCAATCTCTTCAAAATAATTAAAAAGTGTGATCTGGAAGTTTTCATGATTTTTGGAGCTCATTTGGTATTTTTTCGGGATTTATCGACTTGAATTACTGCATAGGAGGCCCGGGATTTGGCCATTTTGCAAACGAACTCGGAATCAAGATTTTCTTTCGCCAATCTCTTCCAAATAATTTAAAAATGAGATTTTCAAAATTTCAGAATTTTTGGAGTCCATTTGCTATTTTTTCGGGATTTTCCTTTTTGAATTACTGCATAAGAAACCCGGGATTTGGCCATTTTGCAAACGAACTCGGAATCAAGATTTTCTTTCTCCAATCTCTTTCAAATGATTTAAGAATGAGATTGACAAATTTTCCATAATTTTCGGAGTCCATTTGCTATTTTTCCCAAATTTTTCCAATTTTACCCTTTAACCTCCGAAACCCGGTTTTGCTCAAAACAAGTCCGATTTTCAGATTTTCTTCAATCTGAGCCTTGGGCCATCCTTTTTAATCATTCCTCATCCATTGGGGGCTTTGGTCTTACCAATTCGGGCCATTTCTGTGATTCTTCCCGATTTCACCGAAATCCACTAAAAACCCTAATTCTCGGTTTTCTCCCGGATTGACTTTTTTTCGGTTTTTCTTGCAAGTGACTTCTCCATTACCCGTAGTCAGTGCTTATCTTTCATTTGGAACCTTCAATTTCGACCAGTTTGATCGTTTAAGCACTTTTCCCCAAATTTCTCGGATTAGGGTTTCCTTTCTACTGAATCTCTAAATCCCAACTTCCGAACTCCATATCTTTCAATGTAGACCTCGGATTATCAAAATTCTTTCGCCATTTTTCAATTGAACTTAAAATCTTGATTTTGAAAGTGGGTTGACTTTTTCAGTAGTTGACTTTCTGGGGTTGACTCTTTCGAGGTTGACTTTTTCGGGGTTGACTTTTTTTCAAGTTTGACTTTTTGTGCTCGCCCTCTTAAACTAAGTCTCGGAGTACCACCCGCAGGATGAAAACAGTCTTTTTACACTTGGGAACATCAATATGGGAAGAAAACATACCTGTTTAGTGGTCCGGACAAAATTAGGTGTCTACACATGGTAGGACAATAAAAAAGAAAGAAAAAAATGGAAAGAATGGGACTCTAGGGCGAAAACCCAAAAGTGGGCGGTCTAGAGTGGAATGGAAAATTTTGATGCCATCTATGATAATATTGGTACCACAAAAGAGAAGGTAACAAAAGAAGTGGTCATCGAGGAACATCTAGAAATTCCTTAACCTCCCAAATTGTCAGCTCTCATTCGGAGGATTGACTTCAAAAACTAAGACTTTTTCCCTCCAAAATCAACTTTCTAGTTTAAATATCTCGGCCAATCTTGACGCTTGTCAAAATGCCTTGATATGGAAACTAAAAGAATGACGGATTTCTTTGGTTCTCAATGAATTCATGATCTATAAAACTTGTTCCATTTGTGAACCAAGAAAGGAAAATACATTTTTCGTTGTGAAGTTTTCTTCGATCAACCAAAATTTTGTTATACCAAGCTTTGCCAATCCCAGTTAAAAAAACCCAGATTAACACTTAGAGAAATTTCTAACAGTAATCATTAGTCTTCAAAAGATTTGTACATCACACTGTGGGGTTAATATTTTTTGTTCAGAATTTTTCAAAATAAGAAAACAAATAAAGATATTTTTTGAAGTACCCATTTTTGATGTTGAAATGAGACAAGGGTTTTTCTAATCCAAAGGTATAGAACTACTTCTTGACTTCTAGATATAAGAAGAAGAAATAGTTCCCGTTTCAGACCTCTGTTGATGAGAGTTTGAAAACTGTTAAGGCAAAGAGAATAGCCAAAATGAATTGAAGATATACTCTGATTTGAAAAGAAAAAAATGAATTCGAAAGGCTAAGCCAAAGTCTAGAAAAATGATCGGGGCATTTGCATCACTCAAGAACACTCATCTCTTTATTTGAGCTTTTGCATCTGTACAATGTCGGCAAGTATTTGCATCATTCATGGGTATTTGCATTGGCACTATTCCATAAGCATCTGCATTTTACCTTTACATTTACATCCTCCATGGATGTTTGCATATTATGTCATCTCAAGCAATTGCATCATTTCTAGAATCTTTGCATTTTCATTATTGTGTGGTAATTGTAGTTACACCATTGATAGACCACTCACATGAACACGATTAGTAGGGGCATCTGCATCAAGAAGCATGTGCATCAATCTAAGCCATTTGCATTTGCATCATGAAACATCTGCATCATATTCAATATCTGCATCTGCATCACGAAGCATGTGCATCAATCCAAGCCATTTCCATTTGCACCAAGAAGCATTTACATCAATCCAAGTCATTTACATTTACATTTGCACCATGAAGCATGAGCATCTTGTTAAAGACATTTGCATCTGCATCCTCTCTCAAAGCTTTTGGGTATAATTTTCAACACTATTTTTTAAAAATGAGCAAGTCTTCGGTGGTGATAGCTGAAGCTTCTGGAGGAGATACCAAAAATTTTACAAATTTTTAGAAGTGAGTAAGTCTTTGGTAGTGATAACCGAATCATCTGTGGAGATATCCAGGGTTTTATAGTTTTAAAAAAGAGAAAGTCTTTGGTGGTGACAACCGAAGCCTCTGTGGAGATATCCAGAGTTTTAAAATTTTTTGAAAAGAGATAAAGTCTTTGGTAGTGATAGCTGCAGCCTCTGTGGAGATATCCAGGGTTTTATAGTTTTAAAAAGAGAAAGTCTTTGGTGATGACAACCGAAGCCTCTGTGGAGATATCCAGAGTTTTAAAAAATTTTGAAAAGGGAGAAAGTCTTTGGTAGTGATAGCCGAAGCCTTTGTGGAGATATCCAGGATTTTATAGTTTAAAAAAGAGAGAAAGTCTTTGGTGGTGATAACCGAAGCCTCTGTGGAGATATCCAGAGTTTTAAATTTTTTTGAAAAGAGATAAAGTCTTTGGTAGTGATAGTTGCAGCCTCTGTGGAGATATCCAAGGTTTTATAGTTTTAAAAAGAGAAAGTCTTTGGTGATGACAACCGAAGCCTCTGTGGAGATATCCAGAGTTTTAAAAAATTTTGAAAAGGGAGAAAGTCTTTGGTAGTGATAGCCGAAGCCTTTGTGGAGATATCCAGGATTTTATAGTTTAAAAAAGAGAGAAAGTCTTTGGTGGTGACAACCGAAGCCTCTGTGGAGATATCCAGAGTTTTAAATTTTTTTGGAAAGAGAGAAAGTCTTTGGTGGTAATAGCCAAAGCATTTGCTGGAGATATTCAGAGTTTTACAGTTTTAAAAATGAGCAAGCCTTTGATGTTGATAGCCGAAGCTTTTGGAGGAGATACCCAAAATTTTATTCAACATCTGCATCTGCATCAAGAAGCATTTGCATCAGTCTAAGTCATTTGAATCTGCATCAAGAAACATTTGCATCAAATCAAGTCATTTACATTTGTATCAAAGACATTTGCATCTTATTTAACATCTGCACCAAGAAGCATTTGCATCCCTTCTTAAAGCTTTCAGATATAATCTTCAACATGTTTTCAAGAACCAATATCCAGATGTCGAACCTAAAAAATAACAAGTCTCATCGCAAGACTTTATTATTCGTTAAGCGTGACATTAAAAAAAAAACTGAGGAAAAGCCGACTTACTTCCTCTTGAAAAAATAAAGGTTTTGAAAATGACCTTGAAAAAGACATGGAGTCGCCACCAATCTTTTTTAGCTAGGTGTGATCGGCCACCTATTAAAACCGGTTTTATAAAATATTTTAAAATTAATTAAAACATTTTTAAAACCAATTTCAAGTATGGGTTTTAAACCAGAGAAATCAAAGAAACAGGTTCGGGACTCGGTTACATGTGGGGAAGGATTAGCACCCCCTCAACGCCCGTATAAAATGGTACCTTATTAATCGTGTGTTATCTCAAGTCTCGATAAAAAGTCGGTTTTAAATTCGGTATTTCAAATTAATTCCCTATTCTAAGAAAAATAATTCCATTTTTAATTGAAAATGATCCGGAATTTATTAATTCAAAATTTTCCTATATTCCCCAACAAACATGGCAAAATATATAAATTTTTATTAATTTGGAAAATTTTCCGAATCATTCTCGTTTTAAAGAAGATATTCCATTATTAATGATTATTGATGATATCCTCCCCAGCAAACCCGGCAGAGAACTCATGAATTATTTTCACTCGAGAATATCTTTATTTTATTGAAAATCATTACCTTTTTCAAAACATTTTAAAAAAGATATGAATATGAATGTGTGACATAAATAAAATGACATAGCAACGTCTAGATAATATAATACAACCTAAATACCATGATTTAATTTAATAGTCTTAGCATATTCTAAATGAAATGAAATATCCTAAATCATATGATATATTTTAAATGAAATGAAATGACCTAGGTAACATAATATATTCTATATGAAATGAAATATCCTAAGCCACATAATATATTCTATATGAAATGAAATATCCTAAGCCACATGATATATTCTAAATGGAATAAAATGATTTAAATGATATGGCAAATATAAATAATATGGCATATAATCTAAATGATATGAAAAATAAAATAATGCTATCATATAATATGCATGAAAATAAAAATGAAAATAATAATGCATGAACATAGTATATGCTAAATAATGTGACAAAAATAAATAAATAAATAAATAAATAAAAAGCATAGGATGTCATGAAGTGGTATCGGCTCTAACGTAAATGGAATAAAAAATGGCTTCGGGCATCACCTATGAAGAAAAGAACAATGTATTTTATTGGTGTAGCAGGCAGAGTGGGAAACCAGCAAAAGAATAGCCAATTGGAGAAAAAGACCAGATCGAGAGAAGGTAACTCACCAAAATCAGGAAGTGGATCGACAAATGATAATCCGGCAGTTAGGAATTTGAATTCGGAAGTAGAGTTTTTGTGGAAAAAAATCAGGAACAGGATCCTATCCAAGTACCTGAAACAGAAAGTCCACAAAAAAAAAGGGATTGAGATCACGTTATCAAGGAGTTGAGGATGGCGAAATCGTAGGAGAAAAAAAGAGGGGTGATGGATTTCAATCTGCTAAAAACATCTCAGCCAACTCAGCATATGATTCAACTGTAAAAGAGGGAAAAAAGATTGGTGGGGCCACACCTACATTTAATCAGGTCAACACTTATCCTAGTAGCATACTTAAAGAGGGTAACGAAAAGGGAGGACCACTGAGTCAGCCAGCTATAAGTATAACAGAAGAGGGGACTGAAAACCAGCCAAAACGAACCAATGAAGCATCAGAACTGAGAAGGCAGACCACAACCAAGGCTAGCTGGCAAATGAAAGCAATAAGCCAAACATAGCTTCAACACCCACCTTTGCCAGCTCTGGGTAAAAAGAAAATAGGCGAAAAGGATGAGCCAGGTGATGATATGGAAATTGATAACACAAGCAGCAAAGCTAGGAAGATGAAAGTATTGGAGGGCAATGCTCAAACCCCAGTGGCGAGGACTGGCCACCAGTCCCACCGAGACCAATGAGGTGCTTAGCATGGTACTGCCGTGGGCTTTGCAACCCATGCGTAGTCAGAAGTCTTTGGCACCTGTTAAAGAAAGAAGATCCCCATGTAGTTTTTCTTAGTGAAACCAAACTACATGAGAAAAGGTTGGAAAAGATAAGACGAAAGTGTGGGATATAGAACAGGTTCAGAGTTAGCTCAAAAGGGTCGAAGGGGGGTCTTGCTATGTTTTGGAAAGAGGACATCCATTTACACCTTCAAAGTTATTCGAGAAACCATATCGACATAGAATTTAAAGGCGAACAAGGGATGCAGGATTGGCGACTTACGGGGTTTTACGGTGAACCAGACATAAGGAGACGAGTAGAGACATGGGAGCTATTGAAACAACTAGCTTCAGTATCAAACAAACCATGGTTATGCTTGGGGGATTTCAATGAAATAATGTGGTCTCACAAAAAATCTAGGAGGTGTCAAAGAAGAGAAAGTCAAATGGAAGCTTTCCTCAATGCTCTAACGGATAGTGGACTTGATGATATGGGTTTCTCAGGTACATGGTACACCTGGGAAAGGGGAAATTTAGCTAATAATAATATAAGGGAGCGCCTTGATAGAGGAGTGGCAAATCATGCCTGGTGGGACACTTACCATTATTACAAAATTCAACACCTGACTGTTTTAGCATCGGATCGTTGCCCAATATTAGTAAATACAAAAGGAAACAAGATGGAGAAAAAAAGAAGAGGCAAAAAGAGGGGACCCCGATTTGAAGAGATGTTGGTGAAGGAAAAAGATTGTGAAGAGATAATTTGGCAGGCTGGCATGGGACAGAAATGATACTGCTCTAGCAAAAAATGGAAAATACAGGGGAAGAACTCACACAATGGCACAGGAGAAAATTCCAAAACAGAAAAAGCAGAATTGAAGAGTTGAAACAAGAGTTGCATCCGCTCAAAAATACAACCCCAGCAGACAGTTCTTGAAACCAGGCATTAAACATCTGGGAAGAACTAAACCAAGTGTAGATACCTAATTTTGTTCGGGCCACTAAATCAGGTATGTTTTCTTCTTAAAGTGATGTTTCAGAATGCAAAAAGACTTTTCTCATCCTGCAGGTGGTACTTTGAGACTTAGTTTAAGAAAGCAGACATAAAAAGTCAATCTTGAAAAAGTCAACCCCGAAAAAGTCAACCTCAAAAAGTCAATTACTAAAAAAGTCAACCCACTTTCAAAATCTAGATTCAAAGTTTGATTGAACAATGGTGAAATAATTTTGATAATCCGAGATCTATAACAAAAGATATGGAGTCAGGAAGATGGGTTACGAAGATTCAGTAGAAAGGAAACCCTAGTTCAAAATTTAGGGAAAAGTGCTTAAACGATCAAATTGGTCAAAATTAGAGGTTCTAAATGAAATATAAGCACTGGATACGGGTAATGGAAAGGCTACTTGGAAGAAAAATTGAAGGAAAAGTCAATTTGGAAGAAAATAGAGAATTAAGATTGTTGGTGGATTTTGGTGAAATTGGGGAAAATTGCAGAAATTTCCCAATTTGGTAAAACTAAAGCCCCTAATTGATGAGGAGTGATTAAACAAGGATAGCCCAAGGCTCAGTTTGAAGTAATTCTGAGAAAAGAGCCGATTGGAGGAAAAACGAAAAAACGAGGAAATTCTCGATAGTGAAAAAAGGAAAAATCAAATCAGAGGGGAATTTGATCGTAAAAATTGGACATTTTCAGACCAACTCCAATTTCATATATGAAAAAGGCACAGAAAAAGAAAACCTGAAAATCGGACTTGTTTTGAGCAAAATCGGGCTTAGGAGACAAAAAGGAAAAATTGAAAATTTCGGGGAAAATAGAAAATAAGCTCCAAAAGTTCTGAAAATTTGTAGATATCATTCTTAAATTATTAGGAAGAGATTGGAAAAATAAAATCTGGATTCGGAGTTCTTTTCCAAAATGGCAAATCCCGGGCCGACTATGCTAAAATTCAAGCAGATAAATCTCAAAAAAATAGCAAATGAGCTCCAAAAATTATGAAAACTTCCAGATCTCACTTTTAAATTATTTGGAAGAGATTGGTGAAGAAAAATCTGGATTCGAAGCTCGTTTAAAAAATGGTAAAAGTTCAGGTGCACAAAAAGGTAATTTTGGAAGAAAATTCCAAAAAAAATAGCAAATAGACTCGAAATTTTTTTGAAAACTTCCATAATTTAATTTTTTATTATTTTGGAAGTATTAAATAAAGAAAATTTGGATTTGGATTCCGTTTTTTATTGGGGGTGAAAAAGGTCATTTTATCGAAGAAACCGAAAAAGGCCTTTCTTGCAATGGAGATTGGGCTAGATTTTAAGAGGGCAATCAGCCAAGCTCATGATGGAGAGTGATTTTGCTGAGCCATTTCATCTAAAGGCCAACAGTGAATAAAAATGTAATTATTTTTTTGATCAAGCCTTTGAATTTACAACACATGGACCAATGGATGGAGAGGGATGATGTCATATTTATGACATCATCTTCATGACATCATATTTAGGGGCTGATTATTCCAATCTAATGGTGGGAATTTTACATAGAAGGCATCTTGGATTAGAGACCATTGGATCAAAATTGGTGTAAGAAAAATGACAACTTTTCCTACACTACTATAGGCCATTCGGCCAAAGCATTTTTAGAGGGGGGTCTCTTCATTTTTTACTTCTTCTTGGCTAAATACTCTCCATTTTTTAAAGCAAATAGATAGTTTAGGAAGGAAAATAAAGTACGAAGAGAAAAAAGCTTGCAAAATAGCTTTTAGAGGTAGCTAAAAGCACCTTGCTCTTGCATTTTTTTTTTTTTGCATTTCCATCCTTTATTTGCTATTTTCATTTGATATTTGGTGAGTTTCTATTGATTTTAGTTTTGAAATAAGTGTTTTTAAGCTTTCTCTTCAAGTTTCTCTCTTGTGATTTCTTGAAAAACATTGAAAAAAAAAGCAATTTTTTTACATTTTAAGTGGGAGCCGAATGGTCACTTTTTTTTTTTTTTTTTATGGTTGTTGTTTGTGAGGTCTAGCATGTTTGATGTTCTATATTTTTCTAAAAATAACAAAAACATGGAACTTGTTTTGATCTTTTTACTTACCTCTATTTTTTATTTTAGCATCTCGTCTTCATGTTTACTTTCCTTGTCTACCATTTTTAATTTTCTGTTTTCAACATGTTTGAGTTGTTCATGATTTGCATTTTACTATACTATGTGTTTGTGAAAATGTCTAGTTAGGTTCATGCATTTACATCATGTTTGTATAGTTTAGCATGTTTCTTTTTTAGTCTTGCATTTAGTATGTCATATGTTTGTGAAAATGCCATGATAGGATTTCATCATCTAGCATATGACCATTCGGCTCCCTCCATTCCATGTCATGTATGTCCTTTTTCATCTTGCTAGTTGATAGGTTTGCATTTCCATATCATGATTTTGTGTATTTTGATTTAGTATGCTATGTGTTTGTGTTATTGCCATGCATTTTTTAGGTCTAGGTTTCATTAGCATTGCCATGCATTTCATGCATGTTTAGGCCTAGGTTGCATTTATTGTTATGCAAGTTGATGTTAGGTCTAGGCCATATTCTTTATGCCATGCATTTTCCATGTCATTTAGGTTTTAAATCATGCATTTCATGCATTTAACTTGCTGTTTGTTAATGCATATCATATCATGCCACTTGATTCTTGACTTAGGCCAATCAAGGCTCAAAGTCAAGCTCACATGAACATACTTGTGGAAAATTAAAGAGTTGTCAAGTTGATTTTTCTACCTTTGTTAATTTTTTTTTTTTTACTTATTCAAATCTTGTCCAATTTTTTATAAAATTTAGCTATTGTTTGTAGGTCCTTATAAGAGTCTTCAATATTTTTTACTTTGATTTTTGAATGATTTTATCAAAAGCAAAAAAATGTGTTTTGGCAAAACAGTTTTTCACCCAGTGTTCTGACTTTGCCGATTATTTTGGGAACTTATCCCTAATCAAAAAATTAATCCAATTTTTTCCCAAATATTTTTACATGTTCTGAGTCTGCCGTATTTTTTTTTTTTTTGGATTGTTTTGAAATTTTAAAAATAGGTTAAAAAATCACGCTTTAAAACTGGATAGTAGAGTCAGATTTGAATTCAAAAGAAAAACAATTGTTAATTTTGGATAAGGCATTTAGAGGGGGCTGATTAGGGACTTTAGATACTGTCCTAGGTTGGTTTCTAGGCCATTTTAATCTTTAAAAATGATTTTATAAAGCTTGGGTCAAGGGTGGTCAAGTCCGGGTTTTCAAACTTAGGAAATATAGCCTTTTTCAAAGGGGGTTTCGGCCATGTGCCATTTTCATCCAAGAATTTTCAAAATTGTAAATTTCCCTCTGATAAGATACAGATGGGTTTAACCAGGCTACCAGCACAACCGACAGAATGAATTTCCTTATTTAAAGGAAAAAATACACTTTCATGCATTGCATTTTCCATGTCCACGCATATTATATGATATGTGATTTTTGCTATGAATATTTCTATGATAATGTTATTATTTTGATCTATATTTTATGGTGTTATATTGTTTGTTATATGGTTGTGAATATTCTATGTTACTCTATGCTTTTTATTTATTTTTGTCACATCATTTAGCATTTACTATGTTCATGCATTATTGTTTTCATGCATATTTCATGATAATATTATTTTATGTTTCATATTCATTTCATGTCATTTAGAATATTTTATGTTAATTAGGTTATATTCATTTCATTTAGAATATCTTATTTTACTTAGGTTATATTCATTGCATTTAGAATATATCATGTCACTTAGGTTATATTCATTTCATTTTGAATATATCATGTCACTTAGGATATTTCATTTCATTTAGAATATATCATGTCACTTAGGATTATATCATTTCATTTAGAATATGTTATGCCATTTAAATTATATCATGTCATTTAGGTTGCATTATATTATCTAGACTTTTCTATGTCATTTTATTTATGTCACACATGTTCATATTCATTTTTTTAAATATTTTAAAAAGATAATGATTTTCAATAAAATAAAGATATTCCCGAGTTAAAATAATTCATGAGTTCTCTGCCGGGTTTGCTGGGGAAGATGTCATCAATTATCATTAATAACAGAATATCTTCTTTAAAACGAGAATGATTTGGAAAATTTCCCAAATTAATAAAAATTTCTATGTTTTACAACGTTTGTTGGGGAATATAGGAAAATTTTGAATTAATAAATTCCGGATCATTTTCAATTAAAAATGTAATTATTTTTCTTAGAATTGGGAATTAATTTGAAATACCGAATTTAAAATCGACTTTTTACCGAGACTTGAGATAACACACGATTAATAAGGTACCATTTTATACGGGCATTGTGGGGGTGTTAATCCTTCCCCACACGTAATCGAGTCCCGAACCCGCTTCTTTGATTTCTCTGGTTTAAAACGCAGACTTGAAATTGGTTTTAAAAATGTTTTAATTAATTTTAAAATGTTATACAAAACCGGTTTTAATAGGTGGCCGATCACACATAGCCAAAAAAGATTGGTGGCGACTCCATGTCTTTTTCGAGGTCATTTTCAAACCCTCGTTATATTTCAAGAGGAATTAAATCGTCTTTTCCTCTGTTTTCCAATGTCATGCTTAACGAGTAATAAAGTCTCGCAATGAGACTTGTTATTTTTTAGGTTGCGACTCCAAGAGCTTAGAAAAGAAGAGATATTCTGGGCACAAAGGGCAAGAGTGAGTTGGTTAAAAGATGGCGACAGGAACACAGCCTATTTCCATAACCTAGCAACCAGGAGGAAGAAGCATAATACTATAAGGGGCCTTGAGAACAATGATGGGGTTTGGTACGAATCTGAATCAAAGATACAAAGAATTGCCACTAGTTACTTCACTGGACTATTTCAATCCCAAGGGCAACGCTCATGTCAGGAGATCCTTGATGGGGTGGAGAATCGAGTCACTGATGAGATGAACACATTCCTTCTTTCGGATTTCAAGGCTGAGGAGGTGACAACCGCTATCAAACAAATGCACCCAACCAAAGCACCAGGACCCGACGGTATGACTCCCCTTTTTTACCAAATTTTTTGGCACATTGTAGGTATAGATGTTATCAAATTTTGCCTTGATTTCCTCAATGGTGAGGGTGATATTAGCTCTATCAACCAAACAAACATTGTACTATTACCTAAGGTGACAGACTCCGAATCCATAACTCAATTTCGTCCCATAAGTCTATGTAATGTCTTATATAAGATTATTGCTAAAGTGCTAGTCAACAGGTTCAAACACATATTCCCAATTGCATTAGTGAGTCTCAAAGTTCTTTTGTTCCTGGTAGACTAATCACTGATAACACTTTGGTAGCCTATGAGATGTTGCATACTCTGAAAAATAGAAGGAAAGGGCGAAAAGGCTATTTTGCTCTTAAGTTGGACATGAGCAAATCTTATGATAGGGTTGAATGGCATTTTCTTAGGGACATGATGCTTAAATTAGGTTTTCACTCCAAATGGATCTCCCTGGTTATGATGTGCGTCACTTCAGTCTCTTATTCTATTATTGTCAATGGCTTTTTCACTAACAGTTTCAAACCTGAGAGGGGACTTCGATAAGGAGATCCCCTATCTTCTTATCTGTTTCTGATTTGCAATGAGGGACTGTCAGTATTACTAAGTAAAACACAAAGAGAAAATCTTATCCATGGGATCTAAGCAAGTCGCAATGGTCCAAGGATCACACAACTATTTTTTGCGGGTGACAGTTTGCTCTTTGCTAAGGAAAACATCACCGAAAGTGGCATAGTGAGAAACCTCATAAAGAAATATGAAGACTGCTCGGGCCAACGAATTAATTTCGAGAATTTGGTCTTTTTTTCAGTAGGAACACCGAAGATACAGAGAAAGAAAGAATGAAGAATCTGTTTGGGATCAGTGTGTCCAATAATCCGAAAAAAAATCTTGGACTCCCCACCATGGTAGGTAGAGAAAGGAAACGGGCTTTCAGGGATATCAAGGAATGGGTTCGGTCAAAAATCATGAACTGGAATATGAGATGCCTATCACAAGATGTTTAAGTCAGTTTTTAAATGTAAGTTTTAGAGGTGAAATAGGTAATGTATAAGTATCTATTATCTAATTCTATGGTGTCATAAATAATCATTTTATTAGGGAATGGAGTTATCTAGATTTGGCAATCCGTGTATTCGTGTCGTGTTTATATATTTTCACGTATCATAATCATGTTTAAGATGTTATATATTATGTAAATTTTGATACGTTAATAATTTGTATTATATAGATTTTGACACATTCGTTTATTTGTGTCGTGTTCATGTTATTTTTTCGTGTCGTATTTTAACTAAAATGATGACTAATTCTCTTTACAATCCAATCCTTTTTATTTTATGTATGAGCCAAATATAAAATAGAATGATAATTATCTTATCTTATCCTATCCATCATCCTATACACCAAATATGCTCCACAAAATATTCAGGAATTGGATGATAGTGGGAATTGAAGGGACCAAAGTACTCAAATTCCTACATTTTGATCTTGCAAATTAGGCCAAACTCGTTAGCCAAACAAGATTATTAATCTTTTTTGTTATATGTTTTTCTCTTGATTATTTAAAGTAATCCAAAGAGAATAATTATACCATTTCATTCCTTTTTTTCCTTTCATTTTCATTTTCATTTTCGTTTCTTTCTTGAATTTATATTTAATTCGTTATTGATATATTTTATCTTTCTGTATCAAAATATATATATATATATATACATATATTATTGGTACATTTTACCCTTTTGTATCAAATATATATTAGATAATACATCATTTATAAATTACAACTTGTTCGATAATATTTGTGAAAAAAAAATTAATCAATCAAATTAACCTTGACTAAAAATAATTTAAAGTTTTTTCAATAAAGAGATATAACATTGATTTTTATTCAGAGAAATGAAGATTCGAACTTACAGCAACTTATTGAGAAAAATGCTCAGTACCAAAAATTGATTTATTTTTAATTGCTTAAAAAAGTTTATTTTTTAACCACTCTACTTAGTTAGGTGGTTATATAATTTTTTTAAAGTAACTCCATTTACTTATTTTAATTTTTTCACATAATAATATCATACATGTGATTTATATATGATACGAACAAAACTTATTCACAAAGTTAATTGATAAAACCTTAAAAAATTTGAAACTACAAGAGTCTAATTGGCTTTACCTTTTCTTTTTTTTCTTTTTTTATCAATAAAATAATAATAATTAAAAAATAAAAAAAAAATCTCTGAACTTTGTCATTTTTTAGGTAAATCTTTATACTTTTATTGTTAGTATATGTCAAAAAGCCAATCAGATTGCATAAGAGATATTCTTTTAATAATGCAAACCTATCACTATACTTTAGTGATGCAAGGTTTTCTTTCATGTTAGTACAATGATAAACAGTTCTTAAGTACTAATTGGATAAAAGCCATGGAATATAAAGGCTTTGCAAAGGAATATAAAATTGTTACTGGTCATTGTATTACCAGGACAGGACATTGGCAATGCTCAAAGACTAATACATGTTAAGTTTTCTTAGTTATGAAATAAGCATCCAATCTCATAAGTTGAAGTATGAGGGATACTTGGGACAATATTTAGGTGCTTGTCTGTTGAACAAATTCACTTAACATGGCCTGCTGTGAGAACTCCATTTGGTATATTCACTAAAGTATCTATGGAAATGTTCTCACGTGCCAGTCGTGTAAATAGTCCTCTGACTTCAAATACTAGGTCATCTTGTGTGTGAATTGTCATACTTTGATTTCAACTGAACAGGTCCCAAGAAGGGATGCGTATGGTAGGGTCATTTTGGGTATGCCATGAAGCATAAAACGGTGGGTGGGTGATCCAAAGAGGGTTGACCACTCCAAGTGACATTAGGAAACATATCTCATATGTTATTGGCTTCGGTTAAGTTGATAAAGTCTTTGGCCAAAGCACAATGAATTTAGGAGAAAACGTTTCTCCAATTTCATAAGGTTAACCATAAGCTGCAAGAACTAATAGAGATTGATTAAATGAGTAGACACTGCACCATGCTCATGGTCTTTCAGGGATATTAGGTGAAAAAACTGGATTACACTGATAGGTTGGTTACTAAAAAGTTTTTAAAAGGTCTGTAGACACCTAATTTTGTCCGGACCCCTAAATCAGGTAATTTCCTTCCTGATGGTGTTTTAGGATGCAAAAAGTCTTTTCTCATCCTGCAAGTCGTACTCCAAGACTTTGTTTAAGAGGCCAAGCATGAAAAGTCAATCCGAAAAAAAGTCAACCCCGAAAAAGTCAACTCCAAAAAGTCAACCACTAAAAAAGTCAACCCTCGTTCAAAATCAAGATTCAAAGTTTAATTGAACAATGGTTAAAGAATTTTGATAATCCGAGGTCTACAACTAAAGATATGGAGTTCGGAAGATGGGTTATGGAAATTCAGTGGAAAGAAAACCCTAATTCGGTAAATTTGGAGAAAAGTGCTTAAACGATCAAATTGATCGAAGTTGGAGTTCCAAATGGAATATAATCAAGGACTATGGGTATTGGAAAGGCTAATTAGAAGCAAAACTAAAGGAATAGTCAATTTGGAAGAAAAATCGAAAATTAGGGTTTTTTCGTGAATTTTTCAAAATTGAGAAAAACTGCAGAGATGGCCTAATTCGGTAAAATTGAAGCCCCTAATTGATGAAGGGTGAGCAAACAAAGATAGCCCAAGGATCAGTTTGAAGTAATTTTGAGAAAAGAGCCGGTTGGAGGAAAAATAGAAAAACGAGGAAATTCTCGATATTGAAAAAAGGAAAAATCAAATCGGAAAGGAATTTGATCGTAAAAATTGGGCGTTTTTGGACCAAATCCAATTCAATATACAAAGGCAATGAAAAAAGAAAATCTAGAAATCGGACTTGTTTTGAGTAAAACCGAGGTTTCAGGGGTTAAAGGGCAATTTTGGAAAATCCGAGAAAAATAGGAAACAAGCTCGAAAAATTATGAAAACCTCCAGATCTGAGTTTTACGTCATTTGGAAGATATCGACAAAGAAAAGTCTGGAATCGGAGCTCATTTGAAAAATGGTAAAGTTCGGGTGCACTAAGTTGAAATTCGAGAAGATAAATCCAGAAAAAATAGCAAATGAGCTCGAAAAATTATTAAAACTTCCAGAATTTAATTTAAAACTTCCAGAACTTAATTTTATATTATTTAGGACTTAATTTTATATTATTTAGGAAGTATTGAAAAAAGAAAATCCGGATTTAGGGTCCGTTTTCAATTTAATCAAGTTTGGGGGGCTAAAGTGTAATTTAACCAAAGAAATCGAAAAGGGCCATTTTTGCAATTTTTAAAAAAAAAGAAAGAGAAGTTGTTGGAATATTAAGGGCCATTCGGCTAGCCCATGTAGGAGAGGAAGGTTGGCTGATTTCTTTCATCCAAAGGCCAAAATTGGATAGCAAGATGGTATCTTTATTTGATTGAGCCTTTGTGATCTTGCCATGTGGCCAAATGAATGAAGAGGAAGGATGTCAACATTATGGTTACAGGCCAGCTGTTATTGTTAGGGGCTGATCACTTCATCTTATGGTTGTAAATTCATATTTTTAGCATCTTTGATTTGTGGCCTTTGGATCTTGCTAGCTAGGAAAAAAAATGGCAACATTATGAGCACACCAGGGACCATTCGGTTGCCTATTTAAAGGGAGGGTTTTCATTCTTTTAGGGGTTTCTTTTGGCTGAATATTATTGATGTTGGAGCAATATCTAAGTGATAGAAAAGCAAAGAAAAATTTAGAAGAGAATGAAGCTTGAAAGATAGCTTTGAAAGGTAGATTTTTGGCACCTAACTCTTGCATTTTTCTTTCTTTTTCTATGCTGATTTTGCTCATTATTCCATATCATTTCTTGTTATTTTATTATGTAATAAAGGTTTTTAAAACTCCCTTTTAAGGCTCCTATCTTATGTTTTTATAAAAAAATCAAAAACAAAATTTTTTACCATTTTTCTTGCTATGGTCGAATGGCCTCCATTGAGTATGCTTGTCTTGTGTTTGATTTATTTCCTATGTTGGTTGGGGTACGTTAGCTTGTTTTTATGTTTTAGCTTTCTAAAATAACCAAATATGGAGCTTATTTCTACTTACTTGTTCTTATTTTTTTGTTTTTATCATTTATTTTCATATCTACTTGCTTTATTTACTAACTTTAATTTTCTTTTTTTACTATATCAAGTTGTTCATACTTTACATTATCGCCATACCATGTGTTTGTGTATTTGCCTAGCTATATCTTTGCATTTTCATCATGATTATTTTCCTAACATGCTTTCATTTATGTCTTGCATATTTGCCATGCCATGTGTTTGTGTTATTGCCTTGCTAGGGTCTCACATATAATTGACCATTCGATTTCCTTGTTTTTTTGTGTATTTGCATTTTCATCTTGTTTAGTTACCATGCTTTCATTCATGCTTTGCATCATTATGCCTTGTTATTGTGTATTTGTTGTGCCATGTTCTTGCATTATCATTATGTTCATTTGGTCATTATATGTTCATGTTAGTCATACATGTTTATATGTCATATTAGGCATTAGGTCATGCTATATTTTCATGCATATTCTTATGACATTTTAGGTCTTAGGTCATCTTTGTATGTCATGCATATTTTCATGCTTATTAGGTCTTAGGTCATTTTGTATTTCCATGCATGGTTTCATGTCCATTAGGTCTAGGGCCATATTCATTGCCATGCATATTAGGTCTAAGGTTACATTTATTGCCATGCACACTTCATGTTAGGCATTAGGTCATCTTTCATGCCATACACATTTTCTATGTCATTTAGGCATTAGGACATGCATTTCATGCATTTAACTTGCTGTTTTGTTCATGCATTTCATATTATCCCACTTGATTTTTGACTTAAGCCAACCAATTGCTCAAAGCCAAGCTCTCATGAGCATGCTTGTGAAAAATTAAGATGTGGTCAAGTTGGATTTTCTACCTTTGTGATTTTTATCCATTGGGCAATCCTTGTCCAAATTTGTAGAAATTTTTACCACTGATTCTAGGACCTTAGAGAAGTCTCTAATATTTTTATTCTGATTTTTGGACATCTTTATCAAAGGTTTAAAAATGTTTTTTGGTTAAACAGTTTTTCACCTAGTGTTCTGACTTTCATGAATTTTCGGGTAGGTTCCTTAGTCTAAAAATAAAGCCAATTTTTTCCCATAGAGTTAGACATGTTCTGAGTCTCCCATAATTTGTTCAGATTTCTTTGAAAATTTTACATTATCTAAAAAAATCACGTTTTAAAATTGGTCAGAAAAGTCAGATTTGATTTTAAGAAGAAAATATTTTTTTGTTTTGGTTAAGGCATTAAGAGGGGGCGGATTTAGAACAATAGCTATTGTCCGAGGTTGATTTCTAAGTCATTTTAATCCGAAATTTTGATTTTATAAAGGTTGGGTCAAGGGAGGTCAACCCGGGTTTTCAAAATTAGAAAAATAGAGCCTTTTTAAAGTGGGGTTTAGGCCATAGTGCCATTTTCATCCAAAATTTTCAAAATTGTTTTCAATCCAATCACAAAGTATTTTTGATTTAGAAAAATCTGATTTAATGTCTTTTCCTAAGGTAGTCGGATATCTTTTTAGGTATACAGATGTCCTTACTTAAAGGAAAAAAATACACTCTCATGCATTGTATTTTCCATGTTCATGCATATTATATGATATATAATTTTTGCTATGAATATTTCTATGGTAATGTTATTGTTTTGATTTAAATTTCATGATGTTATATTGATTGTTATATGGTTGTGAATATTTTATGTTATTCTATGCTCCTTGCTTAGTCATTATTTATTTTCTCATCTCATTTAGGATTTATTATGTTCATGCATTGTTTTTATTCACATGCATATTTCATGATAATATTATTTTATGTTTCATATCATTTCATGTTATTAATTATATTACTATGTCATTTAAATTATGCAATGTCATTTAGAATATACCATGTCACTTAGATTTTGTCATGTCATTTAGAATATACTATGTCATTTAGATTTTGCCATGTTATTTAGATTATACTATGTCATGTAGATTTTGTTATATCATCTTTTACTATGTCATACATGTACATATTCATCTTTTTTAAAACATGTTTTTAGTAAAGATAATAATTTTCAATAAAAAAAAATAAAAATATTCCCAAGTTAAAATAATTCATGAGTTCTCTGTCGGGTTTGCTGAGGAGGATATCTTCAATTATCATTAATTAAGGAATATCTTTCTTTCAACAAATGAAAATGATTCGGAGATTTTTTCCAAATAAATAAAAATTTCTATATTTTGCCGAGTTTAGTGGGAAAAATAGGAAAATTTTGAATTAATAAATTTCGGTTTATTAAATGGAATTATTTTTTCTTTAAATTGGGAATTATTTTAAAATACCGAATTTAAAACCAACTTTTACCGAGACTTGAGATAACACACGATTAATAAGGTACCGTTTTATATGGGCATTGTGGGGGTGCTAATCTTTCCCCGCATGTAACCGACTCCCGAACCCGCTTCTTTGATTTCTCTGGTTTAAAAACGCAGACTTTGAAATTGGTTTTTAAAAAATATTTTAATTAATTTTAAAATATTTTACAAAACCGGTTTTAATAGGTTGCCGATCTCACCAAGCCATAAAAGATTGGTGGCGACTCCATTTCTTTTTTCGAGGTCGTTTTCAAACCCTCATTTTATTTCAAAAGGAATTAAGTCGTCTTTTCCTCTATTTCTCCCCAATGTCACACTTAATGAGTAAAGTCTCGCGATGAGACTTGTTATTTTTTAGGTCGCGACAGCTTGGCGACTCCACTTGGGACATTTAGAGAGTCAGGCCTAGAATTAGTTGTGTGTTATCAAAGTCTCGATTTTGTTGGTTTTTATTTGGTATTTAATTTTAATTCCCATATTTTTCAATGATAAGGAGAATTTTGAAAATAATAAACTGTTTTTGAATATGTTCATACTCTTGTGCATGCATATTATTATTGTTTTCTGGTTATTTTATTGTGTATATTTGATCTTTGCTTAACTGATGCTTTACATTGTTTAATCTTATCGGGGTATTTAGAATAAGGGTTATAGAATAGGTGGTGAAAGGTTTGTTTTGTTACTCCACACACGCTACACCTGTATTTGCATAACATGAACTCTCTACCCGGGTTCCATCCTTTTTAAGTGGAAGTAAAGTAACTATGCCTTCGTGATTGACCCTCCGTATGGACTAGTGAAATACTTTCGGAGTATAAAGTACCTAAAGCCTTCGAGATTGATCCTCCGTATGGGCTTAGGAAAATATACTCTAACAAATTGAACCCGCTTTTATTGGGGTGCCTTACTAGCTTTCACCGGCGACAGTGAGGAACAATTTGGGGCCTTTAGAAATGAATTCAACCTCATATAATGAACTTAGGCGAAGCCATACCGGATTTTTGTTAGATACTCGAAGTTAAGAACACATGGAGGAACATTTCCAACCTTTTACCATCTTTCTATATTTTGGATTTTACAAATCGGGTGATGATGAACGAACATCATATCGCCCGTAATAAGCTTGTTATTTCGTCCCAAAGGTGTCGTAATGCCAAAATTCTGTTAATATTTTCGAGACAATTATTTGATTAGCATATTGTTATTTGTTTCATACTTGCGAATTCATTTCCTTACTAATTTATTTCTTTTTTTTTCTTTCTTTGTCATGCATCATTGATACAATCATGCACTTGAAGTTTATTGGCCTTAGGATAGTTTTCAACCTAAAGGACTTTCATGGAGTGTCAGGTCATTTTAGTAATAGAGGATCATGCAGTAGTTAGGGCACTATCGAAAAAAGCTCAGAGGGAGGATGGTGATTGCTTAAAGAAAGGTTATGTGTCAGTGTTGCTGGAAAAGGTAAAGATGGATCTTCGATAGAATAATCTTCGATGGTTAACTGACATTTGGAATCAGTGGGATGTATCAGAAAAAAGGAGCCCAAGAAATATGGAGACATAGCATTGTTAATCCCGGCCAGGGTCAATAGTGGGTTGATTCAAGCCATGGTGCAGTTCTCGAATCCTACTTATAGGTGTTTTACTTTCAACAAGGAGGATATGACCCCAATTATTGAAGAATACTCGGCATTGTTACGTATTGAGTTTTCTAGTCCAGATTGGGTTTATTTGAAGGATGTGAAATCGGCAGGTTTCAAGAAGAAAGTGGCTAGGATCACGGGAATGGATACAAAATAGGTTGAGAGTCATGTGGATAAGACCAGAAAAATGAATGTATCCCATGGGAGATTCTCCGACAATTGATATTGAGTCACTCCGAGAGAGAAAAAGCCAGGGACATCTTTGCTTTAGCCATCTACGGGTTAGTTATCTTCCCAAAGATATTGGGTCATGTGGATGTGGCCGTGTTTGATTTCTTCGAGAAGTTGGAACAGAAGATCAACCCATCTCCAGCCATCAGAGCAGAAACTATCCGATCTTTATTTTTTGTAAAAAGAAAGGAAAAGGGAGATTCAAGGGATGTGTGCAACTCCTCTATGTTTGGATTCAAAGTCACTTCTGGAAGATAGAGGATGTTTCTTTCAAACCATACATGAAAGTCCCTAGTACCGATCAGTGAGTTCCTTAAAAAGGATTGGCCCGAAGATAGAAATGAAGAGCAATGGATCAACATGTTCTGGAATTTTAAAGGTGAGATGGTAACTTGGAGAGCTCCGTGGATGGTTCCTATGCCGATCATGTATAAATGTGGGGACAACCCAGGGGTTCCACTACTTGGAATTTGGGGAGCCATGAGTTACGCACCTCTGTTGGTGCAAAAACAGGTCGAGTCTCGACAATTCACAATCGCGACTCATGAACTAGGTTTGTCAAAGTTTACCTACGGAAAGGAGGGGTACTCTAGAAAGGTGCGGGAAATAATTGAAGCATGGAAGAAGACTCATCAGATAAAGGTGGCTCGATATGCCAACATCATCATACCCGACTACAGGGTATGGAGAGAAAGGAGGGTTAATGATAGATTGTTGACATCTAATGGGGAAGAAGTTCAACTCATGAATCCACCACCAAAGGAATCGGAGCTAGAAATTGCAAGGTCAGAATTTGGAAAAGAAAAAACCCAAATGAGCAAAGAGATTGCCCGACTTCAAGAAGAGATCAATGACCTGAAGAATATTGAATCAATTCGGGAAAGATATGTGGAAAAGGTTAAGAGAAGAAGGGACACTGCCAAGGGTGATCTCAAGGAACTACACTTGGAAAATAAAAGGTTCCCGTTTCGAGTTAAAATTTGAAGGGACCATCAAGACTTCCAGGGTATAGGAGAAAGAAGTCGAATACCTCAGAAAAGAGAATGGCTACTGGAAAGAGAAAGTGAAGCAGGAAGAAGCCCAAGTCGACAGACTTGAGCAAGAGAAGCAAGCTAGGGAAAGCTCACACTCTACTGTTTCTACCGAGCTATTGAGATACCAGTTGGAGAGTGAAAGATTACGGGCCAAATTGAAAGGCAAGGCAATCCAAAGAGAGACTATGAAGGAAAGTTCAAGATCCGAGGGGGTTACTCTAGGACCAGCACTTTGTAACGATGCTTTAAAATAGATGGGAAAACTATTGGATTTCCTTAGGCAATGATCTTGTTATTTTATCCTTGATGTATTTAATTCCAGAAATCAATGAAAGACCGTTTGGTTGAAAATATCCCGGGGCCAATGCTTTCAAAATCATTCATACATGTAATCATATTTATAATCATTTATTTATTCTTTCCTTTATATATTCATACATTTATTCATATTTATAATCATTATTTATTCATATATTTATTCATTCATTTATTCACATTCATGTACTTAGTCATTTATTTAGTCATTTCATTCATTCACTTATAATAAAACATAAAGAATGTGTCAATAAATTATATTCCATGGTTTTTTAAATTGAAGGTAAAATTTGGAGCACTCCGAAAAAATTGAAATTTTGACACCGTTATAATACCAGATCTCAAGCCAGAGTTATGGAGAATGACCAGCTTGCCTATATCGAAAGGATGGAACGGGCTCAGAGGGAACTGTAAGAGCAATTGGCTAAATCCCAGGAAGAATCAAGAGAGCAGATGGCCAAGTTCATGGAAATGATGAATGCCATGTTGAGGCAGAAAGGACCGGGTGAGAATTCAGTTGCAGGAAAAGGGGTAGTGAATCAAGAGGGTTGACCTGAAGTTGTGCAATTAAATGGCCAAACATCCCAAAATATTGGAAATGAGCTTCCAACAGGGGCAGCGCCTTTTTTTTATATCCGACCAATGGCAGAAGCACAGAACCAGGCTTTCAAAAATATTGGGGTTGACCAAGTTGATCTTGTTGATGTTCCAGATTTTGAGGAGCTCGCTGAGAAAGAAAAAGCAAAGATGGCTGAATTGAAAAGGATTGAATCTGTTGAGTCATAGAAAAAGTACCAGTTATTGGAAGAACGGTTAAGGATTATGGAGGGTACAGAATTGTTTGGCAGTCTGGATGCCAAAGAAATGAGTCTAGAGCATGGCTTGGTAATTTCTCCCAAGTTTAAGGTACCAGATTTTGAAAAATATGATGGAACCACCAACCCTTCAGCACACTTAACTATGTACTGTCGAAAAATGTCGGGGCATGATGAGGATGAAAAGCTACTCATTCATTGCTTTCAAGACAGCTTAACAGGTTTCGCAACCCGATGGTACAATCAGTTAACTCGTATTACAAGCATGTGAGGAATATGGTGCCTGACCGTCTTACTTTACAAAACATGCAGAAAAAAGCTACTGAAAGCTTTAAAGAGTACTCTCAAAGGTGGAGAGATTTGGCCACTCAGGTGCAACCTCCTCTGACCAGCAAAGAAACTACAGTTCTTTTTATCAACACTTTAAAAGCACCGTACTATGACAAATTGGTAGGGAGTGCCACTAAAAATTTTGCGAATATGGTCATATCCGGAGAAATGATAAAATTCGCTATTAAGAGTCGAAAGATGGAAGGTGGATAATTTGCTACTCCAAAGAAGATAATTCCCGCCAAGAATAAAGAAGAAACTCATGCAGTTAGCTATAACCATCATCCCTATACACCTCCTAGACCCTATGCACCTCATGCACCCTATACACATCCTACACCCTATACACCTCCTGCACTGTAGACACCTAATTTTGTCCGGACCACTAAACAGGTATGTTTTCTTCCCATATTGATGTTTCCGAGTATAAAAAGACTGTTTTCATCCTGCAGGTGGTACTCCGAGACTTAGTTTAAGAGGGCGAGCACAAAAAGACAAACTTGAAAAAAAGTCAACCCGAAAAATTCAACCCCGAAAAAGTCAACCCTAAAAAGTCAACTACTGAAAAAGTCAACCCACTTTCAAAATCAAGATTTTAAGTTCAATTGAAAAATGGCGAAAGAATTTTGATAATCCGAGGTCTACATTGAAAGATATGGAGTTCGGAAGTTGGGATTTGGAGATTCAGTAGAAAAGAAACCCTAATTCGAGAAATTTGGGGAAAAGTGCTTAAACGATCAAACTGGTCGAAATTGAAGGTTCCAAATGAAAGATAAGCACTGACTACGGGTAATGGAGAAGTCACTTGCAAGAAAAACCGAAAGAAAAGTCAATCCGGGAGAAAACCGAGAATTAGGATTTTTAGTGGATTTCGGTGAAATCAGGAAGAATCACAGAAATGGCCCGACTTGGTAAGACCAAAGCCCCCAATGGATGAGGAATGATTAAAAAGGATGGCCCAAGGCTCAGATTGAAGAAAATCTGAAAATCGGACTTGTTTTGAGCAAAACCGGGTTTCGGAGGTTAAAGGGAAAATTGGAAAAATTTGGGAAAAATAGCAAATGGACTCCGAAAATTATGGAAAATTTGTCAATCTCATTCTTAAATCATTTGAAAGAGATTGGCGAAAGAAAATCTTGATTCCGAGTTCGTTTGCAAAATGGCCAAATCCCGGGCCTCCTATGTAGTAATTCAAGCCGATAAATCCCGAAAAAATACCAAATGAGCTCCAAAAATTATGAAAACTTCCAGATCACACTTTTTAATTATTTTGAAGAGATTGGTGAAGAAAAATCTTGATTTGGAGCTCGTTTAAAAAATGGAAAAAAGTAGGGGCATAAAAGGACATTTTGGGAAGAAAAAATCCAAATAAATAGCAAACGGACTCGGATAATTTTGAAAACTTCCAGAACTCAATATTTTATTATTTTCGAAGTATTAAAAAAAGAAAAATTGAATTTGGAGCCCGTTTGATATTTATTTTGCATCCGGGGGGCAAAATGGTCGTTTCACCCAAGCAACCGAAAAGGGCTTCTTTGGGCCTTTCAAAAATCAGAGCTGGGCTGGAAAAGAGAAGTGCTGGCCTGCCCAAGCCCAAAGGAATGAGGAAGCTTAGGATTTTTTCAATCAAGTGATTAAAAATCAAGAGTTAAGTTAGAGATTTTCATTTTTGAGCCTAAGTCCCAATCCCACATCCCTTTGTAATGTCAAGCCAAGGAGGTGCTCACCTTATAAATAAGGGGTCTTGGCCTTTGGTTGAAATCACCCACTACCCCTTGTGCGATAGTCTATACACTTGTATTAGGATTATCCGGGTGGTGAGTCATAGTGTTTTTGTTGAGAGGGTTTGTAGCTTAATCCGTTCAAAAGCTACTCTGAGGGTTTGTAGCTTAATCCGTTCAAAAGCTACTCTGAGGGTTTGTAGCTTAATCCGTTCAAAAGCTACTCTGAGAGTTTATAGCTTAATCCGTTCAAAAGCTACTCTGAGGGTTTATAGCTTAATCCGTTCAAAAGCTACTTGGTGAGTTTTCATTTTAAAATAATGTTTCTTGTTCTTCCTTCATTTCCTTTCTTAAGTATATTTTTCTTACATTTTGTTTTTACAATAAACTCACCATGGCCAAATGGCCTACATTATTTATTTTAAGTTGTTGTTTTTGATTCATTTTACCATATTGTTTATGCTATTTTCTTTATTTTTGATGTTTTAAATATTATGTTATTTCATGTTCTTAAGTTATATTTAATTTGGTTGCTTTGTTTGTTGCCATTTATGTCTTAGATATCATGTTTTTGCATTTTTAATTTTTTGTTTTCATGTTGTTTAAATTTGAGCATGTTTTAGAGTTAGCATATTAAGTGTTTGTGAAAATGCTTGTGTGATTCTTTGCATGATTCTTGTTTTATATCTTAGTGAGCATGTTTTAGATTTGGTATATTAGGTGTTTGTGAAAATGCTTGTGTGATTTTTGTGTTATGACTTAGTTTTTCATGCTAGCATACCAAGTGTTTGTGAAAATGCCATGCTTGTTGAAGCTTGGGGCCATTTGGCTACTCCATGTGTTTTGCATTGTGTGTTGTATTTTTGTCATGCTAGTTGTTAGGTTTTTGCATTTGCATGATATTTGGTTGGATTTTTGAATTAAGCATGCCTTGTGTTTGTGAAAATGCCATGCATGTCTTAGGTCTAGGTTACATTAAATGTCATGCAAGTTCATGTTAGGTCTAGGCCATATTATTTGTGTCATGCATTTTCCTTACATTTAGGTTTAGATCCATGCATTTCATGCATTATGTTTGCTGCATTGTTTCATGCATTTCATGTTCATGCCACTTGAATAATGACTTGATCCAATTAATGGTTCAAGGTCATGCTCTCTTGAGCACACTTGTGGAAAATTAATTTTGTCAAATTGATTATTCTACCTTTGTGATTTTTTTACTTAGCCAATTTTTATCTAACTTTCAAAAAGTCCTAGCTACTGCTTTCAAGTCATTTTATGAGTTTCAAATATTTTTATTTTGATTTTTAAATGATTTTATCAAGAAAAAAAAATGTGTTGGCAAAGCAGTTTTTTTCAAAAAAACTCGTACATCTCTGATTTTTCTGGGAATTCATCTTTGATCACAAAATTAAGAAAAATTTTCCTCGTGTAGTTTTACATGTCCTGAGTCTCCAGTATTTTTTTTAGAATTTTTGGAATTTTTAAAAATAGGATAAAAAATCGTGGATTAAAACTGGACAGTGGAGTCAGAATTGAATTTAAAGAAAAACAAAGCAGTTTTTTTCTCCTCCAAAAACTCGTACATCTCTGGTTTTTCTGGGAATTCATCTTTGATCAAAAAATTAAGCCGATTTTTTTCTCGTATAGTTTTACATGTCCTGAGTCTCCAGTATTTTTTTTAGAATTTTTGGAATTTTTCAAAATAGGATAAAAAATCGTGGATTAAAACTGGACAGTGGAGTCAGAATTGAATTTAAAGAAAAACAAAGCAGTTTTTTTTTCTCCTCCAAAAACTCGTACATCTCTGGTTTTTCTGGGAATTCATCTTTGATCAAAAAATTAAGCCGATTTTTTCTCGTATAGTTTTACATGTCCTGAGTCTCCAGTATTTTTTTTTGAATTTTTGGAATTTTTCAAAATAGGATAAAAAATCGTGGATTAAAACTGGACAATGGAGTCAGAATTGAATTTAAAGAAAACCCAATTTTCTGTTTTGGTTAATCTACTTAGAGTGGGCTGATTAGGAGGGTTAGCTACTGACTTAGGGTGATTTCTAAGCCTTTTAAACTCTAAAAATGGTTTTTCAAGTCCCGGGCTAAGGGTAGTCAAGTCCGGATTTTTTAAACTTAGGAAATTAGAGCCATTTAAAAATTTTTAGCTCAGTTTTTATTGTTAATTCAAGCTTTTCAAAATTGTTTTCAAACAATCACAAAGTATTTTGGTTTTAGAATATTTAATTTGACATATTTTCCTAAGGTAGCCGGATATCTTTTTAGATATACGGATTTCCTTAATTAAAGGAAAAAATACATTTCATGCATTGCATTTTTATTTTCATGCATATTATATGATAGCATTATTTTATTCCATGTCATTTAAATTATATGCCATATCATTCATGTTTGCCATGTCATTTAGGTTGCATTATATTATTTAGATTTTGCTATGTCATTTTATTTATGTCATGCATATACATATTCATATCTTTTAAAATGTTTTCAAAAGGATAATGATTTTTCAATAAAAAATAAAGATATTCCCGAGTTAAAATAATTCATGAGTTCTCTACCGGGTTTGCTGGAGGGAATATCACCAATTATCATTAATAAAGGAATATCTTTCTTTCAAAAAAAAAAGAGAATGATTCGGAAAGTTTTTCAAAACTAATAAAAATTTCTATATTTTGCCACGTTTGTTGGGGAATATAGGAAAATTTTGAATTTATAAATTCCGAATCATTTTCAAATAAAAATTGAATTATTTTTCTTTAAATTGGGGATTAACTTGAAATACTAAATTTAAAACCAATCTTTACCGAGACTTTAGATAATACACGATTAATAAGGTACCGATTTATACGGGCGTTGTGGGGGTGCTAATCCTTCCCCGCACGTAACCGACTCCCGAATCCGCTGCTTTGATTTCTCTGGTTTTAAAACGCAGACTTGAAATTGGTTTTTAAAATGTTTTAATTAATTTTTAAAATATTTATAAAACCGGTTTTAATAGGTGGCCGATCACACCTAGCTAAAAAAGATTGGTGGCGACTCCATGTCTTTTTTAAGGTCATTTTCAAAATCTTAATTTTTCTAGAGGAATTAAGTCGACTTTTCCTCGATTTTTTTTTTTAAATGTCACGCCTAACGAATAATAAAGTCTTGCGATGAGACTCGTCGTTATTATTTTTTAGGTTGCGACAGCTTGGCGACTCCGCTGGGGACTATTAGAGAGTCAGGCCTAGAAATAGTCGTGTGTTATCAAAGTCTCAGTTTTGGTTGGTTTAATTGGTATTTAATTTTAATTCCCACATTTTTCTAATAAAGAGAATTTTGAAAAATAGTAAAATATTTTTAAATATGTTCATACTCATGTGCATGCATTTTATTATTGTTCTCTAGTTATTTAAGGTTGCATATTATAATTGCTTGTTGGTTAATGCGTTACACTATTCTTGAATGTTTTAATTGCTAGGGCATTTAGAATAAGGTTTGTAGAATAGGTGGTGAAAGGTTTATTATTCCTCCACACACACTACACGTGCATTTGCATAACATGAATCCTATACCCGGGTTCCGTCCTTTTAAGTGGGAGTAAAGTAACTACGCCTTCGTGATGATCCTCCGTATGGGCTAGTGAAACACTTTCGGAGTATAAAGTACCTAATGCCTTCGTGATAATCCTCCGTACGGGCATAGGAAAATATACTCTAACGAATTGAACCCGCTTTTATCGGGGTGCCTTACTAGCCTTCACCGGCGACAGTGAGGAACAATTCGGAGCCTTAGAACCGATTCACCCTCATATAGTGAACCTAGGCGAAGCCATGCCGGATTTCCGTTAGATATACCGAAAATAGGAACACATAGAGGGACAGTTCTAAACCTTTTGTTACCTATTTTACACTCCGAATAAGTGTGGTAGATCGGGCAACGATGTACGTACATCGCCCGTAATAAATGTGATACTCCGCCTCGATGGCATCGTGATGCCTAAATAAGCAAATATTGCTGGGGCAGATGTTCATTAGCTGTTTTTAAAAATAAAAAATAAAAAAATCTTTTTTCAAGCATTTTTGCATGTTGCACATTTCATGCATATGTGAATGGGGCATATACATTTTTGGTTGTATTATTGATCTCATTCTTTGCAATCCACCCTGAAATTCTTTTGAAAATGATGTGATTGGTTTATCAAAAAAAAAAAAAATTGGAGGCAAATCTTGCATAATGAGATTTTTGAATAACCAAGATTTAGGTCCCACCAATTTCGTGTAATCATTGATTTCTTTGTATATACCTTTGTGTTAATTCATTTATTTTTGCATGTATCATTTTGACATCATGTTATAGTCATAGCATGCATGGTCATTCATTGTAAGATACGTTTATGACATGCATGGTCATTATTTGTATATACTTATGTATCAATTTATTCTTTCTTTACATGCATCATGTTGGCATCAAATTGCATTCATGCATTCATAGTCAGCATGATTTTTTCTGTATATATATCCATATATCAATTTATTCTTTCTTTACATGCATCATGTTGGCATCCAGTTGCATTCATGCATTCATAGTCAGCATGATTTTTCTGTATATATCCATTATCAATTTATTCTTTCTCTATATGCATCATGGTAGCATCAAGTTGCATTCATGCATTCATAGTCAGCATGATTTTTCTGTATCTATTCATATATCAATTTATTCTTTCTTTACATGCATCATGTTAGCATCAGGGTGCATTCATGGCATACATAGTCATCATGATATGCTCATGCATTAATTTGTCATATTGGCATCAGGTTGCGTTCATGACATACACGGCCAGCATGACTTTCTTTGTATATACTCTGTGTCAATCATTTATTCTTCACATGCATCATAATTGACATTGTGTGGCATTCATAGTGTATATGATCATTCATTGAGAAATGCATTTGGAACATACATGGTCATTCATTGCATATATCCATGCATTGGTTTTTCTTATTCTTTAAATGCATCATGTTGGCATCGTGTTGCATTTATAACATACATGGCCAACATGTTTCCACTGTATATGACCACACATAACATTGTTTATCCTTCACATGCATCAAATTGCACTCATGACATTCATAGCTCATTCATCATGAAACACATTAATAAGATGAAATAGAAATTGGCTTAGCTTTGAAGAGTTTTCTTCGTCAGCTAAAAGCTATGACCCCAACAGCAAGTGCAAGTATCACATTGGGGCAATTGGGCATTCGACTAAAAAATGCAGACAACTGAAGGAAAAAAATTGAAGGTCTTGTCCATGATGGCATTTTGATTCCAGAGCTTATCGAACATTGGAAATCTGTTTTACCATAAATTGATTTCCTCTTGAAGAATTTTGAGGATAAGAATTGTTATCTTTGAAAGCATGTCAATAGGAGCATTCTGATGCATATATTTCTACACTTTGATAATGAAAGCTCTTGTCTCATGATGACATCTACATGAAATAAATAAATTTTGAATTTAAATATTTTGTGTTCATTTTATTTTAGCAATAAATTTGAAATTGCAAAAAAAAAAATGAAACTTTGAGAAAATTTGTGGTACACAATAAATAAGTGGTTTTCACATGAAATAATGAACAATCTTGAGAATATTGATGATCAGTGTTACAAATGACCCAATACCTTCTCCCCTCTCTTTACTTTTTCCTAAGCCCAAATCTCTTAAACCAAGAACACTTGAAAGACCTAATGCTTCAAGGAATATGAATGATTTGACTTCATTAAACCATTGTCGTCATAGAATAAGCAAAGATATAGATCCTAGTCTAGGCTATGAACAAAGGAATGAACTTTTTGAAATTTTTCGAATTCCTTGAAAATCAAACAAATGAGACATTCTTTCAAGAATCCAGATTTTGATAATTTGGTGTGTGTCAAGATTGTGCTAAAACCATTCATGACCTTTCCCAATGACCACAAAACACTAATTGCCCAGACATCACTTCATGATTGACACCCCGGGGCACAATGATTAAACTAGATTATCCCTTGTCCCAGAGAAAACGTGTTTTTGGGTCATATTTTCCTTGTCTCTTCAAAGAACTCAGATTGGAAACTCAGCCTTTTCAAAACAGACCTAGACTTGCAATGTTCCTCGTTGATACAAATTCGCATGGTTAATCAAATTGGGGCATCATATGTGGAAATGATGGATACATGGTGAATAAGGATGGACTAAACGCATGGATCATTGGGGCATGCGAGAAAAAAAAAAGAAAAAGAAAAATCGTGATATCATGCATGTGAGAATTCGGATGATTCCAAAGTGCAAAATGAAATTCTGAATATCTATTTCCCCTAGGGGTTGCTTTTCAGTGTGAATATTTGTGCTTGACATGAGAAATGGCCATATTTCATATCCCCTTCACACAAAAAGAAATTATCCATAGTCACCCCTTTTGAGCCAAAAGAATTCTTTCTTCTTTGAACCCTGATCAAGGATTACCCTCTACACTGGGGGGCAAATGCGAGGAAAGATCTTTTCAAAGATCATTGAGAAATGAGTGACAGCTCAGGGACAGACACAAAGCAAATGGAGCCCCGAATAAATACGGGCGTACTTTGTCAAAGAAAAAGAAAAAGGAAGAGATGACGAGATGAAAGCCAAGAAAAACAAAAAAAGAAGTGTGTGAAAAAGCGATTGCAAATGAAAGCCAAAAGCAAGGAAGAAAAAGAGCAAAATCAAAAAGAAAGAAATGTCCAAGAAGGGACAAATGCTTCAAAGAGAATCCTCCTCAAGAAGTGATCCTTGATCTGATTACCCTCAAACACATATTTTGGGCCTATTTATCCTTTCTTTCTGAACCCTGAGCCATGGCCTACATTACGTGCTTTAAAAGACCATTTTGATCAAGCATGAATATTTAATTTGAAAGGTTTTTCCTCAGATTTTATCCCATTTCATCGAATTATCATTTCACTAAGGAAGAATTTAGAATTCTCAAATGCATGGTAAAACAAAAAAAAAATTGAAAAGAATGGGACTCTAGGGCGAAAACCCAAAAATGGGCGGTCTAGAGTAGAATAGGAATTTTTGATGCCATCTATGATAGTGCCGATACCCCAAAAGAAAAGATCTTATTAAAGGAGTGGTCATCGAGGAACATCTAGGAATTCCTGAACCCCCCAAATTGTCAGCTCTCATTCGGAGGATTGTCTTAAAAAAACTGAAACTTTTTTCCTCCAAGATCAAACTTTCCGATTTAAACATCCCAGCCAATCTTGACGCTTGTCAAAAAGCCTTGATATGGAAACTAAAAGAATGTTGAATTTGCTTGGTTCTCAATGAATTCATGATTTATAAAACCTGTTCCATTTGTGAGCCTAGAAAGGACATACATTTTTGTTGTGAAGTTTTCCTGGAAAAGCCAGAATCTTGTTATACCAAGCCTTGCCAGTTGAAAAAACCCAGATTAATACTTAGAGAATTTTCTAACAGTGATCATCAGTCATCAAAAGATTTGTACATCATACACTGTGGAGTTAAAATTTTTGGCTTAGAAGTTTTCCTTAAATAAGCAAAATTGTTTTTCAAAAAGGGAAAATAAAAATATTTTTGAAATACCCATTTTTGATGTTGACATGAGACAAGGATTTTTCTAACCCAAAGATATAGAACTGCCAGGATAGGTCCTAACTTCCAGATATGAGAAGAAGATATCGAACCCAGTTCAGATCTCTGTTGATGAAAGTTTGAAAACTGTTGGGGCAAAGAGAATAGCCAAAATGAATTGAAGATATACTCTGATTTGAAGAGGAAAAATGAATTTGAGAGGCTAAGCCAAAGTCTAGAAAAACAACCGGGGGCATTTGCATCACTCATGAGCACTCATCTCTTTATCGAGCTTTTGCATCTGTACATTGTCGGCAAGCATTTGCATCATTCATGGGTATTTGCATTGGCATTATTCCATAAGCATCTGCATTTTACCTTTACATTTACATTCTTCATGGAATTCGCATTTGTGTCATCTCAAGCAATTGCATCATTTCTAGAATCATTGCATTTTCATTATTGTGTGGTAATTGTAGTTACACCATTCATAAACCAGTTACGTGAACACAATTAATAGGGGCATCTGCATCATGAAACATGGGCATCAATCCAGGCCATTTGCATTTGCACTAAGAAATATTTTACATTTGCACCATGAAGCATGAGCACCTTGTTAAAAAACATGTGCATCTGCATCATTTCTCAAAGCTTCTGGTGGGGATATCCAGAATTTTACAGTTTTTTAAAAGTGAACAAGCCTTCGGTGGTGATAGCTGAAGTCTCTGGTGGAGATATCCAGAGTTTTATAATTTTGAAAAATGAGAAATTTTCTTCTGGTGGGGATATCCAGAATTTTACAATGAGCAAAGCTTCTGGTGGTGATATCCAGAATTTTGCAGTTTTAAAAGTGAACAAGTCTTCGGTGGTGATAGCTGAAGCCTCTGGTGGAGATATCCAGGGTTTTATAATTTTGAAAACATGAGAAATTTTATTCTGAAGGAGTTACCCAGAATTTTACAATGAGCAAGTCTTTGGTGGTGATAGCCAAAGCTTCTGGTGGTGATATCCAGAATTTTGCAGTTTTAAAAGTGAAAAAGTCTTCAGTGGTGATAGCTGAAGCCTCTGGTGGAGATATCCAGGGTTTTATAATTTTGAAAAATGAGAAATTTTATTCTGAATGAGTTACCCAGAATTTTACAATGACCAAGTCTTTGGTGGTGATAGCCAAAGCTTCTGGTGGTGATATCCAGAATTTTGCAGTTTTAAAAGTGAACAAGTCTTCGGTGGTGATAGCTGAAGCCTCTGGTGGAGATATTCAGGGTTTTATAATTTTGAAAAATGAGAAATTTTATTCTGAAGGAGTTACCCAGAATTTTACAATGAGCAAGTCTTTGGTGGTGATAGCCAAAGCTTCTGGTGGGGATATCCAGAATTTTACAGTTTTTAAAAGTGAACAAGTCTTCGGTGGTGATAGCTGAAGCCTCTGGTGGAGATATCCAGGGTTTTATAATTTTGAAAAATGAGAAATCTTCTTCTGAAGGAGTTACCCAGAATTTTACAATGAACAAGTCTTTGGTGGTGATAGCCAAAGCATCTGGTGGGGATATCCAGAATTTTACACTTTTAAAAGTGAACAAGTCTTCGGTGGTGATAGCTGAAGCCTCTGGTGGAGATATCCAGAGTTTTATAATTTTGAAACATGAGAAATCTTCTTCTGAAGAAGTTACCCAGAATTTTACAATGAGCAAGTCTTTGGTGGTGATAGCTAAAGCTTCTGGTGGGGATATCCAGAATTTTACAGTTTTAAAAGTGAACAAGTCTTCGGTGGTGATTGCTGAAGCCTCTGGTGGAGATATCCAGGGTTTTATAATTTTGAAAAATGAGAAATCTTCTTTTTGGAAGAGTTATCCAAATTTTTTTCCAACATGTGCATCTACATCAAGAAGCATTTGCATCAATCTAAGTTATTTGAATCTACATCAAAAAAACATTTACATCAATCCAAGCATTTACATTTGCATCAAAAACATTTGCACCAGTTTAAGTCATTTCGTGTCTTATTCAACACCTGCATCTGCATCAAAAAGCATTCGCATCTTTTCAAAATCGTTAGGTTAATTTTCAACAATTCTTCAAAGACCATTTTTAAGGCCTCCGGGCACCATTCTTAAGACCTCCGGGCATCATTTTTAAAGTCGCATACAGCGCATTTTTTTCAAATCACAGGTAGGACCTCCGGGCACCATTCTTAAGACCTCAGGGCATCATTTTTAAAGTCGCATACAGCACATTTCTTCCAAACCATTCTTAAGACCTCCGGGCACCATTCTTAAGACCTCCGGGCATCATTTTTAAAGTCGCATACAGCGCATTTTTTTCAAATCACAGGTAGGACCTTCGGGCAACATCTTTAAGACCTCCGGGCATAACTTTTTTTCAGGGGTAAGGCCTATGGGCACCATTTTTAAGACCTCCAGGCATAATTTTTCAAATCACAGCTAAGACCTCCGGGCAACATCTTTAAGACCTCCGGGCATAACTCTTTTTTCAGGGGTAAGGCCTATGGGCACCATTTTTAAGACCTCCGGGCATAATTTTTCAAATCACAGGTAAGACCTCCGGGCAACATCTTTAAGACCTCCGGGCATAACTTTTTTTCAGGGGTAAGGCCTATGGGCACCATTTTTAAGACCTACGGGCATATTTTTTCAAATCACAGGTAAGACCTCCGGGCAACATCTTTAAGACCTCCGGGCATAACTCTTTTTTCAGGGGTAAGGCCTATGGGCACCATTTTTAAGACCTCCGGGCATAATTTTTCAAATCACAGGTAAGACCTCCGGGCAACATCTTTAAGACCTCCGGGCATAACTTTTTTCAGGGGTAAGGCCGCCGGGCACCAATTGGTAAGACCTCCGGGCACCAGTTTTTTAAGACCTCCGGGCACCAATTTTAAAGACCTTCGGGCATAAATTTTTCTTTTGAAAATCGAATTCGTTTTCTTAAGACGAATCGAGCCTTGTTTAGGCAGAGAATTCAATTTAAGGACAAAATCTTCAATTTATTGTTATAAAAAAAAATCAAAAAAAATTTAAAAAAATTGAAAATTTGAAAAAGAGAAAAAGAGAAAAAAATAGAAAAAAAAGTAGAAAATGAAAAATGAAAAATGAAAAAAATAAAAAAAATATATAGAAAATGAAAAAAAAATGAAAAAAAAAATGAAAAATGAAAATGAAAAAGAAACCCCTTTCCCTTTCCTTCACATGTGATTTCACTGACCGTACAAAATTAGTGTTGGTTTATCTTTGCTTGATTCCTGATTCTCAGCAATAGCCAAAGAGGGGCAGCTGTAGACACCTAATTTTGTCCGGACCACTAAACAGGTATGTTTTCTTCCCATATTGATGTTTTCGAGTATAAAAAGACTGTTTTCATCCTGCAGGTGGTACTCCGAGACTTAGTTTAAGAGGGCGAGCACAAAAAGACAAACTTGAAAAAAAGTCAACCCGAAAAAACTCAACCCCGCAAAAGTCAACCCTAAAAAGTCAACTACTGAAAAAGTCAACCCACTTTCAAAATCAAGATTTTAAGTTCAATTGAAAAATGGCGAAAGAATTTTGATAATTCGAGGTCTACATTGAAAGATATGGAGTTCGGAAGTTGGGATTTGGAGATTCAGTAGAAAAGAAACCCTAATTCGAGAAATTTGGGGAAAAGTGCTTAAACGATCAAACTGGTCGAAATTGAAGGTTCCAAATGAAAGATAAGCACTGACTACGGGTAATGGAGAAGTCACTTGCAAGAAAAACCGAAAGAAAAGTCAATCCGGGAGAAAACCGAGAATTAGGATTTTTAGTGGATTTCGGTGAAATCGGGAAGAATCACAGAAATGGCCCGACTTGGTAAGACCAAAGCCCCCAATGGATGAGGAATGATTAAAAAGGATGGCCCAAGGCTCAGATTGAAGAAAATCTGAAAATCGGACTTGTTTTGAGCAAAACCGGGTTTCGGAGGTTAAAGGGCAAAATTGGAAAAATTTGGGAAAAATAGCAAATGGACTCCGAAAATTATGGAAAATTTGTCAATCTCATTCTTAAATCATTTGAAAGAGATTGGCGAAAGAAAATCTTGATTCCGAGTTCGTTTGCAAAATGGCCAAATCCCGGGCCTCCTATGTAGTAATTCAAGCCGATAAATCCCGAAAAAATACCAAATGAGCTCCAAAAATTATGAAAACTTCCAGATAACACTTTTTAATTATTTTGGAGAGATTGGTGAAGAAAAATCTTGATTTGAAGCTCGTTTAAAAAATGGTAAAAAGTAGGGGCATAAAAGGACATTTTGGGAAGAAAAAATCCAAATAAATAGCAAACGGACTCGGATAATTTTGAAAACTTCCAGAACTCAATATTTTATTATTTTGGAAGTATTAAAAAAATAAAAATTGAATTTGGAGCCCGTTTGATATTTATTTTGCATCCGGGGGGCAAAATGGTCGTTTCACCCAAGCAACCGAAAAGGGCTTCTTTGGGCCTTTCAAAAATCAGAGCTGGGCTGGAAAAGAGAAGTGCTGGCCTGCCCAAGCCCAAAGGAAGGAGGAAGCTTAGGATTTTTTCAATCAAGTGATTAAAAATCAAGAGTTAAGTTAGAGATTTTCATTTTTGAGCCTAAGTCCCAATCCCACATCCCTTTGTAATTTCAAGCCAAGGAGGTGCTCACCTTATAAATAAGGGGTCTTGGCCTTTGGTTGAAATCACCCACTACCCCTTGTGAGATAGTCTATACACTTGTATTAGGATTATCCGGGTGGTGAGTCATAGTGTTTTTGTTGAGAGGGTTTGTAGCTTAATCCGTTCAAAAGCTACTCTTAGGGTTTGTAGCTTAATCCGTTCAAAAGCTACTCTGAGGGTTTATAGCTTAATCCGTTCAAAAGCTACTCTGAGGGTTTATAGCTTAATCCGTTCAAAAGCTACTTGGTGAGTTTTCATTTTAAAATAATGTTTCTTGTTCTTCCTTCATTTCCTTTCTTAAGTATATTTTTCTTACATTTTGTTTTTACAATAAACTCACCATGGCCAAATGGCCTACATTATTTATTTTAAGTTGTTGTTTTTGATTCATTTTACCATATTGTTTATGCTATTTTCTTTATTTTTGATGTTTTAAATATTATGTTATTTCATGTTCTTAAGTTATATTTAATTTGGTTGCTTTGTTTCTTGCCATTTATGTCTTAGATATCATGTTTTTGCATTTTTAATTTTTTGTTTTCATATTGTTTAAATTTGAGCATGTTTTAGAGTTAGCATATTAAGTGTTTGTGAAAATGCTTGTGTGATTCTTTGCATGATTCTTGTTTTATATCTTAGTGAGCATGTTTTAGATTTGGTATATTAGGTGTTTGTGAAAATGCTTGTGTGATTTTTGTGTTATGACTTAGTTTTTCATGCTAGCATACCAAGTGTTTGTGAAAATGCCATGCTTGTTGAAGCTTGGGGCCATTTGGCTACTCCATGTGTTTTGCATTGTGTGTTGTATTTTTGTCATGCTAGTTGTTAGGTTTTTGCATTTGCATGATATTTGGTTGGATTTTTGAATTAAGCATGCCTTGTGTTTGTGAAAATGCCATGCATGTCTTAGGTCTAGGTTACATTAAATGTCATGCAAGTTCATGTTAGGTCTAGGCCATATTATTTGTGTCATGCATTTTCCTTACATTTAGGTTTAGATCCATGCATTTCATGCATTATGTTTGCTGCATTGTTTCATGCATTTCATGTTCATGCCACTTGAATAATGACTTGAGCCAATTAATGGTTCAAGGTCATGCTCTCTTGAGCACACTTGTGGAAAATTAATTTTGTCAAATTGATTATTCTACCTTTGTGATTTTTTTACTTAGCCAATTTTTATCTAACTTTCAAAAAGTCCTAGCTACTGCTTTCAAGTCATTTTATGAGTTTCAAATATTTTTATTTTGATTTTTAAATGATTTTATCAAGAAAAAAAAATGTGTTGGCAAAGCAGTTTTTTTCAAAAAAACTCGTACATCTCTGATTTTTCTGGGAATTCATCTTTGATCACAAAATTAAGAAAAATTTTCCTCGTGTAGTTTTACATGTCCTGAGTCTCCAGTATTTTTTTTAGAATTTTTGGAATTTTTAAAAATAGGATAAAAAATCGTGGATTAAAACTGGACAGTGGAGTCAGAATTGAATTTAAAGAAAAACAAAGCAGTTTTTTTCTCCTCCAAAAACTCGTACATCTCTGGTTTTTCTGGGAATTCATCTTTGATCAAAAAATTAAGCCGATTTTTTTCTCGTATAGTTTTACATGTTCTGAGTCTCCAGTATTTTTTTTAGAATTTTTGGAATTTTTCAAAACAGGATAAAAAATCGTGGATTAAAACTGGACAGTGGAGTCAGAATTGAATTTAAAGAAAAACAAAGCAGTTTTTTTTTCTCCTCCAAAAACTCGTACATCTCTGGTTTTTCTGGGAATTCATCTTTGATCAAAAAATTAAGCCGATTTTTTCTCGTATAGTTTTACATGTCCTGAGTCTCCAGTATTTTTTTTTTAATTTTTGGAATTTTTCAAAATAGGATAAAAAATCGTGGATTAAAACTGGACAATGGAGTCAGAATTGAATTTAAAGAAAAACCAATTTTCTGTTTTGGTTAATCTACTTAGAGTGGGCTGATTAGGAGGGTTAGCTACTGACTTAGGGTGATTTCTAAGCCTTTTAAACTCTAAAAATGGTTTTTCAAGTCTCGGGCTAAGGGTAGTCAAGTCCGGATTTTTTAAACTTAGGAAATTAGAGCCATTTAAAAATTTTTAACCCAGTTTTTATTGTTAATTCAAGCTTTTCAAAATTGTTTTCAAACAATCACAAAGTATTTTGGTTTTAGAATATTTAATTTGACATATTTTCCTAAGGTAGCCGGATATCTTTTTAGATATACGGATTTCCTTAATTAAAGGAAAAAATACATTTCATGCATTGCATTTTTATTTTCATGCATATTATATGATAGCATTATTTTATTCCATGTCATTTAAATTATATGCCATATCATTCATGTTTGCCATGTCATTTAGGTTGCATTATATTATTTAGATTTTGCTATGTCATTTTATTTATGTCATGCATATACATATTCATATCTTTTAAAATGTTTTCAAAAGGATAATGATTTTTCAATAAAAAATAAAGATATTCCCGAGTTAAAATAATTCATGAGTTCTCTACCGGGTTTGCTGGAGGGAATATCACCAATTATCATTAATAAAGGAATATCTTTCTTTCAAAAAAAAAAAAGAGAATGATTCGGAAAGTTTTTCAAAACTAATAAAAATTTCTATATTTTGCCACGTTTGTTGGGGAATATAGGAAAATTTTAAATTTATAAATTCCGAATCATTTTCCAATAAAAATTGAATTATTTTTCTTTAAATTGGGGATTAACTTGAAATACTAAATTTAAAACCAATCTTTACCGAGACTTTAGATAATACACGATTAATAAGGTACCAATTTATACGGGCGTTGTGGGGGTGCTAATCCTTCCCCGCACGTAACCGACTCCCGAATCCGCTGCTTTGATTTCTCTGGTTTTAAAACGCAGACTTGAAATTGGTTTTTAAAATGTTTTAATTAATTTTTAAAATATTTATAAAACCGGTTTTAATAGGTGGCCGATCACACCTAGCTAAAAAAGATTGGTGGCGACTCCATGTCTTTTTTAAGGTCATTTTCAAAATCTTAATTTTTCTAGAGGAATTAAGTCGACTTTTCCTCGATTTTTTTTTTTAAATGTCACGCCTAACGAATAATAAAGTCTTGCGATGAGACTCGTCGTTATTACTTTTTAGGTTGCGACATGCCCCATATACACCTTATTCGGTATTCAATCCCTATTGTCCTGTCGTGAACCATCTTACTCAAAATCCTTTTCCTTACACAACCATACCGCAACAACCATACCCTACTGGCATATCCCCACAAATAGCCATTCCCCAAAACACTATCCAAAATACCTAGGGTATCATTCACAATGACCAAAGATCACCAAGGAATAATCAAAAGCCTCAATTTGATCCCATTCCTACAACTTATGGTGAATTATACCCCAAACTGTTGCAAGGACAGCTCGTTGCACCCGTATACCTTCAATCCTTGAAACCACCATATCCCAAAGGTATAACGTAAATGCTTATTGCACATATCATGCGGGAATTCAGGGGCATTCAATTGAGGATTGCATTTCTTTTAAAAAAAAAGTCCAAAGCTTGATTGATACCGGGGTTGTAAAGTTCGGATCAAGAAATGGGCCTAATGTTGCGGGTAACCCATTGCCCAATCATACTGAGGCCAAGGTGAATGCAGTGTTGTCAGGGGAAGTTGGTAGGGTAAAAAGACACATTAGTGAGGTGAAAACTCCGATGATATAGGTGTGATTTGAAATGGTCAGGACGAGAATAGTTCAGGATGAAGCTAGTCTAAAAATGTTTGCAAGCAGGGTGGAAGATTGCTATCCGTTTCATAGATGCGAGGGACACACTATACAGGAGTGTGGAGATTTTTTAGCTAAAGTTCAGCAAATGGTGGATGAGGGCGAGGCCTAATTTTATGAAGAAGTAGAGGAATAGGTGGATGCTATCGAGAACACAGCCGGTTATGGGGTAGGCAGACCTTTGGTTATCTACTATGATGATCCAGAAGAGAAGGTTACCCCAGTTTATGAAGAAATCACACGCAAGTTGATTATAGAGTTGCCATCTTCTTTCTTGTACAAGGAGAATAAGGTCGCACCTTGTAAATATGATTGCAGTGAGGTAACACCAGGCTCTTCAAGTCAGCAAGCAGCAACTGATATAACGGGTGTAGGACATCTAACTCGCAGTGGTAGATGCTATGCCCTTTGAACTGTTGAACCAAGTCCAGTGGGAAAGGAAGGAGGAATTTACAAAGGAAAGAGAATAGCAGAACCGGTCTATATAGAGATGGATCAGTCAAAAGGAGTGGAGAAAAATTCAACCCCGGTGAAAGAGCCGATAAATGAAAAGAAAGCTTGTGAATTTTTGAAGTTCATAAAAGACAGTGAGTACAGTATGGTAGAACAACTGCACCATCAGCCAACAAGGATTTCGGTCCTTTCACTGTTATTGAATTCAGAGCCGCACAAAAATGCCCTGCTAAGGATCTTGAATCAAGCATATGTGGCACACAATATATCAGTGGAGAAGTTGGATCGGTTATTGGGGAACATCACAGCTGATGATCATATCTTTTTCAGTTATAATGAGATACCACCCAACGGTGTGGGATCTACAAAAGCCCTTCACATCACGACTACTTGCAAAGGGCACATTCTACCACGAGTACTCTTGGATAAAGGTTCTTCATTGAATGTAATGCCCTTGGCGACCTTATCTAAACTACCGGTTGACATGTCCTACATGCTACCAAGCCGCACTGTGGTTAGAGCTTTTGATGGCACTCAGCGGGAAGTAATGGGAACTATTGAGGTCCTGCTGGAGGTAGGTCTTTGTACCTATAAGGTGGATTTCTAAGTGATGGACATCACCCCGTCTTATAACTGCTTATTGGGAAGACCATGGATCCATTCTGTTGGGGCAGTACCCTCATCTCTCCACTAAAAATTGAAGTTTGTATTGGAGGGACGTTTGGTCAGCGTATCAGGAGAGGAATATATCATAGCCTTTACATATTGACTCCCCTTACATAGAACCAAATGAGGATGCTGTGGAATGCTCATTCAGGTCTCTGGAATTTGTTAATTCTGTGTTCGTCACTGAAGGACATAAAATTCCTGAGCCAAAGTTGTCTAGGAATACCAGGTTAGGAGTGAGAATGACAGTTGGGAAAGGTTGTAGAGCAGGAAATGGATTGAGAAAGTATCTCCAGGGTATGGCTAGAGCAATTGAAATAACCAGGAAGAAAGATCGATTTGGTCTCGGGTATCTCCCAAAAGCTCATGAAAAGAGGAGACAAATTGAGAAAAACCAAAATAGGAGGATAGCCCGTCTCTCGGGTATGGATATAGAGTGGGAGCCCATGATTTTCCCACCAATCCTTCACAGCTTTCGTTCAGCTGTTTTTGAGTTCGGGGAAAAGTATTCCGAAGATGTGTTGATAATGATAGAACAAGCCTTTGAGAAGTTACAAATGAGCAAGGAAGAGCAAAGGCAAGACATGGTAATCTGTATGGCTGGGGAAGAAGGAATTGAAAATAGAAGTGCAAGTTGGATGGTGCGACCATGTCCACCGGGTTACAAATTAACAAACTGGAGTACGACCGAGCTTCCTATAATTTTTAGGTCTACTCCAGAGTAATACTCTGAAACAATCTTAATTATCTTTGCCCAAGAATATTAAGAATTTTTCTGTACGAGCTTATGTTTAAAAATCTTCATTGAATAAATAACAAGCACGATGCATTTTCTTCATATTGATGTGTCCATATTCTTTATTTTTTGCTTTTTCATTTTCTTTCATTGCCTATATACTTTTCTATATTGTTTCTTCCTTACCTATTTACAGGTGTACGGATGCGAAATATGAGAACCATCCTGTCAATAATTCTGAAATTGATTTTGAAAGACCCATTTGTACTGGTGATCTCGACGTCAACGAAGATGCTGAAGATTATGGTCTGCCCCGAATTTATTGAGAAAAATAGAATAAAAGGAGAAACATGTATTGCCTCATAAGGAGCTGTTAGAAATGATGAATCTGGGAAGTGGGGAAGAAATAAAGGAGGTCAAAATTGGGACCTCATTGTCATCATCAACAAAGTGTGAACTGATAGCTTTGCTCCGGGAATATGTCGATCTATTTGCATGGTCATACCAAGACATGCCAGGGTTGGATCCTGATATTGTGGTTCAAAAGCTCCCTTTAAGACCAGAGTGCAAGCCAATTCAGCAGAAATTCAAAAAAAATGAGGCCTGACATGCTGTTAAAGATAAAAGAAGAGGTAAAAAAAGCAGTTCGACGCCAAGTTCTTGGAAGTGGAAAAATATCTGGAATGTGTAGCAAACATTGTCCCTGTTTCGAAGAAGAATGGCAAAGTACGGATGTGTGTTGATTACCGGGATTTGAATAAGGCCTGTCCTAAAGATAATTTCCCTTTGCCTCACATTGATACCTTGGTGGATAATACGGCAAAGAGCTATTTGTTTTCTTTCATGGACGGTTTCTCAGGGTACAATCAGATTAAGATGGCGCCAGAAGATATGAGAAAACCACATTTGTGACGATATGGGGAACATTTTGCTATAAGGTAATGCCGTTTGGATTGAAGAATGCGAGGGCAACGTATCAGAGAGCCATGGTGACTTTGTTTCATGATATGATGCATAAAGGGATTAAAGTCTATGTTGATGACATGATCGCAAAGTCACAAGGAGAAGATAAGCATATTGCGAATCTTAAAAAGCTCTTTGAAGGGCTAAGAAAGTTTTGACTCAAGCGAAACCCGGCAAAGTGCACTTTTGGAGTCACTTTAGGGAAGTTGTTAGGTTTTGTTTTCAATAAGAGAGGAATTGAGATTGATCCAGATAAAGTAAAGGCCATCCAGAACTTGCCACCACATCGTACTCAAAATAAAGTGAGAGGCTTTCTAGGAAGATTGAATTACATTGCTCAGTTTATTTCTCAGTTAACCGACAAATGTGATCCAATATTTAAGCTACTTCGAAAACGTGATCCGGAAAAATGGGATGAAGGGTGTCAAATCGCCTTTGAAAAGGTTAAGCACTATCTATCCAACTCACCAGTATTAATGCCACATGTTCCAAAGAAACCAAGGATACTATATTTATCAGTATTTGAGAGATCTATGGGCTGTGTATTGGGGCCGCATGATAGACCGAGAAGAAAGAACAAGCGATTAACTACTTTAGCAAGAAGTTCACAATGAGCTAAAGTATTCATCGTAGAAAAGTTGTGTTGTACTTTAGCCTGGACCGCTCGAAGGCTCAGACAATACATGTTGTACCACACGACGTAATTGATTGCCAAGCTAGATCCTATAAAGTATATTTTGGAAGCACCCTCCTTGTCAGGAAGAATGGACGGCAAGTTTTGTTGTCAAAATACGACATTGTGTATATGAGTTAGAAAGCTATAAAAGGCAGCGCAGTAGCCGAGTTCTTAGCAAGTCGGACGGTTGAAGATTATGAGCCTCTGAATTTTGATTTCCTTGTTGAAGACCTGATATGTGTCTCGTAAGAAGATGGGATTCCCCCGAAAAAGAAAATATGGAAAATGTACTTTGATTGTGTATCTAATGCCATGGGCACTAGATCGGTGCAGTGGTCATATCCCTAGAAGAAGATTATTATCCTTTCACTGCCATATTGGATTTTTATTGTACAAGCAATACCGCTGAATATAAGACGTGTACTATGGGCCTTAGTGCTACAGTAGACAGAAAGATCAAAACACTAGATGTTTTCGAAGATTCAGCCCTAATGATATACCAACTATGGGGAGAATAGGAAACCCGAGATGCAAAGTTAATCTGATACCGAGAGCTCATACTGAGTTTGATAGAGGAATTTAAAGAAGTGAGTTTCAATTACTTCCCCGAGAAGAAAACCGAATGGCGGATGCTTTGGCCATTTTATCGTCAATGTTTAAAGTAATTGAAGGGCCCGAAGTTATACCGATAAATATGAGCATATACGAGTCTTTTGCTCACTACATGAGTATCAAAGAAGAAGCGGATGGCCTCCCTTGGTATTATGACATCTTGCAATACATCAAGAGTCAACAGTATCCTGAACAAGCAACAGAAAATGATAAGAGGACTCTGAAAAGATTAGCAATGGGTTTTGTCCTAGATGGTGAGATATTCTACAAGAAAGGGAAAGACCAAGTTCTATTGAGGTGTGTCGGGTCTGCCGAAGCTCAAAAAATCATTGAAGAAGTCCACGAAGGGATATGTGGCACTCATTCCAATGGTCACATACTTGCTAAAAAGATTATGAGGGCAGGATATTATTGGCTGACGATGGAAGGAGATTGCATTAGTTATTCTCGGAAGTACCATAAATGTCAGATATATGTAGATAAGATTCATGTGCCACCATCATCACTGCATGTCATGACTGCACCATAGCCGTTTTCGATGTGGGGAATAGATATGATTGGGGCTATTACCCCGAAAGCTTCAAACCGACACCGTTTTATCCTGGTAAACTACTTCACAAAATGGATGAAAGTCGCTACTTATGTGAATGTAACGAAGTCAGTAGTATGCAGATTCATTAAAAAGGAAAATATATGCCGGTATAGATTTCCAGATAGAATCATTTCAGACAATGCTCTCAATTTGAACAATAAGATGACGAGAGAAGTGTGTACTCAGTTCAAGATCACACGCATCATAATTCGGCACCTTATCGTCCGAAGATGAATGGGGTAGTAGAAGCAGCCAATAAGAACATCAAGAAAATTGTTGAGAAGATGACTGATGTATACAAATATTGGCATGAGATCTTGCCTTTTGCTCTTCTCGCATACCGTACCTCGATTCATACATCTACGGGTGCCACGCCATTTTCTTTGGTATATGGAATGGAGGCAGTGTTACCTTTTGAGGTTGAAATTACTTCCCTTCGTGTTTTAATGGAGGTTGGTTTAGAAGAGGCAGAGTGGGTTAGAGCTCGCTATGAACAGTTGAATCTTATCGAAGAGAAAAGGATGAAAGCAATTTGCCATGGGCAGTTGTATCAGAAAAGGATGATTCGAGCCCACAACAAGAAGATTTGACCCAGGCATTTCCGAGAAGGGGAGTTGGTATTAAGGAAAATTCTCCCTATAGTGAAGGATCCGCGAGGGAAATGGGCTCCAAATTAGGAAGGGCCCTATGTGATAAAGAGAGCTTTTTCTAGAGGGGCATTGATTCTGACGCGGATGGACGGAGATGACTTGAGAAATCCCGTGAATGCTGACGAATTGAATAAGTACTATGCTTGAAGAAAAAAGAAAGAAAAAGAAAAGTGTGATACTATGCACATGAAAATTCAAATTATTCCAAGTGTAAAAATGGAAATTCTGTACATCTACTTCCCATGAGAATTGCTTTTCAAAGAGAATATTCGTGCCTGATATGATGAATGGCCATCTTTCATATTCCTTTCATTAAGAAGAAATTATCCTTAGTCACCCCTTTGAGTCTTAGGATTTCTTTATTTGAACCTTGATCAAAGATCTTAGGAGGGTATTGCGAGAAAAAATAACCTCCAAAAAAATATGGCAAAAAGAACCATAAAACAAAACTTGTGAAATCAAAGAATGCAAATGAAAGCCAAGAATGAAAAAAAAAAAAAAAAAAAAAGAGGAAAGTCCAGAAAAGGAAAAATGTTTCAAGAATGAATTTCCTCAAGAAATGATCCTTGATCTAATCACCCTTAAACAAATTTTGGGCCTATTTACCCTTTTTTTCTAAACCCGAACCTTGGCCTACATTACGTGCTTTTAAAAGTCCATTTGATCAAGCATGGATATTTAATTTGAAGGGTTTTTCTCAAAATTCATTCCATCTTTAGAATTGACATTTTTAACTTGGAAGCATTTAGAATTCTCAGATGCATGGTAGAACACAAGAAAAAAGAAAACAAAATGAAAATGAAAAAAGAATGTAAAAGGAGAGGTTTAAGCCGAAAACCCGCAAAGGGCAACTTAATACCGAATGGGGGACACTTGGGTTGAAAACCCGCAAAGGGCGGCTCAAGTACTGATTAAGGTTTGAATCAATGCTCTGTGTAAAGGGGAAGAAAGTATTTGAAAATCAGAAGAAAAAGGAAATACTCAGTTCGATGCAACTGCGGAAGCCGAGAGGTTACCCAAGTAAATGGCTCATTCAAGAGAAATTTTAGATGAATTGAAGAAGGAAAGGTCCAAGATATTCCGCATCTAAGGCATCTACAACCTACAATTCTACATTTTTTTCTTGTATCCTTGATATTCACCTCTTTCATTTTAAGACATTGTTGCAATAAATTCTTGTTATCCCTTTTATGACATTTGTTTGTTTCATACTTTATTTCATACATTTTGTGATGCATTTTGTTTGTTATTAAATTGAATGATGATTAGTAAACATAAAAATCTTTAAATAAAAGGATTTTAGAGTATTACTAAGGAGTAGATTTAAATTTTAGATGAGGTTTGGAAACTACTAATCATGATGGAAAATTCACCAAGTAAAGGTAAACAGTGAATGTGTTGGAAACTCCGTCATGAAGTAAGAAAATTTGTGAATTTCAGTGAAGTCATAAACTGGGACTGCTTGACAATTTATCTTGATTGAAGGTTCCTCAAGTGGGGCATCAGTGAAAAATTGAAGACTCTGTCATGAAATCAGATAATCTGTGAACCTCAAAGAAACCATGGATTAGAAATCATGACATAATCATTTGATTGCATTCATCCTTAGGAAACATACAAGCATTTGAAAAGCATGTCATTTTCATCACTGCATTTGGCTAACATTGTAGGAATCACGAAAAATTTTGGCTTCCCCAAATTGAACTCGTTCTGCTTCTCAAATGATTCGAGCCTCAAGACCACCGTCGAGGTATTTTCCTTTTGTTTTTTAATCAAACTTGTTCTGTTTCTCAAATAAGTCGAGCCCTGAGACCACCGTCGAGGTATTTTTCTTTTGTTTTAAAATCGAACTCGTTCTGCTTCTCAAATATGTTGAGCCCCGAGATCATCGTCGAGGTATTTTTCTTTTGGTTTAAAATCGAACTCGTTCTACTTCTCAAATGAGTCGAGCCCCGAGACCACTGTCGAAGTATTTTCCTTTTGTTTTTAAATCAAACTTGTTCTGCTTCTCAAATTAGTCGAGCCCTGAGACCACCGTCGAGGTATTTTTCTTTTGTTTTAAAATCGAACTCGTTCTACTTCTCAAATAAGTTGAGCCCTGAGATCATTGTCGAGGTATTTTCCTTTTGTTTTAAAATCGAACTCGTTCTGCTTCTCAAATGAGTCGAGCCCCAAAACCATCGTCGAAGTATTTTCCTTTTGTTTTAAAATAGAACTCGTTCTGCTTCTCAAATAAGTCGAGCCTCGAGATCATCGTCGAGGTATTTTCCTCTTGTTTTAAAATCGAACTCGTTCTGCTTCTCAAATGATTCGAGCCCCGAGACGAGCCCCGAGACCACCGTCGAGGTATTTTCCTTTTGTTTTAAAATCGAGGTATTTTTCTTTTGTTTTAAAGGAAAAAAAATACACTCTCATGCATTGCGTTTTCCATGTTCATGCATATTATATGATATATGATTTTTGCTATGAATATTTCTATGGTAATATTATAGTTTTGATTTAAATTTCATGATGTTATATTGATTGTTATATGGTTGTGAATATTTTATGTTACTCTATGCTACTTGCTTAGTCATTATTTATTTTCTCATATCATTTAGGATTTATTATGTTCATTCATTGTTTTTATTCACATGCATATTTCATGATAATATTATTTTATGTTTCATATCATTTCATGTTATTAATTATATTGCTATGTCATTTAAATTATGCCATGTCATTTAGAATATACCATGTCACTTAGATTTTGTCATGTCATTTAGATTATATCATGTCATTTAGAATACACTATGTCATTTAGATTTTCCCATGTTATTTAGATTATACTATGTCATCTAGATTTTGTTATGTCATTTTTTACTATGTCATACATGTTCATATTCATCTTTTTTCAATAAAAGATAAAGATATTCCCAAGTTAAAATAATTCATGAGTTCTCTGTCGGGTTTGCTGGGGAGGATATCATCAATTATCATTAATAAAGGAATATCTTTCTTTCAAAAAATGAAAATGATTCGGAGATTTTTCCAAATAAATAAAAATTTATATATTTTGCCGGGTTTGCTAGAAAATATAGGAAAATTTTGAATTAATAAATTCCGGATTATTTTTGATTTAAAATGGAATTATTTTTCTTTAAATTGAGAATTATTTTAAAATGCCAAATTTAAAACCAACTTTTACCGTGACTTAAGATAATACACGATTAATAAGGTACCGTTTTATACGGGAGTTGTGGGGGTGCTAATCCTTCCCCACACGTAACCGACTCCCGAACCCGCTTCTTTGATTTTTTTGGTTTAAAAACACAAACTTTGAAATTGGTTTTTAAAAAATGTTTTAATTAATTTTAAAGTGTTTTACAAAATCGATTTTAATAGGTGGCCGATCTCACCTAGCCAAAAAAGATTGGTGGCGACTCTATTTCTTTTTTCGAGGTCGTTTTCAAACCCTCATTTTATTTCAAGAGGAATTAAGTCATCTTTTCCTCTATTTCTCCCCAATGTCACACTTAATGAGTAAAGTCTCGCGATGAGACTTGTTATTTTTTAGGTGCGACAGGGTCATCTTGACTTTTCAATATTTAGTTGGTCATGATACATTACTATATGTCGTTCATGATCTATATTTATAAATTGTAAGCTATATTGAAAAACATATATTACAATTTATGCTCACTGCCAACATGTTGAAAACCTAATGGGTCACACACAATAGATCGAATTGTTGGATTAAACTTAGGATTTAATTAAGTTGGACTTAATTGAATAAAAAGGTTAAATTTGGAGGACCTAATTGAATAGTTCAATTAAGATTAAATTAAGACATAATTTGGATTTGTGAAATCTAAATAGGGATGTCTTAATTACATTATGAATAAGCTTGTTTTGATAATAAATTGTCTAAATTTAGAGATGTCCTATGGATAAGTGTCCTCGCCGAATTTTGAGTTGTCCAAAGAGAAAAAGTTTCTCTTCTTCAAGGAATTTGATTATGAATCAAATTCTAACTTCTCATATTGACTAAACCAAACATTGCATTGATTATGCCTAGGTTCGGTCAAACACTAAGAGTTAGTGTTGGACTGAAACTCTGAGGCTTGCTAGGTGAAAGAGTTTCACTTGTACAATGAGTTCGATTCTTAAGAATCAAACTTTATCCTCTTTATCCTAGGCTGGCTGAATCCTATTGGGACTCTTAGAGGTTGATTTTGAATCAAACTCTTTTCCCTTGGGATATGGTTGGCTGACCAGTGTACCTAGACTAATTAAAGGGTGTACTCGGCTAAGCACTCTATAAGATAAAGTTGCGGTTGAATTAGGAAGCTTAAAGGGAAAGAATTTCACTTTAGCTAGAGTTTTTTTTTATTGGGAATCAAACTCTACCTTCCTTATCCGTTCGTAGCTGAATATAGACACATTTAAGGAAAGGTTTGGTCAAGCTATCTAAGTGTTAGAAGTTGGCTAAGAGTTAGACTCTTGCGATTAGAAGAGTTCCTATTTTACTAAGTGTTTAAAAGTAGTTTACACTCTATCCTTTACCCCTTAAGTGTGGCCGGTCATAGGATGGTTTAGTAAGTGCCATTGTGAAAGTGTTAGACTTGATCCCTTGAGAGAAAAAAAAAAAGAGTATTCGACCTAGAGAGAACCAAAGTGTTGCCACACATTGTTCATCTCCTCCGTCTTGTTTCCTAGTTGCTGCACTTTAGAAAAGTTTTAGAGGATTTTCTTCCTTAAGAGAAAATAAAGGAAATACAATCTTTTGATTGTGATTGAGGTCAGCTAACAAGCATTGGCGAATCTCCAAACCTTGAGAAAACTCCAATATTTGTTCGTGTAGATCACCATTATTTCACTTTTAGATTGTACTCTCTAATATTTATATTCTTTTTTGGAATTGATAATTTAATATCCACACAACAAATATAAAAGCATACTATATAATTAATTATCTTTCTTTTTAACTTTTTTCCCCTTAAGGTCAGATATTTCTCATTTTTTTAGAAAAATATTAAAGCAGGTCATATTCCACGACATACTTCGGGTAGAAGCCAGAAGGCCCCTCGGACAATCCACGACGCATCTTAGCTACTTTGAAAGCAGGCCATATTCCACCTCGTTGATGTTTCTAACCACTTTTACCCCCTCATCACATTTTATCTGTAACATGAACAATATACATAAATCAATATACTAAAATCAATAACTCAATTACATAAATCAATATACTTAAAATCAATAAATCAATATACTAAAATCAATAACTCAATTACATAAATCTATATACTAAAATCAATAAATCAATTACACAATAAAATAAAAAATAATTAATAATATTATAAAGGGTTAAATACTCAATTGGCCCTTATACTTTACATTTTTTGTCTGTTTGGTACCTGAAGAATAAAATTGATCACTTTGGTACTCGAACTTTCATTATGTCATTCATATTGGCCATTTGCCTTAACACCGTTAGTTAATGGATGACGTAGCAATAAACACCCAATCAGAGCATGACACGTGACAAAAATGTCACATCATCATGAAAAGAAAAAAATTCAAAAAATAAAATAAAAACTCTTTTTTTTTTAAAAATCAAAATAAAAAATTTGAATTTTTTTTTTAAATTATAAAAATGAAAATCAAAAATAAAAAAAAAATTATAAAAAGCCAAATTTTTATATATATGTATATAAATCAGTAAAAAATAAAATTAAAAATTAAAATTAAAATTAAAAAACAAGAAAAAGAAATCTGAATATTTTTAACAAAAATGAAAAAACTAAAAAAAGAAAAGGGAAAAGAAACGCGGGAGAGAAGGAGAAGCGGAAGGAGAAAAGGGAAGGAGAAGGAGAAGGGGAAGGGGCGCCGACCTGCCCGGTCCAGGGCAGATTGGTGCCGGTGGTGTCTCCCCCTCTCCCTTTCCCCTTCCCATTCTCTCTCCCGATTTTCACCTCTTTTTTAATTTTTTTTAAAATTTTAGATTTTCATTTTTTTTAATTTCAAATTTCCATATATATATATATATTTTTAAAATTTCTATATTTTAGAAAATCATTTTTATTTTTCTTTTTAATTTTGAATTTTTAGATTTATCTTTTGATTTTTTATAATTTTTTTTGTCATTTTTAGAATTTTTTAATTTTTAGAATTTATTTTTTAAAAAATTGAGATTTAAAATTTTGATTTAATAAAAAAACAATTTTTTATTTTGATTTTTATACATTTTTTTTGAATTTTTATCTTTTTTATTTTGATTTTTATTAATTTTTGAAATTGTTTCTTTACATGATGATGTAGCACCCATGATGTGGTATTTTTGCCACGTGTCATGCTCCGATTGGATTTTTTTGCCATGTTAGCGATTAATTAACGGTGTTAGTCCAAGGGACCAATGTGAATGACGGAATGAAAGTTCGAGTACCAAAGTGATCGATTTTATTCTTTAGGTACCAAACTGATAAAAGGTGTATGATACAAGGGCCGATTGAGTATTTAACCCTATTATAAACTAAAAATCAATTAATAATATTATAAACTAAAAATCAGTTACATAATAAACTAAATTACCCATTATATATTAAATAAATATACGATATAAAATTTGAAAAACAAAATACCTACTGTAGGGGGTCGGAGAGAGAGAACGAACAGTGGAAGAGAGGAGAGAGACCATGCGATGGAGGAGCGGTGTAGAGGGAACAAGTGTCGGAGGGAACCAACGATCAAAGAGAGAAAGAGGGTAAATAAAAAATAAAATAAAAAAGAGAAGGAGAAAGAGAAAGAGAGAAGGAGAAAAATAGAAGAGCAGAGAGAGGATAGAGAATGTACCTGGGAGATGAACGACATCGAAGAGGCAGCTAATGTTCGAAGTTATTGCAGGTGGACAGGTAAGGCAATGAGCGCGAGGGGAAGAGAGAAAAGATAGAGTATAAAGAAATAAGAACAAAGGAAAAAAGAGGGGTGGAGCCCGGTTTTAATCTAACAAAAACATTAGCAACGAAATTTCCGTCATTAGCGACAAAAAATTTCATCGCTAAAAAATTTAAACCCTAAAAATTCCCTCCAACAAATTTCAATGTCCGACAAAATATTCTATCAAAAATACTATTTCCCACTGAATTCCGTCGAAAAATTATAATTACACATAAATGGAATTTTCAGATGAAATTTTGTTGGTAACGTTATTTCCAACTGATTTCCATCGAAAATAGAATTTTCGAAAAAAATTTTGTCAATAAAGGCTTCAAGTTTTTTCAACGGAATTTTTTGTCGAAATTACCATTTTTGACAGAATTATGTCGGAAATAGCATTTCTAACTGAAATTTTCGTCGAAAAAGTTTGTCACTAATAAAATTAATTAACATTTCTTTTTTTTTTTGCAACAAAAGATTTCGTTGCAAAAAACCCGAAGAGAAGGACCATGCTTCCCGCCAAACTTTTAGCGACGGAAAGATCCCGTCGTAATAATTTCGTCTCAAATACTAGAATTCGGTTGCTAAAACCCTAAAAATTCATCGCTAACAATTTTCTCTTGTAGTGGATGGCATCATCTAATCCAATCCTACCCATAATCTTATATTATCTTATCTTATTCATAATCTTGTGCATCAAATGCACCAATATATCATTGGAATATTCCTTGCTTAGTTAGGATTTTGGTGATTATAACTTATATTAATAACCGAGTTGCATGTTGTTTCACTTATAGGAAAGCTCTTTAAAGATGGAGAGTTACTAGTGATAAAAATAAATAAATAAAAAACTGATCTTGGGTTCCTGATAAACTTGCCTATAGGTCGAGTTTTCCATTCGATCCGACAAACCCAATTTGAATTGGGTTGGGCTTGAGATAGGATTTTTGTAATCCAAATTATTATTTAATTAATAAAAAATATTTTTACTTAAATTTAATTATGAAAATATATAAATATTAATATAAAATAAATATTTTAATATATCCCAAACAGTAAAATGGGCTTTTCGGTCGAGCTTAGACAAGCATTTTTTTTCTTATTCATGTCTGACCCAACCCGGCCTGGTCCTTGAACACTTCTAGTTCGAAAGAAAACAAAATATTTGTGACATAAGAATATGCAAGGGAAGTTACCAAATATTATTGTATCATTTTATTGCAAGCTAAATGCTCAATTTGGAACCAAACCTATTAGCACCTAAGTGGAACAAGATTAAACCTTTTATTTCAAAATACTAAGGGTTCAACTTTTTCGAGTTGTGACAAATAAAAACTTATACCTGTGTTTGACGAACATGCGCCAGATAATCAAAAACAAATGTTGACGTGTAATTGTTTTGCACATATGGCACTCTAAAAACACAAAATAACTTTGAAAAAAAAAAGTATAATAAAAAAATAAAATCCAAATACATAAAATCTAATTTCATCTAAAAGTAGAAAAAAATAGAACCCCTAATTTCGATACTTAATTAGAATCCCTAATTCACGAAACCCTTATTTGAATCTAAAACCCCAAATCCATTCCCATTTTCATAAAAAGTTCAAAACTCATTTGCATTCCTTTGGTTTCGCCCCAAATTTGTTTCTAATTAAAACCGTCCATTCTCATTTCGTGTTTGTGAATCATTCTTCACCCAAAAATCCTAAATCAAAATCATTGTAAAATACTATTTGAACACACAATATCAAATCAAAGGAACCTGAAGATTTAACATCTAGTTCTGCCTTAATATCCAATAGCAAAATCAACAAATTCAGACAACAATAAACAAAATATAAGACTCACAAAAGAGGGAGACGAGATTGACAAAAATATTTAAGTTGCCCAAACAAATTCCACAAACCTTGAAGACCAGTTGAAGAATAATTATTGCTTGAAGATTTTGAGACATTAAATTGTTTTATGGGTGTTGGGCAAAACAAAATTACTTTGTGGGTGAGAGAATGGAATCGGGTTGAGAGATAAGAAGTTAACATAAATCTTTTTTTCAGGTTGATTCATTTCGCTTTTCAAATCAAAATAGGGAGGGATTTGATTTTGAGATTTTTTTTTTTCATTTCTAATGTTTTTTTTTGTTATAATTTTTTTATTCATTTACGTTTTTTATTTTATTTTTAGGAATTATTTACTAATTAAATGAACATCTCTCTTGTTAGATGTGTAAAAATAAAAAATTACATGTCAACTTCTTTTCTTAAACTCACTAATTTTTCTGGCTTGTATCCATCAAACCCAGCAATAAGTCTTTATTTATCATAATCGAAATGATTAAACCTTTAATAAGCTGAAACAAAATGTTTAACTTTGATTCACGCAGATGCTAATAAATTTAATTTCAAATTGAGCATTTAGCCTTTTATTGCATGCATATATTGCAAGCTTTGTTTTCCTCAAAAGAGCTATGAATATGAAGGAAACATATATTATTAATTAATTAGTTTCTTGGGTTAAATTTGCACTTTGTAGTTTGGTCAGATTTTTATTTATGTGATTCCTCTTTTAGGCATCGGCTTCTTTACTTTACTATCAATGCAACTGAAGCTGTTCTTTTTCTTTCGAATATACTTATTTTGGTATTTCATAAAGGATCATAAACATATATTATTGTTTTGATATTTCAATATTGGACAAGACACAAACATGACATGGGAAAAATAACTAAAACATGACACAACACGAAAAAAGAAACATGGACACGAATACGCGAATATGTCAAAATCTATATAACACAAATTATTAACAAGTCAAAATTTATATTAATATAAAACACCTTAAACACGAATATGAGACAAAAAAATACATGAACACAACACAAATACACGAATTGTCAGGTTTGAACTTTAAAATTGATTGAATTGAATTTGGTTTCAAAGTATAATTATGCTATGCTGAGCTTGAGATATGTATAAATTGTAAGTTAAGCTGATATTTCTTCAGTATAATTTTGTTGGGATATAATCAAAGTGATACAGTCCTCCATATATGCTTACTGATACTATGTAAGAAATCAGAATTGCAGCAAATTCTGTTGGGATAAACACAAGTGTTATGATGTTATTTTTTCCCCTTCAAATTTTAGACATTGATTTTGTTATTTCCTGAAGGGCTTACACTTTGAAGTAGTGGACTGAATTTGCATTTGAAGTGTAAACCTGAGTTTGAAATCTGTATAAATGGTAATCTAAGTTAAAGCTGCTAGTTCTTCGGTCTAGCAACTTCCTAAGATTAAAGTGATGAAGCTGTCAATACTTTCATAGTAATTCATACAAGGATAAAGAGATTGCATAGAAACAACACTGAGCATGCTTTTGTACTATTCAAAATCATTGTTGATGTCCTTTGAAAATGAAGCTGAGTAGATCTTTGGAAGTTGTCAAATGAAGCTGACTAGATTTCTGGAAGTTGTCAGGTCGAGGTTGAGAGAGGTTTTCAAAGACAGAAGATGTCAGGAGGCACCGGAGTTTGGTTTTCGGGACGTGTTTCGATACTTAATAATCAGTAAGTTTTCATATGTGTTTTCTCTTACCTCTGATCAGCATTTACTTACCTATTTATACTTAGTAGTGTCTATGGCTTGACAAGTGTAAACCAAATGTCTGTTATATTAGAGTTGCTGAATAACTGTGAACTCACCAAGTGTTATAAATGCAATGGTTCAACGTGGGGAGGTGAAGGTGGATCCAACAATTTTAAGTGTAAATTCCATGGTTTCAAGAAGAGTGCAGACAACCAAAGGCATAGGAGCATGTGTGAGCCTATTTTGACAGTTGGAAATAAAATAGAAAAAAATAGCTTTTGATTGTTTGTTTTTGGTATTCTTTTGCTCTTTCCAGCTTCAAGTTCTTACTTCTTGGTGCTTGCCTAAAACACTGCTTCTCTCACCAAGCATTACTTTTTAATGGATTTTTCATATTTAATTCAAATTCTTGCCGTGTACTCTGCAAGAAATCTCAGCTTTTGCTAAAGGATGCTTTTTGCTGTGTAACAACTCATTGAAAATAAAACATCTTAATAACTTGAAAGCAAATACTACATAGTAATATTATAAACTTCAGTAAATAACTTCATCATAACCTTAAACACAAAAGAAAACAAACCTTAATATACTAAGCACCTAATCATCATATCCAGCAATCCTGTCCATGATCTTGGCCACAACATCTTTGGACTCCTTCAACAGCTTGATGCTCCTTTTCAGCTTCTCTCGCTTTTCAGAAATTGAAGGAGATTCCACCAACATCCTTTCAATTCCTTTCCCATCTGGCCCCATCAATTCATTCACAATCTCCTCAATGTTATTATTCACAAGATTGTGAACATAATACTGCAAATGCAATGCCATGGAATCAACCAACCTTTTCAGAACTATCTTCCAGTAAGCAGTCATTCTCATCTTCAGGTCGAAAGCTTGCTGCACAACATTGGGATGCTGCCTGAGATGTTCAACTTCAATATCCCCAAAACCTTCAAGACTCACCTTGGAAGATCCGTACATGTTGTTTAGTGCAGCATTTACATTCTTGACAAATTTTTCTTGTTCAGTCATGAGCTTAGTCCACTCCATCATGTAATCAGGATTACAAGTATAATCCGTCAGCTTCTCCATCTGCACAATCTCCTTCACCCTATTGATTGACTGCTCTCTCATCTTTTGAATGAGATTATGAGCTGCTCTCTTTGTAGATAGCTTAATCTGGTAATATATTTCCGAGTGGCGCATCAAAACAGAAGTCACCACGTTATCTATGTAGTCCCAAATCTTTTCAGCAAATTCAATTGGCATAATGGAAATCTGATCAACTTTTCTCTGCAAGATACGAAGGAATGCATTGCGAGGAAGGAAATTTGGTAGTCCAATTCCTTTAGCATCTTCCAAAACCTTGATCTCTTCTACCAAAAAGTCTTTTGTGAGATCACTTTCCTGACAATTGTGAAGCTTATGAGAGAACTCGTTCAGCATTTCAACCAAACGAGCAGTACCATGCTTGGTAAGATTATCAGGGTATTCATCAAATTCCCCTCTCAAAAGAATTTTCATGAGGGATTCTTTAGCTGCTCCAATGATCCTCATAAAAGCTGTCATGACATCTGCAACAGAGCTCAAAGCCTTGGGCATTCTTTCCAGCTCTGAAACATTTGCATTCAGCTTTTCACCAATGTTTTTCACCATCACCGGTAAGCACCTTGCTATAATCCTTTCCTGAATTTCAACAAGTTTTTGTGCCAACACTGGAACACCAACAATTGATTTATCAATCCTTGACAGATGTGGATGAGTTTGGAACAATCTAGCCTCTTCCCTCCTTGCTTCTTCATAAGACTCATCACCAATACGATTCCTAACACAAACATAACCAAGTCCTATATTCACATCATCAGCAGTAACCTTCTCAAGAAGCTCCTCAGGGGCCCTATCAGCCTTAGTAACCACTGCAAGAGTTCTGTCACCTGTCTTGTCTACTATCTGTGACATCCTAATGGATTCACAAGTAGAAAAATCAACAGTGGCAGACAAAACATTGAGGATAATGCTTTCCTTAGGTGTTATGTACTCCATGATAATATCTCTGATCTGCTCATAGATATTTTCAGGCTGTCCGTGGACAGGCACTCTAGTAATTCCAGGAAGATCAACCATGGTAAGATCAGGAACCCCACCCTTTTTCACCTCTAAAGTAAGTGGGGTGTTAGATATGCCCTTACCATCGCCTGCAATCTCATCAGTTGCAAGATTTATGGCTGTTGTGATGTCGGATTCCTCTACAGGAACTTTCTTCCCACTGTACTCCAAGTGAATCTCTGGCGTTGGATTTTGATGACTTTGCAGCCTCATTATGAGGGGTACTCTAGTACAAATACCCTGGCTTCGAGGAAGACTAATACCAGCCAGTGATTCAAGAACACTAGACTTCCCTGATGATTGGTCTCCAACCACAACAATTGTGGGGAGTTGTATGCCTTCTTTCATGACCATAAGCTGCCTGAGCCTGTCAATGGCATCAAGCAAAGGTCGAATTTTGTGATTGTATGATGAAATAATTGGTGCTTGGACTTGTGCTGCCACCACCTTTGGTTGTTCCATAGGAGGAATTGCTGTATCTGATTGAGAACCTTCATAATCATTGATGACTATATCGTCAACTCCAATGCTCCCTGAATCAACTTCCTGGCACCAACTCATTTTTTGGATAAACAGTGAGACAAATTAACGTTTTTCAGGGTGTGCTTGTGCCTTCGGAGAGGAAAAAAAATGAAGTGGAGACAAGAGTGGGACTCAGCCAAACTTGATGCTTTAGATGAAATTTTTCATGGTGAATTCCTATATGCTGATTGTTGGAAAGCAACAAGCTTTTACTAAAGTGATGACGAGTTCATTGAAGCTTCTTTTATTCTAATTTGGCTTTATAAAGTGATTATTTTAATTAGTTTACTTATTTCAAAAATTAAACTCGAGATTTTGCTTCAATCATATTTTATTTGTTTTTCTTTCATCAACTAGTCTTACCTATAGTGTTACAATATTGGCAATAAAAATAAGAATCACTGTTAATCCATAGCTTGGTAGGACAAATAGAATAAAGCACCAAAGTCCAAAAACAAGAAGAATAAAGCGGGAGCATCCTATACCCAACCGCAAGAAACAAGCAAAGGAAGTTAAAAAGTGAATGGGAAGATGTAAAGATGACAAATCGATTCGTTCCACGGATTTTAAATTGATCCGTCTCAAGAAAAAGAAAAAAATTTAACAGGTGGGCTTAGAGCAAATTTTTTTTTTTTTGAAAAACGAAAATATAACGATTTTAATAAATATTTATTTTACCGGCATGTATAATAAAATTATCATTTTACCCATTAAATATGTTGATGGCTTTGCATTTGTACATTTTCCTCGTCTCTTAAGAAATCTATATTGTTCAATAAGATAGGGCAATTTATGTATTATTGTTGTGTTTTGTTTTCTTATCAACGTATTATTAAATATGTTAAAATTTTAAATACGAATATGATATGTGTATTAAATATATTATATTAACCATGTTTAAACGTATTGTGTCATATTTATTATATTATTTTCGTGTCTATTAAACATCTCGTATTTATATCATATTTTAGTATTGTATCCAAAATTATCAGGTTTAAGTAATATTATACTAGTATTAAACCAAACACAAAGAGGCACACGTTTCTCATTTGAAGACGTAATATTGGTCGTCGTTTTGTTTTGCTCGATAACAAGCAAAATCTTAAGTTAGGGGGTGTGATAACTCTATGAAATAGAGTTAATTTATCATATTTTGTGCATTCAAATCGGCTAAATTTTTGAAGTTTTATTCGGAATTAATTATTTCTAATTATTTTTAGAATAGTTTTTTTTTTATTTATTTCATATTCAAATTAGTTATTAAATTAGTTTTTTTATAGGTTCAAAGTAAGAATGAGTTTCGAGGTACGAAAAGATGAAAAAAATGTACAAAGAAAAGCAATGACAGATTTGACCTCTGGAGCTTGCTGTTATGAAAACATAATTTTAATGTCTTTATTTAAGAAAACTTTCTTTTTGACTTTTGAAACTTTTAGAGCGTTCAAACGGTATGTTACTTATCCAAACCGTATAAGATTTGGCTATCCAAAACAACTGAGAAAGTACAAGGAGATGGTAGAGTCAACGTGTAGCAACAAAACTGAGGATGAGCATCTAGGCAGCAAGGCCAGCACTGCAGTGTTCTAAAGCTGGCGTTGCAGCACCAATACTTATAAGGAAAGAAAAAAAATAAGGAAAAAAAAGACTTATGACTTGTGCGCGATGTTTCTCCTTCTAGGCTTTGGAGCTCTATAAATAGGAATTTTTAAGATTTAATTATACAATCTTTTAGTTTGTATAAACCTAATTTTTTCTAAGGAGAGTAGCCACCAAAAGTTTGCAAGAGACAAGAAAGATTTTGGTGATTTGAAGATTGTAGATCGTGTAAACCTTGGTTTTCTTTTTTCCCTTAATCTTCTTTTATTTTCTTGTAATATTAATGATGGTGAAACTCCTTTGTTTTGTATTTTCATTATTTTGCATGAACTAAATTTATTGTTCTATGATTGCAATGAAACTCAACATGTAGTCTGGATTATTTTATTCTCTTTCATGAATTTAATAATATAAAATCTTATGTTAAAAAATTAAAATTGTGAAATTAATAATTTTTTAAATTCAACATTTACCGTTATCAAACAATATAATTATATTTAGTATTTAATTTTCAATAACATACAAAACATTCTTTATAATACAAATTCAATGCTTATAAATTCAGTACTTAATTTTTCAACACTTAATTTTTTCAGTTTACCAAATAACACCTAAGCTTAATGAGTTTCTCTTTAATTCAATTTTCATAGGAATATAGTTAATTAGTTAAAAGAGATATTTTTATAAAACCATCATAAGATACTTATAAATAAATTAGAACTCTAGGTTAACAACTCAATATCATTGATCAAGTTAAGAGAGTAGGAGAGATGCAAACGAAGTGTTGAGAGAAATTATAATTCTAAGTTTTTCTCAAGTGATTAATCTAAATTTAAATTGTCTTCTTTGCTTGTTATTTTCTTTTATTTAGTTTTTAGTTTACAAACTTTAATCAACTTTTTGGATAATATTAAGTTGTTTTAATTGTAATAATTAACAAATTTAGTGTAATTTCTCGTTGGATCGATACTCTACTCTTCATTTTATTACTTGTTAACGATATGTGCACTTGCGTAGTAAATCCAACAAAACAAATAATATCTATTCAGTATAAAAATTGAAAAACTTGGATAAATATTTTTTTGAAAATTTTAAATTTAAATATAATATATAATTAAGATTAAGCTTGTCCAAATTTGGATAAATATTTTATTTTTTTTTGAAAATTTTAATTTTAAACTGAAAACTTGGATAAATTTTTTGTTGAAATTTTTTAATTTGAATATAATGTATAATTAAGATTAAATTGACATGTCAGCAATACTTACCAAATAAGCATGTACCTTATAAAATAATATATATATATATATATATATATATATGATTTCAACAGATTATTTCTCCCATACCTTCCCCTCAAGCTAAAAAAAATCAAATCTTATCCTTTTGTTTTTTTATACTGGTAAATCTTTATCCTTTTGATTTTTGTGGGTATCTCGAAATTATTTCTTGAATGTCCTAAATTATGGATTATGGGTTATGGTTTATGCCCTAAATTATTTTTGTTTTTCATGAATCTTTATCCTGAATTTTGGAATGCCCTAAAATTGGATATTAGTTGCAATAATATTTCTTCTACTTAACCAACCCAAAAAAAAAAAGTCTTCTAGTGCTAAACAGCTTCTTACTTTTCTATCACATTTTGATCCAAAATATGCACATATATGATGGAAATCTCATAATTTAATAGTTCATTATTATTATTTTTTATATAATTAAGTGAAGAATTGAATTTTGATTACTAAGTTAAGACTTAAACACTCTACCAGCAAATTACATTATTATTTTGCTTAATTGTTATGTACACTTTAAATATGTATTTAGTTATCTTCAAATTTAAATCATATAGTACAAATATAGAAACTAAGGTTTTAGTTTTTAGTTTTTTTTTTTTTTTCTTGATGTGAAGTAATTGACATTAGAGATTGCATATTCTTTTTTGCGTCATCCTTCTTATTGTTAGATTAGAATAAAAAAAGACAGGAATTTATGGGACGTAATGGGTGAGGTAGGCAAGGCATTCACAAACGTTGAAGCTAAATGGCTATCAAATTAGTAAAAATCATAATGATATAGAATAGGTATAAATTCCTATATTTGAAACAAATTGTAATATATAGAATTCGAAATTACCTTGGGTGAAAAACAAATTCTTTTGTTTCGTAATTTAATTGATGACTGTTATCGATTTTCACCACGCAATTGCACGTATCGTAACAAGTAATATAGTTTAAAGTAAAAAGTTGAACCCACGAGGAATTGTCAAGCACAAATATTCTCATTGAAAAGCAATCCCCAGGAGAAATAGATAATCAAAGTCTCATTTTGCACTTTGGAATCATCTGAATTCTCATATGCATGATATCACAATTTTTACTCTTTTTTCTTTTTTTTTTTTGTTGCATGCCCTACTGATTCATGCGTTAGTCCTATCCTTTTACAACATATATCCATCATTTCCACATATGATGCCCCAATTTAATTAACCATGAGAATTTGTATCAATGAGGAACATAGCAAGTCTAGGTCTATTTTGAAAAGGCTGAGTTTCAAATCTGAGTTCTTTGAAGAGACAAGGAAAATATGACCCAAAAACGGGTTTTCTCTGGGACATAGGATAATCTAGTTTAATCATTGTGCCCCAAGGTGTCAATCATGAAGTGATGTTTGGGCAATTAGTGTTTTGTGGTTGTTGAAAATGACATGAATGGTTTTGGCACAACCTTGACACACACTCAATTATCAAAATCTAAATTCTTGAAAGAATGTCTCATTTGTTTGAATTTCAAGGAGTTCAAAAAAATTTCAAAAAGTTCATTCCTTTGTTCATAGCCTAGACTAGGATCTACATCTCTGTTTATTCTATGATGACAATGGTTTTATGAAGTTCAATCATTCATATTCTTTGAAGCATTAGGTCTTTCAAGTAGTCTTGATTCAAGGGATTTAGGCATAGGAAAGCCTAAAAAAAAGAGGGAAAATGTTAGGTCATTTCTAACAATGATCATCAATATTTTCGAGACTGTCCATTATTTCATGTGAAAACCCCTTATTATTGTTTACCACAAATTTTCATGAAGTTTCATTTGTTTTTGTTCTTTTTTTTTTTTTTTTTTTTTGCAAATTCAAATGAGTGCTAAAATATAATGAAAACAAACATTTAAATTCAAAAAAAAATTTATTTCATGTAGATGTCAACATGAGACAAGTGCTTTCATCATCACAGTATATAGAACTATATGCATCAAAAATCTTAATATGATTATGCACCACGTTTCTTATGACACTTGGCTTTCCCATCTTCAAAACTTATCGAACCAGCCTTGATGAGATCCCTGACCTTGTACTTCAAAACGGGGCAGTTCTCTGTTGAGTGACCTTGATTGCCAGAATGATAACCACAACACTCATTAGCATCATACCAGCTCGGATAAAGGGGCTTTATAGGCTCTAATTGCATGGGTGTCACAAGGTGATTCTAGATGAGTTGAGGTAGTAGCTCACTGTATGTCACAGGAATCGGGTCAACCTGATTTCTCTTTCGCTTTTTATGCCCTCTTCGATTATTCCCAAGGGTGTTAGATTGATAGACAGATGTAAATTCTGGTGTGATTGCAGTCATTGGTTGGTAAGGATAAGAACCTTGAGAGACATTGTTAAGGGTAGAGTAAAATGGATGATACTAGGAGAATTGGGGAGGTGGGGCAAAGCCTTCCACGACTTGGGTATCTTTCTTTTTCTTTTCAGATGCCCCATTTCTCTCGATATTGGATGTTCTCTCTCCTTCAATTTTCCTATCCTTGATAGCATTCTCAATCATCTCCCCTGAAATTAACATGTCCATAAAATTCTTCGTGGTGTTTCCGACAAGTATATCATAGTATGGGGCCTGCAGTGTATTCACAAAAAAGACAGTGGTTTCCTTCTGAGTTAAGGGCGGTTGTACTTAGACGGCCAGGCTCATCCACGGTTGCGTATATTCTTTGAAGCTCTCAGTAGCTCTTTTCTTCATATTTTGCAAGGTGAGACGGTCAGGCACCATGTCGATCATATGCTTGTACTGATTTAGAAAAGCCCTAGCCAGATCATTCCAAGAACGAATCTGATCCTTGCTCAACTGACTATACCACCTAATTGCGGACCCGCTGATGCTATCCTGAAAGTAGTGAATCAAAAGCTTATCATTATCTATATGACTTGTTATCTTCCAGTAGAACATAGTGATGTGGGCTGACGGATCGATCGTCCTGTCATATTTCACAAATTCAGGGATCTTGAATTAAAGAGGAATGATTAAATCGAGGACCAAGCATCGTTCTTTCGCATCCACACTCCCGATTACATCTGTATTTTCTATTGCCCTGAGCCTTTCATCTAACAACTGATATTTCCCTTGGGAATCTGCCAACTCAACCATATTTACTGCAACTATTTTCAACTTTGCCTATTCAGCTGGATCATCCGAGTTTAAGACATTGACGGGGTTAACTATTTTTTGGCCATCCAACATCATGACCTCACTCTGACCCTTTTGTGCCTTTAACCCTTCTCTGGCGGCAAAGTTTTCAGTGTATCATTTTCCCTTGATTACGGCGGACATCAGCTCCATCAATTTAGTCATCTGATCCTTAGATTTTGCTTGAGACTTTGTCAGCTGTTCTCGCAATTCTTCCTATACCCTTTCTATTCTTTCCATTCGGGTAACTTATTCATTCTCCATAGCATTAGCCTGTATTAAAAGGGTACTCAGTACTTCTTATACCTCTGATTTGAAATGGAAATTCTTTCAAAGACTCTTAAAGCCAAGCCAACTTTTGTTTTATTTCCCCAAATGCATGTCATGATGAAAGAGTCATGAATGCAATTTGATGCACGTGAAGCCTAAACAATATGATGTATGGACATGTACAGTGGAAACATGCTGACTACATATGTAATAAATGCAATCACAATGTCAACATGCTGCAAGCAAAGAATAAACAAATCAATGCATGGATATATGCAATGAATGACCATGTATATTTCAGCGTATTTCCCAAGGAATGATCATATACACTATGAATGCAACACGATGTCAATTATGATGCATGTAAACAATGAATGATTGACACAAAGTATATACAAAGAAAATCATGCTGACCATGTGTGTCATGAATGCGACCTAATGCTAACATGATGTATTAATGCATGAGCATATCATGATGACTGTGTTTGCCATGAATACAACCTGATGTCAACATGATTTATATAAACAAATCAATGCATGTAAAGAGTAATCAAATTAATTCATGAGAATATATAGAAAAATCATGCTGACTATGTTTGTCATGAATGCAACCTGATGCTGACATGGTGCATGTAAAGCATAAGCAAATTAATGCATGGATATATGCAGAAAAATAATGCTGACTATGAATGCATGAATGCAACCTGATGCCAACATGATGCATTCATGTAAAGAATGAATAAATTGATACATAGGTATATACAAAAAAATCATGCTGATTATGAATGCATGAATGCAACCTGATGCCAACATGATGCATGTAAAGAATGAATAAATTGATACACAATGGTATATACAAAGAAATTAACCAATGATTACACGAAATTGGTGGGACCTAAATCTTGATTATTCAAAAATCTCATTATGCAAGATTTGCCTCTAAATTTAATCTATGATTTTTTTAAACATGTTTTCTCTATGAAAAACCAAACATATTATTTTCAAAAGAATTTCGGGGTAGTGGATTCTACTATTGTACAGTATGAAAAAGTTCATGTAACACGATCAGTTTATGAAATCACCAAATGAGATTATAATCACCATCCATTTATTGAAAAGAATGAGATAAAAAAAAAAAAAACCATAAATGTACATGTTTTATTCACATATGCATGAAATGTGCAAAATGCAAAATGTTTGAAATTTTTTATATTTTCAATTTCTCAAATAATATGAATGTTATGCAAAAATGCCCATGAAAAGAAATTAAGGAAAAAAAGATCCTAATATTACTTTTTATTCTCTTTTTCGAAGAAGAAAATTTTTTATAAAAAAACTTTTTTTCTCTTTTTTTTTATTTAGAAATACCTAAAAAAGTAAGGTATAAAAGAAGAATTTTCAAAACAACCTAAAAATACTAGGTTTCAATATTATTACAAATGATGTGTGGAAATAAGAAACAAAGCAAGTAAAAAGGTAAAATTATCAATGCAAAGTAAATAAGTTAATGAGCATGTGCCCCAACAGTATCTACTTATTTAGGCATCATGGTGCCTTTGGGGCGGATTATCATTCTTATTACGGGCGATGTACGTTCATCGTTGCCCTATCTATAATGCTTATTCAGAATGTAGAATAGGTAACAAAATGTTAGAAATGTCCCTCCATGTTTCCTATCTTCGGTATATCTATCAAAAATTCGGCAGAGCTTCGCCTATGTTAGCTCTATGGTTCACTATATGTGGGTGAACGAAGTTCTAAAAGGCCCCGAATTGTTCCTCACTGTCGCCTATGAAGGCTAGTAAGGCACCCCGATAAAAGCGGGTTCAATTCATTAGAGTATATTTCCCTTGCCCATGCGGATTGTTAATCACGAGAGCTTAGGTAATATACTCCGGAAGTATTTTGCTAACCCATGTGGATTGTTAATCACGAGAGTATAACTACTTTACTTCCACTTAAAGTGACAGAACCCGGGTATAGGGCTCATGATATGCAAATGCAAGTGTAGTGTGTGAGGAAGAACAACAAACTTTTCATCACCTATTCTACAACCCTTATTCTAAATGCCCAAACAAGATCAAACAATGTAAAGCATCAATTAGGCAAAAAATAACTATATACAGCAAAATAATCAGAGAACAATAATAATATGTATGCATATGAATATCGACATATTAAAACATTTTATTATTTTCAAAATTCTCCTTACTATTGAAAACTGTGGGAAATAAAATTAAATACTGAAGAAAAAAAACCAACAAAAGCCGAGACTTTGATAACACACGACTAATTCTAGGCCTGACTCTCCAATGTCCCTAGTGGAGTCGCCAAGCTGTCGCAACCTAAAAAATAACAAGTCCCAACGCGAGACTTTATATTCATTAAGCGTGACATTGGAAAATAGAGGAAAAGTCGATTTAATTCCTCTTGAAATAAAATAAGGGTTTGAAAACAATCTCGAAAAAAGACATGGAGTCGCCACCAATCTTTTTTGGCTAGGTGAGATCGGCCACCTATTAAAACCGATTTTGTAAAACATTTTAAAAATTAATTAAAACATTTTCTTAAAACCAATTTCAAGTCTGCACTTTTAAAGCTGAGAAATCAAAGAAACGGGTTCAGAACTCGGTTACGTGCGGGAAAGATTAGCACCCCCACAACGTCCGTATAAAACGGTACCTTATTAATCGTGTATTATCTCAAGTTTCGGTAAAAAGTCGGTTTTTAATTTAGCATTTCAAATTAATTCCCAATTTAAAGAAAAATAATTCCATTTTAAATTGAAAATGATCCGGACTTTATTAATTCAAAATTTTCCTATATTTTACGACAAACATGGCAAAATATAGAAATTTTTATTTATTTGAAAAAAAATTGCGAATCATTCTCGTTTTAAAGAAGATATTCCGTTATTAAAGATAATTGATGATATCCTCCCCAGCAAACTCGGCAAAGAACTCATGAATTATTTTAACTCGGGAATATCTTTATTTTATTGAAAATCATTACCTTTTTCACAACATTTTTAAAAATATGAATATGCATATGTGTGACATAAATAAAATGACATAGCAAAGTCTAGATATTATAATGCAACCTAAATGGCATGATATAATTTAAAAGGCATAGCATATTCTAAATAAAATGATATAACCTAAGTATCATAACAATTCTAAATGAAATGACATAATTAAAATGACAGGGAATGATATGTAACATAGAACAATGTTATCATGGAATATGCATGAAAATAAAAATAATAATGCACGAACATAGTAAATGCTAAATGATGTGACAAAAATTAATGAATAAATAAAAAGCATAGGATAACATGGAATATTCAAAACCATATAACAAACAATGTAGTATCATAAAATATAAATCAAATAATAACAATATCATAGAAATTATCATAGCAAAAATCACATATTATATAATATGCATGAACATGGAAAAATGCAATGCATGAAGTGTATTTTTTTTTCCTTTAAATAAGAAAATCCGTATACCTAAAAATATATCCGACAACCTTAGGAAAATATATTAAATTAAATTTTCTAAAATCAAAATACTTTCTAATTTGTTTGAAAATAATTTTGAAAATCTTGGATGAAAAACAATTCATGGCCGAAATCCCTTTGAAAAAGGCTTTAGTTCCTAAGTTTGAAAACCCGAACTTGACCACCCTTGACCCGAGCTTTATAAAATCATTTTTAAAGTTTCAAATGGCTTAGAAACTACCCTAAGACAGTAGCTAAAATTCCTAATCAGCCCCCTCTAAGTAACTCCAAATTAAACAATTGTTTTTCTTTTGAATTCAAATCTGCCTCTACTGTCCAGTTTTAAAGCATGATTTTTTAACCCATTTTTAAAAATTTGAAAAAATCTAAAAAAGTATTGGAGACTCAGAACATGTAAAACTACACAAGAAAAAATTGGCTTAATTGTCTGATTAAATATGACTTCCCAGAAAAATCGGGAAAGTCCGAGTACTGAATGAAAAACAGTTTTGCCAAAATACATTTTTTTACCTTTGATAAAATCATTTAAAAATCAAAGTAAAAATATTGGAGACTCTCCTAAGGACCTACAAACAGTAGCTAAAACTTCTAAAAATTTAGAAAAAAATTGGCTAAGTAAGAAAAATCACAAAGGTAGAATAATCAATTTGACAACTCTTTAATTTTCCACAAGTATGCTAATGTGAGCATGACTTTGAGCCATTGATTGGCCTAAGTCATAAATCAAGTGGTATGACATGAGATGCATGAACATACAACCAATTGAATGCATGAAATGCATGATTTAAAACCTAAATGATGTGAGAAATGCATGGCATGCATAATATAGCCTAGACCTTACAAACTTGCATGGCAATAAATGTAATCCTAACCTAAGTATACATGAGATGCATAATAATGCAAATGAGACTTAGACCTAAAGTGACATGAAATGCATGGTAATACAAAGTGACCTAAATAGCATAGCAATGCATGGCAATACCAATATGATTCTAGACTTTATATGCATGGGAATATGCAATGTCATGAGAATGTATGAAAATGTCATGAACATATAGTGACCAATAAACCTAATACTAATGCATGAACAAATAGCAACTCATACACAATTTCATGGCATAGTAATGCAAAGCAATGGTACCTAAACAAAATGCAAATTCACACACAAGGAAGAAACACATGAAGAGGCCGAATGGCCACTAATTCTATATGGAAAAATGTAGCAAGACATTAGAACAAACACATGGCAAACTAAATCAAAACACACAATATTATGGCATGAAATGCAAACCTATCACCTAAATAAGATGAAAATGCACACACAAATCAAAATGAAACATGTTGGCCGAATGGTCTATAGGCCTAAATGGGCATGGCATTTTCACAAACACATGGCATGGTTTAGAACTAAGCTACCATAATCAAGCTAACCTACCACAATCAAGCTAGCCGAACACAAGTAAGCTAATCTAACACAAGAAAGCTAACCTACCACAACAAATCACATGAGTAAAATCAAAAATAAAATTATCTAGAAAAAAAGAAGACCATTCGGCCATGATGTAGTTTTTTTTATTTTCTTTAAAACAAAGTAGAAGCTCCTTAGAACTTATTTCAAAAACAAATTTATTTCATAAAAGAGAATAAAATAACAATCAAGATAGAAAAATCATGTCAATAAAGTATGAGAAAACCATGAAAGAACATAGCTACCTTGCTCTAGTTTTCCAAATCAAAAAGAAGCAAGCCAAAACCTTTCTTTTCCTTCTCCTTTTTTCTCCTATCTTTTTCCCTTCTCTTTTCTCTCTTTTTCTCCTTAGCTACTGCCACTTTTCAGCCTTCAAAACCTTGTGAAAAAACTACTCAGCCCCCCTAAATGGTAGTGGCCGAATGGCCCTTAGTATGGTGTAGAAGGTTCTAGATTTTTTACACCAATTCTCATCCAATGGTCTTTGATCCAAGATGCTTTCCATGTAGAATTCTCACCCTTAGATTGGAATAAGCAGCTCCTAAATATGATGTCATGAAGATGTCATAAATAGGATGCCATAAATATGACATCATCCCTCTCCATCGATTAGTCCATGTGTTACAATTTCAAAGGCTTGATCAATAAAAATAACTACCTTCCTCTTCACTCTTAGCCCTTTGATCTAAAATCTCTGCAACATCACTCTCCGTTGTGGGCTTGGCTGATTGCTCTTTTTAAAATCCAGCCCTATCTCTAATTTTTTAAAGGCCTTTTTCAGTTTCTTCGATGAAATAACCTTTTTGACCCCCAAACCAAATTAAATAGAAAACGGACTCCAAATCCAAAATTTTCTTCACCAATCTCTTCCAAATAATTTGAAAGTGAGATTTGCAAATTTTTAGAATTTTTGGAGCTCATTTGCTATTTTTCGGGATTTCTCTGCTTGAATTTCTGAATAATGGGTCCAAAATTTGACATTTTGCAAACAAGCTCTGATTTTGGATTTTCTTTCGCCAATATCTTTCAAATGATTTAGGATTGAGATCTGTAAATTTTGGAAATTTTTGGAGCCCATTGGCTATTTTTCCCGAATTTTCCTATTTGTCATTTTGTCTCCAAAGCCCAGTTTCGCTCAAAACAAGTCTGATTTCTAGATTTTCTTTTTCTGCGCCTTTGTGATATATTGAATTGGAGCTAGTCCGAAAACACCCAATTTTTACGATCAAATTCCCTTCCGTTTTGATTTTTCATGTTTTCACTTTTAAGAATTTCCTCGTTTTTCTGTTTTTTCTCCAATCGGCTCTTTTCTCGGATTTACTTCAAACTGAGCCTTGGGCTATCCTTGTTTAATCACTCCTCATCAATTAGGGGCTTTAGTTTTACTGAACCAGACCATTTCTGCATTTTTCCCCAATTTCACCAAAATTCGCTAAAAACCCTAATTCTCGATTTCTTCCGAATTGACTTTTTCTTCAATTTTTCTTTCAAGTAGCATCTCCATTACCTGTAGTCAGTGCTTATCTTTCATTTAGAAACTCCAATTTCAATCGATTTGATCGTTTAAGCCTTTTTCCCCAAATTTTCCGAACTAGGATTTTCTTTCTACTGAATCTCCGTAATCCCAACTTTCGAGCTCCATATCTTTCAATGTAGACCTCAGATTATCAAATTTCTTTCACCATTTTTCGATTGAACTTCAAATCTTGATTTTGAAAGTGAGTTGACTTTTTCAATAGTTGACTTTTTGAGGTTGACTTTTTTGGGGTTGACTTTTTCAAGTTTGACTTTTTATGCTTGACTTCTTAGACTAAGTCTCGGAGTACCACCTGCAGGATGAGAAAAGCCTTTTTGCATTATGAAACATCAATTTAGGAAGAAACATACCTGATTTAGTGGTCCGGACAAAATTAAGTGTCTACAAGTCTGATTTGTCACTTCTTGACTAGCCATGAACTTTGTAAACATATTTTCTAATGATATCTTCTTTTCTGGAACAGGAGCATGGGCTTGTGCTTGAAACCCATGAGGGACTACTTGCTTGGCTGGAGATGATGGTCTTTGATTGTTGTTCCAAGAAAATTTTGGATAATTTCTCCAACCTGGATTATAGTCGTTGGAATAAAGATTGTTCTGCTGTCTGTTATAGTTTCCAACATATTGATCCGATTCAGCCTTGGTTAGGCATCTATCACTGATGTGTCCTTCCCCACAAAATTCACATGTTACAAATAAGCTTTGGACTGAATGTACACCCATAGTGTTAAATTTCTTGGACAAAGCAGCCACTTGTGCCGATAAAGCACTGATCTCATCCAACTGATAAACGCCAGTAGCTCTCTTTGGCAAAATTCTCTCAGTGGACCATTGATAATTATTTGAAGCCATCTCCTCAATTAAATCATAAGCCTCATCAATTTCTTTTCCCATGAGAGCCCCACCTGCTGCAACATCACTAGTAGGACCTATTAACCTATTGTAGAAAGTGTGCACTTGAAGCCATTTAGGTAACCCATGATGAGGACATCGTCGCAGCAGATCTTTGTATCTTTCCCAAGCTTAATATAATGATTCTGAGTCATACTGCATAAAAGATGTGATAACATTCCGCATCTTAGTTGTCTTGGTAGGAGAAAAATATTTGGCAATAAATTTTTGGGCCAAATCATCCCAAGAGTAATGGAGCCCGCATGAAGGGAATGCAACCAACTCTTGGCCTTGTCTCGAAGTGAGAAAGGGAAGAGTCTCAATCTAATGGCATTGTCAAAAACGCCATTGTGTTTGAAAGTATCACAAATTTCCAGGAAATTCACGATGTGAGCATTCGAATCATCGTTCGGTAGGCCGCCAAATTGAATTGATGTTTGGATCATCTAAATGATGGCTGGCTTTATCTCAAAATTATTTGTCTGGATGGCTGGCCTCCGGATACTGGTCTGAAGTTCTTGCATGAGAGGAACCGAATACTCTCGCAAAGTCTTTGTATCATTAGCTTCAGCCATTGTATAATTGTGAGTCGAAGCTTGTAAATTCTCCCTTTGAAGTCGATGGAAAGTTCTTTTCGGTTCTGGATCAAAATGGACAAGTTCCAGACTTCGAGTTCTTCGCATACCACGATCAAGAGTACCTGAAAATAAGAAAGAAAAAGAAAGTTTAAATTAAGACTAAGGTTGCTTGGTATTAATATTAACAAAAATAATAAACAATTCTCCGGCAACGGCGCCAAAAACTTGTTGTCGATTTTCACCACGCAAGAGCACGTTTCATAACAAGTAATATAGTTTAAAGTAAAGAGTCGAACCCATGAGGAATTGTCACTAGATTTGCAAAGTACTAAAATTAAAACAACCTAATTTTATCTAAACAAATAATTAAAGATAGTAATCAAACTAATTAAAAGAAACTAATAATAAAAGCAAGTAAATTAAAAAAAAATGGATTAAATCAAATGAGAAAAGCCTAGGATTACAATTTCCCTTAACACTTCGCTTGAACCTCTCTTACCCTCTTGACTTGATTAATGACCTTGAGTTGTTAACCTAGAGTTCTATCTTATTTATAAGGATCTTTCGATGGTCTTATAAAAATATCCCTTTTAACCAATTAACTATATTACTATGATAATTGAATTGAAGAGAAACTCATTAAGCTTAGGCTCTAACAATGGTTACACATGACACGTAAGTATATTTCTACCCTACATGCAGATCAATTCATCCTAATAAATGAATATGAAACATGTGTCATTCAATCCACGTCTAACACTAAACTCCCTTTTCCAAGTTGTATTTAGGTTACCAAATCAATCTAATTGGTGGCCAGTCAACTAGAAGCATTAAGAACAAGATTGAACAAACAACTCAAAAACCATTAATCAAGCTAGAGAGAGAAAATAAATTCAAACTACATGTTGAGTTCCATTGCAATCCTAGAAAGATAAATTTAGTTCATGATAGTTAAAGAAAACAAATATTCAAATAGTTTCACCATCATCAACAACACAAGAAAAATAAAGAATAGAATAGAGAAAACTAAGAGACGTCAATTCTTGAGTCTTCAATCTTCACCAATCTTCCAATCTTCTTGAGAGCTTTTGGTGGCAACTATCCTCTTGAGAGAATTAGGTTTTTAGAACTTCAATCTCCCTTGTTTCAGCCTAAAAGAGTCATATTTAAAGTGTCCAAGCCCCTTCGCGTGCAAGCAATTAAGGAAGTGCAAGCTTTTTTTTACGTTTTCTTTTTCCCACTATGGTGCTACAGCGCTGACTTTCTAGCGCTGCAGCGTTGACTCTCGAATTGGCTGGCACTGCTCGATTTGCTGCACTTCGTCTCTATCATCTTCGCGAACTTTGTTAGCTGATTTGGATGGACAAATCGTGTTCGATTTTGACGAGTAAAATACCGTTGGAAAGGTATGAAAGTCAGCTTCAAAAGTCAAGAGGAAGTTTTCTGAAGTAAAGACTTTAATATCATGTTTTTCTTGAAACAATCTTCAGAGGTCGAATCTGCCTACACGTTGCTTTGCACCGTTTTTCATCTTTTTGCACCCCGAAGCTCCGGATCTCTTTGGACCTATAAAAACACATAACTAATGACTAAATAACTATTTAAACATGAAATGGATAAATAAAATAAATCTTAAAACATCTAAAACTAATCAAATCTTAATAAAAGCCTCAAGGATTTAGCCAATTTAAATGTATAAAATGTGATAAAATAACTATATTTTCTAGAGTTATCAATGCCCAGTCTGAAATTTACTGCAGCTCCAAAATCAATGATAGCTGAAACAAAATTAAAAAGTAAAAAAAAAATTCAAAAAAGATAGAAAAAATAATTAATTTAAATAAAGCATTCATGCATTACAAAATGTATAACAGACTATTTCTCCCATACCAAATAAAAAAAGGTACCTTTAAATTGCAGCAGATGCAAAGTATTCCAAATCCTCTTTTATAACCAACAATCAATTTTTGGAACACATCAAATCACCTCTTAGAATAATCATAATTAGAATAGACAAATTTTATGTTAAAATATACTCACACCAACTTGTCCACGAACAAAATACCCTAAAGCTATTTTACATGAATGAATTTAGATAATGGTTTAAATAATGGATACCAATGTTTTTTTTTTTTGAAAAGCAATGCAATTTTAAAAACACAAAGTTTATGATCTTCCAAACAAGATCTGAAACACCCTAAAAATAAACTGCCCGTCAGACAAAGTGTCTGAACCCTAATAAACCCTTGCATTACAAAGAAAAACGAGCTGCCTAAAAGACTACCCTTCAAGCTTATAATGCTTGAAACCCCTAATGGACCTCTGTTTTAAAAAATAAATTGCCCAATTGGCCCTTTTCTCAATTCTTAATAGTCTAAATACCAATCAACTAGTAGAATAAAGCTGCTGCAACAACTTCCCTTGCCGAATCAAACTGTTGACCGATTATCATGATGCTGAAAACTGTCTTGAGAACCAAGAAATACAATATTCGAATATGTCCTTACTTGTCTGTTCTAGCAATAATCTGAGTAACAGTCGTAATTCATTATAAAACCTGTCTTTTCAATTCTGTTTTGGCAAAAGTCAGCCACAATTCTAAAATGGTGAAGTACCTGTTGTTTTTATCATTGCCTAACATTACATATTATTCACTAGACCTAGTAAAAACTCTACCCCTCAAGCCTAAAATGGACTTGATTTCTTGAGATCCCTTCCTTTGGATTGTAAAATTACCAAAAAAATCACATTTTGGAAAACCTGCTAATGACATTAGTGATTCGCTAAACCTAGTACATGTTCTAACCCTCAAGTCGACAGTGGACTTGAACCCCGGAAAGCCCTCCTAAGGAACTATGTTGTGACCAAATGCACATATTAAAAAGCCTAATAGCATTCTACCCATCAAGCATAAATAAAAGTATGCTTTCGACATCCCCAAAAGATATTTAGTTATGAAAGAAACCTATTGTATGGCTACCCAATTTGCAAAATTGATGCAAAACCCCTTATTCCCCAAACTTGGTCACTTATTAGACATGTAAAGCCGCCAAATATAAGAGAGTCGATGAGACTTGCAAAAATAAACAAAATGTAAGTAAATAAACTTCTCATTGTCATGTCGTGCCTTCCACTAAAATAGGCCCTAGATTTTATCACTCATTGACCCATGCCACAAGATCCGTCACTCTACTAACACATTGTCTTGTTAGAGCATCCGCAAAAGAATTAGCGAAACGTCCCTTATGCACCACCCTATATTCTTTCAAGTTTCTCATTATCTTATCAATCACCATAAATAATGAGTTAAGGCTCCATGGCTTTATCTTGCTAGACTTGCACCAAGCGACTACAGTCATTGAATCACTCTCAACTTCTAAGTTAATGGTCGAAGCTGTTTTGATTGTACAATCTCAAATGCTTCCTTTATAGCCCTCATTTTCACCTTATTTGAATCCATCACCCCAACGGACTATTGGTGTATTCCCTAGAGCCAATCGGTTTGGTCAAGCATAAACTACCAATCGGACTATTAGTGAAAAAAAGGTTTTCCTTCATGTTAGTACAATGATAAAGAGTTGTTAAGTACTAATCGGATGAAGCCCATGGAACAAAATGGCCTTGCAAATGAATTATATATAATTGTGAGATCCTTATGCATCAAAGCCATGTTCCTAAAACGGTTCCTGGTCATCGTATTGCCAAGACGGGGCATTGACAAAGCTCAAAGACTGGTACATGTTAAGCCTACTTACTTAGTAAGCAACTGATCTCACGTGTTGCAGTATATGAGATACTTTAGGATAAAATGTAGGTGCTTGTCCAATGAACAAGTTCACTGAACATGGCTCGCTGTGAGAACTCCATTTAGTATTGTCACTCAAGTGTCTATGGAAACGTTTTCACGTGTCAGTCGTGTAAGTAGTCCTCTGACTTGTTATACCAGGTCATCTTGTATGGGGAGTGTCATACTTTGATTCCATCACGAACTGGTCCCAAACAAGAGTGATGCTTATGGTAGGGTGGTTTTGGGTATGATATGAACCATACGAAGATGGATGAGTGATCCAAAAAGGATTCACCACTCCAAGTGACATCGGAGACATATCTCATCTGTTCTTGGCTTAAGTTAACTTGATGGAATCTTTGGCCAGAGTATGATGAATTTAGGAGAAATAGTTTCTCTAAGTTCACGAAGTTAACCAAAAGCTGCAAGAACTAATATGGATTGAACATGAGTAGACACTGCACCATGCTCATGATCTTTCTGGGATATTTGGTGAAAGGACCAAATTACACTGATAGACTGAACACGAAAGGTTATGTCGAGACAAACTTGACTCTCCAGTATTTGGGTGGTCATGATGGCTTGCTAGAGTCCGCTCTTGATCTATGAGTATAAATTAATTAGATTAATTTATATTCATTGCCAACATATTGGAAGCCTAATGGGTCACACACAGAAAGGTGAATTAAGAGATTAAAATGAAAAGAGCCTAATTGATTAATTTGAGAATTTAATCAATAGGGACTTAATTAAATAGTTTAATTAAGTGGAAGGACTTAAGGGCAAATACATAAGAGCTATTGTCCCTAGTCCAAACCCTGGAGTGATTGCCGCCCCCTATATAAAGAAACATGTGATAGCCGATCTCCCTAAGGGATGGCCCCCTAACAGCATATGTGATATGCTTAGAGGCTTTGGTGTCTTCTTGATTTCTTGACTTTCTCTTTGCCTCTTCATGGATTGCTAGAGAGAAAAACATTTTATTTCAAGAGAGCAAAGGCTTAGAGTGAAGAAGAAAGAAGATCAAGATAATCCTTGAGGTTGGCACACCAAAGCTGGAGAAGCAAGAAAAGCATTTTCTTCTTCTTGATGCTTATGAAACCTAAACTACTAGCATCATTTTTGGCAAGACTCCATTCTTACCTTATGAAGGTTTTCTTGATCATCTTTTGTGGATTACCGTTAGAGGCCAGACACTTGTGTGGCTTGAAGTCTTGGATTGACAGCTTGGTGTTCAAGATTGAGTGTGTTGTTTGGAAACTCAAGATTACTAGATCTTTGAGTTAAGGTATGATTCTTGATCAGATGTATGCTTTATAATTACAAGATCGCATTAAAATTTTACAAGCATGATCCTGTAAGATTCGACTATCTCTTTGTTTATTATTCCGCTGCGTTCATGTTCTTCTTTAATTCGTTTATTGTTTGAGCATGAGGTCGAATCCCAACAGTGGTATCAGAGCCTAGATTATAAGTTTTCTTGTGATTTACATGTTTAATTCTTGGTAATAATCAATTGGATTGAATTGTATGTTGGTCTAGCAAAGTTCCTTCAAGAAAAACGTTTTCTTGTTTTGTTTCAATTCTGACAGCTTCTGTTTGCAATCTGATCTTGGTGTTTTAAATTGTTTAAAACATGTTTAAAATTGATTTGATCAATGTTTAACCTTGCCATATGATTGCATGACACAAATAAGTTAAAAGAAACAAGTTTGGATTTGATTTGAATTGGTTTTGGTGCTTGAATTTCGAAGAACACAAGTGCATGATTTTTCTGCACACCTGCTGTAAGTTGCGGTTTTGAAATGGTTAGATGTGTCCAAAAATTCTGAAAATTTGAGGAGAAGTCCAAAACATGTCTATCTTGATTCTGTAATTTTTGGTGAATTTTTTTTTTTTTTTTTAGATTGCCGAAACTGCCTCTCAAAGTTGTGCAAATAGTTTGTATGGTTGCTGGAATTTTCTGGGTAGCCTTGAGTTCTTGAATTTGATTCTTGAATTATAGGTATAATTGACTGAAAATCAAAGAATAAATTGTGTGTGAATTGTTCACCACTTAGCCACCAAAAGAGGTGGCTACTTTGAGGCAAACGTTGCCCCAACAAGGGCTGCAGGTTACGGCGACGTGACTTACTAAAGGTAAGAGACGACTACACACAAAAAGTTGTGTGTTAGGGCATCGCTTTCAAATTTTGGAAATTCTTATTCTTTGGAATTTTGGACTTGTGGAAATTGTTTCCTAGTCAAGATTGGATTCCTAAGAGTTAGGAATGCACCTAAGCTATCCTTGTGGAAATCGTTTCCTAGTTGAACAAGGACTCCTAAAAGTTAGGAGAAGATATGAAACTTTCCTTGTCGAGAAAGTTTCCTAATCAAACTTGAACTTCCTAAGGTGTTAGGAAATCTAATTAAATTGTTTAATTATATGGAAGATTTTAATTCAATGAATCCTAATTGGATTAGGACTCAAGTAAATTGAATTAAAATTAAAATTGCGAGATAATTTGAGCCTAGTACATTTAAATGATTTTAAATATTACTTACCTTAAATGGCACACAAGATTACTAAGTGATATTAAATATGTATGCATTTATTTTTATGCTTTATGATGTGATTATGAAAGCATGAGGATGGTTATGGACTTAGACCCTAGACTTAGAGCATGGATGGTTAAATTTTCTTTTTGGTATTTTTATAAATAGGGTCTGCGAACCCTGCCTTCTCTTATTCATTTCTGGGGTTGTAAATTCTCTTATCACCTATCTCCCCTCGAATGTAACTCGAGGTTTCTATCAAAGATATGTAAATGTTATATAGGCTTGTAGATTTAGATTTAGGCTAAGATTAGAATTTATGTAATTCCAAAATGTAAGGAGATAAGGCGCCAAGAAGAAGGATCAAGGAGATCACCATCAAGACTTATGAAGACTATGTATGGTATCCCTAGGAATTTGACCAACTAGTTTCCTAATGGCTCAAGGAAACTAGAATAGTAAAAGTCCATAATCATCCTAGTAGATTGCATGAGATAGATTTATTTTTGAATTTATATATGTGATATATATTTGAATAAATGCTATGCATGTCAATCAACAAAGAAAAGCAATGAAACCTATTTAATGAAATAAAGAAATCCCTCATTAAATTATATTGAGTCCATGTTACGCATGATAAGTTACCTTATACCATCTTAACAAGATAACCAGAGTTCTTCTAGTAGGAGGCTTGTTGAGTCACTCAAGGTTAAACTACTGTATGAATATGTTTGAGTTATAGAAGGTGGGTCTTACTCAACTAAATGTTATGTTATCCGGATGCGTCAAACTTGATCGCATGACATTTAGAGGCAAAGTTAGGCGAAATGCATATGATGCATTTAGGCGAAGAGTTGTCACCTAACTGATCAAGGAGTTGCATAGAGATGCAATTGGTAAGCAAAGTTACCTACTCAATTAGTTTCAACATGGCTTGTTGAGTCACTCAAGGTCATGGTGGGATGAAAGGGGTCCTTGCTCTCTAAGAAGTTTAAAAGTTAAATTTCTCGAATAGTAGAGGAGGGCTACTATGTTGACAAATTAGTGAGAACTATCATTTAAACTTTAAAACCTGGTTTTAATGATTGCAATTTGCATAATGACTATTATATACATTGGTTTATATGGGATTATAAATTGTCATGGCAGGTTAACTAGTCACTTGATTGCATACTAGATGCAAAGTCGATTTCACTAATCAATGAAATGAATGTCTATGTCCTTAATGATCCTGAGGTATTTAGCAATGAGAAGTTCAAACATCTCGAGGAATTGATCCAATGAAAGATGATTAGAAGGTAGCCTATGAGGCATAATGTGCTAATGGATGAATCGACAAGTTTTAAAAACTTGGTTGATTTATGGATCATAATTTCAGTATGGACTTAGTTCTTTATTCATTGTCTAAGAGAAATTAGCGAGTCGTGTTGTAGGACAACATGAACCGATAGGTGTTGCTAAATGTGCTCACTAGACTAGATGATCATCCACTTTGTTACTTCCTACAAAGAAACTTTTTCAAAGTTGGGATGATGAGATGAAGAAAGAAATTGATATTGTCAAAAGGACATACCATCATTATGGAAATGCAAGGCATTGGAGGCTTAAATGCAAGAAGTACATTTGATACTTGAAGGGTGCCGCAACCTAAAAAATAACGAGTCTCATCGCAAAACTTTATTATTCGTTAAGCGTGACATTAAAAAAATCGAGGAAAAATCAACTTAATTCCTCTAAAAAAATGAAGGTTTTGAAAATTACCTTGAAAAAGACATGGAGTCGCCACTAATCTTTTTTAGCTAGGTGTGATCGGCCACCTATTAAAACCGGTTTTATAAAATATTTTAAAAATTAATTAAAACATTTTTAAAACCAATTTCAAGTCTGCGTTTAAATCAGAGAAATCAAAGAAACAGGTTCGGAACTCGGTTACGTGCGGGGAAGGATTAGCACCCCCACAACGCCCGTATAAAACGGTACCTTATTAATCGTGTGTTATCTAAAATCTCGGTAAAAAGTTGGTTTTAAATTTAGTATTTCAAGTTAATTCCCAATTTAAAGAAAAATAATTCCATTTTTAATTGAAAATGATTCGGAATTTATAAATTCAAAATTTTCCTATATTCCCCAACAAACATGGCAAAATATAGAAATTTTTATTAGTTTTGGAAAACTTTTTGAATCATTCTCTTTTTTTTTTTTTTGAAAGAAAGATATTCCTTTATTAATGATAATTGATGATATTCCCTCCAGCAAACCCGGTAGAGAACTCATAAATTATTTTAACTCGGGAATATCTTTATTTTTTATTGAAAAATTATTATCCTTTTGAAAACATTTTAAAAGATATGAATATGTATATGCATGACATAAATAAAATGACATAGCAAAATCTAAATAATATAATGCTTCCTAAATGATATGATATAATGTAAATGCCTTAGCATATTCTAAATGAAATGAAATAAATGCCTTAGCATATTCTAAATGAAATAAAATATCCTAAGTTATATGACATATTATAAATAAAATGAAATGACCTAGGTAACATAGTATATTCTATATGAGATGCAATATCCTAAGTCATATGATATATTCTAAATAAAATAAAATAACCTAAGTAACATAACATATTCTATATGAAATGAAATAACCTAAGTAACATAACATATTCTATATGAAATGAAATAACCTAAGTAACATGATATTTTCTAAATGAAATAAAATAACCTAAGTAACATAACATATTCTATATGAAATGAAATAATTTAAATAACATGGCAAACATGAATGATATGGCATATAAATTAAATGAGATGGAATATGAAATAATGCTATCATATAATATGCATGAAAAATAAAAATGAAAAATAATAATGCATGAACATAGTATATGCTAAATAATATGACAAAAAAATAACTAAATAAAAAACATAGGATATCATGAAATATTCCAAATCATATAATAAACAATATAACATAACTCAAAATCATAACAATATCATAGAAATTATCATAGCAAGAATCACATATTATATAAAATGCATGAATATGGAAAATGCAATGCATGAAATGTATTTTTTCCTTTAATTAAGAAAATCCGTATATCTAAAAAGATATCCGGTTACCTTAGGAAAATATGTCAAATTAAATATTCTAAAACCAAAATACTTTGTGATTGTTTGAAAACAATTTTGAAAAGCTTGAATTAAAAATAAAACTGGGCTAATTTCTTTAAAATTGCTCTAATTTTCCAAGTTTAAAAATCCGGACTTGACTACCCTTAACCCGAGACTTGAAAAACCATTTTTAGAGTTTAAAAAGGCTTAGAAACTACCCTAAGTCAGTAGCTAACCCTCCTAATCAGCCCACTCTAAGTAACTTAACCAAAACAGAAAAATGATTTTTCTTTAAATTCAATTCTGATTCCACTGTCGAGTTTTAAGCCACGATTTTTTATCCTATTTAAAAATTCAAAAAATTCTGAAAAAATACTGGAGACTCAGGACATGTAAAACTACACGGAAAAAAATCAGCTTAATTTTCTGATTAAAGACGAATGCCCAGAAAAATCGGAAAAGTACGAAAACTGGGTGAAAAAACTGTTTTGCCAAAATACATTTTTGCCTTTGATAAAATCATTTAAAAATCAAAGTAGAAATATTTGAAACTCATAAAATGACTTACAAACAGTAGCTAGGACTTTTTGAAAGTTAGATAAAAATTGGCTAAGTAAAAAAAGTCACAAAGGTAGAATAATCACCTTGACAAACTTAATTTCCCACAAGTGTGCTCAAGAGAGCATGACTTTGAACCATTAATGGCTCAAGTCATTATTCAAGTGGCATGAACATGAAATGTATGAAACAACACAGCAAACATAGTGCATGAAATACATGAGTTTAAACCTAAATGTCATGGAAAAATGCATGGCATTCATATAGTGACCTAAATCTAAATGAGCTTGAATGGCATTTAATGCAACCTAGACCTAAAATGCATGAACATGCATGGCAAATAAACCAAACTTAATAACTAAAATATGCATGGCATTTTCACAAACACAAAGCATGCTTAAACCAAAAACTCAACCAAACATCATGCAAATGCTAACCTATCAACTAACATGGCAAGAATGTACATAAAATGCAAAAATTCAAGGGTGGCCGAATAGACTAATGTAACTAGCAAACATGGCATTTTCACAAACACTTGGTATACTAGCATGCAAAACTAAATCAAATGTCATGCAAATGCAAAAACCTACCAACTAACATGGCAAAAATGCAACACACAATGCAAAACACATGGAGTAGCCAAATGGCCTCAAGCTCCAACAAGCATGGCATTTTCACAAACACTTGGTATACTAACATGCTCAACTAAAATATAACACTCAAATCATGCAAAAACCACACAAGCATTTTCACAAACACTTAATATACTAAATCTAAAACATGCTCAACTAAGATATAAAACTCAAATCATGCAAAGACCACACAAGCATTTTCACAAACACTTGATTTACTAAATCTAAAACATGCTCAAATTTAAACATTATGAAAACAAAAAATGTAAAATGTAAAAACATGATATTTAAAACATAAATGGCAACAAACAAAGCAACCAAATTAAAATATAACTCAAGAATATGAAGTAAAATAACATTTAAAACACCAAGATCAAAGAAAATAACATAAACAATATGGTAAAATAAATCAAAACAGCAACTTAAATAAATAATGTAGGCCATTTGGCCATGGTGAGTATAATATAAAAAAAATTGTAAAAAACATATTTAAGGAAGAGATGAATGAAGAACTTAAGAAGAACAATAAAAAAAATTTATTTAAAATGGAAACTCACCAAATAGTAATCAAAATAGCAAAAATAAGAATGGAAAATCAAGAAAGTGCAAGAGTTGGTGCTCAAGAGCAACCTCAAGAAGCTATATTTTCAAGCTTTATCTCTTCAAACTTTCCTTTCTTTTCTTAACTTTTCTTTTTTGCTTTCAACCAAGAAGAGAAAAACCAAGTAAAAACTCAAAGAACTCAGCAAAATGAAGATGAAAAATGAAATTGCTGCCTCCCCCATAGAGCTGGCCGAATGGCCCCTAATATTCCCTCAAGGATGTTGTCATTTTTTGTAACCAATTTTCCATCAAATGGCTAATAATTCAAGGTGAAAAAATCATGAAATTACCACCTTTAGATTAGCATCTCAGCTCTCTCAAATTATAGCTGTTCAAGAATAATGTTGACATCTCTCTTGGCCAATGTGGCTTAATCACCATGGCTTGATCAAAGAGAATCTCTAACTAACTCTTGATTTTTAGCCATTTGATTGAAAAATCAGAAGCTTCCTCCTTCTTTTGGGCTTGGGCAGGCCAGCACTTCTCTTTTCCAGCCCAACTCTGATTTTTTGAAAGGCCCAAAGAAGCCCTTTTCGGCTGCTTGGGTGAAAAGACTGTTTTGCCCCTCGGATGCAAATAAATATCAAACGGACTCCAAATTCAATTTTTATTTTTTAATACTTCCAAAATAATAAAATATTGAGTTCTGAAAGTTTTCAAAATTATCCGAATCCGTTTGCTATTTATTTGGATTTTTTCTTCCAAAAATGCCCTTTTATGCCCCTACATTTTACCATTTTTTAAACGAGCTCCAAATCAATATTTTTCTTCACCAATCTCTTCAAAATAATTAAAAAGTGTGATCTGGAAGTTTTCATAATTTTTGGAGCTAATTTGGTATTTTTTTGGGATTTATCGGCTTGAATTATTGCATAAGAGGTCCGGGATTTGGCCATTTTGCAAACGAACTCCGAATCAAGATTTTCTTTCGCCAATCTCTTCCAAATAATATAAAAATGATATTTTCAAAATTTTAGAATTTTTGGAGTCCATTTGCTATTTTTCCGGGATTTATCTTTTTGAATTATTGCATAGGAGGCCCGGTATTTGGCCATTTTGCAAACGAACTCCGAATCAAGATTTTCTTGCCAATCTCTTCCAAATAATTTAAAAATGAGATTTGCAAAATTTCAAAAGATTTGGAGCTCATTTGCTATTTTTCTGGGATTTTCCTTTTTGAATTACTACATAAAAAGCCCAGGATTTGGCCATTTTGTAAACGAACTCCGAATCAAGATTTTCTTTTACCAATCTCTTTAAAATAATTTAAAAATGAGATTTGCGAAATTTCAGAATATTTGGAGCTTATTTGCTATTTTTTCGGGATTTTCCTTTTTGAATTACTACATAAGAAGCCCGGGATTTGGCCATTTTGCAAATGAAATCCGAATCAAGATTTTATTTCTCCAATCTCTTTAAAATTATTTAAGAATGAGATTGACAAATTTTCAGAATTTTCGGAGTCCATTTGCTATTTTTCCCAAATTTTCCAATTTTGCCATTTTGCCTCTGAAATTCGATTTTGCTCAAAACAAGTCCGATTTTCAGATTTTCTTCAAGTTGAGCCTTGTTCTATCCCTTTTTAATCATTCCTCATCCATTGGGGGCTTTGGTCTTACCAAGTCGGGCCATTTTCGTGATTCTTCCCGATTTCACCGAAATCCACTAAAAACCCTAATTCTCGGTTTTCTCCCGAATTGACTTTTCTTTCAGTTTTTCTTGCAAGTGGTTTCTCCATTACCCGTATTCAGTGTTTATCTTTCATTTGGAACCTTCAATTTCGACCAATTTGATCGTTTAAGCACTTTTCCCCAAATTTCTCGGATTAGGGTTTCCTTTCTACTGAATCTCCAAATCCCATCTTTCGAACTCCATATCTTTCAATGTAGACCTCGGATTATCAAACTTCTTTCACCATTTTTCAATTGAACTTAAAATCTTGATTTTGAAAGTGGGTTGACTTTTTCAGTAGTTGACTTTCTAGGGTTGACTTTTTGGGGTTGACTTTTTTCGAGGTAGACTTTTTTCAAGTTTGACTTTTTTCAAATTTGACTTTTTATGCTCGCCCTCTTAAACTAAGTCTCGGAGTACCACCTGCAGGATTAAAAAAAGTCTTTTTACACTCAAAAACATTAATATAGGAAAAAAAACATGCCTGTTTAGTGGTTCGGACAAAATTAGGTGTCTACAAAGGGAAGTCAAACTTGAGAAGTTTTACCTCATGGTCATTATGAGTTTGTTTTCACTACTTTTTGGTATATGATACCTATAAGATTGGTTCAAAAATATGTATGACATATAGATGGAACTAACGACAAGGATAAGTGAAAAAGAATAAGACCAAGGAGATGGCAACCTTAGTTGATACTTGATCAATGATAGTGAAATTTACCCCTATTCCGAATAGGATCAATGATGTCCTTCCATATGGTAGAAGATTTTGCCCTTCCCTGGTTTTTAGGAATAAGCTCACCTGATGGCATCCTGTACCTTGCACAAATAACCTTCTTCCAACTGCTCTCATGTTCTTCTGCAAACCTGAAAATCCATTTGTTGAGTAGGGCTCGATTTTGAATTTCAACTTGTATAATCTCCAAGCCTCCATTATTAAGTCTTCGGCAAACTGTAGGCCAACTCACTAGACGCATCTTGCGCTTATCATTGTTTCCATCCCAGAAAAAATTTCTCTGAAACTGCTCAATCTTTTTAACTACCTTGACTGGAGCTCTGAACAACGACATGAAATACAATGGCATACTAGCCATTACCAATTTTATCAAAGTTAATCTCCCACCAGCAGATAAGTATCTTTTCTTCCAATGACCCAATCTGGTCTCAATCTTTTTAATCACTAGTTCCCACATTGTTGTGTTTCTTGAATCAAACCCTAAAGGCAATCCTAGATACTTCAATAACCACTCTGATAAACGACACGCAAGCATATCTCCCCACTTTAATAAGTCATCTGAAATAACATTAATTCCAGCCATGCAGCTTTTTGTGAAATTAATCTTTAAACCAGACATTAGCTCAAAGCATCTAAGTGTGCATTTTATATTCCTCAAAGAATTGTCCACTGCCTCACAAAAGATCATTGTGTCATCTGCGAACTGTAAATGTGTGATTTCAATTCCTTGATCTCCCACCACTGGTCCTCTGAACAGATTCAAGTCATTCGCCTTCCGCAATAACACGCTTAGGCATTCTGCAATCATATTGAACAAGAACGGTGATAGCGGGCATCCCTGTCTAAAACCTCTCTTCATTTCAAACTAAGCGGTAGGTGATCCATTTACCAGAACAGAAAACGGCACCGAATAAATGCACCCTTTCATCCACATTCTCCATTTGTCACCCAACCTCATTCGACCCATCACATAATCAAGGAAATTCCACTGAACACAGTTATAAGCTTTTGCGAAATCTAGTTGCAAAACACACGCTTTCTGATTCGCCTTCCTGACCCAATCAAATGTTTCATTAGCAATGAGTACACTATCCAGTATCTATCACCCACCAATGAACGCTGACTGAGACGGCCCAACTACCTCTGCCATGACTTTCCTTAACCTATTTGCCAAAATTTTAGCTACAATTTTGTATAAACAACCCACTAAACAAATAGGCCGAAAATCAGAAACAACCGTAGGAGATTGCGTCTTAGGGATCAAAGCAATAAAAGATGCCTTAACACACTTTGGCAGAATACCTGTCCTCCAAAAATCAAAAACAAAATTATTGATATCCCCTTTCAGAATATCCCATTTTTGTTTAATGAAACCCATATTGAACCCATCTAGACCTGGCACCTTCGTACTCCCACAATCCTGCACAGCCAACCAAAACTTCCTCCTCTGTCACATCAGTTTCTAGATACCAACTACTCTCTGGCGATAACTTACTAAACTCACAACCTAGCATTGTAATTGCAAATCTATAGGACTTTCACTGAAATGATTGGAGAAATGTTCGAAGACTACCTGACGAAGATCTTGTGTCTCTGATATCAACCGACCATTGTGCATCAATTTTTCCATATTATTTTGCCTATTCCTCAATCTAGCAATTGCATGGAAGAACTTCGTATTTTGTCCCCACGTTGAAACCAAGTTAACCTCGACTTCTGTTTCCATTGTATCTTCTCCATTCTAAATAACCTCCACAACTGAGAGGTCAATAGTATTTTACTATAATTATCCGCTGTTGTCGCCACCCCCTGAACCCATTTTGCATCGATCTCACCCAATTATTTTTCTACAATTCTGATCCTATCCTCAAGAGTGTTTCTTTTGTTCTTGCGCCAATCCTTAATAACCAACTTCAGATTTCTGAATTTTGCCCATGCACTACCTCCATTCTCCTTCTCCCAAGCATCACTTATGACTTTGTCGAACCCATCTTCCAAAAACCAATGATCATAAAAATGAAAAGGTAAAGGTCCCAATTCTGTGTTATCAGAAGACAGACATATCGCATTATGATCCGATAAATAGTTTGAGAATCTCAATAAAGAAGTATCCGGAAAAAGATGTAAGAAATCAGGGGTAAATAAGAAACGATCTAACCTACTCTAAGACATATTTTCCTTAACTGAACAACACGTAAAATTACCTCCCCTTAGCGGTACCTCAATCAGCCTAGCTATAGAAACAAATGATTGGAAGTCAAACATAGCTCTGAAGTTGAAATGCCTCCCTATGTGTTCATCAGTATGCAAGATTGCATTGAAATCGCCTCCAAATAACCATGGCCTAGAAAAAACAGCCATCGTATTACGCAGCTCCTCCCATAATTCCCTTTTGCCCTCATCAGTATTTGGCGCATAAATGTTTGCCAAAGCCACCTTTATATTAGACTGACTGAAAAACCTGATCAAAATCATGTATCGAAACTTCTTGATTACCTCTGTCACCGCAAACACCCTATCATCCCACAGAGATATCAACCCACCTGAAGCCACTACCTCCATTGCCCCATTTCCATCATACCAAACTCGCCGCATAAGTATCTGCTTAATAGACTCTAGTTTAGACTCTTGTAGCAAAAGAATCCAAGGTTTACTTTTTATGGTTAGCCGTTTCACCATTCTCACCTTTTCCTTCTTACCCAGTCCTCTAACATTAAAAGATATAATCTTCATAAAAAAATAAGACTCCTGTGATGTCTCTATCCGCAGCTAGTTTGCCCTTATTTCTCACACTAACTCTGCATCCCTATCTTCCAATTCGGTTAACCTTCTTTCGATTTCCATGTCGTTTCCATTACCATGTAAACCCATTTGCTTTCCCTGTTCCCATGTTAACCGTCCTTCATTGTGAGATAGTCGTCCATATGTGCCCACTTCATCCCTCGACTCACTTGCCCCACTGTTGAATAAGCTCCTATAACGAGTTCTAAGGTAGCTACTACTATCCAAATTCGGGTGGACAAACCTCGAATTTTATGTGGTCGTCCTCTTTTCTTCGGTGTCATGAATGCCTCCTCTTCATGTGTTGCAGCATTTTGTAAACTCCTGTTATCAAAAGTTTTGACCTGTTTAGCCTGGAGATTCAACTCCTATCTTCGAATCAGCTCATGCTCTAAATTCTCAACCACATGTTCCTTATCAACCTCTGCTTCATGCTCACAGCTATGACTGTGTACCATATTAATCCCCAGATTCTGCTCCTATGTTCTGATCATTTCATCATATTCGCATACCTTCCAAAATTGTTTAAAACCATTCGGATATTGAAGCGAAGAAGAGAAATCACCTGAAATTTGTAATGACACTTCCTGCCCATTGATGAGGCAAGAACATACAACACAAAAAGAGAAAGGTGATGAACAAGATATTAACACCCTAGCCACATCAAAATGCTCTCTTGATAAAGTCTTCTCATCAACCGCGATAAATTTTCCCCAGCGTTCAGCTAAAGTTTTAAAAAACTCCAAGTTTCACTAAACCAAAGGGACCTTCTCTACCCGAATCTAAACGAAATAATCATGTGCCACATTACTTGGTAGCCAACCCCGTGCCTCTAGAAACCAATCATCTCTCCACTTATGTTCTTTGTCTAGAAACCTTATAATGTTCTCCTTATTCTCAAAAGATATTAAAACTCTTTTAAGATCAATTATTGCAACCCTACATCCACGAAAGCCTTGTCCGCTAAAGAAGTCTTCCAACAATTTCGGGTTAGTGACATCATGAAGCACACACACCGCTGACAATTTCAACCATTCATCCGATTGAGCAAGTGTGCCCAAATCCATATATCGAATTTGAGTATTAGTTGGAATTGCTCTCACATCATCAATGGTGTTCACCTTCTCCGTGGCCGTTTCTCTCACTTTCTCTGGACCGTGCTTATCAACTAGACCATCTCCTTTCTCACATTCGCCACTGTCCTTTCTCCTTTCGTTCGGCTCCCCATTAATCGCTCCAACACCAGATCAAGACTGCACAGAAATAACAAGTTTCGTACGGCTCTCAGCATTATCATTAGTAGCATTTGAAACCTGCATGTTTGCTTCATCAACCCTGAAGTTACGAGAAGATTTTTCCAATAAATCGACCTGTTGTGGTTCAGTTTGACTCGACTGAAAAATAGATATAGTCCTACCTCTCATAGAAGTCTGTCCCTTTGCCGTCTCTCCCACCTGCCTGGGCATCGAATTTCCCTGAGAATCTGATCGCTATATGCCCAACAATTTTCCCTGATCTGATCGCTGAATACCTTGTCTACTGATCATGGAACCTTTCCCCCACCCTGATCATCCTTTCTAGCGAACCTTGTCATTGCAACCTGCTCATAAGACCTACTGCCTTTAGCCGAAGGTCTTGGTTCTCTTCGTCGAACATGCTGCTTGCCAATATTAGAATTGAAAACCTTGTTTGATATCATATCATGACCATATCTTGCTCTAGTTAGTACTAATCTCCTTCCCAAGATATAATCACCATTGCGCTTAATGAATAATCTCCTAACGTCAGCACACACAACTCATAAAAAACCAAAAAGATCACTACGCCATGGCCTCCTTTTTAAAAAAAAATGAAAAGATCATAAACCCTAATGAATCTACCAAAATAAGCCATAAGAGAATTAAACTGAACCTTAGAGTGAAGATTGTCTATGAAGATAGAAACAATCTCATTGTCATCCATGAACCAAACCTATTTGATTGCATCAGAACCCATAGCCGCATGGCTCCGAGAATCAGAAGACCAAGCCGCTTCCTCACGCACGGCTTCAGAGAAAAACCCTATTCTTTTATTAAATTTTAAAACATAAATAATTTAACATATTTTTAATATTTATACTACAATATTATATAAATTTATTATTTATATGATATAAATTACATAATATATAAATATAAAAATAATATATACTATATAATTAAAAATAGGCCAGGTCAGGCCTTGAATGTTGGAGTCAAAGCTCTCAATTTTTTAAATGGACATTTTTTTTGCCCAAGCCCATTTTCGGACTTAATATTTTTATCCAAGCCCTCCCAAATATTGGACGGGCCTTAGGGCTTGAACGAGTAGTTCGACTCTATGGACGGGTCTACCTTATATATATATATATATATATTAAACTTTAACTGTTAATTAAAAAATATAAAAGAGATTAGAATAGAATTGATAATTAATTTTTTTTATATAAAAAATTATTGAATTATAATTCTATCATTTTTATTTTAGTTAAATTCGAGTTATTATGGGTTTATAATTGGGTCAGTCTCAAGTTTGGATTGTTTCGGGTTTGGATTGTTCTGGATCATTTTGGGTTGGGACCGTTTTGAGCTCGGATCATTCCGGGTTCGGGCCATTTCAGTTTGAGTTTTCTCGAGCTCTCTAGTCTTTGATTTTTTTGTCAAATCAAATTTTAACGGATTCGAATTTGGGTTTTTTCGGACGAGTTTTATGATTCGACTTCATTTTGTCATCTTTGCTTATACTTAGACCTATCCATGGATCGAGTTTGGCCGCGACCCATATTTTTTATTTTGCTTGCCCAAGCTCAGTTTGAGCTGAACCCGAAAACCAGTATTACTATTCAAAAAATATTATTTTTATAATTAAATTTAAATAAAAAATATTTTTTATTAATAATAATCCGGATCGAACTAGACCCAGTCGAATTATAAAAACTCATGTACAAACCCGATCCAATTCGAACTAAGCTTACCCGTTTGGACCTTGGACAAATCCACTTATACCTACTAAAATTTTAAATTTATATTTATCACCTCTTGTAAAAGTATAAATAAAAAAATAAAATAAAAAAAAAAAAAAAAAAATCTAGGGTTTACGTCGAGTCTTCTAAAACCCTTCGGAATCGGGCCTTTCCTTCACTTGCCAATGGGCAATGGCGACTTCCAAGATCTTACTTACCCACCTCCGTCGTTCCAGTCCTCTCTCCACTCTCTATCTCGAGCGTGTCTCTCACCTCCCTTCCTACCCTGCACCTCAATCTCACCCCAACCTCCTGCCGCGCGTCTCCCCAATCGCCCCCTCCATCTCTCGGTCCTTCTTCACTTCGCCCGACAACGTTGAAGAAAATATCCTTCCGGTTCGTGCAATCGTTTCATTGCTTGATGGTTACCATAATCTCACTGGCTTCCCTTGGTAAGTCAATTTCTTCTCTCTTGTTTGGTTGCCGAGAATATGAAGGAAACTGAAAATTTTGAAAATTTGCATTTAAAAAACCAGAAATTTTGAATTATTTTTGCAGGTGGATAACTATTGTAACTTCTACTATGGCTATGAGATTCGCATTTTTGCCAACAGTTGTTATTCATCTTCAGAAGATGAAAAGGATTGGAGAGTTAGCTCCTAAATGTAAGTTTCTTTTAACATTATTTTAAATTTGTAGCATTGCTTGGAGTGTGAATTAGTCAAGTCAAGATACTCGGGTTCGACTTAATGGATCTCGAGCTTGAATTGCTTGAGTAACTAGTCAAGCCGAGGTCAAGTATTTTTGTTTTGGGCTCGAGTGGCTGGTGAGTAAACTGTAAAATGGAGTTTATACTTTTTTCTTCAATATCTTGTAATATTATCCACATATATAATAAAATGCAATATTTATTTTCATATTTTCACGTTTTATTTGATTTGAGTTTTAAACTCTAGCTCGAGCTCGAGCCTAAGTCAAGTTTCGAGCTCTTGATTTGACTTGATGATAATCAGGCCTATTCGAGCTGAGCTTCTGTATCTCGATTATATTTTAACCTGAGCTTCAAGTTTTTTTTTTTAAAAAAAAAAATCAAGTTGGCCTCGAGTCTGACACTATCTTCGCACAATTTAGCTTGGTTACACCCGTAGCAGTGAGGCAGTTACTTCCACTATTTCACCATATTTTCATATTTTTTTTCCTTTGACAACTCAACTGAGTAACTTAATTTTATTATTTTAACTGATAGATGCATGTTGATCTTGTCTGGCTCATGTAAACAAATTTATGGAGAATAAGAAAAGAAAATAGGGTGTATATATAAGTATATTTTGTTCATGGATCATAATCATATTCTGATAGAAGTTTTTATTGGCACGTGAACTATTGGCAAAATTTGGGAGTTTGTTTAGAAGTATTTTTCACTATAGTTTTATGTTCTGTTTCATTTTTTCAGATTTTAGAGTGTAATTTCACCTTTCGCTTAAAATCTTATGGCTTTATGTCTTACATATACTCTTTCACGTGGCTCTTTATTTCTACCTTTTACTGATAATAAAATGAACACAATCCTGCAATCAGTTAGGCTGAAAATAAATGAATACCTTAGTGCAACCAATTGAAAGTAGTAAGAATCTTTCCTACATTGGGTGGCACTTGGGACTATTTCGTCTGGCTTTCATCTTTGCAAATTCTTTCCTTTGTGACGCATTATTGTGCATTGTTATTTCAGAAAATATGCACGTACTGGCCCCAGTGTGGATTATCATTCAATTTGCTTAAATTTCCCATATTTGAATTTTCTGTTGCAAAATTGTAGGAAACTCATGTTTATCTGTTCTGTAAAATTTTTTCGAAGAAATCCTTTTTCGTTTCCTTGTTGTTTGAATGTTTAACTTACAGTTAATTTTTTGTTTGACACTGATGTATTTCTCATAGTGCCTTCTCCATTGCCACCACCTATGTCAGGAAGAAGTTACATAGACCATATTATACATTTTCGGAAGGAAAGAAAGGCAAATGGATGCCCCTCATTTTTATGGTTTCTTGCACCCTTCTTAACTCAGGTAATTCTCCCTTGCAGTCCAAGAATCATTTTCTTTTTTTGGATTAAAGTTGTTTGTCCTATGCGATGCCTGACATGTATAATATATATATATATATATATATATAATATTTTAAGTTTTAAGGAAAACATCTCGTTTTGTAAGTAGAGTTACTTTACATATTTGGAAATGCTAGATAAATATCCGCAGAATAAAGGCCGAAATGAAGAAGAACTTCATAGATTGCAGGAAAATTTTGGCATCAACAGTTACAAACATGGACTAAAAATGTATTATTGAAAATTGAGCTATTCAATATTATCAAAGTTAGTTGGACCTAACAATACTGTGCTTAAATCGTATGACTTACGTCTATTAATATTAATTTTGATGCATGTTCCAAGAACAAAACCCTTGCAAATGAGGGGTGTGTCATGTTGCTTGTCAAGTAAGGATATAAGTGATTGATATATTATAGCGAGTACTTCCTAATTATATTGAGCTTTATTTTGGGTTTGAAAATGAATAGAAAAGCATCTAATCTTCTAATAGTGAGAAAAATTGAATAGAGTAAAATCAAGTACATATTGCCACAGTGATAAATATGGTAATTTGAGAATAAATAGTTTCTGACATGAGATACTGTAATTGGATAAGTTGAAATAAAACAATACTTAATGAGTTTTTAACTATCCAGACTAATAGAACTCTAATGAAAATAATTTCTCTCTCTCTCTCTCTCTCTATATATATATATATATATATATATATATATATATCCCTCTCTCTCTCCGGAAACTCTAAAAGAAGGTTTGCATGGCTCTGATAAAAAATATTTCAATTATCTCACTTGCTGTGCCTTTTAATTTGTCAGGTCCCATGCCTTTTCTTATGGGTGACTAGCATTCGCAGAATGTCATTGGACAATCATCCTGGGTTTGATAGTGTAAGGCATTGGCTTTGGTGCTTATTCATAATGAAACTAATTGTATCGTTATATCATTATAATTAATATAAATGTTTGAAAACCTCACATATGGCAGGAGCTAAACTGTCTTGGGAATTTGCTAGTTTTTGAAGGTTTTTGTATCATTGAACTGTTATTGTGTCATTTTTGGAGTAAGAATTGAATTCCTAGAAATATTTGTCTAGTAGTTGTCAATCATCCTGCTTGTTGCTCTGTGCCTGGAAATGACAGACAATATCTTTTTACATGTATTGCATCACAGTAGACAAAATATGCCTGCTGGGTAAATATTCAATGGCACTACCATCTTTTTTTTTTTTTGATATTTGGCACTACCAAATTCATACTTAACAATAGTGCCTGAAATAGTATCTAATGCGTTGATGAGTTGTTAATAGACAAGTCAAAGCTGAGAATCTAAGCAATTGTCCAGTTAGTTTTTCCCCTTTTGCTAGTAGTATGGCATTGAAAAAGAAGAGTTGTACATGAATTAAAATATTTTTAGCTTTGTATTTCTTCTCTTTTTATCGATATGCTTTTGATAAATATGGCTGTCCTGTTGGAGATAAAATTAAGTTTAGTTGGTCAAATAACTACTTAGGAATCGTATTCTAAAGTTTCTGTTAGTCATTTGACTACCTGATGAAGAGTTTGCCAGTATATAATCATGCTCACAGAAATATGAAGAATGTATGCTTTAAAATGATTTTGATGTTCGCTTGAACTGTAATTGTTTGCAGTTGGGCATAGTTCTTTAAAAGAAGTGTATTGTTTTAAATATTAATTCTTGGATTACATGCATTTTAGATGGTTGTATTTTTAAATTGCTGCTCATTGTATTTTCCGATCATTGCAGCCAGAACTGCACAAAGCTCTTGCTGTTATCTGTTATTTCTTTTCAAATGATTACAATATGTTTGCATTGGTGCATCAGTCACATATCTGTGTTTCAATTGTAGATTTTCCTTGTCTTTTGTATTGACATTCACTTGGACTTTGTCTCTATCTAGATTTGTTTTGGATGGAAACTCAACCTTTTCTTACTCGCCTGGTTCTGGAAATATCTTTCTATAAATTGACTAACGACATTTAAACAACAGAAGGAACCTTTAATCCTTTGTTTATGTTGCTGCATTGATAATTTGATTGAACCTGAGATTTGAGTTTATCTGGTACATGTAAAATGTATACTAGGGTGTTGAATGCTTGGCCATAGTGGCACTTTCAAACTGCTGATCACATTTTATGATCTTTTATTTTTTAATAACTGCATTGAGTTGCTCAAAAGTTTAAACTCTGACATGATTAATTCCAGGGTGGTGCATTATGGTTCCAGAATTTAACTGAACTTCCTCACGGTGTTTTAGGCCTCATCTTCCCATTTCTAATTGCTAGTTTGCACTATACAAATGTCCAGGTACTGTAATCTTCACTGTCTCTGTTGACATCTTGTTAACATCTATTTCTAATACAGGAAGCCAAATCCACCATTTACCCAATAATGAAATGTTAAAATTTATTTTATTCAAGTGATTAGTAGTTTTACTGAACCATTGCATGTGGTATGTGAGTACCGGGATGCAATCAAATTAGGGTAGTTGATAAAGGGTTAACAGAAACAATTTTTAAGGTCATCCTTTTGGTTACTTTCTTTGCCTCCCCTAGTATGCGGTATTCTTGCACCAACTCCCGTATGTGAATACTTTACTACAAGCTATCTAGTTGAACTTAGCTGGTTTGCTGTTGATTTCTATTCGTTCAAGCTAGTAGTAACTAGCTTCATGACTTACCAATGGTTTGGATGATTTTTGATGCAGTTTAAGACAATAATGTTTTATTACCTTGATGGTCATATGATACAACCAAATATTAACTGTCTTCCTTCCCCCACATTTTGATACTTTCTGTCAATGTGCATGGGACACCCTTGGTCAGATCCTAATGCTATTGTGTGAATAACATAATATCATGTCAGTTAGACTCTGAATCTTTATATCATAATAAATAATAATACTTGGCATTTGCGGCCATTTGTTTGTGTCGACATGACTCAACACCAACAAGGATATTGGATATGGGTCAAATTTGACAGATGTAGCTGAGGAGGTGTTGCCATAAATTGGGCAAAATTGGTGCCAACATCACCAGAAATCTGACAACATAGTGTAGAAGAATGAAGAATGTGGCTGTGGAAAGATTTGTGGCCAATAACGAGATCCCAAGGGGTACAGAGAAAATTCCAAAAATAAGAAAAGGGAGGGGGATTGGAGATCTAGGAGAAGAAAACTGAAAAATGTTGCAGACAATATAGTCTGTGAACAGGCCAGTGCCATCCAGAATGGTATCATGTCCACTGATAATGATCTGTATTAGCATATTCTATTCCTTAGATGAAAGCATAAACAAATGCACCAAATAGCCAGTGACAGTGGTGAATGAGAAAAGAAATCAAGAAGTTATTAAAAAAAATGTGTTTTCCAGTTTTAGGTGGCCATGAAAGGTTCAACAACCTCCAAAACAAAACCAAAACCTCCTTGGGTAACTCTTTGACTCAATGATCCACCTAATATCCAATCCCAAGCTAGTTTAAGAGGTATAGAAGATGACTTTAAAGTTTCATAGGTAAATTTGAGAATTTTCGTGAACCAAAAGTAGAAGAGAGAGAAAAATATTTAAAAGAAGAATAGTTAAGTGACTTAACAGATGTTAAGTGTGTTAAGCTTTTTGTTGATGATGTGGTCAACTTCAAACGGTATATTTCAAAATTGGTTAGGTGACTACTTATCCATCCATTAACTAAAATATTGGAGTTGAAAGCCTAAAAGGAGAGGTGCTGAAGGGAAAGATTTTTAGAGTTTTTTGATAGCAGCATAACTAGAAAAAGCAAGTTCTGGGTGTTGTTCTTATTTTGTGAACATTGAGTTGAGCTGTTGTAGTAAAGATGAATAAGTAGAGGGATAAAGAGACAAAGAAAAGCAAAGGCATTCATTTTCTCAATAAGCCACAAGTACTTGTAAGTTCATTAATTAAAAGTCCAAATATGAAATTATATCTATAAAGATTCATAGACATTGTTAAGTGGTGTTATCCCTCATCTGTTAAATCTTGGGTTTCCTGTGGTCTTATAGTCCAGTTAGGCCCCTCCATCTATTGCCAACTGGTTTTAGATTGGATGCTTAACATGGTATTAGATCCCAGTTCTGTTCTGTTGTTATCCCATGTGAGGTTGTTCACGTGTAGATCCTTGTTGAGTTACATGTGAGGGGGAGTGTTAAGTGGTATTATCCCATATTTGTTAAATCTTGAATTTCCTGTGGTATTGTATTCAAGTTGGGCCCTTCCACCTATATTGGTTTCAGGAGTAGGATGCTTAATGTGAAACTAACCACCGAACAAACCATAACTCCAAATAAATAAACCTAAAGTCCTAAAAATTTTAAAATTAAAATTAACAGCAACACAAATGACAATTCTGCCCCTGAAGTATAAATATTAAGATCCATGACATAAAGACGTATTGCCAAAGTGGAATTGCATAATAATGATAAATGAATTCATGGCAAACATTACTCCTCTAGAATGTTGCTCCATCCCTTATAATTCCCAGCAAGCTTTAATTACCCCACCCTTGTGAGATCTTTGATATCATAATCATCATCTGCCTCTGTCTCTTGAAGCTACTAGATTGGCTTGTAATAAATTTCATTTCTTATACTTTTTTTCATTTTAAGTCTTAAAGGTGTAAACTCAGATTTTTTTCCCCTTGTTAAAACTTAAACTTTAGATTGGCTCCAAGTCAAGACTAGCTCATCATGGATGAGGTACAACCTGAAGCAATTTATGCTTTAGATTATACTAAAACCCAGATCACTGATCAATATTTTATATTCCAATAAATACATGCTCCAAACCTTGAAAACTTGACAATTTTCAACTTTTACTGTGGTTGATGTAATTATGATGGGGAATATCATGAGATGGTAGTTGGCTCTTGGATTGAGATGGACAATTTGATGTGTAAAATGGGCAGACAGCAGTTCAGTACTTCCAATAAATCTTCAAAATTCTGAAGTTTAACCAAACAATGCCTTTTGAAGTTGTGGCATTTTTAAATGCTGGATTATAAATTCTACACTATTTTCAAAATACAACCAAACACTACGTACTATTCCCTGTTACCTTATAGTATCTATGTTGCAGTATAAATGAATGAATTACTATGAGAAAACAAAACTATAATGTTCACTAACACGATTCATTATTTTATCAGATTTCTTTTGCGACATCTTCAGTTGGGAAAGTTGATTCGTTCTTGGCAAAAGTGAGTAGACATAAATTGTGGATAATGCTAGTATCGGCTGCTCTTTCATGTTTTGGAGGGCTAGAACATATTTTCATGTCAACTTATTCAATTAATCGTGCATAACTTTATGTTCTCATTGTTTGGAATTTTAGTTCAACAAGAATTTGGAATTATCTTTATTTTACAGGTTTTCAAGTTCTATTTGGATATTCTGACATTGCCTCTTTTTGGTATCGGTCTGTTGATTCCCCAGGTAACTATATAATATATACCCTTCCCTCTTCTTTTATGTCGTATGTCAAATTGATTTCATTGAGTTGACCTTTTTACATAACTCTGAATTAGTTGACGAAAATTATCCTGCTGCTGTCACCTAAAATAGCCAATGATCTACCACTGTTGGTAAGGTAAAATATTTTTAAATAGTAGAATTGTGTTGCTTTCTTTAAAAGCCTGTTTCCTCTGGGACATTATCTCATTTGGAAGTGCCTATCACAATCAGACAATAGTTTGGAAGGAGCTTTTTTATGTAATTAGTTCATTAAAGAATACCCATTTTGTTTTATATGGTTAATTGAAGGGTGAATTACAAAAACTCCTTGATGTTGGGTCTAAAATATCCTCTCCCTTGGGTGGTATTTTCCCTGAGTTAAATTTTAACCCTCAGCCAGCTCTACACATTGACATGTTTTTGGTGGGATCTTTTTTTGGGGGGGATGGGGATTCGGACCCTGCTCTTTGAGCAGCAGGGGCACCAGGCAAGCATGTGCCAGCCATTGAGCCATATGCTTGGGTGCTGGGATTTTAATTTATCCTAACAAATGAAAGCATTTCTTTGCCCAGTCAATGCTCTACCAGCTCTAGCTGTGGATGAAACATATCAATTTTAAGATCAGCTAACTGCACATAGATCTTATTTCAATTTGTTAGAATTAATTTAGAATCGAGAAGGCTAAAATATGTCTGTCTAATAGATACAACTAATTATCTGTTATGATAGCTATATATTTGGTCATTGTTGAACTTTTTCCTCATTTAACTCACTCTAGCAGCACTATATAGGTGTTTGAAGCAAACTATTTAGAATGCGCTCTTTGTGTAGGTGTGAACTATGAAAGCTTCTTGGCCACCTTCTAATTTGTTGTTTTGGAAATGCAAGTGTGAGCATTTGCTTTCTTTGAATTTATGTTACTTCAATTCTTCAAGTTTCTTAAGTTCCCATGTTGGAATCATATACAGCATGCCTTAAAGTGGACACAGGTCTGGGTGGTATAACTCTCCAAATTTAAGGAAAAACTGATGTAGAATAAGTAGTCTCAAACAAATACACTCAAGAAATAATTGTGAAATCTCAATCAAGATTCTTCAAAGGACAATGCTACATACGCATAAGAAACATACATACAAATATTAACATAACTGTTTTGTGATGACATGTTTAAAAAATAAAAGAATAAAATTGCTTTTTTTATTAGGTTAAAAAGTTGATGTGAGAAAAATCAGTTATGTATTATGTGTATGTTTTTAACCTTTTCTTTCTACAAAATCTCCAAAAACATTCAAAGCCTCAAAAGTATTCTCAATATTTCATCATTCAAGCCTTATAGAAACTTAAATAATATAGATATTTGTAATAACCCTAAACTCTTGTAAAAATGTAAAATACTAAAGATAATTGTAAAGCCCTAATAATTTATATAATATACCCTAAATATTCTAAAATATGCCAAACATTTTAAAATTACAGCCCATAAAATATATCAAATTAGCAAAATGAAATAAATAATTTAATTTTGAAATTAGCTTCCTTCCATATTCCATCAAAAAGTGGAAAAATTTTACATGTCCGTGTCCAGCACATGTCAATTTCTGACATTTACTCCTGAGGCCAAACAAAAAAGATGTGAACAAAGCTTTTAACCTCTCCTCTGTCTCCAGTGTGAGGAAAATACCCACTTTCGTGTAGACTACAGGTCTGCCACTTTTGCCAACTACATCACTATATTGTTAACTGAAATTATAATTACATATGATCAAATTCCATACCCTACCATGCAGTTTTCTTATGCTTTCATTTCATTATGAATTTTATGTGGCTTATAATAATCTTGTGAAAGGAATTCTGGAGAATCTGTTTAATGTCTTCCAAGGAATTGTGTAAACAAGATTGATGCTTTTTTCAAGTTTCAAGGCACATAGCAATTACCTGTGGCCAATGACAGTATAGCAAAAGTTGTAGCAATGTTTATTGGTATAAAGTATAAACTGGATATAAATTCATAGGTTGCTCCACAGTGAGATGGTACAAGACCATAGTGGTGTTCATATCTTGTAAGAAGTAATTAGTTGTTTCTAATTCATTGCTAGAAACAACTAGTAAAAGTCAATCCCTGGATGCTACTGCTATTGATTCATGTTGATTCATTTTACTCATGAAATTGTTATGTCATTCTACATCTAAATAGTTGAAGGCTAAAAGCAATTATATATGTTTCTATTATTTTTTGTTGTTGCTTTCTTTTCACCAATCATCTGAACTGTGACTGCTTTTGGTGATGTTGAAGTTTCATACTTCTCACCCTGGCTCCTGTGGCTGCATCTAAGCCTCATTTATTATTTTCTTCCTGATTTTGCAGGGAAGTCTAGTCTACTGGGTTACGAATAGTTCATTAAGTGTTATTCAGGTTAGCTGTTGTGCTTTTCCTCTTTTGTTTTTTTCTTTTATATATTTGTTTTATCTAGAAGCAAGTTGTGCCCTATAATGTATAATTTATTGGTTATTATGTGCTTAATTTTTAAAGATGCTTTTGACAGTGTAATGAGACCAATAATTTACAGGTCGTTTGGGATTGTTGCCAATTGTTTTTGTTTGGGATTGTTGCCAATTGTTTTTGTTTTATGTTTTCAAAAGTTTTTATTTTGTTTTATTTTCAACTTTTTGAAACAGAAATCATGTTTGATTATTATGTTTTCAGTTACAAGAATTTGACAACAGTAGTACATAAGTCAAAGTGTTTGGACCTTGATTGAAGAAAGTTGTAAGGGTTCGAATGTCTTTGCTTGCATTTTTCCTTTAAATTTGCCATTTTTTAGCAAAAATGTTTTTTACCCGCGTGGTAACAGTGCAGAAAACACTTCCAAAATTTTGGAAACATCAAATTTCTGCTTCCAACAATTTCCAAAATTTTTTTTTTTTTTTTTGGAAACAAAAACAGAGCTACCAAAAAGCATTTCTGTTGTAGTTTTCAAAAAAGTGAAAACAAAACAAAAAAAATCCTTAACAAAAACAATCCCAAACAACCTGCTAATGTTTCATATCAATGGTGAATATTAGCTTTTCTAATCCAATTTGTCCTGGGATGTCCAAATATCCTTGAAATATTATTTTATTTACTCATTGTTTTGTTTAATTAGTAGAATAGATATGTTAAAGATTAGTAAGGATTACCTTACACCAATATAAGAATTTTCACTGGCTATTACTCTTCCATATCTTTCTAATTATACCTTTAAAAAAAAAATTTCAACCTTTGGAAATGAAGTTCTATTCATGTATTATCTTACTTAACTATGACCCATTACATTGCCACCTTATCCCAATCTTCATGTTCTAACTCCAACCCTGTGCTAGAGCAATTCTTAAAGCTGCTGGGACTTTAATTAAAGGTGCCTTTGGTATTTAGGTATCAAGTATATATCTCAGCAGTGAGAAGTGCTTGAGGATAATGTTTGACTTTTCCTGTTTTTATGAGATTTACTGAGATGTCTGATCAATGGACAGTGGTTGACTTTGCAAAATAACTAGATCATGTATCACTGCAGTCTGGAATCCAGGACCTGCGAGTTGGATCGCTGTTCCTGGGGATGCAGTGACCATGGTAGCTAGGCTTTTTCTTGTATACTTCTAGTGTATTTCCAACTTGAGCTCCCACTAAAAAGTAAAAAAGCAAAGATGTATGAATTTGACTGTCTTTGTCTACACATATTTTGATTGATTATTCAAAGTTCCTTTGATTTTAACTTAAAATACCGTATTTTAATATGCTTGAATATTACTTGATTAGTAATTGGATTTTCTATCCTTTTTCAGTTATGGATTCTCAATTCATATCTCAAACCTGAAATTTTATAACTTTAGGCATTATTCTGCCTTTAAGCTAAAATTATAGAATAAGTTAACACTTTTCTATGGACTTAATCAACATTGCAGCAATTAACCCTCAAACACCCTGCTGTTCGTGCAATTCTGGGCTTACCAGATAAGAATGCCCCTACAGCAGCAGCACCATCTGTGGAGCCACCCTCAATGCAACCTAGAATTCCTGTTCAAAACTTAAGTCCTAAAGAACTGCTTGCGGTAAGTGTCTAAGCATAGATCTTGACAAAGTAGCAGAGGTTTGTTAAAAAGTTCTCACGTCATTGTAATTGGAATTGTTTTCAGCTTTCAATCAAACACTTGTCACAAGAGGAAAAAGATCAAGCAGTTTCCTTGCTAAAGTTAGTCACTTTTTTTTTACATTTTTTCCTTCTTTCTTTTTTCTACTATCATTTTCCTTCTACAAGTCAAATGGATTTGTGCATTGTACAACATTTCTTCACAGATTGGCACTTGAAAAAGATCCTGAATATATAAAAGCTATGGTTGTCATGGGGCAGACTGTAATGCAAAAAGGACTGCTGGAGGAGGCTAGTGAATATTTAGAGCGTGCCATTTCAAAGGTTTGATTTTCTTTCTTTTGTTTTAAAAAAAATGGCAAAGTTATTGTTGAATACTAAGCCATTGGGTTTAAGTTAAAATATTGGTAGCATATGTTCCTTATATTTGATGTTCCTTTTGTTCAGAATTGTTTTGTTGTAAAGTCGTGGGTTTAGTTGTTACATCATTCTTGACTTTTTAATTAAATGCATACATCTAAGATGACTAAAATGATAACTGAGATGCATCGGGGTAAATTGATATGATTTGCCGGTAATTTGTTTTAAGAGCTACATCCTTTGTTTATCAACTAATCACAAGCTGATCTTTTCACGTCTCATCAGCTGTCTCTCGCTGGCCATCCAACAGAGCTTGAGGATGTTGACCTTTTAATACTATCGTCTCAATGGGCTGGTGTTGTCTATATGAAACAGGTGAAACAATATAGTTGGAGTTCATTCTCAAAACATCCATCACCATGTCATTATATATCTTTATCTAAATTATCCTCCATATATAAGCCTCGATCTAGGCTTGCCCATGATTTTGTGAATTTGGTTGGTAAACTTAAAAGCCTGTAGTTCATTCAAAGAGCGCCACTAGAACGCTCTTCATTTATTTCCATTCCCTTCTTATCTCATAGGGGAAGAAGGCAGAAGGACTTGCACACCTGGAAAGAATTGCAAATTTGAAAGAACCCGAGGATCCCAAGAGCAAAGCTCATTACTTCGACGGATTGTTGTTGCTCTCAAGGTTAGAATTTTAAGTTTATATTTTCTTCTAAAAAGTCAATTATCTCACAATCTCTTCATATTTCAATTTGCATACAAATGCTTACATGGTTCATGCATGACTTGGGGGCTTTTTCCAGTGCTTTATTTGACTTTGGGCGCAAGGCTGAAGCATTAAAGTTTTTGAAGTTAGTTGTTGCCTATAATCCTGAGTATAACTATTTACTCGAAGAAATAGAGAATGAAGAAGATGATTTTGCTAGTAATCTTGCTAGCAGTAGGAGAAGAGATTACTGATTTTTCTGCATAATTGTTTCACTGTTTTGAGTTATAAACATTCTATGTTACACGGACTCGTGTGTGAGTGTCGGATAGGGTATGTGTCTGACACGGATATGTTCAATTATTTTCAAGATTTCCATATATTTGGAGGATCATATCTTCATATTCATGTCCGGATATGCGTCGGATATGGGTACTTCAAGAAAAATAAAGAGTCGGTGCAACATAGTAAACATTTGCTCTGCTATGCTAGCTGAATTATAGAATAAATGTTACCAGGCAGGCTTTCCCTGTATAGTATTAGCAGCAGAAGCAGTTTTGGGGACACCATAGTTTCTGTTTTCAAATGCTAGAAATGCTCTCTGAAACCTTGAATTTGCAATAATTTGATTACATTTATATGGCCCTTCAAACTGTTTGGCTTCTAGGACTATTTTTCATATTAATGCATATATTTGTTATATTTCAAGTAACTACTTTCTTACACAATTCAGAAAGGCTAAAATAACAAAAAGCTTCTAAATTTTAACATTTTATTTAGGTAAGTTTTTATATTTTTATTGTATCTAAATAAGTTCTTAATTTTTAATTTTTATTCAAATAATATCTTAAAACTTTAATTCGTACTTAAATAAATTTTTAACTTTTAATATATATCTAAATAAGCTCTTTAGTTTTAAATTTGTATCTAAATAAGTTTTTACTATGAATTAATTTTTTGTTTGAAAAAAAAATTATTTGAATACAAATAAAAAAATACGATTTATTCGGATGTCATAAAATATACGAGTTTATTGTTTTTCTAGTATTTTAACCATTCAGAAATCAAAGTTGATTCCATGTTTTTTCCACTCCGATTATTGTTGGTACATTATATTAATTAATTAGTTTGTTACTCGTGCGATGTACGAATTAGATTTATTTATTAAAATGTGTAAATATATAATAATAAAAAATTAAAAAAATGAATTTGATTTAAGGGTATGATCTTTAATCTAATACTAAGAGGTTAAAGGTTCAAATTTTATTAATTACACTAACATTTAATTGGTTGGTTGGAGTGGAAGCGATTCCAGTCTTCAAAATGAGAACAAAGGTTAATTGTTCAAATCTTATCTTTTATAAAATAAAAAAAAAAAATTGTGTTAGATTTAAGGTATGCTCTTTAATATATGACTAAGAGCTTAAAAGGTCAAATCTCATTACTTAAAAAAAATAACAAAAAAAAACTGGTTTTTATTGATTTTTTGGTTTCAAATTTCATCATTTTACGTTGTTCAAAAAAAAAATTATGTGTAAATATATAAATTAATATTATTTAATCTTTAACATTATCAATATATAAATAAAATAAATATATATTATTATATATATGTTATATACATAAAAAAAAAAAAAAAAACCAAAACGAAGTAAAATTTTAAAATAAATAAAAAGATAAATTTTACTTATACAATGTGTTTTGGACTTTTTTAATTAGCCTAATAAAATTCTGTTGCATTTAATTCTAATTTTAAATAAATGATTTATCTATTTTATAATTTAAATAGACCAAATTTGATATTTGAAAGTGAAATTTAAATTTTGAAAATTTGATGATAAGTTATTTTGGTAAGATTTATTTTTAAAAATTGAATAATATATAATAAAGATTCTATATTCTATGTGTCAGCATGAGAAGATGTCTACATAAGTTTTCATGTAAGCATATATCTTGTTATATATATATATATATATATATATATATATATATTGATTTTATCTTTGAAGTTCAAATGTGTTAGGTCTAATTTGGTTGTTGGTACTTTAAATATTTTTACACTATTTTAGCATAGACTATTTACTTTGAAAACTTTTAAATACCGGATATGTTAGATCAGAATGGAACAAAGAAAAAGGCTTACATCAATGTCATTATTTTTAAGATTTTATTCACCTTCATTGTAGGTGTGCAAAGGAGTTACTAGAGGTGTCTATGGGCTGGGCCGAGTTTATATATGATATTAACATTATATTTGCTTACTCAAGCCCGGTTCCAGCTTGAAATATGGGTCTCAAATTTTGTCCAAACTCGCTCATATTTGTAAATAGATAGCCCAAGCCCGTTTAGGCCTGTCTATATTTTTTTTCTATTTTTTTAAATATATATTATTTTTTATTTAATCTTTAGTAATTTTATATTTTTTTTTCTTTTATTAAGATCTTAAACATGGACAACTTATTATATTTTTTAATGTTTACACTATAATATTATATATATTTAATCTTTATATGACATAAATTACATAATATATATATAAATAAAAATAATATATTATTTAATTAAAAAACGAGTCGGGCCAGATCGGATCGGGCTCGGGCTTTGAATATTGGAGTCAAGGCCCGGTCCATTTTTTAAACGGGCTTTTTTTTATCCAAACCCATTTTTCAGGTTTAATATTTTTGTCCAAGCTCTCTCAAATATGGACGGGCTTTCAGGCTTGAGCGGATAGCCCGGCCCTTGGACAGGTCTAGGAGTTACCGACGTATAAACCTCGAGGATACAATGAACCTCAATAATTGATTGTGTATTGCACTGACGTAATCAATTCACTAAGTACTGAGCAATGTGTAATAAAACTATCAAACTTTTATAAAGAATTTCTCCAGCAACACGTTATATATGAAAATGAGAAATGTTCTGAAGAAAGAGGAAGAATAAAAACGAAAAGATTTCAGTGTCTCTTTTCTAAAAATCATAGAAGTATTTATAGACCATTATATGTTTGTTCGTACAGACACAATTTGTCTAAACAAATCTGTTTGTTTGAAACATACAGGTAGCTTCTTGTACAGACATGACTTGTCTGAACAAATGTCTATTTGAAACAGACAGATAGCTTCTTGTCTAGTCATGGCTTGTCTGAACAAATCTAACTATTTAAAAAGTCGGACAATTGTTTTTTTTGTGTGTCTAAAATGTACAAAAATAATAATTAATTAAAAATTTAATTGTTAGCTACACATGCCACCTGCCAAGTGCACTTATAATATATTAATATAAAATTAATAGACCATCCAAACTTAGCCGTGGTACAATATTACGGACCCCACTTATGTTTAATTATTAAAATCATTCACTTTTTTATATTTAAAGAACATTATTATCTTTGTTTTTTTCAATGTAAGATTCTATCCCATATTTATTTTAAAAATATTCAATAAGATATAGTTTAGATCCTTTATTAGTTAATTTATAGTACTTTTTTCCTAAATTATAAAAACTTTTTAATATTATTTTTCATGTTAGTATTTACTTGACAATCCGGGATCTAGATTTATATTCATAATATTCAAATTATTTTTTCAATTATTTTGCATATCTTTTAATTATATGATAAATATCTTTATGAGATTTTTTTATTTTTTTTAATAAAATGTATTTACCGTACAAAGAGTAAGGCAGCAAAGTACTCCATGCTAAAAAAATATGATTTGACTTTTTCTCCTTGATGAAAATGTCTACAAAGAGTAAGTGCATGAAAGTATTCCAATAGTAGGAAAATGTCAATTGGATTTTGGATTTCTCAGTTTTCACATTGTGTTGACAAAAACAAAACAAACTTTTCATCTCAAAAAGGTATAAAAATTCCAAAAATAAAAAATAGAACTCATTGATGAATATAATTTTTTGAATTGGACTCTCTTTCGTTATTTTTTTATTAATTATTTTTTAATATATATATATATGATCCACTTATGGATTATGAAAATTATACTTATAAATAATTCAGCCTAAAAAGTTTGGCATTGTTAGGGGCTTTTTTTGTGACCAATTAATTTGTTTTACTGGCATTGATATTATTATTTCATGGGTAAATGTCGTTGTGGTTGGCCATATTGCAACTTGTAATTTTCCTTTTGCAAAATTGATATCACCTCCCAAAACTTTTTTTTTTTTTTCTTTCTTTCTCAAAGGAAAGCGGCAATATTAACTTGAAGCTCTCAAATTCTGAATTCCAACTCATTAATATTGGCCTGTAATTCTTTAGGTCTATTTTGATGGGTGGCAGAATTGAAAAGAACCATGGTATTGATATTAATTATTATAGAAGTGAGATTTTGTACTATAATAGTGATAATAAAATTAGTGGTAATATATCTGTTTGGATGCAAAAGCATCAGTGACAGTGAGATGAAAATGATTATTAAAAACATCAATATAAGAGTGTATTGATAAATTATTTTTATATATTTTTTAATTAATTATTAGAATGTTCCCCGCTTCGCTAGGGATTTAAAATTTTTTTATATAATTTCAATTATATTAAATAGTATTTATTTATTTAAATATATATATATATTAAAATAATTATATATTAATATAAAAATTAAATATTTTAAAATACATCTTCTTCACAAATAAAAAAAATTATTACTAAATCAATTTTATATAAAAACATAAATCTATAAAATTGAACCTTTTTTTTAAAATCAAATGACAAATTCATCAAAATAAGCCTTAAGTCGATTTTTTTACCAATCAGATTTTACTTTCTTCGATTGTAAGAGTCCAAACTGACAAATTACTCCTACTGATATTTTTTTTCTTCTCAAAAGATAAAAAATAATTACAAAATCTTTTTTTCACATAATTTTTTTTTTTCTACTTCCTTATCTATATATATTAAAATCATCCTTAGAGGTGTGAGGGATTGACACCTGTTATGGTGTGTCTTGAGTGGGCTGGTCTTTTGGGTGTATGGTTGGGCTGCTTTATTTTACTGGGTGGATATCATTATTTAAGTGGGCTTATAATGAAGAGGATAAAATAATCTTTTAACGATTTAAAAAAACAAAATTAAAACTGAAGGTTCTGGAGGTTCAAGATTTTGAAAAATACAAATTAAGAGACATGTTTATATTCATTATAAGCACGGAAGGGATCAGAATATAATCTCTTTTTTCAGGTAATTTTTTTATATAATTAAAATTAAATAAAATAATATTATTATAATAAAAATTACTGTTCCGTGTCGGGTCGGGCCGGCCCGAAACACAAAATATCTTGTCCAGGCCCGGCCCAATACGGGCCGGTCTGCCGGGCCGGGCGGGCTGCCCGGCCCATGAGCAGGTCTATTATGGAGGTTCAAGATTTTGAAAAATACAAATTAAGAGACATGTTTATATTCATTATAAGCACGGAAGGGATCAGAAGATAATCTCTTTTTTCAGGTAAATTATCATACAAGCACGGAAGGGATTTTATCTTTATCTTGGTGATTATCCATTACTATTATTTTTTAATGCATGAGTTTTTCTTTTCTTTTTTTAATATAAAAACTTATATTCAGAACTTTGATATGAGTAAACTATTTGAAATTTAGTGTTCTTTAAAACAAAAATTTAGAGATAAGCCATTTAGGTTTTAAAACTTTTAAGTTCTTTAAAAGTATACTGCTGAGACTTTAAAAGTTTCAAGTTCTTTAAACTATTCTATCTTTTACATTTTCAAACATTAAATCATGTATGTTTTTTTAGTTTTTATGTATTATATTCATTTTTGTAACTTATATGTACATTTATATAAGTTTGAACAGAAATTCAAATTTTCATTTTATATCTTCATTTTTATTTTTATTTTCAAATAATCTGAAATTTTCAGTTGGTTTTTCTATCACATGTTAGTTTTCTATAGTTTTTCAACATTAAATGCTATTATTTAGAGTTTTTATCTGACTATTATTTTTTGGATATGTTGTTCCAGTCATTGTTAATATATTATGTTGGTTGATGTTATTGTTTTCTATGTGCTTTGGTCTTCTTAACCTTCCCCATCACTAATCATCACACAAGTTGTAAAAGATTTTTCTGCACAAGTTTCCTTATCCACTCATTATTAAAATTTAATTATCCCTAAAATAGTGTGCTTGGGCTTGGCATGTAGATATACAGTCTAGATCATGACCAAGTGGATTCATTTATAGTGGGGATCAACCAATCCAAATTGTAAAAGCTTAATTTAAAATTCCGATGACAGCCTTTCTTTATGCAATTACCTTAAGGTTCAGGCTAACCTAAAAGTTCATTTTATGTTAGCAAGTGTTGAGTGATGGTTGTTGCATTCATTGCCTTTAAAGCGTGACTAGAAATTCAAACATTGGATAAAAGAAGTTCTCCTTCCCTTCCCCCTCCCCAACATTAGTACATATATATATATATATATATATATATATATATAAACTTACTTTACCTTAGATTTGATTGCTTTGTTCACCTATAGTTTTGAATCAACAAGATACAAAAGCATGTTTGAAGATTAGACAATTCAAGCAACACTCACTGAGAAAAGTGATTCATAATATGCTTACTAAGGCAAACCGTTTTGTATCCCATGTCACAAGTAAACTTCAAAGGATTAAAGAATGGTAATTAATAACCTCAAACTATAAAGGAGGTTCAAGAAGTCAAAGCTTTAACACTAAAACATATTATATCTGGATTCAGGCAATGATTTATTTACATATAGTATGATTTCATGATTAATCAAACATCCCTTTTGGACAAGAAATTTTAGTGTGTGCTTTACAGAGTATATATGGTTCTCCTGCTTCAGTTTGAATAATGTTTTAAGTTGTTAACTTTACAGAATGATGGTTAACTCTCCATAACCTAATAACCTATGTGTAGTAACTCTTCAGGATGTTTTCCTCGACATGTACGCATACATCAAGCTTCAGTAGCCTTCTCAATAGGTGCAGCATCTGAACTGTCAGTCACCTCGACACATATAGCTTCTACCTTTTACTGTTGTTTTGATAGCATCTTCTGCAAGCATTCTACAGAGCAGCTTAACTGGGGTAACTCCCTGCAATATATTTATATATGTTATTGAAAACACAATAAAATCTTGCAATAAAAGAAAATAATAAAATATTTAAATTGAATTCTAGCATGAACAAATTTGATTAAAGGAAACAATCAAAGAACTTATTATCTTATGTTCTGATTTACATAAGTTTTGAGAATCATATGTTCAGATTTCAATTTAAATGTTGTCAAGTTACTATTTTGACAATCATATGGTTATATATATTGGTGTGGTAAAATTATATAATTTTACATATTTGCAGTGGAAATATAATATTTATCATTTTTTTTCTCTAAATAACCTCAGATGTCTCCATGTTTGTAATTTTGTATTTACTTTTACAACTCTTAAAATGTTAATACTTAAAGTCATAATTTGAAACTTAATTAACATATTTTACAACTTTTTGTCTGTTTTTAGCTTCTTACCTTTGTGTTTGATAATTGATTTAGGTGTTTGATGGTGAAGATATTGATTGAGGTCCTTTAAAAGGCATATTTCTTGAAACTATTTCAAGAGCATTACATGTAGAAAATTCTATTCTACAACTTTCAATAGTTTCATTTTCAATCGTGCATCGTTAATGAAATAGTTGTTTATTTGATATGATGAAAAATGTACCTATTTAATAGATGATTTTATGAATTTCCTTTGGCTCTTCGATGTCGTCATGAATTATTTGATATCTACAATAACCTGTAAATATTATAGTTTGACAAAATGAAAGCATTTTATGGAAATCCCGAAGCGTAGCACGGGCTACAATTCTAGTTAATAATTTTTTATTATATAATAATAGATAATAAATATTTTTAATTTATTAATTTATTTTGTAATTCTTTCAACAAAAAAAAAAATCTCTTAATTACACACTTTTTTTAAAAAAAAAATTATTCTCTTTTCTTACTAATAATTATTTATTATTATGATAATAAATAGTAAATATTTTTTATCTGAAATTTGAATCTGCTTATTATTCGAAGATCACTATCCGAATCTGCATTCGATTTAAAAAGCAATATCCGTCGATATTCGAACTCGTTAAATATTTGAATTTATTAAATCATTTAAAAAAATAAAAATATATAATTAAATAAAAACTAAATATGTAAATGAATATCATATTTGGATATCCAAGTTTTTTATTAGCATAAATAAAGTGGATTCGGATAACAGATTCAAATATTTGACACTATCCGAATCAAAATCAAAGTGGTTTCGGATAATGGATATCTAAAGATTTATTTTCGAATCCGTTGTGTATAATAAATTTAATATCTGAATCTGCAAATTATCCGAATCACAATATCTTAATCCACAAATAACGGATTAAATAATATATGATATTCAAAATTTTACTATCACTCACAAAGTTAAAAATATATATATATATTTTCTTATTAATAATTATTTATTTTAATTATCATAAAATATAAATATTTTAAATTTAACAACTCATTTTGTAATTTTTCGAAAGAACAAAAAAAAAGGCTAGTTGTAGATGTCGGTTTTTTTATCCAAATATAGCCAAAAAAATTATATACCAAAATACCGTTCTTTTCAGATTAATTCTTAAAATCCGTTCCTTTTTTTTCTAGTTGGGAAATCGTCATCCCCCATGGCGATTTTCCAGTGTAAAAATTTGAATTTTGGCAAAAAACACAAAGGGAAATCGCTATAGGGGGTGGCGATTTCCCTTGGTGTTTTTTTTTTAAAAAATTGAAAAAAGTACCAAAGGAAATCGCCACCCCCTATGGTGATTTTTCTTGGTATTTTTTGCAAATATTACAAAATTTATCAAGGGAAATCGCCATGGGGGGTGGCGATTTCCCTTGATACATATATATATTTTTTTACTCAAATTAAAAAAAATTGTAATTTTTTTTTTAAATTTTGTATTTTAATTTTAAAAATTGTAAATTAAATTAAAAATATTTTCTAGGTTTTCTTATTTATTTTTTTAAAAAATATTTGTTTATTTTTTAAATATATATTAAAAATGTAATTTAATTTATTATTAAAATTTTATAAAAAATAAAATTATATTTCTTATTAAAATTTAAAAAATAAAATTATATTTCTTATTAAATTTTTATATCAAAAATTGTATTTCTTATAATTTTTTAATATTATAAAAAGTAAAATTTAATTTATGATTAAAATTTTATTTCTTATTAAAATTTAAAAAAGAAAATTAGATTTCTTATTAAATTTTTATGTCAAAAATTTTATTTCTTATTAAAATTAAAAAAAATAAAATTATATTTCTTATTAAATTTTTATATCAAAAATTTTATTTGTTATACTTTTTTAATTTTATAAAAAATAAAATTTAATTTATTATTAAAAATTTATAAAATATACTATTTTATTGCTTATTAAAATTTTAAAAATAAAATTATATTTCTTATTAAATTTTTATATCAAAAATTGTATTTCTTATACTTTTTTAATTTTATAAAAAATAAATTTTAATTTATTATTTAAAATTTATAAAATATACAATTTTATTGCTTATAAAAATTTAAAAAAGAAAATTATATTTGTTATACAATTTTAATTTTATGATGTAGAAAATATTGGAATTGGATTCCTTCTGCAATGGATGGGACTAATGATTTAGGGTTTGGGAGAGGTTTTCCAGTCAATCAAATGCTGTAGAAAATATTAGAATTGGATCCTTCTGCAATGGATGAGACTGATGGTTTAGAGTTAGGGATAGCTTACAACTATTTTTCAGTCCATCAAATGCTGCAGAAAATATTGGAATTGGATTCCTTCTGCAATGGATGAGACTGATGGTTTAGAGTTAGAGATAGCTTACAACTATTTTTCAGTCCATCAAATGCTGCAGAAAATATTGGAATTTGATTCCTTCTGCAATAGATGAGACTCATGGTTTAGAGTTAGGGATAGGTTTCAGCTATTTTCCAGTCAATCAAATACTGCAGAAAATATTGGAATTGGATTCTTTCTGCAATGGATGAGATTGATGATTTAGAGTTAGGGATAGGTTTCAGCTATTTTCCAGTCAATCAAATGCTACAGAAAATATTGGAATTGGATTCTTTCTGCAATGGATGAAACTAATGATTTAGGGTCAGGGATAGGTTTCAGCTATTTTACAGTCAATCAAATGCTGCAGAAAATATTGAAATTGGATTCCTTCTGCAATGGATGGGACTATTGGACAGTCCAATACAAAGGATGAGATTTATCAATCAGATTTTGCATTGAATAAGTTATCACTTTTTCAGTCAAATAACCCTAGCCAGAATATGAGAATCAGATTCCATCCTATACAAAGGATGGGATTTGTCATCTGGTACAACATAATGAACCATTATAAATTCATAATACTTATGAAGGTTTACAATACCCCCTACAACAGTTTTTCAATCAGATTTTTCCTGAGTGCTAAAACCTCCTCATTCTCATCCTTCTATATTTCTTCTTTCTTTTGCGGAGTGATAATACCTACATTCTCATCTTTCTTAGTTTCATTACTACACAACATGAGCAATAGAGTGATCACATTGGTCTACTATAATGGCCAAATTCATAATACTGACGAAGGTGCTACCTTTGATTGTGAATGTCCTAAAATTTTTCGTGTTGAAGAAGACGTCACATTAGAGGAACTGAAGCTGCAAATTCATACAAAAATTAAAGCTGGAAATAGAAAAAGAGTTTCAGAGGTTAAATATAGGCATCCTCTTTCTATTGGTGAAGGATGTGTTCGATATAGAACATTTCCACTTGAAGATGATGATGATGTCAGATGCATGTTTTATGCTCATGAGACATTTGCAAATGTTGGTGTACTTGAGTTATATGCTGACATAGAGGATGTTGACGATGATTGTGGGCCTTTAAATGTTCGCACAACAGAAAACTTTCCCATAGAAGATGATGATTCTGGGCCGTTCTATGTTCACACTACATATGACGTTCCCACAGAAGAAGTAGTGCCGTTATCTCAAGCTACAACGTTTCAGGCTTCATTAGTCTCACAAACAATTTCTACTACCCTCGAAGATGAGCCAGCTGGTGTTGATCCTGTTCCTCCACATGGAGTCCATGGTGAATATGTTGGTGAATTTAGTGAGCAGGAAGAGGATGCTGAATTCGCAAATGATGACAACAGTGATTCTGACCCAGACGTCGTCCCTGCTGAGATCAACAGTCATGGAGATCTTCCCCCATATGAGGCTGCATCCCATATGCATACCCTGGATCTGGAGGTAATGCAAATACCGAAATTTCTTGAGTATGCACATACATTAGCTACGCCTCTGACATTTGATCCATCTGTAGTTGATCTGTGTGTTGGGTTACAATTCCCAACGAAAGAGGCTGTGCTTTCAGCTATTAAGCACTATAACATCAAAAACTCTGTAGATTACAGAGTAATTGAATCTGAGCGGACCAAATATTATGCCAAGTGCGTAATGTATGGAAATGGGTGTAATTGGAGAATAAAGGCAACTTTTATGAAGAAGAAACAGGCATGGGAGATTAGAAAATATGAAGGGCCTCATACTTGCACATCGGGGAGAATTTCACAAGATCATTGCAAGTTAGATTGTAAAATGATCTGTTCATGCATTCTGTCATTGGTCCAAGCAAATTCGGAGATCTCCGTTTCAGTTTTGATCACTGAGATGCGAATCCGGTATGGATACATCACCTCCTACAAGAAAACGTGGAAAGCAAAGCAAAAGGCAATTGTTCGAGTTTTTGGCGATTGGGAAAGATCGTACAATGAGCTACCTAAATGGTTAGGTGCAATGCAACATTTCGTGCCTGGTACAATTGTGGAATTGCAAACGGTACCTGCATATCACGGTGATCGACTGGTCCAGGGTAAGAGAATATTCCATCGACTATTTTGAACATTTAAGTCGTGCATTGAAGGGTATCCGTATTGTAAACCTATTGTGCAAATAAATGGTACTTTCTTATATAGAAAATACAAAGGAACATTATTGTTAGCTATTGCACAAGATGGCAACCGAAACATACTGCCAATTGCCTTTGCCATTGTGGAGGGTGAGACAACAGAGGCTTGGTCATTCTTTCTCACTAACTTGCGTACACACGTGACAAAACAGCCTGGCATTTGCTTGATGTCTGATCGACATGAAGCCATCAAAGCTGCGATTAGACTCGATGGTAGTGGATGGAATCCTCCACATGTATATTTAGTGTACTGCATTCGACATATTGCAGCAAACTTTATGAAAAAGTTTAACAATAAGGAATTGCATCGACACATTGTTAACATGGGTATGGAATCAAATCATAGTTATTTTATCTCTTATATTTCGTTTAGTATTTAAAATAATACTGAAATTCACAAGTCTTTTGTTTTTAAATTTATTAGGATACGAGTTGACGCGACCGAATTTTCATTTCATGTATGAGAATCTTCGTGGAGGAAATGCAGAGGCGGCTAATTGGCTTGATAGGATCCCCAAGGAGAAGTGGGCCCAATCATATGATCAATGAAGACGTTATGGCCATATGACAACCAACCTAGCTGAATCTATCAATTCGGTGTTGAAGGGAACGCGTCATCTTCCCATTACTGCTTTAGTGCAATCAACATATTATAGGTTGGCTGCACTTTTTGTTAAGATGGGGAACAAGCAAATTGCAATGATGGAGGGAGGGCACGCATACTGTGAAACAGTCACACATGCTATGGAAGAAAATCGCAGGAAAGCTAACTCCCACTTTGTTCGTAATTTTACGCGAGCAAATCAATCTTTTCTGGTTGAAGAGTTAGTTGATCCACAAGAGGGTGTTTCTGCAATGAAGTACAAAGTCAAGCTTAGTGACATGTGGTGTGACTGTGGAAAGTTTCAAGCACAAAGGTTCCCTTGTTCACATGTAGTTGCTGCTTGTGCACATGTTCATGTAGATTGCATGCAATATGTGGACAAAGTCTATAGACTGGAAACTATATTGAATGTTTATAGACATGAGTTCGAAGCTGTTGGAAATGAAGGATACTGGCCTCAATATGATGGTCTAGAAGTGTGTCCCAATCAAGAAATGCGGAGAAATCCACATGGTCGGCCAAAATCAAGTCGTAGTCGTAATGAAATGGACCTCAGGGAGAAAGGCCAACCAAAACGTTGTGGATTATGCAGAAATGAAGGTCATAACCATCGAAATTGTCCGCATCGATCTGGCACATTGGGGGAGACTTCGCATCAACAATAAATGAATTACATGTTTTCATAACCTGTAATATTTACATATTTTGCCATTAAGGGAAAATGTTATGCAAGTTTTTGTCAACTTATCATGTAACTTGGATTATTATTTTATTTAAAATGAAAAAAAATTATAAAAATATAACTCAATTATATTTATTTTTACAATTTTATAAATTAAATAATAACATTAAGATTTTAGTTACACATGCTGAATAAAAAAATAAAACATAACAATTAATTTCCCAACAAATTTAAAATAAATAACATGAAATGCAAAACATATAAATTTATATATTAGAAATTTAAAACACATTATTCTCGTTATATTGATAAAAGTACATTTATTCTAATTATTGCTTGGTGTAGAGCAACAGTGTCGAGCTCTTCTAGTGCGTGGTGGTTGCACCCGTCGTTCAACCTCGCCAGTTGCACGTATTCGCGATCGACCACGACCTCCTGCTATAACCGCCACTGGTTTCGGTTGTATGTCATCAGTCATTTCTTTTGTATCAAAATTTTGAAACCCACTGCTGGATGAGCCAACACGTAGTTCACCCATGACGGGAACCTGACTACTAGATGGACCCATAAATGATGTACCATCAAATGCTGACAAAGGGGTTCCAAACTGATACATTGATGTTAGATATGCTGAACTTGGACTTAGGATGTGGAGCTGGTCATCTAACCTCGTTGTTGGCGGTGATGGTCGGTAACACTCATCAACGTCATATCCGGGGTGACTTACGAAATAACGATGACTAGATGGTACTCCATGATCCCGTTCAGGTTCAGGATGATTAAATGTCATCCTCGGTGCTGTGAACTCTGATGAGGTCTATTGACGCATTTGCCCACGTTGTCGGCTAGGTCTAGGAGCTTCCATATCCTGTGTAGGAGGGACTGGAGCTGAAGTTTGTCCGGTAGATGACATACTCCTAACATCCTCATATATCGACGGTGGACAAACGAAAGGCCGACCTTCATTTTTATACCATCCTATGTAATCATCAGATGGGTTGAAATTATTACCAACAATCGGATAACCTGTAGGAATTCGTTGACAACGTATATTCCACCTATGGATCCAATGTTCATGCTTCGCAGGCCAGAATTCCTCATGACGACCACGCATGTCGATCTTGTGAAGCTTATCAAGGTTCACCGGGGCTGCAGGAATTGGTTGTTGCATCCTAAATTGTCGCAACACCCTGTCAGTTTGGTGCCACTCTACATATGAAAAGCATATCAATGCTGTGTTTGCTTTCCATATATTACAATTATTGTAGGCATCCGATGGGAGGCATTCCATAATTTCACTTGAGGAATATGACATCCACAGAAACCGCGAATAATTATTACAAATTATTAGTTTCATATGGATTAAATACAAAAATACTTGAATGTAACAATCAAAATATTTACCTTATCATATCCTACTCGATCTAGTCGCAATTTTATACTTGCAAGGTTGGTCGGAGTCTCGGTAAAATCTCTACTCCTACTCCACCTGTTAAAATGCATATAAAATCTTAATAGACCTATAAAAATACAAGTTCGTATAAAATTAATAAAATAGTAAAGATTATTACCTGCTTGCAAGGGGGTATACGACCGAAACATCCACACGCAGAGCAAGAAATGACAGTCGATACCAATCTCATGATTGTAGAAGCACTAAACATCCACCTATGTCATGGCTTTTTGGAACTGTAGCCCGGCAAAGTTCTCTATACAAAACCGCCAAACACGCAGAACCTCAACTATAATTTGCCGCATGCTCTAAATCACATAGTAATGGAAGATAAATTAAATGTATCCGACTGCTCGATTTGTCAAGCATCAGTAATCCTCCAATCAAACGTAAAATATATGCTCTAGCAGCATATTGTATCTGTTGTTCAGTTGCGTGTAATGGAAGATTTTGAAAGGATTTCAACCAATTTAGTCTCACCGTTGAGCCAGATACATACTCATCTGGAGGTACCGAGCCCAATAGATTTTGACACACTTCATTCCAATCTAGAAAGCTTCCGCCTGTAACTGCATCGCCATGGACCGGAAGTCCAAGTTGAAGCTCAACATCTTCTAGAGTTACCGTGCATTCACCGAATGGAAAATGAAAAGTGTGCGTCTCGGGTCTCCATCGTTCGATCAACGCACTGATTAAGTCGGGTTGTATCAAAAATCGTCGAATTTGAGTTGCGTGATAAAATCCGGCACTTCTTAAGTGGTCGATAATAGATGGATGCGGGTCCTCCAATGTAAATTTCCTCGAACGTAACACGCGACGAGTTTCCTGTTATAATAATAAAAATTAATATATTATAAAACTATAACAATTAAAAATTAATTAAAAAAACTCTAAAACTATAAAATAACAAAACAATAATAATAAAAAATTTAATTTTTTTATATAATTATTAAATAATTAAATTATATAATAAATAAATAACTATAAAATGAAAAGACAATAATAATTATAAAATTTTAAAACAATAATAATATAAAATAATATAATATAAAAATTAAAATTATATAAAACTATAAAATGAAAAAAAGAATAATAATTAAACAATTATAAAACTATAATAATAAAAAATTATATAATATAAAAATTATAATTATATAAAACTATAAAATAAAAAAACAGTAATAATTACAAAATTATTATTGTACATAATAATAATAAAAACATTATAACATAAAAATTAAATTTATATAAAACTATAAAATGAAAAAACAAAAATAATTAACAAATTAAATAACTATAATAATAAAAAATTAAACAATATAAAAAATAAATAATTATATAACTATGAAAAAAAATACTAATTAATAAATGATAAAACTATAATAAGCACTATAACATTAAAAATATAAAAATTATAAAACAATAAAACTATAAATTTACAAAATTCTAATAATTAAAAAATAACTAAAAATTGATAATGTAATACAAATAATATTATAACAATTTACTTACCTCTTTAAATATAACCTCCGATATGTGATTTTCTTGCAATCTCAATAGTGATGATGAAGCCATTTTTAAATATTGTTGTAAAAAAAAAATATTATTGTAGAAAAAATAAATGGTTGTAGAAAAAAATTTTGTTGGTAGAAAGAAATTTGATTGTAGAAAGAAGAATGGAAAATGAAGGGGTATTTATAGAAGAGTGGTGTATGTGTGTGTGAGGGGGGAGGAGATGGATTTGAAGGCAACGATCACTTGACCGTTGCCTTAAAAAAAGTTTGAATTTTTTTTTTAAAATTTTATATACTACAAATCAATTAAAAAATTTTAAAAAATATTTCATAAATTTTAAATAAAAAAATATACCTTTGGACTTTTAATTTTTTTTAAAAATTATAAAAAAAAATATATTTTTAGTTTAATTTACAATTTTTAAAATTAAAATACAAAATTTTAAAAAAAATACAATTTTTTTTAATTTAAGTAAAAAAAATGTATCAAGGGAAATCGCCACCCCCCCATGACGATTTCCCTTGATAAATTTTTCAATATTTGCAAAAAACACCAAGGGAAATCGCCACCCCCATGGCGATTTTCCTTGATGTTTTTTGCCAAAATTCAAAATTTTACAGTGGGAAATCGCCATGGGGGATGGCGATTTCCCAGCTAGAAAAAAGAGAGCGGATTTGGGGAATTAATCTGAAAATAACGGTATTTTGGTATTTATTTATTTTTTTGGCTATAATTGAATAAAAAAAACTGTAGATATCTGGCCATGCTTCTACTACAGTATCCCTTCGGATATTTTTAATATAATAAGTATAGATATAAAATTATTTATTATATTAAATAATATATATAAATATATATTTTAAATAATTCAAAAAATTTAAAGTAAAAGAAATTAAAAAAATTAAAAAATGGGATAAAGTGTAACTTTACCCCAAGCAAGGTCTAGCTCTGCCTCTTTTGGAAAAGTATCGAAAAAATTTGTACGGTAGGATAATATCCAAATGCACCCTTAATAGTGCAAGTTTGTTGGTTTTTTTATAAGAATATAGCTAAAAAAATAATTATTTATCAAAATACCGTTGTTTTCAGATTAATTCTCAAAATCCGCTTGTTTTAAAACTAGTTGAAAAATCGTCATCCCCCATGACGATTTTTTAGCGTAAAATTTTTAAAATTTTCAAAAAATACCAAGGAAAATCGCCATGGGGGGTGGCAATTTCCTTTGGTGGTATATATACATATATATATTTACTTAAATTAAAAAAGAATTTGCAAATTTGTTTTTAAAATTTGTATTTTAATTTTAAATTTTGTAAATTAAATAAAAAATTTAATTAAATTTTTTAAAAATAATTAAAAGTCCAACGGTATATTTCTTATTTAAATTTTTTAGTTAAATTTTACTATATAACATTTTTAAAAAAAGAAATAAAAATCAAGTCAAATCAAATCAATTTTTTTTAAAGCAACGGTAACTTGACCGTTGCCCCTCCCCTCCCCCCCCCCCCCCCCCCCCCCCCACAAACACAAACCACTCTTCTATAGATAACTCCCCCTCATTTTCTACAACTTATTTTTATTTTTTTTCTTCTTTCTACAATCAATTTTTTTTCTACCAATAATTTTTTTTTCTACAACAATATTTAAAAATGACTTTATCATCACTATTGAGGTTGCAAGAAAATCACATATCGGAGGTTATATTTAAAGAGGTAAGTAAATTGTTGTAATATTATTTGTATTACATTATCAATTTTTAGTAATTTTTTAATTATTATTATTTTGTAAATTTATAGTTTTATAATTTTATATTTTTGATATTTTTAATTTTTTAATTATTATAGTTTTATCATTTATTAATTATTATTGTTCTCATTTTATAGTTTTATATAATTTTAATTTTAATTTTTATATTATATTATTTTTTATTATTATAGTTTTTTAATTTTTTTTAATTATTGTTGTTTTTTATTTTATTTTATAGTTATTTATTTTTTATATTATTTAATTATTTAATAATTATATAAATAATTTTAAAATTTTATATTATTATTGTTTTGTTATTTTATAGTTTTAGAATTTTTTAATTTTTATATTGTTTAATTTTTTAATTATTATAGTTTTATAATATATTAATTTTATTATTATTTAATTTAATTAATTATCAACAGGATACTCGTCGGGTTTTACGTTCGAGAAAATTTACATTGGAGGACCCGCATCCATCTATTATCGACCACTTAAGAAGAGTCGGATTTTATCACGCAACTCAAATTCGACGATTTTTGATACAAGCCGACTTAATCAGTGCGTTGATCGAACGATGGTACCCGAGACGTACACTTTTCATTTTCCATTTGGTGAATGCAAGGTAGCTGTAGAAGATGTTGCGCTTCAACTTGGACTTTCGGTCCATGGCGATGCAATTACAGGCGGAAGCTTGTTAGATTGTAATGAAGAGTGTCAAAATCTATTGGGCTTGGTACCTCCAGATGAGTATATATCTGGCTCAACGGTGAGACTAAATTGGTTGAAATCCTTTCAAAATCTTCCATTACACGCAAGTGAAGAACAGATACAATATGCTGCTAGAGCATATATTTTATGTTTGATTGGAGGATTACTGATGCCTGACAAATCAAGGAGTCGGGTACATTTAATGTATCTTTCATTACTACATGATTTAGAGCATGCGGCAAATTATAGTTGGGGTTCTGCGTGTTTGGCAGTTTTGTATAGAGACCTGTGCCGGGCTACAGTTCCAAAAAGCCATGACATAGGTGGATGTTTAGTGCTTCTACAATCATGAGATTGGTATCGACTGTCATTTCTTGCTCTGCGTGTGGATGTTTCGGCTGTATACCCCCTTGCAAGCAGGTAATAATCTTTACTATTTTATTAATTTTATACGAACTTGTATTTTTATAGGTCTATTAAGATTTTATATGCATTTTAACAGGTGAAGTAGGAGTAGAGATTTTACCGAGACTCCGACCAACCTTGCAAGTATAAAATTGCGACTAGATCGAGTAGGATATGATAAGGTAAATATTTTGATTGTTACATTCAAGTATTTTTGTATTTAATCCATATGAAACTAATAATTGGTAATAATTATTCGCGGTTTCTGTGGATGTCATATTCCTCAAGTGAAATTATGGAATGCCTCTCATCGGATGCCTACAATAATTGTAATATATGGAAAGCAAACACAGCATTGATATGTTTTTCATATGTAGAGTGGCACCAAACTGACAGGGTGTTGCGACAATTTAGGATGCAACAACCAATTCCTACAGCACCGGTGAACCTTGATAAGCTTCACAAGATCGACATGCGTGGTCGTCATGAGGAATTCTGGCCTGCGAAGCATGAACATTGGATCCATAGGTGGAATATACGTTGTCAACGAATTCCGACAGGTTATCCGATTGTTGGTAATAATTTCAACCCATCTGATGATTACTAGGATGGTATAAAAATGTAGGTCGACTTTTGTTCGTCCACCGTCGGTGTATGAGGATGTTAGGAGTATGCCATTTACCGGACGAACTTCAACTCCAGTCCCTCCTACACAGGATATGGAAGCTCCTAGACCTAGCCGACAACGTGGGCGGACGCGTCAACCTACCTCATCGGAGTTCACAGCACCGAGGATGTCATTTAGTCATCCTGAACCTGAACGGGATCATGGAGTACCATCCAGTCATCGTTATTCAGCCAGTCACCCCGGATATGACGTTGATGAGTGTTACCGACCATCACCGCCAATGACGAGGTTAGATGATCAGCTCCTCATCCTAAGTCCAAGTTCAGCATATCTAACATCAATGTATCAGTTTGGAACCTCTGCGTCAGCATTTGATGGTACATCATTTCTGGGTTCATCTAGTAGTCAGGTTCCCGTTATGGGTGAACTGGGTGTTGGCTTCTTCAGCAGTGGGTTTCAAATTTTTGATACAGAAGAAATGACTGATGACATACAAACCGAAACCAGTGGCGGTTACAGCAGGAGGTCGTGGTCGACCGCGAATACGTGCCACTGATGAGGTTGAACAACCGGTCCAACCACCACGCACTAGGAGAGCTCGGCAATGTTGCTCTACACCACGCAATAATTAGAATAAATGTACTTTTATCAATATAACGAGAATAATGTATTTTAAATTTGTAATTATAAATTTATATGTTTTGCATTTCATGTTATTTATTTTAAATTTGTTGAAAAATTAATTGTTATTTTTAATTTTTTTTATTCAGCATATCTAACTAAAATGTTAATGTTGTTATTTAATTTATAAAAATGTAATAAAATATATTATTCAATATATTTTTATAAAATTTCTTAATTTTATATAAAATAATAATCCAAATTACATGATAAGTAGAAAAAAAACTTGCATTACATTTCCCTTAATGGCAAAATATGTAAATATTATAGGTTATGAAAACATGTAATTCCTCTATTGTTGATGCGAACTCTCTCCCGATGTGCCAGATTGATGTGGACATTTTCGACGATTATGACCTTTATTTCTGCATAATCCACAACGTTTTGGTTGGCCTTTCTCCCTAAGGTCCATTTCATTACGAATACGACTTGATTTTGGCCGACTATGTGGATTTCTCCTCATTTCTTGATTGGGACACACTTCTGGACCATCATATTGAGGCCAATAACCTTCTTTTCAAACTACTTCAAACTCATGTCTATAAACATTCAATATAGTTTCGAGTCTATAGACATTGTCCACATATTGCATGCAATCTACATGGACATATGCACAAGCAGCAACTACATGTGAATAAGGGAACCTTTATGCTTGAAACTTCCCACAGTCACACCACATGTCACTAAGCTTGACTTTGTACTTCATTGCAGAAACACCCTCTTGTGGATCAACTAACTCTTCAATCAGAAAAGATTGATTTGCTCGCGTAAAATTACGAACAAAATGGGAGTTAGCTTTCCTTCGATTTTCTTGCATAGCCTGTGTGACTGTTTCACAGTATGTGTGCCCTCCCTCCAACATTGCAATTTGCTTGTTCCCCATCTTAACAAAAGTGCAGCCAACCTATAATATGTTGATTGCACTAAAGCAGTAATATGAAGATGACGCGTTCCCTTCAACACCGAATTGATAGACTTAGCTAGGTTGGTTGTCATATGGCCATAACGTTTTTCTTGATCATATTATTGGGCCCACTTCTCCTTGGGGATCCTATCAAGCCAATTAGCTGCCTCTGCATTTTCTCCACGAAGATTCTCATACATGAAATGAAAATTCGGTCGCCTCAACCCGTATCCTAATAAAATTGAAAACAAAAGACTTGTGAGTTTCAGTATTATTTTATATATTAAAGGAAATATAAGAGATAAAATAACTATGATTCGATTCCATACCCATGTTAACAATGTGTCGACGCAATTCCTTATTGTTAAACTTCTTCATAAAGTTAGATGCAATGTGTCGAATGCAGTACACTGAATATGCATGTGGAGGATTCCATCCACTACCATCGCATCTAATCGCAGCTTTGATGGCTTCATGTCGATCAGATATCAAGCATATGCCAGGCTGTTTTGTCACATGTCTATGCAAATTAGTGAGAAAGAATGACCAAGCCTCTGTTGTCTCACCCTCCACAATGGCAAAGGCAATTGGCAGTATGTTTCGGTTGCCATCTTGTGCAATAGCTAACAATAATGTTCCTTTGTATTTTCCATATAAGAAAGTACCGTCTATTTGCACAATAGGTTTACAATACGGATACCCTTTATTGCACGACTTAAATGTCCAAAATAGTCGATAGAATATTCTCTTACCCTGGACCAGTCGATCACCGTGATATGCAGGTACCGTTTGCAATTCCACAATTGTACCAGGCACGAAATGTTGCATTGCACCTAACCATTTAGGTAGCTCATTGTACGATCTATCCCAATCGCCAAAAACTCGAACAATTGCCTTTTGCTTTGCTTTCCATGTTTTCTTATAGGAGGTGATGTATCCATACCGGATTCGCATCTCAGCGATCAAAACTGAAACGGAGATCTCCGGATTTACTTGGACCAATGACAAAATGGATAAACAGATCATGTTAGAATCTAATTTGCAATGATCTTGTGAAATCCTCCCCGATGTGCAAGTATGAGGCCCTTCATATTTTCTAACCTCCCATGCCTGTTTCTTCTTCATATTGCCCTTATTCTCCAATTGCACCCTTTCCCATACATTAGACATTTGGCATAATATTTGGTCCGCTCAGATTCAATTACTCTGTAATCTACAAAGTTTTTGATGTTATAGTGCTTAATAGCTTAAATCACAGCCTCTTTCGTTGGAAATTGTAACCCAACACATAGATCAACTGTAGATGGATCAAATGTCAGAGACATAGCTAATGTATGAGCATACTCAGGAAATTCTGGCACTTGCATTGCCTCCAGATCCAGGGTATGCATATGGGATGCAGCCTCATATGGGGGAAGATCTCCATGAGTGTTGATCTTAGCAGGGACGACGTCTGGGTCAGAATCACTGTTGTCATCACTTGCGAATTTAGCATCCTCTTCCTGCTCACTAAAGTCACCAACATATTCACCATGGACTCTACGTGGCGGAACAGGATCAACACCAGTTGGCTCATCTTCAAGGGTAGTAGGAATTGTTTGTGAGACTAATGAATTATGAAACGTTGTAGCTTGAGATAGCGGAACAACTTATTGTGTGGGAACGTCGTATGTAGTGTGAACATAGAACGGCCCAGAATCTTCATCTTCTGTGGGAAAGTTTTCTATAGTGCGAACATTTGAATGCCCACAATTATCGTGAACATCCTCTATGTTAGCATATAACTCAAGTACACCAACATTTGCAAATGTCTCATGAGCATAAAACATGCATCTGACATCATCATCATCTTCAAATGGAAATGTTCTATATCGGACACATCCTTCACCAATAGAAAGAGGATGCCTATACTTAATCTCTGAAACTCTTTTTCTATTTCCAGCTTTAATTTTTGTATGAATTTGCAGCTTCAGTTCCTCTAATGTGACGTCTTCATCAACACGAAAACTTTTAGGATGTCCACAATCAAAGGTAGCACCTTCGTCAGTATTATGAATTTGGCTATTATAGTAGACCAATGCGATCACTCTATTGCTCATGTTGTGTAGTAATGAAACTAAGAAGGATGATAATTGAGGTATTATCACTCGGCAAAAGAAATAAGAAATATAGAAGGATGAGAATGAAGAGGTATTAACACTCAGAAAAAATCTGATTGAAAAACTGCTGTAGGGGGTATTGTAAACCTTCATCAGTATTATGAATTTATAATGGTTCATTATGTTGTACCGGATGATAAATCCCATCCTTTGTACAGGATGGAATCTGATTCTCATTTTTTGGCTAGGGTTAATTGACTGAAAAACTAATAACTCATTCAATGCAAAAACTGATGATAAATCCCATTCTTTGTACCGGACTGTCCAATAGTCCCATCCATTGCAGAAGGAATCTAATTCCAATATCTTCTGTAGCATTTGATTCACTGGAAAATAGCTGAAACCTATCCCTTACCCTAAATCATTAGTCTCATCCATTGCAGAAGGAATCCAATTCCAATATTTTCTGCAGCATTTGATTGACTGAAAATTAGCTGAAACCTATCCCTAACCCTAAATCATTAGTCCCATCCATTATAGAAGGAATCCAATTCCAATATTTTTTGTAGCATTTTATTGACTGAAAAATAGCTGAAACCCTAACCTTAAATCTGGTAAATACTCTCATCCATTGCATAAGGAATCCAATTCTAATATTTTTTGCAGGATTTGATTCACTGAAAAATAGCTGAAACCCTAACCCTAAATCATTAGTCCAATCCGTTGCAGAAGGAATCCAATTTCAATATTTTCTACAGCATAAAATTAAAATAATAAAAAATTTAATTTTATATAAAATTCAAATAAGAAATTAATTTAATTTTTATATAAAATTATAAAATTTAAATAAGAAATCAAAATTTAATTTATATAAAATTTATATAAGAAATACATTTTTTAAAATAAAATTGTATTTTATATAAAATTTAAATAAGAAATATTTTTTTTTATAATTTTAATAAGAAATAAAATTTTACTTTTTATAAAATTAAAATAATAAATTTTATTTTATTTTTTATAAAATAAAATAAAATTAAATTAAATTTTTTTATAAAATTAAAAAATTAAATAAATTTTAAAATTTTAGTATATATATTTTTAAAACATAAAAACAATCGAAGATAAATTTTTTTTTTTATACCTGTTTGTTACAGATCTCACATATAAAATTTAAATAAGAAATCAAAATTTTTATTTATATAAAATTTAAATAAGAAATAAAATTTTTTATATAAAAATTTAATAAGAAATATAATTTTATTTTTTAAATTTTAATAAGAAATAAAATTTTATTTTTTATAAAATTGTAATAATAAATTTTATTTTATTTTATTTTTTAAAAGATTAAAAAATTAAAAAAATTTAATATATATTTAAAAAAATAAAAAATAAACCAAGACAATTTTTTTTATTTAATTTGTAATTTTTAAAATTAAAATACAATTTTTAAAAACAAATTTATAATTTTTTTTTAAAATTTAAGTAAAAAAAATACAAAAAAAACAAGGGAAATCACCACCCCCATGGCTATTTCTCTTAGTGAAATTGAAAAAAATTTCAAAAAACACCAAGGAAAATCGCCATGGGGGTGGCGATTTCCCTTGGTTTTTTTTGTATTTTTTTTTTAAATACACCTGAGGGAAATCTCCAACTCCTATGGCGATTTCTCTTGGTGTTTTTTGAAAATTTTGAAAATTTTACTCTGGAAAATCACCATGGGGATGGCAATTTCCCAGCTAGTTTTAAAACAAGCGGATTTTGAGAATTAATCTGAAAACAACAGTATTTTGATAAATAATTTTTTTTAGCTATATTCTGATAAAAAAACCTAGTATTCAGTCTAATATTGTTTTTTATTTATTATTTTTTGATACGTTTATTATTACTATTTATATGTATATGATCATTCATTAATTCTGAAAGTTATATTTGTAAATAATAATTAAAGATGTATTAAAAAACAATAGAATGAAACCGACCCAACTTTTTAAAATTATAATTATCTCGGATAATATCATTTGATGCGAAAATCATAACTCAAAATTATTAGGGAAAAGTATACTAACCCCTTGAGGTTTACTAAAAAATACATGTATCCTCCTATAGTTTGAAAACTACCCATTTACCCCCTTGAGGTTTGATGAAATACACACTAACCCCCCTCAACCCTAAACTCTAAGTAAATTTTAAATAAAAAGACAATTATACCCTTGTTAATTATTAATTATATTTTTTATTTATTTTATTCATTTTTTAATTACAAAATAATGAGAATTTAATTAATTTTAAAATTATCTTTAATTCAATAGAAAAAATAACTTATCTTTAATTCAATATATTTTTTTTATTTGAAATAAATTAATAAAATCATTTTAAAAAGTTTAGTGATAAAGTAATTGATTAAAACAAAAAAAAAAACTGAAAAAAAAGAAAAATAAATAAAATTAGGGTCTTAATATTTAACGTCAAATTTAAATAAATATAAATTTGATTAATGAAATCCTAACATTAGTTACTTTTTTAGAGAGATAAAATATACTTTTCAAGTTAATATATGTAAGTTTATTTTTAATAAAATCTCATAGATGATAATTATATTTTCTTTTTTTCTTCTCCTTTATTTCTTTTTTTAATTAATTTTTATGTAAGTACATGTTAAATATTTTAAACTTATCTTTAATTCAATTATATATTAACTTTGAGATGAATTCATTAAATTTTTTTATTTAAAATAAATAAATAATATTTTAAAGAGTTTAATGATAAAAGAAAGATTAAAACAAAAAATAAAAATAAGGGAAAATAAATAAAATGAGGGTATTTTTAATATTTAAAGTAAAATTTAAATAAATATTAGTTTGATTATGAAATCCTAACATTAATTATTTTTTAGAGAGATAAAATATGATTTTCAAATTAATAGAGGTAAGTTTAATTCTAATAAAATCTCATAGATAATACTGACAGTTATATTTTCATTTTTTTCTCTTTTTTTATTTTAATCAATTTTTTTACCATTAAACTTTTTTTTTAAAACAATGATAATTTATTTATTTTAAATAAAAATAATTTAATGAATTCATCTCAAAATTAATATATAATTGAATTAAAGATAACTTTAAAATATTTAACATTTACTTGAATTAAAATATAATTTAATTAGAATTTAATTTTATAGTAATTAAAGATAATTTTAAAATTAATTAAATTTGCATTATTTTATAATTAAAAATGAGTAAAATGAATACAATAAATAAAAAAAATATATAATTAATAATTAACAAGGGTATAATTATCTTTTTATTTAAAATTTACTTAGGGTTTAGGGTTTAGGGTTTAGGGAGATTAGTGTGTATTTCATCAAACCTTACGAATAAGTGAATAGTTTTCAAATTATAGAAGATAAGTGTATTTTAACAAACTTCAGAGGGTAAGTGTACTTTTCTCAAATTATTACTAATAAAGATAATGACAATAGAGTGATAACTTGATAAAATTTTAGAAATAATTTTATTTTTCTATCTTGTCACACTAAACTAAATGTGGGAATATTCAATTTTTAAATGATTCAACATTTTCTCAATGTTATTTTATATTCTTAAAACGTAAAATTTTTATGCCTAAAACTTGAATTTTATTAAAAATAGTCCTTTTATATATAAAAAAAAATATGCCTCGAATTTAAAATTTGTATCCATATTTCAATATCACTCACAATTTAAAGTTATAAATGAAAAGTTTTAACCTTTATGTCTTTTACCTTTACAACTAAGCAATTAAATTCATCAAAGCTCCTTAAAATGAGTTTTTTTATAGGTTCTATTATATATGTAATTTATATCATATTTATATATAAAAAAATTACATGTAAAAAAAATACATATGTAAAAAATTACATAAAAACATGATAGATTTATCATGTTTATATGTAATTTATCATGTTTATATATAATTTATCATGTTTATATGTAATTATCATATTTATATGTAATTTGTTATGTATATGTGTAATTTGTCATGTTTATATGTAAAAAAAATTACATATAAATATAATAATTTTATGTAATTTATCATATTTATATATAATAAAATTTATTTTAAATTTATCCTAAAAAAACTTATCCTAAAACTCCTAGAACAAACCCCCTTTTCTCAATATTTTCTTATGTAGAAAAAGATAGATACCTTCAAAAGGAAAAGGAGAGTATTGTGGTTAATTCTCAACCATTCAAATGATAATTTTGGACAATGAGGATAATACAACACAAATATGATATAAAAAATAATTAAAATATGATATAAATATAATATGACATAAAAAAATAATATAAATATAACATGAATATATTAATATATCAAAATTTATATAACATAAATATTTAATATATTAAAATTTATATAAATATATAATATTTTAAATATAAATATAAAAAATAATATAAACATAATTCAAATATATTATATACATACGATTCAACCACAATTTTATCATTATCTTAATTGAGTTCACACTTCAACACACCCACTTTCTCGTGGTCCCCCAACTCCCATCAATGCATAATCAAACTATCAAAGTTTAGACTGACTAAAATTAATGTTTTCATTTTTTATATTAAAAAAACCTTTTTTTTTTTAAATGGAGAAAAAGAAACCTTTTCCAAAAGAAAATAAAAGTAAAAAATGAAAAAAAAAAAATGCAAGGAAAAGGAAGGAAGAATAAAGGGTAAATATGAAAAACATGCATTTCAAAAGAAGTATTTATTAAATGGTATAATAAATAAAAGTTATTTGAAAAAAAAAATGAATAATTAGAAATTATTATAAAAAATATTTTAAAGATAAAATTATCTTTAATGAAAAAATTTATTTTTCTTTTCTTTTTCATTAAGGAAATATTATTTTTTAACAATTTTAATTAAAAATAAATTTAAAAAATAAAATATTTAAATATATATTTTTAAAAATTTTAAAAAATTTTAAAAAATAAAAAAAATTAATTTTAGGCATATTATTTTGTTTTTTAAAATTTTTTAATTAAAAAAGTAAATAAAGAATTTAAAATTTTTTTTTTATAAATTAAAAGAATTTATTTTCAGAATATTTAATTTTTAATTAAAAAATAAATTAAAAAATAAAAGAAAAAAAAAATTATCAAGAATAATTTTATTTTTACAATATTTTTTATAATAATTTTTAATTATTCATTTTTCTTTTTTAAATAATTTTTATTTATTATATTATTTAACAAATACTTATTTTGGAATGAATGTTTTTCATATAAACCCAAGAATAAATAGAAAAGAAGACGCTCTCTTTCTTTCACATGGACATGGTCTCAAGCATTCGTTTCTTTTCCTCTCAGCTTCTCTCTCTTCCCTTCCAACTCTGATTCTCTTTAACCAAAAAACAGAACCCAATCTCTCACGACTTCTAACAGCTTTTCTTTCAGACAAGACCCAATCATCTCCTTCCCCCCAAATCTTTGTCAGAAAAATTTTATTTTCCTCCAAACAAAACCGTAGCATAACTCAACAAGAAAAAAAAAAAAAAAAGGTAAAGCCAACAAATAGAAAAAAACAAAAGAAAACCTCAAGATCTCATTGAAAATCCATTTCAAAACCAATCCCATAAATGCTAATTTGAAGCTTGAAAAATGGCTAGCTGTCCCAAAAACTCAATCTTATACAACGGCAGCCACTGTGCCTGCCAAGTTGGCCACTTTCTCAACCGTACAGCCAACAGCTGCACTATCTATGGTGGCAGCTCAGCTATAAAAACTGATTCTGGGATTGATTACTATGCCGTGTCGTTTCCTAAGACCATTTTTTCATTTGATTCAATTAAGAAGTTTACTCAGTCTCAAGCTGTGTTCTTGGAAGCTACTCTTATAATGTTGCTTTCTTGGCTCGTGTTTTGCTTGTTCTTAAGGTTTACAAAGCTTGGTGATGGCAGAAATGTTTGGTTTAAGATTAGGTGGTGGATTAGTCGCTTGGATGTTTGCTTTGCTACCAGGCATTGGCTGGTTAGTCCTTTTTCTCTTCTGAGTAATGATTTTTTTTTCCTTTTTTTTATTATTATTATTATTATTTTTTATAGTTTATACATTAGGACACGAAAAGGGCACCTCCCCTTTCTAGGATTCGAACCTGAGATGTCTAAGCTGAAAGTTTCAGGTTCTAACTATTCAAGTCGGTAGCGATAAATGATAATGGTTCTTCCCTTTTCTGTTTTTTTTTTTTTTTTTTTTTTTTCAATGCTCCAAATAAATTCAGATGTGTCTTTGATAAGTGGGTTTTTTTTTTTTTTTTGGTTAACAAGTATATATAGGCGTGATATAGCAGTTCTCAATTTAGTAAGTTGGTTGTGATTTAGATTGTCTTGAAAATTTGATGTGACCTAGGGATTGGTTTCTGTTAGCTAATTAAGAAGTCCTCATTAATATGTTTTATCGAAAAGTATTTTATTTTTGCATACTTGGAATTGGGTGTATTATTGTTGAAACTGGTAATTTGGATCTTACTTAGGAAGGTTGAAAGACAGCATTGTTGCGCTTCTTTAATGTATATGATAGTAGTGAAAGATAACTTTGAAATTCTTATGACTAAGGAATGATTCTGATTTCTGAAACTACAATAAAAGTCTGTTAACATGTTATCTCATAAAGAACAAATTTTCTTGATGTATAAACATGGTAATGCTTTATATCATTTTTTTATGTAGGATGATCAGAAGTTGGTTGTGAAACGGAAAACAGAACTTGGTGGAACTTTCTCGATTGCAAGCTGGATACTTTTCACTGGGTTGTTTGCTGCGTGAGTGAGGATAACTCCTTTTGTAACTAGCATTTGAATTTCTTGATGCAAATATTTGATTTTCAAATTCTTAGGGATGTTTTCTTAAGCCCTTTTCACAAATGAATGCACATTGACTTATTATCCTCCCCCCTCAATGATTTTTCTTAGGTTGCTTTACCAAATTATAGCAAAGAGAACCATTGAAGTGCATAATGTGAAAGCGACAAATGCACCTGACCTAGCCTCCTTCAGGAATGACATGGAATTTAATATGACCACTGTTTCTAACATGAGCTGTTCAAACTTGCAACGTCCTACTACCTTAATTACCGGAAGTTCTGGCTTCATTAATGTCAAAGCTTTCCCTATTTCAAATTTTCTGAACTTTTCATGTCATAACACAAGCTTGGGGCCAACCATAACTCTCAAGTGCAGCAATTGCCGACTCAGTCAAGATTATATGTCCATTTCATGGCAGTTTGTCGATCTTCCAAACAGTCCTGCAAGTGCTGTAGGATTTCAGTTCAATGTAACTGCAAAAGATCATACTAGGGGAGGTCATGTGAGTTTTGTTAGTGGAACACTGAAGAATGGAAGCAATTTTGATAATGGCCCAGTTACATTCAGAGGGGTGGACACAAACATATTGATATTCAATTTATTTCCTCGTGTATACCGCAGTGCAAATGATCTGAGGCTAATCCAACCTCTCTTTCGTGAATTTGTCCCGGGGTCAATTTTGCGTGAAACCTCTCAGCTCCGGGCATCACTTGAGAGTGCTAATGATGGACAAATCAACACCACATTATCTGTCAACTATCTTTCTTCATACATCATTGAGATTGAAAATCAAAATGTAATAGGTGCTGGTGAGTAATTTGCTTTGACTATGTATCTGTGATTCATTCTTTGGCATATTTTGTCATCTGTTACCAGATAACTTTATGCTCTTCCATCCATTACGATATCCCCTAGCATTCATGGCATTCAGTGCACTGTATCCTGAATGGAAATCCTTGCAACATATTTATAAACTTGAAATCATCTGGTAATAAATACTGTTGGAATGAAAAGTGGAATATCAGTCAAGATTTTCCATTCTTAAAGCTCAAGCTGAAGATACATGCCCTATTTGGGATCTTCACTCCTTAACAAGTAGGTTAACTTACTGCATGATAGATTTCCATAATAACTAATTTTTCAACTGTCTGCAAAACTGCTAGCTCTTTAGGGAGTTTACTGCATGTTGTTACTATTGGTTATTTTTTTCCATTTTCTTTCAACGATTGTTTAGTTCTTCTGCTCATGTTCAGCCATCTATTATTGTGTAGATAGATCCTTACAATATCTCCTGGCAGTTTCTTGTATAACATTGATTAACTATATGTTCTTGTGAACATATGTTAATAGTATCTTTGTCATGCTTGCCCTCTTATTCCAGGAAAATCTGTTTTATTCTGAAATAATTTCTTTCAAATTTATCGATCATGTAGATTTCATCCAAGATGGTATTCTCCAAGTAAACTGCAAATTTGTTTAGAAGTTTCGTTTTTATCAGCTTAATCATCAAAGATTGATATTTGACACTATTATAATAGTCATGTTTGTCATTATATTTTCTGCTGCTTCACTTTCTTGGCATCTCATATGTTCATGTGTTAGAGTATGTTGGACGTCTCTTACATTGTTAAGAGATTTTTCTCAAGGCAGGAATGTTACGATAATCAACCACTTGAAATAAGATGCTCTGGAAACTTAATGAGTTTGATATTTGGGAGGGTTGTTAAGGTGACAGTCTCAGATATCTGTGTTATTTCTTTAATCACTTTACCAACTTGGCTTACTTGACAGAATCCTTGATGGGCACTATTAGGAGAAGGTTGTACTTTGATTGAACTGACTTCTAATTAAGGCTTTCACATGCTTTTCTGTTCCTTTTTGAATCCCTCTTTATTCTAGCCAAGGATGGGGTTGCCTTGCCTTACCCTTTGATTTCTAAATAGTAAAGTAGCCTGTTACTAAGGCGAGCTCAATCATTTGTATTGTTCTAGTTTTTTCAGTTCTTTGGGCATGGTGAATGTTGCTTCATCATAAAGTTTGTTCTGGAGCTAAGAAATTGTAATTTAGTAAAAGTTTGCCGTTAGTAAAAAGGCAGCAAGACCAAGATTTTAAACAAAGTGCAATTCGGTTGATAGCTTGACCATGGTTTATGGACATTTCTTTCTCTCAAGTTTGGAACTTACTAGGTCCGGTATGTGGCCATTTTCTTACACCTTGGAATCTTACTCCGGCCTTTCATATCTTTATCACATTGTAATTTTGAAAAGAATATCATGCTACTGCTGATAACTTTTAGAAAAAGAATTTATCAAATTCAAGTCCATGCTTATAGATTTCAGACATTTCTATGAGCTATAATTAAGGAATGCATGATAAGATAGTTACCTCTTTTTGAATGATGCATAAGTTTCTTTACTCTTGGAGAATCCTTTGGTTTCAGGGAGCATGATAAGACTTTATGACCTATGAGGATCTTGAAAATTTTGTTCAATGGAATTACTGTTGTATTGTTCCACTTTTCTGGAGGGACATACTTCATTACTAATTATCTTAATCAGATGCATATTTTTTTATCTTATTCCTATGCTGTTTGCTACCTTTTAGGGCCCTGTTTTATTTTTAATGGAGCCAAATTCTTTGGTCTTTCTTTTCCTTTTAAATTTGTCTTCCTTGTTTTAGTTCTTAGATGAATATAATCAAAGACATTGGAAAGAAACTTTGCATCTTTCGAATTAGACTTCATCAGGTGCCAAAGCTAACAATGCCATTACTTCTATATAGTTCGAAAGCATGTGGTTTAATTTGGTTGCTGTTCTGTGTATTGCATTATTCTGCGGGATTAATTGAAGTGTATCTCTACTCTGATATACTAACGCAGTATTGTTTTGTTCAACTTGCAGTGGGCTTCCTTGCTGATCTTGGTGGGCTATATTGCATTAGTATGGGGATATTTCTCTATCTCTTGGTGCAAGTAATTTCCTTCCCTCTTGAGTTTATCATTTTATTCTTTCTTTCTACCTTCACCCTTGATTTTCTCGATAAATTATAAAGATTAAAGTATAGATGATCAAGAACCTTATATTGTCTAGAACTGATACTGTTGAGTTTTAATTTTACTCTTTTTTTTTTGGACGAAGAGATGCTTTTATTCAGTTTTTCTTTAATTTTAGTGGTTAGTCTATTTTAGTTTGTTCTGGTTTTCTAGGTGTGGGCTGTGCATTTGTGTTTTGATCGTATAGGTCGTTTTATGTGAAAGTATGACAAATTTAGCTAAATACAAGTTTGTAGGTATTCATAATAAATGGATGTGATCCTGTTCCTGTGTTATTGTGTGCTTCTCAGATTATATGCAATAAAAATATAGCTTTTTTTTTCCTTACCTGGGGGGGGGGGGGGGGAGATAAAGTGATAGTTATCCGTTAATGCTTTGACATTTTGGCTTCAGACAAAAGCTATGGTAAAGTAAAAAAGTTGGAATGTTGATTGTTGGCAGTTTACATAAGAAAGGAGCATTTTCAGAAACTTGTATTCTAACTTTCTCTTTGAATATATGTATATATATTCATTAAGGAAGGACATTGTTGCAAAAGTCATATAACTTGTTTTTTCCATCTTGTCCACAGTTCAATCAAGTAAGAAAATGATATATCTATTCCTTTACTTTCCACTCATTTTAAAACATTCAAATAAGGGAAATTGTGATACTTTCATTTCCTCTCCCTGCTTTTTCCCCAAACCATTCCCTTTTTTTTCCACAAAACGACCAAATCTACAAACAAAACCAGGTGTGAAGTGTAGTATTAACTTTTTCTTTTCCTTATTACTATTGTCAGCACTCAAAACCAAAATCTAGACTAGTAATCAAACTTGAAACATCTAAAACCCTAGAAACCCCTTTTTACAAAACTTAATCCAACCCACAAGCCATCAAAATCTAGTATTGCACATTCTAGTTATTATTCACATTCCAAAATGAGCGGTTGGTTTGTTCACTTTTGAATTTTTTAAAAGATTACAATTTTTTGGCCATTGCATAGCCACTTGCCAAATTAGTGTAACTTTCCATTTACCTGCTCTTGTTTCTCCCTTCTACTTGGTCACCTTTGTTCCCCATATTATGGTTTGGCATATGCATAATTTTGTACTTTATTATAGAGCTTGTAGCCAGGTTTCAAAGTAGTTATAATATAGCTAGGTTCCTTGTTTAGCTTCTTTCCCAGAACCTAAGTTTTTGTTTCTAACGTCAAGGAGAAAGAATGCTTGTTTCTTCTTTATTTTCTTGAGAAACATAGATGTCTGAGAAGATCTAGTCTAGCATACAGCTAATAACTCCCGTTCTCAATATTTGAACATCACGACGAAAGAAAAGAAATCATTATCTTAATTCTTGCGTAAGTAATTATTCTAAGTTCTCTTCCCTATCCCTAAATGGGTTTTACTCTATTGAAAAGGGTGCTTGAATATGTTTTAAAAATGTGGAGCCTGTTTGTAAATAGAACATAGAAAGCACATCAGTAGTTGTCCAGTTACAGTTCGCCAGCCAGAAAAGCATCTTTAGGTTCTTAAATTTATTCCGGGATAGTAAGAAACTTTTATTTGCTTGAAACAGTCCCTAAGTTTTTTAGTACTTTTATTAGTCTTTTTTCAGATTAAAGAAAAAAAGAAAAAAAAACTTTTTAATCCAAGGAATTCAATGTGTTCCTAACCTGCTTGGTTTGTAGTGTGAGTACAGAATAAAAAGGCTCCGCAATGAAGATAGCATTTTACGGAAGATCAGAAATAGAAGAAAAGCTCAAGAGCACTGGGATAAAGTAATTTCTTTGTCATAGGAACATGTAGCCTATGTTCTATTAATCAGTCGAGTCTTTTTCTCTGATTTAGTCTTTAGTTTAATTGAGCTGACTTAAGGTGCTTTTCTTAACCAGGTGAGAAAATATGTCATGTACACGTGGGGTTGCAGCACATTCGATGTTGATAGCCTCTCTAAAAAGGAATCAGGTTGTGGTCGTTTCATGATTCCATCGGTCCATGGTAATGGATCAATTCGTGGAGGTGGGTCATCGAGGAAGCGAAAGCAGCTAAGTAATATGGACATAAATTTTAGCAAGCAAGTCAGCTTACCTAGTGAAAAGGTAGGCTCTATCAATGTCTTCTCCAACGTCTACCTAGTTTTGCCTTTTCTTCTTCCTTTAAATTAGTTAACCAAAATGAAATCTTCTTTTCCTTCTCTCTTTTCTGCTGTTTCAATCTCTTCAACTTGTCCTATGAAAGTGGTTGGATAGTTTTCATTACTTTAATTCTACATATTTTAGAATACCACTTAAGAACAGAAACATACTTGAAATGTAAAATCTTGTACGGCAGGATCTATATGAAGCCCTGAAGGGAGGTTCTATTCAAGAAGTGAACCTGTATGTTATTGTTCTTTCATTGTTATTAACACGAGGGATCTTGTTTGACATGTCATGCAAAATATTTTAGTATATTAGTCATCTTTTTCCTCTCTCCTTCTTGACTTTATTTATTTATTTGTCTTGAATTTTTAACCTGACTTTCCATACTCCACTAAAGAAGCCTCAGTTAACACCAGTTACCTGTAATTGGTAATATTTCTGTTATTAATGACTAAGCTATTTAGTTTTACTAGATGCATTATTACTTGTAATAGTCTGTGTGAATTGTTCTTAACTAAAATTGTAACGTGTGTCCATCCAAAGTATCAACTAATAGCACATGTATAACATGAAAGACAACAAATTACCTAGTTTTCTTGTTTGCTGTGCTGCAGAAAGCATTATTGTGTGGTTTTTAGCCTTTGGAGTCTTAAGAATTTATTCGATATTTCCTTGGTGCAATTAATACCCCACATTCTCCATGATTCACTTGAAATTAGGCTCCAGATTTATATTAACTTTTATTATCATCAGATAAAATTGTATGGCGTTGTGGTTATTCTATGTCTCCCTCACCTTAGATGTTAGTTGATGAAAAGAGTTGGAAATAGTATTTCTCCTTTTTCTTCTTTTTTTCTGATTCTTTTCTTTCAGACATGCATTCGCACCAAAGTTAAGATAATTTTAGCTGTTTATCAGTTTATGCAAATACTGTTAGCAATTCTATCACAAATTTTGGACCCAAACAATGCATTACTTGTGCGCATAGGTGTCTAAATCCATAATTTTTCCTTGTATGTTATCTGCAGGCCGTCAAACATGATATACCTGGATCTACAAAAGACGAGAGAAAAAATTGTGTTGGTTCAAATGATGCAGTTGCTGTCCAGCATCAAGCATTTACTCTTGGTGATGATATGATTCCTCCGCCACCAACGCTAGGTAAGAACTTGTTTGTAGGTTTGCATTATGAGTATATTTATTTTCATTTTTATCATCATATGTTGCACAAAAAGGCACAATTGGAGTAAATTTGTGCTGCTGATATCTATTACTTAATTATGCCTTTTTGTGCTGGTGAGGGGAAGTGTTAAGTGGTTTTATTACTTAATGGATCTTCAGTCTCCTGGAAATGTCGCATTGCTGCTTTATCGTTTAAAGATTGTGGGTTCGTAAACAAAAGACTAACGTTGACAAGAACAAACCCCAGTGCCTTAAGTACCAGCTTGGCAGCTTATATTGAAACAGAAGTAGAAAATAACTTTGATTAGTATATTTGGAACAGCAATTTCGCCTGTAATATTTTCAAATTTCAAGTGGCAAGATACTGCATAGACCAATGGGCAACAAAAATTCTTTATCATGCTTTAGACTGGCAAGTTCCTTGAGTCGGAAATTAGTATGGTTTTGAAGCATCCTTGTAAGTTTGCAGTTGAAGTTTCCAAAGGTTTTGCTGCATTACACTGATTTTGATATATGATAGTGCTTTAGAAGTTTATCAAAATTTGAAGTCATCATGAAATCAATTAACATAGTTGACATATTTAGATTTTATATAGTTGGTCATAGGAAGCTTCTATCCTGATTTTGGATGACCTTCCTTGGAAACAGTGAAAATCGTCCTTTCTAAACTCCCACGTGTCAATGAATCGAATCTTGATTTTCTTTGCATTGACAGAAATAACTAGATTTTGCTTATGCGGGTTACCCAGTTTCTAAGTTATCACAACTATTCAGTGTTTATCATCTTTTATATGCCCATGAAGTCATTTGTGTTGCTTGCAGTCGTTCTAAAAGTGAGTTTATTAGGTTTCGAACTGCTTGCGACTTAACAATAAACTTTATCCTCATAACTTGTTGGACCTTTTAGCCCATAAATTATTTGTTCAATATTATCAATAATTCAGGGTTTTTTTTGGTCTGGATAAATACTTCATGGTTTATGCCCTTCTAAATATGCATATTCTTCTGTTATCCAAAGATCCTCCTGCAAGCAGAGCCAATCTTCTACTTTCTTTCTCCTATTTGAGAATTTCAATTTTAGCAGACTTGATAGTTATGGCATCCTGAACAAGGTCCTTTATTTGTTTGACCTTTGAGACAGAATTTTGATGAAACCATTCTTCTCACCTTAATATATTAATAGTTCTTGCTATTAATATGGCATTTCCAAATACCTCAAACAAGGGACTAATTACTAAGGATTTATAAGCAGGGACAGGATGTTTGAAGATTTTTTTTTTGTTTTGGCTAACGATTAAGATTACTAGACCCTTAATTGCTGCCGTTGTGCTTTGATTGTGCCTTTGTGGTTAAAATTTTGTGTGTTTACCAAAGAGTATGGTTAGAGAGGCTTTTAATTAGGAAAGTAAAAATTGGTTCTAGAACTAATAATCATAACTGGGAGAGTTTAACTTTGCTTCCTTTTGGAATGCCACGCCTACCATTGTGATAATTATGAATTTGCTATGAGACATTGAGACATCAAGTTTTCTTTTTGGCTTCTCATTGGTTAAGTCATAAGAGAACATTGGCTTATCACTGACAAATAAAAATTTCATTGCCTGTCTTTGGCTCTGTGCATGTTGGCAAATGTCATTTGCTATTGGATTTTCTGATTGGTTTGGTTCAAAGCTAGAATATGAACTTGATAGAAAATGCTGATTAAAATGTGGCTTTTGGCATTTGTTGTCAAGGTTCTGACTGTAGACTACTTTTCCCTGGTTGACTCTGCCTTTCATAGTTGTTCTTCCTTGCTTCATTTATAACAATTGCAAAAGTTTCTCTTTCTGGAGTTCAACTATAGTTATTGTGTAGGGTGGTTAAATGATAAGCAATACATAGAAATGAGTCAATGACTTCTTATAACTGAAAATAGCCAGATGAAAGCTAAGAGTTAGAAATACAAATGTTAAAGTGTCGGTGTTGACTCCATTGTTATTGCACTTTTATCTGAAAGTAATTGCTTGGAAATAATCTGAAGGTCCATCTTGAAACTGCCTATTAAAAACAGACCTTTCAATGTGATGAACTGAAACCGTATGCCTATTGTAGGGTGTTCCTCCAAAACCCTTGATAGGGATTTAATTAACCAACATACTTTACTTAGAGTTGCTCTTTATAACCCTGCCCTTTACTCAATGCAGAATTGAAGTCTGGTTCTGAGATCGAGTTGTCTGATATACAGAAGAATTTTCAACGTTTGTATGACTACAATGTCATGCTCGGAGAGAAGTTTGTAGCCACACAGTCTTTGCTTCGTGCTTTGGCTGCTAAGTCCTCATCTCCAAGAACAGAAAGGCAAACATGACATGCTGAATTTATCCAATTGAAAGTGTTTTCTTCTCCTCATTGCCCAAGAGTTTATGCACCTTTCTTCATACGTTTTTCCCATCGAAGTAAAAGGGTGATTTAGCTGTGATCCTACATCTTTGCCTTCCGTGTCTCTTCCGGCTTAACTAACCCTACTCGAAACCACTGCCATGGGGAAAAATGGACAAGGTGAAGTGATTGATTTCTGAAGGACAAGTATTGGATTTAGCAGATCCAAGGAATAGCTCACTTAATTCAGTTTGGGTGTGGCATGGTTGCAGTATGTTGCTTTCTTATGGAGCCTAATCCTGCAGGAGATGCTCTTTGGAACCATAATACCCAGGTCTTCTGTTGTAAGATGTGTGTATCATAAACCAAAAGGAGAATATGAGAGGGTTACTCAATGTCATCACTTTCAAAAAAGGTTTGAGCTGTAATGAATTTTCATTTTCATTTTCATTTCCATATATATATATATATATTGTTAATTTTATTTATTTTTAATGTAATGAGTTCCACCTCAACCATAGATTGAGGGGGTTTATGGGAGGGGCAGCAACTATTGGATGTACAAAAGAAAAAAAAAGTTTAAGTAAAGAACATTTTACTGACTCCTTCAAACATAATTAAAGTCTCGCATCTAATCAAGAAAAACATTCTAGAGAGAAATGTTATGTACCTACCAAATAGTGGAATTAACAGGGGTTGTCTAAATGTTTGGTTTATTGCTTACTTTGAAAGAAGATTGAATAAAGAGTTCGTTTAGATGATTAGATTAGTGGGAAGAGTTTTCACCGCTTCATCTTTGCGTTTTATGATCTGTCCCGAAGCGTAAATCATTGGGGGATCACGTAATTGGATGGTGTTTTTACTGTTTAGATTTTTGAATGCCATAGCAGACTCAAAACCTTCATACCAAAGAGTTTCCAAATATAGAAAGTAAAGATGAAGGCCCAAGCTCCGTTTGGATAGTGTTATTTACTTTCCTTATAAATTATTGCTTTTTTACCTTTTATTTTTACTCTATAATAATTTATTTTTTTTTAAAAAGTACCTAGCAAAAAGTATTAACAAAAAAGATTGATGAGAAAAGGTTTGTCTAAATTCTATAACAAGTCTTCTTGCAGGCAGGCTTCCAAAAAGGGCAACCTTCTAAAATACTGCTAAAATAGATTGCTTTTCAACAGGAGAAACAAAGTTTTATACAAAGATTAGCTATGCAAAGTGTAGGTTTTAAAGAACATAACCAGACAATGCCATCAAGATCAAAGTGTGATTTTTGTAATTTACTTAAGAATTTAACCCCGTTAATGTTTTTCTCTGCATATAATACAAATGATTCCTTGTCTACAACATAGTTTCCTACAATCACAACCTCACAATATCTCTCTCTCAAGCAAGTACCATAGCAGACTACAGAGCATTCAGCTTCACACATCTTACATGGGAGAGAATGACTCTTTTCAACCCGCACGTATGACTCCCGCGCAGCTAGATGCGTCTTCTAGTCCATGAAAAACAGATTGTTCGTACCTCTAGTCCGATGCAAAGCAGTTTACGAAGCATGGAAAATACCTATGCAATGAGAAGACGACAATGTCGCCAGATGCAATTAGACGACTCAAGCAAGCAGCTACTAAGCTACCTCACTTTAACTGTTTTTTTCTGTGTTCTCTCATTTCTGACAGTAGTATCACCATGGAGGTTGGAAGAAAAAACCAAAGGGTTCCTTATCTACTGCACCAAGTTCAACAGAAGAAATAAATGATCCATATGTTATCCTGAGATGTCACTCAACCTTACTCATTGTCAATTGTCTTCCTTTCACTGCCTTTCAAAAGAACACCATCCTTAGCTGAGCGCAACCCTAAAGCATGAGCAAACATTCTCTTTGCAGCTCCTACATGTTCTTCTTTTGAGTACTCTTTGTTAACTCTATTTCGACTTCTTCCAGGTATGCTAGCATCAGTAGGCCTCGTTTTAGCCGGTTCATCAGAAACATTCCTCTCACTAACTACCGAAGCATCATGTTTATGTGCATTGCTATTTGCTTTACTGCATGAATCCGCAGCTTGGCCTGGCACGAAAACAGTATCTTGATAAGTTTCAGTTCTCAAATTATTATCAACTTTATCCTTATCTTGAATGCTCAGTTCATTAGGTTGCCCTTCATGATCTTTAAAATCCCCGGCATTATCATTTTGATTGCATGAGTTTATTTTTTGGCCCAAAGCATGTGCAATCATTCGACGAGCCACAATAGGAACGGTTCGTGGCTTCTGCTTAACAGGTTCTCGTATCTCTCCAACATCCACTGAAAAAATCCGCTCACGAGCAGCCAAGTAAGCTGCTTCTCTTGCCTCAAGACTAAGCTTAAAAGAAGCTAAGTTCATCTCCATTACTGAAAAAAAAAAAAAAAAGGCAATTTTTCAGGTCTCAACGTCCAGGTAATCAACACCTTCATGTTACTAGATAATCAATATAGAGAAAATCAGTATATATGCAGACAAAATTTTGTACAATAAAAAACAAAACAAAACAAAAAGAAAAGAAAAGAAAAGAAAAGAAAAGAAAAAAAGCTAGTCATTCCTGTGGCATCTTATATGAATCAAGATTCAGGACCACTTAAATCTTGGAGACACTTCTAAATAATTAAACATGTTTGAAAAATGCACTAGCAAATTCTTTGCATATAAATATTTCATCCCCCAAAGTAAGCATATTACTTACTGTAATTTCTAGCAATTGAGTATAATGTTAAGATTAGAAAGAAAAATTAAAAAGTAACCAGCACAACTTGAAATAAAGATGCTATCTGAAAACCTATAAACATAATAATTATTACTATAGATAGTCATCTATTGCATAACAGCCACTAAAGAAGCAGATGATTACCCATGCTTTTTTAGAACAAAAAGGTATTATCAGATGAGGAATTGGAATATGCCAAAACAACTAAGGATATACCGCAAAAACAGCCTGCCTCATTCAAAACAAAGAAATTCCTCAAGCAGCATATGCACAAGGGCATAAGGTTTACTGATAGAAATGGAACCTTGACATAATTCTAGAATCGATGGAAAGGAGAAAACTAATCTAATTTCTGTACTTTTAGAAGCATGCCACGTTGCACAAGGTTTATGGATAGTAAGTTGAATAAAATTTATCATTGGTTGGTACACAGGATCTTAGACAAGAAGTTCTGTTTAAGTCTCGGCCGGCACCAAAGTTGCTTTGTTACCCATTCTATTACATACTTCCACATGGTGAGAATAATAGCTCAATCAGATAATAGGTAATGCCAGACAAAAGACAGCCTTTTCCAGCATAATAACACAAACAGATTCAGAGCAAACAGTTAATCGAATAAAAAAGGAAACAAATAAAGAAGGGAATAAAGGAACAACATAGTACTTCATGCCGAAGGGGATATAATATAGATTAGTTCATGCTGAATGGGATTGAATCTAGATTTGAGTCCATGAAAAATGGACCCCAAGACCAGCATTCATTTGATGTTCTTCTGAAATGATAAAAAATAAACAAGTTACCCATGGCATTTGATGTTCTCTGAAATGATAAAAGTAAACGAGTTACCCAACAGTCAGCCCCAAACCCTCCTAGCAGCCAAGTTGCAAGTGCTTAAAGAGAGGAATTCTCGTGAACAGGTCTTTCTTATCCTAACAATAATATATAGGACTTTGGTCGCATGCTAAAACTAAAAACAGCCGTTACCTATTTATGGTCAATTAAAATAGGATATTAGGAGTTAATAAGAAACAATCTAAGCCCTTTAGCTCTTTTGTAAAAAGTGACCACTTTCAAGAGATCTACGTTTTTTGAACCGTCACCTTAACACTTCCTTAATGCAACAAAGTAGCCCCATGATAAATGCTCCCTCCATTCCCAAGTTGGATGTCTTAGTTTCCACTTTGGAATGTCCAACACAATGTCCTTTCTTGACATCCCATAATCTTACTTTATCAATATCCATATTACAATTTTAACAATTTTTTAAGCTTGTTTGCAGCAAGCACCTTTAAATTTCAGAATTAGATAAAAAGATTTAATGTAAAAGAATCTAATATCAAGGGCTTCCCCTAAGAAAGCAGAAAAAAAAATAGTCTCCTCACTGTCACTGCCCAGCCAAAGGTAACTAGTGAAAAAAGTACAGAATCTTTACTTAATGAACCTATTACACTTCAAATTGCTATGAAAACTATTCATATTTCATACAGCATGCACTCGAAAAGGAAACAATAAATGCTTTCTTTCTTTTCTGAGTTTCAATACAACATGTCTAACTATCTTCCTAATAACAAAAGAAGAAAAAAGGAAAACATAATAACTAGCAAAAGGAATAAATAAAATGGATAAATAGATAGTGGATTCCACCCATTGACAATAACCCAAAGAGAACCCGATTTTGTAAACAAAATAGACGAAGAATGAACTGTATTTTAGTGAGGTAATTACATTTGTTTCGGTAGATATGCTCTTCAAGCACTTGAATCACTTGGATTACATCTAGAAAGATAGAAGCAGAGCGCCACACAATGGCAAAAAATGTACACAATGGTGGAAAAATATAGGTACGCATATTTACAAAAGGGAGGGGGTAGCCTCTCCCTTGTTCTGGAAACTTAATAAGGGCATTGCATCAGTAGGATAGATGCCTTCGCAAACCCTCCATAATCCCCCATTTTTCAACCCTCCAACTTGGAAAGATCTGGACGAAAATCCTTCCTCATCCTTACTTGACATTTCTTTTCAACATAAAAAGGATATGATTGTAAAAGAAACTTATATGTTACTCTTTCCTTCCCTTTCATCTTTAACCGAACAAGATTGGCAACCTACCCCTTCCTTTGAGTTCTCTCTTCTTTTTTAAGCAACACAGGAAAGGGGAATTGGATTCTTTCATTCACCCTATGGCCTATGCCCCTCCTCAATTTTCCCCATCCCTATTCCTTGTAGTTCCCAAATAGGCAAGGCTCCATAATAAATTGTATGACATGCTTCCTAATCCTCTATAAGTAATCCACAGAAAAAAAGTGAAAAGAAAAGAAGATATTCTCAGCTATACATGTTACTTTAAAAAATTGCCAACAACTTATTGCTTCAATAGGGGGATCATAAACCAGTAGCCTACACAGTGCCTTAAACAAGTGAACAGGAAGAATATTACCTGGTGGAGTTTCTTCTCTCGTTAATATATAGCGGGATTTTGTGAGAGACTGAGGCTGATCACACTGCCATAATATATCACTAACAAGAATAGAAGGTCTGCAAGACAAGAGTCATTGATACAAAGATGCTGCCAGGTCATGACTCATGAGCACCATAATAACTAAATGTCCAAAAACCTGACAGTTACTTAAGATACAAAGTACATACATTGATGTCTCTGGGCATCGTTGCAAAACCAAATGCCGATCGTCTCCTTCACCAATCGATTCATGAGCAAATCTAGCACAATGTGACAAAACATCAGTATTAAAAGGTAACTCAGAAAACTCTACAGCTCTGAATTCAACTCAAATGATTACAAAACTATGTCTGCTTATCTAGTAAAAACAAAAGGATTACCCAAATATATCTGCAAGACGATGCAGGAGAAGTCGATTGTATGAACTCATAGGTTCCAACTCTAGGATCCCATCTGAGCTGCAATCCAACATTTTTTATCATTCATAATGCTCATAACTGAGTGAGACTGAGACATGTACAAAAAAAGAAATTCCCCTGAATTTGTTGCATGAGAATGTGGGTTATTCCGTTACCTTGTATCTTCCTGAAGGAAATTAATGAAAGCATCTTCCATTGAGAGCAATAGATGCTTGCAAGGAAGATTGTCCTTAACTAGAAATGCCAATTCCTCCACCTGCATCTTAGTCATATTAGTCCCACCCTAGTTGTTGCCATGGATAATTACGTTGTACTTTTGCAAACCCGAAAAAAAGGTAAAAAATTACAATTAAATACAAAAGTAAATAGTATAATTTCTTTGAACTTTAAAAATTTTAACTTTTGAGGATAGCAAAATACATAGTCTAATAAACAATTAAACCATGTTTTGTTGCAATTGAAGTAGCAAAACAAAGTTCCGCTTAATTAATAGAAAAAAAATTTAATCCTTTCAATTATTCAGTAGAAAATTATTGACTTTTACAGAAACAATGATAAAGATGCAGAATTTTCAGTTTTGAGCACTAAAAATCCATAATTATGGGTAAAAGTACAGAAATTGATAATACCCAGAAAGCGAAGATAGGTTATTATCAAGTGTTTCATAAGAATTATGAGAATTCTGATTCAAAAAAAAAAAAAAAAAAAGCAACTAAACTATTAGAAATAATTCAAAGCGAAAAAAAAAAAATCGAAAAGAGTTTGAGAGGGAGAGAAGCTAACCATAGCGAACTGGGTGACGCTCATGTTTAAAAATTTAAAAGACAATCAGGCTCAGAAAATTTAGGGCGGGAGGAGAGAGAGACGGAGATAAACAGAGAAAATTGTTCAAAGATCCGCAGTCTGTTATATTGTTTTCTTTCTTCCTTTTTTAATTTCTCTCTTTTTTCTTTTAATTTTGTTTGGATAATTGCTTGGTAACCTTTGAAATTTGACTTATATCTCGTTCTAGCGCTTCAACTTCTAAAACTATTAATTTAGTCCTTAAGGGCATTTGGTCTGTTTTGAAATGTGCTCAGATTCTTTAGATTTTAATTGGTGAAAAGCATGTTGCCACGTTTGGTATGATGTATCTTTAATAGATCTGATAATTCGTTTATTTTTATTTTTATTTTATTCGTGTGTTTTATTGTATCATAATCATGTTTAAAGTGTTATATATTTATATAAAATTTAACACATTAATAATTCGTGTTATATAAATTTTGACATATTTATATATTCGTACCATATTTGTGTTCCTATCTATCATTTTTCTGAAACGGTGACATGTAAGTACTTTCGATCTTTTAAGCTTTATGTGATTTATTTTTTTTAAGTTACTGTAAATTTTAAAATTGAAATTTTTGGAGTTATCATAAATGTTTATCAAATTTGATTCGTGTTTAAAATATCCATAAAACAAGGAAATGGAAAAGGATAAAAAAGAGTAATGATGCCTTGAATACTTGCCCAAATTTCATAATGAAAACAGCAAAATCATGAAGAAAATAAAAATAAGCATGTATATATGGGTTATTGGTTATTATTAGATCTCTTTAAAGATCGGATTATCTGTTTAAGTTCTAAAATTCGCATGATATTTGAAAGGATTTGGATAAAAATCTATTATTTGTTCATATATTATATAAATATATAAAAGTCAAAACATTTGAGAAAATATGGAAAAAAAATTTATGTGGACAACTTATTCTTTTGACACATGTACAGTCTTGAAAAACTACCATGTGTACTGTATTTAATTATTTTGATTTTATATATATAATACTTTATATAATAAATTATATTTATTTATTTTGATATTTTTAATTGATTTATCTTTTAAGTTTTTTTCAATGTCTTGTAGAAAAATATTTTGATTGCTACATTACTTTAATTGATTCTTTCTTAAAATAATTTCAAAAGATAATAATGACATAGACCTGTCCATGTGTCGGGCTTGTCCATGATCCGAAAAATTTATTTTTCCTTGCCCAAGCCCATTCGGGCCGGGTTCGGATCGGCTCATATAAGCCCATTTTACTATTCAAAAATATTAAAAAATTATTTTTATATTTATATATATTTTATAATTAAATTTAAATAAAAAATTATTTTTTATTTAACAAATCCGTGAAAATATTTGTTTTTTTTTTCACATTTTTCAGAAAATATTTTTTGAAAGTTAATTTCTATGAAACAAACAAACCCTAACTTATATATATATATATATATTTATATAAGATGTAATTTGAATTCTCAACTCCTTCCTACTTTGTAAAACCAGTTCATATAAATTAAAATCAAATTTATCATTATACTTATCCTGTTAATTTTTTAGTTAAAGTGACGGTATTGAAAATTGTCATTAATATTTTATTAACGATTTACTGTGACAAGATTTATCATTCGCTATAATAGATTGTTTCTTAAACTATTTCATTTTTTATTTTAAAAGTCAATAAAATTAGAAATGTAATAACAAAATTTAATAAAACTAAAAGTAGAATAATAAAATTTAATATTAAATCAGTGATGAATTCCATTTTATTTCAAATATTAAATCATAATACAATGATAAATTTTATCTGATTTCAAACTCAACTAAGAGATTTTCATGGATGCTTTCAAAAATTCGATGAGCATTCAATAAAGATATGTCTTTGCTAGTGAGATTTTAGAAAAAATTATGGTGATCTGATTACTCAAGCGATCAAAGAATTCTCTCCTCGATAACTTCAACAAGAATGGGGGATGTGTGTCACAAAAAATTTTAAGGTTTTTTTTAAGTTACAGTTAAGTCTAATACTAAAAAGGTAAGATAAAATGCATTATAAAGGTAAAAGATAAAATGTATTTAAGGTAAGATAATTGAAATTTCATGTTTGATTGTGATTTTTGAAACTCTGTTTTATATCATAAAAACTCATGTTTTACTTACACAAATAAAGAAGAAAACAACTAACTGCAACTTCATGCACTTGATTATCAGTGAATTGAGCTTTAAACTAACCCACCTACCTTCATTGATTAATTAATTACTAATTAATATTTTTAAATTCAATTAATATTAATTATCAATATTGGATTGGACTCAATTTAAATTTGTGAAGCTAAATTCCTTAGTCCAAATTTATTGATTATATTTGATCTCATCAGTCTTATGTATTGAAAACTTTAATAAATCATATTTACATTTTCTTTCACCAAAAAAATAATTTTCACTTTTTCTTTTCAAAATAAATTGTACGGCAAAAAAACATAACACCTAATTCTTTTTTTTTTTTTGTAAAAACTAAAAATTAAGAAGTCAATTGAGTATTAACATAGATAGCATCATGCTAAACATATTCTTGAAAATTGCAGATTTGAGAGGACGCATAATGTCATTTTAGGTGAGTTAAATAGATAGGGATTGGAAAATAAGAATTAAAACAAAACAAAAAAAAACACATAATTTTTTTAAAATACTAAATGAGCCCTGAATTTTTTTATTTTTATTATATTAAATAAGTCATTTATTTGAAACAAAATAATTTATTTCTTGAAAAAAATTAGATACAAATTAAAGATAAAAGTAATGGCAATCCATTATTTTTTTAGATACAAACTAAAAGCTTATTTAAATACAAATTAAAAATTTATATAAATATAAATTTTATTTGGATGTAATAAAAATATAATGAATTAACAAAAAAAGTAATAGCAATGCATGTATCTTATTATATTCGTGTTATTTTTTTGTATTATAGTCGTATTTAAGATATTATATATTTATACAAATTTTGATGCATTAATAATTCGATTTATATAAATTTTGATACATTTATATATTTATATTGTGTTCGTATTAATTTTTTATATTATGTATTTATATCATATTTTAATTATTTTTTTTATCATGTTATCATGTGTAAAATTATGAGATGATATATTTATTACTTTAGTCACAATTTTTCAACACACATGTATTTTTTTTTTTTTAAGAGTGAGATGTCAGCTACTTGCTTAGCGGCAAACGGCGAGTTTTAACTTTTAACTGTTACTAAAAATCTAAAATATACTTTAAAGGGCAAAAAAAAGAAAAAAAAAAAAGAAAAATGGAAAGTGAGAAATACTGAAAAATCATCATCATCTGAGATTCTGGGTTATGGCCACAGCTCTGCCATCAACGGCATGGCACACAATAAAGCTTCAGCCGCAGCCTGCGCTTCCTCAGCGGCGGCGTCTCTTATTAGTCCAATCCTTCAGACGGAGCGACTTTGACACGTTCGCTCGCCGCATGGCCTCCGGCGAGGCCTTGAAGGACGCTTGGCGAACCGCCAATGACGGCTTTGAGCAATTCGTCTTCGAAGCTAGAAAGACCGCTGAACGCTTAGACCGCCAGTATTCCGTTTCCCGTCGACTCTCCTCCGTTGCCCGATCTGCCACGGACCGTGCCCTTGAGATCGACCGGGAGTTCGAGATTGGACTCCGTTGGCGGACTTTTACTATGGATTTTAGTAGAAATTGGCCTAGGGTTCGTTTTATTTTATTTCTCATTCTAATTTAATTTTTTATTTGGAACTTTGTAGTAACTTTTTCCCCCTGGTTTTGGTGACTATGGTTGCAGTACAGGAAGCAGCTAAGTGATTTCTTGGATACTCCATTAGGAAGAAGTTTTGCTGTAAGTAACATTAGGCCAAGTATCGAATTTACTTTCTTTCATTGGTAATTTTTATTTTTATAGGCTCGTTGTTGCTTCCAAAAACAAAGATTGTCATAAAGAAAGAAAATAGTAAAATGAAAAATTATGTACTAATTTGATTAAAAATGTGTGATTGACTAGGATGCAGGATTAATTCAAAGATTATTGTTTCATTTGAAAGTAAACTCTTGCATTTTACTATCTATATGAAAGTTATATTCGTAAATTTTTAATTTCTCAAAAATGTTCATTGCATTTTACATCCAAATGCACCTTTTGCTTTTGAAAGCAAGAAAGCAAAGCCAAAAAATAAGTAGCAAAAGTTACAGTTAGATAGAGCACTAGGGAATACCTTATGTTCATGCATCCCCCCCTTCCTCCTTTTCTTATTTGGTTTAAAAATAGTTCTATTGTGAAAGAAGTAAGTTGGTAACATGGGTTGTTGCGAGGATGAACCATTTACGTCCGTTAAGTAGTGGATATCCAACATCAGTTGTCTTTGGGGTTTATACTCGCCTTGTATCCAAGTTTAGCTTCAACACTTTATTGCAAGTTGGCTTTAGATTGAATTCTTAATTTGCCCAAGTTATTTGTTGCCTTCACTTTGGGAGTCCATGTGATAGGCCTATTATTCCCAATTGTTGTATTGGGCCTACATGTGAGAGAGAGTGTTTTGTGGTCGTATATTCAAGTTAGGTCACTTAACTTATTATTAATTGGTTACAGGTAAGATGCTTATGACTCTCATTTTTCAATATCTTTTGCCTTGAAATTTTAATCTTTTCAGTATCTTTTTCTTCAATGCAGAGAAAATGAGGAAATGAATTTCTTTTGAAAGTTTTTAATCCAGAAGTGCTAGGATCCAGATACATTGTGTGCTTTGGTTATAGATCATTTGCTAGCTAATTTCATGATAATAAGAGTTTCTTTTTTATCTGTTTGCAGACAATTTTCTTCCTTTGGTTTGCATTATCTGGTTGGCTGTTTCGATTCTTAATATTTGCCATGTGGATATTGCCATTTGCTGGACCTCTTCTCATTGGGACTGTTGCCAATAATCTTGTTATTAAGGTATCACTTTTTGCTATAACACAGCATCTATAATGCAGGACAAAAGTGATGACTTGCATAAATATGTTCACCTTTCTTCATAACATGATTTTATTTGTTTAATTGTTTATTCTTTTTTTCCCTGTAAAAGGTGACACTAGATAAGTTCTGTCCGTAAAATATGGAACCATAGGATCAAAATCAAAGTCTAGTCATGCATGTGATTCTTTAGTTCTACTTTATTAGTAGCTGAACAAATATTTTACTTTCTATTCTGATGATTACAGTTAAAGTTGGTTTAACGTGGTTATTTTGGTGCAGAATGGTAAACAATGAATGTTCATAACTTCTAACATCTCTACTCCTTGTTGTTACCATCCTTACGACATAGAGTTTGTAGGAAGATCTTCCTTCTGATAACATATATTATTATTAGCTTGGTTCCATTGTGAGGAGTAATATGAAAATAAAACGTAGAGACTAGAATTAGTCATTCTTTTGTGCTTAATTTCAATGGATAAATCTTTTATTAGTCAGGTTTTCTTTATAAAACTTTGTTTCCTTTCTTTGGTTTCTTTTCATTGGATTAGATTGACAAGTTCTTGAATGTTATGCTAGTGAGCTTGTCAAGTTATTGGATGTTTTCAAGTAGAAATGTGGAGTTTTTAGGGCATACAGTTTTGTTCTATGTTATCCGGACTCTTCATTTTTTCTAAAGTACCTGTATCTGATACTTGTGTCCAACATATATTCGGATATGGGTATGAGGGTATGGTCCTTTAAATATATGGAAAAACTTTTAAAAAATTGAGTATACCTGTGTCGGATACATACCCGTATCCGACACTTGTCTCCGAGTCCGGGTAACATAGAAGGGAATAAAAAATATGGTTGCTGAAGCAAACTAGGGTCCATTTATTCACAACTTCATTCCAAATACATTTTAAAACTTCTTCATTGTGCTTGTGGCTTGTTTTATATTCGCGCTTTCAAGTGTTTATGTTCAGAAATCCATGTATTACCTTCAATAAACTTTTATTTTAGTGGTAAAGCATTATTTGAAATGGCTTATCGGCCTTTCTATGTTAAAATTGGACAGGGTGCTTGTCCAGCTTGTAAGAAACAGTTTGTTGGTTATAAAAACCAAACAATACGATGCGCGAGCTGTGGAAACATTGTATGGCAACCAGCAGAAGGAGACTTCTTTCGCAGAGATCGTAGGGGCACACCTTCAAGAAAATCGGAATCCGAAATTATTGACATTGAGTTTGAGGAGAAATGACAAGATGCTCTCATAATATACAGGTGATCTTTGGCTTTGTGCTGGCATTTTTTGCTCATTTCTTGGGATATTTAGTTTCTTGCTGTTGCCAATGCCATTACTGTCTGTTCTGTATACTATCTACTATCTATCATTCTCAGTAGTAGTCTCTTACTTATATACAAGGAAACCTAAAGAAGAAAAAAAAATGCTAATCTTTTTTTCTTTGTTCATAGAAAATGTTTCATTTCATAGGGTCCCAACCCAATGTTTGAAAATAGTCATAATATCTGATTTAACCATTGAGAAGATATATTCACTTCAATCTGGACTTCTTTTTTAATCATATTTTTTGTTCTGTTTTGTAATTAAATTGCATCTCTAATTGTAACACCGAAAGGAATTTAAAATAGGTAATTGTGTTACATTAAGTAGTACTTTGTAATTTGACTATTTGATTTAATAACAAATGCATGTTATTTTTTACTCAAAAAGCGAGTTTTCATATCTTTTTTTATTTAATAAAAGGCTTATGTGTAAAAAAAAAACTCTTGAACTAAAATTAATTAATTATTCAAGTTTCTATATTTTATTGCAATAAATTGAACATTCAAACATTTTTTCTCATCCATTTAAGTTTTCAAACATCTATTTTCATTCAATTAAATCTTTGATTGGATGAAAATTGATAATGAAATCAATTTTTATCCAATCAAAAGTTTAATTAGGTGAAAATAGATGTTGGATAGACTTGTCAATTTTGATCCGAATCCGAAAAATCAATCCAACCGATCCGAGCCTGAATCCAATTTAACTCGATTTGATTATAAAAAGTCAACAACTCAAATCCGAAAACAATTCGAACCCGAAATGATCCGGATTTGAAATGATCCAAACTTGAAATAACCCGAATCTGAAATGATTTGAACCCAAAATAACTTGAACTTGAAATGATTCGAATCCGAAATAATTTGAATTTAAATTAAGTATAATTTTATTTTAAAAAATATTAATTTAATAAAATAAATAAATATGGCAAAATTATTAATTTATTTTAATTTTATAATTTCAATTATCTCTTAAGATTTTTTTCTTTACTACTATAATTTTATATATTTTTTAATATTATCTTTTTAATTATAATTAATTTTTTTTATTATTATAATTGAATTTTAATTTTTATATTTATTAGTATATATTATAAATAAAGTTGCTTATTCTTTTTTTACTTTGATAAAATAATTAAATAGATCAATAATTATTATTTTAAAATAAAAATATAATTAACAATAATTAATAAAATTATATGTTATATTACTTATGATAATTTTATAATATAATTTTATTTTAAACAAATTAATAAATATTATATTACTTATGATAATCTAATAATATAATTTAATATAAATTATATATTTTTATTCTCATGGGTATACATATTATATATAATAAATTATATAATATTTGTTTTAACGTGTGAAATTCTAAAATCGATCGTTAAACATCTCCTCAATCTTTCAACTAGATTAGATTTTCAAAAATAATCTTAAAATCTCTTAGATATAAGTTTGAAAATAAGATCTAACGTCAATTTGTTGTTACCAGAACATTGAAATCTCATAAGTGCAAAACACCTTTAAACCAAATACCTCTCGAAAAATACCAAAGATTCTCGCAAAATCAAAATCCCCAAAAATCTCTCACTGCCAATTTCATTTTTCTTTCGTAATTGTTTTTTGATGATGATTGTTGTGTATGTAAATAGGACTTAGAATAAGAGTTTTAAGTTTTGTTAAATTTGATATTTTTTCTTTTTAGATATAATTCTAACTTAAAAAAAAGTATTATCATCTCAGATTCAAATATTGTTTTTGGTTTCAAAATCTGTTTTCCTTTCTTTTTGGTTAATTATTTATTATTATTTTGTTGTATTTTTCAAAAAATAAAGAAAAAAGAAATGAAAAATAAGAAAAAAAATAAAGGAAAAAAATAAAATGGATATGGGCCAATTTGGGTCCAAACTCAAGTCTAAATCCCAAAAACATAATTGAGTCTAAAAAGAAATATTAGGCTTAAAACCCAAAATAAAATCAATAATTTCAAACTTAAAATAAATCGAAATCTTAAAATCATTTGAACTAAGATCAATTTATAAAAAAAATATGGCTATAAATCCAAAAATCAACTTTAATCTCGAATTTGATTTAGAGAGTATTTGATCAAGATTAAGATATTTCGAGCGAGATTAATCTAACAATCAAACACAATTTAAATGATATGATCTCAAATAATGCTTTAAAAGACACCGGAAAAAATTGAGTGTCTACAATATTTTATCGTCATACATATTATTTAAAATAAATGCATTATTTTTAATTTTAAAAGTATAATATCTTCTCCTGCAATGTAGAATAAGATACATACAAATAAATTCATTGATAATAATAATATTATTTTATCTTAATAATTTGCATATTATGTTATAATATATAATTTCTTATTAATATTCACATTTTTTGGAATAAATGTGTTGTTTTTAATTTCAAATATCTAATCTCTTAAGTCTTATCATGTAATTTTTTAAATATATATAAAATATATCATTGATATATGTATTTTATTATAATAATTCGTATACATTATAATAATATCTTATCATGTGATATATAATGAATTAATCTCTTATCATTATACATGTTATTTAGAATAAATGTGTTGTTTTTAATTTCAAATTTATAATCTCTTATTATATGATTTAGATTAGTTTCGTCAATTGTTATAATATAGCTCCGTTCAACGATACTTGCTACTAAGTTCATAAAAATAGATAATTTTTTTATTTTATTGTAAAGAGCTACAAAGAGCAATATATATATATATATATATATATATATATATATATGCATGCGTATAATCATATATGTAAATATTATATATGTCAATACATCAATATGTTAAGATTTGCATCTTTACTTATTATAAAATTTTTAGTAATTTAATTTCATACATTATGTTTAGAATTTAAAAATATTTAGCATAATTAACTAATTTAATTTCATAATTAATTTATTATTATATTTTTATTTTGAATAAGCATTTATTATTATATTTTATTATACTTGATAAATTAAACTTTTAAGTAATGTTCTTAAATCTAATTTAATTTTAATAGCAAATCATTTTAAATTCTAAGATTTGTTCGCTTGGTAAATTTTTTAGTATTAAAGATTACTTATCAATGTTTGAACCTTTCAACAAACATAAAATTTTACATATTTTACAAATATCTAAATAGATTCAGGTAATGATTTCAAATACATAATAATATCTTATTTATTTTTATCTTTCAATAAAATGCTAACAAAATTGATTCGATCAAATAATCTGTTTAAATTTAATCTGGTTCGATTTTAAAAATTAATAAATTAAACCCAAATAACTCGAACCCGAAATGATCCAAACTAGAATAACCCAAGTATCAAACCAGAATGATCCGAACCCGAATAACCCAAGTGCCAAATCAGAAGTAACACGAACTTGAAATGACTTGAACCAGAAGTGACCTGAACCTGAAATGACCCGAACTCGAAATCGATCCGAATTTTTAAGACCCGAATTGACTCAAATCTAATTGACCCGATCCAAACTCAACTCGACTCGCCTAATTGACAGGTCTATGGGTTATTTTCTTATTAAAAATCAGGGCCTCAAAAAAGAAGGCTTGATGATGATGATGCCCGACTGTTTCACTATATTATGGCACATCCACTATCTAGGTGGATGAAAAAAAAATGAGTAAAAAAATTATGTTTTAAAAAAAAAATTGATTAGTGGGTAATTTTTTTAGATATAAAAGATATAATTATTCTTAATTTTATATAATTGTTATTACTTTTTAAAAGTTTTTAAGCAATTTCTCTATCTGAATTGATATCCGATTAATTTGTGACACAAACTCAATCAATTTTTTTTTGATATAATATAGATTATCTATCTAGAAATAGAAAGGGAAAAAAAAATGTGACTTGACTACATGGTACAAACTAGAAAGGGCAACAAGAACAAAAAAAAAATGATAAATATGAAAAACATGTTGTCAATAATCAAATTATTGTTAAATGAAATAATGGATAAAAATTATTTAAAAAAGAGAAATGAACAATTAAAAATTATTATAAAGGATATTGTAAAGACAAAATTACCCTTAATGAAAAAATCTACTTTTCCTTTCTCCTCTATGAAGAAAATATTATTTTTAAAAAATTTTAATTAAAAATAAATTTAAAAAAATTAAATATTTATTTTTTAAAAATTTTAAAAAATAAAGAAAAAAGTAATTTTAGAAAAAATAATGTTATTTTTTAAAAAAATTTAATTAAAAAAGTAAATAAAAAATTTTAAAAAAATATTTTTTAAAATTAAAAAAAAATTATTTTCAAAAAACTTTATTTTTTAATTAAAAAACAAATTAAAAAATAAGAGAAAAAGGAAGGAGAAAGTTTTTTTTATCAAGGGTAATTTTGTCTTTACAATTTCCTTCTTAATAATTTCTAATTTCTAATTGTTTATTTTTATTTTTCAAATAATTTTTACTCATTATATCATTTAACAATAATTTAGTTATTGACAGCATATTTTTCAAATTTACCCAAAAAAAAAGAAACAAAACTACCCAAATCCAAGCCTACGTCTATGTGGAGAAGTGCCTTGCCACTTCCATGTACTCCAAATTCACTTATCAATTCCCAATTTCATATATTTAAAAAATTATATTCTTGAATATATGTCGAATACAAAAAATAGACACAAATATTTTAAAAAATAAAAATCCGGATAACGTAAGTGGTTGCTTAGAGGTGTTCATGGACCGGACCGAGCTGCGGCCCAAAATTTTTTCTTCATCCTTTCCTAGGTTCGATTCGTGAGCTCGAAGTTACTGTTCACTCTATTTTAAAAAATTAAAAAATTATATTTTTATAATTAAATTTAAATAAAATAATATATTTTAATAATTAAATAGTAATCCGAGCCGAATTAAACTAGACCAAAAAATAAAATTTTATGTTCAGATTCAATTTAATACGGATCAAATCTATCGAGCTGGGTGAGTTACCCTGCACTTGAGTAGGTCTAAGTGGTGCCATAATCCTGATGCTATCCCGACAAAGAAAAAAATTGACATGCTAGAAGTTATATTTTCAAAATTCTTAAATCTAAATAAAATTTTGTCTTAACAACTGTTTGAGAGAGGGATCCAAAAAGTCTAGATTATTTGTGCTGTTCATAGTTAGGACTAAGGCCTAGTTTAGCATTACTGTTGGAAAAAGCTTGGGTTGAAAAAAGCTTGAGTTGGAAAAATTGTGTTTATAAAGTGTGGTGAAAAAATGTGGTTTAAAAACTTTTAAGTGTTTAGTATTGCTGTGAAAAAGTGTTGTAGGAAATTGAAATGTCAAAAAAAGATATGTTTAAAATAATAAAAGTGTAGAGATGTGAGGATAATAAAGTCATTTTATCCAAAAGCCAGCTTTCAAAGCCCAAAAGCTATATTTTTTGGCTTTTTGATTTGGCTTTTCAAACCATGGTTTCAACAGCAGAAGCTAAATTTTTTTATCTGTTTAGCATTGCGTTTGCGGTGAAAAGCAGCTTTTGACCTCAAAAGCTGTGCCAGAAGCAATGCTAAACGAGGCCTAAACCTGTAATGATTGGAAGCAAAACCAGAAAAGTTTCTGAAATTTTCAGAGCAAATTATTGGGCCAATGTCATAAACCATTTTAACTTGGCCGCTATACCCATATTGGAAAATTCTAAAAAAAGTTTTTTACCGTCAGCTTCTTATACGCTTAGAGAAATTGTATCCATCAGATGAAAAATAATTCATCTCAATCGTTGAAAACAAAAAAAAAAAAATAAAATCATGCAACCGGTTAACCTGGTCATGACAAGATGAATAAAACCAAACCCTACCTGTCTCCTTTTCAAACTTTCAAAATCAAAGAACCCTAAACACCCAACCCGACTCTCTTCCTCTGAAAATCCAAAACCCTAATCTCCCTCTCAAAATCGTCAAACTCGACTCCCTAATAATCTAGCTAAAAAAGCCCAACCCCAAATATTGGAAAACCCTCACCCCGATATCATCCTCAAAAGAATCGAAACCCTAAATCTGCAAAAACACTCACCCCTGTTTGAAACCCAAACCCCAAATTTTTTAATACCCTCACTCCGACGTTACCCTAAAAAGAACCGAAACCCTAAATTTGAGAAAACCCTCACCCCCGTTTGAGAGATACAATCTTTTTCCATTTGTCGAAGCTAATGCTTGGTTTACCCTAAAAATTACAAATCTTCTTCTGCACCGAAGGTAGATTTGGGATTCCATCGAAATGGTCACAAAGCAATCAACACGAGACTTGTTTTTAGGTTTTTCTTTTTTTATTTCATCTAAGGTATGAGTCTTCCTAATTGATTTGATTTCTCAAATAATAATTTATATTTTCATTATTAACATGAATTGTTTTTACTTTTTATTTCTAAATCCATATTTTCTTTCTCTATTGATTTGAAAAGGAATTTTGAAATGGTAGAATGATGGATGCCCACCCTTCGTTGCTTGGGTTCTTGAAATTTGTAGAAGAAAAAGGTCAATTTGCTTTCTAGTAAGAACATTAGATTCGGTTGGTTCATTGAATTTGCTATTTTGGTGAGTTTTAAAGCTATTTTGGATTTGTTTATTGTTTTTGCTTTTATGAAATAAAGTTCTTATGAATAAACTAATTGGAAATTACTAGAACAAACCCCACTTATCTTTTGCCTAATGTAATCTACATGCTTTCAATTTATTTGTTGTGTAATCAAATCAAACAACTTCCATCCATTTTATTGCTACCTTTTTGTGATTGTTACTACATGCTCCATTAATTTTCTCAAATTTTCTTTTTATTGCTAAAACCTTTTGTCTTAGATGATAAGATCAAACTATCTTGCACATATATGATGATTGTTATTCTCCATTGACTACTAAAATCAAGTCACTCATCACAGTAGCATCCTAGAATTGTTGTTCTCCGTTGACTACTAAAATCAAGTCACTCATCACAGTAGCATCCTAGAATTTTAGACCATGTGCTTCCTCAGTTTCATCCCTCTGGTCATGCTAGTTTGTTTCATTGAAGAGATGCAACACTATAATTGAAGACTTAAAAGTAAAAAAATACAATATTTTTTAGATAACAAAAGGAATGATTTTATTTTTATATAGAATGATTATGTTATAAGTGATGTTACATATTATAATCTCTGTTTTTGTAGGACTTGACGGCGTTTGGGAAGGAGAAAGAGTGGTGTACTTTTTGGCACGACATATGGTATAGTTTGCAAATTTGATTGTTTATAGCTATCAGTATTTGCTTGATCCAAAAGTGGCTGGGATTATATCGAAGGAAATGCAAAAGGAGTCTGTTGTTGTCTTTGATGATTCTCATAATATTGAGAATGTGTGTATTGAAGTGCTTAGTGTTAGTGCTAGGAGACAGGCACTTGAAGGAGCTACAAGGAATCTTAATCAGATAAGTCTAGAGATTGATAGGTATGTATTTTTCTTTGGATAGTTTTTTATTACATCTGTAAAATTTCTCATTTTAATTGAAATTAGATGGTGAAACTAATAGGTAGGGAACTAGAATTTGTGAACTTTTAGGCTTTGGGATTTAATGCAGTCGTTGTTTTTCATTGTTCTAATATCTATATGCCTCAAGTAGTTCTCTATAATTTCTTAGGAGCAACCTTTAGATTAGTTCTTGAGAAGTATATCATCCCTTAATTTCTGAAATTGAAATTTTATATATGTCTATTCAAATTGTATATCATGTTGGGAAGATGTTGTAGAAATGATAACATTTCAAGCGTTGGTAAGGCAAAGTGTCAGGGTATATTTACTACACATTACATAATAGATAGCTTTATATGTTGGTATTGCATATTTCCTTTCCTTTTCGATACTGTTTTGGATGGTGGTGTTCTTGAGATGAAATGCTGAAACTTTATAGCTTAAATAGTTATGCAGGGCAAATAGCGTGTCTAGAGCAATGAACACCCTTGCTTGCTTTAATTCAAAAGCCTCCTGTAAAATGAGAAAACCAATCAGAATGTTATTCCAAACAAGAACAATGCTTAGTTAAGGATATTAACAATGCTTTATTTCTAATGTCATCTGCTGTTCTTTTCAGATTGTTCATGCTTGAAGACATTGCATTTTGAACTTTGCTGGTAAACTGTCTGTGATTGCTCAATTAAACTGTCCATATAACCTTCTAAACTGTGAGCTGTTTGATCTACATTGTAAATTAAAATATCAATTGCATCAATGAATCATGAATCTGATTTGAATTCTGCAACATAACATTTGTTCTTTCTTCTATAGAATCTAGTTTGTCTTCTGCATATTGGACTGAATTTCTCAGTTCATTGACTTGTGTACGAGTTCAGCTACTCATGAACAACTCCTTTTAATGGACTATGGTCTCAACTTTGTTCTGCCTGGTTTGGTTATATTGAGTCATCTTTACTTTGTTTTGGTGAGTGAATGTCTCAACTTGTAGTAAGACCACTTTTAACACTGCTTCATGTTCAAAATTAATTTTTTACTATTATTTCTAGTTAAAAATAAATTATTTTCCCAAAAAGGAAACCCTTTTTAAAGCATTTTCCCTTGATTTGCTTGAGAGGATGGACTTGATATTTCTGTGGCATATAAAAGCACATTATTTTACTATAGTATATTTCTTCTGGATCCATCTTTCTGCATGTCATCTTCAACTATCTGGATGGTTTTTGTTCTTGCCAAAGATGTTGGATAAAATCTCATCAGAAATGTCTTCTTTACTTATCTGGCCAAGGGCCAATGCAGCATCCTTTAAATCAATTGTCCAAAAATCAAGAGGCAATTCCTCTTTTATTGTCGATTACAATTTTTACAAAAGCCTCATTGGCACGAAAAATTCTAAGGAAAGTTTTTTAGTATATGCTTCTGATAAGCTCCAATAAATTGTAACCCTTGGATTCATATTGATTCATCTGAGCCATTGAAAAAAAAAAAAAGATAACCGGTTAACCTGGTAAGATAAAACCTAAAATCACTTCTCTCCCTTTATTTTCTTCTCTGTTTCTTCTCTCCTATCTTATAATCTTGCCGTTGCTTACTCATCTTCCTCCATTTTTTTTTTGCCAAGATCTTCCTAATTTCAAAGCAAGGTTTTTGTTTAGGGGAGAAATTAGGTCAGAAAAACAAAGAGATGACGCAGTCAAGCAAAGAGCCTCGCAAGAAAGAGGCTTCCAGGATTGATTGCCATTGTTGTTCTTGGTTATAAAACTTGCTTCATATTGGGATTTTAATTTGTTTCCTCCTGTTAATTTGTAGGCTGTGGATTTCAAACCAAGCAAAGATACAGATTTGGGTGGTTTAGCATGAAAGTGAAGTTGGTCGGAGGTGACTCTGCTGGTGTTGTGACAGCTTACTATGTAAGTACTCTTGACAATTTTCACAGATTTGTTAACAAAGATATTTCCATTGTACTTGTGTGTTTCTATCTTATGTTCTTTTGGTTTTGATGAAGCTGATGAAGTTTTTAAGAGTGTTTGTTGCAGATGTGCTCCGAGAATGGGGCAGGGCCAGAACGAGATGAGCTGGATTTTGAGTTCTTGGGAATAGGACTGGACAGCCGTATTTAATCCAAACAAACGTGTACAAGAACGGGGTTGGAAGCCGTGAAATGAGGCACATGCTTTGGTTCGATCCCACCGAAGAGTTCCATTCATATTCCTTTCTATGGAACGACCATCAAATTATGTAAGTCCCTAATTCCATGAGTCCAAGCTTGTCTTTCCAAGAACAATTTCCTTATTCAAAGGTAAGAAAGATGTTTTTTTTTTCTTCTTTCTATCATGTGATTTTGCCAAGTAATTTAGAAAATTTGATTAATATTGGGTATGATTGGGTTTGCACCATCACAATGTTTTCTAATTTAGAACTTGCAAATATGCTGTACAGATTTGTTGATTTGGATACTCCCCTTCTCCTGTCTGAAGATCCAGTTCTTGAAGGATATCAAGGTATACAACTCCTGAACTTGACAACGTGTTAGGTTTGGTTTGTCATGTATGTGGTTACTAAACCCATATGTAAAATGATATCTCAGGATGCTTTTGAGGCCTGATCATTCTTCATCAACGCATTTCGGACTTCCAAGGGTATTTGCTTGTACATCTTATGGGAAGAAACTGACAACAATAAAATTTTAAAATTGACTTTTTTCTTCTTGTTTTATCTTCAGGCTTTGGAGGAAGTAAGGAAGATTAAGCCGAAGAGGACACTCTTTACCGGTATGATTAAAGCCCATCTTCCTTTAAAGTCTTGACCACTGTTTCTAGTTTCAGGTCTTTGTCACTGTAATTCCATCCATTTTATAGGGTTTCAGTTTTTACAACTTAGCTATTTTTGAATGTGATCATTTTACAACTGCATGCTTATTATTTGTCTAATTGTACACTTGTGATTTATGAAGGCATGATGCATCTGATGGACCATGAAAAAGTGAGTGAATACCTAAAAAAATTGATGGAAACCGAGGGTCTCGATGTACGACTGAGCTACGATGGATTGCGTATGCCAATAGCACTCTAGCCTGTATGTTAATTGGCCATTCTTTTCTCAATGAGAACTCCTTTATACCATAATCTGCAGCTGGAAAATTCAATTATATTCAATGAACTAACATCATATAACATGATTTTGGGGGGCATTCTGCATATCCCATATAGTTTTTGTTGAATCCCTATCCATCTCTATTTTTGATGCTCTTATTTTTGTAGTTGTTCTACACTTTGGAAGAATCAAGATATGCTAAGCATTTTTATTTTGATTTTGATTTTTGATATTTGAAACAGAGCTTTCTACTAGAAGTGGAAAACCCAGTATTTCCATGGAAAAAGGTTTGTGTTTTTTTCAGACATTATTCTTTTACTGACAACAAAGACCTTTGCATGTCATCAGTTTTTGTATAGAATTTTTTATTTAGAAGTTGCATGAAAATTATTTCGAGCATAAATATTTTCAAATGTTGTTCTTTTCTTAATCAGTTTTTAGTTCTTTAGACTTTGAGAGTCTTGGTTTGTCAATTTTACAGAGTTTTGAGATCTGAGTTGAAACTGCAGATGGTGATATACGGTATTGGCAGCATTGAGTCTCATGAAACTCCTCGACTTCAGCTTAGCCTTGCAGTTTTAATGAAAAGAAAGTTCAGTTGGGTTAGAGATATAGAGGTGTTTGATCCAGTTCTATCTGCTACTGAGTCTCGGGTTTTAGAGTCCCTTGGCTATTCCATTCTATCTCCAATATTTTTGTATAAAACGAAGTTTTTATGTACTCTTTGTGTTCAATATTCATAATTAATTAAGCAGCAAATTCCTTAGTGCCAAGGCTGGTACCTGCACATAGGTAAAACTTGACTGAATTTCGTCTTCTTTCTACAATGCCGGACATGTTTTCAGTAATTATATCTAGTTCTTGGTGACGATTAGCATTCAGCTTTGATAGATTGGCTCGTGTTCTTGTATCAATATATTGCTTTCTAATATTAGCAATAATACTATTTGCAAGCCAAAGCAGAATAGGAGACAAGAAAAAAGAATCAAACTTATCTAATTGTGATCATCAATACTGCCTAATTTTCTTAATGTTGAAAATAAAAAATTGGAAACGTGAAAGCAATATGTTGATACAATTAATTCTTAGATTATATTTTCTTAAGTTTCCTCTGGTTATTTAACAATCAAATGCCATAATTGCTTCAAACTTGTTAATATAAACTATATAAACCGATTATTGGGGATATTACCAAATCTAATAAAGCTGTGTGGTCTTGTAATTTTTTTTATGAGGCTACGACCAAATAACTTAAGGGAAAAAGAAAAAAGATCAAGCAAACTAGTAGTAAATGATTTAGAGGACGATGAAGCGATTGTCCAAAGATATTGAAAATTTTAATTGTCATGTTTATTAGCGGCTTTGGCTAGCTCAAATTAAATCTACTAATTATTATATATTTTTTATGTTACCCGAATTCGGGATGAATGTCGGATATGAATATGTGTTTGACAAGGGTGTACTTATTTTTTTTTAAAGTTTTTTCATATACTTGGAGGATCATACTCTAATTTCGGTCATGTTTATATGTAATTTTTCATTTATTATGTTTATATGTAATTTGTCATGTTTATATGTAATTTACATATAAACATGACAAATTACATATAAACATGACAAAATGAAAAATTACATATAAACATGACAAATTACATATAAACATGACAAACATGAGAAATTACATATAAAGATTAAAATTAAAATTTCACTAATGTTTAATTTTATGGATTGAAAGTTTGCATCGAGACAACTTTGATTCCCTTTTTTCAATTACATAAATAAATGACAATATCCTTTAATGTTTAATTTTATGGATTGAAAGTTTGAGGGTTTTTTCCTATGTAATTCGTGATATGTAATTCGTCAAGTTGATATGTAATTCGTCAAGTTCATATGTAATTTATCATGTTCATATGTAATTCGTGAGTTTGTCAAGTTCATATGTAATTTGTCAAGTTGATATATAATTCTTCAAGTTCATATGTAATTTATCATGTTCATATGTAATTCGGGAATTTCTCAAGTTCATATGTAATTTGTCAAGTCCATATGTAATTCGTCAAGTTCATATGTAATTTCTCATGTCCATATGTAATTCGGGAATTTCTCAAGTTCATATGTAATTTGTCAAGTCCATATGTAATTCGTCAAGTTCATATGTAATTTCTCATGTCCATATGTAATTCGGGAATTTCTCAAGTTCATATGTAATTTATGAAGTCCATATGTAATTCGTCAAGTTGATATGTAATTTCTCATGTCCATATGTAATTCGGGAATTTCTCAAGTTCATATGTAATTTGTCAAGTCCATATGTAATTCTTCAAGTTCATATGTAATTTCTCATGTCCATATGTAATTCGAGAATTTCTCAAGTTCATATGTAATTTATCAAGTCCATATGTAATTCGTCAAGTTGATATGTAATTTCTCATGTCCATATGTAATTCAGGAATTTCTCAAGTTCATATGTAATTTGTCAAGTCCATATGTAATTCTTCAAGTTCATATGTAATTTCTCATGTCCATATGTAATTCGGGAAGTTCTCAAGTTCATATGTAATTTGTCAAGTCCATATGTAATTCTTCAAGTTCATATGTAATTTCTCATGTCCATATGTAATTCGGGAATTTCTCAAGTTCATATGTAATTTGTCAAGTCCATATGTAATTCGTCAAGTTCATATGTAATTTCTCATGTCCATATGTAATTCGGGAATTTCTCAAGTTCATATGTAATTTGTCAAGTCCATATGTAATTCGTCAAGTTCATATGTAATTTGTCAAGTCCATATGTAATTCGTCAAGTTCATATGTAATTTCTCATGTCCATATGTAATTCGGGAATTTCTCAAGTTCATATGTAATTTGTCAAGTCCATATGTAATTCGTCAAGTTCGTATGTAATTTCTCATGTCCATATGTAATTCGGAAATTTCTCAAGTTCATATGTAATTTATCAAGTCCATATGTAATTCGTCAAGTTGATATGTAATTTCTCATGTCCATATGTAATTCGGGAATTTCTCAAGTTCATATGTAATTTGTCAAGTCCATATGTAATTCGTCAAGTTCATATGTAATTTCTCATGTCCATATGTAATTCGGGAATTTCTCAAGTTCATATGTAATTTATCAAGTCCATATGTAATTCGTCAAGTTGATATGCATTTCTCATGTCCATATGTAATTCGGGAATTTCTCAAGTTCATATGTAATTTGTCAAGTCCATATGTAATTCTTCAAGTTCATATGTAATTTCTCATGTCCATATGTAATTCGGGAATTTCTCAAGTTCATATGTAATTTATCAAGTCCATATGTAATTCTTCAAGTTCATATGTAATTTCTCATGTCCATATGTAATTCGGGAATTTCTCAAGTTCATATGTAATTTATCAAGTCCATATGTAATTCGTCAAGTTCATATGTAATTTCTCATGTCCATATGTAATTCGGGATTTTCTCAAGTTCATATGTAATTTGTCAAGTCCATATGTAATTCGTCAAGTTCATATGTAATTTCTCATGTTCATATGTAATTTTTCATATGTAATTTGTCAAGTTCATATGTAATTTGTCAAGTCCATATGTAATTTTTCAATTTGTCAAGTTTATATGTAATTTGTCATGTTGATATGTAATTCGTCAAGTTGATATGTAATTTGTCATGTTCATATGTAATTTTTTAATTTGTCAAGTTGATATGTAATTTGTCATGTTTTATATGTAATTCGTCAAGTTGATATGTAATTTATCAAGTGCATATGTAAAAAATTGTGACCTGGTAACCTGCTACTTAGGTTTCCCAATTTGGAGCTTACCAAAACCTTACCGTAAGGAACTTACGGTAGAACTTCCCATATATATTGTATATCTAAATTAGAAATGACAAGTGACAAAGCTCTTCCTATTAAAACTTTGATGAGAAAGAGGTTAAAACTCCAAACGTTTGAAACCAAAAAAAAAAAAAAGAAATAGTTTCTTATGCACCAAAAAAAGAGAGCTAAAATAACAAAAAAAAAATCTCTTGAATTTTACTACTTTATCTAGATAAATTTTTATACTTTGATTACACTAAAATAAACTCTTAACTTTTAATTTGTACTAAAATAAGTCTTAACCTTTAATTTGTACCAAATAAATTATTAACTTTTAATATATACTTAATTAAACACTTAACATAAATCAATATTTCATTTAAAAGATAATCAAATGCATAAACAAATATCTTTATTTATTATAAATTTTAAACTATCCTTTTAAGTATTTTTATAATCGATATTAACAAAATTTATTTAATTTATAAATCAGAGAGTTCTAATTGGATTAACATACTTTATGAAATGGATTTATTTACATTTCGACAGAATAAGCATTTTCGACAGAATTTAGACGTTCATTTTTTATTTTTTAAGTACCGCAAATAACTGAATCTAATAAAGTTTTGAAATTTGCATTAACATGTAAAATTTTTCTTATATGTAAAATATGTCATATTAATATTAAATTTAATGCTTTTAATATTAATATGAAATTAAAACTTTGAAAATAAAACAATTTAATATAAATTTTAACTCTTTTTGTTTATCAAAGAAATCCATTTCATGAAATCTGTTAATGGAATTAAAATTCTCTAATTTATAAATTAAATAAATCTTATTAGTATCGATTAAAAAAATGCTTAAAAGGATAAGTTAAAAATTATAATAAATAAAGATATTTGTTTTTAACAATAACCAATTTATTAATATTCATGGTTTTAATTCAATGAATTTCAACAGATTTCAAAAAAAAATATTAATAATATTCATGATTTTGTATATTATAAAAATAAAAAGGAAATATAAATATAAATATAATCAAATTATGCTATTCTTATTATTTTATCTTATAAAAGATCTTTTAGCATTTAAATGCATAATATCATTTAAAATTGGATATTTGTCAAAAGCATTGAGATCAATCCAGCACCACAAAGGTAGACAGAGCCAGCCACCCCTATAAACTGAAAAACTCAAGTTTCTGTTTTGTCACATTATCTCTAATTATTATCCAAACAATGGAAACTTGGTTCCTCATCCTTCTGACAATCTCCATTTCTCTTCTTCTCAAACGCTTCCTCAACCTCTTCTCCCCTTCCAAAAAGCTTCCCCACGCTCTCCCTCCAGGCCCTTCCACTTTCCCTATCATCGGCAACATCTTATGGCTCCGCAAATCTTTCTTCGAAATCGAACCAATCCTCCGCAACCTCCGCACAAAGCTTGGTCCCATGGTCACTCTCCATATTGGTCCTCGTCCTTCCATCTTTGTCTTCGATCGTTCCCTTGCTCACCAGGCTTTAGTCCAAAGCGGTTCACTATTTTCCGACCGCCCCAAAGCTCTTCCTACCGACAAGATCATGAGTAGCAACCAAATGAACATCAGCTCTGCCCCCTATGGCCCGACCTGGCGGCTTTTGAGGCGGAACCTGACGTCAGAAATCCTTCATGCTTCCCGTATCAAGTCGTATTCTCATGCACGTAAATGGGTTTTGGAAATTCTTTTTGATAGTTTACAGTCAGAGGCTAAAACTGGAGAATCAATTCATGTTTTGGCTCATTTTCAATATGCTATGTTTTGTTTACTGGTTTTAATGTGTTTTGGTGACAAGCTTAGTCAAGACCATATCAAAGAGATTGAGGATGTTACGCGAAGGGCGCTGTTAGGTTTTGGAAGATTCAATATGCTTAACTTTTGGCCTAGGGTGACCAAGGTTTTACTTCGTAAACAATGGGAGCAGTTTTTTAAGCTACGTAAGGATCAAGAAGATGTTTTGATTCCTCTGATACAAGCAAGAAAGAAAGCTAAAGGGGAGAAATTTAGGAAGGAAAGTGATGATTATGTTTTGGCATATGTTGATACTTTGTTGGATTTCGAGTTACCAGACGAGAAAAGGAAGCTTGATGAAGGAGAAATTGTTACTTTGGCTTCTGAGTTTCTTAATGCTGGCACTGATACTACCTCCACCGCTTTGCAATGGGTCATGGCGAACTTGGTGAAATACCCTTATATTCAAGACAAGTTATTGCTTGAAATTAAAAGGGTTGTGGGAGATGGAGATGAAGAAATCAAAGAAGATGATTTGCAACAGATGCCTTATTTGAAAGCAGTGATTTTGGAAGGGCTAAGAAGGCACCCACCGGGGCACTTTGTGTTGCCTCATTGTGTGACAAAAGACACAGTCCTGGGAGAATTTTTGGTCCCCAAGTATGGAACTATCAACTTCGTGGTGGCAGATATGGGGTGGGATCCAAATGTATGGGAGGATCCAATGGCATTTAAGCCTGACAGGTTCTTGAGAAATGATGGTAGTAATTGTGAAGTACTGTTCGATATAACCGGGAGTAAGGAGATAAAGATGATGCCTTTTGGAGTTGGGAGAAGAATTTGTCCTGGACTTGGTTTAGCCCTTCTTCATCTGGAGTATTTTGTGGCAAATTTGATTTGGAAATTTGAATGGAAAGCTGTGGATGGAGATGAGATCAGCTTGGAGGAGAAGCAGGAGTTCACTGTAGTGATGAAGAATCCATTAAAGGCCCATATTTCTCCAAGGAGGAGATAAGGTCTTGATTTTCTACTTAGAAATTAAATCATATAGGTACCTTAATACTGTCAAATGTCAATTTAGCTTTCAATACTGTCCTGATAAAGTCGTATGGTTTTAATTTCTATATATGGGCTAATATTGTCCTGATAAATAAAGTCGTATGATTTTAATTTCTATATGTGGGCTAAAGTTTAAGGACTACTGCAAGTTAAAGGTTTTTTTTTATAAATTTAACAAGTCAATTCGATTTGTTTAGGTCAATAAAAAATTGACCCGAATTAAAATTAAATCATCATATTGATCGGTCAAATCAATAAATTGATCCGGATTTAATAACTATATAATTTACCTTTCAATGTGTTCTTGTAATTTTGTACGCGTATTTGATAGTCCTTTCTATTATTGACTAAAATTATAGTACGTGGTTTTCTAGATAACTTCAACCAACTCATTTGATAAGGAATAATAGTTAATGGGGCAAACTAGGTTAACTTCTTCCGGAATAATTGGCAACAAACTTTAATGCTTTCACGCTATTTAAGCTTTCACAAAACATATGGTATTCTGCTTTTAGGTTTAGGTGTCCTTGGAATATCTAATGGAATTTCCTAGATTCCGGTCATGCAAATTTCATTTGAAAAGAAAGGAAAAGCTTGTCTATTGGTCTATTACTTTTAGGACTATTACTTTTAAGGTTTTTATAACATTAGTGTTAGAAAAAGTTTTAATTAAAGAAAAGTGTATTTAAAAAATATAGTAAAAAATAAAGTTTAAGAATTTTTAAATGTTTGGTATTACTGTGAGGAATTTAAATATAAAAAATATATGTTTAAAATAATAAAAATTTAGATGAGTGAAAATAATAAAATCATTTTATTCAAAAATTAGTTTTCAAATCACAAAATTTGTATTTTTTAATTTGAGTTGTCGAATTATAATTTGAACCGCAAAAATTATAATTTTTATCCATTTAACATTGAGATTGCAATAAAACATAACTTTTGATATGAAAAATTCTACTAACAACAATGTTAAACAGGCTGTACTTTGTCTTTGAACTTTTTATGCCTTTTGGTGGACAAGTTTACTTACCCCTTGTTTTTGAATTTGAAATATGTTATTTTTTTTTAGGACAATATCATGAAAAGTCTCTGAAATTTATTAAATTTGTCAATGTAATACTTGTATTTTAAAAATATTCAATGTGATAACTGTACTATCAAATCGTATATCAGTATGGTATCTTGACCTAACACCGTTAAATATAGATGGTGATGTGGTATTGACCAATCAGGTGATGACACGTGGCAGCATTTGATTTTGTAGAAATTAATATCTGAATTTTTGCCAAAAAAAAATTTAATTTTTTTAAAAAAAAAATTAATATCTATTTTTTTAAAAAAATAGATTAAAAATATAATATATGTTTTTTAAAATTAATATATGTTTTTCTTAAAAAATTAAAAAAAAATAAAAAATTATTTTAAAAATTTACAAAATTAAAATATTTAACTAAAATTATTTTTAAAATATAAAATATTTTTAAATTACTTGTTAAAAAATTTATAATATCTGATTTTTTTTTTAAAAAAATACTTAAAAATAAAATTTATTTTTATTACAAAAATCAAAATATAAAATAAAATTTTTTAATTTTAAAAAAGTATTTATTAAAAATTTACAAAAAATAAAATAAAATATTTTATTATTTGAATTTTTGTTAAAAATATTTATTAAAATTAAAAGGTGGAGAGAGAAAAATGGAAAAAAATGTTTTTTTTTTTATTTTTATTTTTAAAATCAAAATAGTAATTTTTTTGTTTAATATACGTGGCATCACTATGTGATGCAACGTGTAAAGAAAAAATATATAATTTTTATTTTTAAATTAAAATAATAAATTTTTTGTTAATACACGTGGCATCATTATATGGTGCCATGTGTCAAGTTTTCATTGGATACAAAAGTCATGTCATCAATATTTAACGGTTTACTGACAAGTACTACAATAGCACACGAAGAGAAAATTTTAAGTATCAAAATAGATATTTTTAAAGTATAGGTACCACATTGACAAATTTGATAAACTTCAAAGACTATTTATGACATTATCCTTTTTTTTTTATAAAGGTGGTCGTAGTCTGAGATAAGAGAAGGGTTGTAAATATTGAGATTTGAATTTTAGATCTATTGGATGTCATCTTTTAAGGGTGACTTGCATGAATCAATTGGACTGAGTCCCGAGTTCGAAACACGTTATTTTAATACATAATAATTTACTTTTCTTTATATTTTAAAATTATTTTCATGATTTTTTTAAAAAATTAATAACTTATATGGTTACGGTTACCTATGTAAAAATGGATAATTTGATACTCAAATAAATAAAAATGTGTGGTGAACTTTTCAGCAAATATTATAAGATTATAATATTTCACTCTACATATATTGTTGGCCAAGTTAAGTTTGACGTTTGACACTGGTTAAGCTGGTGTATGATCTAATTAAACTGGATTAATGCGGTTTTATATATTTATAAATACATAGGGCGATATGTTTTTAATTATTAATATATAAAAAATTATTTTTTATTTTAATTTTTTTTTTCATTAAAGAATTAAATCAAAGACAAAGAACATTCTAATAAATAAATAAAAAACTTTGGGGCATACTAATTTTGACAATGGAAAGCCACAGTAGTATTTTAGAGTGTTGATTAATGAAGGTTAAAATACAAAAAGAAAAGTTTTTGTACTATTTTAAATTTATTAGATAAGATTATATCTTTTTATTGTATCAATTATAACTTTTTTTTTTTGTCTAATTAAGAGGTTAAATTATTATTTTATCTAATTAAGTTTTTAATATATTATTTTATTTAATATACCCTTAAAATACTATTTTAATTTAAGTAAACCTTATTTTTTAACGAATTTTTAGTAATAAATAAAGTAAGAGCTTAATTAAATAAAAATAATATCTCAAATATTCAATTAACAATGAAAAGATGAAAAATTATTCAAAATATTTTAAAAAGTATCATAAGTTTTTTTTTTTAAATATTTTAACCATTAATAAATCCTTGTTAACAATCACTTTGGATTTTTTTTTCTTCAAGAATCTTGTATTCCTCAAATAACAAGGGAAAAGAGGGCCACGAAAGGGACCAAAGAAAACAAGGGGTGATAAAAAAAAAAAAAACAAGGTGTATGAGAAATAAACAAAAGATGAGTTTGAGACAAATATATTTGATTGAAGTGCCAATAAGGGAGAGCATGAAAGGGGATGTTCGAAGATTGGAAGAAATAGTTAGAAAGGGCGGTGGTGGCTGGCCTAAAACAGCCACATGAGAGCCATGATAGCACTGTCCTGGAACTGTCAAGGGGCTAGGTCAGCTTTGACAGTTCATGCTCTTAAAGAGCTGAGAAAGAAATATGACCCAGACATTGTTTTCTTAATGGAAACAAAAAACATAAATGAGGTGATGTTGAAGGTTAGAGGAAAGCTGGATTTCAAAGAGGGTTGGTATGTTCAACCAGATGGTCTAAGTGGGGGACTGGCTTTGTGGTGGAAAGACAGCATATAGATTCAGATTTTGGCTTGTCCAAAAGAATGTAATAGATAAAGCTGTGGAATACATGATAGGGGATAGTGTGCAGGATACGTTGGGTGTATGAGGCTCCAGTATATGAGGAGAGAAGGGAAGTTTGGAAGTATCTTGAAAGAAAGGCAGATCATGTTCAAGGGCCGTGGATATGTGTTGGGGGTTTCAATGATATCTTGGTTTCTCAAGAAAAGAAAGGTGGTAGACAAAAAGAAAGAAGGAAGATGGAAACTTTCAGAAATTTGGTTGAAAATTGCAAATTGAATGACGCTATGTTCAAAGGGAAAAAGTTTACTTGGTTTGGCATAAGGGAAGATGAGATGATCAAGAAAAGACTGGATAAAGCTTTGGTAAACATAGAACGACAATCCATATTTCCAAATATGCAAGTGATAAACCTTCCAGCAGTGGGGTTTGATCACTCCCCAATTATCATCAATACGGAGTTTAAGGATGGAAAAACACCAAGAAGGTTTAAATTTGAGGCATGTCGGACTTCTTATGAAAAATGTGAGAAGATTGTAAAGGATGGATGGAGAAAGGAATTCTGTGGATCAAAAATGCAACAGTTGATTTTGAAGTTGAATCATTGCAGAGGACTGTTAAAATATTGGAGTAAAGAACAGACTGCAAACAACAGAAAGATGATTGATGAACTATTACAGGAGATTGACTAGACTTCGAGATGAAGCTCAGGATGTAAATGATAGTGAAAAAATAAAGGAGATACATGGGAGGTTGTAGGAGAGTTGGGAAAGAGAGGAACAATACTGGTACCAAAGAGCTAAAGTAAATTGGCTTCAAATGAGAGATCAAAATACGAAGTTTTTTTCATCAAACCACGATGATAAGGAGAAAGCATAATAAAATAATCAGAATACAGGATGAAGATGAGAACTGGTGTGACAATGATGAGCAAATTATGGAATGTTTTCAGAATTTCTACAAAGGTTTATTCCTCAGTAAGGGAAGCAAGGAGACATTCTTGATCATGTTCCCTTTCTGGTTAATGAAGAGGTTAACAGAGAATTGATAAAAGAAGTGACAGAAGATTAGATTAGAGAAGCGGTATTTCAAATGGGTGCTTTTAAGTAGGGATGGCAAAACCCGATCCGACCGATGGATTTCGTACCGATCCACTCCGAATGGAGAGGTTTTTTTTTTTTAGCGGAGCGGTTTTGGTAAATGCTTGCTCCACTCCGCCCCGCCCCGACTTTTGAAATTACTATTTTTACTTTAAAATATTTTATATTTTTCCTTATATTTTTAATATATATTAGATATATATACTAAAACCATATATATATATATTAATATTTTAGATCTATACTTTTAGTATATATGTATTATATATATTATATTAAAGATTTTTATATACTAAAATTATGTTAATGAATAAATTATAATATAATTTTTTACAATATTAAGTTAAAAATAATTAATATAAATTGGGGTGTAGCGGAGTGGAGCACCTTGGAGCGGTTATGGATGTAACCGACATCCATGGATGTGGATGTTTTCAACATCCATGCAAGAGTGGGGTGGAGGTGGATAAGGCAATATCCGCTCCCGCCCCGCTCCATTGCCATCCCTACTTTTAAGGCACCAAGACCGGATGGGTTCAGTGGTGTATTTATCAAAGGTTCTGGCACATAATCAAGATAAAGGTGATTGAAGTAGTGAAAAGTTTCTTTAGGGGAGGTGGGATGACGAGGGAGATGAATATGACTGATGTGCTGTTAATTCCTAAAGTGAAAGGGCCAACCAAAGTAAACCAGTTCAGACCAATAAGCTTATGTCATTTTGCTTATAAGGTGATTGCAAAAGTAATGGTCAATAGAATGAAACCGTATTTAGGGGAGTTGATTACTGAAAACCAAAGTGCTTTTGTGGCAAATAGACGAATTCATGACAACATAATTGTTGCTCATGAAGCTTTCCATCATTTGAAGCTAAGGAAAAGAGGGAAGAAGTATGAGCTTGCTCTTAAACTAGATATGAATAAGGCTTATGACAGAGTTGAATAGGATTTTTTAGAGGCTATTTTGATCAAAATGGGATTTCCATACACTCTGGGTAAGTTGGATTATGGAATGTGTGACTACAGTCTCTTATTCTTTAATTGTAAATGGTAAACTAACTAGCAGATTCGTCCCCTCTAGAGGTTTTAGACAAAGTGACCCCCTCTCTCCGTATCTGTTTTTATTTGTTGTAGATGTCCTGTCTAGAATAGTGCAAAAAGGAATTAGGGATAAATTCTTAATTGGTGTCAAATTAGGAAGAAACTGTCCTGTATTGTCACATCTTCTGTTTGCAGATGATTCTTTGCTCTTTATAAATGCTAATGCTGTTAATTGCAAGAGGTTGATGAAATATATACAGGATTACTGTCAAGCTTCAAGCCAGGAAGTTAACATGAAGAAATCAAGCGCCATTTTCAGTCCAAATGTGCCAGGTCAAGTAAAGAGATAGATTAGTGATACACTGAAGGTCAAAATTGCAAACAACCCTGGTACCTATCTGGGTATTCCATCCTTCTGGGGAAAAAAAAAGACTGAAGCTCTTGGTTTTGTTAAGAAAAAGGTGTTAGCAAAATTGAGTTGTTGGAAGCAGCAGACCCTATCCTATGGTGGAAAGGAAGTCTTAATAAAGGCTGTTGCCAATGCTATACCAACATACACGATGACTTGTTTCAAATTTCCCAAGAAAATATGTGTGGAATTAAATGCTGCAATGGCAAAATTTTGGTGGGGGCAAAAAGGAGATGAGGGCAAGATACATTGGAAAAGCTGGTTTCATATATCGCAAGCAAAGTGCCTAGGTGGTTTAGGATTTAAGGACTTGGAGTTGTTCAATAAAGCACTGTTAGCAAAATAGTGCTGGACAATGATACAAGAACCTGAATCAATATGGGTGAGGATACTGAAAGGACTCTATTCCCCACAAACGTCAGTAATGGAAGCAATCAAGGGATCTAAGGCATCTTGGGGATGGAGCAGTTTGTTGGAAGGGAGAGATTTTTTGAATGAAAATCTAATGTGGCAGGTGATGGGTGGTGAACAGGTACCAATTTGGAAGGACAAATGGATCCCTGGCTTAAATGGGGAAAGTTGAATGATCCAGGTTTGGTGGAATCACAAATTCCAAAAATGGTTGCTGACATTATTGATAAAGAAAAAAGGGAATGGCACCTTGAGCAGTGGATTACAGTAGATGAACGACAGGCTATTGAAGAAGTACTTGTATGTCAGAATGGAGGCAGGGATAAGCTGATCTGTTCGTATACTGAGGAAGGAGAATATACTGTAAAATCAGGGTACCAAAAGCTAAAAAATGATGAAACCAGCATAGCAAAAAGGGACCCGTCATACTCTTATATTGTGGATAAGAAGGTTTGGAAAATCATTTAGGATGTAGAGGCACCTAGCAAAGTAAAAGTTTTTTTGTGGAGATTGTGTGCCAATGCGATACCTACAGGATTCAATCTATGGAAGAGGAGAATAGTGGAGAGTCCACTATGTAAAATATGTGACAATGGTATAGAAACTGTTGAACATATGATGATACAGTGTATGGACAAGAGTGATCTGGTTTGAGGTGTGCGTGGGGTTAAAAGTTGATTAAAGGTTGGTGAGCTCTATTGACATATGGTTTTTGGAGATTGAAAAGGAAATAGCTAGAAGTGTTAAAGCAAGAACAGAAACATGGAGCCTGATAGCATTCACATGTTGGGCTATTTGGAAAGAAAGGTGTAATGCGGTGGTAGGCCATAAAGCCATGTGTATAGAGAGAGTCATATCAAGAACAAGGGATGCTGTAAGAGAGTTCTAGGATGCCCAAAGTACAAGGTTGAAAGAGGCTGCAATTACCAGAAAGGATGTGGAAGGAGTGGACGATAGGTGTAGATGGAAAAGGCCAACTGAAAGATGGATTAAGATAAATTCTGATGGTGCTTTTGACCAAAAAGAAAGCATGGTTGGTATTGGTATTGTAATGAGGAATTCAGATGGAGAGATGATTAAAGGAGTGGGTTGTAAGATAAAGGCAGATTCAACTTTAATCGTTGGGGCATTGGCGGTGAAAATGGGAATTCAGGAAGCGATCAACAACAAGTTTAATAAGGTTGAGTTTGAGATGGATTCAAAACTTGTGATGGAGGAAATAACGGGGATAAGCAAGAAAAAAAGATGGAGAATAAAACCTATCTGTAGTGATATTAATAACTTGCTGAACCTGATTCCAGAGAAAAGAGTAAAGTGGATTAGAAGAAATGCAAATGAGGCAACAAATTAGGTAGCTTCCCATCAAGGGGATGCGCAGATCAGATTGGGATCAGCATAAACCATCATCTTTGGTGCATATCTTGAATAAGGATGGTTTACCAGCACCACCCTAATGTATTTGTAATGGGTTGGGTTAAGATAACATTAGGAAAATTATCTTGATTCTCTATTAATGTTTGTCCTATTTTTTCAAAGTTGTAAACTGTGAATAGTTGGAATGAATACATGATTGTTTCTTGGCAATATATATATATATATATATATATATATATATTCACCTATTGAGATGGGAGCATATCACCTAATACCACCTCCATCAGCAAGAGTGGCAAACGATCAATTTGGATGGGTTCGAATATTTCGGATTTGAATTATTTTACGATAATTTTTTTGGATTTAAGTTATTTTAGATTTAGATATTTTTATTTGAGTCGAGTTTAGACTCAAACTAATTAAAATTTTAATTTTTTTTTTTTTATAAAAGATATAATCATTTTAATATGATTTTTGAATTGGAATTTAAGTTGTTTCAAGTTTCAATTAATTTGAAGTTTCGACTATTTTATGTTTTATTTTTTTTCAAATATTGTCAACCGAGTACTAGTTCAGATATCGTGTATACTTTTGAAGATTGTGGATTCAAGAAAACTTAGGCGAGTAATATTCTCCTCAAATGAGTTAATTAAATAAAGATGGAGGGTTACGGACATTGATTAAAAAATCGGTTCGATCGATCGGATCGGTTGAATCAAGAAATGATTGCCTGTCTGGTCCGACAATTATATTAAAACCAGGTTTTTACTAAACTGGTTCATCTGATTAAAAATTGTAAAAAATTAGTTTTATATGTATTTTTTTTAAATTTTTTTTAAATTTTTTTTTTTTTATAATTAATGAGATTTGAATGTTTAACTTTTTAATTTTATAATAAAAATTATATCATTAAGACAAATACATATTTTTATTAATTATTAATTATATTTAATATTTATTTAATATTAAATTTAGTATTTAAATATTAAAAAAAATTATCAAAATGATCTATCCAACTGAAGGTTTGACCAGTTTAACTTCAATACGATTTTTTTTAACCTTGATTACGGATAGATTAAAAAAAAAACTTTTCTTCAAATCTTTGTTTCTTTTATTAAATCAAATTCAGGAATTGGAATTGGAATTTTACATACGAATTTTCGAGTTTGATTTCATTTTTTTCCACCTCCGCACATAAGTGATATATATATATATATATATATATATATATATATATATATATATATATATATATATATATATATATACAACAGAATTCTCATGGTGTTTAAGAGATCACATAATCACAAAATCAGGAAGGAGCTGGAAGTCCATCCCTACGCAATATGTTCACCAAAGAAGATGGGGTAGATTAACCCAATTTATCATTCACATATCCATTTTGAATTGGTTTGCCAATCCGCAGCAATACAAAATGGGGAGCAAAAGCAACTTCCTAGCTAACCTTCTGCAGACTTGCATAGACAAGAAATCTATTCTACTAGGCAAAGTCCTCTATGCTTACATTCTCCGCACCAACCTTTTAACCAACACTTTCCTATGCAACCGTCTCATTGAACTCTATTCCAAATGCAACGACCGTTATCAGCTCACCGCACGTTCGACCATACCCCTCAAAAGGACATTTATTCCTGGAACGCCATTTTGAGTTCCCACTGTAAAGCTGGGAACTTAACTTTGGCACGTAAAGTGTTCGAACAAATGCCTGAAAGAAACGTTGTTTCCTGGAACAACTTGATTAGTTTAATGTTAAAGAATGGGTACCAGGAAAAAGCTTTGGATGTTTATAAACTTATGGTTTTGGAAGGTTTTTTGCCTACCCATGTTACATTTGCTAGTGTTTTAAGTGCCTGTGGAAGCGTTTTGGATTTGTGTCATGGTCTTATTATTAAGATTGGTCTTGATAAGAATATCTTTGTCTGTAATGGGTTGTTGTCTGTTTATGCTAAATGTGGGGTTATAAGGGAAGCTGTTAAAATTTTTGCGGACATTGATGAGCCTAATGAGGTTACTTTTACTTCAATGATGGATGGGTTAGGAAAGATTGACGGGGTCTTTGAGGCTTTGGAGATGTTTAGAATGACGTGTCGGAAAGGGGTTCGGATTGATTCAGTTTCGTTGTCGGCTGTTTTGAGTGTTTGTGCAAAGGGGGGGAGAGTATGGTGAATTTGGTTGTTATGAAGATAATGATAGATTTTTATGTAATGTGGTACTTGGGGAACAAGTACATGGTCTTGCATTTAAGCTTGGATTGGAATGTGATCTTTATTTGAGTAATTCGTTGCTTGATATGTATGCAAAGAATGGGATTATGAAGAGTGCTGAGAGACAGTTTTTCATAATTTGGGAAAAGTCAGTGTTGTTTCCTGGAATATTATGATTGCTGGATATGATAAAAAAGGAACAAGTAAGAAAGCTGTAGAGTGTTTTCAAAGAATGCAGTGCTGTGGTTTTGATTCTGATGAGGTTACTTATATTAATATGCTTGCAGCATGCGTAAGTGTGGAGATGTGGTACTTGGGGAACAAGTACATGATAGATTTTTATGTAATGTGGTACTTGGGGAACAAGTACATGGTCTTGCATTTAAGCTTGGATTGGAATGTGATCTTTATTTGAGTAATTCGTTGCTTGATATGTATGCAAAGAATGGGATTATGAAGAGTGCTGAGAGACAGTTTTTCATAATTTGGGAAAAGTCAGTGTTGTTTCCTGGAATATTATGATTGCTGGATATGATAAAAAGGAACAAGTAAGAAAGCTGTAGAGTGTTTTCAAAGAATGCAGTGCTGTGGTTTTGAATCTGATGAGGTTACTTATATTAATATGCTTGCAGCATGCGTAAGTGTGGAGATGTTGAAACTGCACGACGGATGTTTGATAGCATGTCATGCCCGAGTGTGATTTCATGGAATGCTATAATCATTGGCTATTCCCAAAATGAGAACCACAGAGAAGCAATAGAGCTTTTCAGGGAAATGCAGTTTCAAACTGTAAAACCTGACCGGACTACAGTGGCTGTGATTTCAGTTGCTCATGTGCTGGAATGGACTTTCTGGAGGGTGGAAAACAGGTCCATGCTGCCTTGCAAAAGGCTGCTCTTCATACTGATAATTATGTTGCTAGTGGACTGTTGGCATGTACTCAAAGTGTGGGAAGATAAAAATGGCAGAGCGCATATTTTCTTATGTGCCAGAACTAGATATTGTCTGTTGATATTCTATGATTGCAGGTCTTACACTTAATTCCCTAGACAAAGAAGCTTTCACGCTCTTTAAGCAAAGGCAACAAGGTAGAATGTTGCCTACTGAATTCTCTTATGCAACAGTATTGAGCTGTTGCGCAAAATTATCTTCTTCATTTCAAGGCAGGCAGGTCCACTCTCAGATAGTAAAAGATGGTTATGAGAATGATGTGTTTGTGGGCACTGCTCTTGTTGATATGTATTGTAAATGTGGTGACACAGATGGGGCACAGAAGTATTTCAATATGATGCCTGTCAGAAATACTGTTGCCTGGAATGAGATGATACATGGATATGCTCAGAATGGACGTGGAGATGAGGCTGTTCGTCTATACCAAGAGATGATTGCATCAGGTGAGAAACCTGATGGAATAACCTTTATTGCTGTTTTGACTGCTTGTAGCTACTCAGGATTGGTAGATCTGGGGTTCAGATTTTTCAATTCAATGCAGAGTGACCGTGGGCTTGACCCAGAATTGGATCATTATACTTGCATCATTGACTGTCTTGGCCGAACTGGTCATTTTCATGATGCAGAGCTCCTTATGGACAAGCTGCCATATAGAGATGATCCAATTGTATGGGAAGCTCTGCTTAGTTCTTGTAGAGTTCATAGTAATGTCAGTTTAGCTCAACGAGCAGCAGAGGAACTCTTCCGCCTGGACCCTGAAAGCTCTACCCCTTCCGTGCTTCTAGCCAATGTCTATTCTTCTTTAAGAAGATGGGATGATGTGAGGGCTATTAGAGAGCTGATGAGTGATAAACAGATTGTTAAGGATCCTGGTTATAGTTGGACTGAAGATAAAGAGCAAGATACAAGTCTATTTGTTGGGTGATAAATGGACGGATGCTTGATGATGCTTTTGACTTTATTACTCTATGTTAGAAATCAATCATTTATGTTTTATGGGCTGTACTGAAGATGTAACTAAACTCACTCATGAGAAGGCCAAGAGAATGATACAGGCAAGTGGGAAGTATGTGATTTTATGTAAAACGGAATTATTAACCTCCGTTTGGTGTTAATTTATTTTCTTTCTTTGGTTCCTCTAGTTATCTATGTTAACAAAATGTCCTGATTATCTTTTGCAGCCGACACGATGATGGTAACCAAATTCTATCATGAGGTCAAGAGAAATGGTATAGTTGCATGCTTGAGAATGTAAATATTTGCCTCTGTGTTTTATATTATGGTGCATGCATAACTATGATTCATTGCAATCTTTTCAATATTTTTTTCTACTATATAGGAAAATCATAGAGAAGGTTCTCAAATGCAGGGTCAATATATAGAGATGTGGAAGGTTACAAATAGTCCACCAAAATAAGTGTAATGTAGGTTATTTAAATAGAAAAATTTTGTTCACTCAGATCAAGTATGGCTTTCAAAACAATTAGAGGTGCAACACAAGTGAAGCAAATTTTACCAAGCATATACGGTTAAAAATTGGCATCACATTCAGGTTTTGAGGACTTCACTGCCTTCTACGATCTCATAGAGCATAGGTTTAAATCCCACATCAACCTTTTTCAGTTTAGCTGATGGTTTTTGTTTTTATTATTTTGGTTTTGTTGATACAGAAAATGCCATTCATCTTTGATGCTTTGGAGTTGGAGTGCCAAGGGAAAGAATTGTGGTTTGGACATTTCCTCTTATTTCATTTTTGGAAGGTGAGGAGACGGGTCTCTATTTGTCACTTAAACCATGCACTCTAACTCAACTATATATCTAAATTTTCCCATTTATGAGGCTTCCATATCCATTTGTTTTCTGATTTTTCTTTCTATGCTTTTGTTTTTCCTCATTTTGCTGCATATCCAAATTTCATTACAAAGTGGTTGGAAAATAAATAGAGAGGGGAAAAAAAGGAGGGTTGGAGAAGAAAGGATACACTTAGGCAGTGTAACCAGATCAACCTGTGCTTCCTTGACAGTTGTTGCAGTTCTGAATAACTATATGGCATCTTTATACTATTTGGGAGCTTTACCAATATGGTGGCACTAATCTCTTGCTCCATGATCACTGATCAGTTTGAGTAGGGCACGGTCTTGATGGCTTGGGAAACATTTGAATTTGTTTATAATTAGATGGGGGTTTGTTCCCAATTTACTGGCACAAGCTGCAAATCTACTCTTCATATTTTACAATAAGCTGTTCTATAAGCGAGATTCTTTGAGTTAATGGCCATTCTCTTGCGAGTATTTTATGAAAACATCAGTATATGTTGAGAGGCTCTTTTGATGTATATTAAGATTTTGTTTTTTGTTTGACAATGGTCAAAACTAAGATGAAAATGAGGTCAATATGCTCACATGCCCACACACCTATATTACAAACACACACAACTCTCCATGTTTTTTCTATTTCACTTTCTTGATTATGCATCCACGGTTCTTGGTTACATATCATCATGTAACACACCACCAATACAAAGCTAAACAGCTTTGAAGTAGGCTTTTGTTGCAGTTTGTGCGGTAAATTCAAACCTTGCAGAACTTAAGACTCATTAAGGCTCGTTTTGAAATTTGATTTGTGTTTTTTTTCTTCTGGTGATTGATGTTTTAGCTGCAGTTTCAAGATATCTTTTGGATAAGAATCTTGTATGATTTTAGCATAGTATACAGTAAAAATCGAATATCTGACTAGCTACCTAGCTATATACTATGGTTTTCGAGTTTGAAATTGAATCAAATTTATGATTTCATTTCTTACAAGTTAAGATGGTCAGAGGCCTTTGAAAGAAATGGTGGGAACTCATCATACCAGAACATTGCCATTTTCTCAATGATACTGTTGCTATTTTTTTTGGTACAAAAGAGGTCGCAGCATGGTCTAGAAAAAGGGATTGCAGATGTTGGGATTCGAACCCTAGATCTATTGCATGTCACCTCTTAAGGGTGGTTGCATGAACCTACTGAGCTAAGCTCCAGGTTCAATGATACTGCTAATATGCTGACGATAAAACTAATCCCTTGAAAACATTACCATATCATAGAATATTTGAATTGATTAGAAATGTAATACCTGTAATTTGATGAAACTGTTGGATGGTTTGTTCCTCTCGACACAAGATTCCTAACATGGCAAATATTCCAACAGGCGTGGATAGCTGAGATTGTAAGAATCATATTTTGCCCCTTCAGTTGTGAAAATGAAAGCAACATGTGGTATATGCTGCAGCACTTGGCAGAATTTGGGACCTTATCCTGGCAACATTCTTCTTACTGATTCTCTTGGTAGGCATGCATGTAATCGCAAAGTTTTAAGGCTTTTCAAATGATAGATACCAGAAGGCACCTGATCTTCTAGTTTTGGGATAGGGCCAATAGACAAGTACTCCAATTGAGCAATCTATTCACTTAATTCAAGTTAACAAGTGCTAGTCTCTTCTTATGTCATCCAGACTCAGGGTGAATGCCGGATACAGGTATGTGTTCGACACGAGTATACTCAATTTGTTTTTTTAAGTTTTTTCATATATGTAGAAGATCATACCCTCTTACTCATGTTCAAATATGTATCGGATACGAATACTTCAGAAAAAATGAAAGAATCCTGATAATTTAGATTTCTTCCGCTTCTTAAAGCGTCCTTGTTCAAAGTACATTTGCTCTCCATCAATTGCTTTATAAAATGAAAACTCTAGTAAATTAGGTAGAACATCCAAGGACTTTGATACAGACGAATTTAGACAAGATTCTTCATTTTAGGAATCTAATAGCTGAAGAAATTCGTTGTCCTCATCCACTGAGGCAAGATCGAGTGATTGAAGCTGGTGCTGCATCTGCTCAATCGCTAACCACAAATTAAGCCATCCATTTTCTGATTTTAGTTCATGATATCCCCAGTTTTGTCAGCTGCTTCAACCAACCACCCCAATTCAGTAATAAAACTAGCACTACTATTGTGTGCCTCCATGTCTAATATTATGTAAAGAAACTAAACTCCTAATTCCACCCTCTGCAGCGAGTATATATGGATGTTGTACTCACTGTCTATATATAATCAACTGAGTAGCCCAGAAGATATTGCACATTACAAAGTATAGGCAGGCATTCATTTCAAATCCAAAGTTTGGAGGTACTGCAACTTACCTATTGACTTTGGTTTTTTTTTTTTTTTCTTTTTCTTTTTACGTTTGTATGCCTTCCACTTAAATATCTCAAATTCAACATCCTATTTACCTGAATTTTTTATTTTATTTTTCTTAAAATATTCGTATTTGAACATAGATTCGAACATAAATATGGGGTATGATTAGACCTGTCAATTCGTTTATCTCTGTCATGTTCGTGTATTTTGTCGTGTCATAATAGTGTCTAAGGTTATTTATATTTCTATAAATTTTGATACGTTAATAATTCGTATTATATAAATTTTGAGACATTTGTGTATTCGTGTCGTTTTCGTGCTTTTCTTTTTCATGTCGTGTTTTTAGTTATTTTTTCTGTGTCTTGTCTAATATTGCCAAATTTAGGTATGATCCTCCAAATAAAAAAAAAAAAAAAAAACTTTAAAAAGATTGAGTATTCTTATATCAAACACGTACCTGTATGGTTTTCTTTATCAAAATATAGCTAAAAAAAATTATTTACCAAAATACCATTCTTTTCAGATTAATTTTCAAAATCCGTTTTTTTTAAATCAGTTGGGAAATCGCCATGGCCCATGGCGATTTCCCAACTGAAAATTTTAATTTTTTTTTTTTTAAAATACCAGTTGGGAAATCGTCATGGGCCATAGCGATTTTTCAACTACAATTTTTTAATTTTTTACATTGGGAAATCGCCACCGTGGGTGGCGATTTCCCAAGGTAACTTTTTATTATTTATTATTCCCTTAATAAATAATAAAATTTAAATAAAAATTATATAATTTATAAATTTAAAAAATAAAAATTTAATAATTTTAATATATAATTTTTATCCCATGGTGGTAGAAGTGTCCATAGGCCGGGCCGGGCCCATGTATGGTATCAACACCACATTTGCTTGCCCAAGCCACGTGGCAATTTTTCAATTTTTATTTATTTATTTTTTAATTTTATAAAATAATAAAAATTATATAATTTTTTATTTTAAAAAATAAAAATAAAAATATAACAATTTACCAAAAATTAAAAAATTATATTCGTAATTAGACCTGTTCAAAATAAATTATTATATTTTTATTTTTATATAATTTTTATTATTTTATAAAATTAAAAATAAATAAATAAAGGTTAAAAAATTGCCACTGTGGCTTAGGCAAGCAAATGTGGTGTTGATACCATACATGAGCCCGGCCCGACCCATGGACACTTCTACCATCATGAGATAAAAATTATATATTAAAATTATTAAATTTTTATTTTTTAAATTTATAAATTATATAATTTTTATTTAAATTTTTATTATTTATTAAAAGAATAAAAAATGAAAAATAAAAGTTACCTTGGGAATTCGCCACCGTGGGTGGCGATTTCCCAATGTAAAAAAATGAAAAATTTTAAAATTATAGTTGAGAAATCGTCATGACCCATGGCGATTTTTCAACTGGTATTTTAAAAAAAAAAATTAAAATTTTCAGTTGGAAAATCGTCATGGGCCATGACGATTTCCTAACTGGTTTAAAAAAAACGGATTTTGAGAATTAATCTGAAAATAACGGTATTTTGATAAATAATTTTTTTAGCTACATTTTGATAAAAAAAACCTACCTATATCCTAGAATTCAGATAACATAGTCGTCGGCTTTCCTAGTTCACTTTGGAGTTCCTCCAAAATCTAGTTCTTTCAAAACTCTAAAATTATTAGATAGTACACTAAACAAACATTTGGCAATTCATCTATCGATATCAATACTATATATAAAAATATCAACTCCCAAAATAAAAATAATTATATTTTATTTAATTAGTTATTTCATTTTTAATTAATACTTTTTTATTAAATTAAAATATTAATTCATTTTTATTTATTTCTTTACAAGATTGAATTTCTTAATTATTAAAGTAAATTTTGCTTAATTCATACTTTTCTTATTAAATTAAATATTGACTAACTTTTACCAATTTATTTCCTTATTAAGAATCTATATTATTATTAATGCTCCTAATTGAGTTAGTATCACGAGTCAAGTGGTACTAAGTTAGTTGAAAAATTGACTAAAAAATCAAATAAATTATAAATAAAATAATAATATAATAAGGGTATTTATGTTTTTTAATTTTTTATATAATATATATATTTTGCTTTTCAAAAAAAATATATAATATATATTTTTCAAAAAAACTTATTCTCTAAAAAAAAACTCAATGATGAAAAAATTGCATCGGATCGGTTGAACCGAGAATCGACGGCTTGTCCGATCCAGCGCATATAGTGAACTGATAAAAAATTGGTTCAACCGATAAAAACCAGATTAAAGCAATAAAAAATAGTTTTTTGTTAATTTTATTATTTTTTATTAAAAATTATTTGTAAATGATAAGTTTTAACTTTTAACCTCTTAATCATATAATAAAGATTATATCATTAAACCAACCACATTTTTTATTAACTATATTTAATATTAAAATCATATATTTAATATTTAATTTACTTTTAAATTGAATAATCTAGTTCAACCGATTGAACCGATGACTCGGAAATCACATCGGTTTGATCTTCGGTTCGATTTTTTCAACATTGAAAAAACTATCACTATCTTAAAAAACTATCGATCTCTCAACCACTTCCTTTCAAAAAAAAAGCTACTTATAAATATTTCTTTCAAATATATATATATATATATATATATATATTTACGTAGGTTTTTTCTTTCACCCACATAATAAATGTGACATAATCTAATATTTTTTAATGTGACTATCTATCAAACGTATTAAGGTCTTGTTTAGCATTGCTTCTGACACAGTTTTTGAGGTCAAAAACTGCTTTTCATTGCAAACGCAATGCTAAACAGATAAAAAAATTTGGTTTATGCTGTTGAAACCATGGTTTGAAAAGCCAAATCAAAAAGTAAAAAAATATAGCTTTTGGGCTTTAAAAGCTGACTTTTGGATAAAATGACTTTATTATCCTCACATCTCTACATTTTTATTATTTTAAAGATATCTTTTTTTGATATTTCAATTTCCTACAATACTTTTTCACAGCAATGTTAAACACTTAAAAGTTTTTAAAGCACAATTTTTCACTACACTTTTAAACACATTTTTTTTAACACAAGCTTTTTTCAACAACAATGCTAAACTAGCCCTAAATATTAATTTGATATCGAGCTACATTATTAAATAGACGCATTATATTTCCAATAGTATCCTTATAAGTTATAGTTAATGTATGTATGAGAGTAGAAGTAATGAAGAAAGGATTCTATACAAAGGTAAAAATATTAGATTATAACTAATGCTTAATTATACTTTATTATGTTATCATTAATGTGCCCAATTGTCTTTAATTAAAACTATTAAGGATGAAGGTTTAATTTTTCAATTATACAAATATAAAATGTCAGTCAGACTAGACTTGTCAATATTGGACACGAGACGATTACACGAGACGAAAAAAATAATTAAAAACACGACTCAAATACAACACGAAAAAATAACATGAATATACGAATATCTCAAAATCTATATAATGCGAATTATTAACGTATCAAATTTTATATAAATATAAAATATCTTAAACACGAATATGATATGACAAAATACATAAACACGATACAAATACACGAATTGCCAGATCTACTTCAAACATAGTTTAGAAAGTAATATGATTCAAATATTATAACATTCATCGTTTGATTATTCTTAGTTTCAATTAATTTCTATGTCCAACTAAAAAATATGGTATTTGAAAATATATATAGAAATAATTTTCTTGATCAATAGGTGACCTTTCAACTACATAGATAGTATACCTCTTTTGTATATTTGTTTATTTTGCTTTTCTTTAATTTTTCTTTCAATTAAATTCAGAATATATCTCAATATCTATGATATATGTTATCTATTACTATAAATGGACATAATCCCCTTTAATTGGTAATCCGATTGAAGAGCAATTGTTCTTCTTGTTTGCCACACATTTCTTTTCTTTTTTTGACGAAGAAAAAAAAGAAAAGAGAAAGAGGAAAAAAATAGTGAAAAAAATAGGAAGCAAAAAAAAAAAGAGAAAAAAGATTAGTGTATTTCTATCGTATTGGTGTTATTTTTTCATATCATAATCGTATTCAATGTATTATATATTTATATAAATTTTGACATGTTAATAATTCATTTTATATACAATTTTGACACGTTCGTGTATTCGTGTCGTATTTGAGTTAACTTTTCGTGTCGTGTTTTAGTTATTTTATCATGTTATATAATCGTATCGTGCCCAAAATTATCAAGCCTAATCCTCTTCAGTTTATTATATATTTATATAAATTTTAACATGTTATTAATTTGTTTTATATAGATTTTTGACACGTTTGTATATTCGATGTCTTATTTGTATTAATTTTTCGTGTCGTGTTTTAGTTATTTTTTCAAATCGTATAATCGTGTCATGCCCGAAATTATTAGGTCTAATTGGCACTATTTAAATAACTCTCAATTTTGTGTCACGTGTTGTGTTTTTAATTTTTTTTTTTGAAAAATAAGGTCATACTTTTTTTTCGGTTTTTATATTATTGAATTAAAAAATTACTGTATTGATAAATGATATGTAAAAATTAAAACATTGTATAAAAATATGAGATGGGTTGATGTAAGTGGAATTTTTTTAAAACTTTAGGCATTGAATCAAAAGAAAAATATTATGATGATTAAATGGTAAAAATTATATTAAATGATGTTATAAATTATGAGCTTTTTGGGTTTATATTTTACTATTTTTTATAACTCTTAATATGAATATAAATGATATATATCAATATAATCTAAATGAATTAAATTTTGATATCCATCATAATTTGTTTTACATATAAGATATATATTTTTTGTAAATATTAAAATATGAAATGCATTTAAATCTAAAATATCGATAATGATCACATACATTTAATTTGCAATAAATTTTATAATCTTTATTTTTAAAAATAAAATAAAATATAAGACAAAGAAAATATAAAAAAGAATATTTTGATAATGTGTTCTTTTCTTTTCAATTTACCCCAAAATGAAGGAAATGGAACTATTGCTATCAAAAAGAAATAAGATTAATGGAACTATTGCTTTAAGCTCTACAAGTTAAAGTTCACCTAAATTGAATGGCTAATAATAAATCTGACGATAAAAAAGAACTAAACTCCTATGAAGATTACAATAGAATATGGTGTATAAAAACAGGGGCGAAGTCAAAAATATTGATGAGGGGTTGAAAACATATAAAGATTTAAAGTAAAAATAAAAATAATGTATGAAATAAACCTGTTCAAGGATAAGGTTATTCGTTAGCTTGAATCGGGCCGGACTTTGGTCAAGTAAATTTTTGTTGCTATGTGAGCTTGACTCGACTCAATCCGAATCCGGATAACATAGAAACCAACTACGAGATCACGAGTTCATGACTTGCAATCCAACCGAAGTTGAATCAAGCCTACTTAACAGGGAATCCACGTTCAGCTCATTCCCTGTTGATGCCTCCCAGTTCATCAATGAACTTTTCCAGAACAGGGCAAAGAGAATCATCAGTAGAACCTAATTATCTTAGCTTTAGGTAACTGGTTCCGATAAGAAGATGCAACTTGCTTAGAACGTGACTTCTTTTTACGAAATTTTGTTGGTTCCATTTATCAAAATTGCCTTTTATTAAGTTCTTGCCAGCACGAACTTTCTTCACAATTGGAATCAATTTCATCTCTTCTTGCATAATCCAATGGTCATTACCTTGTCTTGACTGATATGAAATGTGCAATTTTTTTTATTGTTTTTTATTTAAGGATGAAGAATTCAAATTTTACTTTTTAAATAGAAATATTCATCGATTATTAACAAAATGTTCGAGTGTGAATTTTTTTTATTATTAAATTCAATTGAAACTCAAATTTCATTTCATTTATAGTATAAAGTAATATTAATTCCTAAACTATAGATTCAAATTTCAATCTAACCAAAAGTTGAAGAAAAAAATTGATATTCTAATAAATGAAATTAATAATAAATACAAAATTCAATCATTTAGATTTTAGGGGCACATCAGTGTATATATATATATATATATTTCTCTTGTTTTGGGGTAAATTGAAAAGAAAATAACACAATAATCAAAAGGACCCTAATTAAAGTTTTAATTAAATTTGATGTGACGATGGAATATATTGTTGTTTCTTGAAAAATAATTATTTCACTACTTGAACAGATTGATATATATATATATATATATAAACAAAATATATATAAAACAGATAAGACTTTATTAATCAGAACCGAAATACAGAATATATGAACATTAGACAGTACGCATATACCTATAGATTTAATTGGAACAGAAAAATAATATCGAATCAAGATAGAATCTCTGACCTTAAGACGATTATTGCCTGTCATTAAAGTATTTATAGATTATTGCAATTCGTCTCTCAAGTCTTCTCGATAACATTGCAGTCGATAGCACACTCAAAATAACACAACGAACCAAAATATGCGAGTCTCTCTCAAAGCACAGAACTCAGCATACATGATGAAGAAAAGAAAATTTTATTATAAATAGAGCTCTTAAATAAATATTAATTCTAATTTTATTATAAAAATTTGAGTTTGTTGGTTAAAATTGTATTACGGAGAAGCTTTAACCTTTTCTTTTAGTAACCTAAATAAATAAATATATATATATAAATATATTTTAAACCATTTTGCAGGAAAATTATTTATTATTTTGTGGAGTCCTTTTTGACTTTTTGAGATTTTCGGTTCTATTAAAATGTTATTTGTCTCTCTACCGGCTGAACGGGTTCTCGGTGCATTTCTTTAAGTTTGATCAAGCCAGCATAAGTTGATCTAACGGCTGTTGTGGACGCTGCAATAATGAACGGCATTGATAAAAGAGCGCACCTGTAGTCTTCAAAAGCCACCTTTATTCTGTATTGTTAGATACACGTATATAAATTGCATATCTAAGTTGATTATACTAAGTTAGATTTCAAGGTTGGAAAGACGTACCAAAATATAATTCGTTTTCTTTTTTTAATTTACAACAATGAATATCAAAGAAAATTGTAATTAGATTTTCTATGGCATGCTTAGATAACATGAAATAACGAGTTTTTTGTTGTTGTTAAAAACGGTCTAACTCCCTAGAAAACACAAAGAAAGTAATACCAGCGTCGGCAAATTACACCACAATTCTGCAAACAAACTGTAAACTAGCCTATGACACCACTAACATCTTTTTAACCCAAAGCATCACAAGTAAGATAAAACACAACCTACCTGATCATGAATTCCACTCACATAGCCAACAATAAAACACTTAAGAACTTGCTCTTCATTTTTATTTTTGTCGATTAGCTGCTGCATCTCGTGTGGTTTATCTTTGTCATTCCCCGATACCATCCAACGGTTGTAATGGAAAAACAATCACCCCCGAGAGGTCTCTAGAGCGCATTTAATTGTCACAAGTTCTGCAAAGTTAGAATCACCTCTGGAGTAGACATGAAAATATAGCTTGCACTTTATCACTTCCATCTCTTTAAGCCTATGTTTGGATTGGGGTAGAGAGAGGAAAAGAAAAGTAAAATAAGAGAATATGAAAAAAAAAATTCTTGTTTTCTCTGTTTTTTTTTTAATCATAATATAGTTTTTTTTTTTTTTAATTCTCAAAATACCGTTGTTTTGAAATTAAGTATCAAAATCCGCTTTATTTTAACCAGTTCATGGCGATTTTCCAATTGAAAGTTTCAATTTTATTTTAAATATAAGTTGGGAAATCGTCATAGGCCATGGCGATTTCTTAACTGGTAAAATTTAATTTTTTTAAAAATATCAATTGAGAAATTGCCATGGTCCATGGCGATTTTTCAACTGGTATTTTAAAAAATATTTGGCGATTTTCCAACTTTTTTTTTAATTATTAAATAATAATATTTAAATAAAAATTATATAATTTATAATTTTAAAAATTTAATAAAATTTAAAAAATATTAATTTACAAAAAATTAAAAATTATATTCGTAATGTCAATCGGATTCTTTCTATTTGTATTCGTAATAAATGGATCTTCAGGAGAAATGCGAACCAAAGCATTGTGGATTATGCAGGAATGAATGTCATAACTAGACCTATCCACGGGCCGGGTAGCCCGCCCGACCCGGTAAGCTCGGATGTGTCCCGATGTACCAGATTGATAAAGACATTTTCGACGGCTATGACTAGAGTTGTTTGGGTCAGACTGAGGCCCGAAAAAATTTTATTTCCCTTGTCCAAGCCCGAAAATAAAAATTATATAATTATAATTTTAAAATTTAAAAATTAATAAAATGTAAAATTAAAATTAAAATTAAAATAATAACAATTTACAAAAAATTTAAAAATTATATACATTTTTATATAAATATATATAAATATTAAAAATACATTTTTATTTTTATATATATTCTGTAATTAAAGTTAAACAAAAAATATTTTTTATTTAATAAATAGTAATTCGGGCTAGGCCGGACCGGTCTCAATTACAAAAACACTTGTCCCGAATTACAAAAAATTTATATGTATTTTATAATTAAATTTAAATAAAAAATAATTTTTATTTAATAAATAATAATTCAAGCTAGGTCGGTCGGCCCGAATTACAAAAACATGTCCAAGCCCGGCCCAATATGATCCTGGTTTACAGAGCCGGGCGGGCTACCCGACCCGTAGATAGGTCTAGCTATGACCTTCATTCCTGCATAATCCACAACGCTTTGGTTGGCCTTTCTCCCGAAAGTCCATTTATTACGAATACAAGTTGAAAGAATCTAATTGACATTACGAATATAATTTTTAAAATTTTTGATAATTGTTATTTTTAAATTTTTTTATTTAAATTTTAAATTTTAAATTTTTATCTTTTAAAATTATAAATTATATAATTTTTAATTTTATTATTTAATAATTAAAAAAAAACAAGTTGGGAAATCACCACCCGTGGTGGCGATTTCCCAACCTAAAATTCTCAATTTTTTTTTATTATGATCAAGGGAAATCGCCAAAAAAATTCAAAACCTGTTGGGAAATTGTCATGCCCACGGCGATTTTTCAACTGGTTAAAAAAAAACAGATTTTGATAATTAAAACAAAAGCATCAGTATTTCAACAAAAAAAAAAAAAGCTATATTGAGATTAAAAAAAAAACCTGTTTTCTCTTGTTTGGATAAAAAAATAAATAAATAAAGAAAAGTAAGAAGAGTTGAGCACATCTCACCTCGATGACAACTACAATGCAGACTTCTTCAATGCAAACCATGAGAACACTTTCAATTTTAACCTTTAGATTTGACATAATCAATCACAGCCACACATTTTTCTGTCACTAGATACTTTTTTTGATTCACATGTGAAAATGTGAGAAAATTACAAAAAGAGTTAACGACTAAAACCTATTTATTAATTCCATATCATGACAAAAATTTTTATTAAAAAGAAATAAAACTTTGATATTTTAAAAATAATTTAATTTATATTAAAATCTTCTTAAAAAGTAAATCTATTATTAATAATGAGATTTAGTACTCAAATATTATATAATATTTACAAGAATAATATTTAATTTTTTTAATTAAAATATTAAAAAAATATGTGTATATTAATATTAAATATTTTTAAAATTTAAAAAGTAGTATTTAAAACATAAAACTAGCTGAATATTAATATTTTAATATTTTTAAATATATTTATTTAATAAAATTAATTAAAATAATTATTTATAAATATAATAATATCAAGTTGAGTTCGAACTTAAAATTTTTGTCCAATACTTTTCTTGTGGGAAAGTCTAATTTGGGAAAAAATTACTCTTTGTTTGAATGAGATTAGAAATCGTCTTTTCTTATATGTAAAAAAATAATTTTTAAGTTTTCAGTTCATTTTTTTAGACCTCAAGTGAATTTTAATTGTCATTTAATTTTTTGTCAACCTGATATAAAAACTGCAAAAGTCAATATTTATGAAACAAATAAAATCTAAGAAAGATGGACAAAAAACTCCGGATCCTCTTAGAGTTTTAATGAGACCTAAAGGTTGACAAATATTCTAATTCATGAATAAGTCTAATCACAAATATAATAATTATTTAATATTTCAAATTGCTTTTAATATTTTTATCATAATTCATAATATAATAATTATATAAAAAAATTTATAACACAGATAAATTTTTTTTATCACCCTTCTATTTAATTCTTTTAAGTAGACAACTTTTGTTGTTCATAAAAAAAAAAGGACAAGTTTTGTTGCATTTTAATGTGGGTTTGTATGGTTGCACGGTAAGAGTTTTCACTGTAGTTGGCCTCCTCTAAGCGGACTCAAAAGATAAATATATAGTATATCTAAATATTAAAAAATATGTTAAGTTATATATGTTTTAAAACTTAATAAAAATTGAAAAAGTATTTAAGACTAAATAAAAAAATCATGTTTTTATTTTGTTTTTTGTAATAAAAAAAAAAAAACAAAGGTTATCTGAACAAGCCAGGATTGTAATAGAGGTGTCTATGGGTCGGGTTGGGCTAGGTTTCGGTCGGATTTAAATATGATATCAACACCATATATACTTGCCAAAGTCAGGTCCGACCCAAAATATAAGCCTCAAATTCTGCACATGTTCTTCCATATTTATAAATGGATATCCTAGACCCAGATTTTTAAAAAAAAAACATGTTATTTTTATTTTATCTTTAGTGATTTAACTTTTTTCATTTTATTAAGTTTTAAAATATCGATAACTTAATATATTTTAATATTTACACATTATATTATAAATATATTTACTTTATATGATACAAATTATATAATATATATTAAAATAATATATTTTATATAATTGAAAAATGGGTCGGACCAGGTCTAGCTCTGGTCTTGAATATTGGAGGCAAGTCCCGACCCATTTTTTAAACGGGTTTTGTTTTTTGCCCAAGCATATTTTTTGTACTTAATATTTTTGTCTAAACCCTCTCAAATATCGGGCGAGCCTTCAGGCTTGGACGGATAGCCTGACCCGTGGACAGGTTTAGATTGTAACTTTTAGTAGTATTTGATTGGCCTGAACAAAATTTTGAACCTCAATTGTTGGTTGGATCAGGCTTGAGCAAGCATGTACAGTGTTGATACCATGCCTAGGTCTAACATGAACTTCGCCTAACACGAATTTTTTTTTTTTATACTTTTACCATTAAAATAAATGTTTTAAATTTAAAAAAATTTATTCACTAAAATCAACATGTTGGTAATGTTGGACACAACACGACACAAAAAAAAATTACACGAATGCACGAACGTGTGACAATCTATATAACACGAATTATTGAGGTGTCAAAGTTTATATAAACATATAACAGCATAAGCACGATTATAACACAAAAAATAACATGAACATAATACGAATTACTAGACTTACATGTGATAAGTTTATTAAAATAAAAATGTATTTTTTAATAAAATAATATTATAAATTGGCTCGAGCCTAACAAATTTATTCTCGAATTGGCCAAACTCATAAACTGGATAAGTAGTTTGATTCATATATAAATTTAATGATAATATCTTATCTAATTAATTTTTAATAAAGTTTTTATTGTAACAATAATACAAAATATTTTTTCATTATTGACTTTTTTTGTAATTGTCTTAAAAGATAACTTTAGCTCGTTATCCAAAAGGATTCTCACCCTAAAAGTTTCAACCGTAGTGTTCACCCCTCACTTTCCATAAAATACTTATTTTTTTCAAAATCCCAAATAGGTGGGAAAGGAAGAGAAAAAAAAGTTTAAAATTTTTATTTTTTATTATTTGATTTGTAATATTTATATTGTTATTTTAATTTAAAAAAGAGAGGCATAAATTGAAATGTATATTATAATATATTTTTTTTCTTTTCTTTCTACATTTTAACCAAACTATAGGAAACTAACAAAATTTTTTTATTATCATTTTTTTTGGTTTTTATATTACATTCATATTTGTTTAATATAATGTTTATTTTATTTTTTATTATTTGATTTGTAATATTTATATTGTTATTTTAATTTTTTTTTTTTAAAAGACATAAATTAAAAATGTATATTATAATTTTTTTTTCTTTTCGCATTTCAACCAAATGATAAGAGACTAACATTTTTTTCTTTTTCTAACACATTTTAATTATTAAAAAAAAACAAAAAAACATCATTTCCTTTAAAAATTCTTCCTTTACTAACATCAATCTAATCATAACGTAAACCCCACCGTAACATGCGGTACTAAGCTTACCGCGCGCTGAACCCTCCACAACAAATTTTAACATGTTAGGATTTGGAAGAGACCAAACAGAGCACTGCCGTATTGGGGGCATATGAATCACAATGCACCGGTTGTGACCACCACATAGAATCCGCAATAATTTGACTCTCCATGCTTCTTCTTCATTTTGGAGCACCCATAACGACCACCTATGTTTAGCAACCCCTGAATGATGACTCCATACAAGAAAACACTATAAATTGCAGCAAGTATATATTTAGGCACACACAATGAACACCAATCAACTCCCACCGAATCTGTTACATCCTCATCATTATTTCTTAAATAATCACCATTTCTCGAAATTTTGTTAAGAATTGCATCTGTGGCGACACTAACCAAGCCACGCACGCGCATTCCAGCATAAAAATTTCAAATTTGAACACACAACAACTGATACGGAAAGCTAATAATATCCCACGTAGCAACCAATTTGCCCAACTTTAAACAATCAGGAAGCACAAGTTAATCGAGAAAATCATGAATAACAGTGAGTTTCCTTAACACATACCTCTGATCAGTTTGATACTCCATCTTGCCTTCATCACCCGAATCGTTCCCGAACAGCTTTTATTACGTGGATCAAGATCTTTGATTCTTTCAACTACCACTTCATCCTCTCACAATTTGCATAGAATCCTAGTAATTTACCCAGTTTTCAAGTCGCTTTTGCATCTTCATCAATAATCTTAATTTCTGAAATCTTTAAAATCCCCCTCTGATATTATTGATTCGTTTATCACCTTCCTACCTCCTCTTGCAGACACATCTCAATTATCAGATCTACTCAAGCTACAACTTGCAGTAACATCTCAATGTCCCGACATCAAATTCAAAACTGAGTATATCAAATAAACCATATGAGAAACCAACTAACCGTCCTTACACCACTGCTGATCAGTACAACAAATAAAACACGAAAAACCATTTTTAGAACCCAAAAAAATCATGACCCAACCACTAAAAATCCATGTAAAATCCTGGAGCTTCAAAAAAGAAACAACAACCCACACAATAACAACCATCATACTGAAAAACCATTAATCACAAACAAATCAGCCTACTTTACCTTTATTCCAAATCCATCATTTTTTTTTTTATAACAATACCATCCATTTCACAAGAAAGCACTAGAAATCAACCAACATGGCCTCCTATAAATACAAATATAGAATTCTTACAATTACAAGACTAAATGACACATAATAGAATATGTTTTGCTTAAATTACTCATTGGAAATATTAGATCTGGCAATTTGTATATTCATGTTGTATTCGTGTATTTTCACGTGTCATAATCGTGTTTAAAGTATTATATATTTATATAAATTTTTATATGTTCATGTTTTCGTGTCATATTCGTATTTTTTTTTTATGTCTTGTTGTTTTTAATTATTTTTTTTCGTGTCGTATCCAAAATTACCAGGTCTAGGAAATATGATAATCACATGGATCATGTTGCTTAAGAATTCCCCAGCTAGTTGTCTTGCAAGCAGGTTGGATATATGACTAATTAAGAATTATGGAATTTCTAGCAGAAATACTTTGGCATCTCTTCTAAAAATTCATCATATATATATATATATTGTTTTAAATAGTTAATTTGGTAAATCTTGAAAGAGATAAATAGATAATTCAACCCTCTCATTTGCAATGGACGTCCAATGGATAACTTGATCACACAACAATATTAAGTTATAATATATTTGATGCTCCTTTATTTAGTACTGCACTTAACATTGAGAGTACAAGCTTAGCTGCCTGGATGTCATGACACTGTGAACTCTTATTTCAAAGTAAAAAAAAAAAAAAATTGAGAAGAAAAGAAAATTCAATTCTCCCACAAAAAACAAGTATAAATTCATGCATTTCCACAGCAATATCTGAATATTGGGATTAATTCTTTATCAGTAGGCGTCAGGATTTGCCAGGAGGTAGGCTTCAACAGCCTTGAATATTCCCAATGTCTTTTCTTTGCCGGCCTTGATACCCTCTTCCTTAACCTCAAACTCACCAATGGTGTAATATTTACTAGTCGTTTTGCATATGGATCCTCCAGTTGGAGATGGCTCCAACTTGATCTCGTAAGTGATTTTCTAAAGTTTGTTCATCAAAGCATCGCCTTCAATCACACTGTAGCTGTAAACAAAGTTTTCTTTGTCCAGTGTTTCTACCTTCTCCTTCATGTAATTGAATTGGCTTCCTAATAGTGGGAAATAAACAATTAATTAATCCTTGTAATTAACATGAAATATATATATGATTCCAAGTATATATTTTAGTAGAAAATTTTTAACTAACCTTCTCCGAAAGTAATCTTCTTGATGCTGCCAGGCTCACCATTCCCTTGGATGTTCTCAACACTCTTGAAAGCCTGGGGAATAATCTTTGGGATGAGCTTGTCACCATCGAGGATACAAGCCTTAAACATCTTGGCTGGTGGGATTGCAGCAACGACCTCCGATTCATAAGTGAAAACACCCATTGATTACTAGCAATTTTGGAAATGATCAAAGGGAAAATTGATCGATTGATTTAGAGAAGGAAGATTTTTTCTTATGTGTGTAGATGTAAATCTAAAAGTCTAGTATATTTATAGAGCCCGGCCTGTGTAAACTTTGGTGAATATTTCTTCATATTTCAATTTTCAATTGATTCTGGTCTTTGTCCTGATCTTACAATCTCTTCAGTATAAATCAAACAAGCTTAGTGCAAAAGAACAAATTTGTGGATTTTGGAAGCAGTCATTGTCTGAAGAAGATTGAAAAGAAAAGAGCTCTTAATATTTTAAGTGAGAAAAACCTTGAATTCAAGTGCTTGGACTAACAGTAACTAATTGCTACTTTCTGCAGAGATTTGTAATCAATAGATTTTTGCTACTTGTTTGTAAGTCCATTATCACATGCTTACATGGTTAAAAGGATGGTGATGTATTTAACTTATTATTTTGAGGAATATGGTAGATAATTCATTGTTATTTTGCGTATATTATTTGGATTTTTTAAAGTATGGTGTTCAACACCTATGTACACATTCGAAAATTGATATGGAATATAATCTTTCCAATATATGAAAAAATTTGAATATACTCATGTCAGACACATATTTACATCCGATACTCACTTTCAAATTTGAGTAACATAAGTTTTGCCAATTAAATGGAAAATTAACTCAATTGGTAAGATCATTTATCTCAAAATAAGTGATTTCTGGTTCGAGAAGTTCCAAAACAAAGGATAACACTGGAAGGTAGTAGAAATCTTGGAAATCATGATAGAATTAGAAATATTATACAAAATAATTTGCCCTACACCGGCATATGTTTATGTGTGGCATATCTAACTTGATCTTATTGTCATGTAGATAAAATAATGGCAAATTTTGAGACTTTCTATAATCATTATATATTATCAAGTATCATGATTAGTTTAGTAGAAGTTTGCAAAAAAAAATTTATCTGATTGATGCCCATCACAAATAGATATGTCCAAAGGTTAAGAATAGATATGTCCAAAAATTAGGTTACGTGGCTAAATAGGTCTGACCAAATAGAGCTAGATTTGGGATAATTTTTTTCAAATCCGGACCGATCCGATCCAATCTAATCCAGATTATTGTTTAATAAATAAAAACTTATTTAAATTTAAATATAAAAAATATTAATATTAATATAATTTTTTTAAAATATTTTTAAATAATAATTCAATATTTTTGGATCATAAATCGAATCGAACCGAGATTTGAACAAGTAAATTTTAGTAAGACTCAATTCATATACTTATTTCAACAAAAAAAAAAAAAGACTCAAATTCATATACAAGTCTAATCACAAATAATAGTGTTCTTACATATACAATAAAAGGAAAAAGATTGGGCCAAGGAATTTTTCACAGGTACCCACATGAATCAAACAAATTTATGCCCAAGCACAAGGCCAGCCCAGATTGTGCTACAAAAATTGACCCTTCTTTCCCGGTAAGGGAATCTGAAAAAGAAAAAAGTATATATATATATCACAGATTCTTCCTCACATTTTGGTTGCAAAACAATTTTGGATGGCTCAATTGGTGAGAGCACCAACAATCTGGTTCCATCCAAAACTACTTCCTAAACAGCCCAGAAACAGGATGGCATTGAATACCAACAACACAACAGCTTCCTTAAACAACAAAACCAACAACATGAAGCTTCCCGTATTGCTGTTTGACATCATGGATAAGTCCATAAATCAGGTTCACAATTATGACTGTCCATATCTTCAAAAACCTTCATTGCCTCCTCCAAATTTGATTCGCTAGAACAAGCACTAATAAGATTATTATACGTTATTATATCTGGCCTAAGACCAGACCTCCTCACCTCATTCAAAAGCTCAACACCTAAATCGGGCAACATAGCTCCTGCTTTCAATCTAGCATTTATTTAAAAAAAAATATAAAATGAATTGAGACACGATACGAACATAACATAAGAAAAATAATTAAAACACAGCACGAAAAATAACATAAACTCGATAAGAATATATGAACATGTAAAAATATACATAAAATAAATTATTAACGTGCAAAAATTTATATAAATTTATAGTACTTTATATAAATTATTAACGTGTAAAAATTTAAATAAATTTATAATACTTTGAAAACACAAAAAAAAAAACTCGAACACGGTAGAACACACAAATTTTTCTCTAAATTAAATCACAATGACAAACTATGTAAAATATTAGATGAATTGAAACATGACACAAACATAACATAGAAAAAATAATTAAAACACAACACGAAAAAATAACATGAACACGAACATAAAGATGGAAAAATAATTAAAACACAATACGAAAAATAATATGAACACGACACGAATATAAAACGTGTAAAAATATACATAAAACGAATTATTAACGTGTAAAAATATATATAAATTTATAATACTTTGAAAAAAAAAACGGACACGAACACAACATAGAAAAAATAATTAAAATACAACACGAAAAATAACACAAACACGATATGGATACACGAACGTTTAAAAATATACATAAAACGAATTATTAACGTGAAAAAATTTATATAAATTTATAATACTTAAAATACAAAAAAAATAACACGAACATACAAATTTATAATACTTCGAAAAACAAAAAAAAAATAAAACGGACACTAACACGTCACGAATACAACATAGAAAAAATAATTAAACACAACATGAAAAAATAATACAAACACGATACGGATATACGAACTTTTAAAAATATACATAAAACGAATTATTAACGTGAAAAAATTTATATAAATTTATAATACTTTAAACATAAAAAAAAAAACACGAACACACAAAATTATAATACTTTGAAAAACAAAAAAAATAAAACGGACACGAACAGGTCACGAACACAACATAAAAAAAATAATTAAAACACAACACGAAAAAATAATACAAACACGATACTGATATACGAACGTTTAAAAATATACATAAAACGAATTATTAACGTAAAAAAATTTATATAAATTTATAATACTTTAAATACAAAAAAATAACAAGAACACACAAATTTATAATACTTTGAAAAACAAAAAAATAAAACAGACATGAACACGTCACGAACACAACATAGAAAAAAAATTAAAACACAACACGAAAAAATAACACAAACATGATAGGATACACGAACGTTTAAAAATATACACAAAACGAATTATTAACGTGTAAAAATTTATATAAACTTATAATACTTTAAACATAAAAAAAGTAACATGAAGACACAAATTTATAATATTTTGAAAAACAAAAAAATAAAACGGACACGAACACGTCACGAACATAATATAAGAAAAATAATTAAAATACAACACGAAAAATAACACAAACACGATATGGATACACGAACATTTAAAAATATACATAAAACGAATTATCAACGTATAAAAATTTATAATTATTTATAATACTTTAAACACGCAAAAATAACACGAACACATAAATTTTTATCGGTTATTTTCTCTTTTCTTCCTACCATTTTTTTCTACATTAAAGCAAAAATAAGCCCACAATGGGGCCCACCCAAAAAGGAAAAAAACCAAGGAACGACGTGGCCACCACTCCTTGCTGCAAAAAAAAAAAAAAAAAAAGCAAAATTTATATTATGGATATTGAAACTGAAGAGGTCAAGGCTCACACCCTCTCTCGCGCATTAAATCAAGCAGTTCCTGCACCTTTAGAAACCTCCCATTTCGTGCATAAACACCCATCATGGCATTATAAACCTGGACTGTATTTCCATCAGCTGGTTCAGCCCTGGTAAAGATTTCAATAGCTAAAACCTCCTGAATGGCCCTCCCAACACAGCCAAGATAGTAGCAACTAGCAAGCATCCTACAATTAGAAGAATACCAATGTCTCAAATTTAACCATTCATAAACTTCCAGGGCACGTTGCCAGTTCTTCTGATCAACATATTTCACTACAAAGCAAAAATCCGTTGGTGTCATCTGAACTTTCCTGTCATCCAAAACATCAGCAACAAACTGGTCTTGTTCCAATCCCAGAATCCTGTCGGTCAAAAACTTCACTCTTTCTCTACAATCTTTGGCCCTTGTCAAGGCCAGTTTAATCATTTTCTTAACTCTAGTCTTACTAACTCTCCCCAACTTTTCCTGGGTCTCATCATTCACTCCCAAAGTTTCAGACTTTGGGGATTCTAAAGACAATTCAGCTTATTTATCTACATGGGTCAGTTGAGGAGGGGAGCTGAAAACTGGTTTGGCTTAAAGGGTAAGTTTCAGCTAGTGAAGTTAAAGGTGAGGCCATCTCTCAGATGGGAAGGCTCTGCTATAGCTAAAATTGCTGTTAGAACTGTTATTATTACTAATTATTTACTATTGCTATCATTTGCCAGTTCATTTGGTAAAGAAGGAGTTGAGAGGTGGGAGAAGAAGAGCAAGAGACATAGGTGTTTTTGCATACCTTTGAAGTAGGAGATGCAAAGGGTACAAGTCCTCCAGTGCAGGACATGGTCATGGCCAATGTATTCTTGTCTTCTAAACACTCAAGTCGAATGCTGGGGAAGGAACTAAGATAAAAGATATTTCCCCATTGATTTTGGCGGGATGCGGATGTTTACCAACTGGATTGTCAAACTAGTTGTTTCGTTTTCTTTCAAGTAGAGGTGGCAAATGATAACTCTTTTTATAAAGTTATTTTATCTTAATTTGTTCTTTTAAAATAGTTAAATCTTTGTAGTTTAAATTATTTATTAAATATTTTTTTGTTGTTTTTATTTATTTATTTTTAATTTAATTTATTTATTTTATGTTTAATTTTAGTTATTAATTTAATGTCTTTTGTAGTTTTGTAGAGTACTAAAGCAAGAAGGAAAAACTCAGCTCATATATGAAAAGTCCAAGTTAGAAGTAGTTATTTGGCTACAAAGTTTTTTTTTTTTTTTTTTTTTCAGGCTTTTAAAAACTCTATAAATAGGAACCATTAGGACTTTATTTTATTAGACCTTCTTAGCTTTTGCTTTAATTTTCTGAAGAAGAGAGTAGCCACCACAATCTTGCTATGATCTAAGAGCAGTTTTGGATACTAGAAGATTGAAGATCTGACAACCTTTAGTTTTCTCTTTTTGCTTGATTTTCTTTTATTCTTTTGTAATTTTATGTTGGTGAAACTCCTTTGCTTATTGTTTTCAATGTTGAGCATGAACTAAATTTCTTTTCTAAGATTGCAATGGAACTCAACACATAATTTGAATTATTTTGCTCTCTAGCTTGATTTAATGATATTTGAGTTGTTTATGCAATCTTGTGCTTAATGCTGTTAATTGCTTGATCACCAATTAACTTGATTTGTTAACCTAAATACAACTTGGAAAATAGAGTTTAGTGTTAGACATGGATTGCATATCACATGTTTCATATTCATTTATTAGGATGAATTGATCTGCATGTAGGGTAGGAATACACTTACGTGTCATGTGTAACCAATTTTAGAGTCTAAGCTTAATGAGATTTTCTTTAATTCAATTATCATAGGAACATAGTTAATTGGTTAAGAAGAATATTTTTATAAGACCATCGAAAGATCTTTATAAATAGATTAGAACTCTAGGTTAACAACTCAAGATCATTAATCAAGTTAAGAGAATAATAAACGTTCAAGCGAAGTGTTGAGGGAAATTGTAATCCTAAGTTTTTCTCCATTGAATTAAATCCAATTTTAATTTGCTTTCTTTCTTTCTTTGTTTATTAATTTCTTTAATTTAGTTTTAAGTCACAAACCTTTTAATTAATTATTTGGATAAGAGTAAGTTGTTTTAATTTTAGTATATTTAACGAATTTGATAGCAATTCCTCGTGGGTTCGACACTTTGCTTCCACTCTATTACTTGTTTGCGATAACATGCACTTGCGTAGTAAAATATGACAACAAGTTTTTGGGGCCGTTGCGGGGGAATTGTTTTATTATTTTTGTTAATATTAAGACCAATCATTCTTAGTCTTAATCCAAATTTTCTTTTTCTTATTTTCAGGTACTCTTTGTTGTTGAATGCGGAGATCTAGAAGTTTCGAACTTGTCCCTTTTGATCCAGAACCGAAAAGAACTTTTTATCGACATCGAAGGGATAATTTACAAGTCGCGACTAACAACCATAAATAGCTGAAGAAAACGATACAAAAACCTTGCGCGATTTTGCTGTCCCTCTCGTGCAAGGACTATATTCAAGCATTTAAAGACCTACTATTCAAGCCAATAATTTTGAGATCAAGCCAGCCATTATACAGATGATTCAACATTCAGTACAGTTTGGGGGATTGACTAATGATGATCCGAATACTCACATCGAGAATTTCCTGGAAATTTGCGATACTTTCAAGCATAATAGAGTTTCGGACGACGCCATCAGATTGAGACTCTTCCCTTTCTCACTTCGAGATAAGGCCAATAGTTGGTTGAATTCACTCCCAACTGGCTCTATTACTACATGGAATGACTTGGCTCAAAAGTTTCTAGCCAAATACTTTCCTCCGGCCAAGACTGCAAAGATGCGTAATGATATCACATCATTTATGCAATTTGATTCTGAATTGCTATATGAAGCTTGAGAGAGATTCAAGGATTTACTTCGAAGATGTCCTCACCATGGGTTACCTAAATGACTTCAGGTGCAAACATTCTACAGTGGGTTGTTAGGACCAATTAGAACCTCTATTGATGCCGCTGCAGGTGGAGCATTAGTGCGAAAATTGCCTGATGAGGCCTATGATTTGCTTGAAAAGATTGCATCTAATAATTATCAATGGCCATCTGAAAGACTTGTACCAAGGAAAACTGCAGGGGTTCATGACTTGGATGCAATGAGTACCATAAGTTCCCAGATAGCTGCATTAGCTAAGAAATTCAATATTGTAAGTGTTCATGCCGTGTAGAGCCTATTTGTAGCTTGTGAATTATGTGGAGAAGGACATACTAGTGATAGTTGCCCAACCAACTCCAAATCTGTGCAATATGTTGGAAACTATAATATACAGCAAAACAATCCTTATTCCAACAATTACAATCCGGGTTGGAGAAATCACCCAAACTTTTCGTGGAATAAAAATCAAGGGCCTTCATCCTCTGCTAAACCAGCAATCCCTCCTGGGTTTCCATCACAAGCCCGTGTTCCTGTTCCAGAAAAGAAGATATCAATGGAAGCGATGTTTACAAAGTTCATGGCTAGTCAAGAAGTGACAAATCACACTCATGCAGCGACACTTCAGAGTCAAGCGGCAACACTTAGAAATCTTGAGACACAAGTGGGCTAGCTTGCTAATGCAATTAACAATCGTCCTAGGGGATCTTTTCCAAGTGATACTGAAACCAATCCTAAGGGAGATGGAAAAGAACATTGCAAAGCCATCACACTTAGGAATGGAAGGGAGATAGAAGAGGGGAGCAATAAGCCAGTAGTGCCACCCAAGTCTTGTGAAGAAAAAGATATGGTGGAAAAAGAAGTTGAAAAGACTCAAGAAGAAAAGAAGCAATGTTATCCACCACCATCCTTTCCTTAGCGCCTTCAAAAGTACAAACTTGACAAGCAGTTTGAGAAGTTTCTTGAGGTAATTAAAAAGCTCCATATTAATATACCTTTTGCTAAAACGTTGGAACAAATGCCAAAATATGTCAAGTTTATGAAAGACATATTGTCCAAGAAAAGGAAATTGGGTGAATTTGATACTGTTGCACTTACTAAAGAGTGCAGTGCTATCCTTCAAAAGAAACTTCCACCAAAGCTCAAGGATTCGGGAAGTTTCACCATTCCATGCACAATTAAAAATCAGTTCATTGGTAGAGCCTTATGTGACTTGGGAGCAAGCATAAATCTTATGCCTTTATCAATATATCGAAGACTGGGTTTGGGGAAGTTAAGCCTACAACAGTCACACTACAATTGTCGGATAGATCTTATACATATCCAAGAGGTATAGTTGAGGATGTATTAGTGAAGGTAGAGAAATTTATATTCCCAGCAGATTTCATTGTATTGGATATGGAGGAGGATCGTGAAATACCTATTATTCTTGGAAGACCTTTCTTAGCTACGGGTAGAACTCTCATCGATGTGAAAAAGGCGAACTTACCATGAAAGTTCAAGACCAAGAGGTAACTTTTAATGTTTTTAAAGCTATGAAATTTCCTAATGAATCTGATGAGTGTTTTGCAGTTAATGTGGTGGATAGTGCTACAACTAAGGTTTTCAAAAATAGTTATCCTATTGATCCGCTTGAGGCATCTTTAATGATTACTTTAGAAAGGGATGATGATGATATTATTGAATGTTTAAATTTGTTGAATGCTCCTCCACGTATTGGAAGATCCATTCTTCAGTTTGAACCATTGGGACTTATGACAAGTGAAACATTATCCACCAAGCCTTCCATTGAAGAGCCACCATCCTTGGAGCTTAAGCAGTTACCCTCACATTTGCGGTATGCTTTTCTTGGTGAAAAATATGAATTACTTGTTATTATCTCATCCTTTCTTAATGTTGAGCAGGAAAATAAACTCCTTAGGGTACTTAGAGAACACAAGAGGGCATTGGGTTGGTCGATTGCCGACATCAAGGAGATTAGTCCTTCAATTTGCATGCATAAAATCCTTCTTGAAGAAAATCACAAGGCCACCATAGAGTATCAACGGAGACTTAATCCCATCATGAAAGAAGTGGTAAAAATATTATTAAGTGGTTGGATGCAGGCATCATATATCCTATCTCCGACAGTTCATGGGTAAGTCCAGTTCAATGTGTGCCCAAAAAAGGAGGAATGACGGTAGTTGCCAACGCTAATAATGAGCTCATTCCAACTAGAACGGTGACTGGTTGCCGGATTTGCATGGACTATCGGAAGCTTAACAAAGCTACTAGGAATGACCACTTTCCTTTTCCATTCATTGATCAGATGCTAGACAAATTGGCTGGTAAAGAGTTTTATTGTTTCTTGGATGGATATTCGGGATACAATCAAATTGCAATAGCTCCTGAAGATCAAGAAAAGACTACCTTCACTTGTCCTTATGGGACTTTTGCTTTTCGGAGAATGCCATTTGGACTTTGTAATGCTCCTGCGACCTTTCAGAGATGCATGATGGCTATTTTTTTCGACATGGTGGAGCAATGTTTAGAGGTATTTATGGATGAATTTTCAGTCTTTGGAGACTCTTTTTATGGATGTCTACATCACCTAGCTAGAGTGCTTAAAAGATGTGAAGAAACAAACTTGGTGTTAAATTGGGAAAAATGCCACTTCATGGTTCAAAAAGGCATTGTTTTAGGACATCAAGTTTCTAGTAGGGGGATAGAAGTAGATAAAGCAAAGATTGAGACTATTGAGAAGCTTCCACCTCCAATCTCCATCAAGGGCACTCAAAGTTTTCTGGGTTATGCCGGTTTCTATAAGAGATTCATTAAAGAATTTTCCAAGATCTCTAAGCCACTTTGCAATCTCCTTGAAAAATATGTCCCTTTCAAGTTTGATGATTCATGTCTAACAACTTTTATGAAATTGAAAGAGAGATTGGTTTCTGTACCTATCATATTGTTCCAGATTGGAATCTGCCATTCAAGCTCATGTGCAATGCTAGTGATTTTGCAGTTGATGCAGTCTTAGGCCAACAAAAAGAGAAGATATTTTATCCCATCTACTATGCAATCAAGACTTTGACTGATGCCCAGTTGAATTACACCACCACCGAAAAGGAGTTGCTTGCCGTGGTATTTGATTTTGATAAATTTCGATCTTATCTTGTGGGCACCAAAGTCATTTTCTACACCGATCATTCGGCTATCAAGTACTTGATTGAAAAGAAGGATGCAAAACCTAGCTTGATCTATTGGATATTTTTTTGCAAGAATTTGATTTAGAGATCCGAGACAGAAAAAGAACAAAAAATCAAGTGACAGATCCTCTATCAAGATTGGATAATGAGGCACAAGTTGGCGATACAATTCAAATAAATGAGACTTTTCCTGATAAGCAACTCTTTCAAGTTCATCAATAGGAATCACCATGGTATGCTGACTATGTGAACTATATTGTGAGTAGAATTTTTCCACCTGATTTAAATTCTCAACAAAAGAATAAGTTTTTGCATGATGTCAAGTACTATTACTAGGATGAACCTTTCTTGTTTAAGCAATGCAAGGATCAGATTCTTAGAAAGTGTATGCCCAAGGAAGAAGTTGAAAATATCTTGCAACATTGTCACTCTTCGGATTATGGGGGGCATTTTGGAGGAGAACGAACGACGGAAAAAGTGCTACAATCAGGTTTTATTAGCCAACTCTCTTTAAAGATACTCATCAGTTTATTACAAGATGTGATAGATGTCAAAGAGTGGGCAACATCTCAAGGAGAAATGAGATGCCTCTCAACAACATTCTAGAAATTTTTTATATATGGGGAATTGATTTCATGGGTCCATTTATTTCCTCTTACAACATTCTTTACATTCTAGTTGCGGTTGATTATGTATTTAAGTGGGTGGAAGCAATAGCCTTGCCAACCAATGATTCTAAGGTGGTACTAAATTTCTTGAAAAAGATTATCTTCACCCGTTTTGACACTCCAAGAGCAATTATTAGTGATGAGGGGTCTCACTTTTGCAATAAACATTTTGAAACCCTCATTGCTAATACGGGGTCAAGCACAAGATTGCCACCGCTTACCATCCACAAACAAGTGGTCAAGCCGAAATCTCCAATAGAGAAATCAAAAGAATCTTGGAGAAGACTGTTAGCCCAACTAGAAAAGATTGGTCCAAGAGATTGGATGATACATTGTGGGCATATAGAACGGCTTATAATACTCCGATTGGGATGTCTCCTTATAAATTGGTTTTCGGGAAAGCATGTCCTCTTCCAGTGGAATTAGAGCATAATGCATATTGGGCCATCAAGAAATTGAATTTCGATCTTCAGGCAGCAGGTGAGAGACGTCTCTTGCAACTTAATGAGATGGATGAATTCTATCTTCAAGCTTATGAAAATGTCAAGATTTATAAAGAAAAGACTAAGAGATGCCATGATAAGAAGATCATTGAGCAGCAATTTGATCTAGGCCAATATGTTTTACTCTACAACTCTCGACTCAAGCTATTCTCGGGAAAACTCAAATCTCGATGGTCCGGACCTTTCAAAGTTACTAAAGTTTTTCCTTATGGAGCAGTTGAGGTCGTTGAAGAGAGTTTCAATCGAACATTCAAAGTGAATGGCCAACGGCTGAAGCATTACTGGGGAGGCAATTTTGAACGTCAAAAGTCCTCAATCATCTTAGCCGACCCAGAATGAGATTGAGAAAGTCAAGCCAATGACTATAAATCAAGCGCTTCTTGAGAGGCAACCCAAGCTTTTTAATCTTTACTCTTTGATTTTTCTTATTTTTATTTTATTTTATTTAAACTTTATTTCTACTAGTTTATTTAAATTTTTTTTCTCTATTTTGCAGGTAAAAATAATTTTTAAAAAAATTAGCGCTGCAACGCCAGACAGCCAGCGCTGCAGCACTGGCTCGACCACAACCAGCACAAAATATTTTGAAACCCAGTGCTGTGACGCCAGTAGCGCTGGGTTCGGTAATCATTAATTTTCATTTTCATTTTATTTTTATTTTTATTCTTTTCTTTTCATTTTATTAATTTTCTTTTAATTTCTTTTGCAGGAAAATATTAAAAAAAAATCAAAATTTCTTTTGAAACTTGGCGCTGCAGCACCAGAAGGCCAGTGCTGCAGCGCCAGCTCATGCTAAAGACTTTCGAAGCCCAACGCTGCGGCGCCAGGAGTCCAGCGCTACAGCGTTGGGCAGTGTAAATTTTTTTTAGGACCCACAACCCCCAAATTTAAACCCTTTCAGTAGCTGTTTGTTTCAAAACAATCTTCTGTTCTTCAAACCCTAAAAAAAACACTCCTCTCTTCTTCAAATTTCCTCAACAGCTATACCTCTTTTCTCTCCCAAAACACTTCACACTTTACTACACCACTCTCAAATCCCTAATTCCATTTTCTCCTAACCACATACATTACTCCAACGCTCTCACTCAAATTTCTTCTCAAATACAACACACCCTTATCATCTCTCAACATTCCATCTTCAACAATGATGCACTTCATAGTGCTTAATATCCAAGTAAGTGTTAGTTTTGTTGAAGATTCTACATGTTATTGATGAGCGTGTGCTTGTGATTAAATTTGTCTTCAGATATTTAGATCTTTGTGGATTTTGGTGATATAAATCTTGCAAATTTGTGGAATTGGTGATATTTGTAAAGATTGTGAAGTGGGTGATTTTGAGTGTGAAAGCTTATGGATATTGGGTGAGTTTACTAGTACATATTGTGGATATTGGATGATTTTACTAGTGCAACATTGTGGATAGTGGGTGACTTTGGTATTAACAATTTGTGGATTTGGGTGACTTTGTTAGTCGAATTTATGAATTTTGGAAGAATTGCTTGGTGAAAATTGTGAATTTGGGTTGAGATTGTGTTGAGAAGCCATCTTAGACAGTGGGTAATTGATTTATAGAAGCAATTCCTCAAGTGATTAATGTTAATTTCGTTCTTGATGGTTTGAGCTACTATTATCACTTGAGCTTCATTGTTGAGGAGTCACTGTTGGCTTGTTACCAATTGATTGTGGGTTATTGACTTGACAAGTGAAACTTTTTACAATGGCACCAAAAAGAGTAAAAATAACAAGGGGTGCTACAGATCTAGGCTTTGATACTAGCAAATTTGTGTCAATGGCGGCTAGTGTCAAACATACACAATCCCTGCTCAACAAAATTCCAATTCTCGAACGAGATTTTGCTCTCAATCCAGTACTTTTTCCATAAATTCATAATGTAATTGCTTTAAGGCACTGGCATCAGTTTTGTGCTCAACCCCAAGCTGCAGTGATACCTGTTGTGAGAGAACTCTATACCAACGCTTATGAACAAACTTGGGGGACGGTGTTCATGCGCGGATGTCAGGTCCCATTTGATAGACGAACGATCAACCACTTCTATCAAACACCGGATATTGATGGTGATGAGTATGGGCAATATCTAGCTGGATAGGTTAACTTGGATGAGGTAATTGCTCCTCTCTGCCCGAACGACACCGTCTGGAAATACTCAAAAGAGGAACCGATTTCGTTTAAAGCCAACACCATGGATCGGGACGCAAAGGTGTGGTTGCACTTTGTCGCGACTAAGATGCTTCCGGTCAAACATATCAGTGACGTGACTATAGATCGAGCAATCTTGCTCTATGCTATTCTCACTAGTAAATCCATCGATATTGGCCAACTTTTATTCACTGCCATTCACCATACTACTCGTTCACCTCGAAAAGGTCTATGGTTCCCATCTTTGATCACTTCTTTATGTGGCCAAGCCGGAGTGCTATGGGATCCAAGTGAAGAAATATTGCAGCCAAAAGATCCTCTTGATGAGACATTTCTTAGTAGAGTAATCAGAGGTTTGGCAGATCAATCTTCCGGAACCGGAGCTGGTGCCAGTTCATCATCTGCTCCTCCATCCAGGTCTCCTCAATCTCGACAATTGACCATGACGGAGCGCATGTCCCGACTTGAACTTCAAAATGCTCAACACCTTGCATATCATTCCCATCAGACTGAATGCTTCAAAGCCGTTGAGCAAATGATCTATTTTTGTGCTTGTCATATGGGTGCTGACATGACCCAATTTCCCACTCTGGCACCACCACCAACATATTTGGATGCCCAAGAAGCGGAAGAAGAAGAGGAAGATTAGAGCTCTCCCAGGTTTTCATCAATGAAAGGGGATTTTTTTCTTCCTACTCTTTTATTTTTCCAACATTGGGGAAATATTTAATTCAAGTTTGGGGGTGTTTATCTGTTTTTATTTTTCTAGTTTATTTTGCATGTGTGTGTATGTGTGTGTTTTTTAAATTTATTTTACATGTTTATGTTTAGGAGTTATATATATATATATATATATATAAAATTTTGCTTGGGATATTATGCACTTTAACATGATGAGGTCCTTATCCAATAATGAGAATTAGTTATTGATTAGTCTTAACTTTTGGGAACAACATAAGCATGATTTGATTTTATGTTAAATTCTTTTGTTAGTCTCATTATTAGGATGTGATTTTCAAAAATTTGAGCACTTGATATCTTGCTTAGATTTGCATTGCTTATTTAAAGACTGATTATGTTGATGTGAATTGCGATTATGTCTAGAGCCTAGAATTTGTTTGATTTTCTCTCAAGGTGAAATCCTAGACAACACTAAGCTAAGGAAGTGATTTACGCCATCTTTGGATCGTTTGAGCCTTTCGAGCCTACCATTATATATGAATATCCTTAGTCTACCTCTTTGTGCCTAATTGATATATCTATTTTCTTTGATTGCCACAACTTTTAGCGTAGCCAAACAAGAAAAGCCATGATTACCCTTCACTACATAGGCATGTGTATGATATTACAGGAAATAATTATGAGCCATGTCTAATTTTGGAGAAATGGTGGTATTCAATGAATGAAAAGTTCTCTAAAAAAATGATTATGGTTCTTCGAAAACGAAGAATCGAGTAAAAAAAAAAAAAGAGAGAGAATAAAATGGTGAAGCAAAAAGGAAGTGCATTCAAAGAATGAAGTATGTAATTTGAGGAAAAGGTTATGGCTCTCAAAAATCATGAAAAAAAAATGTAAAATGTCTATAGGTGACTTAAACCGAAATATATCTTTATCCTACCTTGACCCTATCCTTACATTACAAGCTTAATAAAGACCTACTTGATCCTTGATGAAGTGTTAGTCTACATTAGTGGAGAGAGAGATGAAAAGCAAACATATGAGAATTTAGTACTATAATTCGTATTTTGCATTGACATAAACTTATTCGGATTGCATGCAATGATTTGCAAAGTGATTTTTCACATACACTGAAAATCCATTCAAGCATGAGACATACTATTGAATTGAATCATAAAGTTGGATTTTGTTTGTGTTCTACTTTGAGTTGAGATTTTGAGATAACTTTTGAGGAAAATTAAGGAAATCATTACTTTAGTGCATTATCTCTTGCTTTGCTTTGCTTTGCTTTGTTTCGTTTTGTTTTATTTAGTTTGTTTTGTTTTGTTTTGTTTTGCTCGAGGACTTGCAAAATCTTAAGTTTGAGAGTGTGATAACTCTATAAAATAGAGTTATTTTATCTTATTTTGTACTTTTAAAATAGCTAAGTCCTTGTAGTTTAAACTATTTATTAAATATTTTTAGTTGTTTTTATTTATTTTTAATTTAATTATTTTATATTTAATTTTAGTTATTAATTTAATATTTTTTGTAGTTTTGTAGAGTCCTAAAGCAAGAAGGAGAGACTCAGCTCATATATACAAAGTTCAAGCTGGAAGCAGTTACTTGGCTACAAAGTTTCCCTTCTTTAGGCTTTTAAGAACTCTATAAATAGGAATCATTAGGACTTTATTTTATTAGACCTTCTTAGTTTTTGCTTTAATTTTCTGAAGAGTAGAGCAGCCACCACAATCTTGCAAGGAGCTAAGAGCAGTTTTGGATACTAGAAGACTGAAGATCTCACAACCTTTAGTTTTCTCTTTTTCCTTAATTCTCTTATATTTTTTTGTAATTTTATATTGGTGAAACTCCTCTGCTTATGGTTTTCAATGTTGAGCATGAACTAAATTTCTTTTCTAGGATTACAATGGAACTCAATACATAGTTTGGATTATTTTGCTCTCTAGCTTGATTTAATGATATTTGAGTCGTTTATGCAATCTTGTGCTTAATGCTTTTAATTGCTTGATCACCAATTAACTTGATTTCTTAACCTAAATACAACTTGGAAAAGGGAGTTTAGTGTTAGACATGGATTGCATAATACATGTTTCATATTCATTTATTAGGATGAATTGATCTGCATGTAGGGTAGGAATACACTTACGTGTCATGTGTAACCAATTTTAGAGTTTAAGCTTAATGAGTTTTTCTTTAATTCAATTATCATATGAATATAGTTAATTGGTTAAGAAGGATATTTTTATAAGACCATCGGAAGATCCTTATAATAGATTAGAACTCTAGGTTAACAACTCAAGATCATTAATCAAGTTAAGAGAGTAAAAAACGTTTAAGCGAAGTGTTGAAGAAAATTGTAATTTTAGGTTTTTCTCCATTGAATTAAATCCAATTTTAATTTGCTTTCTTTCTTTGTTTATTAATTTCTTTAATTTAGTTTTAAGTCACAAACCTTTTAATTAATTATTTGGATAAGAGTAAGTTGTTTTAATTTTAGTATTTAACAAATTTGATAGCAATTCCTCGTGGGTTCGACGCTTTGCTTTCACTCTATTAATTGTTTGCGATAACGTGCATTTGCGTAGCAAAATCTGACAACAGCAAACGAGCTGGTTCGGGCAGGCTCAGATTGAGCTTTTATCGGATTCGGGTTATTTTGGATTCGGATTTATTTCGAGTTCGGATCATTTCGGGCTCAGATATTTTCGGATTCGGATAACTTCATATTCGGGCTTTTTCGGGTTCAGATTAACTTCGAATTTAGGTTTTTTCGGGCTCGGGCTATTTCAGTTACGGGCTTTTTCGATTTTGGATTATTTCGGATTAGGACCGATTCGAGTTCAGGCCGGCTTAAACGGATTCAAATAATTTTGAAATTTTATAACTATAAATATATATTTTTTAATTTTGAATATAATAATTAATTTTACTTTTTATATAGTGACAAAAATAATAATAAAAAAAATATTTATATAAATATAAAAATATATAATAATTTTATTTATACATTGAGTATCAATATTTTATTTTTGAATATTGTCCATTATTTTGGGTGCAATATCTTTTAGGTTCAAATAAAAGCTAAATATATAAATTCGATATATCTACTATAGTATGAATAAAAAGTAATTTATACATTTTGATATTTATTATTATTTTACAATGATTATATACTTATATTTTTTTATGTTATTTAGTACCGAATAATGAATATAGTTATAATTAATGATTATATAAGTTTTTCTTTTTATAAGTGTGCCGATAAAAAGTAATAATAAAAAATCATTGGGCTACATTTAAAAAAAAATCATTAGAATGAAACAAGTTATAAATAAAACTTACTAAACATTTATATAAATGACTTTTTAATTTTATTTACTCATTGAGCTTAGTCACTTAGTCCAACAAATCATAATATTTTAAATTATTTAATATAAAGTTAATAATAATATATTAATTTAATTTGTTTAAAAAATAAGATATTTAGAAATAATTGTATTAAAATTATTAATAATATAATATACCTATAAATTATACTTTAATTTATTATTAATAATTAATTAAATTTTTAATAAATATTAATAAATCAATTCAATCAAAATAAATATTAATAAATCAATTCAACATAATAAAACTATATAAATAATTTCACCTTAAAAAATAGAAAAATACCCCTAAAATACTCATCAACCCCTACACTCACTACCACTATACCCCTAAAATTCATCAAAACTTTTATTTTTTATTTTTATGTTTAATTATAATATAATCAAATGATTTTATAATAGAATCAAATGTAAAATTAATAATTTTATTTTTTATGTTTAATTATTGTAAATATAATAAGGATAGTATTAAAAGATATTTGATATTTATAGTTAATGTGTTTCAAGTTAAATCCAATTTAAAGATATACTATTAATTATTTTTGTTAATAATACATTATTGATATAATTGTATAATAATTATACATATACTTTTACAAATTAATTTTTTTTATCATTTATATATATTTTTATTTTAAATAAAATCATATAATTATAGTTTAATATTTTTTCTATTATAAATTTGAATTTTTACGGGTTTCGGATCGGATCGATCTCGGGCTTGGATCGTAGCAGATTCGGGCTTTTACGGGTTCGAGTTTTTTCGGATTCGAATTTTCTCGAGTTCGGATTTTTTTGGATTAGGGTTTTTTCTGGTTCGGGCCTTTGACTTTTTTAATCAATTCGGATGGATTGGATTCGATCTTAGATCGGCTCAGATCGATTCTCTAGGATTCGGATTTGCTTTGCCAACTCTACTTTCAAGTAGGGTGGGAAATGGGTTTGGGTTGGGTTGTGGCCCATCCGACTTCCGACCCGACTAAATTCCATCAAGATTCAAAATCAAAACCCGTCCAACCACATATCAAACGAAGGAAATAAAGGTCGAGGAGGAAAAAAAACCAAGGTAAGAACTTAAACTCATCTATATCTTCTTTTTCTTCTTGGTTATTTCTTCTAGTATTCCTTTTTATTATTACTTTTTTCAGTTACATAGTTTGAACCTGGAAATTCAAGACATATGAAGTTTACATGGGAATGTAAGATGCATCTTACTTCGTCAGTTCCTCCTTTAACTCATGGTAGCTGTTTCAAACTTGGTTTAAACCAGAGCCACTTAAAACTTCTATGCTGTTCCAGAACGGATAACAATAATAACAGAGTCAAGCAAGTTGCTTTAACAGAATTCAACAAGAAAAGCCCCATTTTTAAGTACCCATTTTGGTCTAATAGTGGAGAAGAGCTTTCCACTGAGTTACACAACCAAACAATTCAAGGGTTTTGCAAAATAGGGAATATAGATAAGGCTATGAAACTTGTTGCTCAATTGGAGGCTTTGGGTTTTCATCCAAATTCTATTTCTTATGGTTTTTTAATTGAGAGTTTGGGAAGTGTTGGTAGGACATTGGAAGCTGATGTCTTGTTTCAAGAAATGATGTGTCTTGGATTTAAACCTAGGATACGATTGTTTAATGCTTTGCTTAAAGGGTTTTTGAGGAAAGGGTTGTTGGGGTTAGCTGTTAAGGTTTTAGTGGAAATGGATCAAATGGGTGTTTGTAAAAATCAGGAAACATATGAGATTCTTTTGGATTATTATGTTAATGCTGGACGGTTGGAAGATACGTGGATGGTAGTTAATGAGATGAAGAAAAATGGGATTCGACTGAGTTCGTTTGTGTATAGTAAGGTTATTTGTCTTTATAGGGACAATGGAATGTGGAAGAAAGCAATAGGCCTTGTGGAGGAGATTAGGGAGAAAGGTATATCTTTAGACAGGCAGATTTATAACAGCATTATTGATACGTTTGGAAAATATGGAGAGTTAGGTGAAGCTTTAGAAGTCTTTGAGAAAATGAAACAAGAAAGTATAATGCCTGATATAACAACATGGAATTCTTTGATTCGGTGGCACTGCAAGGCTGGAGATCTCACAAAGGCTCTTGAGTTGTTTACTGAGATGCAGGAACAAGGATTATATCCTGACCCGAAGATCTTCATGAGCCTTATTAGTCGATTGGGAGAGCTTGGGAAGTGGGATGTAATAAAGAAGAACTTTGAGAACATGAAATGTAGGGGACATCAAGAAGTTGGGACCATTTATGCAATCTTGGTTGATATTTATGGACAATATGGAAGATTCCACGATGCTGAGAACTGCATATCTGCTCTAAAGTCAGAAGGCCTCCTACCTTCCGCTAGCATGTTCTGTGTCTTAGCAAATGCTTATGCTCAGCAGGTGAAGTGTCCCGTTTCTGTCTTTTCGGAATTTTCAATCATTCAGTCTTTATTTCTTTTCAATTTTTTTTCTGGGTCTGATCTTTGATATGTATACATTTTTGCAAGAGATGATGCTTTGTTTCTTTTGTATTGCAATTCAGCACGCTAAATTTTTCATCGTACATAAATTTGAATTTTACACAACAATTCATTCACTGAACCCATAAAAACCTTTATATAATGAAACATTCCCCTGCATTAGCAGTACCTCCCAAAACAACGTCCTGGTTTCCATGTCAAAACTAAATCAGAATTCTAGCTCTTCTAAGTGCCAAGGAGGATTAACTGAAAAATTCAGATCACAAAAAAGCCCTAAGAGACTTTAGCTGCTCTAAGTTGGTGTAGTCTGAGAGTAACTTTGGCTGCAAGAGATAACAGAACTACGCTTGCAATTTTTTGCTTTTTCTGCTAATTGATAATTGATAACTAGCCTCTTTCTGATTAAATAATATATATTGGATGGCATCGTGGGAGCCATTTCTGGTGAATACTAAAGTTATTTGATAAAAAAGATGAAATCTTTGTTCTGCTTGCTGGTCTATAATTTTTTCGCTGTGCAGGGATTTTGTGAACAGACTGTTAAGGTTCTGCAACTCATGGAAGCAGAAGGCATTGAACCCAATATCATAATGCTGAATGTGTTGATCAATGCCTTTGGTATAGCTGGGAGGCATGAGGAGGCATTCTCTATTTACCAACATATAAGAGAAAGTGTGAGCCTTTTATGTTTTGCATGATGTACAGTAAATTTGTAAAAAAAAAAAAAATTTGGGGGAGGGGGATGTTAGGCATGATAACTAATACTGCAGGACCCTTTATTTTCTTCTTTGAATTCATCTTTCAAGATGTTTTTTCTAATTTAACTTTCTTATTGTTTTAAAGGGTATTAGTCCTGATGTGGTTACTTATAGTACGCTCATGAAAGCCTTTATTCGAGCCAAGAAATTTGATAAGGTGCTAAGTGCAATTGAAGTCTCTGAAGTTACTTTATTAGCTGCATATTAGTCACAAATGATATTTTGCTAATGCATGCTTGTCTTTCGCTGGCTAGGTTCCTGAAATATATAAGGAAATGGAATCTTATGGATGCACTCCTGATAGGAAGGCTAGGCAAATGTTGCAAACTGCCTTGATGGTTCTTGAACGGAGGCATTGTAAGTATTAGACCGGTCTTATGTATATATTTGGTTAAAATTGGCAATAACTAATAAACCAGATTGTTACCGGATAGTTCTTTACATTTTGATTGTTTCAGGAGTCTAGACTGGTGTTGCTAATACCTGGTGACCTGATTTGATGTTGAAGATATATTGTCTGCTCATGTTATGTTCATTTCCCAATTGCTGTGGCTTTTGCTAAGCTGCACCTGTCGTTTTATAAAATTTCAGAACAAAGATGCCTAAGTTTGTAAAATGTATAGATTTGTCTCTCGGAATTGAACACCTTGTTAAAATTTGGACCTGTAAATGTACCCATGTTTGGAAATTAAGTAGGTAATGGTGCATTGGGATATAGGTATCCTTACTTGGAGGATTTTTCTTCTAACAGTACGTTCATAACCTGCAGGAATTATTCTCTGACACCAAAAATGAGGGTTCTGAAAGTTATTTCCCAACCGCCCCCATTGATTGCCTTGCCTCTGAAGTGAGAACTCATCAAAGCTAATCCAAGTACAGTCCAAGATGGTATCCTTGATGGAAAGTTGAAAACTGAGAGAAAAAGAAAATGAAGTGATGAAATTGCAATAATGACTGTTTTATGAACTCCTGAAGAGAATTTTGGTCAGAAGCAGGTGGAAATGTGACATGAAGGTCTTCGGTGGGATGGTATATTTTACTTGCATAAGGATAAAAAGATGAGCTGTGAAGAGTGAAAATTTGATATACTATTTGTATCCCTGGTTTTGAGTGCAGAAATGAAAAGAGAGACCCTAGATTAAATTAAACTGCTGTTATGTAATAGCAGTGAGCTTTACAAACTTATATAGCTGAGATTAACTCGATTTAGGTGATAAGAAAGCATTGGTTGAAACAATGTAGCTTATTCGAGAACTGATTGCCTTCAGAATTTTAAAGTACATCCTTGTAAGAGCAACTGATAATATTGGTTCATTCATCTGCATTTGAATCCAGGAGTCCTCTGAATGATATTGGGTTCAGCATCTGAAACATGACAGAATTACTTAATGAAACTGTATTAATGTGGCTTTTCTATGTTAGTTCAGATCACTCTCTGTTGCTTGTTGGACAGAAAGGGATATTCAGGTTTCAGGCTGCAGGCTGCAGGGATAATTGATTTTATTCTGTTTAGTGGTCGTTGAGCATGCTATGATTTGTGTATGAAATAAATGGTTCAAAATTACTTTGGTTGATAGATGATCATATTAAGGATGTAAAAATAGATTAGCCCATCTTTGTGGATGTAGAAGGTATTTTAAATGACTAGAAGAACTTCGAAGAATGGTGAACTGATTTTTATACTAAAGCAAAGTCTACTTGGTATGTGGAGGCAAAAACAGGACCATTTCTTTATGGTCACTGTGGAAAAGCTATCCATCCTGGCTCTATAATCAGCATATAATTGAAGATTAAAGGTAAGTCTACCATAACATCCTTGTTACATCTCTTAATTTCTTAATATCTTCACTCTTAATACTTATATTTTTGTTTTCTTCACTCCAGGGTGTTGAGACAAGATTAAACAAAATCTTTATTTTGGGAGATGCAATAAGCAGTGCAGCCTCCTTATGCAACCAGTCAATGTCAACCAATGTGACTCCTTAAAACTAACTTCACCAAATACACTGAGTTGATTGTGCCTGTTACACTTCACACTCTGGTAAAAGTCTAAAAGGTATAATATTATTGTTAAATGATTTGATCATTAATCAGCATATAATTGAAGATTGCTACAGATTGTTCTACAATAGAAACAACCCCAGACTGAAAATTATGTTATTCTCAAAGATGTGATCTTTGAGAGTTATGTTTATAGTTAGTAGACATTTCAACTTTCCAACTACTGCTGATATTTAAACCTTAGAGGTCATTTTTAACAAGTTATGCTTCAACTGTTACTGATACCAATGATGATTACATTGTTACTGTTCATGATATGCATGTTTCTTGCACATCTTTTTTAATGATACTTTAAAGATAAGTTATTACCTGGATTTATATCTTGATCATTCATGATTGTCAGTTCATGTGGGTCTTATTTGAATTGCATGTTGTGTCTTATTCCATAGAATGGTTAAATTTTCATAATTATAACCTAATAATTGTATCCAACATGGTCCCTCCTGACAAGTGTTGCCGACTTGGATGGTTTATCTTATCTTACCTTTCTTAGGGATAGCAGCTTCCATCACATTTTCTTAAAACTCAAAAAATGAGGAAAGTGTGAAGCAAACAAAACTAAGTATTTCCTAATTGAAGGGAATCTTCAAGGATGGTTTATTTCTGTATCTTACATAAGTCATATTTCAACTTTAATTCAAGAGCCGTCTTCCAGAAGGGTTGATAAAAATGGTTGAAAAATGACTTCTACCCAACAGAGAAAGCAGGAGGGGCAGCTGTTAGCTTATTTGTTGGCATTGCTGATTGTCTACACCACCTTAGACAGCCAAATGGGCTCCCATTTCTTTCTATTTGTTTGGTAGGATCAGGATCAGGATCAGGACCACAGACCAACAAGCAAGCAAAACCCTGATGTCAATTTTGTTTATCTTGTTTTTCTATATTAATCGTGTTATATTAAATATCTCGTGTCGTGTTTATTATATTGTTTTATGTTTATTAAACGTATCATGTTTGTGTCGTATTTTCATATTGTGTTAAAATTGTCGGATCTAGTCAACAAAGAAAAAATATTTACACGTTAGACCTGGCAATTTGTGTATTCGTGTTGTGTTTGTGTATTTTCGCCTGTCATAATCGTGTTTAAGGTGTTTTATATTTGTATAAATTTTGACGTGTTAATAATTTGTGTTATATAGATTCTAACATGTTAATGTACTCGTGTCGTATTTTAGTTATTTTTTTTATGTCGTATTCGTGTCGTATCCAACATTGCCAGGTCTAATACACGTGACCTCAAGTGAAAACTCTGTTCTTTTGTTTTGGCTGTAAAATATATGGTATAATCTTTGCATGCATCACATGTGAAGGGAAAATAATTCTTTTGCTGCAACTTTGTATTTGAAATGTATTTTGTTTTTCTTTTCAAATTTGTTTTATTTTAACGAAAGGTTAACAGTGAGAATCAATCTTGTGCCCATGCCAATAATAAGTAATTAGAGAAAGCAGTGGACAAAAGCAAAGCCCACATATGCCTCTCCTACGCAAAGATAAACCACAACTTTTTGGTCCAAAGATTCCCGTATGACCAGTTCGGCACTACTCTTTTTAACTCCCTTTTAAAGCTATTATGATTTAGACATATGCTAATCTAATGCTAATCCAAAAAAAAAATCTAATGGCATTTGTTCGAAGCCAACTGTTGAAAATAGGAGCTAGAGAGCCATAACATTGCAATGTCTGATCATCTGCATCACATAATTGACAAACATTTGTCTGGTTGTAAATGCTTCTGTCATGCCTAGTGCTTAAAAGCCTAGTGCTTAAAAGGAGTAAGCAAGGTGTTTTAATTTCACATCGAAAAAAAAAAAAAAAACAATGGTCTTTAGGCATATAAACTTGAGCATTATACAGTCGAATAAGTTAGTTTTGCAGAAAAAAGGTAATGATCACAAGTATCAGAGCCAATTTATAACTATCCGATTTCACGCCAAAGCCCTAGTGTGATAAGCAAAGTGGGCCAGTTCTAGCTACACATCAAGTCCCCAATAGGACTAGGCAGGGTGGGTTAATCGTGATGAAGACGTCACGAGATTGGGATGAAAAGGATGTCTACCAAACATCCAAAAAGTGTAAGCAAAATGCTTCAATTCCATATCGCAAAATAAATGAAAGATTTTTAACATATAAGCGTAAGCGTGACATACTTCAATAAATCGATTTTGTGAGAAAGGGTAATGGTTACGAGACACTTACACATGCCACAGCAGCGAGGTTTTAAGTGCTAAAGCAAGAAAATCATAGCAATGGTAACAGATACCATAGACGAAATAACCAAACATTTTATAGTAACAAACGGAGCAAGCATTACAAACATAGATTCGAATGTTACAAAGTTCATAGTAACTAGAAATGCAAACTCCCATGTAACAAGTAGCTAGATAGATACCCCAACTATATATGCAAACTCCCATGCAACAAGTAGCTTAGATACCCCAACTATATATTTCTACCAGCTACAACATAATAAACATTAAAGCAGGGTTTTAATTCCACTGCAAACTTTATTAGATTGATGCAAGCCTTTAAAAGCACACATATTGTTATCTATAGTCTATAGTAGCTAATTAACAGTCTTTAGAGATGGTGTGGCTTCTCCAAGTCCTCAATACTTGTGGGGCGGAACCAGGCCTCTTCCTCCAGGACCGAGTTGAGTCCGCCGTTGCCAAGGGAGGAATGGAGGCGCTGCTCACCACCTGCAGATGCGTTAAGCTTGGTAGCAGGACCAAACACCCCGGTGTGCGGGTCAGGAGCCCAGTAGTTGTCAGATTGAAGCTGAATCACATAATCAGGAACCACAAGGACGGAGCTGATCATCGATGTTCTTGTCATATGCCGCTGATCCGTGAGCACTCCTGCACACATGATAATCACCTCCATCATCAAAATTGGATCCTAATCTTAGTGTCTTGAAATTGTACAGTAGTTGTGCTTCAACCAGAATTCAAGCTAACAAGCCTAAATTTACATTGATCGTGCTTGAGCAAACAGCAATTTTTTTTTAAATTTAATTAACTTAAAAGCTTAGTAAATAAGAGTACAAAGAAATGTGAGACCTATTCAAGGACCGGATTACTCGTACGATCCGATAAATCTGACTTGTATTGAATCGAATCTGAATAAAAATATTTTAAATTCGGATTGGTCTGACCTGAATTACTATTCATCATTTTACAAAAATAATTTTTATTTAAATTTAATTATGAATATTAATATAAAAATATTTTTTAATATTTTAATATTATTTTAAATAATAATAAGATCCTTAAGTCGGTCCAAATTTGAATAAGAAAAATAAAAAATTTTCAATTCGTGGCCCCGCTATGAACAAGTGAAGGATAGGTACTAGGTAAAGTCAAGAGAGTCCATTCCTATACCCCAAAAAAAATGGATTGATAAAAACACGTGAGCAGCATCTGATATAACTCAATCGGATAACTACCTCTAACCGACCAAACTTTTTCTATGTTTATCTTCTTTTTGAATTTATTGATTTTTATTAATGCTTTGATTAAAACATTTGTCATTTTTTTATATAAAAGAAAAAGACATAGTTTGAGATAAAAAAATTGAAACTCGAATTCAATAATATTTTTTTAGAAATAACTTTACAGTTATATAAAACAGAATTCGTTCAATTGATGTTTATAAATATTAATTAAAAGTTATTTAATTAATATTTTAATGTTTTTAATATTTAATAATTATTTTTATTAATTAAAATATAATATATAAATTATATTCTTTTTATATATATATAATTTTAACTAATATTATTAGACACTAATTAATATTCTTTTATAAAATAAAGTTTGATAAAACCTGATAAACAAAGCGAAGAGTTTAGTATTTATTTATTTTATAAAATAATAAAATGATGGGATGTGGGGGCGTTGAGGTCCCATTGATGGTACGGTACCAAACCAATGGTCAAGCTCGAAGATTTGATAATATTTGGAGATTTTGACAAAATTTAGATCTGAAAAACGAGATCTATTTGTATTATATTTTTACCAAAATCCAATCCAATTTGACCCATTAGTGATTTTTTGCATAATGATAAATTTTAAAAAAAAATTTATTTTTTAAAATAAAATTTATTTTTTTAAAAAGATATCAATTTTAATTATGTAAAAATTTAAGTGAATTTATATAATTTTAAATGGATTGAACTGAATTTAAACAATCGTGAAGTCAATTGATATTTTTTTTAGGTCGAGCTCAACTTACAAACAAGTTTATAAATCAATCAACATTTTATGAATTTTTATACAATTTTTATTATAAATTGAAAAAAAAAGAAAGTAATTAGTAATTACAATATTTTTTGTTTGTTTGTAAAAAAAAAAAGTCCAAAAGGGAAAAAAAGAGAGAAAAGAATCGAAGTGCTGGCGTAAAAAGCACAAGTGCCCCAATAGGAGACAAAACGGGAGTGTGTACTTTTCAGGTTATCCCTTCCTTACCACGTTTTTTTTACTAAAACTCCGTTTAAGACACAATTTTGGAAATTAAATATTATATTTTATTATTAAATAAATAAATAAATTTGATGTTAAAATTATAATTTAATAATTTAAATTAAAAAGTTAAAAGATTGTTTTTGTTATTTGAAAACTGATTTTTTTAATTTATCATAATATTTTTTTACAAAAATATCAAACATTTAAATTTTTTTAAATCATATTTTTCAAAATTTTTTCGACTTAATTTTTTTCACCAATAATACTAAAGTAAATGTAAATCAAAGCAAGTTCAACACTTATATTTAACCAACAAGTATCTTTTTTTTTCTATCTTTTTCTTCGTAAAAATAAATAAATAATGTTATATACTATATTATAACACAAAAAATTTATAAAAGGGTCAATCTCAATTTAATTTGATAAATAGCAGAGTCCTGATATTTTATAATTAATAACTTGGATTATAATAATTGATTTAATTAAGAATTAAGTAATATAATAATATGGTTAAACAAAATGATGAATCCATCAAGTTCAGTAATTTGCCAAACCAAAATGATACTCATTATTATTGTTATTGCAATCTTAATAATATATAGTGTTTTGCTAACGAGTGTCCTTAAGATATTTTTTTTTTTAAAATTATTTAATATATTATTTATAAAAAGAACATTATATTAAATGTAGTATTTGATAATTTTATTTACATTTTTCAATACATTGAATATTATTATATATAATAATCTTAAAAAATATTCTTAAGACATTTGTTAACAAAATCCTAATATATATATATATATATATATAGTGTTTTGCTAACCAGTGTTCTTAGAACACTATTTTTAAGATTAGTTAATATATTATTTATAAAAAAAATATTATATTAAATATAATATTTGATAATTTTATTCATATTTTTCAATACAGTAAATAAAAATATTATTATATATAATAATTTTAAAAAATATTTTAAAAATATTTGTTAGCAAGATTCATATTCATATATATATATATATATATATATATATATATATATATATATAAAAGACAAATCTTTGGGAGCAATTTTCCAAAAAAGAAAAAGAAAATGGGCTGTACACACTCCCAGATTGTCAGCAATATTACATATCAGAAAAATATGCGAAAGGTAATTTATAAATCTTCAAGTTGTATTGATAAAAAAAAGTAATGATAATATTGTTTTCAATTTCTTTTTTTGAAAAAAAAAATTTATCAAAAAAATACTACAGAGAAAAAGAAAAGTGATACGAATTTCGGCAACCAGAATCACATCGAACCATAACCTTATCAAGAAAAGACTAAAGAAAAAGTGTAAAGGAATTGAAATGAAGGAAAACTAAGAACAAGCAAGGAAAGAACCTGATAGCAGAAGCAGGAGGAGAGGGAGAGGCGGTGGCGTTGAAGAGAGTTGGGTGGCGAGTGGAGGTGCGGTTAAGAAGTCGCTTCCCCAAACTGGCGATCCCTCCACCACTCTTCAAATTAGCTGCCATTCAAGTGCCAAAAAAGCAAACTACAAAGCAAAAAAGAGAGAGGAAAACTGAAACAAAGGTGAAGATTGAGGGATAAATCCAAACAATGGGGTGTTTATATAGAGAGAAAATAAGAGTTAAGTGGAAGGAAGGGAAGGATCATGCCCATGCCTAGGGATGGCAATGGAGCGGGGCGGGGGCGGATTTTGCAGTATCCATCTCGCCCGCCATAGCACTGCTCTGCTCTGCCCCGTCCCCCGCCCCGCTCCACCGTGGATGTTGAAATTTCAATACCACTACCGCCTCCATGGATGTCGGTTACATCCATAACCGCCGCGCTCCGCCCCATTTGATATTTATTTATTATTTTTATTTTTTTCAAATCATAAAGCATTATAAATTTTTTTTAATATAAATTCAATATAAACATGTTTCTAATCTAGGAAGGAAAAAAAAAATAAAGTATTAGGTTTAAGTTTTTAAAAAGAAAAATAAAAATAATAAGTTTAATTATATTATTTTATTATTCTTTTAAAAGCTAAATATTTAAGGGTAAAATTATAATTTCAGTATTCGGGGCGGGGCGGTGCGGAGCAGGCAATTACCACAACTGCTCCATCCCCGCCTTTCAAACAAAAAAAATCGCACCGCCCCGCTCCGCCTCCATTGTTCAAAAAAAAAACCTCTCCATTCGGATCGGATCGGTTCGAAATCCATCGATCGGATCGGATTTTGCCATCCCTACCCATGTCACTTACACGCATAATACCGCCATCTAACCGCTAACCCCCCTACACCAACGAATCGTTTTCTTTCGCTCTACCGTTATCACGGAAATTTAGTATTACACTGCTGATTTAAGTTTTTCTTTTTAGAAAATTTTACTTTTGATTATATGATATGAGCGGTGAAAAGGAAGCGAATATTCGATTTTGACGTCAAATATCATAATTGGATCGAATAATGATCCGTTTAAAATTTTGGGTCTCATATTAATTGATTCAATCGTTGGATTATTTATGTTAATATTTAGTTAATAATAATATATTAAATTTTTCAAAAAAGAAATGTTAAGATATTAAAAATAAAGTATAAAAGGATCCGTTTTCTATATACTAGTAATAGAGTTTTTTAAATTCACAAGCGAAATTAAAAACTACCACCTGCCTCTTTTTTTTTTAATTAATTTTTTTATTTTTTTATTATACTCAGGGTCATCCTTCTAATCCTACTTGTAAAGTCTAAAAACTTCACTTGTAGTATATGAGATAATTTCTTATTGTAGAAACTAAAAATTATGCTATAAAAATTAGTTATGCATTATCATTTAAAGATTAGAAAAAAAAAAGCTATACTTATAAAGATTTTTATACTCTTTTGGTGATTTTTGATGTATTTTTATTTTTTAAGAAAAATAATTTTTTAGTGAAAATAATTTCAAAATTAATAGTTAGTATACAAAAATTAAATTAGATACAATTTTAAAATCATTTTAAAAACTCATTTTTAATTGATCGGGTCAATAACAAAATCCTATTGATCATGATTTCTTAAAAACTCAACGGGTCAATAGATTTTTTGAGTCAATTTCACAAACAATATGATTAATAAATCAACCCGAGTTAAAGATTGAATAATCGATTCGATCGTTGAACCAGTCCGAATTAATAACAGTGTTCACTTCTATTAGGTAAACTTGAGTTTTTTTTTTTTTTTAATAAAAGAGAGCATTAAAGCTTGAATCTAGTATTTCTACTCTAATTCCATCCCACGTTTCTCACATGAGTTAAGTTTAAGTGATTAATATTTTTATTTTATAATCAAGAATAAAATGTTTAAACTTTGTAAATGAATTTTTTAATTAAATAATACATTTTTTAAACGTTAATCGTGAAGTTTTTTTAAAACATCATAAATAAATTTAAATTGCCATAGAATATAATAATTCTTAAACAATTAACACTTTTAAATTAATTTGGGCTTTTGTATTTAATTATTCATTAGTAGTAGAGCTTTATATTTTACAAATAAATTTTTATAAAATGAAATGAATGAATGAATTAAGTATTTTTTAAGATATTGCTCAAAAACATATTTAAATTTTAAATGAAAATTTGAAGAGAGCATATCAATTACAATTATTTTATCATTATCGTATGGGTTACAAGAAAATTATATGTAAAACTCATCTATGATATTGTACACTTTTAATAAATAATTGTATTTGATATATATTATTGAAAAATTATTTCATACATTATCGATAAAATTTAAAAATTTCAACAACGATATTAAAAATTATCACATATATCTTTAAAATATATTAAAAAAATAAGAGATTAATATTAATAAAAAATACACATGTCAATTTTCAAATATCAGTTGCGGAGTTCACAAATTCGTTGGATTATGTATAGAGGTGCTCATGGGCCGAGCCGCGGCCCGAATTTTTTTTTATTTCTTTGCCCAGGCTAGGCTCGTCGGTCCATATTTACTGTTCACTATGTTAAAAAATATACATATTTTTTATTTTTTAAAATTTTTTCTATATATTTTTAAAATTAAATTAAAAAAATATTATTTTTTTATTAGATGAACAGTGATTCAGACCGAGTCAGGCAGGCCCGAAAAACTAAAATCCCTACCCAGGCCCGGCACAATACGGGCCTACCGGGTTGAGTGGGTTGCCCAGCCAGTGAGCAGGTCTAATTATGTATAAAAAATTCCATATTCCTTTATTTTATCTATAATTTGAAGCTTTTTATTACAAGAAGATAATATTATTGATAATAATTTTATTTTTATTTTATGACAAATGCCTTTAGGATACTATTTAAAATTAATCAACATATTATTTATATTGATATCTTTATATTAAATACAATAGTTGATAGATAATGTTATACTTTTAATGCATTGAAAAAATATACTTTCTTAATATAATAATTTTAAAGAGTGTATTTAAATACAATAATTAATCGCCTTCGGATATGAGTAAGAGTAAAGTGGCCTGGCCACCGACCAAGCCCTACCGCCACACCCTCAATTAAAACCCAAACCAACAATCGAAAAAAAAAAGAGAGGAAGAAATCAGATAGATCCGAAACAAAAAAAGCCCACAAGCAAAATCACAAAACTAAACACAAGCAAAAAAAAGAGAGACGAAACCCAATAATAATAAAAAAAAAGGGGTTCCGAATTTTTGGTTTCAGATCTAGGAAACTTGGGTTGGTTTCGAGCAAATCTAACCTAGTATTCTGGTAGAGGAGAGTGATTTGGTGTGTTTTTTGGCTCAGGGGAACCTCCGGCACAGCGGCGACGAAGGCGAGGGAAACGGCTGGGCTTTGGGAGAAAAGAAACCAAGTGAGAATTTTTTTTTTTTTTTTTAGGCTAAAAATGAACAAAAAAGAAATAATAAAATCCTTATAAAGCAACATCCGCGGTCGAGTCACAGGACCTGTACGCGGGTCCGCGCCTGGACTCGGACCCAGATATTGCTCCTTCCTTTTTATTTTTTATTTTTTTGTTTTCTTTTATTTATTATGTTATTATTATTTATTTATTTATTTATTCTCATCATTTCTTTTTCTATTTCTATTTCCATTTATATATATATATATGTTTATTGTTATGATTATTAATTTTTTTATTTTAGCTTTTTTCTTGTCACTATTATTATTATTAATATGTTATTATAGCTTTTGCTTTTATTGACTTTTATTTTGTATTTATTATTATTTTGTATCTATTATTATTTTTATTATTTTGTATTTTTTATTATTTCTCATTTTTATGCATTATTAATTAAAAAAAAGGGTTTCTCATTTACTTTTTCTGAATAATAATTCCTTCGCGAATAAAATTGTGTCCTTTAAATTAATTTCGTTAAAAGAAATTCTCTAAAAAGCGAACTTTTTTCTCGGAATGGTCGAAATATCAATCGTTCTTCGAAATGGTTCGAGTAAGATTCATCGTCGAAAGATTATCGAAAATATCGAAGTGACTCGAGAATTAATTTTACATAGACAATTTCATTTATTTTGAAATTAATTTTAAAAGGACATTTTTATTGTTTTATTTTTATTTTTACTGTTTTTCTAAGATTTCCCCGACAAATAAAATATCTTTATTCTGTGTAAATGAAATTCTCTAAAAATGGATTATTTTTCGGGACGGTCGAAGTATCAATAGTTTCCCAAAGCGATTCGGGTAAATTAATTACCGAAACATTATCGAGAATATCGGAGTGATTCAAAAATTATTTTTACACAGATAATTTCGGTTATTTTGGGAATTAATTTTAAAAGGACATCTTTATTAATTTTTGTTTTATTCCCGCAAATAAAATATATCTTTTAAAATTATCTTCGATAAGTGAAATCTTCTAAAACGGATTATTTCTCGAACGGTCGGAGTATTAATCGTTCCACGAAAAGGTTCAAGTAAAATCAGTTACCTAAACATTATCAAAATTATCGGAGTGATTTGGATATTATTTTTACATAAATGATTTCTGTTATCTCAGAACTAATTATAAAAAGACGTTGTTATATATATATTTTTTATCATTTCTCCACAAATAAAAAAATGGTTTTTTTTTTTTAATTATTTTTTGGTAAAGGATTCTCCCTAAACACGGATCCGTTCTCAGGATGGTCGGAATATCAATCATTCCTTGAGAAGGTTCAAGTAAAAATAGTTATCGAAACATTATCTAAAGTATCAGAGTGATTCGGGAATTATTTTTACATGGGTAATTTTTTTTAATTCAAAAATGATTATAAAAAACATTGTCTCTCATTTGTTTCAAATATTCTTTTTAAGTGTACTAAGAGAATTATTATTAAATGCTAAAATTAAAATCACTTTTTCAAGATTAAAGATAACACGCGATTAATTGGTACCGTTTTTAAAACGGGCGCCGTGGGGGTGCTAATCCTTCCCCACGCGTAACCGTACTCCCGAACATAATTTTTGTTTTGCAGACCAAAAATTATCTTTTTAATATATCTTAATTAATTTTAGGATATAATTAAGAGGATAAGTTTTCATAGGTGACCAATCACACCCAACCAAAAAGATTGGTGGCGACTCCCTGTATTTATAAAAAAAAAAAAAAAACCAGTAGAGCGATCTAAAAACCGTTATGACAGCTTGGCGACTCCGCTGGGGATCCTTTTTGAGAGTCCAGCCATAATTTAATTACGTGTTATCCCGAAATCTTAAATTAATGATTTTACTGTTATTTAATCATAGTTCCCTTATTTGTTTTAAATAAAAAAAATCTTCAATTTTGAATAAATTTGCGTTCACGACTATTTTATAATTTTTTGTTATTTGTATCTTTTCGTTTGTATTAAATTGTTCGGGGCATCCGGGCTATCTTACACACTAAAGCACACATTTCATGCATGAGCTCTATACCCGAGCTTTGTCCTTTTAGGATGGAGTAAAGTACCTAGCTCTCATGAGGTAATACCTCCGCATGGGCTAGTGAAACGCTCTCGGGGTGTAAAGTACCTACGCTTTCATGAGATAATAATCTCCGCACAAGCCTGGAAAATACTCCCACTCGAATTGAACCCTTTCCATTCATGGCCTGCGATAGGCAAGGATCGGGGTGTTTTACTAGTCCATTCCGGATAATAGTGAGGAACAATTTGGGAACCTTTTAGATATACGAAATCCGAACCCAGCATATAACGAAACCTAGGAGGTCGTATGATTGGTTGAAGGATATTTGATTTTTCTCCATAACCTCATTTTATTATTATATCTGTATATATACTAACAGATTCAGTTTTTCTTGTGGTTGTCTCCTTCGCACATTATTATAATTGGCATCATTAGCATCCCATAAAGAGGTGTTTGCTCCAATACATCGTTCAGTCGTAAATTCTCATGGAATCCACTGAATGTCAGGTTTGCTCCTTGTTGCAACCTAAAAAAATAACAAGTCTCATCGCAAGACTTTATATTCGTTAAGCGTGACATTAAAAAAAACCGAGGAAAAGTCGACTTAATTCCTCTAGAAAAACGAAGGTTTTGAAAATGACCTTGAAAAATACATGGAGTCGCCACCATTCTTTTTTAGCTAGGTGTGATCGGCCACCTATTAAAACCGGTTTTATAAAATATTTTAAAATTAATTAAAACATTTTTAAAACCAATTTCAAGTCTGTGTTTTTAACCAGAGAAATCAAAGAAGCGGGTTCGGGACTCGGTTACGTGTAGGGAAGGATTAGCACCCCCACAACGCCCGTATAAAACGGTACCTTATTAATCATGTGTTATCTCAAGTCTCGGTAAAAAGTTGATTTTTAATTTAGTATTTTAAGTTAATTCCCAATTTAAAGAAAAATAATTCCATTTTTAATTGAAAATGATCTGGAATTTATAAATTCAAAATTTTCCTATATTCCCCAACAAACGTGACAAAATATAAAATTTTTTATTAGTTTGAAAAAACTTTTCGAATCATTCTCGTTTTAAATAAGATATTTCGTTATTAATGATAATCCTCCCCAGCAAACCCGGCAGAGAACTCATGAATTATTTTAACTCGAGAATATCTTTATTTTATTGAAAATCATTATCTTTTTCAAAACATTTAAAAAATTATGAATATGAATATGTGTGACATAAATAAAATGACATAGCAAAGTCTAGATAACATAATGCAACCTAAATGGTATGATATAATTTAAATGTCATAGCATATTCTAAATAAAATGAAATATCCTAAGTCATATGATATATTCTAAATGAAATGAAATGACCTAGGTAACATAATATATTTTATATGAAATAAAATATCCTAAGTCACATGATATATTCTAAATGAAATGAAATATCCTAAGTGACATAATATATTCTAAATGAAATGAAATGACCTAGGTAACATAATTTATTGTATATGAAATGAAATAATTTAAATGACATGGCAAATATAAATGATATGGCATATAAACTAAATGACATGAAACATAAAATAATGCTATCATATAATATGCATGAAAATAAAAATGAAAATGAAAATAATAATTCATTAACATAGTATATGCTAAGTAATGTGACAAAAATAAATAAATAAAAAGCATAGGATATCATGAAACATTCAAAACCATATAACAATTAATATAACATCAAAATTTTAAATCAAAGACCATAACACCATCATGAAAATTGACATAGCAAAAATCACATATTATATAGTATGCATGAATATGGAAAATGCAATGCATGAGAATGTATTTGTTCCTTTAATTAAGAAATTCGTATATCTAAAAAGATATACGGCTATCTTAGAAAAATATATCAAATTAAATATTCTAAATCAAAAATACTTTGAGATTGTTTGAAAACAATTTTAAAAAGCTTAGATTAAAAATAAAAATTTAGCTAAACCCCTTTTAAAAGGCTCTAATTTCCTAAGTTTAAAATCCCGGACTTGACCACCCTTAACCCGAGATTTAAAAAATCATTTTTAGAGTTTAAAAAGGCTTAGAAACTACCCTAAGTCAGTAGCTAAACTTCCTATCAGCCCCCTCTAAATAACTTAACCAAAACAGAAAAATGATTTTCCTTCAAATTCAATTCTGCCTCCACTGTCCAGTTTTAAAGCACGACTTTTTACCCTAGTTTTAAAAATTCAAAAAAATCTAAAAACAATACTGGAGACTCATAACATGTAAAACTACACGGAAAACAATCTGTTTAATTGTCTGATTAAAGATAATTGCCCAGCAAAATCGGGAAAGTACGAGTACTGGATGAAAAAAACTATTTTGCCAAAACACATTTTTTTTCCTTTGATAAAATCATTTAAAAATCAAAGTAAAAATGTTAGAGACTCTCCTAAGGACTCACAAACAGTAGCTAACACCTTTGAAAAGTTAGGCAAAAATTGGCTAAGTAAAAAAAATCACAAAGGTAGGATAATCAATTTGACAATTCTTTAATTTTCCACAAGTATGCTCAAAATGAGCATGACTTTTAACCATTGATTGGTCTAAGTCCTAAATCAAGTGGCAAGGACATGAAATGCATGAAAAATACAGCAAATATGATGTATGAAATGCATGATTTAAAACCTAAATGACATGAAAAATGCATGGCATCAATAAAATGACCTAGACCTAAATGAACTTGCATGGCATTTAATGCAACCTAGGTCTAAAATGCATGAATATGCATGGCAAAGCAAACCAATCCTAAACCTAAAAAATGCATGGTAATAACACAGACATATGGCATGCTTAAACAAAATACACAACCAAATATCATGAGAATGCAAACCTATCAACTAACATAACAAAAAAGCACACACAAAGCATACAACATGAGGGTGGCCAAATGGTCTCATGCTTAAAATGAGCATGGCATTTTCACAAACACATGATATACTAACATGCATAGCTAAAGAATAATGCTCAAATCATGCAAATATAAAGTAAAGACATGAAAACCAATAGGCATTTTCTCAAACACATGGATTACAAAATGTAAAACATAAACAAACTTAAACATTTTGAAAACAGAAAATCAAAAATGCAAGACAAGTAAAATAAACATGATAACAAGATAATAGACTCAAAAATGGAAACAAGCAAGCAACCAAATTAAAACAAGCTTTATGTTTATGCATTAGAAGAAGATTTAAAGAATCAAAACTTGTTAAATATCAGGAATAACATGAAATAAAAATGCAAACAGCAACTACACTAAAACAATAGGCTATTCGGCCACTTGGAGAAAAATAGAAAAAAATTGATTTTCCATAGTTTTTCAAGAAAGAATGAAGGAAGAACTTGAAAAGAAAGCTTAAAAACATTTATTGTAAAATCAAAATCAAAATCAAAATAAACTCACCAAATATCAAATGAAAACAGCAAATCAAGAATGGAAAATCAAAGAAAGTGCAAAAGTATGGTGCTTAAAGCAACCTCTAAAAGCTATATTTCAAGCTTTTTCTCTTCTAACTTTCTTTTCTTTTCTATGTAACACTACCGGTCTACAACTCTTATTCAACCAATGAATGTTTATGAAATCATCAAATAAAATTATTACCACCATCCGTTTATTGCAAAAAAAAATGAGATCAACAATACAATCATAAATGTACATGCTCTATTCACACATGCATGAAATGTGCAAAATGCAAAAATGTTTGGAAAAGAATGTTTATATTTTCAATTTTAAAAAGTTTATGAACATTTGCCCCAACAGTATCTACTCATTTAGGCATCACGATGCCTTTGGGACATGGTATTAAATTTATTACGGGCGATGTACGTACATCGTTGCCCGATTTGTCATGATTATTCAGAATGTAGAGATACATGGTAAAAGATCAGAAGCATTCCTCCAAGTGTTCCTAACTTCGGTGTATCTAACGAAAATCTTGCATGGCTTCACCTAGGTTCATTATCTGAGGGTGAATCGGTTCTAAAGGCCCCGAATTGTTCCTTACTGTCGCCAGTGAAGTCTAGTAGGGCACCCCGATAAAAGCGGGTTCAATTCGTTAAAGTCTATTTTCCTAGCCCATGTGGATTGCTAATCACGAAGGCTTAGGTAATTTAGTACTCCGGAAGTGTTTCACTAGCCCATGCAGATTATTAATCACAAAGGCTTAGTTACTTTGCTCCCACTTAAAAGGATGAAACCCGGGTATAGGGCTCATGATATGCAAATGCACGTGTGGTGTGTGTGGAGGAACAACAAACCTTTCACCACCTATTTTACAACCCTTATTCTAAATGCCCTAGCAATTTATTAAAACAAAGATCAAGAATAGTGTAACCCATTAACCAACAAGAATGCAATAGTAATTTACAACATTAAATAACTAGAAAACAAATAAAATGCATGTGAATGAATATGAACATATTTAAAATATTTTATTATTTTCAAATTTTTTTTTTTTTTTATAAAAAATATGGGAATTAAAATTAAATACCGATAAACCAACAAAAATCGAGACTTGGATAACACACGACTAATTCTAGGCCTGACTTTCTAATCTCCCCAGTGGAGTCGTCAAGCTGTCGCAACCTAAAAAAATAACAAGTCTCATCGCAATACTTTATATTCGTTAAGCGTGACATTAAAAAAAACCGAGGAAAACTCGACTTAATTCCTCTAGAAAAACGAAGGTTTTGAAAATGACCTTGAAAAAGACATGGAGTCGCCACCAATCTTTTTTAGCTAGGTGTGATCGGCCACCTATTAAAACCGATTTTATAAAATATTTTAAAATTAATTAAAACATTTTTAAAACCAATTTCAAGTCTTCATTTTAGACCAGAGAAATCAAAGAAGCGGGTTCGGGACTCGGTTAAGTGTGGGGAAGGATTAGCACCCCCACAACGCCCGTATAAAATGATACCTTATTAATCATGTGTTATCTCAAGTCTCGATAAAAAGTTGATTTTTAATTTAGTATTTTAATTCCCAATTTAAAGAAAAATAATTCCATTTTTAATTGAAAATGATCCGGAATTTATAAATTCAAAATTTTCCTATATTCCCCAACAAACGTGGTAAAATATAAAATTTTTTATTAGTTTGAAAAAACTTTCCGAATCATTCTCGTTTTAAAGAAGATATTCCGTTATTAATGATAATTGATGATATCCTCCCCAGCAAACCCGGCAGAGAACTCATGAATTATTTTAACTCGGGAATATCTTTATTTTATTGAAAATCATTACCTTTTTCAAAATATTTTAAAAAATATGAATATGAATATGTGTGACATAAATAAAATGACATAGCAAAGTCTAGATAATATAATGCAACCTAAATGGTATGATACAATTTAAATGTCATAGCATATTCTAAATAAAATGAAATATCCTAAGTCATATGATATATTCTAAATGAAATGACCTAGGTAACATAATATATTCTATATGAAATAAAATATATTAAGTCACATGATATATTCTAAATGAAATGAAATATCCTAAGTGACATAATATATTCTAAATGAAATGAAATGACCTAGGTAACATAATTTATTGTATATGAAATGAAATAATTTAAATGACATGGCAAATATAAATGATATGGCATATAATCTAAATGACATGAAACATAAAATAATGCTATCATATAATATGCATGAAAATAAAAATGAAAATAATAATGCATGAACATAGTATATGCTAAATAATGTGACAAAAATAAGTAAATAAAAAGCATAGGATATCATGAAATATTCAAAACCATATAACAATTAATATAACATCAAAAATTTAAATCAAAGACCATAACACCGTCATGAAAATTGACATAGCAAAAATCACATATTATATAGTATGCATGAATATGGAAAATGCAATGTATGAGAATGTACTTTTTCCTTTAATTAAGAAAATCCGTATATCTAAAAAGATATCCGACTACCTTAGGAAAATATATCAAATTAAATATTCTAAAACAACAATACTTTGTGATTGTTTGAAAACAATTTTAAAAAGCTTAAATTAAAAATAAAAATTTAGCTAAACCCTTTTTAAAAGGCTCTAATTTCCTAAGTTTAAAATCCCGGACTTGACCACCCTTAACCCAAGATTTAAAAAATCATTTTTAGAGTTTAAAAAGGCTTAGAAACTACCCTAAATCAGTAGCTAAACTTCCTAATCAGTCCCCTCTAAATAACTTAACCAAAACAGAAAAATGATTTTCCTTCAAATTCAATTCTGCCTCTACTGTCCAATTTTAAAGCATGATTTTTTACCCTATTTTAAAAATTCAAAAATATCTAAAATAAATACTGGAGACTCAGGACATGTAAAACTACACGAAAAAAAATCGGCTTAATTTTCTGATTAAAGATGACTGCTAAGAAAAATCGAGAAAGTACGAGTACTGGATGAAAAATCTGTTTTGCCAAAACACATTTTTTTTCCTTTGATAAAATCATGTAAAAATCAAAGTAAAAATGTTAGAGACTCTCCTAAGGACTCATAAACAGTAGCTAACACTTTTGAAAAGTTAGGCAAAAATTGGCTAAGTAAAAAAAATCACAAAGGTAAAATAATCAATTTGACAATTCTTTAATTTTTCACAAGTATGCTCAAAATGCGCATGACTTTGAACCATTGATTGGTCTAAGTCCTAAATTAAGTGGCAAGGACATGAAATGCATGAAAAATAATTTTTTGGTAAAGGAAATTCCCTAAACACGAATCTGTTCTCAGGATGATCGAAATATCAATCATTCCTCGAAACGGTTCAAGTAAAAATAGTTATCGAAACATTATCGAAAGTATCGGAGTGATTCGGGAATTGTTTTTACATGGGTAATTTCTTTTACTTCAAAAATGATTATAAAAAACATTGTCTCTCATTTGTTTCAATATATTCTTTTTAAGTGTACTAAGGGAATTATTATGAAATGCTAAAATTAAAATCACTTTTTCAAGATTAAAGATAACACGCGATTAATTGGTACCGTTTTTAAAACGGGCGTCGTGGGAGTTCTAATCCTTTCCCACGCGTAACCGTACTCCCGAACCTAATTTTTGTTTCGCAGACCAAAAATTATCTTTTTAATATATCTTAATTAACTTTAGGATATTATTAAGAGGATAAATCTTCATAAGTGACCAATCACACCTAACCAAAAAAATTGATGACAACTCTCTTTATTTATCCAAAAAAAAAAAACAATCGAACGGTCGAAAAACCGTTACGACAACAATCAAATAAAATCTACTTTTTTTACGATGGATCACATGTAATTAGCTACTAATTATAATCGAAGACGGATTGACTTTCTCACTCCCCTATTCTCTCCATTTCCTTCCTTCCATTTTGCTTTTTTTTTTTTTTTTTTATAGATTACTTCTTCCTCTTTTAAACCTTCCATTCATATTCTTTTTCGAAATTAAAAAAAAAAATTATATAAATATGTAATACTTTAAACATAATTATGATACGTGAATATACACAAACACGATATAATACACGAATTGCCAAGACATTTTCCTCCATCTCCTCTTTTCTTTTTCTTTTTTTTTTCCAAAATTTTCCTTCGTCTCCCGAAGCTTCTATTTTTTTATTATTATTTTAATTGCCTGCCGATTGTTCTACAGCATTCAAACAAAATCTAACCCCATAATATGAAGAAAAAAAAATCGTTTTGATATTATTAAAAAAAAAAAACCAAATGTCAATCTTTCAAGGGACAACATCTACAGTACATATAAACAATATGACATGTATTTTTTTTAATTATGTTATAGATTATAGATATCATTTTCATCAATTATCCAAAATTTTTGGTTAAAATAATAATAAAATTCTTAAATTTTAACATTTTATATAACTAAGAAATTTTTTATATTTTTATTACACTCAAATAAATAATTAACATTTAATTTACACTCAAATAAAGCTTTAATCTTTAATTTGTAATTGAAATAAACTTTTAACATTTAATTTATATCTAAATAAACTCTTAACATAAATATATTTTTTATTTAAAATAAAAATATTTGATATAAATCAAAAGATAAAATTTATTCGAATACAATAAAAATATAAAAATTTACTTTAAAAAATACTAATTCAAAATCTTTTGTAATATTTTAGCAAAAAGTTTTGCATTCATCATCATGCACAATCGTTAAAACAGTTTCATAATCAACCCATTTGCTAGTCAATATTAGGGGTGTAAACGAGACACCTGTGCTCGCAAGCTACTCGAGTTCGGTTCGAAAAAAACTCGAATTCGGCTCGATCATTGTCGAGCGGAGCTCGAGCTCGAGCACCTCGAGCTATCGATCGAGCCGAATTCGAGTATTCTAATACCCGACTCGAGTAGCTCGCGAGCCTAATCGAGCTTTTATATTTTTAATATATATCTTTATTATTTTTAATTATAAATTTACTATTTTACCCTTAATATATATTTAAAAACCCTAAACCTAATTTTTCTCCTCCTCTCTCACATGTGCCGTCTATTCCTTCTCCCCCTCCCCTTCCCCCTCCCAATCCCAACTCCCACCAGTTCCTCCTTCTCTCCCACTCCAAGTCCCAACTCCCATCTGCAGTCTCTCCCTTCTCTCCCACTCTACAGTCAATCTTCATATCTCGCAAGCTGCAAAGTACCGTTCTTGACCAGTAGTGTCCCAGATCTGAGCCTTAACACTCTTTTGTTCAATAACAAGAGTTCTAGTTTGAAACACAACTCCAATGGTAGCTTTGGAATCTAAACTAAACTCGTTTCTAGCAAATCAAGCAAGAATCTGGGACTTACCCACAGCAGAGTCACCAATCAAAACTACCTTGAAAACATAGTCAATCTTCTAGCTTGGGTCTTCGACCCTCCTCCACTAGCCATTTTTTCTTGTTTTTCTCTTGTAGTTCCCAGTTTTTCTATCAACAGCTTTGTTTTTCCACTTGGTTTTGTTTTAGTTTGTTTCTCCCCTCAAATATAGCGAAGCGAGAGAGTAGGGGGCGGGGGATTGGGCTATTGTCTTTTTATGATTTGAAGAATATTTGTTGTTGTTTAGGTCTTGTTTTTTCTGCTACATGGCCAGAATCTTGTACCTTTTATAAAATTTTCCTTAGCTTCTTAATAAATATTTGGCTTAACAAAAAGAAATAGAGTAAATGGAAGCTGGTTTTTGATGAAAAACTTAATTTTTTTTTTTAAAGATTGATATATTATTGTTAGAGGAGCAGTTTAGTAGTACTTGTTAATTATGGAGAAGGTGCTTGGATTTTAATTATGTAGTGCTCGTCTGTTGTTAGGAATGCTTTTGGCATGTTCTCTATTGTTGTTTTCTTGTTGAGTGTTTGATTTCTTTCTGGGCTGCTTTGAGATCTTTTGGCATATGCATGTCGTTCATGCTACATACATCAGTCTCTTATGTGAATGATGCTAGCTTGATCTTTTGTCATAGGCATGTTGTTTTCTTGTTGAGTGTTTGATGTCTTGATTTTTAGTGATTTGTTCATTGTTTGATCATTATACTATTGAACAAATTTTATTATTTATTAAATTTAATTAATATAAAAAATTGTATATGTAAAAATTTAATTCGAGCTCGAACTCGAGCTCGAACTCGAGCTCGAGTATGTAAATTGAGTAAACGAGCTTAATCGAGCCGAGCTCGAATAGTTCGATTTTATCTCGAGTCGAGCTCGAGCTTAGAAAATAATATTCGGTCGAGCTCGAGCTGAGTTTCGAGCAGCGAATTTCGAATCGAGCTCGAGCTTGTCATTATTCGAGCTCGGCTCGGCTCGATTACAGCCCTAGTCAATATATAGTAAAAAAAAGTAAAAATATTTCACCTATAATTATTAGAACTAAAAACCTGCCATCCAAAACTAACCCACAACTCAACTGAAGCCGACCCAACCCAAACCCATTTACACCCACATTACATCATCTTCCACAGCCAGATTTATCGGACAGAACTTTAAAAAAACAATTCTCAAACATATAACACTGGACATGTGTTAATTGAAGGATCTCTTAAGGGATTAACAACTGTCAAACATAAAACTCTGGACAGGTGTCACTTGAAGGATCCCTTAGGGGATTTTTTTTATCTATTAATACTAGAATTAACCCCTGCTTCGCCAGGGTTAAATAATAATAATTATTTTATTTAAATAAAATAAAATAAAATTTTATTAAATAATAATTATTTATTTAAATTATTTCTTATTTATTTTAAAATTATAATACTATTAATATTAATATAATTATATTTTATTTTATTTTATTAATTATGAGAATTATTTATTTATAAATTACATAATATAAATGTATTTTTAAATGTTATTTATATGTATTTTTTAAAAATATTTATACCTTTTATATATTGTATATTTTTATTTATAGGTGATAAAAATAATTAATAAAAAATAACAAAATAAAATTGTAATTTGTATTTTATTCTTTCATTGGGTCGATTTAAAACTAAAAAAAACTAAAACTAAAAAAAAAAAAAAAAAACTTCCCGTCAAGCAAATGAGCTTAACACGTGTGTCACACCGATTATCAGCAAGTTTATTATATTTTATTTTTTTAACTTTTTTTTCGAGCGAGTCTGGTATGAATTTTAAATCGATCTACGAGACATTGTACGGACCAATCCTTTAAATACATCATTTAAAAATAAAATAAAAATAATTAATTAATTAAATAAATAAATAACTTTTTTTGAACGGGTCGGGTACGAATTTTAAATCGATCCGCAAGTTAACGTACAGACCAATCCCTTTAAATATATCTTTTTAAAAATAAAATAAAAAACTTTAAACTAAAAAATTTAAAAATTTAAAAATTTAAAAAAAAATTCCCAAGTGAGTTGGGTACGGATCTTAAATCGATTCGCGAGTCAACATTCGGACCAATCCCTTTAAATACATAATTTAAAAATAAAATAAAAATTAAAAAATTAAAACTAAAAATAATTAATAAAATATATATTTTTAAAAATTTTGAAAGGGTCAAATACGGATCCTATATGGATCCGTCAGTGAACGTGCAAACTAACCTTTTTAATTACATCATTTAAAAATAAAATAAAATTAAAAACTAAAACTTAAAAAAATAAAACCTAAAACTAAAAAATCGCCACGTGTCAAGAAAAGAAGCTTGGACACTTGGTTACCCAAAACCCCTTTAGGGGATTTTTTTTAAAGGATTAGTATAGATTAGGTATTGATTGTAAAAGGATTATCCTGAATGGCTGTACACTCTTATTTATTATTTATTTTTTTAAATATAGTTTAAGAATATGTGCTTGTTTTTTAATTTTGATTGTGGAGTTAAAAAAATTCACTGACAATATACAAGATAATAATCCATTGTAAAAGTGATTTTTTTTAATTTCTAATTTACCCTTACCCACACCTAGACTTGCTCATGGATCGAGTCGTGGCCTGAAAATTTTTCTACTTCTTTACCCAAGCCCGGCCCTGGGTGGGCCTTGCGTTACTATTCATCCTACTTAAAAAAAATATTTTTTATATTAATATTTTTATAATTAAATTTTAAAAAATAATATTATTTTAATATGTGAACAGTGATCCGGATCGGACCAGATCATATCATAAATATTTTTGTCCAGGCCTGAGTCGGGCCTATTGAACAGATTTCTCGAACCATGAGCAAGTCTACCCATACCCATACCCCTATTTACTTAATTAAATAGAAGAGGACAGTACGAGTCTTCTAACCTGCAACCCCTTGATAGAGCTAGAGATGGCATCGGGTCTCAAATTATCTTTCTTAATACCGATCCCAACCTGAATTATATATATAATCCACATCCAACTCTAACCGAACCAAATTTTATAGTTATATATTATTTTAATATATTTTTGGTGAAAATTTTAATTTTTAATGTAAATTATATTTTAATTACTTTCGAATGTATTGTATTATTAAGTTAATGACTCTAATTTGTATTAAAAAATAAATTTATTAATATAATATATATTCATTTTTGTTGAAAGTTACACCGACTCCTCTCTCTTATCTCTAGAATCATCTCTATCTTTCTTCTACTCAAGTTTTCTAGATTTCTCTTCTTTGTTCTTTCTCTAGATTTTTCTTTAGAATTTTTCCTTAGTCTTCTAGTTCCAGAAATCTCTTCAGTTTTCTTCATTGAATAATCAAAGTCTTAGCTATCTAGAGAATTCTAAGTTGGCTACAACACCAACTTGAAGAGCTATAAATAGAGATGTGTGTTGTGTGATAGGTGTGTGGAGATGAGAAAGAAAAGGAAGAGTAGTGAGTAGAGAGAAAAAGGAAGAAAAAGAGTGAAGTTGTGAGTGCATATTAAAAGAGTGTGTCTAGTGTATATTTGGTCTTTTCTCATATTAATAAAAGAGTTGTTTTTTTCGGAAGTTACTGTAGCATCCCGAGATAAAGTTACTGTAGCAAATCGGTACTGTAGCACAAAACTACAATTGGTACCGAGAGTCAGAAATCAACAAAGTGGTATCAGAGCTAGACGGTCAGGGACCGGAGTACGCATATCGGAGAAAGACAGTCTGGGACTGTGAAGATTATTGGTTTGGGACCAAGACGATCGAGGATCGTAGTTCGTGGAGACGTGGAAATTCTGCCGGTACACGGTCAGGGACTGTGAAATTAAGTGAACGAGAATCAAATTTGAGGTAAGTGCAGGGCACTCTCAAGACACTATGGCAGATATTTCTAATTCCGCTAGCAACATTGAGAAGCTCAATGAAAACAATTACAATACGTGGAGCATCCGGATGCAATATTACATGCTCGGGCAAGATTTATGGGATATTGTTAACGGTGAAGCTTCAACACCACCAACTGATGCCGGAGAACTAAGAAAATGGAAGATCAAAGCCGGTAAGGCCATGTACGTGTTATCAGTCACTGTTGAGGATGGTTTATTACAACGCGTCAAGGATGCAAAGACACCGAAGGAAGCTTGGGACACACTCACAATGTTGTTCGCGAGGAAAAATGATGCTAGGCTCCAACAATTAGAGAATGAACTCCTGTCAATCTCGCAGCAAAATATGCCGGTAAGCGAATATTTCTCTAAAGTTAAAACTATTTGTGATGAAATTTCAAAATTAGATCCAGAAAATGCCATTACTGAAACGAGGATGAGAAGAATTATCATCCATGGCTTGCGATCTGAATACAACGGGATTGTTACTGCAACTCGTGGATGGAGCAAAGAACCAACTTTAACTGAGTTGGAAAATATCCTAGCCAATCAAGAGACTTTAGATAAACAAATGTCTAAAGTCTCGATAAAAGATGACGAGAAAGCACTCTTTAGTAATAAAAGAGGCTTTAATAAAAGAAGCAAAGTTATTACAAAGCCAGACGTGGAAAAAAATAAATTTCGAAGGCAAGAAACATGGCCAAAGCAAGGGGGAAGGAGCTTTCGGCAAGAGGGAGCCCAGCATGTTCGAGAAAGAGACAAAAATAAAAATAGGTATCATCGTCAAAACAATCAGTGTTACAACTGTGGAAAATCTGGTCACTTTGCTCGAGACTGTCGGTTTAAGCAAGTCCAAGGCAACGCGGCAACCTCGTCACGAGAAGAGAATAATAGCGAAGAAGAGTGGGATTTTCAAGCATCAATTGCTATTGAAGAATGCGAAGAACTTGCAGCTGCTTGCATCACCGAGTCAGAAGAAGAGTGTTCACTCGCATCGGTGAGTAAATTAATCGACTATAATAATGATTGGATAGTTGATTCTGGATGCTCAAATCACATGACTGGAGATAAGGAGAAGTTGACTAATACCTCAACATACAAAGGAGAACGAGTTGTGGTAACTGCAAATAATTCAAGGTTACCTATTACTCACATCGGCCAAACAACTATTGTGCCACGATTTAGTCCACACCAAATCGAGCTGCAAAACGTATTCCATGTGCCAGGTATGAAGAAAAATCTGCTATCGGTTTCACAACTCACTGCCTCAGGAAATTATGTCGTGTTTGGTCCAAATGATGTGAAAGTATATCCAAACTTAAAGCCAACAAGTACACCAATAATGGAAGGGAAGCGTCTGGAGTCAGTCTACGTTATGTCCGCTCAGACTGCATATGTGGACAAGACAAGAAAGAATGAAACAGCTGACTTGTGGCATGCAAGGCTTGGGCACGTGAGTTATCTCAAGTTAAAGGTAATGATGAAAAAGTCTATGCTCAAAGGTCTTCCTCAATTAGACATTCAAGAGGACACAGTATGTGCCGGGTGCCAATATGGGAAAGCTCACCAGCTGCCATACAAGGAGTCAAAGTTTAGAGCTAAGGAGCCTCTTCAGCTAATTCACTCAGACGTGTTCGGGAAGATAAAACAACCTTCTGTTAGTGGCTGCCAATACATGATAACTTTCATTGATGATTTTTCAAGGTACGTCTGGATTGATTTTATGAAAGAAAAATCAGAGGCACTTACTAAATTTATAGAGTTCAAAGAAAAAGTGAAAAAAGAAGTAGGCCGAAAGATACAATGCCTATGCACAGATAACGGGGGAGAATACACATCCAAGGAGTTTTCAGAATTCTTACAGGAATACAAGATACGCCGACAATTGACATGTCCGAACACTCCACAACAAAATGGAGTTGCCGAGAGAAAGAATCGACATTTGGCTGAGATATGTCGAAGCATGTTACATGCGAAGAATGTGCCACCTCGTTTTTGGGCAGAATGCATGAAGACTGCAGCTCACGTGACTAATAGGCTTCTACAAGCAAGGCTTGGTTTTATCTCACCCTTTGAGAAACTATGGAACATCAAACCCACGGTGAGTCACTTTCGAGTATTTGCTTGCGTATGTTATGTATTTGTACCAGATTATCTACGCAGCAAATTCGACAAAAAGGCAATTCGTTGCATATTTGTGGGATATGACGACCAAAGAAAAGGGTGGAGATGTTGTGATCCAACAAGTGGCAGATGCTATGTATCCAGAAATGTTGTGTTCGATGAAGCTTCGTCATGGTGGTCACCACAAGCAGTTCTGTTGCCAGACTCAAAAGAAATTGAAGAAAAACTTCAAGAAAATATGGAAGAACAAATTGAGCTTGAAAAGACTCAACCAAGTGACGAGTATTCAGAAAAGGCCCTTGATGAGGAAAAGTCAGTTCGAGAAAATGAGTTCGATGAAAGAGATTCTCAGCCACTTCTGCGCAGGTCATCACGACAACGCAAACCAAATCTTAAGTATGCTAATGCTGCTCTAATTGAAGAAATAGAGCCAACAACTTATGAAGAGGCATATGAGAAATTGGAGTGGAGAAAAGCCATGGAAGAAGAAGTTCAAGCCCTGAAACAAAACGAGACATGGGAGTTGGTTCCAAAGCCGAAGAAGATTGAACCCATCTCATGTAAATGGGTTTATAAAATAAAGACTCGACCCGATGGATCGATAGAAAGGTATAAGGCTCGATTGGTGGCTCGCGGATTCTCTCAAAAGTATGGGGTGGACTATGATGAGACATTTAGTCCGGTTGCAAAAATTACAACAGTACGAGTATTACTTGCCCTTGCAGCAAGCAAATCTTGGAAGTTATGGCAAATGGATGTGAAAAATGCCTTCTTGCACGGAGAGCTAGATCGAGAGATTTATATGGAGCAGCCCGAAGGATTCACAAGTAAAGTTCATCCGGATTATGTGTGTAAGTTGAAAAAGGCACTCTACGGATTAAAACAAGCACCGAGAGCATGGTACGGTAAAATTGCCGAATTCCTAATACAAAGTGGTTACTCAGTTGCATCAGCAGATTCGAACTTGTTCGTGAAAGAAAAAGGAGGTAAGTTGGCAATAGTCTTGGTTTACGTGGATGATCTAATCATCACCGGAGACAACGAAGAAGAAATCAAACAAACTAGAAGCAATCTCTCAGTACGTTTTCAAATGAAAGAGCTTGGAGAGCTGAATCACTTTCTTGGGCTAGAAGTAATCCGTACCAAAGAAGGAATATTCTTATGTCAACACAAGTATGCAAAAGATCTTATACACAAATTCAGGATGACTGATTGCAAGTCGATATCTACGCCTATGGAAGCCAATGCAAGACTCTGTAGTGAAGAAGGCAAAGAATTGGAAGACTCAACAAGTTATAGGCAACTAGTGGGTAGTCTAATCTACCTTACATTAACAAGACCCGACATTGCATTCGCTGTTGGAGTAGCTAGCCGATTCATGGAGAAACCAAGGAAACCTCACTTAGATGCGGTTCGACGAATCTTGAGGTACGTAAAAGGAACTATAGCACAAAACTACAATTGGTACCGAGAGTCAGAAATCAACAATTTTTATTAATATATATTTCATAATATAAAAATAAAAAATATTTTTATATATCCAGGTCAAGTAGGTCCGAGGATCCTAAACCCAACTCCAAATTGATCTCGATTTTTTTTTTAATTTTCTAACGTACTTGCCTCGACCCGACCCGCAATTTAAAAACGTTCCTATTGAGTCGAGAACGAATTATTTTATTACATGTCATGTCACCTGAGTTAAGACTCAGTTGATGCAAAAATGCACGGTACTTAAATTATAATATTAAGAAGATGACCAAAACATGAAAAAAGATTATATATAATATACAGATAATGTTATGGAAATAAAATAAAGAATAAATGAGAAATGAAGGTTTTTTTTAATAAGGAGAGAGACTTATTCATATAAAACATTTGAAAAAGATGCAAAATTAGGAATTTAGGATGGTCCAACTCAAATAAAAGTATTAGCTATTGACATATATAGGGTAATTAAAGAAATAAATAAATAAATTTAAAGATGTTAAACATCCTTGGGCAAGACCTTGACTACTTGGCAAGAATATATATGCTACCATGTTTTGTTTTTCTAATCTTTTAAAATTAGATTAGCATACCTTATCTTCTCTTTTAAGTTAATTGTAAAAATGGTTTTTTTTTTTTTTTAATTTCTAATTTACACTTATCCCTATCCCTATCGATTTAATTAACTTGAAGAGGAAATAATGCGCATAAGTTTTCAAATCCATAACTTTTAAATACAACATCACATATCATGCCATTTGAGTTAATATTCAATTGACACAAAAATGATATTTAAGTTATAAGAAAATATTCAATTTGAAATTTAAAGTAAAAAGAAAAAACGTTTTGAAAGACACCTAAAGTGTAAGTTAATGGCATTTAAAGATATTATTGAATCTGAAATTTAATCCAATTGATTCATGTAATCATCTTAAGAAGTGACATCCAGTAGATCTGGAATTTGAATTTGAATTTCAATATCTTTAATCTCTTCGTCTATTCTAATTAAGATTGTGATCTCCTTTGTAAGAAAATATTATTACATGTGTGTAGACCTGCTCATGGACCGAAATAACCATCCGACCCGATCAGAATTACTATTGATTAAATAAAAAATTTATTTAAATTTAATTATAAAAAATATATATTAATATAAAAATTTATATTTTTAATAGTTTTTTGAAAAGTGAAACGGATTTTTAAACTTTGTACAAAAAAAAAAAAGGTTTTCAGGCTTACATAAAAAAAATTTCGGATTGTGATCCGGTTCGATCCGATCCATAAGCAAATCTACATGTGCGTTGATGACATGTAAATTAATTTGATTAGGTGACATTTGGTTATGGGTGTAGCATCATCACTTTCATGTTACGATGTTAGTGAAATATGTAATTTTTTATTGTTTAAGTATCAAAGTCCATAAATTTTTAGTTAAAGTATCAAATCGATAATTTCCTTATTACTCAAGTATACTTTTTTCGTTACCATTTTCTATTAACCCCAAAAGGAAAAAAAAAAAAAAAAAAAACACAGTGACAATGCTAATGTCTTCCCTCTTACATGGGAATAGAAGTCTCTGTCGGTTATAAAAATAATATATATATGTGGTCGACTGAACAGAAGAGGTATGCTTCAAGCCATTAACTTCTAACATGGGCATGGAAGTCCCTTTCAAATATGATAAATAAAACGTGGTCGATTACAATCTACAATGGTGTGTTTCAAGCCTTCAATTCATATTATCATAAATTCACAAGAATTAGTTTAGTTGGTAAGGGGTGAGTTCTTTTTTTTTTTTGTCAATCTGGATTCAATTTTTGTAAAAAATACTATAAAAATAAAATTTTAAATATATCATGTTGAAATAGAAAAATGCATTTTTAAAATCACTCAAAAAAAGAAGAAAAAGAATTAGGTTCAAACAACACGAGAATTATGTAGCCCTTAACCTCTAACATGCTAATGGAATTCTCTTTCAATATTATAAATAAAACATGATCAATCACAAAGGTGTATTTCAAGCCTTCAACCCATATTATCAAAAATTCATTGGAGTTAGTTCAATTGTTTAAGGAGAAGTCTTTTTTTTTTTTGTTAACTTGGGTTCGATTTTTATAAGTAATACTCGAAAATAAAATTTTGAGTGCATAAGGTTAATGAACGTGCGCCTTTAAAGATCACTTGTGGGAGAAATTAAACTCAAACAACTAGAGATATCCTAATTGACTTGTAAAAAAAAAAAAAATTAAGATTTAGTTCAATTGATTCATACAACTATCCTTAAAAAGTGATATTTAATATATTTGAGATTTGAATCTCAACATCTGTAATCCTTTTTTATATTTCTAAATTGCGATTTCTTTTGTATTAAAAAAATCATATCATCAAAAGAAAAAAAAAAAAAAAAACTAAAAATATCAAAGAAAACAAAGAACTTCCACCAAAAAAAAAAAACAACGTTCATCGTGTAAATGGAATATAGAGATTAAAAAGTGAAATAATGGTATATAAAAATTTGGAATCTTAGGTTAAACCTTGAAAATAACTAAAGTTTCTGAAACTGGTTCTTATTTTAATTTCTTTTCCTATTATATGTGATTTTTTTTTTTCTTTTTTAGAAATGACAAACGCGTTCCAACCGCGTAGGGTGGGCTCTTGTTTTCTATTCTATTCTATTCTACGAAAATTACACTAGATTAGATTTAATCTGTTGTTTTTATTTATTTGGTTTCGTGTCATTCTCTCATATTTTGCCAGTAGTACATGACAATTGACAAGCTTTATTGACTCCAAATTTTCTCAGCTTGCATGCCTATGAAAAGGATGCTACTATTTATTTTTAGCTTTATACAAATTCTGAAAACATTAAAATAAAAAGACTCCATTATTAATTTATTCTCTTTCTATTCTAAGAACAAGGGGTTAAACACATTTCTAACTATATATAATTTGCCCTTTAAATAAGTCCATTGGTTTTTAAAGTTGAAGGTCAAATAATATGATAATTGTAGACACGATATAAAAATACGATACGATATGTTTAATAAATATGAAAATAGTATAATCTTATTCGTGTTTAGGATTTTGACAATTTAATCATTTATATTGTGTATATTTACACAACTGATAAAAAAATGGAATATATATATATATATATATACACGAATTATAAGTGCTAATTGTCATATTGAAAAATTATTATATCTAAGAACCTATATTAACATTTGAGAGACCCAGAATTATCATTGGACTGAATTTTGAGATTTATTAATGTAAGTGTTACTAAATTAAATTACCTTTTCAATAATATGAAGGGTAAAAATTATACTTCTAATCGAACAAGTAAATTAACATATTAGTGTATATATAGCTCAACCGGATTTAATATGAAATTGGATCGAACTAGGAGTGTAAATGAGACACGTGTACTCACAAGCTATTTGAATTCGGCTCAAAAAAAATTTGAGTTCGACTCGGTCATTGTCGAGCCGAGCTCGAGCTCTAGCAACTCGAGTTATCGAGCGAGTCGAATTCGAGTATCTTAACTCGACTCTAGCAGCTTGCGAGTCTAATCTATTTTTTTTTAATTAATATTGAAAAAAATCTCAAATCTAACACAAGCTCGAATACAAATAATCAAGTTTGAAGTCGAGCATGAGAATCAAACTCGTTTTTTACTAGGTAAACGAGCCTAATCAAGTCTAATCGAACGAGCTCGAGTAGTTCGATTTTTATTTCGAATCGAGTTCGAATTTTAAAAACAATATTCAATCGAACTCGAGTCGATTCGATTCGATTCGAATTTCAAACTGTGAGTTTTGAGTCAAGCTCGAGCCTCTTATTACTTGAGCTCGACTCGACTCGATTACACCTCTAGATCGAACATTTGTATGATAAACTTGAACTTGAAACGTTAAGGTTCTTTATGTCTGATTTGTAATGTTTCTGACAACCAAGTTTGTGGTAGAATATGATTACTATATCCTCACTCTTCATGTTGTAAATCACTTTAAGAAATACTCAAAACTTATAGGAGAATATGGTTGAAAAAACCGGAAAATTGAAAGGAATATATTTTATACATCGTTCATGAAGTAACCTTCACAATCATGGTTAGATGACTTTCATATATTTATTTATTGATATTAAAAAATATATATATTCTAATTGAACAATTATCGATCATTTAATTTATATCTGATAATTCGTGTATACATATTATATCTCATGTTCTTTTATATATATATATATATATATAAATACAACATAAATTATTAAATATGTTAAAATTTTAAATACAAATACGATATGTATATTAAACATGTTGTATTAATCATGTTAATCTTATTAAAATAAATGATATCGTTTTTATTATATTTTTTATATTTATTAAATATATCATATTTTTATATCATGTTGAAAATTATTAAACCTACTCTAACCCTATTCGTGGAAATGATGTATGAAGAGTAAATGGAATAATGCTTAACCTTGTAACCTTGAAAAGTGATGCTTTTTTTTTTTTTTTTTTAAGTTTCCCTTCTCATCCCTGCAACTAGACTTGCTCATGAGCCGAGTCGGGTCACGGCCCGATTTTTTTCATATTCTTTGCCCAGGCTCGGCCCTGGGCCGGGCCGGCCCGTTAGGCCCGAATTTACAGTTTATCGACTAAAAAAAAATATATTTTTATATTTTTATAATTAAAATTAAATTAAATAATATTATTATAATAAAAAACACTGTTTCGGACTGGACTGGGCTGGCCCGAAACAAAAATATCAAACCCAGACCCGATCCAATACAGATCGGACAGACTGTCCGACCCATGAGCAGGTGTACTTGCAATCCTATTCGGCTATTCGTACCAAATCCCTAAAAAAGCACATTAATTATTTTAATTTATCTTGATATAAAAATTTCACAATTTTTTCGTTTTTTGTACTTTGGCGTACAAATATATATAGAAAATTTTACAATTCCTCCACTTGCTACAGAAATCCCATTACAAGTTCATAACCAATTTTCTTTTACGTGCACGCAATCTTAATGATGCAATCCACAATAGCAAACTTGGTTAATTATGATTAGATTTGTTCAATAATCAGATTATTTAATTTGAATTGAATTAGATTTGGTATATATATATATATATTTAAATCCGAATTGATTCAGCTCGGTCCAAATTACTATTTAAAATAATTTTTATTTAAACTTAATTATAAAAATATATAAATATAAATATAATATTTAAAAAAATAAAACTGATTTTTTTAACTTGTCCGATCGAGATTTGAACAAGCCAAATTTTTTACTAACTGAATCTGATCCGATCAAGCTCGACCCATAAACATGTGTAATCAATGATGATAACTGTTGATGTCTATTTCTGTTGATAAAGTTGTCCTGGTGGCCGGAGGTTTTGTGAGCAAAGGAAAAGGGTCAAAGGGCACCGGCGGTTGAGCTCCGGGGCATCCTCCGATGCTTAAGTCAGTATTTGGGAAAGATAGTTGAAGGGAGAGAGAGAAAGCAAAGAGAATAGAGAGTGTAAAGAGAGAGAGCCCTCTGGGTAGTTCCCGAGAGGACCCTTTTATACTTGTTTGGGCGACCTACTCGGTTCCACGTGTCCGATTCTGGTTGGACTTTTGGAGTAGGCGGCATAGGGAGTCTCACCAAGATAACTGCTACATTTAATACCCGTCGAAGAGAGGCTGCGGCATTAAATGCCCTGCACTGCCTCAGGTGGATGCCGAGATGACTAGTGGTGTGACCGTTGGGAAGGGGGGAGGCGTCTACGTGTCCTGGGGCTTGGTGTTGATGGCCGTTGGGCTCGCTAGATTGGACCTTGACTTTGGACTGGCTTGTTGGGCTTGATTGTTCCCTCTTCCTGGGTCTTATGGCCAAGAGCTTTGGCGGGCCTGGTGGGTCTAACAATAACGACAACCATGATAAGACCCTCCAAGTGTTACTAATATAGTTTGCTAAATTTATAATAGTTTTCCAATGTTTCCAATGTTTCATTCTTTAGATAATAAATCAAATGCTTTAAAGGTATTTTCTTGGAGGAGAAGGTTGGACAATGTTTTGGCAAATTTATCCGGATATTATTTTTTTTTGTTATTATTATTTAATTTTCAAACTACCTATATTTTGTAATATATATATCAAAATACGCTGATTTTTTACCCGTTGGGAAGTCACCATATGATATGGCGACTTCCCAACTTTAAATTTTATTTTTAAAAAAAAAATTAGGCTCGGAAGTCATCATATGATATGTCGACTTCCGAGCTGAAAAATGTAATTTTTTTTTAAGCACTGGGAAGTCGCCATATCATATGGCGACTTTCCAATGCATTTTTTTAATTTTTTTTGTTATCTTGTTGGGAAGTCGCCATATGATATGGCGACTTCCCAACACTATTTTTATTTATAAATTTAATAATTTTTAATTAACTATAAAAAATATATTTTTTAATTATTTTAAAAGCATAAATAATATATTTTTAATTATTTTAAAAGTCTAAATAATATTTTTTTATAATAATATTTTTATATATAATTAATTATTTATATAATGATAAATAAGAATGTAATGATAAATAAGAATAAATCAGCATATAACATGGAATATGAAATATGTAAATATTACAGGTGCAGAACATGTAATTGGTTCATTGTTGATGCAAACTCTCCCCCGATGTGCCAGATGGATAAGGATATTTTCGACGGCTATGACCTTCATTCTTACATAATCCACAACGTTTTGGTTGACCTTTCTCTCTGAGGTCTATTTCATTACGAATACGACTTGATTTTGGCCGACCATGTGGATCTCTTCGCATTTCTAGATTGGAACACACTTATGGTCCATTATATTGAGGCCAATAGCCTTCATTTGCAACTGCTTCAAACTCATGCCTATAAACATTGAATATAGTGTCAAGTTTATAAATATTGTCCACATATTGCATGCAATCTACACGGACATGTGGACAAGCAGCAACTACATGTGAATAAGGGAACTTTTGTGCTTGAAACTTCCCACAGTCACACCATATCTCACTAAAATTTACTTTGTACTTCAATGCATCAACTCCCTCTTGTGAGTCAAGTAACTCCTCAATCAAAAAAGTTTGATTTGCGAGCGTAAAATTACGAACCAAGCGAGAGTTAGCTTTCCTGCGATTTTCTTGCATTGCCTCTATGACTGTTTCACAGTATGTGTGCCCCCCTCGATCATTGTTTGTTGCTTGTTGCCCATCTTAACAAAAAGTTCAGCCAACCTATAATATGTTGCCTGCACCAAAGTAGTAATGGGAAGATGGCGCATCCCCTTCAACACTGAATTGATAGATTCAGCTAGGTTGGTTGTCATATGCCCATAGCGTCTTCCTTCGTCATATGATTGGGCCCACTTCTCCTTGGGGATCTTATCAAGCCAATTAGCCACCTCTATGTTTTCTCCACGAAGAATCTCATACATCCAATGAAAATAGGGTAGCCTCAACTCGTAACCTGATAAAATAAAAATAAAAAACTTGTTAATTTCAGTATTATTTTATATATTAAAGGAAATATAAGAGATAAAATAACTATGATCCAATTTCATACCCATGTTGACAATTTGTCGACGCAATTCTTTATTGTTAAACCTCTTCATGAAGTAAGCTGCAATGTGTCGAATGCAGTACATAGAGTATGCATTTGGAGGATTTCATCCACTACCATGGCGTCTGATTGCAGCTTTGATGGATTCATGTCGATTAGCCATCAAGCATATGCCAGGTTGTGTTGTCACATGTGTACGCAAATTAGTGAGAAAGAAGGACCAAGCCTCCGCTGTCTCACCCTCCACAATGGCTGATAACTCGTATAATTATATAGTTTTTAGTTATGTTTTATTATTGTTTTGTGTCAAATACGAGTTATTATTGCTTAGTCTAATTGTGTTTATGATCTTTTATATTTTTATGTAATTTGGTGTTTTATTTACGAGTTTCTTTGAGTGATTTCAGATTACTAGGTTAAATCAAGAATTAAGGGCAAATCCAGTTCAGTTCCAGTTCCGACACCTTTTTCCATATCAGCTATATCTGGAGTTTCACTAAAGCAATAAGGCTGAAATTTTAACAGTGCAAAGTTAAGAGGCATATCTAACTTTTTCATGTTTACACTTCTTGAAACGGAGTCGTTTTCCCTAGCAAAATCGACCATCAAGTTGGCTGATGTGCAATGACGTCTGTGCAGACCTGTATTGGTATTTTGCCCATATCTTCTGATCCACATCAGCAAATGAGCTGATTCCAACGGCTATCGATCACTAACTGGTAGGGGAACATTTTTCTAGAAGACCATGTGATCAGATCAAGCTTCCAATATTGACAAAATCGACCATCAAGTTGGCTGATCAAAATTGTCATACAATATGACGAAAATTGTTAGAAAAATGCACCCACCTATTATACCTACCTTTGAAATTTGTAAAGCTTGTCTCTTGTCATTTAGTCCTCCAAAATGTGTATAAATAGAGGGCCTTGGATGATCGTAGGAGGCATTGTACATTGGTAGGATATTAGCCATTGTAATAAAATTCTCTAAGTTTTCTTCTTCTTTCTTTTCTCTAGTTTTCTTTTTCTTTATTTTCTTCTTCTTCTTTCTTTCTTTTATTTCCTTCTTAGATTCTCTTTAATTTTATGTTTATGTTTACAATGCCTATGCTAGGCTAAACTTCTATTTGGTTAAGGGTGATTTCAAAGCCCTAGACATGTTTTGTGATTGATTTTCAGATTCTATCTATCATTAATTTTCTATCAAAGTTGCTTATGTTCTTCTACAAGAATTGTTCATGATGTTGTCTTGATTTATTTAGGTGTACAACTAGATAGATCTTGATAATTATCTATTGCTAGTCTAGGAGTCTTGATCCGTGTAATTGTCTTGATTTCCTATTCATAAGTGGCAATTTGTGATTAATGATTATGGTCAAGTTTTCAATAATTGCAAAGTGGAACATAACCTAAGTTGAACAATCCGAGCTTATGTGTTTGTTGCTTAGATCAACCTATCTTTCTCATCATAAAGCTGCCATTAAATTGAATTTAGAGAGCTTATTCTAGGTTGTTTAATGGTTAGAGATTAAATAGAGAGCTTGTTCTATTTAACGACAAACTAAGGAAAGATTGGGATAACAGAGCTTGTTGTTATCTACGGTTGTTAACTTTGATAGTTGGTTGATATTGATAGATCTGAAATTGATTCTTAATGATGTCTAGTGGTGGAGAACGAAACCTTAACCATATTTTTCATATTTGATTCTTCTTACTTACTTGTTTTCTTACTTTTCTAGTTTGCTTATTTTTAAAAGTATATTTATTTTTATTGGCTGGTTATACCGCCTAATTTGTATATTAACTTTGTTTTATTTTTATTGGCTGGTTATACCGCCTAATTTAGTATATATATTTTTATTGGCTGGTTATACCGCCTAATTTAGTATATATATTTTTATTGGCTGGTTATACCGCCTTGCATCTTATTCTTATTATTTACTTTAGTTTAAATCTGGCTTCAAAAACCCCTTTTCTTTTATTGTTTTCTTTGAACGTAAGTTATAAACTAATAACTCATAGATTAAAACCCAATCCCTGAGGACTCGACCCTTGCTAATCATTATACTTACAATTGATCTTTTTAGTGCAAGGTTAAATAAGATACACTCTTTTGGGTGCATCAAATTTTTGGCGCCGTTGCCGGGGATTGCTTTATTTAGCTTATTAGTTTATTGGTTTATTCTTATTTTCAGTTGTAATTAATTTTATTTTTCTTGTACATACAAGTTTTTCTGATCAAATTTTGAAAAAAAAAAAAAAGAAAACGATGGAATTGAGCAATCTAACACTTGAAGAGTTGGTGGCATACATGAACATGGAGAATCAACAAGCCAATCTCACTTCCTCAGTTCAACAATTGGCCATGGGAGGATGTCAAGGCCATCAATGGTTCCAAGACCAACCGCATGATCATTACTCCAAAACTTACCATGAGGGATGGTGGGATCATACTAATTATGGCTACTCGAAAAATTACCAAGAAGTAGATCCTTATGCCAATTACACTCATCCATCTAGCTTCAATCAATCATGGTCTCAAGAACCAGATCTTTTTCAACCACCACATATGACTCAAAACTTAGGTACTTCTTTAGAAGATCTTGTGTATTCTCTTGTTACTGATACTTTGCAATTTCAACAGGAAACAAAGGCAAGTATCCAGAGTTTGGAAAGGCAAATGAGCCTATTGGCTAGTAGTACGGTGGAATTAGTAGCACAAAGATCTCAAGCACTCCCTTCCCAATCGATGATTGATCCAAAGGAGAGTGTTAGCGCCACACAACTTGAGGATGAATCAGAAAATCCAAGGGAACCCGAGGATGAGACAAAACCAAAGATGGATTCACTTCTTGAGGATAATGAAGCCACCATTCAAATTGAGAGTACTTTGACACCTCAGGTAGCTTTTAAGGTTCTTATTTCTACTAATGTTCCTTCTCCACTTTTTCCTAGCAGATTTGCAAAGTCCAAAAAGGAGGAACATGAACAACAATTTTTGGAAACCTTAAACAGCTTGCTTGTGGATGCCATTAGACAAGTACCAAGATATGCACAATTCCTCAAAGAGCTATACCCCACCAAGAATGATGAAATAATACGTGTGGGGGAGAAGGCATTGGCTGTTTTGCAAAGAAAACTTCCTCCAAAACGCAAAAATCCGAGAAGTTTCATGTCTAAGCCAAAAGATCCTAAAAAGCCAAGAAGGGGAATTGGCTAGGCTGAAAACAATCAATCAAGTGCTAATTGGGGGAGGCAGCCTAATTAGTGAAAGCATTGCCAAACTTCCATCCTCAGATTTGCTCTCTTTTTCTTTATCTTTTTCTTATGTTTCTTTGCTAATTGTGTTTAGTGTTTCTAAGTTCATTTAGGCTGCATAAGTTTATTTTGTTTATTAGTTCTTTTCACTTACACATGATTCTTTCATTTGGGATTAATAGCATTACATTAATGACAATGTAAGAATTATGTGTGGGGGGAAGAATTTAGGATTTTATTTAGAGTGTTTTGTTTTTGAGTCTTTTTATGTTGTTTTTCTTTCTGATCCTTGTTTTAAAAATAACTAGATGTAAATATAATTTTTAATTTTTTTAACCCCGGTTAAACGGCGGATAACGGTACTCCGTGATTATTTAAATCGGTTCCATCAGCTACCCACAAAACTGATATTGTATATAAATTTCTCTTCCAATTTCTCTTTCAATTTTTTTCATTTTTTTCAGGATGGATGATATTCTCACAAGATTGCAGAAACGATTTCCTCCTTTTCCTCGAAATATTTTACTGAAGCTTTACCAAGTTCGATTTGAAAGATTAAGAATGCTTATGCACAAAGGGATTCCTGAAGACATACGTTGGATAATTGAAGCCAAGGTACGTGAAGATGAATATCTTCCTGTTTTGCATTTACCAGGTACAGGTAGAAGCACTTTTGCCAAGAAGCGACGAGCAAAACGCATGAGTTCAAACTGCCACAAATATGCACGATGGACGTGTAACGGTAAATGTCGTTCTATTGGGATTCCGTCCTCTAATCGAGATGATAAAATTGAATTCATTAAGGATGGACTGAGTAAGGAGAATTTGAGTAATATCCAACTTTCTCTTGAGACGCATCCTAGTGGAGACGTACAAAGAGAAATTCTTGATTTATGGCCGCAATTCCAAAGGGAATGGCAACATCTTGGGAATCTGATGTTAAAAGACCCTGTTTGCCAGCTTGTAAGAAAACTGGATGGGAAGCATATCCTCGACTCATAGAAGGCGTTTAAGCCGTTTCTGGACGTAAAACCAAAGGAAGATGTGAGCCACAATCACAACTACAATAAATAACTTCTCAGCTTTTGGTTTGATTTGCAATAACTTCATTTCGGTTTAATTTACGTGTTGTTCGATTTGTGTAATTATTCTCGTTTTTTTTTATTGGTCTTTTACGGTTGATTTTTCTTCTCTTTTTGATTTTCTTCCTGAAATCACGCAAAAATCTTTTGTTAGGTTAACATTTTCTTCTGACAGGTCAAATACACTTTCGGCGACATTATTACTCTTGTCTGATTCACTACTCAGCCCTCTATATATTACACCATGTACTCATTCTCTTTCAGGCACTCGAAAAAAAAATGGAAAGTACTTCGTCCCAACGCATTAAAAATATTTGTGTCTTTGGAGGTGCTTATCCAGGGAAAAATAACATATTTGCTGATGAAGCCATAAGAGTTGGAGTAATACTTGCCCAACAAAAGATCCAGTTGATTTATGGAGGTGGTAGTACGGGTTTAATGGGAGCAGTCGCTACAGCAGCACACGCCGGAGGAAGTCCAGTTCTAGGAATCGTTCCAAAACTATTCACAGGTTTTTGTGGACCTATCGTGGGTAAGGAAATACAAGTCTGGAGTATCCCTGAACGGATGACAATCATGTACCATTGTGCCGATGCATTCATTGCTTTACCAGGAGGTCTGGGTACATTGAAAGAAATAGCTTGCGTGGCTTCTTGGTCATCTTTGGTCACAAAAAAGAAACCCATTGGTTTGCTTAATATTAATGGTTATTTTAGTAATTTGCTTTCATATTTAGATAATGCTGTGGAAAATGGATTCATGTTTTCAGAGGCAAGGAGAACCATAATTTCTGCTACAACCATTGAAGATTTACTCAAAAAGCTTCAAGCTTATGAGTATTTATCTGCTACGGTTGTTTCGCAAACGCTCGGAAAAAGAAAAAGAGATATTGACGAGCAAGGAGTGGATTGCACTTTGTCTTTGTGACATTATCTAACATTTTGCTTGTTGTGTCTCAGTTATAATAAGTGGTTAGCAACCTCTGCAGGTAATATCTCCTAAATTCTACCTTTAAAATTTGACATTGGGGACAATGTCATATTTTAGTAGGGGGTAAGGGACATATTTTGCTAATTTAAAAAAAAAAAAAATTTATTGTGTTTTAAGACATTTAGAAGTATTCATTCTGAACAAGGTCTGAGTAAGGGAGACTTGAGACATACCTTGTCAGTTTGATTTAATCTTCTTCTTCTTCAAAAAAAAAAAAAAAAGCATGTTTAGACTTAGTGTGTTTTTAGTGTGTTTTAGTTACTTTCAATACTATGATGAGATATGAATTGCATAAGTCTAAAACAGATTTATTAGTGAGAAGATTTTTATGAGAATTGAGCTTGATATCAACCTTTTTATGAGCCAATGTTAATATGATATGTTGATTGAGAAAGAAGCATGTTTAGACTTAATCTGACTTGTATAATCATCCTTGTGAGTTTTTGAGCCTATAATGATTGATGCATTATATAAATCAATCTAATTTCTTTCTTGAGTGCTCTTATGATTACATGATTCTCTAGAACTTTCTTTAGACCTTGTTGAGACTATATTGATGCATGTGACAACATGAATATGATAGAGGCATTAGGATTTTTAGCCAGGGCCAAACAGCCATCCCTTATTGATGTTCCAAGAGAACACACCCTTAGTGAACCAATTTGAGCCTACATTGAATAAGCTATCTCTTTGGTAACCATAACTTGTCCCTAACCTAAATATACTTATATCCTTACCTTTGTTCCAAAGATGAATTAGCATGTTTTGAGACAAGTTGCAAAGACAAGGAAGATCTATTGAAAATTTGGGTTAGAAACAAGAAATAAGTGTGGGGGGGGAAAGAAAAGAAAAGTCAAAAGAAAAAAAAAAAGAAATGGAATACTGACAAATACATTCAAAAAAAAAATATGAATCATCTCTTGAATTTTGGGAAAAAGAAAAAGATGTTACAAAGTTGTTTAGAATGAAGAAAAGGCCCAACATGAATATCCGGCCTAGGTGACTATGTACTTGTAAAGAGTTTTGAGAAGTTTCTTTGTATGATCTTATTATGTCTCTAAACTTTATGAACTCTTTGGAACCTTTGTGATATCTTTATCCTTTTGTTCTTCAACCACATTACAAACCCCTTGGCCCCATTACAACCTTGATTAAAGACCTCTTGATTCATGAAGTTGTATGATCTAAATAGTGGAGAATAGGTGGACAAGCAAGAATATGGTAGAACTGTTTTCATGAGATTGATTGAGTGTAAACACTTTACCACTACTTTAAAGAATGAAAATCATGAGAGTATCCCATGTGAGTAGTTGAGATTAAGTTTGAATATGCACTATTTTGATTGAAATATGTTATGTTAATATTGGCTTAACTCAAACAATTTACATTCAAGCATGATTTTTTGTGAAATTCTTTAAGCTATTGATTAGTTTATAAGACTTGTTCAAAGATTGTCTCTAATGTGTATTGAAAGGATTAGGAGTAAATATTTTTAGTATATGTAGTTTATTTATATTTTAGTTTTTCAATGTTTGTGGGTATCGTTCTAGTAAACCCTCACGAGACTAAACTCGTCCACTAGGGACACCTAGGGGTTTAAAGGCTTGTGTCACATGCTAAGTGCCACCGTGATTTCCTACGAAAGTGGATTAGATTAGATTTTCTTATTTTATTTTTATTTGTTTTTGCTCGAGGACTAGCAACAATCTAAGTGTGGGGGTGTGATAACTCGTATAATTATATAGTTTTTAGTTATGTTTTATTATTGTTTTGTGTCAAATACGAGTTATTATTGCTTAGTCTAATTGTGTTTATGATCTTTTATATTTTTATGTAATTTGGTGTTTTTTTTACGAGTTTCTTTGAGTGATTTCAGATTATTAGGTTAAATCAAGAATTAAGGGCAAATCCAGTTCAGTTCCAGTTCCGACACCTTTTTCCATATCAGATATATCTGGAGTTTCACTAAAGCAATAAGGCTGAAATTTTAACAGTGCAAAGTTAAGAGGCATATCTAACTTTTTCATGTTTACACTTCTTGAAATGGAGTCGTTTTCCCTAGCGAAATCGACCATCAAGTTGGCTGATGTGCAATGACGTCTGTGCTGACCTGTATTGGTATTTTGCCCATATCTTCTGATCCACATCAGCAAATGAGCTGATTCCAACGGCTATCGATCACTAACTGATAGGGGAACATTTTTCTAGAAGACCATGTGATCAGATCAAGCTTCCAATATTGACAAAATCGACCATCAAGTTGGCTGATCAAAATTGTCATACAATATGACGAAAATTGTTAGAAAAATGCACCCACCTATTATACCTACCTTTGAAATTTGTAAAGCTTGTCTCTTGTCATTTAGTCCTCCAAAATGTGTATAAATAGAGGGCCTTGGATGATCGTAGGAGGCATTGTACATTGGTAGGATATTAGCCATTGTAATAAAATTCTCTAAGTTTTCTTCTTCTTTCTTTTCTCTAGTTTTCTTTTTCTTTATTTTCTTCTTCTTCTTTCTTTCTTTTATTTCCTTCTTAGATTCTCTTTAATTTTATGTTTATGTTTACAATGCCTATGCTAGGCTAAACTTCTATTTGGTTAAGGGTGATTTCAAATCCCTAGACATGTTTTGTGATTGATTTTCAGATTCTATCTATCATTAATTTTCTATCAAAGTTGCTTATGTTCTTCTACAAGAATTGTTCATGATGTTGTCTTGATTTATTTAGGTGTACAACTAGATAGATCTTGATAATTATCTATTACTAGTCTAGGAGTCTTGATCCGTGTAATTGTCTTGATTTCCTATTCATAAGTGGCAATTTGTGATTAATGATTATGGTCAAGTTTTCAATAATTGCAAAGTGGAACATAACCTAAGTTGAACAATCCGAGCTTATGTGTTTGTTGCTTAGATCAACCTATCTTTCTCATCATAAAGCTGCCATTAAATTGAATTTAGAGAGCTTATTCTAGGTTGTTTAATGGTTAGAGATTAAATAGAGAGCTTGTTCTATTTAACGACAAACTAAGGAAAGATTGGGATAACAGAGCTTGTTGTTATCTACGGTTGTTAACTTTGATAGTTGGTTGATATTGATAGATCTGAAATTGATTCTTAATGATGTCTAGTGGTGGAGAATGAAACCTTAACCATATTTTTCATATTTGATTCTTCTTACTTACTTGTTTTCTTACTTTTCTAGTTTGCTTATTTTTAAAAGTATATTTATTTTTATTGGCTGGTTATACCGCCTAATTTGTATATTAACTTTGTTTTATTTTTATTGGCTGGTTATACCGCCTAATTTAGTATATATATTTTTATTGGCTAGTTATACCGCCTAATTTAGTATATATATTTTTATTGGCTGGTTATACCGCCTTGCATCTTATTCTTATTATTTACTTTAGTTTAAATCTGGCTTCAAAAACCCCTTTTCTTTTATTGTTTTCTTTGAACGTAAGTTATAAACTAATAACTCATAGATTAAAACCCAATCCCTGAGGACTCGACCCTTGCTAATCATTATACTTACAATTGATCTTTTTAGTGCAAGGTTAAATAAGATACACTCTTTTGGGTGCATCAATGGCAAAGGCAATTGGTAGTATATTTCGGTTGCCATCTTGTGCAATAGCTAACAACAATGTTCCTTTGTATTTTTCATATAAGAACGTACCGTCTATTTGCACAATAAGTTTACAATACAGAAACCCTTCAAGACAGGACTTGAATGTCCAAAAGAGTCGATGAAATATTCTCTTACCCTGGACCAGTTGATCACTGTGATATGCAGGTACCGTTTGCAATTCCACAATTGAAACAGGAACAAAATGTTGCATTGCAACCAACCATTTAGGCAGATCATTGTACGATCTATCCCAATCGCCAAAGACTTGAACAATTGTCTTTTGATTTGCTTTCCACGCTTTCCTATAAGAAGTTATGTATCCATACTGGATTCACATCTCAGCGATCAAAACTGAAATGGAAATCTCCGAATTTGCTTGGACCAATGACAAAATGAATGAACAGATCATGTTAGAATCTAATTTGCAATGATCCTGCGAAATTCTTCCTGATATGCATGTATGAGGCACATTATATTTTCTAATCTCCCATACTTGTTTCTTCTTCATGAATGTTGCCCTTATTCTCCAATTGCACCCTTTCCCATACATTGGACACTTGTCATGATATTTGGTTGGCTCAGATTCAATAACTCTGTAATCTACAGAGTTTTTTATGTTGTAGTGCTTAACAGCTGAAAGCACAGCCTCTCTCGTTGGAAATTGTAACCCAACACAGAGATCAACTGTAGATGGATTCAATCTCAAAGGTGCAGCAAATGTATGACCATATTCAGGAAATTATGGCACTTGCATTACCTCCAGATCCAGGGTGCACATATGGGATGCAGGCTCATAAAGGGGAAGAACTCCATAAGTGTTGATATCAGGGCCAACATCTCGGTCAGAATCATTGCTCTCATCACTGTCATTTGCAAATTCAGCATAATCTTCTTCTTGCTCACTAAAGTCACCAATATATTCACCATGGGCTCCACATGACTGAACAGGATCATCACCAGCTGGCATATCATCCAGGGCAATAGGAATTGTTGGTGAGACAAATGAATTATGAAACGTTGTAGCTTGAGATGGCACTTATTCTGTGGGAACGTTGTATGAAGTAGGAACATCATACAACGACTGAGAATCATCATCTTCTGGAAGCCCACAATCCTGATTGTCAGCATATATCTCAAGTACTCCAACATTTTGAAATGTCTCGTGAGCATGAAACATGCCTCTCACATCATCATCATCTTCTAGTGGAAAAGTCTTATATCGGACACATCTTTCACCAATAGAAATATGAAGCCTATATTTAATCTCTGAAACTCTTTTTGTATTTCCAGCTTTGATTTTTGTATGAATTTTCACATTCAGTTCCTCTAATCTGACATCTTCATCAACACGAAAGCTTTTAGGACGTTCATAGTCAAAGGTAGCACCTTCATCAGTATTATGAATTTGGCCATTATAGCAGACCAGTGCGACCACTCTGTTGCTCATGTTGTGTAGTAATGAAAGTGAGAAGGATGAGAATGGAGGTATTATCATTGTGCAAAAGAAAGAAGAAATAGAGAAGGATGAGAATGAGGAGGTATTAGCACTCAGCCAAAATCTGATTGAAAAACTGGTGTAGGGCGTATTGTAAACCTTCATCAGTATTATTAATTTATAATGGTTCATTGTGTTGTACCGGATGACAAATCCCATCCTTTGTATAGGATGAAATCTGATTCTCATTTTCTTGCTGAGGTTAATTGACTGAAAAAATGATCACTCATTGACTGAAAAATCTGATGATAAATCTCATCCTTTGTACATGATGGAATCTGATTCCCATTTTCTGGCTAGGGTTAATTGACTGAAAAACTGATCACTCATTCACTGAAAAATCTGATGACAAATCCCATCCTTTGTACCGGATGGAATCTGATTCTCATTTTCTGGCTAGGGTTAAATGACTGAAAAACTGATCACTCATTGACTGAAAAATCTGATGACAAATCCCATCCTTTATACCGGATGGAATCTGATTCTCATTTTCTGGCTAGGGTTAATTAACTGAAAAACTGATCACTCATTCACTGAAAAATCTGATGACAAATCTCAACCTTTGTACCGAATGGAATCTGATTCCCATTTTTTGGCTAGGGTTAATTGACTGAAAAACTGATCACTCATTCACTGAAAAATCTGATGACAAATCCCATCCTTTGTACCGGATGAAATCTGATTTCCATTTTCTGGCAATGGTTACTTGACTGAAAAATTGATCACTCATTCACTGAAAGTTTTTATAATACGAAATTTTAAAATTTTTAATAAATAAAAAAATATATAAAATTTTAAAATATAAATATGCTTTTTAAAATATATATATTATATATATAAATAAATAATTATATATAAAATAATAATATTAAAAAATATTATTTAGGCTTTTAAAATAATTTAAAAAATATATTGTTTTTTATATTTAATTAAAAACATTAAATTTAAAAATTAAAAAAAAAAGTGTTGGGAAGTCGCCATATGATATGGCGACTTCCCAACAAGATAACAAAAATAAAAAATAAAAAAAATGCACTGGGAAGTCGCCCTATGATATGGCGACTTCCTAGTGCTTAATTTTTTTTTTATACATTTTTCAGCTTGGAAATCGTCATATCATATGGCGACTTCCGAGTCCAATTTTTTTTTTTAGAAAATAAAATTTATAAGTTGGGAAGTCACCATATTATATGGCGACTTCCCAACGGGTATAAAAATCAACGCATTTTGATATATAATTGCAATATATAGGTAGTTTGAAAATTAAAAAAAAAAAGGCAATATATATCCGGATAAATTTGCCCAATGTTTTTTAGGGAGAAGAAGATTGTATGAAATGAATAACTGGTTAGTTAGATTTAAGGTAAATAACTCATTATCAAAAGCTAATAATCAATTATCTTTGCATTATCAATTAAAGAGGAACAGTAACTGCTCTTCCCTCCCTTTATGACCTAAGCCAACAATCACCAATCACCTTTGTCCCTTATCGTATTTTATATTTTTTTATATTAATCATGTAAATATAAATATAATACAAATTATTAAATAAGTTAAAATTTTAAATACGAATGTAATATGTATATTAAATGTGTTGTGTTAATCGTATTTAAATGTCTCTTGTTTTATTTATTATACTATTTTTATATTTATTAAATGTGTTGTATTCTTGCCGGGCACATCCCTGGCCTGCCTCGACTGCTTAGCCACCCAATCAGCAGCCTGCTTCGCATTTCACTTAATGAAAGCAACCTTAACTAACATCCTGAATCATCCTCATTAAATGCCTTGCTTCCGTAATAATTGGAGCAACCCCCCAGTGCTTGGATTTCCCCTTTCTGTTTAGTTCAGTTGCAACCACTTGAGAATCAGCTTCCAGTATGACTTTCTCAAGGCAATCCTTAGCCACCATTAAACCTTCCTTGATTGCCAAAGCTTCAGCGTCACCAGCCTTTACAGCCTTCCCCTTCCCTGCTAACATATGCCCCTCATGATTTCTAATTATCACACTAAGACCTGCCTTCTTTTTATTTGACATCATAAGTCTCATCACAATTAACACAGTTCACTTTTATCTATGTTACCTAACCGCAGATATTCTTTTCTGATGATAAGGCTGTCTGCTATGCTGAATTATTTCCTAAATAAAGAAATTGATTTTTTTTTTTTTTTTTTAAATAGAAGATGGTATTAGTTTTATTGTTCTATTTGGTTGTGACATTATCCTGAGCATTTACAGATAATTTCAGGTGACACTATCTTCCTTTAATGAAACAAATTGTATCCTCATATAAATTTTACCTACCAAGTTCAGCAGCATCATACATTTTCTCTGTGATGGAATGTAAAAGGCTGAAATAGATATCTAGAAACTTTGAGTGAATTTTTTTGATCTGATCATTTGACTTCCAATCTATCTTCTTATTTGAATTAGTTAAATCATTTTGTCAATATTTTGGTACGTGTGTTGTGTTTTATAATTTTTTTTTATATTAATTTTGTAAATATAAATATAACATAAATTATTAAATATATCACAACGACAAAAGATACCGTAGACGAAATAACCAAACATTTTATAGTAACATAAGGAGCAAGCATTACAAACATAAATTCGTTTGCTACAAAGTTCATAGTAACTAGATATGCAAACTCCCATGTAACAAGTAGCTAGATAGATACCCCAACTATATATGCAAACTCCTACTACACTTCATTAGATTAAAGCAAGCCTGTAAAAGCACACCTATTGTTATTATTATCTATAGACTATAGTAGCTAATCAACGGTTCTTAGAGATGGTGTGGCTTCTCTAAGTCCTCAATACTTGTGGGGCGGAACCAGGCCTTTTCCTCCAGGACCGAGTTGAGGCCGCCGTTGCCAAGGGAGGAACGGAGGCGCTGCTCACCACTTGCAGATGCGTTAAGCTCGGAAGCAGGGCCAAAGACCCCAGTGTGCGGGTCAGGAGCCCAGTAGTTGTGAGATTGAGGCTGAATCACATAATCAGGAACAACGGTAGGATGGAGCTGATCATCGATGTTCTTGTCATATGCCGATGCGTGACCACTCCTGCACACATGATAATATCACTTTCATTATCAAATAAATAAGAGTTGAAAGGATTGTGAGGGTACGTAGTTATGCAAATGTTGCGACAGATAGTGAAGGGTCGGTAAAGTCAAGAGAGTCCAAACCCATATTTGAATTGAAATTGAGATACTTATGCAAGTTCTTCTCTTCTGAATCAGATGGATTCATATCTGAAAGAGGTTGTACCCTTTAAAAAAATGGATTGATAAAAACACGTGACCAGCATGTGATATAACTCAATCGGATAACTACCTCTAACCGACCAAACTTTTTCTATGTTTATCTTCTTTTTGAATTTATTGATTTTTATTAATGCTTTGATTAAAACATTCGTCATGTTTTTTTGGTTTTTTATATATAAAAAAAAAAAGACACAGCTTGAGATAAAAATAAATAAATTATACATGTTGAAATTCGAATTCAAATTTATTGAATAATACTTTTTAGAGATAATTTTACTGTTATATAAAATAGAATTCGCTTAATTAATATCTAAGTAGACATGTTTAAAGATTAGATTACATGTCCAAACCTGAAGATCTACTTGATATTTAAAAGAGTTTGGACAAAAATATTATGCACGAAATATGAGTCTGGACAAAAAAATGAGACCTGTCTAAAAAATGGACAAGGCTTTGACTTCAACAATCAAGGCTCAAATCCGATCCGATCCGATTCGTTTTCCATTTATATAATGTATTATTTTTATATATTATATAATTTATATCATATAAAAAATAAAATATATAATATTATAATAAATATTTAAAAAAAATATTAAGTTATCTATGTTTAAAAACTTAATAAAAAATTAAATTATTAAAAATTAAATAAAAAATAACATATTTGTTAAATATTTTAGAAAAAAATAAGTGGACTTAAACGAGTTTGGACTATCCATTTATAAATATAAACGGGTTTGGACAGAATTTGAGATTCATCTTTGAGGCCGGACCGGACTTGGATAAATATATATGATGTTGATAACATAATATTTAGATCCGGTCTAAACCAAGCCCGACCAACCCATGAACACCTCTAGTCTATAGGTACTAGATAAGAATTATTTAATTACTACTTTAAATTTTTTTATATTTAATATATAATTTTTATTAAATTAAAAAAATATATATTTATATATATTATTTTAACTAATATCATTAAACACTGATTAATATTTTTTTATAAAATAAAATTTAACGTTAAATCTAACAAACAAAGAGAAGAGTTTATATTTATTTATTGATTATTCCCCCCCCCCCGGGTTTCGGCACCCCACTATTGCACGGAGAAATGTCTTTTTTTACTCCTTCATTGGTTTTCTTTTTCTTTTTAATTTTTTTAAGTTTTAAGTTAATTATTATATTTTTATTTTTAATATAATATAATTTTAATAATTTTTTATTTAATATAAATATAGTTTTAATGTATATATTTTTATTTAATATAAATATTATATAATTTTAATAATTTTTAATTATTTATTATATATATACACATTTTAATTTAATGTCTTTAATAATCATTTTTCTTTCTCACTATAATTCAGCTCACCATTACTGCTGTTTTTGAATCCAAACACTTATTCCACCGTTGATTTTAATCTCATCACTATAGTACTCAATCTCATCGCTACAATAACTAATCTCACCTCCATCGTTATTTTTAATTTCATCGTCCATCTAATTCAAATGGACCTGACCAAGTTATTGGTCAAGCTCGAAGATGTGATAATATTTGGAGATTTTGACAAAATTATATATCTGTAAAACGAAATCTATTTGTATTATATTTTTAGCAAAACCCAATTCAATTGGACCCATTTTATTATTATTAGTGATATGAATTTTCAGAGGATTGATATTTTTTATGAATATCATTTTTTTAAAATCAATTTCTTTAAAAAGAAATTATTTTTTTTTTAAAAAAATCAAATTTTTATGTAAAAATTTAAGAGAATTTATGTGATTTTGTATAGTATTTTGCATATACAAACCTAAATATGAACATAAAATTCTATTCACATTTCGGATTGGATCAGTGAATAAAAAATCGGATAGGATCAGTCGGTCAGATCGGTTGAACAAGGAACTGATGATCTATCCGGTCTGATGGATGTAAAAAATCGGATTTAATCGAACCGGCCAAAAATCGGTTCAATCAATAAAAAACAGGTAAAAAATTGGAAAAAACCGAAAAAAACCCTTTTTTATTTTTTGTAAGTGATGAGATTTGAACCTATAACCCCTTCAAATTATACTACAGACTGTACCACTAAGCTAAATGCTTATTTATTATTTACAATATTTAATGTTTATTTAACATTAAAAATATTTAAAAATCTTATTTAAAGTGTCTAACCGGTCCAACTTATTCAACCGGTTGAATCGAGAATTGAAAGTCACACCAATTTGACTTTTGATTCGATTTTTTCAACTTTAAATTTGGATCGAATTTGAACAATCATAAAATCGATTGATTTCTTCTTTAGATCGAGCCTACTCCATAGACAAGTTTATAAATCAATCAACATTTATGAATTTTTATACAATTATTATTATTATTATTATTATTATTATAAATTGAAAATAAAAAAAGTAATTACAATATTTTTTGTTTGTTTGTAAAAAAAAAAATCCAAAAAGGCAAAAAATAAAAGAATCGAAGTGGTGGCGTAAAAAGCACTAAAGTGCCCCAATAGGAGACAAAAGGAGAGTGTGTACTTTTCAGGTTATTCCTTCCTTCCACCCCCAGCCCCACCGGCACCGAGTAGAGTACGTTGTCTCCGCTCAAGTACCACATTTTTTATTTATTAAAATTCCGTTTAATATTGTTTATATAGTTTTTGAAATTAAAAATTATATTTTATTATAATTTTAATATTAAACGAATAAAAATTTTTGATATTAAAATTATGATTTAATAACTTAAATTAAAAAGTTAAAAGATTGTGCTTTTACTATTTGAAAATTAATTTTTTTTAATTTATCACAATATTTTTCATAAAAATATTAAACGTTTAAAAAATTTTAAAATTTTATTAAATCATGTCTTTTTTCAACTCAAATTTTTTCAAATTCAATCTTTTTTCACCAACAATACTAAACTAAATGTAAAGCAAAGCAATCAACAGTTCAACACTTTTATTTTTACCAATAAGTACCCTTTGTCTATCTTTTTTTCTTCATAAAAATAAATCTTCAAGTTGTATTGATAAAAAAAAGGAACCACAATATTGTTTTGAATTTCTTTTTTAAAAACATTATCAAAAAAAACATACTACTGAGAAAAAGGAAAGTGATACGAATTTCGGCAAGCAGAATCACATCGAACCATAACCTAATTATCAAGAAAAGACTGAAGAAAAAGTTTAAAGGAATTGAAATGAAGGAAAACTAAGAACAAGCAAGGAAAGAACCTGATAGCGGAAGCAGGAGGAGGAGAAGGAGAGGGAGAGGCGGTGGCGTTGAAGAGAGTTGGGTGGCGAGTGGAGGTGCGGTTAAGAAGTCGCTTCCCCAAACTGGCGATCCCTCCACCACTCTTCCAATTAGCTGCCATACAAGTACCAAAAAAGAAAACTACAAAGGAAAAAAGAGAGAGGAAAACTGAAACAAAGGTGAAGATTGGGATAGATCCAAACAATGGGGTGTTTATATAGAGAGAAAAAAAAAAAAAAAGAGTTAAGTGGAAGGAAGGGAAGGATCATGCCCATGCTACTTACACGCCTAACACCTCCACCTAACCGCTAAACCCCCCCTACACCAACGACTCGTTTTCTTTCGCTCTACCGTTATCACGGAAATTTAGTATTACACCGCTGACTTAACTCTTTTTTTTTTTCTTTTTTTTTTATACTAAATTTTACTTTTATATATATGACACGAGCAGTGAAATGGAAGCGAATATTCGATTTTGAACGTCAAATATCATAATTGTATCGAATAATGATTCATTTAAAATTTTGGATCTCATATCAATTTGTTTAACAGTTGGATTATTCATGTTAAAGTTAATAATAATATGTTACAATATTATAAAATAAAGTTATAAATCATATTTTTTACGTAATTATAGAAGGATTTGTTTTTGATATATTGATAATAATTCTTTTTAATTCCATAAATGAAGTTATAAAAATTGTAATATATCCTATTCTTTTTTTTCTTTACTCTAAAGGGCCATCATTTTAATCCTATTTGTGAAGTCTAAAAACTCTACTAACAATATATAAAATAATTTCTCATTGTAGAAAATAAAAATTATGCTATAAAAATTAGTTATGCATTATCATTTAAAGATTTTTTTTTTTTTTTTTGAAAAAATCATTTATTTTTTACTCTTTTGGTGATTTATATTGTATTTTTATTTTTTTAAAATAATTTTTTAGTGGAAAATGATTACAGAATTAATAGTTAATATTAAGAAATTAAATTAGATACAATTTTAAAAAGTCATTTTTAATTGATCGGGTCAATTAACAAAATCTTACGGGTCATGATTTCTTATAAACTTGATGGATCAATTCAAGATTTTTAGAGTCAATTTCACAAACAATATGACTAATAAATCAGCTCGAATTAAAGATTGAATCACCAATTCGATGGTGGAAAACAGTGTTCACTACTATTAGGTAAACTTGAGTTTTTTTTTTTTTTTAAAAAGGGAGCATTAAAGCTTGAATCTAGTATTTCTACTCTAATTCCATCCCACGTTTCTCACATGAGTTAAGTTTATGTGATTAAGATTTTTATTTTATAATAAACAATAAAATCTTTAAACTTTAAAATGAATTTTTTTTAATTAAATAATTAATACATTTTTATATGTTAATCGTAAATTTTTTTAAAACTTCATAAATAAATTTGAAATGCCATAGAATATAATAATTCTTAAATAATTAACACTTTTAAATTAATTTAGGCTTTTGTATTTAATTTTTCATTAGTAGTAGAGCTTTATATTTTACAAGTAAATTCTTATAAAATGGAATGAATGAATGAATTTAGTATTTGTTAAGATATTGCTAAAAAAATATATTTACATGTTACATTTTTAAATGAAAATATTTACATATCAATTACAATTATTTAATCATTATCGTATGGGTTACAAGAAAATTATATATAAAACTCATCTATAACTATAAGCGATGGAAACTCGCACTATTGATATTATAAACTTCTAATAAATAATTGTACTTGATATATATTATTGAAAATTTATTTTATACATTATCGATAAAATTTAAAAATTTTATCAACGATATTAGAAATTATCATGTGCCTCTTTATAATATATTAAAAAAAAATAAGAAATTAATATTATTAAAAAATAGACATGCCAATTTTTAAATATCAGTTGTGGAGTTTACAATTTCGCTGGATTATGTACAAAAAAATTCTATATTCCTTTATTTTATCTATAATTTGAAGTTTTATTACAAGAAGATAATTGACGGATGCTTTTAGAATACTATTTAAAATTAATCAATATACTATTTATATTGATATCATTATATTAAATGTAATAATTGATAATTAATGTTATAATTTTAATGCATTGAAAAATATAGTTTCTTAATATAATGATTTAAAGAAGGCCTTTAAAGAACTTGTTAATAAAACTTTAATTTTAAATTGTGCCTTCATCTAAATATATCTATACTATTATTATTAAAAGCATTGACTGAGTTGATGTCACGAGTTAATCAGACATCAATTCAGTTGAGAAAATATCAAAAAAATCAAATTGAAAATATAATAAAATTAAGGATGTTTAAGTAATTTATTTTTAAAAATATGACATCATCAAGTAATTTCTTTATTAAAAAAAAAACTACCCATATCAGATAATTTTATCAAATAACTTTCTTTTAAAAAAAACTACCCTCATCTTATATCATTAAATTCTTAATTTTAAAATATTTTTTAATTCATATTTTTTTAAAAAATTTTACACACATCGTGGGTGTGCAATATCTAATTTGAAAAATGTTAATCTGTATTTAGTATCACTAATTAATGTTATATTTTAAGAAAAAAAATAATTAATGCATTAAATGTAAAAAAAATCTAAAATAACAATTAAAAAATTCTTAATCGTTTCTGTAGGTACCAATTAACTAGACTCAACATAATTATGTCATTTATTATTTTTCTTTCATTCATTATGTCATATTTATTATATATTTTTTGGTAAACTTTTTCATTTTTTACTGAAGTATATATATTTTTTGGTAAACCTTTTCATTTATTATTGAAGTATATATATACAATGTAGTTAGATCTTAAATGCTTTAAATACTTATTATTCTTTATGCGGATTAAGGATGGAGTATTCTGGTAGGCCGTTAGTTGTCGGTAACCTGGTGTTATCTGACGGCGCTAGTCGTTGGTTAAAGGAAACGGTGCCTAATGAAATGACTGTTATGTCCTTCATGGATGAGAATTTTGTACTTTTGCCGGTACGGTCTTTTGATATGCCGCCATGCGGAATTTGGGCATTGGTGGAATATTCGTGAAAATGTCGTAAAGCGAAGGAACGGATTTCGTGCAGATTTGGATGAAGGAATTTTCATTTTCCTCTTGCTTTACTTTTGTATTTTTTTTTTTTAATTTTAAAGCAGGTAATAATTAAGAATATAATAATTAAAAATAAGTCTTTTGAATTTTATTCAAAGATAAATTTAAATTTTTGATCTTTTTATTACATAAAATTAAGATTAAAATTTTTATTTTATTATAATTAAGTCTTAACATTATAGAATATTTTATATTTTGTTAAAAAAAATTTGGTTGGATAATGTAATTTATAAAAAAAAAAAAATACTTACTTTAATTTATTTGAATAAACTAGATGAAAAATATTTGAGAAAGATAGTTTAATTAAATTGTATCCATCTATTTTAATATTTAATGGATATAGTTACGATGAAATAAAAAAAAATCATAACCTTAATCTGATGCAATAAAACAAAGATGAATTATTTTTATTTTTAGTAAAGTTTGAGGATTTATTTGATTATATGATGCACTCAAAAGAGTATATCTTATTTAATCTTTGCACTAAAAATATCAATTGTAAAGTATAGCAATAAGCAAGGGTCGAGTCCACAGGATTGGGTTTTAGTTTAAGAATTATTAGTCTAAAACTTAAATTAAAAAAATAAAATAAAATAAAATGGGAGGTTTTTAAAATCAGTTTAAACTAAAGACTTATAATCAAAGAAGAAAGCAAGTAAAAAAGAAGTAATCAAATATGAGAAAAATATGGTTAAGGTTTCATTCTTCACCACTAGACATCATTGAGAATCAATAATCAGATCTATCAACATCAATTAACTATCAAAATTATCAACCGTAGATAACAACAAGCTCTGTTACCCCAATCTTTCCTTAGTTCGTCGTTAAATAGAACAAGCTCTCTATTTAATTTCTAACCACTAGACAAACTAGAATAAGCTCTCTAGATTCTAATGTAATGGCAGTTTTATGATGAGAAAGATAGGTTGATCTAGGCAACAAACACATAAGCTCGGATTGTTTAACCTGGTTATGTTCCACTTTGCAATTAGCGAAAACTTGACCATAATCATTAATCACAAATTGCCACTTATGAATAGGAAATCAAGACAATTACACGGATCAAGACTCCTAAACTAGCAATAGATAATTATCAAGATCTATCTAGTTCGCGACCTAAACAAATCAAGACAATATCATGAACAATTTTTATGGAAGTACATAATCAACTTTGATAGAAAACTAATGATAGATAAATCTGAAAATCAATTACAAAACATGTTTAGGGCTTTGAAATCATCTTTAACCAAAAAGAAGTTTAGCCTTGCATAGGCATAGTTAACATAAACATGAATATTCAAAAGAAACTAAGAAGAAAAATAAAATAAAACTAAGAGAAGAAGAATAAGAAAACGAAAAAGAAGATTGATAAATAATCAATAGCATGTCATAGTTGGTGGCTCAAAAGATGGTATTTATAGAGTTTTCAAGTCTTGGAAACTCTTTCTTGCTGATCAAGGAAGCTAGAAGTCAAAGGAGTGCAAAATAGGCAAGATTTTCGAGTTTTGCGATTTTTTCCGGTTTTGAGGACAGTAGGGTCGGCGCCGCGGTGCCAATACACCGATTTGCACGTTTTTGCTCGCTGACGTCGGTTTCGCGATTGCTGCATTGTCTCGTACTTCGTCGGCTGATTTGGATGACCATTCATTGTCCGATTTAGGCATGTAAACTATCTTTGGAAAGGTATTCAAGTCAACTTCAAAATTCAAGAGTAAGTTTCTTCAAATAATGAATTTAACATAATGATTTCCTTGCAACAAGCTCCGGAGGTCAGATCTGCCTCATCATCTAGCACTAAGAATTTGATCTTTTTGACTCCCAAGTCTTCTTCCATCTTATGATTGTGACTTTATAAGCTCTTTATCATCATAATGACATGTTTTGACTTCATCTCTTCCAAAATACCTATAATTCATAAAAATATAATAATTTGTCAAGGAACTTAAGAATTAAAGCACAAAGTATAAGAAAATAATACATGAAAATGTATGCAATTACGCACTTATCAAATTTTCCCACACTTAGCCTTTTGCTAGTCCTCGAGCAAAATCAAATAAAAACAAAATAAGAAAATCTAATCTAATCCACTTTCAATAAAAATGAGAGATAATCTTTGAACAAGTCTTATAACTAATCACTAACTTAAAGAGTATCACAAAGAATCATGCTTGATAGTAAAGGTTTTGAGTTAAGCTAACATTAACATAATATATCTCAATCAAAATAGTGCATGTTCAAACTTAATTTCAACTTCTCACATGGGATACTCTCAAGATTTTCACTCTTTAAAGTAGTGGTAAAGTGTTTACATTCAATCAATCTCATGAAAACAGTTCTACCATATGCTTGCTTGTCCACCTATTCTCCACTACTTAGATCATGCAACTTCATGAATCAAGAGGTCTTTATTCAAGGTTGTAATGGGGCCAAGGGGTTGTAATGTGGTTGAAGAATAAAAGGATAAAAATATCATAAAGGTTCCAAAGATTTCATAGAGTTTAGAGACATAATAGGATCATACAAATAAAACTTCTCAAAATTCACAAAATAACATAGGCTAAATATTCATGTTGAGCATTTGCTTCATTCTAATCAACTTTGTAACATCTTTTTCTTTAACCAAAAGTTCAAGAGATTATTCAATTTTTTTTTTCAATATGGGAATGTATTTGACAATGATCCCTTTCTTTTTCTCTAGACTTTTTTTTTTCACACTTATCTTTTGTTTCCAACCCAAATTTTCAATAAGTATCCCTTGTTTTGCAATATGTCTCGAAATATGTAATCCATCTTTAGAACAAGGGAAAGGATATAAGTACATTTAGGCTAGGGAAAAAATGTGGTTACCAAAGAAATAGCTTATTAAATATAGGCTCAAATTGGCTCACTAGTGGGGATGTTCTCTTGGAACATCAATAATGGATGGCTGTTTGGCCCTGGTTATAATCCTAATGCCTCAATCATATTCATGTTGTTACATGCAGCAATATAGTCTTAAATGGTTTAAAGCAAGTTCTAGAGAAACATGTTATCATAAGAGCACTCAAGAAAGAAATTAGATTGATATGTATAATGCATCAATCATATAGGCTCAAAATTCACAAGGATGATTATACAAGTCAATATTAAGTCTAAACATGCTTCTTTCTCAATCAACATATCATATTAACATTTGCTCATGAAAAATAGTGATATCAAGCTTAATTCTCATGAAAATCTTATCACTAGTGATCAATTTTATACCTATTCAATTCATATCTCATCATAGTATGGAAAGTAACTAGAACACACTAAAAACAAACTAAAAACTAAACTAAACTAAACTAAAAGAAATCCTAAATTTCCCCCCACACTTAATTCTTACATTGTCCTCAATGTAATTCTATTATCCCCAAATATAAGAATCATGTGTAAAAGAAAAGAATTACTAATTAAAACAAACTAAAGAAAAACAATAAAAGATAGAATGATGGAGAGTAAAGAATAGCAAATCTGATTATAATATGTGCTCTCCATCCTTTTGAGTTGCCTCCCAAGAAGCGCTTGGTTTATTGTCCTCAACTTGACTTAGACCCATTGCCATCATCCACACCGTATCCTTGAGTACTTAAAATGATCCGGTGGTGGTTCTAAATCCAATGTTGATGCCTGCAAAAGAAAAGGTAGACGTTTCTCATAAAATAAAGGAATATTAATAACTAAAACATCAAACCTTTTATTATAAGGTGGTAACACTTTCAAAGATGCCAATGCTTCCTCCACATGTTCATTTAAATAAAGTTCATCTTTAGAGGTCTCCATGCCAAGGTGTTTGTTAATGTCTATGTCTTTTCTATTTAACTCAAAAGGTGGCTGCACTAAAGAATCAAATGTATTAATTGCATAAACAGAGTGTACATCACTAGGGTATCTCATGGCTTCAAAGATATTAAAACGGATTACATCACCATCAAATTCCATAGTGAGTGTGCCATCATTAACATTTATTATTATCTTGGCTATTTTTAAGAATGGTCTTCCTAATAAAATAGGTGTTGGGTTAGAAGACATCTCATCTTCCATGTAAAGCACATAAAAGTCAGTTGGAAAGACCAATTCATTAACTTGCACAAGAACATTTTATACAACTCCTGTTGGATAAGTAATAGAACAATCAGCGAGTTGTAAAATAACACCGATTTCTTTTAATGGTCTTAGTTTCAAAGAAGCATAAATTGGATATGGAATAACATTAATAGATGCTCCTAAGTCTAGCATAGCATGTGCAAACTTGGTGTTCCCTATCTTACAAGGAATGGTAAACATACCTGGATCCTTGCATTTAGGTAGAAGTTTCTTTTGAAGAACAGCCGACACATTTTCCCCCATACTTACCTTTTCATTCCCTTCGAGCTTCCTCTTAGAAGTGCACAATTCTTTTAAAAATTTTGCTTATCGTCTTGGAAAAGGTGGAGGAGTTATATATGAAGGAAAATAAGGTTTAAGGATTACCTTAGCAATTGGCTTATTGGGTTGTGAAGCTGATGCATTGGTGTTGTCCACCCTTTGAGCACTATCGTTTTGTGGTGTCTCAAGCTGTTTCCCACTTCTTAAGGTTACGACATTCACATGTTCTCTGGGATTCACTATGGTTTGGGAAGGTAATTTCCAAGAATCTCTTGCTTGTGATTGACTCATTATTGTTGCCATCTGATTCTCTAAATTGCGAATACTTTTCTGAAAACTTGTCCTTGTTTCCTGAAGGTTTGCCTCCATTTTCTGTTGAAATTGCAAATTATTAGAAACAAGAGAATTGACAAGGTCTTCAAGAGACTTACCTGAATTTTGAGATGGAGGCACTTGTTCTCGGGTTTGGTATGGTTGTTGCGTTCTTTGCTGAAAACCCGGTTGTCTATCATTAAAGGGTGGAGGAGCAACTTGTGATTGGTTTCCTCCATAATTAAAGTTTGGATGATCCCTCCATCCTGGATTGTAAGTGTTTGAGTAGGGATCATACTTTCTTGGTTGGCCCAGAAATCCACCCATAGCATTAACATGTTCATTTGGATCATCTTGGAGTGTTGGACACATAACAGTTTGGTGCCCCATGTTTGAACATATACCACAAGCCTTAATTTGCTGCATTTGACCTACAACCATTCGTTCCACAAGAGAAGTCAGTTTATCAAATTTTTGTTCAAGGGATGATATACTTACCTCATTCACTTTCTTTGGTTGTGGTGGTAGTTCATCTCTCATGTTGAACTGTTGTGAGTTGGCTGCCATATTGGAGATAAAAAGTCTAGCAGCTTCGGGAGTTTTATCAACTAGTGCTCCCCCACTTGCTGCATCTATCATGCGTCTCTCCATGGGCAATAAACCTTCATAGAAATATTGGATGAGCAGTTATTCACTTATCTGATGATGAGGACATGATGCACAAAGTTTCTTGAACCTCTCCCAATATTCATACAAGGATTCTCCGTTGTAGCCAAATCCCACATATTTCCTTTCTAATGTTGGCAGCCTTAGATGTTGGGAAATATCGTTCCAAAAATTCTATTTTCATCCTATTCCATGTAGTGATAGTCCCGGATAGTAGGTAGTAGAGCCATTCCTTTGCCGAATCAGCTAGAGAGAATGGGAATGCTCTTAACTTTATTTGCTCTTCCGTTATTCCGGTTGGTCTCATGCTAGAACATACTACATGGAACTCCTTGAGGTGTTTATTTGGATCTTCTCCTGCAAAACCATGAAAATTGGAAGAAGATGAATCAGACCAGATTTTAATTCAAATGCTACCTCAAGAGTAGGATACTCTATGCACAATGGTTGTTAATCCAAGTCCGGAGTGGCTAGCTCCTTAAGAGTTCGGTTGTTTGCTGCCATCTCTCCTTGTTCCTCTTGGATAGTTTGGATCAATTCTTTGTTCTTTGGTGGATAGCTATGAATTCCCGAATTCTCCGAAATCCTAAGTGAGGTTCTTCTTCTTTGAGAGATTGGGACATTCACTGAAAAAGAAAACAAGAAAATAAACTAATTAAAACAGAAAAAAAGAATATACCAAATAATTAACAAACTAAAGAAAGCAATCCCCGGCAATAGCGCCAAAAACTTGATGCACTCAAAAGAGTATATCTTATTTAATCCTTGCACTAAAAATATCCATTGTAAAGTATAGCAATAAGCAAAGGTCGAGTCCACAGGGATTGGGTTTTAGTTTAAGAATTATTAGTCTAAAACTTAAATTCAAAGAAAACAAAATAAAAGGGGACGTTTTTAAAATCAGATTAAACTAAATACTTATAATCAAAGAAGAAAGCAAGTAAATAAGAAGTAATCAAATATGAGAAAAATATGGTTAAGGTTTCATTCTCTACCACTAGACATCATTAAGAATCAATAATCAAATCTATCAACATCAATTAACTATCAAAATTATCAACCGTAGATAACAACAAGCTCTGTTACCCCAATCTTTTCTTAGTTCGTCGTTAAATAGAACAAGCTCTCTATTTAATCTCTAACCACTAGACAATCTAGAATAAGCTCTCTAGATTTAATGTAATGGCAGCTTTATGATAAGAAAGGTATGTTGATCTAGGCAACAAACACATAAGCTCGGATTGTTTAACCTATGTTATGTTCCACTTTGCAATTAGCGAAAATTGACCATAATCATTAATCACAAATTGCCACTTATGAATAGGAAATCAAGACAATTACACAGATCAAGACTCCTAAACTAGTAATAGATAATTATCAAGATCTATCTAGTTTGCGACCTAAACAAATCATAACAATATCATGAACAATTTTTATAGAAGAACATAATCAACTTTGATAGAAAACTAATGATAGATAAATCTGAAAATCAATTACAAAACATGTCTAGGGCTTTGAAATCACCCTTAACCAAAAAGAAGTTTAGCCTTGCATAGGCATAGTTAACATAAACATGAATATTCAAAAGAAACTAAGAAGAAAAATAAAATAAAACTTAGAGAAAAAAATAAGAAGAAGAAGATTGATAAATAATCAATAGCATGTCATAGTTGGTGGCTCAAAAGATGGTATTTATAGAGCTTTTAAGTCTTGGAAACCCTTTCTTGCTGCTCAAGGAAGCTAGGAGTCAAAGGAGTGCAAAATAGGTAAGATTTTTGAGTTTTACGATTTTTCCCGGTTTTGAGGAAAGCAGGGTCGGCGCCGCGGCACCACGAAACACGTTTTTTCTCGCTGACGTCGGTTTCGCGACTGCTGCACTATCTCGCTCTTTGTCGACTGATTTGGATGACCATCCTTTGTCCGATTTAGGCGTGTAAACTATCGTTGGAAAGGTATTCAAGTCAGATTCAAAATTCAAGAGGAAGTTTCTTCAAATAATGACTTTAACATAATGATTTCCTTGCAACAAGCTCCGGAAGTCAGATCTGCCTGATCATCTAGCACTAAGAATTTGATCTTTTTGACTCCCAAGTCTTCTTCCATCTTATAATTGTGACTTTATAAGCTTTTTATCATCATAATTGACATGTTTTGACTTCATCTCTTTCAAAATACCTATAATTCATAAAAATATAATAATTTTTCAAGAACTTAAGAATTAAAGCACAAAGTATAAGGAAATAATACATGAAAATGTATGCAATTACGCACTTATCACTATAATTTCTAATAATTTTATTTGAAAAAGAAAATTAAATATCTTCACTTAATTAATAAGATATCTTTGAAATAATTTGATTTTCATATATATTTTATTTATTAAAATTATAATATTAATATTTAATCATTGTTGATATTCAAAATAAATTAAAAAATTTATTTAGAAATTAGAATACATGAAAAATAAGAGTTGTGAGTACTAAAATAGTAAAGATAAAATTAAAAAATGAATATTCATGAATGAGATATATATTAGACCTTCTCACGGGTCGGGCCTAGGCATACATTTTTTGATCCGGGTCGGTCCGGCCCAGTCTGAAGCAGTGTTTTAGGTATTAAAATAATATTATTTTATTCAATTTTAATTATAAAAATATTAATAAAAATATATTTTTTTAAATGGGATGAACAGTGCTCACAGGCCCGCGGGTCGGGCCGGGCCTGGACAAGAATGTTGAAAAATTTTTGGGCCTCGGTTCGGCCCATGAGCACCTCTAATATATATTGAGGTAGTAAATTTGAGTAATTCTATTTTTTTTTTATCTATATTAACAAATTCAAACATAGATTTTTTTTACCCCTAATAATAAGCATTGATCTTATATAAATTGACGGTGTTTTTAAACTCTACAAATAAATTAAATTATTATTATATATCTATTTAATTAATATATTAATTTATTAATATCTTAAATATAATTTAAAAAATACGTGTTAACTCTCTAATTTCATTGGTAGAGTTTAAATTTTCATTAAGATTGTATAAAATAACAATCATCAATATACAATTATTTTAAATAATTTCATTTTTTTTTTATTAAAAAAATTCTCTCAATCTTCCATCCCTAGACCTCATAAGTTCATAACGGCTGACCACTACAAAAAATCAATGATCTTAATCTTTGAATATGATTAGTTATTATAAACCAATAAGCAAGCATAAATTAGAAAAAAAAAAAGATCTTGATAAGATGGAGAAAACATGAAAAAAATTATATATATAGATAATGTTACGAAAATAAAATAAAGAATAATTTAGAAATGTCGGTTTTTTTTTTTTTAATAAGGAGAGAGATTTATTCATTTAAAAGATTTTAAAAAATATGCAAGATTTGGATGGAGAACTCAAATAATTGTATTAACTACTGACATATATAGGGTAATTAAAGAATAAATAAATAAAATTTAAAGATGTGATCCATCCTAGACAGGACCTTGACTACTTGGCAAGAATATATATGCTACCATGTTTTCTTTTTCTAATCTTTTTAAATTAGACTAGCATAACTTACCTTCATTTTTAAGTTAATTGTAAAAGGATTATCTTGTATTAAAAAAAAAAATGAAGGTAAGTTATGCTAGTCTAATTTAAAAATGAAGGTAAGTACACTCTTGTTTATTTATTTTTTTATTTTTTTAAATATAGTCTAAGAATATGTGACAGTTTTTTAATTCTGGTTGTGAAGTTAAAAAAATTTATTGTCAATGTACAAGATAATAATCCATTGTAAAAATGATATATTTTTAAATTCTAATTTACCCGTACCTATACCTAGGCTTGCTCATGGGCCGGGTCAGGCCGGGGCTCGAAAATTTGTCTACTTCTTTACCCAGGCCTGGCCCTGGGCGGGCCCAGAGTTACTGTTCATCCTATTTAAAAATATAAAAAATTTATTTTTATATTAATATTTATATATTTTTATAATTAAATTTTTAAAAAATAATATTATTTTAATATGTGAACATTAATTCGGCCTGGATCATAAATATTCTTACCCAGGCCCTGCCCGATACGAGCCGGGTCTGCCAGAGAGGATTTCCCGACTCATGAGCAGGTCTACCCATACCCCTGTTTACTTAATTAATAGAAGAGGACAGTATGAGTCTTCTAACCTGTAACCCCTTGATACAGCTAGGGATGTCATCGAGTCGGGGTGAATTTTTCCTTTACCCGAATTCGACTTGATTTTTTATATTTTAAATCCGTTTTGACTCGACCTTATCTCAAATTATCTTTTTTAATACCGATCTCGACCTGAATTATATATATAATCCACGTCCGACTCTAACCGTCCCAAATTTTATAGTTATATATTATTTTAATATATTTTTGGTGAAAATTTTAATTTTTAATGTAAATTATATTTTAATTACTTTTGAATGTATTACATTATTAAGTTAATCACTCTAATTAATATTAAATAATAAATTTATTAATATAATATATATTATATTTTTATTAATATATATTTCATAATATAAAAATCAAAAATAAATTATTTCTATATATATCCAGGTCGGGTAAGTTTGAGTATCCTAAACCCGACTCCGAATCGATCTCAAAATTTTTTTTTTAACGCATTTACCTCGACCCGACTCCCAATTTAAAACGGTCCTATAGAGTCGGGTGAGTCAAAATTCATCGAAAACGAATTATTTTATTATATGTCATGCTATCTGAGTTAATACTTAGTTGATGCAAAAATGCACCGTACTTAAATTATGATATTAAGAAGATGACTAACACATGAAAAAAGATTATATAATATATATATAGATAATGTTATGGAAATAAAATAAAGAATAAATGAGAAATGACGGTTTTTTTTAATAAGGAGAGAGACTTATTCATCTAAAACATTAAAAAAAGATGCAAAATTAAGAATTTAGGATGGTCCAACTCAAATAATAGTATTAGCTATTGACATATATAGGGTAATTAAAGAATAAATAAATAATTTTAAAGATGTTATCCATCCTTGGGCAAGACCTTGACTACTTGGCAAGAATATAGATGCTACCGATGTTTTGTTCTTCTAATCTTTTAAAATTAGATTAGCATACCTTAGGTTCGTATTTGATGAACTGTCACTGTATAGGTTTATACACTGACAGTGAATCCTACGATGACACCTCATTAAAAAACTAACCTCTAACCCTAACCACTAACCCCTAACCCTAACCCTACAACTTAACTTTTAACTGATGACATCGTAGGATGCACTGTCAGTGTATAGATCTATACACTGACAGTGCATCAAATATAAATCTTTTAAGTTAATTGTAAAAATGATTTTTTTTTTAATTTCTAATTTACACTTACCCCTATCCCTATTTATTTAATTAACTTGAAGAGGAAAAATGCGCATGAGTTCTCAAACCCATAACTTTTAAATACAACATCACATATCATGCCATTTGAGTTAATATTCAATTGACCCAAAAATGATATTTAAGTTATAAGAAAATATTCAATTTGAAATTTAAAGTAAAAAGAAAAAACGTTTTGAAAGACATCTAAAGTGTAAGTTAATGGCATTTAAAGATATTATTGAATCTGAAATTTAATCTAATTGATTTATGCAATCACTCTTAAAAAATGACATCCAGTAGATATGGATTCGAATTTTAGTATCTTTAATCTCTTCCTATATTCTAATTAAGATTGCGATCTCCTTTGTAAAAAAGTATTATTACATGTGTAGACCTGCTCATTGGTCGGGCTACCTGCCCGATCCGGCCAATCCAAATTATTATTGATTAAATAAAAAATAATTTTTATTTAAATTTAATTATAAATAATATATATTAATATAAAATATTATTTTAATATTTTTGAACAGTGAAACTGGTTTTCGAATTTTGTACATAAAAAAAGAAACGGATTTTGGGATTTGTGTAAAGAAAAAAAATTCGGACAATGACCCGATCCGACCCAATTCATAAGTAAATCTACATGTGCGTTGATGACATGTAAATTAATTTGATTAGGTGACATTTGGTTATGGGTGTAGCATCATCACTTTCATGTTACGATGTTAGTGAAATATGTAATTTTTTATTGTTTAAGTATCAAAGTCCATAAATTTTTAGTTAAAGTATCAAATCGATAATTTCCTTATTACTCAAGTATACTTTTTTCGTTACCATTTTCTATTAACCCCAAAAGGAAAAAAAAAAAAACACAATGACAATGCTAATGTCTTCCCTCTTACATGGGAATAGAAGTCTCTGTCGGTTATAAAAATAATATATATATGTGGTCGACTGAACAGAAGAGGTATGCTTCAAGCCATTAACTTCTAACATGGGCATGGAAGTCCCTTTCAAAAATGATAAATAAAACGTGGTCGATTACAATCTACAATGGTGTGTTTCAAGCCTTCAATTCATATTATCATAAATTCACAAGAATTAGTTTAGTTGGTAAGGGTGAGTTTTTTTTTTTTTTTTTTTGTCAATCTGGATTCAATTTTTGTAAAAAATATTATAAAAATAAAATTTTAAATGTATAATGTCCATATAGAAAAATGAGTTTTTAAAATCACTCTAGAAAAAGATTAGGTTCAAACAACCTGAGAATTATGTAGCCCTTAACTTCTAACATGCTAATGGAATTCTCTTTCAATATTACAAATAAAACATGATCAATCACAAAGGTGTGTTTCAAGTAGAGGTGCTCATGGGCCGGGCTTAAGTATGGTATCAATACTATATATATTTGTCCAAGTCTGGCCCGCCCCGGAATATAAGCATCAAATTTTGTCCAAACCCACCCATATTTGTAAATGGATAGTCCAAGCTTGTTTAGGCCCGCCATATTTTTTTTTTATAAATTTAAACAAATATTTTTTTTATTATTTAATTTTAGTATTTTTATCTATTTTTTTCTTTTATTAAGTTCTAAAACATGAATAATTTATCATATTTTTAAATATTTACATTATAATATTATAGATATTTATTTTTTATATGATATAAATTACATAATATATAAAATATAAAAAAATATATTATATAAATAAAAAAAAAGGTCGGGCCGGGCTTGGGCCTTGATTGTTGGAGCCAAGGCCCGACCCATTTTCTAAATGGGCCTCAATTTTTTGCCCAAACCCATATTTCGGGTTTAATATTTTTGTCCAAACCCTTCAAAATATGGACGGGCCTTCGGGTTTGAACGAGTAGCCCGACGTTTGAGCAGGTCTACTTTCAAGCCTTCAACCCATATTATCAAAAATTCATTAGAGTTTCAGTTGTTTAAGGGGGAGTCTTTTTCTTGTTAACTTGGGTGGGAGAAATTAAACCCAAACAACCTGAGATACCCTGATTTGTAAAAAAAAAAAAAAAACACAAGGTTTAATTCACTTGGCATGCAGTCACTCTTAAGAGATGATATCCAATAGATCTGAGGTTCGAGTCTCAATATCTGCAACCCCTTTCTATATTTTCAAATTGCGATCTCTTTTGTATGAAAAAAATCATATTATCAAAAGAAAAAAAAAAAAAAAAAACACAATGAAGTTTGAAACTAAAATATCAAAGAAAACAAAGAACTTCCACCCAAAAAAACAACGTCCATTGTGTAAATGGAATATAGAGATTAAAAAGTGAAATAATGGGATATAAAATTGGAATCTTAGGTTAAACCTTGAAAATAACTAATGTTTCTGAAATTGTCTTATTTTAATTTCTTTTCCTATTATATATATGGAGTTTTTTTTGACAAATGACAAACGCGTTCCAACCGCGTAGGGTGGGCTCTTCCCTTCTATTCTATTCTATGAAAATGACACTAGATTAGATTTAGAGCCCAGTTATCATCAATTTCTTGTTTTTTATTTATTTATTCTATGAATATTTGTGAAAATGTCGTAAAGCGAAGGAACAGTCGAACGGATTTCATGCAGATTTGGATGAAGGAATTTTCATTTTGCTCTTGCTTTACTTTTGTATTTTTAATTTTAAAGCAGTGTAATAATTTAAAAACTTATAAATAATAAATAAGATAAAAGTTATCCCTTCGAAGGGATAATTTTTTTTTTTTTATTGTTCCCGAAATACTTGTAACGTGGTGATTAATTTTTTAATTTTTTTATATTTAAAAATTTTAAGTATTCGTATCATGTTTATGTTATTTTTTATGTTATAATCATATTTCATGTATTATATATATAAATTTTGACACGTAATAATTCATATTATATAGATTTTGATACATTCTGTCATGTTAGTGTTATTTTTTCGTATTATATTGTGTTTTTTTCGTGTCGTGTTCAAAATTATCAGGTCTAATTGTCATTATTCAAATAACTCCCAATTTTGTGTCACATTCGTTTTATATAATTTTTGACACGTTCGTGTATTCATGTCATGGTCATGTTATTTTTTCGTTTCGTGTCGTGTTTTAGTTATTTTTTCATGTCATGTTTAAAAATATCTAAGTATTCGTCTCGTATTCATACTATTTTTTTCGTGTTATAATCGTATTTCATGTATTATATATATCTAAATTTTGACACGTTAATAATTCGTATTATATAGATTTTGATATATTCGTGCATTCATGTCGTGTTAGTGTTATTTTTTCATGTTGTACTGTGTTTTTTTATTTTATTTTTTCGTGTCGTGTTCGAAATTGTCAGGTCTAATTGCTTTATTCAAATAACTCCCAATTTAATTTGTGTTACGTTAGTTTTATATAAATTTTGACACGTTCTTGAATTCATGTCGTGCCATATTTTAGTTATTTTGTCATATCATGTTCGTGTGTGATACTATTCAAATAACTCTTATATTTGTGTCACGTGTCGTATAATTAATTATTGGTTTTTTTTTTTTTTTTTGAAAAATTAAGTCGTATTAGTTTTTTTATTTTTATATTATTGAATAAAAAATTATTGTATTGATAAATCATCAATAAAAATTAAAATATTGAATAATAATATGAGATGAGTTGATGTAAGTAATTTTTTTTTTAAACTTTAGGAGTTAAGGAAAAGAAAAAATATTATGATAATTAAATAGTAAAAAAAAAATATATTAAATGATGTTATAAGTTATGAGTTATTGTATGATAGTTGTTAGGTTTAAATATATTTTTTATTTCGTAATATGAATATAAATGATGGATATCAATATAATCTAAATGAATTAAATTTTGATATCAATTTTAAGTTTTTTTATAGATAATGTACATATAATGAATTAGATTTGGATTGTATTTGTGTTATTTTATATCTATATTTTACTTTAAAAGTTGTTTTCAAGTTTGGATATTTTGCATACTTTGTCATAGTAATTCAATTTTAACTCTAAATTCGTGTTATAATCGTATTCAATGTATTATTAAAGATAATAAAATTGAAACAACGTGAGTATTCAAACACTAGTAATACTTAAAATAAGTCTTTTGAATTTTATTTAAAAATAAAAATAGACGTTTGTTCTTTCTATTACATGTAATAAGGTTATAAATTTTTTAGTTTATTATAATTAAATCTTGACATTATAGAATATTTTATATTTTGTTAAATTTTTTTGGTTGGATAATGTAATTTATAAGAAATACTAATTTGAATTTATTTGAATAAATTAAAATAAAAATATTTGATAAAAGATAATTTAATAATTATGTCAATTAAGTTTTATTAATCTATTTCAAAATTTAATGGATATAATAATAATAAAATAAATAAATCATAATCTTAATCTCATGCAATAAAATAATGATGACTTATTTTCATTTTTAGTAAAGTTTGAGTGTTTATTTGACTATATATATAATTTCTAATAATTTATGTGAAAAAATAGATTTCTTTACTTAATTTAGTAAGATATCTTTGAAATAATTCGATTTTCATATATATATATATATATATATTATTAAAATTCTAATATTAATATTTAATCATTGTTGATATTTAAAATAAATTTAAAAAAAATAATGTAGGATACATAGATTTTTTTTCTACTCCTACTGCTAATCATTCATCATTATAAATTGATAAAGTTTAAAAACTCTACAAATAAATTAAATATGATTATATATCTATTTAAATTAATATATTAATATATTAATATCTTAAATATAATTTAAAAAAAAAAATACGTATCGACTTCCTAATTTCATTGGTAAAGTTTAAAACTTCATCAAGGTTATATAAGATAACAATCATCAGTATACAATTATTTTAAATAAATTCATTTTTTTTATTAAAAAAATCCTCTCAATCTTCCATCCCTAGACCTCTTAAGTTCATAACAGCTAACCACTACAAAAAAATCAATGATCATAATCTTTGAATATGATTAGTTATTATAAATCAATAAGCAAGCATAAATTAGAAAGAAAAAGAAGAAGAAAGATTTTGATATTAAGAAGATGAAGAAAACATGAAAAAAAGATTATATATATATATATATAATGTTATGTAAACAAAATAAAGAATAATTGAGAAATGTCAGTTTTTTTTTTTTTTTTTAATAAGGAGAGAGACTTATTCATTCAAAAGATTTAAAAAAAATATGCAAGTTTTGGATGGAGAACTCAAATAATTGTATTAACTATTGACATATATAGGATAATTAAAAAATAAATAAATAAAATTTAAAGATGTGATCCATCCTTGGCAGGACCTTGACTACTTGGCAAGAATATATATGCTACCATGTTTTCTTTTTCTAATCTTTTTAAATTATATTAGCATAACCTACCTTCATTTTTAAATTAATTGTAAAAGGATTATTATCTTGTATGGCTGTACATTCAATTTTTTTTTTCTTTTCTTTTTATCTTTTAAAATATAGCTTAAAAATATGTGATATTTTTTTAATTCTGATTGTGGAGTTAAAAATTTTCACTGCTAATATACATGATAATAATCCATTGTAAAAATGGTATTTTTTTAATTTTTAATTTACCCTTATCCATACCCCTATTTACTTAATTAAATAGAAGAGGACATTACGCGTATGAGCCTTCTAACCTGCAACCCCTTGATACAGCTAGGGATGACATTAGATCGGGGCGAATTTTTCCTTTACCCGAAATTCGACCCGATTTTATATATTTTAAACCCGTTTTGACTCGACCCCACCTCAAATTATCTTTTTTATTACCGATCCCGACTTGAATTATATATAATCCGCATTCGACTCTAACCGTCCCAAATTTTAATATATTTTTGGTGAAATTTTTAATTTTTAATGTAAATTATATTTTAATTACTTTTGAATATATTATATTATTAAGTTAATCACTCTAATTAGTATTAAATAATAAATTTATTAATATAATATATATTTCATAATATAAAAATTAGTTTTATATATATCCAAATCGAGTAGGTTCGAGGATCCTAAACTTGACTCCGAATTGATCTCGATTTTTTTTTCTAATGCACTTGCCTCGACCTCATCCCCAATTTAAAAAACCGCTCCTATCGAGTCGGGGCGAGTCAAAATTCATCTAGAATGAGTTATTTTATTACATGTCATGCCATCAGAGTTAATGCTAAGTTGATGCAAAAATGCACGGTACTTAAATTATGATATTAAGAAGATGAAGAAAACATAGAAAAAAGATTATATAATATATATAGATAATTATGGAAATAAAGTAAAGAATAAATGAGAAATGACGGTTTTTTTAATAAGAAGAGAGACTTATTCATCTAAAACTTTTTAAAAATAAGGTAAATTTGAAAAACATACCCTTTACAATATAATAATTATTAAATGGTATAATGAGTAAGAATTATTTGAAAAAGAGAAATGAAAAATATAAAATTGTTAAGACAAAATTACCTTTAATAAAAAAAACCTTCTTCTCTTTTTTCTCTTATTTTTTAATTTATTTTTTAATTAAAAAATAATTTTTTCTAAAAATAAATCTTTTAATTTTAAAACATAATTTTTTATTTACTTTTTTTAATTAAAAAATGTAATAAATAATAAATAATACAAATAATATTTCTAAAATTAATTTTTTTTATTTTTTAAAATTAAAAATATATATTTAATTTTTTTAAATTTATTTTTAATTAAAATTTTTAAAAAATAATATTTCTTTAGTGGAAGGAGAAAAGAAATGAAGTTTTTTCATTAAGGACAATTTTATCTTTACAATATCCTTCATAATTATTTTTAACTCTTCATTTCTCTTTTTCAAATAACTCTTAACTATTAGATCATTTAACAATTATTTAATTATTGAAAACATGATTTTCATATTTACCCTTAAAAATATGCAAAATTAGGAATAAGGCTGGTCCAACTCAAATAATAGTATTAGCTATTGACATATATAGCGTAATTAAAGAATAAATAAATAAATTTAAAGATGTTATCCATCCTTGGGCAAGACCTTGATTACTTGGCAAGAATATATATGCCACCATGTTTTCTTTTTCTAATCTTTTTAAATTAGATTAGCATACCTTACCTTCTCTTTTAAGTTAATTGTAAAAATGGTTTTTTTTTTTTCTTATTATTTCTAATTTACACTTACCCCTAGAGGTGTTCATGGGCTGAGCCGGGTTCGGGCCGGGTCTATATATGATATCAATGACATATATGCTTGCCCAAGCTCGGCTCGGCTCGAAATATGGGTCTTAATTTTTATCCAAACTCGTCCATATTTGTAAATAGATAACTCAAACCCGTTTAGACCCGTCCATATTTTAAAAAAAATATTATTTAAGCTTTAATAATTTTTTTTTTTTTACTTGTATCAATCTCTGCATGAGCAAGATTTCTTTACATATTAAGGTTCAAAAGATCAACATATGTACACTAAGTCACTAACTATACAGAGCACACACTAGGCCGCATTAGGCAACAGTATCTTTTTTTTTTCTAATTTTTTTTATTAAACTTAATATATATTTTAATATTTACACTATAATACTATATATTTAATCTTTATCTTACTTAAATTACATAATATATATAAAAATAAAAATAATATATTATATTATTTAATTGAAAAGCGGGCCTGACCGGGTTGGGCTTGGGCCTTGAATGTTAGAGCCAAGACCCGGCTCATTTTTTAAACGGGTCTCATCTTTTGTTCAAGCCCATTTTTCGGGCTTAATATTTTTATCCAAACCCTCTCAAATATCGGACGGACCTTCAAGCTTGGACGGGTAGCCCGACCATTGAACAAGTCCACTTACCACTATCCGTATCTATTTAATTAATTTGAAGAGGAAATAATGCGCATGAGTTTTCAAACCCATAACTTCTTTTTTTTAAGAAAAGAAGCTTTCATTTTTGGTTAAATAGGTGTTCATTCATCTTGGATAATAGGGGCTATATTACAAACGAACATTCCTCCACCCAGACCATTTCTTCCGTGAGTTCTAATCGAGTCTAGCTAATCGGTGAGTTGCTTTATTTCCTGCTCTCTTAGTGTGGCTAAATCTGCATCTCTGAAAATTACCCATCTTCTCTCTTACCTCTTCGATTATATATATGTTCAATAAGTGATAAATCAGGTTCTGCAGATTTTAGTTTGGTAATAATCCCCAAAGCATCTCCTTCAATTACAATCTTTGTGAGACCCAACTCAGATGCCAATTCCACCGCTCGGTATTCTGCAGTAGCTTTTACCAGGAACGAGTCAGTTGCCATACTCATGTTAGTCGCAACTGCCCCTTGAGTGGCTCCTTTCGCATCTCTGATCACTACCCCCACTCCACCTTTTTTGTTGGCTGCATCAAGGGGCGCCATCAAAATTTGCCTTATATTCTCCTTCAGCTGGAGGTCTCCTCTTACAAGCCTGACCGAGACACTTTTGGGGTTCCCTACTTTGTGCATTGTTAACTTCAGCAACATACCCACGAATGAATCCTGCTATACCTTGGGGACTCCGTCTTGGTGCACCGTGTAGCTCATCATTGCGTCCAATCCATATGGCCCAGGCAGTAAACATAAACGTTTGCTGTTGGTCATGGTTCAATGAATTAAACACTTGTGAAACCCAGCATCTCGGATCTGTGTCATTGCCATCGTTCCTGATCCAGATTTGCCCCATTTGACCATACTTCTTGCGCACACTTGCAGTCTTGAAAAGCATGTAAAGCTGTTTCATCCTCTGCTCCACAACGGAAGCAGACTTTCTCTACAGCAATCGTCCTTCTGCTAAGGTTTATCATGACAGGTAATGCATCATTTGATAGCAATATTACCTATCATGCTGTTTTGAGCATCCGAACATAGTTTCTTATCATGGTGACATACCATCATATCTAATGACCCCAGTTTGCTAATTGGAATTCCACAAATAACTTCAGTTTCGTCTGTATGGAAGATAGTTTGCACAAGTTCTTCTCTCCATTGTTTTGTGTTGGGTTCAATTAGGTCTGCTACCATCAAGTGTTCAGTGGCTGGATCCTTTGGGGATTGGATCCTGAAATGACTAGTGGTTGGGATCCATTTGTCATCCCAGATTTTAATATTTTCTCCATTCCCCACTCTCCATCTCATGCCTTTCTTGAGAACATCCTTAGCGCCCCATATGCTTCTCCATGTGAGTGAAAGGTTCTTGCCAAGGTTTGACGCCATGAAATCGACAAATGGAAAATATTTTGCTTTGAGCACTCGGTAGGCCAAAGTGTTTGTGGCATTCATGAGCTGCCAACCTTGCTTCTCGATTAGAGCAGTGTTAAATTTTTCCATATCCCGAAAGCCTAAACCACCGTCACCTTTCGACAAGCACATCTTCTCCCATCTAACCCAGTGTATGCCCCTCGACTTACTCTTCTGATTCCACTAATAATTCCTGATGATGCCGTTAAGCTCCATACACAAAGTCTTAGGTATCTTGAAAACATTCATTGCATATGTCGTGACCTAAAAAATAACAAGTCTCATCGCAAGACTTTATTATTCGTTAAGCATGACATTAAGAAAAAAAATCGAGGAAAAGTCGACTTAATTCCTCTAGAAAAACGAAGGTTTTGAAAATAACCTTGAAAAAGACATGGAGTCGCCACCAATCTTTTTTTGCTAGGTGTGATCGGCCACCTATTAAAACCGGTTTTATAAAATATTTTAAAATTAATTAAAATATTTTTTTAAAAACCAATTTCAAGTCTGCGTTTTAAACCAGAGAAATCAAAGAAGCGGGTTCGGGACTCAGTTACGTGTGGGGAAGGATTAGCACCCCCACAACGCCCGTATAAAACGGTACCTTATTAATCGTGTGTTATCTCAAGTCTCGGTAAAAAAGTCAATTTTTAATTTAGTATTTCAAGTTAATTCCCAATTTAAAGAAAAATAATTCCATTTTTTATTGAAAATGATCCGGAATTTATTAATTCAAAATTTTCCTATATTCCCCAACAAATGTGGCAAAATATAGAAATTTTTATTAGTTTGAAAATTTTCCGAATCATTCTCGTTTTAAAGAAGATATTCCGTTATTAATGATAATTGATGATATCTTCCCAGCAAACCCGGCAGAGAACTCATGAATTATTTTAACTCGGGAATATCTTTATTTTATTGAAAATCATTATCTTATTTTAAAACACATTTTAAAAAATATTAATATAAAAATGTGTGACATAATAAAGATGACATGAAATAATCTAAATGAAATGATATGACCTAAGTGTCATAATATATTCTAGATGAAATGAATATAACCTAAGTGATATAACATATTCTAAATGAGATGCAATATCCTAAATATCATGAAATATTCTAAATGAAATGAAATGATTTAAATGACATAATATTCTAAATGAAATATCCTAAATAAAATGAAATGTCCTAAGTAACATAATATAGTCTATATGAAATGACCTAGATTATATGGCAAAATTAAATGATATGGTATATATTAAATGACATGGCATATTCTAAAAATATAATCTAAATGACATGAAATGACATAAAACATAAAATAATGCTATCATACAATATGCATGAAAATAAAAATAAAAATAATAATGCATGAACATATTATATGCTAAATGATGTGACAAAAATAAATGACTAAATAAAAAGCATAGGATATCATGAAATATTCAAAACCATATAACAATTAATATAATATCAAAAATTCAAATTAAAGATATTAACACCATCATGGAAATTAACATAGCAAAAATCACATATATATAGTATGCATGAATATGGAAAATGCAATGCATCAGAATGTATTTTTTCCTTTAATTAAGAAAATCCGTATATCTAAAAAGATATCTGGCTACCTTAGAAAAATATATCGAATTAAATATTCTAAAACCAAAATACTTTGTGATTGTTTGAAAACAATTTTGAAAAGCTTAGATTAAAAATTAAAACTTAGCTAAACCCTTCTTAAATGGCTATAATTTCTTTAAGTTTAAAATCCCGGACTTGACCACCCTTAACCCGAGATTTAAAAAATCATTTTTAGAGTTTAAAAAGGCTTAGAAACTATCCTAAAACAATAGCTAAACTTCCTAATCAGCCCTCTCTAAGTAACTTAACCAAAACAGAAAAATGATTTTCTTTCAAATTCAATTATGACTCCACTGTCTAGTTTTAAAGCACGATTTTTTACCCTATTTCTAAAAATTAAAAAAAAATCTAAAAATAATACTGGAGACTCAGGACATGTAAAACTATAAGGGGAAAATTGTCTTAATTTTTTGATTAAAGATGACTGCCCAGAAAAATCGGGAAAGTATGAGTACTGGTGAAAAAACTGTTTTGCCAAAACACATTTTTTTGCCTTTGATAAAATATTTAAAAATCAAAGTAAAAATGTTAGAGACTCTCCTAAAGACTCACAACAGTAGCTAACACTTTTGAAAAGTTAGACAAAAATTGGCTAAGTATAAAAAAATCATAAAGGTAGAATAATCAATTTGACAACTCTTTAATTTTCCACAAGTATGCTCAAAATGAGCATGACTTTGAACCATTGATTGGTCTAAGTCATAAATCTTGTGGCAATGACATGAAATGCATGAAAATACAGCAAATATGATATATGAAATGCATGATTTAAAATCTAAATGACATGAAAAATGCATGGCATCAATAAAATGACCTAGACCTAACATGAACTTGCATGGCATTTAATGTAACATAGGTCTAAAATGCATGGAATGCATGATAATACAAGCATAACCTAAAGCTAAAAATGCATGGCAAATACACAAACATATAGCATACTTAAACTAAAAAATACACAACAATATCATGAAAATGCAAACCTATCAACTAGCATGATGAAAATGCACATACAAAGCTTAAAAGAGAGGGGTAGCCGAATGGTCAAGTAAATATGGCATTTTCACAAACACTTAACACAATAACATGCATAGCTAAAGAATAATACTTAAATCATGCAAATATAAAGTAAAGGCATGAAAACCAATAGGCATTTTCACAAACACATGGATTAACAAAATATAAATCATAAACAAACTTAAACATTTTGAAAACAGAATATCAAAAATACAAGACAAGTAAAATAAACATGAAAACAAGATAATAGACTCAAAAATAGAAACAAGCAAGCAACCAAATCAAAACAAGCTTCATGTTTATGTATTTGAAGAAGATTTAAAACATCAAAACTTGTTAAACATCACTAGTAACATGAAATAAAGAAGCAAAACAGCAACTATACTAAAAACAATAGGCCATTCGGCCAACCCGAAAACAAGAAAGAAAAAAAAAAGCTTTTTTTTAAAGGAAAGTAACAAGAAGAAACTTGAAGAAGAAAATTAAAAACACTTATTTTAAAATGGAAAATCAAAAGAAACTCACCAAAATAGCAATCAAAATAGCAAATAAAGAATAGAAAATCAAGGAAAGTGCAAGAGTATGGTGCTTAAAGCTACATTTAGAAGCTATATTGCAAGCTTTTTCTCTTTTAACTTTTTTTCTTTTCTAAACTTTTCTTTTTGCCTTTCAAAAGTGGAGAGAAAATCAGCCAAACAAGAGTGTGAATAGAGTGAAAATGAAAGAGAGAGCCCTCCCCCCTTGTAGTGGCCAGTTGGCCCTTGGAAGAACCTAGGATGTTCTAGAATTTTTTTCAACAAATTTCATCCAATGGCCTTCAATCCAAGATGCCTGTAGGATTCTCACCCTTAGATTAGAATCATCAGCCCTTGAATTATGATGTCATAAATATGTCATAAATATATTCTCTCTCCAACCATTGGTCCATCTGTTATAAATTCAAAGGCTTAATCACAAAAATAACTACCTTCTTCTTCATTGTTGGCCTTTTGATAAAAAATCAGAAAATATCTGCCCACCATTGGGCCTTGGCTGGCTGACCCCTCATATTCCAACCCATGCTTCATTTTTTTTAAAAGGCAAGAAAAGCCCTTTTCGGTTTTTTGGGTAAAACGACCTTTTTGCCCCCCAAACATAAATAAATATCAAACCGACTCCAATTTCAATTTTTTTTTCAATACTTCCAAAATAATAAAAAAATTGAATTCTGGAGGTTTTCAAAATTTTTCGAGCCCATTTGCTATTTATTTGGATTTTTTCTTCCAAAATTGCCCTTTTGTGCTCCCAAACTTTACCATTTTTTAAACGAGCTCCAAATCCAGGTTCTTCTTCACCAATATCTTCCAAATAATTTTAAAGTATGATCTGGAAGTTTTCATAATTTTTGGAACTCATTTGGTATTTTTTCGGGATTTATCTGCTTGAATTACTATGTAGTGGACCCGAGATTTGGCCATTTTGCAAACTAACTCGGAATCCGGATTTTATTTTGCCAATCTCTTCCAAATAATTTAATAATGAGATCTGAAAATTTTCAGAATTTTTGGAGCTCATTTACTATTTTTTCGAGATTTATCTTCTTGAATTTCTACATAAGGGACACAGGATTTGGTCATTTTGCAAACGAACTTTAAATCCGAATTTTCTTTCACCAATCTCTTCGAAATGATTTAAGAATGAGATCTGCAATTTTTCAGAATTTTTGGAGTTCATTTGCTATTTTTTCCAAAATTTCCAATTTTGCCCTTTTGCCTTCGAAATCCGATTTTGCTCAAAACAAGTCCGATTTTCAGATTTTCTTCAAACTGAGCCTTGGGCTATCCTTGTTTAATCATTCCTCACCAATTAGGGGCTTTATTCTTACCGAATCGGGCCATTTCTGTAATTCTTCCAAATTTCACCGAAATCCACCAAAAATCCTAATTCTCGGTTTTCTTTCGAATTGACTTTTCTTTCAGTTTTTCTTTCAAGTAGCTTCTCCATTACCCGTAGTGAGTGCTTATCTTTCATTTGGAACCCTCAATTTCGACCAATTTGATCGTTTAAACACTTTTCCCCAAATTTCTCGAATTAGGGTTTCTTTTCTACTGAATCTCCGTAACCCAACTTCCGAACTCCATATCTTTCGATGTAAACCTCAGATTATCAAAATTCGTTCACCATTTTTCAATTGAACTTCAAATCTTGATATTAAAAGTGGGTTGACTTTTTTAGTAGTTGACTTTTCAAGGTTGACTTTTCAGGGTTGACTTTTTCTAGTTTGACTTTTTATGCTCGTCTTCTTAGACTAAGTCTCGGAGTACCACCTGTAGGATGAAAAAAAGTATTTTTACATTCTGAAACATCAATTTAGGAAGAAAACATACCTGTTTTAGTGGTCCGAACAAAATTAGGTGTCTAGAGCATAAGACAGGATGACTTAGAGAACTGATTTTACAAAAATTTCTTTGCCCCCTTGCGATAAACATTTATTGCTCCATTCTTGAATCTTTGATCTTAACCTATCTTTGATCTCTATGAACGCCTTCCTTCGACCTCTTCCAACCATACTAGGAAGTCTTAAGTATCTTTCAGGATTTGTTGTGTCTCGGATGCTAAACATAGTCTTTAAGGTGTTTTTTTCCCTTCCCCCCACATTACTACTGCAGAACAGAGCTGATTTGTCGAAGTTGATTTGCTGACCCGAGCCTTCTTCATAAATCTTTATCAAGTTCTTCACCTGTTCCCTCTCATTCCTATATGTCTTAGCAAATAGTAAACTATCATCAACGAAAAATAGGTGATTGAATTTTGGGCCATTGCGAGAGGCTTGGACTCCATTCAGTGTTCCATCCTGTTGGGATTTGGCTAGTAGGGCTAATAGGCCTTCGCTGCACATCAAAAAGCAAGTAAGAGTATAACGGGTCTCCCTGCCTTAGCCCTCGACCTGGAGAGAACTCATTAGTTATAACGCCATTAACAATGATCGAATAAGATACCGAAGTAATACAAGTCATGATAAGAGAGGTCCAACGGGGATGAAAGCCTAATTTTTGTCCATCGTAGCTTCTAAATACAATATCACATGTCATATCATCTGAGTTAATATTCAATTGATGCAAAAACAATATTTAAGTTATAAGAAAATATTCAATTTGAAATTTAAAGTAAAAAAAAAAAGTTTTGAAAGACATCTAAACTGTAAGTTAATGGCATTTAAAGATATTATTGAATCTGAAACTTAATCAAATTGATTCATGTAATCACCTTTAAGAAGTAACATCCAGTAGATCTGGAATTCGAATTTCAGTATCTGTAATTTTTTCCTCTATTCTAATTAAGATTACGATCTCCTTTGTAAAAAAAATATTATTACATGTGTGTAGACCTGTTCATTGGTCGGCGGGCGATCCGAATTACTATTCATAAAAAATTATTTTTATTTAAATTTAATTATAAAAATATATATTAATATAAAAATATTTTTTAATATTTTTTGAACAATGAAACGAGTTTTCGAGATTTGAACCAAAAAAAAAAGAAATGGGTTTCCATACTTGTGTAAGGAAAGAAAAAATTGGGTCATGGCACGGCCCAACCCGACCCACGAGCAGATCTACATGTGCGTTGATGACATGTAAATTAATTTGATTAGGTGACATTTGGTTATGGGTGTAGCATCATCACTTTCGAGTAAGGATGTTAGTGAAATATGTAATTTTATTGTTTAAGTATCAAAGTCCATAAATTTTTATTAAAGTATCAAATCGATGATTTCCTTATTATTCAATTATACTTTTTCAATTACCATTTTCTATTTAACCCAAAAAGGAAAAAAAATACACAATGACAATGCCAGTGTCTTCCCTCTTACATGGGAAGTCTCTGTCGGTTATAAAAATAATAAAAATTAAACATTATATATGTTGGGAATAACATGGTAGCCCACAACAATCATTAACCCACAACATGCACTCGAAAAGATGAGAAAAAGAGAACACAATATTTTTAACGTGGTTCAGCCCTTCTTGGCCCTACATCCAAGATCCCAAAGAGATAAATATATTTCACTAGGAAGAATTCCAACTCGTAACTTTTGCACGGATAAAACTACAAACATTGTAACTTTTATACGGACAAAGCTACAAACCCTCCTCACAATATTGTAACTTTTGTACAGATAAAGTTACAAATCATCCTCCCAATATTATGATGCACCAACCAAAGAATCCCAATACATATTCTCTTAAGTGTATAGACTCTTTCTCACAAGAGGTGGTGGTAGTCATTCCCAAGGTCAAGGTTTCTATTTATAGGTGAGCACTCCTCTTAGCTCATCAATACTACTCAATGTGGGATTAGGACTCCACTTTGCTTAACCAATTAGTTACTTGATGTGGGATGAGCACTCCTACTCAATGTGGGACTTGGACTCATACTTAAACTCAATGTTGGACTTGGACTCAAACTCAACAAATCCTCCATTGAGTCAAAGTCCCAATTATCTCTTGGCAGCAACTCTTCCCCACGAACCAAAAATCTCTGAGCAACAACTCAACAACTCTCCTTCCTCGAACAAAAAGTTTATTTGCAGCAACTTCCTCCTTACTCGAACAAAAAGTTTTTTGGCAGCAACTTGCTCGAACAAAAAGTTCCTAGGCATTAATTTTTATCCAAACTCGTCCATATTTGTAAATAGATAACTCAAACCCGTTTAGACCCGTCCATATTTTAAAAAAAATATTATTTAAGCTTTAATAATTTTTTTTTTTTTACTTGTATCAATCTCTGCATGAGCAAGATTTCTTTACATATTAAGGTTCAAAAGATCAACATATGTACACTAAGTCACTAACTATACAGAGCACACACTAGGCCGCATTAGGCAACAGTATCTTTTTTTTTTCTAATTTTTTTTATTAAACTTAATATATATTTTAATATTTACACTATAATACTATATATTTAATCTTTATCTTACTTAAATTACATAATATATATAAAAATAAAAATAATATATTATATTATTTAATTGAAAAGCGGGCCTGACCGGGTTGGGCTTGGGCCTTGAATGTTAGAGCCAAGACCCGGCTCATTTTTTAAACGGGTCTCATCTTTTGTTCAAGCCCATTTTTCGGGCTTAATATTTTTATCCAAACCCTCTCAAATATCGGACGGACCTTCAAGCTTGGACGGGTAGCCCGACCATTGAACAAGTCCACTTACCACTATCCGTATCTATTTAATTAATTTGAAGAGGAAATAATGCGCATGAGTTTTCAAACCCATAACTTCTTTTTTTTAAGAAAAGAAGCTTTCATTTTTGGTTAAATAGGTGTTCATTCATCTTGGATAATAGGGGCTATATTACAAACGAACATTCCTCCACCCAGACCATTTCTTCCGTGAGTTCTAATCGAGTCTAGCTAATCGGTGAGTTGCTTTATTTCCTGCTCTCTTAGTGTGGCTAAATCTGCATCTCTGAAAATTACCCATCTTCTCTCTTACCTCTTCGATTATATATATGTTCAATAAGTGATAAATCAGGTTCTGCAGATTTTAGTTTGGTAATAATCCCCAAAGCATCTCCTTCAATTACAATCTTTGTGAGACCCAACTCAGATGCCAATTCCACCGCTCGGTATTCTGCAGTAGCTTTTACCAGGAACGAGTCAGTTGCCATACTCATGTTAGTCGCAACTGCCCCTTGAGTGGCTCCTTTCGCATCTCTGATCACTACCCCCACTCCACCTTTTTTGTTGGCTGCATCAAGGGGCGCCATCAAAATTTGCCTTATATTCTCCTTCAGCTGGAGGTCTCCTCTTACAAGCCTGACCGAGACACTTTTGGGGTTCCCTACTTTGTGCATTGTTAACTTCAGCAACATACCCACGAATGAATCCTGCTATACCTTGGGGACTCCGTCTTGGTGCACCGTGTAGCTCATCATTGCGTCCAATCCATATGGCCCAGGCAGTAAACATAAACGTTTGCTGTTGGTCATGGTTCAATGAATTAAACACTTGTGAAACCCAGCATCTCGGATCTGTGTCATTGCCATCGTTCCTGATCCAGATTTGCCCCATTTGACCATACTTCTTGCGCACACTTGCAGTCTTGAAAAGCATGTAAAGCTGTTTCATCCTCTGCTCCACAACGGAAGCAGACTTTCTCTACAGCAATCGTCCTTCTGCTAAGGTTTATCATGACAGGTAATGCATCATTTGATAGCAATATTACCTATCATGCTGTTTTGAGCATCCGAACATAGTTTCTTATCATGGTGACATACCATCATATCTAATGACCCCAGTTTGCTAATTGGAATTCCACAAATAACTTCAGTTTCGTCTGTATGGAAGATAGTTTGCACAAGTTCTTCTCTCCATTGTTTTGTGTTGGGTTCAATTAGGTCTGCTACCATCAAGTGTTCAGTGGCTGGATCCTTTGGGGATTGGATCCTGAAATGACTAGTGGTTGGGATCCATTTGTCATCCCAGATTTTAATATTTTCTCCATTCCCCACTCTCCATCTCATGCCTTTCTTGAGAACATCCTTAGCGCCCCATATGCTTCTCCATGTGAGTGAAAGGTTCTTGCCAAGGTTTGACGCCATGAAATCGACAAATGGAAAATATTTTGCTTTGAGCACTCGGTAGGCCAAAGTGTTTGTGGCATTCATGAGCTGCCAACCTTGCTTCTCGATTAGAGCAGTGTTAAATTTTTCCATATCCCGAAAGCCTAAACCACCGTCACCTTTCGACAAGCACATCTTCTCCCATCTAACCCAGTGTATGCCCCTCGACTTACTCTTCTGATTCCACTAATAATTCCTGATGATGCCGTTAAGCTCCATACACAAAGTCTTAGGTATCTTGAAAACATTCATTGCATATGTCGTGACCTAAAAAATAACAAGTCTCATCGCAAGACTTTATTATTCGTTAAGCATGACATTAAGAAAAAAAATCGAGGAAAAGTCGACTTAATTCCTCTAGAAAAACGAAGGTTTTGAAAATAACCTTGAAAAAGACATGGAGTCGCCACCAATCTTTTTTTGCTAGGTGTGATCGGCCACCTATTAAAACCGGTTTTATAAAATATTTTAAAATTAATTAAAATATTTTTTTAAAAACCAATTTCAAGTCTGCGTTTTAAACCAGAGAAATCAAAGAAGCGGGTTCGGGACTCAGTTACGTGTGGGGAAGGATTAGCACCCCCACAACGCCCGTATAAAACGGTACCTTATTAATCGTGTGTTATCTCAAGTCTCGGTAAAAAAGTCAATTTTTAATTTAGTATTTCAAGTTAATTCCCAATTTAAAGAAAAATAATTCCATTTTTTATTGAAAATGATCCGGAATTTATTAATTCAAAATTTTCCTATATTCCCCAACAAATGTGGCAAAATATAGAAATTTTTATTAGTTTGAAAATTTTCCGAATCATTCTCGTTTTAAAGAAGATATTCCGTTATTAATGATAATTGATGATATCTTCCCAGCAAACCCGGCAGAGAACTCATGAATTATTTTAACTCGGGAATATCTTTATTTTATTGAAAATCATTATCTTATTTTAAAACACATTTTAAAAAATATTAATATAAAAATGTGTGACATAATAAAGATGACATGAAATAATCTAAATGAAATGATATGACCTAAGTGTCATAATATATTCTAGATGAAATGAATATAACCTAAGTGATATAACATATTCTAAATGAGATGCAATATCCTAAATATCATGAAATATTCTAAATGAAATGAAATGATTTAAATGACATAATATTCTAAATGAAATATCCTAAATAAAATGAAATGTCCTAAGTAACATAATATAGTCTATATGAAATGACCTAGATTATATGGCAAAATTAAATGATATGGTATATATTAAATGACATGGCATATTCTAAAAATATAATCTAAATGACATGAAATGACATAAAACATAAAATAATGCTATCATACAATATGCATGAAAATAAAAATAAAAATAATAATGCATGAACATATTATATGCTAAATGATGTGACAAAAATAAATGACTAAATAAAAAGCATAGGATATCATGAAATATTCAAAACCATATAACAATTAATATAATATCAAAAATTCAAATTAAAGATATTAACACCATCATGGAAATTAACATAGCAAAAATCACATATATATAGTATGCATGAATATGGAAAATGCAATGCATCAGAATGTATTTTTTCCTTTAATTAAGAAAATCCGTATATCTAAAAAGATATCTGGCTACCTTAGAAAAATATATCGAATTAAATATTCTAAAACCAAAATACTTTGTGATTGTTTGAAAACAATTTTGAAAAGCTTAGATTAAAAATTAAAACTTAGCTAAACCCTTCTTAAATGGCTATAATTTCTTTAAGTTTAAAATCCCGGACTTGACCACCCTTAACCCGAGATTTAAAAAATCATTTTTAGAGTTTAAAAAGGCTTAGAAACTATCCTAAAACAATAGCTAAACTTCCTAATCAGCCCTCTCTAAGTAACTTAACCAAAACAGAAAAATGATTTTCTTTCAAATTCAATTATGACTCCACTGTCTAGTTTTAAAGCACGATTTTTTACCCTATTTCTAAAAATTAAAAAAAAATCTAAAAATAATACTGGAGACTCAGGACATGTAAAACTATAAGGGGAAAATTGTCTTAATTTTTTGATTAAAGATGACTGCCCAGAAAAATCGGGAAAGTATGAGTACTGGTGAAAAAACTGTTTTGCCAAAACACATTTTTTTGCCTTTGATAAAATATTTAAAAATCAAAGTAAAAATGTTAGAGACTCTCCTAAAGACTCACAACAGTAGCTAACACTTTTGAAAAGTTAGACAAAAATTGGCTAAGTATAAAAAAATCATAAAGGTAGAATAATCAATTTGACAACTCTTTAATTTTCCACAAGTATGCTCAAAATGAGCATGACTTTGAACCATTGATTGGTCTAAGTCATAAATCTTGTGGCAATGACATGAAATGCATGAAAATACAGCAAATATGATATATGAAATGCATGATTTAAAATCTAAATGACATGAAAAATGCATGGCATCAATAAAATGACCTAGACCTAACATGAACTTGCATGGCATTTAATGTAACATAGGTCTAAAATGCATGGAATGCATGATAATACAAGCATAACCTAAAGCTAAAAATGCATGGCAAATACACAAACATATAGCATACTTAAACTAAAAAATACACAACAATATCATGAAAATGCAAACCTATCAACTAGCATGATGAAAATGCACATACAAAGCTTAAAAGAGAGGGGTAGCCGAATGGTCAAGTAAATATGGCATTTTCACAAACACTTAACACAATAACATGCATAGCTAAAGAATAATACTTAAATCATGCAAATATAAAGTAAAGGCATGAAAACCAATAGGCATTTTCACAAACACATGGATTAACAAAATATAAATCATAAACAAACTTAAACATTTTGAAAACAGAATATCAAAAATACAAGACAAGTAAAATAAACATGAAAACAAGATAATAGACTCAAAAATAGAAACAAGCAAGCAACCAAATCAAAACAAGCTTCATGTTTATGTATTTGAAGAAGATTTAAAACATCAAAACTTGTTAAACATCACTAGTAACATGAAATAAAGAAGCAAAACAGCAACTATACTAAAAACAATAGGCCATTCGGCCAACCCGAAAACAAGAAAGAAAAAAAAAAGCTTTTTTTTAAAGGAAAGTAACAAGAAGAAACTTGAAGAAGAAAATTAAAAACACTTATTTTAAAATGGAAAATCAAAAGAAACTCACCAAAATAGCAATCAAAATAGCAAATAAAGAATAGAAAATCAAGGAAAGTGCAAGAGTATGGTGCTTAAAGCTACATTTAGAAGCTATATTGCAAGCTTTTTCTCTTTTAACTTTTTTTCTTTTCTAAACTTTTCTTTTTGCCTTTCAAAAGTGGAGAGAAAATCAGCCAAACAAGAGTGTGAATAGAGTGAAAATGAAAGAGAGAGCCCTCCCCCCTTGTAGTGGCCAGTTGGCCCTTGGAAGAACCTAGGATGTTCTAGAATTTTTTTCAACAAATTTCATCCAATGGCCTTCAATCCAAGATGCCTGTAGGATTCTCACCCTTAGATTAGAATCATCAGCCCTTGAATTATGATGTCATAAATATGTCATAAATATATTCTCTCTCCAACCATTGGTCCATCTGTTATAAATTCAAAGGCTTAATCACAAAAATAACTACCTTCTTCTTCATTGTTGGCCTTTTGATAAAAAATCAGAAAATATCTGCCCACCATTGGGCCTTGGCTGGCTGACCCCTCATATTCCAACCCATGCTTCATTTTTTTTAAAAGGCAAGAAAAGCCCTTTTCGGTTTTTTGGGTAAAACGACCTTTTTGCCCCCCAAACATAAATAAATATCAAACCGACTCCAATTTCAATTTTTTTTTCAATACTTCCAAAATAATAAAAAAATTGAATTCTGGAGGTTTTCAAAATTTTTCGAGCCCATTTGCTATTTATTTGGATTTTTTCTTCCAAAATTGCCCTTTTGTGCTCCCAAACTTTACCATTTTTTAAACGAGCTCCAAATCCAGGTTCTTCTTCACCAATATCTTCCAAATAATTTTAAAGTATGATCTGGAAGTTTTCATAATTTTTGGAACTCATTTGGTATTTTTTCGGGATTTATCTGCTTGAATTACTATGTAGTGGACCCGAGATTTGGCCATTTTGCAAACTAACTCGGAATCCGGATTTTATTTTGCCAATCTCTTCCAAATAATTTAATAATGAGATCTGAAAATTTTCAGAATTTTTGGAGCTCATTTACTATTTTTTCGAGATTTATCTTCTTGAATTTCTACATAAGGGACACAGGATTTGGTCATTTTGCAAACGAACTTTAAATCCGAATTTTCTTTCACCAATCTCTTCGAAATGATTTAAGAATGAGATCTGCAATTTTTCAGAATTTTTGGAGTTCATTTGCTATTTTTTCCAAAATTTCCAATTTTGCCCTTTTGCCTTCGAAATCCGATTTTGCTCAAAACAAGTCCGATTTTCAGATTTTCTTCAAACTGAGCCTTGGGCTATCCTTGTTTAATCATTCCTCACCAATTAGGGGCTTTATTCTTACCGAATCGGGCCATTTCTGTAATTCTTCCAAATTTCACCGAAATCCACCAAAAATCCTAATTCTCGGTTTTCTTTCGAATTGACTTTTCTTTCAGTTTTTCTTTCAAGTAGCTTCTCCATTACCCGTAGTGAGTGCTTATCTTTCATTTGGAACCCTCAATTTCGACCAATTTGATCGTTTAAACACTTTTCCCCAAATTTCTCGAATTAGGGTTTCTTTTCTACTGAATCTCCGTAACCCAACTTCCGAACTCCATATCTTTCGATGTAAACCTCAGATTATCAAAATTCGTTCACCATTTTTCAATTGAACTTCAAATCTTGATATTAAAAGTGGGTTGACTTTTTTAGTAGTTGACTTTTCAAGGTTGACTTTTCAGGGTTGACTTTTTCTAGTTTGACTTTTTATGCTCGTCTTCTTAGACTAAGTCTCGGAGTACCACCTGTAGGATGAAAAAAAGTATTTTTACATTCTGAAACATCAATTTAGGAAGAAAACATACCTGTTTTAGTGGTCCGAACAAAATTAGGTGTCTAGAGCATAAGACAGGATGACTTAGAGAACTGATTTTACAAAAATTTCTTTGCCCCCTTGCGATAAACATTTATTGCTCCATTCTTGAATCTTTGATCTTAACCTATCTTTGATCTCTATGAACGCCTTCCTTCGACCTCTTCCAACCATACTAGGAAGTCTTAAGTATCTTTCAGGATTTGTTGTGTCTCGGATGCTAAACATAGTCTTTAAGGTGTTTTTTTCCCTTCCCCCCACATTACTACTGCAGAACAGAGCTGATTTGTCGAAGTTGATTTGCTGACCCGAGCCTTCTTCATAAATCTTTATCAAGTTCTTCACCTGTTCCCTCTCATTCCTATATGTCTTAGCAAATAGTAAACTATCATCAACGAAAAATAGGTGATTGAATTTTGGGCCATTGCGAGAGGCTTGGACTCCATTCAGTGTTCCATCCTGTTGGGATTTGGCTAGTAGGGCTAATAGGCCTTCGCTGCACATCAAAAAGCAAGTAAGAGTATAACGGGTCTCCCTGCCTTAGCCCTCGACCTGGAGAGAACTCATTAGTTATAACGCCATTAACAATGATCGAATAAGATACCGAAGTAATACAAGTCATGATAAGAGAGGTCCAACGGGGATGAAAGCCTAATTTTTGTCCATCGTAGCTTCTAAATACAACATCACATGTCATATCATCTGAGTTAATATTCAATTGATGCAAAAACAATATTTAAGTTATAAGAAAATATTCAATTTGAAATTTAAAGTAAAAAAAAAAAGTTTTGAAAGACATCTAAACTGTAAGTTAATGGCATTTAAAGATATTATTGAATCTGAAACTTAATCAAATTGATTCATGTAATCACCTTTAAGAAGTAACATCCAGTAGATCTGGAATTCGAATTTCAGTATCTGTAATTTTTTCCTCTATTCTAATTAAGATTACGATCTCCTTTGTAAAAAAAATATTATTACATGTGTGTAGACCTGTTCATTGGTCGGCGGGCGATCCGAATTACTATTCATAAAAAATTATTTTTATTTAAATTTAATTATAAAAATATATATTAATATAAAAATATTTTTTAATATTTTTTGAACAATGAAACGAGTTTTCGAGATTTGAACCAAAAAAAAAAGAAATGGGTTTCCATACTTGTGTAAGGAAAGAAAAAATTGGGTCATGGCACGGCCCAACCCGACCCACGAGCAGATCTACATGTGCGTTGATGACATGTAAATTAATTTGATTAGGTGACATTTGGTTATGGGTGTAGCATCATCACTTTCGAGTAAGGATGTTAGTGAAATATGTAATTTTATTGTTTAAGTATCAAAGTCCATAAATTTTTATTAAAGTATCAAATCGATGATTTCCTTATTATTCAATTATACTTTTTCAATTACCATTTTCTATTTAACCCAAAAAGGAAAAAAAATACACAATGACAATGCCAGTGTCTTCCCTCTTACATGGGAAGTCTCTGTCGGTTATAAAAATAATAAAAATTAAACATTATATATGTTGGGAATAACATGGTAGCCCACAACAATCATTAACCCACAACATGCACTCGAAAAGATGAGAAAAAGAGAACACAATATTTTTAACGTGGTTCAGCCCTTCTTGGCCCTACATCCAAGATCCCAAAGAGATAAATATATTTCACTAGGAAGAATTCCAACTCGTAACTTTTGCACGGATAAAACTACAAACATTGTAACTTTTATACGGACAAAGCTACAAACCCTCCTCACAATATTGTAACTTTTGTACAGATAAAGTTACAAATCATCCTCCCAATATTATGATGCACCAACCAAAGAATCCCAATACATATTCTCTTAAGTGTATAGACTCTTTCTCACAAGAGGTGGTGGTAGTCATTCCCAAGGTCAAGGTTTCTATTTATAGGTGAGCACTCCTCTTAGCTCATCAATACTACTCAATGTGGGATTAGGACTCCACTTTGCTTAACCAATTAGTTACTTGATGTGGGATGAGCACTCCTACTCAATGTGGGACTTGGACTCATACTTAAACTCAATGTTGGACTTGGACTCAAACTCAACAAATCCTCCATTGAGTCAAAGTCCCAATTATCTCTTGGCAGCAACTCTTCCCCACGAACCAAAAATCTCTGAGCAACAACTCAACAACTCTCCTTCCTCGAACAAAAAGTTTATTTGCAGCAACTTCCTCCTTACTCGAACAAAAAGTTTTTTGGCAGCAACTTGCTCGAACAAAAAGTTCCTAGGCAGCAATTCTTCTCGCTTGAACCAAAAGCTTCTAGGCAGCAACTCCCCTAGCTTGAACCAATAGCTTTGATACCAGTTGTTGGGAATAGCGTGGCAACCCACAACAAGCATTAACCAGCAACATGCACTCGGAAAGAAGAGAAAAAAAGAACACAATATTTTTAACATGGTTCAGCCCTTCTTTACCTATATCCACGATCCCAAAGGGATAAACACACTTCACTAAGGCAGAATTCCAACTTGTAACTTTTGCATGGATAAAGCTACAAACCTTCCTACAAACATTGTAACTTTTGTACGGACAAAGCTACAAACACTCCTCACAATAGTGTAACCTTTGCACGGATAAAGTTATAAACCATCCTTCCAATATTATGACGCACCAACCAAAGAATCCTAATACATATTCTCTCAAGTGTATAGACTCTCTCTCACAAGTGGTGCTGGTAGTCTTTCTCCAAAGGCCAAGGTTCCTATTTATAGGTGAGCACTACTCTTGGCTCATCAATACTACTCAATGTGGGATTAGGACTCCACTTTGCTTAACCAATTAGTTACTTGATGTGAGATGAGCACTCCTACTCAATGTGGGACTTGGGCTCCTACTCAAACTCAATGTTGGACTTGGACTCAAACTCAACAAATCCTTCCTTGAGTCAAAGTCTTCTACTCAATATTGGATTTGGACTTAAACTCAACAAATCCTTCCTTGAGTCAAAGTTCCAATTAGCTCTTGGCAACAATTCTTCTCCTAAGAGCCAAACACCTCTGAGCAACAACTCAACAGCTCTCCTTCCTCCTTCCTCGAACAAAAAGCTTCTTGGCAGCAACTTCATTCTTACTAGAACAAAAAGTTTCTTGGCAGCAACTTGCTCGAACAACTTGCTCGAACCAAAAGCTCCTAGGCAGCAACTGATGAAGCTCATAAAATATACATTTTATGCCTTTCTACCTTTAGTTTTTGTTATGTTTTTTATCTTTCTCTTGTTTACTTATATTATGTTTTTGAATTTTAGGTACAATAAGGAGAATGAAGTCAAAAGATGTCAATAATGATGGTAAAGAACTTACAAAATTCTAATCACAAAATGGAAGAAGACTCGGGAGTCAAAAAGATCAATTTCTGGTTGCAAAGCAAGAAGGCAGATTTGACCTCCGGAGCTTGTTGAAAATAAAAAATTATGTTAAAGTCTTTATTTGAAGAAACTTACTATTTTACTTTTGAAACTGACTTGAATACCTTTCCAATAGTAGTTTACACGCCCAAATCGGATAAGAAATGGTCATCCAAATCAGCAGAAAAAAGTGTGAGACAATGCAGCAGAAAATTACAAGGCAATATGCTCGGTGCCTAGGCGCCAATAATTTGGGAAAAATAGCAAAAACTGCCCAAAAACGTGATTTTTCTGCCTCTTGACTTACTTGTATGGCAAGGACTTGTTCCCAGGGTTTTAAAACTCTATAAATACCATCTTTTGAGCCACAAACTAGACATCTTTGAGGAGACTCAAGGATCATCATTATTCTTCTTCTTCTCCATTCTTTTATTTTCTTTTTAGTTTTATGTGTATATTATCTATGCCTATGCTAGGCTAAACTTCTTTTTTGGTTAAGGGTGATTTCATAGCCCTAGACATGTTTTGTAATTGATTTTGAGATTCTATCTATTATTGATTTTATATCAAAGTTGCTTGTGTTCTTCTATAAGAATTGTTAATGATGTTGTTTTGATTTGTTTAGGTTGCAAACTAGATTGATCTTGATAACTAACTAATGCTAGTTTAAGAAACTTGATACGTAGCTTGTCTTGATTTCTTAACTAATGCTAGTTTAACATAACCTAAGTTGAATAAATCCATGTTTATGTGTTTATTGCTTAGATCAACCTATCTTTCTCATCTTAAGGCTGCTATCACTTTGAATCTATAGGTGTTTATCTTAGGTTATTTGATGGTTAAAAATTAAGTAGTGGCGTTCGTCCTGCTTAACGACGAACTAAGGAAAAATTGGGGTAACACGAGATGTTGTTATCTACGGTTGTTAACTTTGATAGCTAATTGATGTTGATAGATCTGAAATTGATTTTCAGTTATGTCTAGTGGTGGAGAATGAAACCTTAACCATACTTCTCTTATATTTGATTTTCTCTTATTTATTTGCTTTTTACTTATCTTGTTTTCTTTACTTATAATTATTTCAAAACCCCCTCTTCTTTTCTTGTCTTTGAACTTAAGTGATAAACTAATAACTTATAAATTAAAACCCAATCCCAGAGGACTCGACCCTTGTTAACTACTATACTTACAATTGGTTATTTTTAATGCTAGGTTAAATAAGATATACTCTTTTGAGTACAACAAAGTTTTGGCGCCGTTGTCGGGGATTCCTTTATTTAGTTTATTAGTTATTTGGTTTATTCTTATTTTCAGTTGTAATTAATTTTATTTTTCTTGTACATACAAGTTTTTTTTTCTTTTTCAATTTTTGAGCAAAACACGATGGAATTGAGCAATCTAACACTTGAGGAGTTGGTGGCATACATGAACATTGAGAATCTCACCTCCCTAGTTCAACAATTGGCCATGGGTAATGTTCAACAATCAAGGCAGTGTAGAATGCGCTTCATGATGGATCATCCAACAAATTGGTGCCCATACTACCTAAAAGATAATTTTGCACCAGCGTATGATGTGGAAGGATACCAAAGCCAACAAGTGTTCCACAAACAACAGTATGATCCTTTCTCAAACACTAATAATGAGGGATAGTGGGATCATCAAATTATGGTTACTTGGGAAATTATCATGAAATAGATCCTTATACCAATTACACTCATCCATCGAGCTTCAATCAATCATGGTCTCAAGAACCAGATCTTTTTCAGCCCCAATCACAAAATTCAGGTGAGTCTCTAGCAGATCTTGTCAAATCCCTTGCTACTAACCAATTGCAAATACAACAGGACATAAGGGAAACAAACAGGCAAATGCAACAGGACATAAGGGAAACAAACAGACAAATGGCAACAAGGATGAGTCAATTGCAGACTCAAATGGGACAAATGGTAACAACGATAAGCCAATTAGTAGAACAAAGATCTCAAGAACTCCTTTCCCAAACTATGATTGATCCAAAGGAGAGTGTTAGTGCCACACAACTTGAGGATGAATTAGAAAATCCAAGGTAACCCAAGGATGAGAAAGAACTAGAGATGGATTCTACTCTTGAGGATGATGAAGCCACAATTCCAATTGAGAGTAATTCGGCACCTGAGGTAACTTTTAAAGTTCCTATTTCTACTAATGTTTCTCTTCACTTTTTCCTACCAGATTTGCAAAGCCCAAGAAAGAGGAACATGAACAACAAATGCTGGAAACCTTAAACAACTTGTTATGGATGCTATTAAGCAAGTACCAAAAGATGCACCATTCCTCAAAGAACAATGCACCACCAAAAGTGATGGAATAAAATTATGGTGGAGAATGTATCTGTTGTTGTGCACATACAACTTTAAACAAAAGGCAGAAATCCTGAAAGTCCCATGCCTAGAACAGAAAAGCCTAAAAAGCTAAGAATGGGTGTTGGTTAGGTTGGACAAATTAACTCAAGTGCTAATTGGGAAGGCAGCCCAATTAATGAATAAATTATCAACCTGCCATACTCAGATTTGCTTTATTTTCCTTTTCCTTTTATTATTTATATCATTTATTAGTGTTCTAGGTTTGTTTAGGTTTTATTAGTTTGTTTTGAGTCTTAGTCATTTTTATTCTTTTGTTTATTAGTTCTTTTCTTTTACATATAATTCTTGCATGTGGTGATAGTATTACATTGAGGACAACGTAATAATTAAGTATGGGGGAAGAATTTAGGATTTTTATGTTAGATTTTTTTTTTGTTGGGAGTATTTTAGTGTGTTTTTAGTTCCTTTCAATACAATGATGAGATATGAATTGCATAGGTCCAAAACTAGTTATTAGTGAGAAGATTTTTCATGAGAGTTGAGCTTGAATACTATTATTCATGAGCCAATGTTAATATGATATGTTGATTGAGAAAGAAGCATGTTTAGACTTAAAATTGACTTGTATAATCATCCTTGTGAGTTTTGAGCCTATATGGTTGATGCATTATACATATCAATGTAGTTTCTTTCTTGTGTGCTCTTATGATTACATGATTCTCTAGAACTTGTTGTAAACCGTTTGAGACTATATTGATACATTTGACAACATGGATATGATAGAGACATTATGATTATAACCATGGCCAAATAAGCCAATCCCCTATTGATGTTCCAAGAGAACATCCCTCTAGTAAGCCAATTTAAGCCTACATTGAATATGCTATTTTATTGGTAACCACATCTTACACCTAGCCTAAACACATTTATATCTTTACACTTATTCTAAAGATGGAGTAGAATGTTTGAGACATATTGCAAAAACAATGGATACTTTTTGAAAATTTGGGTTAGAACAAAAGATAAGTGTGGGGGGGGAGAAAGGTAAAAGTCAAGAAAAAAAAGAAAAAAAAATTGAACCATCTCTTGAACTTCTAGTTAAAGAAAAGAAAAATAATGTTACAAGGTTGGTTAGAATGAAACAAAGGCTCAACATGAAATATTCAGCCTATGTGATTATGTACTTCCAAGGAATATTGAGAAAGTTCTAATTGCAAAATCTTATTTTGTCTCTAAATTCTATGAAGTCTTTGGAACCTTTGTGATATCTTTTCCTTTTTATTCCTTAACCATATTATTACTCCTTGGCTCCATTACAACCTTGATTAAGAACCTCTTGATTCATAAAGTTGTATGATCTAAATAGTGGAGAATAGGTGGACAAACAAGCATATGGTAGAACTATTTTTATGAGATTGATTGAGTGTAAATACTTTAACATTATATTGAGTGAAAATCATGAGAGTATCCTAAGTGAGAAGTTGAGATTAAGTTTGAATATGTATTATTTTGATTGAGATATGTTATGTTAATATTACATTCAAGCATGAATTTTTGTGAAATTCTTTGAGCTATTGATTAGTTTATAAGACTTGTCCAATGATTTTCTCTAATTTATATTGAAAGGATTAGTTGTAATTATTATTTTTAGTTTTATTTTTATTTTTCTTATGTTTTCAATGTTTGTGGGTATCGTCCTAGTAAACCCTCACGAGACTAAACTCGTCCACTAGGGACACCTAGGGGTTTGAAGGCTTGTGTCACACGCTAACTGCCACCGTGATTTCCTACGAAAGAGGATTAGATTATATTTTCTTAAATTTTGTTTTATTTTGTTTTGCTTGAGGATTAGCAAAAAGCTAAGTGTGGGGGTATTTGATAAGCTCATAAAATATACATTTTATGCCTTTCTACCTTTAGTTTTTGTTATGTTTTCGATCTTTATCTTGTTTACTTATATTATGTTTTTGAATTTTAGGTACAATAAGGAGAATGAAGTCAAAAGATGTCAATAATGATGGTAAGAACTTACAAAATCATAATCAAAAGATGGAAGAAGACTCGGGAGTCAAAATGATCAATTTCTGGTTGCAACGCAAGAAGGCAGATTTGGCCTTCGGAGCTTGTTGCAAAGAAAACATTATGTTAAAGTCTTTATTAGAAGAAAATTCCCTCTTGACGTTTGAAGCTAACTTGAATACCTTTCCAATGGTAGTTTACACGCCCAAGTCGGACAATAAATGGTCATCCAAATCAGCCAAAGAAGTGCGAGACAATGCAGTAGAAAAATACAAGGCAGTATGCTAGGTGCCTAGGCAACAAATTCCGGCGCCTAGGTGCCAATAATTCGGGAAAAACAGCAAAAACTGCCAAAAACGTGATTTTTCTGCCTCCTGACTTACTTGTGCGACAAGGACTTATTCCCAGGATTTTAAAACTCTATATATCATTTTTTGAGCCACAAACTAGACATCTTCGAGGAGATTCAAGAATCATCATTATTATTCTTCTTTTTCTCCATTCTTTTATTTTCTTTTTAGTTTTATGTGTATATTATCTATGCTATGCTAGGTTAAACTTCTTTTTGGTTAAGGGTGATTTCAAAGCCCTAGACATGTTTTGTAATTAATTTTGAGATTCTATCTATTATTGGTTTTCTATCAAAGTTTCTTGTGTTCTTCTATAAGAATTGTTCATGATGTTGTCTCGATTTGTTTAGGTTGCAAACTAAATAGATCTTGATAATTATCTAATGCTAGTTTAAGAAACTTGATACGTAGCTTGTCTTGATTTCTTATTCAATAGTAGCAATTTGTAATTCATGATTATGTTGGGTTTTCAGGAATTATGATGTGGAACATAACCTAAGTTGAATAAATCTATGTTTATGTGTTTATCGCATAGGAAGAAGAGAAAACGAGAACACAATATTTTTAACGTGGTTCAGCCCTTCTTGGTCTATGTCCACGATCCCAAAGGATAAACATACTTCACTAAGGAAGAATTCCAACTTGTAACTTTTGCACGGATGAAGCTACAAACCTTCATACAAATATTGTAACTTTTGTACGGACAAATCTACAAACCTTCCTCATAATATTGTAACTTTTGCACGGATAAAGTTACAAACCATCCTCCCAATATTATGATGCACCAACCAAAGAATCCCAATACATCTTCTCTTAAGTGTATAGATTCTCTCCCACAAGTGGTGGTGGTAGTCTTTCCCAAAGGCTATTTAAGTGAGCACTCCTCTTGACTCATCAATACTACTCAATGTGGGATTAGGACTCCACTTTGCTTGACCAATTAGTTACTTGATGTGGGATGAGCACTCCTACTCAATGTGGGACTTGGACTCCTACTCAAACTCAATGTTTGACTTGGACTCAAACTCAACAAATCCTCACTTGAGTCAAAGTTTTCCTACTCAATGTTGGATTTGGACTCAAACCCAACAAATCCTTCCTTGAGTCAAAGTCTCACTTTGGACTCAATTACCTCTTAGCAGCAACTCTTCTCCCACGAACCAAAAACCTCTGAGCAATAACTCAACAGCTCTCCTTCCTCCTCACTCGAACAAAAAGCTTCTTGGCAGCAACTTCCTCCTTACTCGAACAAAAATTTTCTTGGCAGCAACTTGCTAAAACCAAAAGCTCCTAGGCAGCAACTCTCCTCGCTTAAACCAAAAGCTTCTAGGCAGCAACTCCCCTAACTTGAACCAATAACTCTGATACCAGTTGCTGGAAATAGCGTGGCAGCCCACAACAAGTATTAACCCACAACATGCATTCGGATAGAAGAGAAAAAGAGAACACAATATTTTTAACGTGGTTCAGCCTTCTTGGCCTACGTCCACGATCCCAAAGGGATAAACATACTTCTCTAAGGAAGAATTCCAACTTGTAACTTTTGCACGTATAAAGCTACAAACCTTCCTACAAACATTGTAACTTTTGTACGGACAAAGCTACAAACCTTCCTCACAATATTTTAATTTTTGGACGGATAAAGTTACAAACCATCCTCCCAATATTATGACACTCCAACCAAAGAATCCCAATACATCTTCTCTTAAGTGTATAGACTCTCTGCCACAAGTGGTGGTGGTAGTCTTTGCTAAAGGCAAGGTTCCTATTTATAGGTGAGCACTTCTCTTGGCTCATCAATACTACTCAATGTGGGATTAGGACTCCAGTTTGCTTAACGAATTAGTTACTTGATGTGGGATGAGCACTCCTACTCAATGTGGGACTTGGACTCCTACTCTAACTCAATGTTGGACTTGGACTCAAACTCAACTAATCCTCACTTGAGTCAAAGTCTTCCTACTCAATGTTGGATTTGGACTCAAACCCAACAAATCCCCCTTGAGTCAAAGTCTCACATTGGACTCAATTACCTCTTGGCAGCAACTCTTCTCTCACGAACTAAAAACCTCTGAGCAACCACTCAATAGCTCTCATTCCTCCTTACTCGAACAAAAAGCTTCTTTGCAGCAAATTCCTCCTTACTCGAACAAAAATTTTCTTGGCAGCAACTTGCTAAAACCAAAAGCTCCTAGGCATCAGCTCTCCTCGCTTGAACTAAAAGCTTCTGGGCAGCAACTCCCTAGCTTGAACCAATAGCTCTGATACCAGTTGTTGGGAATAGTGTGGCAGCCCACAACGAGCATTAACCCACAACATACACTCGGATAGAAAAGAAAAATAGAACACAATATTTTTAACGTGGTTCAGCCTTCTTGGCCTACGTCCACGATCCCAAAGGGATAAACATACTTCACTAAAGAAGAATTCCAACTTGTAACTTTTGCACGGATAAACCTACAAACTTCCTACAAACATTGTAACTTTTGTACGGACAAAGCTACAAACCTTCCTCACAATATTGTAACTTTTGGACGGATAAAGTTACAAACCATCCTCTCAATATTTTGACGCACCAACCAAAGAATCTCAATACATCTTCTCTCAAGTGTATAGACTCTCTATCATAAGTGGTGGTGGTTGTCTTTCCCAAAGGCCAAGATTCCTATTTATAGGTGAGCACTCCTCTTGGCTCATCAATACTACTCAATGTGGGATTAGGACTCCACTTTGCTTAACCAATTAGTTACTTGATGTGGAATGAGCACTTCTGCTCAATGTGAGACTTTGACTCCTGCTCAAACTCAATGTTGGACTTGGACTCAAACTCAAATTCAAACTTAACAATATATATATATATATATGGTCGACTGAACTGAAGAAGTATGCTTCAAGCCATTAACTTTTAACATGGGCATGGAAGTCCCTTTCAATATTATAAATAAAACGTGGTCGACTACAATCTACAATGGTGTGTTTCAAGCCTTCAATTCAAATTATCATAAATTCATAAAAATTAGTTTAGTTAGTAAGGGATGAGTTCTTTTTTTTTTTTTTGTCAATTTGGATTCAATTTTTATAAAAAAATACTATAAAAATAAAATTTTAAATGTATCATGTCAATATAAAAAAATGCATTTTTAAAATCACTCAAGAAAGATATTAGATCCAAACAACCTTAGAATTATTTAGCCTTTAACCTCTAACATGCGAATGGAATTCTCTTTATCAGAAAGGTGTGTTTCAAGCTTTCAACCCATATTATAAAAAAAATTCATTGGAGTTAGTTCAGTTGTTTAAGGAGGAGCCTTTTTTATTGTTAATTTGGGTTCGATCCTTGTAAGTAATATTCTGAAAATAAAATCTTGAATATAGAATGTTAATGAACGTACGCTTTTAAGATCGTTTGTGGGAGAAATTAAACCCAAACAACCTAAGATACCTTAATTGACTTGTAAAAAAGAAATCATAAGTTTAGTTCAGTTGGTTTATACAATCTCTCTTAAGAAGTGACATTTAATAAGTTTGGAGTTCGAATCCTAATATTTACAACTCTTTCTTCTATTTTTAAGTTACGATCTTTTTTATATATAAAAAAAAAACCATATTATCAAAAAAAAAAAGAAAACACAATAAAGTTTGAAACTAAAATATCAAAGAAAACAAAGAACTTCCACCCAAAAAAACAACGTCCATTGTGTAAATGGAATATAGAGATTAAAAAGTGAAATAATGGGATATAAAAATTTGGAATCTTAGGTTAAACCTTGAAAATAACTAATGTTTTTGAAATTGGTTCTTATTTTAATTTCTTTTCCTATTATATATGGAGTTTTTTTTTTGACAAATGACAAACGCGTTCCAACCACGTAGGGTGGGTTCTTCTCTTCACTTCTATTATATTCTATTCTACTCTACGAAAGGGACACTAGATTAGATTTAGAGCCTAGTTATCATCGATCTCTTTTTTGTTTTTTTTTTTTTTTGGTTTCGTGTCATCCTCTCATATTCTGCCAGTCGTACATGACAAGCTTTATTGACTCAAATTTTCTTGCATGCCTATGAAGAGGATGCTACTATTTATTTTTAGCTTTATAGAAAGTCTGAAAACATTAATAATAATAATAATAATAATAATAATAATAATAAAAAGACTCCATTATTATTATTTCTCTTCTATTCTAAAAACAAGGGGTTAAACACATTTCTAAATATATATAAATTGCCCTTTAAACAAGTCCATTGGTTTTTAAAGTTGAAGGCAAAATAATATGATAATTTTAAACACAATATAAAATCCGTTACCATATGTTTAATAAATATGAAAATAGTATAATAAATATGTTATAATACGATATGTTTAATACACGTATCTAATTCATATTTAAGATTTTGACAATTTAATCATCATTTATATTGTATTTATATTTACACAACTGATACAAAAAAATATGAAACACGATATATAAATACACGAATTATCGGTGTTAATTGTCTTATTGAAAAATTATTATATCTAAGAACCTAAATTAACATTTGAGAACCCTAGAATTATCATTGGACTTAATTTTGAGATTTATTAATGTGTCACTAAATTAAATTACCTTTACAATAATATGAAAGGTAAAAATTATAATTCTAATCGAACAATTTCTGCAACATATAGTAACATATTAGTGTGTATATAGCTCAACCGGATTTAATATGAAATTGGATCGAACTAGCGTAAATGAGACACATGTACTCACAAGCTATTAGAATTCGGCTCGAAAAAAATTTGAATTTGGCTCGGTCATTGTCGAGCCGAGCTCGAGCTCTAACAACTCGAGTTATCGAGCGAGCTGAATTCGAGTATCTTCATACTCGACTCTAGTAGCTCGCGAGTCTAATCAAACTTTTTTATTTTTAATATTTTTTATTATTATTTTTGATTAGTATTGATGCACTTGAAATAGTGTATCTTTATTAAACCTTGCACTTAATATGATCAATTATAGTAAAGTAGCATGCAAGAGTCGATTCCACATAGATTGCTTTTAATTTATGAATTGGTTGGTTCAAAACTTTAGTTCTAAGACAAGAAAAGAAAAGTAAAAGAATAGAGGGTTTTTGAAATAATTAAAAGTAAAGTAAATCAGAAAAATAAGAATGCAATTAAGAAAGTAGAAGTTAAATATGAGAAAAGCATGGTTAAGGTTTCATTCTCCACCACTAGATATCATTGAGAATCAATTTCAGATCTATCAACATCAATCAACTATCAAAATTATCAACCGTAGATAACAATCTCTCATGTTACCCCAATCCTTCCTTAGTTCGTCGTTGAATAAGACAAACGCCACTACTTAATCTCTAACTACCAAACAACCTAGGATAAACATCTCTAAATTTAATTTGATAGCAGCTTTATGATGAGAAAGATAGGTTGATCTAAGCAACAAAAGCATAAACATGAATTGTTTAACTTAGGTTATGTTCCACATTGCAATTCCCGAAAACCTAACATAATCATGAATTACAAAATTGTTATTATTGAATAGGAAATCAAGACAAGCTACGTATCAAGTCTCCTAAACTAGCATTAGATAATTATCAATATCTATCTAGTATGCATCCTAAACAAATCAAGATAAAAATCATAAATAATTCTTATGGAAGAACATAAGCAATTTTGATAGAAAATTAATAATACATAGAATCTGAAAATTAATTACAAAACATGTCTAGCGCTTTGAAATCACCTTTAACCAAAGAAAAGTTTAGCTTAGCATAGAAATTATTAACATAAACATAAAAGAAACTAAGAAGAAAAACTAAAAGAAATAAGAAAATCATAATACAATACTAGTAGAAGTGTCGAAAGCACTACAGCAAAATAGTCCTTTACGGGCCTTTTTTTTTTTTTTTTTTTAAGAATAGCGGCGTTTATAAACGCCGCTAAACCAGTGGAGGTGTTCAAAAAAAATGCCCCAACAAAAGCTGGTAAATGTAGAGACGGGACATTTTGCTGCGTTTGTCCCTAAAACGCCACTAAGCTAGTGGCGTTTGTAGGTATCTACTGCGGCGTTTTAAAACGCCATAGTAGGACGTCCAAAAGTCATTTTGCAGAGGCACTTACCGGTGTTTCGTATTATAAAATGCCGCTAAACATATTTGTTTAGCGGCGCTTATGTTCTTAAAACGCCGCTATTTTTTTCCAGATTTAGCGGTGTTTGTTTCTTGAAATGTCGCTAAATATGCAGGGTTTTTTTTTTGCCATTTATTTTGTTTAAAAAGTTATATTTATCAGTAATACCTGCATTACTATTTACAAAATTGTTCAATAATACTCAACGCCACAAATTATTAAAAAAAAAAAAGCATACTATAAAAATATCTTTAATATCAAATATCAAATGTACAAGGAATGTATTACTTAATATATCATATCCACTGACAGTCCTAAAAATTACAAGTTACAAATGCTAAAAGTTGAAGGACAGCCGCAAGAAGAACGTTTTCTCCGCAGCAAGTTGTTGTTCTCATAAGCCCTATTAAAAATAGTTAAAATATGTAATTAATATATAAGATATTATGTTATAAAAATATCATAATTAACAAGGAAGATATATTACCTGAGATGGAGGATTTTGTGAACTCGTTGAACCTCCTGAATTCCTTTGTTACACTAAATTCATCAAAGACTAAAACTGTGTCTGCAGCTCCTAATATCGTCTATCCTGTTCTTCTTGCTGAGCTTGTCTCTCTGCTTCCTTCTCCTCAAAACGTTTATTCATATTTTGCATTTCTTCTCTCAGCATCTGAACTTCATATGCACTGGAGTTTTGTGAAGAAGAAACAGTAAACTACTAAGAACCAATGCCGTAGTAGCTAGATGGTGTCGGACCCATTCCGACACTTCGAGCCCGTCTATGTCATTCTTTCCCAGCTACTTTAGTGAATACTTGATTCTCGACCTCTTGCATATTCACTGATGTGCCATCCGATGCTCCGGCTTGATACTCAGCAATTTTATCCTGTGCTTTCTCCTATAAAACAATAAAATTAATAATATTTTGTGTAATATAGTTGTAAATAAATACAAGTTTGAACAAAATATACCATAATATCCCGAGTCTCGACTTTCAAATAGGATCCATCCTTTTTGGTATGAGTTAACTGAAACAGTTCAACTCATCCTATTTTTCCCCTCCTCAAGTTCCTACAAAAAAGTAATAATTAATACTAAATTAAAACAATTAAGAATAAATAATTATCTAAAAAAACAAGGATTATGGCAACTTCAAATCTTAAAGACTGTTTGATAATTTTGTCCTATTACGGGATCAAATGTACTTAACACTAATATAATAATATATTATGAATGAAAACTTACTTTTTCATTAGTTTTTCTAGCAAATCTTTTTGAATCGCTGGTGTGACTGTATTTCTGTTGCTGTCAACTGGTTACCCCTATCTTTTCTCGTTCCTGTACATTGGACACCGCAAACGTTATTAATCCGTAAATTGTATGATATCAAGTACTATAAGTAAATGACCAAAATAAAATCCGTAAATGATACCTCTCCTTTTTTTGAATACCAGAATCTAACGAGTCTCTCATACTGCCACATAACCACAACACGCGGTATGGTTCGTATTAAGACATTAGGATCAGTATTTCGATCGAAATACTTTTTCTTCAACTCATACTTATAATCTTTCCATTTTTTTCCCAATGACTTCAGAACAAATGATGTGGGAATCTGCAAAGAAAATCGTGACTGAAACAGAGAAGTTGAACAAAGTTAGTTTCGATCATAAAAAAAATGTTAAAATAATGCAATACTAATTTAACACGCTTATACCTCAATAAACTTTAACATCTCAACCTTCTAAGCATTCAGCACGTCACGCCATGACTCATAATGAATGGGACACTTCATCCCATTTTGAGCAATCATGCCAAGAAAGCTAGCCAATAATTGTGCTTCCGGACCAATTGGCTGCTGGTTAGTATTTGCTGCGACAACAATACGCTCTTCAGGAGGTAGTGCCCATAACTCCTTCAATGTCGTACGACCACGAGTTTTGTGTTGTCCATCATTATCAACTACACAAAATAAAATATATTAGCAATTGTCCAAGCTGTTATTGTCAAACTATTTTGCGTACTTTTAACACTTCTGTAACACGATACATGTATTCAAGTTCGTATGAACTGCATTTTCTGCAATCGTGGAGGCAGTCGGCACCTCTGGTGGGTTAGCATCTGCAGTCGACGCATTCGGCACCTCTGAAGGCATCACTCTAGTGTCGCCCTCCACAGTAGCACCATTCGATTGGGAACCGGTCTGAATGATATTGATATCCCTTAATTTTCTCTTCGTCATGCTATCTGCATCAATTTTAAGTAAACAACATTAGTATAAGAATCAAATACTATAATGTAAAGAACATTAATAATAATATTTACAGTATAAAAGCATATTATATACACAGTATTTGTTTCAAAATAATCTTACTAAATTCAGGTTTTTCATCAAGCTTCATCAATATCTTCGCGAACCCACCGAACATCTGTACTGGTACTAGGGATATTTTCATCCAAGTTTTGATCCGTAAATGGCAAGCATTATGTTCTCTGTTCAATATCATCTCTACATTAATCACCCATATCAAACAAGTCTCTAGGTGTGTTGCGGAGTACAACATACCAACCCGCATCATTCGGATCTTCGGAATAAAAGACTTGTTTGACTTGAGATGAAAAAATATAAGGCTCGTCAATCAGTTGTTGTCCGGTGTGAATTAATCGAGAGAAATTCACCATTATAAATCTGAACTGATCTTTTTTAACACCTCTATCAGTGTTCGCATCATCCCAATCACATTGGAATAACACGACTTTCCACTTGCCATAATAATCCAACTCAATAATATCATTAAGAATTCCATAATAATCAACATCCCCCTCCACAGGATTACTATCCCTAGCACTAGCATATCTTGTTGTCGAAGAAGAAACAACAACTCCACAGTTTTGTGTTCTCCTAAATCTTTCACGGGATTTAGTATGAAATCTAAATCCTTTAATGATGTAAGCACTATATATTTTCACTATTCTATTAGGTCCTTGTGAAAGACATTTAACTTCTTCACTAACATCTCTTTCATTCCAAACCTATTACAAGAAACGCAAAGGCAAACACTTAACTTTATTTATATATTAAATAACATATTAATCGTAATAAAATCACAAACATATGTGTTACTTACAACTTCTCCTAACCATTCGTGAAAAGTTTTCGTAAATAACTTATCCATCTCACGAAGTTGTGATCTTCGAGCACGTAAACAGCTTCTCAAGTACTTTTATACTCACTATAAAAATAAATAAAAAAAAGTACTGATTTTAGGTGAGAAATGAAGAATGGAAGCCCTTGACTGTGTGCTAAATTAAAATTTATACTGAAACTTACGTGCGCAATGATGCCAGTGAATCACTATAGAAAAGCACATATCGATGGCTTGTGCCCAAGATATATCATCTAGCTCAACTACTTCAACTTTGTCGATTGGTTGTCCAAAACTATCAAATAAGTATGTCTCGGCTAAGTTGTTATGTGTGAGCCTATCATTTCTTCCCGGTCTGTTAAATCTTGTTTCAACATCTTCAAAATATCTTGCACAAAATGTCATACACTCCTCCGCTAAAAATCCTTCAGCAAATGAACCTTCGGGATAGAGTTTGTTCCGACAATAAGATTTCAACTTTCCTAAAAACCTAAAACAAAATACATAACAATCTTAATGTGTAATTAAATGTTATGTTTAAGATAAAAAGTATAATAAGCCAATAAGCATAGTATACCTCTCTAATGGGTACATCCATCGATAAAAAACTGGTCCACCGACTTTTACTTCATAAGGAAGATGGATAACCAAATGCACCATTATAGTAAAGAATGATGGAGGAAAAATCTTCTCTAAGTGGCATAAAGTTAGAGTCGCTCGATCTTGAAGTTTTTCAAGCTCTTCAACCTTGAGAACTTTGCCAAAAATAGCTTTCATTATATTACTAAGTTTAATTATGGAAGAAGTCACTTGCTTTGACATAGAACAACATAAAGCAACTAGAAGTAAGTCTTGCATCAAGATGTGGTAATCATGTGACTTTAAGGAGGAAAGTTTTTGATCCTTCACACTCACACATCTTGATATATTTGAGGCATACGCATCTGGGACCTTCACATCTTTCAACACCTTCCAGAAGACGTCATTCTCTTTTTTAGACATCCCAAAGCAAGTAGGAGGCAACCGTGATTTTCCATTAGGAAGTAATTCCGAATGAAGATCACGACGAATTCTCATGTCAACTAGGTCTAGCCGACTCTTTAAGTTGTCTTTTGATTTTCTATCCATGTTAAGAATTGTCCCGATGATATTTTCACAAACATTCTTCTCTATATGCATCACATAAGGTTATGACGTAATAAATTATGCTCCTAATAAGGTAACTCAAAAAAAAAATTCTTTTTTTCCACAAATCCGCCTCATTTGGATCATCTTCTTCATCTTCCTCTTCATCACTCTGAATATCAACATCACCTTCTAACATCTCCCTCAATCTTTTCCTTGACTGTGTGCTACTTGTTTGATTCATCTTTCCATAAGTGAAATTGATATCTTTCAACATCAAGAAGATATCTGACCCAATCGTGGTCTCAGGTGCTTCTCTTAACTCTTCAGTGCCATCAAAGGCATGTTTTTGGAATCTAAATCTATGATCCTCATCTAACCACCGACGATGTCCCATATAACTGAATTTCTTTCCGTTATATAACCATTTCGAACATGTTTGCACAACACAACAACGACAAGCATAACGACCTTTGGTACTCCAACCAGATAGATTTGTATAAGCAGGAAAATCGTTTATAGTTCATACCAAAGTTGCAAGCAAATTAAAGTTTTCCTTTTTTGATGCGTCATATGTTTCAACCTCTTCCCATAACTGCTTCAACTCTTGAATAAGAGGTTGCATATAAATGTCAATATCATTTCCTGGACCTTTCTCTCTCATGGACAGGATAAAAGAGTACTGTTTCATGCAAATCCATGGAGGCAAATTATAAGGAATCAATACAACCGGCCAAGTACTGTAAGAAGTACTCATTATTTTGAACGGATTAAAATCGTCAGAACCAAGTCCATGCCTCACATTCCGGGGATCATTAGCAAAAGATGGGAACTTATTGTCAAATGATTTCCAAGCCAAATAATCTACAAGATGTCTTAATAAGCCATCATCAGTCCTTTCATCATGATGCCACCTCATAGAATCAGATGTTTTTGAAGACATGAAAATTCGTTGTTGTCTTGGTATTAACAGAAAATATTGCAAAATCTTTCCCGGCTTCTTTTTTAAATGTGCGTCACCATCGTCATCATTCATATTGTCTTCTGTATTTTCGTCTAACCACCGAGATTTACCGCGGACATAACAAAATTGTTGATTTGTTCTATCACCCCAATACAACATACAGTCATTCGGACAACTATGAAATTTCTCATATCCAAAGCCTAGATCCTTTATCATCTTCTTCGAATCCTTACAAGACTAAGGGATTTTAGCAAAAGGAAACATTTCTTTCAAAAATTCTAATAACAGGGTCAAAGAATTTCCTGTCCACCCGCATATGCATTTTAAGTGAAAAAGACAGACACAGAAAGACAACCTTGTTTGCTTAGATCCCTCGTAAAGTTCTTCATTCATATCATCAAGCAACTTATAAAACTTTGCCACTTCTCCATTGGGTTATTGATCACCCACACCTCTTCCCGTTTCAGCAAAGTCATTCATGCCAACATTGAACCCATCATTTCCTTTAGGAACTTCTGGTGAAGATGTTTGGAAACCGTAGTTACGCATGTTAAATGCATCCCGCAACATGCCTACCATGTCATCTTGTCTAATATACTGATGTTGATTGTTAGAATTACTTGGAGGAACTCTAGAAGATGACCTAGAAGTTGTAGACTCTCCATGAAACCACCATTGTCTGTAACCCGAGAGAAATCCTTCACAAATTAAATGTTCAAAAACTACTTCACGCATATGCCAATCAATATTAGCACACCTCGAACAAGGACATAATATCATATTATCTTCGCTTGCATTCTGAAAAGCGAAATCGAGAAAACTATCTACTCCGAGATGGTACTCTTGACTTACTCTCGACTTTTGCATCCAACTCTTATCCATTTCGTACGTAAGTCTAAATTATAAAATAATATATTATAAGTTATACAAAATTTTAGTAAATAATCAATAAAAATGGAGCTACATTCTACTCAGTCATGATTGTCTAGACTTCATACTCTATAACATTCTCTATATTCGTGTTTAAGGCTTTAAGTTCCTTTCAAGGCTTGGGGGTTATGGCAATTTGTATGCATACAGTCTAAACATAAACACATTATAAATTATTAAATATAAAATTGCAACTGTAAAATTAAAAGTAAAGTAACTTCTTCAAAATGTTGTTATTATATTACAAAATATTATCAACGTGTTCCTAACTTAGGAAATAAAATCGTACCTAGTACTTTATGTCAGTGAAAAGCTGCAAAGTAGAATACCAACGTCGATAAGACCGAAGCTAATCTCTGCAAATTAAATACATGTTATTAAATGTTATTGAAGAATGATTTACGCTAGGAAATGATTCACCACTCTTATGATGGCACTACACTAACAAATCGCTAAGCATTAGAAAATTTTTGTTACTAACCAAGAATAATATTAAAATAATAATTGACATTCACGTTTTATTGCCAATATATCATACAAAATTTTAAGAGAAACAAAAAGAAGCTACATCAATGCTATGTCATTAGGTCAACCAAAAAATGATGGTGGCATCAAAACCTTTTCACAAAAGATTAAACCAAGCAAGAATCGAGCATTCTAACAATGCCTTGAAATCATTGACAAGAAATATAAATGTTCTAGTAGTTATATAAAAAGCAGATGGAAGACATAGAAAAAAAACATATTGTACGTAGATGTATCAACCTGCTCAGGAAGCTCCTTTATATCCACCTCAAACCTCTCCTGGACCTGCAATGGAATGAACTAAATTGATTAGGGGAGGATACATCATGGGACAAAATGTTCGGAAGTTCTAAATCCAAACCTGATTGAGCACATCAGAAGCAGATAAAACAAATGTAATTGCGAGACCCTTGGTGCCAAACCTACCAGCTCTACAAACCTGCCAATAAGCCAAGAAACAACGTCAGTCAGTTAGCTATTATGCATTAAAGCTGAAGCCAACATCAGTCAATTAGCTATCACAATTTTTTTTTTTGGTTAAATCATAAGAAAAATATTATTTATTAATATTTGTATTTATTATTAAAATAGTAATATAAAAACAGTTATACTTAAACTATAACTCACAAAATAAACAAAATAATTTGGATATGCAAAAATATGTGAGGTTGAGTAGTGAATCAAAAGTGCATTGAGACAATTCAAATGCATAGGAGATACAAAGTTGAGTATTGAATCGAAAGTGCATTGAGACAATTCAAATGCAATGTTGTTATGATAGCTTTACTCGCACGGGAGCGGATTATAACTCACAAAATAAACAAAATAATTTGTTGAGGTTCATATGTGAATGGAAATTAATGTTTTAATTAAAGATAAAAAAATGGATTAATATATAAATCAGCTCCTGTACTTTACACCTTTTATCCGTTTAGTACCTGAAGAAAAAAAGTTGTCAATTTAGTACTCTAACTTTCCTTCCGTCTATGACTTTGTCCCATAGTGTAATTCCGTTAAAAAAAAAAACTGATGTGTATTTGATGCCCAATTAAATGCCTCCACGTGGCCAATAAAACCAGGTTCATATTCTTCAATTTTTTTCTGGGTCTGCTTTTGGGGGGTTTAGTTTTTTAAGATGGATATTGAGCAAAAACAAGCAAAGTTAATCGATCACTTCGTGAAGCAAGCGTCAGCTCAAAATGGTTCGCCTCTTGGCTCCGTAATCGCTGAAGCACCAACGCATCCTTCCCTCTTTGCCTTCTCCGAGATTCTTGTCGTGCCTAGTGTCGTCGAGGTCTGAACCTATTCCCTTCTCAATTTGTTTCCTTCTTTCTTCAATTTAAGAAATCAAAGTCGTAACCATTCTTTTTGCTATACATGTTCCCTTCTCAATTTGTTTCCCTTCTCAGTTTGTTAACTATTCAGTATTACGGGTATAGCAGATTTGTGTTTGGTTAATAAGAAAATTGAATGAAAAGCAATGAAATAAAAATTTTGATTATCGTGTTTAGATTTAGAAATTTTCTTTTTTTCTTTTTTCGTTTGTTAATTATGTATAAAATAGAAGGATGATGTGGCTTTTTTATTAAAAAATGACCTACCTTTATTGGCCACGTGGAGGGATTTAATTGGATATCAAATACACATCAACTTTTTTTTTAACGAAGTTACATTTTGGGGCAAAGTCATAGACGGAAGGAAAGTTGGAGTACCAAATTGACAATTTTTTTTTTCAGATTCCAAACAGATAAAAGGTGAAAGTACAGGGATTAATTTATATATTAATTCAAAAAAATATTGTTGCTCTTAAAGATTAAATAAAAAAAAAAATCAGAGGCAGCTTTAATTAACAACTAATCCTTGAACCTGAGGTTCATGCAGATGTATTTAAAAGAATGTAATTCATTTTTTTTTCATATATAAATTGACTTTTTTATAATAAAAAATTCTTGAATGTAATTCATTTTTTTTTCATATATAAATTGTGACTTTTTTATAATAAAAAAATTATCGAAAAGTAAATTTGGAAACTTGGTAAGAATCACATTAAATAACAAAATAAACAACTTAGGATCCAAGTTTCAATGGAGGAATGAAATTTGTCATCCATCCAACAAAAGGACGGCTCCAGAACAGTAATGGAGTTAGACTATAGACTTGAAAAAATGCCTCATCTTTTTCTTCCATTCCCATCTCTATATTTCTTGTTCTTGACCATAACTCAAGTTGCCATTAAAAAAACATTCTACAGTTAAGTTCAATACTGTCTCTACTTGAACTATAAAATATAAAATATTATTCATTAATTTCCAATTAACATTAACCAAAACCTTAGCCATCCAATTAACCAAAACAACCCCAAAACCCTAAACCATAACCCTAAACCCCCTAAATCGAAAACAAACCCAAAACCATAAATCAAATTTCCATAAACCTAATAACAACAACAAAATAAACAATTAATTCATATTCAACAAAAAAACGCAAATTTCGAATTAAAAAAAAATATTCATAACTTCAAATGGGAAAGAGGGGAAAGAGAGCGAGAGAGAGCGATAGATAGATAGAGAGAGAGAGAGAGACAGCCACAAAGAGCGATAGAGAGAGAGACAGCAAGAGAGAGGAGAGTGTTCAGATAGAAAAGAGGGGAAAGACGAAACCCGATTTCTTATTTACGATTAGCGGCGTTTGTTACGAAAAACGCTACTCATTATTAGAGCAAAACTCTACGTTTTGGTATTTTTTATTAATGAGGATCACAAAGCGGTATTTTGGTCGTCAAAACGCTGCTAATTAAATTATAATAGCGGCGTTTGGTCGACCAAAACGCCGCCATAAATATTTTGTGCGGTGTTTTACAATACAAGACCCGCTATATAGTGAATACTTAGAACTAGTGGCGGCGTTTGTGTAGATATAAACGCCGCAGAAGCTCCACAGTTAGCGGCGTTTTGTAAGCAAAACGCCGCTAAATACATTGACCAAAACGTTGTCGTTTCTCTTTATAGAAATGGCGGACAACGTTTTTTACGGTAAAAAAGAAACCGCGTAATTTAATAAACATTTAGCGGCGTTTATGTTTCTAAACGTCGGTAGTGTATCTTATTTAGCGGCGTTTGTACGTAATAAACGCCGCTAAAGATAAAAACACGCTAACTAGCGGCGTTTCACTAATAAACGCTGCTATGAAAATGTCACTAAAGCCCAAAATTGCTGTAATGGAGGTAGAGAGGTGTCTCCATTTGGCTCCCCCTTGTGTCTCTTTATATAGGTAGCGTCTAGGTCTTGTGCATTAGTTGGCATTTAATAGCATCTAGCATTTAATGCATGTAGGCAGCTAGGGTTTAATAAAAGAAAGGAAAGTCTTGGCAGCCACTTCTCCTACTTTGACTGGGTTTGTGTATTTATGGAAAGTAAGGAGGATTTTTGCAAGCAAGGAGGATTCTTGCAATTAATGCAATTAATGCAAAGTTGAAGGTTGATAGCCACTAATCTTACTTTGACTAGGATTTCTTCAGATGGCAAATTAAGTTGATTCTTGCAATTAATGCAATTAATGCAAAATAACACCTACAAAACACAAAACCATAGTAAACTATCAAGGATTTCAAAGAACTAAGCATAAAATATAAGGAATTGATATATAAAAATATATGAATTTAAGCACTTATCAAGTATTGAAAAAAAATCTCAATTCTAATTCAAGCTCAAACACAAATAATCAAGTTTGAAGTCGAGCATGAGAATCCAACTCGTTTTTTACTAGGTAAACGAGTCTAATCAAGTCTAATCGAGCGAGCTCAAGTAGTTTGATTTTTATTTCGAATCGAGTTCGAATTTTAAAAACAAAATTCGATCGAGCTCGAATCGATTCGAATTTCAAACCGCGAGTTTTGAATCGAGTTCAAACTTCTTACTACTTGAGCTCAACTCAGCTCGATTACACCCTTAGATCGAACATTTGTATGATAAACTTGAACTTGAAACGTTAAGATTCTTTATGTCTGATTTGTAATGTTTTGACAACTAAGTTTGTGATAGAAGATGATTACTATATCCTTACTCTTCATGTTGTAAATCACTTTAAGAAATACTCAAAACTTATAGGAGAATATTGTTGAAAGACAGGAAATTTGAAAGGAATATATTTTATACATCGTTCATGAAGTAACCTTCACAATCATGCTTAGATGATTTTCATATATTTATTTAATAATACTTATTTATTTATTGATATTCAAAAATATATATTCTAATTGAACAACTATCAATCCTTTAATCTATATATAATAATTCGTGTATACATGTTATATCTCGTGTATTTTTGTATCAATTATGTAAATATAAACACAACATAAATTAATAAATATGTTAAAATCCTAAACACGAATACGATACGTGTATTAAACGTGTCGTATTAATCATGTTAATCTTATTTTAAAAAATCGTATCGTATTTATTATATTTTTTTATTTATTAAATATATTATATTTTTATATCATATTCAAAATTATTAAATCTACTTTAACCCTATTCGTGGAAATGATGTATGAAGAGTAAATTGGATAATCCTTAACCGTGTAACCCCGAAAAGTGATGCTTTTTTTATAAAAAAAAATTCCCTTCACATCCCTGCAACCCTATGCGGCTATTCGTTCCAAATCCTTAAAAAAAAAAAAAAAAAAAAAAAAAAAAAAAAAAAAAGCACATTAATTATTTTAATTTATCTTCATATAAAAATTTCACAATTTCATCGTTTTTGGTACTTTGGTGTAGAAATATAGAAAAATTTACAATTCCTCCACTTGCTACAGAAATCCCATTTCAAGTTCATAACCAATTTTCTTTTACGTGCACGCAATCTTTAATAATGCAATCCACAATAGCAAACTTCGTTAATTATGATTAGATTTGTTCAAAAATTGAATTATCTAATTTGAATTGAATTAGATTTGAAATAAGTTTTTTTATCCGAACTGGTTCAGTTTAATTCGAATTACTATTTAAAATAATTTTTATTTAAATTTAATCATAAAATATATAAATATTAATATAAATAATTTTTTTAATATTTTTTAAAAATAAAATGGATTTTTTTTACTCGTCAGACCGAGGTTTGAACAAGCAAATTTTTTTGCTAATTAGGTCTGATCCGATCAGGTTCGACCCATGATAAGATCCTCCAAGTGTTACTAATATAGTTTGCTAAATTCATAAGAGTTTTCGAATGTTTCCAGTGTTTCATACTTTAGATAATAAATAAAATGTTTTGAAGGTATTAATTTTCTTGGAGGAAAAGGTTGGACATGCAATGTTTTCCGGGGAGAAGAAGATTGTATGAAACGAATAACTGGTTAGTTAGATTTTAGGGTAAATAACTCATTATCAAAAGCTAATAACGAAATATCTTTGCATTATCAAAGAGGAACAATAACTATTCTTCTCTCCCTTTATGACCTAAGCCAACAATAACTGATCACCCCTTGTCCTGACCATCTCCGCAATAAGTATGGTATTTTGTATTTTTTTATCAATTATGTAAATATAAAAATAACAAAAATTATTAAATAAATTAAAATTTTAAACACAAATACAATACGTGTAATGAACGTATTGTATTAATCGTGTTTAAACGTTTCATGTCATATTTATTAAACGTGTTATATTCATATCATGTTTGTTGACCCACACCTTCCGGGCACATCCCTGGCCTGCCTCGACTGCTTAGCCACCCAATCAGCAGCCTGCTTCGCATTTCGCTTAATGAAGGCAAACCATCCTCATTAAACGCCTTGCTTCCCGCAATATATAATTGGAGTAATCCTCCAGTGCTTGGATTTTCCCTTTCTGTTTATTTCAGTTGCAACCACTTGAGAATCAGTTTCCAGCATGACTTTCTCAAGGCGATCCTTAGCTACCATTAAACCTTCCTTGGTTGCCAAAGCTTCAGCATCACCAGCCTTTACAGCCTTCCCTTCCCTGCTAACATATGCCCCTCATGATTTCTAATTATCACACTAAGACCTGCCTTCTTTTTATTTGACATCATAAGTCTCATCACAATTAACACAGTTCATTTTTTACCTATGTTACCTAACCACAGATATTCTATTCTGATGATAAGGCTGTCTGCTATGCTTAATTATTTCCTAAATTCCTAAATAAAGAAATTGATTTTTTTTTATCCTAAATAGAAGATGTATTAGTTTTATTTTTCTCTTTGGTTGTGACATTATCCTCTTGCTTGATGGCCTGAGCATTTACAGATAATTTCAGGTGACACTATCTTCCTTTAATGAAACAAATTGTATCCTCGTATAAATGTTACCTACCAAGTTCGACAGCATGATACATTTTCTCTCTGATGGAATGTAAAAGGCTGAAATAGATATAGAAAGTTTGACTCAAACTTTTTGATCTGATCATTTGACTTCCAATCTCTCTTCTTATTTGAATTAGTTTAAACCATTTTGTCAATATTTTGGTACGCATGTTGTATTTTGTTTTTTTTAATGTCGATTTTGTAAACATAAATACAACACAAATTATTAAATGTGTCAAAATCTTATAGCAATGACAACAGATACCATAGACGAAATAACCAAACATTTTGTAGTAACATACGGAGGAAGCATTACAAACATAAATTCGTATGTTACAAAGTTCATAGTAACTAGAAATGCAAACTCCCATGTAACAAGTAGCTAGATAGATACCCCAACTATATATGCAAACTCCCACTGCACTTTATTAGATTAAAGCAAGCCTGTAAAAGCACACCTATTGTTTATTTATAGACTATATATATATATATAATATAGTAGCTAATCAACAGTCCTTAGAGATGGTGTGGCTTCTCCAAGTCCTCAATACTTGTGGGGCGGAACCAGACCTTTTCCTCCAGGACCGAGTTGAGGCCGCCGTTGCCTAGGGAGGAACGGGGGCCCTGCTCACCACCTGCAGAGGCGTTAAGCTGGGTAGCAGGACCAAACACTCCAGTGTGGGGGTCAGGAGCCCAGTAGCTGTCTGATTGAGGCTGAATCACATAATCAGGAACCACAGTAGGATGGAGCTGATCATCAATGTTCTTGTCATATGCCGATGCGTGACCACTCCTGCACACATGATAATATCACTTCCATTATCAACATTGCTTTTAATCTTTTTAGTGTCTTAAAATTGTACAGTAGTTCTGCTTCAACCAGAATTCAAGCTAACAAGCCTAAAAGCTAAAACACGTGAGCAGCATGTGATAGACTCAATGGGATAATTACCTCTAACCGACCAAATTTGTTCTTTGTTTTTTATTTATTTATTTATTTATTTTTGCATTTAATGACTTTTGTTAATGTTTTGATTACATTTGTGATGCTTCACTATTATATTAAAAATAAAGTTTGACGTGAAACCAGACAAACCAATATAAGAGAAGAGTTTAATATTTATTTATTTTGTTATAAAATAAAATGATGGAATGGGCTGTGGGGGCTTTGAGCTCCCATTGATTATTATATTTGCATAGAATATAGATGGTACGGTACCAAACCAATGTTTCATAAAATCCGTCCAACATAATTTGCACCGCCTACCATTCAATAAGTCAGTAGACCTGACTAGATTATTGATCATGCTCGAAGATTTGTTGATATTTGGAGATTTAAATAAAAATATTAGATTTGAAAAATAAGTTTGAGTTAAATATATATATATATATATATAATTCATTTGCATTATAATTTTTGTTCAGTTTTATTATTAGTAATATTTTTAAGAGATCAATATTTTTTCAGAATGATTAATTTTTTTTTTTTAAAGATCGATCAAGAGGAATTATCTTTTTTTAAAAAAATTAATTTTTTTATATAAAAATTTAAGTGAATTTATACAAATCTAAATAATATTTTGCATATAAAGATCAAATATAAATATAAAATTTTACTCATATTTCAAATTGAATCAAACTTAAACAATCATAAAGTTCGTTAATATCTTGCCCCAGCCCAATAGACTAATCTATAATTCAAACAACATTTATGAATTTTTATACAATTATTATTATTATTATTAATTGGAAAAAAAAAAGTAATTACAATATTTTTTGTTTGTACAAAAGAAAGTCCAAAAGGGCAAAAAGAAAAGAATCGAAATGGTGGCGTAAAAAGCAACAAGTGCCCCAATAGGAGACAAAAGGAGAGTGTGTACTTATCAGGTTATCCCTTCCATCCTCCGACCCACCCCCACCCAGTAGAGTACTTTGTCTCCACTCTACTTCATTTTTTATGAAACCCCCGTTTAATAATGTTATATATTGTGTCTCCACTCTACCTTATTTTTTTTATGAAATTTATTGATATAAATTTTTTGAGATTAAAAATTATGTTTTATTGTAATTTTAATGATAAATGATAAAAGAATTTAATTTTTTCTGTTAAAATCTGAATTTGAAAATTCAAACAAAAAAAATAATATTTTTGAGGTTTCAAACTTGATTTTTGAATAAAATGATTTTATTTATATTATATTTTTTATAACAATATCAAACATTTAAAAATTAAAAAATAATCACATTTTTTTATCATACTAAATATATAAAAATTGTTATATTATATTATAACAAAAAAAAAAAGGTAAATCTCAAGCAGAGTCCTGATCTATATTTTATAATTAATAATTTGGATTATAATAACTGATTTGATTAAGAATTAAGTAATATAATAATATGATTAAACAAAATGATGAATCCATCAAATTCAGTAATTCACCAAACCAAAATGATACTCATTATTATTGTTAATGCAATCTTAATAATATATATATATATATATATCATATCAAGAAAAATCTTTGGGAGCAATTTTCCACCAAAAAAAAAATACATGGGTAGTCTAGTTTGTCAGCAATTTTAAATATCAAAAAAATTATGCCAAAGGTAATTTATAAATCTTCAAGTTGTATTGAACAAAAAAATAATGTTATAATATTGTTTTGAATTTTTTTTTTTTTTTTTTGAAAAAAAATTTATCAAAAAACATACTAGAAAAATACTACTGAGAAAAAGAAAAGTGATACGAATTTCAGCAAGCACAATCACATCGAACCATAACCTAATTATCAAGAAAAGAAAAGACTGAAGGAAGAAAGAAAGTGTAAAGGAAATGAAGGAAAACTAAGAGCAAGCAAGGAAAGAACCTGATAGCGGAAGCAGGAGGAGAGGGAGAGGCGGTGGCGTTGAAGAGAGTTGGGTGGCGAGTGGAGGTGCGGTTAAGAAGTCGCTTCCCCAAACTGGCGATACCTCCACCACTCTTCAAATTAGCTGCCATACAAGTGCCAAAAAAGCAAACTACAAAGCAAAAAAGAGAGAGGAAAACTGAAACAAAGGTGAAGATTGAGGGATAGATATTCCTATTAGTCCAAACAATGGGGTGTTTATATAGAGAGAAAAAAGAGTTAAGTGGAAGGAAGGGAAGGATCACGCCCATGCCACTTTAACGCCTAACACCGCCACCTAACCGCTAAACACCCCCAGTATCGCTGTAATCGAACCGAGCCGAGCTCGAATACTGAGAAGCTCGAGCTCGATTCGAAACTCGAGGCTCGAAGCTCGGTTCGAGCTCGATCGAGTATCATTTTTTAAGCTCGAGCTCGGCTGGAGATAAAATCGAACTATTCGAGCTCGACTCGATTAGGCTCATTTATATACTCGAGCTCGAGCTCGAATTAAGGGTTTTTAAGTATGTATATATATATATTAAGGGTAAAATAGTAAATTAATAATAAAAATATTATAAATAAAAAAAGCTCGATTAGGCTCGCGAGCTGCTCGAATCGGGTATTAAGATACTCGAACTCGGCTCGCTCGATAGCTCGAGCTGCTCGAGCTCGGCTCGGTAATGACCGAATCGAATTCGAGTTTTTTCCGAGTCGAACTCGAGTAGCTTGCGAGCACAGGTGTCTCGTTTACACCTCTACCCCCAGTCCCACTACAGTCCAACGAACCGTTTTCTTTCACTCTACCGTTATCACGGCAAATTTAACATTACACTGCTGCCTTAAGGTTTTTTCTTTTAGAAAATTTAACTTACGTTATATATTAATATGAGCGGCGAAAACGAAGCGAGCGAATATTCGATTTTGGACATCAAATCTAAATCTTCACTTCATAATCATACTAGATAGAGATTCGTTTAATGTTTAATGTTTGAATTCTCAAGTTTTTTCGATTTTATTATCATTAATAATGCATGGAATACAATTATTATATAAAATATAATATAAAGTTAAAATTAAAATTAAAATTGAATTATTATGATAAATTATGCAAAATATCACAACTCGATGACAATTTTTAAAGTAAGATATAGATATAAAATAATACAATACAACATGAATACACGAATCAATTTATTATATGTAAAAAAATTAAGATGGATATCAAAATTTAATTCATTTAGATTATATTGATATCCATCATTTCTATTCATATTAAAAAATATAAATAATAATAAAATATAAACCTAACAACTATCATACAATAACTCATAACTTATAAAATCATTTAACATAGTTGTTTTTTTACTATTTAATTATCGTAATATTTTTTTCTTTTGATTCAACACAACAAATTAAAAAAATATATTACTTACATCAACTCATGTCATATTATTACTTAATATTTTAAATTTTAATGATAATTTATTAATACAATAATTTTTTATTCAATAATATAAAAATACAAAAATTAATATGACTTTATTTTTCAAAAAAAAAAAAACAATCATTGTACAACACGTGACACAAAATTAAGAGTTATTTGAATAGTATCACACACGAACATGACATAAAAAAATAACTAAAAAAGACACGACACAAAAAATAACATGACCACGACATGAAAACACGAACGAGTCGAAATTTAAATAAAATAAACTTGACATAAAATTGGGAGTTATTTGAATAATTCCAATTAGACCTGACAATTTCGGACATGACACGAGAAAATAACAGAATTACAAAACAAAAAAAATAACACTAACACGACATGAATGCATGAATGTATCAAAATCTATATAATAACGTGTCAAAATTTAAATATATGTAATACCTTAAATATGATTATAATACCAAAAAATAACAAAAATACAATACGCATCTTTTTCTCTTTTTTCCCTTTTTTTTTTTCTTTCTCTCTTTCCTTTCTTTCTCCCATTACCACAATTACCCTCAATTGATTGGCCTTTGCCACAATTGCAGCTCAACTATTTGATCACTGCCATAATTGTCCTTCAATTGATTCCCCCTCAAATTGCTTTATTTTTCAAAATTGTCCCTCAATTGATTATCTAGTGTTGAATCATCGTGGTGCTTCGATATTATTGTTATTGATAATAAATTGAATACGATTATGAAACAAAAAAAAGCACTAACCTTAACTCCTAACCCCTAACCACTAACCCGGCAGGTGGTATTGTAGGATGCTTTATCAGTGTATAGACCTATACACTGACAGTGCGTCAAATATAAATCCTTTATTTTATATATAAAAGGGAGCATTAATGCTTGAATCTTGTATTTCTACTCTAATTCCATTCCATGTTTCCCATGAGTTAAGTTTAAGTGATTAAGAATTTTATTTTATAATCAACAATAAAATGTTTAAACTTTTTAAATGAATTTTTAAATAATAAGTTCTTTTTTATACATTAATCGTAAGTTTTTTTAAACTTCATAAATAAATAAATTTAAATGCCATATAATATAATAATTCTTAGATAATTAACACTTTTAAATTAATTAATATATAGTCTACTTGAGAAGAAATTGTTAAATTGACAAAACTACACATAAGAATTATTTAAGTCAGGTTTTGTGGATTATCATTGTTTAACATAATAATTTTTTGAAATGATTGTTTAACATAATAATTGTATATTAATAGTAGAGCTTTATATTTTACAAGTAAATTTTTATAAAATGATTTTATTAATGAATGAATGAAGTATTTCTTAAGATATTTCTCATAAAAATATTTACATGTAAAATGAAATATTTGAAAAAAGCATATCAATTAAGATTATATAATCATTATCATATGGGTTACAACAAAATTATACATAAAACTCATATATAAGTGATGGATCTCACACTATTGATATTGTAAATAATTGTACTTTATGTATATTATTGAAAAATTATCTTATACATTATCGTTAAAATTTAAAAACTCCATCAACGATATTACAAATTGTAACATACCTCTTTATGATTATTAAAAAATAAAAAAAATAATATAATTTAAAAAATACACATGATAATTTTTAAATATCAGTTGTGGAGTTTACAAACTCGTTCGATTATATGTATAAAAAAATTCCATATTCCTTTTATTTTATCTATGATTTGAAGTTTTCATTACAAGAAGATAATATGTTTGATAATAATTTTTTTGCATTTTGTTAACGAGTGCTTTTAGAACACTATTTAAGATCAATTAACATATTATTTATACTGATATCTTTATATTAAATGCAATAATTAATAGTTAACGTTATAATTTTAATGCATTAAAAAAATATGCTTTCTTAATATAATAATTTTAAAGAGTGTTTTAAGATAATCGATAACAAAACTCTAATTTCAAATGCCTTCACCTTAATATAATTGAAAAATGTTAACTAATGTTTAGTGTCACGGGTTAAGATGATATTTTAAAATATATATATATAATTAGTGCATTCTTTTTTAATTTAATAAAAATAATGCATTAAATGTAAAAAAAAAAAACTTTCTTAAAATTACAGTTAAAGAAAGGAGATGTTAATCAGTGTTTAGTGGCACTGGTTAAGGTGATATTTATAGAAAGGGTTCGCTTAATCGATGCCTATAGGTATCAATTAAGGATTATTTATTTACTATTTTAAAAAAGTTTTTTGCATTTAATACATACATTATTTTTACTGAACTCAATAAAAAGTTATACATCAAATTACACTTTTATATATATATATATATATATATATATATATATATATATAACCTTAATCAATGCCTAGTGGCACTAGACCTGTCCATTGGCCGGGCCGGGCTGGTTTCGGGCCACACCCAGACAAGGTACTAAGACTTTTCATGTCTACTTAGGCCCGATCCAGTCCGAATATGGACAACATTATGTGATCAAGCCCGGCCCTAACTGTCAAAGGGATGTCCAGGCCCGGCCCGCCTATTTTGCATGCAAATTTTACTTCTTGAGCATATACACTATGCATTGCTACTGCTGCAGCCAACCATATATTGTCTCTGCCTTTATTTTTATGGGAAAACCAACAGCGACATTTTTATAGTGATGAAACAGAAAAAATTGCAGGAACAACAAAATATTTTAGCAAAATAATTGTGTATGGTTGATATTCCTAATCATATTAATCTCATATATAATCATTATGATTATTAACTTGTTTTATCATCAATGTACGACTTTGCCTAAACTTGATTCTCACTTTCCCACTTAAGTCAGATGAATGATGATGAGTTTTGAAAGAAAGTTTACTTTTATTTCAAACAATGCTTTTGTGACACCATATGCTAACAAACCTACATTCCTCGTCAAATGAATATCATCATAACTTTCACGCTGACTTCGCATATATTCGGCCGTGCTCGGGCTAAAAATTTTTTATCCAAGGTATGATTCGTCTAGAAAATGGACTCTTTATTTTATCACATCTATTTTTCGAGTCTAATATTTTTGTTCAAACCCTCCCAAATATCAGGCGGGTCTTCGGGTTTGAACGGGTAGCCCGGATCTTGGACAAGTCTAAGTGGCACTGGTTAACATTTCCCTTAGAAGGCGTTTGGTTCTTTCTCATGTCATGATTCTAATGGAATGTGATTCCTGAAAATATCATTCTTGAGAATGTAACTTTACAGCGTTTGGTATATATGGAAAAATGCTAATTAAAATCCTCGAAAAGTTATATTGATACGTTTGGTTCACTAAACACTTTACTAAAAATGTGATGGTAATTTTCGAAATTAATTTTATCAAATAAAATGCAAATTTTATTAATTTTAACATTTTTCAATGATACTTATTATTAACAAATATTTGTACTAAATATTTAAAAATAATAATTTAATTGGTAATTTGAGTTACTTTTAGGATAAAAAAATATTTATCAATAATAAAATTTCGAAATTATTCTCGTGTAGTTGAAAAGTTAAAAAGCTGAATGTAAATTAAATATTATTTAAATATTTTAATAATATTTATTATTAACTAACATTTGTATTAAATATTTAAAAATAATATTTTAATGGATAATTTTAAACTAAATAGGAAGAATGATAATTTTGTTTTAACATTTTTTTTTTTAACTTTTCAACTATATCAAAAAGTTACTTTCCTACATTTTTTCATAAAAATTACATTCCAATACTTATAGGAAAGTAATTCTGAAAGGAAAGTTATATTCCCAAAAAAGTGAGTATTTTTTAGCATACCAAACATGAGAATCAAATTCCCACCAATTAAATTCCTAAGAAAGTTATTACTTTTCATCATACCAAACGTCCTCTTATAAAAAAATGTGTAATTAATGTATTATTTTTTCTTGATTTCGGTAAAAATAACGTATTAAATGCAAGAACAACAAAAAAATCTAAAATAATAATTAAATAATCCTTAACTGATGCCTATAAATACTGTTAACCAGACTCATTAAAGAATCTTGAACCATACCTATAAACATCGATTAATCAGATCCAGTATAATTATGTCATTTATTGTTTTTCTTTCATTCATTATGCAATATTTATTATTATTTTTTTGGTAATCTTTTTAGTTTACTATTGAAGTCTATTTACAATGTAGTTATAGTTTTTTTTTTTTTTTTTGAAATGTACTTAGAGATCTTAAATGCTTTTACTAGCTATCTATATTATTATAAAAGAAGTTACTGAATTGGTATGACGAGTCTAAGTGATATTAATTCAGTTAGTGAAAGTATAAAACAACTAAATAATATTATAAAATCAAAAAATTAAATAAAGATAATTATGTCTTTTAATATTTTATATAATATTTTTAATAAAAAAAATCATCTATTTACTTTTAAAAAATCATTAAATCTTCTAAAAAATTACCCACTTAAAAAAAATACCAAATTTTTATCCACTTTTTTAAAAATTACCCACTTAAAAAAATTATCCATTTTTATATTTAATTTTTTAAACACAATTTATTTATCTATACTATTATTAAAGGAAGTCAATGAGTTGGTGTCACGAGTTAATCGGACACCAACTCAGTTGAAAAATGACAAAAAAAAACAAATTGAAAATATAATACAAAATATATTTAAGAATATTTATGTAATTTATTTTTTAAAAACCATTTCACATATGACATCATCTTTTCTATTTGAAAATAAAACTACCCACATCATATAACTTCCTTTAAAAATAAAAAAAAATTATCCACATATATCATTAAATTATTTATTTTAAAATATTTTTTAACTTATAATTCTTTTTCTTTTTCACCTACATTGTGGGTGTCCAATATTTATTTTATTTATTTATAAAATATATTTTCACTGTGATTCTTTGTAATTCTACTTATTCTTTATGCGGATTTAGGATGAAATATTCTGTTAGGCCGTTAGTTGTCGGGTAAATCTGACGACGTTAGTCGTTGGTTAAAGGAAACGGTGCTCAATGAAATGACGGTTTTTCCCTTCACGGATGAGAATTTTGTACTTTTGCCGGTACGGTCTTATGATATGCAGCCATGTGGAATTTGGGCATTTGTGGGAATATTCGTGAAAATGTCGTAAAGCAAAGGAACGATTTCGTGGAGATTTGGATGAAGGAATTTTTATTTTTCACTTGCTTACTTTTGGATTTTTAAATTTAAAGCAGCGTAATAATTAAAAATAATACTTAAAATAAGTCTTTTAAATTTTGTTCAAAAATAAAAAATAGACATTCGATCTTTTTATTAACATAAAATTAAGATTATATTTTTTTTATTTTATTATAATTAAATCTTGACATTATCGAATTGTTTATATTTTGTTAAATTTTTTTGTTTGGATAATGTAAGTTATAAAAAATACTTATTTGAATTTTTTAAAATAAATTAGATGAAAAATATTTGAAAAAATATAATTTAATAATTATGTCAAATAAATTTTATTCATCCATTTTCAATATTTAATGCATATAATACAATGAAATAAAAAAAAAATCATAATTTTAATTTCATGTAATAAAATAACGATGATTAATTTTTATTTTTAGTAAAGTTTGAAGATTTATTTGACTATAATTTCTAATAATTTTATATGAAAAAAAAAATAGATTTCTTTACTTAGTTTAGTAAGATATCTTTGAAATAATTCGATTTTCATATACATTTATTTTATTAAAATTATAATATTGATAATTAATCATTTTTTTATATTTAAAAAATTAATGTAGAACACAGATTTTTTTACTCCTAATCATAATCATCCATCTTTTTTTAAAACTTTATAAATAAATTAAATATTATTATATATCTATTTAATTAGTATATAATAATTTATTAATATCTTAATATAATCTTTAAAAATACGTGTTAACTCTCTGATTTCATTGGTCGAGTTTAAATTTTCATTAAGGTTGTATAAGATAACAATCATCAATGTACAATTATTTTATTTTTTATTAAAAAAATCCTCTGAATCTTCCATTCCTAGACCTCTTAAGTTCATAACAGCTGATCACTAAGAAAAATCAATAATCTTAATCTTTGTATATATAATTAGTTATTATAAATCAATAAGCAAGCATAAATTAGAAAGTAAAAAAAAAGGAAAGATTTTGATATTAAGAAGATGAAGAAAACATGAAATTTTTTTATATATAGATAATGTTATGGAAATAAAATAAAGAATAAATGAGAAATGTCGATTTTTTTAATAAGGAGAGAGACTTATTCATTTTAAACATTTAAAAAATATGCAAGATTAGGATGGAGTGATGGACCAACTCAAATAATAGAATTAACTATTGACATATATAGGGTAATTAAAGAATAAATAATTTGAAAATGTGATCCATCCTAGGCAGGACCTTGACTACTTGGCAAGAAAATATATGCTACCATATTTTCTTTTTCTAATCTTTTTAAATTAGATTAGCATACCTTACCTTCTCTTTTAAGTTAATAGTAAAAATGGTATTATTTTTAATTTCTAATTTAGACTTATCCCTATCCTATCAACTTAATTAATTTAAAGAGGACATTAAGTGCATGAATTTTCGAATTCATAATCCTTACATATAAAAGCATATGTCATGACATCTGAACTAATATTTCGTTGTTGACGCAAAAATAATCCTTAAATTATTAGAAAATATTCAATTTGAAATTAAAAATAAAAAAAACGGTCTGAAAGACATCTAAATTATAAGTTAATGGCATTTAAAGATATTATTGAAGTCGAAATCAAAGCTTAACTCAATTGGTTCATGCAGTCACTTTTAAGAGGTAGAATCTAACATATATGTGGTTCGAATCTCAGTATCTGCAACTATTTCACTTATTCTCAGGCTGCGACCTCATTAGTACAAAAAAAACTATTATTGAACTCGGAACTTAGTTCAATTAATTCATATAACCATCCTTAAAAGATAATATTCAGTAAATTTAAAACTCGAATCTTAACATTTACAACTCACCTTCTTTATTTTCAAGTTGTAGCATCTTTTCTAATAATTAATTTAATTAGGCGGCATTTGGTTATGGGTGTAGCATCATAACTTTTTCGAGTAACGATGTTAGTCAAATATGTAATGTTATTGTCAAAATCCATATTTTTATAGTTAAAGTATCAAATCGATGATTTCCTTATTATTCAAGTATACTTTTTTCATTACCATTTCCTATTAACCCAAAAAGAAAGAAAAAAATACACAATGACAAAGCCAATGCCTTCCCTCTTACATGGGAATAGAAGTCTCTGTCGGTTATAAGAAATAATAAAAATTAAAAAAATATATAAGGTCGACTGAACTGAAGAAGTATGATTCAAGCCTCTAACCTTTAACATAAATAAAACATGGTCGACTTCAATGGTGTGTTTCAAGCCTTCATTCCATGAAATTTATTAAGAGTTAGTTCAGTTGGTAAAAGAAGAATTTTTTTTTTTATTTTTTTTCAATATAAGTTCAATCTTTGTAAATAATATTATGAAAATAAAATCTTAAATATATCATATCGATGTAAATAAATGCGTTCTTAAAATCACTAAAGAGATTAAGTTCAAACAACCCGAAGATATCTAACCTTTAACCCTAATCTCATGGAAGTCTCTTTCAATAATATAAATAAAACATAGTCGATCACTAAGGTGTGTTTCAAGCCTTCAACCCATATTATCAAAAACCCATGGGATTAGTTTAGTTGATAGATTTTTGAAAGTAATATTTCGAAAATAAAATTTTGAATGCATCATGTCGATAAAAGTGCGTTTTTAAAATTCATTAGCGAAAAAAAGTAAACTCAAATAATCTGATAATACGCTAACCATCTTGTAAAAAACTCATATTATCAAAAAAAAAATTGAAGTTTGAATTATATCTGTTCAAAGGTCGGGACAGGAATTTTTCTAATTCATAAAAATAAATAAATAAAAATTCTATTTAAATTTAATTATAAATATTAATATAAAAATAATTTTTTAATATTTTAATATTCTTTTAAACAGTGATATGAGATTTCGAACCGATTCGAGCTAGGGTAAGGAAAAAAAAATGAGACCGCTACCTGACTCATAAGTAGGTCTAGTTTGAATTCTCATTCCTAAAATATCAAAGAAAATAAAGAATTTCCAACCAAAAAAACATTCATTGTGTAAAAGGAATATAGAGTTTAAAAAGTGAAATAATGGGATATAAATTTGGAATCTTAGGTCCAAGTCTAGAGCTGCTCATGGGCCGGGTCGCGGCCCGATTTTTTTTGTTTTTCTTATCCAGGCTCGCTCCGGGCCGGGTCGGCCCGCTGACCCATATTTATTGTTCATTTATATTAAAAAAAATTCTATATATTTTTATAATTAAATTTAAAAAATAATATTTTTTATTTGGTGAACAGTTATCGGGCCGAATCGGGCCGAATTACTAAAATTCTTATCTAGGTCCGACCCAATACAAACTGACTCTCCGATCCGTGAGCAAGTCTAGGTTCAATCATGAAAATAAATAACGTTTCTACAATTGGGTTCTTATTTTAATTTATTTTCCTATTATGGAGTTCTGACAAATGACAAACGCGTTCCAACCGCGTAGGGTGGGCTCTTCTCTTCTATTCTATTCTATTGAAATTTGAAAGCTTCCTTCAATATCCCAAGAATTTATTCATCTTGTTTTTGCCTTCAACTTTAAAAACCAATGGACTTTTTTAAAGGGCAATTTATACATATTTAGAAATGCGTTTAACCCCTTGTTCTGAGAATAGAAAGAGAATCTACTATTATGAAAACTAGTTGGAATTTTTAGAAAGTTAAAAAAATTTATTCTATTTTATTTTTTTAACTAGGGTAAAAATTTTTTATTATATATTACCTTTGAGGGAATTTTTTAAAATATTTTAAAGACAATTTTGTCTTACCATATAACATAAAAATTAAAAAAAAAAAAAATCCTCTAATGGTTCTACTGAAGTTTTTTTTAGGTTTTTTTTTAGATTTTTAGTTTTAGGTTTTTTTTTTAATTTTATTTTTAAATGATGTATTTAAAAGGGTTGATCAGCAATATAACTCACGGATCGATTTAAGATCCGTACTCGATCCATTAGGGAAAAAATTTTAAAAAACAAATTTAGTTTTTTATTTATTTTATTTTTAAATTATATATTTAAAGGATGAGTCAGCACGTTGATTCGCGGGTCGATTTAGGATTCATACTCGATCTGCACGAAAAAGTTATAAAAAATTATTTATTTATTTATTTATTTATTTTATTTTTAAATGATGTATTTAAAGGGGTTGGTTCGCAAGTTGACTCGCGAGTCGATTTAGGATCCGTACCCGATCCACTCGGTAAAAAAAATTTAAAAAATTAATTCTATTTAGTTTTTTATTTTTAAATGATAAATTTAAACGGGTTGGTTTGCACGTTGACTCGCAGGTCAATTTAGGATCAGCACCCGACCCGCTCGAGAAAAAAATGTTAAATAAGAAATTTATTTTATAAATTACTTTTATTTTATTTTATTTTTAAATGATGTATTTAAAGGGTTGGTCCGTACGTTGACTCGCAGATCGATTTAAGATCCGTACCCGACCCGCTTGTACTCGGGGAAAAAAGTTAAAAAAATAAGTTTATTTTATTAATTATTTTTATTTTTAATTTTAAATGATGTATTTAAAGGGGTTAATCTAAACGTTGACTCACAGGTCGATTAGGATCCATACCCAACCCACTCGGAAAAAAAAAAGTTTTAAAAAAATTATTTTATTTTAATTTTAATTGATGATTTTAAAGTGGTTGATCCGCACGTTAACTCACGGGTCGATTTAAGATTCGTACCCGACTCGCTCCGAAAAAAAAGTTAAAAACAAAGTTACTGCTAACCTATGTGAGAAAATCGATCCTATGAGAGAATAAAATACAAACTATAATTTTTTTCTTATTTTTCATTTATTATTTTTTACCTCCTATAAATAAAAATATACAGTATACAATAAGGTTTAAATATTTTTCAAAAATACATATAAATAATATTTAAAAATGTATTTATATTATGTAAATTATAAAAACAATTATCATAAATTTAATTTTTATAATTAAAAAATATAATTATATTAATATTATTACAATTTAATAATGGAATATTTAAATAAATAATTATTTAATAAAATATAAACTGCAATTAATTTTTTATTATTAATTAAAAAATTTATATAAAAATTAAAAATACTTCAACGAAACAGGGTCTTTTTTTTCTAATAAATTATATAATAATGGGGTCTTTCTTTTTTTGTTTTTAATGTTTTCAGAATTTCTATAAAACTAAAAATAAATAGTAGCATCCTTTTCATAGGCATGCAAGCTTAGAAAATTTGGAGTCAATAAAGCTTGTCATCTACTACTGGCAAAATAAGAGAGGGTGACACGAAACTAAATAAAATAAACAATACATTGATGATAACTGGGCTCTAATCTAGTTTTATTAGATCTAATAAATTTAGACAATAATACAAAAATACATACGAATATACGTTTAATATATATGAAATTAGTGTAATAAACATGACAAGATACATTTAATATATATCTTTTATTCGTGTTTAGGATTGTGACGCGTTTAAAAATTTATGTTGTATTCATATTTACACGACTAACATAAAAAAAAAAAAAAAAAATTTAAAAAACATGACACGCTTACATGACTTGTCAATACTAAATGTCATGTAGAAAATTTACTATATCTAAAAACCTAAATTAACATTTGAGAGCCGCAGAATTATCATTGTGCTTAATTTTGAGATTAATTAATGTGTCACTAAATTGTAACTAAATTTTACCTTTACAATAATAGCATATTACATAGATAGACTGCAACGTTTTTTTATTAATGACATTTTATGAAGGACAAAATTCTAATTCTAATCGAACAATTTGCAATATATATATATATATATTGTAAAAAAAAAAATCAATAAACAAACCAAACAAACAAGAATTAACGTATTAATGTATAGTTTAAACATGTTCATGGATCAGATCAGGTCGTGGTTTAAAATTTTTTTATTTTTTTATTCAGGTTTGAGTCGAGCCGGTCTGAAAGCCCATATCACTATTTAAAATGATATTAAAATATTATTTTTTATTAATATTTATAATTATATTTAAATAAAAAATATTTTTTATTGATGATCAGTAATTCGAGTCGGGTCAGATCGATCCAAATTTTTTTAAAAAAATTATTCAAGCTTGACTCAATACGGATCCAACCAGGCGGCTATAGCTCAACCGGCGAATTTGACATGAAATTGGATCAAACCTTCGTACGATAAACTTGAACTTGGAACATTGAGATTCTTTATGTCTCATTTGTAATGTTTTTGACAACCAAGTTTGTGGTAGAAGGTGATTACTATATCCTCACGCTTCATGTTGTAAATCACTTTAAGAAATACTCAAAAACTTTTAGGAGAATATTATTGTTGGAAATACCGGAAAATTTGAAAGGAATATTATTTTATATATAGTTTGGTGAAGTAACCTTTACAATCATGGTTAGATTATTTTCAAATGTTTATTTAATAATTTATTTATTTATTAATATTCAAAAATATTTATACTCTAATTGCACAAATATCAATCCTATTACTCTATTCATGGAAATGATGCGTCAAGAGTAAATTTAATAATATGTCAATGTGGATTGGTTCAATTGATTAATTACTCATTAAAATCTTGGTAAGTATCAGAATTCGAGTTTTACCAGTAATTTCACTTGATGGGTGATTTGTAAGTAGCATTGTTAACCTTCTCTAAGACCTGTAGTATGTCCTGACTTTGAACTGAGTAAGCCTTCTCTCATCTAAATTTTTATGCAAAAAAAAAAAGAATAAATTGAATAATGCAGCTATTAGTGTATTTATATATATCTTAACCCTATAACCTAAAAAAAATATAAGTAACAAAATTATGAACTCGAATTTAAAAATCCGTTTGAAAAAATTCAAATTCGATATGATCCACACCCAAAATAACTTATAGATTCAAATCCGTCCAAACCTACTAATTATCACCTCTATTGAAAAGTTTTTTTTTTTTTTTTGTATTTCCCTTCACATCTCTACAACCCTATTCGACTATTCGTGCCAAATCCTAAAAAAACACATTAATTATTCTAATTATACAAATTTCAGACTTTTTTCTTTTTTGTTATTTTGGTGTAGACACTACAGCAGAATAGGCCTTTAGCGGCGTTTTTTTAATCATAGCAGCGTTTTTAAATGCCGCTAAAAAATTTAGCGGCATTTTAAAAAAACGCCGTTAAAAGTGTCGAGAAAAACGACGTCGGGAATTTTTCCGGCGTTTTAAACAAAAACACCGCTAATGTAGCGGCGTTTGTAGGAATATTTGTCGGCGTTTATAAACGCCAGCGTAGGACTGCAGCGGATGGTATTTGAGAATAAATTAGCGACGTTTGTAGATAAAAAATGCTGCTAAATTGAAACATTTAGCGGCGTTTGTCTCGAGAAACACCACTAATTTTAGAATTTCGTTCTTTAATATTCACAAATATAGCGGCGTTTGTGTTATAAAAACGCCGCTAAATTTCCAGAATTTGTAAAAAAAAATAATTTCTTTTATTTAAAAATTATAATTAATAATATTATTCAATAAATTTACATTATAGTTTACAATCAATACATAACAGAAATATATTAAAATTTAATAGTATATTATAAAGTATCATTATACAGCAATTCTATTAAGAAAGCATAAAATAATCAACATATAACAATTGGAATAAAATTTAAATTAAACAACACAAGGTAATATAAAATTTAATTTGTACCTCTAAATATATAACAATTAAAAGGTCCAAAACTCCTATTGTCAATCCTACACTAACATTACAAGTTATTACAATTTTTTTTCAAATTTGTAAAACAACCAGTGATTAAAGTTAATGAAATCAAAAGTAAAAGAATTGACCTCCAAGCTTCATCATATGTCAAAATGTCTCTTCCAATTCAATGTTTAGAACCTGAGAAAAAAATGCAAAAACTTAAATTAAAAATCTCCAATTTACAAAATGCAAAAACATAAAATTGTTACCTTCAAACAAGAATCTTCTAGGAATGGAAAGAGATTAACAAAATTTTGCTTAAATCTTTGACCTAAAAGCTGGTGGGTGTGAGAGGATGGACAGAGAGAGGGAGAAAAAATGAGTTCTGTGTTTTGGGTAAAGAGGAAGAGGGGTCTGGTACTGATTATATTTCCAGCAAATAGCGGCTTTTGTTTCGACAAACGCCGCTAAATTGTAAATCTATTCATATCCTTTTTTTTAAAAAGCGGTAAATTTTGCCGCTCGATTTTTTTAATATTTAGCGGCGTTTGTATACTAGAAACGCCGCTAAATTTATTCATTTAGCGGCATTTATGGAGACAAACGCCGCTAAATGTTTTTCTCTGATTTTTTTAAATGTAATACATTTAGCGGCGTTTGTCAGACAAACGCCGCCAAATGAGAACATTACGGCATTTCTAAGAAAAACGCCGCTAAATGTTCTCCTCTGATTTTTTTTTAAATGTCATACATTTAGCGGCGTTTCTCAGAAAAACGCCGCTAAATTGCAACATTAGTATGTTTCTAAGACAAACGCCGCTAAATGTTCTCCTCTAATTTTTTTTTTAAATGTCATACATTTAGCGGCGTTTCTCAGACAAACGCCGCTAAATTGCAACATTAGTGGCGTTTCTAAGACAAACGCCGCTAAATTGCAACATTTAGCGGAGTTTATGGTGACAAACGCCACTAAATGTTCTCCTCTGATTTTTTCAATGTCATACATTAGCGGCGTTTCTCAGACAAACGCCACTACATGAGAACATTTAGTGGCGTTTCTTATAACAAACGCCGTTAAATACACTAATAAAAACGCTGCGTTTCATTTAATAGAAATGGCGAGTAATTTTTTAGCGGTAAAAAAAAATCCGCGTAATTTGAGAAATATTTAGCTGCGTTTTTTGTTCTAAACGTCGGTAATTGATCTCATTTAGCGGCGTTTCTTCGTTATAAACGCCACTAAATTAATTTTTAGCGGCGTTTGGGGTAGAAACGCCCTCCGTTTACAAAAACACGGTACCTGACGGCTTTTTTAAGTAAAACGCCGTCAGTAAAATGTCACTAAAACCCAAAATTGCTGTAGTGAGAAATAAAGAAAAAATTTACAATTCCTCCACTTGCTACAGAAATCCCATTACAAGTTCTTAACCAATTTTCTTTTACGTGTACCCAATCTTAATGATGCAATCCACAATAGCAAACTTCACTAATTATGATTAAATATGTTCAAAGATCGGATTATTTATTCAATTCGATTTGAATCATATTTGAAATAGGTTTTTTTAATTTGAGCTGGTTCGATTCAGTTTGAATTACTATTTAATTATTAAAAATATTTTTATTTAAATTTAATTATAAAAATATATAAATTTTAATATAAAAATTAATATTTTAATATTTTTAAACAGTAAAACGAATTTTTCAAATCCTTCGAACGGAGTCAAGCCTTAAACAAATAAAAAAAATTGCTAACTAATTCTGATCTGATTCAATCCAATTTATAGACAAATTTAATCACGAGTATCGACAACGATGGTAAGATCCTCTAAGTGTTACTAATATAGTTAACTAAATTTATGAGTTTTCCAATGTTTCCAGTGTTTCATACTTTTACAAGCTTACTTGGAGTTTAAGGGGAAAAATGCAATATCATTTATAGCAAGACATTTAGTTGCATAAACTATCTCATTAACTTGTAACTTTCATTCAATATCCTAGTTTTTTGTTAAGAGGGATAGGAATATTGTAGCACATTTTTTAGCCACACATGCTCTTGTTGATTTCTGACCTTCGATACCAATTGTAGTTTTGTGCTACAGTACCGATTTGCTACAGTACCTTTCTCGGGACGCTGCAGTAACTTTATCTCGGGATGCTACAGTAACTTCCGAAAAACAACTCTTTTATTAATATGAGAAAAGACCAAATATACACTAGACACACTCTTTTAATATGCACTCACAACTTCACTCCTTCACTCATATCTTTTTCTTCCTTTTTCTCTCTACTCACCTCTCTTCATCTAACAACTTACATCCCACCCTATTTATAGCTTTCTATGTTGGTTACTAAACCAACCTAGAATGTTCTAGTGTGTTGGTTTAATATTCTAGAGAAAGAACAATAAAAAATCTAGAGAGAACTCTAGAAAGAAGACTTAAGAAAATTTTAGAAAAACCTAGAGAAATAATAAAGTTTGGAGAGAATTCTAGATGAGAGAATTCTAGAGGAGTTGTTGACTTTAACACTCCCCCTCAACAACTACTCTCTTGATGTCGGTTTGCTTGTCATTCCAGACTGTCTTCTGGACTTATCAAATCTTGCATCAAATATCTTCTCTTTTTCTTTCTCTTCTTAAAATTCATCAGCATCATTAGTTCTGCTTCATCTTTCGTTGATTGCTCTCTTCTCTTTTGATTCTTGATTTTGTTCACTTCCGTCTTTGCTTCAACACTATTTCTATCTTCGTTCTTCTTGATTCTCTCTGCTAGCCTGTCTCTGACTTTGGCATACTCGACTTTGTCAACTACCATTAATTTGTTGACTTCACAATCGATCTTCATATCTTTCACGCCTTTGTAAGTTTTAACAGTGTCGATGACCTCGTTGTCATCTTTCTCAATGTTGACATCATCTTCAAGCTTCTTCGCCTCTTCGTGAAATAACCTTTCATCTTCAAAAATCTTTTCTTGTGATTGAAACAGAGACTCGTTCTCTTCTTTTGAAGGCTCTTCAATTGTCTCTTGTCTTGGTTGAATATTCTCAAAATCAATTTCTTCTTCGTCTTCATGAACATTTTCTTCTAACTCGGTGGTGCAACCAGATACGAGTTCTTCGCATTCTTCAATAGTAAATGCTGTCTCAAAATCCCATTCTTCTTCATAGTTATTCTCCTGTCGTGAGAACACTGTTGCATAGCCTTGCACTTGTCTATATCGACAATCTCGAGCATAGTGGCCAAGCTTGCCACACTTGAAACACTTAATATTTCGACAATGAGACCTCACATTTTCGCTATCGTCTCTATCTCGAACAATTTGAGCTCCCCCTCGCTGAAAGCTCCTCCGTTGCCAAGCTTCTGGTTTGTTTTGAACTTCAATGTCTTCTATTCCTTGCCTCATAGCAATTTTACCTCTTCTATTGCTAAAGAGGGCTTTCTCATAATCTTTTATCGTGACTTTAGACATTTGGTTATCTAAAGCCTCTTGATTTGCAAGAATATTTTCCAACTCAATTAAAGTTGGTTCTTTGCTCCATCCACGAGTTGCAGTAACAATCCCGTTGTATTCAGGTCGCAAGCCATGGATGATAATTCTTCTCATCCTCGTATCGGTAATGGCATTTTCTGGATCTAATTTTGAAATTTCATCACAAAGAGTTTTAACTTTAGAGAAATATTCGCTTACCGACATATTTTGCTGCGAGATTGACAGAAGTTCATTCTCCAATTGTTGGAGCCTAGCATCATTTTTCATCGCGAACAGCATTGTGAGTGTGTCCCAGGCTTCCTTCGGTGTCTTTGCATCCTTGATGCGTTGTAATAAATCATCCTCAATGGTGACTGATAACACGTACATGGCCTTACCGGCTTTGATCTTCCATTTTCTTAGTTCTCCGGCATCAGTTGGTGGTGTTGAAGCTTCACCGTTAACAATATCCCATAAATCTTGCCCGAGCATGTAATATTGCATGCGAATACTCCATGTATTATAATTGCTGTTATTGAGCTTCTCGAGCTTACCAATTGGACTTGAAAAATCTTCCATTCTGACTTGAGAGTGCCTCACTTTTCTCAAGGTTGTATTCTGTCAGTCTCTATATCCTCACGAACTACGATCCCTGATCGTCTTGGTCCCAGACCAATAATCTTCACAGTCCCAGACTGTCTTTCTCCGATATGCGTACTCCGGTCCCTGACCGTCTAGCTCTGTCTTCTCGCGGTGGCTTTCACTCTGATAGTAGGTAGCCCTTTTCACTTCTTCTTGTGACGGCTCTCACTCTACTCCAAGTAGGTAGCCCTTTTCACCTGTTCTCGTGATGGCTCTCACACTACTTCAGATAGCCCTTTCCGCGACTCGATCTATTACAATTCTCGATCATCTGATTTCAAGAAACTTCTGGCTTCTTGTCTTTTCTCCGATGAGCATACTACGAACCCTGACCATCCTGATCTGATATTCCAATCCTCTGGATCATACCGCTCTTTACGCTGGTCCTCTGGATCGTCCCGTTCTGGTCGTCCAACTCTGATACTCTGGTCCTCAAGATCGTCCAACTCTGATACTCCGGTCCTCAGGATTGTCTAGCTCTGATACCAATTTGTTGATTTCTGACCTTCGATACCAATTGTAGTTTTGTGCTACAGTACCGATTTGCTACAGTAACTTTCTCGGGACGCTGCAGTAACTTTATCTCGGGATGCTACAGTAACTTCCGAAAAACAACTCTTTTATTAATATGAGAAAAGACCAAATATACACTAGACACACTCTTTTAATATGCACTCACAACTTCACTCCTTCACTCATATCTTTTTCTTCCTTTTTCTCTCTACTCACCTCTCTTCATCTAACAACTTACATCCCACCCTATTTATAGCTTTCTATGTTGGTTACTAAACCAACCTAGAATGTTCTAGTGTGTTGGTTTAATATTCTAGAGAAAGAACAATAAAAAATCTAGAGAGAACTCTAGAAAGAAGACTTAAGAAAATTTTAGAAAAACCTAGAGAAATAATAAAGTTTGGAGAGAATTCTAGATGAGAGAATTCTAGAGGAGTTGTTGACTTTAACAGCTCTATCTTTAAGTAATAAAATTGTGTGGCGAGGATAGTCCATCATTTTTAATATTTTATCTTGAGTCAGAATATTATTTGAGTTATTTAATGAAATATTTCTTTATAAAAAAAAAAGTTTTTAAGGTATTTCCTTAGAGGAAAAAGTTGGACAATGTTTTCCGGGGAGAAGAAGATTGTACGAATAACTGGTTAGTTAGATTTTAGGGTAAATAACTCATTACCAAAAGCTAATAACCAATTATCTTTGCATTATCCAAAAGGGAACAATAACTGCTCTCCTCTCAACCCAAGCCAACAATCACTTAACCATCTTTTAGACATGACAATCTAGTTTTTTTTTTTCGTGTTAACGATTAAACATCAAATAATAAAATTATTAAATAAATCAAAATTTTAAACACAAATACGATATGTATATTAAATATAAACCTTCTTATGAATCGGGTTGCGGTCCGAAATTTTTTCTTCTTCTTTACCCAAGCCTGGCCCACAGGCCCGATGGTACTGTTCATTGTATTTTAAAAAAATAAAATTTTATTTTTATATTAAAATTTATATATTTTTATAATTAAATTTAAATAAAATAATAATATTTTAATATGTAAATAGTGATTCGAACTAGGCCGGTACGGATCATAAAAATTCTTGTATAAGCTCAGCCCAATACAGATCGATCTATCGAGCCGAATGGGCTGCTCGATCTATGAACAGATCTAATTAAACATGTCATATTATATTTATTATATTATTTTCATATTTATTAAATTTATTGTATTCGTATCTTATCCAAAATTATTAAATTTACCATCCCCACTCCCTTCCCTCCTCCAGATGGATTTATTTTTTTGCCAGAAAAATATACTCTCAGAACTGAAGACACGTTTAGAGTGTGAAAACAACTTATGCCTGACAGCTAATTATGCACAATTAAAGCGGCCCAGGGAGACCATCACTTCTAAGAATAGACACCAAAGATCCAATCGATCGTAAGGTAATGTTATAAAATGTTATAATCTCTATTTAACGGTTTTGACTTTTTTCATCGGCGATATTCATAGTCGATATTTATCATCAGCCTGCTTCGCATTTCGCTTAATGAAGGCAAACCTTAACTAACATCGTGATGAATCATCCTCGTTAAATGCCTTGCTTCCGCAATAATTGGAGCAATCCACCACACAAGTACTTGGATTTCCCCTTTCTGTTTAATTAGTTCAGTTGCAACCACTTGAGAATCAGTTTCCAGTATGACTTTCTCAAGGCAAATCCTTAGCTAGCTTTAAACCTTTCTTGATTGCCAGAGCTTCAGCGTCACCAGCCTTTACAGCCTTTCCCTTCCCTGCTAAACATATGCCCCTCATAATTTCTAATTATCACACCAACACCTGCCTACTTTTTCTTTCACATCATAAGTCTCATTACAGACGGTTCATCTTTACTTACGTGACCCGACTCTTCATTTTTCTTAAAGTATTTGTATTCAACACTTGTATCAAACATATATTCGGATAAAGGTTAAGAGTATGATTCTCCAAATATATGATAAAACCTAGAAAAAATTTACCATACCCGTGTCAAAGTCGGACACATCCGTATCCGACACTCAAGAGTAGTAGCCATTAACTTCTTCTGGTGCAGGCAGCTCCTCAAGTAGGTCTTCCACAGTCAGCTTAATTAATTCTAGCAATAGCAGAGTGGACATTAATTAGCTCCTTGTTCCCTATCAAACTTCCCATCTGCTCTTCCAAATACACCAGCATAAGCATGCATATATATATTTGGATTTTAACATTTGATATGAATGTGCTTAGGGATAGCAACGGGTCGGATATCTACATTTTTTGTACTATCCGAATTCGCAAATTATTCGCATTTAATCCGCATATTACTATCCGAATCCGAATCCGAATCCAAATCCAAATCCGAATTAAATAACATTATCCGCCGGATATCCGAATCCGAAAATAATCCGAATTCAATAAATCAATTTTTTTTATAAATAAAAATATAAAATCAAACAAAATTTATGTGTTTTACACATATAAGCGGATTCAGATTCGGATATCCGAATCCGTAGAAATAATGCGGATTCGGATAATGGATATCCGAAGTTTCATATCCGCATCCGCTCCGAATCCATTGCGGATAGTAATTATAATATCCGAATCCGAATTTTATCAGAATCTACAAATCCGAATCCGCAAAAAACGAATCGGATATCCGCGGATATCCGAATCCGCATTTTAAATTGTCATCTCTAAATGTGCTTCTGTGAAAACATTAATTTAGCGGCCTGCCAAGCATCAAAGCTAGCAAGTATGCTCTTCTTGTTAATTGTAAGACCAAACCATCGATCCCTCATACCAGGTTGATGAGGCACTCATAATACTCTTTCTGCTATCTTCCTTCCTTCTTCAAGCCTGTAAATGTAAGTGCCAAAACTCTCTCTACTGTCCAAACAAAGCTATCTTTCCCTCCTTAAGCACAAACTTGAATATTCCTAATTTCCTCTTTTCCATCATCGGATACCCACTGACCTATTGCCTCTCAGTTCCACTCCTCATTTGTCTTTATCCATCCACTCAGCCACCTTGCCTTGAATCTATAACTCAGCTTATGGTTGCAAGTTGCAACACACCTATACTCTAGATTTGTCAAAGTGCCAAGCCTTGAACAAACCCGACCTGATATATTATTTAATTTTAAAAATACTAATATTTTAATATTATGTTAATAATTTAATACTTCTTAAAAAAAAAATTGAGCCTGTGAAGCCCAACAAATTAAACCTTGAACAAGGATTTCAGAAAGCCAACCAAACTTTAACCCAATTCATGAATAGGTCCACTTAGGGGATGAAGAGCAAAGTAACAGAAAATATGATAAAACCAAATGCAGAAACACACGTTAAGCACGTGATAAGAATTCCGATAGAGTGATCACTGACCACCTTGTTTTCCCTCTTCACCTATTGGAATTAAAACAACGTTTTAAGTCTCATACTGGATGTAGGAAGTAAAATCCACAACAACAGAATTGATGCTAAGTGATACGAGTGTCATAAGAAGCAAAAAGCAACCATTGACAGCAACTTCCCTAGACGATTCGCTCCAACTCCCTTGCATAACTAAGAGTTTGGTTGATCAGTTGTAGTGATGGAATCTCCTTACATGGTGCAGATTCCTTTGCCTTCTGGAAAAAGACAAATCCATTCTTCACCTCCCACTCAGGATGCTCCTGCAATCAAGGGAACAGGTCCACGTAAGCTTGGTATACCAAAACCTTTGACCAGTGTTGTCAAGGCATGCGCCTACGCTTTGCGCCTTAATACTAAATAACAAAAGCGCCTCAAATCCTTTCAAACGAGACTCATTTGATCAGGGCACGCATTTTTGTAAGGCGATAGGCATAAAAAAATGCTTGCCTAATTGAAGTTCTCTTTAATTTCTTTTATTTTAGCTTTTTCATTGGATGTACCTTTATTAGTAAGAAAGGGGATAGTATCAAACTCTCTACTTCTCAATATTTGAGTATTCAACAACAAACATGAGACTATAAGGAAATCATGCATATTGGCCAATAAAAAAAATTACATGTTTTGTAGATAAACTGGACCACTCTTTAGAGTTTATTATCATAATTATATATCTTCAGCTTATTTTATTTATATATATACATACAAACACACATACGAAAACACACACATATGCATATTGCGTCTTACTTCACTCAGGCAAACACTTTTTTTATGCCTTGTGCCTGAGGCAATATAAAAATTCTAGCGCCTAGAGTGCGCCTTCCGCCCTTCACAATACTGCCTTTGACCAAAAAAAAAATTAAATGTCTGTTACACAAATGCTTACCTCTTTGACGTATTCCAAAAGTTCTTGATCAGAAGAGAACAGTAACATCTGTCGGGCATCAATAATTGAAAGATAGTCATATGCCTTCTCACTGCATCCAGCTATTTCATCTCTGAAAGCAACAAGTTATATGAACAAACTAATGAGCATTGAGCAATGAACAATATCACATAATAGAGCAGATTCCATCACTTAAAAGAAGCAAATGAACATGGAAGTGCCACCAGTAAGAAATTCTCAGGTGGTCAAAAGAGGCAGTACAATTAGCATGATGTTATAAAGTCATTAAATGAACTTATGTTCAACATAATTGCAGACACAACCAAAATTTAAATGACAGTTTGCCATGTTTTGATTTTCTTATCCCCCAAACTATCATCATACATCAAAGACAATTGCTTACCTCACTGTTTTTGCCAAGAGATCCATGAAATAAACATAAGTTTCATGAGGAGCAGTCTGTCTAGCACTCAACACACGATTGTAAGCCCCTTCCATAAATGATTGCTCCAGCTCCACAGCATGCTTGATACAAGGATTCTCCAGAGCAGTGGCTGAAAGCAGTTCCAGTTCGGTATGGAACTCAGCAATTCTGTTCTGGACAAGAAGTCTCAAGAGATTAAGACCTAAAATCGGGTACTCTTGAGGGGATGGTGGAAGACGGCTACTGCTCCATCAAAAGAAAAGTAAAATAATTAGCAGCACTTCCCTAAAATAAGTGATAAGAGGCTTTTAGATAAGTAAACACACTGTAAGGAGTGGAAGTTTACTTAAGACAATTTGTTCAAACGGCATAGTTCAACAAATCCAATTTACCAACATGCTCATGCAAGATCCAACATCTGTTTTAGTTTCTTTACGTATTAAAAGTCTTATAAAAAAAGGAAAGGAGATTGCTCATCAAAGTTCTAAGCTGTGAATCACACATAGGAGCATGGAACCTATATTGAACTTTGATCAATATAACTAGTTATATAGAGAAGTGGCACAAGTTTAACTAAATAAGGAAATATTTAGAAAAGGGTAAAAATGGAATTCCAATACAGAACATCCTAGATGATCTGAAGTGTAGAAGACATCCTTTACATATGTTTCCACATAATGTGCAAGGGTTAGAAGCATAGAATTTGGAAAGTGGACACCAACCTTAATTAGGGTCCTGCAGACGTGTTCAGGAAATAAGGGATGAGTCACTATTATTCTTCATGACACTTTGCAATATTATTGGCTGCTTGTGCCTAGCAGATTCATTGAACAACCAGAATGGCTATTCTCAAGTATTCAATGTAGATCTGGTCAAGAAGATACTACCTTAATATTAACATTTACAAGCAACATATTCGCTTAATTCTATTAAAGAAGATGCTAGCCATCAGGATTATCTTTGGCTATGTTACTCGGACTCGGGTGTGAATGTCGGATATGGGTATGCGTCAGACAAGGGTATTTTCAATTTTTTCTAAGTTTTTCCATGTATTTGGAGGATCCTTGGAAGGTCGTATCAGCATACCCATGTCCGAATATGCATTGGACACGGGTACTTCAAGAAAAATGAAGAGTCGGAGCAACATAAATCTTTGGTAATACATATGCTCTTAGGCCATTCTTAAATTTCACTCCAAAACAATTAAACATGCACATGCAAAAAAGTTCTTCAATTTTTTCTGTCATCGATTTCATCACACAATTCAGACTACAAGTCCTTTTGGATTATATCTAGCTTGATATTTCTAATTAGACGAATTGTTATCCATCTTTTATGAATCATTTGCAGGGCTTTAGAATGCACCTCTTATATATTCATCTACCTTAAGACACCTAGAGAGAAAGGGGAGGAAATTACATCAACAACAAGAAGAAGAAGAAAACTAAGCTAGATAGAAAATTATACATACTGGACAATAGAAACACTAAGGTGACAAGACATAATCCCCAAACTACAGAGTAAAACTTTAAGCATAGCTCTGAAAGATAAGCAACTAACCCAGCATCTGTATAATAGGGCTTCAACTGGAAGAAATCCCTCTCAAAGGCATCTTGATCCTCAATCTTCACACTGAGGACAACAGCATGCTCATAAATTTCCCCTGAAATTGTCAGTGGAAAAAAAAGAAGTAAACAACTGATAATTTATAATCTTCAAACAAGTTGAGACTTGAATTCTTATTTCTATTCAAATGGGTTAAAACAACTTTCATATAGCAGCTGAAACACACTCGAACTATTAACTACATATATACTTCAAAAAGGAAGCTTAATGATCCCAAAAAAAAAAAAAAAAAAACCTCGCATGTTCCAAAAAATATTTAAGATTTAGTAATGGCTTCAAGTAGTCCTCACCACTCACGAAGTTCTTCAATGCCTTTTTTTCTAAAAGACTAAAACCAGTTTACATTTAGTCTTTTGTGCATAAAGCTTCATCTAATAAGTTACAATTTATGTAGTTTTGAGGTCTTTTTCATATAGCATCATTCAAAAAATGCGAAAGCTAGTGCTTCAATTGAAGATGGTCCAACATACAAATGAAAAAAGGCCATTCAATTGAGTCAAAAGAATTACTTGCTAACAGCAATTCCTTAACCGCATTAGGCGTATTTTCGAATAACGGAGGAAGGCTCCTGAACTTTGTCAGTGACACCTGCAATAATAAACACGAATTACTTGAGCAGCATTATGATATCAATACTTTTGAGAACCATCGATAAAATACTACCAAGAAAAAAAAAGATTTTTTTAATGCCCTCTGCTTCCAACCAGATCCATTTCATCGATCCAATTTTCAAGCTCAAAGATAACTAATTCATAATTTAAACATCCAACTCGAAACCCTTAAATTCCTAAACCCTAAAAAATCAACCTCCAAAGAAACTGAAGATCTACAACACGGACTCGATCTTTTCGAAATGAAAGAAAGAGGAAAACCCTAGAAATTTTTACCCAAAAAAAAAAGATTAGGGTTTGAACAAGTTTAAAAACCTTGAGTTGAGAAAGAAGATTGGCGCAGGAATCGTAATCTTTTCTGATAAATGCAGCTTTGAATCGCTCGAATAGCTGCGACACTTCGGTTAGCTGTGGATCCATCTCTCTGTTCTTTCGCGAGCTTTTCGTGTTGCTGAAACAATGGAGTTTCTTTTTCTAATTTTTTCTACTTCATTTACAGGCTACAGCAAAATATATATATATAAGGGGGAAAATATCTTTTTCATTTTTTTTTTCAGCTTTTAACTCTATTTTTTTTATAAAAAAAAAATGGAATGAATTATTTTAATTAATTACTAAAAATAATTTCTTTTTTATTTTTTATCAAATATAAAATCTCTATAAAAAAAATTTCACATGAAAATATAATAAACTTTTGTTCAATTTGTAACACTTAATTACTATTTTAGTATAAATAATTCAACACTTAATTACTATTTAATATTAAATTTTCAATTTATTGAATAACTCTCTTGGCTTTTTTATTCTAATATTAATAAAAAATATTATTTTTTAAATTATCTATAGTTTATTTTTATTTACTAAAATGTGTCAATTTCAAAAAATTAAAAAATCATCATTATCAATAACAATTTTTTTCACATTTTTTTTTCAAATAAATGGATGGAAGTTGTCCTCAACCATGACGGCTTCCATACATAATTAAACCCAAAAAAAAAAAAGGGTTAATATGAAAAACATGCACTCCATAAGGAATTATTGTTAAATGGTATAATAAATAAAAGTTATTTGAAAAAGAGAAATGAATAATTAGAAATTGTTATAAAGGATATTGTAGAGATAAAATTATTCTTGATAAAAAAAATTTCTCCTCCCTTTTTCTTTTATTTTTTAATTTACTTTTTAATTAAAAAATACAAATTTTGAAAATAAAAATTTTTTAATTTTAAAAAATAAATTTTAAAATTTTTTATTTACTTTTTTTAATTAAAAAATTTAAAAATAAAAATAATATGCCTAAAATTAATTTTTCTTTATTTTTTTAAATTTTTTTAAATTTAAAAAAATATATATTTAAATATTTTATTTTTTAAATTTATTTTCAATTAAAATTTTAAAAAAATAATATTTCCTTAATGAAAGAAAAAGAAAAAGTAAATTGTAATTTTGTCTTTACAATATCTTTTATAATAATTTCTAATTATTTTTTTTTTCAAATAACTTTTATTCATTATACCATTTAACAATAATTCATTATGGAGTGCATGTTTTTTATATTAACCAAAAAAAAAAAAAAACACATACAACCACCCTTATGGAGAGCGGCTTTCATTGTCTTATTTAGAAAAAAAAAATTAATTTGTGTTGTATGGAAGCCGCCCTCCATGAGGCTACTTCCATACTTGAATTTTTTTTTTAATTTTTTATATTTTTTATGAAATATAACGGTTATTTTTTAAATTTAAAATTTTAATTAAAGAAAAATAAAAAATAAATTAATTATATATAAAAAATAAAAAATTTTAATTATATATAAAAATGTAATTATATAACATGTAATGATAAATAGAAAAAAACTGGCATAACATGAAATGCGAAACATGTAAATTTATACATTATTATAAAAAATATTATTCTCGTTATACATTATTATACAAAAATACATGATTCTCATTATATTGTACATTATTATACAAAAGTACATTATTCTAATTATTTATGGAGGAGCTCTCTTATCACATGGTGTTGAGCAACAGTGCGGAGCTCTCCTATTACGTGATGGTTGAACCTGTCGTTCAACCTCGTCAGTGGCACGTATTCGCGATCGACCTCGTCCTCAACCTCTTGCTGTAACCGCCACTGGTTCTGGTTGTGTGGCATCCACATGCTCATGGACAACGCTGTAATGACTCACATCAGTTGCATTAGTCGATGGAAACTCACTATTGGAAGGAATCATATCTTCTGTATCTAAAAATGGAAACCCATTGCTATAGGAGCCAATACCTGGTCCACCAAAAAAAGGAAATTTGACTACTAGATGGACCCACAAATGATGTACCACTATATGCTGAAGTAGGGGTTCCAAACTGATATAGTGTACTTAGTTATTTGAACCTGAACTTCGGCTGAGGAGCTGGTCATCTAACATCGTCCTTGGCGGTGATGGTCGGTAACACTCATCAACATCATCCCCGAGGTGACTGATGGAATAACGATGACTAGATGCTACTCCATGATTCCGTTCAGATTTAGGATGACTAAATGACATTCTCGGTGCAGTGAACTCCTCCGCATGTCATGAGGTCAGTTGATGCGTCCGCCCACGTTGTCGGCTAGGTCTAGGAAATTCCATTTCCTGTGTAGGAGGGACTGGATTTGAAGTTCGTCCGGGAAATAGCATACTCCTAATATCCTCAAACTCCGACAGTGGACAAACAAAAGGCCGATCTTCATCCTTATACCATCTTATGTAATCATCAGATTGTATGAAATTATTACCAACAATGGCATAACCTAGAGGAATTCGTTGAGAACGTATATCCCATCACCGGATCCATTCTTAATGCTTCGTAGGCCAAAATTCTTCATGACGCTCACGCATGTCAATCTTGTGAACCTTATCAAGGTTCACCGGTGGTTGCAGAATTGGTTGTTGCATCCCAAATTGTTGCATCACCCTGTAGGTGTGGTGCTACTCCACATATGCAAAGCATATTAATGATGTATTTGCTTTCCATATATGACAGTTATTGTAGGCATCCGATGGGAGGCATGCCATAATTTCATTTGAAGAATATGGCATCCATACAAACTGCGAATAATTATTATAAATTATTAGTGTTCATATGGATTAAATACACAAATGCTTGAATGTAACAATCGAAACATTTACCTTATCATATCCCAGTCAATCTAGTCATAATCTTATACTTGCAAGGTCAGCCGGCATATCGGTATGATCTTTACGATGTCCATCTGTTAAAATGCATATAAAACCTTAATAGACCTATAAAAAAGACAAGTTCGTACAAAATTAATAAAATAGTCAAGATCATTACCTGCTTGCAAGGGGGTATACAGGCGAAAAATTCACGCGCGGAGCAAGAAATGGCAATCGATACCAAGCACATGACTGCAAAAGCACTAAACATCCACCAATGTAATAGCTCTTTGGAACTGTAGTTCTGCACAGTTCTCTATACAAAAACCCCAAACACGCAAAACCCTAACTATAATTTACTGCATGCTCTAAATCACGAAATAATAGAAGATACATTAAATTTACCTGATTGCTCGATTTATCGAGCATCAGCATTCCTCCAATCAAACGTAAAATATATGTTATAGCAGTATATTTTACCTCTTCTTCATTTGCGTGTTCGAGGAGATTTTGAAAGAACTGCAACCAAGTTAGTTTCACCGTAAAGGCCCCTAACATACTCTTCTGGAGGTACAGCGCCCAATAAATTTTGACACTCTTCATTCCAATCTAGAAAGCTTGCGCCTATAACTGTCATGCCATCCACTGGAAGTCCAAGTTGAAGCACAACATCTTCTAGAGTGATTGTGCATTCACCACACGAAAAATAAAAAGTGTGCATCTCGGATCTCCATCGTTCAATTAACGCACTTATTAACTCGGGCTGAAGTAGAAGTCGCTGAACTTGAGCTGCATAATAAAATCCGGCTCTCTTTAAATGGTTAGTAATATATGGATGTGGGTCGTCAAACGAAATTTTCCTCGAACATAAAGCGCGACGAGTATCCTGTTGATAATTAATTTAATTAAATAATTATAAAATTATAAAAGATTAATAATGTAATACAGATAATATTATAAAAATTTACTTACCTCTTGAAATTCAACTGAGGATATGTGATTCTCTTGCAACCTCAACAATGATGATGAAGCAATTTTTAAGTCAACAAAACGTCAAGAAAATTTTCACTTTCAAAGCTAAGAGATTTTGATTTTTTGTATGAAATAAAAGGAGATTGTACGAAAAAAGAATGAAGGAGGGAGGTTTAATAGAGAGGGGTTGGAAAAGTCAACAATCACATGACCGTTGCCTTCATTTTTTTTATTTATTATTTTTTCTTTTTTTAAAATTATAACCGTTGGCAACAGTTAAAATTTTTAATTTTTTTTTTAAATATAGAAGTGCCCTCATGGAGGGCGGCTTCCATACAAGTAAATTTATTATTATTTTTTAATTTTGGTTTAATTATGTATGGAAGCCGTCATGGCCGAGGGCGGCTTTCATACATTTATTTGAAAAAAAAAAAAGACAAAACATGAAGGGAAATCGCTATCGGCCATGGCGATTTCCCAATGCTTCTAAAATTGGCTTATTTTGGTTAATAAAAATAAAATATAGGTAATTTAAAAAAAAAAATTATCAATATTCGAATAAAAAAGTCGAACTCTTTTAATAACATTATGGTGTGTTCGGTACTTTCCATATCATCATTCTAATGTAACGTGATTACTGGAAAAATAACATTACAACGTTTGATATACATGAGAAAGTACTATTAAAATCTTGATAAAGTTACATTGACACGTTTGGTTCACTAAACACTTTACTAGGAATGTGATGGTAATTTTTGAAATTACCCTTATCATACAAAATATAAAATTTTAATTTTAACATTTTTTAATAATATTTATTATTAACAAATATTTGTACTAAATATTTAAAAATAATATTCTAATTGGTAATTTGAGTTACTTTTATAATAAAAAATATTTGTTAATAATAAATTTTCAAAATTACTTCCATGTAGTTGAAAAGTTAAAAGTTGGGATGCAAATTAAATATTATTTAAATATTTCAATGGTATTTATTATTAACAAACATTTGTACTAAATATTTCAATTGATAATCTTAAACCAAATAGGAAGAAGTGTAATTTTGTCTTAACATTTTTTTTTTAATTTTTCAATTCTCATATCTCCTCATAGGAATCACATTTCAATGTTTGTGAGAAAGTAATTCTCAAAGGAAAATTACATTTCCAAGAAAGTGAGTATTTTTTAGTATACCAAATATAAAAATCAGATTACCACTAATTAAATTCTCAAAAAAAAAAAGTACTTCTCATCATATCAAACGCTCTTTATATTTATTTTTTTAAGGTCTTCAACAAAAAAAATAAAATATCATGCATGAGCCAAACAAATGTCAAAAACAACAAAAAAAATTCATTACTACAATTTTCTCAAAAAAAAATCATTATTATTATTTTTGACAAACAAATGAAGTAAAATTCACGGATTATCTATGATTTTTGTGAAATGTTTTGGTTTTATCCCGTAATTTTTAAAACTCGTTTTGAATCATGATCTTTTAAAAATATTCAAAATCCATTTATTCCATAATTATCGTTAAATTTTTTTATCACGTATTATGATTTTATCGAAGGTTTTTATCATATAATTATTTAATTAACACCATTAGTCAAAAGAGACAAAATGATTAACAAAAATAAATTTCAAATATCTAATTATGAATTTTTATTTTAGTATCAATCTAAAAATGATATAATTGGAATGACCAAATGAATATTTAATCCATACATATGATATGAGTAAGAATATAGTATAATTTTCACATGAAAAAATCGTGAAAGTTTCAATTAAATCCAAATTAAAACTGAAAAAAAGGGTTATTAATCAGTTAGGTGTTAATGTTAGTTTTTTAATTTTAGTTTTCTTTTAATTGTATTTAATTGGGAATTAATAAAATTTACTTACCTGCTGTACTTTAAAACTTAAAACACTTTGTCTTACTTTATGTGAAATAGTATATATTATCAAGATTTAAATTAAATTAAATAGAAATTCACGCATCAACTCCCAAAACTGTGAAAGATTTTCATGGATGAAAAAATCGGATCGAATTAAATTGGCTGATCGGTTCAATTGAGAATCAGAAATTTATCCAATTCGGTGCTATATAAAAATCGAAAATCATTTGAACTGGTCTAAAATCAGTTCAACCGATAAAAATCGAAGAAAATCAAGAAAAATCATTTTATTTTTTAATTATTTTTTTTCAAAAATATTTTTTGTAAGTGATGAGATTTAAAACCATACCACTAAGGCAAATGCATATTTTTATTAATTATTCAATATATAATATTTATTTAGCATTAAAATTATTTTTAAAATATTTAAAATCTTGTTTAAATAAATCGACTAATCCAACCTGTTTGACCTTTGGTCTAGTTTTTTTTTTTAACATTGAAGATTCTTTTTTTTTATTTTTAATATTTAAGATTGTCAGATTTGATCCTTGGTCACTAGAATTAAGAGTTCAGCACTCTACCAACAAACTACTTAATCCGACGAGCTAAGTTTGAATTGGGACCAGACAAAGATAAATTTTTTTGACTTAGATTATTATTTAATTAATAAAAATATTTTTTATTTAAATTTAATTATAAAAATATAAAAATAATTTATAATCTTTTAATATATTTTAAATAATAAAATCCATTTTTCGAAACCAATGAACCAAGCCAAGTTAGACCTTGGACAAGGAATCACAATCTTTAATTTTATGCTAAGTAACCTATTAGTTAAACTGATGTTAATTTCTTACAAAACAAACATTATCAATTAATTAATTCTTCAAATTTTTGTCGATAGAAGAAGATTAAGTACATAATTAAAATCAAAGTATCAAAAACCAACCTTAATCGTAGGATATATAATATTTTTTTTATATAAAATCCTAACCCTAACCCTACCCTAAACCTGGAAACAAACGATCAAACTGTCTCTGATCAACGTTCCAGGTTTGCTTCTTGGGCCTTCTCAACCGTTTGAAACCTGCCAAGGCTTCGATCGAAGCAATGTCCTCTTCAATCTCTTCTCTCGAAAGTAAACATCGCTTCTTTTCCGTCTTCTTCTTTGCTGCTGCGACTATTTTCCTCGGCTGGGGAACAATATTATTCTGATCATCATCACCAGGTTGTGTCGTCGGTTTAGTCTCAATCACAGGCAAAGAGCTGCTTGATTCTTTGGATATTGCTGGTTCACTTCCATTCCCTTCAACCATGACGGAAGGATGATGTTTTATACGGATCTTTCGCACAATCTTGGGTTTCTCATTTGGTTCTGCGACTATTTTCCTCGGCTGGGGAACAACATTATTCTGATCGTCATCACCAGGTTGTGTCGTCGGTTTAATCTCAATCACAGGCAAAGAGCTGCTTGATTCTTTGGATATTGGTTGTTCACTTCCATTCCCTTCAACCACGACTGAGGGATGATGTTTTAGACGGATCTTTAACGGATTAATCTTGGGTTTCTCTTTTGGTTCTGACGACTTTTGTTTAGAAGTGTCAGTAAAAGGATCACAGATTACTCCATTGTCTGGTGAAATGGGTGAAATGGTGGCGTAGGAAGAGCATGGAGGCAACGAGAAGCGGTGAAGAGGTTGGGAGAGAGTTGAAGATGCCATAGCTTTGTTTCCGAGAAAGGAGTTTCAATGTGGGTGAAATAATAATGTTTATAGGACGATATATATATATATATATATATATATATATATATATATAGTAATCGGGAAAAGCTTTCCTAACCTATTGCTCACTCCATTTCAAATTTTCAATGCTTCTTTATGTGAGCCCCCACGCTCTTAATGTGAGAGTGAGACCCACATAATCTTGGGTCCAAAATCGAACTGTCAAACTTATCTTCCAATTTCAATGATTATTAATGAGACTCACACACTTAATTTTATTTTAAACTTATTTTTATTAAAAAAGTTTACTTTTTTTTAAACTTATTTTCTATAAAATATTTATTTTTATTTTTTAAACTTTATTTATTAATAATAATTTTTTTTTTTTAAGATTTAGGATATTGGACTACACACAATAAAAAAATTTATCTAATATATTATCAGTGAAAATTTTAAATGTATACACTTCATAAAAATCATTTTGGTACATAGCATTTCATGAATAATGTATACACTTTCAATTTTGACTCACATGACGTAAATGATGTTATTTTATCATTTATACTACTTGATTTAACCACAAAATTACTTTCTTTACTATTAATTGCTGTTTTTTTTTTTTATAAAAAAAAATAATGAAAATTGTTAATCAGGCCTAATATCACTAGTTAGGATCATATTTAAGAAAAGAAATAGGTAATTTAATGTAACATCTCTTCTTGAATTTAGTGAAAAATAGTGTGTGAAGTAAAAAATTCTTAATTACCATTTAAATTATTCCTTTTAACACCGACTCAAAAATAATTTGGTCATAGAAGTCATTTTAATTATACTATTGAGACTAAAAAAATATTATTTTATAGAAGTCATTTAATTATCAATAAATGAATAAATTATTCATATATAATGTTATGAATTTCAATATATTGACATAATGAATCACTTAATATAATAACTTTAAAGAATCTCAAATTGTTTAACATACAAAAAGGGATTGGAACCTTATTCTTTTAGCAAGGAGTTAAACTTATCAAATTGAGTCAAATTAGTACTTTATTTTACCTTTCCTTAATCAGTCATCAATTTATCTAATTTATAGGGTTTTTTTTTTTTTTTTTGAAAATTTAATCATCTGTTTTGCTATTTTTTGAATATACATTGGATTGATTTTTCATGGGCAAGTGTCTGATGCTGCAAAATACACAGCTGTGGGGGGTGTGAAAGACAAGAGAAACAAAAGATGGACGAAAACATTTGTCATAAAAGGTTTGCATAATGTTGATGATATGCATGCAGCAAAATTGGTCTCTCTGACATCTTAGACTCATTATTAGCAAAATAATGGATGAAAAAACATTATTGTAAAATTCATCAAAACAACAGTCTCTGGTAGCTGTGCTGGAAAAACCAGCAAGGGAGGCCAACCAAACCAAGGTTTGAATCATCCTCTGTCTCAATGCTTTTCTTCTATACTTGTTTCAGTTTTGCGAGAGTGTTTGCAAGGCTGGTCTGGTCTTCCCAAATGCCTGCTCATAAATCAATAAGAAAGAAACCAAATTACTAAGTCTGAAGCATTCAAAAGCATTAATATTTATAGTGACTTTGTAAGCAAAGACACCTCACCTTATTGTCATTCTTATCTTCTTTGTTCTTCATATTGTCAGTGATCTCTAGTTTCTCAAACATCTTGTTCAGCTTCTTTAGATTCCTTAGACTCATACTTTCCAGTTTCTGCATAGTTTCCCCATCAATGATATTCTTGTTTTTCTTCACCTTCACCAGGCTAGGCTCCACCACCTCTTTTGCGGCGTTGTTGTTGTTGTTGTCAATGTTCTCCTTATTGTTGTTATCTGAAACTTGGGTCACCTTTCGAATTGTTTTCTGTTTCTTGGTTGAAGATTTCCTTGGTGTGAAACGAGTTGGCTGAGAAAATTGAGCTGTCAATGGTGACAATGGTATTGAGGTTGTAATAACACTGTTTGAGATAAGAGAAGGGCAAGGACTCATTAGCTTTGCAGCAGTGGGACTCTTCTCCTCTGGAAGGATTTCCTGGGCGGTCTCTGCAAATTCCTCTGCTGGCTTTACACAGACATCAATCAATAATGCTTCTTCATCACCATAATCTAGCATCTTGTGAACTGATGGGATATCATTCACAACAGATTGGGGAGCATTGTGGAATGAATTCACATGGATTATTTCAGCATCAGCTACATTTACATCAACCAATGCTTCTTCATCCACCACATTAGTCATTGGATCCTCGGAGCTGTAGGCAGCAGATGTAGGAATAGAAATGCTTTTTTGTTCACATGAAACTTCCTCTTGTAGTTCATCAGCATCAGCTACAGAATTGTTGTCATCATCAATGTCTGAATCACCAAGTAATGCATCAACAACATCAGATTCTTCATTTCCCATTTTTTCTGAGGAATCCATATGACCTTTATGGAGAACTGAAACATTTGGGAATACTTGGCCTTCTTCATCCCCTTCAGCTTCTGGAAGACCATCATTTACTGCATTGATATCACAATCTTTGCCAACTAATTTCTGGCATTCACTTTCCTGTGGAGCGTGATTAGCATATTCTTCTACACTCACAACTTCTATTGGCTCCATAAATTCTGCAGATGAAGAATGATCCGAGACCTCTTCAGATATATCCTCAAAGGTATCAGCAACCACTAGGTCTATTGACTTAGTCTCATCAGCATGAGAGCCCCCATTGTTCTCAGCTATCAATTCCTCATTTAAGTTGTAAATCTCATACAAGTCTTCAGAGACAGCAACATCATCAGATCCTGCAATGAGGCAACCATCATTTACTAAGAAAACAAAATGCACATTTCACACAATGTTAAAGAGGGAAAAACTAGCTTTTATACCCTTTGGATCTATGATTCCATTCGAAATATCTCCCAGCTTGTCTTCACCTTCTGGCTCATCAGTCTTCCCATTAGAGAATGCATCTTTTGTATCTAATGCTGAGAGACTGTCCAAATTATCAGATTTGTAAGAACCAGCCTCAGATATCACTGAGCAATCATTTTCTCCATTGTGACAGTTGCTGTTTTCCAGAACATCATCTTTCAAGTCCCTTTCATCTTCAAGGGACGCACTTAAATTTCGGGCCAAAGGTACTTCTGGTGTAGCTCCTGCAACATATATATTCATGATTACACTCATCAATCCTACTTCAGTAATGAGATAATGAGTCAAAAATCAGAAAATTGAATGAAAACTCAAATTTATTAACACAAAAAAAAACATACCAGATTGACCATTCTTGTTCTCTTCAACTGCATCCTCCACCATTTCATCAATCTTCACAGGCTCTATTCTTTCATTCTCCTTCAAACTCAACCCAACCATGCACTTCTCCAACAGCCTTACTGACCGCCTCGTACCATAGCCCTGCTGCACTGTCCCTTCTTCTTTCTGAACCTCAACTTTCCTCCTGGTAGATCCCACTCCAGGCCTTCTCCTGCCACTCTGCAAAGCTGGAGTTTCAAGCAGATCACTCTTCTTCTGCTCCTCAACTTCAGGCTCAGTTTTCTGAGCCCTTCTCCTGGTAGTAGTAGAAGACATAACAGGAGTCTCAGGCACATTCACATTCTTGTTTTCTTCATTCAATTCCATTGTTCTTCTTGACGTTCTCCGGGTTCGGGTTGTTGGCTGTGTGCTTTGAGGTTCTTCTTTGGTAGTTTTTCTCCGAGTTGATGTCCTAGCCACAGTAGAGGGGATTTCTAGTGATGATTTATTCATAGTCTTTTCTGGGGATTGAGATTGATTCATGAATTCATCAAGTCCTTCAACCTGATACAACAATTTACAAAGAATGTTACTATGAGGGAATTGGATTTTTTTTTTTATTTAAGAAAATGAGTCTTTTTTCCCAATGAATCATAAAATCAAAGAACTTGGTCCTTAGAAAACTGGGGTTTCTTTTTAGTTTCAAGAAAATTTGTTCCTCTGATATTAATACAAGGTAACTGGGTTCTTAAAAACATGGTCTTTTTTTCAAAAAAATTATTCTTTTTCTTATGTTTTTTGGGTAACCAAACAGGACCATTTCAATAATTAAAGAATCCAACAATGGGTATTTATAAATTCACTAAAAATAAAATTCTTGGAAGCCGCAGAAACATAAAAGTCTAGAAATTGATTCACATAAGAGATATTTTATATAAATAAAGCAGTTCAGACATGAACTCAAAATGCAGTCAATGTTTTTTCCTTTGATTCCCGGTTTCCCAGCAACCAGAAAAATATCAAGATAAATAAAAAATGGATATTTTAAAGATTTCATCAAAGAAGAACAAAAAAAGCTTACAATCTCAAGAGCTTTGAGAGCATCAGCCATGGCAACATTGGTAATATTTGCTGGGATATTGTTCCTCTTGCAAATAGTCTGGAGCGCTTTCCTTGTAAGGCTATGGAAGTCCATTTTTTTTCAAAGATAAAAAAAGGAAACAAACGGAGATAGTTTGTTTTTCTTGTTTGGTTACTGAGAAAAAAAGATTGTTCTGTTTTTTTGTAGTTGAAACGAGGGAAGAAATGCGGCATTTAAAAGAGTAAACAAAGAAATAGACGTTGAGAGAAAAAAAACCCTAGACGATATGACCGTTGGAGCGGCTGGATTTGAAATTTGAAATTAGGTTTTTTTTTTATTATATTTGAAATTTGAAATTAGGTTTTTTTTTTTATTATTACTGGTGAAGAATCCCACTTCAATATTTTTTTTTTATTTTTATATTTAATGCATTATTTTTACTAAATTTAAAAAAATACATTAATTATATATGTTTTATAAATATCATTAGTAGTGCCTAATACTAATTGTTTAACATTTCATTTTTAAAAGGGTTTTGTTAACTAGTGTAATAATTTTTTTTTATAATTTTCAATATGTAATGTGAAGATATAAACTATTTGTTGACAGTTTATATGTCAAAAAATAATTATCTACATAAGCATTTGTTGCTCATTTGAATAAAAAAAAAATTAAGGCTTCGTTTGGTAAATATTTTAATATTTTTAAATAATTAGAAAAAAAAATTAAAAAATTAAAAACAAATGGTAATACTTGTATATTACCCATCCAAGCATCATAGGAAGTATATAGATAGCTAGTTACGAACAAAAAAGGTTAAATTCATAGAAAAATCATGTTTGAAACCCGATCCATACATGTCTAAATTCAACCTAACTCTATAAAAAAGGAAATTAGAGAACATATTTTTGAAATATGAAAAAAATGGATAAACAAAACCGAAGGGAGGGAATATGACAAAAACATTAAATTAATTCTTGCTAAGGAAAAAAAAAAATTTATTTTCAATATATTAGAGATGAAAATAATAACAAAAAAATTATTTTGTATTTAAATGAAAAAATATTCACCAAATTTAGCAATATTAGTAAAAAGAAAAAAGAAATTGTGGTCTAACTTATCAAAATCTCAAGAACCAATTTAAATTTAATAGTTTTGGCCATGACACGAATACGATAAAAAAATTAAAATACAATACAAAAAATAATACGAATTCTATATAAAAATATCAAAATATCAAAATTTATATAACATAAATTATTAACGTCTCAAAATTTATCTAAATATATAATATTTTAAACACGATTATGATATAAAAAATAATACAAATACAACACGAATATATAAATTATCAAATCTAAAATTGATTCAAATTTCCAAAAGATTAATTCAATCTTGGAACGTTGTCACTTACCATTAAAAAACCGGTTACTTCAAATCGGGTTGACATAACGCTTTTAGAATAAAATATTGGACTAGATGCTCAATTTATTACCAAACCTATTATCGTTTGAATAAATCAGGATTAAACATTTTATTTGAGTTTATTAAGAGTGCAACATTTTCGACTTGTGACAGTTAAGAACTTTTGACAATTAAAAAATGAGTTTGAAAGGCACGTGCCTAATTTATCATCAATAAATGCTGACATATAATTATTTTTGTATACGTGATAGTCGAAAAATCAGAATAAAACCTATTTCCATTAAAAAAAAACATTAATTCTAAAAGACTTCTTATTTTTTCAAACAAAAAAAAAAAAAAAAAAGAAAGAAGAAATTCATTTTTTTTCTTACAAAATAGAAATCTGATTTTTTTTATTATTTATCTTTTATCAATTTTTATTTAGAATTTAAATGAAAATAGAAACCCAAAAGTTAATCTTCCTTTAAACCCATTTTTTTTTCCTTTCTCATCTCTTTATTTTTCTCTTTTATGTAAACCCTAAAAATCCATTCCAATTTGATCTTAAATCTACTTCTATATTAAATTTTTTTTAAAACCCATCAACTATCTCATATCAATAACAAAAAAGTCCCTATTTTTAGATCCAAAACCTCTCTTTTTGCTACTACTCTACAATAACTTAAACATATCGGCATCCATTACAACTTCTTCTATAAAAGTGAAAAATATTAATGTTTTTTTTTCTTTCATAAGAGAGCAAACAACAAAGTAATTGTTGTTGAAGGGATTGAAAGCATTTGTTGTCTTGCTTAGCAATGAGTTTAAAATGAAAATACAAAAAAAAAAAAAAAGAAACAAGGTCGTTGGCAACAAAGGGGAGAAGAGAAATTATGACGGTAAACGATGACAGGTTTAGAGAGAAAAGTGAGGTTAGAGAAAGTCGGATATGAGAGAGAAGAGGAGGGGAGAAGAGAAATTGATCATGACTTGAAAAGGAAAAACAAAGAGATAAAGAAAATTAAGATTTATTTTTTAGTGATAGAAAAAAAAAACACCCAAGAGAGTTTTTTTTGTTGAGATTTTATTTCCCAAATCAATATTAATATGAACCCTAATTTTTATTTCAACAGTTAAATGTTTAATTGAAATTATTTGATTTAAATTAAAAATGATTAAGTAAATTATGATTTAGATTTTTTTGCTTGAATTTTGTTTCTTATTTGGCATGCCACATAAACAAAAATGTCATGTTAATTTTAATGTATCATATTTTTTTTACTACGTGTGCAATGCACAAACTAATTTTCATCAACAAAAATATTTATTTATCAACATTCGAAAAAGTTCAACCTTTAATCACTCAAATGATAATTGATTTGATTCAAAATTGAACATTTAGCCTAAAACATTGCCATTGAAAATAAAAGAATCTTCTAGATACTGAAAAAAAAAAAGAAAAAACAGAGAGAGCGCCCCTTCCAAATTCAAAAAAAAAAAGAAATGCACAAAAATCCCCAAATCTAATATCTGAATGGAAACCCTAATCCTCACCCGAATTCTCACCCGAATCCCCCTGTTCGGATCCCTCGCTTTCTCCCGCTTTCGGATCCTCCGTTTCTCCCTCTTCTTCGCTGGCGGCTGAAACCCCGAAACCCCCTAACCCTTTAATTTAATTTTTATTGCTTTTCCTTTCCTTTCTGTTTGTTTTTATAGATATAGATGGGAAATCTGTTAATTGTACGGAAATTAGAGAAATAGGGATAGAGATAGAGAGAGAAAAAGAGTTTACAGAGAAAGAGATGGAGAGTGGGGCAGGACCAGATGGAGAAGGAGTCGGGTCGATCGTGTGGGTACGCAGGAGGAACGGTTCGTGGTGGCCGGGGAAGATACTGGGGCCCGAGGAGTTACCGGCGTCTCACCTTACATATCCGAGGACCAGAACTCCGGTCAAACTTCTTGGCAGAGAGGATGCCAGCGTGTAAGTCTCTTATTATTGCCTTTTTCTTTTTTAATTTGTTAGTTTTATTGACTTAATTTGTTTTAGCATTGCCAAAAAGAAGTCGTTTTCAGTGTAACAAATTTAGAAGTTTTCATCTTGATGATGATACGCCTAGGCCAATAGGGATTCATGATAGAATGGAACTAGTAGAAGAATAGAGAATAATGTGATTATGTCAATGTTGGGAGAGTTAAGGGAAATGAAGTCAGGATTTCCCGTGTCTTATGAACCTAAGATATGGACATGTCAAGGTTTAACTGATTTTTAAACGAGACGCGAGAATGGCTCTACAAATATCAGACGTGAAGGACAAATGTTGATGATGCCCTATGATATGGAACTCAGTTTTGATTCGTCATTTGTTTGTGTTAGAAAGTTGTGAATGATCAATGGTTTAATATAGATTGAGAGTCTAGTCCTTTGTAACTCTGCAATAAGTTTTGTGAAGATCTAAATAGGTGGTTGTTGCATGTTTTCTAGGGTTTGAATGACATTTATCTCTATTTCTTTATGATTCCCGATTAAAGAGAGGGAGAATAAGAGGGAAGAAGACTAATCAGAACATTCATTCAAATCTTTTATTCATCTATTGTTTGGACTTTGGACCTATAAAGACCAGCCGAATTTTATTTGTAAACCCTACTACCATCACCGTTACCACCCACACATGCACATTTTTTTCTTCTCTTGATGGCACATTATATGTTATCTTGCTCAATGAAAAGCTGATGTAATGTTTTGACTTCATTAATGTCCTTAAAATAATGTTTAGACCGTTATGTTAGTTAAGAAGGCCAAAAAAGATATGAATTTATGCCTTATATAATATAATTGTTGAAATTTTATTGCCCTAGCTGTGGCCTTTTTAACCTTATTCTGAATGGTGGAACCTAAAAATATGTGTTATTTTATTTTAGCTTATTGCTTCTTTACTATCCATGTTAGAGTAAGAGATGCTACACTGATGTATTCTACATTTCTATTGAAGATACAAGTATGTAAAACCTGATTTTTAGAAGCTAGGAGAAAGATTATTTATGTAGTCATTTGAAGCATATTCTATGCAATAATAAGTTAGCAGGTGCTCTTTTCAAGTTTTAGGCCAAGAAAATAACTTTGCTTTCCATTAGCATGTTTGAAATTTAAAAGAAGGTAGTAGCATAATTGAGGTACCTTTGGCCTCTAGTTATACTAATTTGATTGTCAATTTACTGAGAATCTCTTAATACTGCTATTTATTTGCTTTATAAATGCCTTTGTTACTTTGTTGCAATCTTAGACAATTTCTGGTCTTAGAATAGATGCCATTAAGTTTAGTAAATCAATTTGCATTGTTTCCATCATTTCGCAACTATTCTTCTGTGGTCATTTTATTTGGAGAAAATTCATGTGACTTCCTTATTGTGCCTTTCTTTTTGTTTTTTAGGTTATAGTCTTTATGATGTCATGTCTGAATTTTGGTTCAAAAGTTTTTTTTATATATATTTTTCCTCATTTTGATTGGAATATTTATGATATATAATCTGCTGTTTCATTTTCATTTTATTTCTGCTTGTAAGATATTTTTTTCTTTCTTTTTCCTTCTTCTTAGTGATTGGTACAATTTAGAAAAGTCTAAGCGTGTGAAGGCATTTCGATGTGGGGAGTTTGATGATTGCATTGAAAGGGCTGAATCCTCACAAGGTATGCCACCAAAGAAAAGAGAGAAATATGCTCGACGGGAAGATGCTATCCTTCACGCACTTGAACTTGAGAAGGCATTGTTGAGAAAACAAGGAAAATTGGATAGACCTTCTGATGCAAGAATTAAATCATCTGGTTCTGCTAAAAGGGATTCTAGAGGTTCAGATATTAGTAATGGAAAACCTAGGAACTCAAAATCAAATCAACCCAGGAGTCAAGATACTTCCATCAAGGGTGAGACTTTGAGCAGCCCTGTACACTTGCAAAAAGACCAAGTGGGAAATCAGCCAAGTTGGGAAAATGATCACGCTGAAGTCATACCCTGGATGAGAGGATTGCAGGACTTGGGGCTCAAGACTGCATGCCCAAAACAAAAGCTTACATCTTTTGGTGTTTTGGATGTTGATGATACTCTATCTCCTTCCAGCAAGGTTTCTAGCATGGGAAGAACCACTCACATTAATGGTAAATATTCATTAGATGAAAGGAAAGGTTACATGAGGGTTTTACTAAGCAGTTTTTGGTCAAGAGATGTGACAGGAGGCACCCTTATGTTCAAGTATTGCAGAGTGGTGCAAAATTAAAGGTCCCTCATCTTTTGCAACCTAACTTTGGTGCTGTTTCTACTTTTATTTCAGGAGGAGAGTGTATTGGGGGTGTTTTCTGAGCAAAGAGGAGCAAATGCATGTACTTGCCTGCTGAGCCATTTGATGCTTTGGATTATAAAGAAATTCCTCCAAACCAGATTGAGATGTCACCCTCCCGTTTCCTGGAATGTGATTCTTATCCTTTTCCTAGTCACCTGATTGAAGATAATACTAGTGAGTTCTTGGTAGATGGTGGATCTGGTTCTTCTGAATCAACTACCTCAGAATCTGAGTCAGAGTCTGATTCTTCTGAGACTGAACCAGATATGGATGAGGATATCACTTCACACTCAGGTTAATTTTTGTCAATCTTCACTCTAGTTTCATGCATTAAGTTGGAAAGATTACCTTGTATCCTGGATAAATGTTCTCTTTTACGTTTAGGATTGTGCATACCTTGTAGACATGCAAGTTGGCTTTTGCTGTTACTTGTTTATCTTGAAAACCTTACGTTCCACATACTGCTCTCTGTACACCATTAATAGTATTTAGTCCTAAACATACTCGCCTAGACAGAGATTTCCCCTCTTTCAAATTATTGATTCTGAAACAATCTTGGACTGGTTTGCAGTACAGCCAGCTATGTTCTTTGAGTCCTAGGTTGTGGTTGGGGGAAGGGAATTTATATATTGTCAAACAACAACTTGGATTAAAGATGCTCTGTGATTCTTTTTTCTGGTCAATTGCTTTGAAGGTGTATATAATTTCATCTTTTCTTATTACATGTTTATGTTATCTGCTGAAATAAGTTTTTTAAAATTGGTTGACTGTTTTTGGGGAAGGATTCTACTAGCTTTGTCACCTTAGTGCCACCTTTTATAAATAAGTTGCTGGATAAACTAATGAAAGCCAAGAGAAAAAGCTGAGAACAAATAAGTAGATGGGTAGTGGTAATAGGGAGAGAGTGGGAAAGACAGAAAAGATATATAACGGAGAGGAAGTAGGTACTGATAGTTGTTGCTTGTTAAGAAATATTTGAAATTCTCTTTTAAATAAAAATTTAATTACTATTATAAAATTTATTCATGATGAGTGTATATTGTCTAGATTGTAGTTTAAATTATAAGGGATTATGGAGCAAAGTGGTCAAATTTCATAGTGAAAACTCGTGTGAGACTCAATTAATAGCGGATATCTAGAATGGAATTTGAAAGTTGATTTCTTGGCTACATGTGAAATTAAAATTTCTCCTTTATTTTTGCTTTTTAAATATCCCATTGCAGTGGCAGAGCCAAGTTATATTATGTTGGAGGCCAATATAAAAATATGCATGAAAATAATATAAATCACAGAATTTTAATATGACATTAACAATTTTGGGGGTTATATATATATATATATATATATATATATATATATATATATATATATATATATATATAAAATCTTTTGAAGGCCTAATTTGCAAGATCAAAACATAGGAAATTGAGAACATATTTATTATTATTATTTTGGGGTGGGGGTAGGAGTGCATGGCCCCCTATGGTCCTAACTACCCTACCCTTTTTGTTAACTGAGGAATTTGATGTTTAGTCAGGAAAGCATCATGGCCTGTCTAACTATTGGTGGTAATCGATTTATTATTCTTTCTTATTCTCTCTATTCAGGTGCTACTGTACGTATGGATGCTCGACAGGGTGCCTTTCAAAGACCTGATGCACTAGGAGGTGGAAGCATGGGCCAGAGGGAGTCGGATGAGTCATCTCTTTCTGGTGAGCTGTCTCACTTTTATTCTCATGATCATCGTTCTGTGAATGAAGCAGAATGGCTTTTAAAAGAGAAAAGGAACATACGGAATCTGGCAAAAAGATCCATGGATTCAGCAGAGATAAGAGGTAACGATGGATCTGCTCATGGGATATGTCATGAAGAAAGGGGAACTTTCAGAAGGTCATTAGGTTGGAGTCATAGAAATCATGACTTTAACGATGATGTTGATGTGGCTGGTTTGAGTGCAAAAGATTTCGGGACACATGGTTGGTTTTGACGATATAGGATATTTGCGTACACCAAGGGATTCATCCAGAACTAGAAATAGTTTCAATCGTAACATCATTGATTTGGAAGGCATGCCTTGGGAGAACCATGCTGCTGCGAAAAGAGTGTGGGAGGACAACGTTTGGCACTTTGATCCAATATTTGCTGCCCATCGTCATTTTGGTGGGAGGAGAAGATCTATGTTGATAGATGTGGATTTGACAGTCCAAGCAAGCTATCAGAAAGAACCTGTACCTATTGTTTCATTGATGAGCAAGTTGGATGGGAAGGCAATAATAGGGCATCCCATTCAAATTGAAGCCCTAGAAGACAGTTCAGCTGAGACCCTTCTCCCCACTAATGGTTATTTCAGTAATGGACTAATTAACCATGATGGAAATACTTCACCTCCGCTAGCCTGGAGGACCGCCAAGAGGACCAATTTAAGGGTCCCACGTCCTCACCCGCCATTTGCATTGGGTAGTTATGAAGCTGCTGAATATCATTCCTTGGATCATGAAGAAAAACCACCTTTCAAGAAATACAACGTAGGAAGTTATGATTGTAAGGCAGGCCTAGTTAAAAAGAGCATCTCTCATGTTCCGTACTCTCCTACTGACAGGAAGATCGAAAGAAAGTTACCAAAGAAAGTAAGCTTATCTTCTAGCCAGAAAACAAGAACTCTGTCATCAATTGGTATAGAACATAATCTCAGTTCTAAGCCTATACATGATAGCGATAACTGTCAAATGGATGGATTAATCAAACCAGAGTCATCTGGACCCACAACAGTGGCTTGCATACCTATCAAACTAGTATTCAGTAGGTTACTTGAAAAGATCAATAGGCCACCATCAAAAGCAGCTAGTAAAGTGATTCTCTCCACTACTGATGCAGTAAGAGATCCGTCATAATTACAGTGTACATTGATACAACGAAACATTAAATACTGTCAGCAAAATAAGCATTGCTTATTTCCTCTTTTTGACAAAAAGCATTCCCACCAACACGATATTGTCGGCATTGTCAAGGTAAGGTGCCCGCTTTCTTTCCAACATTTAGATCAACCAGCTAATTAGCATAGAAATTAAGTTATTCATTGCTTGTAGGGTTCTTAGGCTTTCGCGTTTACTGGACATCTGTTTCTACTTTCTGGGGAATCAATGGAAGAAAATTATTGTCGGGTAACAAACGGGTAATGAGAAATTATTCCAGAAGTAGGCAGTTTGGAATTTGCATAATATATGTATGTCTGGTTTCCTGAGGCCAACCTATTCCATTAATACCACAGTAAGTTCTGGATTTTGTGCTCTTGTTTGAGAAGTCAGGAAATGGATGTCTAGTTTTACCAATGTAAGTAGGTTTTGACTACAAAAGTGGACATTTTATGGGCATTACCTATAACAGGACAGAAATATGATAGCAGTTGGAAACTTGGAATATGTTATTTACTTCTTTCTTTTCCCTTTACCATTCTTTTCGACATGTGTACACATATTGTATTGCAACATACTTTATCTATGTGGGAGTTGGTTTCTCACAATGTGCTGTGTCTATCAATGACAAGAAGTATATCAAAGATAATTTGGCAATGCTATTCGTTAAGCAGATATTACCCAAAAGCTTTGATAATTCTTTTGCACCTGCCTTTTCTATATTTGGGTTTAAACAAAAAAAATTCATGAAAAGCTTCGGCTGTTTCTTCTCAAGTTTGTATCATAATTAACTAAACAAGTTTATATTAGGGAATCTTCAATGAAAATTGCTTACAAGCAATGCATGCATGCAGCCAAAACAAAGTCTCATATACAATATACAATATACAATATACAAAGACCCCTTAGCTACCCACACACAAAAAAAAAAAAAAAAAAGAAAAAAATGAAAGGGAAAAAAAGGAAAGAGAAAAGAAATTCAATAAAGCTTGATACTGAATCCATAACAATACCATCTAGCTCCCTTTCGATGCGGTCGATCCTCACAATGCAACAAGGAAACTGATTTCAAGACTAACAAGAGCCAAAATGGCTACGACACCAGGAGAAAATCCATCAAGTGTTACTTACTTATCCAAAAAAAAAAAATCCATCAAGTGTTTGGATGGGAAAATTTTCCTGATCAAGTGAACTGCCGCCTGTTATAAGTATCTTCATGCACAAAAACAGGATCTTGAGAGCTCTGGGGTGGGAACTGAGGTTGTCCCATGGTTATGCCACCTTGATTAGGAACAGGAACAGGAACAGGAGCATTGCTCCAAGGACCAATTGTGTTCTTTGCCGTGTTTAAGGTGAGATAATACAAGATTCCAAGAATGACACTGGCAACGGCTAAGACAGCTCCCCCACCAAAAACTCCAGGTTTAACAACATAGCAGTTGTAGTTGCCAAAGGACACTCCCTCTTCACCATGTTGATCATTGAGTGCAGAACCGGTTAGCAAGAGAGTGAAAGCTATAACGAATGTGAACCTGCATGAATATGGAATCAATGCGTACACTGTCAACCCATATCAATATGTAAAGATTAAGAAATGTTGAAATGAAAGTTTGTCAAGAAACAAGTTGTGTTTCTCCTGGATGAATAAACATTTCATTAATTACTCGAAAGAGGAAGTTGGCACAGTGCAAGCAAGAACCAACCTATAAACAAAATAAAAGCAATCTCTACATCACTATTGAGCGTAAAACAAGGAATACCACAAGACAAACCAGAAATGTAATCGTACAAAGCTATGTTGCTCTGACTCTTCAATTTTCTCGAAGTATTTGTGTGCAATGCATATCCGGACATGGATATGGGGATATAATTCTCCAAAGACCCTCCAAATACATGAAAATCTTGGAAAAAATTGAACATACCCGTATCCGATATTCACACCTGAGTCCGAGTAACATAGGTACAAAGTATTCTCTACTCTTTGACTATTAGGCCTAAGCTGGACGACTACTCACATGGTGTGATAAAGTAAATCACCTCTGCTATCTTTAAAGTTCACATGAATATTCAGGCATTTCTTTTCAATCATTAGCTGTAGATCTGAGCTTCAGAGGCCAATTTAAGCAACAACAGGTAAAAGCTCTTTCCGCTCGAGTTATTCACTAACCATTCTCTAACTAAAATATGCTGAAGCTTTTATTACAAAGTCTTCTTGATATACCATAGCAGCCCTCTCAAAAACAGATGAACCTATCTAAAAACAACTGCAGTAAAATCCCATTTCTCCCATCTATCCCTGTCCATAACACTCACCATCTCTGCTGTCCTTAATCGAATTAGGGAGCTGCATGGGCTTCAAAAGATCCAAGGGGCAATCTCAATAGGATGCTCGTTCAAAACTGGGGGCTAGAGGATAAGATACTTGTATAGCTATTTTCTGTTCTTAATTGTTCTTTTAATGATGTTATGAATAGCTTGCTGATCAGTGCAGGTGATACTCTTTGAAGCAGGCCAGCCTGCTTCTTCGATGAATACAAATCTCATTTATCCAGAAAAAAAGGTCATAATTTTGGATCCCGAGAAGATGATACCAATGCACTCTTTGAAGTTTATTTCTCAATGGATTCTCAGGTTGCAGTAGGAAAAAAAAAAGGACTCTAGGACATAAGCCACAATATCACACACTTCAATAACAAGATGGAATACTTCAAAAAGTTGCAATCTATACACCTCCGTGTCGCCTCCAATTCGAAGTTTCTTTCTCCAGGAACATTAACAGTCCAAAAGCTGCTCATCTCAACATATAAACCTTGGCCCAAGGAACTGGCAAGCAGTAACAAACAAGCTGCGCTGAAAAGCAACCAAAACACCTATATAGCAGACATTTTAGTCCTATTCTTCTCTTTCACAGTTGCATTCAACAAGCGGTAGCTTATTAAGCATCCATCATAAAACCAATAGGTCATAGATAATGAAGCCAATTTGAATATAAGGCCACAACAAAACCCAAACCAAGCTGGCCTCAAGACACCACTTAACAGTATCCATAACATGTAGGCCAAATGCCAACTGAAAAAATGGGCCTAACATTCAGACTAAAAATATGAATCAACAAAGATCATATAGGGCAACATATACCCAGCTCCCAAGCTTTGACATCATGTTCAGCACCTGAAACCAATTGTCAATAGATGGAGACGCCGATGTAGAGTATAAGGTCACAATAAACTCCTACCCCAACTAGTATGAAAGCACCACTTGACATGGTGTCCTGATAACTACGCTTCTATAGCGATGAAATTTTGGTTCAATCTTCTGGGAATAAGTTTTGAAGTAAAGCCAAACTGCTACAGCCTCATCTTTGTAATTGAAAATGCCTAGCATTTCATCAATTAATTTCTTCCCAATATCTTATCAAGATGATGATTAGACCTGGTAGATGTTGCCCAAATTACATGGACTTAGATACAAGCATCCAAGACAAATATGTCTAGATGTCTAATTCACCCTTTACTCAAAGTTCGAACTCACAAAGTCAGCTAAAATATGTCCAAAAGTAGTGTTGGGCATGGGTCCCTCCTATGTGGAGGAAATACCCATTCTGCCCTTAGCCCTTTTAATTGAAGGGGTTTTTGTATTTGGCTGAGAAGAGAGTCAGTAGCAAAAGAAAAACAAAAAAGAGGGAGGCGGCAGAGAAAGAGAGAAAAGAGTGAGTTGCACAGTTTTGATCAAGTCTTCGATCGGAGGTTCATCCGTGGTCCGATCTTCTTGATTTTCTGGCAGTGGCTATAGGATACGTAGATGCTGATTGTGTACGGTGAGAATTTCCATCTGAACACTATAAAGTACTGTTTTGTGTCCGAATAGTAGTCACGTTTTTGGGGTGATTTCTCAACTTTCTCTCTTTGATTTTAATATCACTTGTTGATAGCTAAGTTAGAGTTGTGTACTCATTGTGTTAGCTGAATTATTGTGATATTGTAAACACACTCTCATTATAGTGGAGATTTTGACTGGACTCGTAAGTCCCGTGGTTTTTACCCTTTGATTTAAAGGGGTTTTCCACGTAAAAATTGTGTGTCTCGTGTGATTGGTTGTTTGTGATTATCCTTGGTTGAATTTGTGTTGCTGGAGTATATATATATATATATATATATATATATATATATATCTTGTGCAATTTAGTACCATATTTACAGATCCTGTTAATTGGGAGAGAAAGAACTACCGGTTGTGTTTTCCCGATTTTTCGGTAAGTTCGGTTTCTGCCTATCAAACTGGTATCAGAGCTTTGATTGTGTTGTTGTGTAATTATGGAGGCTGGCACAAGTAGAATGATTGTTTTGAATGGCACAAATTATCAATTGTGGCAGAATAAAATGAAAGACCTGTTATTTGTGAAGTCTTTGCATCTTCCTGTCTTTGCTACTCAAAAACCCGAATCTAAAAGTGATGAGGAATGGGAATTTGAGCATCAGCAGGTGTGTGCTTTTATTCGCCAATTTGTTGAGGAAAATGTTTACAATCACATTGATCAAGAGACACATGCACGCACATTGTGGAACAAGCTTGAAAACTTGTATGCTTTAAAGTCTGGCAATAACAAGTTGTTCATGCTTAAAAAGATGATGGAACTGAAGTATAAAGAAGGAACAACTGTGGCTGATCACTTGAATGATTTTCAAGGAGTTATGAATCAGTTAATTGGTATGGGCATCAAATTTGAAGATGAAGTAGTAGGGCTTTGGTTGCTTGCTACTCTACCGGATTCTTGGGAAACATTTCGGGTTTCACTTATTAATTCTGCTCCTAATGGTGTAGTAACTTTGGAACTTGCCAAGAATGGTGTTTTGAATGAAGAAGTAAGAAGAAAGTCTCAGGGTTCTTCATCACAGTCTGAGGTTCTAGTTACTGAAAATAGGGGGAGAAGTAGGAGCAAAAATGAAACGGGTAGAGATAAAAGCCGAAGCAAGTCAAGATCAAGATTTAAAAATGTTGAGTGCCATTATTGTGGCAAGATGGGCCATATCAAGAAATATTGCTACAAGTGGAGGAAAGAGAACAAAGGTGGTAGTGATAAACAAGAGAAGAGGGATCATGGAAAGAATGATCGTGTTACTACTGCTACCTCTGATGATCTGTTGGTTACTTGTGATGAGAATGTGATCAACTTAGCATGCGACGAGACAAGTTGGGTAATAGATACTGGTGCTTCACTTCATGTCACGTCTAGGAAGGAATTCTTCACATCTTATACGCCTGGTAATTTTGGGGTATTGAAGATGGGTAATGATGGCTTGGCACATGTTGTTGGCATGGGAGATGTCTGTTTGGAAACTAACAATGGAACAAAGTTGACGCTAAAAAATGTCAGACATGCACCGGATATCCGTTTGAATTTGATTTCAGCGGGAAAGCTAGATGATGAGGGATTTTGTAACACCTTCAGTGATGGTCAGTGGAAATTGACTAGAGGCTCACTCGTTGTGGCTCGAGGAAAGAAGTGTTCAAATTTATATTTGATGCAGTCTTCAATTTCCAGAGGCATTGTTAATGTGACGGAAAATGATAGTTCAACTGTGCTATGGCATAAACGGCTTAGTCACATGAGTGAAAAGGGGCTTAATTGTCTGGCCAAGAAGAATCAACTTTCTGGGTTGAAGAATGCTACACTGAAGAATTGTGCTCATTGTTTGGCTGGAAAACAAAGAAGAGTTTCATTTAAGAGTCATCCTCCTTCAAGAAAATCAGATTTGCTAGAGTTGGTACATTCCGATGTTTGTGGTCCTTTGAAAGTAAGGTCGTATGGTGGTGCACTTTATTTCGTGACTTTTATTGATGACCATTCAAGAAAACTTTGGGTCTATACTTTGAAAACAAAAGACCAAGTGCTTGATGTGTTCAAACAGTTTCAGGCTTCAGTTGAAAGGCAAACTGGAAAGAAGTTGAAGTGCATCCGGTCTGATAACGGCGGCGAATATAGTGGACCATTTGATGATTATTGTCGTGCACAGGGAATCAGACATCAAAAGACACCTCCTAAGACACCACAGTTGAATGACTTAGCCGAAAGAATGAACAGAACATTGATTGAGAAAGTCAGATGTTTGCTTTCAGATGCAAAGTTACCTAGATCTTTTTGGGGTGAAGCTTTGTATACAGTGGCACATGTGATTAATTTGTCTCCAAGTGTTCCTTTGCAAGGTGATGTTCCAGACAAAGTTTGGTTTGGTAAGGATATGTCATATGATCACCTGCGTGTGTTCGGTTGCAAGGCTTTTGTACATGTTCCAAAGGATGAGAGGTCAAAGTTAGATGCCAAGACTCGTCAATGTATCTTTGTTGGTTATGGTCAAGATGAATTTGGGTACAGGTTATATGACCCAGTTGAAAAGAAGCTTGTTAGAAGCAGAGATGTTGTTTTCATTGAGGATCAGACCATTGATGACATTGACAAGGCGGAGAAAACCGATCCACAGAATAGTGATGACTTGACCACCATGGATCCAATTCCTCTAACCCCTCCGCCAAATCCAGTTGAGGATGGCATGCAAGAAGATGTCCATGATGACCAGCAGGGTATGGGTGATTTTGATGCTCCCATGGATAGTGTTGTGAATGATCAACACCAAGGACCTATATCTCCACCAGCAGTTCCACTTCGGAGGTCTACTAGAGATCGACAGCCTTCTGTGAGGTATTCTTTTGATCAGTATGTTCTTTTAACTGATGGGGAAGAACCGGAGTGTTATGAAGAGGCTATGGGGAGTGAATGCAAAGATCAGTGGGTTGATGCTATGAAAGATGAGCTTAAATATTTACATGACAACCATACGTTTGAGCTGGTGAAATTGCCTAAGGGTAAAAGAGCTTTGAAAAATCGGTGGGTTTACAGGTTGAAGCAAGAAGAGAATTCTTCAACTCCACGATACAAAGCTAGATTGGTCGTCAAGGGTTTCAGTCAGAAAAAGGGGATTGATTTTGAGGAAATATTCTCTCGAGTTGTAAAAATGTCCTCTATCAGATCTATATTGAGTTTGGCATCCTATTATGACTTGGAAGTCGAGCAAATGGATGTGAAAACTGCTTTTCTTCATGGTGATTTAGAAGAAGAGCTTTACATGGAGTAGCCAGAGGGTTTCATTGCACAAGGAAAAGAGGACTATGTGTGCAAATTAAATAAGAGCTTGTATGGTTTGAAGCAAGCTCCGAGGCAATGGTACAAGAAGTTTGAGTCTGTTATGGGGGAGCATGGCTACAAGAAGACTACTTCTGATCATTGTGTTTTTGTGAAGAAATTCTCTGGTGATGATTTTATTATTTTGTTGCTCTATGTTGATGATATGCTTATTGTTGGTCGTAATGCTTCTAAGATTAATATGTTGAAGCAAGAGTTGAGTAAATCCTTTGCGATGAAGGACTTGGGGCCAGCAAAGCAAATTCTTGGCATAAGGATCACACGTGATAGAAATACCAAGAAATTGTGGTTATCACAAGAGAAGTACATTGAAAAAGTACTTCAAAGGTTTAGTATGGACAAAGCTAAAGTGGTGAGCACTCCTCTTGCTACACACTTTAGATTGAGTGTCAAGCAGAGTCCTTCCACAAGAGAAGAGAAGGAAGACATGCAGAAGGTTCCTTATGCTTCAGCCGTGGGTAGTTTGATGTATGCAATGGTATGCACAAGACCTGACTTAGCTCATTCTGTTGGCACCGTCAGTCGGTTTCTTTCTAATCCAGGCAGAGAGCATTGGAATGCAGTGAAGTGGATTATGAGATATCTTCGGGGTACTTCCAACTTGAAACTTTGTTTCGGCAATGAGAAACCTGTTCTAGTTGGTTATACAGATTCTGATATGGCTGGAGACATTGACTCCAGAAAGTCCACTTCGGGTTACTTAATTACTTCTGCAGGGGGAGCTGTGGCTTGGCAATCCAGATTGCAAAAATGTGTTGCATTGTCCACTACTGAGTCAGAGTTCATTGCAGTGACCGAAGCGTGCAAGGAGTTGCTTTGGATGAAGAGATTTATGCAAGAACTGGGCTTTACCCAAGAGAGGTATGTTCTATTTTGTGATAGCCAAAACGCTATTCATCTTGGTAAGAATTCAACCTTTCATGCTAGGTCTAAACATATCGATGTAAGGTATCATTGGATACGAGATGTTCTCGATGCTAAATTGTTAGAACTTGAGAAAATTCATACTGATGATAATGGTGCTGATATGTTGACTAAAGCCTTACCAAGAGAAAAGTTTGAAATATGTTGTTTGATCGCCGGGATGGCGAACACCTCCACATAGTCGGGAGGGGGAGATTTGTTGGGCATGGATCCCTCCTATGTGGAGGAAATACCCATTCTGCCCTTAGCCCTTTTAATTGAAGGGGTTTTTGTATTTGGCTGAGAAGAGAGTCAGTAGCAAAAGAAAAACAAAAAAGAGGGAGGCGGCAGAGAAAGAGAGAAAAGAGTGAGTTGCACAGTTTTGATCAAGTCTTCAATCGGAGGTTCATCCGTGGTCCGATCTTCTTGATTTTCTGGCAGTGGCTATAGGATACGTAGATGCTGATTGTGTACGGTGAGAATTTCCATCTGAACACTATAAAGTACTGTTTTGTGTCCGAATAGTAGTCACGTTTTTGGGGTGATTTCTCAACTTTCTCTCTTTGATTTTAATATCACTTGTTGATAGCTAAGTTAGAGTTGTGTACTCATTGTGTTAGCTGAATTATTGTGATATTGTAAACACACTCTCATTATAGTGGAGATTTTGACTGGACTCGTAAGTCCCGTGGTTTTTACCCTTTGATTTAAAGGGGTTTTCCACGTAAAAATTGTGTGTCTCGTGTGATTGGTTGTTTGTGATTATCCTTGGTTGAATTTGTGTTGCTGGAGTATATATATATATATCTTGTGCAATTTAGTACCATATTTACAGATCCTGTTAATTGGGAGAGAAAGAACTACCGGTTGTGTTTTCCCGATTTTTCGGTAAGTTCGGTTTCTGCCCATCAAGTAGGACATGTGTATAGGGGTACATCTTGAAATCATAGGAAATATGTATCCATTTGTAAAGGCAATAAAATCCATTCAAATCCAAAACTGATTGGTAGCATACCAATCAATATTGGCAAGTGTCTTTATGTACGTATGCACATGCACATTTGCGACATGCATGAGAAACCAGGTTAAGTTTCTGGGCTGAAAAAGAAAAATCCTTTCGACTGGCAAATGAAGAAGCCGTAGATGACTTCACTAGGAGATACCAGCAACATAACCTTCAAACTTCAGCACAACAGGATATCCTTATCTAAAGATAACTCTATGCCATCTACACTCGAACAAGTTAAGAATTCTTCGTTTCATCTTAACAAATTTAAAAAGATATTGCGCGTATGGTAACCTAAGATAGCATAACATCTGAAAGTTTAAAATGTATGCCACTCAAAATTTTGGTCACATGCTATTGTGGTTTTAATAATTGTTCTTGATAAGTATGCTGTATTCCAGGTTAGCAACTGGAAAGTGAGGCAAGCTTCTTTTGATTTTAGAAAAATACACCCGTCTATCATCAAACCCTAATTTATTCTTTTATCTCAAAGGAAAAAAATCAAAAATATCAAACTGAGCCACTTAAGGTTAAATTGATACAGGTGATTGAGTTATGGTGTCCGACTGTCCTCTTATTTAAAAAATAAACAACTATCATAAACAAATCAAACTGAACAAAAAGGCCATTAGAGTAGTGTCGTGATAAAGGCTAAAGATCCTATGAAGGGCAAGATCCTAGGTCCAACTTTTAGTCTCTACCAAAAATAATAAAGGAAAAAATATATAATGCCAAAACATCACGAAATTTTTTTTATCTACAGGTTGTGTTCGAGAATTACCAAGAAACTACATAGAAGACAAGAGCTTTTGCCCAGTTAGAGTTCCAAGTTTGACGGGTTCTTTTGCAGCAAATACACCCAGTTGCAAAATTAATAATTATTTAAGCCAAGACCAAGTGCAGGACTCCGGGGATAAGAACATCGTGTAGTAGAGACAAACTTAACTTCTGAAGCCTATAAGAGAGAAAAAGGAACAATTGGAAGTCACAAGAAATTCAAAAAAACCATTTTCAAGTAAACTTACCTAATGCACAGAATAGTATTTGACAACATATCAAAATAAGTATTAGCACATCATTCACATTTTCAGTTTCACAAATTTGAAGCTGATTTTAGAAAATTCATTACAGCAGGTGGTTTGGATACAATAGATAAACCAAAGTATCTTTCACTTTTTATTCTTCCCTGAAGAAAATAAATCTAGCATTCAAAAGTTCAAATTGTTCAATCTATACTTGTCTTTAGTAGCAAAATGCTGTCAACACCATAGATTCAGGCATTTAACAATTTAACTCAGGCTTTCATAGCATGCAAGCATCAGTGTATGCATCGGCCCAAAATTTTTAATGCAGCAGGCATTTTATGAAATAATAGTACTCCCCATAAAAATGGTGGAACATGGTGACAATGGAGACAAGGTGCAAAAAAGACCAAAGCCAACTAATCAAATGAAAACTTGTCGCAAGAACCTAAGCAAAATCAACTTAAAAGCCAAGCACAAAACCAATACTCATTCTATATGCCAGGATGGCTAAAAATGATGAAAAAAAGTAGAAACCTGTCAGAACATTGCCGGAAAATCTCCCATTAATTGATAAGTCCAATGACTTCAAATTCTACATTATCAAATCACACTAGTAGCCAATAGCCAGAACAATGAAGCACCGATATTCCATATGCCACTCTGGTCTTTAATAATTTCTATCCTACATTACTTTTCAATAATAACTAACTCTTAAGTACATTGCATTTCTACATTATTGAGGTTAAGATTGAGAATCTGGTTTTTCTATGTTCTGTTTTGGTACATTCATTCCTCCAGCAGAACTCTAGTGAAAAAAAAAAAAAACTAACAAATAACACTTAGGTAAACATAATGTTGTACAAGTTGGAATCAGTTAAACTCAAGCCCCTGATTAGTTTGGGGTTCCAAAGCAGTAAGATTATCTACTCTTTCACAGTTTCCAAAAAAAATTATAGGAACTTGCCATAAGAAATTACAAGTAAATTCAAGCATAAAAAATTAAGCTCTTCTACTAAAAAAACCATTGAACCCACCAAAACTATGCTTTCTTTAAGTTAAATTTCATTTTCCACCCCTACTACATACAACAACAAGAATAAAACAACACCAGAGATTTTTTGTTCTTTTGCACAGTATTTTTAAACACCCGAACAGAGGGTAGGTGTAAGCAAAGCAAGAAAATGATGGAAAAAAGAAGAAGCAAAGAGACAAGAATTTAAAAGAAGCCCATTACAGAAGATCTAATTAAGACCCCATATGTCTATTATTTACCTTAGTCCTAGTAACTTCAGCAGCAAAACCAGTAGCGGCTGATAATACCCCCAAAAGGGCCACAACACTGCATAAAACAAAAGCCTTTCTTTCCATCTCTTCCACTGTGTTTCTTGTTGAAAACTGAGAGTTTCTGTTTGTCTGAGAGAGAGAAAAGTTTACTTAGGATCAAGGAAGCCTTTGTCTGAAGGGAAAAGAAACGTAAAGTTGGTAGCAAAGCTTTGCTTGCTGTTGTGAATTGTGTGTGGCTTTGGGATGTATTTATAGGTAATTTTTTATATTCTTCTTCTTCTTCTTTAAATATATAAAAGAATCACATCTACTCCTATTTATTACGGAAAGTTTTAGGTAAGATTTTTTTTTTTTTTAAGTAATTATATATAAATATGATAAAATTATATATAAATATGATATTATAAGATAAATTATATATAAATATAATAAATCTATTATATATTATATAATTTTTTTTTTACATATAAACATAACATAAATTACATATAGATTAGAGTTTACGAAAAGTTCATTTTAAAAAACTTTTTTTTATAATTTTTTATTTATTAGAAAGAATAACTTATATTAAAATGATCTTAAAAGTGAGATTTTAAACACCAATAAAATAATAATATATCATAATTTTTAAAGATATGTAATTGTTATTGTATACTCGTCTTTATCAAATATACTATCTAACTCAATTTAACTTTAATGAATTTATTTAAAAATTAAAAATTAATTAAAATAAATGAAACTTAAGTAAATTTAAACGTGATTTATTAGAATTTTTAAATTTGGCTTAGGATTTATCTGGAAAAAAAATTCTAAGCATTGACGGCAAAACTTGGTTTTTCGGAAGGTACAATTCATGTTCTTTTTCATCTCCGTATACTATTGTATTGATTTGATGAGGATGATTTGGCAATGACAACTTTCTCACCATGCAGTCATGATAGCTAGCCCCTCGTCTCTATTATAAACTTTCATTTTTTTTTCTCGAGAGAAAAGATAAAGAGAAACCAAAAAAGCAATGAGAATTACACTGTAAACTATGAAGTCATGAAGCTTACATAAAGAAGCCATACATATATATCTCATCTAATCTCTAGTCGGGATTATATTTCAATTTAAACATTTGATTAAATGGTCAATTGTTTTTTTTTTTTTTTTTAATTCTATGAGTTTTAATTTTTATTTATGGTTAATTAGAATTAAAAAGTGAGTAAATTGATTTAATGAAAATTAATTTGGTAACGATGAGTATATAAATAATAATTACATGTCTTTAAAAAATTATGATGTGTCATTATTTTATTGATACTTAAAAACTTTTCTTTTTAGGATGATCTTAATATAAATTATTCTCTTTATGATAATATTAATTTGAAAATTGTTGCACCATAATTCACTTTGTTTTATGTTTGACCCTAAAATTGTGATAAATTAGAGCTATACTACTATTTGTTTCCTCTCAACCCTACTATTTATCTACATTATTCAAACTTTACATTTTCTTAAAATATTCGTGTCTGACATTTATATTTGACACATATTCAGACATTAGTATTGGAGTATGATCTTCTAAATATAACAAAATTTAAAAAAATTGAGTACACACATGTCGGACACATATCCGGATCCGACACTTACTTCCGAGTCTGGGTAACATAACTATATATCAATAGAAGAGTTTTTTAATTTTACAAGCGTGATTAAAAAAATTATCCCATGTCTCATTTATTATTTAAATACATCCAAAAATATATATGTCACATTGTTAATTTTGTTTGTGGAATCTAAAAGTTCTGCTCGCGTTGGATGAGATAATTTATGTTATTATTAATAATTAATAATAGAACTAGTGCTGATATATGATAATTTTATGAAATATAGTTATTATTAATACTTTTCATTATTTTATCACATTTTGTGATTCAAATCGACTAAGACCTTAAGATTTTTATTTGAAATTAATTATTTTTATATTATTTATTTCATGTTTAAATTTGTTATTAAATTAGTATTTTTGTATGTTTATAGGTCCAAAGTGAGAAGGAGCTTCGCGGTGCAAAAAGACGAAAATTGGTGCAAAGCAACGTATAGACAGATTTGAGCTCCGAAGCTTGTTACAAGAAATACATGATCTTAAAATCTTTATTCAAGAAAACTTTATTCTTGACTTTTGAAGCTGATTTTCATACATTTCCAACGGTAGTTTACTTGTCCAAATCGGACAAAATTTGTCTATCCAAATCAGCTGACGAAGTTCGCGAAGATGATAGAATCCGGAGCAGGCAGAAAGTTGGCGCCGCGGCGCCCGTGCGAATGTTGACAAAAAATAAAAAGATGAAAAATAACTCCACTGTTGCTTGCACGTGAAGTTTCTGACTCCAGGGGTCTAAAACTCTATAAATAGGACCTTCTAAGGCTCAAATAAAGGGAATAAAGTTCTATAAACCTAATTTTCTTAAGAGGAGAGTATCCACCAAAGATTTGCAAGGAACTAAGAGAGATTTTGAAGGATTGAAAACTGAAGACCTGACAAACCTTAGTTTTCTCTTTTCCTTTACTCTTATTTATTTTTCTTGTAATATTGATGATGGTGAAACTCCTTTGTTTTATATTTTTATTATTTAGCATGAACTAATTTATTTTTCTAGAATTTCAATGGAACTCAACACGTAGTTTGAATTATGATAAGTGCGTAATTGCATACATTTTCATGTATTATTTCCTTATACTTTGTGCTTTAATTCTTAAGTTCATTGACAAATTATTATATTTTTATGAATTATAGGTATTTTGGAAAAGATGAAGTCAAAACATGTCAATTATGATGGTAAAGAGCTTACAAAAGCATAATCACGAGATGGAAGAAGACTTGGGAGTCAAAAAGATCAATTTCTTAGTGCTAGATGATCAGGCAGATCTGCCCTCCGGAGCTTGTTGAAAGGAAATCATTATGTTAAATTCATTATTTGAAGAAAATTCCTTCTTGACTTTTTAAGCTGACTTGAATACCTTTCCAACGATAGTTTACACGCCTAAATCGGACATCATATAGTTATCCAAATCAGCTGACGAAGTGCAAGATAGTGTAGCAGTCGCAAAACCAACGTCAGTGGACGAAAATCACCAAGTCAGTGTACTTGGCGCCGCAGCACCGAAAAGTGGCGTAGCGGTGCCGACCCTACTGTCCTCAAAACTGGGAAAAATCGCAAAACTCGAAAATCTTGCCTATTTTGCATTCCTTTGACTCCTAGCTTCCTTGATCAGCAAGAAAGGGTTTCCAAGACTTGAAAGCTCTATAAATACCATCTTTTGAGCCACCAACTAGGACATGCTATTGATTATTTATCAATTTTCTTCTTCTTCTTCTTCTTCTTCTTCTCTTAGTTTTATTTTATTTTTCTTCTTAGTTTCTTTTGAATATTCATGTTTATGTTAACTATGCCTATGCAAGGCTAAACTTTTATTTGGTTAAGGGTGATTTCAAAGCCCTAGAAATGTTATGTAATTAATTTTTAGATTCTATCATATATTAGTTTTCTATCAAAGTTGTTTATGTTCTTCTACAAGAATTGTTCATGATATTGTCTTGATTTGTTTAGGTTGCAAACTAGATAGATCTTGATAATTATCTAATGCTAGTTTAGGAATCTTGATCCATGTAATTGTCTTGATTTCTATTCAATAGTGGGAATTTGTAATTCATGATTATGTTGGGTTTTCAGGAATTATGAAGCGGAACATAACATAAGTTGAATGAATCCATGTTTATGTGTTTATTGCTTAGATCAACCTATCTTTCTCATCATAAAGCTGCTATCACTTTGAATCTAATGATGTTTATCTTAGGTTATTTGATAGTTAGAGATTAATTAGTGGCGTTCGTCCTGCTTAACGACAAACTAAGAAAGGATTTGGGGTAACACAGGATGTTGTTATCTACGGTTGTTAACTTTGATAGATAATTGATATTGATAGATCTGAATTTGATTCTTAATAATGTCTTATGGTGGAGAATGAACCTTTAGCTATATTTCTCACATCTGATCACTTCTTATTTATTTGCTTTCTTACTTTTTAATGATTGCTTTATTTTTAATCTGATTTCAGAAACTCTCCTTTTATTTTATTTTCATTGAATTTAAGTTTAAATTAATAATTTTTAAATTAAACACCAATCCCCGTGGACTCGACCCTTGCTAATCACTATACTTTACAATTGATATTTTTAGTGCAAGGATTAAATAAGATATACTCTTTTGAGTGCATCAAGATTTTGGCGCCGTTGTCGGGGATTTTTTTTTAGTTTATTAGTTATTTGGTTTAATCTTATTTTCTGTTTTAATTAGTTTATTTTCTTGTTTTCTTTTTCAGTGAATGTCCTATTCTCCCAAAGAAGAAGAACCTTACTTAGGACTTAGGAGAATTCGAGAATTCATAGCTTCCCACCAAAGAATGAACGAAGAGTTGATCCAAACTATCCAAGAAGAACAAGGAGAGATGGCTGTTGATAACTGAACTCTCAAGGAGCTAGCCGCTCTGGATTTGGATCAACAACCCTAGCTGACTCGGCAAGTAATTCCATGTAGTTTGCTCAAGTATAAGACCAACCGAGGTCACGGAAGAGCAAATAAAGTTAAGAGCATTCCCATTCTCTCTAGCTGACTCGACAAAGGAATGACTCTACTATCTACCATCCGGGACCATCACTACATGGAATGGGATGAAAAGAGCATTCTTGGAAAGATATTTCCCAGCATCTAAGGTTGTCAATATTAGAAAAGAAATATGTGGGATTCGGCAATACAACGGAGAGTTCTTGTATGAATATTGGGAGAGGTTAAAGAAACTTTGTGCATCATGTTCGCACCATCAGATAAGTGAACAACTGCTCATCCAATATTTCTATGAAGGTCTCTTGCCCATGGAGAGACGCATGATAGATGCAGCAAGTGGGAGAGCACAATTTGATAAAACTCCCGAAGCTGCTAAACTTCTCATCTCCAACATGGCAGCCAACTCACAACAATTCAACATGAGAGATAAAGCACCACCACAACCTAAGAAAGTCAATGAGGTAAGTACATCAACCTTTGAACAAAAATTTGATAAACAAACTTCTCTTGTGGAACAAATGGCTGTAGGTCTAATACAGCAAGTGAAGGCTTGTGATATATGTTCAAACATAGGGCACCAAACTGATATGTGCCCAACACTTCAAGATGATTCAAATGAACATGTTAATGATATGGGTGGATTCCCGGGTCAACCAAGAAAGTATGATCCCTACTCTAACACTTACAATCCAGGATGGAGGGATCATCCAAACTTCAATTATGGAGGAAACCAATCACAAGCTACTCCTCCACCATTTGACAATAGACAATCGGGTTATCAACAAAGGGTTCAACAACCATATCAAACCCGACAACAAGTACCATCACAACAAAATTCAGTTGAGTCTCTAGCAGATCTTGTTAAATCCCTTACTACTAATCAATTGCAAATGCAACATGATATACAAGATACAAATAGACAAATGGCAACAAGGATGAGCCAAATAGAGACTCAAATAGGTCAAATGGCAACAGCACTAAGTCAAATACAAGCAAGGGAGTCCAAAAAATTACTTTCCCAAACTATAGTGAATCCCAGAGAACATGTGAATGCCATAACTCTAAGAAGTGGAAAACAGCTTGAGACACCATAAAAAGATACTGCTCAAAGGGTGGACAACACTAATGCATCATCTTCACAACCTAATGAGCCAATTGCTAAGGTAATCCCTAAACCTTATTTTCCTTCTTATGTAACTCCTTCACCTTTTCCAAGCAGGTTAGCAAAGTCAAAAATGAGGAACAAGAGAAGGAAATTTTGGAGACCTTCCGAAAAGTTGAGGTAAACATTCCTCTACTAGATGCCATAAAGCAAGTGCCACGATATGCAAAGTTTCTTAAAGAATTGTGCACATCCAAACAGAAGCTCAAGGGGAATGAAAAGGTAAGTATGGGAGAAAACGTGTCAGCTGTTCTTCAAAAGAAACTCCCACCTAAATGCAAGGATCCAGGTATGTTTACTATTCCTTGTAAGATAGGAAACACTAGGTTTGAGCGTGCCATGCTAGACTTAGGAGCATCTATTAATGTTATGCCATATTCAATTTATGCTTCTTTGAAACTAGGACCATTAAAAGAAACCGGTGTTATTTTACAACTCGCTGATCGTTCTAACACATATCCAAAAGGAGTTGTGGATTTTTGTGCAGGTGAATGAATTGGTCTTCCTGGCGAATTTTTATGTTCTTGATATGGAAGATGAATGGTCTTCTAATCCAAAACCTATCTTATTAGGAAGACCATTCTTAAAGACAGCCAAGACCAAAATTGATGTACATGATGGCACCCTTACCATGGAATTTGATGATAAGATCATGCATTTTAACATTTTTGAAGAGGTGAGGTATCCAAGTAATAACTATTCATGTTTTTCAATTAACATCTTTGATTCATTACCACAGAAACTCTTGGAGTTAACAAGCAAGGCGGCATCACAAATGAGAAGAAAGAAGAGCCGTAAGCTAAAAGATTCCAAAAAGACAAGAATTGGTAAAGGATAATGGCATGGGTCTAAGTTAGGCTGAGGACAATAAACCAAGCGCTTCTTGGGAGGCAACCCAAAAGGATGGAGAGCACATATTATAATCAGATTTGCTATTCCTTACTTTCCATCATTCTATCTTTTATTGTTTTTCTTTAGATTTTTTTGATTAGTAATTCTTTTTTTTTTACACATGATTCTTATATTTGGGTTAATAGAATTACATTGAGAACAATGTAATAATTAAGTGTGGGGGGAAGAATTTAGGATTTCTTAGTTTAGGTTATCAATTTTTTTTTTGAGTCTTTTTAGTGTGTTTTAGTTCTTTTCAATACTATGATGTGATATGAATTGCATACGTCTAAAATTGGTTTATTAGTGAGAAGATTTTCATGAGAATTAAGCTTGATACTATTTTTTCATGAGCCATTGTTAATATGATATGTTGATTGAGAAAGAAGCATGTTTGGACTTAATATTGACTTGTATAATCATCCTTTTGAGTTTTGAGCCTATATGATTGATGTATTATAGATATTAATCCAATTTCTTTCTTGTGTGTTCTTATGATTACATGATTCTCTAGAACTTGCTTTAAACCTTTTTGAGACTATATTGATGTATGTGACAACATGAATATGATAGAGGCATTAGGATTATAACCAGGGCCAAACAGCCATCCATTCTTAATGTTCCCAGAGAATATCCCCCTAGTGAGCCAATTTGAGCCTATATTGATTAAGCTATTTCTTTGGTAACCACATCTTTTCCCTAGCCTAAATACACATATATCTTTACCCTTGTTCTAAAGATGAATTGAATGTTCTGAGACATATTGCAAAAACAAGGATATCTATTGAAAATTTAGGTTGGAAACAAAAGATAAGTGTTGGGGAGGAGAAAGGCAAAATTCAAGAGAAAAAGAAAGGGAACATTGTAAAAAAATACTTTTCTATAAAAAAAAAATTGAATCATCTCTTGAACTTCTAGTTAAAGAAAAGAAAAAGAATGTTACAAGGTTGGTTAGAATGAAGCAAAGGCTCAACTTGAAAATTTAGCCTATGTTATTATGTGCTTCTAAGGAATATTGAGAAAGTTTTCTTTGCAAAAATCTATTTTGTCTCTAAATTCTATGAAGTCTTTGGAACATTTGTAATATCCTTTTCCTTTTGTTCTTTAACCATATTAGCCCTTGGCCCCAATACAACCTTGAATAAAGACCTCTTAATTCATGAAGTTGCATGATCTAAGTAGTGGAGAATAGGTGGGCAAGCAAGCATATGGTAGAATTGTTTTCATGAGATTGATTGAGTGTAAACACTTTACCACTACTTTAAAGAGTGAAAATCATGAGAGTATCCCATGTGAGAAGTTGAAATTAAGTTTGAACATGCAATATTTTGATTGAGATATATTATGTTAATGTTAGCTTAACTCAAAACCTTTACTATCAAGCATGATTCTTTGTGAAACTCTTTAAATTAGTGATTAGTTATAAGACTTGTTTAATGATTATCTCTCATTTTTATTGAAAGTGGACTAGATTAGGTTTTCCTATTTTGTTTTTATTTGATTTTGCTCGAGGACTAGTAAAAGACTAAGTGTGGGGGAATTTGATAAGTGCGTAATTGCATACATTTTCATGTATTATTTCTTTATATTTTGTGTTTTAATTCTTAAGTTCCTTGACAAATTATTATATTTTGATGAATTATAGGTATTTTGGAAGAGTTGAAGTCAAAACATGTCAATTATGATGGTAAAGAGCTTACAAAATCATAATCACAAGATGGAAGAAGACTTGGGAGTCAAAAAGATCAATTTCTTAGTGCTAGATGATAAGGTAGATCTGACCCCCGGAGCTTGTTTCAAGGCAATCATCATGTTAAAGTCATTATTTGAAGAAACGTACTTCTTAACTTTTGAAGTTGACTTGAATACCTTTCCAATGATAGTTTACAAGCCTAAATCAGATATTATATGGTCATCCAAATCAGCTGACGAAGTGCAAGATAGTGCTACAATCGCGAAACCTACATCAGTGGACGAAAATCACCAAGTCAGCGTACTTGGCGCCGCGGCGCCAGAAAGTGGCACCACAGCGTCGACCCTACTGTCCTCAAAACCGGGAAAAACCACAAAACTCAAAAATCTTGCCTATTTTGCACTCCTTTGACTCCTAACTTCCTTGATCAGCAAGAAAGGGTTTCCAAGACTTGAAAGCTCTATAAATACCATCTTTTGAGCCACCAACTAGGACATGCTATTGATTATTTATCAATTTTTTTCTTCTTATTCTTCTTCTGTTAGTTTTATTTTATTTTTTTCTTAGTTTCTTTTGAATATTCATGTTTATGTTAACTATGCCTATGCAAGGCTAAACTTTTATTTGGTTAAGGGTGATTTCAAAGCCCTAGACATGTTATGTAATTAATTTTTAGATTCTATCATATATTAGTTTTCTATCAAAGTTGTTTATGTTCTTCTACAAGAATTGTTCATGATATTGTCTTGATTTGTTTAGGTTCAAACTAGATAGATCTTGATAATTATCTAATGCTAGTTTAGGAATCTTGATCCGTGTAATTGTCTTGATTTCTATTCAATAGTGGCAATTTGTAATTCATGATTATGTTGGGTTTTCAGGAATTATGAAGTGAAACATAACATAAGTTGAATGAATCAATGTTTATGTGTTTGTTACTTAGATCAACCTATCTTTCTCATCATAAAGCTACTATCACTTTGAATCTAATGATGTTTATCTTAGGTTATTTGATAGTTAGAGATTAATTAGTGGCGTTCGTCCTGCTTAACGACAAACTAAGAAAGGATTTGGGGTAACACAGGATGTTGTTATCTACGGTTGTTAACTTTGATAGATAATTGATATTGATAGATCTGAATTTGATTCTTAATAATGTCTTATGGTGGAGAATGAACCTTTAGCTATATTTCTCACATCTGATCACTTCTTATTTATTTGCTTTCTTACTTTTTAATGATTGCTTTATTTTTAAACTGATTTCAGAAACTCTCCTTTTATTTTGTTTTCATTGAATTTAAGTTTAAATTAATAATTTTTAAATTAAACACCAATCCCCGTGGACTCGACCCTTGCTAATCACTATACTTTACAATTGATATTTTTAGTGCAAGGATTAAATAAGATATACTCTTTTGAGTGCATCAAATTATTTTAATTTTTTTTCTTGATTTAATGATATTTGATATTGTTTATTCAATTTTGTGTTTAATGCTTCTAATTGCTTAGCTACCAATTAGATTGATGTGGTAACCTAGATACAACTTGGAAAATGGAGTTTAGTGTTAGACATGGATTGAATAACACATGTTTCATATTCATTTATTTGGATGAATTGATCTGCATGTAGGATAGGAATACACTTACGTGTCATGTGTAACCAATTTTGAGTCTAAGTTTAATGAGTTCTTCTTTAATTCAATTATCATAGGAATATAGTTAATTGGTTAAGAGGGATATTTTTATAAGACCATCGACAGATACTTATAAATAGATTAGAACTCTAGGTTAACAACTCAAGACCATTAATCAAGTTAAGAGGGTAAGAGAAGTTCATACGAAGTGTTGAGGAAAATTATAATCCTAGGTTTTTCTTAAGTGATTAATCTATCTTTTAATTTACTTTCTTTGTTCATTATTTTATTTAGTTTTTAATTTACAACCTCTAATCATTTGTTTGAATAAGATTAAGTTGTGTTAATTTTAGTACTTAACGAATTTAGTAACAATTTCTCGTGGCTTCGACACTATACTTTTCATTATATTACTTGTTAACGATACGTGAACTTGCATGGTAACTCCGACAACAATATACTATGTTAATTTTTTGAACTCAGACTTAATTTAGTTGATTCATACAGTCATTTTTAAGAGGTGACATCCAGTAAATTTGATGTTCGAATTTCAGTATCTCAATACCTATTATTATTCTCAAACTGTGATTTTTTTTTTAAAAAGTACTATATTAATTTTTAAACTTTATTTAAAATATATTCTAAATGGAATAATCAACACTTTTCTATTCGATATTTATTATAGGAGCTCAATCTAAAAAGTAACATCAAATGTATATTTTTTTGAAATAAAATCACTAATTTTCTCTTCGTGAATTAACTTTAAGTAGTAAGTTTTTAACTTTTTAAAATATATTTTCTATATTTTCATTCAAGAAATAAAACTAACATTTTGAACTTCATTTAAACACTATAAAAAGTAGAAAATTAGATGAATTTTAAGCTATAAATATCAGCCTTGGCAATCTACTCATGACACATGGTTTTAATTTTCTCTAGTAGTTCAACCAACATAGCTCTGCTCAGTAGATATATAAGAAAATAACTGTATACTACTAATAATAATAATAGTAAAATTTTTATAATTTTTTTTAGACATAGTTTTTTTTTTTTGATATGATAATAGTCTATATTATTAGGATTCGGGGTGAGTGTCACATACGGATATGTGTCTGACACCGGTATACTCATTTTTTTAAAGTTTTTTTCATATATTTAAAGGATTATACCCTCATACACTTGTTCGAATATGTGCTGGATATGAATATCGGACACGAATACTTTTAAAAAAAATAAAAAGTTAGACTAACATATATAATAACCGTCGGAGAGAACTTGTTAATTTCTCTTTTTTATTTATTTATTTTTTTATAGTATTTTTTTAGTTTGATAAGCTTATAAAATATACATTTTATACCTTTAGTTTTTGTTATGTTTTTGATATTTATCTTGTTTACTTATATTATGCTTTTGAATTTTAGGTACAATAAGGAGAATGAAGTCAAAAGATATCAATAATGATGGTAAAGAACTTACAAAATCATAATCACAAGATGGAAGAAGACTCGGGAGTCAAAAAGATCAATTTCCGGTTGCAAAGCAAGAAGGCAGATTTGACCTCCGGAGCTTGTTGTAAGGAAAAAATGATGTTAAATTCCTTATTTGAAGAAACTTCCTACTTGACTTTTGAAGCTGACTTGAATACCTTTTCAACAGTAGTTTACACGCCCAAATCAGACAATAAATGGTCATCTAAATCAGCCGAAGAAGTACGAGATGATGCAACAGAAAAATGGGAGACAGAATGCCCGGCGCCACGGTGCCCAAAAATCGGGAAAAACCATAAAAAAAATGCAAAAATGTGATTTTTTTTGCCTCTAGGCTTACATGTGCGGCAAACTAGACATCTTTTGAGGAGACTCAAGGATCATCATTCTTCTTCTTCTTTTTCTTCTCCATTCTTTTATTTACTTTTTAGTTTTATGTATATATTATTTATGCCTATGCTAGGCTAAACTTCTTTTTGGCTAAGGATGATTTCAAAGCCCTAAAACATGTTGTGTAATTGATTTTGAGATTCTATCTATGATTAGTTTTATATCAAAGTTGCTTGTGTTCTTTCTATAAGAATTATTCATGATGTTGTCTTGATTTGTTTAGGTTGCAAACTAGATATATCTTAATAATCATCTAATGCTAGTTTAGGAGTTTCGATACATAGCTTATCTTAATTTTTATTCAATAGTGGAAATTTGTGATTAATGATTACGTTAAAGTTTTCGCTAATTACAAAGTGGAACATAACCTAAGTTAAACAATTCATTTTTATGCTTTTGTTGCTTAGATCAACCTATCTTTCTCGTCATAAGGCTGCTATCAAATTAAATTTAGAGATGTTTATCCTAGAATGTTTGATAGTTAGAGATTAAGTAGTGACATTTGTAGACACCTAGTTTTTTTCGGGCCCCCTAAACCAGGTAAATTCTTCCTTGTGCTTTTTTATAATGCAAAAAATCTCTTCTCATCTTGCAGATGGTCCTTCAAGACTTGTGATTCGGAATTCAGGATGAAAAGTCAATCCGAAAAAAGTCAACTTTGAAAAGTCAACCTTGAAAAGTCAACCATTGAAAAAGTCAACCCTTAATGAAAATCAAGATTTGAAGTTGAATTGAACAATGATGAAAGAATTTTGATAATTTGAGGTCTACAACGAAAGATATGGAGTTCGAAAGAGGGATTGCGAAAATTTTAGTGTAGGGAAAGCCCTAATTCGACAAATTTGGAGAAAAGTGCTTAAAAGATCAAATTGATCGAAATTGGAGGTTCCAAATGGAATATAATTAATGACTACGGATATTGAAAGGGCCAATTGGAAACAGAACCAAAGGAAGAGTCAATTTGGAAGGAAAACCGAAAATTAGGGTTTTGGTTAAAAAGGGTGAATTTTGCAATTAGGGGAAAACTGCAAAGATAGCCCAATTCGGTGAAATTGAAGCCCCCAGTTGATAAAGAATGAGTAAACAAGGATAGCCCAAAGGCCCAGTTTGAAGTGAATCAAAAGGAAGAGCTGATTGGAGCAAAAACGTAAAAACGAGAAAATTCTCAAGTTTGAAAAGGGGAAAACAAAATCGGAGGGGAATTTGATCGTAAAAATTGGGCCTTTTTGGATCAACATAAATTCAATATAGGAAAAAGGAAGAGGAAAAAGAAAATCCATGAAATCAGACCCGTTTTGAGTAAAACCGAGGTTTCGGAGGTTGGAAGGCAATTTCTGAAAATTCCAAAGAAAATTTCGAGAAAAATGGAAAACGAGCTCGAAAAATTATGAAAACTTCCAGATCTGAGTTTTATAAATTTTGGAAGAGATCGGTGAAGAAAAATCCAGAATCGGAGCTCATTTGAAAAATGGCAAACTTTGGGTGCACTAAGCCAAAATTCTAGAAGATACTTCCGGGAAAAATAGCAAACGAGCTCCAAAAATTATAAAAACTTCCAGATATGGGTTTTATAATTTTTGGAAGAGATCGGTGAAGAAAAATCCGAAATCGGAGTTCATTTGAAAAATGGAAAAGTTTGGGTGCACTAAGCCGAAATTCTAGAAGATAATTTCGGGAAAAATGGAAAACAAGCTCAAAAATTATGAAAACTTTCAGATCTGAGTTTTATATTTTTTGGAAGAGATTGGTGAAAAAAAATCCAGAATCGGAGCTCATTTGAAGAATGGCAAAGTTCGAGTGCACTAAGCCGAAATTCCAGAAGTTAATTTCGGGAAAAATAGCAAACGAGCTCAAAAAATTATGAAAAATTCCAGATCTGAGTTTTATATTTTTTTGGAAGAGATTGGTGAAGAAAAATTTTGAATCGGAGTTCAAATGAAAAAGTTGAATTTTGGGTGCCACTAACTGGAAAATCCAAGAGAAAATTTTGGGACAAATAGGAAACGAGCTCGAAAAATTTTGAAAATCTCTAGATCTCAATATTATATTTATTTGGATGGATTGGAGAAAGAAAAACCGGATTTGGAGTCTGTTTGGAATAAAATCAAGTTTGGGGGCCAAAATGCAATTTTATCGAAAAAACAGAAAAGGGCCAATTTACAATTAAAAAAAAATGAAAGATGAAGGAATTGCTAGGATATTCTAGGCCCTTGGCTGGTCAGCTCATGAATGAAGGGTGAGATTTAATTCATTTCATCCAATGGTCAATATCAAGCTACAAGATGTCATTTTTACTATCTTGAAATGTCCTTGCTCATCCAATGGCCTAAGTACCGTGTAAAAAGATGAGTACATCCTTGAATGGTCAAGATCAAATTGCAAGATGACATTTTTATTGTCATGAAAATATCCTCATCCAATGGCCAATATTGGTGGAAGAAAGATGAGCACAAGTCATCCAATGGTTGGAAATGCATGTAGCCAAATAAAATATTCTTGCTCATCTAATGGCTTAGGCATATTATGAAAAGATGAGTACATCCTTGAATGGGTAAGATCAATTTGCAAGATGGCATTTTTATTATCATGAAAATATCTTGGATCCAAGGGCTTAGATTGTGGAGGATAATTAAATGAATTAATCTCCATCCTTCACCAACACTAAGGAGGATTCGACAAAGGCTTTCAAAGGGAGAGTGGTTTTCATTTTTCATGGGGGGGATGATTTTGAGCTAAGGCAGTAGCTAAAACCTTAGAAAAAATATATTTTTTTCAAAGAAAAGAAAGAAAGCTTTTGCTAAGGTAGCCATTAGATCTTTGCTCCTACATTTTTCTTCTTCTTCCTCATGCTTTATTTATTGTTTTCCATGTGATTTCCCACTATTTTCTTTGCTTAATAAGGTGTTATGAAAGCTTTCTTGTTGTTCTTGCTTTTTCAAAATAAATAAAACAATGGTTAGGCTTCATGATCTTGATGAGAGTCAAGTGATAATGGTTAGGGTGGGCTTTGTCCAATATACCAACCATGGAGTTCATTTCCATATTTTTTTATTTTATTTATTATTATTTATTTGCTACTTTGACTTGCTTATTTCTATTATAATTTATTTTTATATGTATTTATATTCTTGCTAACCATTTTGTTCATTGTGTTCATGCCATACTTTTGCATCTTGTGGCTATTTGTCATATAGTTTAGGTCATTTTTTGCCATGCTCTCTAGGCCATTTGGCCAACATGCATTTTTTAGCCTTCATGTTGTTTTCCATGACATCTAGGCATTAGGTCATTTGCCATATTTTTCCATGTCATTTACATAGATCATTTTAATATTCCATGTCATTTTCTATAACATTTAGACATTAGGTCATTTTTATTATTCCATGTCATTTTTCAAGTCATTTAGGCATTAGGTCATTTTTGCATGCCATGTCATTCTCCATGTCATTTAGGCATTTAGGTAATTTTTATTATTTCATGTCATTTCCCATGACACTTAGACATTAGGTCATTCTTATTATTTCATGACATTTTCCATGTCATTTAAGTATTGGGATATTTTTATTATTCCATGACATTTAGACATTAGGTCATTTTTATTATTCCATGTTATTTTCAATGTCATTTAGGCATTTAGGTCATTTTTATTGTTCCAAGTCATTTAGACATTAGGTCATTTTATTATTCCATGTCATTTAGGCATTAGATCATTTTATTATTCCATGTCATTTAAGCTTTAGGCCATTTTCATATGCCATGTCACTATCCATGTCATTTAGGCACTAGGCCATTTTCATTATTCCATGTCATTTTCCATGTCATTTACATACTAGGTCATGCATATTCCATGTCATTTATTTCATGCATTATTGCATTTCCCACTTGATTTTTGACTTAAGCCAATCAATGGCTCAAAGCCAAGCTCTCATGAGCATGCTTGTGGAAAATTAAAATTTGTACAAGTTGGACTTTCTCACTTTAGAATTTTTGTTCACTAGGTATCCCTTGTCTAAATTTTTAAATTTTCTTACCACTGGTTGTAGGACCTTAGAGGAGTCTCTAATATTTTTATTCTGATTTTTGGATGTTTATCAAAGGTTTAAAAATGTTTTTTGGTTAAGCAGTTTTTTACCCACTGTTTTATCTTTCATGCATTTTCGGGTAGGCCATCCTTAGTTTAAAAATTAAGCTGATTTTTTCCCATAGAGGTCGACATGTAAGTCTCCATAAATTTTTCATATTTTTTGAGATTTTTTAGCAGGGTAAAAAATCGGTCTCCAAAACTTGTTAGAAAAGTCAGATTTATTTTTAAGAACTAATAGTTTTCTGTTTTGTTTAAGGCACTAAGAGGGGGCTGATTTAAAACATTAGTTGCTGTCTTAGGTTAATTTCCAAGTCATTTTAATCCTAAAATTTGATTTTATAAAAGTCGGGTCAAGGGTGGTCAACCTCAGGTTTCAAAACTAGGAAAAACTAGAGCTTTAAAAAGGTGGGTTCGGCCAAACTTTTTTTTTTCACTAAAAAATTCCAAAATTTTTAAATCCGAATCCAAAATCAGAGTTAGAAAATCCAACTTAGGTTTCTTCCCAATGTAGTGAGATGTCTTGTTAGATATACGAATATCCTTATTTCGTGGGAGAAATACATTTCCATGCATTTGCATTTTTCATATTCATGCATATTTTATGACATTTAATTTTTGCTATTTTGGTTATATAAATTCCATGTATATATGTGAATATTCCATAGTGATGTCATTGCTCTGATTTAGATTTTATGTTGTCTTTTTGATTATGGCATAATTATGAATATTCTATGATAATGTTTGCCATTTAATTTAGATTTTTGCTATGTCATATAGATTTCTAATATGTCATCTAGGTTTTATCATGTCATTAATTCTTGTCATTTTATTTAGATCTTTGCCATGTCATTTAGATTCTACCATGTCATTTAGATTATTCCATGTCATCTAGATTTTGCCATGACAAGCTTGCCATGTCATTAATCCAAATGCCATGTCATTCACTCATATGCCATGTCATTAGTAAAATTTTCATATTCATAACTATCTTTTTAAATTTTTTTTAATGCAATAAAAGTAATGATTTTTAGAAAAATAAAATTATTCCCGAATTAAAATAATTCATGAGTTATCCTCCAGGTTGTCAGGGAGGACATCATCAATTATTATTAATAACGAAATATCTTTTTTCAAAACGAGAATGATTCGAAAATTTTTCCAAATAAATAAAAATTTCTATATTTTGCCGGGTCTGCCGAGGAATGTAAGAAAATTTTGAACTAATAAATTCCATATCACTTTCAAATTAAGTGGAATTATTTTTCTTTAAAACGGGAATTATTTTTAAATACCAATTTCAAAATCGATTTTTACCGAGACTCAAGATAACACACAATTAATAAGGTACCGTTTTACACGGGCGTTGCGGGGGTGCCAATCCTTCCCAGCACGTAATCGACTTCCGAACTCGCTTTTTGACTTTCTCTGGTTTAAAAGCGCAGACTTCGAAATCGGTTTTAAAAATGTTTGACAAAACCGGTTTTAATAGGTGATCGATCACACCTAGCCAAAAAAGATTGGTGGCGACTCCATGAAAAGCTCATAAAATATACATTTTATGCCTTTCTACCTTTAGTTTGTGTTATGTTTTGGATCTTTATCTTGTTTACTTATATTTTGTTTTTGAATTTTAGATACAATAAGGAGAATGAAGTCAAAAGATATCAATAATGATGGTAAAGAGCTTATAAATTCACAATCATAAGATGGAAGAAGACTTGGGAGTCAAAAAGTTCAAATTCTTAGTGCTAGATGATCAGGCAGATCTGACCTTTGGATCTTGTTGCAAGGAAAACATCATGTTAAAATTATTATTTGAAGAAACTTCCTCTTGACTTTTGAGTTTGACTTGAATACCTTTCCAACGATAGATTACATGCCTAAATCGGACATCAAATGGTCATCCAAATCAGTCAATAAGTGCGAGATAGTGCAGCAGTCGTGAAACCACATCAGCGGACAAAAAGCCACAAGTCATCCTACTCGGCGCCACAGTGCCGACCTTACTGCTTCCAAAACCGAGAAAAAATCGGGAAAAAGTCCAAACTTGTCTTATTTTGCCTCCTAGCTTCCTTGATCAACAAGAAAGGGTTTCCAAGGTCAAAAAGCTCTATAAATACCATCTTTTGAGCTACAAACTATTATTATCTTTTGAGGAGACTTAAAGATCATAATTCTTCTTCTTCTTCTCCATTCTTTTATTTTCTTTTTAGTTTTATGTATATATTATCTATGCCAATGCTAGGCTAAATTTCTTTTTGGTTAAGGGTGATTTCAAAGCCCAAGACATGTTTTGTAATTGATTTTAGATTCTATCTATCATTAGTTTTCTATCAAAGTTGCTTGTGTTCTTCTATAAGAATTGTTCATGATGTTGTCTTGATTTGTTTAGGTTGCAAACTAGATATATCTTGATAATTATCTATTTCTAGTTTAGGAATCTTGATCCGTGTAATTGTCTTGATTTCCTATTCATAAGTGGTAGTTTCTGATTAATGATTATGGTCAAGTTTTCGCTAATTGCAAAGTGGAACATAACCTAAGTTAAACAATTCATGTTCATGCTTTTGTTGCTTAGATCAACCTATCTTTCTCATCATAAAGCTGCTATAAAATTAAATTTGGAGATGTTTATCCTAGGTTGTTTGATAGTTAGAGATTAAGTAGTAGCGTTCGTCCTGCTTAACGACGAACTAAGGAAGGATTGGGGTAACATAGGATGTTGTTATCTACGGTTGTTAATTTTGATAGATAATTGATGTTGATAGGTCTGAAGTTGATTCATAATATTGTCTAGTTGTGGAGAATGAAACCTTAACCATATTTCTTATATTTGATTGTTTCTTATTTACTTGTTTTCTACTTTTCTTGTTTTATTTACTTTTAAACTCTTTCAAAAATCCCCCTTTACTTTGTTTTCTTTGAATCTAAGTTATAAACTAATAATTTATAAACTAAAACCCAATCCCTGAGGACTCGACCCTTTCTAACTACTATACTTACAATTGATATTTTTAGTGCAAGGTTAAATAAAGATATACTCTTTTGAGTGCATTAAATTTTTGGCGCCGTTGCCGAGGATTGCTTTCTTTAGTTTATTTTTTAATTGGTTTATTCTTATTTTCAGTTCTAATTAGTTTTATTTTTCTTGTACATACAGGTTTTTCTTTTCAAATTTTAAAAAAATTGATGGAATTAAACAATCTAACACTTGAAGAGTTGGTGGCATACATGAACATGAAGAACCAACAAGCCAATCTCACCTCCCTAATTCAACAATTGGCCATGGGAGGATGTCAAGGCCATCAAGGGTTCCAAGACCAACAATATGATCATTACTCAAACACTTACCATGAGGGATGGTGGGATCATACTAATTATGGCTACTCGAAAAATTACCAAGAAGTAGATCCTTATGCTAATTACACTCATCCATCTAGCTTCAATCAATCATGGTCTCAAGAACCAGATCTTTTTCAGCCACCACATATGACTCAAAATTTAGGTACTTCTTTAGAAGATCTTGTCTATTCTCTTGTTACTGATACTTTGCAATTTCAACAGGAAACAAGGGCAAGCATCTAGAGTTTGGAAAAGCAAATTAGCCAATTGGCTAGTAGTATGGTGGGATGGGTAGCACAAAGATCTAAAGAACTCCCTGCCAAAACGATGATTAACCCAAAGGAGAATGCTACTATTGTGACCTTGAGGAATGAGGATAATGAAGCCACAAATCCAAATAAGAGTACTTCGACACCTGAGGTAACGTTTAAGATTCCAATTTTTACTAATGTTTATTCTCTACCTTTTCCTAGTAGATTCGCAAAGTTCAAGGAGGAGGAACATGAACAAGACATGCTGGAAACCTTAAACAGTTTGTTTGTGGATGCCATTCAACAAGTACCAAAAGATGCACCATTCTTTGATGAGCTATGCACCACAAAGGATGATGGAATAATACTTGTAATGGAGAATGCATCCATTATTGTGCAAAGAAACCGCCCTACAAAACGCATAAATCTGGGAAGTTTCTTGTATGAGCCTGAAAATACCAAAAAGCCAAGAAGGGGTATTGGTTAGATTCAAAACACTAACTCAAGTGCTAATTGGGAAGACAACCCAATTAATGAAGAAATTGTCAACCTGCCATATTAGATTTGCTTTCTTTTTCTCTCTTGCTTTTTTATTTTTAGGTTATTAGTTTGCTTTGTTTTGATTTTTTAAAAATTTTGTTTGTTTTTATGTTTTTATAAGTCAGGCTAAGGACAATAAACCAAATGCTTCTTGGGAGGCAACCCAAAAGGATGGAGAGCACATATGATACTTAGATTTGCTATCCTTAATCTCCATCATTTTATATTTTATTGTTTTTTCTTTAGTTTATTTTTTTAGGAGTTCTTTTCTCTTACATATAATTCTTGTATTGGGGGTAATAGCATTACATTGAGGACAATGTAAGAATTAAGTGTGGGGGGAAGAATTTAGGATTTCTTTTATTTTTAGGTTGTTATTTTTTATTTGTTTTGTTTTGAGTCTTTTCAAATTGTTTTTAGTGTGTTTTAGTTCCTTTCCATACTATATTGAGATATGAATTGAATAGGTCTGAAACTGATCATTAGTGGTAAGATTTTCATGTGAATTAAGCTTGATATCACTATTTTTCATGAGCCAATGTTAATATGATATGTTGGTTGAGAAAAAAACATGTTTAGACTTGATATTGACTTGTATAATCATCCTTGTGAGTTTTGAGCCTATATGATTGATGCATTATACATATCAATCTAGTTTCTTTCTTGAGTGCTCTTATGATTAAATGATTCTCTAGAACTTACTTTAAACCTTTTTGAGACTATATTGATGCATGTGATAACAAGAATATGATTGAGACATTAGGATTATGACCAGAGCCAAACAACCATCCTATTGATGTTCCAAGAGAACATTCCCCTAGTGAACCAATTTGAACCTACATTGAATATGCTATTTTATTGGTAACCACTTCTTACACCTAGCCTAAACACATTTATATCTTTACCCTTGTTCTAAAGATGAACTAGAATATTTGATACATATTGCAAAAACAAGAGATATTTTTAGTTGAAAATTTGGGTTAGAACAAAAGATAAGTGTAGGGGAGAAAAAAAAGGCATAAGTCAAGAGAAAAAGAAAAGGGAACATTGTAAAAATACATTCCCATAAAAAAATGAAAAAAAAAAATTGAATCATCTCTTGAACTTTTGGTTAAAGAAAAGAAAAAGAATGTTACAAGGTTGGTTAGAATGAAGCAAATGCCCAACATGAACTATTTAGCCTATGTGATTATGTACTTCTAAAGAATATTAAGAAAGTTTTATTTGCAAAATCTTATTTTGTCTCTAAATTCTATGAAGTCTTTGGAACCTTTGTGATATCTTTTCATTTTTATTCTTTAACCACATTATTACCCCTTGGCCCCATTACAACCTTGAATAAAGACCTCTTGGTTTATGAAGTTACATGATCTAAATAGTGGAGAATAGGTGGACAAGTAAGCATATGGTAGAACTGTTTTCATGAGATTGATTGAGTGTAAACACTTTACCACTACTTTAAAAAGTGAAAATCATGACAGTATCCTATGTGAGAAGTTGAGATTAAGTTTGAATATGTACTATTTTGATTGAGATATGTTATGTTAATATTGGCTTGACTCAAACTATTTACATTCAAGTATGATTTTTTGTGAAACTCTTTAAGCTATTGATTAGTTTATAAGACTTGTTCAATGATTATCTCTAATTTATATTAAAAGGATTAGTTGTAATTATTATTTTTAGTTTTATTTTTATTTATTTTTATTTTTTCAATGTCTGTGGGTATCGTCCTAGTAAACCTTAACGAGACTAAACTCGTCTACTAGGGACACCTAGGGGTTTAAAGGCTTGTGTCACATGCTAAGTGCCACTGTGATTTCCTACGAAAGTGGATTAGATTATATTTTCTTAAATTATATTTTTATTTTGTTTTGCTCGAGGACTAGCAAAAAGCTAAGTGTGAGGGTATTTGATAAGCTCATAAAATATACATTATATGCATTTCTACCTTTAGTTTTTGTTATGTTTTAGATCTTTATCTTGTTTACTTATAATTTGTTTTTGAAGTTTAGATACAAGAAGGCGAGTGAAGCCAGAAGATGTCAATAATGATGGTAAAGAGCTTATAAATTCACAATTATAAGATGAAAGAAGACTTGGGGGTCAAAAAGATCAAATTCTTAGTGTTAGAGATCTGACCTCCGGAGCTTGTTGTAAGGAAAACATCATGTTAAAGTTATTATTTGAAGAAACTTCCCTCTTGACTTTTGAAGCTGACTTGAATGCATTTCTAACTATTATTTACATGCCTAAATCGGACATTGGATGGTCATCCAAATCAGCCAACGAAGTGCGAGATAGTGCAACAGTCGCGAAACCGACATCAGCGGATAAAAAGCCACAAGTCAGCCTACTCGGCGCCGCGGCGCAGACCTTGCTGCCTCCAAAATCGGGAAAAAGTCCAATCTTGCCTTATTTTGCCTCCTAGCTTCCTTGATCAACAAGAAATGGTTTCCAAGGTCAAAAAGCTCTATAAATACAATCTTTTGAGCCACAAACTATTATTATCTTTTGAGGAGACTCAAAGATCATCATTATTCTTCTTCTTCTCCATTCTTTTATTTTTTTTTTAGTTTTATGTATATATTATCTATGCCAATGCTAGGCTAAACTTCTTTTTGGTTAAGGGTGATTGCAAAGCCCTAGACATGTTTTGTAATTGATTTTGAGATTCTATCTATCATTAGTTTTCTATCAAAGTTGCTTGTGTTCTTCTATAAGAATTGTTCATGATGTTGTCTTGATTTGTTTAGGTTGCAAACTAGATATATCTTGATAATTATCTATTTCTAGTTTAGGAATCTTGATGCCAATGCTAGGCTAAACTTCTCTTTGGTTAATGGTGATTTCAAAGCCCTAGACATGTTTTGTAATTGATTTTGAGATTTTATCTATCATTAGTTTTCTATCAAAGTTGCTTGTGTTCTTCTATAAGAACTGTTCATGATGTTGTCTTGATATGTTTAGGTTGCAAATTAGATATATCTTGATAATTATCTATTGTTAGTTTAGGAATCTTGATCCGTGTAATTGTCTTGATTTCCTATTCATTAGTGGCAATTTGTGATTAATAATTATGGTCAAGTTTTCACTAATTGCAAAGTGGAACATAACCTAAGTTAAACAATTCATGTTCATGCTTTTGTTGCTTAGATCAACCTATCTTTCTCATCATAAAGCCGCTGTCAAATTAAATTTAGAGATGTTTATCCTAGGTTGTTTGATAGTTAGAGATTAAGTAGTGGCGTTGGTCCTGCTTAATGACGAACTAAGGAATGATTGGGGTAACACAAGATGTTGTTATCTACGTTGTTAACTTTGATAGATAATTGATGTTGATAGGTCTGAAGTTGATTCATAATATTGTCTAGTAGTGGAGAATGAAACCTTAACCATATTTCTCATATTTGATTGTTTCTTATTTACTTGTTTTCTACTTTTCTTGTTTTATTTACTTTTAAACTCTTTCAAAAATCACCCTTTACTTTGTTTTCTTTGAATCTAAGTTATAAACTAATAATTTATAAACTTAAACCCAATCCCTGATTACTCGGCCCTTGCTAACTATTATACTTACAATTGATCTTTTTAGTACATGGTTAAATAAAGATATACTCTTTTGAGTGCATCACTCCATTTATTTTTCGAGGTTGTTTTCAAACCCTCATTATATTACAAGAGAAATTAAGTCATCTTTTCCTCTATTGTTTTTCCTTACATCACTCGAACGGGTCCCACGACGAGGGACGGATCACGTATCCATATCGTTCGTCCTTCTTAACGACTAACTAAGGAAGGATTATGGTAACATGGGAGGTTGTTATATACGGTTGTTAACTTTGATAGCTAATTGATGTTGATAGATCTGAAATTGATTTTCAATGATGTCTAGTGGTGGAGAATGAAACCTTAACCATACTTCTCTTATATTTGATTTTCTCTTATTTATTTGCTTTTTACTTATTTTGTTTTCTTTACTTTTAATTATTTCAAAACCCTTTTTTTCTTTTATTTTCTTTTCTTTTCTTTGAATTTAAGTGATAAACTAATAACTTATAAATTAAAACCCAATCCCTGAGGACTCGACCCTTGCTTAACTACTATACTTACAAATGATTATATCTAATGCAAGGTTAAATAAGATATACTCTTTTGAGTGCATCAAGTTTTTGGTGTCGTTGCCGGGGATTGCTTTATTTAGTTTATTAGTTATTTGGTTTATTCTTATTTTCAGTTGTAATTAATTTTTTTTCTTGTACATAGAGTTTTTTTTTTCTTTCAATTTTTGAGCAAAACACGATGGAATTGAGCGATCTAACACTTGAGGAGTTGGTGGCATACATGAACATTGAGAACTGACGAGCCAATCTCACCTCCCTAGTTCAAAAATTGGCCATGGGTAATGTTCAAGAATCAAGGTAGTGTGGAATGTGCTTCATGATGGATCATCCAACAAACTGGTGCCCATACTACCGAAAAGATAATTTTGAACTAGCCTACAATGTGGAAGGATACCAAAGCCAACAAGGGTTCCACAAACAACAGTATGATCCTTTTCGAAACACTTCCAATAAGGGATGGTCGGATCATCCTAATTATGGCTACTCGCAAAATTATCAAGAAATAGATCCTTATGCCAACTACAATCATCCAGTGAGCTTCAATGAATCATGGTCTCATGAACAAGATCTTTTTCAACCCCCACCTCAAAACTCAGGTACTTCTTTAGAAGACCTTGTCAATACTATTGTTGCTAATATTTTGGAAATTCAACAGGAAACAAAGGCATATCAACAGGAAACAAGGGCAAGTATCCTGAGTTTGGAAAAGCAAATGAGCCAATTGGCTAGTGGTATTACGCGATGGGTAGAACAAAGATCTGAAGAACTACATGAACATGATCCAAAGTAGAATACTAGTCCAAAACAACTTGAGGATGAAGTAGAAAGTCCAAGAGAACTCGAGGATGAGACAAAATTAGAGATGGATTCTATTCTTGAGGATAATGAAGTCACAAATCCAAATAAGAGTACTTCGACACCTGAGGTAACATTTAAGGTTCCAATTTTTACTAATGTTTATTCTCCATCTTTTTCTAGTAGATTCACAAAGTTCAAGGACGAGGAACATGAACAATACATGCTGGAAACCTTAAACAGCTTGTTTGTGGATGCCATTCAATAAATACCAAAATATGCACCATTCCTCAAAGAATAATGCACCACCAAAGGTGATGGAATAATACTTGTAATAGAGAATGCATCCATTGTTGTGCAAAGAAACTGCCCTACAAAACGCACAAATTTGAGAAGTTTCATGTATGAGCCTGAAAATCCCAAAAAGCCAAGAAGGGGTATTGGTTAGGTTGAAAACAATAACTCAAGTGTTAATTGGGAAGGTAGCCCAATTAATGAAAAAATTGCCAACCTGCCATATTCAGATTTGCTTTCTTTTCCTTTTCCTTTTTCTTTTCCTATTATTTTTAATTTTTTTATTGTTTATGTAGTGTTTTAGGTTTGTTTAGGTTTTATTAGTTTGTTTTGTTTTGAATTGTTAATATATATATTTTTTTTCTATTTTTTTTAGTTAGTTCTTCTCTCTTGCACACAAATCTTGCATGTAGGATAATAGTATTATATTGAGGACAATGTATGAACTAAGTGTGGGGGAAGAATTTAGGATTTCTTATTTTAGGTTGTCAATTTTTTGATTTTGAGTCTTTTTAATTTAGTTTTAGTGTGTTTTAGTTCCTTTTGATACAATGATGAGATATGAATTGTGTAGGTTTAAAATTGGTTTATTAGTGAGAAGATTTTTCATGAGAATTGAGCTTGATATCATTTTTTTATGAGCCAAAGCTAATATGATATGTTAATCGAGAAAAAAGCATGTTTAGACTTGATATTGACTTGTATAATCATCCTTGTGAGTTTTTGAGCCTATATGATTGATACGTTATACATATCAATCTAATTTCTTTCCTGAGTGCTCTTATGATTACATGTTTCTCTAGATTTTGCTTTAAACCATTTGAGACTATATTGATACATATGACTACATGGATATGATAGAGGCATTAAGATTTTTATGCAGGGCCAAATAAGCCAATTCCATTATTGATGTTCCAAGAGAACATCACCACTAGTGAGCCAATTTGAGCCTGCATTGAATAAGTTATTTCTTTGGTAACCACATCTTTTCCCTAGTCTAAATGTACTTATATCCTTACCCTTGTTCTAAAGATGGGTTATATATTTTGAGACATATTGCAAAACAAGGGATACTTATTGAAAATTTGGGTTGAAAACAAAAGATAAGTGTGGAGGGAGAAAGGCAAAAGTCAAGAGAAAAAGAAAGGGATCATTGTCAAAATACATTCCCATATTGAAAAAAAAAAGAAAAAAAAATCAATAATCTCTTGAACTGTTGGTTAAAGAGTAAATGTTACAAGGTTGGTTAGAATGAAGCAAAGGCTAAAAATTTAGCCTATGTTATTATGTGCTTCTAAAGAGTACTGAGAAGTTTTTCTTTGCATAATCTTATTGTGTCTCTAATTTCTATGAAATCTTTGGAATCTTTGTATATATCTTTTATCTTTTATTCTTTAACCACGTTACTACCCCTTGGCCCTACTACAACCTTGAATAAAGACCTCTTGATTCATGAAGTTGCATGATCTAAGTAGTGGAGAATAGGTGGACAAGCAAGCATATGGTAGAATTGTTTTCATGAGATTTATTGAGTGTAAACACTTTACCACTACTTTAAAGAGTGAAAATCATGAGAGCATCCCTTGTGAGAAGTTGAGATTAAGTTTGAACATGCACTATTTTGATTGAGATATGTTATGTTAATGTTAGCTTAACTCAAACCTTTTACCATTAGGCATGATTCTTTGTGAAACTCTTTAAGTTATTGATTAATATAAGACTTGTCCAATGATTTTCTCTAATTTATATTGAATGGATTAGTTGTAATTATTATTTTTATTTTTAGTTTTATTTTTATTACATTTTCAACGTTTGTGGGTATCGTCCTTGTAAACCCTCACGAGACTAAACTCGTCCACTAGGGACACCTAGGGGTTTAAAGGCTTATGTCACATGCTAAGTGCCACCGTGATTGCCTACGAAAGTGGATTAGATTAGATTTTCTTAAATTTTGTTTTATTTTGTTTTGCTCAAAGACTAGCAAAAAGCTAAGTGTGGAGATATTTGATAAGCTCATAAAATATACATTTTATGCCTTTCTACCTTTAGTTTTTGTTATGTTTTCGATCTTTATCGTATTTACTTATATTATGTTTTTGAATTTTAGGTACAATAAGGAGAATGAAGTCAAAAGATGTCAATAATGATGGTAAAGAACTTACAAAATCATAATCACAAGATGGAAGAAGACTCGGGAGTCAAAAAGATCAATTTCTGGTTGCAAAGCAAAAGGCAGATTTGACCTACAACTTTGTTGCAAGGAAAACATGATGTTAAATTCCTTATTTGAAGAAACTTCCTCTTGACTTTTGAAGCTGACTTGAATACCTTTCCAACGGTAGTTTACACGCCCAAATCGAACAAGAAATGGTTATCCAAATCAGTTGAAAAAATGAGGAACGATGCAATAGAAAAATGGGCGACAGAATGCCCGACGCCGTGGCACCCAAAAACTGAGAAAAATCGTGAAAAAAGCAAAAACGTGAATTTTCTACCTCTAGGCTTACTTGTGCGGCAAGAACTTGTTCCCAAGGTTTTAAAACTCTATAAATAACATCTTTTGAGCCACAAACTAGATATCTTTTGAGGAGGCTCAAGGATCATCATTCTTCTTCTTCATTCTTTTATCTTCTTTTTAGTTTTATGTATTTATTATCTATGCCTATGCTAGGCTAAACTTCTTTTTGGTTAAGAGTGATTTCAAAGCCCTAGAACATATTGTGTAATTGGTTTTGAGATTCTATCTATCATTAGTTTTCTATCAAAGTTGCTTGTGTTCTTCTATAAGAATTGTTCATGATGTTGTCTTGATTTGTTTAGGTTGCAAACTAGATATATCTTGATAATTATCTAATGCTAGTTTAGGAGTTTTGATACGTAGCTTATCTTGATTTCTATTCAATAGTGGCAATTTGTGATTAATGATTATGTTAAAGTTTTCGCTAATTACAAAGTGGAACATAACCTAAGTTAAACAATTCCTGTTTATGCTTTGTTGCTTAGATCAACCTATCTTTCTCATTATAAGGATGCTATCAAATTAAATTTAGAGATGTCTATCTTAGGTTGTTTGATAGTTAGGGATTAAGTATCGTCCTGCTTAACGACCAACTAAGTAAGGATTGGGGTAACACGGGAGGTTGTTATCCACAGTTGTTAACTTTGATAACTAATTGATGTTGATAAATCTGAAATTGATTTTGAATGATGTCTAGTGGTGGAGAATGAAACCTTAACCATACTTCTCTTATATTTGATTTTCTCTTATTTATTTGCTTTTTACTTATCTTGTTTTTTTTTACTTCTAATTATTTCAAAACCCCATTTTTTTTTCTTGTCTTTGAACTTAAGTGATAAACTAATAACTTATAAATTAAAATTCAATCCTTGAGGACTCGACCCTTGCTAACTATTATATTTACAATTGATTATTTTTAATACAAGGTTAAATAAGATATACTCTTTTGAGTGCATCATAGTTTTATTTAGATAAATATATTAAAAAATAAAAATACTCTCATTGTCAATTCCAATAGTTTACCCTCACTTTTTTATGAAACCTCTTGAAGAACTCTTTACAATTTCTTTTGGAGACATTTTGATATTTATTGATTTAATATTTTTTTTGGGGGTTCTACAAGCTATATTTTACTTTTAGATGCTAAAGTATTTCTTTTTTTATTTATAGAAAATTAAAATTTTATTACTTTTTTGTTGGCATTAAGTAGTTGCTATAATAACTAACTAAATCATATATTTTTTTAAAATTAATTAATATGGATAATAAACTAAATATGTATTATTAGATTTTCAAAGAATTTAGTAGAATTGAGTCAGGTTATTTCTTTAACGAAGATTCATTTTTTAGTTAATTGAAAGAAAAAAAAAATTGTTACAAACGGATTCAAGTAATTTTGTTATAAAAAATAGTAGTTTATTACTGTGGAGAGTGTACAATACTTTATAGACTTTGTTTTTATATATTGATAATATTTTTTTTCAAATATATATTTATTTATTCGTTTTAAAGGAAGAGAGATTCAAACTCACTCTTAGAGTGCCTAAGAGATATTAGTAATGAAGTATTTTTATATTAATTTATTAATCTCCAAACCTAATTATAATTATTTGGAAAAACATAACAATACTAAAAAAAAAATCCAATATAAAAAAAATGCAAAGGTATTTCAAAATCTTGTATTTATTTCTTCTTTATTTTTATAGTATTTTTCTTATTTTTCCAATTTTCCAATTTTCCAATTTCCAATTTCCAATTTCCATTTATATTTGAATTTGTTTTATTTATATTTTAATAATATTAAAATTTTAATAATATTATTTTCTATATTTATTTAAATATTTTAATTAATTAACTAATTGTTATATAATTATATAAATTTATTTATTATATTAAATAAATAAATAGTTTAAAAACTTTTAAATAAAAAATTGAAAACAAATTAACAAAATAAAAAATGAAAGAATTAAAAAATAAATAATTGGAAAAATTTTAAGAAAAAAAAATTATTGAAAAAATAAGGTAAATGATTTTTTTTTCCTAAATTGGACCCTCACCCATGTATTTTAAATACACCTACAATGCGATTATCTCCTTAGAAAAAGGACAAAAAGGTGCAATATCCGTATGCAATATGCATTAGCGTGTGGGTCTCACATAGTAAGTATTGAAATCAGAAGGTAACATCTATATTATTACGTAAACTCCTTGTCATGAGTTAATTATACAAATTAGTTGATTCGAAAAAATTTAGGTGAGGGAGAGATTACCCCAATTTAGTGTTAGGGTATATCACAAGTCTCAGAGAGGATTAATAGTGATACGTACAGATAACCCATAAAATGATACTGCAGATGAGATTCGCCAAGACGCTAATGAATACTCAATCAAAACCAACTCAAATTACCCATTTAAAAAAATTACCCATTTTTTTCGGTTTTATTTCTTTTCAAAACATAATTTTGTTCACTCACATTGTGGGTGAGTCATATTTTAGTACGAACATGAAGTGAGTAATTTATACTAATACTAAAATGTTTGATTGACTTTGGTGTCACGAGTCAAGTGACACAAACTCAATCAAGAAAAATACAAAAAATCAATAAATTATAAGTCAAATATTAATATAATAAAGATATTTAATCTTTTTATTTTTATTTTTTTATATTAAATATAATTTTTTGAGAAAAATGCACTCCTCTAAAAGCTACTCACATTTATTAAAAACTACAATTTTTTTTATAAAATATCTGTATATAATTTTTTTCCTTTCATAATATATATATACAGTAAAATTTTGATAAATAAATGTTCGATAAATTAATAATCTCGGTTAATTAATAAAATCTTGCAGTCCCGACTCAGACCAATGTATTAAAATAATAATCTCGCTAGATGCATAAGATATTAATTCTTTTTATAATTCTCTAGGCCTCAACAAATATATAAATTAATAATTGGTTTTTTTATCACAAGATAGCTAAAAAAAAATATTTACCAAAATACCGTTGTTTTCAGATTAATTTTCAAAATCCGTTTGTTTTTAAAACCAGCTGGGAAATCGCCATCCCCCATGGCGATTTCCCAGCGTAAAATTTTCAAAAAACACCAAGAAAAATCGCTACTGGGGTGGCGCTTTCCCTTGGTGGTATATATATATTTTAAATTTTTTTTATTTAAATTTAAAAGTCCAACGGTTAAAAAAAAAAATTACAAATTTGTTTTTAAAATTTGTATTTTATTTTTAAAAATTGCAAATTAAATAAAAAAATAAATTAAAATTTTTTAAAGAAATTTAAAAGTCCAGCGGTATATTTCTTATTTAAATTTTAAATTTTATGAATTTTTTTTTTTAAAAAATTTTTTTACTTAAATTTTATTATATAATCTTTTGAAAAAAAAAAAAAAAACAGATTTTAAAAAAAAAATCAAAACTTTTTGAAGGCAAAGATAACTTGATCGTTGCCTTTAAAATCCCTTCCCCTCCTTCCACACACACCACTCTTTTAAAAATAACCTCACTCATTTTCTACAACTTATTTTAATTTTCTTTCTTCTTTCTACAATCAATTTTTTTCTACCAACAAAATTTTTTTCTACAACAATATTTAAAAATGGCTTCGTCATCACTATTGAGGTTGCAAGAAAATCACATATCCTCGGTTATATTTAAAGAGGTAAGTAAATTATTGTAATATTATTTGTATTACATTATCAATTTTTAGTAATTTTTTAATTATTATTATTTTGTAATTTTATAGTTTTATAATTTTATAATTTTATAATTTTTAATGTTATAATTATTATAGTTTTATCATTTTTTTTAATTATTATAGTTTTATCATTTTAAAGTTTTAAAGTTTTATAATTTTTTATTTTTTTATATTGTTTAATTTTTTATTATTATAGTTTTTTATTTTTTTTAATTATTATTGTTTTTTCATTTTATAGTTTTATATAATTTTATTTTATTTTTATATTCTATTATTTTATTTTTCATTATTATATTTTTTTATTTTTTTTATTATTATTGTTTTTTCATTTTATAGTTATTTATTTTTTATATTATTTAATAATTATATAAATAATTTTAAAATTTTATACTATTATTGTTTTGTTATTTTATAGTTTTATAGTTTTAGAATTTTAGAATTTTTATATTGTTTAATTTTTTAATTATTATAGTTTTATAATATATTAATTTTTATAATTATTTTATTTAATTTAATTAATTATCAACAGGATACTCGTCGCGTGTTACGTTCGAGAAAATTTACATTGGAGGACCCGCATCCATCTATTATCGACCACTTAAGAAGAGCCGGATTTTATCACGCAACTCAAATTTGATAAATTTTTATACAACCCGACTTAATCAGTGCGTTGATTGAACGATTGAGACCCGAGACGCACACTTTTCATTTTTCATTTGGTGGATGCACGGTAACTCTAGAAGATGTTGCGCTTCAACTTGGACTTTCGGTCCATGGCGATGCAATTACAGGCGGAGCTTACTAGATTGGAATGAAGAGTGTCAAAATCTATTCGGCACGGTACCTCCAAATGAGTATGTATCTGGCTCAACAGTGAGACTAAATTGGTTGAAATCCTTTCAAAATCTTCGATTACACGCAACTGAAGAATAGATACAATATGCCTGACAAATTGAGCAGTCAGGTACATTTAATGTATCTTCCATTACTAAGTGATTTAGAGCATGCGGCAAATTATATTTTACGTTTGATTGGAGGATTACTAATGCCTGACAAATCGAGCAGTTAGGTACATTTAATGTATCTTCCATTACTACGTGATTTAGAGCATGCGGAAAATTATAGTTGGGGTTCTGCGTGTTTGGCGGTTTTGTATAGAGAACTATGCTGGGCTACAGTTCCAAAAAGCCATGACATAGGTGAATGTTTAGTGCTTCTACAATCATGGGCTTGGTATCGGCTGCCATTTCTTGCTCCACACGTGGATGTTTCGGCTGTATACCCCCTTGCAAGCAGATAATAATCTTTACTATTTTATTAATTTTGTAAGAACTTGTATTTTTATAGGTCTTAATATGCATTTTAACAGGTGGAGTAGGAGTAGAGATTTTATCGAGACTTCGACCGACCTTGCAAGTATAAGATTGCGACTAGATCGAGTAGGATATGATAAGGTAAATATTTCGATTGTTACATTCAAGCATTTTTGTATTTAATCCATATGAAACTAATAATTTGTAATAATTGTTCACAGTTTCTGTGGATTCCATATTCCTCAAGTGAAATTATGGCATGCCTCCATCGGTTGCCTACAATAATTGTAATATATGGAAAGCAAACACAACATTGATATGCTTTTCATATGTAGAGTGGCACCAAACTGACAGGGTGTTGCTACAATTTAGGATGCAACAACCAATTCCGCAAGCACCGGTGAACCTTGATAAGCTTCATAAGATCGACATGCGCCACGTCATGAAGAATCTGGCCTGCGAAGCATGAACATTGGATCCATTGGTGGAATATAAGTTGTCAACGAATTTCGACAGGTTATCCGATTGTTGGTAATAATTTCAACCCATCTGATGATTACATAGGATGGTATAAAAATGAAGGTCGACCTTTTATTTGTCCACCGTAGGTGTATGAGGATGTTAGGAGTATGCCATTTACCGGACGAACTTCAACTCCAGTCCCTCCTACACAGGATATGAAAGCTCCTAGACCTAGCCGACAACGTGGGCGGACGCGTCAACCGGCCTCATCGGAGTTCACAGCACCGAGGATGTCATTTAGTCATCCTGAACCTGAATGGGATCATGGAGTACCATCCAGTCATCGTTATTCCGTCAGTCACCCCGGATATGACGTTGATGAGTGTTACTGACCATCACCGCCAATGACGAGGTTAGATGACCAACTCCCCATCCTAAGTCCAAGTTTAGCATATCTATGATCAATGCATCAGTTTGGAACCCCTGCATCAGCATTTGATGGTACATCATTTCTGGGTCCATCTAGTAGACAGGTTCCCTTTATGGGTGAACTAGGTGTTGGCTTCTACAGCAATGGGTTTCAAATTTTTGATACAGAAGAAATGGCAGATGAAATACAACGAAACCAGTGGCAGTTACAGCAAGAGGTTGTGGTCGACCGTGAATACGTGCCACTGACGAGGTTGAACGACGAGTCCAACCACCACGCACTAGGAGAGCTCGACACTGTTGCTCTACACCATGCAATAATTAGAATAAATGTACTTTTATCAATATAACGAGAATAATGTATTTTAAATTTGTAATATATAAATTTATATGTTTTGCATTTCATGTTATTTATTTTAAATTTGTTGGGAAATTAATTGTTATTTTTAATTTTTTATTCAGCATATCTAACTAAAATGTTAATGTTGTTATTTAATTTATAAAAATGTAATAAAATATATTATTCAATATATTTTTATAAAATTTCTTAATTTTATATAAAATAATAGTCCAAATTACATGATAGTAGAAAAAAAACTTGCATAACATTTTTGCTTAATGGCAAAATATGTAAATATTACAGGTTATGAAAACATGTAATTCCTTTATTGTTGATGCAACTCTCCCCCGATATGCCAGCTTGATGCGAACATTTTCGACGGCTATGACCTTCATTTCTGCATAATCCACAACGTTTTGGTTGGCCTTTCTCCCTGAGTTCCATTTTATTACGAATACGACTTGATTTTGGCCGACCATGTGGATTTCTCCACATTTCTTGATTGGGACACACTTCTGGACCATCAGATTGAGGCCAATAACCTTCATTTCCAACTACTTCAAACTCATGTCTATAAACATTCAATATAGTTTCCAGTCTATAGACATTATCCACATATTGCATGCAATCTACATGGACATATGCACAAGCAGCAATACATGTGAACAAGGGAACCTTTGTGCTTGAAACTTCCCACAGTCATACCACATGTCACCAATCTTGACTTTGTACTTCATTGCAAAAACACCCTCTTGTGGATCAACTAACTCTTCAGTCAGAAAAGATTGATTTGCTCACGTAAAATTACGAACAAAGTGGGAGTTAGCTTTCCTGCGATTTTCTTGCATAGTCTGTGTCACTGTTTCACAGTATGTGTACCCTCCCCCCATCATTCCAATTTTCTTGTTCCCCATCTTAACAAAAAGTGCAGCCAACCTATAATATGTTGATTGCACTAAAGCAGTAATGGGAAGATGACGCATTCCCTTCAACACTGAATTGATGGATTCAGCTAGGTTGGTTGCCATATGGCCATAACGTCTTCCTTGATCATATGATTGGGCACACTTCTCCTTGGGGATCCTATCAAGCCAATTAGCCGCCTCTGCATTTACTCCACGAAGATTCTCATACATGAAATGAAAATTCGGCCGCCTCAACTCGTAACCTAATAAAATTAAAAACAAAAGACTTGTGAATTTCAGTATTATTTTATATACTAAAGGAAATATAAGAGATAAAATAACTATGATTTGATTCCATACCCATGTTAACAATGTGTCGACGCAATTCCTTATTGTTAAACTTCTTCATAAAGTTAGCTGCAATGTGTCGAATGCAGTACACTGAATATGCATCTGGAGGATTCCATCCAGTACCATCGCGTCTAATCGCAGCTTTGATGGCTTCATGTCGATCAGACATCAAGCATATGCCAGGCTGTTTTATCACATGTTTACGCAAATTAGTGAGAAAGAATGACCAAGCCTCTGTTGTCTCACCCTCCACAATGGCAAAGGCAATTGGCAGTATGTTTTGGTTGCCATCTTGTGCAATAGCTAACAATAATGTTCCTTTGTATTTTCCATATAAGAAAGTACCGTCTATTTGCACAATATGTTTACAATACGGATACCCTTCAATGCACGACTTAAATGTCCAAAAGAATTGATGGAATATTCTCTTACCCTGGACCAGTCGATCATCGTGATATGCAGGTACCGTTTGCAATTCCACAATTGTACCAGGCACGAAATGTTGCATTGCACCTAACCATTTAGGTAGCTCATTGTACGATCTGTCCCAATCGCCAAAAACTCGAACAATTGCCTTTTGCTTTGTTTTCCACGCTTTCTTATAGGAGGTGATGTATCCATACCGGATTCACATCTCAGTGATCAAAAATGAAACTGAGATCTTCGGATTTGCTTGGACCAATGACAGAATGCATGAACAGATCATGTTAGAATCTAACTTGCAATGATCTTGTAAAATCCTCCCCGATGTGCAAGTATGAGGCCCTTCATATTTTCTAATCTCCCATGCCTGTTTCTTTCTCATAAAAGTGGCCCTTATTCTCCAATTGCACCCTTCCCCATACATTAGACATTTGGCATAATATTTGGTCCGCTCAGATTCAATTACTCTGTAATCTACAGAGATTTTGATGTTATAGTGCTTAATAGCTGAAAACATAGCCTCTTTCATTGCAAATTGTAACCCAACACACAGATCAACTGTAGATGGATCAAATGTCAGAGGCGTAGCTAATGTATGAGCATACACAGGAAATTCTGGCACTTGCATTGCCTCCAGATCCATGGTATGCATATGGGATGCAGCCTCATATGGGGGAAGATCTCCATGAGTGTTGATCTCAGCAGGGACGACGTCTGGGTCAGAATCATGTTGTCATCACTTGCGAATTCAGCATCCTATTCCTGCTCACTAAAGTCACCAACATATTCACCATGGACTCCACATGACGAAACAAGATCAATACCAGCTGGCTCATCTTCGAGGGTAGTAAGAATTGTTTGTGAGACTAATGAATTATGAAACGTTGTAGCTTGAGATAGCGGAACGACTTCTTCTGTGGGAACGTCGTATGTAGTGTGAACATAGAACGACCCAGAATCATCATCTTCTTTAAGAAAGTTTTTTTGTAGTGCGAAACATTTGAAGGCCCACAATCATCGTGAACATCCTCTATGTCAGCATATAACTCAAGTACACCAACATTTGCAAATGTCTCATGAGCATAAAAACATGCATCTGACATCATCATCATCTTCAAGTGGAAATATTCGATATCGAACACATCTTTCACCAATAGAAAGAGGATGCCTATACTTAATCTCTGAAACTCTTTTTCTATTTCCAGCTTTAATTTTTGTATGAATTTGCAGCTTCAGTTCCTCTAACGTGACGTCTTCATCAACACGAAAACTTTTAGGACGTTCACAATCAAAGGTAGCACCTTCGTTAGTATTATGAATTTAGCCATTATAGTAGACCAATACGATCACTCTATTGCTCATGTTGTGTAGTAATGAAACTAAGAAGGATGATAATTGAGGTATTATCACTCGGCAAAAGAAAGAAGAAATAAAGAAGGATGAGAATAAGGAGGTATTAGCACTAAAAAAAATCTGATTGAAAAAACTGCTGTAGGGGTATTGTAAACCTTCATCAGTATTATGAATTTATAATGGTTCATTATGTTGTACCGGATGACAAATCCCATCCTTTGTACAGGATGAAATCTGATTCCTATTTTTTGGCTAGGGTTAATTGACTGAAAAACTGATAACTCATTTAATGCAAAAACTGATGATAAATCCCATCCTTTGTACCAGACTGTCCAATAGTCCCATCTATTGCAGAAGGAATCCAATTTCAATATTTTATGCAGCATTTGATTGACTAAAAAATAGCTGAAACCTATCCCTAACCCTAAATCATTAGTTCCATCCGTTGCAGAAGGAATCTAATTCCAATATTTTCTGCAGCATTTGATTGACCGGAAAATAGCTGAAACCTATCCCTAACCCTAAATCATTAGTCTCATCCATTGCAGCAGGAATCCAATTTCAATATTTTCTATAGCATTTTATTGACTGAAAAATAGCTGAAACCCTAACCCCAAATCTAGTCAATAGTCCCATCTATTGCAGAAGGAATCCAATTTCAATATTTTATGCAGGATTTGATTCACTGAAAAATAGCTGAAACCCTAACCCTAAATCATTAGTCTCATCTATTGCAGAAGGAATCAAATTCCAATATTTTCTACAGCATAAAATAAAAATAATTTTTAATTTTATATAAAATTCAAATAAGAAATTAATTTAATTTTTATATAAAATTTAAATAACAAATCAAATTTTAATTTATATAAAATTCGAATAAGAAATCAAAATTTAATTTATACAAAATTTAAATAAGAAATACATTTTTTAAAATAAAATTGTATTTTATATAAAATTTAAATAATAAATAAAATTTTTTATATAAAATTTTAATAAAAAATATTTTTTTTATAATTTTAATAAGAAATAAAATTTTACATTTTATAAAATTAAAATAATAAATTTTATTTTATTTTTTATAAAATTTCAATAAAAATTAAATTAAATGTTTTATAAAATTAAAAAATTAAATAAATTATAAAATTTTAGTATATATATTTTAAAAAAATAAAAACAAACCAAGCTAATTTTTTTTATACCTGTTTGTTACAGATCTCACATATAAAATTTAAATAAGAAATCATAATTTTTATTTATATAAAATTTAAATAAGAAATAAAATTTTTTATATAAAAATTAAATAAGAAATATAATTTTCTTTCTAAAATTTTAATAAGAAATAAAATTTTATTTTTTATAAATTTTAATAATAAATTAAATTTTATTTTTTATAAAATTGAAAAATTAAAAAATTTTAATATATATTTAAAAAAAATAAAAATACAAACCAAGATAATTTTTTTTATTTAATGTGCAATTTTTAAAAACAAATTTGCAATTATTTTTTTTAAACCATTGGACTTTTAAATTTAAGTAAAAAAATTTTAAAAAAAATATACCACCAAGAGAAATCGCCACCACCATGGCGATTTCCCTTGGTGTATTTTGAAATTTTTTAAAAATACACAAAGGGAAATCACCACCCCCGATGACGATTTTTCTTGGTGTTTTTTGAAAAATTTGAAAATTTTACGCTGAAAAATCGCCATGGGGGATAGCTATTTCCCAGCTAGTTTTAAAACAAGCGGGTTTTGGAAATTAATCTGAAAACAACGGTATTTTGGTAAATAATTTTTTTAGCTATATTGTGATAAAAAGACCTTAATAATTTCTAATATATATATATATATATATATATATATATATGTTCATATAATACGATATGAAATTTTTTACTTAACAACTTTTACCTTCTCTTTTAAGTTATTTATCAAAATATGTATCTAAAATTGTTTGCTTTTCTTTGTACCTAAAAACTGAACCTCATTCTTAATTTTTTACAATACACACACCACATTCGTTACATTTTTTTCATATTGTAGCAAGTACTTTTTTTTTATGTAAATAATTTTTTACTTTATCTAGTATTTTTCATTTATAAATCACTCATTTATCTTAGTGAAAGAAAATAATTATATACATTTATAAACATTGAAAATATATATTTTTTATAAATTAATAAATATTAATTTATCGATAAATAAATAATTTATTTATTTATCGATAATTAAATAATTTTCTTAAAATAATAATTTCTTAATTTTAATAATATTATTTTATAAAAAGTTTAATATATATATATATATTAACCCATATCATAGTGGTGCGCATATATTTAATGGTTTGAAACTTTTAAGCCTTTTACTGGTGGTGCAAACTGCAAAGCGTGTCTTTAGTAAACGAAATAGGAGGGAGTTATTTGTGTAAAATTAAATTAATTTTATATATTTTTTATAATTTTTGTAGACGGTTTATATTTTAATAAATTGATCGTTGAATTTAACAATATAATTGTACTCATCATGCACGTAAAGTTTCGAGTCGATCCGATATCTCTATCATATTAAACGAGAATATTGTTTTTTAATATATATTTAACGGTCGAAAGTTTTTTAGTTAGACATTACAAATAGTTTTATATATATATATATACATATATATATATATGTATATATATACACGAGGAGAGATCCACTTACACTAGTGTAAAATTAAATTAGTTTTACACATTTTCATAATTTCTTATACGATTTATATTTGTTTAATCCGACCATCGTATTTCATGTTCTATTCACGTAGATCATGCACGTCGAGTTTCGATTAAATTAAAAATGTCTAACTATTTGTTTGATGTAAAAAACTTTCAACCGTTAAATATATATTGAAAAAGACAATATTCTCGAGCAATATGATAGAGATATCGGATCAATTCGAAATTTTATGTGCACGACGAGTACAATTATATTGTTAAATCCGACGGTCGGTTTAAACAAATATAAATCGTATAAAAAGTTATGGAATTGTGTAAAATTAATTTAATTTTACACTAGTATAAATAAATTCCTCTTATATATATAATATATATATAATAGAGTACATGCTTACCGGATAATGTTTGCTTATGTGTAATATTACTATGTGTACAATCTATATTATTGACAAGTAGGATAGTTCCTAAAACTTATTTGTTTATCAAATGATTTTACATATTTAATAAATTATCCAATATTTCAAAATCACGAAGATTAATTTATCCAATTTTTAAAATTAAGTTGTTTATCTAAATTAAATTTCAGATCTTTCAAACAAAGAATTATTCAAATCTTTTAATCTCTGTACCTAATAAATATAACTCTTCAAATATACAAGGTATTTTAAATTCAAAATCAAAGAGCATATTCAAAATCCAAATACATATCCTTTATTTAGTACTGTAGATAAAGATTAGAAGTGCATATTAGATAAAATTAAAATTGATAATGCAATAATTTAAACATATTTAACCTTTTACCAATTTTGTTATATCGGTAACATCTAAAATCTCTTTCATATATTTCTAAAATCTCATCCCATCATCTTGATTTGATTACATTTTTTTTAAATATTTTTTTCTCTATTTCTCTTTTTTTTTTTATTTAAAGAAAACAAAGGCAGGAAGTTTTTTTTTTTTTTTTATGTTTTTATTTATTGTTTATGCAAAGACTCTTTGATCTCGCTTTTCGTTGACAGATCATCAACCGATCATTGTCATGCAATCAAAGAACTACGAAAGAAGAGGAAAAAGGTTAAGTAGGGATGGGATCATGGGAAAAGAAAAAAAAGTTTAATTTTATTTACTTTTAAAAATCTTGAGAAACTTTAGAAAAAAAAAATTGAGAATTTTTTCTTTGAAAAAAAAGCTTGAGAAATGGTGAAAGTTTTTAAAGTAAAAATTGCTAATATTTAATGGGGTTTTCATCTTTTTGATTGATGTTAAGAGTTTTTGATTCTATCAAATTGATAAATGGAGCTTTATCTAGGTAAGGTTTGGACTTTAAACATGATAGGTGGGTTGTTGCAAAAGAAAAAAATAAGAAAAGTAGAGTTTGATGTTTTTTTTTTTTTTTCTTCTTTAGTTAATTGCAAATCAATATTCACTAATCAATGGTCCACTTAGTTTCTTGCATTTACTTTCTTTTAAGAAATTTTCGATGCTTTTAATTAATTTTTTGGGTTTTCAATTTTTTTAAAATTATTTTTGTAACATATTGTAATATAATTTATTTTTTATTTCTTTTTCAGGTTTTAAGATGAGTTTCAAAGAAATTTCAAGGAAAATATGGAAAATTGGGAAAAGCTATATCTTCTTTTATTTTTTTGTTGCAAAATAAATTTTGAAAAAAATTGTCTCACTTTCGTTTTTTTGTCCTGTGCCTTTTTTTTTTCCCTTTTTTATTATTTTTATTTTTATACTTTTTGTTTATAGGAGATTTTAATTATGATATATTTTTAGTGAATATAAAACTTATTAACTTTAATTTTGTATGCTGAGATGCGTTTCAAATGTAATTTAATATAATTTTACAGGTAATTAAAGTATTTTTTTATTTCTATATACCATAATATATTTTTGTATGCATGAGAATATAAAATTTATTAGCTTTATTATTACTTTTTTTATTTTTTTTTATTTATAGAAATGAGTTTCAAATATAATTTTACAGGTATTTTAAGTTTTTATAAATGAAATAGAAGCCCAACTTTATGCAAAATTTAAGAGAATTTTAAATTTAATTATCAAATTAAACTTTAATGAAATTTAATAAAATTTAAATTTTAAAAAAATACTTATCAATTTAAAATCATCTATGGAATCCTAATTGTCATTCAAGAGCTTTTGTACAAATTTATGACTATAAATATTAAATAATATGTGCTATCGTTTCTTTCTTTTTCTAGTTTGCAACCTAGATTAAGTTTATTTCAACAACATAATATCTGCTTTATCTTGATTTAAATCAAACAAAAATTGGCTTTTACTTATATTGATTTATATATATATATAAAGCATTAAAAATTCAAATAATCATTTCATATTAAAATCCCTAAATAATAAAAACTATATTTATATTTCAAATATGTACGGTTATGCACGAAATTTGATTTACCTTTATCACTTATTATGTCTTTTAAATTTTAAAAAATGTTTATCAATTTAAAAATTATCTAAGCAATCATAATTGCCATCTATAAAATAATGTGTTATATCGCTTTTTTTTTTTTCTTTTTTTAATTTGCAACCTAGATTAAGTTTATTTCAACAATTTAGTATATGCTTTCTCTTGATTTGAATCAAACAAAAATTGACTTTTCCTTAATTTAAATCAAACAAAAATTATACTAATATAGTGAAACTTACTTAAACTAAAATTAAAAAAAATTATACTAATTTTGTGTACAAATTGATTAAATCAGATAGATCAAAAAGATTTCAAAAAAAAATTGAAACACAGTTGTTGAAGGGGGGAAAAAAATCTGTACAAGCTAATATATATATATATATATATATATATATATATATATATATATATATATATTTCATCGTCCTATAAACTTATTATTTCACCCACATTAAAACTCCTTCCCTATAAACAAAGCTATGGCATCTTCAACTCTCTCCCAACCTCTTCACCGCTTCTCGCCGCCTCCATGCTCTCCCTACGCCACCATTTCAGCGGACAATGGAGTAATCTGCAATCCTTTTACTGACCCTCCAAAACAAAAGTCATCAGAACCAAAAGAAAAACCCAATAATGGGTTAAAGATCCGTCTAAAATGCCATCGCTCCGTTGTGGTTGAAGAAGGGAATGGAAGTAAACCGACAATATCCAAAGAATCAAGCAGCTCTTTGCCTGTGATTGAGACACAACCTAATGATGATGATCAGGACCCTTCAAAACAAAAGTCATCAGAATCAAAAGAGAAACCCAAGAATATTGTCCTTCTAAAATATCATCCCTCCGTCGTGGTTGAAGGGAACGGAAGAAGTGAACCAACAATATCCAAAGAATCAAGCAGCTCTTTGCCTGTGATTGAGACTAAACCGACGACACAACCTGGTGATGATGATCAGAATAATATTGTTCCCCAGCCGAGGAAAATAGACGCAGCAGCAAAGAAGAAGACGGAAAAGAAGCGATGTTTACTTTCGAGAGAAGAGATTGAAGAGGACATTGCGGCGATCGAAGCCATGGCAGGTTTCAAACGGTTGAGAAGGCCCAAGAAGCAAACCTGGAACGTTGATCAGAGACAGCTTGATCGTTTGTTTCCAGGTTTAGGGTAGGGTTAGGGTTAGGGTTAGGATTAGGGTTTGTTTTTTAAGTATATATAGAAAATATTATATATCCTACGATTAAGATTAGTTTTTGATGCTTTGATTTTAACTATATCTTAATCTTCTTCTATTAATAATTTCATAACGGTTTTTCGACTGCTAGACGATTTTTAAAATAAATATAGGGAGTCGTCACCAATCTCACCTATGAAAATTTATCCTCTTAATAATATCCTAAAATTAATTAAGATATATTAAGAAGATAATTTTTTGTTTGCAAAACAAAAATTAGGTTCGGGAGTACGGTTACGCGTGGGAAGGATTAGCACCCTCACAGCGCCCGTTTTAAAAACGGCACCAATTAAATCGCGTGTTATCTTTAATCTTGAAAAAGTGATTTTAATTTTAATATTTAATAATAATTCTTTTAGTACACTTTATTCAAAAAGAATATTTTAAAACAAATGAGAGACAATGTTTCTTTTATAATCGTTTTTGAAGTAACAAAAATTACCCATGTAAAAATAATTCCCGAATCACTCCGATACTTTCGATAATGTTTCAATAACTATTTTCAAACGAACCATTTTGAGGAACGATAGATATTCCGACCATCCTGAGAACGGATCCGTGTTTAGAGAATTTCTTTTACCAAAAATAATTCAAAAAGTCATTTTTTATTTGTGGAGAAAATAAAAAAAATATAACAAAGTCTTTTTATAATTAATTTCGAGATAATAAAAATCATCTATGTAGAAATAATTCTCGAATCACTCCGATAATTTCGATAATGTTTCGGTATCTAATTTTACTCTAACCATTTCGTGGAACGATTGATACTTCGACCGTTCGAGAAATAATCCGTTTTAGAAGATTTCACTTACCGAGGATAATTTTAAAAGATATGTTTTATTTGTGAGAAGAAAACAAAAATTAATAAAGATGTCCTTTTAAAATTAATTCCCAAAATAAACAAAATTATTTATGTAAAAATAATTTTCGAATCACTCCGATATTCTTGATAATGTTTCGGTAATTAATTTTACCCGAACCGCTTCGAGGAACGATTGATACTCGGACCGTCCCGAGAAATAATCCGTTTTAGAGGATTTCTTTTAACGAAAATAATTTAAAGGACACATTTTCATCTGCGTGCACTAGAATGCCATCTTTGATTTTTTTCTTAAAATAAAAAAGGTTATAACATTTTCAATAATAATATATATACATATATGTAAATAAAATAATAATAATAATAAAATTATATCATAAAAATAAATGATAAATAAATAAATAAATAAAATGATAATAAAAAATAATAATAATAAATGGAAAACCGAATGTATAATATCATCAGCATAAAAATAATAGGTTTTTTATAATAATAATAATGTCGTTTGGCACCACTATAAATTGGTTTTTTTTTCCCCAGAACCCCCTTTCTCTTCTCTCTCTCTAGCTCTCAAATCTCTCTCCCTTCTGTCTAAGCCACCGGCCCTAGCCCAGATTCGGGCGTCGGTCCACCGGGCTGGTAGCCATGAACCATCGTCGGCTGTCGCTCACAGGCGGTCGATCATGTCCCAAAACACACCGACACTTTCCTATTCTTCTCTTCTCTTCAGATCCGAACTCAGATTCTACAAAAATAGCCCCAAAACTCCTAGTATTAAGTCCAAAGATTCGGTTGTCCTTTCTCTGATCTCCCAAATCAAACGTCGGATCAGCCCTAGATTTCAGCCTTGGCCTTCACTTCTTTCCCTCCAACCTTGTACTATTCAAATCTCTGAAAAAATATCCCAAATTTCCCGACCCCAAAGAGACCGAACTTAATGGTCTTTTCTCTGTTTCTTTTTTGTTCTTTTGTTTTCTTATTTTTGCTGCTGTTTGTGTTGATTGTGTTTGCTTGTTTATTGTTTTTTTTTTTTTGGTTTTGGGTTTGACTAATTGTGGTGTTACAGTTTAGGTCTTTTATGGTTTGGTGCCAATTTTGGAGGTTTTAGATCCGAGATTGAGTAAGGGGCTCGATTTTTGTGTTCTTGCTGAAATGAGGGTCACCAGGAGTAGAGAAGTCGATCTTGGCATAGGATTGGGTTAGGGTTTTATAGTGGTGAGGGGTTGTGGTGTTAGGGGGAAGGCGATGGTTAGGCAATGGGCAGGGTAGGGGGTGCTAGCTGGTGCGTTAGGCCAAGTTGATGGGTGGAGTAGTGCTGGCTGCTTAGTGGCAGTGCCTGGGTAGCTGGGTGAGGCGGTGCAGTAGGGCAAGTGGGTGCTGGGTGTGTGCAAGTGGGGGGCAGTGGCGGTGGGTGGCCTGGAAGAGGTGACAAGCTGTAGAGGGTGGGCTGCTAGGTGTGCAGCAAGTGGCCTGGCTGTTGGGCCTTGGCCTAGGTGGCCTGCTGGCTGCCTAGTGCCTTGTTGGGCCAATAGGTCTGTTGGGGGGGTGGTGTAGGCTAGTGGGCCTGTTGCTGGGTAAGCTCAATCTGGATGGGAAAATAGTGTTTGGGTTTGGGCCCTTAGGCCCACAAAAATAAAAAAATTAAATTATTAATAATAATAAAAGTAACAAGGCCCAATAGACCCAAAAAATCGAATTGCCAAAGCTAAACCGGATATGGGCCCAATTAATCAACATTTTAATCAAACTTGAAACTTGAATCCATTTCAAATAATTTGACGTGATCGGCGCATATAAGAATATCGGACTTAGACTAATGAGCAAGTGGACCATGACAAGAATTTGCAAATAATTTAATGTTTCACTTGAATCGCATTCAAAATTCTAATTTAAGACTCGATTTGGGATATGATCTAGATGTAACTCGGGTTTGATCCGAAAGTAACTCGAGGCCTAATCCGGACAAAATTAGGTTGCTATAGGTTGCGTTGTGAAATCTGACAACATTTGCACATTATTGAGATTCAAAAATAGGGCAAAGACAAAAGACAACAATTTTGTCTGGTCCTAGAGTTCGATTTTCGAGAGAAGTTATTGATTCACCATTGAGGAAATATCGAGAGGTTTTTTTCTTTTTTTTTTCTTTTTTTTTTTGAAAATTTTGAAAAATTATAACTGAACTGAAAGTGATTCAATGACATGGACGAATCCAGAAATAAAAAAAAATGATTAGGCGAAACTAGTGTCGAAGAAATGGCCTAGGCAAAACCAGAAATCGAAAAAAAATACTCCTCTCATCAGAGGCTCCACGACTTTGATATTAAAACGATGTTCCTCTCATCAGAGGCTCCATGATTTTGAAATTTAAAACGATGCTCCTCTCATCAGAGGCTTCACGACTTTGAAATTTAAAATGATGCTCCTCGACTTTGAAATTTAAAAATGCTCCTCTCATCAAATACTCCACGACTTTGAAATTTAAAACGATGCTCCTCTCATCAGAGGCTCCACGACTTTGAAATTTAAAACGATGCTCCTCTCATCAGAGGCTCCACGACTTTGAAAAATGAAAATGCTCCTATCATCAGAGGCTCGAAAACTTTGGAAAATGAAAATGCTCCTCTCATCAGAGGCTTGAAAACTTTGAAAATTAAAATTGTTCCTCTCATCAAAGGCTTGAAAACTTTGAAAATTAAAATTGGTCCTCTCATCAGAGGCTTGAAAACTTTTGAAAAACGAAAGTGCTTCTCTCATCAGAGGCTCCACGCATTTGAAAATGAAAAATGATGCTTCGAATTTTTGACAATGATTTTGAACACAACTTTGACCACTATCTCGTTTCCTGCCTTAAGTTTTACGAAAGTGAAGACTCATTCCCGGATATTGCCACCGGAAGGACTTAGAACTTCAAATTTTGGAGGTCACCACCAGAAGCTCCGGATATAGTCGTTGGAGACTTTAACATAACAAATTTCGGATATCACCACCGAATGTTTCGAATATCACCGCCAAAAACCTATCATAACTCAAATTTCGTATATCACCACCGAAAGCTTCGGATATTGCCACCGAAGACTTATCATAGCCAAATTTTGGATATCACCATCGAAAGCTTTGGGTACCGCGACCGAAGTCTAATCATCACTAAATTTGGGATATCACCACCGAAAGCTTCGGTTATCGCCACCGAAGACTTATCATCACTAAATTTCGGATATCACCACCGAAAGCTTCGGATATCGCCACCGAAGACTTATCATAACTGAATTTCAGATATCACCACCGAAAACTTCGGATATCGCCACCGAAGACTTATCATCACTAAATTTAGGATATCACCACCGAAAGCTTCGGATATCGCCACCGAAGACTTTATCATTACTGAATTTTGGATATCACCACCGAAAGCTTCGGATATCATCATCGAAGACCTATTATAACTAAATTTCGGATATCACCATTGAAAGCTTCGGATATCGCCACCGAAGACTTATCATCACTAAATTTTGGATATCACCACCTAAAGCTTCGGATATTGTCACTGAAGACTTTATCATAATTGAATTTCGGATATCACCATCGAAAGCTTCGGATATCGCCACCGAAGACCTAACATAACTGAATTTCAGATATCACCATCGAAAGCTCTGGATATCGCCACGAAGACTTATCATAATTGAGTTTTGGATATCACCACCGAAAGCTCTGGATATCGGCACCAAATACTTATCATAACTGAATTTCGGATATCACCAATGAAAGCTTCGGATATCGCCACGGAAGACTTATCATAATTGAACTTTCGGATATCACCACTGAAAGCTTTGGATATCGCCACCGAAGACTTTACCAAATCTTAAACATTCTTCATTTAAAAACTTTCCAAATATTCTTCAACTTTGACAAAAATATCTATCAATTCAAAAAAATATTTTCCATATATTTTTCAAAACTTGAGAATTTTCTTACTCGAAAGTTTCCTATCTTTGAAATCATCAACTTTTCTTTAAACATGTCTTTCCTCATGCAATGAATGTCATGTTTGTTTTCTAAATGTAATGATCTATTGGTGATGCACATGCCCCTTACTAATGCAAATGATGAAGACTCTCACTACATGGTGCAGTGCAATGCAAGTGCTCACTAAATGCTATAATCGATGTCGTGATGCATATGCTTGCTGAATGATGCAAGTATCTCTCAAATATCTGACATTTGGCTTTCCTCAAGTTTGTCTCGACTTTCCATTTTGCTCTCCATTTCACATCACAATACACCCTAAACCAGCAAGTGTCGAAATAAATTGTATCCCTTTTATCTCATGCATTTTACCGATGACAGATTGATTTCTTGTCATGTAAGAAGGGAATATACTTTTTAAATTCTTCAGTCTAATCTCTTACCATATATATTTTTTTGCCTCGACAGGAAACATTTTCCAGATCCGTTATCATTCTATTGACCCCTTCATTATCTTGTTAAGCTATGCGAGATTTCGCCATGGGTTTGTGCTTGTAGCATTTACTTTTTCCCAAAACTTTTTCTCATCCAAACTCGAAGACATTTCCATATATACAAGATTCGTTCCAACATTTCTGTACCCCATGATCATGAGAACTCTTGCTTCTTATCAAACATTGTATTTTCCAAGAAATTAAAAAAAAATCGCATATTTTTAGAGAAAACCTTTCTTTGGTCAAGACTTTTTGTCAAAAACTTATCATGGTAATCTTAAAAAGTGTCTTCACTTTTTTATAATTCACCTTTTTCATTGTCTTTCTCCAAAACTTTTATCTAGAAAAACTTTTTGAACAAAATGTTGCCCTACAAAAATTATTTCCTATTATCAAAGTATGTTGTTTTCAAACAATCTTTTTGAAACAATCGTTTTCAGAAAAAGGCGTGACATTCAAGCTCTTGAAATTTGATGACCACTATTAAAAAACTTTTGACATAATGGCAGTTTGGTCTTCTCAAATGACATGACATCACAAGGTTTTGGTTCATTCAGGAAATGTTTTGCAATAGAAAACATGCCCCTATCATCTAGGCTCACCAATGTAACATGATTTTTTTTTGAAACAATAAATTCCTCGAGATATACTTGATGAAATGATTCATTTTTGAAATACAAGCAAATTTGACACTCCTTTAGTCTCTAAATAATGGCAACTTGAAAAAGCGTCAAGACTAGCCGTGACAGGCTCAAGATGTTGGGTGGTTATTTTGGAAGGGAATATTTTCAAAATCAGACCTCAAACTTTGAGCAGAGCCATCCTTCTGGAATTTCAGAAAGTCTGGGATGGTCATTGGTCTCTTCAAAATGACATCTTCTTTTGTCACAGATTTGGCAACATCATAGTTGGTTTTCAAAAAGTTTTATTTCGACCTGATCTGCCCTATTTCTTCTAAGTTTTCACTTTAGATCCTTATTTTTTCTTTTTATTTTTTTTTGTTCATTTTTTCTTTTATTATTGATTGCTCCATCATGCATCTAAGAATTCAAAATATTGTTCAAAATGTGTCAAACGACTCAAAATGTTTTAAGAAAGAAAAGAGAAACTGAAGTCTCATTCAAGAAATAATCTCTTCAATTCAAATGTTCATGTTTGATCAAAATGGGCTTTGCAAGGTACGTAACGTAGGCCAAGGTTAAGGGTTTGAGAATAAAAGGATAAACAGGCTCAAAATACATGCTCAAGGATAATCATACCAAGGATCACTTCGTAACCTATGAAGGGTTCTTTTCAAGATATTTATCTTTTCATTTCTGAAGCCACTTCATTTCATTTTCTTTTTTCATCCATTTCTTACATCTTTTTTTTTTTTTGGTACATTTCCCATTCTAGATGTAATGATATCAAAACCTATTTTGGATCTCCATTTATCCTGCACTTGCCCTTTGACATAGGATCTTCTGGTTTGTTCTTAAAACATGAATCAATGGTCTTTGAAAAGGTCTTTTCTTGCATTTTCCTCCTAGTGTGGAGGGCGATCCTTGGTTCTTGTTCATTTGAAAAGAATTCACCAGGCTTAAAGGGGTAACTAGTGAATGATTTTCATATTTGTGAAAGGATGATGAAAGAAGGCCATTTGTCATTTCAACATGGTTACTCGAATCAAATAGTCATTTCTGGACGATTAATTTGAAAATGTCTCATTTTTTCTCTTTTAGAGTCATGTAGATATTCTAAATGCATGATGTCACTCTCAATTGTTTTTTTTTTTCTTTATCTTTTTACACTACATGCTCCGTAACTAGTTCACCTTTATCCACCACGTTACGAATGTCTGATTTGATTCACTAAACAAATGAGAGTTCATAAGATAGTGAATTGTTGTCATGATGAACGTCTTGAAAATGTTGAGCTATTATTCGGGCGAGGGGAAAAATTGAGCTTTGGATGGCTCTATTCAAAAGGAGAGTCAGAGGGTATTTGCGTTTTGAGGCCATTTGAATGAACCTGGACGGTTTTGGTATATTGGAAGTTATAGCTTAGTCTTGACACTTATCAAATTACCACTATCTAGATTCCTCTGAAGAAAGTCATGTTTGTGTAGTTCCGAAGGAATTCAAAAAAATATTTTAAAATGTCTGTTTCATAGTTCACAGACTTTTATCTAAATTCCCTCACACGAAACTCAAATTGGTGTTTCTCAAGGCTTTAAGGGTCTCAACTGGTGTTTATCCGAATGATCTAGTGTTGGGAATGTTTGGAAAAGTCATGGTATTTGTTGGTGTAGGTTCGTTCTCCACAATGGTCACCAATGCTTTCAAGACTTTTTTATCACATCTTACATTGAAAAATCCAAGAAACTAGTCATGTAAGGCCGACTCATCACAAATTGACTTTTCTTAAAACTATTCAAAATTTTAAACAAAACCTTTTAAGTCTATATCTATAAACCAAATTTTATCTCAGAAACATAATATGACAAAGAGTACTTGGAAATTAAAAATCCATTCATTTCATGCAAGTGTTAATGTGAAACAAGAGTTCTCTTTCTCAGGAGTACTTTCATAATTAGAACAAATCAACAAACATTAGTCTCTCTCATGACATGCTACCCATTAATTCCATGTTATTTTTATCCTAGCATGCCTCATGTTATGCCACTTATGTTTGCCCTACCTTGATTAGGCAAAAATCGGCTCTCCGTTCCTATTGAAGCTCAACAACCCAGCTTTGATGAGATCTCTGACTCTATACTTCAGTGTAGGTCAATTCTTTGTTGAGTGGCGTTGATTACCACAATGATAATCGTAACACTCATTAGCATTATACCAACTTGGGTACGGAGGTTTAAGGGGTTTCGACTATATTGGCATCACAAGGAGGTTTTGGATGAGTCGGGGTAAGAGCTTAGTGTAGGACATGGGAATCAGAATGACTCGATTTTTCCCGACTATTTCTCGACTTGTTTTGATCATTTCCAAGGTTCTTTGGATGGTTCCTCGATCGAGGAGTAGGCACAACAAAGGGTGAATGTGAAGTGGTGTTCATGTGCGGTTAGAGATTTGTCTAGTAAATTGGCTGAGAAAATGGTTGGTGAAGGTACGAGCTATGGGAAATGTTGTTCATATCTGGATAGCAAGGTGGCATGCGGGATAAGGTTGGTACGGAGCAAAGTTCTCAGGTAGTCGATCCTCAAAACTGATGGCTTGTGCTTCTCCTTTTTCTTCCTTAGCTAACCCTTTGTTCTTGGGAGCAGCAGTATCTCTCGTATCAATTTTCCTATTTTCGATTGCACTTTTAATCATCTCACCAGAAATGACCATATCAGCAAAATTTGTTGTAGCGTTTCCAACCAATTTGTCATAATACAATGCCAGTACTGTATTGATGAACAATACAGTGATTTCTTTCCCAGTGAATGGTGGTTGCACTTGTGCTGCCAGATCTCTCCACCGTTGGGCATACTCCTTGAAACCTTCAGTATTATTCTTTTCCATATTCTGCACGGATAACCTATCCAGTGCCATGTTGATCATGTACTTATACTGAGCCGAGAAAGCTCTTGCCAAATCCTTCCAAGAACGGATACGACTCTGATCCAACGGATTGTACCATCTCGGAGCTGAGTCTGTTAGACTGTCTTGGAAGTAGTGAATTAACAAATTTTCATTGTTGGTGTGGCCACCCATTTTTTGACAGAACATAGTAATGTGGGCCAATGGACACTTCGATCCGTCATACTTTTCAAATTCGAGGACCTTGAATTTTGGCGGAATCACCAAATCTAGGACTAGGCTGAGCTCATTTGGATCCACATTCCCGAAAATGTCCAATACTTCTATGGCTTTGAGTCTTTCTTCCAACATATCATATTTCTGCCACACTCTTATGTCTTCCACTTGCTTTTCCACATGTTTCTTCAACTTCTCTTGTTCTATCGAATCATCTAAGTTTGGAACAAATGCTGGGTCTAAAAGATGAGCTCTCGAGTTCAAGCGAGATGGCATTTGACCTTGTTGACCCTCGGGAATATGCATATTGAAGTGAGCATAAGGTCGTCCTTCGGCTGATGATCCATCTTGAGGATGTGTATCATGTGATGTTTGAGCTTGGGGAGAAGTGAACCTTGGTTGGTAAACCAGATCTTTGCCATGGGGTCGGAGCTCTTCCCGTGTGACTGTACCTTCAGCAACCCCTCTTCCTTGGGTCATACTCATCATCATTTTCATTATTTTAGTCATTTGCTCACGTTACTCCTCTTGTGATTTTGTTATCTGTTCTGTACTTCTTGCTAAGATTTGGCTAACTGTTCTTGCAATTCCCCTTGTACTCTTTCCATTTACTTTATTCGCGCTACTTGTTCACTTTCCATGGCTTTATGTTTTGTTCTGAAAGTGAACTTTCCTTAGAATGCTCTTAAAGCCAAGCAAAGTCTTATTTACCCCAAAACTATTGCATGTATGCTCATGAATGAATGCGTGCATGTATGGGTGCAATATGGCGTTAGCGTGATGCATGTGAAAAAGAAATGAAAACTAGTTAGTATGAACACACTATACAAAGGATTTAAAGATTGGATTTTTTTTTACACAAGATTTTATTTTCAGAACAAAAATATACCCCACAAGAGGTTTGAATTAACCGAAAAAACTACTCTTTACAATAAAAGTTTTTCAAAAATAAGTTTCAAAATTTGCGGGCATTGAGTCAATTCTGTCTTGGGCACTCAGATGTTTATGCAACCATGCGCACTCTACAGTTCGTAAAATGAAGATCAAAGGGAAAGAAAATTCCCCCGTGTACCTAATGGTAATTTCTAAGTGCCGGGCATGAACGGCTCTACCTAAGACGGGCCTTCTACGACTCGTTATGTGCTTGGTAGAGGTTGACTGGTTCTAATGGTTCCCAAATTGTTCCTTACTGTCGTCCACGCGGACTAGTAAGGCACCCTGATCCTTACCCATTACAGGCTACAAACGGGAAAGGTTCAATTTGGGTGAGAGTATTTTCGAAGCCTGTGCGAAGGTTATTACCTCATGAAAGCTTTGATACTTTACATCCCGAGAGTGTTTAGCTAGCCCGTGCAAAGGTTATTACCTCATGAGAGCATAGGTAGTTTATTCCCTTCTAAAAGGACAAAGCTCGGGTATAGAGTTTATGCATGAAATGCGAGTGTTAAGTGTGTGAAGAGGACAAAGAACACTTTACAACCCGATCCTAAATGCCCCCAACAAAAACAATATATTAAAAAAATAAATAAAAAGAAAAAAAATCTAAATCCAAGTTTATTAAAAAAAATTACACAAAAAGGAAAAGAAAATGAAGAATTTTTTTGTTTAAAAAAAAAAAGGAATCATGATTAAATACCAATAAAACCATTAATTTAAAATTTTGGATAACATGTGATTAAATTATGGCTCGACTTTCAAAAAAGTCCCCAGTGGAGTCACCAAGCTGTCATAACGGTTTTTTGACCCCTGGACGGTTTTTGAAATAAATACAGGGAGTCGCCACCAATCTTTTTTGGTTAGGTGTGATTAGTCACCTATGAGAAGTTATCCTCTTAATAATGTCCTAAAATTAATCAAGATATATTAAAAAGATCATTTCTGGTCTGCGAAACAAAAATTAGGTTCGGGAGTACGGTTACGCGTGGGGAAGGATTAGCACCCCCACGACGCCCGTTTTAAAAATGGTACCAATTAATCGCGTGTTATCTTTAATCTTGAAAAGTGATTTTAATTTTAATATTTAATAATAATTCCCTTAGTACACTTTATTCAAAAAGAATATTTTGAAACAAATGAGAGACAATGTTTTTTTTTTTTTTTTATAATCATTTTTGAAGTAAAAGAAATTACCCATGTAAAAATAATTTTCGAATCACTCTGATACTTTCGATAATGTTTCGATAACTATTTTTATACGAACCATTTTGAGGAACGATAGATATTCCGACCATCCTGAGAACGGATCCGTGTTTAGCGAATTTTCTTTACCAAAAATAATTCAAAAAGCCATTTTTTATTTGTGGAGAAACAATAATAAAAAAATATAACAAAGTCTTTTTATAATTAATTCTGAGATAACAGAAATCATCTATGTAAAAATAATTTTTGAATCACTTCGATAATTTCAGTAATGTTTCGGTAACTAATTTTACTCGAAACGTTTCGTGGAACGATTGATACTCTGACCGTTCAAAAAATAATCCGTTTTAGAAGATTTCACTTACCGAGGATAATTTTAAAAAATATATTTTATTTGTGGGAAGAAAACAAAAATTAATAAAGATGTCATTTTAAAATTAATTTCCAAAATAAATGAAATTATCTATGTAAAAATAATTTCTGAACCAATCCGATATTCTCGAATATGTTGCGGTAATTAATTTTACCCGAACCGCTTCTAGGAATGATTGATACTCCGACCGTCCTAAGAAATAATCCGTTTTTAGAAGATTTCTTTTAACGAAAATAATTTAAAGGACACATTTTCATCCGCGTGAACCAGAATGTCTTCTTTGATTTTTTTTCTAAAATAAAAAATAAAAAAGGTTATAATATTTTCAATAATAATAATAATAATATATACATATATTTAAAGAAAATAATAATAACATTATATAATAAAAATAAATGATAAATAAATAAGAAAATGATAATAAAAAAATAATAATAATAAAAGGAAAACCGAATGTATAATATAATCAGCAAAAAAATAATAACTATTATAACAAAGAAATTTAAAAATTAAAATTTTCCAGAAAGACTAACAAAAGATAGAAATAAATAAATAAATTAAATAATTAAATACATAAAATAAAATAAATGAATAAATAAATGAACATAATAAAACTTACCTCGAAAATTGCAAAAACTGACTCACAAACACTCGGATTGATTCCCGGGAGTAAAACTTCTTCTTTTTTTTTTTTTTTTCCTTTTTCCTTTCTTTTTTTTCTTTTCTGCCTGGACTCAGGACAGGTACTCAAACCCCGGGTCGGATCCGGGTCCACGCACGAACCCTCCCCTGTCGAAACGATGCCCTTTGGCACAACTATAAATAGGTTTTTTTTTCCCCTCAAAACCCCCTTTCTCCTCTCTCTCTCTCTAGCTCTCAAATCTCTCTCCTTTCTCTCTAAGCCATCGGCCCCAGCCTAGATTCTGGCGTCAGTCCACCGCGCCAGCCGTCATGAACCACCATCGGCTGTCGCTCACCGGCGGTCGATCACGTCCCAAAACACACCGATACTTTCCTCTTCTTCTCCTCTCTTCAGATCCGAACTCAGATTCTACAAAAATAGCCCCAAAACTCCTAGATCTAAGTCCAAAGATTCGATTGTCCTCTCTCAGATCTCCCAAATCAAACGTCGGATCAGCCCCGGATTTCAGCCTTGGCCTTCACTTCCTTCCCTCTTGCCTTGTACCATTCAAATCTCTGAAAAAAAATCCCAAATTTCCCAACCCCAAAGAGACCAAACTTAATGGTCTTTTCTCTTTTTCTTTTTTGTTCTTTTTTGTTCTTATTGTTGTTGCTGTTTATGTTGATTGTGGTTGCTTGTTTGTTGTTTTTTTTTTTTTTTCTTTTTTTGGTTTTGGGTTTGACTGATTGTGGTGTTACGGTTTGGGTCCTTTTTGTTTTAGTGCCAATTTTGAGGGTTTGAGATCCGAGATTGAGCAGGGGGCTCGACGTTTTTTCCTAAATTGGACCCTCAGTCCCTCACCTTGCATTTTAAATACACACACAATGCGATTATCTCCTAAAAAAAGGACAAAAAGGTGCAAGATCCATATGCAATATGCATTATTGTTTGGGTCTCACATAATAAGTATTGAAATCAGAAGGCAACATCTATATCATTATTTAAACTCCTTATTGAGTTCGGTGTCATGAGTTAATGATACTAATTAGTTGACTCAAAAAAGTTTAGGTGAGGGAGAGGTTACCCCAATTTAGTGTTAGGGCATATCACAAGTCTCAGAGAGTATTAACAGTGATACTTATAGATAACCCATCAAGTGGGACTACTGGTGAGATTCGCCAGGACACTAATGAATACTCAATCAAAACCAACCCAAATTACCCATTTAAAAAAATCACCCACCTTTTTTGGTTTAATTTCTTTTCAAAACATAATTTTTTTTTTCACTCACGAGGTGAGTCATATTTTAGTACGAACATGAAGTGAGTAATTTATACTAATAATAAAATGGTGTCACGAGTCAAGTGACACAAACTCAATCAAGAAAAATACAAAAAACCAATAAATTATAAGTCAAATATTACTATAATAAAGATATATATATTTTATATTAAATATTTTTTTTAGAAAAATACATTCCTTTAAAAGCTACTCACATTTATTAACAACTACAATTTTTTTTTTAAAAAAATCTGTATATAATTCTTTTTTCTTTCAAAATATATATAGAGTAAAATTTTGATAAATAAATGTTCGATAAATTAATAATCTCAGTTAATTAATAAAATCTCGCAATCCCGACTCGGACCAGTGTATTAAAATAATAATATAGCTAGATGCATAAGATATTAATTTTTTTATAATTCTCTAGGCCTCAACAAATATATAAATTAATAATTCCTAAAAAAATAATATATATATATATATAAGTTCATATAATACTATATGAAATTTTTTACTTAACAACTTTTACCTTCTTATTTAAGTTATTTCTCAAAATATGTATCTAAAATTGTTTGCTTTTCTTTATACCTAAACCAAACTGAACCTCATTCTTAATTTTTTGCAATACACACACCACATTCGTTACATTCTTTTCATGTTGTAGCAAGTACTTTTTTTATGTAAATAATTGTTCACTTTATCTAGTATTTTTCATTTAGAAATCATTCATTTATCTTAGTGAAAGAAAATAATAATATACATTTATAAACATTGAAAATATAATTTTTTTTAAATCAATAAATATTAATTTATCGACAAATAAATAATTTATTCATTTATCGATAATTAAATAATTTTTTTAAAATAACAATTTCTTAATTTTAATAATATTATTTTATAAAATTTTAATATATATATATATATACACGAGGAGAGATTCACTTACACTAGTGTACAATTAAATTAGTTTTAGACATTTTCATAAATTTTTATACGATTTATATTTGCTTAATCCGACCGTCGTATTTCATGTTCTATTCACGTAGATCATGCACGTAGAGTTTCGAATAAATTAAAAATGTCTAACTATTTGTTTGATGTAAAAAACTTTCAACCGTTAAATATATGTTGAAAAAGACAATATTCTTGATCGATATGATAGAGATATCAGATCAATTCGAAACTTTATGTGCACGATGAGTACAATTATATTGTTAAATCCGACGGTCGGTTTAAACAAATATAAATCATATAAGAAGTTATGAAAGTTTGTAAAACTAATTTAATTTTACACTAGTGTAAATAAATTTCTCCTATATATATCATATATATATATATATAATAGGGTACATACTTACCGGATAATGTTTGCTTAAGTGTAATATTACTATGTGTACAATCTATATTATTTACAAGTAGGATAGTTCCTAAAATTTAGTTGTTTATCAAATTATTTTATATATTTAATAAATTATCCAATATTTCAAAATCACAAAGATTAATTTAACCAATTTTTAAAATTAAGTTGTTTATCTAAATTAAATTTCAGATCTTTCAAACAAAGAATTATTCAAATCTTTTAATCTCTGTACCTAATAAATATAATCTTCAAATATACAAGGTATTTTAAATTCAAAATCAAAGAGCATATTCAAAATCCAAATACATATCCTTTATTTAGTACTGTAGATAAAGATTAGAGGTGCATATTAGATAAAATTAAAATTGATAATGCAATAATTTAAACAGTTTTAACCTTTTACCAATTTTGTTATATCGGTAACATCTAAAATCTCTTTCATATATTTCTAAAATCTCATACCATCATCTTGATTTGATTACATTTCTTTTCAAATATTTTTTTCTCTGTTTCTCTTTTTTTATTTAAAGAAAAACAAAGGCAGGAATATTTTTTTTTATGTTTTTATTTATTGTTTATGCAAAGACTCTTTGATCTCGCTTTTCGTTGAAAGATCATCAACCGATCATTGTCATGCAATCAAAGAACTACGAAAGAAGAGGAAAAAGGTTAAGTAGGGATGGGATCATGGGAAAAGAAAAAAAAAGTTTAATTTTATTTACTTTTAAAAATCTTGAGAAACTTTTGGAAAAAAAAAATTTGAGAATTTTTTCTTTGAAAAAAAAGCTTGAGAAATGGTGAAAGTTTTTAAAGTAAAAATTGCTAATATTTAATGGGGTTTTCATCTTTTTGATTGATGTTAAGAGTTTTTGATTTTATCAAATTGATAAATGGAGCTTTATCTAGGTAAGGTTTGGACTTTAAACATGATAGGTGGGTTGTTGCAAAAGAAAAAAAATAAGAAAAGTAGAGTTTGATTTTTTTTTTTTTTCTTCTTTAGTTAATTGCAAACCAATATTCACTAATCAATGGTCCGCTTAGTTTCATGCATTTACTTTCTTTTAAGAAATTTTCGATACTTTTAATTAATTTTTTGGGTTTTCAATTTTTTTAAAATTATTTTTGTAACATATTGTAATATAATTTATTTTTTATTTCATTTTCAGGTTTTAAGATGAGTTTCAAAGAAATTTCAAGGAAAATTGGGAAAAAATATATCTTCTTTTATTTTTTGTTGCAAAATAAATTTTGAAAAAAAATTGTCTCACTTTCGTTTTTTTGGCCTGTGCCTTTTTTTCCCTTTTTATTTTTTTTATTTATTTTTTATATATTTTGTTTATAAGAAATTTTAATTATGATATTTTTTTAGTGTATATAAAACTTATTAACTTTAATTTTGTATGTTGAGATGCGTTTCAAATGTAATTTAATATAATTTTATAGGTAATTTAAGCATTTTTTATTTCTATATACCATAATATATTTTTGTATGCATGAGAATATAAAATTTATTAGCTTTATTATTACTTTTTTTTTTATTTATAAAAATGAGTTTCAAATATAATTTTACAGGTATTTTAAGTTTTTATAAATGAAATAGAAGCCTAACTTTATGCAAAATTTAAAAGAATTTTAAATTTAATTATCAAATTAAACTTTAATGAAATTTAATAAAATTTAAATTTTAAAAAAATACTTATCAATTTAAAAATCATCTATGGAATCCTAATTGTCATTCAAGAGCTTTTGTACAAATTTATGACTATAAATATTAAATAATATGTGCTATCGTTTCTTTCTTTTTCTAGTTTGCAACCTAGATTAAGTTTATTTCAACAACATAATATCTGCTTTATCTTGATTTAAATCAAACAAAAATTGGCTTTTACTTATCTTGATTTATATTTATATATATATATATATATATATAAAGCATTAAAAATTCAAATAATCATTTCATATTAAAATCCCTAAATAAAAAAAACTTATTTATATTTCAAATATGTACGGTTATGCACGAAATTTGATTTACCTTTATCACTTATTATGTCTTTTAAATTTTAAAAAATGTTTATCAATTTAAAAATTATCTAAGCAATCATAATTGCCATCTATAAAATAATGTGTTATATCGCTTTTTTTTTTTTTCTTTTTTTAATTTGCAACCTAGATTAAGTTTATTTCAACAATTTAGTATATGCTTTCTCTTGATTTGAATCAAACAAAAATTGACTTTTCCTTAATTTAAATCAAACAAAAATTATACTAATATAGTGAAACTTACTTAAACTAAAATTAAAAAAAATTATACTAATTTTGTGTACAAATTGATTAAATCAGATAGATCAAAAAGATTTCAAAAAAAAATTGAAACACAGTTGTTGAAGGGGGGAAAAAAATCTGTACAAGCTAATATATATATATATATATATATATATATATATATTTCATCGTCCTATAAACTTATTATTTCACCCACATTAAAACTCCTTCCCTATAAACAAAGCTATGGCATCTTCAACTCTCTCCCAACCTCTTCACCGCTTCTCGCCGCCTCCATGCTCTCCCTACGCCACCATTTCAGCGGACAATGGAGTAATCTGCAATCCTTTTACTGACCCTCCAAAACAAAAGTCATCAGAACCAAAAGAAAAACCCAATAATGGGTTAAAGATCCGTCTAAAATGCCATCGCTCCGTTGTGGTTGAAGAAGGGAATGGAAGTAAACCGACAATATCCAAAGAATCAAGCAGCTCTTTGCCTGTGATTGAGACACAACCTAATGATGATGATCAGGACCCTTCAAAACAAAAGTCATCAGAATCAAAAGAGAAACCCAAGAATATTGTCCTTCTAAAATATCATCCCTCCGTCGTGGTTGAAGGGAACGGAAGAAGTGAACCAACAATATCCAAAGAATCAAGCAGCTCTTTGCCTGTGATTGAGACTAAACCGACGACACAACCTGGTGATGATGATCAGAATAATATTGTTCCCCAGCCGAGGAAAATAGTCGCAGCAGCAAAGAAGAAGACGGAAAAGAAGCGATGTTTACTTTCGAGAGAAGAGATTGAAGAGAACATTGCGGCGATCGAAGCCTTGGCAGGTTTCAAACGGTTGAGAAGGCCCAAGAAGCAAACCTGGAACGTTGATCAGAGACAGCTTGATCGTTTGTTTCCAGGTTTAGGGTAGGGCTACGGTTACGGTTACGGTTAGGATTAGGGTTAGGGTTTTTTTTTTTTAAGTATATATAGAAAATATTATATATCCTACGATTAAGATTGGTTTTTGATGCTTTGATTTTAACTATATCTTAATCTTCTTCTATTAATAATTTCGTAACGGTTTTTCGACCGCTAGACGATTTTTAAAATAAATACAGGGAGTCGTCACCAATCTCACCTATGAAAATTTATCCTCTTAATAATATCTTAAAATTAATTAAGATATATTAGAAAGATAATTTTTTGTCTGCAAAACAAAAATTAGGTTCGGGAGTACGGAGAAGGATTAGCACCCCCACAGCGCCCGTTTTAAAAACGGCACCAATTAAATTGCGTGTTATCTTCAATCTTGAAAAAGTGATTTTAATTTTAATATTTAATAATAATTCTCTAAGTACACTTTATTCAAAAAGAATATTTTAAAAAAAATGAGACACAATGTTTCTTTTATATTCATTTTTGAAGTAAAAAAAATTAGCCATGTAAAAATAATTCCCGAATCACTCCGATACTTTCGATAATGTTTCGATAACTATTTTTAAACGAACAATTTTGAGGAACGATAAATACTCCGACCATCCTGAAAACGGATCCGTGTTTAGAGAATTTCTTTTACCAAAAATAATTCAAAAATTCATTTTTTATTTGTGGAGAAATAATAAAAAAATATATATATAACAAAGTCATTTTATAATTAATTCTGAGATAACATAAATCATCTATGTAAAAATAATTCCTGAATCACTCCGATAATTTCGATAATGTTTCGGTATCTAATTTTACTCTAACCATTTCGTGGAAGAATTGATACTCCGACCGTTCGAGAAATAATCCATTTTGGAAGATTTCACTTACCGAGGATAATTTTAAAAGATATATTTTATTTGTGAGAAGAAAATAAAAATTAATAAAGATGTCCTTTTAAAATTAATTCCCAAAATAAACGAAATTATCTATGTAAAAATAATTTTCGAATCACTCCGATATTCTTGATAATGTTTCGGTAATTAATTTTACCCGAACCGCTTTGAGGAACGATTGATACTCCGACCATCCCGAGAAATAATCCGTTTTTAGAGGATATCTTTTAACGAAAATAATTTAAAGGACACATTTTCATCTGCGTGCACTAGAATGTCATCTTTGATTTTTTTCTTAAAATAAAAAAGGTTATAACATTTTCAATAATAATAATATATATACATATATGTAAAGAAAATAATAATAAAATTATATCATAAAAATAAATGATAAATAAATAAATAAAATGATAATAAATAATAATAAAAGGAAAACCGAATGTATAATATCATCAGCATAAAAATAATAGGGTTTTTTTTTTTAATAATAATAATGCCGTTTGGCACCACTATAAATAGGGTTTCTTTTCCTCATAACACCCTTTCTCTTCTCTATCTGTAGCTCTCAAATCTCTCTCCCTTCTTTCTAAGCCACCTGCCCCAGCCCAGATTCCGGCGTCGGTCCATCGCGCTGGTCGCCATGAACCATCGTCGACTGTCGCTTACCGGCAGTCGATCACGTCTCAAAACACATTGACACTTTCCTCTTCCTCTCTTCTCTTCAGATCCGAACTCAGATTCTACAAAACTAGCCCCAAAACTCCTAGTATTCAGTCCAAAGATTCTGTTGTCCTTTCTCCGATCTCCCAAATCAAACGTCGGATCAGCCCCAGATTTCAGCCTTGACCTTCACTTCTTTCCCTCCCAGCTTGTACCATTCAAATCTCTAAAAAAATATCCAAAATTTCTCGACCTCAAAGAGACTGAACTTAATGGTCTTTTCTCTGTTTCTTTTTTGTTCTTTTGTTTTCTTATTGTTGCTGTTGTTTGTGTTGATTGTGGTTTGCTTGTTTATTGTTTTTTTTTTTTTTGGGTTTGGGTTTGCCTGATTGTGGTGTTACAGTTTGGGTCTTTTTTGGTTTGGTGCCAATTTTGGGGGTTTTAGATCCGAGATTGAGCAGGGGGCTCGATTTTTGTGTTCTTGCTGAAATGGGGGTCACCAGGAGTATGGAAACCGATATTGGCATAGAATTAGGTTAGGGTTTTATAGTGGTGAGGGGTTGTGGTGTTAGGGTGAAGGCGATAGTTAGGCAGTGGGCAGGGTAGGGGGTGCTGGTTGGTGCGTTAGGCCAAGTTGAGGGGTGGAGTGGTGCTGGCTGCTTAGTGGCAGTGCCTGGGTAGCTGGGTGAGGCGGTGCAGTAGGGCAAGTGGGTGCTGGGTGTGTGCAAGCGGGGGGCAGTGGCGGTGGATAGCCTAGAAGAGGCGACAAGCTGTAGAGGGTGGGCTGCTGGGTTGTGCAGCAAGTGGCCTGGCTGTTGGGACCTTGGCCTAGGTGGCCTGATGGCTGCCTAGTGCCTTGTTGGGCCAATGGTCTGTTGGGGGGTGGTGTAGGCTAGTGAGCCTGTTGCTGGGCAGGCCCAACCTGGATGGGAAAAAAGTGTTTGGGTTTGGGCCCTTAGGCCCACAAAAATAAAAAATTAAATTATTAAAAATAATAAAAGTAACAAGGCCCAATAGACCCACAAAATCGAATTGCCAAAGCTAAATCGGATATGGGCCCAATTAATCAACATTTTAATCAAACTTGAAACTTGAATCCATTTCAAATAATTTGACGTGATCGACGCATACAAGAATATCGGACTTAGACTAACGAGCAAGTGGACCATAACAAGAATTTGCGAATAATTTAATGTTTCACTTGAATCGCTTTCAAAATTCTAATTTAAGACTCGACTTGGGATATGATCTAGATCTAACTCGGGTTTGATCCGAATGTAACTCGAGGCCTAATCCGGACAAAATTAGGTTGCTACAGGTTGTGTAGTGAAATTTAACAACATTTGCACAATACTGAGATTCAGAAATAGGGTGTCGCAACCTAAAAAAAATAACGACGAGTGTCATCGCAAGACTTTATTGTTCGTTAGGCGTGACATTAAAAAAAAATCGAGGAAAAGTCGACTTAATTCCTCTAAAAAATGAAGGTTTTGAAATGACCTTAAAAAAGACATGGAGTCGCCACCAATCTTTTTTAGCTAGGTGTGATCGGCCACCTATTAAAACCGGTTTTATAAAATATTTTAAAAATTAATTAAAACATTTTAAAAACCAATTTCAAGTCTACGTTTTAAACCAGAGAAATCAAAGAAGCGGGTTCGAGAGTCGGTTACGTATGGGGAAGGATTAGCACCCCCACAACGCCCATATAAATCGGTACCTTATTAATCGTGTGTTATCTCAAGTCTCGGTAAAAGTTGGTTTTAAATTTAGTATTTCAAATTAATTCCCAATTTAAAGAAAAATAATTCCATTTTTTATTGAAAATGATCCGGAATTTATAAATTCAAAATTTTCCTATATTCCCCAACAAACGTGGCAAAATATAGAAATTTTTATTAGTTTTGGAAAACTTTCCGAATCATTCTCTTTTTTTTGAAAGAAAGATATTCCTTTATTAATAATAATTGATGATATTCCCTCCAGCAAACCCGGTAGAGAACTCATGAATTATTTTAACTCGGGAATATCTTTATTTTTATTGAAAACCATTATCTTTTTTGAAAACATTTAAAAGAAATGAATACGTATAGGCATGACATAAATAAAATGACATAGCAAAATCTAAATAATATAATGCAACCTAAATGTCATGACACATAGAAATTATTATGGCAAGAATCACATATTATATAAAATGCATGAATATAAAAATGCAATGCATGAAATGTATTTTTTCCTTTAATTAAGGAAATCCGTATATCTAAAAAGATATCCGGCTACCTTAGGAAAATATGTCAAATTAAATATTCTAAAACCAAAATACTTTGTGATTGTTTGAAAACAATTTTGAAAAGCTTGAATTAAAAATAAAAACTGGGCTAAATTTTTTAAAATGGCTCTAATTTCCTAAGTTTAAAAAAATCCGGACTTGGCTACCCTTAACCCGGGACTTGAAAAACCATTTTTAGAGTTTAAAAAGGCTTAGAAATTACCCTAAGTCAGTAGCTAACCCTCCTAATCAGCCCACTAAGTAAATTAACCAAAACAGAAAATTGGTTTTTCTTGAAATTCAATTCTGACTCCACTGTCCAGTTTTAATCCACGATTTTTTACCCTATTTTTAAAAATTCCAAAAATTCTGAAACAATTATTGGAGACTCAGGAAATGTAAAACTACACGAGAAAAAATCGGCTTAATTGTTTGATCAAAGATGAATTCCCAGAAAAACCAGAGATGTACGAGTTTTTGGAGGAGAAAAAAAACTGCTTTGTTTTTCTTTAAATTCAATCCTGACTCCACTGTCCAGTTTTAATCCATGATTTTTTACCCTATTTTTAAAAATTCCAAAAATTCTGAAAAAATTATTGGAGACTCAGGACATGTAAAACTACACGAGAAAAAATCGGCTTAAGTTTTTGATCAAAGATGAATTCCCAGAAAAACCAGAGATGTACGAGTTTTGGGTGGAAAAAAAAAAAAACTGCTTTGCCAACACATTTTTTTTGTCTTTGATAAAATCATTTAAAAATAAAAATAAAAATATTTGAAACTCATAAAATGACTTGAAAGCAGTAGCTAGGACTTTTTGAAAGTTAGATAAAAATGGGCTAAAAGTAAAAAAAAATCACAAAGGTAGAATAATCAATTTGACAAACTTAATTTTCCACAAGTGTGCTCAAGAGAGCATGACTTTGAACCATTAATTGGCTCAGGTCATTATTCAAGTGGCATGAACATGAAATGCATGAAACAATGCAGCAAACATAATGCATGAAATGCATGGATCTAAACCTAAATGTAAGGAAAATGCATGACACAAATAATATGGCCTAGACCTAACATGAACTTGCATGACATTTAATGTAACCTAGACCTAAGACATGCATGGCATTTTCACAAACACAAGGCATGCTTAATTCAAAAATCCAACCAAATATCATGCAAATGCAAAAACCTAACAACTAGCATGACAAAAATACAACACACAATGCAAAACACATGGAGTAGCCAAATGGCTCCAAGCTTCAACAAGCATGGCATTTTCACAAACACTTGGTATGCTAGCATGAAAAACTAAGTCATAACACAAAAATCACACAAGCATTTTCACAAACACCTAATATACTAAATCTAAAACATGCTCACTAAGATATAAAACAAGAATCATGCAAAGAATCACACAAGCATTTTCACAAACACTTAATATGCTAACTCTAAGACATGCTCAAATTTAAACAACATGAAAACAGAAAATTAAAAATGTAAAAACATGATATCTAAGACATAAATGGCAACAAACAAAGCAACCAAATTAAATATAACTTAAGAACATGAAATAACATAATATTTAAAACATCAAAAATAAAGAAAATAGCATAAACAATATGGTAAAATGAATCAAAAATAACAACTTAAAATAAATAATGTAGGCCATTTGGCCATGGTGAGTTTATTGTAAAAACAAAATGTAAGAAAAATATACTTAAGAAAGGAAATGAAGGAAGAACAAGAAACATACCAAGTAGCTTTTGAACGGATTAAGCTATAAACCCTCTCACAAGTAGCTTTTGAACGGATTAAGGTATAAACCCTCAGAGTAGCTTTTGAACGGATTAAGCTATAAACCCTCAGAGTAGCTTTTGAACGGATTAAGCTACAAACCCTCAGAGTAGCTTTTGAACGGATTAAGCTACAAACCCTCAGAGTAGCTTTTGAACGGATTAAGCTACAAACCCTCTCAACAAAAACACTATGACTCACCACCCGGATAATCCTAATACAAGTGTATAGACTATCTCACAAAGGGGTAGTGGGTCATCTCAACCAAAGGCCAAGACTCCTTATTTATAAGGTGAGCACCTCCTTGGCTTGACATTACAAAGGGATGTGGGATTGGGACTTAGGCTCAAAAATGAAAATCTCTAACTTAACTCTTGATTTTTAATCACTTGATTGAAAAAATCCTAAGCTTCCTCCTTCCTTTGGGCTTGGGCAGGCCAGCACTTCTCTTTTCCAGCCCAGCTCTAATTTTTGAAAGGCCCAAAGAAGCCCTTTTCGGTTGCTTGGGTGAAACGACCATTTTGCCCCCCGGATGCAAAATAAATATCAAACGGGCTCCAAATTCAATTTTTCTTTTTTTAATACTCCCAAAATAATAAAATATTGAGTTCTGGAAGTTTTCAAAATTATCCGAGTCCGTTTGCTATTTATTTGGATTTTTTCTTCCCAAAATGTCCTTTTATGCCCCTACTTTTTACCATTTTTTAAACGAGCTCCAAATCAAGATTTTTCTTCACCAATCTCTTCAAAATAATTAAAAAGTGTGATCTGGAAGTTTTCATAATTTTTGGAGCTCATTTGGTATTTTTTCGGGATTTATCGGCTTGAATTACTGCATAGGAGGCTCGGGATTTAGCCATTTTGCAAACGAACTCGGAATCAAGATTTTCTTTCGCCAATCTCTTCCAAATAATTTAAAAATGAGATCTGAAAAATTTCAAAAGATTTGGAGCCCATTTGCTATTTTTTTGGGATTTTCCTTTTTGAATTACTACATAAGAAGCCCGACATTTGGCCATTTTGCAAACGAACTCAGAATCAAGATTTTCTTTCGCCAATATCCTTCAAATGATTTAAGAATGAGATTGACAAATTTTCCATAATTTTCGGAGTCCATTTGCTATTTTTCCCAAATTTTTCCAATTTTGCCTTTTTACCTCAGAAACCCGGTTTTGCTCAAAACAAATCCGATTTTCAGAATTTCTTCAATCTGAGCCTTGGGCCATCCTTTTTAACCATTCTTCATCCATTGGGGGCTTTGGTCTTACCAAGTCGGACCATTTCTGTGATTCTTCTCGATTTCACCGAAATCCACTAAAAACCCTAATTCTCGGTTTTCTCCCGGATTGACTTTTCTTTCGGTTTTTCTTGCAAGTGACTTCTCCATTACCCGTAGTCAGTGCTTATCTTTCATTTGGAACCTTCAATTTCGACCAGTTTGATCGTTTAAGCACTTTTCCCTAAATTTCTCGGATTAGGGTTTCTTTTCTACTGAATCTCCAAATCCCAACTTCCGAACTCCATATCTTTCAATGTAGACCTCGGATTATTAAAATTCTTTCTCCATTTTTCAATTGAACTTAAAATCTTGATTTTGAAAGTGGGTTGACTTTTTCAGTAGTTGACTTTTTGGGGTTGACTTTTTCGGGGTTGACTTTTTTGGGGTTGACTTTTTTCAAGTTTGACTTTTTGTGCTCGCCCTCTTAAACTAAGTCTCGGAGTACCACCTGCAGGATGAAAACCGTCTTTTTACACTCGGGAACATCAATATGGGAAGAAAACATACCTGTTTAGTGGTCCGGACAAAATTAGGTGCCTACATAGGGCAAAGACAAAAGACAACAATTTTGTCTGGTCCTAGAGTTCGATTTTCGAGAGAAGTTCTTGATTCACCATTGAGGAAAGATCGAGAGGTTTTTTTTTTTTGTTTTTTTTGAAAATTTTGAAAAAATTATAACTGAATTGAAAGTGATTCAATGATATGGACGAATCCATAAATAAATAAAAAATGATCTAGGCGAAACTAGTGTCGAAGAAATGGCCTGGGCGAAACCAGAAATCGAAAAAAAAAAATACTCCTCTCATCAAAGGCTCCACGACTTTGATATTAAAAAGATGTTCCTCTCATCAAAGGCTCCATGATCTTGAAATTTAAAACGATGCTCCTCTCATCAGAGGCTTCGCGACTTTGAAATTTAAAATGATTCTCCTCGACTTTGAAATTTAAAACGATGCTCCTCTCATCAGATACTCCACGACTTTGAAATTTAAAGCGATGCTCCTCTCATTAGAGGCTCCACGACTTTGAAATTTAAAACGATGCTCCTCTCATCAGAGGCTCCACGACTTTGAAAAATGAAAATGGTCCTATCATGAGAGGCTCGAAAACTTTGGAAAATGAAAATGCTCCTCTCATCAGAGGCTCGAAAACTTTGAAAATTAAAATTGCTCCTCTCATCGAGGCTCGAAAACTTTTGAAAAATGAAAGTGCTCCTCTCATCAGAGGCTCCACGAATTTGAAAATGAAAAATGATGCTTCGAATTTTTGACAATGATTTGGAACACAACTTAGACCACCAACTCGCTACCTGCCTTTAGTTTTACGAAAGTGAAGACTCATTCTCGGATATTGCCACCGGAAGGACTTAGAACTTCAAATTCTGGAGGTCACCACTAGAAGCTCCGGATATTGTCGTCGGAGACTTTAACATAACAAATTTCGGATATCACCACCGAATGCTTCGAATATCACCACCAAAAACCTATCATAACTCAAATTTCGTATATCACCACCGAAAGCTTCGGATATCGCCACCGAAGACTTATCATAGCCAAATTTCGGATATCACCATCGAAAGCTTCGGATAACGCCACTGAAGTCTTATCATCACTAAATTTGGGATATCACCACCGAAAGCTTCATTATCGCCACCGAAGACTTATCATCACTAAATTTCGAATATCACCACCGAAAACTTCGGATATCGCCACTGAAGTCTTATCATAACTGAATTTTATATATCACCACCGAAAGCTTCGGATATCACCACCGAAAACTTCGGATATCGCCACCAAAGACTTATCATCACTAAATTTAGGATATCACCACGGAAAGCTCCGAATATCGCCACCAAAGAGTTTATCATAACTGAATTTCGGATATCACCACCGAAAGCTTCGGATATCGTCACCGAAGACCTATTATAACTAAATTTCAGATATCACCATCGAAAGCTTCGAATATCGCCATCGAAGACTTGTCATCACTAAATTTCGGATATCACCACCTAAAGCTTCGGATATCGTCACTGAAGACTTTATCATAATTGAATTTCGGATATAACCACCGAAAGCTTCGGACATCGCCACCGAAGACCTACATAACTAAATTTCAGATATCACCATCGAAAGCTCCGAATATCGCCATGAAGACTTATCATAACTGAATTTTGGATATCACCACCGAAAGCTCTGGATATCGGCACCAAAGACTTATCATAACTGAATTTCGGATATCACCACCGAAAGCTTCGGATATCGCCACCGAAGACTTATCTAAACTGAATTTTCGAATATCACCACTGAAAGCTTCGGATGTCTCATTTTTCCTCTTTTAGAGTCATGTAGATATTCTAAATGCATGATGTCACTCTCAATTGTTTTTTTTTCTTTATCCTTTTTCACTGCATGCTCCGTAACTAGTTCACCTTTATCCATCACGTTACGAATGTCTGATTTGATTCACTAAGCAAATGAGGGTTCATAAGATAGTGAATTATTGTCATGATGAACGTCTTGAAAATGTTGAGCTATTATTCGGGCGAGGGGAAAAATTGAGCTTTGGATGGCTCTATTCAAAAGGAGAGTCAGAGGTTATTTGCGTTTTGAGGCCATTTGAATGAACCTGGATGGTTTTGGTATGTTGGAAGTTATAGCTTAGTCTTGACACTTATCAAATTACCACTTTCTAAATTCCTCTGAAGAAAGTCATGTTTGTCTAGTTCCTAAGGAATTCAAAAAATATTTTAAAATGTCTGTTTCATAGTTCACAGACTTTTATCTAAATTCCCTCACACAAAACTCAAATTGGTGTTTCTTAAGGCTTTAAGGGCTCAACTGGTGTTTATCCGAATGATCTGGTGTTGGGAATGTTTGGAGAAGTCATGGTATTTGTTGGTGTAGGTTCGTTCTCCACAATGGTCACCAATGCTTTCAAGACTTTTTTTTATCACATCTTACTTTGAAAAATCCAAGAAACTAGTCATGTAAGGCCGACTCATCGCAAATTGACTTTTCTTAAAACTATTCAAAATTTTGAACAAAACCTTTTAAGTCTATATCTATAAACCAAATTTTATCTCAGAAACATAATATGATAAAGAGTGCTTGGAAATTAAAAATCCATTCATTTCATGCAAGTGTTAATGTGAAACAAGAGTTCTCTTTCTCAGGAGTACTTTCATAATTAAAACAAATCAACAAACATAAGCCTCTCTCATGACATGGTACCCATTAATTCTATGTTCTTTTTATCCTAGCATGCCTCATGTTATGCCACTTATGTTTGCCCTACCTTGATTAGGCAAAAATCGGCTCTCCTTTCCTATTGAAGCTCAACAACCCAGCTTTGATGAGATCTCTGACTCTATACTTCAGTGCGGGGCAATTCTCTGTTGAGTGGCCTTGATTACCACAATGATAATCGTAACACTCATTAGTATTATACCAACTCGGCTATGGAGGTTTAAAGGGTTCCGACTATATTGGCATCACAAGGAGGTTTGGGATGAGTCGGGGTAAGAGCTTAGTGTAGGACATGGGAATCAGAATGACTCAATTTTTCTCGATTATTTCTCGACTTGTTTTGATCATTTCCAAGGTTCTTTGGATGGTTCCTCGATCGAGGAGTAGGTACAACGAAGGGTGAATGTGAAGTGGTGTTCATGTGCGGTTGGAGATTTGTCGAGTAAATTGGCTGAGAAAATGGTTGGTGAAGGTACGAGCTATGGGAAATGTTGTTCATATCTGGATAGCAAGGGTGGCATGCGGGATAAGGTTGGTACGAAGCAAAGTTCTCAGGTAGTCGATCCTCAAAACTGATGGCTTGTGCTTCTCCTTTTTCTTTCTGAGCTAACCCTTTGTTCTTGGGAGCAGCAGTATCTCTCGTATCAATTTTCCCATTTTTGATTGCATTTTCAATCATCTCACCAGAAATGACCATATCAGTAGAATTTCTTGTAGCATTTCCAACCGATTTGTCATAATACAATGCTAGTACTGTATTGATGAACAATACAGTGATTTCTTTCTCAATGAATAGTGGTTGCACTTGTGTTGCCAAATCTCTCCACCGTTGGCCATACTCCTTGAAACCTTCAGTATTCTTCTTTTCCATATTCTGCACGATAACCTATCCAGTGCCATGTCGGTCATGTACTTATACTGAGCCGAGAAAGCTCTTGCTAAATCCTTCCAAGAACGGATACGACTCCGATCCAACTGATTGTACAATCTCGGAGCTGACTCTGTTAGACTGTCTTGGAAGTAGTTAATTAACAAATTTTCATTGTTGGTGTGGCCACCCATTTTTCGATAGAACATAGTAATGTGGGCCAATGAACACTTCCATCCGTCATACTTTTCAAATTCGAGGACCTTGAATTTTGGCGAAATCACCAAATCTGGGACCAGGCAGAGCTCATTCGGATCCGCATTCTCGAAAACGTCCATTCCTTCTATGGCTTTGAGTCTTTCTTCCAACATATCATATTTCTGCCACACTCTTGTGTCTTCCACTTGCTTTTTCAGATTGTTTCTTCGACTTCTCTTGTTCTATCGGATCATCTAAGTTTGGAACAAATGCTGGGTCTAAAAGATGAGCTCCCGAGTTCAATCAAGATGGCATTTGACCTTGTTGACACTCGGGAATAGGCATATTGAAGTAAGCATAAGGTCGTCCTTCGGCTGATGATCCATCTTGTGGATGTGTATCATGTGATGTTTGAGCTTGGGGAGGAGTGAACCTTGGTTGGTAAACCAGATCTTTGCCATGGGGTCAGAGCTCTTCCCGTGTGACTGTACCTTCAGCAACCCCTCTTCCTTGGGTCATACTCATCATCATTTTCATCATTTTAGTCATTTTCTCACGTGACTCCTCTTGTAATTTTGTTATCTGTTCCGTACTTCTTGCTAATATTTGGCTAACTGTTCTTGCAATTCCCCTTGTACTCTTTCCATTTGCTCTATTTGCGCTACTTGTTCACTTTCCATGGCTTTATATTTTGTTCTGAAAGTGAACTTTCCTTAGAATGCTCTTAAAGCCAAGCAAATCTTATTTACCCCAAAATTATTGCATGTATGCTCCTGAATGAATGCGTGCATGTATGGGTGCAATATGGCGTTAGCGTGATGCATATGAAAAAGAAATGAAAACTAGTTAGTATGAACACACTATACAAAGGATTTAAAGATTGGATTTTTTTTACACAAGATTTTATTTTCAGAACAAAAATATACCTCAAAAGAGGTTTGAATTAACCGAAAAAACTACTCTTTACAATAAAAGTTTTTCAAAAATAAGTTTCAAAATTTGTGGGCATTGGGTCAATTCTATCTTGGGCACTCAGATGTTTATGCAACCATGCGCACTCTATAGTTCGTAAAATGAAGATCAAAGGGTAAGAAAATTCCCCCGTGTACCTAACGGTAATTTCTAAGTGTCGGGCATGAACAGCTCTACCTAAGACGGGCCTTCTACGGCTCGTTATGTACTTGGTAGAGGTTGACTGGTTCTAAGGGTTCCCAAATTGTTCCTTACTGTCGTCCATACGGACTAGTAAGGCACCCTGATCCTTACCCATTACAGGCTACAAACGGGAAATATTCAATTTGGGTGAGAGTATTTTCGAAGCCTGTGTGAAGGTTATTACCTCATGAAAGCTTTGATACTTTACATCCCGAGAGTGTTTAGCTAGCCCGTGCGGAGGTTACTACCTCACGAGAGCATAGGTACTTTACTCCCTCCTAAAAGGACAAAGCTCGGGTATAGAGTTTATGCATGAAATGCGCGTGTTAAGTGTGTGAAGAGGAAAAACAACACTTTACAACCCGATCCTAAATGCCCCTAACAAAAACAATATATTAAAAAAAAAATGAAAAGAAAAAAAAATCTAAATCCAAGTTTATTAAAAAAAAAATTACACAAAAAGGAAAAGAAAATGAAGAATTTTTTTGTTTAAAATAAAAGGGAATCATGATTAAATATCAATAAAACTATTAAATTAAAATTTTGGATAACATGTGATTAAATTATGGCTCGACTCTCAAAAAGGTCCCCAGTGGAGTCCCCAAGCTGTCATAATGGTTTTTCGAACCTTAGACGATTTTTGAAATAAATACAGGGAGTCGCAACCAATCTTTTTTGGTTAGGTGTGATTGGTCACCTGAGAACGGATCTGTGTTTAGAGAAATTTCTTTACCAAAAATAATTCAAAAAGCCATTTTTTATTTGTGGAGAAATAATAATAAAAAATATAACAAAGTCTTTTTATAATTAATTCCGAGATAACAGAAATTATCTATGTAAAAATAATTCCTGAATCACTTCGATAATTTCGATAATTTTTCGGTATCTAATTTTACTCTAACCATTTCGTGGAACGATTGATACTCCGACCGTTCGAGAAATAATCCGTTTTAGAAGATTTCACTTACCGAGGATAATTTTAAAAGATATATTTTATTTGTGAGAAGAAAACAAAAATTAATAAAGATGTCCTTTTAAAATTAATTCCCAAAATAAATGAAATTATCTATGTAAAAATAATTTTCGAATCACTCTGATATTCTTGATAATGTTTCGGTAATTAATTTTACCCGAATCGCTTTGAGGAACGATTGATACTCCAACCGTCCCGAGAAATAATCCGTTTTTAGAGGATTTCTTTTAACGAAAGTAATTTAAAGGACACATTTTCATCTGCGTGCACTAGAATGCCATCTTTGATTTTTTTCTTAAAATAAAAAAGGTTATAACATTTTCAATAATAATAATATATATACATATATGTAAAGAAAATAATAATAAAATAATATAATAAAAATAAATGATAAATAAATAAATAAAATGATAATAAAAAATAAGAATAATAAAAGGAAAACCGAATATATAATATAATCAGCAAAAAAATAATAACTATTATAACAAAGAAATTTAAAAATTAAAATTTTTTCGAAAGACTAACAAAAGTTAGAAATAAATTAATAAATCAATTAATTAAATACATAAAATAAAATAAAAGAAGAAAATAAAATAAAATAAAGAATAAAGATAAATAAATGAATGAATAAATAAATGAACATAATAAAACTTACCTCGAAAATTGCAAAAACCGACTCGCAAACACTCGGATTGATTCCCGGGAGTAAACCTTCTTCTTTTTCTTCTTTTTTTATTTTTTTCCTTTTTTTTCCTTTTTCCTTTTTCCTTTTTCCTTTTTTTTTTCTTTTCTGCCTGGACTCAGGACAGGTGCTCAGAACACGAGTCGGATCCGGGTCCACGCACAAACCGTCCCCTCGCCGAAATGATGCCTTTTAGCACCACTATAAATAGGGTTTTTTTTTTTTGTTTTTTTTTCCTCAAAACCCCATTTTCTCCTTTCTCTCTCTCTCTCTCTCTCTCTCTAGCTCTCAAATCTCTCTCCCTTTCTCTCTAAGCCACCGACCCCAGCCTAGATTCTGGCGTCAGTCCACCGCGCCAGCCGTCATGAACCACCATCGGTTGTCGCTCACCGACGGCCGATCACGTCCCAAAACACACCGATACTTTTCTTTTCTTCTCCTCTCTTTAGATCCGAACTCAGATTCTACAAAAATAGCCCCAAAACTCCTAGATCTAAGTCCAAAGATTCGATTGTCCTCTCTCAGATCTCCCAAATCAAACGTCGAATCTGCCCCGGATTTCAGCCTTAGCCTTCACTTCCTTCCCTCCTCCCTTGTACCATTCAAATCTCTGAAAAAATATCCCAAATTTCCCAACCCCAAAGAGACCGAACTTAATGGTCTTTTCTCTTTTTCTCCTTTTCTTTTTTTGTTCTTTTTTGTTCTTATTGTTGTTGCTGTTTATGTTGATTGTGGTTGCTTGTTTGTTGTTATTTTTTTTTTGGGTTTGACTGATTGTGGTGTTACGGTTTGGGTCTTTTTTGTTTTAGTGCCTATTTTGGGGGTTTGAGATCCGAGATTGAGCAAGGGGGCTCGACGTTTTTTCCTAAATTGGACCCTCAGTCCCTCACCCTTGCATTTTAAATACACACACAATGCGATTATCTCCTAAAAAAAAAGGACAAAAAGGTGCAAGTTCCATATGCAGTATGCATTAGTGTTTGGATCTCACATAATAAGTATTGAAATCAGAAGGTAACATCTATATCATTATTTAAACTCCTTATTGAGTTCGGTGTCATGAGTTAATGATACTAATTAGTTGATTCGGAAAAGTTTAGGTGAGGGAGAGGTTACCCCAATTTAGTGTTAGGGCATACCACAAGTCTCAGAGAGTATTAACAGTGATACTTATAGATAACCCATCAAGTGGGACTACTGGTGAGATTCGCCAAGACACTAATGAATACTCAATCAAAACCAACCCAAATTACCCATTTAAAAAAATCACCCACCTTTTTCGGTTTTATTTCTTTTCAAAACATATTTTTTTTCACTCACGTTGTGGGTGAGTCATATTTTAGTACGAACATGAAGTGAGTAATTTATACTAATAATAAAATGGTGTCACGAGTCAAGTGACACAAACTCAATCATGAAAAATACAAAACACCAATAAATTATAAGTCATTTATTAATATAATAAATATATATTTTTTTATATTAAATATATTTTTTTGAGAAAAATACATTCCTTTAAAAGCTACTCACATTTATTAAAAACTACAATTTTTTTAAAAAAAATATCTTTATATAATTCTTTTTTCTTTCAAAATATATATAGTAAAATTTTGATAAATAAATGTTCGATAAATTAATAATCTCGGTTAATTAATAAAATCTCGCAATCCCGACTCGGACCAGTGTATTAAAATAATAATATAGCTAGATGCATAAGATATTAATTTTTTTATAATTCTCTAGGCCTCAACAAATATATAAATTAATAATTCCTAAAAAAATAAAATATATATATATATAAGTTCATATAATACTATATGAAATTTTTTACTTAACAACTTTTACCTTCTTATTTAAGTTATTTCTCAAAATATGTATCTAAAATTGTTTGCTTTTCTTTGTACCTAAACCAAACTGAACCTCATTCTTAATTTTTTGCAATACACACACCACATTCGTTACATTCTTTTCATGTTGTAGCAAGTACTTTTTTTTTATGTAAATAATTGTTCACTTTATCTAGTATTTTTCATTTAGAAATCATTCATTTATCTTAGTGAAAGAAAATAATAATATACATTTATAAACATTGAAAATATAATTTTTTTTTAAATCAATAAATATTAATTTATCGACAAATAAATAATTTATTCATTTATCGATAATTAAATAATTTTTTTAAAATAATAATTTCTTAATTTTAATAATATTATTTTATAAAAATTTTAATATATATATACACGAGGAGAGATTCACTTACACTAGTGTGAAATTAAATTAGTTTTACACATTTTCATAAATTTTTATACGATTTATATTTGCTTAATCCGACCGTCGTATTTCATGTTCTATTCACGTAGATCATGTACGTCGAGTTTTGATTAAATTAAAAATGTCTAACTATTTGTTTGATGTAAAAAACTTTCAACCGTTAAATATATATTGAAAAATACAATATTCTCGATCGATATGATAGAGATATTGGATCAATTCGAAACTTTATGTGCACGACGAGTACAATTATATTGTTAAATCCGACGGTCGGTTTAAACAAATATAAATCGTATAAGAAGTTATGAAAGTTTGTAAAACTAATTTAATTTTACACTAGTGTAAATAAATTTCTCCTTTATATATCATATATATATATATATATATATATATATAATAGGGTACATACTTACCCGATAATGTTTGCTTATGTGTAATATTACTATGTGTACAATCTATATTATTGACAAGTAGGATAGTTCCTAAAATTTAGTTGTTTATCAAATTATTTTATATATTTAATAAATTATCCAATATTTCAAAATCACAAAGATTAATTTAACCAATTTTTAAAATTAAGTTGTTTATCTAAATTAAATTTCAGATCTTTCAAACAAAGAATTATTCAAATCTTTTAATCTCTGTACCTAATAAATATAATCTTCAAATATACAAGGTATTTTAAATTCAAAATCAAAGAGCATATTCAAAATCCAAATACATATCCTTTATTTAGTACTGTAGATAAAGATTAGAGGTGCATATTAGATAAAATTAAAATTGATAATGCAATAATTTAAACAGTTTTAACCTTTTACCAATTTTGTTATATCGGTAACATCTAAAATCTCTTTCATATATTTCTAAAATCTCATACCATCATCTTGATTTGATTACATTTCTTTTCAAATATTTTTTTCTCTGTTTCTCTTTTTTTATTTAAAGAAAAACAAAGGCAGGAATATTTTTTTTATGTTTTTATTTATTGTTTATGCAAAGACTCTTTGATCTCGCTTTTCGTTGAAAGATCATCAACCGATCATTGTCATGCAATCAAAGAACTACGAAAGAAGAGGAAAAAGGTTAAGTAGGGATGGGATCATGGGAAAAGAAAAAAAAAGTTTAATTTTATTTACTTTTAAAAATCTTGAGAAACTTTTGGAAAAAAAAAATTGAGAATTTTTTCTTTGAAAAAAAAAAGCTTGAGAAATGGTGAAAGTTTTTAAAGTAAAAATTGCTAATATTTAATGGGGTTTTCATCTTTTTGATTGATGTTAAGAGTTTTTGAATTTATCAAATTGATAAATGGAGCTTTATCTAGGTAAGGTTTGGACTTTAAACATGATAGGTGGGTTGTTGCAAAAGAAAAAAAATAAGAAAAGTAGAGTTTGATTTTTTTTTTTTTCTTCTTTAGTTAATTGCAAACCAATATTCACTAATCAATGGTCCGCTTAGTTTCTTGCATTTACTTTCTTTTAAGAAATTTTCGATGCTTTTAATTAATTTTTTGGGTTTTCAATTTTTTTAAAATTATTTTTGTAACATATTGTAATATAATTTATTTTTTATTTCATTTTCAGGTTTTAAGATGAGTTTCAAAGAAATTTCAAGGAAAATTGGGAAAAAATATATCTTCTTTTATTTTTTGTTGCAAAATAAATTTTGAAGAAAAATTGTCTCACTTTCGTTTTTTTGGCCTGTGCCTTTTTTCCCCTTTTTATTTTTTTATTTTTTTTTATATATTTTGTTTATAGGAAATTTTAATTATGATATTTTTTTAGTGTATATAAAACTTATTAACTTTAATTTTGTATGTCGAGATGCGTTTCAAATGTAATTTAATATAATTTTATAGGTAATTTAAGCATTTTTTATTTCTATATACCATAATATATTTTTGTATGCATGAGAATATAAAATTTATTAGCTTTATTATTACTATTTTTTATTTATAAAATGAGTTTCAAATATAATTTTACAGGTATTTTAGGTTTTTATAAATGAAATAGAAGCCTAACTTTATGCAAAATTTAAAAGAATTTTAAATTTAATTATCAAATTAAACTTTAATGAAATTTAATAAAATTTAAATTTTAAAAAAATACTTATCAATTTAAAAATCATCTATGGAATCCTAATTGTCATTCAAGAGCTTTTGTACAAATTTATGACTATAAATATTAAATAATATGTGCTATCGTTTCTTTCTTTTTCTAGTTTGCAACCTAGATTAAGTTTATTTCAACAACATAATATCTGCTTTATCTTGATTTAAATCAAACAAAAATTGGCTTTTACTTATCTTGATTTATATATATATATATATAAAGCATTAAAAATTCAAATAATCATTTCATATTAAAATCCCTAAATAATAAAAACTATATTTATATTTCAAATATGTACGGTTATGCACGAAATTTGATTTACCTTTATCACTTATTATGTCTTTTAAATTTTAAAAAATGTTTATCAATTTAAAAATTATCTAAGCAATCATAATTGCCATATCGCTTTTTTTCTTTTCTTTTTTTTAATTTGCAACCTAGATAAAGTTTATTTCAACAATTTAGTATATGCTTTCTCTTGATTTGAATCAAACAAAAATTGACTTTTCCTTAATTTAAATCAAACAAAAATTATACTAATATAGTGAAACTTACTTCAACTAAAATTAAAAAAAAATTATACTAATTTTGTGTACAAATTGATTAAATCAGATAGATCAAAAAGATTTCAAAAAAAAATTGAAACACAGTTGTTGAAGGGGGGAAAAAAATCTGTACAAGCTAATATATATATATATTTCATCGTCCTATAAACTTATTATTTCACCCACATTAAAACTCCTTCCCTATAAACAAAGCTATGGCATCTTCAACTCTCTCCCAACCTCTTCACCGCTTCTCGCCGCCTCCATGCTCTCCCTACGCCACCATTTCAGCGGACAATGGAGTAATCTGCAATCCTTTTACTGACCCTCCAAAACAAAAGTCATCAGAACCAAAAGAAAAACCCAATAATGGGTTAAAGATCCGTCTAAAATGCCATCGCTCCGTTGTGGTTGAAGAAGGGAATGGAAGTAAACCGACAATATCCAAAGAATCAAGCAGCTCTTTGCCTGTGATTGAGACACAACCTAATGATGATGATCAGGACCCTTCAAAACAAAAGTCATCAGAATCAAAAGAGAAACCCAAGAATATTGTCCTTCTAAAATATCATCCCTCCGTCGTGGTTGAAGGGAACGGAAGAAGTGAACCAACAATATCCAAAGAATCAAGCAGCTCTTTGCCTGTGATTGAGACTAAACCGACGACACAACCTGGTGATGATGATCAGAATAATATTGTTCCCCAGCCGAGGAAAATAGACGCAGCAGCAAAGAAGAAGACGGAAAAGAAGCGATTTTTACTTTCGAGAGAAGAAATTGAAGAGGACATTGCGGCGATCGAAGCCTTGGCAGGTTTCAAACGGTTGAGAAGGCCCAAGAAGCAAACCTGGAACGTTGATCAGAGACAGCTTGATCGTTTGTTTCCAGGTTTAGGGTAGGGCTACGGTTAAGGGTTAAGGGTTAGGGTTAGGGTTAGAGTTAGAGCTTTTTTTTAAGTATATATAGAAAATATTATATATCCTACGATTAAGATTGGTTTTTGATGCTTTGATTTTAACTATATACTTAATCTTCTTCTATTAACAATGTCATAACGATTTTTCGACCGCTAGACAATTTTTAAAATAAATACAGGTTCGTCACCAATCTTTTTTGGTTAAGTGTGATTGTTCACCTATGAAAATTTATCCTCTTAATAATATCGTAAAATTAATTAAGATATATCAAAAAGAGATAATTTTTTGTCTGCGAAACAATATCAAAAAGAGATAATTTTTTGTCTGCGAAACAAAAATTAGGTTCGGGAGTACTGTTAGCACCCCCACGGCGCCCGTTTTAAAAACAGTACCAATTAAATCGCGTGTTATCTTTAATCTTGAAAAAGTGATTTTAATTTTAATATTTAATAATAATTCCCTTAGTACACTTTATTCAAAAAGAATATTTTAAAACAAATGAGAGACAATGTTTCTTTTATAATCATTTTTGAAGTAAAAAAAATTACCCATGTAAAAATAATTCCCGAATTACTCCGATACTTTCGATAATGTTTCGATAACTATTTTTACACGAACCATTTTGAGGAACGATAGATATTCCGACCATCCTGAGAACGGATCCGTGTTTAGAGAATTTCCTTTACCAAAGATAATTCAAGAAGCCATTTTTTATCTGTGGAGAAATAATAATAAAAAAATTTAACAAAGCCTTTTTATAATTAATTCCGAGATAACAGAAATCATCTATGTAAAAATAATTTCAGAATCACTCCGATAATTTCGATAATGTTTCGGTATCTAATTTTACTCTAATCGTTTCGTGGAACGATTGATACTCCGACCGTTCGAGAAACAATTAGTTTTAGAAGTTTTCACTTACCGAGGATAATTTTAAAAAATATATTTTATTTGTGGGAAGAAAACAAAAATTAATAAAGATGTCCTTTTAAAATTAATTCCCAAAATAAACGAAATTATCTATGTAAAAATAATTTCCGAATCACTCTGATATTCTTGATAATGTTTCGGTAATTAATTTTACCCGAACCGCTTCGAGGAACGATTGATACTCCGACCGTCCCGAGAAATAATATTTTTTTAGAGAATTTCTTTTAACGAAATAATTTAAAGGACACATTTTCATCTGCGTGCACTAGAATGCCATCTTTGATTTTTTTCTTAAAATAAAAAAGGTTATAACATTTTCAATAATAATAATAATATATACATATATGTAAAGAAAAAAATAGTAAAACTATTTCATAAAAATAAATGATAAATAAATAAATAAATAAATTGATAATAAAAAATAATAATAATAAAAGGAAAACCGAATGTATAATATCATCAACATAAAAATAATAGGGTTTTTTTTTTAATAATAATAATGTCGTTTGGCACCACTATAAATAGGGTTTTTTTCCTCGGAACCCCCTTTCTCTTCTCTCTCTCTCTAGCTCTCAAATCTCTCTCCCTTCTTTCTAAGCCACCGGCCCCAGCCCAAATTTTGGTGTCGGTCCACCACGCTGTTCGCCATGAACCATCGTCGGCTGTCGCTCATCGACGGTCGATCACGTCCCAAAACACATCGACACTTTCCTCTTCTTCTCTTCTCTTCAGATCCGAACTCAGATTCTACAAAAATAGCCCCAAAACTCCTAGATCTAAGTCCAAAGATTCGGTTGTCCTTTCTCTGATCTCCTAAATCAAACATCGGATCAGCCCCAGTTTCAGCCTTGGCCTTCACTTCTTTCCCTCCAACCTTGTACCATTCAAATATCTGAAAAAATATCCCAAATTTCCTGACCCCAAAGAGACCGAACTTAATGGTCTTTTCTCTGTTTCTTTTTTGTTCTTTTGTTTTCTTATTGTTGCTGCTGTTTGTGTTGATTGTGGTTGCTTGTTTATTTTTTTTTTTGGTTTTGGGTTTAACTGATTGTGGTGTTACAGTTTGGGTATTTTTTGGTTTGGTGCCAATTTTGGGGGTTTTAGATCCGAGATTGAGCAGGGGGGCTCGATTTTTTTGTTCTTGCTGAAATGGGGGTCACCAGGAGTAGGGAAGCCGATCTTGGCATAGGATTGGGTTAGGGTTTTATAGTGGTGAGGGGTTGTGGTGTTAGGGGGAAGGCGATGGTTAGGCAGTGGGTAGGGTAGGGGGTGCTGGCTGGTGCGTTAGGCCAAGTTGAGGGATGGAGTGGTGCTGGCTGCTTAGTGGCAATGCCTGGGTAGTTGGGTGAGGCGGTGCAGTAAGGCAAGTGGGTGCTGGGTGTATGCAAGTGGGGGGCAGTGGCGGTGGATGGCCTGGAAGAGGTGACAAGCTGTAGAGGATGGGCTGTTGGGTTGTGCAGCAAGTGGCCTGGCTGTTGGGACCTTGGCCTAGGTGGCCTGCTGGCTGCCTAGTGCCCTGTTGGGCCAATAGGTCTGTTGGGGGTGGTGTAGGATAGTGGGCCTGTTGCTGGGCAGGCCCAATCTGGATGGGAAAAAAGTGTTTGGGTCCTTAGGCCCACAAAAATAAAAAATTAAATTATTAATAATAATAAAAGTAACAAGGCCCAATAGACCCGAAAAATCGAATTGCCAAAGCTAAACCGGATATGGGCCCAATTAATCAACATTTTAATCAAACTTGAAACTTGAATCCATTTCAAATAATTTGGCGTGATCGGCGCATACATGAATATCAGACTTAGACTAACAAACAAGTGGACCATGACAAGAATTTGCGAATAATTTAATGTTTTACTTGAATCGCTTTCAAAATTCTAATTTAAGACTCGATTTGGGATATGATCTAGATCTAACTCGAGTTTGATCCGAATGTAACTCGAGGCCTAATCTGGACAAAATTATGTTGCTACAGGTTGCGTAGTGAAATCTGACAACATTTGCACATTACTGAGATTCAGAAATAGGGCAAAGACAAAAGACAACAATTTTGTTCCGTCCTAAAGTTCGATTTTTTAGAGAAGTTCATGATTCACCATTGAGGAAAGATCGAGAGGTTTTTTTTTTGTTGAAAATTTTGAAAAAATTATAACTAAATTGAAAGTGATTCAATGATATGGACGAATCCAAAAATTAAAAAAAATGATCTAGGCAAAACCAGGGTCGAAGAAATGGCCTGGGCGAAACCAGAAACCGAAAAAAATACTCCTCTCATCAGAGGCTCCACGACTTTGATATTAAAACTATGTTCCTCTCATCAGAGGCTCCATGATTTTGAAATTTAAAACGATGCTCCTCTTATCAGAGGCTTCGCGACTTTGAAATTTAAAATGATGCTCCTCGACTTTGAAATTTAAAACGATACTCCTCTCATCAGAGGCTCCACGACTTTGAAATTTAAAACGATGCTCCTCTCATCAGAGGCTCCACGAGTTTGAAATTTAAAACGATGCTCCTCTCATCAAAGGCTCCACGACTTTGAAAAATAAAAATGCTCCTATCATTAGAGGCTCGAAAACTTTGGAAAATGAAAATGCTCCTCTCATCAGAGGCTCGGAAACTTTGAAAATTAAAATTGCTCCTCTCATCAGAGGCTTGAAAACTTTTGAAAAACGAAAGTGCTCCTCTCATCAGAGGCTCCACGAATTTGAAAATGAAAAATGATGCTTCGAATTTTTGACAATGATTTTGAGCACAACTTAGACCACCAACTCGCTTCCTGCTTTTAGTTTTACGAAAGTGAAGACTCATTCTCGGATATTGCCACCGGAAGGACTTAGAACTTCAAATTCTGGATGTCACCACCAGAAGCTACGAATATCGTCGTCGGAGACTTTAACATAACAAATTTCGGATATCACCACCGAATGCTTCGAATATCACAACCAAAAACCTATCATAACTCAAATTTCGTATATCACCACCGAAAGCTTCGGATATCGCCACCGAAGACTTATCATAGCCAAATTTCGGATATCACCAACGAAAGCTTCGGATACCACCACCGAAGTCTTATCATCAATAAATTTGGGATATCACCACCGAAAGCTTCGGTTATCACCACCGAAGACTTATCATCACTAAATTTCGAATATCACCACCGAAAGCTTCGGATATCGCCACCGAAGACTTATCATAACTGAAATTCGGATATCACCACCGAAAGCTTTGGATATCGCCACCGAAGACTTCGAATATCGCCACCGAAGACTTATCATCACTAAATTTAGTATATCACCATCGAAAGCTTCGGATATCGCCACTGAAGACTTTATCATAACTGAATTTTGGATATCACCATCGAAAGCTTCGGATATCGTCATCGAAGACCTATTATAACTAAATTTTGGATATCACCATCGAAAGCTTCGGATATCGCCACCGAAGACTTATCATCACTAAATTTCGGATATCACCAGCTTCGGATATCGTCCCTGAAGACTTTATCATAATTGAATTTTGGATATTACCACTGAAAGCTTCGGATATCGCCACGAAGACTTATCATAACTGAATTTTGGATATCACCACCGAAAGCTCTAGATATCGGCACCAAAGACTTATCATATCTGAATTTCGGATATCACCACCGAAAGCTTCAGATATCTCTACCGAAGACTTATCATAACTGAATTTTCGGATATCACCACTGAAAGCTTTGGATATCGCCACCGAAGACTTTACCAAATCTTAAACATTCTTCATTTAAAAAATTTCCAAATATTCTTCAACTTTGACAAAAACATTTATCAATTCAAAAAAAATATTTTCCATATATTTTCCAAAACTTGAGAATATTCTTACTCGAAAGTTTCCTACCTTTGAAATCATCAACTTTTCTTTAAACATGTCTTTCCTCATGCAATGAATGTCATGTTTGTTTTCTAAATGCAATGATCTATTGGTGATGCACATGCCCTCTTACTAATGCAAATGATGAAGACTCTCACTGCATGGTGCAGTGCAATGCAAGTGCTCACTAAATGCTATAATCGATGTCGTGATGCATATGCTTGCTGAATTATGCAAGTATCTCTCAAATATCTGACATTTGGCTTTCCTCAAGTTTGTCTCGATTTTTCGTTTTGCTCTCCATTTCACATCCCAACACACCCTGAACCAGCAAGTGTCAAAATAAATCGTATACCTTTTATCTCATGCATCTTACCGATGACAGGTTGATTTCTTGTCATGTAAGAAAGGAATATACTTTTTAAATTCTTCAGTCTAATCTCTTACCATTTTTTTTTGCCTTGACAGGAAACATTTTCCAGATCCATCATCATTCTATTGACCCCCTCATTATCTTGTTAGCCTATGCGAGATTTCGCCATGGGTTTGTGCTTGTAGCATTTAATTTTTCCCAAAACTTTTTCTCATCCAAACTCAAAGACATTTCCATATATACAAGATTCGTTCCAACATTTCTGTACCCCATGATCATGAGAACTCTTGCTTCTTATCAAACATTGTATTTTCCAAGAAATAAAAAAAAAATCGCATATTTTTAGAGAAAACCTTTCTTTGGTCAAGACTTTTTGTCAAAAACTTATCATGATAATCTTAAAAAGTCTCTTCACTTTTTTATAATTCACCTTTTTCATTGTCTTTCTCCAAAACTTTTATCTAGAAAAACTTTTTGAACAAAATGTTGCCCTACAAAAATTATTTCCTATTATCAAAGAATGTTGTTTTCAAACAATCTTTTTGAAACAATCGTTTTCAGAAAAAGACGTGACATTCAAGCTCTTGAAATTTGATGACCACTATTAAAAAACTTTTGACATAATGGCAGTTTGGTCTTCTCAAATGACATGACAAGGTTTTGGTTTATTCAGGAAATGTTTTGCAATAGAAAACATGCCCCTATCATCTAGGCTCACCAATGTAACATGATTTTTTTTAAAACAATAAATTCCTCAAGATATACTTGATGAAATGATTCATTTTTTACATACAAGAAAATTCGACACTCATTTAGTCTCTAAATAATGGCAACTTGAAAAAGCGTCAAGACTAGCCGTGACAGGCTCAAGATGTTGGGTGGTTATTTTTGAAGGGAATATTTTCAAAATCAGACCTCAAACTTTGAGCAGAGCCATTATTCTGGAATTTCAGAAAGTCTGGGATGGTCATTGGTCTCTTCAAAATGACATCTTCTTTTGTCACAGATTTGGCAACATCATAGTTGGTTTTCAAAAAGTTTTATTTCGACCTGATTTGCCCTATTTCTTCTAAGTTTTCACTTTAGATCCTCATTTTTTCTTTTTTTCTTTTTCATTTTTTTGTTCATTTTTTCTTTTTTTATTGATTGCTCCATCATGCATCTAAGAAGTAAAAATCTTGTTCAAAATGTGTCAAACGACTCAAAATGTTTTAAGAAAGAAAAGAGAGACTGAAGTCTCATTCAAGAAATTAGCTCTTCAATTTAAATGTCCATGTTTGATCAAAATGGACTTTACAAGGTACGTAACGTAGGCCAAGGTTAAGGGTTTGAGAATAAAAGGATAAACAAGCTCAAAATACATGCTCAAGGATAATCATACCAAGGATCACTTCGTAACCTATGAAGGGTTCTTTTCAAGATATTTATCTTTTCATTTCTGAAGCCACTTGATTTCATTTCATTTTCTTTTTTCATCCATTTCTTACATCTCTTTTTTTTTTTATGTACATTTCCCATTCTAGATGTAATGATATCAAAACATATTTTGGATCTCCATTTATCCTGCACTTGCCCTTTGACATAGGATCTTCTGGTTTGTTCTCAAAACATGAATCAATCGTCCTTGAAAAGGTCTTTTCTTGCATTTTCCTCCTAGTGTGGAGGGCGATCCTTGGTTTTGGTTCATTTGAAAAGAATTCACCAGGCTCAAAGGGGTAACTAGTGAATGATTTTCATATTTGTGAAAGGATGGTGAAAGAAGCCATTTGTCATTTCAACATGGTTACTCAAATCAAAGAGTCATTTCTGGACGACTAATTTGAAAATGACTCATTTTTCCTCTTTTAGAGTCATGTAGATATTCTAAATGCATGATGTCACTCTCAATTGTTTTTTTTTTCTTTATCCTTTTTCACTACATGCTCCGTAACTAGTTCACCTTTATCCACCACGTTACGAATGTCTGATTTGATTCACTAAACAAATGAGGGTTCATAAGATAGTGAATTATTGTCATGATGAACGTCCTGATAATATTGAGCTATTATTCGGGCGAGGGGAAAAATTGAGCTTTGGATGGCTCTATTCAAAAGGAGAGTCAGAGGGTATTTGCGTTTTGAGGCCATTTGAATGAACCTGGACGGTTTTGGTATGTTGGAAGTTATAGCTTAGTCTTGACACTTATCAAATTACCACTATCTAGATTCCTCTGAAGAAAGTCATGTTTGCCTAGTTCCCAAGGAATTCAAAAAAAATTTTAAAATGTCTGTTTCATAGTTCACAAACTTTTATCTAAATTCCCTCACACGAAACTCAAATTGGTGTTTCTCAAGGCTTTAAGGGTCTCAACTGGTGTTTATCCGAATGATCTGGTGTTGGGAATGTTTGGAGAAGTCATGGTATTTGTCGGTGTAGGTTCGTTCTCCACAATGGTCACCAATGCTTTCAAGACTTTTTTATCACATCTTACTTTGAAAAATCCAAGAAACTAGTCATGTAAGGCCGACTCATCGCAAATTGACTTTTCTTAAAACTATTCAAAATTTTGAACAAAACCTTTTAAGTCTATATCTACAAACCAAATTTTATCTCAGAAACATAATATGACAAAGAGTGCTTGGAAATTAAAAATCCATTCATTTCATGCAAGTGTTAATGTGAAACAAGAGTTCTCTTTTCCAGGAGTACTTTCATAATTAAAACAAATCAACAAACATAAGTCTCTCTCATGACATGCTACCCATTAATTCCATGTTCTTTTTATCCTAGCATGCCTCATGTTATGCCACTTATGTTTGCCCCACCTTGATCAGGCAAAAATAGACTCTCCGTTCCTATTAAGCTCAACAACCCAGCTTTGATGAGATCTCTGACTCTATACTTCAGTGCGGGGCAATTCTCTGTTGAGTGGCCTTGATTACCACAATGATAATCGTAACACTCATTAGCATTATACCAACTCAGGTACGGAGGTTTAAGGGGTTCCGACTATATTGGCATCACAAGGAGGTTTTGGATTAGTCGGGGTAAGAGCTTAGTGTAGGACATGGGAATCAGAATGACTCGATTTTTCCCGATTATTTCTGGACTTGTTTTGATCATTTCCAAGGTTCTTTGGATGGTTCCTCGATCGAGGAGTAGGCAAAACGAAGGGTGAATGTGAAGTGGTGTTCATGTGCGGTTGGAGATTTGTCGAGTAAATTGGCTAAGAAAATGGTTGGTGAAGGTACGAGCTATGGAAACTGTTGTTCATATTTGGACAGCAAGGGTGGCATGCAGGATAAGGTTGGTACGGAGCAAAGTTCTCAGGTAGTCGATCCTCAAAATTGATGGCTTGTGCTTCTCCTTTTTCTTCCTTAGCTATACCCTTTGTTCTTGGGAGCAGCAGTATCTCTCGTATCAATTTTCCCATTTTTGATTGCACTTTCAATCATCTCACCAGAAATGACCATATCAACAAATTTCTTGTAGCGTTTCCAACCGATTTGTCATAATACAATGCCAGTACTGTATTGATGAACAATACAGTGATTTTTTTCTCAGCGAATAGTGGTTAAACTTGTGCTGCCAGATCTCTCTACCGTTGGGCATACTCCTGGAAACCTTCAGTATTCTTCTTTTCCATATTCTGCACGGATAACCTATCCAGTGCCATGTCGGTCATGTACTTATACTGAGCCGAGAAAGCTCTTGCCAAATCCTTCCAAGAACAGATACGACTCCGATCCAACTGATTGCACCATCTCGCAGCTGACTCTGTTAAACTGTCTTGGAAGTAGTGAATTAACAAATTTTCATTGTTGGTGTGGCCACCCATTTTTCGATAGAACATAGTAATGTGGGCCAATGGATGCTTCGATCCGTCATACTTTTCAAATTCGAGGACCTTGAATTTTGGCGGAATCACCAAACCTGGGACCAGGCTAAGCTCATTCGGATCCACATTCCCAAAAACGTCCATTCTTTCTATGGCTTTGAGTCTTTCTTCCAACATATCATATTTCTGCCACATTCTTATGTCTTCCACTTGCTTTTCCACATGTTTCTTCAACTTCTCTTGTTCTATCGGATCATCTAAGTTTGGAACAAACGCTAGGTCTAAAATATGCGCTCCCAAGTTCAATCCAGATGGCATTTAACCTTGTTGGCCCTCGGGAATAGGCATATTGAAGTGAGCATAAGGTCGTCCTTCGGCTGATGATCCATCTTGAGGATGTGTATCATGTGATGTTTGAGCTTGGGGACGAGTGAACCTTGGTCGGTAAACCAGATCTTTGCCATGGGGCCGGAGCTCTTCCCGTGTGACTGTACCTTCAGCAACCCCTCTTCCTTGGGTCATACTCATCATCATTTTCATCATTTTAGTCATTTTCTCATGTGACTCCTCTTGTGATTTTGTTATCTGTTCCGTACTTCTTGCTAACATTTGGCTAACTGTTCTTGCAATTCCCATTGTACTCTTTCCATTTGCTCTATTCGCGCTGCTTGTTCACTTTCCATGACTTTATATTTTGTTCTAAAAGTGAACTTTCCTTAGAATACTCTTAAAGCCAAGCAAAGTCTTATTTACCCCAAAATTATTGCATGTATGCTCATGAACGAATGCGTGCATGTATGGGTGCAATATGGCGTTAGCGTGATGCATGTGAAAAAGAAATGAAAACTAGTTAGTATGAGCACACTATACAAAGGATTTAAGGATTGGATTTTTTTTTACACAAGATTTTATTTTCAGAACAAAAATATACCTCACAAGAGGTTTGAATTAACCGAAAAAACTACTCTTTACAATAAAAGTTTTTCAAAAATAAGTTTCAAAATTTGTGGGCATTAGGTCAACTCTGTCTTGGGCACTCAGATGTTTATGCAACCATGCGCACTCCACAGTTCGTAAAATGAAGATCAAAGGGTAAGAAAATTCCCCCGTGTACCTAATAGTAATTTGTAAGTGCCGGGCAAGAACGACTCTACCTAAGACGGGCCTTGATAACTCGTATAATTATATAGTTTTTAGTTATGTTTTATTATTGTTTTGTGTCAAATACGAGTTATTATTGTTTAGTCTAATTGTGTTTATGATCTTTTATATTTTTATGTAATTTGGTGTTTTTCACAAGTTTCTTTGAGTGATTTCAGATTACTAGAATTAAGGGCAAATCCAGTTCAGTTCCAGTTCCGACACCTTTTGCCATATCAGATATATCTGGAGTTTCACTGAAGCAATAAGGCTGAAATTTTAACCGTGCAAAGTTAAGAGGCATATCTATCTTTTTCATGTTTTACACTTCTTGAAACGGAGTCGTTTTCCCTAGCGAAATCAACCATCAAGTTGGCTGATGTGCAATGACGTCTGTCCTGAGTAGTTTTCGTATTTTTACCATATCGTCCGATACACATCAGCAAATGAGCTGATTCCAACAGCTATGGATCACTAACTGATAGGGGAACATTTGTCTAGAAGACCATGTGATCAGATAAAGCCTCCAATATTGAAGAAATCGACCATCAAGTTGGCTGATGTGCAATGACGTCTGTGCTGACCTGTTTTCGTATTTTGCCCATATCTTCTTCTCCACATCAGCAAATGAGCTGATTCCAACGGCTATGAATCAGTAACTCATAGGGGAACATTTTTCTAGAAGACCATGTGATCAGATCAGGCCTCCAAGATTGACAAAATCGACCATCAAGTTGGCTGATCAAAATGGTCATACAATATGACGAAAATTGTTAGAAAAATGCACCCACCTATTATACCTACCTTTGAAATTTGTAAAGCTTGTCTCTTTTCATTTAGCCCTCCAAAAAGTGTATAAATAGAGGGCCTTGGATGATTGTAGAGGATCATATTGGACATAGGTAGGATATTAGCCATTTTAATAAAATTCTCTAAGTTTTCTTCTTCTTTCTTTTCTCTAGTTTTCTTTATTTTCTCTAGTTTTCTTTTTCTTTAGAGAGAGCAAGAGGTTGGATAATTAATATTCTTCCTCTTCTTCTTTCTTTCTTTTATTTTCTTCTTAGATTTTCTTTAATTTTATGTTTATGTTTATAATGCCTATGCTAGGCTAAACTTCTATTTGGTTAAGGGTGATTTCAAAGCCCTAGACATGTTTTGTGATTGATTTTCAGATTCTATCTATCATTAATTTTCTATCAAAGTTGCTTATGTTCTTCTACAAGAATTGTTCATGATGTTGTCTAGATTTATTTAGGTGTACAACTAGATAGATCTTGATAATTATCTATTGCTAGTTTAGGAGTCTTGATCCGTGTAATTGTCTTGATTTCCTATTCATAAGTGGCAATTTGTGATTAATGATTATGGTCAAGTTTTCAATAATTGCAAAGTGGAAAACAAGACAGGGATTCTCTACAATGACATTGTAGGCCAATTGAAAGGGATGTAGCGCAGCTTGGTAGCGCGTTTGTTTTGGGTACAAAATGTCACGGGTTCAACTCCAGGGATGAATCGAAAAAGAAATCTTTATCGGTTCTACCTCCTATTTTTTATGAAGAAAATGAATCTTTTTATCGAAGGATCAGAAAAAAATGGGTCCGGATCTCCTGCGGGAATGATTTGGAAGATCCAAAACCAAAAATACTAGCGAGCTCGAAGAGAAACATCCATTTTTCAGAGGCAAGGATCTAGGGTTAGTTAATGGAAATCAATAAGTTGGAACAAACGCTAGGTCTAAAATATGCGCTCCCAAGTTCAATCCAGATGGCATTTAACCTTGTTGGCCCTCGGGAATAGGCATATTGAAGTGAGCATAAGGTCGTCCTTCGGCTGATGATCCATCTTGAGGATGTGTATCATGTGATGTTTGAGCTTGGGGACGAGTGAACCTTGGTCGGTAAACCAGATCTTTGCCATGGGGCCGGAGCTCTTCCCGTGTGACTGTACCTTCAGCAACCCCTCTTCCTTGGGTCATACTCATCATCATTTTCATCATTTTAGTCATTTTCTCATGTGACTCCTCTTGTGATTTTGTTATCTGTTCCGTACTTCTTGCTAACATTTGGCTAACTGTTCTTGCAATTCCCATTGTACTCTTTCCATTTGCTCTATTCGCGCTGCTTGTTCACTTTCCATGACTTTATATTTTGTTCTAAAAGTGAACTTTCCTTAGAATACTCTTAAAGCCAAGCAAAGTCTTATTTACCCCAAAATTATTGCATGTATGCTCATGAACGAATGCGTGCATGTATGGGTGCAATATGGCGTTAGCGTGATGCATGTGAAAAAGAAATGAAAACTAGTTAGTATGAGCACACTATACAAAGGATTTAAGGATTGGATTTTTTTTTACACAAGATTTTATTTTCAGAACAAAAATATACCTCACAAGAGGTTTGAATTAACCGAAAAAACTACTCTTTACAATAAAAGTTTTTCAAAAATAAGTTTCAAAATTTGTGGGCATTAGGTCAACTCTGTCTTGGGCACTCAGATGTTTATGCAACCATGCGCACTCCACAGTTCGTAAAATGAAGATCAAAGGGTAAGAAAATTCCCCCGTGTACCTAATAGTAATTTGTAAGTGCCGGGCAAGAACGACTCTACCTAAGACGGGCCTTGATAACTCGTATAATTATATAGTTTTTAGTTATGTTTTATTATTGTTTTGTGTCAAATACGAGTTATTATTGTTTAGTCTAATTGTGTTTATGATCTTTTATATTTTTATGTAATTTGGTGTTTTTCACAAGTTTCTTTGAGTGATTTCAGATTACTAGAATTAAGGGCAAATCCAGTTCAGTTCCAGTTCCGACACCTTTTGCCATATCAGATATATCTGGAGTTTCACTGAAGCAATAAGGCTGAAATTTTAACCGTGCAAAGTTAAGAGGCATATCTATCTTTTTCATGTTTTACACTTCTTGAAACGGAGTCGTTTTCCCTAGCGAAATCAACCATCAAGTTGGCTGATGTGCAATGACGTCTGTCCTGAGCAGTTTTCGTATTTTTACCATATCGTCCGATACACATCAGCAAATGAGCTGATTCCAACAGCTATGGATCACTAACTGATAGGGGAACATTTGTCTAGAAGACCATGTGATCAGATAAAGCCTCCAATATTGAAGAAATCGACCATCAAGTTGGCTGATGTGCAATGACGTCTGTGCTGACCTGTTTTCGTATTTTGCCCATATCTTCTTCTCCACATCAGCAAATGAGCTGATTCCAACGGCTATGAATCAGTAACTCATAGGGGAACATTTTTCTAGAAGACCATGTGATCAGATCAGGCCTCCAAGATTGACAAAATCGACCATCAAGTTGGCTGATCAAAATGGTCATACAATATGACGAAAATTGTTAGAAAAATGCACCCACCTATTATACCTACCTTTGAAATTTGTAAAGCTTGTCTCTTTTCATTTAGCCCTCCAAAAAGTGTATAAATAGAGGGCCTTGGATGATTGTAGAGGATCATATTGGACATAGGTAGGATATTAGCCATTTTAATAAAATTCTCTAAGTTTTCTTCTTCTTTCTTTTCTCTAGTTTTCTTTCTTTTCTCTAGTTTTCTTTTTCTTTAGAGAGAGCAAGAGGTTGGATAATTAATATTCTTCCTCTTCTTCTTTCTTTCTTTTATTTTCTTCTTAGATTTTCTTTAATTTTATGTTTATGTTTATAATGCCTATGCTAGGCTAAACTTCTATTTGGTTAAGGGTGATTTCAAAGCCCTAGACATGTTTTGTGATTGATTTTCAGATTCTATCTATCATTAATTTTCTATCAAAGTTGCTTATGTTCTTCTACAAGAATTGTTCATGATGTTGTCTAGATTTATTTAGGTGTACAACTAGATAGATCTTGATAATTATCTATTGCTAGTTTAGGAGTCTTGATCCGTGTAATTGTCTTGATTTCCTATTCATAAGTGGCAATTTGTGATTAATGATTATGGTCAAGTTTTCAATAATTGCAAAGTGGAACATAACCTAAGTTGAACAATCCGAGCTTATGTGTTTGTTGCTTAGATCAACCTATCTTTCTCATCATAAAGCTGCCATTAAATTGAATTTAGAGAGCTTATTCTAGGTTGTTTAATGGTTAGAGATTAAATAGAGAGCTTGTTCTATTTAACGACAAACTAAGGAAAGATTGGGGTAACAGAGCTTGTTGTTATCTACGGTTGTTAACTTTGATAGTTGGTTGATATTGATAGATCTGAAATTGATTCTTAATGATGTCTAGTGGTGGAGAATGAAACCTTAACCATATTTTTCATATTTGATTCTTCTTACTTATTTGTTTTCTTACTTTTAGTTTGCTTATTTTTTATATTTATTTTTATTGGCTGGTTATACCGCCTAATTTGTATATTAACTTTGTTTTATTTTTATTGGCTGGTTATACCGCCTAATTTAGTATATATATTTTTATTGGCTGGTTATACCGCCAAATTTAGTATATATATTTTTATTGGCTGGTTATACCGCCTTGCATCTTATTCTTATTATTTACTTTAGTTTAAATCTGGCTTCAAAAACCCCTTTTCTTTTATTGTTCTTGAATTTAAGTTTTAAACTATTAACTTATAAACTAAAACCCAATCCCTGAGGACTCGACCCTTGCTAACTACTATACTTACAATTTATCTTTTTAGTGCAAGGTTAAATAAGATACACTATTTTGGGTGCATCAAATTTTTGGCGCCGTTGCCGGGGATTGTTTTCTTTAGTTTATTTGTTACTTGGTTTATTCTTATTTTCAGTTCTAATTAGTTCTATTTTCTTGTACATATAAGTTTTTCTTATCAAATTTTGAAAAAAAAAAAAAAAAAAAAAAAACGATGGAATTGAGCAATCTAACACTTGAAGAGTTGGTGGCATACATGAATATGGAGAATCAACAAGCCAATCTCACCTTCCCAGTTCAACAATTGGCCATGGGAGGATGTCAAGGCCATCAAGTGTTCCAAGACCAACAGTATGATCATTACTCAAACACTTACCATGAGGGATGGTGGGATCATACTAATTATGGCTACTCGAAAAATTACCAAGAAGTAGATCCTTATGCCAATTACACTCATCCATCTAGCTTCAATCAATCATGGTCCCAAGAACCAGATCTTTTTCAACCACCACATATGACTCAAAACTCAAGTACTTCTTTAGAAGATCTTGTCTATTCTCTTGTTACTGATACATTGCAATTTCAACAGGAAACAAGGGCAAGTATCCAGAGTTTGGAAAGGCAAATGAGCCTATTGGCTAGTAGTATGGTGGTATGGGTAGCACAAAGATCTGAAGAACTCTCTGCCCAAACAATGATTAACCCAAAGGAGAATACTACTATCGTGACCTTGAGGAATGAGGAACAAGATGAGGATGAGACAAAATTAGAGATGGATTCTATTCTTGAGGATAATGAAGCCACAAATCCAAATAAGAGTATTTCGGCACCTGAGGTAACGTTTAAGGTTCCACTTTTTACTAATGTTTCTTCTCCACCTTTTCCTAGTAGATTTGCAAAGTTCAAGGAGGAAGAACATGAACAACACATGCCGGGAACCTTAAACAGCTTGTTTGTGGATGCCATTAAAACAATACCAAAATATGCTCCATTCCTCGATGAGATATGCACCACAAAGGATGATGGAATAATACTTGTAATGGAGAATGTATCCACTGTTGTGGAGAGAAAGCTTCCTCTCAAACGCATAAATTTGGGAAATTTCATGTACGAGCCTGACAAGCCTAAAAAGCCAAGAAGGGGTGTTGGTTAGATTCAAAACACTAACTCAAGTGTTAATTGGGAAGGCAGCCCAATTAAAGATGAAATTGCCAACCTTCCATATTCAGATTTGCTTTCTCTTTCTTTTCCTTTTTCTTTTATTATTTTTATTGTTTTTATTTTTATTTCTTATGTTTCTTTGTTAATTGTGTTTACTGTTTTTAAGTTCATTTAGGCTGCATAAGTTTCTTTTGTTTAATAGTTCTTTTCTCTTACATATAATTCTTGCATTGGGGGATAATAGCATTACATTAATGACAATGTAAGAATTATGTGTGGGGGGAAGAATTTAGGATTTTATTTAGAGTGTTTTGTTTTTGAGTCTTTTTATGTTGTTTTTCTTTCTAATCCTTGTTTTGAAAAACACTAGATGTAAATATAATTTTTTTTAACCCCGGTTAAATGGCGGATAACGGTACTCCGTGATTATTTAAATCGGTTCCATCAGCTACCCACAAAACTGATATTGTATATAAATTTCTCTTTCAATTTCTCTTTCATTTTTTTTTTCATTTTTTTTCAGGATGGATGATATTCTCACAAGATTGCAGAAACGATTTCCTCCCTTTTCTCGAAATATTATACTTAAGCTTTACCAAGTTCGATTTGAAAGATTAAGAATGCTTATGCACAAAGGGATTCCTGGAGACATACGTTGGATAATTGAAGCCAAGGTACGTGAAGATGAATATCTTCCTGTTTTGCATTTACCAGGTACAGGTAGAAGCACTTTTGCAAAGAAGCGACGAGCAAAGCGCATGAGTTCAAATTGCCACAAATGTGCACGATGGACGTGTAATAGTAAATGTCGTTCTATTGGGATTCCGTCCTCTAATCGAGATGATAAAATTGAATTCATTAAGGATGGACTGAGTAAGGAGAATTTGGGTAATATCCAACTTTCTCTTGAGACGCATCCTAGTGGAGACGTACAAAGAGAAATTCTTGATTTATGGCCGCAATTCCAAAGGGAATGGCAACATCTTGGGAATCTGATGTTAAAAGACCCTGTTTGCCAGCTTGTAAGAAAACTGGATGGGAAGCATATCCTCGACTCATAGAAGGCGTTTAAGCCGTTTCTGGACGTAAAACCAGAGGAAGATGTGAGCCACAATCACAACTACAATAAATGACTTCTCAGCTTTTGGTTTGATTTGCAATAACTTTATTTCGGTTTAATTTACGTGTTATTCGATTTGTGTAATTATTCTCATTTTTTTTATTTGTCTTTTACGATTGATTTTTCTTCTCTTTTTTATTTTCTTCCTGAAATCACGCAAAAATCTTTTGTTAGGTTAACATTTTCTTCTGACAGGTCAAATACACTTTCGGCGACATTATTACTCTTGACTTTTACGGTTGATTTTTCTTCTCTTTTTGATTTTCTTCCTGAAATCACGCAAAAATCTTTTGTTAGGTTAACATTTTTTTTTGACAGGTCAGATACACTTTCGGCGACATTATTACTCTTGTCTGATTCACTACTCAGTCCTCTATATATTACACCATGTACTCATTCTCTTTCAGGCACTCGAAAAAAAGAAAAACAAAAGAAAAAAAAATGGAAAGTACTTCGTCCCAACGCATTAAAAAAATTTATGTTTTTGGAGGTGCTTATCCAGGGAAAAATAACATATTCGCTGATGAAGCCATAAGAGTTGGAGTAATACTTGCCCAACAAAAGATCCAGTTGATTTATGGAGGCGGTAGTACGGGTTTAATGGGAGCAGTCGCTACAGCAGCACACGCCGGAGGAAGTCCAGTTCTAGGAATCGTGCCAAAACTATTCACAGATTTTTGTGGACCTACCTTGGGTAAGGAAATACAAGTCTGGAGTATCCCTGAACGGATAACAATCATGTACCATTCTGCCGATGCATTCATTGCTTTACCAGGAGGTCTGGGTACATTGGAAGAAATAGCTTGCGTGGCTTCTTGGTCATCTTTGGTCACAAATAAGAAACCCATTGGTTTGCTTAATATTAATGGTTATTTTAGTAATTTGCTTTCATATTTAGATAATGCTGTGGATAATGGATTCATGTTTTCAGAGGCAAGGAGAACCATAATTTCTGCTACAACCATTGAAGATTTACTCAAAAAGCTCCAAGCTTATGAGTATTTATCTGCTACGGTTGTTTCGCAAACGCTCGGAAAAAGAAAAAGAGATATGGACGAGCAAGGAGTGGATTGCACTTTGTCTTTGTGACATTATCTAACATTTTGTTTGTTGTGTCTCAGTTATAATAAGTGGTTAGCAACCTCTACAGGTAATATCTCCTAAATTTTACCTTCTTAAAAAAAAAAAAAAGTTTGTTGTGTTTTAAGCAATTTAGAAGTATTCATTCTGAACAAGGTCTGAGTAAGGGAGACTTGAGACATACCTTGTCAGTTTGATTTCTTCTTTTCAAAAAAAAAAAAAAAGAGTTTGTTGTGTTTTAAGCAATTTAGAAGTATTCATTCTGAACAAGGTCTGAGTAAGGGAGACTTGAGACATACCTTGTCAGTTTGATTTTAATCTTTTTACGTTTACTTGTTAATTTTTGTTTAGTATTTTAGGATTATTTAGGTTGCATGAGTTTGTTTTGTTTTGAGTCTAGTTATTCCTATTCTTATGTTATTAGTTCTTTTCTCTTACACATGATTCTTTCATTTGGGTTAATAGACTTACATTGAGGACAATGTAAGAATTAAGTGTGGGAGGAATGATTTAGGATTTCTTTTATTTTTGTCTACTATTTTTTTTTATGAGTCTTTATTATTATTATTATTATTATTATTATTTTTTAGTGTGTTTTAGTTCCTTTTTAATACAATGATGAGATATGAATTGCATAAGTCTAAAACATATTTATTAGTGAGAAGATTTTCATGAGAATTGAGCTTGATGTCAACCTTTTTATGAGCCAATGTTAATATGATATGTTGATTGAGAAAGAAGCATGTTTAGACTTAATCTGACTTGTATAATCATTCTTGTGAGTTTTTGAGCCTAAAATGATTGATGCATTATACAAATCAATCTAATTTCTTTCTTGAGTGCTCTTATGATTACATGATTCTCTAGAACTTGCTTTAAACCGTTTGAGACTATATTGATGCATGTGACAACATGAATATGATAGAGGCATTAGGATTTTTAGCCAGGGCCAAACAACCATCCCTTATTGATGTTCCAAGAGAACACACCCTTAGTGAACCAATTTGAGCCTACATTGAATAAGCTATCTCTTTGGTAACCATAACTTGTCCCTAACCTAAATATACTTATATCTTTACCTTTGTTCCAAAGATGAATTAGCATGATTTGAGACAAGTTGCAAAGACAAGGGATATTTTTTGGTTAGAAACAAGAAATAAGTGTGGGGGGAAAAGAAAAGAAAAGTCAAGAGAAAAATAAATGGAATACTGGCAAATACATTCCTATATAAAAAAAAAATGAATCATCTCTTGAATTTGTGGAAAAAGAAAAAGATGTTACAAAGTTGTTTAGAATGAAGAAAAGGCCCAACATGAATATCCGGCCTAGGTGACTATGTACTTGTAAAGAGTTTTGAGAAGTTTCTTTGTATAATCTTTTTATGTCTCTAAACTTTATGAACTCTTTGTAACCTTTGTGATATCTTTATCCTTTTGTTCTTCAACCACATTACAAACCCCTTGGCCCCATTACAACCTTGATTAAAGACCTCTTGATTTATGAAGTTGCATGATCTTTTAGTGGAGAATAGGTGGACAAGCAAGCATATGGTAGAAGTGTTTTCATGAGATTGATTGAGTGTAAACACTTTACCACTACTTTAAAGAGTGAAAATCAAGAGAGTATCCCATGTGAGAAGTTGAGATTAAATTTGAACATGCACTATTTTGATTGAGATATGTTATGCTAATATTGGCTTAACTCAAACAATTTACATTCAAGCATGATTTTTTGTGAAATTTTTTAAGCTATTGATTAGTTTATAAGACTTGTTCAAATATTGTCTCTAATTTGTATTGAAAGGATTAGGAGTAAATATTTTTAGTATATGTAGTTTATTTATATGAAGTTTATTTATATTTTAATTTTTCAATGTTTGTGGGTATCGTTCTAGTAAACCCTCACGAGACTAAACTCGTCCACTAGGGACACCTAGGGGTTTAAAGGCTTGTGTCACATGCTAAGTGCCACCGTGATTTCCTACGAAAATGGATTAGATTAGATTTTCTTATTTTATTTTTATTGAGTCGTTGCTAGGGACTAGCAACAATCTAAGTGTGGGGGTGTGATAACTCGTATAATTATATAGTTTTTAGTTATGTTTTATTATTGTTTTGTGTCAAATACGAGTTATTATTGTTTAGTCTAATTGTGTTTATGATCTTTTATATTTTTATGTAATTTGGTGTTTTTCACAAGTTTCTTTGAGTGATTTCAGATTACTAGAATTAAGGGCAAATCCAGTTCAGTTCCAGTTCCGACACCTTTTGCCATATCAGCTATATCTGGAGTTTCACTGAAGCAATAAGGCTGAAATTTTAACCGTGCAAAGTTAAGAGGCATATCTATCTTTTTCATGTTTTACACTTCTTGAAACGGAGTCGTTTTCCCTAGCGAAATCAACCATCAAGTTGGCTGATGTGCAATGACGTCTGTCCTGAGAAGTTTTCGCATTTTTACCATATCGTCCGATACACATCAGCAAATGAGCTGATTCCAACAGCTATGGATCACTAACTGATAGGGGAACATTTGTCTAGAAGACCATGTGATCAGATAAAGCCTCCAATATTGAAGAAATCGACCATCAAGTTGGCTGATGTGCAATGACGTCTGTGCTGACCTGTTTTCGTATTTTGCCCATATCTTCTTCTCCACATCAGCAAATGAGCTGATTCCAACGGATATGAATCAGTAACGCATAGGGGAACATTTTTCTAGAAGACCATGTGATCAGATCAGGCCTCCAAGATTGACAAAATCGACCATCAAGTTGGCTGATCAAAATGGTCATACAATATGACGAAAATTGTTAGAAAAATGCACCCACCTATTATACCTACCTTTGAAATTTGTAAAGCTTGTCTCTTGTCATTTAGCCCTCCAAAAAGTGTATAAATAGAGGGCCTTGGATGATTGTAGAGGATCATATTGGACATAGGTAGGATATTAGCCATTTTAATAAAATTCTCTAAGTTTTCTTCTTCTTTCTTTTCTCTAGTTTTCTTTCTTTTCTCTAGTTTTCTTTTTCTTTAGAGAGAGCAAGAGGTTGGATAATTAATATTCTTCCTCTTCTTCTTTCTTTCTTTTATTTTCTTCTTATATTTTCTTTAATTTTATGTTTATGTTTATAATGCCTATGCTAGGCTAAACTTCTATTTGGTTAAGGGTGATTTCAAAGCCCTAGACATGTTTTGTGATTGATTTTCAGATTCTATCTATCATTAATTTTCTATCAAAGTTGCTTATGTTCTTCTACAAGAATTGTTCATGATGTTGTCTAAATTTATTTAGGTGTACAACTAGATAGATCTTGATAATTATCTATTGCTAGTTTAGGAGTCTTGATCCGTGTAATTGTCTTGATTTCCTATTCATAAGTGGCAATTTGTGATTAATGATTATGGTCAAGTTTTCAATAATTGCAAAGTGGAACATAACCTAAGTTGAACAATCCGAGCTTATGTGTTTGTTGCTTAGATCAACCTATCTTTCTCATCATAAAGCTGCCATTAAATTGAATTTAGAGAGCTTATTCTAGGTTGTTTAATGGTTAGAGATTAAATAGAGAGCTTGTTCTATTTAACGACAAACTAAGGAAAGATTGGGGTAACAGAGCTTGTTGTTATCTACGGTTGTTAACTTTGATAGTTGGTTGATATTGATAGATCTGAAATTGATTCTTAATGATGTCTAGTGGTGGAGAATGAAACCTTAACCATATTTTTCATATTTGATTCTTCTTACTTATTTGTTTTCTTACTTTTAGTTTGCTTATTTTTTATATTTATTTTTATTGGCTGGTTATACCGCCTAATTTGTATATTAACTTTGTTTTATTTTTATTGGCTGGTTATACCGCCTAATTTAGTATATATATTTTTATTGGCTGGTTATACCGCCTAATTTAGTATATATATTTTTATTGGCTGGTTATACCGCCTTGCATCTTATTCTTATTATTTACTTTAGTTTAAATCTGGCTTCAAAAACCTCTTTTCTTTTATTGTTCTTGAATTTAAGTTTTAAACTATTAACTTATAAACTAAAACCCAATCCCTGAGGACTCGACCCTTGCTAACTACTATACTTACAATTTATCTTTTTAGTGCAAGGTTAAATAAGATACACTATTTTGGGTGCATCAGGCCTTCTACGACTCGTTATGTGCTTGGTAGAGGTTGACTGGTTCTAAGGGTTCCCAAATTCTTCCTTTCTCTCGTCCACGCGGACTAGTAAGGCACCCTGATCCTTACGCATTATAGGCTACAAACGGGAAAAGTTCAATTTTGGTGAGAGTATTTTCGAAGCCTGTGCGAAGGTTATTACCTCATGAAAGCTTTGATACTTTACATCCCGAGAGTGTTTAGCTAGCCCGTGCAGAGGTTATTACCTCACGAGAGCATAGGTACTTTACTCCCTCCTAAAAGGACAAAGCTCGGGTATAGAGTTTATGCATGAAATGCACGTGTTAAGTGTGTGAAGAGGACAAGCAACACTTTACAACCCGAACCTAAATGCTCCCAACAAAAACAATATATTAAAAAAAAATCTAAATCCAAGTTTATTAAAAAAATTTACACAAAAAGGAAAAGAAAATGCAGAATTTTTTTGTTTAAAAAAAAAAAAGGAATCATGATTAAATACCAATAAAACCATTAAATTAAAATTTTGGATAACATGTGATTAATTTATGGCTCGACTCTCAAAAAGGTCCCAGTGGAGTCGCCAACTGTCATAACGGTTTTTCGATCCCTAGACGATTTTTGAAATAAATACAGGGAGTCGCCACCAATCTTTTTTGGTTAGGTGTGATTGGTCACCTATGAAAACTTATCCTCTTAATAATGTCCTAAAATTAATCAAGATATATTAAAAAGATCATTTTTGGTCTGCAAAACAAATATTAGGTTCGGGAGTACGGTTATGCGTGGGGAAGGATTAGCACCCCCACGACGCCCGTTTTAAAAATGGTACCAATTAATCGCGTGTTATCTTTAATCTTGAAAAAGTGATTTTAATTTTAATATTTAATAATAATTCCCTTAGTACACTTTATTCAAAAATAATATTTTGAAACAAATGAGAGACAATGTTTTTTTTATAATCATTTTTGAAGTAAAAGAAATTACCCATGTAAAAATAATTTTCGAATCACTCCGATACTTTTGATAATATTTTGATAACTATTTTTACACGAACCATTTTGAGGAATGATAGATATTTCGACCATCCTGAGAACGGATCTGTGTTTAGAGAATTTTCTTTACCAAAAATAATTCAAAAAGCCATTTTTTATTTGTGGAGAAATAATAATAAAAAAATATAACAAAGTCTTTTTATAATTAATTCCGAGATAACATAAATCATCTATGTAAAAATAATTTTCGAATCACTTCGATAATTTCGATAATGTTTCGGTAACTAATTTTACTCGAAACGTTTCGTGGAACGATTGATACTCTGACCGTTCAAGAAATAATCAGTTTTAGAAGATTTCACTTACCGAGGATAATTTTAAAAGATATATTTTATTTGTGGGAAGAAAACAAAAATTAATAAAGATGTCCTTTTAAAATTAATTTCCAAAATAAATGAAATTATTATGTAAAAATAATTTTCGAATCAATCCGATATTCTCGATAATGTTGCGGTAATTAATTTTACCCGAACCGCTTCAAGGAACGATTGATACTCCGACCGTCCTAAGAAATAATCCGTTTTTAGAAGATTTCTTTTAACGAAAATAATTTAAAGGACACATTTTCATCCGCGTGCACCAGAATGTCATCTTTGATTTTTTTCTCTTAAATTAAAAAATAAAAAAGGTTATAACATTTTCAATAATAATAATAATATATACATATATGTAAAGAAAATAATAATAAAATTATATAATAAAAATAAATGATAAATAAATAAAGAAAATGATAATAAAAAATAATAATAAAAAAAGGAAATCCGAATGTATAATATAATCAGCATAAAAATAATAACTATTATAACAAAAAAATTTAAAAATTAAAATTTTTCCGAAAGACTAAAAAAGATAGAAATAAATTAATTAATTAAATAATTAAATACATAAAATAATATAGAATAAAAGAAGAAAATAAAGATAAAGATAAATAAATAAATAAATAAACATAATAAAACTTACCTCGAAAATTGCAAAACCGACTCGCAAAAACTCGGATTGATTCCCTGGAGTAAACCTTCTTCTTCTTCTTCTTTTTTTCTTTTCTTTTCTTTTCTTTTTTTGCTTTTCTTTTCTTTTTTTTTCCTTTTTCCTTTTTTCTTTTTCCTTTCTTTTTTTTTTCTTTTCTGCCTGGACTCAGGATAGCGCTCAGACCCCGGGTCAGATCTGGGTCCATGCACGGACCCTCCCATCGCCGAAACGGTGCCTTTTGGCACCATTATAAATAGGGTTTTTTTCCTCAAAACCCCCTTTCTCCTCTCTCTCTCCCTAGCTCTCAAATCTCTCTCCCTTCTCTCTAAGCCACCGGCCCCAGCCTAGATTCTGGCGTCAGTCCACCGCGCCAGCCGTCATGAACCACCATCGACCGTCGCTCACCGGCAGCCGATCACGTCCCAAAACACACCGATACTTTCCTCTTCTTCTCCTCTCTTCAGATCCGGACTCAGATTCTACAAAAATAGCCCCAAAACTACTAGATCTAAGTCCAAAGATTGATTGTCCTCTCTCATATCTCCCAAATCAAACGTCGGATCAGCCCCAGATTTCAGCCTTGGCCTTCACTTCCTTGCCTCCAGCCTTGTACCATTCAAATCTCTGAAAAAATATCCCAAATTTCCCAACCCCAAAGAGACCGAACTTAATGGTCTTTTCTCTTTTTTTTTTTTTTTTTTTTGTTCTTATTGTTGTTGCTATTTATGTTGATTGTGGTTGCTTGTTTGTTTGTTGTTTTTTTTTTTTTTGGTTTTGGGTTTGACTGATTGTGGTGTTATGGTTTGGGTCCTTTTTGTTTTAGTGCCGATTTTGGGGGTTTGAGATCCGAGATTGAGCAGGGGGGCTCGACGTTTTTTCCTAAATTGGACCCTCCCTCGACCTTGCATTTTAAATACACACACAATGCGATTATCTCCTAAAAAGAGGACAAAAAGGTGCAAGATCCATATGCAATATGCATTAGTGTTTGGGTCTCACATAATAAGATTGAAATCAGAAGTTAACATCTATATCATTATTTAAACTCCTTATCGTAGCAAGTACTTTTTTTATGTAAATAATTGTCTACTTTATCTAGTATTTTTCATTTAGAAATCATTCATTTATCTTAGTGAAAGAAAATAATAATATACATTTATAAACATTGAAAATATATATTTTTTTAAATCAATAAATATTAATTTATTGATAAATAAATAATTTATTCATTTATTGATAATTAAATAATTTTTTAAAATAATAATTTTTTAATTTTAATAATATTATTTTATAAATAATTTAATATATATATATATACACGAGGAGAGATTCACTTACACTAGTGTAAAATTAAATTAGTTTTACACATTTTCATATAATTTTATACGATTTATATTTGTTTAATCTGACCGTCGTATTTTATGTTCTATTCACGTAGATCATGCACGTCGAGTTTCGATTAAATTAAAAATGTCTAACTATATGATTGATGTAAAAAACTTTCAACCATTAAATATATGTTGAAAAAGATAATATTCTCGATCGATATGATAGAGATATCGGATCAATTCGACACTTTATGTGCACGAGGAGTACAATTATATTGTTAAATCCCACGGTCGGTTTAAACAAATATAAATCGTATAAGAAGTTATGAAAGTGTGTAAAACTAATTTAATTTTACAATAGTGTAAATAAATTTCTCCTATATATATCATATATATATAATATATAATAGGGTACATACTTACCGGATAATGTTTGCTTATGTGTAATATTACTATGTGTACAATCTATATTATTGACAAGTAGGATAGTTCCTAAAATTTAGTTGTTTATCAAATGATTTTATATATTTAATAAATTATCCAATATTTCAAAATCACAAAGGTTAATTTATCTAATTTTTAAAATTAAGTTGTTTATCTAAATTAAATTTCAGATCTTTCAAACAAAGAATTATTCAAATCTTTTAATCTCTGTACCTAATAAATATAACTCTTCAAATATACAAGGTATTTTAAATTCAAAATCAAAGAGCATATTCAAAATCCAAATACATATCCTTTATTTAGTACTGTAGATAAAGATTAGAGGTGCATATTAGATAAAATTAAAATTGATAATGCAATAATTTAAACAGTTTTAACCTTTTACCAATTTTGTTATATCGGTAACATCTAAAATCTCTTTCATATATTTCTAAAATCTCATCCCATCATCTTGATTTGATTATATATTTTTTTCAAATATTTTTTCTCTATTTCTCTTTTTTTATTTAAAGAAAAACAAAGGCAGGAATATTTTTTTATGTTTTTATTTATTGTTTATGCAAAGACTCTTCGATCTCGCTTTTCGTTGACAGATCATCAACCGATCATTGTCATGCAATCAAAGAACTACGAAAGAAGAGGAAAAAGGTTAAGTAGGGATGGGAAAAGAAAAAAAAGTTTACGTTTAAAAATCTTGAGAAACTTTTGGAAAAAAAATTGAGAATTTTTTCTTTGAAAAAAAAGCTTGAGAAATGGTGAAAGTTTTTAAAGTAAAAATTGCTAATATTTAATGGGGTTTTCATCTTTTTGATTGATGTTAAAAATTTTTGATTTTACCAAATTGATAAATGGAGGTAAGGTTTGGACTTTAAACATGATAGGTGGGTTGTTGCAAAAGAAAAGAAATAAGAAAAGTAGAGTTTGATGTTTTTTTTTCTTCTTTAGTTAATTGCAAATCAATATTCACTAATCAATGGTCCACTTAGTTTCTGCATTTACTTTCTTTTAAGAAATTTTCGATGCTTTTAATTAATTTTTTGGGTTTTCAATTTTCTTAAAATTATTTTTGTAACATATTGTAATATAATTTATTTTTTATTTCTTTTTCAGGTTTTAAGATGAGTTTCAAAGAAATTTCAAGGAAAATTGGCAAAAAATATATCTTCTTTTATTTTTTGTTGCAAAATAAATTTTGAAAAAAATTGTCTCACTTTCGTTTTTTTAGCCTGTGCATTTTTTTCCCTTTTTTTGCTTTTTTATTTTTTTTATTTTTATACTTTTTGTTTATAGGAGATTTTAATTATGATATTTTTTTAGTGAATATAAAACTTATTAACTTTAATTTTGTATGCTGAGATGCGTTTCAAATGTAATTTAATATAATTTTACAGGTAATTTATTTTTTATTTCTATATACCATAATATATTTTTGTATGCATGAGAATATAAAATTTATTAGCTTTATTATTACTTTTTTTTTTTTTTTTATAGAAATGAGTTTCAAATATAATTTTACAGGTATTTTAAGTTTTTATAAATGAAATAGAAGCCTAACTTTATGCAAAATTTAAAAGAATTTTAAATTTAATTATCAAATTAAACTTTAATGAAGTTTAATAAATTTTAAATTTAAAAAAAAAATACTTATCAATTTAAACATCACCTATGGAATCCTAATTGTCATTCAAGAGCTTTTGTACAAATTTATGACTATAAATATTAAATAATATGTGCTATCGTTTCTTTCTTTTTCTAGTTTGCAACTTAGATTAAGTTTATTTCAACAACATAATATCTGCTTTATCTTGATTTAAATCAAACAAAAATTGGCTTTTACTTATCTTGATTTATATATATATATATATATATATATAAAGCATTAAAAATTCAAATAATCATTTCATATTAAAATCCCTAAATAATAAAAACTATATTTATATTTCAAATATGTACGGTTATGCACGAAATTTGATTTACCTTTATCACTTATTATGTCTTTTAAATTTTAAAAAATGTTTATCAATTTAAAAATTATCTAAGCAATCATAATTGCCATCTATAAAATAATGTGTTATATCGCTTTTTTTCTTTTCTTTTTTTAATTTGCAACCTAGATAAAGTTTATTTCAACAATTTAGTATATGCTTTCTCTTGATTTGAATCAAACAAAAATTGACTTTTCCTTAATTTAAATCAAACAAAAATTATACTAATATAGTGAAACTTACTTCAACTAAAATTAAAAAAAAAATATACTAATTTTGTGTACAAATTGATTAAATCAGATAGATCAAAAAGATTTCAAAAAAAAATTGAAACACAGTTGTTGAAGGGGGGAAAAAAATCTGTACAAGCTAATATATATATATATATATATATATATATATATATTTCATCGTCCTATAAACTTTAGTATTTCACCCACATTAAAACTCCTTCCCTATAAACAAAGCTATGGCATCTTCAACTCTCTCCCAACCTCTTCACCGCTTCTCGCCGCCTCCATGCTCTCCCTACGCCACCATTTCAGCGGACAATGGAGTAATCTGCAATCCTTTTACTGACCCTCCAAAACAAAAGTCATCAGAACCAAAAGAAAAACCCAATAATGGGTTAAAGATCCGTCTAAAATGCCATCGCTCCGTTGTGGTTGAAGAAGGGAATGGAAGTAAACCGACAATATCCAAAGAATCAAGCAGCTCTTTGCCTGTGATTGAGACACAACCTAATGATGATGATCAGGACCCTTCAAAACAAAAGTCATCAGAATCAAAAGAGAAACCCAAGAATATTGTCCGTCTAAAATATCATCCCTCCGTCGTGGTTGAAGGGAACCGAAGAAGTGAACCAACAATATCCAAAGAATCAAGCAGCTCTTTGCCTGTGATTGAGACTAAACCGACGACACAACCTGGTGATGATGATCAGAATAATATTGTTCCCCAGCCGAGGAAAATAGTCGCAGCAGCAAAGAAGAAGACGGAAAAGAAGCGATTTTTACTTTCGAGAGAAGAAATTGAAGAGGACATTGCGGCGATCGAAGCCTTGGCAGGTTTCAAACGGTTGAGAAGGCCCAAGAAGCAAACCTGGAACGTTGATCAGAGACAGCTTGATCGTTTGTTTCCAGGTTTAGGGTAGGGCTACGGTTAAGGGTTAGGGTTAGAGTTAGAGTTTTTTTTTTTTTTTTTTTAAGTATATATAGAAAATATTATATATCCTACGATTAAGATTGGTTTTTGATGCTTTGATTTTAACTATATACTTAATCTTCTTCTATTAACAATGTCATAACGATTTTCCGACCACTAGACAATTTTTAAAATAAATACAGGGAGTCGTCACCAATCTTTTTTGGTTAGGTGTGATTGTTCACTTATGAAAATTTATTCTCTTAATAATATCCTAAAATTAATTAAGATATATCAAAAAGAGATAATTTTTTGTCTGCGAAACAATATCAAAAACAGATAATTTTTTGTTTGCGAAACAAAAATTAGGTTCGGGAGTACGGTTACACATGAGGAAGGATTAGCACCCCACGGCGCTCGTTTTAAAAACAGTACCAATTAAATCGCGTGTTATCTTTAATTTTAAAAAAGTGATTTTAATTTTAATATTCAATAATAATTCCCTTAGTACACTTTATTCAAAAAGAATATTTTAAAACAAATGTGATTTTAATTTTAATATTTAATAATAATTCTCTTAGTACACTTTATTCAAAAAGAATATTTTAAAACAAATGAGAGACAATGTTTCTTTTATAATCATTTTTGAAGTAAAAAAAAATTACCCATGTAAAATTAATTCCCGAATCACTCCGATACTTAAGAGAATGTTTCGATAACTATTTTTACACGAACCATTTTGAGAAACGATAGATATTCCGACCATCCTGAGAACGGATCCGTGTTTAGAGAATTTCCTTTACCAAAGATAATTCAAGAAGCCATTTTTTATTTGTGGAGAAATAATAATAAAAAAATTTAACAAAGTCTTTTTATAATTAATTCCGAGATAACAGAAATCATCTATGTAAAAATAATTTTTGAATCACTCCGATAATTTAAATAATGTTTCGGTATCTAATTTTACTCTAACCGTTTCGTGGAACAATTGATACTCCGACCGTTCGAGAAATAATCCGTTTTAGAAGATTTCACTTACCGAGGATAATTTTAAAAGATATATTTTATTTGTGGGAAGAAAACAAAAATTAATAAAGATGTTCTTTTAAAATAAATTCCCAAAATAAACGAAATTATCTATGTAAAAATAAATTCCGAATCACTCTGATATTCTTGATAATGTTTCGGTAATTAATTTTACCCGAACCGCTTCGATGAACGATTGATATTCCGACCGTCCCGAAAAATAATCCGTTTTTAGAGGATTTCTTTTAACGAAAATAATTTAAAGGACACATTTTCATCTGCTTGCACTAGAATGCTATCTTTGATTTTTTTCTTAAAATAAAAAAGGTTATAACATTTTCACTAATAATAATAATATATATACATATATGTAAAGAAAAAAATAATAAAACTATATCATAAAAATAAATGATAAATAAATAAATTGATAATAAAAAATAATAATAATAAAAGGAAAACCGAATGTATAATATCATCAGCATAAAAATAATAGGTTTTTCTTAATAATAATAATGTCGTTTGGCACCACTATAAATAGGGTTTTTTTTTCCTGAGAACCCCCTTTCTCTTTTCTCTCTCTAGCTCTCAAATCTCTATCCCTTCTCTCTAAGCCACCGGCCCCAGCCCAGATTCCGGCGTCGGTCCATCGCGCTGTTAGCCATGAACCATCATCGGCTGTCGCTCACCGACGGTCGATCACGTCCCAAAACACACCGACACTTCTCTCTTCTTCTCTTCTCTTCAGATCCGAACTCAGATTCTACAAAAATAGCCCCAAAATTCCTAGATCTAAGTCCAAAGATTCGGTTGTCCCTTCTCCGATCTCCCAAATCAAACGTCGGATCAACCCCAGATTTCAGCCTTGGCCTTCACTTCTTTCCCTCCAACCTTGTACCATTCAAATCTCTAAAAAAATATCCTAAATTTCTCGACCCCAAAGAGACCAAACTTAATGGTCCTTTCTCTGTTTCTTTTTTGTTCTTTTGTTTTCTTATTGTTGCTATTGTTAGTGTTGATTGTGGTTGCTTTTTTGTTGTTTTTTTTTTGTTTTGGGTTTGACTGATTGTGGTGTTACAGTTTGGGTCTTTTTTTGGTTTGGTGCCAATTTTGGGGGTTTTAGATCCGAGATTGAGCAGGGGGCTCGATTTTTTTGTTCTTGCTGAAATGGGGGTCACCAGGAGTAGGGAAGCCAATCTTGGCATAGGATTGGGTTAGGGTTTTATAGTGGTGAGGGGTTGTGGTGTTAGGGGGAAGGCGATGGTTAGGCAGTGGGCAAGGAGAGAGGTTTTTTTTTTTTGAAAATTTTGAAAATTTTGAAAAAATTATAACTGAATTGAAAGTGATTCAATTATATGGACGAATCCAGAAATTAAAAAAAAAATGATCTAGGCGAAACCAGGGTCGAAGAAATGGCCTGGGCGAAACTAGAAACCGAAAACAAATACTCCTCTCATTAGAGGCTCCACGACTTTGATATTAAAACGATGTTCCTCTCATCAGAGGCTCCATGATTTTGAAATTTAAAACGATGCTCCTCTTATCAGAGGCTTCGCGACTTTGAAATTTAAAATGATGCTCCTCGACTTTGAAATTTAAAATGATGCTCCTCGACTTTGAAATTTAAAACGATGCTCCTCTCATCAGAGGCTCCACGACTTTGAAATTTAAAATGATGCTCCTCTCATCAAAGGCTCTACGACTTTGAAAAATGAAAATGCTCCTATCATCAGAGGCTCGAAAACTTTGGAAAATGAAAATGCTCCTCTTATCAGAGGCTCAGAAACTTTGAAAATTAAAATTGCTCCTCTCATCAGAGGCTTGAAAACTTTTGAAAAATGAAAGTGTTCCTCCATCAGAGGCTCCAGGAATTTGAAAATGAAAAATGATGCTTCGAATTTTTGACAATGATTTTGAACACAACTTAGACCACCATCTCGCTTCCTGCCTTTAGTTTTACGAAAGTGAAGACTCATTCCCGGATATTGCCACTGGAAGGACTTCGAACTTCAAATTCTGGATGTCACCACTAGAAGCTTCGATATCGTCGTCGGAGACTTTAACATAACAAATTTCGGATATCACCACCGAATGCTTCGAATATCACCACCAAAAACCTATCATAACTCAAATTTTGGATATCACCACCGAATGCTTCGAATATCACCACCAAAAACCAATCATAACTCAAATTTCGTATATCACCACCGAAAGCTTCGGATATCGCCATCGAAATCTTATCATCACTAAATTTGGGATATCACCACCGAAAGCTTCGGTTATCACCACCTAAGACTTATCATCACTAAATTTCGGATATCACCACCGAAAGCTTCGGATATCGCCACCGAAGACTTATCATAACTGAATTTCGGATATCACCACCGAAAACTTCGGATATCGCCACCGAAGACTTATCATCACTAAATTTAGGATATCACCACCGAAAGCTTCGGATATCGCCACTGAAGACTTTATCATAACTGAATTTTGGATATCACCACCGAAAGCTTCGGAAATCGTCACCGAAGACCTATTATAACTAAATTTCTGATATCACCATCGAAAGCTTCGGATATCGCCATCGAAGACTTATCATCACCACCTAAAGCTTCGGATATCGTCACTGAAGACTTTATCATAATTGAATTTCGGATATCGCCACCGAAAGCTTCGGATATCACCACCGAAGACCTAACATAACTGAATTTCAGATATCACCACCGAAAACTCCGGATATCGCCACGAAGACTTATCATAACTGAATTTCGGATATCACCACCGGAAGCTTCGGATATCGCCACCGAAGACTTATCATAACTGAATTTTCGGATATCACCACTGAAAGCTTTGGATATCGCCACCGAAGACTTTACAAAATCTTAAACATTCTTCATTTAAAAAATTTCCAAATATTCTTCAACTTTGACAAAAACATCTATCAATTCAAAAAAAAATATTTTCCATATATTTTCCAAAACTTGAGAATTTTCTTACTCGAAAGTTTCCTACCTTTGAAATCATCAACTTTTCTTTAAACATGTCTTTCCTCATGCAATGAATGTCATGTTTGTTTTCTAAATGCAATGATCTATTGGTGATGCACATGCCCCCTTACTAATGTAAATGATGAAGACTCTCACTACATGGTGCAGTGCAATGCAAGTGCTCACTAAATGCTATAGTCGATGCCGTGGTGCATATGCTTGCTGAATGATGCAAGTATCTCTCAAATATCTGCATTTGGCTTTCCTCAAGTTTGTCTTGATTTTTCATTTTGCTTTCCATTTCACATCACAATACACCCTGAACCAGCAAGTGTCAAAATAAATCGTATCCCTTTTATCTCATGCATCTTACCGATGACAGATTGATTTCTCATCATGTAAGAAGGGAATATACTTTTTAAATTCTTCAGTCTAATCTCTTACCATTTTTTTTGCCTCGACAGGAAACATTTTCCAGATCCGTCATCATTCTATTGACCCCCTCATTATCTTGTTAACCTATGCGAGATTTCGCCATAGGTTTGTGCTTGTAGCATTTACTTTTTCCCAAAACTTTTTCTCATCCAAACTCGAAGACATTTCCATATATAAAAGATTCATTCCAACATTTCTGTACCCCATGATCATGAGAACTCTTGCTTCTTATCAAACATTGTATTTTCCAAAAAAAAATTTAAAAAATGCATATTTTTAGAGAAAACCTTTCTTTGGTCAAGACTTTTTGTCAAAAACTTATCATGATAATCTTAAAAAGTCTCTTCACTTTTTTATAATTCACCTTTCTCGTTGTCTTTCTCCAAAACTTTTATCTAGAAAAACTTTTTGAACAAAATGTTGCCCTAAAAAAATTATTTCCTATTATCAAAGTATGTTGTTTTCAAACAATCTTTTTGAAACAATCGTTTTCAGAAAAAAACGTGACATTCAAGCTCTTGAAATTTTATGACCACTATTAAAAAACTTTTGACATAATGACAGTTTGGTCTTCTCAAATGAAATGACATCACAAGGTTTTGGTTCATTCAGGAAATGTTTTGCAATAGAAAACATGCCCCTATCATCTAGGCTCACCAATGTAACATGATTTTTTTTGAAACAATAAATTCCTCGAGATATACTTGATGAAATGATTCATTTTTGAAATACAAGCAAATTCGACACTCCTTTAGTCTCTAAATAATGGCAACTTGAAAAAACGTCAAGACTAGCCGTGACAGGCTCAAGATGTTGGGTGGTTATTTTGGAAGGGAATATTTTCAAAATCAGACCTCAAACTTTGAGCAGAGCCATCATTCTGGAATTTCAGAAAGTCTAGGATGGTCATTGGTCTCTTCAAAATAACATCTTCTTTTGTCACAGATTTGGCAACATCATAGTTGGTTTTCAAAAAGTTTTATTTCGACCTGATTTGCCCTATTTCTTCTAAGTTTTCACTTTAGATCCTCATTTTTTCTTTTTTTCTTTTTCATTTTTTTGTTCATTTTTTCTTTTTTTATTGATTGCTCCATCATGCATCTAAGAAGTAAAAATCTTGTTCAAAATGTGTCAAACGACTCAAAATGTTTTAAGAAAGAAAAGAGAGACTGAAGTCTCATTCAAGAAATTAGCTCTTCAATTCAAATGTCCATGTTTGATCAAAATGGGCTTTACAAGGTACGTAACGTAGGCCAAGGTTAAGGGTTTGAGAATAAAAGGATAAACAAGCTCAAAATACATGCTCAAGGATAATCATACCAAGGATCACTTCGTAACCTATGAAGGGTTCTTTTCAAGATATTTATCTTTTCATTTCTGAAGCTACTTGATTTCATTTCATTTTCTTTTTTCATCCATTTCTTACATCTCTTTTTTTTTTATGTACATTTCCCATTCTAGATGTAATGATATCAAAACCTATTTTGGATCTCCATTTATCCTGCACTTGCCCTTTGACATAGGATCTTCTGGTTTGTTCTCAAAACATGAATCAATGGTCCTTGAAAAGGTCTTTTCTTGCATTTTCCTCCTAGTGTGGAGGGCGATCCTTGGTTTTGGTTCATTTGAAAAGAATTCACCAGGCTCAAAGGGGTAACTAGTGAATGATTTTCATATTTGTGAAAGGATGGTGAAAGAAGGTCATTTGTCATTTCAACATGGTTACTCAAATCAAAGAGTCATTTCTGGACGACTAATTTGAAAATGACTCATTTTTCCTCTTTTAGAGTCATGTAGATATTCTAAATGCATGATGTCACTCTCAATTGTTTTTTTTTTTTCTTTATCCTTTTTCACTACATGCTCCGTAACTAGTTCACCTTTATCAACCACGTTACGAATGTCTGATTTGATTCACTAAACAAATGAGGGTTCATAAGATAGTTAATTATTGTCATGATGAACGTCCTGATAATATTGAGCTATTATTCGGGCGAGGGGAAAAATTGAGCTTTGGATGGCTCTATTCAAAAGGAGAGTCAGAGGGTATTTGCGTTTTGAGGCCATTTGAATGAACCTGGACGGTTTTGGTATGTTGGAAGTTATAGCTTAATCTTGACACTTATCAAATTACCACTATCTAGATTCCTCTGAAGAAAGTCATGTTTGCCTAGTTCCCAAGGAATTCAAAAAAAAATTTAAAATGTCTGTTTCATAGTTCACAGACTTTTATCTAAATTCCCTCACACGAAACTCAAATTGGTGTTTCTCAAGGCTTTAAGGGTCTCAACTGGTGTTTATCCGAATGATATGGTGTTGGCAATGTTTGGAGAAGTCATGGTATTTGTCGGTGTAGGTTCGTTCTCCACAATGGTCACCAATGCTTTCAAGACTTTTTTATCACATCTTACTTTGAAAAATCCAAGAAACTAGTCATGTAAGGCCGACTCATCGCAAATTGACTTTTCTTAAAACTATTCAAAATTTTGAACAAAACCTTTTAAGTCTATATCTACAAACCAAATTTTATCTCAGAAACATAATATGACAAAGAGTGCTTAGAAATTAAAAATCCATTCATTTCATGCAAGTGTTAATGTGAAACAAGAGTTCTCTTTCCCAGGAGTACTTTCATAATTAAAACAAATCAACAAACATAAGTCTCTCTCATGACATGCTACCCATTAATTCCATGTTCTTTTTATCCTAGCATGCCTCATGTTATGCCACTTATTTTTGCCCCACCTTGATCAGGCAAAAATAGACTCTCCGTTCCTATTAAGCTCAACAACCCAGCTTTGATGAGATCTCTGACTCTATACTTCAGTGCGGGGCAATTCTCTGTTGAGTGGCCTTGATTACCACAATGATAATCGTAACACTCATTAGCATTATACCAACTCAGGTACGGAGGTTTAAGGGGTTCCGACTATATTGGCATCACAAGGAGGTTTTGGATGAGTCGGGGTAAGAGCTTAGTGTAGGACATGGGAATCAGAATGACTCGATTTTTCCCGATTATTTCTCGACTTGTTTTGATCATTTCCAAGGTTCTTTGGATGGTTCCTCGATCTAGGAGTAGGCAAAACGAAGGGTGAATGTGAAGTGGTGTTCATGTGCGGTTGGAGATTTGTCGAGTAAATTGGCTGAGAAAATGGTTGGTGAAGATACGAGCTATGGAAACTGTTGTTCATATTTGGACAGCAAGGGTGGCATGCGGGATAAGGTTGGTACGGAGCAAAGTTCTCAGGTAGTCGATCCTCAAAACTGATGGCTTGTGCTTCTCCTTTTTCTCCCTTAGCTATACCCTTTGTTCTTGGGAGCAGCAGTATCTCTCGTATTTTCCCATTTTTGATTGCACTTTCAATCATCTCACCAGAAATGACCATATCAACAAATTTCTTGTAGCGTTTCCAACCGATTTGTCATAATACAATGCCAGTACTGTATTGATGAACAATACAGTGATTTCTTTCTCAGTGAATGGTGGTTGCACTTGTGCTGCCAGATCTCTCTACCGTTGGGCATACTCCTTGAAACCTTCAGTATTCTTCTTTTCCATATTCTGCAAAGATAACCTATCTAGTGCCATGTCGGTCATGTACTTATACTGAGCCGAGAAAGCTCTTGCCAAATCCTTCCAAGAACAGATACGACTTCGATCCAACTGATTGTACCATCTCGAAGCTGACTCTGTTAGACTGTCTTGGAAGTAGTGAATTAACAAATTTTCATTGTTGGTGTGGCCACCCATTTTTCGACAGAACATAGTAATGTGGGCCAATGGATACTTCGATCCGTCATACTTTTCAAATTCGAGGACCTTGAATTTTGGCGGAATCACCAAATCTTGGACCAGGCTAAGCTCATTCGGATCCACATTCCCAAAAACGTCCATTCTTTCTATGGCTTTGAGTCTTTCTTCCAACATATCATATTTCTGCCACACTCTTATGTCTTCCACTTGCTTTTCCACATGTTTCTTCAACTTCTCTTGTTCTATCGGATCATCTAAGTTTGGAACAAACGCTGGGTCTAAAATATGCGCTCCCGAGTTCAATCCAGATGGCATTTAACCTTGTTGACCCTCGGGAATAGGCATATTGAAGTGAGCATAAGGTCGTCCTTCGGCTGATGATCCATCTTGAGGATGTGTTTCATGTGATGTTTGAGCTTGGGGAGGAGTGAACGTTGGTCGGTAAACCAGATCTTTCCCATGGGGTCGGAGCTCTTCCCGTCTGACTGTACCTTCAGCAACCCCTCTTCCTTGGGTCATACTCATCATCATTTTCATCATTTTAGTCATTTGCTCATGTGAATCCTCTTGTGATTTTGTTATCTGTTCCGTACTTCTTGCTAAGATTTGGCTAACTATTCTTGCAATTCCCCTTGTACTCTTTCCATTTGCTCTATTCGCGCTGCTTGTTCACTTTCCATGACTTTATATTTTGTACTAAAAGTGAACTTTCCTTAGAATACTCTTAAAGCCAAGCAAAGTCTTATTTACCCCAAAATTATTGCATGTATGCTCATGAATGAATGCATGCATGTATGGGTGCAATATGGCGTTAGCGTGATGCATGTGAAAAAGAAATGAAAACTAGTTAGTATGAGCACACTATACAAAGGATTTAAAGATTGGATTTTTTTTTACACAAGATTTTATTTTCAGAACAAAAATATACCTCACAAGAGGTTTGAATTAACCGAAAAAACTACTCTTTACAATAAAAGTTTTTCAAAAATATGTTTCAAAATTTGTGGGCATTGGGTCAATTCTGTCTTGGGCACTCAGATGTTTATGCAACCATGAGCACTTTACAGTTCGTAAAATGAAGATCAAAGGGTAAGAAAATTCCCCCGTGTACCTAATGGTAATTTGTAAGTGCCGGGCAAGAACGACTCTACCTAAGACGGGCCTTCTACGACTCGTTATGTGCTTGGTAGAGGTTGATTGGTTCTAAGGGTTCCCAAATTGTTCCTTTCTCTCGTCCACGCGGACTAGTAAGGCACCCTGATCCTTACCCATTATAGGCTACAAACGGGAAAAGTTCAATTTGGGTGAGAGTATTTTCGAAGCCTGTGCGAAGGTTATTACCTCATGAAAGCTTTGATACTTTACATCCCGAGAGTGTTTAGCTAGCCCGTGCAGAGGTTATTACCTCACGAGAGCATAGGTACTTTACTCCCTCCTAAAAGGACAAAGCTCGGGTATAGAGTTTATGCATGAAATGCACGTGTTAAGTGTGTGAAGAGGACAAGCAACACTTTACAACCCGAACCTAAATGCTCCCAACAAAAAAAATATATTAAAAAAAATGAAAAGAAAAAAAAAATCTAATCCAAGTTTATTAAAAAAAAATTACACAAAAAGGAAAAGAAAATGAAGAATTTTTTTGTTTTAAAAAAAAAAAGAATCATGATTAAAAACCAATAAAACCATTAAATTAAAATTTTGGATAACATGTGATTAAATTATGGCTCGACTCTCAAAAAGGTCCCCAGTGGAGTCGCCAAGCTGTCATAACGGTTTTTCGACCCCCAGACGATTTTTGAAATAAATACAGGGAGTCGCCACCAATCTTTTTTGGTTAGGTGTGATTGGTCACCTATGAAAACTTATCCTCTTAATAATGTCCTAAAATTAATCAAGATATATTAAAAAGATCATTTTTGGTCTGCAAAACAAAAATTAGGTTCGGGAGTACGGTTATGCGTGGGGAAGGAATAACACCCCCACGATGCCCGTTTTAAAAAATGGTACCAATTAATCGCGTGTTATCTTTAATCTTGAAAAAGTGATTTTAATTTTAATATTTAATAATAATTCCCTTAGTACACTTTATTCAAAAAGAATATTTTGAAACAAATGAGAGACAATGTTTTTTTTTATAATCATTTTGAAGTAAAAGAAATTACCCATGTAAAAATAATTTTCGAATCACTCCGATACTTTTGATAATATTTTGATAACTATTTTTACACGAACCATTTTGAGGAATGATAGATATTTCGACCATCCTGAGAACGGATCCGTGTTTAGAGAATTTTCTTTACCAAAAATAATTCAAAAAGCCATTTTTTATTTGTGGAGAAATAATAATAAAAAAATATAACAAAGTCTTTTTATAATTAATTCCGAGATAACATAAATCATCTATGTAAAAAAAAATTTTGAATCACTTCGATAATTTCGGTAATGTTTCAGTAACTAATTTTACTCGAAACGTTTCGTGGAACGATTGATACTCTGACCGTTCAAGAAATAATCCATTTTAGAAGATTTCACTTACCGAGGATAATTTTAAAAGATATATTTTATTTGTGGGAAGAAAACAAAAATTAATAAAGATGTCCTTTTAAAATTAATTTCCAAAATAAATGAAATTATCTATGTAAAAATAATTTTCGAATCAATCTGATATTCTCGATAATGTTGCGGTAATTAATTTTACCCGAACCGCTTCGAGGAACGATTGATACTCCGACCGTCCTAAGAAATAATCCGTTTTTAGAAGATTTCTTTCAACGAAAATAATTTAAAGGACACATTTTCATCCGCGTGCACCAGAATGTCATCTTTGATTATTTTCTCTTAAAATAAAAAATAAAAAAGGTTAAATAAATAAATAAACATAATAAAATTTACCTCGAAAATTGCAAAAACTGACTCGCAAACACTCGGATTGATTCCCTGGAGTGAACCTTCTTCTTCTTCTTTTCTTTTCTTTTCTTTTTTTCCTTTTCTTTTTTTTTCCTTTTTCCTTTTTTCTTTTTCTTTTTTTTTCTTTTCTGCCTGGACTCGGGATAGCGCTCAGACCCCATGTCGGATTCGGGTCCACGCACGGACCCTCTCATCGCCGAAACGGTGCCCTTTGGCACCATTATAAATAGGGTTTTTTTTTCCTCAAAACCCCATTTCTCCTCTCTCTCTCTCTCTCGCTAGCTCTCAAATCTCTCTCCCTTCTCTCTAAGCCACCGGCCCCAGCCTAGATTCTGGCGTCAGTCCACCGCGCCAGCCGTCATGAACCACCATCGGCCGTCGCTCACCGGCAGCCGATCACGTCCCAAAACACACCGATACTTTCCTCTTCTTCTCCTCTCTTCAGATCCGAACTCAAATTCTACAAAAATAGCCCCAAAACTCCTAGATCTAAGTCCAAAGATTCGATTGTCCTCTCTCATATCTCCCAAATCAAACGTCGGATCAGCCCCGAATTTCAGCCTTGGCCTTCACTTTCTTGCCTCCAGCCTTGTACCATTCAAATCTCTGACAAAATATCCCAAATTTCCCAACCCCAAAGAGACCGAACTTAATGGTCTTTTCTCTTCTTCTTTTTGTTCTTATTGTTGTTGCTGTTTATGTTGATTGTGGTTGCTTGTTTGTTGTTTTTTTTTTTTTTTTTGGTTTTGGGTTTGACTGATTGTGGTGTTATGGTTTGGGCCCTTTTTGTTTTAGTGCCGATTTTGGGGGTTTGAGATCCGAGATTGAGCAGGGGGCTCGATGTTTTTTCCTAAATTGGACCCTCAGTCCCTCGACCTTGCATTTTAAATACACACACAATGCGATTATCTCCTAAAAAAAGGACAAAAAGGTGCAAGATCCATATGCAATATGCATTAGTGTTTGGGTCTCACATAATAAGTATTGAAATCAGAAGTTAACATCTATATCATTATTTAAACTCCTTATCGTAGCAAGTACTTTTTTTTATGTAAATAATTGTCTACTTTATCTAGTATTTTTCATTTAGAAATCATTCATTTATCTTAGTGAAAGAAAATAATAATATACATTCATAAATATTTGAAAATATAAATTTTTTTAAATCAATAAATATTAATTTATTGATAAATAAATAATTTATTCATTTATTGATAATTAAATAATTTTTTTAAAATAATAATTTCTTAATTTTAATAATATTATTTTATAAAAATTTTAATATATATATATATATACACGAGGAGAGATTCACTTACACTAGTGTAAAATTAAATTAGTTTTACACATTTTCATAAATTTCTATACGATTTATATTTGTTTAATCTGACCGTCGTATTTCATGTTCTATTCACGTAGATCATGCACGTCGAGTTTCGATTAAATTAAAAATGTCTAACTATTTGATTGATGTAAAAAACTTTCAATCGTTAAATATATGTTGAAAAAGATAATATTCTCGATCGATATGATAGAGATATCGGATCAATTCGAAACTTTATGTGCACGACGAGTACAATTATATTGTTAAATCCCACGGTCGGTTTAAACAAATATAAATCGTACAAGAAGTTATGAAAGTGTGTAAAACTAATTTAATTTTACACTAGTGTAAATAAATTTCTCCTATATATATCATATATATATATATATATAATATATAATAGTGTACATACTTACCGGATAATGTTTGCTTATGTGTAATATTACTATGTGTACAATCTATATTATTGACAAGCAGGATAGTTCCTAAAATTTAGTTGTTTATCAAATGATTTTATATATTTAATAAATTATCCAATATTTCAAAATCACAAAGGTTAATTTATCTAATTTTTAAAATTAAGTTGTTTATCTAAATTAAATTTCAGATCTTTCAAACAAAGAATTATTCAAATCTTTTAATCTCTGTACCTAATAAATATAACTCTTCAAATATACAAGGTATTTTAAATTCAAAATCAAAGAGCATATTCAAAATCCAAATACATATCCTTTATTTAGTACTGTAGATAAAGATTAGAGGTGCATATTAGATAAAATTAAAATTGATAATGCAATAATTTAAACAGTTTTAACTAGGGGTGTTCATTCGGTTAATTCGGCCGAACCGAATTACCCAAAACCGAATTAACCGAATTTTTTTTCCAATTAACCGTTAACCGAACCGAATAATTAATTCGGTTAATTAACCGAACCGAAATTATTTCGGTTAATTCGGTCGGTTTCCGAATTAACCGAAATAAATAAAAATTTTATTTTGCTAACCTATTTTTTTACATGATTTTGTATCCAAATTATCCATCCAAGTCCAACCAATCAAAATCCAAAAGCAAAGCATATTATAAAATCCAAATATGAAACAAACACAGCTAAAAAAAATGATAAAACATGAACATTACATAGTCTCAAAGACTCAAAAATATATCTAAATTAATATATAAATTAATTTTTAGTTTTTAATATATAAATTAAATAGGAAAGGTTATTAGGGTTTTTAGTTTTTAATATATAAATTAATTTAAAATATATATATATATATCTAAACTCATAAAATCTTGTTGTTTTAAGCATTTCGGTTAATTCGTGTAATTCGGTTATTTTCGCTTAACCGAACCGAATTAACCGAAAACCGAAATTTCTCAAAACCATTAACCGTTAACCGAACCGAATTTTATTCGGTTAACCGATTAACCAAACCGAATTAAAATTCGGCCGGTTAATTCGGTTAAAACCGAATTATGCACACCCTTAGTTTTAACCTTTTACCAATTTTGTTATATCGGTAACATCTAAAATCTCTTTCATATATTTCTAAAATCTCATCCCATCATCTTGATTTGATTACATTTTTTTTCAAATATTTTTTCTCTCTTTCTCTTTTTTTATTTAAAGAAAAACAAAGGCAGGAATATTTTTTTATGTTTTTATTTATTGTTTATGCAAAAACTCTTCGATCTCGCTTTTCATTGACAGATCATCAACCGATCATTGTCATGCAATCAAAGAACTACGAAAGAAGAGGAAAAAGGTTAAGTAGGGATGGGAAAAGAAAAAAAAGTTTACTTTTAAAAATCTTGAGAAACTTTTGGAAAAAAAAAATTGAGAATTTTTTCTTTGAAAAAAAAGCTTGAGAAATGGTGAAAGTTTTTAAAGTAAAAATTGCTAATATTTAATGGGGTTTTCATCTTTTTGATTGATGTTAAAAATTTTTGATTTTACCAAATTGATAAATGGAGGTAAGGTTTGGACTTTAAACATGATAGGTGGGTTGTTGCAAAAGAAAAGAAATAAGAAAAGTAGAGTTTGATGTTTTTTTTTCTTCTTTAGTTAATTGCAAATCAATATTCACTAATCAATGGTCCACTTAGTTTCTGCATTTACTTTCTTTTAAGAAATTTTCGATGCTTTTAATTAATTTTTTGGGTTTTCAATTTTCTTAAAATTATTTTTGTAACATATTGTAATATAATTTATTTTTTATTTCTTTTTCAGGTTTTAAGATGAGTTTCAAAGAAATTTCAAGGAAAATTGGCAAAAAATATATCTTCTTTTATTTTTTGTTGCAAAATAAATTTTGAAAAAAATTGTCTCACTTTCGTTTTTTTGGCCTGTGCATTTTTTTCCCTTTTTTATTTTTTTTTATTTTTATACTTTTTGTTTATAGGAGATTTTAATTATGATATTTTTGTAGTGAATATAAAACTTATTAACTTTAATTTTGTATGCTGAGATGCGTTTCAAATGTAATTTAATATAATTTTACAGGTAATTTATTTTTTATTTCTATATACCATAATATATTTTTGTATGCATGAGAATATAAAATTTATTAGCTTTATTATTACTTTTTTTTATTTATAGAAATGAGTTTCAAATATAATTTTACAGGTATTTTAAGTTTTTGTAAATGAAATAGAAGCCTAACTTTATGCAAAATTTAAAAGAATTTTAAATTTAATTATCAAATTAAACTTTAATGAAGTTTAATAAATTTTAAATTTTAAAAAAAAATACTTATCAATTTAAACATCACCTATGGAATCCTAATTGTCATTCAAGAGCTTTTGTACAAATTTATGACTATAAATATTAAATAATATGTGCTATCGTTTCTTTCTTTTTCTAGTTTGCAACCTAGATTAAGTTTATTTCAACAACATAATATCTGCTTTATCTTGATTTAAATCAAACAAAAATTGGCTTTTACTTATCTTGATAAATATATATATATATATATATATATATATAAAGCATTAAAAATTCAAATAATCATTTCATATTAAAATCCCTAAATAATAAAAACTATATTTATATTTCAAATATGTACGGTTATGCACGAAATTTGATTTACCTTTATCACTTATTATGTCTTTTAAATTTTAAAAAATGTTTATCAATTTAAAAATTATCTAAGCAATCATAATTGCCATCTATAAAATAATGTGTTATATCGCTTTTTTTCTTTTCTTTTTTTAATTTGCAACCTAGATAAAGTTTATTTCAACAATTTAGTATATGCTTTCTCTTGATTTGAATCAAACAAAAATTGACTTTTCCTTAATTTAAATCAAACAAAAATTATACTAATATAGTGAAACTTACTTCAACTAAAATTAAAAAAAAATTATACTAATTTTGTGTACAAATTGATTAAATCAGATAGATCAAAAAGATTTCAAAAAAAAATTGAAACACAGTTGTTGAAGGGGGGAAAAAAATCTGTACAAGCTAATATATATATATATATATATATATATATATTTCATCGTCCTATAAACTTTAGTATTTCACCCACATTAAAACTCCTTCCCTATAAACAAAGCTATGGCATCTTCAACTCTCTCCCAACCTCTTCACCGCTTCTCGCCGCCTCCATGCTCTCCCTACGCCACCATTTCAGCGGACAATGGAGTAATCTGCAATCCTTTTACTGACCCTCCAAAACAAAAGTCATCAGAACCAAAAGAAAAACCCAATAATGGGTTAAAGATCCGTCTAAAATGCCATCGCTCCGTTGTGGTTGAAGAAGGGAATGGAAGTAAACCGACAATATCCAAAGAATCAAGCAGCTCTTTGCCTGTGATTGAGACACAACCTAATGATGATGATCAGGACCCTTCAAAACAAAAGTCATCAGAATCAAAAGAGAAACCCAAGAATATTGTCCGTCTAAAATATCATCCCTCCGTCGTGGTTGAAGGGAACCGAAGAAGTGAACCAACAATATCCAAAGAATCAAGCAGCTCTTTGCCTGTGATTGAGACTAAACCGACGACACAACCTGGTGATGATGATCAGAATAATATTGTTCCCCAGCCGAGGAAAATAGTCGCAGCAGCAAAGAAGAAGACGGAAAAGAAGCGATTTTTACTTTCGAGAGAAGAAATTGAAGAGGACATTGCGGCGATCGAAGCCTTGGCAGGTTTCAAACGGTTGAGAAGGCCCAAGAAGCAAACCTGGAACGTTGATCAGAGACAGCTTGATCGTTTGTTTCCAGGTTTAGGGTAGGGCTACGGTTAACGGTTAGGGTTAGGGTTAGAGTTAGAGTTTTTTTTTTTTTTTTTTAAGTATATATAGAAAATATTATATATCCTACGATTAAGATTGGTTTTTGATGCTTTGATTTTAACTATATACTTAATCTTCTTCTATTAATAATGTCATAACGATTTTTCGACCGCTAGACAATTTTTAAAATAAATACAGGGAGTCGTCACCAATCTTTTTTGGTTAGGTGTGATTGTTCACTTATGAAAATTTATCCTCTTAGTAATATCCTAAAATTAATTAAGATATATCAAACAGAGATAATTTTTTGTCTGCGAAACAATATCAAAAAGAGATAATTTTTTGTCTGCGAAACAAAAATTAGGTTCGGGAGTACTGTTACACATGGGGAAGGATTAGCACCCCCACGGCGCCCGTTTTAAAAACAGTAAAAAATGATTTTAATTTTAATTTTTAATAATAATTCTCTTAGTACACTTTATTCAAAAAGAATATTTTAAAACAAATGAGAGACAATGTTTCTTTTATAATCATTTTTGAAGTAAAAAAAATTACCCATGTGAAAATAATTCTCGAATCAATCTGATACTTTCGATAATGTTTTGATAACTATTTTTACACGAACCATTTTGAGGAACGATAGATATTCCGACCATCCTGAGAACGTATCCGTGTTTAGAGAATTTCCTTTACCAAAAAGCCCTTTTTTATTTGTGGAAAATAATAATAAAAAAAATATAACAAAGTCTTTTTATAATTAATTCCAAGATAACAAAAATCATCTATCTAAAAATAATTCCCGAATCACTCCGATAATTTCGATAATGTTTCGGTATCTAATTTTACTCTAACCGTTTCTTGGAACGATTGATACTCCTACCATTCGAGAAATAATCCGTTTTAGAAGATTTCACTTACCGAGAATAATTTTAAAAGATATATTTTATTTGTAGGAAGAAAACAAAAATTAATAAAGATGTCCTTTTAAAATTAATTCCCAAAATAAACGAAATTATCTATGTAAAAATAATTTTCGAATCACTCCGATATTCTTGATAATGTTTCGGTAATTAATTTTATCCGAACCGCTTCGAGAAACGATTGATACTCCGACCGTCCCGAGAAATAATCCGTTTTTAGAGGATTTCTTTTAACGAAAATAATTTAAAGGACACATTTTCATCTGCGTGCACCAGAATGCCATCTTTGATTTTTTTTTTCTCTTAAAATAAAAAATAAAAAAGGTTATAACATTTTCAATAATAATAATAATATATACATATATGTAAAGAAAATAATAATAAAAATATATAATAAAAATAAATGATAAATAAATAAAGAAAATGATAATAAAAAATAATAATAATAAAAGGAAAACCGAATGTATAATATAATCAGCATAAAAATAATAACTATTATAACAAAGAAATTTAAAAAATAAAATTTTTCAGAAAGACTAAGAGAAGATTGAAATAAATTAATTAATTACATAAAATAGAATAAAAGAAGAAAATAGAATAAAGAAAAATAAATAAATAAATGAACATAATAAAACTTACCTCGAAAATTGCAAAAATCCGACTCGCAAACCCTCGGATTGATTCCCGGGAGTAAAACTTCTTCTTCTTCTTTTTTTTTTCTCGGGTCGGATCCGAGTCCGCGCGCGAATCCTTCCCTTGCCGAAACGATGCCGTTTGGCACCACTATAAATAGCTTTTTTTTTCCTCACAACCCCCTTTTCTCTTCTCTCTCTCTAGCTCTCAAATCTCTCCCCCTTCTCTTTAAGACACCGACCCCAGCCCAGATTTCGGCGTCGGTCCACCGCGCCCGTCGTCGTGAACCACCGTTGGCCGCCGCTCATCGATGGTCGATCACGTCCTAAAACACACCAACACTTTCCTCTTCTTCTCTTCTCTTCAGATCCGAACTCAGATTCTACAAAAATAGCCCCAAAACTCCTAGATCTAAGTCCAAAGATTAGGTTGTCCTCTCTCCGATCTCCCAAATCAAAATTCGGATCTGCCCCGGATTTCAACCTTGTCCTTCACTTCCTTCCCTCCAGCCTTGTACCATTCAAATTTCTGAAAAAATATCCCAAATTTCCCGACCCCAAAGAGACCGAACTTAATGGTCTTTTCTCTATTTCTTTTTTGTTCTTTTTTCTTTCTTATTGTTGCTGCTGTTTGTATTGATTGTGGTTGCTTGTTTGTTGTTTTTTTTTTGTTTTGGGTTTGACTAATTGTGGTGTTACAATTTGGGTCTTTTTTGGTTTGGTGCCGATTTTGTGAGTTTGAGATCTGAGATTGAGCAGGGGACTCGATTTTTTTTCTTGCTGAAATGGGGGTCACCAGGGGTAGGGAAGTCGATCTTGGCATAGGATTGGGTTAGGGTTTTATAGTGGTGAGGGGTTGTGGTGTTAGGGGGAAGGCGATGGTTAGGCAGTGGGCAGGGTAGGGGGTGCTGGCTGGTGTGTTAGGCCAAGTTGAGGGGTGGAGTGGTGCTGGCTGCTTGATGGCAGTGGCTGGGTGAGGCGGTGTAGCAGGGCAAGTGGGTACTAGATGTGTGCAAGTAGGGGGCAGTACGGTAGGTGGCCTGGCAGAGACGGCAAGCTGCAGTGGTGGTGGATGGCCTGGCAGAGGCGGCAAGTTGCAGAGAGTGGGCTGCTGGGTTGTGCAGCAAGTGGCCTGGCTATTGGGCCCTTAGCCTAGGTGGCCTGCTGGCTGCCTAGTGCCTTGTTAGGCCAACAGGTCTGTTGGGGGGTGGTGTAGGCTAGTGGTCCTGCTGCTGGGCAGGCCCAATCTGGTAGGGAAAATAGTGTTTGGGTTTGGGCCCTTAGGCCCACAAAAATTAAAATTAAATTATTAATAATAATAAAAGTAACAAGGCCCAATAGACCCGAAAAATAGAATTGCTAAAGCTAAACCAGATATGGGCCCAATTAATCAACCTCTTAATCAAACTCAAAACTTGAATCCATTTCAAATAATTTGACGTGATCGGCGCATACAAGAATATCGGACTTAGACTAACGAGCAAGTGGACCATGACAAGAAGTTGCAAATAATTTAATGCTTCACTTGAATTGCTTTCAAAATTCTAATTTAAGACTCGATTTGGGATATGATCTAGATCTAACTCGGGTTTGATCCGAATGTAACTCGAGACCTAATCCGGACAAAATTAGGTTTCTACAATCAAAACTTTGAGAAATTAATTAATTAATAATGTTAGTTTTGTAAGAAATTAACATCAGTTTAATTAAAATTTTACTTAGCATAAAATTAAAGATTGTGAGTGCTTGTTCAAGGTCAAACTCGGCTAGGTTCATCAAGTTTGAAAATTTTATTTAATTATTTAAAATATATTAAAAAATTAAAATTATTTTTATATTAATATATAATTTTGTTATTAAATTTAAATAAAAATATATTTTATTGATCTGAGTTGGATTTGATCAAAACTAAAAATTTCTATCCTTGTCTCGATCCAATTCAAGCCGAGTTTGTTTTATCAAATGGATAGCTCAACCCTAAGACAGATCAATTTAATTAAGTTACTTAACATAAAATAAAATTAAAACTGTTTTTAGGGATATGTACATGTTTAAGGGAGAAATTTGATGAAAGTCGTAGGACGACTGCTGCTTTGAGTTTCTTTATTTTTTCTGTCTGTTTATTCATATATATAGGTGCATTAATTATAATTTTGTTTATACTTATATTATGAGCTTCAACATAAGAATGGGTTTTATGTTTTATTCAATATATATTGAACAATCGAAACTTTCAAGCTTAATTATAATCTTCCAATTTATTCATCTATATTAAAGCTCAAGTAGATTGCCCCGTCTTGACACCTGTTACTGTACTGTTCATTGTCTACAACTCTTCCGCACATTGTGCCTGTAAAACGTTGTCGTTTTCCTTACATGTTTTTTGAGCATTTATTGTTTACACGTTATCAGGTAACTCCATGCATTAAATATTTACGTGTAAACAATAAATGTGATATCTTATGCATTAAATATTTACGCGTAAAATAACTGTGATATCGTTTTTACGCGTGAAAAATTACCTCTATGCATTTAATTACTGGATTTTTTGTGTGTCTGAACGCATTTGTTATTTGTTACCGCATTTAATTCTCACGCGTATCATATTAATTTTACGCGTCTTCATTGATTATCACGCCGAAAGAGAATATGAAAGGGATAAAAAATTAAAAAAATAATAGATGATAGGAGAGAGAAAGAAAGAAATTCAGACGATATCTCTCTATCCTTCCCTCATTCTTTCTCCTTTTTTTCCTCTGTATGTGCTTAGATTCGATCTCTCCTCCCCTTCCATTCATCCCGCAATTCTGGACATCGAGAGATCTAAAGGTCAAATGCGAAGAGGAAGCGAGAGATGAGAAAGTGAATCGGATTGAAAGGTAAGAGCCGGATGGAGATAACGAGAGATCTGAACCTGCTGTAGAAAAAGAACAAAGGAAGAGGCGATCCACGACGCTGGAATCTCTTTGTTCGGAACATGCATCTTTTTTCTGTGATTATATGAATACCATAAATAATATAATACTACCTGATTTTATACTCCATTCGATGCCAAAAAATATTCGTCTAAAGATAAGGATCGAAGAGGAAGTGCTGGAGTTGGAAAGAAAAAGGGTAAGGGAATACGATAATTCTTTGTTCTGAGTGATTGATGATTAGTTCATTCGGGACATTGATTAATTAATTTTTTTTTTTTTTTGGTTTGCAGATGGTAATAAGGAGATTGAGAGGAAAGAAATGGGATTGGAGTGGATGCTTAGACCTGTATTTAAGCCTGATAAGAAACCTTCAGTACCTGTTGAGCAACTTGAGGAGCCTCCTATTGAGGAGGTATGGCACTTGAGCTGTTATTATAACTTCTATTTTTCCCTTTTATTTTCTTTGATTCTGGCATAATGCCAACATAACTGCTTACTGATGAAAATTTAAATTTTTACTTTAAAGCAGAAAATATCTTGTTAGTTTTTCAGTGCCCTTTATGTTCAGAATTAAATCCAACTTGTCTATTGAGGACTTGATAAACTTCCTTCCCTTGTTTATTTATGAGATTTGCTTTATTTGTGTTCACTTAGGAGAGTTCGGAGTGAGCTTACATGTATATCCTGATTCATGGTTGTGTGAACATGCATTCTTTAGTTTTTGCCTTCATTTGTTTATTAACAGTGCATGAATCATTATGTGACAATGGTACATATACTGTCTACCAGATAAAGAAGACAAATCCTAGAGAATTGAATCCATATCTGAAAGATAATGGAATTGGTTATCCAGAGGAAGCAAATGAAAAACGAGCTGGTGTAGACCGACTTTTATCTTCTTCACTTGTAGGGGATGGAGGTGCTAGTTGGAGACTTAAAACTTTGAAGCATGCAGAAGAGCAAGCTGCTCAAGAAGGACGAAGGCTTGAGGAGGTAAGTTTTCTGCAATGTTATAAATCTTTGTGTATGTTCAGGGAAAAATTGGAGTATAGGAAGAGGCGATCCAAGTCGCTGGAATCTCCTTGTTCAGAACAAGCATCTTTTTTCTCGGACCACGATGAAGGGGAATGAAAGGAAAGAAAACGAAGATTTAAAGGTATTTCTCAGATCTAAACCCAAACTTCATACTTCCTTTTCCTTTTGATATCAGTGTCTTCACTCCTCTAATTTCACCTATTTTTAAAAAAAAAATTTAATCTTTACTGTTTTGTAATTTTAGTTTTTGTTTTTGGATTACGGTGAAGTAATCGACAGTAGAGACAACCATTGACGAGAATGAACGAAAAGAAGCCGGATCAAGTGGACAAAAAGAAATGGCTTCATATATGGGTTTTCCGTCTCATGTTCAATGGCCGACAAGCTTTTCAATGGTATTCTTAAACTTCGGTGATTTTTTTTCTTATTTTTGGTATGAATTCTCAGAAAAATTACTTTTTTTGTTTTTTGTTTTTGCTGTCAAAATAAGCAAGGAACATTCTCGAACAAATCAAACATGGAATTGCAAAGTTCGAGCTTGTTTCTTCCCCCGTTTCTTCTATTTCAACTCCAAGCGTCTCTCAAACATTGTCCGCAACTTTCCTAGGAGATAACAGCAATCGATTCTTTGCTAGAATTGGACCATCTCTGTAAAGCTCCTATTTTTCCCTTACAATTTTTACCTACATGCCGCCTTATCTTTAACCCAAGACCTGTATTTTCTTTTACAATCTCACTTTTATTTTTGGTCTCGTGTTTGTTAATGAAGGGAAGGTGGGTCGCCAGCAACGAAGAAAGTTGAGCATTTTTCAGTTCACAAAGTTACTGGGGATGGCCGCTGCCTATTCGAAGAAATTTCAGGCTTTACCCATGTCTTTTATATATATATATATATATAAGATACAAATGAGAGCCTTTTGATAAATATATCAATTAGAGTTGAATGTTTAGTTCTTTTGGAGTTTGAGTAATTAGGATTAGCAGTTTGGCAACATATTTGTTAGATTAAGGCATGGATAATTTGAATGTTTCAATCAGTTTGCGTGCGATATAGTACCTTATAGTTGACATGATATTGAGATTTTACTTTTATTAACTTTGAAATTATGATTGTTTCAATAGGTTAAAACCCGAACTGCCTGTGTCTTTTTTTTTATGTATCGAAGTAGCTAATTTTGTCTTAATTTTCTACTTGAGTACAGTAGAAGGAAATGTAGATTATGCTAGAGTTGCTAATTTTACTCGTGCAATAACTGATTAAAATTTGTTTAAGGTAGAACGCCATGGCTGCTTCAGAAGAGAATGGTGCATTGTTTCCAATTTTCGTTTTAACAATAATGGCACTGCCTTTACTGCCCTATACAATACTGAAGTTGTACCGAGCAGCATCCAAAAAAACAAAGGTCCTTCATTGTCAGTGTGCAGAATGCTCTCGCTTGGGGAAGTACCACAAATCCATATTTAAGTGGGTCAATCCTTTTGTCGTCCCTTTAATTTATGAGGAGTTTCAGCATTTCATTGGCATTATGGTATATGTTCATATTTGGAATGAATTGGTTTTGTTCTTGCAGATCTCGAACTTCTCAACTTGTAGCAACTTGACTCTGGTGCTGCTCTGGATCATCATGATATTCTTGGTTTATTACATTAAAAACGTTAGCCAGGAGATAAATGCATTTAGTTAGAGTATGAATCATATATGAGACTCTTTGACTGTTATCTTGCTGTTAGAGTTCTCGCCTTCTTCTTGTGCTCCTGTCATCACTCAGTTTAAGTTCTTGTGATGCCTATGTTATAGATCTCTGTTATGAGTTGCACTAAGTGAACTGCTCTTTTTTTATTCAGATTCAAGTTTTTGAGCCTTTCAATATACTTGGATTGGAGCCTGGAGCTTCAGATTCCGAAATAAGGAAAGCATATAGGAGACTTTCTGTTCAATACCATCCAGATAAAAATCCAGATCCAGGTTGAAGGTGTTTTAGTTGTTTAGTTGTATGAATTCCTTTAGATTAGCAAGAAAATAAGGCATTTGAATGATAACTTTTATTTATTAATAATTTCATTATATTAATCTTTCAGAGGCTCACAACTATTTTGTGGAGTACATAGCCAAGGCTTATCAGTCTCTCACAGACCCAATATCCTGTGAAAATTTTGAGAAATATGGTCATCCAGATGGAAGACAAGTAATTAATATTTTCTCTTCTAGAACAAGCAGTAATTTATTTTAATGCTAATTAAGACAATGCCTTATCTTTTTGATGTAGGGTTTTCAAATGGGCATTGCTCTACCTCAGTTCTTGCTAGACATAGATGGGGCATCTGGGGGCATTCTCTTACTCGGGATTGTTGGTGTTTGTATTCTCTTGCCATTGGTGATTGGTGTCGTATATCTCTCAAGGTCATCAAAGTATACCGAAAACTATGGCCTCTAAAGGTTTGAAATTTTTTTATTTCTGAGTCATGCTAAAATTTATAAAATGTGGCAGACCTTTCACCTATGAATAGATAACAAGAATGATTTTCTATCAAATGTATTTGCATTAATGGTTTCAGGTTCTGCTTACAGAAGGCCCCAAAGGACTTTATAAAGAGTAAGATACATAAGTTTCCATTCTTTCTTGCTTTTTTTCTTTTTGGATGCATGTAGTTTAAATGTGGACAATGGGCATACATGTATTATCCAGATAATATTGGTCTGAACCTGTAGGGTTAGTTACAAGGTATTATTTGTTAAGCTTTATCTTCATGTTCTGATATTGATAATCTTTTTTTCCCATTGGTGTTAACATAACGATTCCTGGATGTTGGTCTATAAATTTTCATCAAGAGCTTCGCCATTTTTGCCGTGGATTAAAAAAAACGAATAATAAATGTGTTATAATTAATTTTGTAAGGAAGAAACATAAAAATGAATATTTACCTGTTAAAGTAATGAAATGATTTATTAATGTTAATACTTATTATTTATTCTGAAATGCTGTAATACACCAAAACAAAAAAAATAAATTAAAAAATTTTACCGCCCGCGACGAAGCGCGGGTTTTCACTAGTCTTGTTTTATTTGTCTATCTTTTCTTGACACTATGCTATTTTTGAGTTTAGGCAACATTTTTTTAATAGTATTTTTCAAATGCTGTGAAAAAAAATTTATAGACAGCCATTATGCAGCACGTAGTTACTTGTTGTTATAAATTTAAACAAAATATATGTTATAGCACATTAAGTTTTTTTTTTTTTTTTTGTAGCATTGGATATATACTGTTATATGTCTTTATAGAAAACAAATTAAAAATAATTGGTCATTTTTCAACTCATTACCATTATATACTGCCACGCCGATTAACAGTTTTTTATCAATATATAGCTAAAAAAAATTATATACCAAAATACCGTTCTTTTTAGATTAATTTCCAAAATCTGCTCTTTTTTTTTCTAGCTGGAAAATCGACATCCTCCATGGCGATTTTCCAACGTAAAATTTTCAAAATTTGCAAAAAAACACCAAGGAAAATCGCCATGGGGGGTGGCGATTTTCCTTGGTGTATTTTAAAAAAATTGCAAAAAACACCAAGGGAAATCGCCACCCCCAAGGTGATTTCCCTTGGTGTTTTTTGCAAAATTTGCAAATTATACCAAGGGAAATCACCATGGGGGTGGCGGTTTCCCTTGGTGTTTTATTTTTTTTAATTTTTTTTTGCTTAAATTTAAAAAAAAAATTGTAAATTTATTTTTAAAATTTATATTTTAATTTTAAAAATTATAAATTAAATAAAAAAATTATAATAAAATTTATTAAAAAATTAAAAGTCCAACTGTATATTTTTCTTATTTAAAATTTATGAAACTTTTTATTAAAATTTTTAGTTAAATTTTACTATATAAACTTTTAAAACAAAGAAATAATAAATAAAATAAAAAAAAATCAAATTTTTTTGAAAGCAACGGTAACTTGACCGTTGCCTTCAAAATCCCATCCATTCCCCCCCCCCACACACACAAACCACTTTTCTATAAATACCCCTCTCATTTTTTACAACTTATTTTTATTTTCATTCTTCTTTCTACAATCAAATTTGTTTCTACCAACAATTTTCTTTTCTACAACAATATTTAAAAATGGCGTCATCATCACTATTGAGGTTGCAAGAAAATCACATATCGAAGGTTATATTTAAAGAGGTAAGTAAAATTGTTGTAATATTATTTGTATTACATTATCAATTTTTAGTTATTTTTTAATTATTATTATTTTGTAAATTTATAGTTTTATAATTTTTATATTTTTAATGTTATAGTGCTTATTATAGTTTTATCTTTATTAATTAGTATTTTTTTTTCATTTTATAGTTTTATAATTATTTATTTTTATATTGTTTAATTTTTTATTATTATAGTTATTTAATTTTTTAATTATTATTGTTTTTTCATTTTATAGTTTTATATAATTTTAATTTTAACTTTTATATTATTTTTTTATTATTATATACAATAATAATTTTAATTTATATAATTTTAATTTTTATATTATATTATTTTTTATTATTATAGTTTTATAATTTTTTAATTATTATTATTTTTTCATTTTATAGTTATTTATTTTTTATATTATTTAATTTTTTAATAATTATATAAATAATTTTAAATTTTTTTATTATTATTGTTTTGTTATTTTAGAGTTTTAGAGTTTTTTATTTTTATTTTTATATTGTTTAATTTTTTAATTGTTATAGTTTTATAATATATTAATTTTTATTATTATTTGATTTAATTTAATTAATTATCAACAGGATACTTGTCGCGTGTTACGTTCGAGGAAATTTACATTAGAGGACCCGCATCCATCTATTATCAACCACTTAAGAAGAGCCGGATTTTATCACGCAACTCAAATTCGACGATTTTTTATACAACCCAACTTAATCAGTGCGTTGATCGAACGATGGAGACCCAAGGCGCACACTTTTCATTTTCCATTTGGTGAATGCACGGTAACTCCAGAAGATGTTGCGCTTCAACTTGGACTTCCGCTCCATGGCGATGCAGTTACAGGCGGAATCTTGCTAGATTGGAATGAAGAGTGTCAAAGTCTATTGGGCTCAGTACCTCCAGATGAGTATGTATCTGGCTCAACGGTGAGACTAAATTGGTTGAAATCCTTTCAAAATATTCCATTACACGCAACTGAAGAACATATACAATATGCTGCTAGAGCATATATTTTACGTTTGATTGAAGGATTACTGATGCTTGACAAATCAAGCAGTCGGGTACATTTAATGTATCTTCCATTACTACGTGATTTAGAGCATGTTGCAAATTATAGTTGGGGTTCTGCGTGTTTGGCGATTTTGTATAGAGAACTTTGCCGGGCTACAGTTCCAAAAAGCCATGACATAGGTGGATGTTTAGTGCTTCTACAATCATGGGCTTGGTATCGGCTGCCATTTCTTGCTCCGCGCGTGGATGTTTCGGCTGTATACCTCCTTGCAAACAGGTAATAATCTTTACTATTTTATTAATTTTGTACGAAGTTGTATTTTTATAGGTCTATTAAGGTTTTATATGCATTTTAACAGGTGGAGTAGGAGTAGAGATTTTACAGAGACTCCGACCGACCTTGCAAGTATAAGATTGCGACTAGATCGAGTAGGATATGATAAGGTAAATATTTCGATTGTTACATTCAAGTATTTTTGTATTTAATCCATATGAAACTAATAAATTGTAATAATTATTCGCAGTTTCTGTGGATGCCATATTCCTCAAGTGAAATTATGGCATGCCTCCCATCGGATGCCTACAATAATTGTAATATATGGAAAGCAAACACAGCATTGATATGCTTTTCATATGTAGAGTGGCACCAAACTGACAGGATATTGCGACAATTTGGGATGCAACAACCAATTCCTGCAGCCCCGGTGAACCTTGATAAGCTTATCAAGATTGACATGCGTGATCGTCATAAGGAATTCTGGCCTGCGAAGCATGAACATTGGATCCATTGGTGGAATATACGTTTTCAACGAATTCCGACAGGTTATCCGATTGTTGGTAATAATTTCAACCCATCGGATGATAACATAGGATGGTATAAAAATGAAGGTCGGCCTTTTTTTTGTCCACTGTCGGTGTATGAGGATGTTAGGAGTATGCCATTTACCGGACGAACTTCAACTCTAGTCCCTCCTACACAGGATATGGAAGCTCCTAGACCTAGCCGACAACGTGGGCGGACGCATCAACCGGCCTCATCGGAGTTCACAGCACCAAGGATGTCATTTAGTCATCCTGAACGGGATCATGGAGTACCATCCAGTCATCGTTATTCCGTCAGTCACCCCGGATATGACATTGATGAGTGTTACCAACCATCACCGCCAATGACGAGGTTAGATGATCAGCTCCCCATCCTTAGTCCAAGTTCAGCATATATAACATCAATGTATCAGTTTGGAACCCCTGCGTCAGCATTTCATGGTACATCATTTCTAGGTCCATCTAGTAGTCAGGTTCCCGTTATGGGTGAACTAGGTGTTGGCTCCTCCAGTAGTGGGTTTCAAATTTTTGATACGGAAGAAATGACTGATGACATACAACCAGAACCAGTGGCGGTTGTAGCAGGAGGTCGTGGTCGACCGCGAATACGTGCCACTGACGAGGTTGAACAATGGGTCCAACCACCACGCACTAGAAGAGCTCGACACTGTTGCTATACACCACGCAATAATTAGAATAAATGTACTTTTATCAATATAACGAGAATAATGTATTTTAAATTTGTAATATATAAATTTTTATGTTTTGCATTTCATGTTATTTATTTTTAATTTGTTGGGAAATTAATTGTTATTTTTAATTTTTTTATTCAGCATATGTAACTAAAATCTTAATGTTGTTATTTAATTTATAAAAATATAATAAAATATATTATTCAATATATTTTTATAAAATTTCTTAATTTTATATAAAATAATAATCCAAATTACATAATAAGTAGAAAAAAACTTGCATAAAATTTTCCTTTGTATTTGCAATATATGTAAATATTACAGGTTATAAAAACATGTAATTCCTTTATTGTTGATGCGAACTCTCCCCCCATGTGCCAGATTGATGCGGACATTTTCGACGGTTACGACCTTCATTTATGCATAATCCACAACGTTTTGGTTGGCCTTTCTCCCTGAGGTCCATTTCATTACGAATACGACTTGATTTTGGCCGACCATGTGGATTTCTCCGTATTTCTTGATTGGGACACACTTCTGGACCATCATATTGAGGCCAGTAACCTTCATTTCCAACTGCTTCGAACTCATGTCTATAAACATTCAATATAGTTTCCAGTCTATAGACATTGTCCACATATTGCATGTATGTGCACAAGCAGCAACTACATGTGAACAAGGGAACCTTTGTGCTTGAAACTTCCCACAGTCACACCACATGTCACTAAGCTTGACTTTGTACTTCATTGCAGAAACACCCTCTTGTGGATCAACTAACTTTTCAATCATAAAAGATTGATTTGCTCGCGTAAAATTACGAACAAAGTAGGAGTTAGCTTTCCTGCGATTTTCTTGCATAGCCTGTGTGACTGTTTCACAGTATGTGTGCCCTCCCTCCATCATTGCAATTTGCTTGTTCCCCATGTTAACAAAAAGTGCAGCCAACCTATAATATGTTGATTGCACTAAAGCAGTAATGGGAAGATGACGCATTCCTTCAACACCGAATTGATAGATTCAGCTAGGTTGGTTGTCATATGGCCATAACGTCTTCCTTGATCATATGATTGGGCCCACTTCTCCTTGGGGATCCTATCAAGCCAATTAGCCGCCGCTGTATTTTCTCCACGAAAATTCTCATACATGAAATCGAAATTCGGTCGCCTCAACTCGTATCCTAATAAAATTAAAAACAAAAGACTTGTGAATTTCAGTATTATTTTATATACTAAAGGAAATATAAGAGATAAAATAACTATGATTCGATTCCATACCCATGTTAACAATGTGTCGACGCAATTCCTTATTGTTAAACTTCTTCATAAAGTTAGCTGCAATGTGTCGAATGCAGTACACTGAATATGCATGTGGAGGATTCCATCCACTACTATCGCGTCTAATCGCAGCTTTGATGGCTTCATGTCGATCAGACATCAAGCATATGCCAGGCTGTTTTGTCACATGTCTATGCAAATTAGTGAGAAAGAATGACCAAGCCTCTGTTGTCTCACCCTCCACAATGGCAAAGGCAATTGGCAGTATGTTTCGGTTGCTATCTTGTGCAATAGCTAACAATAATGTTCCTTTGTATTTTCCATATAAGAAATGGCGTGAGAAATGGCGAGCATTAAAAGACATCAAATCTAATTTTGCCTGCAAAATGCAACTTCATTTCATTATGTTTTCGTGATGAAAAATACAAAATATATTACAAGTAGTATTTTTTTCAAATGGATTGCGTTCCAGGTCCGGGGTATAGGACTTCCATCCATTCGCTCTAAGGCGTAGGCTCTTGAACCAATCTTCTTGACGACCTTGTAGGGGACTTCCCAATTAGGGGCCATTTTTCCTTGCTCGCCTGCTGGTCTACTCGCCTCACAATTCCTAAGGACCAGATCTCCAATCTGAGATTGTCTGTTTTTCACCTTGGAATTATAATACTTGGCGACCTGTTGGGTTCTAGCTGCCAACTTTACTTGAGCCAAATCTCTGGTTTCTTCAAGCAAGTCAAGGTTCACCCTTAATGCTATCTCACTTGAGGCAGCATCATAATGCGCTGTCCTTAGGGAATTAATGTCGATCTCCACTGGTATTACAGCTTCCGTCCCATACATCAAGTTGAAGGGTGTTCTCCTATGCCTGTGTGGGACGTCGTTTTGATGGCCCATAGGACTCTGCATTTCCTCTAGCCATGCTCCCTTTTTTTTAATCCAATTTCTTCTTCAGGCCTTGGAGTATCATTTTATTCATTGCTTTAACCTGGCCATTGGTCTAAGGGTGCTTCACCGAGCTGTGCGTGAGCAGAATCTTAAAGTTTTCACATAATGTTTTTAGCTTGCCCCCTAAAATTGTGTGCCATTATCGGCAACGATGGTACTAGGAACTCCATATCTGCACACGATAAATTTCCACACAAAATTCTCGATGACCCTCTCTGAGATAGTTGCCATAGCTTCAGCCTCAACTCACTTGGTAAAGTATTCGAAGGCGACTATTACAAACTTCTTCTGTCCAATGGCGATAGGGAAAGGTCCTAAGATGTCGAAACCCCACATGGCAAAGGGCCAAGAGCTGGAAAGCTGGCTGAGCAGCTCCGCCGGTTGCCTGGGTAAAGCGACAAACTTTTGGCATTTATCACACTTTTTAACCATTTCTGCAGCGTCGGCCTTCATGGTAGGTCATCTAAACCCTTACCTCAATGCCTTTTGCGCCAAAGTTTTTCCTCCCATATGGTTACCACACACCCTTTCATGGATTTCTCTCAGAACATAATCAGCCTCTCTAGGTGCTAGACATCGTAGTAACGGCTGGCTGAGCGCCTTCTTATATAGGGTCTTGCCGATCATCGTGTATCTGGCGGCCCTTGCTCTCAACTTTGCCTGCTCTTTAGGGTCGCCCGATTCAGCTCTGCCCATAAGATAATCAATGATGGGTGTCAGCCAACTGGTTTTATCTACAATACACAGGATTTCTTCCTCAATCTGATAACCTGGCGTTTGGCAATGTTCTAACAAAATTTTTCCCCTTTTCCTGATCTCAATAGATGAGGCGAGCTTAGATAGGGTGTCTGCCCTTGTGTTTTCTTACCTGGCGACCTGTTTAACGGTTACAAGCTCAAAACATCCCTTCAATTTAAATACTCGTTTGTGGTATTTAACCAATACAGGCTCCCTCACCTCGTATTCACCATTGATTTGCTTTGCTACCAACTGTGAATCCGTGAACAATTGTAGCCTCGTTACACCAAACTTTAGTGCTAACTCCAAACCTATGAAGAAGGCTTCATATTCCGCAGCATTGTTTGATGCGGGGAAGTCAAAGGAAATTTCGTACTGTAGACACTCGATTTTATCCTGGTCTTTTCATCCGAAATTAAATTTGACTTTTGTGAAATCAATTGTTATCGGATTTTATCAGACTTTGGAGTCCATTTTGAACCGGTCTATGTCCAATAAATGATAGATTAGATTTAAGTTCGTTGAGCCTTTTTAAGTCTTTTAGGGCCTATAATTGTTTGGACTTTAGAATCGGGTTATGAAATCGGTAGACTGATCCATTTTTTTATTAATTATTATTATTATTACATTATTATTATACTATTATTATTATATTATTTTTTTATTATTACTATTATTATATATTATTATTATTACCATTACTTATTATTATTTTTATTATTATTATTATTACTTTTATTATTATATTATTATATATTATTATTATATATTTATTATTATTTTCATTATTATTTAGTATTATTATTAATATGTTTAGGGTAAAAGACACTTATATCCTAGGGTTTAGTGAAAAATCCATTTACCCCCTATTCAAGTTTAAAAGAATCAAATGATAATTTTATCCTTTAAGGGTTTTGGAGATAACCCACGATTAGGGGTGATAACAGTTTGGTTAAGTTTGGTTTTAGACAAAAATTGCGGTTAATGTGCAGTATTCTGGTTTGTAACACTTTACGATTACCGAACCGAATAGAATAAAAAACCGAACCGACCCGAACCGAATTCCATCAGATCGGACCCGAACCCGATTTTATTTAAAATTTTAGCCCCCGATCCGACCTCCATATAGATATACTCGAAACCGTCCCGAACCCAATTTTATTTAAAATTTTAACCCCCAACCCTGAACTCGACCCCGAAAAAACCACCCGATCCCATCCCGAATAGACTGAACTAACCGACCCTTTTAATTTCATTTTAAATATATAATATAATTTAAAATTATATATAATATTATATATCATTTATATTATATAATATACAATAAATAAATAAATTATTTTTTAAATAGTTAAAATCAATTAAACCAACCAACTTAAGTCAGTTTCGATTTTTTCGGTTTTAGAATCTTTGTCGGTCTGTTCGATCAATTTTATAAGTTTAGTCGTTTTAATCGATTTTTGAAAATTTGAAAACGAACCGACTAAATGCTCACCCCTAATAATATATAGAATTAACATATATAAAAAATTAAAAGTAAGAAAAAAAATCGGGGGCGGGTCAATTCGGGTTTATGATAAACCCGAACCCGTTATTTTTTGAAATTACCTACATGACCTGACAGCTCAGATTATTTTGTCAACCCTAAACATGTTCTATGCCATAGAATGACAGTTTTAGCATGATATTAATTTTAGGGGGGAAAGGGGTATTATCCAAACTATAAGGGGTATCTGAAATTATGATCAAACTTCAGGTTTTAATACTTTTCCCTATAAAGGGTCCATTTAAATATACTCGAAACCGCCCCGAACTCGATTTTATTTAAAATTTTAGCTCCGACCCTGAACCCGACCCCGGAAAGACCCTCGATCTCATCCCGAATAGACTGAACTAACCGACCCTTTTAATTTTATTTTAAATATAATTATTTATATAATAATTTAAAATTATATATAATATAATATATATTTTAAATTATATAATAATATACAATATATAATAAATAAATTATTTCTTAAACAGTTAAAATCGATTAAACCGACCGAACCGACTGACTTAAATTGGTTTCGATTTTTTCGGTTTGAAAATCTTTGTCAGTCGGTTTTATAAATTTAGTCGATTTAATCAGTTTTTGAAATTTTGAAACCGAACCGACTGAATGCTCACCCCTAATAATATATAAAATTAACATATATAAAAAATTAAAAGTAAAAAAAATAAAAAATAATAAACGAGATAAGTCAATTCAGGTTTATGGTAAACCCGAACCTGTTCTTTTTTGAAATTATCTGCCTGACCCGAGGTTCGGATTATTTTGTCAACTCTAGCATGTTCTATGCCATAAAAGGAAAGTTTTGGCATGATATTAATTTTCAGAGGAAAAGAGGGTATTATCCAAACCTCAGGGGTATGTGGAATTATGATCAAATCTCAATAGGGGTTTTAATACTTTTCCCATATTTTTATTTTGGAAAATCAGTAAAAAATAAAAAAAAAATCCGAATCTGGTATGAAAAAACGTGTGGATTCCTTGAGGCCAAAGAAAAAATTGATGAAAAAGGAAATTTAAGAAAAAGAAAATCAAAAGAAATCGAAAGAAAAATTAAAGATTTTGATGTGAAAAAATGTTGAAATTGTTTTCGGAAAGTCTTGGAGCAAAAGAAAAAACCCAAAGAAATCAAAGGAAAAAAAAAGGGAGATCGGATTTGCCAGATCCGATTGTTACAGGCCATACTGTTAGGCCTTGATTCAAGTTAGTTTTATGCGTTTTGTTCAGTTGAGTCTGCGTTTTAATTAAACCTTTAAGAGTCTGTTTAAGTTGTTTATTTCTATTAAGCTGTAACAGAGGAGGAATGCTGAGTCAGCATTCTGTTATACATGCTGATGTCGTTACTAAAGGGAATTCGAGAATTTGATTATTCTCTTCCAGACACTCTCTCTCTCTTTTTCTCCTTCTTCTATTCTGTCTCTCTTTTCCAGTATTGCAGGTACCATTGGTATCAGAGACTAAAATCCTGGCAATGACGAAAGGCACTACCACCCGATTACAAAAAGAGTTGGGTCAGCTGCAACGAGATTTTGAGAAAATTGATGGGAAGCTGGCGAGCACAGTTGAGCTGCTTCGAAATGAGTTTCGATCGGAACTCAAGGTCGGATTGGAAGGTTTGGGCATCGAGATGAGAACCATGTTCGAATTCCTGATGCAACGAACAAATGGTACATCTCAAGGTGTGAAGATTGGTAATACAATGGCCTCAAGCTCCTTTGATGGAAAACAGAAAGGTATTGGAGAACTCAATGGAGAAAACCACGGGCTGCTTCAGAGTCCTATCATCTCTTCATCGCTGGGTGAATCTAACAAGTTTCAGACCAAGTACTCAAAGATTGAGTGTCCTAGGTTCGAGGGCTCAAATTTTCGAGGATGGTTGCTCAAAATCGAGCAATTTTTTGAGGCGGATCAGACCAGGGAACAGGACAAGGTCCGAACCGTGATGATGCATCTTCATGGCCGTGCCTTGCAGTGGCACCAGCGATACATGAAGAACAAGGAAGGCATAACACAGGTACCATGGAACCATTATATTTCTGAGATGTGATTGAGATTTAGTGAAAATGAATTTACAGATCCTATGCATGAATTAGTTAGTTTGAAACAGCTTGATTCTGTGGAAGAGTATTATGAGGAGTATGAAAGTTTACTCAATTTGCTCCAGTTACCTGATGATTACAGCCTTAGCATCTTCATTAGCAATCTCAAACTAGAGATTTCTAAGCCTGTGATGATGTTTTATCCCAAGACCTTAACCCACGCTCTCAACCTAGCCAAACAGATGGAGGCCTTGATAGTATAACCTACCTCGAAAACCCTATATTGCTTACAAGAATCCAACCTACACTACTCTTATTCACTCAATCATACAACCACCTGCCCGATCCCACTTACCACCCCTGTTGCCTACACCAAAAACACAATTCATCACCTATTCCCAACCTACTAGACCCCAACCATACAACTCAAATAGCCCCAAACTTGAAGGTAGCCATACAAAACAATCCAAAATACCTACTCGGGAGGAACGAGATGACAGGCGAAGGAAAGGCCTTTGTATGTGATGTGGTGTTAAATTCACCGTTGGCCACAGATGTCCACACTTGCATCTGTATCACATGTTGGTGGATGAGATGGATGACTCAACTCCAGGCCAAGAGGCCAAGAAGAGTTTGTTGATTGTTTGGAAACCATAGAGGATCCTATGACAGAAGAGGTGCAGACTCGTCACAAACCTGTTATCTCATTGAACGCATTGTTTGGGACAGCTGGTCCTCAAACTATGAGACTTCAGGGTAAGATTAAAAATCAGAAGGCTGTAATCCTCATTGATTCTGGCAGCACACACAATTTCATTAATCAAACATTGGTCAAGAGACTTTGTAGACACCTAATTTTGTCCGGACCACTAAACAGATATGTTTTCTTCCTAAATTGGTTTCCGAGTGTAAAAAGACTGTTTTCATCCTGTAGGTGGTACTCCGAGACTTAGTTTAAGAGGGCGAGCATAAAAAATCAAACTTGTAAAAAGTCAACCCCGAAAAAGTCAACCCTAAAAAGTCAACTACTGAAAAAAGTCAACCCACTTTCAAAATCAAGATTTTAAGTTCAATTGAAAAATTGCGAAAGCATTTTGATAATCCGAGGTCTACATTGAAAGATATGGAGTTCGGAAGTTGGGATTTGGAGATTCAATAGAAAGAAAACCCTAATCCGAGAAATTTGGGGAAAAATGCTTAAATGATCAAATTGGTCAAAATTGAAGGTTCCAAATGAAAGATAAGCAGTGACTACGGGTAATGGAGAAGTCACTTGCAAGAAAAACCGAAAGAAAAGTCAATCCGGGAGAAAACCGAGAATTAGGGTTTTTAGTGAATTTAGGTGAAATCGGGAAGAATCACAGAAATGGCCCGACTGGGTAAGACCAAAGCCCCCAATGGATGAGGAATGATTAAAAAAGGATAGCCTAAGGCTCAGCTTGAAGAAAATCTGAAAATTGGACTTGTTTTGAGTAAAACCGAGTTTCGGAGGCAAAAGGGTAAAATTGGAAAATTTTGGAAAAATAGCAAATGGACTCCGAAAATTCTGAAAATTTGTCAATATCATTCTTAAATCATTTTAAAGATATTGGTAAAATAAAATCTTGATTCGGAGTTCGTTTGCAAAATGGCCAAATCTAGGGCTTCTTATGTAGTAATTCAAAAAAAAAATCCCGGAAAAATAGCAAATGAGCTCCACATCTTCTAAAATTTTTCAAATCTCATTTTTTAATTATTTGGAAGATATTGGTGAAATAAAATCTTGATTCGGAGTTCGTTTGCAAAATGGCCAAATCCCGGGCCTCCTATGCAATAATTCAAAAAGATAAATCCCGAAAAAATAGCAAATGGACTCCAAAAATTCTGAAATTTTGCAAATCTCATTTTTAAATTATTTGGAAGAGATTGGCAAAATAAAATCTTGATTCGGAGTTCGCTTGCAAAATGGCCAAATCTCGGGCCTCCTATGCAGTAATTCAAGCCGATAAATCCCGAAAAAATACCAAATGAGCTCCAAAAATTATGAAAACTTCCAGATCACATTTTTAAATTATTTGGAATATATTGGTGAAGAAAAATCTTGATTTGGAACTCGTTTAAAAATTGGTAAAATTTAGGGGCATAAAAGGGCATTTTTGGAAGAAAAAATCCAAATAAATAGAAAACGGACTCGGATAATTTTGAAAACTTTCAGAACTCAATATTTTATTATTTTGGAAGTATTTAAAAAATAAAAATTGAATTTGGAGTCCGTTGGATATTTATTTGCATCCGAGGGGCAAAACGGTCATTTCATCCAAGCAACCGAAAAGGGCTTCTTTGGGCCTTTCAAAAAATCAGAGTTGGGCTGGAAAAGAGAAATGTTGGCCTTCCCAGGCCCAAATTAAGGAGGAAGCTTCTGATTTTTCAATCAAATGGCTAAAAATCAAGAGTTAGTTAGAGATTCTCTTTGATCAAGCCATGGTGATTAAGCCACATAGGCCAAGAGAGATGTCAACATTATTCTTGAACAGCTGTAATTTGAAAGAGCTGATATGCTAATCTAAAGGTGGTAATTTCATGATTTTTTCACCTTGAATTATTAGCCATTTGATGGAAAATTGGTTACACAAAAAAAGACAACATCTTAGGGGAGGAGAGAGGTAAAATTCTGCCAACATTAAGGGGAGGTCAGAATTTCATTTTTTAAACTTCATTTGGCTGATTTCTCTTAGTTTTTCTCTTCTTGGTTGAAAGCAAAAAAGAAAAGTTTAGAAAACAAAGGAAAGTTTGAAGAGATAAAGCTTGAAATATAGCTTCTTGAGGTTGCTCTTGAGCACCAACTCTTGCACTTTCTTGATTTTCCATTCTTGTTTTTGCTATTTTGATTTCTATTTGGTGAGTTTCCATTTTAAATAAATGTTTTTATTGTTCTTCTTAAGTTCTTCCTTCATCTCTTTCTTAAGTATATTTTTTACATTTTATTTTTACAATAAACTCACCATGGCCAAATGGCCTACATTATTTATTTAAGTTGCTGTTTTGGGTTTATTTTACCATATTGTTTATGTTATTTTCTTTGATTTTGATGTTTTAAATGTTATGTTACTTCATATTCTTGAGTTATATTTTAATTTGGTAGTTTTGTTTGTTGCCATTTATGTTTTAAATATCATGTTTTTGCATTTTTAATTTTCTGTTTTCATGATGTTTAAATTTGAGCATGTTTTAGATTTAGTATATCAAGTGTTTGTGAAAATGCTTGTGTGGTCTTTGCATGATTTGAGTTTTATATCTTAGTTGAGCATGTTTTAGATTTAGTATATTAAGTGTTTGTGAAAATGCTTGTGTGGTTTTTTGCATGATTTAAGTGTTATATTTTTGTTGAGCATGTTAGTATACCAAGTGTTTGTGAAAATGCCATGCTTGTTGGAGCTTGAGGCCATTTGGCTACTCCATGTGTTTTGCATTGTGTGTTGCATTTTTTGCCATGTTAGTTGGTAGGTTTTTGCATTTACATGTCATTTGATTTAGTTTTGCATGCTAGTATACCAAGTGTTTGTGAAAATGCCATGTTTGCTAGTTACATTATGCTATTCGGCCCTCTTGGAATTTTTGCATTTTTTGTGCATTCTTGCCATGTTAGTTGATAGGTTAGCATTTGCATGATATTTGGTTGAGTTTTTGGTTTAAGCGTGCTTTGTGTTTGTGAAAATGCCATGCATATTTTAGTTATTAAGTTAGGTTTATTTGCCATGCATGTTCATGCATTTTAGGTCTAGGTTGCATTAAATGCCATGCAAGTTTATTTAGGTCTAGGTCACTTTATGAATGCCATGCATTTTTTCATGACATTTAGGTTTAAATCCATGCATTTCATGCATTATGTTTGCTGTATTGTTTCATGCATTTCATGTTCATGCCACTTGAATAATGACTTGAGCCAATTAATGGTTCAAAGTCATGCTCTCTTGAGCACACTTGTGGAAAATTAAGTTTGTCAAGTTAATTATTCTACCTTTGTGATTTTTTTTACTTAGCCAATTTTTATCTAACTTTGAAAAGTACTAGCTACTGTTTGTAAGTCATTTTAGGAGTTTCAAATATTTTTACTTTGATTTTTAAATGATTTTATCAAAGGCAAAAATGTGTTTTGGCAAAGCAGTTTTTTTTCACCCAAAACTCGTACATCTCTGATTTTTCTGGGAATTCATCTTTAATCATAAAATTAAGCCGATTTTTTTCCGCGTATTTTTACATGTCCTGATTCTCCAGTATATTGTTAGAATTTTTTGAATTTTTAAAAATAGGGTAAAAAATCGTGGCTTAAAACTGGACAGTGGAGTCAGAATTGAATTTAAAGAAAAATCATTTTTCTGTTTTGGTTAAGTTACTTAGAGTGGGCTGATTAGGAGGTTTAGCTACTGACTTAGGGTAATTTCTAAGCCTTTTTAAACTCTAAAAATGGTTTTTCAAGTTTCGGGTTAAGGGTAGTCAAGTCCGGATTTTTAAACTTAGAGAATTAGAGCCATTTAAAAAAAAGATTTAGCCCAATTTTTATTTTTGATTCAAGCTTCTCAAAATTGTTTTCAAACAATCACAAAGTATTTTGGTTTTAGAATATTTAATTTGACATATTTTCCTAAGGTAGCCGGATATCTTTTCAGATATACGGATTTCCTTAATTAAAGGAAAAAATACATTTCATGCATTGCATTTTTCATATTCATGCATTTTATATAATATGTGATTCTTGCTATAATAATTTCTATGATATTGTTGTTATTTTGTTTTATATTTTTTGATGTTACATGGTTTATTATATGGTTTTGAATATTTCATGATATCCTATGCTTTTATTTAGTTATTTTTATTTAGCATATACTATGTTCATGCATTATTATTTTTATTTTCATGCATATTATATGATAGCATTATTTTATTCCATGTCATTTAAATTATATGCCATACCATTCATATTTGTCATGTCATTTAAATCATTTCATTTCATTTAGGATATATTATGTCATCTAGAATATTTTATTTCATTTAGATTATATCATATGACTTAGAATATTGCATTTCATGTAGAATATATTATATTACCTAGGTCATTTCATTTCATTTAGGATATATTATGTCATCTAGAATATTTTATTCCATTTAGAAAATATCATGTTACTTAGGTTATTTCATTTCATATAGAATATGTTATGTTACTTAGGTTATTCTATTTCATTTAGATTATATCATATGACTTAGAATATTGCATCTCATATAGAATATACTATGTTACCTAGGTCATTTCATTTTATTTAGAATATATTATATAACTTAGGATATTCCATTTCATTTAGAATATGCTAAGGCATTCAAATCATGTCATGTCATTTAGGTTGCATTATATTATTTAGATTTTTCTATGTCATTTTATTTATGTCATGCATATACATATTCATTTATTTGAAATGTTTTCAAAAAAAAAAGATAATGGTTTTCAATAAAATAAAGATATTCCCGAGTTAAAATAATTCATGAGTTCTCTGCCGGGTTTGCTGGGGAGGATATCATCAATTATTATTAATAACGGAATATCTTCTTTAAAAAGAGAATGGTTCGGAAAATTTTTCAAAACTAACAAAAATTTCTATATTTTGCCACGTTTGTTGGGGAATATAGGAAAATTTTGAATTTATAAATTTCGAATCATTTTCAATCAAAAATGGAATTATTTTTCTTTAAATTGGGAATTAACTTGAAAAACTAAATTTAAAACCAACTTTTTACCGAGACTTGAGATAACACACGATTAATAAGGTACCGATTTATACGGGCGTTGTGGGGGTGCTAATCCTTCCCCACACGTAACCGACTCCCGAACCTGCTTCTTTGATTTCTCTGGTTTAATACGCGGACTTGAAATTGGTTTTTAAAATGTTTTAATTAATTTTTAAAATATTTTATAAAACCGGTTTTAATAGGTGGCCGATCACACCTAGCTAAAAAAGATTGGTGGCGACTCCATGTATTTTTTAAGATCATTTTCAAAACCTTCATTTTTCTAGAGGAATTAAGTCGACTTTTTCTCGTTTTTTTTAATGTCATGCTTAACGAATAATAAAGTCTTGCGATGAGACTCGTTATTTTTTTAGGTTGCGACAGCTTGGCGACTCCGCTGGAGACTATTAGAGAGTCAGGCCTAGAATTAGTCGTGTGTTATCAAAGTCTCGGTTTTATTGGTTTAATTGGTATTTAATTTTAATTCCCACATTTTTAAATAAGGAGAATTTTGAAAATAATAAAATGTTTTAAATATGGTCATTCTCATGTGCATGCATTTTATTATTGTTCTCTAGTTATTTAGGTTGTATATTATAATTGCTTGTTGGTTAATGCGTTACACTATTCTTGAATGTTTTTATAAATTGCTAGGGCATTTAGAATAAGGTTTGTAGAATAGGTTATGAAAGGTTTGTTGTTCCTCCACACACACCACACGTGCATTTGCATATCATGAATCCTATACCCGGGTTCCGTCCTTTTAGATGGGAGCAAAGTAACTAAGCCTTCGTGATTAACAATCCGCATGGGCTAGTGAAACACTTCCGGAGTACTAAATTACCTAAGCCTTTGTGATTAACAATCCGCATGGGCTAGGGAAATAGACTCTAACGAATTGAACCCGCTTTTATCGGGGTGCCTTACTAGCCTTCACCGGCGACAGTGAGGAGCAATTCGGAGCCTTAGAATCGATTCACCTTCATATAGTGAACCTAGGCGAAGCCATGCCGGATTTTCGTTAGATATACTGAAAATAGGAACACATGGAGGGACATTTCTAAACCTTTTGTTACCTATTTTACACTCTGAATAAGTTTTGTAGATTGGGCAACAATATACGTACATCGCCCGTAATAAATGTGTTAATCCGTCCCAAAGGCATCGTGATGCCTAAATAAGTAGATATTTGTCGGGGCAAATATTCATTAACTGTTTGAAATAAAAATGAAAATCCTTTTCAAACATTTTTGCATTTTGCACATTTCATGTGTGAATAGAGCATGTACATTTTTTTATTGTATTATTGATTTCGTTTTTGCAATAAATGGATGGTGATAATAATTTCATTTGATGGTTTCTATAAACCGGTAGTGTCACATGAACATTTGGACATTATACCATAGTAGGATCCATTATTCAGAAATTCTTTTGAAAATAATATGATTGGTTTTTCATAAATAAATAAAAACATGTTTAAAAAAAAATCATAAATTTGGAGGCAAATCTTGCATAATGAGATTTTTTTGAATAATCAAGATTTAGGTCCCACCAATCATTGGTTAATTTATTTGTATCATTTTGACATCGTGTTACAGTCATAACATGCATGATTATTCATTGTAGAATACATTTGTGATATACATGGTCATTCTTTGTACCTACCTTTGTATTAATTCATTTATTCTTAGCATGTATCATTTTGACATCATAGCATGCATGGTCATTCATTGTAGAACACGTTTACGACATGCATAGTCATTATTTGTATATACCTGTGCATCGATTTTTTAATGCATCATGTTGGCATTGGATTGCATCCATAGCATACATAGTCATCATAATTTCTCTGTATATGTTCATGCATTAATCATCAGTATATTCATGCACATAGGAATAGAGCATGTACATTCACAATTGTATTCTTAATCTCATGACATTTTCATTTGCATGAAAGGGGTTCAAGATATGAGGAAGGAATCGGAGGAATGATTGGTTGCTTTGGAACACAATCAAGAGGAATGTGGACATGAAATCCGAGAGGTGAAGGAACAACTTGCCAAATTGCTGAAAATGGTTGAGGATATGGGTAAAAGTAAAAAAGAACTTTCTCAGGGCTTTGCATCGCCTTCGGATCAACCAAAACCATTAGGTCCAGAACATACAATCCTTGCTGGATCCTGCACTTGTCAATGTCACAAAGTTTGCAATCCTGATGAAATTGTGGACAAAATCATGAAAATGATTAAGCCCGAGAGCCTAATACCAAGAATAGAAACCTCGGATCCTATAGCATACCTGCAAACTGTTCTAGGTCCAAACCAGTATCCCCGTCCTACTATGGTCCAATCGTCCATTGGGATGACCACTACGGGATTCCTGAATCCCACTCCATCACCAACAACTGCCAGTTCATACTATTTCCCTCATCAATCACCTTAACTAGCATCTGGGATAGGAACCTCGAGCTATGTACAACCTCCAAAGGCCCCGTGTCCAAATCCAAACCCTTACCATGTTGTTCCGCCACATCTCCATGTAAACACTCCGGTTCGGACCTCAGTTCCACCACCAAGTGCCCCAACTCCTAGGTTCAGTGTGACTAAGAAACGACAAAGGCCTTTTTATCCCCTTCCAATTAGCTACCGAGAGCTTCTCCCTATACTGATCCAAAATTACATGGTTGCCTGTATCCCATTGAAACCCCTGTTACCACCATATCCAAATGGGTATAATCCAAATGCAAGATGTGATTATCACTGTGGAATTGTTGGCCATAACATTGAAGACTGTATAGCGTTCAAAAAGAAAGTGCAAACTCTTATAAATGCCAAGTGGTTGGATCCAACGACACTGATTGATGAAGGACTGGAAAAGCGCCATTAGGATTGGGAGATTTACAGCATTGAGGTGGAAAGACTCCGGTCTTATATGATGTAATAGGATTTCACTTTTTCAATAGCCTTATAGCCTTAGGATGCTAGGAAGAATAAAGTGCTTGTAAAGATAGTTTTAACCACTGTTCAAATTTTGTAAAACATGGTTTATACCGTTGTGAATGTTGATATGGGAATGAATTGATTATGTTTCAAATTTATGAGAGGTTGATGATTAAGTTCCTTCGATTCTTATTTCCTCCGTGATATCTTTCCCTTTTGCATTTTGCATCCGATCAATTATTGGTCATACCATACATTCATACATCATGATTTTTTTTGTATATACTCTGTATCAAACATTTATTGTTTGCATGTATCATAATTGACACCGTGTTGCATTCATAGGATATATGAACATTCATTGGGAAATATGCTAAAATGCACATGATCAGTCATTGCATATATCCATGTGTTGATTTGTTTATTCTTTGTTTGCAACATGTTGGCATTGTGATTGCATTTATTACATATATGGTCAGCATGTTTCCATTGTACATGTCCATATATCATATTGTTTAGGCTTCATATGCATCAAATGACAATCATGGCTCATTCATCATGACATACATTTGGGGGAAATAAAACAGAAGTTGGCTTGGCTTTAGGCGTCTTTGAAAGAATTTCCATTTCAAATCAGAAGAAGTACTGAGTACACTTTTAATACAGGCTGGTGCTATGGAGGATGAACAAGTTGCCCGAATGGAAAAAATGGAAAGGGAACAGAGAGAATTGCGAGAACAGCTTGCAAAGTCTCAAGCAGAATCTAAGGATCAGATGACTAAATTAATGGAGCTGATGTCCGCCGTAATCAAGGGAAAAGGATACACCGAAAACTTTGTCGCCAGAGAAGGGTTAGAGGCACAAAAAGGTCAGAATGAGGTCGTAATGATTGATGCACAGAACACAGTCAATGTCCTAAACTCAGATGATCCAGCTGAACAGGCAAAGTTGAAAAGGGTTGCAGTAAATGAGGTTGAGTTGGCAGATTCCCAACGGAAATATCAGTTGCTAGATGAAAGACTCCGGGTAGTAGAAAATACAGATGTATTTGGGAGTTTAGATGCGAAAGAACGATGTTTGGTCTTCGATTTAGTCATTCCTCCTAAGTTCAAAATCCCTGACTTTGTGAAATATGACGGGACGACTGATCCATCAGCCCACATCACTATGTTCTGCCGGAAGATGACAAGTTATATAGATAATGATAAGCTTTTGATTCACTGCTTTCAGGATAGCCTCAGCGGATCGCAATTAGGTGTTATAGTTAGTTGAGCAAGGATCAGATTCGCTCTTGGAATGACCTGGCTAGGGTTTTTCTAAACCAGTACAAGCATATGACCGACATGGCGCCTGACCGTCTCACCTTGAAAAATATGAAGAAAAGAGCTACTGAGAGCTTCAAAGAATATGCGCAACGGTGGATGAGCTTGGCCGTCCAAGTACAATCGCCCTTAACTCAGAAGGAAACCACTGTCTTTTTTATGGATACACTGCAGGCCCCGTACTATGATATACTTGTCGGCAACACCACAAAGAATTTTTCGGACATGGTAATTTTCAGGGGAGATGATTGAGAATGCTATCAAGGATGGGAAATTGAAGGAGAAAGAACATCCAATACCAAGAAAAAAGGGGCATCTGAAAAGAAAAATGAAGATACCCAAGTCGTGGAAGACTTTGCCCCACCTCCCCAATTCTCATCGTATCAGCCATTTTACTCTACCCTGAACAATGTCTCTCAAGGTTTTTATCCTTACCAACCAATGACTACAACTACACCAGAATTTACATCTGTCTATCAATCGAACACCCTTGGGAATAATCGAAGGGGGCATAAAAAGTGAAAAAGAAATCAGGATGACCCGATTCCTGTGACATACAGTGAGCTATTACCTCAACTCATTCATAATCCCCTTGTGACACCCATGCAATTAGAGCCTCTGAAGCCCCCTTATCCGAGCTGGTATGATGCTAATGGGTGTTGTGGTTATCATTCTGGCAATCAAGGTCACTCAACCGAGAACTGCCCCGCTTTGAAGTACAAGGTCAGGGATCTCATCAAGGCTGGTTTGATAAGTTCTGAAGATAGGAAAGCCAAGTGTTATAAGAAACATTGTGCATGATCATATTAGGTTTTTGACGCATGTAGTTCTATACACTGTGATGATGAAAGCACTTGTCTCATGTTAACATCTACATGAATTAAATGAATTTTGAATTTTAAATTCTTTGTGTTTGTTGTGTTTTAACAATAATTTGAATTTGCAAAAACAAGCATTAAGGAATTTTTAATAACGGATAGTCTCAAGAAGATTGATGATCAGTGTTACAAATGACCCAATACCTTTTCCCCTCTCTTTACGTTTTCCTAAGTCTAAATCTCTTAAACCAAGAACACTTGAAAGACTTAATGCTTCAAGGAATATGAATGATTTGACTTCATAAAACCATTGTCATCATAGAATAAGCAAAGACATAGATCTTAGTCTAGGCTATGAACAAAGGAATGAACTTTTTGAAAATTTTCAAATTCCTTGAAATTCAAACAAATGAGACATTCTTTCAAGAATCTAGATTTTGATAATTTGGTGTGTGTCAAGATTGCGCTAAAACCATTCATGACCTTTCCCAATGATCATAAAACTTCAAATACCCAAACATCACTTCATGATTGACACCCTGGGGCATAATGACTAAACCAGATTATCCCATATCCCAGAGAAAACCCGTTTTTTGGGTCATATTTTCTTTGTCTCTTCAAAGAACTCAGATTTGAAATTCAGCGTTTTCAGTACAGACCTAGACTTGCTATGTTCCTCGTTGATACAAATTCTCATTGGTTAATCAAATTGGGACATCATATGTGGAAATGATGGATACATGGTGAATAAGGATGGACTAAACGCATAAATCATTGGGGCATGCGATGAAAAATGAAAAATGAAAAATTTGTAATATCATGCATATGAGAATTCGGATGATTCCAAAGTGCAAAATGAAATTCTGAATATCTATTTCCCCTGGGATTGCTTTTCAATATGAATATTTGTGCTTGACATGAGAAATGGCCATCTTTCATATCCCTTCCGCACAAAAAGAAATTATCCATAGTCACCCCTTTTGAGTCGAAAGAATTCTTTCTTCTTTGAACCCTGATCAAGGATTACCCTCTACACTAGGGGGCAAATGCGAGGAAAGATCTTTTCAAAGATCATTGAGAAATGAGTGACAGCTCAAGGACAGACACAAAGCAAATGGAGCCCCGAATAAATACGAGCTCACTCTATCAAAGAAAAAGAAGAGGAAAAGATGGCGAAATGAAAGCCAAGAAAAACAAAAGAAAAACACACAAAAAAAAGTGTGAAAGACATGGCAAATTGAAAGCCAAAAGCAAAGAAGAAAAAGAGCAAAGTCAAAAGGAAAGAAATATCCAAGAAGGGACAAATGCTTCAAAGAGAATCCTCCTCAAGAAATGATCCTTGATCTGATTACCCTCAAACACATATTTTGGGCCTATTTATCCTTTCTTTCCAAACCCTGAGCCATGGCTTACATTACGTGCTTTAAAAGTCCATTTTGATCAAGCATGAATATTTAATTTGAAAAGTTGTTCCTCAGATTTTATTCCCTTTCATCGAATTATCATTTCACTAAGGAAGAATTTAGAATTCTCAAGTGTATGGTAGAACAAAAAAAACAAAAAAAAAAATTGGAAAGAATGGGATTCTAGGGCGAAAACCCAAAAATAGGCGGTTTAGAGTAAATTTGGAAATTTTTGATGCCATCGATGATATTGCCGATACCACAAAAGAAAAGATCTTATTAAAGGAGTGGTCATCGAGGAACATCTAAGAATTCTTGAACCCCCAAATTACCAACTCTCATTCAGAGGATTGCCTTCAAAAAACTGAAACTTTTTCTCCAAGATTAAACTTTTCGATTTGAACATCCCGGCCAATCTTGATGCTTGTCAAAATGCCTTGATATGGAAACTAAAAGAATGTTAAATTTGTTTGGTTCTCAATAAATTCATGATTTATAAAACCTGTTTCATTTTTGAGTCTAGAAGGGATATACATTTTTGTCATGACGTTTTCCTAGAAAAGCCAAAATCTTGTTATACCAAGCCTTGCCAATCCCAGTTGAAAAAACCCAGATTGATACTCAGAGAAATTTCTAACAATGATCATCATTCTTCAAAAGATTTATAAATCACACATTGTGGGGTTAATATTTTTTTTATTCAGAAGTTTTCAAAATGCGAAAACAAATAAAGAGATTTTGAAATACCCATTTTGATGTTGACATGAGACAAGGATTTTTCTAACCCAAAGGTATAGAACTGCCAGGATAGGTCTTGACTTCCAGATATGAGAAGAAGAAATAGAACCCGGTTCAGATCTCTATTGATGAAAGTTTGAAAATTTGTTGGGGCAAAAAGAATAGCCAAAATGAATTAAAGATATACTCTGATTTGAAGAGGAAAAATGAATTTGAAAGGCTAAGCCAAAGTTTAGAAAAACAATCGGAGGCATTTGCATCACTCATGTGCACTCATCTCTTTATCAAACTTTTACATCTGCACAGTGTCGGTAAGCATTTGCATCATTCATGGGTATTTGCATTGGCATTATTCCATAAGCATCTACATTTTACCTTTACATTTACATTCTTCATGGAATTCGCATTTGTGTTATCTCAAGCAATTGCGTCATTTCTAGAATCATTGCATTTTCATTATTGTGTGGTAATTGTAGTTACACCATTTATAAACCAGTTACATGAATACAATTAGTAGGGGCATCTGCATCATGAAACATGGGCATCAATCCAGGCCATTTGCATTTGCACTAAGAAACATTTACATCAACCCAAGCATTTACATTTGCACCATGAAGCATGAGCACCTTGTTAAAAAGACATGTGCATCTGCATCATTTCTCAAAGCTTCTGGTGGGGATATCCAGAATTTTACAGTTTTAAAAGTGAACAAGTCTTCGGTGGTGATAGCTGAAGCCTCTGGTGGAGATATTCAGGGTTTTATAATTTTGAAAAATGAGAAATCTTCTTCTGGAGGAGTTACCCAGAATTTTACAATGAGCAAGTCTTTGGTGGTGATAGCCAAAGCTTCTGGTGGGGATATCTAGAATTTTACAGTTTTAAAAGTGAACAAGTCTTCGGTGGTGATAGCTGAAGCCTCTGGTGGAGATATCCAGGGTTTTATAATTTTGAAAAATGAGAAATCTTCTTTTGGAGGAGTTATCCAGAATTTTATTCAACATGTGCATCTACATCAAGAAGCATTTGCATCAATCTAAGTTAGTTGAATCTACATCAAGAAAGTTTGCATCAAATCAAGTCATTTACATTTGCATCAAAGACATTTGCACCAATCTAAGTCATTTGCATCTACATCAAGAAGCGTTTGCATCAACTAAAGACATTTTCATTTGCATCATGAAGCATTTGCATCATCTCTTAAAGCTTTCAGGTATAATCGAACTCGTTTTGCTTCTCAAATGAGTCGAGCCCCAAGATCATCGTCGAGGTACTTTTTTTATTATTATTATGAACAAGTCTTCGATGGTGATAGATGAAGCCTCTGGTGGAGATATCCAGAGTTTTAAAATCCTTTGAAAAGGTAGAAAGTCTTCGGTGGTGATAGCTGAAGCTTCTGGAGGTGATACCCATAATTTTTTACAGTTTTAAAAATGAGCAGGACTTTGGTGGTGATAGCCGAAGGTTCTGGAGGAGATACCCAGAATTTTAAACACAGCTGAGAACAAGACAGGTTAAGGCCCCGAGACCATCGTCGAGGTCATTTCCTTTCTTGCAAATCGAAGTCGTTTCCTTAAGACGGGTCGAGCCTTGATTAGTCAGGGAATTCAATTTAAGGACAAAATCTTCAATTTACTGTTTAAAAAAAATGAAAATGAAAGAATGACAAAAGGAAAAAAGGAAAAAAGGAAAAAAGGAAAAATGAAAAAATGAAAAAATGAAAAAATGAAAAAATAGAAAATGAAAAATGAAAAAATGATAGAAGAATGAAAAAGAAAACCCCTTTCATGATTTTTTCATGCTAATCTAAATGTGGTAATTTCATGATTTTTTTCACCTTGAATTATTAGCCATTTGATGGAAAATTGGTTACACAAAAAATGACAACATCCTAGGGGAGGAGAGAGGTAAAATTCTGCCAAATTAAGGGGAGGTCAAAATTTCATTTTTTAAACTTCATTTGGCTGATTTCTCTTAGTTTTTCTCTTCTTGGTTGAAAGCAAAAAAGAAAAGTTTAGAAAACAAAGGAAAGTTTGAAGAGATAAAGCTTGAAATATAGCTTCTTGAGGTTGCTCTTGAGCACCAACTCTTGCACTTTCTTGATTTTCCATTCTTGTTTTTGCTATTTTGATTTCTATTTGGTGAGTTTCCATTTTAAATAAATGTTTTTATTGTTCTTCTTAAGTTCTTCCTTCATCTCTTTCTTAAGTATATTTTTTACATTTTATTTTTACAATAAACTCACCATGGCCAAATGGCCTACATTATTTATTTAAGTTGCTGTTTTGGGTTTATTTTACCATATTGTTTATGTTATTTTCTTTGATTTTGATGTTTTAAATGTTATGTTACTTCATATTCTTGAGTTATATTTTAATTTGGTAGCTTTGTTTGTTGCCATTTATGTTTTAAATATCATGTTTTTGCATTTTTAATTTTCTGTTTTCATGATGTTTAAATTTGAGCATGTTTTAGATTTAGTATATCAAGTGTTTGTGAAAATGCTTGTGTGGTCTTTGCATGATTTGAGTTTTATATCTTAGTTGAGCATGTTTTAAATTTAGTATATTAAGTGTTTGTGAAAATGCTTGTGTGGTTTTTGCATGATTTAAGTGTTATATTTTAGTTGAGCATGTTAGTATACCAAGTGTTTGTGAAAATGCCATGCTTGTTGGAGCTTGAGGCCATTTGGCTACTCCATGTGTTTTGCATTGTGTGTTGCATTTTTTGCCATGTTAGTTGGTAGGTTTTTGCATTTACATGTCATTTGATTTAGTTTTGCATGCTAGTATACCAAGTGTTTGTGAAAATGCCATGTTTGCTAGTTACATTATGCTATTCGGCCCTCTTGGAATTTTCGCATTTTTTATGCATTCTTGCCATGTTAGTTGATAGGTTAGCATTTTCATGATATTTGGTTGAGTTTTTGGTTTAAGCATGCTTTGTGTTTGTGAAAATGCCATGCATATTTTAGTTATTAAGTTAGGTTTATTTGCCATGCATGTTCATGCATTTTAGGTCTAGGTTGCATTAAATGCCATGCAAGTTTATTTAGGTCTAGGTCACTTTATGAATGTCATGCATTTTTTCATGACATTTAGGTTTAAATCCATTCATTTCATGCATTGTGTTTGCTGTATTGTTTCATGCATTTCATGTTCATGCCACTTGAATAATGACTTGAGCCAATTAATGGTTCAAAGTCATGCTCTCTTGAGCACACTTGTGGAAAATTAAGTTTGTCAAGTTAATTATTCTACCTTTGTGATTTTTTTTACTTAGCCAATTTTTATCTAACTTTGAAAAAGTCCTAGCTACTGTTTGTAAGTCATTTTAGGAGTTTCAAATATTTTTACTTTGATTTTTAAATGATTTTATCAAAGGCAAAAATGTGTTTTGGCAAAGCAGTTTTTTTTCACCCAAAACTCGTACATCTCTGATTTTTCTGGGAATTCATATTTAATCAGAAAATTAAGCCGATTTTTTTCCGTGTATTTTTACATGTCCTGAGTCTCCAGTATTTTTTTCAGAATGTTTTGAAATTTTAAAAATAGGGTAAAAAATCGTGGCTTAAAACTGGACAGTGAAGTCAGAATTGAATTTAAAGAAAAATCATTTTTCTGTTTTGGTTAAGTTACTTAGAGTGGGCTGATTAGGAGGTTTAGCTACTGACTTAGGGTAATTTCTAAGCCTTTTTAAACTCTAAAAATGGTTTTTCAAGTCTCGGGTTAAGGGTAGTCAAGTCCGGATTTTTAAACTTAGAGAATTAGAGCCATTTAAAAAAAAAATTTTAGCCCAGTTTTTATTTTTAATTCAAGCTTCTCAAAATTGTTTTCAAACAATCACAAAGTATTTTGGTTTTATAATATTTAATTTGACATATTTTCCTAAGGTAGCCGGATATCTTTTTAGATATACGGATTTCCTTAATTAAAGGAAAAAATACATTTCATGCATTGCATTTTTCATATTCATGCATTTTATATAATTTGTGATTCTTGCTATAATAATTTCTATGATATTGTTGTTATTTTGATTTATATTTTTTTATGTTACATGGTTTATTATATGGTTTTGAATATTTCATGATATCCTATGCTTTTATTTAGTTATTTTTATTTAGCATATACTATGTTCATGCATTATTATTTTTATTTTCATGCATATTATATGATAGCATTATTTTATTCCATGTCATTTAAATTATATGCCATACCATTCATATTTGTCATGTCATTTAAATCATTTCATTTCATTTAGGATATATTATGTCAACTAGAATATTTGATTTCATTTAGATTATATCATATGACTTAGAATATTGCATTTCATGTAGAATATATTATATATTACCTAGGTCATTTCATTTCATTTAGGATATATTATGTCATCTAGAATATTTTATTTAATTTAGAAAATATCATGTTACTTAGGTTATTTCATTTCATATCGAATATGTTATGTTACTTAGGTTATTCTATTTCATTTAGATTATATCATATGACTTAGAATATTGCATCTCATATAGAATATACTATGTTACTTAGGTCATTTCATTTTATTTAAAATATATTATATAACTTAGGATATTCCATTTCATTTAGAATATGCTAAGGCATTCAAATCATGTCATGTCATTTAGGTTGCATTATATTATTTAGATTTTGCTATGTCATTTTATTTATGTCTTGCATATACATATTCATTTATTTTAAATGTTTTCAAAAAAAAAAAAAGATAATGGTTTTCAATAAAATAAAGATATTACCGAGTTAAAATAATTCATGAGTTCTCTGCCGGGTTTGCTAGGGAGGATATCATCAATTATTATTAATAACGGAATATCTTCTTTAAAAAGAGAATGGTTTGAAAAATTTTCCAAAACTAACAAAAATTTCTATATTTTGCCACGTTTGTTGGGGAATATTGGAAAATTTTGAATTTATAAATTCCGAATCATTTTCAATTAAAAATGGAATTATTTTTCTTTAAATTGGGAATTAACTTGAAATACTAAATTTAAAACCAACTTTTTACCGAGAATTGAGATAACACACGATTAATAAGGTACCGATTTATACGGGCGTTGTGGAGGTGCTAATCCTTCCCCACACGTAACCGACTCCCGAACCTGCTTCTTTGATTTTTTTGGTTTAAAATGCATACTTGAAATTAGTTTTTAAAATGTTTTAATTAATTTTTAAAATATTTTATAAAACCGGTTTTAATAGGTGGCCGATCACATCTAGCTAAAAAAGATTGGTGGCGACTCCATGTCTTTTTTAAGGTCATTTTCAAAACCTTCATTTTTCTAGAGGAATTAAGTCGACTTTTTCTCGGTTTTTTTTAATGTCACGCTTAACGAATAATAAAGTCTTGCGATGAGACTCGTTATTTTTTTAGGTTGCGACAGACTTGGTTGTAAAACTATGCCTGTCAGGGAAGTTCCAGTGTCTGTCGCCAATGGAGACCACATGTTGACTTAAGAGATTTGTACTGCAGTTGAATGGGAGACATAGGGATTTAGATCACTCATTTTTTGGTGCTTTCACTTATGGACTGTGATGTGGTGTTAGGCGTTGAATGGCTACAGAAATTGGGTCCAATATTATGGGATTTCCAGAAGCTATCTATGCAATTTTCTATGCACAATCACGAGATCATTTTACAGGGATTGGATAATAGCATAGTGGAACTGGCAACTGAGTGGCAAGTGGCCAAGATGACAACAGCTTCTCAGGGTACTTTCACCATGCTGTTGAGGAATGTCAGTTTTAATCAGTTACAGCTGCAGTTGGATAAGGATTTCTACAATCCTTTACCAGAAGAATTGAAGGTCTTGATTTCCCAGTTTTCCACGCTGTTCGAGCTTCCTGTTGGGTTGCCTCCTCAGCGAACACATGATCACAAAATACCTTTGGAGGTCGGGTCTCATCCTATTCGGATTCGTCCTTATAGGTATCCATCCATTCAGAAGGATGAAATTGAAAAATTAATACCTGAAATGCAAATGACTGGTATAATACGAGACAGTACAAGCTCTTTTACTTCCCCGGTGGTGTTGGTGAAGAAAAAAGACGGCTCATGGCGTATGTCAGTTGATTATCGACAGTTAAACAAACTGACGGTCAAAGATAAGTTTCCAATTTCGTTAGTGGAGGAACTCTTAGATGAGCTGACTGGAGCCTGCTGGTTTTCGAAGTTGGACCTCAGATCGGGTTATTATCAAATCCGAATGGCAGAGGAAGATGTGCACAAAACTGCCTTCAAAACCCACCAAGGACACTATAAATTTCTGGTGATGCCCTTTTGGGTTGACTAATGCTCCCTCCACCTTTCAAAGTTTGATGAATACAATTTTTCAACCATACTTGAGGCGGTTTGTGTTGGTTTTCTTTGACGACATCTTGGTTTTTTCCTCAAATTGGAATGATCATCTACATCATTTACAGCTGGTGTTTGAGACATTACTAGACAACCAACTCTTTGTGAAACTGTCCAAATGTATGTTTGGAGCTTCTAAGGTCGAGTACCTTGGTCATGTTATTAGTAATGCAGGAGTGGAGATGGATGCAAAAAAAGTGGATTGCATGCAGAACTGGCCAGTTCCCAAGTCTGTCAAAGACCTCAGGGGTTTTTTGGGTTTAACTGGCTATTATAGGAGGTTTATAAAAAACTATGGCTCCATAGCTAAACCTCTTACGGAGTTACTAAAAAAGAATGCCTTTGTTTGGAACGATGCAGCTCAAGCTACTTTTTACCACCTCAAAACTGCAATGACCATTGCCCCTGTGCTTGCATTACCCAATTTCAACGAGCTGTTTGTAGTGGAATCGGATGCTTCAACTCTGGTATTGGGGCAGTTTTGAGCCAGCAAGGGAGACCTATTGCGTATTTCAGCAAACCACTGTCTCCTAAGAATTAAGCCCTCTCAGTCTATGAAAAGGAGATGTTAGCCATCCTTACGGCTGTCAAAAAATGGAGTTTCTACTTGATAGGTAGGCACTTTCAGATAAAGACTGATCATCACAGTCTAAAGTTTTTGCTGGATCATAAGGCTAATACCCCTGCTCAACGAACCTGGTTAATCAAGATGACGGGTCTTGACTATGAGTTGGTTTTTCGAAATGGAGCCTCCAACGCAGCTGCTGATGCTTTATCCAGACAGGTTGTAGCTGCATTGTATGCCATCTCAATGGTCAGTAACGACTTGGTTGATCGCATTTGACACTCTTGGATTAATGATCCTCTTGTGTTTCATCTCCCTCACAAACTCAAGACAAATCCTAACAGCTCCTCTAAGTGTACGTGGCAGGGTAATCAACTGCGAAGGAATGGAAAACTATTAGTAGGCAAGGATTCCACTCTCAGGATTGACTTACTAAACTATTTCCATGGTTCATCTCTAGGTGGCCATTCTGGTATGGAAGCTACACTGAAGAGGATTACTGGGGTTGTGTATTGGAAGGGATTAAAAAACGATGTGAGACAGCGAGTCAAGGCGTGTTCTACCTGTCAGCAGAACAAATATGATACCTCTGCGTATCCAGGGTTGTTACACCCCTTACCTATTCCTGATACAGTTTGGACTGATATCTCTATGGATTTCATAAAGGGATTACCAAACTCCGGAGGGGAGTCAGTTATTCTAATAGTGGTGGATCGGCTCAGTAAATCTGCTCATTTTGTTGCCTTGGCTCATCCCTTCTCTGCCTTACAGATTGCTCAGGTTTTTCTTGACAACATTTATAAGCTCCATGGTATTCCTCGAAGCATCATTTCCAACAGAGACAAAATCTTCCTCGGTCACTTTTGGAAGGAACTATTCAAATTATTGGGCACAGAACTACAAATGTCCACTGCATATCATCCCCAGTCGGATGGATAGACTAAGGTCGTCAACAGGTGTCTTGAGACTTACCTGAGATGCATGACTGGTGAAATCCCAAGCATTGGTCACGATGGCTATCCTTGGCCGAATGGTGGTACAACACTTCTTACCACACTTCCACCCATACCACACCTTATGAGGTGGTTTATGGCCAACCTGTTCCACTTCATAGGCCTTATCTTGCGGGGGATTCAATGTGGAAGCTGTGGATAAGAGTTTGAGTGCTAGGGAAGCTGCAATTCAGTTGCTGAAATTTCACTTAACAAGGGCCCCACATCGAATGCAACAACAAGCAAATAAGCATAGGTCTGATAGATCTTTTGAAGTTGGTGATCTGGTTTATGTCAAGTTGCAGCCTTATAGACAGACGACAGTGGTTAAACGTTCTTGTTTGAAGCTGACAGCTAGGTATTTTGGGCCTTACAAAATACTTGCTCGGATTGGAAATGTTGCTTATCGCTTGGAACTATCTACTGGATCCAAGGTTCACCCTGTTTTTCATGTGTCCCAATTGAAGAAACATGTTGGCCAGGTGCCTACTCAAGCTCAATTACCGTTATTGGACGACCAGGGGGTCATATCCAAAGAGCTTATGGCAATACTGGACAGGCGAATGGGTAAGAAAAGAGGTCGAGCTGTCACTGAGGTGCTGGTGCAGTGGAGTAACTGTTTTTCAGAAGATGCAACATGGGAATGCTTGTATCAGCTGCAGCAGAAATTTCCATTGTTCAATCCTTGAGGATAAGGATATTTTTGAGGGGGAAGTATTTGTTACAGGCCATACTGTTAGGCCTTGATTCAAGTTAGTTTTATGCGTTTTATTCAGTTGAGTCTGCGTTTTAATTAAACCTTTAAGAGTATGTTTAAATTGTTTATTTCTACTAAGCTGTAACAGAGGAGGAATGTTGAGTCAGCATTCTATTAAACATGTTGATGTCGTTACTGAAAGGAATTCAAGAATTTGATTATTCTCTTCCAGACACTCTCTCTATCTCTCTTTCTCTCTCTCTTATTCTCCTACCACCGATCTCTTCCCCCATTGAATAAGCTTCAAGATTTAGGGTTTTAAACCCTTATAAATAAGGACAAAAACAATCACACACACAATCAATGAGAATCAGTAAACAAAAAGAAAAGGGCTTTCTTTTTTTTTAAAGGTATTTTTCATAAAAATATTGTTCTCGTCTATTTGATGTTTATATTAGTGCTTGAAGAACATTGGAATAGGTATCAAAAGATTTTTGAAATTTGGCTTTCAAAGAAAAAAATGATTCTTTTGTTTCTTTTCATTTTTAAAAGGATTTTTCAAAAGGATTTATGTTGTTGTTAAAAAAAAGGGAAGAATTTACGTTGTTCTAAAAAAAAGGGTTTTAAAGGTCAAAAAACTGGGTTTGTTTCGATTTTGTAAAAAGTGGAAATTGGGGTTAAAGGGATCTGGGCTCCCTGGAGTTTGGGATATTTGAAAGAAAAAAGGAAATTTTTTTTTTTTAGAAGGCTGAAGACGAATGAGAAAAAAAAAAGTATTTGGTTTTTAAATCTGGCGATTGGGTCATGGCAGGGTCTGCGCGTTGACCAGCATGCCGACCCGACCCTATCGCAAGAACCCGTTTTCCTTTTTCTTTTTCTTTTCTTTAATTTTTTAGTTATTTATTCATTTAAATCTTTTATTATTTGATTTTCTTTTATTGTTTATTTATTTAATCATTTATTTATCATTCTTTATTTATTTTTTTATATTTCATTTAATTATTTCTCTATTAATTTCATGTACTTTAATTGTTTATTATATTTATTCATGTATATTATTTAATTACTTGTTCATTAATTTTTATTATTGATATATTTGATTATTTTATTTTATTATATTATTTGATCATTAATTTTTATTTGTAGATGTGTTTAGTTAATTATTTGTTCACTAATTATTATTTGAGTTAAATCAATTATTTGTTTATTTTACTTGTTATTATTTAACTTGATTTTTAATTTGATGTTTAGTATGTTGTTTATAATTTAGATTTTATTCTATAATGTCTTAATTATTTATAACAAAAATTGAGATTTATCGACAATAAAATCTTAGAAAGTTGCGAATGGTCGATTTTTAAGAATTTCTAGGTAAGGAAACTTTTTAGGTATCTAACCCGAATGGTGGAAAGTAACCTAAAAATTTTCTAATATTTTAAATCTTCAATTTTTAATTCTTAGTCTTTTAAAATTAAATTTACATAAAATTAAATATTTAATTCCAACGACGGATTTCATAAGAACGAATAGTGTCTATTGAAAATTCCTGAGGCGAGGAGAATTTCAAAAAGCAGTCCCGAATGGTGGAAAGTATTTTTGGAATTTTCCAATATTATTAATTTAAAATTAACAACTATCTTTCTTTCATAAATTACTTAATAAATCTGACGACGGAGCCTCTTCATAAGAACGAGTGGTTTCTACTAAAGACTCTTGAGGTGAGGTGGATTCCAAAAATCAGTCTCGAATGGTGGAAAGCAATTTTGGAATCTGTCCAATATTTAAATATTTAAGTAATAATAAAATTAAATAAAATAAAGACCAATTAAAACCAAATCTAGGGTAATATAAGACTAATTAGGTATCGTCCTCTCGGATAGGCGTTGTAGGGGTGCTAATCCTTCCCCACACGTAACCGTACTCCCGAACTTAGTTATGGTAAAGTAGACTAGGACCTATCCTTTTTATGTGTTTTTGTCAAGCTTAGAATTACAATAAATTGGATAGATTCTCATAGGTGACTAATCACGCCTAACAAAGATGATTAGTGGCGACTCCACAATTTGCGTCTAGCGTTTGGCACATTATGACACGTACTGCCATTCATTTCCCTGAGGGTCTATTAAGAGGATGCCAGCTCCGTATCCCTCATTTCCTAAGGATCCATCCACATACATCATCCATATACTTTCAAGGGTGGACTCCTTCGTCTTAGGCCTGTGCACCAATATTGGGTCCGGGGGCGGTATACGCTCGTCTGGTGTAGGTGAGGGCTCTACTGGGTATTGGACTGGTGCCGTGATTTCATCAATTTCATCAGTAAATGAGCACTCAGCCATGAAATCCGCCAAGACCTAGGCCTTAATTGCCTTCCTTGGCCTGAATTCTATGCCGAATTCATTGAGCTCAATGCTCCACTTAACCATTTTGCCCGAGCTGTCGACTCTCTACAGGACTTCTCTGAAAGGTTGATCTGTTAAAACAATGATGATATGGGCCTCAAAGTACTGTCTAAGCTTCCTGGCCACCATTACAAGGGCGAAGGCTATCTTTTATAACTTGGTGTAATTGATCTCACCATTCTGCAAGGCTCTGCTAACATAATAAATCGAAGCCTGTCGAGTCTCGTCTTCTTTGACCAACACTGCCGCCACTGTCTCATCAGATGCTGCCAGATATATGAACAAGGGGTCACCTGAGAGCGGGCTGACCAACAGTGGTGGATAGCATAAGTACTTATTCAGTTCCTCAAATGCTGCTTGGCAGTCCTGATTCCACTGATACCCAGAGGCGTCTCTGAGCACCTTAAAAAAGAGCAAGCATTTGTCAGCTAATTTGGAGACAAACCTGTTCAGGGCGACCACTCTGCTCGTGAGTCTTTGCGTTTCCTTGGTGTTTCTTGGGGGACCCATGCCCAGGATTTCTTGGACTTTCTCGGGGTTCACCTTAATACCCCTGTTTGAAACCATGAATCCCAAAAACTTTCCTGCTCCGACCGTGAAAGCGCATTTAGTGGGGTTCAGTCTCAAACTGTGTTGCCTGAGGACTTGAAAGACCTCCGCCGGGTCCAATACATTTTGTTCAATGGAGGAACTTTTAACCAACACATCATCCACATAAACTTCGACACTTTGCCCAATATCATCTTTGAACAACTTGTTCACAACCTCTGATAGGTCGCCCCCGCATTTTTCAGCCCAAAAGGCATCACCTGATAACAATACAATCCTTCCTCGGTGATGAAGGACGTCTTATCCTAGTCCTCCGAGTTTATTCTGATCTGGTTTTACCCTTATAAGGCGTCCATGAAACTCATATATTTGTGCCCTACTGAAGAATCTACCAACCTGTCCATAGAGGGCAGAGGGAAACTATCCTTTGGGCAGGCCTTATTTAGGTCGGTGAAGTCCACACATATACGACATTTCCCGCTAGCTTTCTTCACCATTACCACATTGGCCAACCATTCCGGGTACTTGACTTCCCTGATGAACCCCGCGGCAAGGATCTTCTCAACCTCCTCCCTTACCACATGTATTCTCTCGGGGGCGAATTTCCTTTTCTTCTGTTTGACTGGCTTGGCTGTAGGGTCAACGTCCAGGGAATGGGTGATGGTATCCATGTCTATCCCTGGCACGTCTGCTGCCGACCATGCGAAGGCATCTACATTAGCTTGCAGCATCTGTACCAAGGGTTGCTTTTCTTGGTCACTTAGGGACGATCTGACCTGGGTTACTTTTTTGGGTATTCTTCATATAAGGGGATCGCCAGCTTTTGTTCTGCCGACTTTGCTTTATATTGGTTGGTTTCTGCTCTGGTGTCCCGACTTTCTAGGATAAGAGTTTTTTTATCAACCAAGTTGACATGTGCTTCTTCCACTTGCCCCCCAGTCTCTACTTCCATCCCCTCGATTCTGTCGTTTGCCCCCCAGGTTCTGTATTCTCGATGCTTACTTCAGTATGTGACTGCGATTTTCCTTGGTTTTTCTTGGCGAGTTGTATCGAGAGTATATGACACTGTCGTGCCGTTTGCTGGTCCGTCCTCATGTACCCTATTCCTATTGGTGTTGGGAATTTCACTGTCAAACAGTAAACCGCAGGGACCATTTGTCTTTTTCATTAAAGGCCGCCCCAAAATAGCATTGTACGTTGAGGGCTGGTCAACAACCAAAAAATATGTCATCACTGTGAGGGTGTGATCACCATCCCCGATGGTAACTGGTAGGGCAACAGAACCCTTGACATTGATATGTTGATTGGCGAAGCCGAATATGGGGCTTGTCAGCTTTAAATCTGAGTCTGGGAGGCCCATTTTCCTGAAGGCTTCCAGTTGGAGGACCTCAACTACACTGGCACTATCAACTAGAACTCTCTTGATTTGAAAATTCTCAATCGTGGTGGACACGATAATCGGGTCGTTCCCATTGTCTTTGAGAATATTGATGTCCTTATCCATGAAATCTACCAACCAATCTTCACTATGTCTTGTCTTCTTGTGGGCAATATCAATTGCCATTATGCTTCTAAGATGTGCCTTTCTCTTGGAGCTACTGGTCGCCCACTCTTCTGTTCCACCTATAATCATATTGATAACCCCTTGAACAGGCTTTTTTCCTTCTGCTTTTCTGGTTTCCTGTTGAAGTCTGCCCCTGCTGGGCACCGATTCTCTTGACAAATTGTTTAATCTGCCCTTTCCTGGTGGCACTCTCAATGGCATCCTTCAAGGATCGACAGTCCTCAGTACTGTGCCCCACATCGTTGTGATACTGACACCTCTCTTTGGAGTTTAGGCGAGCTAGATTATCTCTCATCCGGTAAGGTGTATCCAAAATACCTTCATGAGATACAACGTTCAGTATGTACGCCCTGGAGGCGTTGAGGGGGGTATAGTCCTCAAACTTGGAATAGGGGCCTTTCTGCTCTTCTACATATCCCTAACTAGGGCGAGCCTGTTGATTTTGGGAAGCTTTGTCTGGCGACCTTGACCTCCTACGAAGTGAGTCAAATCTAGACTGACTTTTGTTATCCTTCTGTCCTTGTCTATTCCCCTGAAATCTGTCTTGATTCTGCGATTGGTTTTTGCATTCGGTACTCCTTTCTACCATTTTCATTTCTTCAGTTTTGGCATACCTCTGAGCCTTTTCATAAAGGTTATAGAGTTTTTCTGGTTTAGTATATGTCAAGGTATACGTAGGTGCTCATGGAGAACACCAGAGATGAACGCCTGTATGGCCCAATCATCATGCAGGTCTTTGATTTCTATTGTGGCGGAATTGAATCGCCGAATGTATACTCTTAGAGATTCACTTTCTCTCTGTTCCACTGCTAATAGGCTGGCGGGGGTCTTAAAGGTCGCCTTTTTGGCGAGGAAGTGGCCAATGAACATCCTGCCAAGTTTTTCAAAGTTGTCAATGGAATTTGATGGCAATGAGTGATACCAAGTTCTGGCGTGCACTCGCAATGTTGTGGGGAACACTCGACATTTTAGGGCGTCGCTTGCTCCGAGCAGGTTCATATAATTTTTATACTAGATAAGGTGGTCGACGGGGTCCTTGGTGCCATCGTAAGTTTCCTTTGGTAACTTAATGGACATGGGCACATGCTCCTGGCGAATCTGTGCCATTAGGGGGCTACTGTCATCGCTCATCCAGTCTACCTCCTCGACTTTATCCCTCATCATTCCATGAACCTCTTTTCGTAGGGCCGCCATCTAGGCCTCCACATTGGCAGTTGTCCCCACAGTGTTTGTCCTAGCCTTTCTACTTTGGGCTCACACTTCTTCTATTACTAGGGCTCATCTTTCAGAGGATTGCTCAAGATTATTTTTTCGTGTCTGGTTGGGCCCCATTTGGTGGCTTCCTTGCGAGGATGAGCTACTACTCTCCTCTTAGTGGTCTCTATATCTGCTCTTCTGGAGGTCATTGAGCTGTTGGGTCGTTTGGCGGGCGGTTCTTTGCTGCTCTACCAACTGAGCTTGGAGTGTTTGTATTTGGTTCATCAAAGTGTGCTGCACTGGGTCAAAGTATGGTGGTGGTGGGAAGAAAAGGAAGTTGGGTAATCTTAGAACGGGGTCAGTGGCCGTCATATAGTTAGAAGAGGCCAATGGGTCATCTTGTTGTAGCGTAACTGACCTTGACCATCTTGGATAGTGCCAATTTCAGGTGTAAGGGTGATGCTTGCCCGTTCTGTGGCATCAATCTATGTGGTTGCTGGGTAAATTGTGAAGGTTCCTACGCCCAAACGTGAGCAAGGACCTCGCTGAACGGTGGAGGGGGTTTCATTTATCAAATTAGGGGTGGTGGAGTATATTGGGGAGGTGGCTGTGAGTAGGTTTTGGTAGTATTTTTGGGGAAGATAAGGTTGCTGAAGCCAGGGGTTAAAGAAAGGATAGTTCTGGGTATTGGGACTTGATGTTGGCAGGTGGGAGGAGATTTGCTGGGGAAGAGATTCATTAAGGGCACTAGTGCTCGGGCCTTTAGTGTTTTTTTGTGATAAGGGTAGTAGAGACATGGCTGTCGTTTCCCACAGACGACGCCAATTGTTGATGGTGATTTCAGTGTTGGATGGTCTTGAGAGGAGGAAGATGAGAAGAGAGGTAGAGCAACAAGAATTCTCGGGTTGAAGGTGTTGTAAGCTTCTCAACTGGTCTTGAGAAGGCTATTTATACCTTTGCTGACGGGTCGCCATACGCCCACGTGTCATGGTCTAGCGAGGACAGGTGAGTTGAGGCCCACGTGGATTCTGAAGTGACGGGCGACGATGTGATAGACAAGATGGTTTTCAAGGAGGCCATGTGTCCTTTTGAGGTGATAGATGGTAGGGGTCGCCAGGAAATTCAACATTAGGCGAGCCCTCACCGGTTCAAGTCATGGCGAGCCCATTTTTGGGCTTTCTACTTTGGTCTGATTGTTGAGGGTTCATTGGGTCTAACACTTGGCTTTGAAGGTCCATTAGGTTTGGGAACCTGAAGAGCCCTTTGGGTTTAACATATATATATATATATAAGTACCAACTCTAAAAACTCAAATAGTGAACGACATATATACTTTTGACAATTTATAGTATTAGCTATTATGTCCTTAATTAATTAATGATTTTTTAATTAAAATTAAAATATTGAGCAATTTTATTTATTTACTTATTAATCTTGAAGTCCTTATTACTGTAAACTCTTTTTAATTGATATATGTTTTTATTAATATTAATTAATTTTTAATCTAATTTTTTATTAATGAATTTTTATCAAATTAAAATATTGGCTAATCTTTACTTATTATTTTCATATTAACCTTGAAGTCCTTATTAATGTAAACTTTTCTTAATTTGATATAATTTTTATTATTATTAACTAATTTTCTAAGTTTTTATTAATAATTTTTTTATTAAATTAAAATATTAGTTAATGTTTATTTATTATTTTCTTATTAACCTTGAAGTTCTTATTAATCTAAATTTTCCTTAATTGATATTTTTTTTATTAACATTAACTATTTTAATCTAAGTTTTTATTAATAATTTTTTTATTAAATTAAGATATTGACAAATCATTATTTATTTTTTATTAATATTGAAATCTTTATTAAAGTAATTTTTTTAATTGATAATTTTTTTATTAAATCAAATAATAAATAATTTTTTATTCCTAAAAAAGAATATTTTTAAAATAATGCTAATTCGAATGAGATTAAAATAATGCTACTAAAAATGAGATTGTAATTGTAATTTACTAATTTTGGGTTGTTGAAGAAAAGAAAAAAAGAAACAAAATAAAGGTAAGAAAGAAAGCAACTTTTGGTTTTGGAGGGATTGTTTTAATTATTTGTTTGTTAAATGATGAGGTGATTGTAAAGAGTAAAAAGAGTTGAAGAAGCATAATGTCGTGGTGTTTTCATCGTACATATGATTATGTTGTGGCCAAATCAAATCTACAAATTAAGTTTGTCATTTTATCAAACGATTGTTATTAATAAATTTTAAATTTAAGTATATCACAAACATTAAATTTTTATCCTATTATTAAATTATGAAAGAATTTGAATAAATAATTGTTATGTCCAACTAAAAATGTATGGTGACTGTAAATATAAAAAATTTCTTAATTAATTGATGATATATTCAAGAAATAATCACTTGCATAAACAATTAGCTATGAAAGTTAGTTTTGTGTATTTTTATTTTCCGTTTCTTTATTCTTTTATTAAATTCATATTATATTTTAATATCTATAATTTATATTACAGGTGATTAGAAGTGACATGTAAAGATTTTTAATTTTCATATAATCAACAAATTATAATATTTTACAAAGAGAGTTAATATGTTAAATAAGATATTAGTTTTTTTAGTTTTTTATATATTACTATTACAATTACTAATCAAATGTACTTTTTTCTTTCAAATTTTTTTAATTAAATGATAATAACTAAGTATAAAATTCTACAAATAGAGCCAATAAGCTTAATAAATTTTTTTAGTTTCGGTATATTATTGATATAATCACTAATCAATAGTACTTTCTTCATTGAAATTATTTTAATTAAATGATAATAATAATAGTATTAAAACATTTTTACTATTCGAAACAAATACTTTGAATTCAAATTGAAAAATATCTCATACTTACGATCATAATACTGGATGTTAATTATTATATAATATATAATGAGTAGCAAAATGAATTGAAAACAATTGATATAATCTAATTGAGTTAGATAAAAAAAAATTGTTATTTAGTTTCCTCTTTTATTTTTTTGAAATTCTTTTATGAGGTATCCAATTTAAAAATAATTAAGAATAAGTTGAGAGTTTCTTTCAACATACTATTTTGTGTAATTCTTTTTCATGATGATGAGTATATTCAAAAGTAACGGATAAAAAATAATTATAAATAGGATTTGAACCATATTTTATATAGTAATACCTTTAAATCAAAATATGACAAGTATTTCATAATATGAATAATATGATTTATACCTTTATATTAATATGAATTAGATGAATTATTTTTCTTCTTTTTTTTTCTAGATGACTTATACTAGATGATTTATCATTATTTGTCAATTAAAGAAAATAATTCATTCTAATTAAAAAGAAAATTTTAAATATTAAAGATACAGTTCATTATCAATTTTTAATTCAAAAAAAAAGGTTTAATACCAATTACTTTCGAGGTATAAAAATATTCTTTAGATAGTTGTTGAAAAGTAAACTATTTTATTAATTTTAAAATTTTGGATATTCCATTCTTTAATTAATAATAAAATGTATAAAGAACTTTACTTGACTTATAATATATATAATGCTAATATATGAAGCTAGAATGGTAAACTAATGCATATAACTTCAAATTATTCATTATTTGGGTAAAAATCTTCATTCACTTTGATGACTAAATTCGAGAAAAAAAATCTAATTAGTAGCTCAGGTTGTTATGATAAATTCATTAAGGAGGTTCATAAATTTTATTAGATATGAAAATTGGTAATGCATTGTGACTTTTCAAGAATAGTTTTTTATTTTGTGATATATGATTTTTTTTTTCATCCATACATATAGTTAACCTAGGAAGCTAGGGTGTAAATTGATTTTGGATATTTTTAATTTTCTTTTTATTAAATTCATATTATTATCTAGATATATATGACTTATATATGTTATGTATGATTAGAAGTAAAATATGTAAATTACAATTTTCATATAATCAATCAAAATATAAAATTTTATGAAGAGTGTCAATAAGTTAATTGAAATTCCATAAAATTTTAAAAAAAAAAAAAAAGAGGCAATAAGTTAAAAGTAATTTCTTTAGTTATGGTATATTAGTGTAGAGGGTGTTTCTGATGGGGTGAGGAAACGTTGCAAACCAGTAAAACGAGATGTTGTAGGGAGACGGCGAAGAGGAAGATTAGAGCAGACCCTGAAGAACAAGTGCGGTGGCAGGAGGTGGTGATGAAGGCTATAAGTGACTTAGGATGGTGGAGAGGACGATTGTTGTAGAAATTGCAGAAAAAAGGTTGCAGAGAACTCTTAACGTCTGAAAGTTTATCAAATGGCCAAAAGATCCCAAATGAAACATTTGGACCTCTATTTATAGCCTCTCTTAGGAAGTTACGAGGAGAAGTTACTAAGAGAGTGGGAGGTTATTTGAAGACCACTCACATGCAAGTAACATACATCATGGGTAATGGGAGAGAGGGGAAGTTACCAAAGTAGTGGATATTATGGAGGTTATTTGGAGGTTACACTCGAGTGATATTTTGTTAACAGGTAATGAAGAAAGGTTACATGACAGCACGCTTAAGAATGCATTGTCTGTTCAGCGGGAAAGGGAAGCACTTGTATTCTAGGGAAAGGTTAAGAAGCGGACTTCTTAACAGTCTCCATATCTGAGACTCCAAGCCATGCTCTCCAAGACATCCCAATAGTGGAGCAAACCTACGAATCCTACCAACCTTCCCGGGTTAGCTCCACAGTCTTCATGTAGTGGTGTATACTGCAGGAAGTCTTGCTGCCAAGAAGCGACGTACCAAGCGACGTGCCAGGAAGCGACGTTCCAAGAAGTGACGTGCCAAGCGACGTGACAGGGAGAACTATTGATAGGGAGAGTTGTTCACAGGGAGAACCGTTCACAGGGAGAGTTGTTCATAGGGAGAGTTGTTAACAGGGAGAACTGTTCACAGGGATAGTTGTTCACAGGGAAAACTATTCACATGGAGAGTTGTTCACAGGGAGAACTGTTCAAAGAGAGAGTTGTTCACAGGGAGAACTGTTCACAGGGAGAGTTCTTCACAAGGAGAACTGTTCACAGGGAGAGTATCACTAAGGCCCGCTCCGTATGCGGGTTGTGCCTACATGATATGTTATTGACCAAAAACGAGTGTCTACTTTTTGCCCCTTGCATGAGAATTTTTTTTTTTTCGAAGAGGAGATTCTCATGCATTGAAATATGATAAAAATAACGAGTGAAGAATAATTTTTCCAGAAAATAATATCTTATGCATAAGTATTTAAATGTTTTTTAAGATAATAAATTATCAGGTGGGGCGTGCGCAGGCAGCCCCCTTGAAGGCGGGACGCGCGCAGGCAGCCTACGTGCAGGCGGGGCACGCGCATGCAGCCTGTGTGTAGGCGGGGAGCGCACAGGCAGCCATCATGTAGGTAGGGCATGCGCAGGCAGCCCTCGTGCAGGCAGGGAGCGTGCAGGCAGCCCGCGTGCAAGTATGGAGCACGTAGACAGTACTCATGCAGGCGAAGCGCGCGCAGACAAAACTTGTATATTGGAGAGTGACAGAAGTGGTGCATGAGACCACAACGGCCGACTTCTCCCTGGGAGCGCTTGTATATGAGAGAGTGATGGAAGTAGTGCATGTGACCACAACCAACATCTCTACTAGGAGAACTTGTATATGGGAGAGTGACAGAAGTGGCGCATGAGACCACAAGGGTCAATTTCTCCATTGTAGTATAAGTTGAGTTGGTCACGTATCACATGTGTAAAGTAAATTAGCAATTCGTACTTATATATAATATACTTGAATAAAGAATTGCTTCGAAGTGCATATTAACAATGGTAATAAATGATACTTCAATAAATTTGGATACACACCTTCTAAGTCAGCATTTAGCTGTTCTTCATCTTTCCATGGTAAATTTTTCTTAGAGTATTGCATTCCTTGGTGGGATGTCCAACAGTTCTATGAAGATGACAATACATAGGACTTGCTTTTTCTCTATTGGTAGGTTGACGCTCAATATTAGGTATACGTACACTGCCTTCATTCATCCATTTATTCAAAAGTTCAAGAACTTTTTCCTTAGAGCATGGAAATGACGTTGGAGAGACTCTCTCATCATAGTTAAGTCTGGGTTTCTTGTATGATTTCTCCTCATGTGAAGCAAAGAAAACACCTTCTCTCTGGTTAAAATGATTGGTTCTTTTCTTATTTCCCATGATAGTGGTGTTGGTTCTCCTTGCAGCCTCCACTAAAATAGAAAAAGAAGGCAATGACAAATGTAAATAAAGTTGAAATTAGTCAAACATTCCTTGGATGTACACCTTAACCAATTCATTCTCATCATGAGTTTCTGTACGTCTAATACTTTCTCCCTAAAGCGTTAGATGTAATCCATCCCTACCTAAGTCAACAAGACTGACCTTCTCTTGAGTGGAGAAGAATTTCTCACCAAATATCATACAGATCTGACTCCAAGATTCCACAGAGCTAGGAATAAGGTTGACATACCAAGTGTAGGCCTTTTCAGTGAGACTTAGAAAACTCTTTCAACTTCAGATCATCATCCAAGCTGGCTACTCCAAGAGTTTCCACAAATTTCATCAAGTGTTCACGAGCATCGCCTGACCTGCCATTGAACTGTTTGAACTTGGGAGTAGTGTAGTCCTTAGGGTATGGTTTAGCGGCTATGCTGGCAGGATATGGCAACTTGAGATCAAACTCAGAAAAATTCAAACTTTTGTTCTTCTCTTCGAGTAACCTCTGAAGCTCTTCCCTAGTGACCAAGTCCCGAGTATTGGTTGGAGGAACAACCACAATGGAAGTACCAGCAAGTAGGTTGGTCGTGCCAAGATTTCTATTAAATCCAGCTAGGGTATTAGTGGTCAAGGTGTTGGTAACACCAAGGTTTCCAGTAGGTGAAGGGTTAGAAGCATCATATGTGTTTTCTCCATTGCTATTTGTGAGAGCGGTAACTCCACCAGAGGTGTTCTTGTTTCCATTGTTCACAGGTTGGACTTGGGAGGTAGTAGCATTGTAGGAAGGCGTGAACTGATAGATAGTTTCCATCATCTTTCTATTGCTTTCTTCTAGCATTTGCAATTTTTCCTCGTTAGCCTTCACCATCTCCATTAACTCTTGGATGTAAGATGGGACTGGTGCACTTTGAGTTCTAGTACAGTCTTCCATTTTTTCCGGTCAAAAAGTCAGAAAATGTTTCATTCAATGCAATCGCTCATCCCCAGTGCAGTTGCCAAAATATAGAGGGTGTTTTTGATCAGGTGAGGAATCGTTGCAAACTAGTAAAACGAGATGTCGTAGGGAGACGGTGGAGAGGAAGATTGGAGCAAACCCTGAAGAATAAGTGCTGTGGCAGGAGGTGGTGATGAAGGCTTTAAGTGACTGAGGATGGTGGAGAGGATGATTGTTGTAGAAATTGCAGAGAACTCTTAACGTCTGAAAGTTTGTCAAATGGCCAAAAGATCCCAAATGAAACATTTGGACCTCTATTTATAGCCTCTCTTAGGAAGTTACCAGGAGAAGTTACTAAGAGAGTGGGAGGTTATTTTAAGACCACACACGTGCAAGTAACATACATCATGGGTAGTAAGAGAGAGGGGAAGTTACCAAAGTAGTGGATAGTATGGAGGTTATTTGGAGGTTACACTCGAGTGATGTTTTTTTAACAAGCAGTGAAGAAAGATTACGTGACAGCACACTTAAGAATGCACTGTATGTCCAGCAGGAAAGAGAAGCACTTGTGTTACAGGAAAATGTTAAGAAGCGGACTTCTTAACAGTCTCCATATCTGAGCCTCCAAGCCATGCTCTCCAAGACATCCCAAGAGTGGAGCAAACCTAAGAATCCTGCCAACCTTCCCGGGTTAGCTCCACAGTCTTCATGTAGTGGTGTATTACTGTAGGAAGTCCTGCTGCCAAGAAGCGACGTGCCAGGAAGCGACGTGCCAAGAAGCGACATGCCAGGAAGCAACGTGCCAAGTGACGTTCCAAGAATGACTTGCCAAGCAACGTGACAGGGAGAGTTGTTCACAGGGAGAGTTGTTCACAGGGAGAGTTGTTCACAGGGAGAACTGTTCACAGGGAGAGTTGTTCACAGGGAGAGTTCTTCACATGGAGAACTGTTCACAGGGAGAGTTGTTCACAGGAAGAACTGATCATAGGGAGAGTATTACTAAGCCCGCTCCATATGAGGGTTTTGCCTGCATGATATGTTATTGACCAAAAACGAGTGTCTAGAATTAGTAATATAATCATTAATCGGTAATACTTCTTTCTTTAATACTTTTTTAGTAATAATAATAATATCAAATATCTAATAAGTAATAATAAACATGAATTTATACATGTTTTAGTATGAAAATTATGACTAATCATAATTATATTTATAACTAATTTATAATGGCTTTTGCTATGGAAATTATCTTTTTTTTGTTATTTATATGTAATTTGTCATTTATTACGGAACTAGGTGTCTTTTTTATAATTAATCAATTTTCACTACATTATTATTTATAATTAGTTAATTTTAATTGTTACTTATTAATGAAACTTATATCTCATACAAATTGATTAAATTATTATATTTGTATGTATCATTATTTTTATTTTTTTAAAATATAATATTATTTTCCTGTTATATTAATTAATATGCATGCATAATTTTTTTTATATAATTTTAGCAACCTTTTTATAAACTTTGATATAATTTTGGTATCATTGATATGATTTTGATAACTTCTGATATAATTTTAATAATAATTGATATAATTTTAATAACGTTTGTATTTATTTTAATAACTTTTGATATTTAATAAAATTTTGATAACTTTTGTAATTGTTTTGATAATCTTTGATATGATTTTGGTAACCTTTAATATAATTTTGGTAATCTTTGATATAATTTTGGTATACTTCTTCAAATATTTTCGTCTTTGTAACACGTAACTATAGTTATACATTTATATTTTGAAATTAAATCAACTTAATAGATTAACTCATAAATTACAATTAAATCATCAAGTTACAAGCTTCTAGATTGAAAATCTTATTAAAATTAATACTTTTTTCATTGACCATAATTAACTTGTAATATCACGGCTATAAGCCACAACTATCATGTTGGAGTTAACTTTAATAATTGGTGATTATATCAAATAATTATTTAGAAAACTAAATATTGCTATATATATATATATAAACTTTTACTTAAAATTTTAATAAACTAATTATTAGAGTACATAAGAACTTTTAATTCTTGAAAGGATAGTATTTTTACATTTTGAAATAAAGATACAATTATTTTAATGTGGAGTAGTTCATATAATTATTGATTGAATTAATTATTTTATTTTCATAAATATTATTAATATTTATTATATATTTTTAATATTTTTATTTTTACATTCTTCAAAAAAATAACGTATACATTATTATTAATTATATATTTTTATTATTTTTATTAATTATATATTATATCATTCACGTGCAATGCATTTGCAGATAAAACTAATAAAATAAAAACAACCAACAAAGTCATATGGTATATAATCAATGTGCAAAAACATATATACGATAATAAAAATATCAGCATGCCAATGAACCTCTACACCCTCAACAAAGTCATACAAGATATATCACTTTGCAAATATATATATATATATATATATATATAATAGAAAAAGGAAAAACATCACTAGGTGAAACAACCCAACATCCTCTATGTCCAATCAACAACATTAACCTGAAAACAAAAATAAAATAAAAAATGTTAGTAATTACTTAGCAAGGTAAAAATACATGTATCCCCATTTTACTTCTTACACACTAAACTCACCGTACATGTGGTTAATGAATGGCTTACCCTTGTTACAGGCCCCAAAAACTTAAGATATGTTTTCCTATGAGCTAAATGTTACATATGTTCCATGAATAGGCCCTTGTCAGATGCCCAAAAAACTTAAAGTTCTATTCTCCTAGGAGCTAAACATTAAATATGGTCGATAAATTGGTTTACACTTGGCACAGGTCATCCAAAACTTAACTATACTTTCCTAAGAGCTAATAATACAGTGATTTAATAATAGTTAAAACTTTCATATTAGATTATGATAGTACTAACTTCAAGTTCTAATTTCTTAGGAGCTAAACATTACAAATAGTTCATAAATAACTTACTCTTGTCAGAAGTCCCAAAAACTTAAGTTCTGCTTTAAATCATAGTTAGAACTTTGATTCTAACCCATCACAGTAATGATGATATAAATTATAAATAAAATAATAAGATAAAAAAAAAAAAAAAAAAAAACACATACCTCTGCAAAATTGAACCCAACTGGAAAACATCAGAACTCCTGCCAATTATAAACTAAAAATTAAAATTAACATCAATTGAAATATATACCTAGACCTAAAATGCCTCTTTCATCAAAATTTTGGTTTTATCTTCCAGCCTAGAAAACTTCTTACGATATCCTATGAACTTCAGCACCATCAAAGTTGTCTTCATCTGGATTAAACAAAGCAGAATTGTTCCTAAAATTAGTCAAACTCCAATTTCGTACTTAAATCTTTAACAAACACCCACAAAGATTCTGTTGTCAAAATAACCATTACCCAATTCCAAACAATAATAACCACATAAATCCCCATTTGTATAAACAAAGTCCAAGCATATTTGCAATTTCTATTATTTTCAAAAGCATTAATGAACAAAGTTATCATCAATTGATTCCATATCAAAGTAATCAGTACCGTACCGATGGACGTACCGTTTTTGTTCTAGTATTGGTACGTATTACGTACCGATACCGGTGTGTTTCGACGTACCATTTCGAGTTTACTGACATTTTTTAAACATTTTTCATGTGTATATATATATATATATATATATATATATAACCTATTTTCAAGTTCTTTCATAAAATATATATTATATACACATGCAAATATACCTCCATTACATACTTATATATGTTTATATGCAAATATAAATTTTAAATATTTAATATCCAAATTTTTTAAACATCAAATAAATAAAATAAATATAAAAAGTAATTAAAGAAATATAGTAAATTATTATTAATTAGGTTCAAGCCTAATTTAATGAACATATTTTATTTTTAAATGTAATTATGAAAAAATAAAAATTATCAGGACAAAAAAGCATTAGAAATTAGTTTAAAAAATCAAATAAGTGAAAAATTAAAAAAATAAAAATCTTGTATCAACCGGTACGGTCCGATACATACCGGTACCGATCGGTACAAACACTAAAACAGTATGATACTGATACCGTTTTGTTTTACTTTAAAACCGATATTGATACGGTACCGACTACATTGCTCCATATTGCTGAAGAAGCAAACCTTTATACATATTTGTCAGCATAAATTTTTTAGTTAGTATACTTAGCTCTAATCTTTTTATAAGATTTTGCAAATCCTATAATAGAGTTAACAATATTATCTCATTCATTAACCGAAACCAATGCGGCGGTGGCAACAACATCAGACGTTGTAAAGAAAACTAAATAAAAAAATGTAATGGATTAAAGAATGACAAAGTAGAAATTCAGAACAAAAAAATGCAAAAAACAAAAAAGTAAATGCGAATATATAATGTTAGACGTATACCACGGATTTGTAATATATACATAGGATTAAATAAACTTAAAACAATTAATGGAAAAAAAATGGTTGCGTCAGTAGCGACAGCTATAACGATGGTAGCAGCAACAATAACGATGAGACTTGAATCTTATAAATGGTTTTGTAGGTGGATTCTATATGGTTTTTAAGTTAGGTTCTCACTTATACATGTATAAAAATATAAGCATATTAAAAATTACAAGAAAATTAAACGAAAGACAGAAAAAATTGAAAATGAAAGGAAAGGAAAGACAAAAAAAAAAAAAAAGTTCTAAGAAAAAGTTAGAAGGAAATGAAAATAAAGACCAAAACAAAAGATAATCGCTTCGGAGGTTATAAAGTCATATACCCGAAAATTGGGGAACTAAAAAGAGCAATGGACAATAAATTATTTTAGCCAACTAACATAGTAAAAAATATTTATTGAAAAAAATAAATTTTGAATAGTTATTAAGTAGGAGACTGTAAGTGTCATTTTAATTTTATTTTAATTTTTGGAATAATGTCATGAATAGTTTTTGTCAATGACTAAAAAATTGAATCCAAAGTTGATAAATTTTTGGATCATCGATTCAATCGGTTGAAACGAATTATTTAATTAAAAAAATAAATTAAATATTAAATATATATAACATATAATTTTGATATTAAATAAATATTACATATAGCAATTAATTAATAAAATATGTATTTTATTTTAACAAATTAATTTTTTTATTTTTTTACAAAATTAAAATTTAGAAACTTTAGAAAAGAAAAATATTATTTTTTTAAAAATAAAAATTGGAAATATACTTTTTTAAAAATAAAATCTGAAAATAAAAAAAAAACAGAAAACATAATTTTTTAAAAATAAAAATAAAATCTCGGCATTTATAAAAAAATTACTTTTAAAAAAATAAAATATGGAAATTTTTTTAAAAAAATATTTAAAACAGAAAAAATTAAAATCTAAAACAGAATTTTTTTAAAAACTTATCTAGAACTCACCCTCCGCGCTTGATGACATGCTTTTAGAATCCATATTCCTGACATATATAGGCGTTTTCTCCAAACACAAAAAATCACTATTTGATTTCAATTTCAAATCTACAGAAATAGAAAAAAGGAAAAGAATAAAAAGTTAGTAATAGAATCCCCAAACTTATTAGAATTAACTACAAACTGACAAAACATCGTTCGTGTTTAAGAAATTAGAGGGCATTAAGAGCTTTCTTTTCGCCAAAAAGAAAAGAAAAAAAGAAATATCGAATCATGCCTTTTGTAACAGATTTTAACACTGAAAATTAATCTCCGACATATAAATAATCCTACAACTATGAGCTCTAGGCTGGAATTGATCTCGAAAAAGACAATTTTACCTCGAAAAACAAAATGCAAGACTCCTTCTGAAAGAGATTTTATTTTTATGTCTAGATTGAAAAAATCAAGCGCAGTAAAGGACGTAAATCAAACTTACAAATAAAAGGGTGCTCCATTCCGGTTTCGAAAATTTTGTATTGTTTTTAAATTCCACTAGTATGCTGCTCGCCACGCAATTCCCTTTCTCAATTCCCCGCTTCAAGACTCTTACACGGTGGTCAGATCTGCCCGGACTGGCCGATCAACGCCGCCTAGAATAGTTTTGTTTTTTAATTTTTGTAATTGTTGTGGTAATCTTTGATATAATTTTAAGAACTTTTGAAATAATTTTGATAATCTTTTATGATTTTAATAGTTTTTAATATAATTTTGATAACTTTTATACAATTTTTGTTACTTTTGATATAATTTTGATAACTTTTGATCTAATTGGTAATCTTTGATATGATTTTGGTAACATTTAATATAATTTTAATATCCTTTTGGTAATCTTTAATATAATTTTGATATACTTCTTCAAATATCTTTGTCTTTGTAACATATAACTAAAATTATACATTTATGTTTTGAAATTATATCAATTTAATAGGTTAATTTATAAATTACAATTAAATCATCAAGTTACATGCTTCTAAATTTAAAATCTTATTAAAGTGAATACTTTTTTTTCATTGATCATAATTAGTTTGTAATATCATGGCTTATAAGCACAACTATCATGTTGCAGTTAACTTTGATAATTGATGATTATACCACATAATTATGGAAAAAACTAAGTATTGGACCATATATATATATATATATATATATATATAAGAAATTTTATTTGAAATTTTGATAAACTAATTATTAGAGTATATAAGAACTTTTAATTCTTGAAAAAATAACATTTTTACAATTTGAAATGAAGATAGAGTTATTTCAATATAAAATGGTCATACAATTATTGATTGAATTAATTATTTTATTTTCATAAATATTATTAATATTAATTATATATTTTAAATATTTTCATTGTTAAATTCTTCAAAAAAATAACGTGTACATTATTATTATTTTTATTATTTTTATTAATTACATATTATATCACTCATGTACAACGCACGTATAAAAAAAACTAGTATGAAAAAAAAAAAAAAAAAAAACCCTAAACTATTTCACTTTTCTTTAGCTCTATATTTTTATTATATCCAAACAAATCCATATCTTTTAATTTCTATTCAAATAAGCTTTTATTTCAAATAAAATATTGACTTATGTTAAAGACTTATTTAAATATAAATAAAAAATTAAAAGCTTATTTAAATACAAATAAAAAATTAAGAGCATTGATGCAAATTAAAAATTAAAAGTTTATTTGAGTGCAATAAAAATATAAACTTACCCAAGTAAAATAATAAAGTTTTAGCCAAAAAAAAAAAAAAAAACACTTACTAAAAAATATTAGGCTAATAATGCACATTTTCGTTCACCAATGAAATGAAATGCATAACTCATCATTCACCAAAATATCAAACTTGGAAGTGTAATGGTAAAGGGTAGAGTGTGGCAAAAGGGCAAATTTTTGGCTGCAGAAGTCTTGCAAGTTTTTGCTAGCAAAAGCAAATACTACTAGTAAAACTAACAAGGCAAGAAAGCAAAACAGCCGAAGTGGGAAAACATATTTACAATGAATATTAAATAAGATGGCAGTGATTAAAGGCAATTGATTACAAAGTAAAGAGGATAATCCTTATCACCTAAAACTCATAAATGTCTCTATACTTGTGGTAACATCTAATTTTATCTACTACACCACTATCACCTAGAAGGTAGCTCTGTTTGTTGAGCACTTACGGAAGGATTTGATGAACCAGAAGGAATGGATCCATTATCTTGAGAGGGATTAGTACCCCATTTCAGTTCTACATCAGAGGGTTCCACCACATGTACTGTTCCGTCGCTCATGCCAAGCGCAATCTGGTTAGGCTCAGATGGGTGAGCGGCTATGACCAAAGCATACGCGCTGCTGTTGCCACTGCAGAAAGTTTTTGTCGATGAATGTAAAGTTTCTACCGCATTTAACCATTGTGTGTAGAAATGTTTAAACTTCTTCGTGTAAAATAATCAAATACTCGTACTCTTACCTGACAGAGAAAGAAGGTATGTAAGCAGAAGGTGCTATTCGACATCTGAGCCTCAAGTTATCCGAATCAAAAACTCCGACAGCACCGTCACAAAAACCAGCATAAATCAGTGAGCCATCACAGGAATATATTGCAGTTGAAATGGGAGCACTGAGTGAATCTTTTGGAGACCACTGCAAGAATGAGGGTTAGCAAAACTAGTTATGAATCATACCATTGAAACAATTTTAAAAATATACATCTAAAAAAAGGTTAAAACAATCCACCAAAAGAAAAAGAAACTAAAAACATATATATATATATATATATATATAACTATAATTTAATGTTCATAGTCAATGCTAAAAACTAGCAACAATTCTGTCATAGTAAAACTCTTTAAGGTTCTGTAAAATCTCCATTTAACAAAAAATTCCGCAAGCAAATAACCATTTACTAGACAAATCTGCCATAATGCCAGGAAGTTTTTCCAAAGAGCAATAGGAAATGCTGTCAGACAACTTTAGAAGAGAAACAAGTAATGCTCTGGCGAAGTTTAACTCAGGTTGGTGAGTTTCTGATCTATTGCACCGAAGTATTATATAGCTGCCCACCAAAAACAGTATCTTCCACCATCAACAATTCAAGAAAAGTTTTCATCAATAAAACTAGGATTAGTTTTTCACGTAGTTAGCACTTAATAACTTTATACCGGGATTTTAATTGAGAAAATATGATGTGAGGATCCTATCTGTTAATCATCCAACCCAAAACAAACCAACAGTTGGTAAGGAGGCCCAAACTAAATACAAGGCCACTACAAAGCCAACTTAATTGATGTGGGACAACACCACCTAAAACTGTCAGAGCTCCCTGAGTTCAAAAACCTCATCAGTTGTATCATATTGCAAAAAGGCAACAATTTTATGATTACAGCGTGATTTCAAATTCAATATTGGCTAAGCTGATGCATTCAAATTATTATATATTCATTTTTAAGATTGATAGACATAAGTCTCCTGAAAATTTGTTCTAGGTCCTGCTTATCGGCATTTGTCAATGTTTTCATGGATTTGGCAACACAATATCTGCATCATTTGACCAGCTATTGCAGTATTTGTCTGAAGATGTACCATGGCATGTTAACATGTGGCACTAGCATTCTTATGGCTGGAGGTTATAACATTAAAAGAAAATATTATCTTAGGTCCAAAAGAAAGAATGTGGGATTTCTGACACCCATTTTCACTATTGTTAGAGGGGCAAGTCATAGTTCATATCCCTCTTGTAACCCCATATTTGAAATCACTCTTCATTCTCTTTTCCTCTTAGTCAGTCAGTGGTACACACAGAAGTAACAAGGTTCACATTATTGACCAATCTCTGTTGAGGCAGGCAATCATATAATGATGATACTAACCTACTATCTCAAAAGCAAGCACAAATCATATAGTGATGATAATAGGGATCACACTATAATTGGCTTATATAATATTCTTGTTGGAGCACAACTCAAGTTGGGAATTTCAGGCCAGATAGTAATAACTGATGTTACCTTTATACCCACATTATTCATGTTCTCATGAAAGAGTGCCAAAAAAAAGAAAGAATTAATGAGAAACTACAATATAAGGAAAATGATGCGAGGTAGACAACTTACAGAGCGCAAACATTCAAGCTTGCTGTCATAGATGGCTATCTGGCTTTCATGGATAACCAATAGATGAGTTTGGTCATTGCGAAACTGGACTCTGGTTTCTCCTGCTAGTGGAGATTGTCGACCAGCTGGTGCCTGTAAGAACCTCGATTTCTTTTTCTCCCATCCATCTATGCTCCAAACACATAACTGCAAGTGAAATAAAGTCATAGTGAACAACAAATTATTTGGTTAAATTATGTATAACAAAACTATAAAATTGACAGTTGTCATTTGTTAACATGCCTTGCCTGCTTTTTTTATACAGTTCATCTTTTGCCAAATTGACTGCTTGTTTTAAGTTAAAATTGTTTCAATTCAGTGGAACAGTTAAAGACACTCAATACAAGGGCAACATAAAATTACCACTATATACTAAAGTTGCATCATACAATATTCATTCAATCAATACTAACCTGTGCATCAGCCCCTGAAGACACCAGAGAATTTAAAGTATGCGAAAAGGCAAGTCCTGTAATCCGATTCTGGTGGCCCTTGAGTTTGGTTTTGACCTGCCAAAAACAACAGCCTAAATATGCTTCTAGGGCCAAATGTCATGCCAAAAGCTTAACATAATCAAGGAGATGCTAGAATGAGTTTTAGATTCTCAAGTAAAATGTTAGCCTTTTCATTCCAAAAAAAGGCCACTAAGAGACTTTCCCTTGTCCCTTTCATCACAACCTTTTTATGGTTTTCTTTCTTGTGTTCTTTGCATAGGCAGGAGAATGAAGGAGGTTAACAAGGAGCCACCAACTACGTTACATGTGCCATAATGATTCTAGCATTCCAAGTTTACTTGCAATCATGGTCATTAGGATGCATATAAATTGACACACTATAAAGTGCCAAATGGTGAAAAGCTAGACCAAGTTGGCATGAGCATGGAGCCATACAATGATAAAATAGTGTTTGAATTTAGTAATAAATTCTAAGAAAATGATTGGTTTGATAAATGCAAGAAATTAGCATTCTCGTACTTCAACAGAATTATCCTAACTGACCACGTATGTAAACAAAATAGTTTCTATTACTAATTGAAGCTAAAAAACATATGCTTCACCTCATCAACTCTGACATTATAAATTTGAATCGTGGAATCTTCCATGCCAATAGCAATAATATTATTATCTTGGGGATGAAATGCCAAGAATGTGGCTGCAGGAGGAGGGGACATAAAGGTGGTCATCACCTGTAAGAATAACGCAAGTGAGAAATGTGGATAACTTCAATGAACACAAATAAAATAGAGAACAGTTGAAAACTACAATTGTATACCTTGAATGTCATCATGTTGAACAAAGAAACCTTCCCTCCCGATGCGGACATAACATAAGAATCATTTTTAGATAATGCAATGCATGCAGCAGACTCTTCTGCAGGTTTAATGTCACTTACATCATTTGTCATAGGAGTACCACTAGGTGGCTGCCACAATTGTGGTGCAACATATGCAGTAGCCTGTAGGATTAGAGATGGAGAACTATTAGAAAATAAAAGTTAATAATTAAGAGATACAGATTTTTTCATTTAAAAACACAAGACAAACCTTGCCTAATGGACTCCTTTCACTACGTTGCCATTTCCAAAGCTTGTGAACAGCATTTGAAGCAAGGGCCAAAAGAGCAAGACCAGAGTTTGTATACAGCAGCCTCACAACCTGCAATTAAAGATTGCTAACTCTCAATTATGGGCATAGAAAAATCTAAAAATTGGACAAAAAAATTATAGAATAATTAGGTCTCTGAATGCACCAAGTTTATGCATATGTAAGACTTACGCCTAGTGCACAAACTTATGAATGTATGCATCTTAGGTAGCTACATTATGATTTGACTTAATTTCTGCATACTGAGTTAAGTACAAAACAATGCATATATCAAATATATTCATAACTAAATTTTTTTTAAAAAAAATTGTATGATACATGTGTCGCTATTATCCATTGCATGTGTTTTTGTAAAAGTACAATGAAAAGATGAGCCAGTACTCCATAATTCCTCCTATAACGGAGTAATTAATTTCCCTTTAAATTATCAGCAAGACTTTCTTCAATAGTTACTTATGCTTCCACAAGAGAAAGTTCCTAGGTCTGACCCTTTATGCATGAAATGGATGTAAGAACATGCTAAATATGCAAAGCCAGTAAAGATTACATTTATGCTTAGAATTCAATATCTAGAAAAGGGAAAATAATTATAAAAAAAAATAGCGTAAAGTACAATTTAAAATTCCAGTCATTTAATTTTTTTTCTCAACTTCCAAAATGATATAAATTCATATGCTTTCAAATGTGCTTATATCATCTCTTTTACAGCTCCAATTAATGGCAAACAACCATATATGTTACCCTATTAAATACTTGTATCAAAAGTCTGATCCTTTGCATGCATCAGGAGGGGAAAACTTCTATCCCAAGCAAGCAATATTGCTGTTTTTTGCAAAAGAAAGGCTAAAACAATAAATATCTAGCACAACAAAATAAATGTTTGCTGCATTTTTTTGTACCAAAGAAAAGTAAAAACCAATTATCACCACAATAAAATTAATTTTATCCAGCAACTTTATCCCAACCCAGGACACTGTATTTCAGTAACAGATAATACTCTTGAGATCTTTGGTAAGATATGACTTTTTGGCTATTTCCTGAATGAAGGTGCTATTATCAATACAGATTTATAGAGAGGACGAACAAAACCCTGTTCTGTATTATAGAACAAAGTTGGCATACTGAAAAGAAAAAGAAAAAATCTTGTAGTGCATTGTATTGTTTTGAATCTGGCTTGAATTAGTACTGCATTAGGTACAAAGTTCAAATGCAGTGAAATATCCAAAAGCCAGATTCAAAGGATAACCACCCAGAAAAAAGATTTCAAATTAAACCACCAAGGAAAGGAGACAATATTGCTATCATGCAAGTATATTTGTTTCCAAAGCAACAATGCACTAAAACCCAACAACCAATCACATTCTTCAAGTACCTACCTTTCCTGATGTTATGGCATCAGGTAATCGCAGGACTTTCAGGTGAGATGGATCCATAATGTCAGGAATTCTCCATCCCTTGATCTTGTCTGTATCATCTGAAATCCGTGGTTTAACATCAACAAGCCTGCTGCTTTCCATGGTAACCTGCGATGGACATCCAAATGAAGTTAGGAGTAACACCAAAGATAGCATGCAACTGAAAAGGCTGAACAGACAAGACTGCTAATAGATACAGCAGGGGGGACTCTATCTGGGCGTTCAAGGGCTGGAGCAATGGCAGAATTTCCCACAGGACCAAGAGCATTAACAATCAATGGCTGCAGAAAACATTGTCCATAAGAAGAGAAATAAGAAACATGATTAGCAACATTAAAAGATTGGAGAAAATATAGAAAATAAACCATCCACAAACAGCTGTCTAATGTGTGACACTTAAGAGTTCAGCAAAGATAAAGTTACAGAGAAATATATAGCCATTGTATCTAAACAATCAAGAATTTCTTCCTTTAAGCTGTAATAACACTAACAATGAGAAAATTTTGCTATACTCTTGGATCTTGTATAGTCGAACAAAGATAATATGTTACTCCTCGTGAATGCATTATACGATAGCAGCAACATTAAAAAGAATGCATCCTTAAACTAAGGATATATTGATTCCATTATACAGCATTGAAAGAATCATGAATGGAAAACCGTTTTTGTTTAAGGTCATTATTACAGAAAAAAGGTATGCATGGATCACAACTAACCAAAACTCAAACCACAAAAGATAATGCAACCTGAACATTTTCTCAACAAAATTGAACTATAAGCAACCAACAGATTCACCAAAAGCACACAACAAACAGTTACTGGTTCAATAAACTGCCTAAAACCATCCTTTTACATTAATATTCTGAATTTTCCTTTAAGAAGGTCATTCTCCACTCTAAGCAATGTCTCCTAGAAAGTTAACTACCAAGCCAACGGGGCATGCAGTTCTACTGATAGTTTACTTCTTACAAGGGTATGAATTTACATGGCATTATTTAGATAAGCCAATTGCAAACTCAAGGAATAATTCAAATCAAAGCACAAAATTACCTTAGAATTGACAGGTTCAGAAGGGCCTTGACTTTTATCAACAGCCCTGCTCTCCAACATCCTTATCAAGCGTGAACCATCACTGTTAGCCAAGATTTTAATACCATTATCACTAGTTGTAACAGCCAACAATGACCCTTCCTTGTTGAATCTTAGTCTGGGACTAGCCTGTAAAAGGATTAGAATGGATAATTGCAAGATCTGCAACTTAACACTGGTGAAAAGAACATGTAACAATACTAACAGGCAAACCGCCATCTGCATCAACAGCTGTCAACATGGTAGTATTATCCATATCCCAGAACTTAATCTGGAATTCATCACCAGCTGCTAAGAACCTGTTCCTGGTTGTGTCAAACTGGACAACACCTAAAGAACGCTTCCTAAAACCAGAATATGTTCTTTTAATAGCACCTTCACTCTCATTCCACTCAACTAAATGGGATTCACCATCTTTACTGGTTCCACAAGAGAAGAGCCTGCAAGAATAAATCCAAGTTTTGTTCATACATACATATACATAATTCTTATACACTATGTTACTCGGACTCGGGTGTGAGTGCAAGGGTAAGTATCTGACACGGGTATGTTCAATTTTTTCTAAGATTTCCATGTATTTGGAGGGTTCTTGGAGGATCATATCCCCATATCCATGTCCGGATATGCGTCGGACACGGGTACTTCAAGAAAAATAAAGAGTCGGAGCAACAGCTTATACATATGTATATATCAAGCTTTAACATAAATAACATCAAAATTAACCTTGAAATAAAATCAGAAACCATCTCAAATATTGAGGATGAGATGAACATGGGAAAATCAGCTACAATCTTCTTAATTTAAGAGTCATGATGCATCTAAATGCCAACATTTCAATGCATAAAATATGTAAATATGATTGTTGAAACATATCAAAACTTCCAAATAAATTCAAACAAACTGCCATCTCTCCGACAACTTAACGTTTTTACCTAGTTCCATCAGCACTGTATGCCATTGTGGTGCACCAAAGTCCAGGGGCATCATAGTCCACTCTAGATCCCAAGCAATCATATAACCAAGCTTTAATCTTCCCATCAATAGCGGTGGAAAAGATAAACTGTTCATATCGAAAGAGTTTGGAAATATTATAATGGAAATGAAAATTTTTAAAAGGCCAAAATTCTGCAGCCCAACCATGAGAGAACACCTAGAAGCAGAAAACAAAGAGTAGAAAGCTAATAACAATTTCTAAATGAGGTTTACCTGAATATTTTCTTTATAATGAGGGCAAACAGAATATACAGGAGCTTCATGGCCTTCAAATGTAAAATGTCTACGTCCAGCTGCACTGTCCCATACCTGCCAAACAAGAAACTTCAATATGGATAAACCAATTCTTCTTTAATTTACAAAAACCAAATCATGCCAAAAGTTAATACCTTAATCGTCTTATCATCCCCACATGTAACAATACATAATTGCTTGTTGGGATGAGCAAACGCTATGTCATTAACACCTCCAACATGGGCATCAATCTACAAAATATAGTAGATTGTTAATGACCTTCTTTGTCGTGATTTTCAAGAGATATCTGATATGTGTTGTGATGGGCTTACCTCCAACTGCTGTCTTAATTCTCCCGTTGGATTGTACTGATATATCTGGACTATATGCTTTGAAAATGCAACACCTACAGAAACCAATATTTAATTCAAGAACAGATAGAAGCAACTTCAAGGAGGGGGAAGACAGGGAGATCAAATAGTATTTAAGTTTTGAGAAGAAAATATAGGCAAGCATACCAAGCATAAGTCCGTCAGGCGCCCAAACACATCGATTTACTGATATCACAGCATCATTCAATAGTGCTGTCTGGTAGTAGATTATATAAAGAAAGATCAATACTCAGCCAAAGAGATTTACATGTATGGGTAGTGTATGGGTGGGCAAGTAGGAGGATGCTTATTCTCAATTTCCAAGCCAATTGTAATCAATGTTTTACATGATCGCAAGGGATAATTCTATCAACTTGATATTTATCCCATAGCCACAAAGGAAAACTTGCTACGGTCAATAAGAAAGATGAACCAGTAAAACTTACAGGAAGTTGATACAATACCTGCAAAGGCATGGAAGCAGCCGAGATATCCCAAACCTTGAAAGGTTTATGGGCCAACCTTTCCCGAGATCCCACTTCCCAAAGGCTGATGTCGCCGACATTCGTGCCAACTAAAAACAGAAAAGGAAAAACATCAATAAATAAGCAATAAATGTGTGCTAAAATTTTCCTAGAATTTTCATAGCAAAGTGATATTAAGAATCAACCTAGGAGAATACTCTGTCGTTGAGGATGAAAGTCCATGCTCATGACATTAGATCCTTGATTAAGGGCCCGCACCACGGTTTTCGGAAGGTCGTCTTGTGAGTAGGCATTGGGAGTATGTGCTATACCAGAAAAGGTTACCTGCAGAAACCATATGTTAGCATAGCCTCAATTATTACATGAGGAAAAAGAATTAATCATACCACCTAAATCCAACACATCGGGATGCAGTGTATGTCCCAGCTAAAGTTTGAGAACTAATCTCATGTAAAGAAAAATAACTAAGGAAACCTAAGATAACAAATGAATTGCCCAATTTATACGCACCTCATCAGATTGGCCAGTGCGAACACGCTTCATCAAATGCTCTGAATCAGCTGACTGATAATCCATCCCTGGCATGCCTGATGGAGTCCTTGGATGCTTGAGGAAAGCAGCTGAACCATTAGGGGAAAAAAAAATTCAAATAAAGCAAGTTCACTGAAACATTATTCCAACAGACACAGCAAACGCCAGCTACTTGTACCTACCTGCATTAGAAGGATGGACAAGACCAGGGGGGCCTGCCACCACAGCTGCTGCATGAGGTAAAGAAGGATTACCAGTTGACATCCACCCCGCAATAGCACCAGAAGATGGGGAAACAACAGGCTGAAATGGCTGCACATCAAAGTCATCCAAGAATTGTTTGAGAATGCTGCATATATTTTGTAACAGATAAATTAATGCAAACTACTTACACCGTGGGCACCAATAGGCGGGAACACCCCAGCCTTGGGAATTGGTCCAACAAGGGGGCTGTTGGTAGGAGGAGGAGGACGAGCCCCATTTGTAGTGGGAGAACAAGAATGATCCGTAAAGAGAGTTTTAATGTCAGGGTTTGGACGAGGATTCTTGCAAAGCTGATGCTGCCAATTTAGACTGAAAAATTCAACAAAGAAAATGAGCTAACAGAAATAAATATAGATATTTATATATATATATGAGGAATTAAGGTCAGCTACCACTAAACTTGATTGAGTCAATATCCCTATATACACCTTATATAAGTATCGAGTTAATAACGGAGACACATCAGCAAACCCAGAATTGTTTTTACAAGGTATTAAAGAATAAAAGATTGAACCAAAGAATACTGACCAAGAATTAGTACAACAATCATAGAATAAGTAATGAATAACCTTTGGTTTATTAAGGTCCTTAGTCGTGAACTTTTAAAGGCTGGGAGTGTAAGTTTATCGCGAAATAAAGGATTTGCTTCAATCAGCTTCTTAAGTTCTACAAGCATGATATTTCGAGCAGATTTTGTGTCTCCATATTTTGAAAGCTGCTCATTTTGCCTGATGACAAAATACAAACAGCAAAATTTAGCATAATTTAATCAAGTAGCTGTCAAAACAACAAAACAAAAGCAAGAGCATACACCTAAAGTTATCAAGAGTGAGCAACTGGGTAATCTCCTTGAAAAGTTCTTCATTAAAGGATGCAAAAACCTTCAGATCCTTTACCAGAATTTCAACAGCCTTTGCTCGATCCTGCCTGGTAGAAGATAACAGAGCAATAAATATAAAAAGGCATGCACAAAGTAATTCAAAATTAAGAAAGAACCATGACAGAAAACCATGTAATGAAAGCCAATTCTGCCTCAGGCTGAAAAATCTTCATGACTTCAAGAAAAGCTACCTCCATTATTCTATAAAGTGTTCCTTTGACATCATTCACTTAGGATTTAAGTTAAAAATGGCAAGAAGCACATAGCTCGAAAATCCTAGACATTGACAAGCAAGAGACTAACAGCAGTACATTAAGTGCTCACCTGTCAAGAGCTTCCAAATACTTCTGCTTCCTAATTTCAAAGAAGATCTTCATCGAGTAACGGTTATCTTCAACCTTAGTAAACCCACATAGATATCGCTCAACCTCATCCCATTCACCAGACCGGACTTGGTCCTCAAAATGTTTCATATTGAAGAAAAAACCAGACTCTTGTTCTAACCTAAAATTTGAGCAAACCATCAGAGAGTCACATGCAAAAGCAGACATTAGAAACTATAAGAGATGCATGCAAAAGCAAGGATTAGAAATCTATTCAAAGCCAATGAAAGCCTTCCAAAGTGGCTAAGAAAAAATAGAAAGCAGCAAAGGTACCAATGTGCTAATTTAAGGAACTGACAGATTATTTTCATGAATTCCAGAAGTAAAATTAATACAATTTCAGCTCTGGGAGGTACTAAATAAAGCACATCTCTAAAATGCTAACCAAATGTCCATGATTGCTCATCATTTGCAACCCAAAAGACATTAATTACCAGGTCTTACTAGATAACAGAACGTAAGAAATAAGTTTTTCCCTCTTTCAGCCATAGGATTAAAAACTCTTGTACCATCATCCTTCTAAGCTAACTCAACAGCCAAAAAGAACGTTAATATGAACCAGTACAGCAAAATGAGGTAAATTAACTTACTTATGAACAGTTTCCTTGAATTTTTCCTCATCCAGGAACTGTAAGATCAAAAACACCAGCTCCCTACTTAAGGAAGACATCGTCCCGGGTACTCCTAGTCGCTCCAGCTCAAAGATCGAATGTTAAACCAAGAAATTAACTTGTCCACTACAACTAACCCAAAATTCTTCCAACAAAAAACCTTACAACGCCAACAAAATCCAACAATTCATATAAACTCTAAGAAGAAAATGCTTCTCCTTCAATTCCCTTCTGCAATTACATTAACCTTCAAAATCACTCATTAAACACTCTACTTTCACTTTTCCAACTAACAACCTTGAAACCATTTAAAGCTCCGAATCAATGCACCAAAGCCCCTACTGGCCAAAACAACAAAAATCCAAATTCTTAAAAACCATGGAAACAAAAAAAAAATTCCAAAAACCTCTTCTTCAAGCAAACCCTACCTTCACATAATCCCTAATTTCCTTTCAGCTTAAACAAAAGATCCAACAAACTGAAGCAACAAAATGTGAGAGTTAACTAAAGCTTGATTTTACTTAAAACAAAAAGTCAGAAACTTTAAGCTTACTTGTGAATCCTCAAAGAGAAAGAGAGGAAAAAAAGAGAGTAAAGTTTTGGCCTTTACTGTATCATCATCAAAGAGCAACAGAGTAAAAAAACTAAAAACATTTCTACTAGGGTTTTTTCTTTATTTTTCTTCTGCAACAACCTTAACTTTTGTCTGAGAAAACAAAAAAAAAAAAACTCAACTTTGATTCTCTCTCTCTTTGTATCTTTATACCTTTTCAATTTTTTTTAAATATTAGGACAAAGGTTTGGTTTGTTACTTAATAATTTGAACTCGATAATAAAAATATAATATGATATAAAAAAATATATAAATATATGTATATGTTAAAATTTATATAAATTATTATAATATTAAAATTTATATAAATACATAATATATATATATATATGATAATACAAACAAGATAAAAATATGAATTGTCCGCTGTTGGATTTTATTATTTTTCTGTTTCTATACCTCACATTCTCACTCACTTAAATACACTCTCTCTCTCTCTCTCTAGTCTCTATATAAAGAAGTTTGATTGTTTGAACTTTCACTTTTTTTCTTTTTCTTTTTCTTTTTTTTTTTTCTCGATTTCGGGTGTAAATTTAAAAAAATTCTCTCACTTACTATCTGAGTTTCTCCGCTTTGGATTGTAACTTGTAAGATAGTTGGATGCTCTTTCAAATTCAAACGAATAGCAAGCTAGGTGAAAACTGAAAAAGATATGCTCTGCTATGGGTGTCCCTTTACTCATGCCTCAAATAACTCTCATTGTCTCATATTCACTCTCTACTTTTTAACTTTTTTTAATTGGACGTTTGAAGTTTAAGTCCATTCTTGACAACTTTATAATTATTAATTTCATAATAATAATAATATTTTTTTTATTTTTACTTCAACTATACAAATTTTAAAAAATAACAATAGCTTTTATGAGTTATTTGAAAAATAAATTATTTAGGGACTATTTGAATCAGGAGTGAGATTGAAAATAATAATGACATAAAAATTAATTATTGTAATGGTAAGCATCCAGTCTAAAATCAATTAGTAATAGGTGGAGAGATCCAACTTAAATATAAAATCACAAGCAATTCAAGATTTAACCGATATGGGATAACACCACTTTAATAAGCTCCATCACGTGTAGACGGAAACAGTAAAACCTACCACGTAACAAATTCGAAAGGAATAACAAATATGAACAACATAACAGAATATTGACTCTGATGTCATGTTAAATGAAAAAAAAACTTGGATACCATTTTACAAGAAAATGGTAACACAATAACAAAATGGAATAGTGGTTCAGTCATGGTGGCCTACATCCACGGGCAAAAGACTCAAAGGGTTACATTGTTGATATTCTGAATTGTTGTATTAGTTTGTACAAGTCCTATTTATATTGAAGATTCTCATCAATTTAAAAAATAACTAAGTAAGAATATCGTATCGTAATTTTTAATATATCGTATCGTAATCATTAATATATTTAATTAATTATATTTATTACTTTAACAGTGAGATTGGGTATTATAACAATAGATTAAAATTAATGATGGGATATGTGTTTAGATGTAAAAGTAGCGATGAATGTGATGTGAATTATAGTAAAAAAAATGAAATGACTATTAAAAATATTAGATTTAAATTTATATAATAAAAATTAATAAATATTTGATATTTGTAAAATTAATAAATAATTAAAATTTTATCATATTACTTTATTATATAATTATGACATTTATTTATTTATTATATTATAAAAAATGGTTAAAGAAAAACCTTCCATCGAAAAGGTCCATTGAATTTTTTTTTACCTCCAGCACGTTAAGGAAGATCCCAACCGCACCGAAAGTTATTATTTAAACAACTTTTAGTGCGACGAAGACCCTTCCACTGGCATGCATTCAGTGGAGGATCTTAATATTTAATTTTGATGGGATTAATTAAAATTATTTTTTTATTTAAGGTATTTCACGAAATTTTTTAATATAATATATATATTTACAAATAATATACTAATAAAAAATAAAAATCTAATAAAATATATAAAATTTAGAGATTCATAAATTTATAAATCTATTATCAGTTTAATTTTCATAAAATCTTAACAAAAGAAAGTTTTGTAAAGAAATAATTTTTCAGAAATAGTTAAGATTATATAGTATTATAACATAAATTAAGAAAGAACTATTCCGAATTTTGACAAAACACAAAAGATTTAAGATTATTCGTATAAAGACAATAATATATGTATATATATATATATATTTTTTAAATCCTTAACAATAATTTTAGTTTTCTAAAAACGATTGAGAAGTGGTAACTCAAATGATTAAACAAAACAAGTTAAAAACGGTCACAAAGATATAGAACAAAATTGAAAATATAAGAAGAGAATTTATGTTGAGAAAGCTAAAAAATCAATTTAATTTTTTTTAAGTTTACATGATTTTAACTTAATATTTGTGACAAACTTATTAATCTTAGTTTGTAAATAGATCGATAATTCAATAAATAGATAAACAATATTAATGTTATTTAGCTTATTTTGTTAATGCAAAAAATTATGATAAAATTAAAAAATAATAATTTTAATTTATAGGAATCGTATTTAATGTAAAGACATATTCGTATTAGGAGATTTCAAAATTTTTAAGGGGTCAAGACTTTTCCTGACTCCCATTATCATTCGCCGTTGTACGCATTGGACGATCGAGCAAATCCAAAGAGGCCCTTAGTAATGGGAGTGAGGAAATGTTTTTTATTTTTTTAGCAAAGTAAATCATTTTTTTAATGTATAAAAATGGTTTTAAGAGGAAGAAAAATGGGAGAAGTATGTTTACAGCTTTTATTTATTTATTTATTTACTTTCAACCAACATCTCCGAAAACGTTTCAGGACTTTTAGATGCCAATGGTGGCTCTAGTGCGATTAAAAGACTCGTTGCATCCCGACGGAATCTGACAAAATAAGTTAAATTAAATATATTATATTTATTTTTTTTTAAAAAATAATGGTATCAAAATGTAGACTTGCAATTTGTATTTTTTATCATATTTCGTATTTTTTTATGTTAATAGTGTGAATATTAATATAGTAAAAATTATTAAATGTGTCCAAATTTAAAGCACAAATATAATACATGTATTAAACGTGTCGTATTGTATTTATTAAATGTATCACGTTCGTATCATATTTTTGTGTAATATCCAAAATTATCAAGTCTATCAAAATATAGTTAAAAGTTAGAAAATTTTAAAATATTTTTTAAACTTTATATACTAAAATTGAAGATTTTCAAATTCTTATTCTTATCATATATATATATATATATATATATATATATATATATATATATATGCTATCATGACAAGCATTGCTGACATGAAAGCTTACGTGAACATTTTCTCTTGATGACACATTAGCCAAATATATATATAATTATCCAGTCATTAATAATATCAATGTATAAATTATCCATTTAAGATAAAAATAATTATCTTAAAAAAATTATATCTTATCTCATTAAAATTAAAAAAAAAAAAAATCTAACATTATCAATTCAATCTATATATATCTTTTTAAGTGTTTTTTTTTTCATTTTAGACTATATTTTTTTAAGTTTTTTTTTTTTTTTTTACAACAACTCTTGATTTTTAAATTTGAAGAGAAGATAAAGATAGATTACAAGCCTATCATATTTCATTATTTTAAAATTTAAACAAATTTACTTATAATTTAACTCATATAAAGTTAATTGGGGCCTTACCATTTTCACATAATAGCTAATTTTTAAAGAATTATTTTATATATTTCTTACTTATATAGGAGTTTTTTTATTCTATATTATAATAATAATAATAATAATCTATTTTTTTAAAAAAATACAGTAAAAAATAAATTTTAATACCAAATAATTATAATCTTTTAACAAGATTTAGTAATTTTTGACACGACATGAAATACGATATATTTAATAAATAAAAAAATAATATAATAAATACGACACGATTAATATGATTAATATGATATATTTAATACACGTATCATATTTATTTTATGATTTTAATACGTTAAATAATTTGTGTCATTTTTATATTTATACAATTAACATGAGACGTAAATACAGAAATTAGCAAGTTAAATGACAAAATTATTTGGGTATATTCAAATTTCAAAAAAACATGTGTAGTGTAGTGTTTACATAGAATATAAGTGGCAAAAAAGAAGATAGATAGATCTAAATTTGTTCTATGTGGATTTCATTTTTTTTCAAGATTTATTATTCGTTATGAAATTTTTTATCTTCATAAATGAGATTAAAAAATTATCATATATTCTATTTATTTTTTTAATATAATTTTAAAATATATAATAATTTTTTAACTTTATTTATAAAATTAAAAATTTTTATTATCAGTGTTCATAACAATAATCATTTTTAATTCTATCGAATCTATGTAGTCTAGACTCTAGATTTGGCACCCAAATAGGAAACGTGTCGGATTATTATGGTTTAGTAAAGGACCAAAATGCTCTTTACAGGATGAAATCGACCCTAATAGGAAAACTTTGTAACTTTGTTAAAACATGAGGCAAAATATAATATAATATGAAAATAAATGAATATGATACGATTATATATATCAAAATTTATATAATATAAATATTAATATATTAAAATTTACATTAAATATATAATATTTTAAATATAATTATAATATATAAAAAAATATGACACGGATAATATTTCCGGAAATTCTAAATTCTAAATTCTGATGACTGATGACCAATGAGATGACAGTGGAAAGTATCGTAGGAAAGGAAAAAAGAGGCTCTTTAGGTCGGCAGTCAATTCAGTTTCAGTACCCTGTGCCCCTGGACCATTTTCTTTTCTAATTGTACATTCCTTTCACCTTCAAAATAAATTCAACCCACCTAATTCTACTCTACTAATTTAGTATTTATATATAGAGTTGGTTTTTTATATGTTAATAGTGAAAATTTTTAATTATATAAATAGATTTAAAAAATTATTAAAATTTTATTTATGAAAATTTAAAATTTAACTAACGTAGATGATGCACTCAAAAGAGTGTATCTTTATTAAATCTTGTAATTAATATGATCAATTATAGTAAAATAGAATGCAAGGGTCGAATCCACAGAGATTGGTTTCTAGTTTATAAATTACTAGTTTAAAATTTAAATTCAATAACAATAAAAGAAAATGAAGTTTTGAAATAATTAAAAGTAAAGAAAACAAATAAGTAAAAAGCAAATAAATAAGAGAAAATCAAATATAAGAGAAGTATGGTTAAGATTTCATTCTCCACCACTAGACATCATTGAGAATCAATTTCAGATCTATCAACATCAATTAGTTATCAAAGTTAACAACCGTAGATAACAACAACCCGTGTTACCCCAATCCTTCATTAGTTCGCCGTTAAACAGGACGAATGCCACTACTTAATCTCTAACTATCAAACAACCTAGGATGAACATCTCTAAATTTAATATGACAGCAGTTTTATGATGATAAAGATAGCTTGATCTAAGCAACAAAAGCATGAACATGAATTGTTTAACTTAGGTTATGTTCCACTTTGCAATTAGCGACAACTTGACCATAATCATTAATCACAAATTGCCACTTATGAATAGGAAATGAAGACAATTACACGGATCAAGACTCCTAAACTAGCATTAGATAATAATGAAGATCTATCTAGTATGCATCGTAAACAAATCAAGATAAAAATTATAAACAATTTTTATGGAAGAACACAAGCAACTTTGATAGAAAATTAATGATAGATAGAATCAAAAAATCAATTACAAAACATGTTTAGGGCTTTGAAATCACCCTTAACTAAAGAGAAGTTTAGTCTAGCATAGGCATAGATAATCTATACATAAAACTAAAAAGAAAATAAAAGAATGGAGAAGAATAATAATAATAATAATAATAATAATAATAATGATGATCCCTTGAGTCTCCTCAAAGATGTATAGTTTGTGGCTCAAAAGATGGTATTTATAGAGTTCTAAAATCTTGAGAACAAGTTTTTTCCGCACAAGTAATGTTAGGGGCTGAAAAATCACGTTTTTGGGCTGTTTTCACAGTTTTACCCAGTTTTTTGGCGCCGCGGCGCCGAGCTTCTGTCTCCCATTTTTTTGTTACATCATATCGCACTTTTTTGGCTAATTTGGATGACCATTTCTTGTCCGATTTGAGCTTGTAAACTATTTTTAGAAAGGTATTCAAGTTAGCTTCAAAAGTCAAGAAGGAAGTTTATCAAAATAAGGATTTTAACATTATGATTTCCTTGAAACAAGCTCTGAAGGTCAAATCTGCCTTCTTGCTTTGCAACAAAAAATTTATCTTTTTGACTCTCGAGTCTTCTTCCATCTTGTGATTATGATTTTGTAAGCTCGTTATCATCATTATTGACATTTTTTGACTTCATTCTCCTTATTATACCTAAAATTCAAAAACATAATATAAGTAAACACGATAAAGATTGAAAACAAAACAAAAACTAAAGGTTGCAAGGCATAAAATGTATATTTTATGATCTTCTCAGTGGATGAAATAATTTTTCTATATAATATATATATATATATATATATAAAAGACAGATCCATTTATATTAATGTAAAACTAATTTAACTTTACATGTTTTTCTAATTTTTTACATAATTTATATTTATTTAATTCGACCATTGTATTTCACACTCTATTATCGTGCACGTCAAATTTTGAATAAATTAAAAATATCTAATTATTTATCTGATGTAAAAAAAATTTGATGGTTAAATATATTTAAAAAAGACATTATTCTCGATCGATATGATATAAATATTAGATTGATTCAAAATTTTACGTGCACGACGATTGTGATTATATTGATAAATTAGCGATCGATTTGTTAAAATATCAATTGTTTACAAAGTTATGAAAGCGTATAAAACTAAGGATTTATATTTGATGCACTGTTAGTGCAGTAAATCACATGATACCACTTGTTAAAAGTTAGGTTTAAGGTTTAGGGTTTAGATTTATGATTTTAGGGTTTAGGGTTGATTTATTAATGAGGTGTCATGGTAAGATTCACTGTAGTGTATAGATCTATACATTGACAGTGCATCAAATACAAACCTGTAAAACTAATTAGTTTTACATCGATATAAGTTGATCCATCCTCATATATGTTAAAGTGGTGTTATCCTGCATCTGGTAAGTCTTGGTTTTTTTTGTAATCTTATATTCAGGTTGGGTCTCTCCACTTATTATCAATTGATTTTATATTTGATGCTTAACATTATATCAGAGCTCAAATTTTGTTTTATTATTTTTGCATGTTACTCTTACTTATTATCCCTTCCAAGTTTGTCACGTGGTAGAGACTGCTAAAGTAGTGTTATCCTACATATGTTAAATCTAAAATTTCATGTGGTATTCTATTCAGGCTAAATCTTTTCGCATATTATCAATTAATTTTAGGTTTATTTAAAATATATATAACTATTTAACAAACCCTAACTCCAATAAAATATAAAAATGACATTCAAACTCCATCAAGTGACATTAATTGATAAATTTTTATTTTTAAAATTTTTATTATTTACTCGTAATATCAATATTTCTATCTCATCGCTTTTATATTTGAATCATTTATCACATTCTTTCATCAACAAAAAAAAATCAATTTTACTAACCAAAATTGAACTCTAAAGCAAACGTGCGTTAAGATCTTTTTTATTACCTTTAATCTACTATTACCTTTTCTTTTTTTTTTTTTTGGATTAAGTAATATACATACATATATAAAGATATAATTATTTATAAATAATCGGTTTCAATTACAAAATCCACTTAGGTTTTTCATAAAAGAAAATCCATTTGGATTATCGTTAATTGTACGTATTGATATATATATATATATATATAAAGATATAATCATTTATAAATAATCGGTTTCAATTACAAAATCCACTTAGGTTTTTCATAAAAGAAAATCCATTTGGATTGTCGTTAATTGTACGTATTGATATATATATATATATATATATATATATATTAAATGCAATTTCTAAATACATGAGAATTGAGAATTTGGAATTTTGAAACATACTCTTTTTGCCACATAATACATATCATTAGTTATGATTTGAGAGTTAATTACGGTATCACACTCTTTTTACCATATAATACATGTCATAAGCTATAGTGTGGGGGTTAATTGTGGTATCCAACTAAAAAAGTAAGGTTGATTTGGATTTTTGCCACGTGATTTTGGTATTAATTAGGTCATTTTAGATTATTTTGGACCCCAAAATTATTTTGGGTTCGGATCATATCGGTTTGGGTTTTTTCGGGTTTGTAGCTTCTCGAATTCGGATCTTTTCGGTTTCAAATATTTTATGTCGTGTTTGTATTATTTTTCGTGTATTCAAAGTACTCATGTTCGTGTTATTTTTAGTATGTTCAAAGTATTATAAATTTATATAATTTTTACAAGTTAATAATTCATTTAATGTAGATTTTGACACATTCGTGTCATTTATTTTGTGTGGTGTTCGTGTTATTTTTTCGTGTGTCCAAAGTATTATAAATTTATATAAACTTTTACATGTTAATAATTCGTTTTATGTAGATTTTAAGACATTCGTGTATTTGTTTTGTGTTCATGTTATTTTTCATTTCGTGTTGTATTTTAACTATTTTTTTCATGTTGTATTCGTGTCATTTTCAATTCATCCAAATATTTTGCATAATTTGTCACGGTGATTCAATTTAGAGAAAAAAATGCATGTTTGTAACGTGTTTGTGTTATTTTATCATGTGCTTAAAGTATTATAAGTTTATATAAATTTTACACATTAATAATTGATTTTATGTAGATTTTGACACGTTCATGTGTTTGTGTTGTCTTCATGTTATTTTTCGTGTTGTGTTTTAATTTTTTTTCCATATTATGTTCGTGTCGTATAATAATATTGTGTCTGAAATTATTGAGTCTAATTGATACTATTCAAATAACTCCTAATTTTTGTGTCACGCGTCGTCGTTTTCGTGTTATTTTTTCTGTCATAATCATATTCAATCTATTATATATTTATATAAATCTTGACAAGTTAATAATTCGTTTTATGTAGATTTTGACAAGTTCGTGTATTTGTGTTGTGTTCATTTTATTTTTCCTGTCGTGTCGTTTTTAATTATTTTTCCAATATTATGTTTATATCGTATAATTATGTTATGTCCGAAATTGCCGGAACTAATTGACCATATCAAATAACTCTCAATTTTATATCAGGTGTCGTATAATGATGAGCGTTATTATTTTTCTAAATTATCTTTACTCTTTTTTTTTTATCTTTCAAATTTATTACAAAGTATCAATTCAAATTCAATAATATGCCACAGCGAAGCGCGAACATCTATTTAGTTTAATTATAGAAGTTGTCCCCTAAGCAATGAGAGTGCTTAATTTGGGGATTTTAAGTCAATGCTTAGGGGTCAACTAAGTTTAGGTATTTAGGGGGTTAGTTTGGATATTTTTATTTTTATTTTTTAATGAAAAAGGAAAGAAAGAAAAGAAAGGAAAGGAAAGAAAAAGAAAAGAAAAGAAAAGAAAAGAAAGAGGGAAGAAAGGATAGAGAAAAAATTATGTGTTCGTGTTATTTTTTCGTGTATTCAGAGTATTATAAATTTAAATAATTTTTACACGCTAATAATTTGTTTTATGTATATTTTGAGACGTTTGAGTATTCATTTCGTGTTCGTGTTATTTTTTCTTATGTTCAAAGTATTCGTGTTCGTGTTATTTTCGCGTGTTCAAAGTATTATAAATTTATATAATTTTTACATGTTAATAATTCATTTTATGTAAATTTTGACACGTTCGTGTATTCGTGTCGTGTTCATGTTATTTTTCGTGTCGTGTTCGTGATATTTTTTCTTGTGTTCAGAGTATTATAAATTTATATAAATTTTTAAATGTTAATAATTTATTTTATGTAGATTTTGACACGTTTGTGTATTTGTGTTGTGTTTATGTTATTTTCGTATCGTGTCGTATTTTAATTATTTTTTCTGTGTGTTATTGTCATGTTTCGATTCATTCAAATATTTTACATAGTTTGTCATAGTGATTCAATTTAGAGGAACACGTTAATAATTCATTTTATATAGATTTTGGCACGTTCTTGTATTCGTGTCGTGTTCATGTTATTTTTCGTGTCGTGTTCGTGTTATTTTTTCATGTGTTCAAAGTATTATAAATTTATATAAATTTTTACATGTTAATAATTTATTTTATATAGATTTTGACACGTTCTTGTATTTGTACTGTGTTCATGTTATTTTCGTGTCGTGTCGTATTTTAATTATTTCTTTCATGCGTTTATGTCGTGTTTCAGTTCATCCAAAATTTTTTATAGTTTGTCATGGTGATTAAATTTAAAGAAAATTTTGTGTAATCGTGTCGTGTCTCAATTCATCCCATATTTTACATAATTTGTCATAATGGTTCAATTTAGATAAAAATTGTATGTTCGTAACATGTTCGTGTTATTTTATCATGTGTTTAAAGTATTATCAATTTATATAAATTTTTACACGTTAATAATTTATTTTATGTAGATTTTGACACGTTCGTATATTTGTGTCATGTTCATATTATTTTTCGTGTTGTGTTTTAATTATTTTTTTCATGTTATGTTCGTGTCGTATAATCATGTTGTGTCTGAAATTGCCAAGTCTAATTGACACTACTCAAATAACTTCCAATTTTGTGTCGCGTGTCATCATGTTCATGTTATTTTTTCTGTCATAATCGTATTCAAGGTATTATATATTTATATAAATTTTGACATATTAATAATTCTTGTTATGTAGATTTTGACACATTCTCATGTTATTTTTTGTGTCATATCGTGTTTTAATTATTTTTTACATTTTATGTTCGTATCGTATAATTATATTGTGTCTGAAATTGTCGGATCTAATTAACCATATTCAAATCACTCTCAATTTTATACCAGGTGTCGTATAAAGATAGAAATAATTACTTTTTTAAATTATTTTTACTTCTCTTGCTTTTTTATCTTTTAAATTTATTACAAAATATTAATTCAAATCCGATAATATGCCGCAACGAAGCGCGGACATCTATCTAATATATATATATAATGAAGGATAATAGATTAAAAAGTAATAACCATTTTATTATAAGTACCAATATTATTGGTATGTTTGAGATGAAGTGATTCATACTATTGTATATGCCAATAATTTAATACTAGTAATTTGTTTATCCAAATATAAATCTTAAAGAATTTAGATTCACCAATAAATTAGAATCAGTCGAGTAAGGTTTGGGTCGGAAAACTTTGAGTTGGATCATTTCAAATCAAAAAAAAGTTTAAATCGTTTTAAGGGTCATTTCAAATTTGAGTCTTTTAAATTTAACATTTAAGTTATTTGAATTTGGATAATGAAATTTGAATTCAAAATTGTTGAGATTTATTGTTAGAAATCAATCTTGATATATAAATATGAATTGATTAATTGAAAATTAATAATGAATGCAAAAGAGTTTGATTTATCTTATCTTATTTAGCTTAAGGTTAAAAATTCATTTTGTTACCTTCATGTTAGGAAACTAATAGTATCGTACACATTAAAAGTAATTATATGAGAAATTAAAATAGATCAAGTTGAATTCAATTTGGAATATATATATATATATATATATATATATATATATTATGTATTGTATGTCCCTTATATTGAAATCTTGCATGGAAAGAAAATCATAGCTAGCACTAGATTCACTCAAAGTTAAAAAAATCGAATTGAAAATCGAATAGGTTAGATTTTTGATTCTCAATCCAATCGGTTGGACCAGTCGATTTGATCAAAATGCTTTTAAATATATAAAAATAATAATTTTTATATTGAATAAGTAATAAATATAATAAATAATTATTAAGAATATGTATTTAGTTTAATGGTATGATTTTTAATATAAATCCAAGAAATTAAAAGTTCAAATCTTATCACTTGATTTCCAATTCAACCAATCTTACTATCCGATTTTTTATTGACTTGATTCACCAAGCATTTCCCTTTCTTTTGGAAATTTTCTCATTAAATTACTTGTGCGGATTTCTTTTGAAAGTTTTTTCATTAATGACTTGTGTGATCACCTTTAAAAGCTTAAAATTAGGAAAGCTTGTAAATTTGTAATTTGCAACAACCTTTGCTTGGTGTTTTTGGTGTAGCCGACTATTAGTGTTTGAAGATATTTGATCTTTCTCTTGTAGTTGGTGCTAGATTTAGGTCTTTGAATTGGATTAAAAATAATAATAAAAAAAAACCTTGCTTACCTTTTTTTCTCTAAATATTTTCTATTCAAATTAATAATAATTTAAGAAAAAAATAATTTCAAATATACTATTTATAAATAATTTTACTCATCAATATATATATATATATATATATATGAAAATTTACCTCCCACAACAAAGCACGTTTTTATTTTCTAGTTCTTTAACAATTGTTCAACATTTCCAAAAACCAAGTGAGCAAAACTTCATACAAAAAAGAAGACAAATAACTCAACAATGGTCCTACGAAACAAGAAGTGCAATCCTATAAAATAAAACTAATACTAAAAAGTGCAAGAACAACTATAATCCAACAACTGATGATGGCAATGGTCAAAATACATCCACATCTGCTGCACATGTAATAAGATAGTTTTAGACATGTCAATTCTAACCCGAACCCGGAAAACCTTCCAATTCACCCACCCAACCCGATTTAACTATAAAAAATCAACAACCCAAACTCGTCAAATAACTGTAAATATCCAGAGTACATGTAATAATGAGATGCTGACCAAAGTTGTAGAAGCAACTCAAGATATGAATGAATCAATGAGCAAATAGTCACTGCTGAACACAGAACACAAGTTGTGCAATACATACATGTATATCTGATTTTAGAATTTCTAGAATCCTAATCCCTTGTCCAGGAAAAAAGAAACAAAAGAAAATATGATGGATTCCATTGAAAGCAGGTAAATAGGGAACAAAGTAACACTTAAAGATCTTTCCACACATTAAAATCAGTATTTGAGTTATTAGTGTTCACTGTACCATCTTGGCAGCCCATAAAGAATGTGTTGCGCAAAGCATCAACATTTATTAGAGCATGGGCTGTTCCACTAGGGCTAGCTGCAACAGCAACTTCATCTTCCCCAATTGTCACTTCAGCATAACCTCTATTAACCATCTGATTATTTTCCAACTGCAATTGGAGCAAGATGAAATTACACATCTGAATACAACTATATTTAAGACATCTTTTCTACACTTGAATCTATGCTACCACATAAGATCAAAGTTTTTTTCTTCAGAAAAGTAAAAGGAATTTTATTAGAAGGAGAAATAGCATGTAGATCAACCAAAACAGGACATTAGATATCCTGAGAAAGCATCGACCTAGAGAATGATTAATCATAGAACAACAAGAGGGCAAACTGAGAGCATGGTTGCATCCAACAAACCCAAAAGTGAAAAACAGAAACAAAGGGACAGACCACAAAAAGCTAGTAAGTTTAATCTTGAGATTGAAATTGAGTGAATTAAGAAATCCAAGCAACTAATCTCTTGCTCTATAAGCCCCTTGTTTAGCAAGTGAGTTGGCAAATAAAATTGGCTTCACGAGGACTATGGACAAAACAAAGCCTAGTAATATTCTTAACCAATCAAAAACCAGGAAAATCATAAATAAAATAAAAAAAGAATTTAAACCATCCGCTTGAATCGGATGGAAATAAAGAAAAGAGCTAGAAAAATAAACTTTTAACCATGCCAGACATCATATCATCATTCCTAAGGCAAAAGATTAAATAGGAGGAAGAATATTCTAGTTACAACTACACTTGATTCTTCAATCAAGGTTTTCGGCTTTTGCCTTTCAAATATATATGTGAGTTTAACTTTGTCTACAAGTCAGCATAGGCCCAATTAGTATTTAGTTTTCATATATTGTCATAGTACAAAAGCTTCACCTAAAGAATTGTCTCAATATTTTCAGATTTTCTACTAGCGTTTACAAATGGTACTATATTTGTTATAATTTTAAGAAGTGCCTAAATTACAATGTCCTGTTTTAGACACTTTAAGCCAATCCATAAGTCTGAATTTTTTTACTAAAGTGGCAAATCTTTTCTAATCAAATGAATACCGGATTTCTTATAACCAGAACAAGTGGGAACACATCCTCTTTGAATACTTTATATACATTAATTCCATGTGACATAATCGGGATTTCTCAAAGTTTATACCGCATTGCTTTCATTGAAAGAAATAAAACATATATTTCCTATTTATGGCAGGCTAAATTAAGCGTTCCTCCAGAAAACCTTACTTATTTGCTATACCCTAGTATTAATATTGCATATTGATAATGAAAATCGAATCCTGGAATGACTAATTAGTCCAACAAGGATGACCCTCATGTATGAAGAAGAATCAAAATACTATTTCATGAGAAAAGAGCATACCCTGAATTTTGTCTTTGCCCCCCAAATGACAAATGTTTCATTACAAGTATAGTGTCTGTGATTTCCCCTCAGACCACCACGTCGAATTTCACCAATGTGTACCTGAGCACAAGACACCGCACCACCTGCAAGAAAATATGCTCATAAGAAAATAACTATAAATGAAGGTTAAAACCTTAAAAAAACATATAGAAGTAAAAAAAGAAAGAAATTATAAAACAATGAGGAATCTCAAAGAAAGAAGTATGAAGCCCATCTAAACTTTACTAATACAGAATCAAATTTTTGGAAGACAAAAATCTCTGTTCTTCTTTTCTAATAGATGTCTACGAACCACATTTCAGACTTAGTGTTAGAGCAGACAGCCAAAACTAATCAAGAGAAGGATGATATACGTGGTTTTGTCATGGGCAGTGCTCACGCATTTCATACAGTTAGACCAAAGATCACATTGTTTGGAGTAAAGAACAAGGTATGGCATCCATAGTTATTTCAGTCGATATAGTGTGAATTAAAACAGAATACAGAAAGAGAATTCGTGTAGCCATTTCCAACTAACTTATGTTTATGACTTAGTTGGTAAGTTGAGCAGGCAACAAAAACTGTTTATTTGGAGCATTCATGCAAAAAGAAGGAAGCCATTTTCCCCGAACATCAGCCGTCTAAAAGATCAGTTCTGATATGAGCAAACAAAGCCACCTAAAATCTTTCACTTGATTTGGCTTCCTAAAATGGCCATATGATTTGCACAGGAATTGTGACCAAACATTTTGGTCGTCTAGACATACAAAAAAAGCCTAAGTTAGATAAATTCGTTGGAAAGGAAGAGGAAGAGGAAGAGAAAGAGAAAAATGAAAGGAAACAAAAATGGTTAGCATCTGATCCTTGACAAAAGTACATAAGTAAATGGACCTTTGACGCCAGTCTGAAGAGCAAGAGTGACGGGGTTGAGCAACCAGCCACGCTTGTCCTTGACAATAGCTGAAGGTAACCCAGATTTGAATCTGAAAAGATTGGCCTTAAAGTCGTCGTCGCCATCACCATCTTGGCCTAATTGCTCAGGCCGAGAAGGAGAAGAATACTGCAATCTGAGAGAGACCCATGTTAGCAACAGCAGCAACAATAGAAGAAAAGGGAATGCATGGGGCTTTCTAAACAAGTGTTTCAAAGATGAGAGTGAAGACAAGCTTTGGGTCTGAAACTGAAATGAGTTCTCCAAGCTTTGGTTGTTTGAGTACGAATTTCGCCTAGGGTTTGTCATTCTTTACTTTCATTACTTTCTACACTCCGCCGTATTTTATCCAAACCTTTCTGCAGGATGGGCTGCTGGTGTCATGGCCCTCGGGGTTTTTCAATCAGAACGGGGTGGGATTGATTATAATGAGATTAAAAATAAGTTATTATAACGATTAGATTAAAATTAATAGTGGAATATGTATTTGAAATCAAATACAGTAATGATGATGAGGTAAATTATATTTAAAAAAAATGATATATTAGATTAAAATATATATAATAAATAATTAAAAATTATTAAACTTATATTTATATTAAAAATAAAATAATTAAAATTTTAAAAAAATTAAAAAAAACAATGAAAGGGTAAAAGAGAGATTTTTCCTTCCGCTAGAGGTCCAGTGAACTAAAATATCAATGGGAGAAAATTCCCTTACAAAATTTGTTAGGTCATTGATTTTTAAAACAATCTTAAAATAAAATAAATTAGTTTTGGATCTTAATTTTTTATTATAAGCTTTTTTGGTCAATATTTTGATTATTAGTTGAACATTCTTGATTTGAATTAATTAAGATATTTTGTGGATTTATTTGGATTTATTTAGGTTGAAGCTATTTGAGGTTTTGGACTCATTTTATTATTTGGATTTATTTTGTATGGATTTAAAATTTTGAATCAATCCAATGAAGATTTTAATCATATTGGTTGGAAGCCCAAATTGGAAAAAGACCATAAAAATAAAAAAATTTCATATAATTTAAAGAGTTCGATTAATATAAACTTTATAAACTTATAATAAGAAGCAGTTAAAAATTATTTAATTATTATTTTAAAAAAATTACATTTAGTACATTATTTTTACTGAATTAAAAAAAAAATAAATTTTTTTTTTATAAATATCAACTTAATCAATATCACTAGAAATTGATTAATATTTTCCTAATTTAAAGTATATAAAACATAAAAAAAAAAAATCAATATCAACTTTCATTTTCAAACTAGTTGGACGCCTGCGCATTGCTGCGGAGATATTGGTTTTTGAATGTAACAAGCGAACCTTGTGTTAGTTCTGAAAGTTTGTAATTTGTAAACTGATTATAGATTTGGTTTTAGGTTTGAAATTGTGTAAACCATTTGAAAGATAATATAATTTATATCAAATATGAACACAATAAAATAACACATTATAATATGTTGGGAATTAAACATGGTTGAAACATAAAAATATTAAAGCATAAGAGAAAGTAAAACATAGATTAACCCAAGACAATAAACAAATACTGAAAAATATTGAACACTAAACCTGCACATTGGAAAAAATGAACATCAACATATGTAATGGATTTCAGCCTCAAGATAGGAGAAAAAGAAAGAATAAAACCTAAACAAAATCAACCATTTAAATACAAAAGAAAGCTGGAAACATGTGAGCAATGCATGAATAAAGAAAAAACATATAAACATGAATAACAATGTAAAGGGGGGAAACACAAAACTTAAAAAGAGATTCACAAATAAGCTAAAAAAAATTTTGCAAAATATCAAACGGAAATCAAACCGAAATAAATCAGCTAAAACTAATGACAACTGAAAAATTGGAATAGTACTTCAGCAATAAAGCCACTAAAAAAAGACTTAAAAAAGACAAAGAATTATCTATGTTAGAAAAGGAAGAACCAACCCGAAACAGGGATACTTTTATGAGAATTTCACCAATTCTTTTGCAAAAGAGTATTCCATGCCACCATACCCGCTAACTGCCTCAATCACTTGACAAAAATATAAACCGAATGACTCTGAAATTAAAGGGAAACCAACGTAAACAAAAAGTGGAACTCAAAATAAAATGTTAAGCTAAGAGACTAATCAAAACGACAAACCCAACACTTCAAAGAATGAAAACCAAACTAATTAAATGATGCAAAGCCCACGACGACGAGATAACAACCAAATAAAAAAAAAAAAAAATACAAAACAAAACAAAACCAGAAAAATACCTAAACCCAAAGCCCAGCAGAACACATCCTACAACCCAAAATATAAGTAGACAAAATAATCCCTGGAAAATAATAATAATTCCCTTTGGGTCCCTCGAGACTTAAAAATAAAAGGTTAATATATAAACTAGTCCCTGTACTGTACCTCTTTTTATCATTTGGTACCTAAAGAAAAAAATTCATAATTAAATATTCAGATTTTAATTCCGTCTAACACGTTAGTCCATGCAGTAACGGCATGCTGACATGTCATTTTTTGACCAATAGAAATGTGACACGTGGCAACTTCAACACGTCGACATGCCACGTCATCATTTTAGAATTTTTATTTTTAGAATTTTTTTAATTTACTTTTTTAAATTAAAAAATAAAAAATAATATTTTCTAAAAATATTTTTTTGAATTTTAAAAATATATTTTTTTTACTTTTTAATTAAAAATAATATTTTTTGAAATTAAATTTTTTTAATTTTTTTAATTAAAAAATAAAAAATAAATATTTTAATTTGTTTTACCTTTTTTAATTATTTTTTTTTAAAAAAAGTAATTTCTAAAAATAAAATTTTACTTTTACTTTTTAATTTTAATTATTTGAATTAAAAAAAAAGAGAAGGAAAACGCAAAAAGAATTGGAAAATAGGGGAAGAGAGAGAAGGGGAGGGGGAGAGAGAGAGAGAGAGAGAGAGGGAAGGGGGCATGGGCCGGCTGCACCCATTCCTCTTTCTCTCTCTTTCTCCTCTTCCTTTCTCTTCTTTCTCTTCATCTCTCTTCTTTTCCTTTCTTCTCTCTTCCTCTCTCTTCTTTTCTCTTCTTCCTTTCTTCTCTCTTCTTTTTTTACCAGAATTTTTTATTTATTTTCAGTTTTAAATTTTTTATTTTAAAAAAATATTTCTTGAATTTTTTATTTTATATTTAAAAAATAAAAAATTCTAATTTTTAATTAATTTTTAAAAAATAAAAAATAAAAAACAAATGGCTGACGTGGAAATACTGTCTAGGCATTGAGTTTGACACATGACGACTTTTTATTGGTCAATTAATCCACGTTAACATTTCTGTAACGAAATTAACCACTTGGACTAACGTGGATGACGGAATACAACTTTAGGTATCAAATCATGAATTAATTTTTTTTTTTAAGTACCAAATGGTAAAAAGAGGTACATGAGTCAATTTACGTATTAACTAAAAAATAAATAGGGTAAATTTAAAAAACACCCCATCAACGGTATCATAATTGTTTAATGGTATAATGACTAATAATAATTTATAACAGAAAAATGAAAAAAAAATTATTATTAAGAAAATTATAAAAATATTTTTACCCTTGAATCATTTAGAGTAAAAAAGAAAAAATCCCAAATCTTTTCATTTTCTTTCCTCACTCCCTCCTTCTCGTTTCTCTGGTTTTATGAGAAATCTGAACTTTGTCTTGTTGTCCTTTGTCATTTTGACCCTTGAACTTTGGATCTATTACATTCATTCTTTTCATAGCAAACATGCCAGTTCAGAGAGTTATCAATTTTTATTATTTTTTAGTTGATTTTCTTTATGTTGTAGCTCATGAAGTTTAAAACTCATCATGGTAGATGACTCGTCTTTTTGGGGTTGATGATAACTTTGGGGAGGATGCAATTTTGATTGGGACAAGTCTGAGAAGAATTACTGAGAAGAACAAAATGAGAGAAAGAGAGGAAAACGATTGATGGAAGAGATGAAAGAGAAAAAATTATATTTTAAAGATAAGTTTGTCTTTACTATTTCCTCTCTAATAATTTTTTTTTTATTAAATTATTGAGCAATTATTCTCAATAGATTGTATATTTTTCAAATTTTTCCAAATAAATATAGTAGATGATTGCACCCTTTTGATCCCTCTCCCCTAACATTTTTAGCTGTTCACTTACATCACAAAATTAAGATACAATTATATTTAAGCCTAAAAATTAAGATACAATTAGGGTAGTTGACTCAATAATAAATACATGAACCACTTAATCAAAGATTTGGTTCGAATGCCCTTCCCTAAAAAACAAACAAACAAAAAGAATTAATGATTGGATGATAGAAACTAGAAAGTGTTCAGAATTGGTATGCGTTTTCGAGCCGACCCAAATACCTCAATTATTGTTGCAATTAATTTCGATGATAGCATTCAAGGTAATGCATCCTTATGAATGCTATTCTATTTTTTAGTTGTTAGAGTGTAAGAAACAATGATCCAATTAACAAGTGTCTATACATATTGGTCAAGGTAATTAAAATTTCATTTAATAAAAAGTTTTTTTTATTTATTTAATGCATTGGACTTTTCATTAAATTTAATAACAAATAATATATTAATTATATATTTTTTCTTTAAATATCATCTTAATTGATGTGCATTGATTAATATTTTTCAAAAAGGAAAAATTATAAAAAATACTACAAGCTGTGTTTTATATATTATAATTTACTAGTTTTAGTCTCGTGCATAGCACGGGTAAGCAAATCAAATTATAAGTTTATTGTATATAATACAATTTAAAAACTTAATATATTAATATATTAATAATTTTGACTTTGTTTTCATGATAGTATAATTAGAAATCTAATCTATATTGAGTGATAAATCATTTAATACACATATTTGACTTTATTATCATAAATTTATAAGTTTATTAGATACATCTGATTTTTTTTTTGTTGGCATTTTTAACATTATGAAAATAGGGAACATACATTTCCAAACAATTTTTTTTGTGTGGAACCATACAATCAAAATTATAATTGGATTATAATAAAATTATAAATTTGACTCACCTATTTTTTAAATAAATAAATAAATAAAAAGAATCTGATTCACCAGATTTTAAAGTAATCACTAAATATTTTTAGGATAAAATTCACAATATGAATAAAAAGGTAAATTTGAAAAACATGCCTTCTAAAAGAGAATTATTGTTCAATGGTCTAATGTGTAAAAATAATTAGTAGAAAAGAAATCTAAAATTTTTAGAATTTTTAATAAGAAAATGAGAAAGACTTAATTAGCCTTAATGAAAGAAACAAATTTCTCTTTGTCTTTGACTAATTTATTGTTTTTATTTTAAGAATTTTTTTAATCTGTATATTAAAAAAATTATTTGTAAATAAATTTGGAAAAGATTTATTTGTCAAAAAAATTTTATAAAAAAAAGATGAGATAAATAATAAGAGAAAGGAAAATAGTTGTTATTAAAGGTATTTAAGTCATTGCAATTTCCTTCTTAATAATTTTTTTTTTTTTCATATTACTTTTGTTCAGTAGACCATTAAACAATCATTCTTAAATGGATTGGATGTTTTTCATATTTTCCAAAATAAAAATCAACATTAATTTCAGAATTTAATTGTTGATGTTTTCTTCAAAATAAAGGTTGCTTAAAATATATTTTTTTCACATACAATTATTCTAATAATAACTTTTGGTGAAACCATTGGAAGAAAATTGAAGTGAATAAATATGAAGTTAAGGTTTAACAATTGTTTAGTTCAGTTGGTTCGTATAATCACTTTTAAAAGATGACATTCAGTTGGTCTGGAGTTCGAATCCTAGTATTTACAATCCATTCCCCTATCTCAAGCAACAGTCTCCTTTGTACCAAAAAAGTTTAATAGTTGTTATATTACATTTTTTTCTTGAAGAGATAATTAAGAATATGTCTAATATAAATATATAAAAACAAAAGTTTTTGGCCAAAAAAAAAAATATTCGATGTGGATGACTTATATTATTGACATGTGGACGATCTAATATTTTTTAAAAGTTAAGTTCAATTTTTAAAAATTTTAAGATGATTATATAGAAAAATGTGAAAAAATTAAGTTTGATAAAATCCAAAAAAATTTAATATGAATCGATATTTATTTGTCTCTGTCTCTACATGTTCCAATCCAAAAAATGAAAGTTAAAAATATGAGTTTGTTTAATCGGTGTCTATAGGCACTAGTTAAGGATTATTTATTTATCATACCACCTTAACTAGTGTCACTAGGCACTGTTTAACATTTTCCTAAAAAGATATCATGAGATAAATGCACAAGAAAGACATAAATACAATATTAAAAAAATATACAAAATATGATATTAATATAGTAAATGTCATGGAATAAAAAACTGGATCGAATCGACCGATTCAATCGGTTGAACCGGAAATCATCAAGGTGTCCATTCCAATTATATATACTAAACCGAATTTTTATGGAACCGTTAACAACCGGTAAAAAACCAAAAACCAGAACCGATTAAACCGGAAAAAACCATTAAACCCATAAAAAATTCAATTTTTTGGAGCTTTTTTATCCAATTTTAAGTGGACCCTTAATACCCAAACAAATTCACATTATAGTCAGCCCAGTGCAAGCCCAATATCATTAAGTGTTCAAGCTTAGGGCATCAGTCATTCTTTTTCAATCTTTCTAATCTTCTCACTTTATGCCGCTTGTTAGGGCTGTTCATTCGGTTAATTCGGTTAATAACCGAACCGAATTAACCAAAACTGAATTAACCGAAATTTTTTACCAATTAACCGTTAACCGAACCGAATAAATATTTCGGTTAATTAACCGAACTGAAATTATTTCGGTTAATTCGGTCGGTTTCCGAATTAACCGAAATAAGTAAAAAAAAATTATGACCAAAATCATTTCTGAGATTCTTACATGCAGTGCCAATAATTCAACAACATATAAATGAATCAAATGTTGCTAAAAGCCTAAAATGACCATAATAGAAAGAACAAAGAAATGTTTTGTAGTTTACTTTGAAAGATGTAAATAAACACAAACACATAAATGGAAAAAATCACATGCGTTCTGACTTGCATAATTATACAAGTCATTGACAAAGCTTTAGCCTTTAGCCAAAGGTACATCACAACCAAGCCATATGTGTTGGGGGCAAAGCATTTAGCTTGATTACCATTGCTAAAATGACATATCAAGTTATCAACACCTCTGCCACAACTAAACACTACAATACAGAGGGAACAACAACAAGCCAACAACAAGCCAATAACATACAATTCTTACATGCAATAAGCCAATAACTAAGTCAAGTAGCCAACAACAAGCAGAAACCCTAAACACTACTTAAAACATAACATACAATAACAAACTTAATAAATACTCTTGTCTTCAATAGAATCATTACAAACATCTTCAAAGGGAACAACAAGCCAAGTAGCCAACAACCAACAGAAATGCAAATGCTACACTGTCAAGTCCAATCCAGGTGTATCCAATTGTCCTACAAAATATATGTAAAAATAGAAAATAATATTATTATTAAAATTTTAAAAATAAATCAAATAGCATAATTAAATAAACTATATTACATAATCTTACCCTTCAACTAACATTAGCTCATGAATTAACGGTAGGCTCTAATGCATTCCAAGATAAATCTAAACACCCAAAAGAAAAAAAAATAAAGATAAACATGAACAAAAATATTTGTAGTTCATAGAATAAAAGGAAAGTAATAATTATACCATTTTCAATTTTGTCAAGATCTTGTAACTGTTCTTTGTTGTTGATGTCTTCATTTGTTGATTTCCGAATCCAATCTTGAGTACACACTAGGGCTTGTACAACTCTAGGAGTTAAAGAACTCCTAAATGAATCAAGCACACGTTCCCCGATACTAAATGCGGACTCAGAAGCAACAGTAGAAATTGGAACAACTAAAACATCTTTAGCCAAGTGTGAAAGGATAGGAAACCTAGGACTATTGAGTTTCCACCATCCTAAAACCTAGGGCGCTTGCTCACTGATGCCTTAGTTGTGAATTCTTCATTTCATCATTTTTGTGGGGGCCTCTTTAATCTTCATTATCTTCGATTTTCCATGTCCTTGCTGCTTTGTTCGCCTCTTGATTCCTTCAACTTCAGTCAAAAGGCCAAGATCTATGTTTTTATTTTTTATTCTTTTGCTTTCATTCACTTTAATGACATGGGTTTTGGTTTTATTATTGATTTGATAGCAATTTCTTATACTTTATTCTCATGTACAGTAAGTACAAGCACATATCAAATACTTTTTTAATTTTTCTCTTATTTATTAATTTTTCTTGAATTTTCTTAAGATTCAAATCTGAATTGTTATTGGACCGGAAACCTAAAACTTCACCGGTTGATGTCCGATTCTTATAACATTGATAAATGTCAGTCTTATGATAAAAAAAATATATAGTAAATGTTTATTAAATGTAGTAAGTGAAAATCTATTAATAGCATAAAAAGTGGAGCATGAATTTTTTTAATATCAAAATTATACAGTGATATGATTTTGATAATTAATATAATTTTTTAACTTTTAATATGATTTTGATGATTTTTTTAATAATTTTATAACTTTTGATATTATTGATGCACCCAAAAGAGTGTATCTTATTTAACCTTGCACTAAAAAGATCAATTGTAAGTATAATGATTAGCAAGGGTCGAGTCCTCAGGGATTGGGTTTTAATCTATGAGTTATTAGTTTATAACTTACGTTCAAAGAAAACAATAAAAGAAAACAATAAAAGAAAAGGGGTTTTTGAAGCCAGATTTAAACTAAAGTAAATAATAAGAATAAGATGCAAGACGGTATAACCAGCCAATAAAAATATATATACTAAATTAGGCGGTATAACCAGCCAATAAAAATAAAACAAAGTTAATATACAAATTAGGCGGTATAACCAGCCAATAAAAATAAATATACTTTTAAAAATAAGCAAACTAGAAAAGTAAGAAAACAAGTAAGAAGAATCAAATATGAAAAATATGGTTAAGGTTTCATTCTCCACCACTAGACATCATTAAAAATCAATTTCAGATCTATCAATATCAACCAACTATCAAAGTTAACAACCGTAGATAACAACAAGCTCTGTTATCCCAATCTTTTCTTAGTTTGTCGTTAAATAGAACAAGCTCTCTATTTAATCTCTAACCATTAAACAACCTAGAATAAGCTCTCTAAATTCAATTTAATGGCAGCTTTATGATGAGAAAGATAGGTTGATCTAAGCAACAAACACATAAGCTCGGATTGTTCAACTTAGGTTATGTTCCACTTTGCAATTATTGAAAACTTGACCATAATCATTAATCACAAATTGCCACTTATGAATAGGAAATCAAGACAATTACACGGATCAAGACTCCTAAACTAGCAATAGATAATTATCAAGATCTATCTAGTTGTACACCTAAATAAATCAAGACAACATCATGAACAATTCTTGTAGAAGAACATAAGCAACTTTGATAGAAAATTAATGATAGATAGAATCTAAAAATCAATCACAAAACATGTCTAGGGCTTTGAAATCACCCTTAACCAAATAGAAGTTTAGCCTAGCATAGGCATTGTAAACATAAACATAAAATTAAAGAGAATCTAAGAAGGAAATAAAAGAAAGAAAGAAGAAGAAGAAAATAAAGAAAAAGAAAACTAGAGAAAAGAAAGAAGAAGAAAACTTAGAGAATTTTATTACAATGGCTAATATCCTACCAATGTACAATATGATCCTCTACAATCATCCAAGGCCCTCTATTTATACACATTTTGGAGGGCTAAATGACAAGAGACAAGCTTTACAAATTTCAAAGGTAGGTATAATAGGTGGGTGCATTTTTCTAACAATTTTCGTCATATTGTATGACAATTTTGATCAGCCAACGTGATGGTCGATTTTGTCAATATTGGAGGCCTGATCTGATCACATGGTCTTCTAGAAAAATGTTCCCCGTCAGTTACTGATCCATAGCCGTTGGAATCAGCTCATTTGCTGATGTGGATAAGAAGATATGGGCAAAATACGAAAACAGGTCAGCACAGACGTCATTGCACATCAGCCAACTTGATGGTCGATTTCTCTAGGGAAAACGACTCCGTTTCAAGAAGTGTAAAACATGAAAAAGATAGATATGCCTCTTAACTTTGCACGGTTAAAATTTCAGCCTTATTGCTTCAGTGAAACTCTAGATATAGCTGATATGGCAAAAGGTGTCGGAACTGGAACTGAACTGGATTTGCCCTTAATTCTAGTAATCTGAAATCACTCAAAGAAACTTGTGAAAAACACCAAATTACATAAAAATATAAAAGATCATAAACACAATTAGACTAAAAAATAATAACTCGTATTTGACACAAAACAATAATAAAACATAACTAAAAACTATATAATTATACGAGTTATCACACCCCCACACTTAGATTGTTGCTAGTCCCTAGCAACGACTCAATAAAAATAAAATAAGAAAATCTAATCTAATCCACTTTCGTAGGAAATCACGGTGGCACTTAGCATGTGACACAAGCCTTTAAACCCCTAGGTGTCCCTAGTGGACGAGTTTAGTCTCGTGAGGGTTTACTAGAACGATACCCACAAACATTGAAAAACTAAAATATAAATAAACTACATATACTAAAAATATTTATTCCTAATCCTTTCAATACAAATTAGAGACAATCTTTGAACAAGTCTTATAAACTAATCAATAGCTTAAAGAATTTCACAAAAATTCATGCTTGAATGTAAATTGTTTGAGTTAAGCCAATATTAACATAACATATCTCAATCAAAATAGTGCATGTTCAAACTTAATCTCAACTACTCACATGGGATACTCTCATGATTTTCATTCTTTAAAGTAGTGGTAAAGTGTTTACACTCAATCAATCTCATGAAAACAGTTCTACCATATTCTTGCTTGTCCACCTATTCTCCACTATTTAGATCATACAACTTCATGAATCAAGAGGTCTTTAATCAAGGTTGTAATGGGGCCAAGGGGTTTGTAATGTGGTTGAAGAACAAAAGGATAAAGATATCACAAAGGTTCCAAAGAGTTCATAAAGTTTAGAGACATAATAAGATCATACAAAGAAACTTCTCAAAACTCTTTACAAGTACATAGTCACCTAGGCCGGATATTCATGTTGGGCCTTTTCTTCATTCTAAACAACTTTGTAACATCTTTTTCTTTTTCCCCAAATTCAAGAGATGATTCATATTTTTTTTTTTACATAGGAATGTATTTGCCAGTATTCCATTTCTTTTTTTTTTCTTGACTTTTCTTTTCTTTCCCCCCACACTTATTTCTTGTTTCTAACCCAAATTTTCAACTAAAAATATCCCTTGTTTTTTTGCAATATGTCTCAAAATATATAATCCATCTTTAGAACAAGGGTAAGGATATAAGTATATTTAGGCTAGGTGTAAGTTGTGGTTACCAATAAAACAGCATATTTAATGTAGGCTCAAATTGGCTCACTAGTGGGGATGTTCTCTTAGAACATTAATAATGGATGGCTGTTTGGCTCTGGTTATAATCCTAATGCCTCTATCATATTCATGTTGTCACATGTATAAATATAGTCTCAAACGGTTTAAAACAAGTTCTAGAGAATCATGTAATCATAAGAGCACTCAAGAAAGAAATTAGATTGATTTGTATAATGCATTGATAACTCGTATAATTATATAGTTTTTAGTTATGTTTTATTATTGTTTTGTGTCAAATACGAGTTATTATTGTTTAGTCTAATTGTGTTTATGATCTTTTATATTTTTATGTAATTTGGTGTTTTTCACAAGTTTCTTTGAGTGATTTCAGATTACTAGAATTAAGGGCAAATCCAGTTCAGTTCCAGTTCCGACACATTTTGCCATATCAGCTATATCTGGAGTTTCACTGAAGCAATAAGGCTGAAATTTGTAGCCGTGCAAAGCTAAGAGGCATATCTATCTTTTTTATGTTTTATACTTCTTGAAACGGAGTCGTTTTCCCTAGCGAAATCGACCATCAAGTTGGCTAATGTGCAATGACGTCTGTGCTGACCTGTTTTCGTATTTTGCCCATATCTGCTTATCCACATCAGCAAATGAGCTGATTACAATGGATATGGATCCGTAACTGATACGGGAACCTTTGTCTAGAAGACCATATGATCAGATCAGGCCTCTAATATTGACGAAATCGACCATCAAGTTGGCTGATGTGCAATGACGTCTGTGCTGACATGTTTTCGTATTTTGCCCATATCTGCTTATCCACATCAGAAAATGAGCTGATTCCAACGGCTATGGATCCGTAACTGATAGGGAAACCTTTTTCTAGAAGACCGTGTGATCAGATCAGGCCTCCAACATTGACGAAATCGACCATCAAGTTGGCTGATCAAAATTGTCATACAATATGACGAAAATTGTTAGAAAAATTCACCCACCTATTATACCTACCTTTGAAATTTGTAAAGCTTGTCTCTTGTCATTTAGCCTTCCAAAATGTGTATAAATAGAGGGCCTTGGATGATTGTAGAGGATCATATTGTACATAGGTAGGATATTAGCCATTGTAATAAAATTCTCTAAGTTTTCTTCTTCTTTCTTTTCTCTAGTTTTCTTTTTCTTTAGAAAGATCAAGAGATTGGATAATTAATATTCTTCTTCTTCTTCTTCTTCTTTCTTTCTTTTATTTTCTTCTTAGATTCTATTTAATTTTATGTTTATAATGCCTATTGATGCACCCAAAAGAGTGTATCTTATTTAACTTTGCACTAAAAAGATAAATTGTAAGTATAGTAGTTAGCAAGGGTCGAGTCCTCAGGGATTGGGTTTTAGTTTATAAGTTAATAGTTTAAAACTTAAATTCAAGAACAATAAAAGAAAAGGGGTTTTTGAAGCCAGATTTAAACTAAAGTAAATAATAAGAATAAGATGCAAGGCGGTATAACCAGCCAATAAAAATATATATACTAAATTAGGCGGTATAACCAGCCAATAAAAATATATATACTAAATTAGGCGGTATAACCAGCCAATAAAAATAAAACAAAGTTAATATACAAATTAGGCGGTATAACCAGCCAATAAAAATAAATATAAAAAATAAGCAAACTAAAAGTAAGAAAACAAATAAGTAAGAAGAATCAAATATGAAAAATATGGTTAAGGTTTCATTCTCCACCACTAGACATCATTAAGAATCAATTTCAGATCTATCAATATCAACCAACTATCAAAGTTAACAACCGTAGATAACAACAAGCTCTGTTACCCCAATCTTTCCTTAGTTTGTCGTTAAATAGAACAAGCTCTCTATTTAATCTCTAACCATTAAACAACCTAGAATAAGCTCTCTAAATTCAATTTAATGGCAGCTTTATGATGAGAAAGATAGGTTGATCTAAGCAACAAACACATAAGCTCGGATTGTTCAACTTAGGTTATGTTCCACTTTGCAATTATTGAAAACTTGACCATAATCATTAATCACAAATTGCCACTTATGAATAGGAAATCAAGACAATTACACGGATCAAGACTCCTAAACTAGCAATAGATAATTATCAAGATCTATCTAGTTGTACACCTAAATAAATCTAGACAACATCATGAACAATTCTTGTAGAAGAACATAAGCAACTTTGATAAAAAATTAATGATAGATAGAATCTGAAAATCAATCACAAAACATGTCTAGGGCTTTGAAATCACCCTTAACCAAATAGAAGTTTAGCCTAGCATAGGCATTATAAACATAAACATAAAATTAAAGAAAATCTAAGAAGAAAATAAAAGAAAGAAAGAAGAAGAGGAAGAATATTAATTATCCAACCTCTTGCTCTCTCTAAAGAAAAAGAAAACTAGAGAAAAGAAAGAAAACTAGAGAAAAGAAAGAAAACTAGAGAAAAGAAAGAAGAAGAAAACTTAGAGAATTTTATTAAAATGGCTAATATCCTACCTATGTACAATATGATCCCTTACAATCACCCAAGGCCCTCTATTTATACACATTTTGGAGGGCTAAATGACAAGAGACAAGTTTTACAAATTTCAAAGGTAGGTATAATAGGTGGGTGCATTTTCTAACAATTTTCGTCATACATGACGATTTTGATCAGCCAACTTGATGGTCGATTTTGTCAATTTTGCAGGCCTTATCTGATCACATGGTCTTCTAGAAAAATGTTACCCTATCAGTTACGGATCCATAGCCGTTGGAATCAGCTCATTTGCTGATGTGGATAAGCAGATATGGGCAAAATACGAAAACAGGTCAGCACAGACGTCATTGCACATCAGCCAACTTGATGGTCAATTTCGCTAGGGAAAACGACTCCGTTTCAAGAAGTGTAAAACATAAAAAAGATAGATATGCCTCTTAGCTTTGCACAGCTACAAATTTCAGCCTTATTGCTTCAGTGAAACTCGAGATATAGCTGATATGGAAAAATGTGTCGGAACTGGAACTGAACTGGATTTGCCCTTAATTCTAGTAATCTGAAATCACTCAAAGAAACTTGTGAAAAACACCAAAATACATAAAGATCATAAACACAATTAGACTAAACAATAATAACTCGTATTTGACACAAAACAATAATAAAACATAACTAAAAACTATATAATTATACGAGTTATCACACCCCCACACTTAGATTGTTGCTAGTCCCTAGCAACGACTCAATAAAAATAAAATAAGAAAATCTAATCTAATCCACTTTCGTAGGAAATCACGGTGGCACTTAGCATGTGACACAAGCCTTTAAACCCCTAGGTGTCCCTAGTGGACGAGTTTAGTCTCGTGAGGGTTTACTAGAACGATACCCACAAACATTGAAAAACTAAAATATAAATAAACTACATATACTAAAAATATTTATTCCTAATCCTTTCAATACAAATTAGAGACAATCTTTGAACAAGTCTTATAAACTAATCAATAGCTTAAAGAATTTCACAAAAATTCATGCTTGAATGTAAATTGTTTGAGTTAAGCCAATATTAACATAACATATCTCAATCAAAATAGTGCATGTTCAAATTTAATCTCAACTTCTCACATGGGATACTCTCTTGATTTTCACTCTTTAAAGTAGTGGTAAAGTGTTTACACTCAATCAATCTCATGAAAACACTTCTACCATATGCTTGCTTGTCCACCTATTCTCCACTAAAAGATCATGCAACTTCATAAATCAAGAGGTCTTTAATCAAGGTTGTAATGGGGCCAAGGGGTTTGTAATGTGGTTGAAGAACAAAAGGATAAAGATATCACAAAGGTTCCAAAGAGTTCATAAAGTTTAGAGACATAAAAAGATTATACAAAGAAACTTCTCAAAACTCTTTACAAGTACATAGTCACCTAGGCCGGATATTCATGTTGGGCCTTTTCTTCATTCTAAACAACTTTGTAACATCTTTTTCTTTTTCCACAAATTCAAGAGATGATTCATTTTTTTTTATATATAGGAATGTATTTGCCAGTATTCCATTTCTTTTTCTCTTGACTTTTCTTTTCATTTCCCCCCACACTTATTTCTTGTTTCTAACCAAAAAAATATCCCTTGTTTTTGCAACTTGTCTCAAATCATGCTAATTCATCTTTGGAACAAAGGTAAAGATATAAGTATATTTAGGTTAGGGACAAGTTATGGTTACCAAAGAGATAGCTTATTCAATGTAGGCTCAAATTGGTTCACTAAGGGTGTGTTCTCTTGGAACATCAATAAGGGATGGTTGTTTGGCCCTGGCTAAAAATCCTAATGCCTCTATCATATTCATGTTGTCACATGCATCAATATAGTCTCAAACGGTTTAAAGCAAGTTCTAGAGAATCATGTAATCATAAGAGCACTCAAGAAAGAAATTAGATTGATTTGTATAATGCATCAATCATTTTAGGCTCAAAAACTCACAAGAATGATTATACAAGTCAGATTAAGTCTAAACATGCTTCTTTCTCAATCAACATATCATATTAACATTGGCTCATAAAAAGGTTGACATCAAGCTCAATTCTCATGAAAATCTTCTCACTAATAAATATGTTTTAGACTTATGCAATTCATATCTCATCATTGTATTAAAAAGGAACTAAAACACACTAAAAAATAATAATAATAATAAAGACTCATAAAAAAAAATAGTAGACAAAAATAAAAGAAATCCTAAATCATTCCCCCCACACTTAATTCTTACATTGTCCTCAATGTAAGTCTATTAACCCAAATGAAAGAATCATGTGTAAGAGAAAAGAACTAATAACATAAGAATAGGAATAACTAGACTCAAAACAAAACAAACTCATGCAACCTAAATAATCCTAAAATACTAAACAAAAATTAACAAGTAAACGTAAAAAGATTAAAATCAAACTGACAAGGTATGTCTCAAGTCTCCCTTACTCAGACCTTGTTCAGAATGAATACTTCTAAATTGCTTAAAACACAACAAACTTTTTTTTTTTTTTTTTTGAAAAGAAGAGATCAAACTGACAAGGTATGTCTCAAGTCTCCCTTACTCAGACCTTGTTCAGAATGAATACTACTAAATTGCTTAAAACACAACAAACCTTTTTTTTTTTTTTTTTTTTTTTTTTTAAGAAGGTAAAATTTAGGAGATATTACCTGTAGAGGTTGCTAACCACTTATTATAACTGAGACACAACAAAAAAAATGTTAGATAATGTCACAAAGACAAAGTGCAATCCACTCCTTGCTCGTCCATATCTCTTTTTCTTTTTCCGAGCGTTTGCGAAACAACCGTAGCAGATAAATACTCATAAGCTTGGAGCTTTTTGAGTAAATCTTCAATGGTTGTAGCAGAAATTATGGTTCTCCTTGCCTCTGAAAACATGAATCCATTATCCACAGCATTATCTAAATATGAAAGTAAATTACTAAAATAACCATTAATATTAAGCAAACCAATGGGTTTCTTATTTGTGACCAAAGATGACCAAGAAGCCACGCAAGCTATTTCTTCCAATGTACCCAGACCTCCTGGTAAAGCAATGAATGCATCGGCAGAATGGTACATGATTGTTATCCGTTCATGGATACTCCAGACTTGTATTTCCTTACCCAAGGTAGGTCCACAAAAATCTGTGAATAGTTTTGGCACGATTCCTAGAACTGGACTTCCTCCGGCGTGTGCTGCTGTAGCGACTGCTCCCATTAAACCCGTACTACCGCCTCCATAAATCAACTGGATCTTTTGTTGGGCAAGTATTACTCCAACTCTTATGGCTTCATCAGCGAATATGTTATTTTTCCCTGGATAAGCACCTCCAAAAACACAAATTTTTTTAATGCGTTGGGACGAAGTACTTTCCATTTTTTTTTTTTTTTTTCTTTCTTTTTTTTCGAGTGCCTGAAAGAGAATGAGTACATGGTGTAATATATAGAGGACTGAGTAGTGAATCAGACAAGAGTAATAATGTCGCCGAAAGTGTATCTGACCTGTCAGAAGAAAATGTTAACCTAACAAAAGATTTTTGCGTGATTTCAGGAAGAAAATCAAAAAGAGAAGAAAAATCAACCGTAAAAGTCAAGAGTAATAATGTCGCCGAAAGTGTATTTGACCTGTCAGAAGAAAATGTTAACCTAACAAAAGATTTTTGCGTGATTTCAGGAAGAAAATAAAAAAGAGAAGAAAAATCAATCGTAAAAGACAAATAAAAAAAATGAGAATAATTACACAAATCGAATAACACGTAAATTAAACCGAAATAAAGTTATTGCAAATCAAACCAAAAGCTGAGAAGTCATTTATTGTAGTTGTGATTGTGGCTCACATCTTCCTCTGGTTTTACGTTCAGAAACGGCTTAAACGCCTTCTATGAGTCGAGGATATGCTTCCCATCCAGTTTTCTTACAAGCTGGCAAACAGGGTCTTTTAACATCAGATTCCCAAGATGTTGCCATTCCCTTTGGAATTGCGGCCATAAATCAAGAATTTCTCTTTGTACGTCTCCACTAGGATGCGTCTCAAGAGAAAGTTGGATATTACCCAAATTCTCCTTACTCAGTCCATCCTTAATGAATTCAATTTTATCATCTCGATTAGAGGATGGAATCCCAATAGAACGACATTTACCATTACACGTCCATCGTGCACATTTGTGGCAATTTGAACTCATGCGCTTTGCTCGTCGCTTCTTTGCAAAAGTGCTTCTACCTGTACCTGGTAAATGCAAAACAGGAAGATATTCATCTTCACGTACCTTGGCTTCAATTATCCAACGTATGTCTCCAGGAATCCTTTTTTTGCATAAGCATTCTTAATCTTTCAAATCGAACTTGGTAAAGCTTCAGTAAAATATTTCGAGGAAAAGGAGGAAATCGTTTCTGCAATCTTGTGAGAATATCATCCATCCTGAAAAAAAAAATGAAAAAAATTGAAAGAGAAATTGGAAGAGAAATTTATATACAATATCAGTTTTGTGGGTAGCTGATAGAACCGATTTAAATAATCACGGAGTACCGTTATCCGCCATTTAACCGGGGTTAAAAAAAAAAATTATATTTACATCTAGTGTTTTTCAAAACAAGGATCAGAAAGAAAAACAACATAAAAAGACTCAAAAACAAAACACTCTAAATAAAATCCTAAATTCTCCCCCCCACACATAATTCTTACATTGTCATTAATGTAATGCTATTATCCCCCAATGCAAGAATTATATGTAAGAGAAAAGAACTATTAAACAAAAGAAACTTATGCAGCCTAAATGAACTTAAAAGCAGTAAACACAATTAACAAAGAAACATAAGAAATAAAATAAAAACAATAAAAATAATAAAAGAAAAAGGAAAAGAAAGAGAAAGCAAATCTGAATATGGAAGGTTGGCAATTTCATCTTTAATTGGGCTGCCTTCCCAATTAACACTTGAGTTAGTGTTTTGAATCTAACCAACACCCCTTCTTGGCTTTTTAGGCTTGTCAGGCTCATACATGAAATTTCCCAAATTTATGCGTTTGAGAGGAAGCTTTCTTTGCACAACAGTGGATGCATTCTCCATTACAAGTATTATTCCATCATCCTTGGTGGTGCATATCTCATCGAGGAATGGTGCATCTTTTGGTACTTGTTGAATGACATCCACACACAAACTGTTTAAGGTTTCCAGCGTGTCTTGTTCATGTTCATCCTCCTTGAACTTTGCGAATCTACTAGAAAAAGATGGAGAAGAAACATTAGTAAAAATTGGAATCTCAAACGTTACCTCAGGTGCCGAAATACTCTTATTTGGATTTGTGGCTTCTTTATCCTCAAGAATAGAATCCATCTCTATTTTTGTCTCATCCTCATCTTGTTCCTCATTCCTCAAGGTCACAATAATAGCATCCTCCTTTGGGTTAATCATTGTTTGGGCAGAGAGTTCTTCAGATCTTTGTGCTACCCATACCACCATACTACTAGCCAATAGGCTCATTTGCCTTTCCAAACTCTGGATACTTGCCCTTGTTTCCTGTTGAAATTGCAAAGTATTAGTAACAAGAGAATCGACAAGATCTTCTAAAGAAGTACCTGAGTTTTGAGTCATATGTGGTGGTTGAAAAAGATCTGGTTCTTGAGACCATGATTGATTGAAGCTAGATGGATGAGTGTAATTGGCATAAAGATCTACTTCTTGGTAATTTTTCGAGTAGCCATAATTAGTATGATCCCACCATCCCTCATGGTAAGTGTTGGAGTAATGATCATACTGTTGGTCTTGGAACACTTGATGGCCTTGACATCCTCCCATGGCCAATTGTTGAACTGGGTAGGTGAGATTGGCTTGTTGATTTTCCATGTTCATGTATGCCACCAACTCTTCAAGTGTTAGATTGCTCAATTCCATCGTTTTTTTTTTTTTTTTTCAAAATTTGATAAGAAAAACCCGTATGTACAAGAAAATAAAACTCATTAGAACTGAAAATAAGAATAAACCAAGTAACAAATAAACTAAAGAAAACAATCCCCGGCAACGGCGCCAAAAATTTGATGCACCCAAAAGAGTGTATCTTATTTAACCTTGCACTAAAAAGATAAATTGTAAGTATAGTAGTTAGCAAGGGTCGAGTCCTCAGGGATTGGGTTTTAGTTTATAAGTTAATAGTTTAAAACTTAAATTCAAGAACAATAAAAGAAAATGGGTTTTTGAAGCCAGATTTAAACTAAAGTAAATAATAAGAATAAGATGCAAGGCGGTATAACCAGCCAATAAAAATATATATACTAAATTAGGCGGTATAACCAGCCAATAAAAATATATATACTAAATTAGGCGGTATAACCAGCCAATAAAAATAAAACAAAGTTAATATACAAATTAGGCGGTATAACCAGCCAATAAAAATAAATATAAAAAATAAGCAAACTAAAAGTAAGAAAACAAATAAGTAAGAAGAATCAAATATGAAAAATATGGTTAAGGTTTCATTCTCCACCACTAGACATCATTAAGAATCAATTTCAGATCTATCAATATCAACCAACTATCAAAGTTAACAACCGTAGATAACAACAAGCTCTGTTACCCCAATCTTTCCTTAGTTTGTCGTTAAATAGAACAAGCTCTCTATTTAATCTCTAACCATTAAACAACCTAGAATAAGCTCTCTAAATTCAATTTAATGGCAGCTTTATGATGAGAAAGATAGGTTGATCTAAGCAACAAACACATAAGCTCGGATTGTTCAACTTAGGTTATGTTCCACTTTGCAATTATTGAAAACTTGACCATAATCATTAATCACAAATTGCCACTTATGAATAGGAAATCAAGACAATTACACGGATCAAGACTCCTAAACTAGCAATAGATAATTATCAAGATCTATCTAGTTGTACACCTAAATAAATCTAGACAACATCATGAACAATTCTTGTAGAAGAACATAAGCAACTTTGATAGAAAATTAATGATAGATAGAATCTGAAAATCAATCACAAAACATGTCTAGGGCTTTGAAATCACCCTTAACCAAATAGAAGTTTAGCCTAGCATAGGCATTATAAACATAAACATAAAATTAAAGAAAATCTAAGAAGAAAATAAAAGAAAGAAATAAGAAGAGGAAGAATATTAATTATCCAACCTCTTGCTCTCTCTAAAGAAAAAGAAAACTAGAGAAAAGAAAGAAAACTAGAGAAAAGAAAGAAGAAGAAAACTTAGAGAATTTTATTAAAATGGCTAATATCCTACCTATGTACAATATGATCCCTTACAATCACCCAAGGCCCTCTATTTATACACATTTTGGAGGGCTAAATGACAAGAGACAAGTTTTACAAATTTCAAAGGTAGGTATAATATGTGGGTGCATTTTCTAACAATTTTCGTCATACATGACGATTTTGATCAGCCAACTTGATGGTCGATTTTGTCAATTTTTCAGGCCTTATCTGATCACATGGTCTTCTAGAAAAATGTTACCCTATCAGTTACGGATCCATAGCCGTTGGAATCAGCTCATTTGCTGATTTGGATAAGCAGATATGGGCAAAATACGAAAACAGGTCAGCATAGACGTCATTGCACATCAGCCAACTTGATGGTCAATTTCGCTAGGGAAAAAGACTCCGTTTCAAGAAGTGTAAAACATAAAAAAGATAGATATGCCTCTTAGCTTTGCACAGCTACAAATTTCAGCCTTATTGCTTCAGTGAAACTCGAGATATAGCGGATATGGAAAAATGTGTCGGAACTGGAACTGAACTGGATTTGCCCTTAATTCTAGTAATCTGAAATCACTCAAAGAAACTTGTGAAAAACACCAAAATACATAAAGATCATAAACACAATTAGACTAAACAATAATAACTCGTATTTGACACAAAACAATAATAAAACATAACTAAAAACTATATAATTATACGAGTTATCACCTATGCTAGGCTAAACTTCTATTTGGTTAAGGGTGATTTCAAAGCCCTAGACATGTTTTGTGATTGATTTTCAGATTCTATCTATCATTAATTTTCTATCAAAGTTGCTTATGTTCTTCTACAAGAATTGTTCATGATGTTGTCTAGATTTATTTAGGTGTACAACTAGATAGATCCTGATAATTATCTATTGCTAGTTTAGGAGTCTTGATCCGTGTAATTGTCTTGATTTCCTATTCATAAGTGGCAATTTGTGATTAATGATTATGGTCAAGTTTTCAATAATTGCAAAGTGGAACATAACCTAAGTTGAACAATCCGAGCTTATGTGTTTGTTGCTTAGATCAACCTATCTTTCTCATCATAAAGCTGCCATTAAATTGAATTTAGAGAGCTTATTCTAGGTTGTTTAATGGTTAGAGATTAAATAGAGAGCTTGTTCTATTTAACGACAAACTAAGGAAAGATTGGGGTAACAGAGCTTGTTGTTATCTACGGTTGTTAACTTTGATAGTTGGTTGATATTGATAGATCTGAAATTGATTCTTAATGATGTCTAGTGGTGAAGAATGAAACCTTAACCATATTTTTCATATTTGATTTTTCTTACTTATTTGTTTTCTTACTTTTCTAGTTTGCTTATTTTTAAAAGTATATTTATTTTTATTCGCTGGTTATACCGCCTAATTTGTATATTAACTTTGTTTTATATTTATTGGCTGGTTATACCGCCTAATTTAGTATATATATTTTTATTGGCTGGTTATACCGCCTAATTTAGTATATATATTTTTATTGGCTGGTTATACCGCCTTGCATCTTATTCTTATTATTTATTTTAGTTTAAATCTGGCTTCAAAAACCCCTTTTCTTTTATTGTTCTCGAATTTAAGTTTTAAACTATTAACTTATAAACTAAAACCCAATCCCTGAGGACTCGACCCTTGCTAACTACTATACTTACAATTTATCTTTTTAGTGCAAGGTTAAATAAGATACACTCTTTTGGGTGCATCAAGTTTTTGGCGCCGTTGCCGGGGATTGCTTTCTTTAGTTTATTTGTTACTTGGTTTATTCTTATTTTCAGTTCTAATTAGTTTTATTTTCTTGTACATACAAGTTTTTCTTTTCAAATTTAAAAAAAAAAAAAAAAACAATGGAATTGAGCAATCTAACACTTGAAGAGTTGGTGGCATACATGAACATGGAAAATCAACAAGCCAATCTCACCTCCCCAGTTCAACAATTGGCCATGGAAGGATGTCAAGGCCATCAAGTGTTCCAAGACCAACAGTATGATCATTACTCAAACACTTACCATGAGAGATGGTGGGATCATACTAATTATGGCTACTCGAAAAATTACCAAGAAGTAGATCCTTATGCCAATTACACTCATCCATCTAGCTTCAATCAATCATGGTCCCAAGAACCAGATCTTTTTCAACCACCACATATGACTCAAAACTCAGGTACTTCTTTAGAAGATCTTGTCTATTCTCTTGTTACTGATACATTGCAATTTCAACAGGAAACAAGGGCAAGCATCCAGAGTTTGGAAAAGCAAATGATCCAATTGACTAGTAGTATGGTGGGATGGGTAGCACAAAGATCTGAAGAACTCCCTGCCCAAACAATGATTAACCCAAAGGAGAATACTACTATTGTGACCTTGAGGAATGAGGAACAAGATGAGGATGAGACAAAATTAGAGATGAATTCTATTCTTGAGGATAATGAAGCCAATGATCCAAATAAGAGTATTTCGGCACCTGAGGTAACGTTTGAGATTCCAATTTTTACTAATGTTTCTTCTCCACCTTTTCCTAGTAGATTCGCAAAGTTCAAGGAGGATGAACATGAACAAGACACGCTGGAAACCTTAAATAGTTTGTTTGTGGATGTCATTCAACAAGTACCAAAAGATGCACCATTCCTCGATGAGATATGCACCACCAAGGATGATGGAATAATACTTGTAATGGAGAATGCATCCACTGTTGTGCAAAGAAAGCTTCCTCTCAAACGCATAAATTTGGGAAATTTCATGCATGAGCCTGACAAGCCTAAAAAGCCAAGAAGGGGTGTTGGTTAGATTCAAAACACTAACTCAAGTGTTAATTGGGAAGGCAGCCCAATTAAAGATGAAATTGCCAACCTTCCATATTCAGATTTGCTTTCTTTTTCTTTTTCTTTTCCTTTTATTATTTTTATTGTTTTTATTTTTATTTCTTATGTTTCTTTGTTAATTGTGTTTACTGTTTTTAAGTTCATTTAGGCTGCATAAGTTTCTTTTGTTTAATAGTTCTTTTCTCTTACATATAATTCTTGCATTGGGGGATAATAGCATTACATTAATGACAATGTAAGAATTATGTGTGGGGGGAAGAATTTAGGATTTTATTTAGAGTGTTTTGTTTTTGAGTCTTTTTATGTTGTTTTTCTTTCTGATCCTTGTTTTGAAAAACACTAGATGTAAATATAATTTTTTTTAACCCCGGTTAAATGGCGGATAACGGTACTCCGTGATTATTTAAATCGGTTCCATCAGCTACCCACAAAACTGATATTGTATATAAATTTCTCTTTCAATTTCTCTTTCATTTTTTTTTTTTCATTTTTTTTCAGGATGGATGATATTCTCACAAGATTGCAGAAACGATTTCCTCCCTTTCCTCGAAATATTTTACTGAAGCTTTACCAAGTTCGATCTGAAAGATTAAGAATGCTTATGCACAAAGGGATTCCTGGAGACATACGTTGGATAATTGAAGCCAAGGTACGTGAAGATGAATATCTTCCTGTTTTGCATTTACCAAGTACAGGTAGAAGCACTTTTGCAAAGAAGCGACGAGCAAAGCGCATGAGTTCAAATTGCCACAAATGTGCACGATGGACGTGTAATGGTAAATGTCGTTCTATTGGGATTCCGTCCTCTAATCGAGATGATAAAATTGAATTTATTAAGGATGGACTGAGTAAGGAGAATTTGGGTAATATCCAACTTTCTCTTGAGACGCATCCTAGTGGAGACGTACAAAGAGAAATTCTTGATTTATGGCCGCAATTCCAAAGGGAATGGCAACATCTTGGGAATCTGATGTTAAAAGACCCTGTTTGCCAGCTTGTAAGAAAACTGGATGGGAAGCATATCCTCGACTCATAGAAGGCGTTTAAGCCGTTTCTGGACGTAAAACCAGAGGAAGATGTGAGCCACAATCACAACTACAATAAATGACTTCTCAGCTTTTGGTTTGATTTGCAATAACTTTATTTTGGTTTAATTTACGTGTTGTTCGATTTGTGTAATTATTCTCGTTTTTTTTATTTGTCTTTTATGGTTGATTTTTTTCTTCTCTTTTTGATTTTCTTCCTGAAATCACGCAAAAATCTTTTGTTAGGTTAACATTTTCTTCTGACAGGTCAGATACACTTTCGGCGACATTATTACTCTTGTCTGATTCACTACTCAGTCCTCTATATATTACACCATGTACTCATTCTCTTTCAGGCACTCGAAAAAGAAAAAAAATTGAAAGTACTTCGTCCCAACGCATTAAAAAAATTTGTGTCTTTGGAGGTGCTTATCCAGGGAAAAATAACATATTCGCTGATGAAGCCATAAGAGTTGGAGTAATACTTGCCCAAAAAAAGATCCAGTTGATTTATGGAGGCGGTAGTACGGGTTTAATGGGAGCAGTCGCTACAGCAGCACACGCCGGAGGAAGTCCAGTTCTAGGAGTCGTGCCAAAACTATTCACAGATTTTTGTGGACCCACCTTGGGTAAGGAAATACAAGTCTGGAGTATCCCTGAACGGATGACAATCATGTACCATTCTGCCGATGCATTCATTGCTTTACCAGGAGGTCTGGGTACATTGGAAGAAATAGCTTGCGTGGCTTCTTGGTCATCTTTGGTCACAAATAAGAAACCCATTGGTTTGCTTAATATTAATGGTTATTTTAGTAATTTGCTTTCATATTTAGATAATGCTGTGGATAATGGATTCATGTTTTCAGAGGCAAGGAGAACCATAATTTCTGCTACAACCATTGAAGATTTACTCAAAAAGCTCCAAGCTTATGAGTATTTATCTGCTACGGTTGTTTCGCAAACGCTCGGAAAAAGAAAAAGAGATATGGACGAGCAAGGAGTGGATTGCACTTTGTCTTTGTGACATTATCTAACATTTTGTTTGTTGTGTCTCAGTTATAATAAGTGGTTAGCAACCTCTGCAGGTAATATGTCCCTTACCCCCTACTAAAAAAAAAAAAAAAAATTTGTTGTGTTTTAAGACATTTAGAAGTATTCATTCTGAACAAGGTATGAGTAAGGGAGACTTGAGACATACCTTGTCAGTTTGATTTTAATTTTTTTATGTTTACTTGTTAATTTTTGTTTAGTATTTTAGGATTATTTAGGTTGCATGAGTTTGTTTTGTTTTGAGTCTTAGTTGTTCCTATTCTTATGTTATTAGTTCTTTTCTCTTACACATGATTCTTTCATTTGGGTTAATAGACTTACATTGAGGACAATGTAAGAATTAAGTGTGGGGGGAATGATTTAGGATTTCTTTTATTTTTGTCTACTATTTTTTTTTATGAGTCTTTATTATTATTATTATTATTATTATTTTAGTATGTTTTAGTTCCTTTTTAATACAATGATGAGATATGAATTGCATAAGTCTAAAACAGATTTATTAGTGAGAAGATTTTCATGAGAATTGAGCTTGATGTCAACCTTTTTATGAGCCAATGTTAATATGATATGTTGATTGAGAAAGAAACATGTTTAGTCTTAATATGACTTGTATAATCATTCTTGTGAGTTTTTTAGCCTAAAATGATTGATGCATTATACAAATCAATCTAATTTCTTTCTTGAGTGCTCTTATGATTACATGATTCTCTAGAACTTGCTTTAAACCGTTTGAGACTATATTGATGCATGTGACAACATGAATATGATAGAGGCATTAGGATTTTTAGCCAGGGCCAAACAACCATCCCTTATTGATGTTCCAAGAGAACACACCCTTAGTGAACCAATTTGAGCCTACATTGAATAAGCTATCTCTTTGGTAACCATAACTTGTCCCTAACCTAAATATACTTATATCTTTACCTTTGTTCCAAAGATGAATTAGCATGATTTGAGACAAGTTGCAAAGACAAGGGATATTTTTTTGGTTAGAAACAAGAAATAAGTGTGGGGGGAAAAGAAAAGAAAAGTCAAGAGAAAAAGAAATGGAATACTGGCAAATACATTCCTATATATAAAAAAAAAAAATGAATCATCTCTTGAATTTGTGGAAAAAGAAAAAGATGTTACAAAGTTGTTTAGAATGAAGAAAAGGCCCAACATGAATATCCGGCCTAGGTGACTATGTACTTGTAAAGAGTTTTGAGAAGTTTCTTTGTATAATCTTTTTATGTCTCTAAACTTTATGAACTCTTTGGAACCATTGTGATATCTTTATCCTTTTGTTCTTCAACCACATTACAAACCCCTTGGCCCCATTACAACCTTGATTAAAGACCTCTTGATTTATGAAGTTGCATGATCTTTTAGTGGAGAATAGGTGGACAAGCAAGCATATGGTAGAAGTGTTTTCATGAGATTGATTGAGTGTAAACACTTTACCACTACTTTAAAGAGTGAAAATCAAGAGAGTATCCCATGTGAGAAGTTGAGATTAAATTTGAACATGCACTATTTTGATTGAGATATGTTATGCTAATATTGGCTTAACTCAAACAATTTACATTCAAGCATGATTTTTTGTGAAATTTTTTAAGCTATTGATTAGTTTATAAGACTTGTTCAAATATTGTCTCTAATTTGTATTGAAAGGATTAGGAGTAAATATTTTTAGTATATGTAGTTTATTTATATGAAGTTTATTTATATTTTAATTTTTCAATGTTTGTGGGTATCGTTCTAGTAAACCCTCACGAGACTAAACTCGTCCACTAGGGACACCTAGGGGTTTAAAGGCTTGTGTCACATGCTAAGTGCCACCGTGATTTCCTACGAAAGTGGATTACATTAGATTTTCTTATTTTATTTTTATTGAGTCGTTGCTAGGGACTAGCAACAATCTAAGTGTGGGGGTGTGATAACTCGTATAATTATATAGTTTTTAGTTATGTTTTATTATTGTTTTGTGTCAAATACGAGTTATTATTGTTTAGTCTAATTGTGTTTATGATCTTTTATATTTTTATGTAATTTGGTGTTTTTCACAAGTTTCTTTGAGTGATTTCAGATTACTAGAATTAAGGGCAAATCCAGTTCAGTTCCAGTTCCGACACATTTTGCCATATCAGCTATATCTGGAGTTTCACTGAAACAATAAGGCTGAAATTTGTAGCCGTGCAAAGCTAAGAGGCATATCTATCTTTTTCATGTTTTATACTTCTTGAAACGGAGTCCTTTTCCCTAGCGAAATCGACCATCAAGTTGGCTGATGTGCAATGACGTCTGTGCTGACATGTTTTCGTATTTTGGCCATATCTGCTTATCCACATCAGAAAATGAGCTGATTCCAACGGCTATGGATCCGTAACTGATAGGGGAACCTTTTTCTAGAAGACCATGTGATCAGATCAGGCCTCCAACATTGACGAAATCGACCATCAAGTTGGCTGATCAAAATTGTCATACAATATGACGAAAATTGTTAGAAAAATTCACCCACCTATTATACCTACCTTTGAAATTTGTAAAGCTTGTCTCTTGTCATTTAGCCTTCCAAAATGTGTATAAATAGAGGGCCTTGGATGATTGTAGAGGATCATATTGTACATAGGTAGGATATTAGCCATTGTAATAAAATTCTCTAAGTTTTCTTCTTCTTTCTTTTCTCTAGTTTTCTTTTTCTTTAGAAAGATCAAGAGATTGGATAATTAATATTCTTCTTCTTCTTCTTCTTTCTTTCTTTTATTTTCTTCTTAGATTCTATTTAATTTTATGTTTATAATGCCTATGCTAGGCTAAACTTCTATTTGGTTAAGGGTGATTTCAAAGCCCTAGACATGTTTTGTGATTGATTTTCAGATTCTATCTATCATTAATTTTCTATCAAAGTTGCTTATGTTCTTCTACAAGAATTGTTCATGATGTTGTCTAGATTTATTTAGGTGTACAACTAGATAGATCCTGATAATTATCTATTGCTAGTTTAGGAGTCTTGATCCGTGTAATTGTCTTGATTTCCTATTCATAAGTGGCAATTTGTGATTAATGATTATGGTCAAGTTTTCAATAATTGCAAAGTGGAACATAACCTAAGTTGAACAATCCGAGCTTATGTGTTTGTTGCTTAGATCAACCTATCTTTCTCATCATAAAGCTGCCATTAAATTGAATTTAGAGAGCTTATTCTAGGTTGTTTAATGGTTAGAGATTAAATAGAGAGCTTGTTCTATTTAACGACAAACTAAGGAAAGATTGGGGTAACAGAGCTTGTTGTTATCTACGGTTGTTAACTTTGATAGTTGGTTGATATTGATAGATCTGAAATTGATTCTTAATGATGTCTAGTGGTGAAGAATGAAACCTTAACCATATTTTTCATATTTGATTTTTCTTACTTATTTGTTTTCTTACTTTTCTAGTTTGCTTATTTTTAAAAGTATATTTATTTTTATTGGCTGGTTATACCGCCTAATTTGTATATTAACTTTGTTTTATATTTATTGGCTGGTTATACCGCCTAATTTAGTATATATATTTTTATTGGCTGGTTATACCGCCTAATTTAGTATATATATTTTTATTGGCTGGTTATACCGCCTTGCATCTTATTCTTATTATTTATTTTAGTTTAAATCTGGCTTCAAAAACCCCTTTTCTTTTATTGTTCTCGAATTTAAGTTTTAAACTATTAACTTATAAACTAAAACCCAATCCCTGAGGACTCGACCCTTGCTAACTACTATACTTACAATTTATCTTTTTAGTGCAAGGTTAAATAAGATACACTCTTTTGGGTGCATCATGCATCAATCATTATAGGCTCAAAAACTCACAAGGATGATTATACAAGTCAGATTAAGTCTAAACATGCTTCTTTCTCAATCAACATATCATATTAACATTGGCTCATAAAAAGGTTGACATCAAGCTCAATTCTCATGAAAATCTTCTCACTAATAAATCTGTTTTAGACTTATGCAATTCATATATCATCATAGTATTGAAAGTAACTAAAACACACTAAAAACACACTAAGTCTAAACATGCTTTTTTTTTAAGAAGATTAAATCAAACTGACAAGGTATGTCTCAAGTCTCCTTTACTCAGACCTTGTTCAGAATGAATACTTCTAAATGTCTTAAAACACAACAATTTTTTTTTTAAATTAGCAAAATATGTCCCTTACCCCCTACTAAAATATGACATTGTCCCCAATGTCAAATTTTAAAGGTAGAATTTAGGAGATATTACCTGCAGAGGTTGCTAACCACTTATTATAACTGAGACACAACAAGCAAAATGTTAGATAATGTCACAAAGACAAAGTGCAATCCACTCCTTGCTCGTCCATATCTCTTTTTCTTTTTCCGAGCGTTTGCGAAACAACCGTAGCAGATAAACACTCATAAGCTTGGAGCTTTTTAAGTAAATCTTCAATGGTTGTAGCAGAAATTATGGTTCTCCTTGCCTCTGAAAACATGAATCCATTATCCACAGCATTATCTAAATATGAAAGCAAATTACTAAAATAACCATTAATATTAAGCAAACCAATGGGTTTCTTATTTGTGACCAAAGATGACCAAGAAGCCACGCAAGCTATTTCTTCCAATGTACCCAGACCTCCTGGTAAAGCAATGAATGCATCGGCAGAATGGTACATGATTGTTATCCGTTCAGGGATACTCCAGACTTGTATTTCCTTACCCACGGTAGGTCCACAAAAACTTGTGAATAGTTTTGGTACGATTCCTAGAACTGGACTTCCTCCGGCGTGTGCTGCTGTAGCGAATGCTCCCATTAAACCCGTACTACTGCCTCCATAAATCAAGTGGATCTTTTGTTGGGCAAGTATTACTCCAACTCTTATGGCTTCATCAGCGAATATGTTATTTTTCCCTGGATAAGCACCTCCAAAGACATAAATTTTTTTAATGCGCTGGGATGAAGTACTTTCCATTTTTTTTCTTCGAGTGCCTGAAAGAGAATGAGTACATGGTGTAATATATAGAGGACTCAGTAGTGAATCAGACAAGAGTAATAATGTCGCCGAAAGTGTATCTGACCTGTCAGAAGAAAATGTTAACCTAACAAAAGATTTTTGCGTGATTTCAGGAAAAAAATCAAAAAAAGAAAAAAAAATCAACCGTAAAAGACAAATAAAAAAAAAACGAGAATAATTACACAAATCGAACAACACGTAAATTAAACCAAAATAAAGTTATTGCAAATCAAACCAAAAGCTGAGAAGTCATTTATTGTAGTTGTGATTGTGGCTCACATCTTCCTCTGGTTTTACGTCCATAAACGGCTTAAACGCCTTCTATGAGTCGAGGATATGCTTCCCATCCAGTTTTCTTACAAGCTGGCAAACAGGGTCTTTTAACATCAGATTCCCAAGATGTTGCCATTCCCTTTGGAATTGCGGCCATAAATCAAGAATTTCTCTTTGTACGTCTCCACTAGGATGCGTCTCAAGAGAAAGTTGGATATTACCCAAATTCTCCTTACTCAGTCCATCCTTAATGAATTCAATTTTATCATCTCGATTAGAGGACGGAATCCCAATAGAACGACATTTACCGTTACACGTCCATCGTGCACATTTGTGGCAATTTGAACTCATGCGCTTTGCTCGTCGCTTCTTTGCAAAAGTGCTTCTACCTGTACCTGGTAAATGCAAAACAGGAAGATATTCATCTTCACGTACCTTGGCTTCAATTATCCAACGTATCTCTTCAGGAATCCCTTTGTGCATAAGCATTCTTAATTTTTCAAATCGAACTTGGTAAAGCTTCAGTAAAATATTTTGAGGAAAAGGAGGAAATCATTTCTGCAATCTTGTGAGAATATCATCCATCCTGAAAAAAAAAATGAAAAAAATTGAAAGAGAAATTGGAAGAGAAATTTATATACAATATCAGTTTTGTGGGTAGCTGATGGAACCGATTTAAATAATCACGGAGTACCGTTATCCGCCATTTAACCGGGGTTAAAAAAATTTAAAAATTATATTTACATCTAGTTATTTTCAAAACAAGGATCAGAAAGAAAAACAACATAAAAAGACACAAAAACAAAACACTCTAAATAAAATCCTAAATTCTTCCCCCCACACATAATTCTTACATTGTCATTAATGTAATGCTATTAATCCCAAATGAAAGATCATGTGTAAGTGAAAAGAACTAATAAACAAAATAAACTTATGCAGCCTAAATGAACTTAGAAACACTAAACACAATTAGCAAAGAAACATAAGAAAAAGATGAAGAAAAAGAGAGCAAATCTGAGGATGGCAGTTTGGCAATGCTTTCACTAATTAGGCTGCCTCTCCCAATTAGCACTTGATTTAGTGTTTTGAACCTAACCAACACCCCTTCTTGGCATTTTAGGCTTGTCAGGCTCATACATGAAATTTCCCAAATTTATGCGTTTGAGAGGAAGCTTTCTTTGCACAACAGTGGATGCATTCTCCATTACAAGTATTATTCCATCATCCTTTGTGGTGCATATGTCATCGAGGAATGAAGCATATTTTGATACTTGTTGAATGACCTCCACAAACAAGTTGTTTAAGGTTTCCGACATGTGTTGTTCATGTTCTTCCTCCTTGAACTTTGCAAATATACTAGGAAAAGGTGGAGAAGAAACATTAGTAAAAAGTGAAACCTTAAACGTTACCTCAGGTGCCGAAATACTCTTATTTGGATCTTTGGCTTCATTATCCTCAAGAATAGAATCCATCTCTAATTTTGTTTCATCCTCATCTTGTTCCTCATTCTTCAAGGTCACAATAGTAGCATTCTCCTTTGGGTTAACCATCGTTTGGGCTGGGAGTTCTTCAGATCTTTGTGCTACCCATCCCACCATACTACTAGCCAATTGGCTCATTTGCTTTTCCAAACTCTGGATGCTTGCCCTTGTTTCCTGTTGAAATTGCAAAGAATCAGTAACAAGAGAATAGACAAGATCTTCTAAAGAAGTACCTGAGTTTTGAGTCATATGTGGTGGTTGAAAAAGATCTGGTTCTTGAGACCATGATTGATTGAAGCTAGATGGATGAGTGTAATTGGCATAAGGATCTACTTCTTGGTAATTTTTCGAGTAGGCATAATTAGTATGATCCCACCATCCCTCATGGTAAGTGTTTCAGTAATGATCATACTGTTGGTCTTGGAACACTTGATGGCCTTGACATCCTCCCATGGCCAATTGTTGAACTGGGGAGGTGAGCTTGGCTTGTTGATTCTCCATGTTCATGTATGCCACCAACTCTTCAAGTGTTAGATTGCTCAATTCCATCGTTTTTTATTTTATTTATTTTTTTCCTTTTTTTTTTTCAAAATTTGATAAGAAAAACCCGTATGTACAAGAAAATAAAACTCATTAGAACTGAAAATAAGAATAAACCAAATAACAAATAAACTAAAAAAACAATTCCCGGCAACGGCGCCAAAAATTTGATGCACCCAAAAGAGTGTATCTTATTTAACCTTGCACTAAAAGGATCAATTGTAAGTATAATGATTAGCAAGGGTCGAGTCCTCAGGGATTGGGTTTTAATCTATGAGTTATTAGTTTATAACTTACGTTCAAAGAAAACAATAAAAGAAAAGGGGTTTTTGAAGCCAGATTTAAACTAAAGTAAATAATAAGAATAAGATGCAAGTCGGTATAACCAGCCAATAAAAATATATATACTAAATTAGGCGGTATAACCAGCCAATAAAAATAAAACAAAGTTAATATACAAATTAGGCGGTATAACCAGCCAATAAAAATAAATATACTTTTATAAATAAGCAAACTAGAAAAGTAAGAAAACAAGTAAGTAAGAAGAATCAAATATGAAAAATATGGTTAAGGTTTCATTCTCCACCACTAGACATCATTAAGAATTAATTTCAGATCTATCAATATCAACCAACTATCAAAGTTAACAACCGTAGATAACAACAAGCTCTGTTATCCCAATCTTTCCTTAGTTTGTCGTTAAATAGAACAAGCTCTCTATTTAATCTCTAACCATTAAACAACCTAGAATAAGCTCTCTAAATTCAATTTAATGGCAGCTTTATGATGAGAAAGATAGGTTGATCTAAGCAACAAACACATAAGCTCGGATTGTTCAACTTAGGTTATGTTCCACTTTGCAATTATTGAAAACTTGACCATAATCATTAATCACAAATTGCCACTTATGAATAGGAAATCAAGACAATTACACGGATCAAGACTCCTAAACTAGCAATAGATAATTATCAAGATCTATCTAGTTGTACACCTAAATAAATCAAGACATCATCATGAACAATTCTTGTAGAAGAACATAAGCAACTTTGATAGAAAATTAATGATAGATAGAATCTAAAAATCAATCACAAAACATGTCTAGGGCTTTGAAATCACCCTTAACCAAATAGAAGTTTAGCCTAGCATAGGCATTGTAAACATAAACATAAAATTAAAGAGAATCTAAGAAGGAAATAAAAGAAAGAAAGAAGAAGAAGAAAATAAAGAAAAAGAAAACTAGAGAAAAGAAAGAAGAAGAAAACTTAGAGAATTTTATTACAATGGCTAATATCCTACCAATGTACAATATGATCCTCTACAATCATCCAAGGCCCTCTATTTATACACATTTTGGAGGGCTAAATGACAAGAGACAAGCTTTACAAATTTCAAAGGTAGGTATAATAGGTGGGTGCATTTTTCTAACAATTTTCGTCATATTGTATGACAATTTTGATCAGCCAACGTGATGGTCGATTTTGTCAATATTGGAGGCCTGATCTGATCACATGGTCTTCTAGAAAAATGTTCCCCTTCAGTTACTGATCCATAGCCGTTGGAATCAGCTCATTTGCTGATGTGGATAAGAAGATATGGGCAAAATACGAAAACAGGTCAGCACAGACGTCATTGCACATCAGCCAACTTGATGGTCGATTTCTCTAGGGAAAACGACTCCGTTTCAAGAAGTGTAAAACATGAAAAAGATAGATATGCCTCTTAACTTTGCACGGTTAAAATTTCAGCCTTATTGCTTCAGTGAAACTCTAGATATAGCTGATATGGCAAAAGGTGTCGGAACTGGAACTGAACTGGATTTGCCCTTAATTCTAGTAATCTGAAATCACTCAAAGAAACTTGTGAAAAACACCAAATTACATAAAAATATAAAAGATCATAAACACAATTAGACTAAAAAATAATAACTCGTATTTGACACAAAACAATAATAAAACATAACTAAAAACTATATAATTATACGAGTTATCACACCCCCACACTTAGATTGTTGCTAGTCCCTAGCAACGACTCAATAAAAATAAAATAAGAAAATCTAATCTAATCCACTTTCGTAGGAAATCACGGTGGCACTTAGCATGTGACACAAGCCTTTAAACCCCTAGGTGTCCCTAGTGGACGAGTTTAGTCTCGTGAGGGTTTACTAGAACGATACCCACAAACATTGAAAAACTAAAATATAAATAAACTACATATACTAAAAATATTTATTCCTAATCCTTTCAATACAAATTAGAGACAATCTTTGAACAAGTCTTATAAACTAATCAATAGCTTAAAGAATTTCACAAAAATTCATGCTTGAATGTAAATTGTTTGAGTTAAGCCAATATTAACATAACATATCTCAATCAAAATAGTGCATGTTCAAACTTAATCTCAACTACTCACATGGGATACTCTCATGATTTTCATTCTTTAAAGTAGTGGTAAAGTGTTTACACTCAATCAATCTCATGAAAACAGTTCTACCATATTCTTGCTTGTCCACCTATTCTCCACTATTTAGATCATACAACTTCATGAATCAAGAGGTCTTTAATCAAGGTTGTAATGGGGCCAAGGGGTTTGTAATGTGGTTGAAGAACAAAAGGATAAAGATATCACAAAGGTTCCAAAGAGTTCATAAAGTTTAGAGACATAATAAGATCATACAAAAAAACTTCTCAAAACTCTTTACAAGTACATAGTCACCTAGGCCGGATATTCATGTTGGGCCTTTTCTTCATTCTAAACAACTTTGTAACATCTTTTTCTTTTTCCCCAAATTCAAGAGATGATTCATATTTTTTTTTTTACATAGGAATGTATTTGCCAGTATTTCATTTCTTTTTTTTTTTCTTGACTTTTCTTTTCTTTCCCCCCACACTTATTTCTTGTTTCTAACCCAAATTTTCAACTAAAAATATCCCTTGTTTTTTTGCAATATGTCTCAAAATATATAATCTATCTTTAGAACAAGGGTAAGGATATAAGTATATTTAGGCTAGGTGTAAGTTGTGGTTACCAATAAAACAGCATATTTAATGTAGGCTCAAATTGGCTCACTAGTGGGGATGTTCTCTTAGAACATTAATAATGGATGGCTGTTTGGCTCTGGTTATAATCCTAATGCCTCTATCATATTCATGTTGTCACATGTATCAATATAGTCTCAAACGGTTTAAAGCAAGTTCTAGAGAATCATGTAATCATAAGAGCACTCAAGAAAGAAATTAGATTGATTTGTATAATGCATCAATCATTATAGGCTCAAAAACTCACAAGGATGATTATACAAGTCAGATTAAGTCTAAACATGCTTCTTTCTCAATCAACATATCATATTAACATTGGCTCATAAAAAGGTTGACATCAAGCTCAATTCTCATGAAAATCTTCTCACTAATAAATCTGTTTTAGACTTATGCAATTCATATATCATCATAGTATTGAAAGTAACTAAAACACACTAAAAACACACTAAGTCTAAACATGCTTTTTTTTTTTGAAGAAGATTAAATCAAACTGACAAGGTATGTCTCAAGTCTCCTTTACTCAGACCTTGTTCAGAATGAATACTTCTAAATGTCTTAAAACACAACAATTTTTTTTTTTAAATTAGCAAAATATGTCCCTTACCCCCTACTAAAATATGACATTGTCCCCAATGTCAAATTTTAAAGGTAGAATTTAGGAGATATTACCTGCAGAGGTTGCTAACCACTTATTATAACTGAGACACAACAAGCAAAATGTTAGATAATGTCACAAAGACAAAGTGCAATCCACTCCTTGCTCGTCCATATCTCTTTTTCTTTTTCCGAGCGTTTGCGAAACAACCGTAGCAGATAAACACTCATAAGCTTGGAGCTTTTTAAGTAAATCTTCAATGGTTGTAGCAGAAATTATGGTTCTCCTTGCCTCTGAAAACATGAATCCATTATCCACAGCATTATCTAAATATGAAAGCAAATTACTAAAATAACCATTAATATTAAGCAAACCAATGGGTTTCTTATTTGTGACCAAAGATGACCAAGAAGCCACGCAAGCTATTTCTTCCAATGTACCCAGACCTCCTGGTAAAGCAATGAATGCATCGGCAGAATGGTACATGATTGTTATCCGTTCAGGGATACTCCAGACTTGTATTTTCTTACCCACGGTAGGTCCACAAAAACTTGTGAATAGTTTTGGTACGATTCCTAGAACTGGACTTCCTCCGGCGTGTGCTGCTGTAGCGAATGCTCCCATTAAACCCGTACTACTGCCTCCATAAATCAAGTGGATCTTTTGTTGGGCAAGTATTACTCCAACTCTTATGGCTTCATCAGCGAATATGTTATTTTTCCCTGGATAAGCACCTCCAAAGACACAAATTTTTTTAATGCGCTGGGATGAAGTACTTTCCATTTTTTTTTCTTCGAGTGCCTGAAAGAGAATGAGTACATGGTGTAATATATAGAGGACTCAGTAGTGAATCAGACAAGAGTAATAATGTCGCCGAAAGTGTATCTGACCTGTCAGAAGAAAATGTTAACCTAACAAAAGATTTTTGCGTGATTTCAGGAAAAAAATCAAAAAAAGAAAAAAAAATCAACCGTAAAAGACAAATAAAAAAAAAACGAGAATAATTACACAAATCGAACACCACGTAAATTAAACCAAAATAAAGTTATTGCAAATCAAACCAAAAGCTGAGAAGTCATTTATTGTAGTTGTGATTGTGGCTCACATCTTCCTCTGGTTTTACGTCCAGAAACGGCTTAAACGCCTTCTATGAGTCGAGGATATGCTTCCCATCCAGTTTTCTTACAAGCTGGCAAACAGGGTCTTTTAACATCAGATTCCCAAGATGTTGCCATTCCCTTTGGAATTGCGGCCATAAATCAAGAATTTCTCTTTGTACGTCTCCACTAGGATGCGTCTCAAGAGAAAGTTGGATATTACCCAAATTCTCCTTACTCAGTCCATCCTTAATGAATTCAATTTTATCATCTCGATTAGAGGACGGAATCCCAATAGAACGACATTTACCGTTACACGTCCATCGTGCACATTTGTGGCAATTTGAACTCATGCGCTTTGCTCGTCGCTTCTTTGCAAAAGTGCTTCTACCTGTACCTGGTAAATGCAAAACAGGAAGATATTCATCTTCACGTACTTTGGCTTCAATTATCCAACGTATGTCTTCAGGAATCCCTTTGTGCATAAGCATTCTTAATTTTTCAAATCGAACTTGGTAAAGCTTCAGTAAAATATTTCGAGGAAAAGGAGGAAATCATTTCTGCAATCTTGTGAGAATATCATCCATCCTGAAAAAAAAATGAAAAAAATTGAAAGAGAAATTGGAAGAGAAATTTATATACAATATCAGTTTTGTGGGTAGCTGATGGAACCGATTTAAATAATCACGGAGTACCGTTATCCGCCATTTAACCGGGGTTAAAAAAATTTAAAAATTATATTTACATCTAGTTATTTTCAAAACAAGGATCAGAAAGAAAAACAACATAAAAAGACACAAAAACAAAACACTCTAAATAAAATCCTAAATTCTTCCCCCCACACATAATTCTTACATTGTCATTAATGTAATGCTATTAATCCCAAATGAAAGAATCATGTGTAAGTGAAAAGAACTAATAAACAAAATAAACTTATGCAGCCTAAATGAACTTAGAAACACTAAACACAATTAGCAAAGAAACATAAGAAAAAGATAAAGAAAAAGAGAGCAAATCTGAGGATGGCAGTTTGGCAATGCTTTCACTAATTAGGCTGCCTCTCCCAATTAGCACTTGATTTAGTGTTTTGAACCTAACCAACACCCCTTCTTGGCATTTTAGGCTTGTCAGGCTCATACATGAAATTTCCCAAATTTATGCGTTTGAGAGGAAGCTTTCTTTGCACAACAGTGGATGCATTCTCCATTACAAGTATTATTCCATCATCCTTTGTGGTGCATATGTCATCGAGGAATGAAGCATATTTTGATACTTGTTGAATGACCTCCACAAACAAGTTGTTTAAGGTTTCCGACATGTGTTGTTCATGTTCTTCCTCCTTGAACTTTGCAAATATACTAGGAAAAGGTGGAGAAGAAACATTAGTAAAAAGTGAAACCTTAAACGTTACCTCAGGTGCCGAAATACTCTTATTTGGATCTTTGGCTTCATTATCCTCAAGAATAGAATCCATCTCTAATTTTGTTTCATCCTCATCTTGTTCCTCATTCTTCAAGGTCACAATAGTAGCATTCTCCTTTGGGTTAACCATCGTTTGGGCTGGGAGTTCTTCAGATCTTTGTGCTACCCATCCCACCATACTACTAGCCAATTGGCTCATTTGCTTTTCCAAACTCTGGATGCTTGCCCTTGTTTCCTGTTGAAATTGCAAAGAATCAGTAACAAGAGAATAGACAAGATCTTCTAAAGAAGTACCTGAGTTTTGAGTCATATGTGGTGGTTGAAAAAGATCTGGTTCTTGAGACCATGATTGATTGAAGCTAGATGGATGAGTGTAATTGGCATAAGGATCTACTTCTTGGTAATTTTTCGAGTAGCCATAATTAGTATGATCCCACCATCCCTCATGGTAAGTGTTTGAGTAATGATCATACTGTTGGTCTTGGAACACTTGATGGCCTTGACATCCTCCCATGGCCAATTGTTGAACTGGGGAGGTGAGCTTGGCTTGTTGATTCTCCATGTTCATGTATGCCACCAACTCTTCAAGTGTTAGATTGCTCAATTCCATCGTTTTTTATTTTATTTATTTTTTTCCTTTTTTTTTCAAAATTTGATAAGAAAAACCCGTATGTACAAGAAAATAAAACTCATTAGAACTGAAAATAAGAATAAACCAAATAACAAATAAACTAAAAAAACAATCCCCGGCAACGGCGCCAAAAATTTGATGCACCCAAAAGAGTGTATCTTATTTAACCTTACACTAAAAGGATCAATTGTAAGTATAATGATTAGCAAGGGTCGAGTCCTCAGGGATTGGGTTTTAATCTATGAGTTATTAGTTTATAACTTACGTTCAAAGAAAACAATAAAAGAAAAGGGGTTTTTGAAGCCAGATTTAAACTAAAGTAAATAATAAGAATAAGATGCAAGGCGGTATAACCAGCCAATAAAAATATATATACTAAATTAGGCGGTATAACCAGCCAATAAAAATAAAACAAAGTTAATATACAAATTAGGCGGTATAACCAGCCAATAAAAATAAATATACTTTTAAAAATAAGCAAACTAGAAAAGTAAGAAAACAAGTAAGTAAGAAGAATCAAATATGAAAAATATGGTTAAGGTTTCATTCTCCACCACTAGACATCATTAAGAATCAATTTCAGATCTATCAATATCAACCAACTATCAAAGTTAACAACCGTAGATAACAACAAGCTCTGTTATCCCAATCTTTCCTTAGTTTGTCGTTAAATAGAACAAGCTCTCTATTTAATCTCTAACCATTAAACAACCTAGAATAAGCTCTCTAAATTCAATTTAATGGCAGCTTTATGATGAGAAAGATAGGTTGATCTAAGCAACAAACACATAAGCTCAGATTGTTCAACTTAGGTTATGTTCCACTTTGCAATTATTGAAAACTTGACCATAATCATTAATCACAAATTGCCACTTATGAATAGGAAATCAAGACAATTACACAGATCAAGACTCCTAAACTAGCAATAGATAATTCTCAAGATCTATCTAGTTGTACACCTAAATAAATCAAGACAACATCATGAACAATTCTTGTAGAAGAACATAAGCAACTTTGATAGAAAATTAATGATAGATAGAATCTAAAAATCAATCACAAAACATGTTTAGGGCTTTGAAATCACCCTTAACCAAATAGAAGTTTAGCCTAGCATAGGCATTGTAAACATAAACATAAAATTAAAGAGAATCTAAGAAGGAAATAAAAGAAAGAAAGAAGAAGAAGAAAATAAAGAAAAAGAAAACTAGAGAAAAGAAAGAAGAAGAAAACTTAGAGAATTTTATTACAATGGCTAATATCCTACCAATGTACAATATGATCCTCTACAATCATCCAAGGCCCTCTATTTATACACATTTTGGAGGGCTAAATGACAAGAGACAAGCTTTACAAATTTCAAAGGTAGGTATAATAGGTGGGTGCATTTTTCTAACAATTTTCGTCATATTGTATGACAATTTTGATCAGCCAACGTGATGGTCGATTTTGTCAATATTGGAGGCCTGATCTGATCACATGGTCTTCTAGAAAAATGTTCCCCTGTCAGTTACTGATCCATAGCCGTTGGAATCAGCTCATTTGCTGATGTGGATAAGAAGATATGGGCAAAATACGAAAACAGGTCAGCACAGACATCATTGCACATCAGCCAACTTGATGGTCGATTTCGCTAGGGAAAACGACTCCGTTTCAAGAAGTGTAAAACATGAAAAAGATAGATATGCCTCTTAACTTTGCATGGTTAAAATTTCAGCCTTATTGCTTCAGTGAAACTCTAGATATAGCTGATATGGCAAAAGGTGTCGGAACTGGAACTGAACTGGATTTGCCCTTAATTCTAGTAATCTGAAATCACTCAAAGAAACTTGTGAAAAACACCAAATTACATAAAAATATAAAAGATCATAAACACAATTAGACTAAACAATAATAACTCGTATTTGACACAAAACAATAATAAAACATAACTAAAAACTATATAATTATACAAGTTATCAATTATTTTAATAACTTTTGATATTAATATAATATTAGATGTTACCAAAATGATATTAAAGGTAACGAAAATTATATTAAAAATAACTAAAATTATATTAAATGTTTGATCATTAAAAGTATATAAATGGTCACTAAAATTATAAAGGTTATAAAAATTATATCAAATGTTATCAAAATAATATCAAAAGATATAAAAATTATAATGAAATTATATCAAAAACTATATCAAAGATTACTGAATTCGATAATTCGTCTGGGCCGACCGGTGACCAAATCTGATCTTACCCAAATTGACTTAAAAAGTCAAAGACTTGAACCTAGAAAAATCTAAACCCGAAAAATCCTAATCCGAAAAAAATCAGAACGCAAAAAAACCCAAAATGATAGATTTGAAATCCGCCATGACCTGAATCTGTTACAACCCGAATATGAGATTGTCGTATCCAGAACTCGTAAAAAACTGAATTTATAATCGAAAAGCTCAAACTATAATTAACGAAATAAATAAATAAATGAATTACAATTTTTTCTTAAATAAAAAATATAAATTAATAAAAATGTATTTATAATTATTATACAATTATATCAGTAGTGTATTATCAACAAAAGTAATTGATATTGAATCTTTAAATTGAATTATGAAATAAAATAAATTTGAAACACATTAAATATGAATATCAAATATTTTTTAACACTATCCTTATTATATTTACAACAATTAATTATAAAAAAACAGCAAATAATGTTATTAATTTGATAATTTATTTTATTATAAATAATCATTTATAATATTATTGTTCTTATTTCATATTTAAATTTACTACAACAATAATTCAAATATACAAAAAATGATATTATAATTTCAACATATGATTGAACTTTATGTTTTGTTTAAAGCATCAATAACATTATTAACGGTTTGAATCAAACGATTTTTTTTTTTTTTTACTTTCTTTTTTCAAATGCCCTTTTTTGTTAATTTGTTTTTCAATTAATTTTAATTTTAATATATGTAAAAAGAATTTTAATTGACACTAACTAATTTACTAATATTTATTAAAAAATAAAATTAGTTATTAATAATAAATTAAAGTATAATTTAGAGGTATATTATACTAGTAATAACTTTAATATAATTAGTTTTTATAATTTATTGAAAGTAAGATTAATGATATTTAAGTATTAAGTTATATGTATTTTAAACTAAGTATTAAGTTATTTTTTATGCTAAGATATATTTATTTATTCGTTAATGTCAAAATAGTTTAGTATGATATCAATTAGTTTTTACACGTGATAGTATCCTAAAGTTTCTAACAAGGTTAAGCTAATTAATTGACCGATTATTCATATTAAGTATTTTTTATGAATGGTAATTGATACTTTTTTAAATAATGTCTGCTATTTAATATTATAAATGAATATTTACTAATTGGTGTATATGATTATATCCAACGTTAATGTTAAAATAGTCAAATATTAAAATTAGATCAATACTTTATAAATTAATTTTTACATATCATGATTTTCTAAAATTTCAAAGTATTATTTTAAGATTAAACCAATTAATTGGTATTATTTTAATGTCTATTATTCAACATTTTAATTGAACATATGATCAATTAGTAAATATGATTAGATATAATATTGTTATCTTAGTATTTATAATTATATCCAAACCAAAACTAAATAAAAGAACAAATTCTTGAAAAATTTAAAGACATTTAAAATAATTATAATATAATGACTAAAAAACGAATAAATTAAAAAAAAAATTGTTGGACTAAGTAGTTAAATATCCAATGGATTATTGGTTAAGAATAAAAATATGTTAATAAATTTTATTTGTAATTTGTTTGTTTTTTTCTTCATTTTTGGTGTACTCCAATAATTTTGGACTTTTAAATAAATCCAATAAGTTGGTCCAATATTATGCTTATATAATAATACGTAAAAAAAATAAGAGTTTATAAAATTAGGTTATCAGATCAAATTAAATACTACAATTAATTTTTAAATATATATTTTTAGTTGTCGAAGCGTGCACTAAGAATGGGTGATTTTCTTTAATCGCATTGAAAAACTGCCTACTTTTAAATTCAGTTTGTTGAATCCGATGGTGACTCGATTTTTCTATACATAATTTTTTGGATTACAATTTACAGATAATGACTTAATCAAAAAAACTAATTTTTTATTAAGTAAATTATTGAACCTTCTTAGTTATTAAATATTCTTTGCCCAAAAAATTTATTAAAATAATCAGCTTTTGTCCACTCTTTTTTAAAATAAATAAATAAATACGTCCATTGCTGTATTAAGCTTTTAATTTCAGTAGTAAAATTTTTAATGAGTTTATTTTTAATACGTTGATGATAATATATATTTTTTAATTTTATAAGTGAAATTAAAAATTTATCATATATTTTATTTTTTTAAACTTTTTAAATATAGCAAAGGAGTATGTAGCGTTAAAAAAATCGATTCGGATCAGTTGGTTGAACTGGTTGAACTGAGATATGGTGACTTATCCGGTTAGTATCAAAAAATTGATGATTTAAAGAATTAGTAAGAAGATGGTTCAACTGATAAAAAATCGGATTAAATTGGAAAAAAATTGATTTTATGTTAATTTTATTAATTTTTTTTGTAAGTGATGAGATTTAAACTTTTAACTTTCTACATTGAAGACCATACCATTAATGTTGATATTTATTTTTATCAAGAGTCCACTGAATCGGTACCTATAGAAACTTGTTAAGGATTATTTATATATTATTTTGATTTTTATTTGTATTTAATACATTACTTTTATTAAATTAAAAAAATAATAATATATTAATTATAATTTTCTTTTCATATATATCACTTTAACCAATGTTTAACATTTCTTTTTTATTAACTATTTAATATTAAAATTATATATTTAATATTTAATTTAATTTTTAATTAAATCGTCCGATTCAATGGCTGGATGACTCTATCAATTTGACATTCAATTTAATTTTTTATTCATTAAAATATATCACCTTATGAAATTAACTTATAAAATTTAAAAACTCTACCAACCGGATAAGATAATTTCTCATAATTAATTTATTACGGGATTGCCTCTTATTAGTTCTACAAAGTCTATCTTGTCGGCTGTTTCTTTGGTCATTTTATCAAAATTATTCAAATTTTGATCCAAGATTTTGATACTAAATACCCAGTAATATTTTCTGCATATATATATGGCTTCTAGTATTCTTTCTCTCAAGAAATGGCTACCACCAAAACTTGTTTTCTCCCTACTTCTTATTATTATCTCTTTCTTGACCTTTATTCCAAGCAATTATGCACATACTCTTAGCAGTTGCAAGTTTGATGCCATATATCAGCTCGGGGATTCGATATCAGATACCGGTAATTATATTCAAGACAACCCTTCATCTGTGTTTGCCAGGTTACCCTATGGGGAAACCTTCTTCAAGAAAGCAACTGGTAGATGCTCCAATGGCTTGTTAATGATTGATTATCTAGGTAAACAAAATATTTCCCTACGTTTTTTTTTTTTTGAAAAGCAAGAAGAATCTTATTGATGAAAGTATAAATACACCCCAAATACATAATACATGCTAATACTTCACAAAATTACAGAAAGTCCACCACCAGTAAGAAACCATCAACTCTAAGCTGAAGCTTCAATGAGATCAAATATCGAACATGTTGTGGGCATTGGTTAGAGAAGAACCCATCAGTTTCCACACAAAAAAAGAATCAACCCCATACCAGAAATGCTTTAGGTAGTGGATCATTAATTGGAAGATGATTAACGATTACATTGCATTAATTCTGTGGATTAGTTAAATTTTAACCAGTGTGTGTTATTAATTTATGTTTTTTACATTTGAAAACAGCACTATCTGCTGAAATTCCTTTTCTTGACGCCTACTTGAACAAAGATGGATTATTTGATCATGGAGTTAATTTCGCGGTTGCCGGAGCTACTGCCATGTCTGTGGAAGTTGTATCCAAGAGAAACGTTTCCTTTGTGCCTACCAACAGATCTCTAAGTGAACAACTTGACTGGATGTTTAGCTATTTCAATACAACTTGTCACTGTGACAAAGGTTAGCATCTCTCCTATATATATGATCAAAATGGATTGAGACAATGACCCACTTGAGGTGTTATATTTGATAGATTGCTTCAAGAAAAATGAAAGAGCTCTTTTCATGGTTGGGGAGATAGGAGGAAATGACTATAACTATGCCTTTTTTGGAGGAAAAACCTTACAAGAGGTTAAGGCCATGGTGCCCGAGGTAGTCCAAGCCATAAAATATGCTGCCAAAGTAAGTTTCCTTTTAAGAAACATTTGATTATATCACTTCCACTCATTGTAACACTGTTTCTCATACTTTTGATTCCCACTGTGTAGAGTGTTATCGGATATGGTGCTACTCGGCTAATTGTCCCTGGAAACTTCCCCATAGGCTGCTTTCCTATACATCTCACTAAATTTCAAACAAATGATACTACTGCTTATGATGAACTTCATTGTCTAAAGGAGTTGAATAAGTTTTCAATTTATCATAACGATCTTCTCCAACAAGCCATTGATGAGCTAAAAGGAGAACATCCCAATGTGATCATTGTCTATGGTAACTACTACAATGCATTCCGGTGGCTTTTGAGCAAGGCTAATCTGCTTGGTATGTCTGATTACTTTGCATTCATAAGTTTTGAGATTGTACCATGAATTGTTCTAGAGTCATGTTTTGAGTTTTTGAAATACTATCAGGCTTTGATCCAACATCATTACAAAAAGCTTGTTGTGGGATTGGAGGTGAATACAATTTTGATCTTTCAAGATGGTGTGGAGAACCCAAAGTAACAGTATGTGAAAACCCTGATGAACGACTGAGTTGGGATGGAGTTCATTCGACACAAAGGGCTTACGAGTTAATGGCAGCATGGCTCATACGCGACATCTATCCGAAACTTCAATGCAAATACATTGTTTCATACAGTTCTGCTGTCTAGTTTCAGGTACGAACTTGTGGGGTGAAGTTTATTCTTCAAATTCTTTGTTATTGGCACAATCTTCTTTTGGTTGGTCACAGATTTGATTTTCTTCTGTTTCACTTCCGCTATCCTTTTAGCATTATTGTCTACAATCCCGTACACAGAATATAAGAGGTGTTTTCTCATATATCTTTCTTCACTACAGAAAGTTATAGGCTTCTGAAATTCAAATCTAAATTCGAAAAGTTAATATCACCATTTTTTTTTTCCCTTTACTTTCTGTGCTCATTGGAATCATCTATCATATCTGTTTTGAAAATTTTCAAACATGTATCAAATTTTATTCATCTTCTCATGATGACTTATCTCATGGTATTTCATTCAAGTTCATTTCTGTGTAATTAATCCAGATCCATTGATCAAAGAGAGCAAGGGAGTTTGGGTTTTTAGAAGGCAAAGTTGAAAAGCTTTTGCTGTCTTCCTTTTCCCTTGCAAGCTACTTTCAAATCAACAAGGGGGAAGAGGGGTGGACAGTGAAAGATGAAGAAGTAGCAGTCAAGCATGTCACCAAACTGTTTAACAGAAGGGGATAGAAGAAGAGAAAAAAATTCATTCATTCATGCTCTACAATTTTCTGTATTTACATTGAATGTTGATGGAATCCAATTACAGATCATCATGCCCTGCATACTTCAAACCCATTAATCCAAATCAACAACTTTCAAATTTGATAATTTAAATTGCAATGAATTCTGTTTTACCCTATGATATATATACGAATCAGTTATGTTCTGTATGTTTACAATCTTACTTCTACCACATCACCATCTTTGAGCTCTGTGCTAGGCAATACCAGTTTACCATTAACTGGAACTATCTTTCCTTCAAGTCCTGCTCTTCTTGCAGCATCTGCAGCAGTGCTGCCAGTTCTCCATCTCATTATGTCACCATGGGGCCAAAATATAATGACAACCTCCCCAAGGACAACAGAATTAGGCTCGACTCTAGATTTTGCACCACCATCTAGTCTCCTAAAACACGAATTCCATATTAGTGATGCTGTAAAGTAAAAGGTTAACAAGAAAAGAGAAACAAATATATGAACAGAGGAAAAAAGTTAATTAAATTGTTTAAATTTTTCATAATTTTTGAAAGCAAAGTTCTGTAGATATAAGAAACAAGGAAAGCAGCTATCTGCATGTTGCATGTTAGGAAAGTTATACTCCAACAACCCAACATATCGTGCATATACAAGTTTTTGATTTATTCTAAGTTTTTCTATGTATTTGGAGAGTCTTTGGGAAATCATATCCCCATAGCCATATCCGAATATGCGTCGGACACGGATACTTCAAGAAAAATGAAGAGTGGAAGCAACATAGTTATGAACACAAGGTAGATGAATCAAATACTTCTAATAAACCCAACTAATAGCAATGCCTACTCTAGTGATGGATTTTAAAAATGGTAAGATTATTGCAACCAGACCTTGCGGTTGATGCTAGCTTCAATTGAATTGGAAGCAACATATTCTAGGCCCCTAGATGCAACAAATTCAACTGGTTTGCCTTCAAAAAACAGCAGACATAACAACCCAGTATTCAGATTCTTCCTGATCCATCAAATCAATCACTTGGATGAAGGTTGGCAAAAGGCGTTCAAATTGGTCTTGCTGCATGGCAATAATTTATTGAGGTAAATAAATCTAATTACAGTTACCAACTATAATGATCAGTTAAAAGTTGAACAGCCAAGACAGGAGATGCTGGAAGAAGCAAAAGCTCACTGATGTGCAGAAAGTCCTGAAAAGCTTATTAATTATGTTTACTGTTGAAAAATCTGAGATACTCACAAGATATCGGATGTGCCATTGATCTTTAGACAAATCCGAAAATGGCAGAAAAGCAGGATCAGGTGAGAAGAAGATAAGAGAATGAAAATCAAGTAATAAAAAATGGTTCGTTATCTGGAGCCATAGATGATAGTACTTTAATGTCTTGGATGATTTACCCAAAGAATAGATTTAATAAATTCTTGGGTTCTAAACTAAATTGCTCCATGTCCTCATTTCAAAGTCCAAGAATTTTTCAAATACCTCTTTCAAGCTCACCCTAAGCATCAGCATAAACTTGAACACATTTAAATTCCTCAGTATGTTGATGCCTTTTGCTTTATATACAGCCATGGATGAATACCTCCAGGTTTGTTTGTCCTTGCTAATGACCCTGCTGCAGAAGTGCGGAAACTAGTGAATAGTTTTGTCTTTTTTCTCTTGTATTCTTACTTGTAATAATAATTCATTCTTTTGCATGGAATACTCAAATGTACTGTAAATATTTCCTAATTTCCCTTGTAATTTACTATTGATGCAAGTCTATAAAAGCTTGATATGAGCCACTTTTCATTTAAAAAAAAAAAAAATAAGTGCATGCTAAATGTACCTTTGTGGTATATTATATATACAATATCGACAAAGTGTATATTTATCAAGGCAAGTACACCAATCCCCATGTGAATGATTAGACAAAGCAAGCAGGAGGTTGTCATTATAAAGAGCATAAATTATAGTCGTGCTCTTGCTAATGAGCTAACATCAAGAATTAATTAATTGATGTAATAAGGAGGAACACAAGGTTTCCAATGAAAACTATATCCTTTTCATTATGCTGAACTATTATTCAAAAATTTTGGGAAGGCATCAAAAGCAGAGTTTTTCAGGCTCGAAATATGTAAATGCATGTGCATAAGAGAGAGAGCTTCCAGTAAGAAAGACACTCAGAGTTTGGTGCTGACATGGCATGTCATGCCACACTAGACTCGATAATTTTGGATACAACATGAGAAAAATAACTAAAATATGATACAAAACACGACACAATATGAAAAAATAATACAAACATGATATGAATACACGAACGTGTCAAAATCTATATAACACAAATTTTTAACGTGTCAAATTTTATATAAAAATATAATACCTTAAACACGATTATGACATGTGAAAACAACACGAACACACGGACTGAGAGACCTATGCCACGTCACCATCTACAAAACTCTTATTTTGTCATGTTTGTGCCATGTAAATGCTAATGTACTAAAGATAACGGATTTTAATGGTTTCCATCAAAATAAGGCTCAATTAAACAAAAATAATAATAGAAGGAAAGGGGCTTATTTTTGTGAAATTTGAGAAAGTATAAGTGCTTTTTTAGTGCTTTAGCCTCAATGTTTTTGTAGTGTATGCACAATTGTAAGAATGAGAAAACTGAAAAGCGGTGCCTGCATAGTAAAATGAACATCCAAAAACACTATAAACCAACAGACAGGCTTGACAACAAGAGTTAAATTCACAATGCAAAAAATAACAGTCTGAGATGAGGAGTTTCTTGGTAGCCAATCGTGAACAAAGCACACAACTAGTTTCCCCCTAATCTAGCTCTGCAAAAATAACTTCTAGACCATTGCCTAAAATTAATGTAACAAAACTTCTATTATTTCTAATTTGTAAAAGCAGAAAATTAGGCAAAATTCTAATTTCAAAACTTCGTAGAAATCCCAACAAATAAAAACCCACAAAAGAAAAAGTTCCAAAAAACTAGAGGAAAGAACAGAAGGGTACCTTGTTGCTCCTCCACTTTAGGTCATAAAAAGTCAACCTTAGTGGAGAGACAAGCTCCAGAGGCAATAGCAAAGGCAGTAACAGCCACTTTTAGGTGATAGCAGAAGTGACAGCCCCATGGACAGTGGTAGCAGCAGCAGCAGCTATCGCGTTAAGGGAAACGGAAACAGTGAATTTCTTGGGAATACACCTGAACTTAATAGCAGTTTTGGGATGGAGTTTGTGGAGAATAAGAGGGGAAGTTTGGCAAGAAACATTTTCTTGGAATGGATTTGGGATTTGGAAGAAGAAGAAGAAGAAGAAGGGCATGTTATGTTAACGTTAAAAAAATATCAAATGATAGAAAAAGGTATACATTGCTCTCGTTGAGAGTCGAACTCAAGACCTCCCGCTTACTAAACGGGTGCTCTAACCAACTGAGCTACGAGAGCTTCTTGTATTATATGTTCATTATATATAATATTGCTAATAAAACTTAAATGGATTAGTACGTGCCCCCAGGTTCCCAAAAGTAAAATTGAAGAGAAGAGATGGGAGAGGTTTGCGTTAGATTAAAATATTCCCTAGTTTGGGATTTAGTTCAAAATACGTTGTTGTCATTGGTATACAATTGATATCTTGGTTTATTAAAATTTTTGTTTTTTTCTTTGATCTTGTTTGGAATCAAATTTCGTATCTCAAATGAGTTAAAGTCTGTTTTTAATAAGAAATTATATATATATATTTTTTGCGATCCACGAATCAAAATAAGTTGTCATTGTTGAGATACATGATATTGATATATTTTGATTTACCAAAAAAGTTCTTCTTTTGATTTTGTTTGGAATCAAAATTTATCCTTTAAATATGTCAAAACTCATCCCTCTTATGAAACCCGTTCTTTTTGCGATCCACCAATCAAAATATGTTGTCATCGTTTAGATATACAATATTTATGCTTTAGTTCACAAAAAAAAAAAAACTTTTCTTCTTTTGATTTTGTTGGATTCAAAGCTCATCTTTCAAAAAAGTCAAAGCTCGTCATTGGTAGAAAACTCTGTTCTTTTCGTGATTCATCAATCAAAATACGTTATTCTCATTGGAATATACAATATTGATGTTTTATTTAACAAAAAACTTTTATTCCTTTGATTTTGTTCGGAACAAAGTTCATTTTCAAATGAGTTAAAGCTCATCATCGTAAAAAATTAAAAATTTCATTCTTTTCGTGATCCACCAATCAAAATACGTTGTCCTAAATACATGATATTAATGTTTTTATATACCAAAAAAACTTTTCTTCTTTTGATTTTGTTCATAATCAAAGTTTGCAATTCAAATATGATTTCAACTCCTTTAAAAGGTAGATTCCAACAAGGTTAGGTTATATCCCTAACATTTGCAAATTTTTCTGTTTCTATTCAATTTGGGGATTGGAAAGTCCATCTTTCGACGGTAAAACTATTATGAATTCCTTTTTTATACATAATCAATAAAAGTTTTTAAATTCTATTAATGATATTCAAAAATTTAAATGTGTATTTTCTTAATAATATTACTTTTTTTTTAATGCCCTATAAGACTTGTGTTAACCTTTTAATTAAAATCTAAAAATTTCACCAATAATGTATATGATAAAATTTCAACTATTATTAATTATTAATATAAAAAAAAATCAATGAGATATAGAAAACTATATACCATGTCATTAATGTTGTTTTAAAATTAAAATATTTCCTTCCCGACTGTTGCAACATGAGATTTTAATCATGAGGTTTATAGGAAAAGATTAGAGCTATCTTCATTTATGTATTTTTATTAAAAAAACATTTAAAAACTATGTTTTATTGTCATTTTTTACTAGCCAAAATTCTTGATTAAAAGGACAAGCTGTCTCTCCATTATCTCCAAAGCTAAATATCTTTGATTTCTAGTTTGTATTCACTGTTCACATGCTGGTTCTTGCTTTTTTTGACCATTTTTTTTATTTAAATTCAAGCAAAAAATATAGTTCACCTTGCAAGATTTGAATTGTGTGACAATTAGTTGGATCTGGACCTGTCCAAGGATCGGATTATTCGCCCGGCCCGACAGGTCCGGCTCTAATTGGGTCGGGCCTGGGTAAAGATTTTAATAATTCGGGTTGGCTCAGCCCAGTCTGAATTTCTATTCATTAAATAAAAAGATTTTTTATTTAAATTTAATTATAAAATATAAAAAATATTAATATAAAAATATTTTTATGAACAGTAAAATGGACTTTCGAACAAGTCCGAGTCCGATCCGACCCAAACTTGAGTAAGAAAATAAAAAAAAATTCGAGTCGTGACCCAACTCGACCCATGAATAAATCTAATTATATCTTGAACAAAATGATAAGATCATTCGTCAATTAGGTTTTGTCTCAATAGCAGAAGGTTCGGAGACCTTTAAGCGTCAAACTTAAGTTCCATCAAATATAGGTTTCGTTTAATTATATGTGGTTTGTTGATTGTTGATATGTTTTATTTATCGGTTTCTTCTTTTTGATGTATATTAAAGATTGTTTGATTATAATTGCAGTAATACACGTAATTCTTCAAAAACCTTTCCTCTTCTTACTCAAAACCTATCTAAGAACTCAAAATTCCAAAAAATAAAATTTCCACTCGAGACCAAAAAACACCAAAGTTTTTTTTTTTTTCGCTGTTGATTATTGTGTTGTGCTTAATTGTGTGTTGTTTTATATAACGAATTTTGACAAAAAATTGCTATTTGATTTGGATTTGGTTTCAGCTTTCCTAGATAAACTCTAATTTAGAAGAGGTGTTTTTGGTTGGATTCATGTCTTTTCGACTTTCCAGTTTCTGATTTTTCATTTTCAACATTTTTTGTCTTTAATATTTTGGAAAAGGAAGAAATAAAATAAAAAATTAAAAAAAGAAAAAGAAAAAGGAAAGAAGTTAAAAAAAAAAAAAATGGATTGGCCGGCCCAAAGGATTTAAAGACTCGAAAATCATTTGAAGTACATTTAAAGTTTAATAAACAATCCAATTGGTCCAAAAGCCAAAGTTCAAGTTCAAAATTTAATTTCAAATCAAAAATTGAATTTCAAACGCAAATAAATAGAAATTCAAAATTCGGACCAAAATCAGTTTTTATAAAAACATTTGGCTATGAATTCGAAAACCAACTTTGATCCAAAAAACGGATTAAACTATAATTGATTTAAATTATTACAAAAAGAATTAATTTAAAAATCACATACAATTTAACTCAAATTAATTCAAATAATGCTTCAAAGGCCTAAACAAAATTGAGTGTATACAGTATTTAAAAAAAGTTTTGAGTAAAAGAAAGTATGAAAAGAAAAAAAAGGATACATTTATCTTTTCATTTAAAATTATCTTATCTTAGGGGTTTAATGTATTTTTCACCAAAGTTTAAGGAAATACGAAGACGTTTTTTAAACTAAAGAGGATAAGTGTGTTTTCAATCAAATCTCAAGGGTATGTGTCTTTTATAAAAGTTAAGAAAATTATTGTACTCTTTTAGGGTAAGTGTTTTATTTATTTATAGAAGTTAAGAGAATTATTGTATTCTTAAAAAAATGATAATGGATAGAAGTTAAATTATTAAAAAATTATATCTTAATTTCATATTATTTTTATAATTGGTAAGTTAAATTATTGTATTATTAAAAGAATGATAATTGGTAAATGGTTAAATTATTAATGTTCAAATTGCAACATGTATGGGTTTGCTATGCAGGAATGTGCTTTTAACTTCGGTTGGTCAATGAAAAAAAAATAGGCATAATGACAAATTTAATCTTCGAACTATACTAATAGAGTTATTTCAGTCCCTAATCTTTTATTTGAGTGAATATGACCTTCCATCTTTTATTTTTCATCAAAAACTCCTGATTTTAAGGGAATCCATTCGAATCCCGTTAAATGATTAACGGATCGTCATTTATATACACGTGTTAGTCCACGTGTACATAAAAGGGGCGTTTTTATGATATGACATTTAAAATGCCATGTCATCTCATTAATTTTAACAATTAAAAAAAACAAAAACAAAAATATTAAATATAAAAAATATCTAATAAAACATATTGGTTTTAAGAAAAACAAGAAAACAAAAAAATACCCTAACCCGAAAATCTATCGAGGAGATTAAAAAAACATTTAACCCATAAACTCGAAAGCCTCAAATTGGTTTTTTTTTAGATTGATTGCTTCAAATCGACAGCATAGTGAAAAAAATTCAAGAGAAATCGCACTGAGCAGATAAAGTCAGTTACATTTTTTCGAGATTGTCATGATTAAGGTTTATGGGTTTTGGGGATTTTTGCTTTAATTAAGGTATATTGTCACGAGTTTGTTTTAATCATCTATTGAAACTTGATTTATGTGTATAAGTAGGGAATTAATACTGATTTGAATATAATAAGGATTTTTTTTGGTTGAATCGAGATTTCATTTCTTTATCTGTCTAAGTGTTTGTGATTTTCTGGGTTTTCTTCCTTTTTTGATTTTCTAAGTTCAATAAATTGGAAAGCAACTGCAAAAGAGGAAAGAGCAGTCATATTATAATGGTTTAGAAGATTGACCTAGGATTCCACACTTTAGTGCTCTAATTTTGTACGACCCGTGAATTGGAAACTCAAAAAAAACTTTTAAGCTTTTCTGTTTAAAAAACTTTTCGAATAAAAAGGTTAGACCAAAGTTTGAAAGTGATCTCTTTAGGTTTGTTAGGAATTTATTATTAGGCTTTTTATGTATTATTAAATAGATTTTGCTAACGAGTGTCCTAAGAACACTCTTTAAGGTTACCATATATAGTAATATCTATATTTAATACATTGAAAATGATGAATAAAATTATCTTTAATACAATATTATTACTATAAATAATATATTAATTAACCTTAAAGAGTGCCACTCGTTAGCAAAACCCAATTAAAATATCTGTGATTTTTTTGCTTTATATTTGCCATTGATGACATATTTTGGACTATAACTTTTTAAGTGTTTTTTTTTACAATAAATTTTATTTTTAAATTTTCATGTGTTAATTATAGATTATCAATATTTATTTCAATCAATTTAAATTTAAAATAATTAAATAAATAAAATTAACATAAAAAAAAGCAAATTAAAATTATGAATATAATTTAAAAAAATTCCGTAAATTGCACGGATTAAAAAAACTAATTTTATTAATAAAAGAGAGTGTACAAAAAGAGAGACAAAAAATTATCAATCACAACCTCTAAATGCCCTAAATATATATAAGTTCAAAATCAAATCATCCTACCTGATAAACATTAAAAACAGAAATCATAATTTCGTCGAAAAAAAAAAAAATCTTTCTCTTGTATTATAACTCCCCAAGAATCAGAAACAATAACATTTCTCATATCTTTCCGAGATCAAGATTCAGTATTGCACGCCCACAAAATTATCACCTTACAATCTGATTAATACCAATTGCTATATTCTTGACCAAGATGACTTCAAAAACACCATAGAATAAGAGTTCAACTCAAAATATATATCACCTATTGCCTCAATATACATATATAAATATATATATATATATTATGATTTTAAAGTTTAGTGTATGATAGTTGTATTTTTGATAATTGGTTTGAAGTGGATATCATAATAGTAATACTAGATTGGGCTTTGTTTGACAATTTGCTTTTGGTGCATTATTTATGTTAAACTTACATTGGGAGTCATAGAAATGTATGGTAGAAAAAAAAAGTTGGCATTGAAATAAATAAAACAAACTAATTGTCTCCGTTAGTTTTACAAAAAATAGCTGGTCTTTTTAGTTTAGTTAGTTGATGTGAGAGATGCCTTTGGCTTTCCTTGAGTATTTTTCAGCACATTAGTCAAAAAAATGTTTTTCTCCTTTTTTTAGATTGTTCCATGCTCCCATTCCATTTTGTTCTCTTTTTTCCTTGCTTTTCTCATTCTGTGTTTTATGCTTTTCTGCAATAAATCTACTTAATACTGCATGATTATCATTTTAGCAACCTATTATCTATAATATTATATATAAAAGTATAAATATGAATTTTTTTTGAACTGACGAAAATAATTATTTTTGTTCACTATATTCTAAAATTGCTATTTATAAATATATTTTATTATTAATAAAATTTATCTAATTTATAAGTAAGAAGTTTAATTTTATTAAAACACTTTTGTTAAATAAATTAATTTGATAACAAATAAAAAAAATTATATGAAATCGCTTTATTTCAAAAGTTTTATTTTTTCACTAATCTTAAAAAGTAAATTAATTTATTTGATATAAATAAAAAAATAAAATTTGCATTAATTTTTTTTAACTTCATAATTAATTTTCATTAATATTAAAAATAATAAACTTTATAATAATTTGATATAATTTACACATGAAACAAATTTTACATGTTAATGTAAATTTTAATTAATTTACACTTTATTAGTTTTATTTATTTTTTAAAATATACAATTACATATTCAAAAATAAAAAATCAACAAGTATTCACATGTGGATGCATGTGATAACAAATACTAGTATATATAAAAGTACGGAATGTGAAAAAATCTTTTGAATTAACAAAAATAATCACTATTGTTCATAAACTTTCTGAATTACCAGTGTAATTTTTTTACTATTAATAAGATTTATCTAATTTATAAGTAAAAATTTTAATTTCATTAAAAAACTTTTATTAAATAAATTTATTTGATAATAAATAAAAAGAGTTAAGATTTACATAAAAATGCTTTATTTCAATATTCTAATTTTTCATTAATTTTAAAAAATAAATAAATTTATTTGATAAATAAAAAAGAGTTAAAACTTACATTAAATTTCTTTACTTTTTGTAATTTTAATTTTACATTAACATTAAAAATAATAAATTTTATATTAATTTGATATAATTTTCATACGGAATGAACTTTATATGTTAATAATTTTTTTTAATAAATATTTTATTAATTTTACTTTTTTTATAAAGGGTAAATTACACATATAATCACCTAACTATTTATGATATTTTATTTTTTTCACCAAACTATTTAAAATACCAATTTAGTCACCACGTTATAAAAATTTATTTTTTTGGTCACCAACCGTTAGAGATTAACGGTTAGATGACGTGGCAGTGCCATGTTATCTATCAGATACGACGTGGTGTTGCCATGTCATCTGACATGCCACGTGACATTATGAATTTTGAAAAAAATAAATTTTGGAAATTAAAAAAAAGATAAATTACACTTTTGATCATTTAACTTTTCGAGAATTTTTATTTTGATCACTCAATTTTGAAAATTCACAATTTGGTCACAACGTTTGTTAAAACTTTTATTAATATTTGGTCTCCATTGTCAATGGTTTGTTGTCGACATTGCTTTTATAACGGTTTGATTACCAACATTTTTGAAATTACTATAATAAATTATTTATTGTTTTTGTTATATATATTAAAACATCTTGAGATAATACTCTAATAAGCATTCAAACTTTATAAAAAATAAGAAATAAGGATTCAATATTTTTATTTTATGGAATTAAAACTATGAATTTTTATTTTATTGTAATTATACCTTTTAAATTTGAAAATTGATGAATAAATTCAATTGCGAAAACTATTAAAATGCATTACTTCAAGTATTTGAGATCCAGTTTATCCAAATAAATTTAAGTAAGTATTTATTATAGACTGCAGTAGCCAACCAAATTTTTTTTCATAACGTCAAGATTCTAATTATAATGAAAAATCATAGTTTTAATTTCATGCAACAAAATAGATAATAAAAATTTAAAAAATAATTTATTATATTAAATTTTATAAACGTTGATTATTAAATCGTTATAAAGCTCGACGGTCATATGTTCAAAATAGAGATCAAAATATTAATAATTTTTCAAACGTTGATGACCAAATTGTAAAATTTTTAAAGTTAAATGACCAAAATAGTAATTCTTAAAAAATTAAGTGATTACAAGTGTAATTTATCTCTTTTTTAATTAATTTTTTTTTTCAAAATTCATAATACCACATTGCATGTTAGATGGTATGACAATGCCACATGGCATCTTACAGATGATGTGGCACTGTCATGTCATTTGGCTGTTAGTCTCAAACGACTGGTGATCAAAAAATGAATTTTTATAACGTGGGTGATTAAATTAGTATTTCTTATAGTTGGGTGACCAAAATAAAAATTTCGAATAATTAAGTGATTATCTTTATAATTTACTCTTTTATAAAATATACAATTATATATTTAAAATACATGCATAAAACAACGAAAATTTACGTATGACAACAAATACTAATATAAATAAACATCGCATAATATGTCAATTTCAATCGACCTCATTTATATCTGGTAACAAGGACTTTTAATTTGAAGAAAGATCATCGCTGGAATCTTGAGCCATCCAGATTTATAGAGAAATTATATTGGAAATTGAACACGCAAAATTAAAAATTTAAGCAGCAGATTTAAAAAATTTCAATTCTTTAATCATTGAATTACGTAATATCTGAAACAATAAAAAATAGGCAAAAGAGGCAGATGACTTTTCTTGTTTGCTCCCAATCAAATCCTATAATTACAGATCTTTCTCTGAACTTTGAATCCTATGCAAGGTTCTTTGGGATTTAAACAAATGATATTTAAAAAGTCCAAAAAACAACTAGACCATCTTCTCCTACCTAGCGAGTACCCATCCATGGAGTTGCATGCATAGCGATCGCTTTCATTGCATTCATACAGAAGATTATTATCGTCTGATCATATAGGAGGTGAATCACACAATATTTTACACAAAAATCAGAAAGCACCGTAAAGCTGACATGATCACCACCTTCTAATTCACCCATAAATTTCCAGCAACTTAACCAATATATCGTGTTCTTGGCTTCAGGAATTCCGAGGAAATGTTTACAGTAGGTCCACTTAGTACTTTTGGTCTCGTTAACAATTTCAATCCGAGATATTAAATGAACGGTTTTATCACAATCACAAGAAAGCACGATAATCGACTTTAGCCAACTGATGATCTTTTGGCTAGAGTTTTGGGGCACTGTAAATGAACTCTTAGACCCCACAGTACGACTGCTATGCCAACCCACTGGAATCTCATGGAATGAATCAAATGTGCTAACTATCCCAATATCATATAAAACCTGTAGCATTGAATCACAAGTTATTGAAGTATATACATATAGTAAATTCCTAGAAAAGAAAAGAAAAATTAAGTAAAAAACCTTCTACTCCCTTTGGTTGTTTCATTTGCTACTTCATTTTTTTTGTAGAAAACAAAATCAATTATGGTTAGAAAATGAATAACTAATTAAAATGCAACACAATTCTAATATGATCATTCAACATATATAAAAGTAAAACCATGCATTCTATTGTTCAAAACCAATTATATTATCCTTTTACTTATCAATAATATTATTCATTTTTTTGCTTAAAAAAAAGTTAAAGTTACAAGAAAAAAGAGCTTTAGAAAGGAGGAAAAAAAAACCTGTGAGGAAGCAACCGAGTTTGATTCCTTTAGTAGATTGGAGCTTTGCACTTTGACATTTCCGCTATAGCCCAAATTGAGTAGGCCTTCAATTAGGTCCAACTCAATGTTTCTTGGAATATTTTCATTTCCTAAAACATGTTATAAATAAATATGTCAATATTATTAATTTATATATATGATTTTATACTATACTATACTAGTCTATATTTTGGATACATAATTATAATGTCTATATTTTGGATATATAATTATAATGTAACTTAAAATTATTATCAGTAAAAATAATATCAATTTAGACATACTTAAAATTAAAAGAAAAAAGATGAATCCAAATTATGCTGAACTTTTTAGATTCATGTTATTATACTCGGCAAAGAAAAGGTTTAATGGGGAAAACTGTCCCCCATTGTCCTAGCTAGGTCTATGCAGTTTATTTTCATCAAGGATAGAACTTGTCCTCAAATTGGCAAACAACAATTGTAATCTTTGGTTTATATTTATTCCTAATCTGTCTTTAGTCTAGGCTTGTCGATGGATCGGGTTATTTATTCAAATTCGAAAGCTCATTCGATATTTGATAGGATTTGAACAAAAATATTATGCTCGAAAAACGAATTTAGGCAAAAAAATGAGATTCATTTAAAAAACAATCGAGCAGGTACGGTACCGAGAAGAAAAGCCTTAGGCATGACATTTTTTACCTCGACTTGGCTCGATCCGTTTTACTATTAAAAAATATAGTTTTTTAAGAGGGATTAATCTTTAAGAGGGATCAATCCCTCGTGTATAAATTTGGGTGGATCTGGATAGTGTTTTTACATAACTGAATTGAGCTTGACAGATAAAATGTCTATTAATATGGGACCTATACCCGAACCCAACCCATGAACACCTCTACTTTAATCTCCATTTTATTGTATTATTAATTTAATTGTTTTTTCAATATTGATTATAGACCCCAACCCATGAAGAGATCTAGTCATGAAGTTCTTGTAGCGATTTTCTGCACTCTCAATAACTTTTGAATGCTCTAATTTAATTATATTATAATGATTCTAACTTTTGAGTTAGTTTAAATAGAAATAATTATATTAATAAACAATTTTTTATGAAGGATTAATTTATCAATTTGAATTTTACAAAGATATTTAATTACATCATTATTTTACTTTAACAATGGTTTGAACATTAAAAAGTAAAGAAATTACTAAGTGTTTTACTTTAATAAGGTATTCAACATTAATATACCTTAATAAGGAAATAGATAATTATTTATTTTAGTCAAAAATTTTACTCAATAGGATTGTCTTGATTTAGTAAAAATTATTAATTATTTATTATAAAAATTTACATTTGTGGACTATCAATATATAAATCTATATACTATGTAGAATTTGTATATATAATTAATTCAACAAGCACTTATATATATATAGATATATAGAGCGGGTAATTTACATTCTAGATCATTGAACTTCGTATCAACTTTCATGTAGGCTACAAACCTTTAATTTCATCAAATTACATTACTGAATTTCTATTATTAATAAATTAGGTCATTTATGCTAACTTAATTAAGTATTTCTAACAGAAAAGCTGACTCAGCATGCATACATGACTTATTTTCTGGGATCCTTATATTGATGAGATGTAAAAAATAAGCCATGTATGCATGCTGAGTTAGTTTTTCCGTTAGAATTACTTACCGGAGTTAATATAAATGACATAGTTTATTAATAATAAAAGTTCAGTGATATAATTTGATAAAATTAAAGGTTTGTGACCTAAATGAAAGTTAATGTTAAATTTAATGATCCAAAATATAAATTACCTTATATAGAGCATAACGGGTGTATGTTTAGAGAAAACGAACAAACAGACAAATAAATATAAACAAAATTATTTAACCTAGAAATTACATATCCGACATAAAAGTCATTATAGTTAGATAGAATCCAAATGGGCGTGAATGTGACAGATAATAGGTGTTGAAAATACTCACTTAAGGTCATAATAACTGATATCCTACCATACCTTGATAGTATTGTTGGAAGTCACAATGAGATGTAATGTTGTTTCCTGATTTACATGCAACTCCAATTTCTCTTATGTCCAAAGCAGATAACACCTTGCAGCTGACATTATCACCACCTTCTAACTTGCCACCCATTACTGGCCAATGGATTAACCATAACATTGTGTCATTATCGGATTCTGGAATTCCAATAAAACTTGAGTAATAACCGGCCCTGATCTCTTTCGTATCATTAATAATTGCAACAAATGGTAGAAATTCAAGTATCTCATTATTAACAAGAGAAAACACGATGCATAGGTTCAACCAACTCATCTTTTCATCAGATATATCATATGGTGGCAAAGAAAAAGAAATTTTAGACCCTTACTGCGATGCTCAAACGACATTGGAACCTCGCTTCCTGGAAGAAAACAGCAAGTTTTGCCGCATTCATGAAATACCTGTCCCATCAAAACTGTTAGTTATGGAAGTATTGACTAATGTAAAATAAGAAAAATAAATACTCTCTTTTTTTTTTTTTATTCTCTAAAACTGTATTTTTTTTTTCTTCCCTTTTTGATCACATAGGGACAAACAATGCGGAATGTAAAAGTATGATAACATAGAAGATTAAGGAAAAACCTGTGGGTCCAATAGAATCCACATTGAATAAGCTTTGGATATGTTCCACTTCAAAGTTTTCAATTGGTTCCAACTTGAACACACCTTCAACCTTAGTTAACTTTTCACAACCAAAAATAATACATCTTTTCAATGAGAAAAGGTAAGATAGACTTGACACTCTGTTCACTGATTGAAATTTCATGTGCAAGCCACTCGATGTTGGAAGCTTCGGAAGTGATTGGAGCTCTTTGCAAGAAGTTAGTAGAAGTTCGTTAAGCTTTGTAAGGCTGCTAATGCTCTCAGGCAAGCTACGAAGTGTGTTTCTACTTAAATTTAACGATTTCAAGGAAACTAAGTTGCTAAGATCTCTGGGCATAACATCATCAGATAATCTGCAACTCTCAAGACTCAGCTTGACCAAAGAGCTTGATAAAGATGCCCAAAACAAACTCAATTCTCCTCTTCTTTTCAATGATAGCCAAGACAGCCATGAACTCGATTCATATATAGCAGTTTCATCCAAACTAAGCACCCTCAATGATTCCATACTCTGCAACTCTTTGGGCACATGATCAAGTCTTGAGCAACCAGATAAAATAAGCTCTTCAAGAGATATCAACATACCAATGGTGCTTGGGAGTTTCCTTAGATTTTTGCAGTCTTTAAGGTTTAAGAAATTAAGTGTCTTTAGCTCACCAATGGATTGATCAACCTCAATCAGCTTTATGCAATTTTTGAGCATCAATTTCTCAAGGCTAAGGAGTCCTGAAAAGTTTGGGGTTTTGAGAAGACCATATGAATGATTGAGATTAAGGATCTTCAAATTTGGAAGACACTGTAAATTAAGAAGAAATAAAAAAACAATTAGTTTTTACATATATGCTATTGCTTCACGAAAACGAAGGAGAAATTACAATCACACCTTTGTATCCCGCCAAACACGTTTTAGGTTACTTTTGCGCATGTCAAGAACAACTAGCCTCGAAATATCTAAATCTGTCGGGATATATTGTAGAGGAAATCCATGCGAACGCAACCATATTAAGCCTTTGGGGAAGTCTCTATAGTCTCCTTTAAGTTTTCCATAATCCAGTTGAAGTAGTCTGAGTTTCTGCATCTTTGTAAATGCTTCAGTTTCCATATCTACCTCGTTTGATATGAGAACTGGATTTTTTGATTGATTTACAAGATGTAGACTTGCAGCTGTCTTTCCAAACTTGTCTGCAGGTCAATGCTCAAGCATTTAACCGTTCTGGTACCCTGTTGGAGAAAGAATTTTTCTAAAGAAGAAAAAAATAGTATGGTATGAAAGAAAATTGCATAAAAGAAACGATTAGATGAGAATGAAGACTCTTACAAATTTTTCTCTTATTACATCAAATGCCCCCTTATGCCACAACCTGCTTCGTTTCCCAAGGTTAGGAGATTCTTGGCGAATAATTTATCTTCCCATATCTCTAATCATTTGATACATCATTAGCTTGTTTTTTTCATTAACAATTAGCAAAGATCTGCTTATGAGATTTTCAATTCCAACTGATGTGTAAAAATCACAACCATCGAGAATTGTTGTTGTGTAATCTCTATCCTTCCCAATGAATAAACAAACTATGTCAAGGAATAAATTTTTATCATGATCTTATTCCAGAGAATCAGCTTATTCTTAGAATCTTTTGAATTTTGCTATCAGGGATTGCTTCCAATTTCTCCAATGCACTTTTCCACACACTCACACTTTTTCCTGATAGAGAAGAACCCAAAACTCGAAGAGCTAGTGGAAGCCCACCACAATGTTTCACTACTCTCATTACGTACTCCATTGAACTCTCAATTGGATAACTCTGTCCGAAGGCATACCAATTAAAAAGCCGAAGTGATTCGTCGAAAGGTAATTCTTTTATTTCAAATTCCTTGCAAATGTCACCATAATTGGATGATGATTCCAAACTTAGCAGCTGGCCAACAAAAGGAACATTTAGCAGATCTCGATGTCTGCTAGTTATGATGATTTTACTTCCCGGATGCAAAGGTATTTGGGTTCCGATTATTTTAGTTATTTTTTCTGAATCATCCACATCATCAAGAACAACAAGAACTCTTCTACAACATAACGCTTCTTTGATCTTACTAATTCCATCATCCACATTATGTATTTTGTTTACTTTTCCCTTAAGGATATCTGAAATAAGTTGTCTTTGCAAACGGACCAACCCATTGCGTTCTTGGCTTACTTCTCTAACATCAGCAAGGAAACTGTAGCCTTCAAATCTTTGGATGTTTTGATTGTAAACAACTTTGGCAATGGTAGTCTTCCCAATTCCTCCAATTCCGCAAATTGTGGAAATGCCAACTTTATTTGATCCATCTAACCACCAATTAATGCATGTGACAATAAAATCTATTCCAACTAAATGAGGAGGGACATATAAAGCGGTATCATGGAGTTTATTCTGAACCTGTTGAACGATATCTTGAATGAATTGTGATTCATGCCTACAAATTTTAAAGGATATATCTTAACATATATATTCGAAATATTACTAGTAAGTAACAGCTTGAAAATTGAGTAAAAATCATTAACATGTATGTTTATTTCTTGCATAATTTCACTTTTGTATAAGTAAAAATTACAATTAATAAAAGATTCAAAAAGAATTCAACACACGAGTGCACACACACATATATTTTTATCTTTCTATCTATCTATATATAAAAGTGTTAATTCCAAAAATGTTAAAAGTGATTGATCAAAAATACCCTTAATTAAATTCTATCAATTAGTTTAATTTATTTTTATTATTAGATTAATCAAGTATGAATAAATAAATTAAATTGTTTTTCTTTATTAAACTCCTATATTGAAACACAACATTAAGATTCTCACACTATTTATAAAACATAAATTCAGATTCCATGATCATCTTCTATATATGTGCTATATATCATTGTGTTATTATTCTGGCGACCAATTGCTTTATCACCGGGTTTTATTATTTTTTTTTTCTTTTCTGTTTTTTTTTCACAGTTACCCTTTACTTTCCAAACCAAGGAAAATGGTATATTTTATATGAAATAATAAATAAATTAAAGATAATTACTAAAGCATATATGTCATGTGTGTTTCCGTGATGCAATATTCTAATAATATATTTAATTCCCCTAATAATTTCTGAACAGATTTCCTCAGTCTTGTTTGATTTCTCTTTTTAGTGCTCTTCTAATGTTTTTTAATACGTGTTTAAAGTTATATGTTCTATGTAAACAATTAAATATTAGTGTTTTTTATTTGGAAACGTGTCAAAAAAACATTAGAGGGATACCAAAAGGAGCACCAAATGGGGACAAAAAAAAAAAAATCTTTTCATAATTTCTGTAAATTATATTAGCCATATATTATATATAATTAGAAAAATATAATCTAGTGCATAATGACATTAATTAAGGTGATATATATATATATAAAGAAAAATATAATTAATGTATTATTTTTTGAATTTAATAAAAATAATAGATTAAATGCAATTTTTTTTTTAAAAATATAATTAAATAATTTTTAATTAATATATATAGATACCAATTAAGCGAACTCATATAACTATAATTATTTAACACGAAAAATTTCCTAGATGTCCTCGTTTCCAATGCTTTTTGTTCGTTTCAATAGAAATTTACTATTATTTTGCTTCCCCTGTCCAAACTTCATTTAGTTAATGCATTTTTATTCCTGGACACGACATAAAAGTATGAGTTAACGCTGTAAATAGTTAACATGTATAACCTAAAAATATTGATTTTTGATTTTAGTTGATTTGTTAGGTAAGAATTCTATTATTTGTATCTTTTATGACTTTTTTTTAAGAAAAAATTATATGAAACAAGTAAATTATATCAGCGTATATTTATTTTATTCAAATCATGCTATATAATCATATTTTTAAAAAAATAATTATTTATTATAAGAATCATTAATAATTTACTTAAATAAATATTTATCATTTAATAATGTATAATAGATTATTTATTTTTTCTAAAATTTTGATTATATGTAATTATTTAAATGAAAATGATATGTACTGATATAAAATAACTGTTTCATATAATTTTTTTTTTCTTTGATGTAATAATTGATAACATAATTAAATATTTGTGATAAATTATAAATTGTGATTTAATTAAGAATTAATTTATTCTTCTTTGCTATGACTCTTTAAAGTAATCCATTATTTATTACCATCTTATTTTACATTAATCAATTAAAACCTATAAATATTAATATGTTAACTCATCTATATTTTTTTTTTCGAAAAAGTGCAATAGGAAAAAGTGCAGTGTTTGATCCGTGTTTAATCAGGTCCAAACAAGTTGGTGCCATCCTTTTTTTTTTGGTTTTAACCATACTGGTTGATATCATACCGGTATAAGTCGTATCAATCGATACATATTGATTTTGAAAAAAACGAAATGATATAAATATCGCACTGTTTCAGTTTTTGTACCGGTCATACCGGCTCGTACCGGCCTGTATCGATCTTTACCGACCTGTAGCGGTACGTACCGACCTGTAACTGTTGGTACAAGATTTTGATTTTTTTTAAAATTTTCACTTGACTTTTTTAACCAACTCCTAATACTTTTTAATCATAATAATTTATATTTTTTCATAATTTCATTCAAAAAAATATTTATTAAATTAGACTATTGAATCTGATTAATAATAATTTATTATATATTTTTAATATTTATCATATTTATGATTTAAAAAAATAGATATTAAATATTTATAATTTTAAAATTTTATATTTGCATATAAACATATATATATGTATGTAATTGAGATGTATTGTACATGTATATAATATATATTTTATTAGAAAACTTAAAAATAAACTTTATAAATATATATATATATATAAATATTTAAAAAATACCGATAAACTTGAAATGGTACGTCGAAACACACCAATACCGATATGTATCAATACAAAAAGAAAAATGATACGCCCATCGGTACGGTACTGACTACCTTGGTTTTAACCAATATGTTTCTGAGGTATATATTGGCCTTTTATTTTTCATATATATATATATATTGTTTTTCATCTTTATTTATGTATAATTTAAAAAAATATATATTTGTTAAAGAATAATACAAAGAAAATTTTAGGCATGAATTAAATTTATAAATTACTTTAAAAAGAAGGGTAAGAATAAAAATAAATAAAATAATTAATTGAATAAGAGAAATTTTTTTATTTTTAATTTAAAAAATCAATATTTTAATACTATTATTATCATTAATATAAATATAAGATTTTTTTATAAATAAAAATGTATTTAAAAAAAAATTACCCATGCAAAGCAAGGCATCATTCTAGTATATTATAACAGGAATGCCTACATAGAAGTCAAAGGATTTTAGATATGTGAGTAACAATTTTGAAAATAAAAAATACGAAAGATGGATCACCAATCTTATTACTCGATATATATATATATATATATATATATATATATTGTTTTAGTTATTTGATAGCCCTATAAATGATACGGATTTAGAAAAAAAGAGATTTTTAGATATGATATTGATCCGACCTGATTAATTTTTTAAAAATAAATAATATATTTTATTTAATTTTAAAAATATTTAAAAATATTAATATAAATAGTATTTTATAATTTTTATTATAAATCATTGTTAAATGGGCAGATCAAGTCGAGCTTTTTAAAAAAAGAGATTTAAAGTTGGTTTACCATTTAGCTTTGGAAAACGGAGTTTTTAAAAAATTTAATAAAAAATAAAGTTTCAACGTCAAAAAAATTTATTGTCTAATTAAAATATGCATAAAATTATTTCATATTATAAAAGGACATCATAAGATTACATATATTTAAAAAAAATCAAAATAAGATAAATGCAAAATTCATATTAGATATTGTAATTGTTTAACTTTCTTTATTTTTTTTACCCTTATGAGTATAGAATGAAAAATATTAAATAAAATATTTAATATAAATGTAATTATTTAATTGATTCAAAATGTAAATATAGAGAATTAAGCTAATAATAATGAATGAGGTTTAAACTAAAAGTGTTACCAAATTTATTATATTAAACAAATTTTATAAATGGGAGAAATTGAAGGGTCAAATAAAATTTGAAAGGACCAAACATAATTTTACTTTATTTTAAAAGTCTTAAAAAATTTAAGGGGAGCTAAGGCCCGTGCGCCCCTTCGCGTTTGAATTTACTTGAATAATTTTGAAAATAATTTATTATTTACCTTTCAATATCATGTTTGTTTTAAATATTTTAACTTTTCGCAGTAACTTTTCACAGCAATTCCTAAGGGTGTTCAAACGATTAATTCGATTAATAAGCGAACCGAAATACGATTAATCGAATTAACCAAATTTATTTTTCATTAACCGTTAACCGAACCGAAATATTAAAACTGTGAATTAACCGAACTGAAATTATTTCAATTAATTTGATCGATTTTCGAATTAACCGAAATAAATATTCATGAGTTAAGTCAATAATATATTATTATTAATAAAAGATTTATGAGTACAAGAAGTTCATCCTAATATAAACAGTCCAAAAACAGATATTAGATATAAGATGAATCTAAAACAGAGCAAGAAACACCCAACAAAACGGAGGCAGAATTGAATATAGGCAAGCATAAAGATATCCAGTCTGTCCACCCTAAGATCACTGCAAAATCATCAAAAAATTGCTACTGCAAGTTTGCAACTGCAAGAATAGTAGCATCTCTCAAAATGCAATCCAAAGACACAACTCCTATCTCAACAAAACGAGCATCAATCCCACCCCTAACAGTGATGAAAGAGAGACTAAGACTTGGGAGTTGAGAGAGAGGGGCTGAGAGTGGTCAGCGGCGATTCTTTTGGGTTACAAAAAGAGAGACTGTTTTAGCATTTGAGAGTTGAGAGAGAGGGGTTGAGAGTGGCAGATCTTAATTTTGGGTTACAGAAAGAGGGACTATATTAGCATTTAGGTTTGTTTTATGTTTTATGGTTTTTATTTTATAAATTAATTTAAATAAAAAATAAGATAAACACTACAGAAAGAGGGACTATTTTGGCATTTAGGTTTGTTTTATGTTTTATAGTTTTATTTTATAAATTAATTTAAATAAAAAATAAGATAAACACTGCCGTTTAGCATATTTCGGTTAATTTTGAAAATCTCTTAACCAATAACCGAATCGAAATTATTTTGGTTAACCGATTAACCGAACCGAATTAAATTTCGGTCGGTTAATTCGGTTAAAACCGAATAGTGAACACCCCTAACAATTTCAAATACTCAAAAATTTCAAATCACAATTTTCATAACAAATTTTCACAACTCTTTTCAAACGCACTTTTTTTTAAATTAGTTTTTCTTAACTGCAATGCTAAATTAGCCCTTAGTAAACTCAGTCCGGCCATAAATACCTTTACTTATACATAAAAAAATATATGTTCTTTTTACTAACATTTGTATGAGGCTGAGAGAAAATTTGTACTTAATTTGAACGTCAAACTCAATTGAAGGAATAAAAATCCTTTTATCAAGTATGAATTCATATTTAATGCTGAGTTAAAGTAGAAAAAAATATTCATCCTAGGAGAAGATACAAGTAAAAAAAAAACAATTTTGCTTGGTTGGAAGCGTAAAAGTGTTAAGAATGAAAAACATGTTAATCCAATAATTAAGATGTATAATCATAATCATTTTTTATTTTATTTTGTAATTTAACCAGTAGATTAACAAATTTTTCATTCTTATTTTTTTTTTTCATTTTTCTTAACAAGAAAAACTTATCAATTAATTAATATTTCATTTTCTTCCAGTTAGAATATTAAACATAGAGAATTTTAAAAATTAGTGAGATGAAAGTGATTAATTATATTCAAAAAATCTTTACTCATATATAATGCTACTAGTTGAATTAGTATTAAAAATTAAGAGAGAAATCAATTTAGTTGGTAAAATCATAACAAATTAAACAATTAAAAATAAAGATGTCAAGAAATAACGGGCAACTGAGCATGTAAAGTTTGCAATTTTTAAGAAGGGAGCGAAGAGCATAGTATGAAACTTGATTAATTATATATGTACCTATCTTGTAGAGCCATGCCTCCCAAATCTGCAACTTCTTTTAAAGCAGTCCTCCATTTTTGTACTGTGTTTATTTCGAACTTGAAGTTCTTTTCATGTTTGGAAAACGCTTCTGCATAACTCTTTGTCTGCTTCTTGACTTGAGTTGGATCGACATCATAGAAAACTGGCAAAACAATGTGCTGAGAGGATTTTCTATGTTCCAATATCTTCTCAAGTTCGTTAAGGCACCATGTTGATGAAGCATAATCCTTTGAGAAGACAATAATAGATAGTTTTGACTCATTCATTATTGCCTTTTCGATTTCATTGCTTATATTCTCCCCTCTCTCAATTTCTTCGTCATCTCTAAATGTGTGAATTCCTGCATGCACCAAAGCCGTGTAAAGGTGATCCGAGAAATTTTTGCCCGTATTTGCACCTCTAAAACTCAAGAATTCATGATAAGTGCATGGATAAATTGACGAGGAGGCTTCCCGGACCATTGAAACAGCCATTGAAGAAGAACTTTACAAGAGAATCTAGATTAATCGGCGGAAGAGGCACCTAAAAAATAATGTTAGAACAATTTAATTATGTCATCAAAGGAAATAATCTAATAAGAAGAATGAATTCCTATTTATATATAACCAAGATCAAGAATAAAAAAAAGAAGTTATAAGTTAAAGCATTAAAGATCATAATTAACCTGGTAAATGAACTCAGACAAGAGAATACGTATTCTGCTAACAGCAAGTACATTGCATTTGTACTCTCTATGAAGAGAAACTGGAATATTGTAAAACCAGAATAATCAAGAAATAAACAACTTTTGCTTTTTCTATAGATATTAGAGAGGATGTGTTCTTATAAAACTAGTAGACGATAAACTCCCAGCACTACAACACTTTTATTTATACTTAAAACTTCACATCAAAAAACCCTTTTAGTTTTAATTTTTATGTAGTAATTTGCCTTTTTTTAATATAAAGAAGGCATAACCTGAGATAAAGATGATATTTAAATCTAAACTCGTTGAATGTCATTTCTTTAAGGGTGTTTATTGTAATTTTAAGTTGACACTAAGACTAATGAAGAAGGAACTTAAACTTAATTCATAGTATCATGATTCGTTGATTATGCTTTTTGAAATGAAGCATCCAAGCATTTGAGTCCATAAAAAGTACATGTATTTTTTTTTTTTTTACAAAAGAGATCATAGCCTGAGAATAAAAGAAGGGATTGCAGATATTGAAATTCAAACCTCAGACTTGCTAATGTCACCTGCTAAATGATCGCTCTTAAAGATGACTGTATGAATCAACTAAGTTAAGTTCTGAATTCAAGTACATGTATTCTTTATCAAAGAGTTTGATTGGAATGGAATACCCACTCTTTTTTTTTTTTTTTAATAAGAAAAAAAACTACATTAACAACAAAATATAAACTGTTGGAGGAGAGGCTGAGGGCCGTTGAAGGGGCGGAGTTATTTGGCAGTCTGGATGCCAAAGAGATGAGCTTAGTACACGATCTAGTAATTCCCCCAAAGTTCAAAGTACCAGACTTTGAAAAAAATAATGGGACTACCAACCCATCAGCACATCTAACCATGTAATGCAGAATGATGACAGGGCATGATGATAATGAGAAACTGCTTATCCATTGTTTCCAAGATAGCTTGACAGGTTTAGCAACCCGATGGTACAATCAACTGAGTCGTACCAAGATTCGTTCATGGACAGATTTAGCCAGGGCTTTCATGGAATATTATAAGCATGTGTCTGACATGGTACCTGATAGGCTGTCACTACAGAACATGGAAAATAAGACCAATGAGAGTTTCAAAGAATACTCATAAAGGTGGGGGGATTTGGCCACACAAGTGCAACCCCCTTTAACTAGCAAAGAAACTACAGTGCTTTTCATCAACACTTTGAAAGCACCATATTATGATAAATTGGTGGGGAGTACCACCAAGGACTTTGCAGACATGGTAATATCTGGGGAGATGATAGAGTCAGCCATTAAGAATGGGAAAATGGAAGGGGGTGAGCCTTCTATTTCGTAAAAGGTATTTCCTGCCAGGAAGAAAGAGGAGACCCACGCAGTTAGTATCAACCAATACCCATATGCACCTCCAACATCACACACACCACCAAGGCCCTATACTCCTACACATCTTATGCACCTCCTACACTCTACATACCTTACCCGGGGTATAATCCTTATTATCCCAATGTGAACCACCTTACCCAAAATCCCTTCCCTTATACCAATATACCACAACAGCCGTTTCCAACTAGCATATCCCCACAAATAAACCTTCCTCGAAACACTGTCCCAAACACTCAGGGAGCCGGGCGCAATGACCAACGTTCACCAAGGAACGATCAAAAACCCAATTTGATCCGATTCCTACCACCTATGGTGAGCAATATCCCAAACTATTGCAGGGTCAACTTGTGGCACCCGTGTACCTCAAACCTCTGACACCGCCATATCTAAGGTGGTACAATGCAAACACTAACTGCGCATACCAAGCAGGAATTCAAGGACATTCGATTGAAGATTGCCTGGCCTTTAAAAAGAAAGTCCAAAGCCTGATCAACGTCGGAGTTGTGAAGTTTGGGGCAAAAAATGGGCCGAATGTAGCGGGGAACCTATTGCCAGATCATACGGGGAATCGGGTAAATGCAGTATGGACAGGGGAAGTTAGAAGGGTAAAAAGGGATGCCAGGAAAGTCAAGACTCCAATGTTGACAGTATAGGTCGAGATGGTTAAAGCAAGAATGGTGGGAGATGCAGACAGTTTAAAAATGGTCTCAAAGAGGGTGCAGAATTGGTACCCGTTCCATAAGTATGGAGGTCATATCATACAGGACTGCGGGGACTTTCTAGCTAAAATCCAAAAGATGATGGATGATGGGGAGGCCCAGTTTTATGAGGAGACAGAGAAGGAAATAGAGGTTATTGAGAATGCAGCTGGCTACGGGATAGGAAGATATTTGATCATCTATTATGATGAACCAGAGGAGAAAGTTATGCCAGTCGTTGAGGAAAGTGCACCTAAGTTAATCATTGATTTGCCTGTTTCCTTTTCGTACAAGGAAAACAAAGCTACACCATGGAAATACGACTGCAGCATGGTTATGCCTGGTTCTTCGAGTCAGCAGGATATCATAGGTGTGGGGCACTTAACACGAAGTGGAAGGTGTTATGCTCCTGAGGTTGTTGAACAGGGGTTAACAGGAAAAAAGAGAGGAATGACAAAGGGAAGAAAGCAGCTGAACCAATCCATATTGAGATGGATTTGTCAAAAGAAGTAGGAAGGGGGTCAGCCCCGGTAAATAGAATAAAAGAGCCGGTGAGTGAGAAGGAAGCCTGCGAGTTCTTAAAATTCATAAAGCACAGTGAGTATAGCGTGGTTGAGCAACTGCAACGCCAACCAGCTAGAATTTCAATCTTATCTTTGCTTTTGAATTCAGAACCACATAAAAATGCCCTATTGAGAATGTTGAATCAGGCATACGTGGCTAACAATATATCGGTAGAAAAATTGGACAGGCTGGTGGGAAATATCGCGGTAGACGACCATATATATTTAAGTTATGAGGAGATACCACCCAATGGTATTGGGTCAACAAAAGCTCTCCATATAACTACCACTTGTAAGGGGCACATATTACCAATGGTCCTTTTGGATAATGGTTCTTCATTAAATGTGATGCCTTTGGCAACCTTGTCCAAACTACCAGTGGATATTTCTTATATGCTGCCAAGCTGCACGGTGGTCAGAGCCTTTGATGGTACCAGGAGAGATATGATGGGAACTATTGAGGTTTCTCTGGAGATAGGCCCATGCACCTATACAGTGAACTTTCAGGTCATGGATATTAATCCATCCTATAATTGCCTGTTGGGAAGGCAGTGGATACATTCAGCAGGGGCTGTACCTTCATCTCTCCACCAAAAGCTAAAATTTGTGATAGAGGGGCATTTGGTCACTATATCAGGAGAAGAGGATGTGATAGCCTCTACATCTACTAAATCTCCTTATGTTGAACCCAATGAAGATGCCGTAGAATGTTCCTTTCTGTCTTTGGAATTCGTAAATGCAGTTTTCATCGCTGAAGGACGAAAAATTTCAAAACCGAGGCTGTCCAAGAACACAAGACTGGGGATAAGAACTAGGGTGGGAAAAGGCTGCAGGGCTGGAAAAGGTCTCGAAAAATATCTTTAGGGGATAACTCAAGCAATGGAAGTAGTGGGAAAAAAAGACCGGTTTGGCCTAGGGTATCTTCCGAAGGCCTATGAGAAAAGAAAACAAGTTGAAAGGAACCGACAAAGGAGGATGGCCCGTCTTGTGGGTATGGATATTGAATGGGAGCCTATGACATTCCCACCTATCCTTCACAGCTTTCGCTCATCCAGTTCTCTGTTCGGAGAAAAGAATTCTGATGATGTGCTCGTAATGATCAAGCAAGCCTTCGAGAGATTCCAGGTGAATAGGGATGATCAGATGTATGATATGGAGATCTGCACGACTGGGGAAGAAAGAATTGAAAGTGAGAATGCTAATTGGATGGTGCGACCTTATCCACCAGGATATAGACTAACCAATTGGAGTGCAACCGAGCTACCCATAGTTTTTAGGTCTATTCCAATGCAATGCTTTTAAGCAAATCTTAAATATCATTGCCCTAAGATATTAAGAATTTCTTTTGTAATGGGCTTTTGTCTAAAACTTTTCATCCAATAAATAACAAACATGATGCATTTCTTTCATATTGATATGTCCATATTCTTTCATTTATGCTATTTATTTTGGTTCGATTGTATATATGTTTTCCTATATTGTTTCTTCCCCACCTATTTACAGGTGTACGAATGTGAAATATGAGGACCTTCCTGTCAGTAATTCTGAAATTAATTTTGAGAGGCCCATTTGCACAGGTGATTTTGAGGCCTATGAAGATATTGAGGATTATGGTCAACCTCCAGACTTATTAAGAAAAATAGAACAAGAAGAGAAACAAGTTCTTCATCATGAGGAGCTATTGGAATTGTTGAATATGGGAAGTAGTGAGGAGATAAAAGAGGTTAAAATCGGGACTATATTGTCATCATCAATAACGGGTGAATTGATAGCCTTGCTCCGGGAATATGTAGATGTATTTGCATGGTCATACCAAGACATGCTGGGTTTGGATCCAGACATTGTGGTTCATAAGCTCCCTTTAAGGCCAGAGTGCAAGCCAATTCAGCAAAAGTTGAAAAGAATGAGACTGGACATGCTGTTAAAGGTAAAAGAGGAGGTGAAGAGGCAATTTAATGCTGGATTCTTAGAGGTGGCAAAATATCCAGAATGGGTGGCAAACATTGTTCCAGTACCAAAGAAGGATGGCAAGGTGCGTATGTGCGTCGATTACTGAGATTTGAACAAGGCCAGTCCCAAAGATAATTTCCCTTTGCCTCATATTGATACTTTGGTAGATAATACGGCGAAGAGTTCCTTATTTTCTTTCATGGACGGATTCTCGAGATATAATCAGATTAAGATGACACCGGAAGATATGGAGAAAACCATATTTGATACAATGTGGGAATATTCTGCTACAAGGTAATGCCGTTTGGGTTGAAGAATGCTTGGGCAACGTATCAGAGAGCCATGGTGACCTTGTTTCATGACATGATGCATAAGGGAATTGAGATTTATGTTCATGATATGATTGCAAAGTCACAAGGAGAAAATGAGCATATTGCGAGTCTTAGAAAACTCTTTGAAAGACTAAGAAAGTTTCAACTCAAGCTAAACCCGGCAAAATGCACTTTTGGTGTCACTTAGGGGAAATTGTTGGGTTTTGTTGTTAGCAAAAGAGGAATTGAGATTGATCAGGATAAAGTGGAGGCCATCAAGAATTTGCCATTTCCACGTACTCAAAAAGAAGTAAAAGGTTTTCTGGGGAGATTGAATTACATTGCTCAGTTTATTTCTCAGTTAACTGATAAATGTGATCCAATATTTAAGTTACTTCGAAAACGTGATCCAGGAGAATAGGATGAAGGATGTCAGATTGCTTTTGAAAAGGTTAAGCATTATCTATCAAACCCACTAGTATTAATGCCACCGGCTCCGGATAAACCGATGATATTGTATCTATCAGTATTTGAGAGATCCATGGGTTGTGTTTTAGGGCAGCTTGATGAGACTGGAAAGAAAGAATAGGCAGTTTACTACCTCAGCAAGAAGTTCACAGATTATGAGTTGAAATATTCGTCAGTAGAAAAGTTGTTCTATGCCATAGCTTGGACTGCTCGGAGGCTCAGACAATATATTTTGTACCACACAACGTGGTTGATCTCCAAGCTAGATCCAATCAAGTACATGTTAGAAGCACCTTATTTGTTAGGGAAGACGGCAAGATGGCAGGTTTTGTTGTCAGAATACGACATTGTATATGTAAGTCAGAAGGCTATCAAGGGCAGTACAGTGGCTGAATTTTTAGCAAGTCGGGCAGTGGAAGATTATGAGTCGTTGACCTTTGATTTCCCAGATGAATATTTGATGTATGTTTCGCAAGCGGATGAGGTTCCCTTGAACAAGAAGATATGAAAGATGTACTTTTATGGGGCATCTAATGCCATGGGGCATGGAATCGGTGCAGTGCTCATATCCCCAAAAGAAAATTATTATCCTTTCACCGCCACATTGGATTTTGATTGTATAAATAATACGGCTGAGTATGAGGAGTGTACTATGGGCCTTCGTGCAGCAGTGGATAGAAAAATCAAAGTTTTGGAAGTTTTCGGAGACTCAGCCTTAGTGATATACCAGTTACGGGGAGAATGGGAAACCCAGGATACAAAGCTAATCCGATATTGAGAACTCATATTGAGTTTATTGGAGGAGTTTGAAGAAGTAAGTTTCAATTACTTTCCCCGAGAAGAAAATCAGATGGCGGATGCTCTGGCTACTTTATCATCAATGTTTAAAGTAAATGAAGGGGCCAAAGTTGTGCCGATCAAGATGAGCATATATGAGTCTCCTGCCCACTGTTTGAGTATTGAAGAAGAAGCAGATGGTCTCCCTTGGTATAACGACATCTTGCAGTACATCAAGAGTCAACAGTATCCAGAACAAGCAACAGAAAATGACAAGAGGACTCTTAGAAGACTAGCAATGGGTTTTGTTCTAGATGGGGAGATTCTCTACAAGAAAGGGAAAGATCAAGTCCTGTTAAGATGTGTCGGGTCTGCCGAAGCTCGAAGAATCATAAAGAAAATCCATGAAGGGATATGTGGCACCTATGCTAATGGTTACATGCTTGCTAAGCAGATTATGAGAGCAGGATATTATTGGCTGACGATAGAAGGAGATTGTATCAGTTATTCCCGGAAATGTCATAAATGCCAGATATATGCAGATAAGATTCATGTGCCGCTATCACCATTGCATGTCATAACCGCACCATGGATGTTTTCAATATGGGGAATGGATATGATTGGGCCTATTACCCCGAAAACTTCAAATGGACATAGTTTCATCTTGGTGGCCATAGACTATTTCACAAAGTGGGTGGAAGCTGCTTCTTATATAAACGTAACGAAGTCAGTGGTATGCAAATTTGTTAAGAAGGAAATCATATGCTGATATGGATTGCCAGCAAGAATTATTTCAGATAATGCTCTCAATCTGAATAATAAGATGATGAGAGAGGTATGTAGTCAGTTCAAGATCACGCATCACAATTCTGCACCTTATCGCCCAAAGATGAATGGGGAAGTAGAAGCAGCCAACAAAAACATCAAGAAGATTGTCGAGAAGATGACTGATGTGTACAAGGATTGGCATGAGATTTTGCCTTTTGCTCCTCACACATATCGCACTTCGGTTCGCACATCTACAGGGGCAATGCCGTTTTCTTTGGTATATGGTATGGAAGCAGTGTTACCTATTGAAGTTGAGATTCCTTCACTTCGGGTTTTGATGGAGGTTGGCCTAGAAGAGGCAGAATGGGTTAGAGCTCGTTATGAACAGCTGAATATCATCGAGGAGAAAAGATTGAAGGCAATTTGTCACGGGCAGTTGTATCAGAAATGGATGATTCGAGCCCATAACAAGAAGGTTCGACCCAGATAGTTCCGAGAAGGAGAGTTGGTATTGAGAAAAATTCTCCCCATAGTGAAGGGTCCGCGAGGAAAATGGGCTCCAAATTGGGAAGGACCCTATGTGGTAAAAAGAGCTTTTTCTGGAGGAGCATTGATTCTAACTCGGATGGACGAGAATAATTTTAGACATCCTGTGAATGCTGATGAACTGAAGAAGTATTATTCTTAAAAAAAAAATGTGATGCTATGCACATGGAAATTCGAATAATTCCAAGTGTAGAAATGGAAATTCTATATATCTATCTCCCCTGAAAATTACTTTTCAAAGAGAATATTCATGCTTGATATGATGAATGGCCATCTTTCATATTCCCTTCACTAGGAAGAAAGTATCACTAGTCACCCCTTTGAGCCTTAGGAATTATTTCTTTCGTTGAACCCTGATCAAGGATCATCCTCTACACTGGAGGGCAAATACGAGAAAAAATAATCAAAATCATGGCAAAAAAAGAGAGCCATTGGAAAATGTGAAATCAAAGAATGACAAATGAAAGCCAGCAATAAAAAAAAAAGTCCAAAAAGGGGACAAATGTCTCAAGAATGAATTCCCCTCAGGAAATGATCCTTGATCCAATTACCCTTAATCACATTTTGGGCCTATTTTATCCTTTCCTTCTAAACCCCAACCTTGGCCTATATTACGTACTTTAAAAGTCCATTTTGATCGAGCATGGATATTTAATTTGAAAGGTTTTTCTCAGAATTCATCTCATCTTTTGAATTGAAATTTTTACCTTGGAAGCATTTAGAATTCTCAAATGCATGGTAAAAAAAAAAGGAAAGGTTTAAGCCGAGAACCCGCAAAGGGCGACTTAATATCGAATGTGGGATACCTGAGTTGAAAACCCGCAAAGGGCGGCTCAAGTATTGATTAAGGTTTGAGTCAATGCTCCGTGTAAAGGAGGAGAAAGTATTTGAAAATCAGAAAAAAGGGGAACAACTCAGTCTGAAGTAACTACGAAAGCCGAGGGATTACCCAATTAAATTGACCGTTCAAGAGAAATTTCAGATGATTTGAAAAAGGAGGGGTCCAAGATATTCCGCATCCGGGGCATCAACAACCTATAACTTTACATTTGTTTCTTATATCCTCGATATTCACTTTTATCATTTTAAAACATTTTGTTGCAATAAATTTTTGTTACCCCTTTTATGACAATTGCTTTTTTCATACTTTATTTCTTACATTTTTGAGATTGCATTTTGTTTGTTATTAAATTGAGTGATGATTAGTAAATATAAATTTTTAAAATAAAAGGGAGTTTAAAGGTATTACTAAGGAATAGATTTAAATCTTAGAAAAAGTTTGGGAACCACTAATCCTGATAGAAAATTCATCAAGAAAAGGAAAACAGTGAATGTGTTGGAGACTCCGTCATGAAGTCAGAAATTTGTGAATTTCAGCGAAGTCAGAAACTGGGACTGTTTGACAGATTATCTTGAGTAAATGGTTCCTTAAATAGGGCATCAGTGAACAATTGAAGACTCCATCATGAAGTCAGATAATCTGTGAACCTCAAACAAACCATGGATTATAAATCATGATACAATCATTTGACTGCATTCATCCTCAGGAAATATACAAGCATTTGCAGAGCCTATCATTCTCATTATTACATTTAGCTAACATTGCAGGAACCAAGAAAATTCTGGCTTCCCAAATCGAACTCGTTCTTCTTCTCAAATGAGTCGAGCCTTGAAACCACCGTCGAGGTATTTCCTTTTGTTTTAAATCGAACTCGTTCTGCTTCTCAAATGAATCGAGCCTTTAGACCATCGTCGAGGTATTTCCTTTTGTTTTAAATCGAATTCATTCTTTTTTATCAAATGAGTCGAGCCTTGAGACCACCATCGAGGTATTTCCTTTTGTTTTAAATCGAATTCATTCTGTTTTATCAAATGAGTCAAGCCTTGAGGCCATTGTCGAGGTATTTCCTTTTGTTTTAAATCGAATTCATTCTATTTATCAAATGAGTCGAGCCTTAAGACTGTTGTCAAGGATTTTTCATCACGGGTAAGGCCTCCGGGCACCATTTTTAAAACCTTCGGGCACCATTTTAAAGACCTTCGGGCACTATTTTTAAGACATTCGGGCATAGTTTTTCATCACGGGTAAGGCCTCCGGGCACCATTTTTTAAGACCTTCGGGCACCATTTTTAAGACCTTCGGGCATAATTTTTCATCACGGGTAAGGCCTCCGGGCACCATTTTTAAGACCTACGGGCATAATTTTTCATCACGAGTAAGGCCTCTGGGCACCATTTTTAAGACCTTCGGGTACCATTTTAAAGACCTTCGAGCACCATTTTTAAGATCTTTGGGCATAATTTTTCATCACGGGTAAGGCCGGGCACCATTTTTAAGACCTCTGGGCACCATTTTAAAGACCTTCGGGCACAATTTTTTCTTTTGAAATTGAACCCATTTCCTTAAGACGGGTCGAGCCTTGTTTAGTCAGGGAATTCAATTTAAGACCAAATCTTCAATTTACACCTTTTTCACAAAAAATAAATAAAATTATTGAGGAAGAATGAAAAAATGATGAAAAAGAAGAAATAAAAAACGAAAACCCCTTTCCCTTTCCTTCACATGTGATTTCACTAACCGTACAAAATTAGTGTTTGTTTATCTTTTCCTGATTCCTGATTCTTAGCAATAACCAAAGAGAGGCAGCTGTAGACACCTAATTTTGTCCAGACCCCTAAATCAGGTACATTTTCTTCCTAAATTGATGTTTCTGAATGCTAAAAGGCTTTTCTCATCCTGCAGGTGGCACTCTAAGACTTAGTCTAAGAAAACAGACAGATAAAGTCAAACTCGAAAAAGTCAACCCCGAAAAAGTCAACCTCGAAAAAGTCAACTACTAAAAAAGTCAACCCACTTTCAAAATCAAGATTTGAGGTTCAGTTGAAAAAAGGTGAAAGAATTTTGATAATCCGAGGTCTACATGGAAAAATATGGAGGTCGGAAGTTGGGTTACAAGATTGAGTAGAAAGAAAACCCTAGTTCGAGAAATTTGGGGAAAAGTGCTTAAACGATCAAATTGGTCGGAATTGAAGGTCTCAAATGAAAAATAAGCACTGACTAGGGGTAATGGAGAAGCTACTTGGAAGAAAATTTGACAGAAAAGTCAATTCGGAAGAAAATCGAGAATTAGGGTTTTTTGGTGGATTTCGGTGAAGTTTGGAAGAATTATAGGAATGGCCGGATTTGGTAGATCTAGAGCACCTAATTAATGAGAAATGATTAAACAAGGATAGCCCAAGGCTCAGTTTGAAGAAAATCTGAAAATAGGACTTGTTTTGAGCAAAACCAGGTTTTGGAGGCAAAATGGTAAGATTGGAAAATATGGGAAAAATAGCAAATGAACTCCAAAAATTCGAAAAATTTGCAAATCTCATTCTTAAATATTTTTTGAAGAGATTGGCAAAATAAAATCTTGATTCGGAATTCGTTTGCAAAATGGCCAAATACTGGGCCCACTATATAGAAATTCAATAGGATAAATCCCGAAAAAATAGCAAATGAACTCCAAAAAGTTTGAAAATTTGCAAATATCATTTTTAAATTATTTGGAAGAGATTGGCGAAAGAAAATCTTGATTCGGAGTTCATTTGCAAAATGGCCAAATCCCAGGTCCCCTATGTAGTAATTCAAGCAGATAAATCCCGAAAAAATAGCAAATGAGCTCCAAAAATTATGAAAACTTTCAAATCACATTTTTAAATATTTGGAAGAGATTGATGAAGAAAAATCTGGATTCGGAGCTCGTTTAAAAAATGGTAAAGTTTGGGTGCATAAAAGGGGTAATTTCAGAAATAAATCCGAAATAAATAGCAAATGGACTTGAAATTTTTTGAAAACTTCCAAAATTCAATTTTTTATTATTTCTGAAGTATTGAAAAAGAAAATTCAAATTTGGAGTCTGTTTTCTATTTATTTAGGTTCAGGGGGCAAAAAGGTCATTTCACCAAAGAAACCAAAAAGGGCAGATTAATAATTGATGAAAATATGAAAGAAGAAGGAATTGTTGGGATTTTTTATTCCCTTGGTCAGCCAACATAGAGGAGAAGAAGAAAGCTTGAACAATTTAATTCCCTAGTCACTATCAAGCCACATGCTACCACTAACACCTTGCAAATGGTCCTTCCTTCATCTAATAGCTTAGGTGCCTTGTAGGAAAGTTGAATGGACGATCAAATGGCCAAATTTAAATGCCAAGATGATATTTTATTTGTCATAAAATAACCCTCATCTAATGGCCAAGAATGGAAGAAAAAAGATGTGCACAATTCATCCAAGGGTGAGCATCTATTCGGTTAAGCAAAAGAGTTCATGGGATTATCTCTTTTCATCCAATGGCTTAGGCCATCTACAAGGGCTGAGTACACAAGTTGAGGACTGGATTTAATCTACAAGATGTCATTTTTATGTTGTCCTCATCCAATGACCAAGAATGGAAGTGCACAACTCATCCGAGGGTAGGCACTCAAGGGGGGCAAGCAAGGGAGTGCATGGGATTGGTCCTCTAATGCATCTAAGGGATAAGGTTACTACAAGGGCTGAGTACACATCTTAAGTGCTGCTATCAATTGGAAAGATGACATTTTTATGTTGTCATCAAAATATCTTAGTCTAAAGGCCAAGATTGGAGGAGAAAAAGTGCAATTCCCATCCAAGGGTTAGGGGGCCATTCGGCCAAGCCATTAGAGGGGGGGTTGGTCTCATTTTTTTAGAGGTTTTTTGGCTGGAAATAGTAGCTAATTTGGCAAATAAAAAGGTTTTGAAAGAAAGAAAAAAAAGGTTTTCAATAGAGAGCTTGAAGGTAGTCATCTCTACCAAGCTCTAGCATAGCTTTCTTCTTGATTTCCATAGTGTTTTCTTGATTTTCTATCTTGTTTTCCTACTAAAGTTTTCATAGAAATAAAGTTTTTTAATGTTTATTTATGTTTTCATCTCTTCTTCTTCATTAAAATGGTGGAAAATAATTTTTTTTTATGGTTTCATGCTATGGCCGAATATGGCTTATTTACTTGCCTTGTTTTTTCCTTCCTTGCATGTTCTTGTGAAAAATGATTTTTAGAGGGTTTTTTAGAGTATTCTAAGGTTCTGATTTTTTACAAAAGATGAAGCAAAAAGGTTGAAATGGCTACATGATCTTGGCTAGACCAAGTGACCATGGTTAGGAGAGAGACTATGCCCATTTTTACCTACCATGAAGCTCACCTTATTTTTTTTTTTTGTTTAACATGGTTTATTTTCTGTTTTATTAAGATGGAAAGGCTTCATGATCTTGGAAAGACCAAGTGATTATGGTTAGCTGAGAGGCTATGCCCATTTGAAACCAACCATGGAACTTAACTTTCCTTGTTTTACTTACTAGTTTTGCTTGTTATTTGTTTTGCATGTCTATGTTGCATTTTTTTATATATATGTTCTTTACATTATTTTCTATGCTATATTTACTTATATATTTCATTTCCATGCTTGATATTGTATCATTGCATATTCGGCCATTGTTGTTCATATGCTCATGTTGTGCATTTTTTTCATGTATCATGTCTTACATGTTTGCATTTTCTTTATTTTGTTCCATGACCATTCGGCAACTTCATTTTTGTATGCCTTGCATGTGCATTTTTCTCTTGCTTCTTAACTTGTTTGCATCTCCATGCCATGAACTTGTACATTTTTATTTTAGTATGCCATGTGCTTATGAAAATGCTATGATAAAATGCCATTATTTTGTTCCATGACCATTCGGCAACTCCATTATTGATATGCCTTGTATGTGCATTTTCACTTTGCTTCTTGACTTGTTTGCATCTCTATGCCATGAGCTTGTGCCTTTTGATTTTAGTATGTCATATGCTTATGAAAATTTCATGACATTATGCATCTTAACATGATTTGTCATGTATTTATGTCATTTACTAGATAGGATTACATTAGAGCATCATGTAGCTACATTTGGCCTTTTCATGCATCCTTTGCCCTGACATGCATTTGCATTTTGTTTAGGTAATATGCTTTGCATTATCATATCTTGAAATTTTGCATTAGTTGTTGTTTGTTCCAGCATTGACATTAGTTTCATTGGTCATTGTATGTTCATAGTATTGCTATGCATGTTCATTACATTTAGGTCTAGGCCATATTGGTGTTGCCATGCATATTGGGTCTTAAATCACATTGGTATTCTCATGCATTACTATGCTATTTAGGTCTTAGGTTACATTAGCATTTTCATGCATATTCATAACATATTAGGTCCAAGTCACATTTACATTATCAAGCATTGCATGCATATTGAGTTAGGATAGCATTTATTGCCATGCAAATTCATGCTAAGCATCTAGGTTGTCTTGAATTGTCATGCATTTCCTTTAACATTTAGACCTTTAGACAATGCATTTCATACATTTCATTTGCTGTATGTTCATGCATTCCATGTCATTGCCACTTGATTTGTGACTTAGGCCAATTAATGGCTCAAAGTCATGCTCTCTTGAGCATACTTGTGGAAAATTAAGGAATTGTCAAATTGATTATTCTACCTTTGTGATTTTTTTTACTTAGCCAATTTTTGTCCAAGGTTTTTAAATGTTTAGCTACTGTCCTTAGGTCTTTAGGATGATCTCCAACAATTTTTACTTTGATTTTTGAATGACTTTATCAAAGGCAAAAAAATGTGTTTTGACAAAACAGTTTTTTCACCCAATACTCGAACATCTCCGCTTTTTCTGGGCAGTCATATTTAATCAGAAAATTAAGATAATTGTTTCTCGTGTAGTTTCACATGTTCTGAGTCTCCAGTATTTTTTTTAGATTTTTTTGAATTTTTAAAAATAGCAAAAAAATCGTGTGATAACACCGGATAGTAGAGGCAGATTTGAAATCAAAAGAGGAATAATGGTTGAATTTGGCTAAGGCATTTAGAGGGAGTTGGTTAGAAGCTTTAGCTACTGTCTTAGGGTAGTTTCTAAGCCTTTTTAAACTTAAAAATGATTTTATAAATCTCGGCTAAAGGGTGGTTTAGTCCGGAATTTTAAACTTAGGAAATTATAGCCATTTAAAAAGGGTTTGGTAAGGGTTTTAATTTTTATTCAAGTTTTCCTCAAAATTGTTTTTAAACAATCACAAAGTTTTGTTTTTAAAGAAAATATAATTTGACATATTTTCCTAAGGTAGCCGGATATCTTTTTAGATATACGGATTTCTTTATTTAGAGGAAAAGATACATTTTCATGCATTTTATTTAAATGTGTGATTTTTGCTATGATATTTTCCATGGTATTATTATTATTTTAATTCACATTTTATGATCTTATATTTGTTTGCCATATGATTTTGAATGTTTCATGATATCCTATGCTTTTTATTTAGTTATTTTTGTCATATTGTTTAGCATATACTATGTTCATGCATTATTATTTTCATTTTCATTTTCATGCATATTATATGTTAGCATTATTTTAATTTCATGTCATTTCTTGTCATTTAGATCATATTCCATGTCATTTAGGTTATTTTATTTATAACATGCCATGTCATTTAAAATATGCCATATCATTTAAAATTGCCATGTCATTTAAATCATCTTATATCATTTAGAATATACCATGATACTTAGGATTTTTCATTTCACTTAGAATATACTATGCCATTTAAATTATGTCATATCATTTAGGTTGCATTATATTATCTAGACTTTGCCATGTCATTTTATTTATGTCATACATGTTCATGTTCATATTTTTAAATGTTTTGAAAAAGATAATGATTTTCAATAAAAATAAAGATATTTCCGAGTTAAAATAATTCATGAGTTCTCTACCGGGTTTGCTGGAGGGAATATCATCAATTATCATTAATAAAGGAATATCTTTCTTTCAAAAAACAAGAATGATTTGGAAAGTTTTCCAAATGAATAAAAATTTCTATATTTTGCCGATTTTGTCGGGGAATATAGGAAAATTTTGAATTAATAAATTCAGGATCATTTTCAATTAAAAATGTAATTGTTTTTCTTAAAATTGGGAATTAACTTGAAATACTAAATTAAAAACCAAATTTTTACCAAGACTTGAAATAACACACGATTAATAAGGTACCGATTTATACGGGCGTTGTGGGGGTGCTAATCCTTCCCCGCACGTAACTGACTCCCGAACCCGCTTCTTTGATTTCTCTGGTTTATAACGCAGACTTGAAATTGGTTTTAAAAATGTTTTAATTAATTTTAAAATGTTTTATAAAACCGGTTTTAATAGGTGGCCGATCACACCTAGCTAAAAAAGATTGGTGGCAACTCCATGTCTTTTTCAAGGTTATTTTCAAAACCTTCGTTTTTCTAGAGGAATTAAGTCGACTTTTCCTTGGTTTTTTTAATGTCACGCTTAATGAATAATAAAGTCTTGCGATGAGACTTGTTATTTTTTAGGTTGCGACAATGATTTTAAATAAAATAAAGTTATTTCCGAGTTAAAATAATTCATGTGTTCTTTTCCGGGTTGCTGGGGAGGATACCATCAATTATCTTTAATAACGGAATATCTTTCTTAAAACGAGAATGATTCGGAAAATTTTCTAAATAAATAAAAATTTCAATATTTTGCCGCGTTTGTCGAGCAATATAGGAAAATTATGAATTAATAAATTTCGGATCATTTTCAATTAAAAATGAAATTATTTTTCCTAAAATTGAGAATTAATTTAAAAGGCCAAATTTAAAACCGACTTTTCACTGAGACTTGAGATAATACACGATTAATAAGGTACCGTTTTATACGAGAATTGTGGGGGTGCTAATCCTCCCCCGCACGTAACCGAGTCCTGAACCCGCTTCTTTGATTTTCTCTGGTATAAAAACGCAGACTTGAAATTGGTTTTAAAAATGTTTTAATTAATTTTAAAATGTTTGACAAAAACCTGTTTTAATAGGTGGTCGATCACACCTAGCCAAAAAAGATTGGTGACGACTCTATGTCTTTTTCGAGATCGTTTTTAAACTCTCATTTTATTTCGAGAGGAATTAAGTTGATTTTTCCTCTGTTTTTCACAATGTCACGCTTAACGAATATAAAGTCTCACGATGAGACTTGTTATTTTTTAGGTTGCGACCGCTTGGCGACTCCACTGGGGACATTAGAGAGTCAGGCCTAGACTTATTCGTGTGTTATCAAAGTCTCGATTTTGTTGGTTTTTATTCGGTATTTAATTTTTGTTCCCACAATTTTTTTAAAATAAGGAGAATTTTGAAAATAATAAAATGTTTTTAAATATGTCCATATTCATGTGCATACATATTATTATTGTTCTATGGTTTTTTTGCTGCATTTATTTATTGCTTAATTGATGCTTTACATTGTTAATCTTGTTGGGGCATTTAGAATAAGGGATGTAGAATAGGTGGTGAAAGGTTTGTTATTTCTCCTCACACACTACACATGCATTTGCATATCATGAGCCCTATACCAGGGTTTCGTCCTTTTAGGTGGGAGCAAAGTAACTAAGCCTTCGTGATTAACAATCCGCATGGGCTAGTGAAACACTTTCGGAGTACTAAATTACCTAAGCCTTCGTGATTAACAATCCGGATGGGCTAGGGAAATAGACTCTAACGAATTGATCCCGCTTTTATCGGGGTGCCTTACTAGCCTTCACCGGCGACAGTGAGGAACAATTCGGGGCTTTTAGAACTGATTCACCTTCATATAGTGAACCTAGATGAAACCATGCCGGATTTCCAATTAGATATCCCGAAGTTAAGAACACATGGAGGAATATTTCCAATCCTTTTACCTTCTATTCTACTTTCCGAATAAGTTTACTTTTGCAAATCAAGCGATGATGAACGCACATCACAATGGCCGTAACAAGTTTTAATGTTTTGTCCCAGAGGTGTTATAATGCCAAAATTTTGTTGGCTTCCTCAGGGATAATTATTGATTTGAATCATATGTTTTTTTATTATTATTTGAATTTATTTCTATTACTAATTCATTTTTCATTTTTTTTTCATGCATACTTTTCATCATTTTTGCACATGGAAGGTTATTGGTCTCGGGATAATATTCAACCAAAAGGGCTTTCCTTGAAGGTCAGTGTGTTTCAGTGGTCGAGAAGCATTTAGAGGTTAGGAAATAGTTTGAGAAAAGTCAACAGGATAATGGGGATTGTTTGAAAATGGGATATGTATCAGTATTGCCAGCTTAGGTTGATCTTACTATCCGGCAAAATGATCTCCGAGAGTTGATGGATATATGGATCAGTGGAATATATCGAAAAAGAAGCCTTCACTCAGATTTATAGGGACATAGCACTGTTAATTCAAGTTAAGGTCAGTGGTGAGGTAATCCGGGCTTTGGTGCAATTCTGGAATCCCGCTTATCGATGTTTCACTTTCAACAGAGAGGATATGACTCCAACCATAGAGGAATATTTGACCCTGTTGCATATGGACAATGCCATTCCCGACCGTATTTATTTGAAAGATACAAAGACATCGGGTTTCAAGAAAAATGTGTCTAAGATTCTGGGAGTGGAAAGAAATTGGGTCGAAAGCTATGTTGTTCAAAAAGGAGTAAGCCACTGTATCTCATGGGATATTTCACGGACCTTAATCCACAATCATTCAAGTAAAGAGACAGTTAGAAATATTTTTGCTTTGGCTATCTATGGTTTAGTTATTTTCCTAAGGACATTGGGATATGTGGATGTGGCAGTATTCGATATTTTCGAGAGGCTAGAGCAGAGGATAAACCCGGCCCCGAGAATCATAGCAGAAACAATCTGATCCCTGAATTTTTGTAGACCGGAAGGGAAAGGGCGTTTTATAGGTTGTAGACAGCTTCTTTACATATGGGTTCAGAGCCGTTTTTGTAAGCAGGAAAAATTTCCTCTTCGCCCGTATTGGAAGTCTTTTGCACCAATTAGTGAATTTCTTAAGAGGTATTGGCCTGAGAATAGGACTGAGGAACAATGGATTGACATATTCTGGAATGTCAGGGCTGGGATGATAATTTAGAGGGCTCCATGGATAGCTCCTATGCCGACATTGTACAAGTGTGGAGATAAAGCATCTGTTCCATTATTAGGAGTGTGGGGAGGAGTGAGTTATGCGCCACTGCTGGTACTAAGACAATCGGAATCTCGTCAGTTCACTCCTACGACCCATGATCTTAGTGGGTTAGAATTTGCTTATGGAGAATTAGGTACTCGGGAAAGGTACGCGAGATTGTAGTGGCATGGAAGAAAACTAATCGGGTAGAGGTAGCTAGATATGCCGATATTGTCACACCCGACTGTATAGCATGGAGAGATAAGAGAATTAATGATAGATTATTGGTACCCGATGGAAGGAATGTCTCATTAATGGATCTAAAAATGGAAGAAACGTCTTCAGAGCTAGAAATTGCAAGATCAGAATTTGAAAAGGAAAAAGCCCAAATGAGCAAATAGATTGCCTAACTTCAAGAAGAGTGTAGACACCTAATTTTGTCCGGACCACTAAAACAGGTATGTTTTATTCCTAAATTAATGTTTCAGAATGTAAAATTACTTTTTTATCCTGTAGGTGGTACTCCGAGACTTAGTTTAAGAAGGCGAAAATAAAAAGTCAAACTTGAAAAAGTCAACCCTTGAAAGTCAACCCCAAAAAGTCAACTACTACAAAAGTCAACCCACATTCAAAATCAAGATTTGAAGTTCAATTGAAAAAAGGCAAAAGAATTTTGATAATCCGAGGTCTACATCGAAAGATTTGGAGTTCGGAATTTGGGTTATGGAGATTAAGTAGAAAGGAAACCTTAATTCGAGAAATTTGGGAAAAAGTGCTTAAACGATCGAATTGGTTGAAATTGAAGGTTCCAAATGAAATATAAGCACTGACTACGAGTAATGGAGAAGCCACTTGAAAGAAAAATTGAAAGAAAAGTCAATCCGGAAGAAAATAGAGAATTAGGGTTTTTGGTGGATTTCGATGAAATTGGGAAGAATTACAGAAATGGCCCGATTTGGTAAGAATAAAGCCCCAAATGGATGAGGAGTGATTAAAAAAGGATAGCCCAAAGCTCAGTTTGAAGAAAATCTAAAAATCGGACTTGTTTTGAGCAAATCGGGTTTCGGAGGCAAAAGGGCAAAATTGGAAAATCTGGAAAAAACAGCAAATGAACTCCAAAAATTTTGAAATTTTGAAAATTTGAAAATCTTATTTTTTAATTATTTGGAAGAGATTGGCGAAAGAAAATTTGGATTCGGGGTTCGTTTGCAAAATGGCCAAATCCCGGGCCCCTTATACAATAATTCAAGCAGATAAATTCCGAAAAAAATAACAAATGAGTTCAAAAAATTATGAAAACTTCCAGAACACACTTTTAAATTATTTGGAAGTGATTGGTGAAGAAAAATTTAGATTTGGAGCTCGTTTAAAAAATGGTAAAGTTTGGGAGCATAAAAGGGCAATTTTGGAAGAAAAAATCCAAATAAATAGCAAATGGACTCGAAATGTTTTGAAAACTTCCAGAATTCAATTTTTTATTATTTTGAAAGTATTTAATTTGAATTTGGATCCCGTTTGCTATTTATTTATATTCGGGGGGTAAAAAGGTCATTTTACCCCAGAAATCGAAAAGGGCTTTTCTTGCATTTTAAAAAAAATGAAACGTGGGCTGGAAGAAAAGGGGTTGGCTGGCCAAGGCCCAAGAATGGGTAGACATTTTCTGATTTTTTAAAACAAAAGGCCAACAATGAAGAGTAAGTTATTTTTGTATCAAGCCTTTGCAAATAAGCCACATGGACCAATGCATGAAGAGGGAGAACGTCAACATAATGGCTTAAGATTCTTGAACAGCTGTAATTGTGGATATCTGATGGCCTAATCTAAGGGTGATAATTTCATATTTTAAACATCTTGGATCAATAGCCTTTGGATGAAAATTGGTTGAATGAAAAATGACAACATCCTAGTCTAAAAGGGGGCATACGGCCACTACAAGGGGAGTCACTCTCTCTTTCATTTTCAACTATTCACTCTCTATTCTCTCTTGTTTTTGGTGATTTTTCTCTCCATTGTTGAAAGGAAAAAAGAAAAGTTTAGAAAAGAAAACAAAGTTAGAAGAGAAAAAGCTTGAAAGATAGCTTCTAGAGGTTGCTTTGAGCACCATACTCTTGCACTTTCTTTGATTTTCCATTCTTGATTTGCTGTTTTGATTACTATTTTGGTGAGTTTCTTTTGATTTTTCTTTTAAAATAAGTCATTTTAATATTCTTCTTCAAGTTCTTCTTCATCCTTTCTTGGAAAAAAGCTTTGAAAATTTTATTTTTCTTTTGTTATAAGGGTGGCCGAATGGCCTAGCTTTTGGGTAGTTGCTGTTTGCATCTTTTATTTCATGTTATTCTTGATATTTAACAAGTTTTGATGCTTTGAATCTTCTTCTAATACATAAATATGAAGCTTGTTTTAATTTGGTTGCTTGCTTGTTATTTTTGAGTCTATTATCTTGTTATCATGTTTATTTTACTTGTCTTGCATTTTTGATTTTCTGTTCTCAAAATGTTTAAGTTTGTTTATGTTTTATATTTTTAATCCATGTGTTTGTGAAAATGCCTATTGGTTTTCATGCCTTTACTTTATTTTTGCATGATTTGAGTGTTATTCTTTAGCTAAGCATGTTAGTATATCATGTGTTTGTGAAAATGCCATGCTCATTTTAAGCATGGGACCATTCGGCCACCCTCATATTGTATGCTTTGTGTGTGCATTTTTGTTATGTTAGTTGATAGGTTTGCATTTTCATGATATTTGGTTGAGTATTTTTTTTAAGCATGCCATATGTTTGTGTTATTGCCATGCATATTTTAGGTTTAGGATTGGTTTGTTTTGCCATACACATTCATGCATTTTAGACCTAGGTTGCATTAAATGCCATGTAAATTCATTTAGGTCTAGGTCATTTTATTGATGCCATGCATTTTTCATGTCATTTAGGTTTTAAATCATGCATTTCATGCATCATATTTGCTGTATTTTCATGCATTTCATGTCCTTGCCACTTGACTTATGACTTAGGCCAATCAATGGTTCAAAGTCATGCTCACTTGAGCATACTTGTGGAAAATAAAAGAGTTGTCAAATTGATTATTCTACCTTTGTGATTTTTTTACATATCCAATTTTTTGCCTAACTTTTCAAAAGTGTTAGCTACTATTTGTGAGTCTTTTAGAGAGTCTCTAATATTTTTACTATGATTTTTAAATGATTTTAGCAAAGGCAAAAAATGTGTTTTGGCAAAACAGTTTTTTCACCCAGTATTTGTATTTTTCCGATTTTTCTGGCAGTTATCTTTAATCAGGAAATTAAGCAGATTTTTTCCCATGTATTTTTACATGTTTTGAGTCTCCGATATTTTTTTTAGATTTTTTTGAATTTTTAAAAATAGGGTAAAAAATCGTGCTTTAAAACTGGGCAGTAGAGGCAGAATTGAATTTGAAGGAAAATCATTTTTCTGTTTTGGTTAAGTTACTTAGAGGGGTCTAGGAAGTTTAGCTACTGACTTATGATGGTTTCTAAGCCTTTTTAAACTCTAAAAATGATTTTTTAAATCTCGGGTTAAGGCTGGTCAAGTCCGGGATTTTAAACTTAGGAAATTAGAGCCATTTAAAAAAAGTGTTTAGCTAGGTTTCTATTTTTAATCTAAACTGTTCAAAATTGTTTTCAAACAATCACAAAGTATTTTGGTTTTAGAATATTTAATTTGATATATTTTCCTAAGGTAGCCGGATATCTTTTTAGATATATGGATTTCCTTAATTAAAGGAAAAAATACATTCGCATGTATTCATTTTCCATATTCATGCATATTATATAATATTTAATTTTTGCTGTGTTTAATTTTTCTGATGGTGTTATTATCTTTGATTTAAATTTTTGATATTATATTATTTGTTATATGGTTTTGAATATTTCATGATATCCTATGTTTTTTATTTAGTTATTTTTGTCATATTATTTAGCATATATTATGTTCATGCATTATTATTTTTATTTTTATTTTCATGCATATTATATGATAGCATTATTTTATGTTTCATGTCATTTAGATTATAGGCCATATCATTTATATTTGCCATGTCATTTAAATTATATTATTTCATTTAGAATATATCATGTGACTTAGGATATTACATTTCATATAGAATATATCATGTTACCTAGGTCATTTCATTTCATTTAGAATATATCATATAATTTAGGATATTTCATTTCATTTAGAATATGCTAAGACATTGAAATTATGTCATACCATTTAGGTTGCATTATATTATTTAGACTTTGCTATGTCATTTTATTTATGTCACACATATTCATATTTTTTAAATGTCTTGGAAAAGGTAATGATTTTTAATAAAATAAAGATATTCCCGAGTTAAAATAATTCATGAGTTCTCTGCTGGGTTTGCTGGGGAGGATATCATCAATTATCATTAATAACGGAATATCTTTTTTAAAATGAGAATGATTCGAAATTTTTTTCAAACTAATGAAAATTTTTATATTTTGCCACGTTTGCTGGGGAATATAGAAAAATTTTGAATTTATAAATTTCGAATCATTTTCAATTAAAAATGGAATTATTTTTCTTTAAATTGGGAATTAGCTTGAAATACTAAATTTAAAATCGACTTTTTACCGAGACTTGAGATAACACATGATTAATAAGGTACCGTTGTATACGGGCGTTGTGAGGGTGCTAATCCTTCGTAACCGAGTCCCGAACCCGCTTCTTTGATTTCTCTGGTTTAAAACGCAGACTTGAAATTGGTTTTAAAAATGTTTTAATTAATTTTAAAATATTTTATAAAACCGGTTTTAATAGGTGGCCGATTACACCTAGCTAAAAAAGATTGGTGCTGACTCCATATCTTTTTCAAGGTCATTTTCAAAATCTTCATTTTTCAAGAGGAATTAAGTCGACTTTTCCTCGGTTTTTTTTAATGTCATGCTTAACGAATAATAAAGTCTTGCGATGAGACTTGTTATTTTTTAGGTTGCGACAGCTTGGCGTCTCCGCTGGGAAAATATTAGAGAGTCAGGCCTAAAATTAGTTGTGTGTTATCAAAGTCTCGGTTTTGTTGGTTTAATTGGTATTTAATTTTAATTCCCACATTTAAAAAAAAAAGGATAATTTCAAAAATAATAAAATGTTTTTAAATATGTCCATATTCATGTGTATACATATTATAATTGTTCTCTGGTTATTTTGGTGCATATATTCATTTATTGATTAATTGATGGTTTATGTTGTTTAATCTTGTTGGGGCATTTAGAATAAGGAATGTAGAATAGGTGGTGAGAGGTTTGTTATTTCTCCTTACACACTACACGTGCATTTGCATATCATGAATCCTATACCTGGGTTCCGTCTTTTTAGGTGGAAGCAAAGTAACTAAGCCTTCGTGATTAACAATCCGCATGGGCTAGTGAACACTTTCGGAGTACTAAATTTCCTAAGCCTTCGTGATTAACAATCCGCATGGGCTAGTGAAACACTTCCGGAGTACTAAATTACCTAAGCCTTCGTGATTAACAATCCGAATAGGCTAGGGAAATGACTCTAACTAATTGAACCCGCTTTTATCGGGGTGCCTTACTAGCCTTCACCGGCGACAGTGAGGAACAATTCGGGGCTTTTAGAACTAATTCACCTTCATATAGTAAACCTAGGCAAAGCCATGCCAAATTTCCAATTAGATATCCCGAAGTTAAGAACACATGGAGGAATATTTCCAATCCTTTTACCTTCTATTCTAGTTTTCGAATATGTTTATTTTTTAAAATCGGACAATGATGAATGTACATCACAATGCCTATAATAAGTGTTGGTATTTCGTCCCAAAGGTGTTATAATGCCGAAATTTTGTTAGCATCCTCAGGGATAATTACTGTTTTGAGTTATATGTTTTTTGTATTATTCAAATTTATTCTCGTTACTAATTCATTTTCTTTTTTTTTCTTTTTTTTTTGTCATCATTTTTTTTTGCACATAGAAGGTTATTGGTCTCGGGATAATATTCAACCAAAAGGGCTTCCATGGAGGGTCAGAATGTCTCAATGGTCGAGAAGCACTTAGAGGTTAGGAAACAGTCCGAGAAAGGCCAGCAGGATAATGGGGATTGTTTGAAGATAGGATATGTGTCAGCATTGCCAGCCGAGGTTGATCTTACTATCAGGCAAAATGATCTCCGAGAATTGATGGATATATGGAATCAATGGAACATATCAGAAAAAGAAGCCTTCACTCAGACTTATGGGGACATAGCACTGCTAGTTCAGGTTAAGGTCAGTGGTGAGGTGATCTGGGCTGTGGTGCAATTCTGGAATCTCGCTTATCGGTGTTTTACCTTCAACCGAGAGGATATCACTCCAACCATAGAGGAATATTCAACCTTGCTTCATATTGAGAACGCTATTTCCGACCGTATTTATTTAAAGGATACAAAGACGCCAGGTTTCAAGAAAAAGGTGTCTAAGATTTTAGGAGTGGAAAGAAATTGGGTCGAAAGCCATGTTGTCCGAAAGGGGGTAAGATACTGTATATCATGGGATATTTTACGGACCTTAATCCATAGCCATTCAAGTAAGGAGATAGTTAGAAATATTTTTGCTTTGGCTATCTATGGTTTAGTTAACTTCCCAAAGACATTAGGGTATGTGGATGTGGCGATATTTGATGTTTTTGAGAGGCTTGAGAAGAGGATAAACCAAGCCCTGCAATTATAGCAGAAACAATCCGATCGTTGAGTTTCTGTAGACGGGAAGGAAAAGGGCGTTTTATAGGTTGTATACAGCTCTTTTACATATGGGTTCAAAGCCATTTTTGTAAACAGGAGAATTTCCTCCTTCGCTCGTATTGGAAGTCTTTTGCACCAATTGATGAATTTCTTAAGAGAGATTGGCTTGAAAATAGGACTGAGGAACAATGGATCAACATATTCCGGAATATCAGGGCTAAGATGATAATTTGGAGAGCTCTATGGATAGCTCCTATGCCGACATTGTACAAGTGCGGAGATAAAGCTTTGGTTCTATTATTGGGAGTATGGGAAGGAGTGAGCTATGCACCACTGCTGGTACTAAGTCAATCGGAATCCCGTCAGTTTACTCCTATGACCCATGACCTTAGTAATTTGGAATTTGCTTATGGAGAAGATGGATACTCGGGAAAGGTACGTGAGATTGTAGTAGCATGGTAGAAAACTCATAGGGTGGAGGTAGCTAGATATGCCGACATCGTCACACTTGATTACCTGGTATGAAGGGAATTGAGGGTTAATGATAGGTTGTTGACATCATATGGAAAAGAGGTCCAGCTCTTGAGTTCGCCACCTAAGGAAGTGCCATCAGAGTTAAAAATTGCAAGGGCAGAATTCGAAAAAGAAAAGGCCCAAATGAGCAAAGAGATTGCCCGACTGCAAGAAGAACTTGAGGATATAAAAAATAGAGAATCAGCTCGAGAAAGAGAAAAGGAAAAGATCAAGAGAGAAAGGGACACTGCTAAGAGTGATCTTCAGGAATTACACTTGGAGAACAAAAGGTTCCGCTTCGAGCTCAGATTTGAGGGGACCCTCAAGACTTCCAAAGAATAGGAGCAAGAAAAACCTCAAGAAAGAGAAGAACTATTGGACAGAGAGAGCAAAGCATGAGGAAACCGCAGCCAATCAACTAGAGAAACAAGCTAAGGAAAGCTTACACGGCGATGCTTCTGCTGACATGTCAAAGGGCCGTGAACAAGTAGGGGTCAGATTGAAGAGCAAGGCAATCAAAACAGGACAGTGAAAAAGGTCCAAGATCCGAGGGAGTCACTATAGGACCGATGCTTTGTAATAGCATTTTTAAATTAGGATAGACAGATTATCAATTATCTTAAGCAGTGATGTTTTATCTTTGATGTATTTAGTTCCAGGAAATCAATAAAAGACCGTTTGGTTGGAATTGTCTCGGGGCCAATACTTTTAAACGCATTCATTATTCATTTGTTCTTTCCTTTATATATTTTGATTGTTCATTCATTTATTTATATTTATAATCATTCATTCATTTATTCTTTATAAATTGTTCATTCACTTAGTCATTTATTTATTTGTCCGTTCATTTATTCTTTATAGTTAGTCATTCATGTTCATACACTTAGCCATTTACTTATTTGTTCATTCATTAACATTTAGTCATTTATTCATTCATTCATTTTTATAAAATAAAATAAAATAAAAAATGTGTTAATAATTTTTAATCCATGGTTTTTAAAACTAAAGGTACAATTGGTTGCACTCAGAAAGAATCAGACTTTCGACACCCCTACAATACTCGATCTCAAGCAAGAGCTATGGAGAACGATCAGCTTGCTAGAATTGAAAGGATGGAAAGAATTCAAAAAGAACTGCAGGAACAATTGGCTAAGCCTTAACAAGAGTCACAGGAACAAATGACCAAACTCATGGAGATGATGAGTACCATGATGAGGCAGAAGTGACCAGGAGAAAATTTAGTTACCGGAATGGGGGCAGTAAACCAGGAAGATCAACCAGAGGTGGTATAGAAGAATGGTCAGACATCCCAGCCTGTGGGAAATGAACTTTCGACTGAGGCAGTATCCTATATTTACATCCAACCAACGGCCGAAGCACAGAATTTTGGTCCTAAAAGGGGTAATATTGGGGTTGGTCCAATTGATGTGGACATTCCAGACTATGAAGAAATGGCTGAAAAAAAGGGCAAAGATGACTGAGCTGAAGAGGGTTGAAACGGCAGAATCCCAGAAAAAAATATTAGCTGCTGGAGGAAAGACTGAGGGCAGTTGAAGGAGCAGAGCTATTTGGTAGTCTAGATGCCAAAGAGATGAGTTTAGTGCACTGTCTGGTGATTCCTCCAAAGTTCAAAGTACCAGACTTTGAAAAATATAACGGAACTACCAACCCATCAGCGCATCTGACCATGTATTGCTGGAAAATGATCGGACATGATGAATACCAAAAATTACTCATCCACTGTTTTCAAGATAGCTTGATAGGGTCTGCAACTCGGTGGTATAACCAGCTTACCTGTACTAAGATCCATTCCTGGATGGATCTAGCTAAAGCTTTCATGGAACAATATAAGCATGTGACAGACATGGTGCCTGATCGTCTAACTCTCCAAAACATAAAAAAAAAGCTACTGAAAGCTTTAAAGATATTCTCAGAGATGGAGAGACATGGCTACACAAGTGCAACCCCCTTTAACCAATAAGAAAACTACAGTGCTTTTTATCAATACCCTAAAAGTACCTTATTATGATAAATTGGTGGGAAGTACCACCAAGGACTTTGCAGATATGGTGGTATCTGGGGAGATGATAGAGTTTGCCATTAAGAACTTGAAAATGGAAGGGGGTGAGTCTGCTACCCCGAAGAGGGTTTTCCCTGCAAAGAAGAAAGAGGAGACACATGCAGTCAGTTTCAATCAATACCCCTATACACCTCCTACACCATACATACCTCCTAGGCCTTATACTCCTACTACATCTTATGCACCTCCGACACTTTACACATTTTACCCGGGGTATAATCCTTACTACCCCAATATGAACCACCTTACCCAAAATCCATTCCCCTATACCAATATACCATAACAGCTGTTCCCAACTGGTATATCCCCACAGATAACCCTTCCTCGAAACACTGTCCCAAATACTCAAGGTCCCGCACGCAATGACTATCGTTCACCAAGGAATGATCAAAAACCCCTGTTTGATCCCATTCCTACCACCTATGGTGAGCTATATCCTAAACTACTATAAGGCCAACTTGTCGCGCCCGTATATCTTAAACCTTTGACCCCACCATACCCAAGGTGGTACAATGCAAATACCAACTGCGCATATCTTGCAGGAATTTAGGGCATTCAACAGAGGATTGTATTGCCTTCAAAAAGAAAGTCCAAAGTTTAATCAATACCGGAGTTGTGAAGTTTGGGTCAAAGAATGGGCCGAATGTAGAGGGAAACCCATTGCCCGATCATGCTGAGAATCGGGTAAATGCAGTATTAATATGGGAAGTCAGAAGCTTAAAAAGGGATGCCAGGGAAGTCAAGACTTCGATGTTAACAGTATGGGTTGAGATGGTTAAGGCAAGAATGGTGGGGGATGCAGACAGTTTAAAAATGGCTGCAAAGAGGGTGCAGAATTGGTGCCCGTTCCATAAATGTTCAGGTCATATATATAGGACTGCGGAGACTTTCTGGCTAAAGTCCAAAAGATAATGGATAATGGAGAGGCCCAATTTTACGAGGAAACAGAGGAAGAAGCAGAGGTTATTGAGAATGCAGCTGGCTATGGAATAAGAAGACCTTTGATCATCTATTATGATGAACCAGAGAAGACTACTCTAGTTGTTGAGGAAATTGCGCCTAAGCTCATCATAGACTTGTCTTCTTCCTTTTCATACAAGGAAAACAAAACTACACCATGGAAATATGACTGCAGTATGGTTATGCCCGGGTCTTCAAGTCAGCAAGATATTACAGGTGTGGGGCACTTAACACGAAGTGGAAGGTGTTATGTCTCTGAGGTTGTTGAACAGGGATCAACAAGAAATGATGGAGGACTGGACAAAGGGAAGTAAGCAGTTGAACCAATCCATATTGAGATGGATTTGTTAAAAGAAGCAGAGAGGGGATTAGCCCCGGTAAACAAGATAAAAGAGCCAGTAAACGAGAAGGAAGCCTACGAGTTTTTAAAGTTCATAAAACATACTGAGTATAGTATGGTTGAGCAATTGCAGCATCAGACAACAAGAATCTCCATCTTATCTTTACTATTAAACTCGGAGCCACACAAAAATGCCCTATTGAGAGTGTTAAATCAGGCATATGTGGATAACATATTGGTAGAAAAGTTAGATAGGCTGGTGGGAAACATTGTGGCAGACGACCATATATTTTTCAGTTATGATGAAATACCACCCAGTGGTATTGGGTCCACAAAGGCTCTTCACATAATAACTACCTGCAAGGGGCATATACTACCAAGGGTGCTTCTGGATAATGGTTCTTCATTAAATGTAATGCCTTTGGCAACCTTGTTTAAGTTGCCAGTTGATATGTCTTATATGTTACTGAGTTGCACAGTAGTCAGGGCTTTCGATGGTACTAGGAGAGAGGTAATGGGAACTATAAAGGTTCCTCTGGAGATAGGCCCATGCACCTATACGATGAACTTTCAAGTCATGGATATTAATCCATCCTATAATTACTTGTTGGGAAGGCTGTGGATACATTCAGTAGGGGCTGTACCCTCATCTCTCCACCAAAAGCTGAAATTTGTGATGGAGGGTCGTTTGGTCACTGTATCAGGAGAAGAAGACATAATAGCCTCTGCATCTACTGAATCTCCTTATGTTGAACCCAACGAAGATGCTGTAGAATGTTCTTTTCAGTCTTTAGAATTCGTAAATGTGGTTTTTGTCGCTGAAGGACGAAAAATTCCAAAACTAAGATTGTCCAAAAACACAAGGCTGGGAGTAAGAACCACAGAGGGAAAGGGCTGCAGGGCTGGAAAAGGTATTGGGAAATATCTTCAAGGGATGGCCCGAGCAATGGAAGTAGTGGGAAAGAAAGATCGATTTGGCTTAGGGTATCTTCCGAAGGCCCATGAGAGGACGAAACAAGTTGAAAGAAATCGACAAAGAAGGATGGGCCGTCTCACGGGTATGGATATTGAATGGGAACCCATGACTTTCCCATCAATCCTTCACAACTTTCGCTCTGCTAGTTTTCTATTCGGAGAAAAGAATTCAGAGGATGTACTCATAATGATCGAGCAAGCTTTTGAAAAATTCCATGTGAATAAAGAGGGGCATATTCAGGATATGGTAATTTGCATGACTAGGAAAGAAGGGATGGAAAGTGACAATGTGAACTAGATGGTGCGACCTTGTCCACCAGGATATAGACTGACCAATTGGAGTGCGACTGAGATGCCCATAGTTTTTAAGTCTATTCCAACGTAATACTTTAAAAAACAATCTTAACTATCTTTACCCAAAAATATTAAGAGTTTTTTTTCTGTAATGGGTTTGTTTAAACATTTTCATTCAATAAATAAAAAGTACAATGCATTTTATTCATATTGATGTGTCCATATTCTTTCATTTTTGTTATTTATTTTGTTTTCATTATATATATTTTCCTATATTGTTTCTTCTTCACTTATTTACAAGTGTACAGATACGGAATATGAGGACCTTCCTGTCAGTAATTCTGAAATTGATTTTGAAAGACCCATTTGCATGGGTGATTTTGAGGCTAACGAAGATACTGAGGATTATGGTCTGCCTTCGAATTTATTAAGGAAAATAGAACAATAGGAGAAACAAGTACTTTCTCATAAGGAATTATTGGAAATGATAAATCTGGGAGATGGTGAAGAGATAAAGGAAGTCAAAATCGGAACTTTATTGTCATCATCAATAAAGGGTGAATTGATAGCCTTGCTCCAAGAATATGTGGATGTATTTGCATGGTCTTACCAAGACATGCCAGGGTTGGATCAGAATATTGTGGTTCATAAACTCCCTTTAAGGGCAGAATGCAAACCAATTCAGCAAAAGTTGATAAGAATGAGGCCGGACATGCTGTTAAATATAAAAGAGGAGGTGAAGAAGCAATTTGATGCTGGATTCTTAGAAGTGGAAAAACATCCAGAATGGGTGGAAAATATTGTTCCAGTACCAAAGAAGGATGGCAAGGTGCGGATTTGCGTTGATTACCGAGATTTAAACAAAGCCAGCCCTAAAGATAATTTTCCTTTGCCCCATATCGATACTCTGGTAGATAATACGGCAAAGAGTTCTTTATTTTTTTTCATGGACGAATTCTCAAGATACAATCAGATTAAGATGACACCGGAAGATATGGAGAAAACCATATTTGTTACAATGTAGGGACCCTTCTGCTACAAGGTAATGCCATTTGGGTTGAAGAATGTTGGGGCAACATAACAAAGAGCCATGGTGACCCTGTTTCATGATATGATGCATAAGGGAATTAAGATTTATGTTGATGATATGATCGCAAAGTCACAAAGAGAAGATGAGTATATTACGAATCTTAAAAAGCTCTTCGAATGACTAAGGAAGTTTAAACTCAAGCTAAATTCGGCAAAATGCACTTTTGGAGTAACCTCGGGGAAATTACTAGGTTTTGTCGTCAGCAAAAGAGGAATTGACATTGACCTAGATAAAGTAAAGGCCATTTAGAATTTGCCACCACCTCGTACTCAAAAGGAAGTAAGAGGTTTTCTGGGGAGATTAAATTACATTGCTCAGTTTATTTCTCAGTTAACTGACAAATGAGATCCAATATTTAAGTTACTTCGAAAACGTGATCCAAGAGAATTGGATGAAGGTTTTCAGATTGAATTTGAAAAGGTTAAACATTATTTATCCAACCCACCAGTATTAATGCCACCTGTTTCGGATAAACCAATGATACTGTATTTGTCAGTATTTGAGAGATCCATGGGTTGTGTTTTAGGGCAGCTTGATGAGACTGGAAAGAAAGAACAGGCAGTTTACTACCTCAGCAAGAAGTTCACAGATTATGAGTTAAAATATTCGTTGGTAGAAAAGTTGTCATGTGCTAGCTTGGACTGCTCGAAGACTCAGACAGTACATGTTATACCACACAACGTGGTTGATTGCCAAGCTAGATCCAATCAAGTACATGTTGGAAGCACCTTCTTTGTCAGGAAGGACGGCAAGATGGCAGGTTTTATTGTCAAAGTACGACATTGTATATGTAAGCTAAAAGACTATCAAGGGCAGTGCAGTGGCTGAATTCTTAGCAAGTCGGGCGGTAGAAGATTATGAGCCGTTGAACATTGACTTGTCGGATGAAGATTTGATCTATGTTTCACAAGTAGATGAGATTCCCCTGAAGAAGAAAGTGTGGAATATATATTTTGATGGCGCATCTAATGCCATGGGGCATAGATTCAGTGCATTCCTCATATTCCCAAAAGATGATTATTATCCTTTCACTGCTAGATTGGATTTTGATTGTACAAACAATACTGTCGAGTATGAAGTGTGTACTATGGGCCATCGTGCTGCAGTGGACAGAAAGATCAAAGTATTGGAAGTTTTTGGAGACTCAGCCCTAGTGATATACTAGCTACGAGGAGAACGGGAAACCCAAGATACAAAGCTAATTCGATATTTAGAAATCATACTGAGTTTATTGGAGGAACTTAAAGAAGTGAATTTTAATTACTTTCCTTGAGAAGAAAATCGAATGGCAGATGCTTTGGCTACTTTGTCATCAATGTTTAAAGTGAATGAAGGGGCTGAAGTTGTGCCAATAAAGATGAGTATATATGAGTCCTGCCCACTGTCTGAGTATTGAATAAGAAGCAGATGGTCTCTTTTGGTATAACGATATCCTGCAATACATCAAGAGTCAATAGTATCCAGAACAAGCAACAGAAAATGACAAGAGGACTATGAGAAGGCTAGCAATGGGTTTTGTTCTAGACAGTGAGATTCTCTACAAGATGTGTCGGATCTGTCGAAGCTCGAAGAATTATAGAAGAGGTCCATGAAGGGATATGTGGCACTCATGCTAATGGTCACATGCTTGCTAAGCAAATTATGAGGGCAGGGTATTTTTGATTGACAATGGAAGGAGATTGTATCAGTTATTCCAGGAAGTGCCATAAATTCCAGATATATGCAGATAAGATTCATGTGCCGCCATTACCATTACATGTCATGACTGCACCATGGCCATTTTCAATGTGGGGAATGGATATGATTTGACCTATTACCCCAAAAGCTTCAAATGCACATCGTTTCATCTTGGTGGCCATAGATTATTTCACAAAGTGGGTAGAAGTTGCTTCCTATGCGAATGTAACCAAGTCTATGGTATGCAGATTTGTTAAGAAAGAAATCATATGCCGTTACGAGTTGCCAGCAAGAATTATTTCGGATAATGCTCTCAATTTGAACAATAAGATGATGAGAGAAGTGTGTACTCAGTTCAAGATCACACATCATAATTCGGCACCTTATCGTCCGAAGATGAATGAGGCAGTAGAAGCAGCTAACAAGAACATCAAGAAGATTGTTGAGAAGATGACCAATGCGTACAATAATTGGCATGAGATCTTGCCATTTGTTCTTCATGCATATCGTACTTCGGTCTTATACATCTACAGGGGCAACGCTGTTTTCTTTGGTATACGGGATGGAAGCAGTGCTACCTATTGAAGTGAGATCCCTTCACTTCGGGTTTTGATAGAAGTTGGCCTAGAGGAAGCAGAATGGGTTAGAGCTCGTTATTAACAGTTGAATCTCATCGAGGAGAAAAGATTGAAAGCAATTTTTCATGGGCAGTTGTATCAAAAAAGGATGATTCGAGCCCACAACAAGAAAGTTCGTCCCAGACAATTCCGAGAGGGGGAGTTGGTATTGAGGAAAATTTGCCCTATAGTGAAAGACCCGAGAGGAAAATGGGCTCCGAATTGGGAAGGACCCTATGTGGTAAAAAGAGCTTTTTCTGGAGGAGCATTGATTTTAACTAGAATGGACGGGGAGGATTTCAGAAATCCCGTGAATGCTGATGAATTGAAGAAGTATTATGCTTTAAAAAAAAGTGTGATGTTGTGCACATGGAAATTCGAATGATTCCAAGTGTAAAATGGAAATTCTATATATCCATCTCCCCTATGGATTGTTTTTTAATAAGAATATTCATGCTTGATAGATGAATGTCATCTTTCATATTCCTTTCACTAAGAAGAAATTATCCTTAGTCACCCCTTTGAGCCTTAGGAATTATTCCTTTCTTTAAACCTTGATCAAGGATCACCCTCTACACTGGAGGGCAAGTGCGAGGAAAAATAATCAAAAATCATGGCAAAAAGAAAGCCATCGAAAAATGTGGCAAATGAAAGTCAACAAAGCAAAAAAAGAAGAAAAGAAAGTCCAAAAATAAGGACAAATGTTTCAAGAATGAGTTCTCCTCAGGAAATGATCCTTGATTCAATCACTCTTAAACACATTTTGAACCTATTTTATCCTTTCTTTCTAAATCTAAACCTTGGCCTACATTACGTGCTTTAAAAGCCCATTTTGATCAAGCATGGATATTTAATTTGAAAGGTTTTCTCAGAATTCATTCCATCTTTTGAATTGATATTTTTACCTTGGAAGCATTTAGAATTCTCAGATGCATGGTAGAATACAAAAAAATGGAAATGAAAAAAGAATGTAAAAGGAGAGGTTTAAGCCGAAAACCCGCAAAGGACGACTTAATACCGAATGGAGGACACTTGAGTTGAAAACCCGTAAAGGACGGGTCAGGTACTAATTAAAAGTTCAAATCAATGCTCCGTGAAAAGGGGGAGAAAGTATCTGACAATCAGAGGAAAGGGGAACAACTCAGTCTTATATAACTACGGAAGCTAAAAGGTTATCCAAGTAAATTGCTAGTTCAAGGGAAGTTTCAGATGGTTCGAAAAAGAACGGGTCCAAGATATTCCGCATCCGGGGCATCTACAACCTATAACTTTACATTTGTTTCTTATATCCTTGATATTTATATTTACTATTTTAAAACATTTCTTGCAATAAATTCTTGTCATCTTTTTTATGACATTTTTGCTTGATTCATATTTTCTTTCATACATTTTTTAGATGCATTAATATTATTAAATCGAATGATGATTAGTAATAAAAAAATCTTTAAATAAAAGGATTTCAGAGTATTACTAAGGAATAGATTTAAATCTTGGGAAAGGTTTGGAAAGTTCACCAAGAAAAGAAAACAGTGAACGTGCTAGAGACTCCATCACGAAGTCAGAAAATCTGTGAATTTCAGCGAAAGTCAGAAACTGAGACTGTTTGACAAGTTATCTTGAGTGAAGGATTCCTTAAGTGGGGCATCAATGAACAATTGAAGACTCCGTCAAAGAAACCATGGATTATAAATCATGACACAATCATTTGATTGCATTCATTCTTAGGAAATATACAAGCATTTGCAAAGCATGTCATTCTCATCATTGCATTTAGCTAACATTACAGAAATCAGAAAAACTTAGACTTCCCCAAAGTAAACTCGTTCTGCTTTTCAAACGAGTCGAGCCCCGAGATCATCGTCGAGATAAGTTCCTTTTCCAAATCGAATTCATTTTGCTTCTCAAATGAGTCGAGGCCCGAGACCGCCGTCGAGGTATGTTCCTTTTATTTTCAAGTTAATTTTTTTTTCCACATGAACCAAACCCATAATCATTCGTAGTATTTCTTTTTGTTTTAAAATCGAATTCATTCTGTTTTATCAAATGAGTCGAGCCTTGAGACCACCGTCGAGGTATTTCCTTTTGTTTTAAATCGAATTCATTTTGTTTTATCAAATGAGTCGAGCCTTGAGACCGCCGTCGAGGTATTTCCTTTTGTTTTAAATCGAATTCATTCTATTTTATCAAATGAGTCAAGCCTTGAGACCACCGTCTAGGTATTTTCTTTTGTTTTAAATCGAATTCATTATGTTTTATCAAATAAGTCAAGCCTTGAGACCACCATCGAGGTATTTCCTTTTGTTCTAAATCGAATTCATTATGTTTTATCAAATGAGTCGAGCCTTGAGAGCACCGTTGAGGTATTTCCTTTTGTTTTAAATCGAATTCATTCTGTTTATCAAATGAGTCGAGCCTTGAGACCGTCGTCAAGGTATTTTCAAATCACGGGTAAGGCCTCCGAGCACCATTCTTAAGACCTCCGGGTATCATTTTTTAAATCCGCATACAACAAATTTTTTTAAAAATCACGGGTAAGGCCTCCGGGCACCAGTTTTAAGACCTCCGGACATTATTGTTAAAGTCGCATACAGTGCATTTCTTTCAAATCACGGGTAAGGCCTCCGGGCACCATTTTTAAGACCTCCAGACACTATTTTTAAGACCTCCAGGCATAAGTTTCCAGTGTTTTACATTTGCTTGAACAAGTCTTTGGTGGTAATAACCAAAGCCTCTAGTGGAGATATCCAGAGTTTTACATTTGCTTGAACAAGTCTTTGGTGGTGATAGCCAAAGCCTCTGGTGGAGATATCCAGAGTTTTACATTTGCTTGAGCAAGTTATTGGTGGTGATAGCCGAAGCTTCTGGAGAAGATACCCAGAATTTTAAACACAGTTTAGCATAAGACAGGTTAAGCCCTCGAGACCATCGTCGAGGTTTTTTCTTCTCTTGCAAATCGAACTCGTTTCCTTAAGACAGGTCAAGCCTTGATTAGTCAGGGAATTCAATTTAAGGACAATATCTTCTATTTACAATTTTTTTTTATAAAAAAAATGAAAAAAGAAACCCCTTTCCCTTCACATGTGATTTCACTAACCGGACAAAATTAGTATTTGTTTATGTTTGCCTGATTCTAGATTCTCAGCAATAGCCAAAGAGGGGCAGCTGTAGACACCTAATTTTGTCCGAACCACTAAAACAGGTATGTCTTCTTCCTAAATTAATGTTTCAGAATGTAAAAAGACTTTTTTCATCCTGTAGGTGGGTACTCCGGGACTTAGTCTAAGAAGGCGAGCATAAAAAGTCAACCCTAAAAAGTCAACCTCAAAAAGTCAACTACTAAAAAAGTCAAGCCACTTTCAAAATCAAGATTTGAAGTTCAATTGAAAAATGGCGAAAGAATTTTGATAATCTGAGGTCTACATCGAAAGATATGGAGTTCGAAAGTTGGGTTATGGAGATTCAGTAGAAAGAAAACCCTAATCCGAGAAATTTGGGGAAAATTGCTTAAAAGATCAAACTGGTCGAAATTGAAGGTTCCAAATGAAAGATAAGCACCGACCATGGGTAATGGAGAAACTACTTGAAAGAAAAATTGAAAGAAAAGTCAATCCAGAAGAAAACCGAGAATTAAGGTTTTGGGTGGATTTCGGTGAAATTGGGAAGAATTACAGAAATGGCCCGATTTGGTAAGAATAAAGCCCCTAATGGATGAGGAGTGATTAAAAAAGGATAGCCCAAAGCTCAGTTTGAAGAAAATCTGAAAATTGGACTTGTTTTGAGCAAAACCGGGTTTTGAAGGCAAAAGGCAAAATTGAAAAATCTGGGAAAAATAGCAAATGAACTCCAAAAATTATGAAAATTTGCAAATCTCATTTTTAAATTATTTGGAAGAGATTGGCGAAAGAAAATCTGGATTTGGAGTTCGTTTGCAAAATAGCCAAATCCCGGGCCCCCTATGCAGTAATTCAAGTAGATAAATCCCGAAGAAATACCAAATGAGTTCCAAAAATTATGAAAACTTCCAGATCATACTTTTAAATTATTTGGAAGAGATTGGTGAAGAAAAATCTGGATTTGGAGCTCGTTTAAAAAATGGTAAAGTTTGGGAGCATAAAAGGGCAATTTTGAAAGAAAAAATCCAAATAAATAGCAAATGGACTCGGAAAAGTTTGAAAACTTCCAGAATTCAATTTTTTATTATTTTAAATGTATTGAAAAAATAAATTTTAATTTGGAGTCCGTTTTCCGTTTATGTTCGAGGGGCAAAAAGGTTATTTTACCCAAGAAACCGAAAAGGGCTTTTCTTGCCTTTTAAAAAAATGAAACATGGGCTGGAAGAAAAGGGGTTGGCCGGCCAAGGCCCAAGAATAGGTAGACATTTTCTGATTTTTTAAATCAAAAGGCCAACAATGAAGAGTAAGTTTGTTATTTTTTGATCAAGCCTTTGCAAATAAGCCACATGAACCAATGCATAAAGAGGGAGAGTGTCCAAATAACGGCTTAAGATTCTTGAATAGATGTAATTGTGGATAGCTGATGGCCTAATCTAAAGGTGATAATTTCATATTTTAAACATCTTGGATCAAAAGCCTTTGGATGAAAATTGGTTGAATGAAAAATGACAACATCCTAGCCTAAAGAGGGCATTCGGCCACTACAAGGGGACTCACTCTCTCTTTCATTTTTAGCTATTCACTCTCTATTCTCTCTTGGTTTTTGTTGATTTTTCTCTCCATTTTTGATAGGCAAAAAGAAAAGTTTAGAAAAGAAAGTTAGAAGAGAAAAAACTTGAAAGATAGCTTCTAGATGTTGCTTTGAGCACCATACTCTTACACTTTCTTTGATTTTCCATTCTTGATTTGCTGTTTTGAATACTATTTTGGTGAGTTTCTTTTGATTTTTCCTTCAAAATAAGTGTTTTTAATATTCTTCTTCAAGTTCTTCTTCATACTTTCTTGGAAAAAAGCTTTGAAATTTTTATTTTTCTTTTGTTATAAGGGTGGCCGAATGGCCCAGCTTTTTGGGTAGTTGCTATTTGCATCTTTTATTTCATGTTATTCTTGATATTTAACAAGTTTTGATGCTTTAAATCATCTTCTAATACATAAATATGAAGCTTGTTTTAATTTGGTTGCTTGCCTGTTTCTATTTTTGAGTCTATTATCTTGTTATCATGTTTATTTTACTTGTCTTTCATTTTTGATTTTCTGTACTCAAAAAGTTTAAGTTTGTTTATTTTTATATTTTGTAATCCATGTGTTTGTGAAAATGCCTATTGGTTTTCATGCCTTTACTTTATATTTGCATGCCTTTACTTTATATTTGCATGCCTTTACTTTATATTTGCATGATTTGAGTATTATTCTTTAGCTAAACATGTTAGTATATCACATGTTTGTGAAAATGCCTTGCTCATTTTAAGCATGGGACCATTCGACCACCCTCATAATGTATGCTTTGTGTGTGCATTTTTGTTATTTGGTTGATAGGTTTGCATTTTCATGATATTTGGTTGAGTATTTTGTTTAAGCATGCCATATGTTTTTGTTATTGCCATGCATATTTTAGATTTAGGATTGGTTTGTTTTGCCATACACATTCATGCATTTTAGACCTATATTGCATTAAATGCCATGCAAGTTCATTTAGGTCTAGGTCATTTTATTGATGCCATGCATTTTTCATGTCATTTAGGTTTTAAATCATGCATTTCATGCATCATATTTGCTGTATTTTTCATGCATTTCATGTCCTTGCCACTTCACTTATGACTTAGTCCAATCAATGGTTCAAAGTCATGCTCACTTGAGCATACTTGTGGAAAATAAAAGAGTTGTCAAATTGATTATTCTACCTTTGTGATTTTTTTACTTAGCCAATTTTTTGCCTAACTTTTCAAAAGTGTTAGCTACTGTTTTTGAGTCTTTTAGAGAGTCTCTAATATTTTTACTTTGATTTTTAAATGATTTTAGCAAAGGCAAAAAATGTGTTTTTATAAAATAGTTTTTTCACCTAGTACTCATAGTTTTTCGATTTTTCTGGGCAGTCATCTTTAATCAAAAAATTAAGCAGATTTTTTCCCGTGTAGTTTTACATGTCCTAAGTCTCCATTATTGTTTTTAGATTTTTTTGAATTTTTGAAAATAGGGTAAAAATTTGTGCTTTAGAACTGGGCAGTAAAGGCAGAATTGAATTTGAAGGAAAATTATTTTTCTGTTTTGGTTAAGTTACTTAGAGGGGGCTGATTAGGAAATTTAGCTACTGACTTAGGGTAGTTTCTAAGCCTTTTTAAACTCTAAAAATGATTTTTTAAATCTCGGGTTAAGGGTGGTCAAGTCCAGGATTTTAAACTTAAGAAATTAGAGCCATTTAAAAAAAGGGTTTAGCTAGGTTTTTATTTTTAATCTAAATTTTTCAAAATTGTTTTCAAACAATCACAAAGTATTTTGGTTTTAGAATATTTAATTTGATATATTTTCCTAAGGTAGCCGGATATCTTTTTAGATATACGGATTTCCTTAATTAAAGGAAAAAATACATTCTCATGCATTGCATTTTCCATATTCATGCATATTATATAATATGTAATTTTTGCTATTTTTAATTTTCATGATGGTGTTATTATCTTTGATTTAAATTTTTCTTATTATATTATTTGTTATATGGTTTTGAATATTTTATGATATCTTATGCTTTTTATTTAGTTATTTTTGTCATATTATTTAGCATATACTATGTTCATGCATTATTATTTTTATTTTTATTTTCATGCATATTATATGATAGCATTATTTTATGTTTCATGTCATTTAGATTATAGGCCATATCATTTATATTTGCCATGTCATTTAAATTATTTCATTTAATTTAGAATATATCATATGACTTAGTATATTACATTTCATATAGAATATATCATGTTACCTAAGTCATTTCATTTCATTTAGAATATATCATATAATTTAGGAGTTTTCATTTCATTTAGAATATGCTAAGACATTTAAATTATGTCATACCATTTAGGTTGCATTATATTATTTAGACTTTGCTATGTCTTTTTATTTATGTCATACATATTCATATTCATATTTTTTAAATGTCTTGGAAAAAGTAATGATTTTCAATAAAATAAAGATATTCCCGAGTTAAAATAATTCATGAGTTCTCTACCGGGTTTGCTGTGGAGGATATCATCAATTATCATTAATAACAGAATATCTTTTTTTAAAATGAGAATGATTCAAAAAAAATTTCAAACTAATAAAATTTTTTATATTTTGCCACGTTTGCTGGGGAATATAGGAAAATTTTGAATTTATAAATTCTGGATCATTTTCAATTAAAAATGATTTTTTTTTTTTTAAAATTGGGAATTAACTTGAAATACTAAATTTAAAATCGACTTTTTACCGAGACTTGAGATAACACATGATTAATAAGGTACCGTTTTATACGGGAATTGTGGGGGTGCTAATCCTTCCACACACGTAACCGAGTCCCGAACCTACTTCTTTGATTTCTCTGGTTTAAAACGCAGGCTTGAAATTGGTTTTAAAAATGTTTTAATTAATTTTAAAATATTTTATAAAATCGGTTTTAATAGGTGGCCGATCACACCTAGCTAAAAAAGATTGGTGGCGGCTCCATATCTTTTTCAAGGTCATTTTCAAAACCTTCATTTTTCAAGAGAAATTAAGTCGACTTTTTCTCGATTTTTTTAATGTCACGCTTAATGAATAATAAAGTCTTGCGATGAGACTTGTTATTTTTTAGGTTGCGACAAAGAGATTGATGACCTGAAAAATAGAGAATCAGCTCGGGAAAGAGAAGTAGAAAGGGTCAAGAGAGAAATGGACATTGTCAAGAGTGATCTCAAGGAATTACATCTAGAAAATAAAAGGTTCTGTTTTGAGCTCAGATTTGAAGGGACCATCAAGACTTTCGGGGAATGGGAGCAAGAAGTCAAAAACCTGAAGAAAGAGAGTAGCTATTGGAGAGAGAGAGCAAAGCATGAAGAAGCCCGTGCCGACCAACTTGAGCAAGAGAATCAAGCTAGGGAAAGCTCACACAGTGCTGTTTCTTCTGATATATCAAGGGGCCAGTTGGAGAGTGAACAAGTACGAGCCAGATTGAAAGGCAAGGCAATTCAAAGGGGGTTGTGAAAGAAAGTCCAAGATCGAGGGAGTTACTCTAGGACCAGTATTTTGTAACAACACTTTGAAATAGATAAGCGAATTACTGGATTGTCTTAGGCAATAGTCTTGTTATTTTTTATGTATTTAAATTTCATAAATCAATGAAAGACCGTTTGGTTGGAATTATCCCGGGGCCAATACTTTCAATGCATTCATATTTTTATCATTCATTTATTCTTTCCTTTATATATATATATATATATATATTGGTTTATTCATTCATGTATTTATTCATACTTATAGTCATTCATTTACTCATTCTTTATGTTCATTCATTCATATTTATCAACTTAATCATTTGTTTATTCATTCCATTTATTCATCCATTTATATTTAGTCATTCATTCATTCAATAAATACTTTAATAAATAAATCAATAATTTCTAATCCAATGTTTTTTTTTTTAAACTTAAAGGTAAAATTGGGCGCACTCCAAAAGAACCGAATTTTTGACACCGTTACAACACCGATCTCAAGCCAGAGTAATGGAGAATGACCAGCTTGCCCATATTGAAAGGATGGAACGGGTTCAGAGAGAACTGCAGGAACAACTGACTAAATATCAAGAGGAATCAAGAGAACCAATGGCCAAACTCATGGAAATGATGAACGCCATGATGAAGCAGAAAGGGTCGGGGGAGAATTCGGTCACAGGAAAAGGGGCAGTGAATCAACAAGGCCGACCTGAAATTGTACAGCTGAACGGCCAAACATCCCAGCATGCGGGAAATGAGGTTCCAACTGGGGCGGCATCCTATGTTTATATTCAACCAGTGGCTGAAGCACAGAACTATGCTTCTGGAAAGGGTAATATTGGGGCTGACCCAATTGATGTTGATGTTCTGGACTTTGAGGAACTTTCCGAGAAAGAAAAGGAAAAAATGGCTGAGCTAAAGAAGGTTGAATCAGCAGAGTCCTAGAAAAAGTATCAGCTGTTGGAGGAGAGGCTAAGGGCAGTTGAAGGAGCAGAATTGTTTGGCAGTCTGGATGCCAAGGAGATGAGTCTAGTACATGGCTTGGTGATTTCTCCCAAGTTTAAAGTACCAAACTTTGAGAAATATAATGGGACTACCAACCCATCAGCACACCTCACCATGTACTGCAGAAAGATGACAGGACATGGTGATGATGAAAACTGCTTATCCACTGCTTCCAGGATAGTTTAACGAGTTTTGCAACCAAATGGTATAATCAGCTGACTCAGACTAAGATCCGTTCTTGGATGGATTAACCAGGGACTTCATGGAGCATTATAAGCATATATCTGATATGATACCTTACAGGTTGTCACTGCAAAATATGGAAAAGAAAACTACTGAGAGTTTTAAAGAATACTCTCAAAGGTAGAGGGACTTGGCCACTCAAATGCAACCCCTTTTGACTAGCAAAGAAACTACGATGCTTTTTATTAACACTTTAAAGACACCATACTATGATAAATTGGTGGGGAGTGCCACTAAGAATTTTGCGGATATGGTTATATCTGGCAAAATGATTGAGACCGCCATTAAGAGTGGCAAGATGGAAGGAGGGGAGTCTTCAACTCCAAAGAAAGCAGTCCCCGCTAAAAGAAGGAGGGAGAAACTCACGCAGTTAGCTACAACCATTATCGCTATACGCCACCTACACCATATACATCCCCTAGACCCTTTACACCTCTTACCACCTACACACCTTACCAGGGTACAATCCTTACTACTCTGTTGTAAACCACCTTACTCAAAATCCATTCCCTTATACCAATATACCACAGCAGCCATACCCAACTGGCATATCCCCACAGATAACCTTTCCCCGAAACACTATCCCAAATACCCAAGGTGTTGGATGCAACGACCAACGTTCACCAAGGAACGATCAAAAACCCCAATTTGATCTCATTCCTACAACTTATGGTGAACTATATCCCAAACTGTTACAAGGTCAACTTGTTGCACCCGTATACCTTAAACCCTTGACACTATCATACACAAAATGGTACAATGTAAATGCTAAATGTGCGTATCACGCGAGCATTCAAGGGCATTCAACCGAAGATTGCATTGCCTTTAAAAGAAAAGTCCAGAGTTTGATAAACTTCGGGGTTGTGAAATTTGGGTCAAGGAACGGGCCAAATATAGCGGGTAATCCATTGCCCGATCATGCTGAGAATTGGGTAAATGCAGTATTGATAGGGGAAGTCAGTAGATTGAAAAGGTATATTAGCGAGGTAAAGACTCCAATGATAAAGGTGTGGGTCAAAATGGTTAAAGCAGGAATGGTTGAGAATGAAGACAGCTTAAAAATGGTTGCAAACAGGGTGGAGAATTGGTGCCCGTTCCATAGATGTAAGGATCACACCATACAAGAGTGTGGGGACTTTCTAGCTAAAGTCCAGAAGATGATGGATGAGGGCGAGGCCCAGTTTTACTAGAAAGTAGAGAAAGAGGTGGAGGTTATTGAGAATACAGCCGGATACGGGGTAAGAAGACCTTTGATCATCTATTACGATGAATCAGAAGAGAAAGTTACTCCGGTTGTCGAGGAAATTGTACCTAAGTTAATCATAGAGTTGTCTTCTTATTTTTTATACAAAGAAAACAAGGCTGCACCATGGAAATATGACTGCAGCATGGTTATGCCAGGGTCTTCTAGTCAGTAGGCAGCGGTTGACATAACAGGTGTGGGGCATTTAACGCGAAGCGAAAGATGTTATGCCCTCGAGGTTGTTGAACAGGGACCAACGGGAAAGGAATGAGGAGTGGATAAAGGAAAGAAGATAGCTGAACCAATCCATATTGAGATGGATTCGTCAAAAGGAGTAGAGGGGATCAACCCCGATTAACAAAGTAAAGGAGCCGGTGAACGAAAAAGAGGCTTGTGAATTTTTAAAATTCATAAAGCACAGTGAGTATAGTGTGGTGGAGCAATTGCAGCGTCAACCAGCAAGGATTTCGATCCTTTCACTACTGCTAAACTCGGAGCCACATAGAAATGCCTTGTTAAGGGTCTTGAATCAGGCATATGTAGCCAACAATATATCGATGGAGAAGCTGGATAGGCTGGTGGGGAATATAGCAGTGGATGATCATATCTTTTTCAGTTATGATGAAAAAGAAATACCACCAAACGGCATTGGATCTACAAAAGCCCTCCACATCACAACTACTTGCAAGGGGTATATTTTACCGCGAGTGCTTTTGGATAATGGTTCTTCACTAAATGTAATGCCCTTGGCAACCTTATCTAAGCTACCGGTTGATATTTCCTACATGCTACCGAGTTGTACTATGGCTAGAGCTTTTGATGGAACTCGACGGGAGGTAATGGGAACTATTGAGGTTCCGCTGGAGATAGGTCCTTGTACCTATAAGGTGGATTTCCAAGTTATGGATATTACCCCGTCCTATAACTGCTTATTGGGAAGGCCTTGGATACATTCTACTGGAGCAGTACCCTCATCTCTTCACCAGAAGTTAAACTTTGTGATGGAGGAACGTTTGGTCACTGTGTCGGGAGAAAAGGACATCATAGCCTCGGCATCTGCTGATTCCCCTTACATTGAGCCGAATGAAGACGCAGTGGAATGCTCATTCCAATTTTGGGAATTCATTAATGCCGTATTCGTCACCGAAGGACGTAGAATTCCAAAGCCAAAGTTGTCCAAGAATACCTGGCTGGGAGTGAGAACGACGGTCGAAAAGGGTTGCAGGGCTAGAAAAGGATTGGGAAAATATCTTCAAGGTATGACCAAGGCAATTGAAGTGACTGGAAATAAATATCGGTTTGGTCTTGGATATCTCGCAAAGGCCCATGAAAAGAGGAAACAAGTAGAGAAAAATCGACAAAGGAGGATGGCCCGTCTCTTGGGTATGGATATGGAGTGGGAACCTATGATTTTCCCACCAATCCTTCATAGCTTCCAGTGGTTGGATTTTTGTTTGGAGAAATAGATTCTGATGATGTGCTGATAATGATTGAACAGGATTTTGAGATGTTCAACATGAATAGGGAAGAACAGACGCAGGATATGGTGATCTGTATGGTTGGGGAGGAAGGAGTTAAAGAAGTGCAAGTTGGATGGTGCGACCTTGTCCACTCGGTTATAGATTGACAAATTGGAGTACTACTGAGCTGCCTATAGTATTTAGGTCTACTCTAAAGTAATAACTTTAAAACAATCTTAATTATCTTTGCCCAAGGATATTAAGAATCTTTTTTGTAATGGGTTTATGTTTAAAAATCTTCATTCAATAAATAACAAGCACGATGCATTTTCTTCATATTAATGTGTCCATATTCTTTCATTCCTGCTTTTTATTTTCTTTCATTACCTATATACTTTCCTATATTGTTTCTTCCTCACCTATTTATAGGTGTACGGATGTGGAATATGAAGACCTCCCTGTCAATAATTCTGAAATTGATTTTGAAAGATCCATTTGCAAGGGTGATTTTCACGCCAACGAAGAGGCCGATGATTATGGTTTGCCTCCGAATTTATTGAGAAAAATAGAACAAGAAGAGAAGCAAGTACTGCTTCATAAAGAGTTATTGGAAATGATAAATCTGGGAAGTGGGGAAGAAATAAATGAGGTCAAAATTGGGGCTGCATTGTCATCATCAACAAAGGGTAAACTAATAGCTTTGCTTCGGGAATATGTAGATGTATTTGAATGGTCATACCAAGACATGCCAGGGTTGGATCTAGATATTGTGGTTCACAAGCTCCCTTTAAGGCCAGAGTGCAAGCCAATTCAACAGAAATTGAGAAGAATGAGGACAGACATACTGTTAAAGATAAAAAAGAGGTGAAGAAGCAGTTTGATGCTGGGTTCTTAGAAGTGGAAAAATATCCGGAATGAGTGGCAAATATTATCCCAGTACCAAAGAAAGATGGCAAAGTACGGATGTGTATCGATTATCGGGATCTGAACAAAGCCAGTCCTAAAGACATTCTCTTTGCCTCACATTGATACTTCGGTAGACAACACGGCAAAGAGCTCTTTGTTTTGTTTCATGGATGGATTCTCAGGGTACAATCAGATTAAGATGGCGTCAGAAGATATGGAGAAAACCACGTTTGTGATGATGTGGGGAACTTTCTGCTATAAGGTAATACTATTTGGATTGAAGAATGCCGGGGCAACATATCAGAGAGCCATGGTGACCTTGTTTCATGATATGATGCATAAGGAGATTGAAGTTTATGTTGATGATATGATTGCAAAGTCACAAGGAGAAGAGGAGCTTATTGCGAATCTTAAGAAGCTTTTCGAAAGATTGAGAAAATTTAGGCTCAAACTAAACCTGACAAAATGCACCTTCAGAGTCACCTTGGAGAAATTGTTGAGTTTTGTCATCATCAAAAAGGGAATTGAGATTGATCCGAATAAAGTGAAGGCCATCCAGAATTTGCCACCACCTCATACTCAAAAGGAAGTGAGAGGCTTTCTAAGAAGATTGAGTTACATTGCTCGTTTATTTCTCAGTTAACCGACAAATGTGATCCAATATTTAAGCTACTTCGAAAACGTGATCCAGGAGAATGGGATGAAGGGTGTCAAATCGCCTTTGAAAAGGTTAAGCATTATCTATCAAACCCACCAGTATTAATGCCACCTATTTCGGATAAACCAATGATACTGTATTTATCAGTATTTGAGAGATCCATGGGTTGTGTCTTGGGGAAACATGATGAGACCGGGAAGAAAGAACAAGCAATTTATTACCTCAGCAAGAAGTTCACAGATTATGAGCTGAAGTATTTATCGGTAGAAAAGTTGTTTTGTGCCTTGGCCTGGACTGCTTGAAGGCTCAAACAATATATGTTGTACCATACGACATAGTTGATTGCCAAGTTAGATCCTATTAAGTACATGTTAGAAGCACCCTCCTTGTTAGGAAGAATAGCAAGATGGCAAGTTTTGTTGTCAGAATACCATATTGTATATGTAAGTCAGAAAGCTATAAAGGGCAGTGGAAGATTATGAGCCGTTGAACTTTGATTTCCCCAATGAAGATCTGATGTGTGTCTCGCAAGAAGATGAGATTCCCCCTAAAAACAAGAAAATATGGAAAATGTACTTTGATGATGCATCTAATGCCATGGGGTATGGAATCGGTGCAGTGCTCATATCCCCTGAGGAAGATTATTATCCTTTCACTGCTATATTGGATTTTGATTGTACGAACAACACTGTCGAATATGAGGCGTGTACTATAGGCCTTCGTGCTGCAGTAGACAGAAAGATCAAAGCACTAGAAGTTGTTGGAGATTCAGCTCTAGTAATATATCAGTTACGGAGAGAATGGGAAACACGAGATGCAAAGTTAATCCGATACCGAGAGCTCATATTGAGTTTGTTAGAGGAGTTTGAAAAAGTAAGTTTCAATTACTTCCCCCGAGAAGAAAATCGAATGGCGGATGCTCTGGCTACTTTGTCATCAATGTTTAAAGTGAATGAAAGGGCTGAAGTTGTGCCGATCAAGATGAGCATATATGAATCTCCTGCCCACTGCCTAAGTATTGAAGAAGAAGCAAATGGCCTCCCTTGGTATAATGACATCTTGCAATACATCAAGAGTCAACAGTATCCTGAACAAGCAACAGAAAATGATAAGAGGACTCTGAGAAGTTTGGCAATGGGTTTTGTCCTAGATGGTGAGATTCTCTATAAGAAAGGGAAAGACCAAGTCTTGTTGAGGTGTGTCGAAGATTGGAGAATCATTGAAGAAGTCGACGAAGGAATACGTGGCACTCATGCCAATGGTCACATGCTAGCCAAACAGTTTATGAGGGCAGGATATTATTGGCTGACGATAGAAGGAGATTGCATTAGTTATTCTCGAAAGTGTCATAAATGCCAGATATACGCCGACAAGATTCATGTGCAGCCATCGTTGATGCATGTCATGACTGCACCGTGGCCATTTTCAATGTGGGGAATGGATATGATTGGGCCTATTACCCCGAAAGCTTCAAATGGACACCGTTTCATCTTAGTGGCCATAAACTATTTCACAAAGTAGGTGAAAGCTAGTTCTTATGCAAATGTAACGAAGTCGGTAGTATGCAGATTTATTAAGAAGGAAATTATATGCCGGTATGGATTGCCAAAGAGAATTATTTCAGATAATGCTCTCAATATGAATAATAAGATGATGAGAGAAGTGTGTACTCAGTTCAAGATCACACATTATAATTCGACACCTTATCGTCCGAAGATGAATGGCGCAGTAGAAGCAGCCAATAAAAATATTAAGAAGATTGTGGAGAAGATGACTGATGTGTACAAGGATTGGCATGAGATATTGCCTTTTGCTTTTCATGCATACCGTACTTCGGTTCGCACATCTACAGGTGCCATGCCATTTTCCCTGGTATATGGGATGGAAGCAGTGCTGCCTATTGAGGTTGAAATCCCTTCACTTCGTGTTTTGATGGAGGTTGGATTAGAAGAGGCAGAATGGGTTAGAGCTCGCTATGAACAGTTGAATCTCATCGAGGAGAAAAGATTGAAGGAAATTTGTCACGGGCAGTTGTATCAGAAAAGGATGATTCGAGCCTACAATAAGAAGGTTCGTCCCAAATAGTTTCGAGAAGGGGAGTTGGTACTAAGGAAAATTATCCCTATAGTGAAGGATCCGCGAGGGAAATGGGCTCCAAATTGGGAAGGGCCTTATGTGGTGAAAAGAGCTTTTTCTGGAGGAGCATTGATTTTGACTAGGATGGATGGGGATGATTTGAGAAGTCCCGTAAATGCTGACGAATTGAAGAAGTACTATGCTTGAAGGGAAAAAAAATAAGAAATAAGTGTGATACTATGCACATGGAAATTCGAATGATTCCAAATGTAAAAATGAAAATTCTCTATATCTATTTCTCCTGAGAATTGCTTTTCAATGAGAATATTAATGCTTGATATGATGACTGGCCATCTTTCATATTCCTTTCACTAAGAAGAATTGAAATTATCCTAAGTCACCCCTTTGAGCTTTAGGAATTATTTCTTTCTTTGAACCATGATCAAGGATCACCCTCTATACTGGAGGACAAATACGAGAAAAAGTAATAAAAAAAGATTATGGCAAAGAAAAAGAGAGCCATCGAAAAAGGGTGAAATCAAAGAATGGCAAATGAAAGCCAAGAGTGAAAGAAAAATATTGAAAAAAGAAGAAAAAATGGAAAGTCCAAAAAAAAAAGGACGAATGTTTCAAGAATAAATTCTCCTCAAGAAATGATCCTTGATCCAATTACCTTTAAACAAATTTTGGGCATATTTACCCTTTCTTTCTAAACCCGAGCCATGGCCTACATTATGTGCTTTAAAAGTCTATTTTGATCAAGCACGAATATTTAATTTGAAAGGTTTTTCTCAGAATTCATTCTATCTTTAAGAATTGACATTTTTACTTTGGAAGTATTCAGAATTCTCAGATGCATGGTAGAACACCAAAAAAAAATGTAAAAAGAGAGTAAGCTGAAAACCCGCAAAAGGCGACTTAATACCAAATGGGGGACACTTGAGTTGAAAACCCGCAAAGGGTGGCTCAAGTAATAATTAAGGTTTGAATCAATGCTCCGTGCAAAGGGGGAGAAAGTATCTGAAAATCAAAGGAAAGGGGAAAAACTCAGTCTGACGTAACTACGGAAGTCGAGAAATTACCCAAGTAAATTGCTCATTCAAGAGAAATTTCAGATGAATTGAAGAATGAGGGGTTCAATATATTCCGCATCTGGGGCATCTATAACCTACCACTCTACACTTGTTTTCTTATATCCTTGATATTCACCTTTGTCATTTTAAGACAGTATTGCAATAAATTTTAGTTATTCCTCTTATGAAATTTGTTTAATCCATACTTTCTTTCATACATTTTGTGATGCATGTTGATTGTTATTAAATTGAATGATGATTAGTAAACATAAAAATCTTTAAATAAAAGGATTTCAGAGTAAACTAAGGAGTACATTTAAATCTTAGAAGAGGTTTGAAACCTACTAATCTTGATGGAAAATTTGCCAAGTAAAGGTAAACAGTGAATGTGTTGGAGACTCTGTCATGATGTCAAAAAATGTGTGGATTTCAGTGAAGTCATAACTAGAACTGTTTGAATTTATCTTGATTGAAGGTTCTTCAAGTGGGGCATCAGTGAAAAATTGAAGACTCCGTTATGAAGTCAAATAATCTGTGAACCTCAAAGAAACCATAGATTAGAAATCAGGACATAATCATTTGATTGCATTCATCTTTAGGAAACATACAAGCATTTGCAAAAGCATGTCATTCTCATCATTGCATTTAGCTAACATTGCAAGAATCATGGAAAATTTTGGCTTCCCAAAATCAAACTCGTTCTGCTTCTCAAATGAGTCGAGCCCCAAGACCATCGTCAAGGTATTTCCTTTTGTTTTAAATCGAATTCATTATGCTTCTCAAATGAGTCGAGCCTCGAGACCATCGTCGTGCTATTTTTCTTTTGTCTTAAATCGAACTCGTTCTGCTTCTCAAATGAGTCGAGCCTCGAGACCATCGTCGAGGTATTTCCTTTTGTTTTAAATCGAATACATTCTGCTTCTCAAATGAGTCGAGCCTCGAGACCATCGTTGATGTATTTTCTTTTGTTTTAAATCGAACTCATTCTGCTTCTCAAATGAGTCGAGCCCCGAGACCATTGTCGAGGTATTTCCTTTTGTTTTAAATCGAATTCATTCTGCTTCTCAAATGAGTCGAGCCCCTAGACCATCATCGAGGTATTTCTTTTTGTTTGAAATCAAACTCGTTCTGCTTCTCAAATGAGTCGAGCTCCGAGACCATCGTCGAGGTATTTCTTTTTGTCTTAAATCGAACTCGTTCTATTTCTCAAATGACTTGAACCCCGAGACCATCATCGAGGTATTTTCCTTTTGTCTTAAATCGAACCCGTTCTGCTTCTCAAATGAGTCGAACCCCGAGCCCATCGTCGAGGTATTTTCCTTTTGACTTAAATCAAACTTATTCTGCTTCTCAAATGAGTCGAGCCCCGATGCCATCATCGAGATATTTTCCTTTTGTCTTAAAGCGAACTCGTTCTGCTTCTCAAATGAGTCAAGTCCCGAGACCATCGTCGAGGTATGTCCTGTTTAAACCCAACACTGCTGACACCAAGACAAGAAAGGGCCCCGAGACCACCTTCGAGGTATTTTCTTCTCTTGCAAATCGAACCTGATTCCTTAAGACGGGTCGAGCCTTGATTAGTCAGGGAACTCAATTTAAGGACAAAATCTTCTATTTATAGCTTTTTCATAAAAAATAAAAATAAATGATGAAATGAATGAAAAAAATGGAAAAAATGATGAACGAAAACCCCTTTCCCTTTTCTTCACATGTGATTTCACTAAACGGACAAAATTAGTGTTTGTTTATCTTTGCTTGATTCTTGATTCCTGATTCTCAGCAATAGCCAAAGAGGGGCAGCTGTAGACACCTAATTTTGTTCAAACCCCTAAATCAGGTATTTTTCTTCCTAAAACGATATTTTAGAATGCAAAAAGTCTTTTCTCATCCTGCAGATGGTACTCAAAGACTTAGTTTAAGAAGCCAATCATAAAATGTCAATCTTGAAAAAGTCAACCCTAAAAATGTCAACTTTAAAAGTCAACCCACTTTGAAAATCAAGATTCAAAGTTCAATTGAACAATGGTGAAATAATTTTGATAATCCGAGGTTTACAATGAAAGATATGGAGTTCGGAAGTTGGATTACGGAGATTTAGTGGAAAGGAAACCTAATTCATAAAATTTGGGAAAAAGTGCTTAAACGATCAAATTGGTCAGAATTGGAGGTTCTAAATGAAAGATAAGCAATGACTACGGGTAATGGAGAAGCCATTTGGTGGCAAAACTGAAGGAAAAGTCAATTTGGAAGAAAACTGAGAATTAGGGTTTTTGGTGGATTTTGGCAAAATTAGGAAAAATTGCAGAAATGGCCTAATTCGGTAAAACTAAAGACCCTAATTGATGAGGAGTGAGTATACAAGGATATCCCAAGGTTCAGTTTGAAGTAATTCCGAGAAAAGAACCGATTGGAGGAAAAACGGAAAAACGAGGAAATTCCCGATACTGAAAAAGGGAAAAATCAAAACGGAGAGAAATTTGATCATAAAAATTGGACATTTTTGGACCAACTCCAATTCAATATATGAAAAAGGCACAGAAAAAGAAAATCTAGAAATCAGACTTGTTTTGAGTAAAATCGAGCTTTAGAGGTAAAAGGCAAATCTGGAAAATTCGGGAAAAATAGAAAATGAGCTCCAAAAATTAAGAAAACTTCCATATCTCAATCTTAAATCATTTGGAAGAGATTGGTGAAGAAAAATCTGGATTCAGATTTTGTTTGCAAAATGGCAAATTTCAGGCCCACTAAGCTGAAATTCAAGAGGATAAATCCCGAAAAAATAGCAAATGAGCTCGAAAATTTACCAAAACTTCTAGATCTCACCTTTAAATTATTTGGAAGAGATTGGAGAAGAAAAATCTGGATTCGGAGTTCGTTTGCAAAATGGCAAATTTTGGGCCCATTAAGCTGAAATTCAAGAAGATAAATCCCGCAAAAATAGCAAATGAGCTCAAAAAATTATGAAAACTTTCAGATCTCAATTTTAAATTATTTGGAAGAGATTGGTGAAGAAAAATCTGGATTCGGAGCTCGTTTGAAAAATGGTAAAAGTTTGGACCCACTAAGTTGAAATTCAAGAAGATAAATCCCGAGAAAATAACAAATGAGCTCAACAAATTATGAAAAATTCCAGAATTCGGAAGTATTGAAAAGAGAAAATTTGGATTTAGAGTTCGTTTGCTATTTAATTAGGTTTGGGGGTCAAAAAGGTTATTTTATCAAAGAAAAAGAAAAGGGCTTTCTTGCAATTAAAAATATGGAGATTGGGCTGGAATTTAAAGGGTCAGTCGGCCAAGCCCATGATGGAGAGTGATTTTGCTGAGTTCTTGCATCCAAAGGCCAAGATTGGATAGTAAGGTAGTTATTTTTCTTGATCAAGCCTTTGTAATTGTGACACAAAGACCAATGCATGGAGAGGGATGATGTCACCATAATGACATCATATTCTTAACAGATGAATTAGTTAGAGGCTGATTACTTGATCAAGCCTTTGTGAGAATTTCACATAAAAAGCGTCTTGGATTAAGGACCTTTGGATGAAAATTGGTTAGGAAAAAATGACAACATCCTTCTACAATCTTCTAGGCCATTCGGCCAAGGCTGTAAAGGGGGGGTTATTTTCAGATTTTCATTGAGGTTAAGGGGCTGAATAGAGGCAGTAGCTATAGAGAAAAGAAAGGAGAAGGAAAAAAGAAAGATTTTGCTTACCACTCTTCGATTTGGAAAGCTAGAGCAAGGTAGCTATATTCTTTCATGCTCTCCTCCATGCTATTTTGATTGTCATTTTATTATCTTTCATGAAATAAACTTGTTTTTAAAAATGAGTTCTAAGGAGTTTCTACTTCGTATTTTTATAAGAAATCAAGAAAGCAAGTTTTACCATATTTTTTTCTACATGGCCGAATGGTGCTCTTTTTTAAGATGATTTTGTTTTTTTGATTTTGTTCATGTTATTGGTTGTGGTAGGATAGCTTACTTGTGATAGGTAAGCTTGATTGTGGTAGATTAGCTTGATTGTGGTAGGTTAGATCTACATGTGTTTGTGATAATGCCATGTTATACTCATGCGCTACCATTCGGCCATGATTATTTCATTTTGCATGTTTGCATTTTTATCATGTTTACTAGTCTAATATGCTTCCATTTAGGTTCTACATCTATACCATACCAAGTGTTTGTGATATTGTCATGTCATGTTCATACTTATATTCGGTCATACATTATTTTAGTTACCATGTTTGCATTTTTTTTATCATGTTTACTAGTTTAACATGTTTCCATGTAGACTTTGCATATTTAGGTTGCCATGTGTTTGTGTTATTGTCTAGCTAGGATTTCACATGTTTGTTTAGAGGTCTATTCGGTTTCTAGGCTTAGGTTTGCCTTGGGTATGTGCATTTTCACTTGTTCAACTTTCATGCATTCATTTCATGCTATATATGTTTCCTAAGACATGTAGTTCATTAGGGGCATCCGGGTATATACATAGTCTATGTCATTTTAGAGGTTTTCATTTAGTTTTCATGCATTATCTTGAATGATACGTTAGTTGTTAGGTTGCGATGTTCATATATCATGCATATTTTGTATGTCATTTTATTAGGTTTCCATGCTTTCATTTCATACCATACATGTTGTTCATGAAATTTAGAATCCTAGGACCATTCGGCCATGTATGTAGTCTAGGTCATTTTAGAGGTTTTCATTCGATTTTCATGCATTATCTTGAATGACATGTTAGTTGTTAGGTTGCTATGTTCATATTTCATGCATATTTTGTATGTCATTTTAATTAGGTTTCCATGCTTTCATTTCATACCATACATGTTGCTCATGACATTTAGAATCCTAGGACCATTCGGCCATGTATGTAGTCTAGATCATTTTAGGTTTTCATTCGATTTTCATGCACATCTTGTGTAACATTTTAGGTATTAGGTTTCCATGTTCTTATTTCATGCATATTTTGTATGTCATTTACATTTAATTAGGTTTCCATGCTTTCATTTCATACTATATATGTTATTCATGACATTTAGAACCCTAGGACCATTCGGTCATACATAGTCTAGGTCATTTTAGAGGTCTTCATTTGATTTTCATGCATGTCTCATCTTCCATATTAGATTTTAGGGCATTATGATTCTTATGTCATATTAGTCTAGGCAATTGTATTTCATGTCATGCATATGCTTCTATGACATAGTAGGCATTATGACATCTTTGTATTGCCATGCATTTTCATGACATTTTAGGTCTAGGTCACATTTGCATTACCATGCATTTTATGTCATATTAGTCTAGGTAATTGTATTTCATGCCATGCATAGGACATAGTAGGCATTAGGTCATCTTAGTATTGCCATGCATATTCATGACATTTTAGGTCTAGGTTAAGTTTGCATTGCCATGCATTTCATGCATGTTTAGGTCTAGGTTGCATTTATTGCCATGCAAGTTCATGCTAGGCATTAGGTCATTTTGAATTGCATGCATTTTCTATGTCATTTAGGCCTTGGATCATGCATTTCATACATTAAACTTTCTGTTTGTTCATGCATCTCATATCATACCACTTTATTTTTTACTTAAGCCAATCAATGGCTTAAATTCAAGCTCACATGAGCATACTTGTAGAAAATTGAGAAATTGTCAAGTTGAAATTTCTACCTTTTTTTATTTTTTTTACTTAGGCAATTTTTGTCCAAATTTTTTACAAATTTTATCTACTATTCTTAGGTCCTTAAAAGAGTCTCCATTATTTTTACTTTGATTTTTAAATGATTTTATCAAAGGCTTAAAAATTATTTCTGGCAAAACAATTTTTCACCCAGTGTTCTGACTTCCGTGATTTTTCTGGTAGGCTATCCTTAGTCTAAAACTTAAGCCAATTTTTTCACATATAGTTAGACATGTTCTGAGTCTCCTATATGTTTTTCAGATTTTTTAGAATTTTTAAAATAGGTTAAAAAATAACGTTTTAAAATTGGACAGTAAAGTCATATTTGAATTTGAGGGAAAATTAATTTTCTGTTTTTGTCTAAGGCATTAAGAGAGGGCTAAGTAGGAACCTTAGCCACTGTCCTAGGTTGGTTTCTAAGCCATTTTAATTCTGAAAAATGATTTATAAAGCTCGGGTCAAGGGTGGTCAAGTCCGGGTTTTCAAAGTTAGAAAATAGAGCCTTTTTCAAAAGGGGTTTCGGCCATGTGCCATTTTCATCCAAGAATTTTCAAATTTGTTTTCAAATCAATCACAAAGTATTTTTGATTTTAGAAAATTTAATTTGATGTCTTTTCCTAAGGTAGTCGGATATCTTTTTAGATATACGAATTTCCTTATTTAAAGGGAAAAAATACACTTTCATGCATTGCATTTTTCATGTTCATGCATATTATATTATATATAATTTTTACTATGAATATTTCTATGGTAATGTTATTATTTTGATTTATATTTTATGGTGTTGTATTGTTTGTTATATGATATATGTTCATGCATTATTATTATTATTTTCATGCATATTTCATAATAATATTATTTTATGTTTCATACTCATTTCATGTCACCTAGATTATTTTGCCATTTCATTTAGAATATATTATGTCACATAGGTTATTCATTTCATTTAGAATATATTATGTCACTTAGGTTATTCACTTCATTTAGAATATATTATGACACTTAGGTTACATCATATCATTTAGATTATATTATGTCACACATGTTCATATTCATTTTTTTAAGGCATAATGACCAATTTAGCCTTCAAACTATACTCGTTGAGTCGTTTTAGCCCTTAACATTTTATTTGAGTCAATATGACCTTCGATCTTTTATTTTGCCCCAATTGAATCTGATTTTAACGAAATCCATCTGAATTCCGTTAAATGACTAACAGATCATCAGTTATGTACACGTATCAGTCCACGTGTACAAAAAAAAAGGCGTTTTTATGACATGGCATTTAAAATGCCATGTCATCTCATTAATATCAACAATTAAAAGAAAAATCAAAATATTAGATTTAAAGGAAAATAAATCCCAAATCTTTACCCAATCTTTTCTTCATTCTGAAAACTAAATCCCAAATCCTTACCCGCGTGATTAAAAGAGAACAACCCAAATCACCAAACAAGATTTTGTCAATTGGATTCGAAATCTATAAACCCGAATTCACACCCACAAAAAAAAAGTATAAAAAATCGGTTTAGGAAAAAAGAGAGAGTTGGGCATAAGAGAAAGGGAGCAAAGACATGGAGGAAGAGCAAAAGACCGTGAAAAAAGGAGTCTTAAATTTTTTTTGGAGGTGGAGAGCTCGGCAAGAAGAAAATGAGAGTTTTTGACAGGAAAATCGATTTTAGGAGCTTGAGCAAAAAAAAAAATGAAAGAGCGTCAAAACAAAAAGGAAACAAAGGAAGGTTTCTCTAGTTTTTTTTTTTTTTTTTGATAAGTGTCAATTTATATATCCAAAAAGCAGAGAATATCTCTGCTACATCAAAACTGAAGAACAAGCTACTCAGGTAGCTTTACATCAATGAAAGAAAATAGAGTTGCTTAAGCCCCAATCAGTATAACGGTTAGCATTTACATTATCAAGTTCTAAGTTTTTTAAGCCTACCAACTTGAATCTGATCTCCTCTTTAATGGTTTCAAAAACCTGCAATGGAGACTTGCATGGACTTCCATGTATCCTTCTATTCCTTTCTTTCCAGACGTGGTAAATGGTTGCATTCCAAGCAAGCTTGAGAATAGTTGTAAGCAATGATCTATCTTTGAGCTGCTGCACAGCCCATTCAAGCACATTGTTCCAACTACAACTTCGTACTTGCAACTGACATGACTGCATTACCTGCAACCAAACAGATTTGGAGAAGCTACATTCAAAGAACAAGTGATCCCGGGTCTCTTGTTCAGAAAGGCAAAGCTTGCAAGGTTTCTCTAGTTCTTATGAAGGGATAGAGCAGAAATAAAGAGGTGAATAGTATTTGTTGGTTTCTCTGTACCATGCTTTTGTTGTGTCTTCAGTTATGTTAATTAATTTGTCTACTAGTGCTTTTGCCTTAGTAGGTTTTTGTCTCTTCAGGGAGGTTTGAAGATTTGATTGCTTTGCTTTTACTTTTCAAGATGGGTTAGGTCTCTGAAGATACTATGTTTCTTAATTATTTTTGGGTTTTTTACTTCTTTCGGATCTAGGTTGTACGAGAGATTATATTTCTCAATAAATTGGTTGATTTAGCAACAAAAAAAAAGGTTTGTTATTTTTGTTCCAAAAAAATTAAATTCCTAAATCTCATATGTTTGCCCACACGATTCAAAGAAAACAACATAACAATATTTCAAAAAATTTAATACCCACAAAAAAACCTAAGAAATCAAGAAAATTAACAGAGGATTTGGCAAAAAAAATTATTTGGAATTTATAGATTTGAATTTCTTCTGGCAATAAAAAAAATAAGCTTTTACTACCTTAAATCTTTTAAATTTTAATTTATTTATATTTTTAAATTGTATGATAATGACACATAAGCAGCTGATGCATATTTTCACATGGATTTTATCACATTTAACGGCATGTTAACAGATTCCGTTCAACTTAGGTTAATTTGGTTAAAAATAAAAGATCGAGGATTAAAATGACTCAAATAAAAGATGAGGGGCTAAATTGACCAGTATAATATAGTTTGAGGGCAAAATTTGTCATTATGCCTTTTTTTAATGTTTTTAAAAGATAATGATTTTAAATAAAATAAAGTTATTCCCAAGTTAAAATAATTCATGTGTTCTTTTCCGGGTTGCCGAGGAGGATATCATCAATTATCATTAATGACGGAATATCTTTCTTAAAACGAGAATGATTCGGAAAATTTTCTAAATAAATAAAAAATTTTATATTTTGCCGCGTTTTTCGAGGAATATAGGAAAATTATGAATTAATAAATTCCAAATCATTTTCAATTAAAAATGAAATTATTTTTCTTAAAATTGGGAATTAATTTAAAAGGCCAAATTTAAAACCGACTTCACTGAGACTTGAGATAATACACGATTAATAAGGTACCATTTTATACGAGCATTGTGGGGGTGCTAATCCTTCCCCGCACATAACCGAGTCCCGAACCCGCTTCTTTGATTTTCTCTGGTATAAAAACGCAGACTTGAAATTGGTTTTAAAAATGTTTTAATTAATTTTAAAATGTTTTACAAAAACCGGTTTTAATAGATGGCCGATCACACCTAGCCAAAAAAGATTGGTGACAACTCCATGTCTTTTTCAAGATCGTTTTTCAACTCTCATTTTATTTCGAGAGGAAGTAAGTCGATTTTTCCTATATTTTTCACAATGTCACGCTTAACGAATATAAAGTCTCGCGATGAGACTTGTTATTTTTTAGGTTGCGACCGCTTGACGACTCCACTGGGGACATTAGAGAGTCAGGCCTAAAATTAGTCGTGTGTTATCAAAGTCTCGATTTTGTTGGTTTTTATTCGGTATTTAATTTTAATTCCCACATTTTTTAAAAAAATAAGGAGAATTTTGAAAATAATAAAATGTTTTTAAATATGTCCATATTCATGTGCATACATATTATTATTGTTCTCTGGTTATTTTGGTGCATTTATTTATTGCTTAATTGATGCTATAAATTGTTAATCTTGTTGGGGCATTTAGAATAAGGGATGTAGAATAGGTGGTGAAAGGTTTGTTATTTCTCCTCACACACTACACGTGCATTTGCATATCATGAGCCCTATACCCGAGTTCCGTCCTTTTAGGTGGGAGCAAAGTAACTAAGCCTTCGTGATTAACAATCCGCATGGGCTAGTGAAACACTTTCGGAGTACTAAATTACCTAAGCCTTCGTGATTAACAATCCGCATGGGCTAGGAAAATAGACTCTAACGAATTGATCTCGCTTTTATCAAGGTGTCTTACTTGCCTTCACTAGCGATAGTGAGAAACAATTCGGGGCTTTTAGAACTGATTCACCTTCATATAGTGAACCTAGATGAAACCATGCCGGATTTCCATTAGATATCCCGAAGTTAAGAACACATGGAGGAATATTTCCAATCCTTTTACCTGTTTTTCTACTTTTCGAATAAGTTTACTTTTGTAAATCAAGCGATGATGAACGCATATCACAATGCCCATAATAAGTTTTAATGTTTTATCCCAGGGGTGTTATAATGTCGAAATTTTGTTGGCATCCTCAAGGATAATTATTAATTTGAATCATATGTTTTTTATTATTATTTGAATTTATTTCAATTACTAATTCATTTTTTTTTCATGCATTCTTTTCATCATTTTTGCACATGGAAGGTTATTGGTCTCGGGATAATATTCAACCAAAAGGGCTTCCATGGAAGGTCAGTGTGTTTCAGTGGTCGAGAAGCATTTAGAGGATAGGAAACAGTCCGAGAAAAGTCAACAGGATAACAGAGATTGTTTGAAAATGGGATATGTATCAGTATTGCCAGCTTAGGTTGATCTTACTATCCGGCAAAATGATCTCCGAGAGTTGATGGATATATGGAATCAGTGGAATATATCAAAAAAAGAAGCCTTCACTCAGATTTATAAGGACATAGCACTGTTAATTCAAGTTAAGGTCAGTTGTGAGGTAATCCGGGCTTTGGTGCAATTCTGGAATCCCGCTTATCGATGTTTCACTTTCAACAGAGAAGATATGACTCCAACCATAGAGGAATATTCGACCCTGTTGCATATGGACAATGCCAGTCCCGACCGTATTTATTTGAAAGATACAAAGACATCGGGTTTCAAGAAGAAGGTGTCTAAGATTCTATGAGGGGAAAGAAATTGGGCCGAAAGCTATGTTGTTCGAAAAAGAGTAAGCCACTGTATCTCATGGGACATTTCACGGATCTTAATCCACAATCATTCAAATAAAGAGACAGTTAGAAATATTTTTGCTTTGGCTATCTATGGTTTAGTTATCTTCCCAAGGACATTGGGATATGTGGATGTGGTAGTATTCGATATTTTCGAGAGGCTAGAGCAGAGGATAAACTCAGCCCCGACAATCATAGCAGAAATAATTCGACCCCTGAATTTTTGTAGACCGAAAAGGAAAGGGCATTTTATAGGTTGTAGACAGCTTCTTTACATATGCGTTCAGAGCCATTTTTGTAAGCGGGAAAAATTCCCTCTTCGCCCGTATTGGAAGTCTTTTGCACCAATTAGTGAATTTCTAAAGAGGTATTGGCTCGAAAATAGGACTGAGGAACAATGGATCGACATATTCCGGAATGTCAGGGCTGGGATGATAATTTAGAGGGCTCCATGGATAGCTCCTATGCCGACATTGTACAAGTGTGGAGATAAAGCATCTGTTCCATTATTAGGAGTGTGGGGAGGAGTGAGTTATGCGCCACTGCTGGTACTAAGACAATCGAAATCTCGTCAGTTCACTCCTACGACCCATGATCTTAGTGGGTTAGAATTTGCTTATGGAGAAGATGGGTACTCGAGAAAGGTACACGAGATTGTAGTGGCATGGAAGAAAACTCATTGGGTAGAGGTAGCTAGATATGTCGATATTGTCACACCAGACTATATAGCATGGAGAGATAAGAGAATTAATGATAGATTATTTGTACTCGATGGAAGGAATGTCTCATTAATGGATCTACAAATGGAATAAACGTCATCAGAGCTACAAATTGCAAGATCAGAATTTGAAAAGGAAAAAACCCAAATGAGCAAAGAGATTGCCCGACTTCAAGAAGAGTGTAGACACCTAATTTTGTCCGGACCACTAAAACAGGTATGTTTTCTTCCTAAATTAATGTTTTAGAATGTAAAAAGACTTTTTTCATCCTGCAGGTGGTACTCCGGGACTTAGTCTAAGAAGGCGAGCATAAAAAGTCAAACTTGAAAAAATCAACCCCGAAAAGTCAACCTCAAAAAGTCAACTACTAAAAAAGTCAACCCACTTTCAAAATCAAGATTTGAAGTTAAATTGAAAAATGGCGAAAGAATTTTGATAATCCGAGGTCTACATCGAAAGATATGGAGTTCGAAAGTTGGGTTATGGACATTCAGTAGAAAGAAAACCTTAATCCGGGAAATTTGGGGAAAAGTGCTTAAACGATCGAATTGGTCAAAATTGAAGGTTCCAAATGAAAGATAAGCATCGACTACGGGTAATGGAGAAGCCACTTGAAAGAAAAACTGAAAGAAAAGTCAATCCGGAAGAAAATCGAGAATTAGGGTTTTTGGTGGATTTTAGTGAAATTGGGAAGAATTATAGAAAATGGCCCGATTCGATAAGACTAAAGCCCCTAATGGATGAGGAGTGATTAAAAAAGGATAGCCCAAAGCTCAGTTTGAAGAAAATCTAAAAATCGAACTTGTTTTGAGCAAAACCGAGTTTCGAAAGCAAAAGGGCAAAATTGGAAAATCTGGGAAAAACAGCAAATGAACTCCAAAAATTATGAAAATTTCCAAATCTCATTTTTTAAATTAATTGGAAGAGATTGGCGAAATAAAATCTGGATTCGAAGTTCATTTGCAAAATGGCCAAATCCCGAGCCCCCTATGCAGTAATTCAAGCAGATAAATCCCGAAAAAATACCAAATAAAATCCAAAATTTATGAAAACTTCCAGATCACACTTTTAAATTATTTGGAAGATATTGGTGAATAAAAATTTGAATTTGGAGCTCGTTTAAAAAATGGTAAAGTTTGGGAGCATAAAAGGGCAATTTTGGAAGAAAAAATCCAAATAAATAGCAAATGGACTCGAAAATTTTTGAAAACTTCCAGAATTCAATTTTTTATTATTTTGAAAGTATTGAAAAAATAAAATTTGAATTTGGAGTCTGTTTTCCATTTATTTATGTTCGGGATGCAAAAAGGTCATTTTACCCAAGAAACCGAAATGGGCTTTTCTTGCCTTTTAAAAAAATGGAACATGGGCTGGAAGAAAAAGGCCCAAGAATGGGTAGACATTTTCTGATTTTTTAAATTAAAAGGCCAACACTGAAGAGTAAGTTATTTTTTTATCAAGCACTTGCAAATAAGCCACATGGACCAATGCATAAAGAATGAGAGTGTCAACATAATGGCTTAAGATTCTTGAACAGATGTAATTGTGGATAGCTGGTGGCCTAATCTAAGGGTGATAATTTCATATTTTAAACATCTTGGATCACTAGCCTTTGGATGAAAATTGGTTGAATGAAAAATGACAACATCCTAGCCTAAAGGGGGGCATTCGGCCACTACAAAGGGAGTCACTCTCTCTTTCATTTCCAGCTATTCACTCTCTATTATCTCTTGGTTTTTGTTGATTTTTCTCTCCATTCTTGAAAGGCAAAAAGAAAAATTTAGAAAAGAAAGGAAAGTTAGAAGAGAAAAAGCTTAAAAGATAGCTTCTAGAGGTTGCTTTGAGCACCATACTCTTGCACTTTCTTTGATTTTCCATTCTTGATTTGCTGTTTTGAATACTATTTTGGTGAGTTTCTTTTGATTTTTCCTTCAAAATAAGTGTTTTTAATATTCTTCTTCAAGTTCTTCTTCATACTTTCTTGGAAAAAAGCTTTGAAAATTTTATTTTTCTTTTGTTATAAGGGTGGCAGAATGGCCTAGCTTTTTGGGTAATTGCTGTTTGCATCTTTTATTTCATGTTATTCTTGATATTTAACAAGTTTTGATGCTTTAAATCTTCTTCTAATACATAAATATGAAGCTTGTTTTAATTTGGTTGCTTGCTTGTTTATATTTTTGAGTCTATTATCTTGTTATCATGTTTATTTTACTTGTCTTGCATTTTTTATTTTCTGTTCTCAAAATGTTTAAGTTTGTTTATGTTTTATATTTTGTAATCCATGTGTTTGTGAAAATGCCTATTGGTTTTCATGCCTTTACTTTATATTTGCATGATTTGAGTGTTATTCTTTAGCTAAGCATGTTAGTATATCATGTGTTTGTGAAAATGCCATGCTCATTTTAAGCATGGGACCATTCGGCCACCCTCATATTGTATGCTTTGTGTGTGCATTTTTGTTATGTTAGTTGATAGGTTTGCATTTTCATGATATTTGGTTGAGTATTTTGTTTAAGCATGCCATATGTTTGTGTTATTTCCATGCATATTTTAGGTTTAGGATTGGTTTGTTTTGCCATACACATTCATGCATTTTAGACCTAGGTTGCATTAAATGCCATGCATGTTCATTTAGGTCTAGGTCATTTATTGATGTCATGCATTTTTCATGTCATTTAGGTTTTAAATCATGCATTTCATGCATCATATTTGCTGTATTTTTCATGCATTTCATGTCCTTGCCACTTGACTTATGACTTAGGCCAATCAATGGTTCAAAGTCATGCTCACTTGAGCATACTTGTGGAAAATAAAAGAGTTGTCAAATTGATTCTCATACCTTTGTGATTTTTTTACTTAGCCAATTTTTTGCCTAACTTTTCAAAAGTGTTAGCTACTATTTGTGAGTCTTTTAGAGAGTCTCTAATATTTTTACTTTGATTTTTAAATGATTTTAACAATGGCAAAAAATGTGTTTTGGCAAAACAGTTTTTTCACCCAGTACTCATACTTTTTTTATTTTTCTGGGTAGTCATCTTTAATCAGAAAATTAAGCAGATTTTTTCCCATGTAGTTTTACGTGTCCTGTCTCCAGTATTTTGTTTAGATTTTTTTTAATTTTTTAAAATAGGGTAAAAAATTGTGCTTTAAAACTGGGCAATAGAGGCAGAATTGAATTTGAAGGAAAATCATTTTTCTGTTTTGGTTAAGTTACTTAGAGGGGGCTGATTAGGAAGTTTAGCTACTGACTTAGGGTAGTTTCTAAGCTTTTTTAAACTCTAAAAATGACTTTTTAAATCTCAAGTTAAGGGTGGCCAAGTTCGGATTTTAAACTTAGGAAATTAGAGCCATTTAAAAAAAGGGTTTAGCTAGGTTTTTATTTTTAATCTAAACTTTTCAAAATTGTTTTCAAACAATCACAAAGTATTTTGGTTTTAGAATATTTAATTTGATATATTTTTCTAAGGTAGCCGGATATCTTTTTAGATATACGGATTTCCTTAATTAAAGGAAAAAATACATTCTCATGCATTGCATTTTCCATATTCATGCATATTATATAATATGTAATTTTTGCTATGTTTAATTTTCATGATGGTGTTATTATCTTTGATTTAAATTTTTGATATTATATTATTTGTTATATGGTTTTGAATATTTCATGATATCCTATGCTTTTTATTTAGTTATTTTTGTCATATTATTTAGCATATACTATGTTCATGCATTATTATTTTTATTTTTATTTTCATGCATATTATATGATAGCATTATTTTATGTTTCATGTCATTTAGATTATAGGCCATATCATTTATATTTGCCATGTCATTTAAATTATTTTATTTCATTTAGAATATATCATATGACTTAGGATATTACATTTCATATATAATATATCATGTTACCTAGGTCATTTCATTTAATTTAGAATATTTCATATAATTTAGGATATTTCATTTCATTTAGAATATGCTAAGACATTTAAATTATGTCATACCATTTAGGTTGCAATATATCATATAATTGGGAATTAATTTAAAAGGCCAAATTTAAAACTGACTTTTCACTGAGACTTGAGATAATACACGATTAATAATGTACCGTTTTATACGAGCGTTGTGGGGGTGCTAATCCTTTCCCGCATGTAACCGAGTCCCGAACCCGCTTCTTTGATTTTCTCGTGTATAGGCGGACTTGAAATTGGTTTTAAAAATGTTTTAATTAATTTTAAAATATTTTACAAAAACCGGTTTTAATAGGTGGCCGATCACACCTAGCCAAAAAAGATTGGTGGCGACTCCATGTCTTTTTCGAGATCGTTTGTAGACTCTCATTTTATTTCGAGAGGAATTAAATCGACTTTTTCTCTGTTTTTCCCAATGTCACGCTTAACGAATATAAAGTCTCGCGATGAGACTTGTTATTTTTTAGGTTGCGACATAAATGCTTCTTGATGCAGATGCAGATGTTGAATATGATGCAGATGCTTCATGGTGCAAATGCAAATGGCTTAGGTTGATGCAAATGCAAAGATCCTCAAATAACGCAACTACTTCATGGAATGATACAGATGCAAAGATCAACAATGTGCAAATGCTTCTAAATGATGCAAATGCAAATATCCTCAAATAACACAACTACTTCATGGAATGATGCAGATGCAAAGATCAACAATGTGCAAATGGTTCTAAACGATGCAAATGCAAAAATTGGCGTTGACGCAACTACTTCATGGAATGATGCAGATGCCCCAGCTAATCGTGTTCATGTAAGTGGTCTATGAATGGTTTAACTGCAGTTACCACACAATAATGAAAATGCAATGATTCTAGAAATGATGCAATTGCTTGAGATGACGCAAATGCAAATATCCATGAAGGATGTAAATGTAAAGGTAAAATGCAGATGCTTATGGAATAGTGCCAATGCAAATACCCATGAATGATGCAAATGCTTGTTGTCACTGTGCAAATGCAAAGCTCAATAAAGAGATGAGTGCTCATAAGTGATGCAAATGCCCCTGATCATTTTTCTGGACTTTGGCTTAGCCTTTCCAATTCATTTTTCCTCTTCAAATCAGAGTATATCTTCAATTCATTTTTCAATCTTTGGATATTCTCTTTGCCCCAACAGTTTTCAAACTCTTATTGACAGAAGTCTGCTTGTCGAGTTCTATTTCTTCTTCTCATATTTGGAAGTGAAAGTTAACCCTAGTAGTTTCACACTTTTGGGTTAGAAAAACCCTTATCTCATGTCAACATCAAAAATGGGTATTTCAAAAATATTTTTATTTTCCCTTTTTGAAAAACAATTTTTCTCATTTAATGAAAACTTCTGAGCCAAAAATATTAACCCCATAGTGTGTGATGTACGAATCTTTTGAAGACTGATAATCACTGTTAGAAATTTCCCTAAGTGTCAATCTGAATTTTTCAATTTGAATTGGCAAAGCTTGGTATAACAAGATTTTGGTTGATCGAAGAAAACTTCACAACAAAAATGTATGTCCCTTCTAGGCTCACAAATGGAACAGGTTTTATAAATCATGAATTCATTGAGAACCAAACAAATTCAACATTCTTTTAGTTTCCATATCAAGGCATTTTGACAAGCGTCAAGATTGGCCGGGATGTTTAAACTGGAAAGTTTAGTCTTAGAGGGAAAAAGTTTCAGTTTTTGAAATCAATCCTCCAAATGAGAGTTGACAGTTTAGGAAGTTCAGGATTTCCTAGATGTTCATCAATTTTCTTAAGATGACCTTCTCTTTTGTATCATCTGCACTAACATAGATGGCATCGAAAATTCTCATTTTACTCTAGACCGCCCATTTTTGGGTTTTCACCCTAGAGTCTCATTCTTTCCATTTTTTTCTTCTCCTTTTTTTTTATGGCTTTACCATGCGCTTGAGAATTCTAAATTCTTCCATAGTGAAATGATAATCTAATGAGATGGGATAATATCTGAGGAAAACCCTTCAAGTTAAATATTTATGCTTGATCAAAATGGACTTTTAAAGCACATAACGTAGGCCATGGTTCGGTGTTCAGAAAGAAAGGATAAATAGGCCCAAAATATTTGTTTGAGGGCAATCAGGTCAAGGATCATTTGTTGAGGATGATTCTTTTTAAAGCATTTGTCCCTTTTTGGACTTTTCTTTCCTTCTTTTTTTGACTTTGTTCCTTTTCTTCTTTGCTTTTGGCTTTCATTTTCCATACTTTTTCACACTTTTTGGGTGTGTTTTTTTCTTTTTTCTTTTTCCATTTCTTTTGTTTTGTTCTTGGCTTCTATTTCGCCATCTTTTCCTTTTCCTTTCAACAGAGTGAGCCCTGAGGAAAAACCCTTCAAGTTAAATATTCATGCTTGATCAAAATGGACTTTTAAAGCACGTAATGTAGGCCATGGTTCGGTGTTCAGAAAGAAAGGATAAATAGGCCCAAAATATGTGTTTGAGGGTAATCAGATCAAGGATCATTTCTTGAGGAGGATTTCTTTTGAAGCATTTATCCCTTTTGGACTTTTCTTTCCTTCTTTTTTTGACTTTGCTCCTTTTCTTCTTTGCTTTTGGCTTTCATTTGCCATACTTTTTCACACTTTTTTGGGTGTGTTTTTTCTTTTTCCATTTCTTTTGTTTTGTTCTTGGCTTCCATTTCGCCATCTTTTTCTTTTCTTTTCGACAGAGTGAGCCCGTATTCATTTATGAGCTCAATTTGCTTTTTATTTATCTTTGAGCTAGGACTCATTTCTCAATGACCTTTGATAAGATCTTTCCTCACATTTGCCTCCTAGTGTAGGGGTGATCCTTGATCAGGGTTCAAAAGAGAAAGAATTCTTCGGTTCAAAAAGGGGTGACTATGCATAATTTATTTTTGTGAAAGGGACATGAAATATGGCCATTCATCAAATCAAACACGAATATTCTCATTGAAAAGCAACCCCCAGGGGGAATATATAATCATAATTTCATTTTGCATTTTGGAATCATTTGAATTCTCATATGCATGATATCATAATTTTTTCTTCTTCATTCTTCTTTTTTTTTCCCTGCATGCCCCCAATAGTTCATGCATTAATCCATCCTTATTCACCATGTATCCATCATTTCCACATATGATGCCCCACTTTGATTAACCATGAGAATTTGTATCATTACGAGGAACATCGCAAGTCTAGTTTTACACCAAAAAAACTGAGTTTCAATCCTGGGTTCTTTAAAGTGACAAAGAAAATATGGCCCAAAAACTGATTTTCTGTGGGACGTGGGATCTGGTTTGATCATTGTGCCCCGAGGTGTCAATCATGAAGTGATGTTTGGGCAATTGGTGATTTTGGGTTATTGTGAATGGTTTTAGCACAACCTTAACACTCATCAAATCACCATGATCTAGATTCTTGAAAGAATGTCTCATTTGTTCGAGTTTTCAAGGAACTCGAAAAAATAACAAAAATTTCATTCCTTTTCTCATAGCCCAAACTTGGATCTACATCTTTGCTTATTTTGTAGTGGCAATGGTTTATGAAGTTCAATCATTCATATTCCCTGAAGCATTAGGTCTTTCAAGTGGCCTTGGTTCCAGGAATTTAGACATAAGGAATCCTAAAAGTGGGAAAATATTGGGTCATTTCTAACAATGATTATCAATATTCTCGAACCTATCCATTCTTAGAATTTCCTTAATGCTTGTTTTTGCATATTCAAATTACTATTCAAACATAATAAACATAAATGAAATTTTGAGCATTCAAAATTCATTTATTTCATACGAATGTTAACATAAGAAAAGTGTTTTCATCATGAGGTATGAAACTACATGCATAAAAAAAACTCCCCCTTGACATGTTTTCCCTAATTCAAACTAGCTATTCTTCGGTACTCTCTTCAACCTTTTCATCTTCTTCCACCATTATGACATCCACAATGGTCTCATCATTCCCATTCAGTGGGTTCTCCATGCTGTCTGACCTTTGTTTCTTCCCCACATCTAGCTGCCCTTTATTAATGAGTGCTTGAACCTTTCGTTCCAGACATAGGCAATTTTCTGTGGAATGTCCCCGAATCCCAGAATGATAATCACAATATGCATTCCCGCCATACCAGCTCGGGTATGGAGGTTGGATAGGCTCCACTGGAACTTTAGTGAGGAGTCGCTCTTCGACCAGCTGGGGCAATAGCTCAGAGTAAGACAAGGGGAGTGGCTCAAACCGATCTCTTTTTCAGATGTTCTTCGACTTTCTCTGGCTGACAAGAGGTTGAAGATTTGCTGGATTCTGAGAGGCCATCGGGTATAAGTATGAACCCTCGGATATGTAGTTCATAGAAGGACAGGATAGTTGGTATGAATGAGCCTGAAGATATGGGGCAAAGCCTCCTCATAGCTTGGACATCTTCCTCTTTCTTTTTGGGTGTCTTGTTTCTCTCTGCATTAAATGTTTTTTCTCCTTTGAGTTTCCCAGCCTTGATAGCATTTTCAATCATTTCCTCGGAGATTACCATGTCTGAAAAATTCTTTGTGGCATTGCCGACGAGTCTATCATAGGACGGGGCCTGTAGTGTGTTTATAAAAGGACAGTAGTTTCCTTCTAAATCAGGGGCGGTCGTACTTGGATGGACATGTTCCTCCACCTCTGAGCATATTCTTTCAAGCTCTCAGTATTCATATTTTGCAAAGTGAGACGGTCAAGCACCATATCAGTCACATGCTTGTATTGACTCAAAAATGCATTAGCCAAATCAATCCAAGAGTGAATCTGATCCTTGCTCAACTGATTATACCACCTAATCGCGGGCCCGATGAGGCTATCCTGAAAGTAGTGGATCAAAAGCTTATCATTATCTGTATGGCCCGTCATCTTTCGGTAAAACAGAGTGATGTAGGCTGAAGGATTGGTTATCCCATCATATTTCTCAAAATTGGGAACCTTGAATTTAGGAGGAAGGACTAAATCAGGAACCAAGCAACGTTCTTTCGCATGTACACTTCCAAATACATCTTTACTTTCTACTGCCCAGAGCCTTTCCTCTAACAGCTGATACTTTCTTTGGGAATCTACCGACTCAGCCTCATTCGACTCAACCATTTTTAGTTTTTCTTGTTTAACTGGATCATCTAAGTTTAGGATGTTGTTGGGATTAACTGTGTTCTGGCCATCCAACATCATGACCTCAATCTGACCCTTTTGTACCTCTAACCCTTCTCTGGCAGCCAAGTTTCCAATGTATCCCTTTCCCTTGACTGCGGCGGATACCAGCTCCATCAATTTAGTCATCTCATCTCTCGATTCTACTTGAGATTTTGCCAACTGTTCTCGCAATTCTTCCTGTGCCTTTTCCATTCTTTCTATTAGGGCAGCTTGTTCATTCTCCATAGCTCTAGCCTGTATTAAAAAGGTACTCAGTACTTCTTATACTTTTGATTTGAAATGGAAATTCTTTTAAAGACTCTTAAAACCAAGTCAATTTCTGTTTTATCCCCCCAAGTGCGTGTCACGATGAAGGAGCCATGAATGCAATTTGATGCACGTGAAGCCTAAACAATGTGATGTATGGACATGTACAGTGGAAACATGCTGACCATATATGTAATAAATGTAATCACGATGTCAACATGATGCAAGCAAAGAATAATCAATGCATGGATATATGCAATGAATGACCATATATGTTCCAGATGCATTTTCCAATAAATGATCCTATATACTATGAATGCAACACGATATTAATATGATGCATGTAAAGAATAGACAAATTAATTCACGAACCTATACAGATAAATCATGCTGACTATGTTTGTCATTAATGCAATCCTGATGCCAACAAGATGTATGTATGAATGAGAGGTATGTTATGACAAATAATTGATTGGATGCAAAAATGCAAAAAGGAAGATACCACGGAGGAAATAAGAATTGGAGGAACTTAATCATCAACATCTCATAACTTTGAAGCGTAACCAATTCATTTCCATGTCAATTTTCACAAGGTATAAACCATGTTTATAAAATCTGAGCAGTGGTTAGAACTATCTTTACAAGCACTTTATTTTTCCTATCATTCTAAGGCTATAAGAGCCGGCTACTGAAAAGACGAAATCCTATTACATCATGAAAGACCAAAGTCAACATCAATTTCCTAACCCTATTTGAATTTCCCAAGTCTTCCATCAATCAGTGTCGTTGGATTGATCCACTTGACATCTATAAGAGATTGCACTTTCCTTTTGAAGGCTATATAGTCTTCAATTCTATGCCCAATAATTCTGCAATGATAATTGATGGAGACTCAATTAAGAGTTGTAAACCCAAGTGCAGGTTATGTTCAAGTAATAAATTCTCGGGTGTCCGAGGTCGAACCACAGGGAAGCGTATTAGTAAGTATAAGTTTATAAATATATAAGACAAAGAAAGTAAACAAGATATTAGGGAATCAACAACAAAATAAGATAAACAAGATATTAGAGAACAAAATAAACAAAATATAAAAGAAATTAAACAAGATATAAAAAACAATAAGAAAAGATGTTGAGGTTAGAGAATCCACTCTTGGTGTTATGCTAAGATTAATCTTGTTTTATTACACAATTGAAATCCACACATAAAGGAGGTTCCAATCGGAAGGTTTAGCAATCCAGTCCAAATTGTCCAACGTCCATAGCATATGATATTATGTTCATTTGGTGTCCTCAAAACTCATAAAAAGAGTCCAAGCATTCCTTATGCCAAGGTATATGTCTACAACAAATCAAGGTTATGAAACCAAGCATTTACTGTGCCATTTTCCTTGTCAATAATGAATCAAGATCCCTACTTTGCAAGTATGATTTTAAACCAAAAGAAAATATTATCTATACTAGTGTTTATAAATGATGATTCATTTTAGCTCATGTTTAAGAGACTAACCTTAGCATTTACCAAGAGCTTCACCTCATCACCTCAACAATATGATTAGCAATACATACTAGATATGAATAAAATGAAAAGAAATGTAAGAAGCATAAGTAAATAAAGAAAAAGAAAACTAGAGAAAGGAAAGAAAAAGAAAACTTAGAGAATTTTATTACAATGGCTAATATCCTACCAATGTATAATAATACTCATCCAAGGCCCTCTATTTATACACATTTTGGAGAGCTAAATGACAAGAGACAAGCTTTATAAATTTCAAAGGTAGGTATAATAGGTGGGTGCATTTTTCTAACAATTTTCGTCATATTGTATGACAATTCTGATCAGCCAGCTTGATGGTCGATTTTGTCAATGTTGGAGGCTCGATCTGATCAAATGGTCTTCTATAAAAATATACCCCTATCAGTTACGGATCCATAGCCGTTGGAATCAGATCATTTGCTCATGTGGATCAGAAGATATGGTCAAAATACCAAAACAGGTCAGCACAGACATCATTGCACATCAGCCAACTTGATGGTCGATTTCGCTAGGGAAAACGACTCCATTTAAAGAAGTGTAAAACATGAAAAAGATAGATATGCCTCTTAACTATGCACTGTAAAAATTTCAGCCTTAATTCTTCAGTGAAACTCCAGATATAGCTGATATGGCAAAAGGTGTCGGAACTGGAACTGAATTGGATTTGCCCTTAATTCTTGATTTAACCTAGTAATCTGAAATCACTCAAAGAAACTCGTGAAAAACACCAAATTACATAAAAATATAAAAGATCATAAACACAAGTAGACTAAACAGTAATAACTCGTATTTGACACAAAACAATAATAAAACATAACTAAAAACTATATAATTATACGAGTTATCACACCCCCACACTTAGATTGTTGCTAGTCCCTAGCAACGACTCAATAAAAATAAAATAAGAAAATCTAATCTAATCCATTTTCGTTGGAAATCACGGTGGCACTTAGCATGTGACACAAGCCTTTAAACCCCTAGGTGTCCCTAGTGGACGAGTTTAGTCACGTGAGGGTTTGCTAGAACGATACCCACAAACATTGAAAAACTAAAATATAAGTAAACTACATACACTAAAAATATTTACTCCTAATCCTTTCAATATAAATTAGAGACAATCTTTGAACAAGTCTTATAAACTAATCAATAGCTCAAAGAATTTCACAAAAATTCATGCTTGAATGTAAATAAATGAGTTAAGCCAATATTAACATAACATATTTCAATCAAAATAGTGCATATTCAACTTAATCTCAACTTCTCACTATACTCTCATGATTTTCACTCTTTAAAGTAGTGGTAAAGTGTTTACACTCAATCAATCTCATGAAAACAGTTCTACCATATGCTTGCTTGTCCACCTATTCTCCACTATTTAGATCATACAACTTCATAAATCAAGAGGTCTTTTTTTCAAGGTTGTAATGGGGCCAAAGGGTTATAATGTGGTTAAAGAACAAAAGGATAAAGATATCACAAAGGTTCCAAAGAGTTCATAGAGTTTAGAGACATAATAAGATCATACAAATAAAACTTCTCAAAACTCTTATAAAGCACATAATAACATAGGCTAAATATTCATGTTGAGCCTTTGCTTCATTCTAACCAACTTTGTAACATCTTTTTCTTTACTTTAACTAGAAGTTCAAGAGAAGTTTTTTTTTTTTTTTTAATATGGGAATGTATTTGACAATGATCCCTTTCTTTTTCTCTTGACTTTTGCCTCTCTCCTCCCCCACACTTATCTTTCGTTCTAACCCAAATTTTCAAAAAGTATCCCTTGTTTTTGCAATATGTCTCAAAATATATAATCCATCTTTAGAACAAGGGTAAGGATACAAGTATATTTAGGCTAGGTGTAAGTTCTGGTTACCAATAAAATAGCATATTTAATGTAGGCTCAAATTGGCTCACTAGTGGGGATGTTCTCTTAGAACATTAATAATGGATGGCTGTTTGGCTCTGGTTATAATCCTAATGCCTCTATCATATTCATGTTGTCACATGTATCAATATAGTCTCAAACGGTTTAAAGCAAGTTCTAGAGAATCATGTAATCATAAGAGCACTCAAGAAAGAAATTAGATTGATTTGTATAATGCATCAATCATTATAGGCACAAAAACTCACAAGGATGATTATACAAGTCAGATTAAGTCTAAACATGCTTCTTTCTCAATCAACATATCATATTAACATTGGCTCATAAAAAGGTTGACATCAAGCTCAATTCTCATGAAAATCTTCTCACTAATAAATCTGTTTTAGACTTATGCAATTCATATCTCATCATTGTATTAAAAAGGAACTAGAACACATTAAAAAAATAATAATAATAATAAAGACTCATAAAAAAAAATAATAGACAAAAATAAAAGAAATCCTAAATCGTTCCCCCCACACTTAATTCTTACATTGTCCTCAATGTAAGTCTATTAACCCAAATGAAAGAATCATGTGTAAGAGAAAAGAACTAATAACATAAGAATAGGAATAACTAAGACTCAAAACAAAACAAACTCATGCAACCTAAATAATCCTAAAATACTAAACAAAAATTAACAAGTAAACATAAAAAGATTAAAATCAAATTGACAAGGTATGTCTCAAGTCTCCCTTACTCAGACCTTGTTCAGAATGAATACTTCTAAATTGCTTAAAACACAACAAACTTTTTTTTTTTTTTTTGAAAGAAGAAATCAAACTGACAAGGTATGTCTCAAGTCTCCCTTACTCAGACCTTGTTCAGAATGAATACTTCTAAATGGCTTAAAACACATCAAATTTTTTTTTTTTTTAAAAATTAGCAAAATATGTCCCTTACCCCCTACTAAAGGTAGAATTTAGGAGATATTACCTGCAGAGGTTGCTAACCACTTATTATAACTGAGACACAACAAACAAAATGTTAGATAATGTCACAAAGACAGAGTGCAATCCACTCCTTGCTCATCCATATCTCTTTTTCTTTTTGCGAGCGTTTGCGAAACAACCGTAGCAGATAAATACTCATAAGCTTGGAGCTTTTTGAGTAAATCTTCAATGGTTGTAGCAGAAATTATGGTTCTCCTTGCCTCTGAAAACATGAATCCATTATCTACAGCATTATCTAAATATGAAAGCAAATTACTAAAATAACCATTAATATTAAGCAAACCAATGGGTTTCTTATTTGTGACCAAAGATGACCAAGAAGCCACGCAAGCTATTTCTTCCAATGTACCCAGACCTCCTGGTAAGCAATGAATGCATCGGCAGATTGGTACATGATTGTTATCCGTTCAGGGATACTCCAGACTTGTATTTCCTTACCCACGGTAGGTCCACAAAAACCTGTGAATAGCTTTGGCACGATTCCTAGAACTGGACTTCCTCCGGCGTGTGCTGATGTAGCGACTGCTCCCATTAAACCCGTACTACCGCCTCCATAAATCAACTGGATCTTTTGTTGGGCAAGTATTACTCCAACTCTTATGGCTTCATCAGCGAATATGTTATTTTTCCCTGGATAAGCACTTCCAAAGACACAAATTTTTTTAATGCGCTGGGACGAAGTACTTTCCATTTTTTTTTCAAGTGCCTGAAAGAGAATGAGTACATGGTGTAATATATAGAGGACTGAGTAATGAATCAGACAAGAGTAATAATGTCGCCGAAAGTGTATTTGACCTGTCAGAAGAAAATGTTAACCTAACAAAAGATTTTTGCGTGATTTCAGGAAGAAAATCAAAAAGAGAAGAAAAATCAACCGTAAAAGACCAATGCAAAAAAAAAAACGAGAATAATTACACAAATCTAACAACACGTAAATTAAACCGAAATAAAGTTATTGCAAATCAAACCAAAAGCTGAGAAGTCATTTATTGTAGTTGTGATTGTGGCTCACATCTTCCTCTGGTTTTACGTCCAGAAACGGCTTAAACGCCTTCTATGAGTCGAGGATATGCTTCCCATCCAGTTTTCTTACAAGCTGGCAAACAGGGTCTTTTAACATCAGATTCCCAAGATGTTGCCATTCCCTTTGGAATTGCGGCCATAAATCAAGAATTTCTCTTTGTACGTCTCCACTAGGATGCGTCTCAAGAGAAAGTTGGATATTACCCAAATTCTCCTTACTCAGTCCATCCTTAATGAATTCAATTTTATCATCTCGATTAGAGGACGGAATCCCAATAGAACGACATTTACCGTTACACGTCCATCGTGCACATTTGTGGCAATTTGAACTCATGCGCTTTGCTCGTCGCTTCTTTGCAAAAGTGCTTCTACCTGTACCTGGTAAATGCAAAACAGGAAGATATTCATCTTCACGTACCTTGGCTTCAATTATCCAACGTATGTCTTCAGGAATCCCTTTGTGCATAAGCATTCTTAATCTTTCAAATCGAACTTGGTAAAGCTTCAGTAAAATATTTCGAGGAAAAGGAGGAAATCGTTTGTGCAATCTTGTGAGAATATCATCCATCTTGAAAAAAAAAATTGAAAGAGAAATTGAAAGAGAAATTTATATACAATATCAGTTTTGTGGGTAGCTGATGGAACCGACTTAAATGATCACGGAGTACCGTTATCCGCCATTTAACCGGGGTTAAAAAAATGTATTATTATTTTTTTTTGTTTTTTTTTTTTTTTTTTTTGGAAATTAGTAAAAATTATATTTACATCTAGTTATTTTCAAAACAAGGATCAGAAAGAAAAACAACCTCTTCTTGAGTAACTTGATTTTCCAAAAAGAGTTTGAGTCTTTGTCCATTTACCTTGAATACGTTACCATTTTTAGGATTCTCAATGTCAACTGCTCCATAATGATACACATGTTTAACCACAAATGGGTCAGTCCATCTTGATCTCAACTTACCAGGAAATATGTGAAGTCTAGAATTATAAAGTAGAACTTTTTGCCCAACATCAAATGTTTTTCTTGAAATTAACTTGTCATGAAAGGCTTTAGTTCTTTCTTTATGAATTTTAGAATTCTCATATGCATCATTTCTGAGTTCCTCAAGTTTTTGTTTCCAACAATGCTTAACCTGAAAAGAATTTAACAAAGAATCAGTGTGTGAAATTTCTGAAGCATTATCAAACTCACATTCAATTAAATAAGCTTCTAAAGGATCATGGAATGTGGTAGTGGTGAGATGTTCATGAACAAGTTCTTCAATGAAATCCACTTCATGTACTTCTGAATCATCACCAGGTTGCTTGCAAGTGTTGAACACATTTAATTCTAAAGTCATATTTCCAAAAGAAATGTTCAACATACCATTCCTGCAATTTATCAGAGCATTAGAAGTTGCAAGAAATGGACGGCCTAATATAACAGGAATTTGAACATTTGGATTTGAAACAGGATGTGTGTCCAAAACAATAAAATCAACAGGGAAGTAAAAATTATCAATTTGAACCAAAACATCTTCAACTATCCCTCGAGGAATTTTTACAGAACGATCAGCTAGTTGAAGTGTAACAGGTGTTTCCTTGAGTTCACCTAAACCTAACTGTTGATAAACAGAAAAGGGCAAAAGATTAACACTAGCACCAAGATCAAGCAATGCACGTTCTATTCTAGTGTTTCCAATGATGCATGAGATTGTTGGACATCCAGGATCTTTGAATTTTGGTGGAGTAAGGTGCTGAATGATTGAGCTCACACTTTCCGTCAGAAATGCTTTCTTTTGTACATTATGTTTCCTTTTAACTGTGCACATGTCCTTCAAAAATTTAGCATAAGATGGAACTTGTTTGATTGCATCCAATAAAGGAATGTTAATCTTAACTTGTTTGAAAAGTTCATAAATTTCTACATTTTGATTCAAATTCTTTATTGTTTGCAACCTTTGAGGAAAAGGAGCAGGATGCATACCTTTTTCTTTGTCCAAATTTTCAAGAAGTTCAGACTTACCATCATCCTTACCATTACTTTTCGGAAGGGAAGGAGGATCTTGGTCTTTTGATGGAATGTTTTTGTCAATTGCCTTTCCACTTCGAAGAGTTGTGATAGAACTGGCATTTTCCTGTTGAGTTTCATTCGAGCAAGAAACAAGACATTGAGTAGAAGGGTTAGGCTGAGGTTGAGCAGGAAACTTACCTTTTTCTTGAGTGCGTAATGAAGCTGTCAATGTGGACAAGGTGTTTTTGATCTCATTGATGTCCTGTGAAGTTTGGTTATTCACATTTGCTTGTGTTTACATGAATGCTTGCAATGTCTCTTCCAAGGTTTGTACACGTGAAGGTTGATAGGAAAAAGTGTTGCCCGGCTTTTGAGATTGTGGTACCTGAACATGATTATTATTCCGCCAACTGAAGTTGGGATGATTTCTCCATTCAGGGTTATACGTTTCAGAGTAAGGAGAAGGAAAAGGCTTTTTAAATGTGTTTATGGAATTTACTTGATCATGCAACGCTTCTTTAAGAATGGGAATGTTTGGGCATTCAGAAGTGGGGTGTCCCATGATTTCACAAATTCCACAACTTTCTTCATTTTTAACCGTTTTGACTTCTTTTACTTCTCTAAGTTCCATGGCTTCAATCTTTCTAGCCAAATTAGCTACTTTAGCTTTTATCTCATCTTCTTGACTAAAATGATATTTACCTCTGTTAGAAAAAAGATTAGATCTATTGGAACTTTCAGAGGAATTATCTGTGTGCCAGGCTTGAGAGTTATCTGCCAAATGGTCTAGGTAGTCAAAGGCTTCTTCAGGTTCTTTTTCTAGAAACTCACCGTTACACATTGTTTCAACAAATTGTTTAGTTTCGGGAGTTAAACTTTCATAAAAGAAACTAATAAGACGCCATTTTTCAAAACCATGATGTGGACAATAACTTAACAAATCTTTAAAACGCTCCCAGCACTGAAAAAATGCTTCATTTTGATTTTGATTGAAATTTTGAATCTGTCTTTTCAAAGCAGCAGTTTTATGTGCTGGGAAAAATTTCTTTAGAAACTCAGTTTGTAATTCTTGCCATGTGCCAATTGACCTTGGTTTTAAATTATGAAGCCAAATTTTTGCTTTATCTTTTAAAGAAAAAGGAAATAATTTTAGCTTGACAATTTCATTTGTACATTGTTGGTCATTAAAGGTGACACATACATCTTCGAAGTCTTTTAGAAACGAGTAAGCACTTTCCGATTCTAACCCATGGAAATTTGGAAGCAAAGCTATCATACCTGGTTTAAAACGAAAGTTGTTTGCATTGAGAGGAAAAATAAAACAAGAGGGTGATGAGCTTCGAGTTGGTTGCAAGTAGTCACGCATGGTGCGTACTTGTCTGTTCTCATCTTCAGCATGAACACTTTCATTGTCAGCCATGGTAGGAGTTGTATTAGAAAGATTACCTGAAAAAGTTTCACAATAAAATCTAACTAAACGACGAGATCTAAAATCACGTCGCCAAACAAGCATAAAACAAAGTTAATATACAGATAAGGCGGTATAACCAGCCAATAAAAATAAAACAAAGTTAATATACAATATAAATATAAATATATAGAAAATTAGGCGGTATAACCAGACAATAAAAATAAATATACTTATAAACTTATATACTTAGTATTGCCTCCCCGGCAACGGCGCCAAAAACTTGATGGAGACTCAATTAAGAGTTGTAAACCCAAGTGCAGGTTATGTTCAAGTAATAAATTCTCGGGTGTCCGAGGTCGAACCACAGGGAAGCGTATTAGTAAGTATAAGTTTATAAATATATAAGACAAAGAAAGTAAACAAAATATTAGGGAATCAACAACAAAATAAGATAAACAAGATATTAGAGAACAAAATATAAAAGAAATTAAACAAGATATAAAAAACAATAAGAAAAGATGTTGAGGTTAGAGAATCCACTCTTGGTGTTATGCTAAGATTAATCTTGTTTTATTACACAATTGAAATCCACACATAAAGGAGGTTCCAATCGGAAGGTTTAGCAATCCAGTCCAACGTCCATAGCATATGATATTATGTTCATTTGGTGTCCTCAAAACTCATAAAAAGAGTCCAAGCATTCCTTATGCCAAGGTATATGTCTACAACAAATCAAGGTTATGAAACCAAGCATTTACTGTGCCATTTTCCTTGTCAATAATGAATCAAGATCCCTACTTTGCAAGTATGATTTTAAACCAAAAGAAAATATTATCTATACTAGTGTTTATAAATGATGATTCATTTTAGCTCATGTTTAAGAGACTAACCTTAGCATTTACCAAGAGCTTCACCTCATCACCTCAACAATATGATTAGCAATACATACTAGATATGAATAAAATGAAAAGAAATGTAAGAAGCATAAGTAAATAAAGAAAAAGAAAACTAGAGAAAGGAAAGAAAAAGAAAACTTAGAGAATTTTATTACAATGGCTAATATCCTACCAATGTATAATAATACTCATCCAAGGCCCTCTATTTATACACATTTTGGAGAGCTAAATGACAAGAGACAAGCTTTATAAATTTCAAAGGTAGGTATAATAGGTGGGTGCATTTTTCTAACAATTTTCGTCATATTGTATGACAATTCTGATCAGCCAGCTTGATGGTCGATTTTGTCAATGTTGGAGGCTCGATCTGATCAAATGGTCTTCTATAAAAATATACCCCTATCAGTTACGGATCCATAGCCGTTGGAATCAGATTATTTGCTCATGTGGATCAGAAGATATGGTCAAAATACCAAAACAGGTCAGCACAGACATCATTGCACATCAGCCAACTTGATGGTCGATTTCGCTAGGGAAAACGACTCCGTTTAAAGAAGTGTAAAACATGAAAAAGATAGATATGCCTCTTAACTATGCACTGTAAAAAATTCAGCCTTAATTCTTCAGTGAAACTCCAGATATAGCTGATATGGCAAAAGGTGTCGGAACTGGAACTGAATTGGATTTGCCCTTAATTCTTGATTTAACCTAGTAATCTGAAATCACTCAAAGAAACTCGTGAAAAACACCAAATTACATAAAAATATAAAAGATCATAAACACAAGTAGACTAAACAGTAATAACTCATATTTGACACAAAACAATAATAAAACATAACTAAAAACTATATAATTATACGAGTTATCACACCCCCACACTTAGATTGTTGCTAGTCCCTAGCAATGACTCAATAAAAATAAAATAAGAAAATCTAATCTAATCCATTTTCGTTGGAAATCACGGTGGCACTTAGCATGTGACACAAGCCTTTAAACCCCTAGGTGTCCCTAGTGGACGAGTTTAGTCTCGTGAGGGTTTGCTAGAACGATACCCACAAACATTGAAAAACTAAAATATAAGTAAACTACATACACTAAAAATATTTACTCCTAATCCTTTCAATATAAATTAGAGACAATCTTTGAACAAGTCTTATAAACTAATCAATAGCTCAAAGAATTTCACAAAAATTCATGCTTGAATGTAAATAAATGAGTTAAGCCAATATTAACATAACATATTTCAATCAAAATAGTGCATATTCAACTTAATCTCAACTTCTCACTATACTCTCATGATTTTCACTCTTTAAAGTAGTGGTAAAGTGTTTACACTCAATCAATCTCATGAAAACAGTTCTACCATATGCTTGCTTGTCCACCTATTCTCCACTATTTAGATCATACAACTTCATAAATCAAGAGGTCTTTTTTTCAAGGTTGTAATGGGGCCAAAGGGTTATAATGTGGTTAAAGAACAAAAGGATAAAGATATCACAAAGGTTCCAAAGAGTTCATAGAGTTTAGAGACATAATAAGATCATACAAATAAAACTTCTCAAAACTCTTATAAAGCACATAATAACATAGGCTAAATATTCATGTTGAGCCTTTGCTTCATTCTAACCAACTTTGTAACATCTTTTTCTTTACTTTAACTAGAAGTTCAAGAGAAGTTTTTTTTTTTTTTTAATATGGGAATGTATTTGACAATGATCCCTTTCTTTTTCTCTTGACTTTTGCCTCTCTCCTCCCCCACACTTATCTTTCGTTCTAACCCAAATTTTCAAAAAGTATCCCTTGTTTTTGCAATATGTCTCAAAATATATAATCCATCTTTAGAACAAGGGTAAGGATACAAGTATATTTAGGCTAGGTGTAAGTTCTGGTTACCAATAAAATAGCATATTTAATGTAGGCTCAAATTGGCTCACTAGTGGGGATGTTCTCTTAGAACATTAATAATGGATGGCTGTTTGGCTCTGGTTATAATCCTAATGCCTCTATCATATTCATGTTGTCACATGTATCAATATAGTCTCAAACGGTTTAAAGCAAGTTCTAGAGAATCATGTAATCATAAGAGCACTCAAGAAAGAAATTAGATTGATTTGTATAATGCATCAATCATTATAGGCACAAAAACTCACAAGGATGATTATACAAGTCAGATTAAGTCTAAACATGCTTCTTTCTCAATCAACATATCATATTAACATTGGCTCATAAAAAGGTTGACATCAAGCTCAAATCTCATGAAAATCTTCTCACTAATAAATCTGTTTTAGACTTATGCAATTCATATCTCATCATTGTATTAAAAAGGAACTAGAACACATTAAAAAAATAATAATAATAATAAAGACTCATAAAAAAAATAATAGACAAAAATAAAAGAAATCCTAAATCGTTCCCCCCACACTTAATTCTTACATTGTCCTCAATGTAAGTCTATTAACCCAAATGAAAGAATCATGTGTAAGAGAAAAGAACTAATAACATAAGAATAGGAATAACTAAGACTCAAAACAAAACAAACTCATGCAACCTAAATAATCCTAAAATACTAAACAAAAATTAACAAGTAAACATAAAAAGATTAAAATCAAATTGACAAGGTATGTCTCAAGTCTCCCTTACTCAGACCTTGTTCAGAATGAATACTTCTAAATTGCTTAAAACACAACAAACTTTTTTTTTTTTTTTTTGAAAGAAGAAATCAAACTGACAAGGTATGTCTCAAGTCTCCCTTACTCAGACCTTGTTCAGAATGAATACTTCTAAATGGCTTAAAACACATCAAATTTTTTTTTTTTTTAAAAATTAGCAAAATATGTCCCTTACCCCCTACTAAAGGTAGAATTTAGGAGATATTACCTGCAGAGGTTGCTAACCACTTATTATAACTGAGACACAACAAACAAAATGTTAGATAATGTCACAAAGACATAGTGCAATCCACTCCTTGCTCATCCATATCTCTTTTTCTTTTTGCGAGCGTTTGCGAAACAACCGTAGCAGATAAATACTCATAAGCTTGGAGCTTTTTGAGTAAATCTTCAATGGTTGTAGCAGAAATTATGGTTCTCCTTGCCTCTGAAAACATGAATCCATTATCCACAGCATTATCTAAATATGAAAGCAAATTACTAAAATAACCATTAATATTAAGCAAACCAATGGGTTTCTTATTTGTGACCAAAGATGACCAAGAAGCCACGCAAGCTATTTCTTCCAATGTACCCAGACCTCCTGGTAAGCAATGAATGCATCGGCAGATTGGTACATGATTGTTATCCGTTCAGGGATACTCCAGACTTGTATTTCCTTACCCACGGTAGGTCCACAAAAACCTGTGAATAGCTTTGGCACGATTCCTAGAACTGGACTTCCTCCGGCGTGTGCTGATGTAGCGACTGCTCCCATTAAACCCGTACTACCGCCTCCATAAATCAACTGGATCTTTTGTTGGGCAAGTATTACTCCAACTCTTATGGCTTCATCAGCAAATATGTTATTTTTCCCTGGATAAGCACTTCCAAAGACACAAATTTTTTTAATGCGCTGGGACGAAGTACTTTCCATTTTTTTTTCAAGTGCCTGAAAGAGAATGAGTACATGGTGTAATATATAGAGGACTGAGTAATGAATCAGACAAGAGTAATAATGTCGCCGAAAGTGTATTTGACCTGTCAGAAGAAAATGTTAACCTAACAAAAGATTTTTGCGTGATTTCAGGAAGAAAATCAAAAAGAGAAGAAAAATCAACCGTAAAAGACCAATGCAAAAAAAAAACGAGAATAATTACACAAATCTAACAACACGTAAATTAAACCGAAATAAAGTTATTGCAAATCAAACCAAAAGCTGAGAAGTCATTTATTGTAGTTGTGATTGTGGCTCACATCTTCCTCTGGTTTTACGTCCAGAAACGGCTTAAACGCCTTCTATGAGTCGAGGATATGCTTCCCATCCAGTTTTCTTACAAGCTGGCAAACAGGGTCTTTTAACATCAGATTCCCAAGATGTTGCCATTCCCTTTGGAATTGCGGCCATAAATCAAGAATTTCTCTTTGTACGTCTCCACTAGGATGCGTCTCAAGAGAAAGTTGGATATTACCCAAATTCTCCTTACTCAGTCCATCCTTAATGAATTCAATTTTATCATCTCGATTAGAGGACGGAATCCCAATAGAACGACATTTACCGTTACACGTCCATCGTGCACATTTGTGGCAATTTGAACTCATGCGCTTTGCTCGTCGCTTCTTTGCAAAAGTGCTTCTACCTGTACCTGGTAAATGCAAAACAGGAAGATATTCATCTTCACGTACCTTGGCTTCAATTATCCAACGTATGTCTTCAGGAATCCCTTTGTGCATAAGCATTCTTAATCTTTCAAATCGAACTTGGTAAAGCTTCAGTAAAATATTTCGAGGAAAAGGAGGAAATCGTTTGTGCAATCTTGTGAGAATATCATCCATCTTGAAAAAAAAAATTGAAAGAGAAATTGAAAGAGAAATTTATATACAATATCAGTTTTGTGGGTAGCTGATGGAACCGACTTAAATGATCACGGAGTACCGTTATCCGCCATTTAACCGGGGTTAAAAAAATGTATTATTATTTTTTTTTGTTTTTTTTTTTTTTTTTTTTTGGAAATTAGTAAAAATTATATTTACATCTAGTTATTTTCAAAACAAGGATCAGAAAGAAAAACAACCTCTTCTTGAGTAACTTGATTTTCCAAAAAGAGTTTGAGTCTTTGTCCATTTACCTTGAATACGTTACCATTTTTAGGATTCTCAATGTCAACTGCTCCATAATGATACACATGTTTAACCACAAATGGGTCAGTCCATCTTGATCTCAACTTACCAGGAAATATGTGAAGTCTAGAATTATAAAGTAGAACTTTTTGCCCAACATCAAATGTTTTTCTTGAAATTAACTTGTCATGAAAGGCTTTAGTTCTTTCTTTATGAATTTTAGAATTCTCATATGCATCATTTCTGAGTTCCTCAAGTTTTTGTTTCCAACAATGCTTAACCTGAAAAGAATTTAACAAAGAATCAGTGTGTGAAATTTCTGAAGCATTATCAAACTCACATTCAATTAAATAAGCTTCTAAAGGATCATGGAATGTGGTAGTGGTGAGATGTTCATGAACAAGTTCTTCAATGAAATCCACTTCATGTACTTCTGAATCATCACCAGGTTGCTTGCAAGTGTTGAACACATTTAATTCTAAAGTCATATTTCCAAAAGAAATGTTCAACATACCATTCCTGCAATTTATCAGAGCATTAGAAGTTGCAAGAAATGGACGGCCTAATATAACAGGAATTTGAACATTTGGATTTGAAACAGGATGTGTGTCCAAAACAATAAAATCAACAGGGAAGTAAAAATTATCAATTTGAACCAAAACATCTTCAACTATCCCTCGAGGAATTTTTACAGAACGATCAGCTAGTTGAAGTGTAACAGGTGTTTCCTTGAGTTCACCTAAACCTAACTGTTGATAAATAGAAAAGGGCAAAAGATTAACACTAGCACCAAGATCAAGCAATGCACGTTCTATTCTAGTGTTTCCAATGATGCATGAGATTGTTGGACATCCAGGATCTTTGAATTTTGGTGGAGTAAGGTGCTGAATGATTGAGCTCACACTTTCCGTCAGAAATGCTTTCTTTTGTACATTATGTTTCCTTTTAACTGTGCACATGTCCTTCAAAAATTTAGCATAAGATGGAACTTGTTTGATTGCATCCAATAAAGGAATGTTAATCTTAACTTGTTTGAAAAGTTCATAAATTTCTACATTTTGATTCAAATTCTTTATTGTTTGCAACCTTTGAGGAAAAGGAGCAGGATGCATACCTTTTTCTTTGTCCAAATTTTCAAGAAGTTCAGACTTACCATCATCCTTACCATTACTTTTCGGAAGGGAAGGAGGATCTTGGTCTTTTGATGGAATGTTTTTGTCAATTGCCTTTCCACTTCGAAGAGTTGTGATAGAACTGGCATTTTCCTGTTGAGTTTCATTCGAGCAAGAAACAAGACATTGAGTAGAAGGGTTAGGCTGAGGTTGAGCAGGAAACTTACCTTTTTCTTGAGTGCGTAATGAAGCTGTCAATGTGGACAAGGTGTTTTTGATCTCATTGATGTCCTGTGAAGTTTGGTTATTCACATTTGCTTGTGTTTACATGAATGCTTGCAATGTCTCTTCCAAGGTTTGTACACGTGAAGGTTGATAGGAAAAAGTGTTGCCCGGCTTTTGAGATTGTGGTACCTGAACATGATTATTATTCCGCCAACTGAAGTTGGGATGATTTCTCCATTCAGGGTTATACGTTTCAGAGTAAGGAGAAGGAAAAGGCTTTTTAAATGTGTTTATGGAATTTACTTGATCATGCAACGCTTCTTTAAGAATGGGAATGTTTGGGCATTCAGAAGTGGGGTGTCCCATGATTTCACAAATTCCACAACTTTCTTCATTTTTAACCGTTTTGACTTCTTTTACTTCTCTAAGTTCCATGGCTTCAATCTTTCTAGCCAAATTAGCTACTTTAGCTTTTATCTCATCTTCTTGACTAAAATGATATTTACCTCTGTTAGAAAAAAGATTAGATCTATTGGAACTTTCAGAGGAATTATCTGTGTGCCAGGCTTGAGAGTTATCTGCCAAATGGTCTAGGTAGTCAAAGGCTTCTTCAGGTTCTTTTTCTAGAAACTCACCGTTACACATTGTTTCAACAAATTGTTTAGTTTCGGGAGTTAAACTTTCATAAAAGAAACTAATAAGACGCCATTTTTCAAAACCATGATGTGGACAATAACTTAACAAATCTTTAAAACGCTCCCAGCACTGAAAAAATGCTTCATTTTGATTTTGATTGAAATTTTGAATCTGTCTTTTCAAAGCAGCAGTTTTATGTGCTGGGAAAAATTTCTTTAGAAACTCAGTTTGTAATTCTTGTCATGTGCCAATTGACCTTGGTTTTAAATTATGAAGCCAAATTTTTGCTTTATCTTTTAAAGAAAAAGGAAATAATTTTAGCTTGACAATTTCATTTGTACATTGTTGGTCATTAAAGGTGACACATACATCTTCGAAGTCTTTTAGAAACGAGTAAGCACTTTCCGATTCTAACCCATGGAAATTTGGAAGCAAAGCTATCATACCTGGTTTAAAACGAAAGTTGATTGCATTGAGAGGAAAAATAAAACAAGAGGGTGATGAGCTTCGAGTTGGTTGCAAGTAGTCACGCATGGTGCGTACTTGTCTGTTCTCATCTTCAGCATGAACACTTTCATTGTCAGCCATGGTAGGAGTTGTATTAGAAAGATTACCTGAAAAAGTTTCACAATAAAATCTAACTAAACGACGAGATCTAAAATCACGTCGCCAAACAAGCATAAAACAAAGTTAATATACAGATAAGGCGGTATAACCAGCCAATAAAAATAAAACAAAGTTAATATACAATATAAATATAAATATATAGAAAATTAGGCGGTATAACCAGACAATAAAAATAAATATACTTATAAACTTATATACTTAGTATTGCCTCCCCGGCAACGGCGCCAAAAACTTGATGGAGACTCAATTAAGAGTTGTAAACCTAAGTGCAGGTTATGTTCAAGTAATAAATTCTCGGGTGTCCGAGGTCGAACCACAGGGAAGCGTATTAGTAAGTATAAGTTTATAAATATATAAGACAAAGAAAGTAAACAAGATATTAGGGAATCAACAACAAAATAAGATAAACAAGATATTAGAGAACAAAATATAAAAGAAATTAAACAAGATATAAAAAACAATAAGAAAAGATGTTGAGGTTAGAGAATCCACTCTTGGTGTTATGCTAAGATTAATCTTGTTTTATTACACAATTGAAATCCACACATAAAGGAGGTTCCAATCGGAAGGTTTAGCAATCCAGTCCAAATTGTCCAACGTCCATAGCATATGATATTATGTTCATTTGGTGTCCTCAAAACTCATAAAAAGAGTCCAAGCATTCCTTATGCCAAGGTATATGTCTACAACAAATCAAGGTTATGAAACCAAGCATTTACTGTGCCATTTTCCTTGTCAATAATGAATCAAGATCCCTACTTTGCAAGTATGATTTTAAACCAAAAGAAAATATTATCTATACTAGTGTTTATAAATGATGATTCATTTTAGCTCATGTTTAAGAGACTAACCTTAGCATTTACCAAGAGCTTCACCTCATCACCTCAACAATATGATTAGCAATACATACTAGATATGAATAAAATGAAAAGAAATGTAAGAAGCATAAGTAAATAAAGAAAAAGAAAACTAGAGAAAGGAAAGAAAAATAAAACTTAGAGAATTTTATTACAATGGCTAATATCCTACCAATGTATAATAATACTCATCCAAGGCCCTCTATTTATACACATTTTGGAGAGCTAAATGACAAGAGACAAGCTTTATAAATTTCAAAGGTAGGTATAATAGGTGGGTGCATTTTTCTAACAATTTTCGTCATATTGTATGACAATTCTGATCAGCCAGTTTGATGGTCGATTTTGTCAATGTTGGAGGCTCGATCTGATCAAATGGTCTTCTATAAAAATATACCCCTATCAGTTATGGATCCATAGCCGTTGGAATCAGATCATTTGCTCATGTGGATCAGAAGATATGGTCAAAATACCAAAACAGGTCAGCATAGACGTCATTGCACATCAGCCAACTTGATGGTCGATTTCGCTAGGGAAAACGACTCCGTTTAAAGAAGTGTAAAACATGAAAAAGATAGATATGCCTCTTAACTATGCACTGTAAAAATTTCAGCCTTAATTCTTCAGTGAAACTTCAGATATAGCTGATATGGCAAAAGGTGTCGGAACTGGAACTGAATTGGATTTGCCCTTAATTCTTGATTTAACCTAGTAATCTGAAATCACTCAAAGAAACTCGTGAAAAACACCAAATTACATAAAAATATAAAAGATCATAAACACAAGTAGACTAAACAGTAATAACTCGTATTTGACACAAAACAATAATAAAACATAACTAAAAACTATATAATTATACGAGTTATCACACCCCCACACTTAGATTGTTGCTAGTCCCTAGCAACGACTCAATAAAAATAAAATAAGAAAATCTAATCTAATCCATTTTCGTTGGAAATCACGGTGGCACTTAGCATGTGACACAAGCCTTTAAACCCCTAGGTGTCCCTAGTGGACGAGTTTAGTCTCGTGAGGGTTTGCTAGAACGATACCCACAAACATTGAAAAACTAAAATATAAGTAAACTACATACACTAAAAATATTTACTCCTAATCCTTTCAATATAAATTAGAGACAATCTTTGAACAAGTCTTATAAACTAATCAATAGCTCAAAGAATTTCACAAAAATTCATGCTTGAATGTAAATAAATGAGTTAAGCCAATATTAACATAACATATTTCAATCAAAATAGTGCATATTCAACTTAATCTCAACTTCTCACTATACTCTCATGATTTTCACTCTTTAAAGTAGTGGTAAAGTGTTTACACTCAATCAATCTCATGAAAACAGTTCTACCATATGCTTGCTTGTCCACCTATTCTCCACTATTTAGATCATACAACTTCATAAATCAAGAGGTCTTTTTTTCAAGGTTGTAATGGGGCCAAAGGGTTATAATGTGGTTAAAGAACAAAAGGATAAAGATATCACAAAGGTTCCAAAGAGTTCATAGAGTTTAGAGACATAATAAGATCATACAAATAAAACTTCTCAAAACTCTTATAAAGCACATAATAACATAGGCTAAATATTCATGTTGAGCCTTTGCTTCATTCTAACCAACTTTGTAACATCTTTTTCTTTACTTTAACTAGAAGTTCAAGAGAAGTTTTTTTTTTTTAATATGGGAATGTATTTGACAATGATCCCTTTCTTTTTCTCTTGACTTTTGCCTCTCTCCTCCCCCACACTTATCTTTCGTTCTAACCCAAATTTTCAAAAAGTATCCCTTGTTTTTGCAATATGTCTCAAAATATATAATCCATCTTTAGAACAAGGGTAAGGATACAAGTATATTTAGGCTAGGTGTAAGTTCTGGTTACCAATAAAATAGCATATTTAATGTAGGCTCAAATTGGCTCACTAGTGGGGATGTTCTCTTAGAACATTAATAATGGATGGCTGTTTGGCTCTGGTTATAATCCTAATGCCTCTATCATATTCATGTTGTCACATGTATCAATATAGTCTCAAACGGTTTAAAGCAAGTTCTAGAGAATCATGTAATCATAAGAGCACTCAAGAAAGAAATTAGATTGATTTGTATAATGCATCAATCATTATAGGCACAAAAACTCACAAGGATGATTATACAAGTCAGATTAAGTCTAAACATGCTTCTTTCTCAATCAACATATCATATTAACATTGGCTCATAAAAAGGTTGACATCAAGCTCAATTCTCATGAAAATCTTCTCACTAATAAATCTGTTTTAGACTTATGCAATTCATATCTCATCATTGTATTAAAAAGGAACTAGAACACATTAAAAAAAAATAATAATAATAAAGACTCATAAAAAAAAATAATAGACAAAAATAAAAGAAATCCTAAATCGTTCCCCCCACACTTAATTCTTACATTGTCCTCAATGTAAGTCTATTAACCCAAATGAAAGAATCATGTGTAAGAGAAAAGAACTAATAACATAAGAATAGGAATAACTAAGACTCAAAACAAAACAAACTCATGCAACCTAAATAATCCTAAAATACTAAACAAAAATTAACAAGTAAACATAAAAAGATTAAAATCAAATTGACAAGGTATGTCTCAAGTCTCCCTTACTCTGACCTTGTTCAGAATGAATACTTCTAAATTGCTTAAAACACAACAAACTTTTTTTTTTTTTTGAAAGAAGAAATCAAACTGACAAGGTATGTCTCAAGTCTCCCTTACTCAGACCTTGTTCAGAATGAATACTTCTAAATGGCTTAAAACACATCAAATTTTTTTTTTTTTTAAATTAGCAAAATATGTCCCTTACCCCCTACTAAAGGTAGAATTTAGGAGATATTACCTGCAGAGGTTGCTAACCACTTATTATAACTGAGACACAACAAACAAAATGTTAGATAATGTCACAAAGACAGAGTGCAATCCACTCCTTGCTCGTCCATATCTCTTTTTCTTTTTCCGAGCGTTTGCGAAACAACCGTAGCAGATAAATACTCATAAGCTTGGAGCTTTTTGAGTAAATCTTCAATGGTTGTAGCAGAAATTATGGTTCTCCTTGCCTCTGAAAACATGAATCCATTATCCACAGCATTATCTAAATATGAAAGCAAATTACTAAAATAACCATTAATATTAAGCAAACCAATGGGTTTCTTATTTGTGACCAAAGATGACCAAGAAGCCACGCAAGCTATTTCTTCCAATATACCCAGACCTCCTGGTAAAGCAATGAATGCATCGGCAGATTGGTACATGATTGTTATCCGTTCAGGGATACTCCAGACTTGTATTTCCTTACCCACGCTAGGTCCACAAAAACCTGTGAATAGCTTTGGCACGATTCCTAGAACTGGACTTCCTCCGGCGTGTGCTGATGTAGCGACTGCTCCCATTAAACCCGTACTACCGCCTCCATAAATCAACTGGATCTTTTGTTGGGCAAGTATTACTCCAACTCTTATGGCTTCATCAGCGAATATGTTATTTTTCCCTGGATAAGCACTTCCAAAGACACAAATTTTTTTAATGCGCTGGGACGAAGTACTTTCCATTTTTTTTTCAAGTGCCTGAAAGAGAATGAGTACATGGTGTAATATATAGAGGACTGAGTAATGAATCAGACAAGAGTAATAATGTCGCCGAAAGTGTATTTGACCTGTCAGAAGAAAATGTTAACCTAACAAAAGATTTTTGCGTGATTTCAGGAAGAAAATCAAAAAGAGAAGAAAAATCAACCGTAAAAGACCAATGCAAAAAAAAAAACGAGAATAATTACACAAATCTAACAACACGTAAATTAAACCGAAATAAAGTTATTGCAAATCAAACCAAAAGCTGAGAAGTCATTTATTGTAGTTGTGATTGTGGCTCACATCTTCCTCTGGTTTTACGTCCAGAAACGGCTTAAACGCCTTCTATGAGTCGAGGATATGCTTCCCATCCAGTTTTCTTACAAGCTGGCAAACAGGGTCTTTTAACATCAGATTCCCAAGATGTTGCCATTCCCTTTGGAATTGCGGCCATAAATCAAGAATTTCTCTTTGTACGTCTCCACTAGGATGCGTCTCAAGAGAAAGTTGGATATTACCCAAATTCTCCTTACTCAGTCCATCCTTAATGAATTCAATTTTATCATCTCGATTAGAGGACGGAATCCCAATAGAACGACATTTACCGTTACACGTCCATCGTGCACATTTGTGGCAATTTGAACTCATGCGCTTTGCTCGTCGCTTCTTTGCAAAAGTGCTTCTACCTGTACCTGGTAAATGCAAAACAGGAAGATATTCATCTTCACGTACCTTGGCTTCAATTATCCAACGTATGTCTTCAGGAATCCCTTTGTGCATAAGCATTCTTAATCTTTCAAATCGAACTTGGTAAAGCTTCAGTAAAATATTTCGAGGAAAAGGAGGAAATCGTTTGTGCAATCTTGTGAGAATATCATCCATCTTGAAAAAAAAAATTGAAAGAGAAATTGAAAGAGAAATTTATATACAATATCAGTTTTGTGGGTAGCTGATGGAACCGACTTAAATGATCACGGAGTACCGTTATCCGCCATTTAACCGGGGTTAAAAAAATGTATTATTATTTTTTTTTGTTTTTTTTTTTTTTTTTTTTGGAAATTAGTAAAAATTATATTTACATCTAGTTATTTTCAAAACAAAGATCAGAAAGAAAAACAACCTCTTCTTGAGTAACTTGATTTTCCAAAAAGAGTTTGAGTCTTTGTCCATTTACCTTGAATACGTTACCATTTTTAGGATTCTCAATGTCAACTGCTCCATAATGATACACATGTTTAACCACAAATGGGTCAGTCCATCTTGATCTCAACTTACCAGGAAATATGTGAAGTCTAGAATTATAAAGTAGAACTTTTTGCCCAACATCAAATGTTTTTCTTGAAATTAACTTGTCATGAAAGGCTTTAGTTCTTTCTTTATGAATTTTAGAATTCTCATATGCATCATTTCTGAGTTCCTCAAGTTTTTGTTTCCAACAATGCTTAACCTGAAAAGAATTTAACAAAGAATCAGTGTGTGAAATTTCTGAAGCATTATCAAACTCACATTCAATTAAATAAGCTTCTAAAGGATCATGGAATGTGGTAGTGGTGAGATGTTCATGAACAAGTTCTTCAATGAAATCCACTTCATGTACTTCTGAATCATCACCAGGTTGCTTGCAAGTGTTGAACACATTTAATTCTAAAGTCATATTTCCAAAAGAAATGTTCAACATACCATTCCTGCAATTTATCAGAGCATTAGAAGTTGCAAGAAATGGACGGCCTAATATAACAGGAATTTGAACATTTGGATTTGAAACAGGATGTGTGTCCAAAACAATAAAATCAACAGGGAAGTAAAAATTATCAATTTGAACCAAAACATCTTCAACTATCCCTCGAGGAATTTTTACAGAACGATCAGCTAGTTGAAGTGTAACAGGTGTTTCCTTGAGTTCACCTAAACCTAACTGTTGATAAACAGAAAAAGGCAAAAGATTAACACTAGCACCAAGATCAAGCAATGCACGTTCTATTCTAGTGTTTCCAATGATGCATGAGATTGTTGGACATGCAGGATCTTTGAATTTTGGTGGAGTAAGGTGCTGAATGATTGAGCTCACACTTTCCGTCAGAAATGCTTTCTTTTGTACATTATGTTTCCTTTTAACTGTGCACATGTCCTTCAAAAATTTAGCATAAGATGGAACTTGTTTGATTGCATCCAATAAAGGAATGTTAATCTTAACTTGTTTGAAAAGTTCATAAATTTCTACATTTTGATTCAAATTCTTTATTGTTTGCAACCTTTGAGGCAAAGGAGCAGGATGCATACCTTTTTCTTTGTCCAAATTTTCAAGAAGTTCAGACTTACCATCATCCTTACCATTACTTTTCGGAAGGGAAGGAGGATCTTGGTCTTTTGATGGAATGTTTTTGTCAATTGCCTTTCCACTTCGAAGAGTTGTGATAGAACTGGCATTTTCCTGTTGAGTTTCATTCGAGCAAGAAACAAGACATTGAGTAGAAGGGTTAGGCTGAGGTTGAGCAGGAAACTTACCTTTTTCTTGAGTGCGTAATGAAGCTGTCAATGTGGACAAGGTTTTTTTGATCTCATTGATGTCCTGTGAAGTTTGGTTATTCACATTTGCTTGTGTTTGCATGAATGCTTGCAATGTCTCTTCCAAGGTTTGTACACGTGAAGGTTGATAGGAAAAAGTGTTGCCCGGCTTTTGAGATTGTGGTACCTGAACATGATTATTATTCCGCCAACTGAAGTTGGGATGATTTCTCCATTCAGGGTTATACGTTTCAGAGTAAGGAGAAGGAAAAGGCTTTTTAAATGTGTTTATGGAATTTACTTGATCATGCAACGCTTCTTTAAGAATGGGAATGTTTGGGCATTCAGAAGTGGGGTGTCCCATGATTTCACAAATTCCACAACTTTCTTCATTTTTAACCGTTTTGACTTCTTTTACTTCTCTAAGTTCCATGGCTTCAATCTTTCTAGCCAAATTAGCTACTTTAGCTTTTATCTCATCTTCTTGACTAAAATGATATTTACCTCTGTTAGAAAAAGATTAGATCTATTGGAACTTTCAGAGGAATTATCTGTGTGCCAGGCTTGAGAGTTATCTGCCAAATGGTCTAGGTAGTCAAAGGCTTCTTCAGGTTCTTTTTCTAGAAACTCACTGTTACACATTGTTTCAACAAATTGTTTAGTTTCGGGAGTTAAACTTTCATAAAAGAAACTAATAAGACGCCATTTTTCAAAACCATGATGTGGACAATAACTTAACAAATCTTTAAAACGCTCCCAGCACTGAAAAAATGCTTCATTTTGATTTTGATTGAAATTTTGAATCTGTCTTTTCAAAGCAGCAGTTTTATGTGCTGGGAAAAATTTCTTTAGAAACTCAGTTTGTAATTCTTGCCATGTGCCAATTGACCTTGGTTTTAAATTATGAAGCCAAATTTTTGCTTTATCTTTTAAAGAAAAAGGAAATAATTTTAGCTTGACAATTTCATTTGTACATTGTTGGTCATTAAAGGTGACACATACATCTTCGAAGTCTTTTAGAAACGAGTAAGCACTTTCCGATTCTAACCCATGGAAATTTGGAAGCAAAGCTATCATACCTGGTTTAAAACGAAAGTTGTTTGCATTGAGAGGAAAAATAAAACAAGAGGGTGATGAGCTTCGAGTTGGTTGCAAGTAGTCACGCATGGTGCGTACTTGTCTGTTCTCATCTTCAGCATGAACACTTTCATTGTCAGCCATGGTAGGAGTTATATTAGAAAGATTACCTGAAAAAGTTTCACAATAAAATCTAACTAAACGACGAGATCTAAAATCACGTCGCCAAACAAGCATAAAACAAAGTTAATATACAGATAAGGCGGTATAACCAGCCAATAAAAATAAAACAAAGTTAATATACAATATAAATATAAATATATAGAAAATTAGGCGGTATAACCAGACAATAAAAATAAATATACTTATAAACTTATATACTTAGTATTGCCTCCCCGGCAACGGCGCCAAAAACTTGATGGAGACTCAATTAAGAGTTGTAAACCCAAGTGCAGGTTATGTTCAAGTAATAAATTCTCGGGTGTCCGAGGTCGAACCACAGGGAAGCGTATTAGTAAGTATAAGTTTATAAATATATAAGACAAAGAAAGTAAACAAGATATTAGGGAATCAACAACAAAATAAGATAAACAAGATATTAGAGAACAAAATATAAAAGAAATTAAACAAGATATAAAAAACAATAAGAAAAGATGTTGAGGTTAGAGAATCCACTCTTGGTGTTATGCTAAGATTAATCTTGTTTTATTACACAATTGAAATCCACACATAAAGGAGGTTCCAATCGGAAGGTTTAGCAATCCAGTCCAAATTGTCCAACGTCCATAGCATATGATATTATGTTCATTTGGTGTCCTCAAAACTCATAAAAAGAGTCCAAGCATTCCTTATGCCAAGGTATATGTCTACAACAAATCAAGGTTATGAAACCAAGCATTTACTGTGCCATTTTCCTTGTCAATAATGAATCAAGATTCCTACTTTGCAAGTATGATTTTAAACCAAAAGAAAATATTATCTATACTAGTGTTTATAAATGATGATTCATTTTAGCTCATGTTTAAGAGACTAACCTTAGCATTTACCAAGAGCTTCACCTCATCACCTCAACAATATGATTAGCAATACATACTAGATATGAATAAAATGAAAATAAATGTAAGAAGCATAAGTAAATAAAGAAAAAGGAAACTAGAGAAAGGAAAGAAAAAGAAAACTTAGAGAATTTTATTACAATGGCTAATATCCTACCAATGTATAATAATACTCATCCAAGGCCCTCTATTTATACACATTTTGGAGAGCTAAATGACAAGAGACAAGCTTTATAAATTTCAAAGGTAGGTATAATAGGTGGGTGCATTTTTCTAACAATTTTCGTCATATTGTATGACAATTCTGATCAGCCAGCTTGATGGTCGATTTTGTCAATGTTGGAGGCTCGATCTGATCAAATGGTCTTCGAGAACAATATACCCCTATCAGTTACGGATCCATAGCCGTTGGAATCAGATCATTTTCTCATGTGGATCGGAAGATATGGTCCAAATACCAAAACAGGTCAGCACAGACGTCATTGCACATCAGCCAACTTGATGGTCGATTTCGCTAGGGATAACGACTCCGTTTCAAGAAGTGTAAAACATGAAAAAGATAGATATGCCTCTTAACTATGCACTGTAAAAATTTCAGCCTTAATGCTTCAGTGAAACTCCAGATATAGCTGATATGGAAAAAGGTGTCGGAACTGGAACTGAATTGGATTTGCCCTTAATTCTTGATTTAACCTAGTAATCTGAAATCACTCAAAGAAACTCGTGAAAAACACCAAATTACATAAAAATATAAAAGATCATAAACACAAGTAGACTAAACAATAATAACTCGTATTTGACACAAAACAATAATAAAACATAACTAAAAACTATATAATTATACGAGTTATCAATAATCACATCTTGCACTTGGGTTATACCACTTGGGATATGGTGCTAACAAGGTTTTCAACACAGGCAACCATGTGATCTTGGACCAATATAGGGAGAAGCTCTCGGTAGCTGATTGGAATGAGATCATACTGCTCTTGAGTCTTGTTCTTGGATTGTTTCTTGGTCACACATGGCTTAGGGGTTGGGGCTCTTGACGGTGGCACTAAGGCTCGAACCGAAATGTTTGTATGAAGAGGTGGCTGAACAGCATGGTAAGGGTATGGATTTGGACAAGGGACCTTTAGAGGTTGTACATAGTTCAAAGTTCTTATCCCGGATGCTTGATAAGGTGCTTGGTGAGGGACGAAATATGAACTGCCAATTGGTGGTGATGGAGTGGGACTCGGGGATCCGTAGTGGTCATCCCAGTGGACGATTGGACCATAGTAGAGTGAGGACACTGGTTTGGACCTAGGACAAATTGCAGGGACTGTTTTGGATATGAGGTTTCAGTCCTTGGTATCAGGCTCTCTGTTTTAGTCATTTTCATGACATTGTCCACAATTTCATCAGGGTTTAAACCTTTGTGGCATTCACAAGTGCAGGACACAACAAGGATTGTATGTTCTGGACCTGATGGTTTTGGTTGATCCGAAGGCGATGAAAAGTCCTGAGAAAGTTTCCTCTTACTCTTACTCATATCGTCAACCCATTTCATCAATTTGACAAGCTGTTCTTTCATTTCCCGGATTTCATGTCCAAATTCCTCTTGGTTGCGTTCCAAAGCACCCAATCGTTCCTCCGGCTCATTCCTCATATCTCAAACCCTTTTCATGCAAATGAAATTGACATCATTATCATGAGATCAAGAATACAATTATGAATGTACATGCTCTATTCTTATATGCATGAATGTAATGATGCATGTGATGTACAAAATGCGATGATGCATGAGGAAATGAATTTTTATAGTTACAACTTCTCAAATAATATGAATGTTAAGCAAAAATGCCAATGAAAAAATCAAGGAAAAGAAGATTCTAATATCACTCTTTATTCTCTTTTTTAAAGAAGAAAAAAAACTTCATATAAAAACTATTTTTCTCTTTTTTTTAGAAATACCTAAAAAGGTAAGGTATAAAAAGAAAAATTTTCAAAACAACCTAAAAACATTAGGTTTCAGTATTATTACAAATGATGTGTGGAAAAAAGAAACAAAGCAAGTACAAGGGTGCAATCATCAATTCAAAGTGAAAAAGTTAATGAACATGTGCCCCAACAGTATCTGCTTATTTAGGCATCACAGTGCCTTTGGGGCGGATTATCATACTTATTACGGGCTATGCACGTACATCATTGCCCGATCTACAATACTTATTTAGAATGTAAAATAGGTAACAAAAGGTTAGAAATGTCCCTCCATGTGTTCCTAACTTTGGTACATCTATCAAATATTCGGCAGGGCTTCGCCTATGTTGGCTCTATGGTTCACTATATATGGGTGAACGAAGTTCTAAAAGGCCCTGAATTGTTCCTCACTGTCGCCTGTGAAGGCTAGTAAGGCACCCCGATAAAAGCGGGTTCAATTCCCTAGCCCATGCGGAGGACCATCACGAGAGCTTAGGTAATTTATAATCCGAAAGTGTTTCACTAGCCCATGCGGAGGATCATCACGAAGGCTTAGTTACTTTACTTCCACTTAAAAGGACGAAACCTGGGTATAGGGCTCATGATATGCAAATGCAAGTGTAGTGTGTGAGGAGGAACAACAAACATTTCACCACCTATTCTACAATCCTCATTCTAAATGCCCCAACAATTTATTAAAAGAACATTCAAGAATAGTGTAACACATTAACCAACAAGCAATTATAATACACATCATTAAATAACTAGAGAACAATAATAAAATGCATGCACATGAGTATGGACATATTTAAAAACATTTTATTATTTTCAAAATTCTCTTTATTATTGAAAAATGTGGGAATTAAAATTAAATACCAAATAAAAACCAACAAAACCAATACTTTGATAACACATGACTAATTCTAGGCCAAATTCTCTAAATATCCCCAGTGGAGTCACCAAACTGTCGCAACATAAAAAATAACAAGTCTCATCGCGAGACTTTATTTGTTATATGCGACATTGAGTAAAACAGAGGAAAAGATGACTTAATTCCTCTTGAAATAAAATGAGGGTTCAGAGACAACCTCGAAAAAGAAATAGAGTCGCCACCAATCTTTTTTTTGGCTAGGTGTGATCGGCCACCTATTAAAATCAATTTTGTAAAACATTTTAAAATTAATTAAAATATTTTTTAAAACCAATTTCAAAATCTGCATTTTAAACCAGAGAAATAAAAGAAGCGGGTTCAGGAACCGATTACGTGCGGGGAAGGATTAGCACCCCCACAACGCCCGTATAAAACGGTATCTTATTAATCGTGTGTTATCTCGAATCTAGGTAAAAGTTGATTTTAAATTTGGCATTTTAAAATAATTCCCAATTTAAAGAAAAATAATTCCATTTTTAATTGAAAATGATCCAAAATTTATTAATTCAAAATTTTTCTATATTTTCCAGCAAATCCGGTAAAATATAGAAATTTTTATTTATTTGAAAAAATCTCTGAATCATTTTTATTTTTTGAAAGAAAGATATTCCTTTATTAATGATAATTGATGATATCCTCTCCAGCAAACCCGGCAGAGAACTCATGAATTATTTTAACTCGGGAATATCTTTATTTTTCTTGAAAATCATTATCTTTTTTTAAGACATTTTTAAAAAAGATGAATATGAACATGTGTGACATAGTAAAAGCTGACATAGCAAAATCTACATGACATAGTATAACCTAAATGACATGATATAACCTAAGTGACATAGTATATTCTAAATGACATGATATAATCTAAATGACATAGAATATTCTAAATGACATAATATAATATAAATGATATAGTATATTCTAAATGACATGATATATTCTAAATGACATAGTATATTCTCAATGACATGATATATTCTAAATGACATGGCATAATTTAATAACATGACATGATAAAAAAACATAAAAACATTATAATAAAATATGCATGAAAATAATAAAATAAAATAAATGGATGAATATAATAAATTCTAAATGATATGACAAAAATAAATAATGAGTAAGCAAAGAGCATAGAATAACATAAAATATTCACAACCATATAACAACCAATATAAATCAAAATAATAACATTACCATAGAAATATTCATAGCAAAAATCATATATTATAGAATATGCATGAACATGGAAAATGCAATGCATGAAAGTGTATTTTTTTCCTTTAAATAAGGACATTCGTATACCTAAAAAGATATCTGACTACCTTAGGAAAAGACATCAAATCAAATTTTTCTAAATCAAAAATACTTTGTAATTAGTTTGAAAATAATTTTGAAAATTTTGGATGAAAATGGCACTAAGGCCGAAACCCCCCTTTAAAAGGCTCTATTTCCCTAACTTTTAAAACCCGGGTTGACCTCCCTTGACCCGACCTTTATAAACTCAAATTTTAGAATTAAAGTGATTTAGAAATCAACTTAGGACAGTAGCTATGGTTCTAAATTAGCCTTTTCTTAATGCCTTAGCCAAAACAGAAAATTATTTTCTTCTTGAAATCAAATCTGACTTTTCTGACCAGTTTTAAAACATGATTGTTTTACCTATTTTAAAATTTTCAAAAAAATATAAAATAATTATGAGAGGCTCAGAACATGTTGACCTATATGGGAAATAATCAACTTAATTTTTAGATTAAGGATGACCAACCATAAAATTTGTGAAACTCAAAACACTAGGTGAAAAACTGTTTAACCAAAAAAACATTTTTAAACCTTTGATAAAAACACCCAAAAATCAGAATAAAAATATTGAAGACTCCTATAAGATCCTACAAACAGTGGTAAAAATTGCTAAAAATTTGGACAAAGATTGCCTAATGAAAAAAAATCACAAAGGTAGAAAATCCAACTTGACAACTTCTTAATTTTTCACAAGCATGCTAATGTGAGCTTGACTTTGAGCCATTAATTGGTTTAAATCAAAAATCAAGTGGTATGATATGAAATGCATGAACAAACAGCAAATGCATGACCTAATGCCTAAATAACATAGAAAATGCATGGCATGAAAGATGACCTAATGCCTAGATAGAAATTATGCATGGCAATAAATGCAACCCTAGACCTAATATGCATGAAAATGCATGGCAATAAAGATGACCTAGACCTAATGAGCATGAAAATGCATGGCAATACAAAGATGACCTAAGACCTAATAAGCATGAAAATGCATGGCAATACAAAGATGACCTAATGCCTAAAATGTCATGAGAAAATGCATGACAATGTAACATGACCTAATGCCTAATATGACATATAAACATGCATGGCTAACATATGAACATATAATGACCAAATGAGCATAATAATAATGCATGAACATGGCATAACAAATACACAATAACATGGTATAAAGATGCAAAGCATAAATGAAAGCATGGTAACTAAACAAGATGAAAATGCACATACACAAGGCAAACACATAGTAGGAGCCGAATGGACATATGTGAAATATGTAAAATATTAGCAAGGCAATAACACAAACATATGGCATGGCAAATATGCAAGACATAAATGAAAACATGTTAGACAAATAATCATGATGAAAATGCAAAGATATAGCTAGACAAATAAACAAACACATGGTATGGCATTAATACAAAGCATGAACAACTTGATATAGTAAAAACAAAAAATTAAAGTTAGTAAACAAAGCAAGTATATATGAAAATAAATGATAAAAACAGCAAAATAAGAACAAGTAAAGAAAGTTAGAAATAAGCTCCATATCTTGATTATTTTAGAAAGCTAAAACATCAAAACAAGCTAACCTACCACAATCAACATAGGAATAAAATCAGACACAACACAAGCATACCAAGAGAGGCATTTGGCCATACTGAAAAAGAGGTATAAAAAATTATTTTTTTTATTTTTTCATGAAAACATAAGATAGGATCCTTGAAAGGAAGTTTTAAAAACATTTATTACATAATAAAATAACAAAAAATCATATGAAAAATGAGCAAAATCAGCATAGAAAAAGAAAGAAAGAAAGAAAGAAAAATGCAAGAGTTAGATGCCAAAAGGCTATCTTTCAAGCTTCCTTCTCTTCTAAATTTTTCTTTGCTTTTCTACCACTTAGCTATTGCTCAATAATGAAAAATCTCAGCTAAAAGAACCCCTTTGAAAATGAAAATCCCCCCTTCATATAGAGGTAGCTGAATGGTCCCTTGTTGACATAATGTTGTCATTTTTTTTTCCTAGCTAAATAGATCCAAAGGCCACTAATCAAATATGCTAAAAATGTGATTTACCACCCTTAGATGAAGTGATCAGCTCCTAAGAAATACAGCTGTTTTAAAATATGTAACCATAATGTTGACATACTTCATCTTCATTCATTTGACCATGTGGCAAAATCACAAAGGCTCAATCAAAAAAATAACCACCTTACTATCCAATTTTGGCCTTTGGATGAAAGAACTCAGGCAACACTCCCCTCTTCTTGGGCTAGCCAAATGCCCCTTCAAATTCCAGCCATCTCTCTATTTTTTTTAAATTGCAAAAATGGCTCTCTTCAGTTTCTTCGATAAAATTGCACTTTAGCCCCCAAAATTTGATTAAATTACAAACGGACTCCAAATCTGAATTTTATTTTTCCAATACTTCCTAAATAATATAAAATTGAGTTCTGAAAGTTTTCAAAATTTTCCAAGCTCGTTTGCTATTTTTTCCGGATTTATCTTCTGGAATTTCGGTTTGATGCCTCCCAAATTTGGCCTTTTTTAATTGAGCTCTGATTCCGGATTTTTCTTCACCAATCTCTTTCGAATAATATAAAATTGATATCTGAAATTTTTCATAATTTTGTGAGCTCATTTGCTATTTTTCCCGGATTTATCTTCTGGAATTTCAGCTTAGTGGGCCTGAAATTTGCCATTTTTCAATTGAGCTCTGATTCCGGATTTTTCTTCGTCAATCTCTTCCAAATAATATAAGATTAAGATCTGAAAGTTTTCATAATTTTTCGAGCTCATTTACTATTTTTTTTGGATTTTCCAAGATTGCCCTTTAACCCTCGAAACCTCGGTTTTACTCAAAACAGGTCCGATTTCCAGATTTTCTTTTTCATTGCCTTTGTTATATATTGAATTGGAGTTGGCCCGAAAATGCCCAATTTTTACGATCAAATTCCCCTCCAATTTGATTTTTCTTTTTTCAAATATCGGGAATTTCCTTGTTTTTTCGTTTTTCCTCCAATCTGCTCTTTTCTCGGAATTACTTCAAACTGAGCCTTGGGCTATCCTTGTTTACTCACTCTTCATCAATTAGGGGCTTTAATTTTACTGAATCAGGTCATTTCTGCAGTTTTCTCCAATTTCACCAAAATTCACCAAAAACCCTAATTTTCGGTTTCTTTCCAAATTGATCCTTCCTTTGGTTTTGCTTTCGAATAGCCTTTCCAATACCCGTAGTCATTGATTATATTCCATTCGGAAACTCCAATTTCGACCAATTGATCGTTTAAGCACTTTTCTCCAAATTTACCGAATTATGGTTCCTTTCCACTGAATCTCCATAACCCATCTTTTGGACTCCATATCTCTCGTTGTAGACCTCGGATTATCAAAATTCTTTCACCATTGTTCAATTAACCTTTGAATCTTGATTTTGAATAAGGGTTGACTTTTTTAGTAGTTGACTTTTTTAGGTTGACTTTTTCGAGGTTGACTTTTTCTAGATTGACTTTTCATGCTTGCCCTCTTAAACAAAGTCTCGGAGTACCACCTGCAGGATGAGAAAAGCTTTTCTGCATTCTAAAACATCAATAGGAAGAATTTTACCTGATTTAGAGATCCGGACAAAATTAAGTGTCTACACTCATTATCAGGGATTTTTAACTTACTCATACAAACATCGTATATAGATGCATAAAATGTAATATAAATAATAATTAAACAGTAAGTAAGAATCTTTTATCAAAGATTTTTCTAAATTCTTCCAGCTCGTTAGTGGAATTTTAGAAAAACCTCCTCACCTAAAGGATCTCCAAGAAATTAATACTTGGAAACCTCATCATCGGGATTCTTACTCACTTATCCATAATTTATTTTTTTTTAAAAAAAATATTTCTTTTAATATTTCAGCAACCTTAATCATCCACAATTAAATTTTATTTTTAAGAATATTTAATACCTATTTTAAAATTTTAATAAATATTAGAAAAATTAAGTGAATGACTAAAAAATAAGGATATAGAAATTATACTCAACTAATGTTTTGGGTTTGACCCAAACAAGGAAGTAGGAAATCCTGAAAAGAACAAAGCTGCTCACCAGGATGGGCTCCTCACGCGGATCAACACCAGGTTTGCTTTTTTCCTTTTTTTTCTTTCTTTTTTCCCTTTTTTCTTTTTTTCTCATTCCTTTTTTTTCTTTTTTCCTCTTCCCTTCTATAAAGCATGTCAGGTGCACTGATCCCGAGTTGATTCATGGGTCAGAGTGCGAAACCTCTCGCCTAGCCAAAACACAGTGTTTTGCCACGACTTTAAATTTCCCAATTTTTTCTACTTTCTTCTTATCTCTCTATTTTCCCTTCTCTAACTCTATTCTCTCGCACTCTCTTTCCACATTCAAAGGAAAACACTCGCATTCTTTTCAAACTCTAGTGCCTCCTCTTGTCGACAGTGGCGAACACCTTTCTTCACCAAATTTCAATCCCAAACTCCATTCTAACTCTTCTTCACGAATCTGACCTTTGTTTTTTCTAAATCAAAGCCTAAAAGCCCAAAAATAAACCCAAAGCCTGCAACAACAAAAAAACAAAAACAAAAAACCCCTCTTCCCTGTTCAAAAAGCCACCTTTTTCGTAGGTTTTTTTACTACAATATAGCAAAAAAAAATACCAAATTACCGTTGGTTTCGGATTAATTCCCAAAATACGGCCTTTTTTTTCTAGCTGGGAAATCGCCATCCCCCATGGCGATTTCCCAACGTTAAAATTTGAAAATTTGTAAAAAACACCAAGGGAAATCGCCATGGGGGGTGGCGATTTCCCTTCATGTATATATATATATATATATATATTTTAATTAATAAACAAAAATTAAATTTAAACAAAAATTAAATTTATTTTTTAATTTTAAAAACTATAAATTAAATTAAAATATTTTTTTTATAATTTAAAAAAAAAAATTCGTAAGGTATATTTTAGGTTTTTTTATAATTTAATATTTTGAAATTTGTTTTTTAAATTTTGTTAAAAACAAATTAGATAAAAAAAATTAAATTTGAAAGGGGGGCAACGGTCATATGACCGTTGCCCCCCCTCCCCACGTCCCCCCTCCCCCACGTCCCCCCTCCCCCCCCCCCCCCACACCCCCCACCCACTATTTTTATCTATAAATACCCCCCTCCTCTCCTTCAAATTTTCATTCTTCTTTCAACAATTTTTCATTCTTCTACCAAAAAAATTTCTTTCTACAACAAATTTTTTTTTCTACAACAATATTTTGAAATGGCTTCACTATTGAGGTTACAATAAAATCACATATCGGAGGTTATATTTAACGAGGTAAGTAAATTGTTATATTATTATTGTTTTTTATATTATTATTATTTTTTATATTATTATTGTTTTTTATATTATTATTGTTTTATATTATATTATATTATATTATTATTGTTTATATTATATTATATTATATTATTATTGTTTATATTATATTATATTATTATTGTTTATATTATATTATATTATTATTGTTTTTTATATTATTATTGTTTTATATTATATTATATTATTAATGTTTATATTATATTATATTATTATTGTTTTTTATATTATTATTGTTTTATATTATATTATATTATTATTGTTTATATTATATTATATTATTATTGTTTTATATTATATTATATTATTATTGTTTATATTATATTATATTATATTATTATTGTTTTGTTATTTTATACTTTTATACTTTTATTTATTAATTTTTAATTATTATAGTTTTATAATATATTAATTTTTATTATTATAACAGAAAACTCGTCGCGTGTTACGTGCGAGGAAATTTACATTGGAGGACCCGCATCCATCTATTATCGACCACTTAAGAAGAGCCGGATTTTATCACGCAAGTCAAATTCGACGACTTGTGATACAACCCGATTTAATCAGTGCGTTGGTCGAACGATGCAGACCCGAGACGCACACTTTTCATTTTCCATGTGGTGAATGCACGGTCACTCTCGAAGATGTTGCGCTGCAACTTGGACTTCCGATCCATGGCGATGCAGTTACAAGCGGAAGCCTGCTAGATTGGAATGAAGTGTGTCAAGATCTATTGGGTGAGGTACCTCCAGAAGAGTATGTATCTGGCTCAACGGTGAGACTAACTTGGTTGAAATCGTTTCAAAATCTTCCATTACATGCAACCGAACAACAAATACAATATGCTGCTAGAGCATATATTTTACGTTTGATTGGAGGATTACTGATGCCTGACAAATCGAGCAGTCGGGTACATTTAATGTGTCTTCCATTGCTACGTGATTTAGAGCATGCGGCAAATTATAGTTGGGGTTCTGCGTGTTTGGCGGTTTTGTATAGAGAACTTTGCCGAGCTACAGTTCCAAAAATCCATGACATAGGTGGATGTTTAGTGCTTCTACAATCATGGGCTTGGTATCGGCTACCATTTCTTGCTCCGCGCGTGGATATTTCGGCTGTATACCCCCTTGCAAGCAGGTAATAATCTTTACTATTTTATTAATTTTGTACGAACTTGTATTTTAATAGGTCATTAAGATATTATATGCATTTTAATAGGTGGAGTAGGAGTACGAGTAGAGATTTTACAGTGACTCCGAGCGATCTTGCAAGTATAAGAGTACGACTAGATCGACTAGGATATAATAAGGTAAATATTTCGATTGTTACATTGAAGTTTTTTTTTATTTAATCCATATGAAACTAATAGTTTGTAATAATTATTCGCAGTTTCTGTGGATGCCATATTCCTCGCGTGAAATTATGGCATGCCTCCCATCGGATGCTTACAATAATTTCAATATATGGAAAGCAAACACAGCATTGATATGCTTTTCATATGTAGAGTGGCACCAAACTGACTGGGTGTTGCAACAATTTGGGATGCAACAACCAATTCCTGCAGCCCCGGTGAACCTTGATAAGCTTCACAAGGTCGACATGCGTGGTCGTAATGATGAATTCTAGCCTGCGAAGCATGAACATTGGATCCAATGGTGGAACATACGTTTTCAACGAATTCCGACAGGTTACCCGATTGTTGGTAATAATTTCAACCCATCTGCTGATTACATAAGATGGTATAGAAATGAAGGTCGGCCTTTCGTTTGTCCACCGTCAATGTATGAGGATGTTAGGAGTATGCCATTTACCGGACAAACTTCAGCTCCAGTCCCTCCTACACAGGATATGGATGCTCCTAGACCTCGCCGACAACGTGGGCGAACGCGTCAACCGACCTCATCGGAGTTCACAGCACCGAGGATGTCATTTGATCATCCTGAACCTGAACGGGATCATGGAGTACCATCCAGCCATCGTTATTCCGTAAGTCACCCCGGATATGATGTTGATGAGTGTTACCGACCATCACCGCCAAGAACGAGGTTAGATGACCAGCTCCCCATCCTAAGTCCAAGTTCAGCATATCTAACATCCATGTATCAGTTTGGAACCCCTTCGTCAGCATTTGATCTACATCATTTATGGGTGCATCTAGTAGTCAGGTTCCCGTTATGGGTGAACTAGGTGTTGGCTCATCCAACAGTGGGTTTCAAATTTTTGATACGGATGAAAGGACTGATGACATACAACCGGAACCAGTGGCGGTTATAGCAAGAGGTCGTGGTGGACCGCGAATACGTGCCACTGACGAGGTTGAACGACGGGTGCAACCACCACGCACTAGAAGAGCTCGACACTGTTGCTCTACACCACGCAATAATTAGAATAATTGTAATGTGTTTTAAATTTCTAATATAAATTTATATGTTTTGCATTTCATGTTATTTATTTTAAATTTGTTCGGAAATTAATTCTTATATTTTATTTTAATTTATATCTTAATGTTGTTATTTAATTTTAATATAATAATCCAAATTACATGATAAGTTGATTTTCTTTTTTTCATTTTAATTTAATTTTCTTTTTAAATTTTAATAACAAATAAAATTTTAATCATAAATTAAATTAAAATTATTTTATCAAATATCCAGTTTTAAACTGTAACAATCTATACTATTATTAAAAACAATGATTAAATTGATGTCACGAGTTAATCGAATACCAACTCAAAAAAACTAATCAAATTAAAAAAATTATTTTACGATACCAACTTAAAAATAACTTCTTTATTTAAAAAAGTGACTCGATAAATTTCTTTAAAAAAAAAAATTATTTACATTTTACATCATTAAATTATTTTGATATAAATTAAATTTTCCTTTTTATAATATTACAAAATTATAAAAAATACAATTTTTGATATAAAAATTTAATAAAAAATATAATCTTCTTTTTAAATTTTAATAAGAAATATATTTTTATTTTTTATAAAATTGTAATAATAAATTAAATTACATTTTTAATATATATTTTAAAAAAATAAATAACCAAACCTATAAAAAAATATTTTAATTTAATTTATAATTTTTAAAATTAAAAAATAAATTTAATTTTTGTTTAAATTTAATTTTTGTTTATTAATTAAATATATATATATATATATATACATGAAGGGAAATCGCCACCCCCCATGGCGATTTTTCTTGGTGTTTTTTACAAATTTTCAAATTTTAACGCTAGGAAATCGCCATGGAGGATGGCGATTTCCCAGCTAGAAAAAAAAAAGTCGTATTTTGAGAATTAATCCGAAACCAACGATAATTTGATTTTTTTTTTTTTCGCTATATTGTAATAAAAAAACCTTTTTCGTATGCTCTTCCCCTTTCTCTAAGCTTCCTTCTCACCAAATTGAGCCCCAAAAGCTCCTAGAACTAACCTAAACTAAACCCTAGGAAAGATAATATTTTTTTGTTTTTTTATGTTGTTTCCTCAATTTGAGGATGGTGCTAGTAGTTTTAGATTTTTTTTATTTTTTTACTAGTTTTGGCTTTTTTGGGATTTCTTGTATGCTTTTAGGTAAAAAAAAATGTTTTTTTATTTGTGGCATTGAGGCAATGGTTTCGGGTTTTTTGGTGGCTGGCAAATGACGGTGTTGCAGATGGTGGCTAAAGGTTGTTCAGGCAGAGGTCTAAAAGTGTAGTGGTGGTGGAAGGTGGGTTTGTGGTGGCGGCAATGAAAATTTTCAGAGGGAGAATAGATTTTTTCTTTCGTCTTTTTGGCTCTCTTTTTTTTTCTCTCCATTTTCTTCTTTTTGGAAAATCGCTCTATTTTGAAGAGCCAATGAAAACCCATTCCAAAAATCTGGGATTGGGTGGTCTACCTAAGGAATAGAAAATGAGAAGGAAATAAAACTGGAGACTAAGGTGTTGGGAGCCTACCATGGTGGCTAGCTAAAGGGGGTAAAGTGGCTGGGCATGGGTTTTAGGATTGCTTGCAACGTGATTCAAGCTACAAATCACCCTTCACTTTTTCTTTTCTTTTTTTGTTTTTTATTATTATTTATTTAATCAATTAAATTATTTTTAATTAAACATAGGTTTTGGGTTTAGTTAACCATGGACTTAATAAATTTTGGCTCCCATGAATGAATTGCATTGTTGGGTTCTTAGCATTTGGATTTCATGAGTCTAACATAAGCCCAAATAAAGACTACAAAAATAAGCCCACACAAAAATGTAAAACATCAACCCAAGTAAATGCCAAAGAAATAAGCCCAAATAAAAGATGTAAAGTTAAGCCCGAGTGAAATAGGCCTGAATCCAAGGCTGTAAAGGAAATCAAATTGACTTAGGTTTGGCCTATTCAATTATTTTGCGACAACCTTAAATTATTTCGGACAAAATTACGTATTTACAACTCTCTCTTTGCATACTACTGAGAATCAAGAATAAGAGAAAGACATAAACAACAATTATGTCTGGGAGCAATTGCTCAAATATTCTTCTTTTACATTTTTTCTTTTTTTGTCTTTTTTTTTTAAAATTGTTTTATTTTTTAACATGAAATTACTTATCTCATTAGAGGCTTTGCAATTTTAAAAAAGAATTGACAATGATATTTTTTGAATTTTGATTCGATTTTTTTTTTTTTGGCTTTTTTTTTTATTTAGAAAATATTCCTGCTTCACAACTTTAAAAAGTTTTCACCTAAAAAATACTCTTCTTTCTAGAGACTCCACAATTTAAAAATAAAAAAAAAAAAAAAAAAAAAAATTAACTTGAAAAATACTCCTCTCATTAGAGGCTCCACAACTTTAAAATGTCTCACTTTAAAATACTCCTCTCACTTGAGGCTCCACAACTTTAAAAAATATCTCTACTAAAAATAATCATTTTACCATAAATTTCACAACTTTAAAAATTATCACACCAAAAAAGTCTCATATGTCCTAATTCTGGGTGATTCTATAGAGAGGATTGGCATGGCTCTACAACAAGTTGGCTTCTTAGGTTTTTTACATGCCGGGTTCGAATTTATAGCATTTAAAGATTCTCAAATTACTCTTTGTTGTCGTCCATGCAGAACTAGTAAGGCATCCCAATCCTCACTCATTATAAGCTAAAAATAAAAATGGTTCAATTTTAGTGAGAGTATTTTGCTAGCGATTGCGGAGTTACCACCTCACAATAATGTATGTACTTTATTCCCTCTTAAAAAGGACAGAGTCCGAGCATAAAGCTCATGCATGAAAATGATGTGAAGCGTGTTTGTGAAGGAACATACCAACCTTTAATCATTCGTCTTAAAATCTCTATCCTTAATGGCCCAATAATTTATTAAGAACGATAATATATAACAATAAATAGAGAAAATGACATAATCAACATGAATAAAGAAATTACATAAATAACATGAATGCAACAAAATTATTTAAAATTAAAGGATTTAAAGTTAAATATCAAATTAAAATTACTAAAACAAGGTTTAAAATAACACATGATTAATTAATAGTTAGACTCTCAAAATTCTCTAGTAGAGTCTCCAAGCTATCGTAACGATTTTGTCCGAAGACTCAACCGTCAGATGATTTAAAGATAACACACAAGTGATGGGCTCGACATCAATCATTTTTGTTTAGGTGTAATTGACTATCTAAAAAAATCACCTTTTTAATAAAATCCTAATATTAGTTAATTTTTTACAAAATTAATTTTTTTGTTTGCAAAAAATAATATTTTGGTCCGAGAGTGCGAATATGTGTGAGGAGTGAATTAGCGCCCCATAATGCATGTTTAAAAAATGGTACCAATAAATTACATGTTATCCTTCAAGCCTTGATAAAATGATCTTAATCTAATATTAAAAATAATTCACTTAAAATTCCATTTATCGTTAATTTTTGTTCCCTTTACTTTTTATTTATATATTATAAAATTTTCAAAGGTCTTCCCATCTCGTTAATGAGATTTAAAATCTCCTCATCTCAGGATTATTCAAAGAAATGCTCTTGTACCCTCGAAAGGATTCATCATCAGACTCATTCAACATCTTGAAAAACATCCTTAATTAAAAAAAAACTTTTATTCACCCTTTCTTTTTTTGAAAAAAAAAAAAAAGACTTCATAAATTTTGAATTACGTTACAATAATTAATCCCAATACACGCAATGCACAACATAAATGATGACTAATTAGCAAACAAAAAAAAATCGAAAATTTTCTCAAATTCCCCCAGCTCGATGGTGGAATTTAAAAAACTTTCATCACCTAGAGAATTTTCAAAAAGTTACCACTTGAACTGCTTGAAAAGTCTCATCATCAGGGATTTTAGCTCAAATAAAAAAGAAAAAATCTAAACAAAAAAAACTACTCGTCGAGAAGGGCTCCTAACGCAGGCGTTTTTATTTGAATATTGATAAAAAAAAATTCAAACTATCGATAAAATTTTTTTATTTACCAAAATACGCTTTTTTCGTTTGACAAAAATTCAACAAGGAAAGTCGCGCATATCATATGACGACTTTCCTTGATACATTTTTTAAAAAATTAAAAAAAAACAACGCACGGAAATCGCCATATCATATGGCGACTTTCGTGCTTTACTTTTAAAAAAAATAATTTTTTACGTCGAGAAGTCGTCATATCATATGGCGACTTCCCAACGTTTTTTACTTATAAATTTTGTTTCAATAGTTGGGAAGTCGCCATTTCAAATGGTGATTTCCCAACGTTTACTTTTTTTTTTAATTTATAATATTATTATTTTTATATATAATTTAAAATTTTTATATATAAAAATATTTATATAAATTTTTTTAAAAGCATATTCTAAATTTTTATTTTAAAAATTTATATAATTTTTTTATTTAATTTATAAAAATTTTAAAATTTTGTATTATATAAACTTTAAGATATTCGTGTCGTGTTCGTATTTTTTTTGTTTCTTTTCGTGTTTTTATTTATTTTTTCTGTGTCGTGTCCAATGTTATCAGGTCTAACACAACTAAAGCACACTGATATTACAAAGTCACTTATATCAGTGTGCTTTAATTGTGTTAGACCTGGCAACATTGGACACGACACGGAAAAAATAACTAAAAACACGATACCAAAAGAAAAAAAGCACGAACACGACACGAATATCTCAAAATTTATATAATACGAATTTTTAAAAAAATTATAAATTAAATAAATAATTATATAAATTTTTAAAATAAAAATTTAGAATATGCTTTTAAAAATTTTATAAAATTTTATAAATATATTTTTTTATATATAAAAAATTTAAATTATATATAAAAATAATAATATTATAAATTTAAAACAATTTAAAAAAAAAAATGTAAACGTTAGTCGCCATTTGAAATGGAGACTTCCCAACTAATATATTCAAATTTTTGAGTAAAAACTGTTAGGAAGTCGCCATATCATATGGTAACTTTTCAACGTAAAATATGAATATTTTTAAAAATAAAGCACGAAAGTCGTCATATGATATGACGACTTTCGTGCATTATTTTTTCAATTTTTTTTAAAATGTATCAAGGGAAGTCGTCATATGATATGGCGACTTCCCTTGTTGAATTTTTATCAAACGAAAAAAAACGTATTTTGATAAATAAAATATTTTTTCAGTAATTTGAATTTTTTTTATCAATATTTAAATAAATTTTCTGCTCACACAGCTCAACAACAGGTCTATTTCTTTTCTTCTTCTTCTTTTTTCATTTTTTTTTTTTTTTCTTTTTTTCTTTCTTTTCCTTGTTTTTGTTATTTCCTCTCCCCTTCTTCGGGGTGAGTCAGGCACGCGAATCCCAAGTCAGGTCATGAGTCAACATGCGGACCCTCTCCCCTAACCAAAACACGGCATTTTTTCACGGCTATAAATACCCTAGATTTTTTTTTTTTTTAACTTTCTTTTCTCTCTCTCTAGTTTTCTTTCTCTCTTTTTATCCTCTCACTCTCTCTCAACATTCAAAGGAAAAGAACTGAAAACCCCAGCAAACCCAAAAACAATCGCCCCCATTTCAAATTTCGACGCTAGTGCCTCCGCTTGTTTTGTCCTCTGACGATGGCTACACACTTTTCTTCTCCAAATTTAACTCTCTATCTCCTTTCGACCTTTTCTTCCCAAATCAGACCTTAGTTTTTCCTAAACCAAAGCCAAAAAGTCCAAATCTAAGCCCTAAACCCACAACAAAAACACCGCAAAAAATCCATCCTCTGTCCCTCCAAAAGTCACATTTTTCCAGTATGCTCTTTCCTTTTCCCTAAGCTTCCTCCTCACCAAATTTCAACCTCAAAAGCCTCCTAAAACTACCCTAAATCAAACCCTAGGAAAGAGAAAGTATATTTTTTTTAGTTTTTTATGTTGATTTTCCAATTTAAAGATATGATGGTAGTTTTAGTTTCTTTTTTACTTTTTATTATTTTTGGCTTTTCTATTTTTGGGATTTTTGGTATGTTTTTCGGGTAAAAAAAAGTTTTTTTTTTTAATTTTGGTATTGAGGTAGTGGTTTCGGTTTATTTACTTCTATATAAATTTATATAGTTTTATATAAATTATTCATATTTAAATATGTTTGATTTAATTAATTTTATTTAAAATATTTTTATATCATTGTATTCATAATTAAATATAATGATTTTTTTCAAATTCATTGTTTTTGCCGAAACTACTAATTCCTTAGTAGCCATAGCTTCAACTTGGATCTCAGTCTCAGCTAATACATTTTTGTTTATTTCGTCAATCAATTTTTTTGTCTTTTCAATTTCAATTTAAATAATTCAAAAAATTAATGATATTGTTCAAGACAAATTAAGTATTCAGATATAGAGATTAAAAGAAGAAATTCAAAATGGGATAAAAGAATAGATATATTGATCAAATCACAAAAGTTATGAATCAAATTTTTTCTTTTTCCTCCTCCTCTAATTACACCCGTCACAAGGATCGTATCCACTCTTGTGCTAAAATATCCACATTTGTGATGAATTAACGAACAAATATTTTGTATCCTATCTTATCAATAAAAAATCAAACACGTACGATACCATTATTGAAAAGTCCATGTAACAAACATTCTAGATACTCCTTCTGGTCTAAGTACGAAGCATTAACTTCACGATCCAAACAAAACTTTTATCTTATTCTTGCTCTCTTTCTGCTTGGCAAAAATTGTTCCCAAGAAAACTTTTATCTTATTCTTGCTCTTTTTGCTAAATAGAGGTGGTAAATGGACCGGTTCGGTCGGACTCGAATTGAGCTTTCATAGGATTTGGACTATTTTAGGTTCGGATCATTTCAGGTTAGGATATTATGGGATTCGGATAACTTTGAATTCTGGTTTTTCAGGTTCAGATAACTTCAGATTCGAGCTTTTTCGGGCTCGGATCATTTCGGATATGGACTTTTTCGAATTAAGATTATTTCGGATTAGGATCGGTTCGAGTTCGGATTGGCTTAGATAGATTCAAATAATTTTGAAATTTTATAAGCTATAAATATTTTTTATATTTTGAATGTAATAATTAATTTTAGTTTTTACATAGTGACAAAAATAATAAAATTAAAAACGTTTATATAAATATATAATAATTTTATTTATACATTAAGTCAATATTTTGTTTTTGAATTGTTCATTATTTTTGATACAATATCTTTTAAGTTCAAATAAAAGCTAAATATATAAGTTCGATATATCTATTATAGTATGAATAAAAAATAATCTATACATTTTGATATTTATTATTATTTTACAATGATTATATACTTATATTTTTTATTTTAATGTTATTTAGTACTGAATAATGAATATAGTTATAATTAATGATTATATAAGATTTTTTTTTATTTTATAAGTGAGCTAAAATGAATATAAAACAACACTATAAAAAGTAATAATCAAAAATCATTGGGCTACATTTTTAAAAAATCGGTAGAACGAAACAAGTTATAAATAAAACTCATTAAACATTTATATAAATTACTTTTTACTTTTAATCACTTATTGAGCTTAGTCACTTAATCCAACAAATCATAATATTTAAAATTATTTGATAAACAATAAGATATTTAAATTAATTATTAAAATTATTAGTAATATAATATACCTATAAATTATACTTTAATTTAATATTAATAATCTATTTAGAAAAAAAAAGGGGGGGGTCTTGGACTCTTGGGATGACTTGATTTAATATTATAAATTATAATTTAATTTAATATTAATATAAATATAAATAAGATATTTTGGATGTTGGTCTTAGACTCTTGGGATGACTTGATGCATTGTACTTAAGAATCGGATTGTATGATTTTAAGAATTGAAGAATATCTTTTGTTTAGAGGTTGTAGTTTAATTTAGTTATTCAACTTTTTAATTTTTATATTTTCATTTATAAGTCAATTTTTTTATTTTCAAGTAAATTTAATATTTTTATATGTTTGAACACTAAGCCTATATTTGAATTGTGATAGGGAGAGGGAGAGGGAGAGGAAAGTAAAGTAAAGCAACGTAAAATAAAGAACATTTTCCTTGTTTTCCCTTATTTGGATAAATAAAAATTTTTAATAAAGGAAAGTGAGGGGAGTTAAGCAGGGTTTTTTACTACAATATAGCCACACAAAAAAAAAATCCCAAATTACCATTGGTTTCGGATTAATTCCCAAAATACAGCTTTTTTTTTCAAGCTGGGAAATCGCCATCCCCCATGGCGATTTCCCAGCGTTAAAATTTGAAAATTTGTAAAAAATACCAAGGGAAATCGCCATGGGGGGTGGCGATTTCCCTTGGTGTTTTTTGCAAATTTTGCAAAAAAATACCAAGGGAAATCGCCACCCCCCATGGCGATTTCCCTTGGTATTTTTAGCCAAATTTGCTAAAAACATGAAGGGAAATCGCCATGGGGGGTGGCGATTTCCCTTCATGTATAGTTTTTTTTTTTCAATTCTTAGGAAGATTTAAAAAACATGACTCAATAGTGAATTTATTGTGAAATGGTATAATGAATAAAAGTTATTTGAAAAAGAGAAATGAATAATTAGAAATTATTATAAAGGATTAGACCTGCTCACGGGCCGGGCAGCCCGGCAGGCCCGGCCCGTATTGGGCCGGGCCTGGGCAGGATAATTTATGTTCCGGGCCGGCCCGGCCCGGAAGAGTGATTTTTATTATAATAATATTATTTTATTTAATTTTAATTAAAAAATATATTTTTTTTTATTTCAATGAACAGTGATTCGGGCTTAAACGGGCGGGCCTGGGCGACCTAGGCCCGGGCCTGGGCAGAATAGAAAAAAAATACGGGCCGCGGCCCGGCCCATGAGCACCTCTATAAAGGATATTGTAAAGACAAAATTATCCTTGATAAAAAAAACCTTCTCTTCTCTTCCCTTTTTCTTTTATTTTTTAATTTAATTTTTAATTAAAAAATAAATATTCTGAAAATAAAAACTTTTTAATTTTAAAAAAAAATTAAATTTTTTATTTACTTTTTTTTATTTAAATATTTTATTTTTTAAATTTATTTTCAATTAAAATTTTTAAAAAATAATATTTCCTTAATGAAAGAAAAAAAAATAAGTTTTTTCATTAAGGGTAATTTTGTCTTTATAATATCCTTTATAATAATTTCTAATTATTCATTTCTCTTTTTCAAATAACTTTTATTCATTATACCATTTCACAATAAATTCACTATTGAGTCATGTTTTTTAAAGTTTCCTAAGAATTGAAAAAAAAATATATACATGAAGGGAAATCGCCACCCCCCATGGCGATTTCCCTTCATGCTTTTAGCAAATTTGGCTAAAAATATCAAGGGAAATCGCCATGGGGAGTGGCGATTTCCCAGCATATTTTCGGAATTAATCCGAAACCAACGGTAATTTGGGATTTTTTTTTTTTGCTATATTGTAGTAAAAAAGCCGAGTTAAGCACTCCTCACTTTCTCTCAAATGCTCAACTTTTCAATTACCCCAAATTAGGTGAAATGGAGATGAAAAGAAAGTCATTTTTTTTTAAATATAAAAAGTCTATATTATCCATTTTACATTTATCAAAATACTTTTTCATTTTTAAATTTATATATTTCACGGAATTGACATTGTAAATTATAGCAAAAAATTTTATTTTTGTTTTTTATTTTTTATATTGCAGTCATGTTTATGTAATATATATTTTTTTTTATCTTTTATAATTTGATGTGTAATATTTATATTATTATTTTAATTAAAAAAATGGCATAATTGAAAATGTATATTAGAATGTACATGTTTCTTTCCTTTTCATCATTTAACCAAACGACAGAAGTTGATATTCATTTTCTTTCCTTAACACATTTTACTTATCCAAACAAGGGAAAGATGAATCATTTTCTTTTTTTTCTTTTACTAACATCTATCCAAATATAACGTAAGAGAATGATTTAAAAGTAATTTTGTTAATAGTATTATTAGTGTTACAGAAAACATGAAGATGAAATTCAATTATATGTTGAAGTTATATGATATTTTTGTATATTTGAATTATTATTATATTAAAATTTAGATTTAAATTTAAATATGGAATAAGTATAATAATATATTGTAAATTATTATTTATAATAGAATGAAATGTCAAATTAATAATATTATTTTTATTTTTTATGTTTAATTATTGTAAATATAATAAGGATAGTATTAAAAGATATTTGATATTTATAATTAATGTGTTTCAAGTTAAATCCAATTTAAAGATATATTATTAATTATTTTTGTTATTAATACATTATTGATATAATTTTATAATAATTATAAATATATTTTTACAAATTAATATTTTTTGTTTAAAATTTTTATCATATATATATATTTTTTATTTTAAATAAAATCATATAATTATTGTTTAATGTTTTCTTTTCACTTATAAATTCAGTTTTTTACGGATTTCGTATCGGATCAATTTCGAACTCGGATCGTAGCGGATTTGAACTTTTACGGATTCGAATTTTTTCGAGTTCAGATTTTCTCAGGTTCGGACTTTTCGGATTTGAATTTTTTTTCTAACCTTTGATTTTTTTAATCAATTCGAATCAGATCAAATTCGATCTCGAATCAACTCGAACGGACTTTCGAATTCTAACCTGCTTTGCCAACTCTACTAATAAACATCGCATTTGATTGCTTAGAAGGCATAATTGTATGGGACTGGTGGCTTCGAGTCTTTCTATAGAAATTGAAGTGATTGTTGGCTTGAACTTTGAAGTAAAACCAAGTGATGCACAAGTCAACCCCCGTTAAATGGTTTGCTTTTCCAACATTCAGGAATGGTATTGAGACTTTCTTTAAACAAAGAAAAACAGTAATCAAATCCGAAACTTAATTTAATTAATTTATACAATCACTCTTAAAAAATAACATCTAACAAATTTAAAATTCAAATCTTTTTCCAGATCCTCAATCCTCAATAATAAAATAAAAAAAAAAAAACCAGTAGACCAACTCCCACATCACATCAGAATAATTGAAGTTTTTACTCAGGCTTCAGATAAGAAAACTGGAACCAAGAAATTAAAAGATACTAGCATATTTAACGAAGTAAAAGTACACATCATCTTCACCTGAAACTATAAGTTAAAAACAAAAGACAAAGCCCTGTAGCCAAACACTGAAACACATAATAATGTCATTCTACTTAACTAGAAAGAAGAAAAAATAGCAGATGGAAAGAAAAAAAATTCTGCACAACCTTCCGAGGTTAGTATTCCCTTTTTAACCTAGGATGAATCGACAATACTTCAAAACGAGTCATCTAAACAGCCTGCAATGCATCCCAGCCATCATGACTGATACAAATATCAAGCTGCAGCTAGAAAACCCGTACAATGACTCAAGATTGGATATATATATATATTCCCTACGTCAAACACCTAAATATTCTACACATCGCCAATAGACTATGCCGCCGGCATCTCCAGCAGCCAAACCTGTTTGCAACGCCGCCTTTGTGATTTCACCATTTTCAACAAAAATGGTGAGAAACAATGGGCAAAAAATGCTTGTATCTGTTTACATTCAGGGATACTGGTGGTAAAACCAAGGCGCAACCTTAACTCCCAAGTCAAAATTTAACAAATTAGCTTCCAAGGCAAAAATTAGCACATCTATGAGTCCAACATCTCGTCTTGTATCTCATTTGGGGCAATGAGCCCCGGGATAGAAAGCATCCGTTGTCGCTCTCTTTCCCTCTGTACAGCAGCCTCTTCTGCATACAGATCTTTGTTGTCCTGCAGAAAGTAGAGCTAATTGATCAGTTCACTCATCAAAGCAAACCACATATAGAGATGGGAAATTTACTACTATCAAAGACAATACAAAGGAACTTCTAAATTTCAACTAAAAACAACAGTTAATTAAACTCCACCGATGATAATGATAAATCTATTAGCAAAGTGTTTTTTTCTTTTTTTTTTTTTTTTTTTGCTTTTCAAATCTTTACCTGAGCTGAAAATTCTTTTGATTGCACAAGGAAGTCCCGTATGTGATTCTTAAATGTGGACAAATCATTTCTGGACTCAAATAGTCCATTTACAAATTGAGTGACCTGAAATCAATAGATCAGTGACATCGACTCAGTAAAAAGAATAATCAATTAGATGTGAACCCGGTATTATACCTCAGCTGCAGTCATGTTGGGGAATGATGTACTCAGAAGTTTTATTGTGTATTCGCGAACAAATATTCCATTATTTGGATATTGGTATGGAACTGTAGCAGCATCCCACAAGGGCTCAGTCAACAAACCACTCTCAACCTGAAAATAATTCATCAACTAAGATTAAACTGATACAAATCAGAACATTCTAAGGCACAGTAAAATACTTTACCAGGCAGAACAGGTGCTGTAAAACCAAGACATGCAACTTGAAGCCAGGTTTGTGAAATGTGTCAGTCAAGACGGCAAATATTTCTTGCTCAATAGTCAAAAAGTATGTTCGGTAGAACTGGTTACAAAATTCAGAAGCCTGTCAAGGTACCAAAACCAAAAACTAAGCATCCTATATCAACAGTTACCAACCATGCAAAACCACAACACTGACAGACCTGAAAGTTTTTCAGCATCTCCAGCAGAAGATTTAGACCAGTTTCTGCAATATTCCTTTCTGTATGCCGGAATGCCCAAATGATTGAATCCATAACTAGCTTTAATTGCTGATGAAGATGCATGGAAAAAGAAAAAAAATAGTAATAAACAACAATTGCCTTGAAATTCTTTCTAATATCCAGTAGGTAATAGTTGAAAAGGTAAGTTTAGACCGATACAATAAATTTAAAGAAATATTTCATGTTTTTAATTAAAGGACAGCTATAATATATCAGTAAAAAGAAGAAAATCAACACCAACCTGACTTGACAACCGAATAAGTGCAGGAAAACAATGAGTAGCAATGGCACGAAGCAATGAAAAGAATTTGAGGCGATGTTCTGGGTAATCTTCAAAATTTTTGGTTATCATCTGCAGGGCATGGCAACAATAAATTATAGGCAAAGCAACTTAAGAATAAACTACAATATTTCAACTTTAACTGGTGACCTGCAAAGCAGCATCAGACTTTCAGCGACAATATTATCAAATAATGCAGTTATGACATGTTATCTATCAGCTATATCACATAGTGAATCCAGATTTTATCATATCTCAAGGAAATGGGAAATGATCTAGAAAAATTCCTCCATAAAAAAACAAAAATTAACAGAAGGGACCTTCGTTTTATTTAGTGACATGTAACCAACGTTTTAAAACACATTCTTTCCATGCTTGTTCTGATAATCTCCTGTGACTTTAATATTTTACACAATATTAGAATTCCTATTCAAGTAAGAGCTTTTGCCAGTAGTACCACACCCTAAGCTTTACAAAGGGCTTAGACAACACCCTATCCCCCCATCCCCCATGAGCTCTTCCTCCTTTCAATAACACGCACATAAAATAAATATATAAATTAAAGACTCACCTCCAATGTGCATTGGAAAACAGCTTCAAATATACGGGAAATATCATCTATCATTGCAGCTTTATACCTTCATGCATAAATAACAGGACCAAAATATAAGAAAAGCAAAGATTTGATACTAAAAAGTGACAACAAAAATAACAAAACCAAAGAGAAATGGCATTACTTCAGCAATTACCAGTACGATAAACAGAAGGTAAATGCTGCATGTTTTAGGCACAAAGAAAATGTTGCCCTTAAATAATTTAGTAACCAGTGAAGCTTAGAAGAGTTCACTACAGCACGATATCGATCAGAGCATATGGGAATAAAGCACCAATGTATAAATAAAACTAATTGCATTAATCTTGGCAAGAATAATGAGCAAAGACAAGGGCTACCCATATCTTTTTAGCTGGGCCTTAGAAGAAATATCAACAACAGAAAGATCCTCTGGTATAATAAGTACTAGTCATCAAACCCATCCTACCCTAAACACCTGAAGGATCAAGAAGTGACTTCATGTACTCAACAAGTTGTTGATTAATGTTCAATATTACATCATATAAATGGAAGACTATATGCAATGGTACCATACTTGTTTATTATTGTAGCAAAGAGTGACAAAACTTCAGATTCTCTAGCATCAGGTAAATTCCTAGCATAGTCACCAAGAACTGGATCCATCATTGGGGGCACAAATTGTTTCCCAATTTGTGGTTGATCTTCTGCCTTGTCCAAAAATGTCTCAATGAGCTTAAGAGTCTCCCTCTTGACAGATCTGCTTCATAAAGCACATTAGACAAACAAGAAAGTTTTGGTTGAACAAAACAAACAAAAGCATGTCTGTAAGAAACTTAAAATTGGTCTCACCGTAGAAGTTTCACATAGGATGTTTTTGATTGAAAGGGCCCACCTTCTGCAATACTATTTGATATAAGCTCACTGTACATTCTGTTCAATTTATTACACCACCATAAATTACCCATATTAGCAAGAAAGTTTATTGCATTTCCATGCTCAAACTTGCATTTTAACTACTAAATCAGATTTTACCTGTATACATTGAGCATGTCCAGGAAAATTAAGGAAATCTGGGTTAAGAAATATGTTCCAAGAGAATTGGCCGCACTAGTATTTGTCTGCAAAGTGAAAAGACTCATTCTAAGTCTCAGTAAATCCCAATAAGCATTGAATTATAACCACAGCATGTACATCAGAAATATCCAGTCTGCAAGGAAAGATTAGCACTAATCCACCACCAAAGAATCCAATCAACAGATACATGGACATAAACCATTAAATTAACATAGCAATCAAGAATCCCAAACGAGAAACTTTCAAAAACAAACTACCATTTAAATTTCTACTTTACGTTTTGTACAATGCAATAGAAACTGGACAGAAAAGCATAGTTTATCTTTCAGCAAAAGGCAGATCCCTGCCTACGATATGAAAAATTAACGAGGTGCATTATGCTCTATAAAAATTCAACAAAAGAAATTAAGAAAACAATTCATATGAAATAAGAGTACCTGCAATATGTTTAGCACCGTTCTTATCACGTCCTGGTCTTTAAGGAAGTCAACACTTTGACGTGCCTGCCCTATAATTTCACCCCATTTCTGCATAACAAGCAACATCATAAGAAACAGGCTACCAGCACAACCTCACATATTTGCATGGAATGGCACAGACACATGCATACATATGATATGAGAGAGAAACAAAAAGGCAACAGTTCCTCTATCCATGACAAACCTGATTGGGGAGTTCCATCAGTCTATGCAAGTATTCATCCCTCTTATGGGGATCAGATTCCGCTTGAATCATATGACCAACCTGAAATTTAAAATTAAGAGAAAAAAAAAGGGAAAATGAGCTTATCTAGCAAGAGAATAGACATGCAAAGATCTTAATAGTACAGGCATGGAAAAAGAGGCATACAGATTCATAAAATGTATGAATCTGATGAGGCTCTAGATCAGTGACCGTTGTTGCAAGAGCAGAAAGAAGTTCAGACACAAATGGTTCATTTTCTCCAACCTGAATTCACAAGATACAGTTCATAAATATAACAGGTTTTGACCTAACAATATATATATATATATATATATATATATATATATAAATAAATAAATATGTTGTTATAACCATCGAGGCGAAATGTCGAAAGTAGATGTACCTGCACAATCACAAATTTTCGCTTGCATTTCTGAACAATTTTCAAGAATGTGTCACAGGCCATATCCTGCAGCGCCCGACATGTTATATTAAGAAGTTATAGTATGAAATAATAGCCAAAATCAAGATCATAAGCATCATCAGTAGCAAGATCATAACATATGAGATCATCATTAAACAAATAAAAGGCAAAATTCAACTTGCTGTGTACTTTCAATTATGCAAACATTTTAACCAATAACAAAAATATACTATAATAACAAGAATCAGCAATGTTAAGCATATAAGTGTTTTTACCATTGAATCATTTGATCTAACATTTCAGAAGATGAAAATTATTTCTTTTCCCAATGATTTTACCTGAACTCCTGGATGTGTTTCATGCATGAACTCGAACAACTTATTAACAACAGTTTTCAGGAATTTCCAGTGAGCCCTTAAAAACCTTGGATATTGTCCAACAACATACCTGCAAACGAAACCAATAACAAACATCAAATTAAGACTAGCAATTTTAAAATATAGCATGCAGAAAATGAGCAGCAGTTTGGTTCCTTAAGGCACCACCAGGCACCAATAAGCACATGCCATACTAAAAGTGCCCAAAAATAGCCATGCCGTTCAAATAATAGCACAGGTCATAAAAACAAATGTGGCATGCTTTCATTGGTAACTGCAGAGTCCAGAGAGAAACCTACATAGACAGGTCATAATTACATATTCTTACATGATGTTACTAGCAATAACAGCTTTATTATCTTTCCCTTTAGTGATTTCACACAAATTCAGCAAATCACGAATGACCATCACCAGAAACCTGTTTTCCTGCAATGAACACCAAACATGTTAATTAATATAAGCAAAAAGCATACAAGGAAAGAGGAGCTAGTAACTCATGCAAGTATATGCATGTGTCTACATCACTTCAGGTCAGGCATTGTTGTCACTGTCTAGCAGCTAACACATCCTTGGCTCCCAATACCTTCTTTCTTCCATCAATGAGCTTGTGGTTAACATTTCTTGGTATAGATAGAAGAATACCTGATCTTCCATCATGGAACCAGAAATAGATCCTATTGCCCAGCATAATGTGTTCAAATTGTTCCAAGTCCAATCCTCACCACTCAATTGCTTGCTTAATTTCTTTAGCATCTGCATTACATAGATAATGAAACAAATCCAAATTGAATTGTATTGTATTGAATCATATAAATTAAAAATATGCATGAACTTTAAAAAAGGAATGACCAACAGAAAATAATTAATGCATAAGATCCCTAGAGAAAATAAAAATCTAAAATCCAAGACTGAACTATCATAGAAAGGGGACTCCATTCTCCCTAGATTCTCAGAATTTGAAAGTTGACTTCTTTTTTTCTCTGATCATTCCTTCGTTTTATGCAACAGAATATTTACATGCCACAATGCTGCAGTTGTTTAGAGAAGATAAAGGAAAGAGAGTGAGGAAAATTTTCATTTTTCTAGTAAACACAATGCACCCCCAGCCTCAGCAAATCATTTAAATTTTGGAATACAGAAAATTATAATGTCTCATAGTCATATACCTGCTTTTCAGTATCCTCATGATCTAGGTGAGACAAATAAATCAACGTCTCCCTCATAATCTGCAACATATAACTTCATTAACAATTGAATCCAGGAGAAAACTAATTCAAAAATATATATAAAAAAGATAATACCAAAACATAAACTTCCAAAATAAGATAATATCAAAATATAAACTTCTAAAACCTAAGCTGTTGGGGTAATAAAGCTTTGAAGTTTTTGTTTCCACATATCAAATGCAGCATATAGTTCAGAAGATAAAAGAAATTTTAATTTACAGGCATCTTTAGATAAAAGACATATGTGCCAAGCAGATATCTTACTAGATAAACTTTACAGATAATGCCAAGAAGAAAAATACTAAAACTGACTAAAGAAGAAAGCATAATTAGTTGATACATTTTTAGGGAGTAAAAGATTAAGACCTCATGAACGGGAATTAGATATCGTGAAAGTTAGTCATCTAGATTAAGCATCACACATTTGATATTAGAGATTTGTCACCTTATACTGAACAAGAACATCATTGTCTTTCATCGTCTCTCGAACAATATTGCCATTTTCATCTTCAACTATCAGAACCTCTTCAGGCTTAGCCATACGACAAATCATGAGCATTCTCAACTTTGACATTGTACCAGCATAAAGTTGTCTTCGTTGCAGAAGCTGGGCACCAAGTCCATCAACCATGCCAGGAAGCAAAGGCACCTGTTGGATTCAATTCATTGACAATAAATTAGTGACCCTTCCACAGTAATCTAGAAATGGCAAATCTTGTAGTAATTCAACTTTCACAAAAACTACAGCCAACGACATCTATTTACAAAATGCTGTAGTGCTATCTAGAGTTAACAATACCAATTTCAAATCAATTTCCACAAACAGGTAGAAAACCATTTAAAAAAAAAAAAAAACTCATATCTAACAAGCCATCCATCTAAACATGCAAAAAGAATAGATCAACATGATTTTATTTTTTTGGCATAGTTTCTAATATAGATTGCTAGATTTGAGGGCAATAATAGGTATGCCCCCTATGCCATTTGTTTCCAGTTGGCATACCTCTCAGACAAAAACCCAGAAAAGGAGGAAGATTTTGCCAAAAAGATGGCTAGAAAAGAAAAAGAGTTACAAGATGTGCTGCCCATAGACTTGATAACACTTGAGCTATAATGGAGATCTGCAGTAGTTTTCTACATTCCAAATCCTTTACAACAAATGGCTTTAAAGTAAACATAAAATAGTACCAATACCTGCAGTCCCATCATGTTTGCAGTTACTGCAGGATTATCCATGTTATGATGTGCATCAAATAGCTCCAAGACCAACGAGTTCCAATAGTCCAAGCAAACCTATATAATCAGAAGATAAGCAACAAATACTTTAGAAACCAAGTTCTGAAAGGTTAAAAAAGGAACAAGTAGATACAACACATAATTCATAATAAAGGATATCAAATTGCCATGATACCTTAAAGACCTCTGTATCATCCACATAAGATATGTTGATAAGGTATTCCAGACCCATTAACAATGCAGAAATATTTTCTTGTGCAGTCTCTAGCACCCGAATATGAAACTGAAAACAAAAAACAATTTTAGCAACATAATCATCAGAAACAACAACTGCAACCGAGCTATCAAATAACATTTTAAGCTTGATCAATCCAACATTCAACAATATGCTAAATCAAAAAAAAAAAAGCAACTGCAAAAATCATGTATTAGAACAACAATATTTGTAATTTGGATCACTCTTTGCATGCATATAGGCACTCATCAACCACATCAGACTCGGGACTCAATGGGTACTAAACCAACCCTAACACTCATTAACCATCTTCACCTCATGATCAGAAGGAGCTTTGTTGGTTTCATAGGGAACTTACCTTGTAGAATGAAGTGAAGAACAGTGCCAAATTCTGAATGAATGCCTAGAGCAATAACATAAAAGAATGAGTTTGCATAGACAAAATTTAAGCATATCAAAATGCACGCCGAACAGGAAAGGAGTGACTGGAAATATACCTGTTCCTCACTGGCTCCATGTGCATAAGCCTCAGGGATGTTTGTAGTAGGTGGGAGAATGGTCTAAAAACATCAAAAAAAGTACCCACATATTAACCAGAGAACAAAAGGAAAAGAAGAAGAAAAAAACTGAAGAAAAGCAACATCAAATTTACATATCGAGTCGATTAAATAAAAAACAATGAGCCTTTTCTGCAAACCTAAGTTCTAAGTGCAAATCTCAATGAACTTATAAAGTGCATGCTGACACACACCTGCAACTGGACCATGAATATATTGTACATCTTGACATATTGCACATTATAGTAGTCCCCAAAATTTAAGGCAGCAACCTGCAATCATCCATACATAAATGTAATAAATAAAGCTCCACATTCTTAAGAGTGACAAGAATATAACTTTATTCCACTTGGGAAAAGTTCTAAAAAGAACATTTACCTCTGTCAGACATTGGAGGGTGAGATTCCGATATGATGGCACAGGGAAAAATTTTAGGAGTGTTTCCAGCTATAAGACACATTAATAGAGAATGATAGGTGAAACCAATGATAACGATATTAAATAAGAACTTCGTGAAACCAATGATAACGATAATAAATAAGAACTTCATCAAAAAAGTTGCATGCACAACACATTGACAGCTAAGTCATTTGAGAAATCAAGAATTATTTACCAATATTGATTCAAAAATATAGCCCAAAGGAATCCACGAAAGAAATGCATACAAGGTGGACGATACTAAATAAGTCATCAAAAAAGTTGCATGCACAACACATTGACAGCTAAGTCATTTGAGAAATCAAGAATTATTTACCAATATTGATTCAAAAATATAGCCCAAAGGAATCCACGAAAGAAATGCATGCAAGGTGGATAGCGTAGCCCGTATAAGCTCAGTTCTCTGAGAAGCTGATAGTATGTATAAGCATAACTCATGAATGAGTTGAAACTCACTGTAGAAAACAAATACAACATTTAGCAAGATGAATTGCACAAATAACAAACAATTAACGAACATTAACCTTGTTTGGAAGAATACAATTACCATCAGTGTGACCTTACACTGCTTAATTCGAGCAACTAGGTAAATTCCATAATCAATAATAGAATGTTAATGAGAGACCTTCAACCATTTGTACCAACCAAAAAAAAAATGAGATCTTCATCAGATTATAGTTCATTTAATAGTTTTCACATGTAGATTAAAAAAAATATGGACATTTGGTAACTTAGAGGGGTACAAACTTGATATTCAAGAGGTGGAGAGTTACATGGACTCGGGTAACGGTATCTGACGCTAGTATGTGTTCGTGTGTCTGACTCATCTTTTGTTTAAAATTAGATACATGTACACTGATATGTCTTATAAGTTATAACAATGTCTTAAATAAGGATTAATAATTGCAAATAATACAATACCATATATAAATGAAGGATTTTGCTAACAAGTGCCCTAAGGGCATTCTTTAAGGTTATTATATATAGCAATATTTTCATTCATTGCATTGGAAATGATGAATAAAGTTAACTGTTGTATTTAATACAATACTTTTACTATAAATAGTATATTAACTAATCTTAAAGAATACCCTAAGGGCACCCGTTAACAGAACCCATAAATGAATATGTTTATTTACTTCTATATTTATTCATATAATTTTATATAAATTATTCATATTTAAATATGTTTTGTTTGATTTAATTAATTTCATTTTAAATATTACTTATATCACATTGTATTCATATTTAAATACAATTATCTTTCTTAAATTCATTTTTTTTTTGCCAAAAGTACTCCTTCCATAATAGCCATAGCTTCAAACAGGACACTAGTATTAGTCAATACACTTTTGTCTATTCTACCAATCAACTTTCCATCTTCATCTCTAATTACTACCCCCAAACTTCAGTTCAAACAATCCAGATGATTAACGGTGCTATTCAAGAGAAACTGAGAATTCAAGATACAGAGACTAAAAGAGGAAAGCCGAAAAGGGATAAGGGAGTGGATGTATGGATCAAACCAGAAAAGGGTGGACCAAACTTCTTCCTCCTCCTCCAGTTGCAACAGTCACAAGAGCCGTGTACACTTTTTTTATGAAGTGTCAACTTTTACAATTAAGTGTCGGACACATCTTATGTGTCCTATCCTACTGATAAAGTGTCGAACACAAATACGACAGCCATTATTAAAGAGTCCATGTAACAAAGGTGGGGGCTCATTTAGGTCATGTTCCTTTCTGACCTGTTTTTCACTTACTGTTTGAACTAATCTCATATCTTGTTGCCAATTTACTGTGCAAGCCATGAGTTCATATGCCCAATATCATATGTCGACAGGCGAACACAAATTCACAAGACATTTTCCCAAACATGCTATGCCCACAAATCATAGTTGTCAATATGATCCTCAGGTGGGGCATATCCAAGGGCAAACAGATGTGCCAAAAATATGGGAGCACATCACCTACAATAATGGCACTAAAATTAACCAATCAGCATTCGAAGTTATGTAGGGTCCATCAAAATACTATGTGGTGTCCAAACTTATAAGTAGTGGACCCCTAAATAATTCTTGAATGTGATTGGGTAATTGCAGTATTGTAGTAAAAAGAATTGCAGGTGAAATGCTCCCCAGAAATTTAATCAGAATTCTTTTTCAGACAAACTTTGATTTACATGACTGACAACAATTACTAACAACTGATCCTCAAGCTTTTCCATTCAAAATCAGGGAAAAAAGGCACTATTCAATTTGAGGATAGAAATTTTTACAACAAGAATAAAAATACAAACATAGATCTTACCAATGAACATCCAAGAATTGTATAAGCAACATTTATAAAATAGAAACTAAAATGTAAACATAATCTCAACGATAGACATCTACAAAAGCATAACCTGATCTCAAAATAAGAAAAATATTTTCACCTGTTTAGCGATTGTTTAAGCTCTTTGATTTTTTGTTGAGTCATTTCACCTCTTGAGAAATCAAAAACTTCTTCACTTAGAAGCTGACCACAGAAAAGCTTGTGTTACCATCACATTCTGCAACCAGTTTTAGTAAGGAAGAATTCTAATACAAAACTTACTTTCAGTATTGCCATGCAATTTTCGCATATTGTTTCACTAGTTTTTGCAGCTGCAACAAGATCAGGAATGAAGCTTTGCCATCTAGCTGGCCAATCATGCTTTAAGATCTGCAAATTCAGCAGGCTACAACTTTTTAGACTACAATTACGATATAAATGAATTTATTGTAGTCATTAATTTCCTCTCATTTAGATTAAAGAAGTAATACTTGTGAAACCTTCTAAAAAAGAAATTCATAGAAACACACCAATAGGGTAACCAAGGGGAAAAAGAAATATCGAAATAATATTTTTGGTGTTATAACTTGTAAAGATTGCCATTGGTAAAAAATAAAATAAAATAAAATAAAATAAGGCAGACAGATAAAGCCCCAACTGCAGGCCTCATAATTTTTCACAAGCTCAATGAACTCTAAAGCAAGATGTGTCCCTCTTTATGAAATACATTTTTTGTGAGGCAGGTGAGTTATACCTGAACCAATATAATATTTAGCTTGTTGACATACAGCCTTTCCACTCGAAAGGAGGCCTCATTGCTTGACAACTAGTACAGGAGAAAGAACATGTAAGAATGAATATACAAAAACAGAAAAGAAAATAAATGGGACAAAAGTTACAAAATTTTGAGATTTCTCAATCCAAGAGGGAAAAAATCAATTAAGAGCTCTTTTACCTGTACAATGACTTCAGAAATGTAATTTTTCATTCCATCTCGCTGCTCAACAGGCAACGCATTCCATCTATACTTGATAACACCTTCAAGAACCTGTAGAAAAGCATGAAAAAAGCTCGTTAAATCATCAGATTGAATGGAGGATTCCAAATTCTTCTTACAGTATTTTGCAATACTCAAGTCATTTGTTAGAAAAAAGTTCTTCGAAAATATCAATCAACAAGGCAGCTACAAGGGCAAGACAAAAATATCAGGTACAACCACCATACACAACACAGGAATGTGAACTCCCTTGAGCAAGTTTGCCGTACTAGTAATTATAGATTAAAAAGAAAACAGTCATTTTGACTGACCTGCAAGGCAAAGAACTTGGTATTCAGGCTCTTTGTCTGCTGCAGGATGTGCACAACTTGAAGCCACATATCTGAATTATTTTGTAAATCTCGCAAGATCTGATCAGCATGTGCTCTCTGAAAAGTGATGTACAATAAAGTGAAAAAATTGTAAAGCAAAAATATAATGATAAAACCAAGCCAAAATATAATTATAGCCCAATGAGTCATGTCATATATGAAAAATACAAAGAGACTCATCAAATGCCAGAAATATGATAGTTGTAGTAACTATCTGACAAATCATTCACTTTTATCTATAGTGCAGCCAATGTTTGATCAACAAGGTGAAATCAGAACTATTACTGAAATTTAAATGAGATTCTAGACTTAGGATTTTTTTTCTTTGATGTAGATAGACTTAGGATTGTTAATTTGTAAGGGAAACATTACTAAAGGTCTTTTGCTCCTAAAAACCAGGGTATTAGATTAACAGCTCTAATCCAAAAGCATATTTAACTACTGATCCCTCAATACTTTAACCTCAAAAAGATTGTCAATAATCATAGTAAACTCGACAGAAAATTTTAATTGCAGAAGAAAGTTTCAAATGACCACTGGCTGGTTTCTAGAAGAAGTACCATCACTATAAAAGTCTACACTGTAACTGAAAGTAATTATTCGAAGAATTTATCATGGTCAGCAGCCTAGGGAATTAAGGTCTCACACAGCTCTTTCTACAACTCTTGAGCATAAACAACCAAACTAAACAATCTGTTCTTTTTTTTTGGCCAATAACTAAATAATCTGTTCAGCTACAGAGAAACCGAAGCAGAATAAAAAAAAGAAAAAGAAAGGAAAATTGCATAAACCTTGATCAACTGCTTCAGCTCATTAGATAGAAAAAGAGAACATAAAATAAATGATAAGAGAGAATGAAGTGAACTAAATGAAATTCAACTTTTTCTCTTGTTGATTGGGTAATAGGACTGATAACATGAAATGAGTTATCAATGAATTTTAAGGGCATATTCATCAATGAACAAACAATAAAGAATGCACTATTTGGTTTCATCTCTTCCAAATCTATTAATTTTTAGAGAGATTTGAAAAGTTGGTCAAGGTGAGAGAAATAATAAGGGACACGTACTCCTTCTCTTTTTACTTCTATCATAATTATTCCATCTGAATGAAAGAAATATAAATCCTATCAAACCAAAAGGACTAAAACCCAAGATTTAAAGGCCAACCACACTCTAAACCTAGAAACTACATCAGCTAAAAAGCTTCAACATTCCTTCATTTTCTAATTGCTGAAAAGAATTCTTACAAGTTTTCTATAAAAAAAATTAAAAAAAAAAAAAGATAATTCAGAATTGCCCATAATTGAACTATAATTTTTACCCATAAAGCAAAGGTTCGTGCACCCAAAGCCTTAATTAGGTTTATCCTAACCCCCCCCCCCCAAACACCCTCCCAAGCCACCACCACATTTTCACACATTATCCAGCAAACGAGAAAGAAAATGAAAAGTCCTAACTAAAAAACCGCATTCAAGTAAAAACTCACTCACATTAAACCCTAGAAAATTCAAAAAAAAAAATCAAACAATTCCCCCAGTCCCCCCTCCCTAATTCCCCAAGACTTATCTCCACTTTGAAGTAAATGCCCATCCATATTAAACCCTATGAACCCAAACTCCCCCTTACTTTATCGGAAACCAGACAGAAAATCACTTTCAACTAAAAACACTGGAACCAAAAACAAAAATTTACCCCCTCACCTCCCAGTCAAAGAGTCAAGTAACGCAAATAGAAAAATGTAAATAAAGAACAAAGAAATAACCGAACCGAACCTCTTCTTTAGATCCGGTGCCGTAAAAGGCCGCAACGGTAGCGTCAAGTAAAGAGACATCAATCGGCTGACTCAAATCCCTAAGCCTCTCAGCCGCCATACTAGAAGGAAAAAAAAACTCACCTCTCTCACTTCCCCCAAAATAAAACCCAACACTATAATCTCTTACACTAGAAATATTACTTAGCAAAACCCTAGAACTGTACGGACCAAACCCTAAGAGAAAGAGAAAAGGACTAAAAACGAAAAGGAAAAAAAAATCAGATGATCTTCTAGAAAGAGAGAAGGGAAGGATAGAGGGTTTTTTATTTATGGGAGTGAAAAACAGTTTTAGAGAGAGAAAAAGAATTTATATATATATATATATATATATTTTTTTTTTTTTTTTTAAAGACAGCTTAAAATTGAAGCAGAAAGAAAAAGGGAGTGAGGCGGACGGAGCTTTGGAAGAGGCTTTGAAAAAAAAAAAATCTTTTTAACATTTTCGCTTCTGTCCTTTTTTTAAAATAAAGTAAATATCCATCTATACAATAAAATTTATATTTTTTTTGCACAAAAATGGTGTGCAGCCACGTTAATTTTATTTTACACAAATTTTGTGCAACCACTTTTTTTTTACCCACCTTTTTTTTTTTTAGTTAGTTGAGGGATAAGATTAAAAATATATATATATATATATATAAAGGAAAAGAGAAAAAAATTTATGTGTTTGTATTTTTTTTATGTTTAAAATATTATAAATTTTTATACGTTAATAATTCGTTTTATATATATTTTTAAACGTTCGTGTATTCCTATCGTGTTTGTATTGTTTTTCGTGTTGTGTTTTAATTATTTTTCCTATGTTGTGTTCGTGACGTGTTCGTATTCGTATTCGTTTTATTTTTTGTTTTACAAAGTATTATAAATTTATATAAATTTTTACACTTTCATATTCGTTTTATATTTTTTTTATACGTTCGTATATTCGTGTCGTGTTCGTGTTATTTTTCGTGTTGTGTTTTAATTATTTTTTTCATTTTTTGTGTTCATGTCGTATTTTAATTCATCTCATATTTTACATAATTTGACATTTTGATTCAATTTAAGTAAAAATTTATATGTTCGTGTCGTATCTCAATTTATAATATATTTTGCATAATTTATCATAATAATTTAATTTAATAAAAAAATAAAAAATAAATCATTTCAATTTAATAAAAAAATAAATAAATCGTTTCACCGGTAACATAACTCGAGTTTTTTTTCCTAGGTTTTAATTTAATTTTGAGGGAGAGAGATTTTGGGACCCTAAAATTTAGAATAGCGAGAGAGTTTGGTGAAAACTGTAGCGAACGGATGTTTGAGTTTGACTGTATTTTCTTGTTTTAGTGGAAATTTATTTTTGAGAAAAAAGTACTCTCAATGATATTATTCATAATAATTTTATATTTTTTTCAAAAATATATATACATTATTATTGGAGTTTAAAATTTTCACCATCATATTTAACAAAATGATACATGTTTTTGTATGGTAAAAAAATATTTAAAAAATAATATAAAAATCATGATTATATTATATTATACTTTAATTATTTCTAATTAAATATAATTTTTAGAAAATAACAATGCAAAATTTATGGATTTATGAATAGATTAATAAACATTGCAACCAAAGCATGATTAAATCAAAACTATAAGGAGCATTTTCTCTACATTATGCATTAGAAGAGATAGTTAAGATGGTTAATAGATAGAAAGAAAAAAAATTATCATTCAAAGTTCGATGTTTGTGAAGAGTATTTTTAAAAGTAAATTTCTTAATACATCATATCGATATAAATGAATGCAACTTTAAGATAAACGGAAAAAATAGATCCAAGTAAAATATAAACATATCCCATGAATTCAAATAAAACATATATTGATATATGCATGAATTCAAAATATTACCATTAATAATAATATATAAAAAATAAAGATTTGAGAAGTTTTCCATTATTATCAATTATCAAATAAAATATGATACCGTAATTTTAATATGCACCAAATAGATTTCAAAGGGGAAAAAAAGGATTAATTATGTACATGAAGTACATAATTTAATTTGATAAAGTGGAAAATAAAAGGAAAATATGAGTCCTAAATTACATTTATTTAACAAAAAATATTTAAAACATATTAATTTTAATCATGTTATTATATGATATGACATGATTGAATAACTTAATTGATCAAAATAACAATTAACATAAAAATAAAAATAAACTCTAGAAGAATATTCTATATGATGTAATCTTAAAATTGAATCTAGAAGGCATACTTATCAAATTAAAGTAAGTCATCAGGTATAACTAAATCTATATGATAAATGTTGCATAGACATTATATCACATGCTTGTCGTATAAAAGAAAAAGAAAAAAAAAATGTTTTATTAAAGTGAAACTTGTTTGTAGGCTCAAAAGGACAGCTTAAGTTATTGGGCTTGTAGACTAGATTGACTTAGGTAGAGTTCTGACTTCTCTTTGGGTTGTAAATTCCTAAAGAAATAATGAGCAGAGTTTGGACTATGTTTTGGACAGTACTTGGCTAACGTTTGAACAAGCAATCGCAAAAGAAAAAATAGATGAAAAAGAATTGAAATTGATGTTATTGGGCAAAGAGAGTGTCCATTGATAGTTACAATTGTCGAACGGTATTGAAAGCACAGTTGATTGTAAACAAAACTCGAATTAGGAGAGGCTGAAAGTGGTTTAAGGGTTGAGAAGGTTAAAAGCGATTGGAGGCAAAGACTAATATGAAAAGACTTCTAAACATTAATGGAAGTATGGGAAAATTGTGTTGATGAGTTGTTAATGTCAAACAAAGAGGTTGTTTGTTGGACCGACTTGGCTAGAGTTTTGACTCTTCTTCGAGTTGTGAATTTTCAAGAAAATTTAAACAAAGTCTAGACTACGTTTGGATAGTATTTACGTTTGATTAGACATAATTCAGCTTCTAGTCAATCGAAATACTTGAAAAATGACCGAAATGATGAAAAATGATGAAATTTGGGCTGTGAGGCAAGGCAAAGTGCCAAGCAATAGTTACAGGGGCGAATGCAGGGGGGCGGAGGCAGGGCCTTGCCCCCCTTAAATTTTTTTAACTTTTTTTAATAGAGGGTAAATTTATCTTTGAACCCTTCAAATTTGTTTGGCTTTCAATTTGGTCCCCTTAATTTTTTAAAGATTTTTGAAATAAAATAAAATTATGTTTGGCCCCTTCAAAATTTGTTTGACCTTTCAATTTAGCCCCATTTATAGAATTTATTTGATATAATAAATTTGGTAATTTTTTTAGTTTAAATCTCATTCATTATTATTAGCTTAATTCTCTCTATATACTTTTTCAATGAATTAACTAGATACATTTACATTAATTATTTTGTTTAATATTTTTCATTCTATACTCATAAGGAAAAAATAAATAAATAAAGTTAAACAATTACAATATCTAATACGAATTGTACATTTAACTTATTTTTTCTAAATACATATAATCTTATGATTTTCTTTTATAATATCAAATAATTTTATGCATATTTTAATTAGACAATAAATTTTTTTTTACGTTGACACTTTATTTCTTATTATTTATTTTTTCATATGTAACATGAATTATAATATTTAAAAAAATTTATTTCATTATAAGAAATTTATATATTATTAGCAAATTTAATATCATATATAATATTTAAATTTAATATTTTATACTAAAGTTGTCCATGGACTAAGTCGAGTCAAACTCACATAGTAAAAAATTTTACTTATTAAAGGCCCGACCCAATTTGAGCCGTCGAATAACCCTATCCTTGGAGAGGTTTATTTCATACACGATTTTTATTTTTACTTTAAATCTTTATATGTATATTTCGGCTAGAGGTGCTCATGGGCTGGACCGTGGCCCGAAATTTTTTTGATATCCTTACCCAGGCCCAGCCCATGGGCTCGAGGTTACTGTTCACTCTATTTAAAAAATAAAAAATATATTTTTATTAATATTTTTATATTTTTATAATTAAATTTAAATTTAAATAAAATAATATTATTTTATTAGTAAAACAGTGATCCGGGTCGGCTCGGAACACAAAATTTCTTGCTCAGGCCCGGCCCACTATGGGCCAAGTCTACCGAGTCTGGCGAGCTGCCCGACCCTTGAGCAGGTCTAATTTCGGCCCCCCTAATCAATATTTTCTGGCTTCGCCCCTGAATAAATATAATGGTTGATCAATATTAGGGATTGGACTGAATGGAAGAAAGTTTGGGGTTTTGGTGAGGCATGGGTGGTTTGAGACTTTGAAGAATCTTTGCACGGCTGCAACTGGCTGTAGGCAGAAGAACAAAGGTTGGAGAATAGAAAAATAACTTCTAAACACCAAGCAAAAGTAGGACAAATTATATGAATGATTGATGATGTGAAACAAAAGAGTGGATGGAGGTATTTATAGGTAAAATTAGGACAAATAGGTTATATCTGTTGATGAGAGTCGCACTTTTTCGAATGCATATGAGTCTTTAAGAGAAATTTTCTTAAACAAATGAATCAAGACAAATCTTTGATTTTTTAGAATAAAACATATGGTTGTCAATCAATAAATTATGAGCGTCGATCGGCACTAATCAAAGCTCCAGTATTGAAAGTCAACGTTCGTGCTAAAAATTCCTTAAGTACAAAGTAAAGACTGTCGATCGACAAAGACATGTGCCGTTCGAGACTAGCATACGAAATTTTGCATAATTTTAGTTGTTTTCAAGTTAAATTTTATTTATAATTTTTTTTATTTTATGGTGCAAAATTTAACGCTTACACCATGATTACTTAAAAATAGTTTGTGACAATTTAGAACGATTTTTCATAAGATATATCCAAGTATAACAAGAATAATCATCCACAAATAATAAACAAAATATTTAATTCACCCATAATATCATGAAGAGAAATTAAGACCCTAAAAAAGAGTTTAAGAGATAAAAAGGGGCTAGAGAAACATAACCACTATAAAACCAAGAAAGGCATGGTGTTTGATAAGTTTACGAGATATACAATCAATATTTTTTCCCCTAACAAGTCCCAATATTCCACTAAAATTAAGGATGTACCTTAAAAAATGAGACATGATCAAGATGTAAATGTCATATTTTTAAAGAAAAAAGGCAACATAAGAATCTAAAAATTTGGTTAGAATCTTAAGAGATATTAGTTCAAACAAGTGATTAACTATTTTATCCATTCTAAGAGTTTATTCAAACAAGTGATTAACTTTTCTATCCATTCTAAGAGTTTATCTCGTTTGTGTATCATGCAATAGAGAAATGAACATCAAGACCAAGTTTAGTTAATTGTCTAATAGAAATAAACATTCAAAGAAAGTTTAGTAACAATAAAGACTACTAGGCCAAGTTTATTACTAACATTGTTGCCATTTATTAAAGTTATTAGCAATATGAACAACATGAGTAGTATAAGTATCAAGTTTAGAAATAAGAAACTTCTCGTTAGAGGTCATGTGATTACAACAACCAAGCTCAAAATAACAAGGTTCAACATGTCGTGGCAAATAAAGCAAATATGGTAGAGGTAAAAAAAGAACTAGATTTAGCGAGTACCTATTTGAAAAGTGTTAATTAATTCACTCAAAAATATATAAAAAAGAAACCTGCGGTGGTAACTACTTACAAATGAGTTGTTGCATGAGAAAACTTTCTCTGATTATGATAAATTGCATTTGTAATTAGTAGAGATTGCAAATGGTAACATTCAGACATAGTATCCTAACTTCCTTACAAGAACTATAATATTTATACTATGAATTATATGAGGTAGACATAGAACTTTCAAGTTTATCTATAATCGCAAAGAAGTAAAATAATCCAACAAGAGAGCGATAAAAATAATGATCACAAACATTGAATTGAGAAAAACATGTCAAAATTAAAAATAACATACAAAATTTCAAGAATAAATTTTTTTACTAGAGAAAGAACACACCACTTGTTAAATAACACTTGAATTGGATGGTCAAACTCGTGATCAACAGATTAAATCGATTAGTCAACTAATGACTAAGAAAGTCAATTATGATGCGGTCGATTAAAACATTGACGCATATCATTTATAAAGTGAACATTACTAATAAGATAATGATATGAACTACTAAATAAATTACACAATGAAAATAAGTGATGACTTGCTAGCATGTGGATGTATGGAGAGGTGACATGTGACATAACGAAGTTGACGTGGTAGAATCAGATCTTCAAAACCACAAGTGCGTGGGGCACATGAAGCATGTGAGTCTAAACGAGTTAAATCTAACTCGACATCGTGAGGACGCTTGATTATGTCGATGAAAGTTGTTTTTATCAAAGATTGTTGTATATTGATAAGATTTTTTTTATGTTTGTTTGCATAAATGAGTACTGAAAAATTTTACTTGACTGACCATGGAAGAGAAAGAAAACTTTGCTGAAAACACAAATGATTTTTTTTTTTACATAAGTAATTGTTTGATACCAAATTAAAAGATAAAAAATGTGTATTTCTGTGATATTGAAGTATTTATTCTATAAAAAATAAATACTTACACAAAAAGATATCTCTAATTTAAGATACATTACAAAATGAAAAAGAAGACTTATGTATGGTCGAAAAATCAGACCAGATAGATCGCGATCGAATCGGTTCAATAGAAATTGGAGGCTTGCCTGGTTCTGTAAGGTGCATAAAATCGGAGAATCATTAACCTGGTAAAAAACCAGACAAAATTGATATTAGATTATTTTATTATTTTTTTCTAATTTGTTTTTTAAGTGATAAGATTTTAACTTTTAACCTCTTAATTTTATATTAAAAACCATTACATTAAACCAAATGAATATTTTATTAATAATTTACTATATTTATTACTTATTTAATATTAAAATCATTTATTTGATATTTTATTTTTTAATTGAACCATTCAATCCAACCAGTCTGATCGATTGAATCAATGACCGGAGATCTTATCAGTTTGATCTCCAGTCCAATAATATTACTTTTATGGTGCGTACATATATCACATCTGATCATTATTAAAAATCATGGATAATAAAAAATAGTCAACATAAAGTTGAAAAGAAAAAAGAGACTAAAAACTAAAAACAAATAGTAGAGAAAAAAGTATGATATCTTGAAACTAATGTGATAACAGTTTTTCCAAAAATAGTTAATGTTATGTTTGAGAATATGAATTTGAAAATTTGTATTTCATTTACTATATAAATTGTGAGAATGAAATGCATACATTATATATAAATTAGTTAAGACTCAATATGATTATATATTTGAAAGGTATATGTACACACAAATTTTATGTCAAAAATATGACAAGGAAAATTTGGAGTCAAATAATATTTTTATTAATCAAACTTTGAGGTTACAATCTCTGAATATTCTTAAAGAAAGAAATCCTTTGATTCTTTTCTTCAGTAAAATTTTGATTCAAGGGTCTTCACGACTTGATCTTGAATCGGCGAGATCTGCTTCAAGGGTCTTCTAGACTTGGTCTTGAAAAACAGGAATTATCTTCTTTCCTTTGCTGAACAAGATCGGAGAGCAGCTTCTAGAGAATTCTCAAGAACAAGCACCGCGTTCTTAGAATTTCTCTAATTTCTTCTTAAGAATTTTGAGAGGATTTGGCTCTTCAAAATCTTCTTCTCTTCAGGCTTTCTCAGTTGTGAATGTGTTAAGGGGAGGTCTCTATTTATAGTGGTAGCTAGCCAGGTGAAAGAGAGTTTTAAAAGAACTCAGCCTCCTTATTTATCTCTTAATTAATTTAATTTAATTAGAGATAATATCTTCTTATTTATCTCTTAATTAATTTAATTTAATTAGAGATAAAATATTTATTTTTATCACTTAATTAATTAATTAAATTAGAGATAAAATATTTATTTATTTATCACTTAATTAATTAATTAAATTAGAGATAAAATATTTATTTTTTATCACTTAATTAATTAATTAAATTAGAGATAAAATATTTATTTTTTTATCACTTAATTAATTAATTAAATTAGAGATAAAATATTTATTTATCTCTTAATTAATTTAATTTAATTAGAGATAAAAATTTATTATTTATCTCTTAATTAATTTAATTTAATTAGAGATAAAAATTTATTATTTATCTCTTAATTAATTTAATTTAATTAGAGATAAAACTTTATTATTTATCCCTTAATTAATTAATTAAATTAGAGATAAAATATTTATTTACCTCTTAATTAATTTAATTTAATTAGAGATAAAAATTTATCATTTATCTCTTAATTAATTTAATTTAATTAGAGATAAAACTTTATTATTTATCTCTTAATTAATTTAATTTAATTAGAGATAAAAATTTATTATTTATCTCTTAATTAATTTAATTTAATTAGAGGTAAAATAATTATGACACATGGGTGAAATTTGATTGGATAACCCATGAATCCTTGCAATTTGATTGGTCAAACCATGTGTACATATTTAATTAATTATAAAATAATTAATTATAATATGATATTATCAATTTCACATGGTAATGTATAATTTAATTGAATATTTCTTAATTAAAGAAATTCCAATTGACATATGGCTATTTGTAATTGGTTACAAATTTTCTCCTTCTACAAATGCCCCCTCAAGACTTGGTTACGTACACGAATTTTTTTTTTTTAGTGTAGCAAGTGGACAAGTCTTGAAATTTATCTACATCAATTAATTATCCTCATATAATTTTGCATATGAGACGAAAAAAATTGATTTAGCAAATGAATGGACGATCGACCCACTCTAAATGATTTAGTACAAAATAAGTATCGGGCCAACATTGGCCTACGTAAAGAAAATATAGGCCAATGTTGGCCCACGTAACAAAAATGGTTTTAAGCAAAACTTAATTTTTTTTTTTAAAGAGTTTGACTTGGTAAAAGAACCTAATAGTCCATGCAAAATATAGTTCACAGTTTGAAGACTTTCTGCAGCTCCAAAGAATTTGAGTTTGATCTAATCGCTTCTTTGCTCAAATTAATTTCAATTAAAACTCAACCTCCAGTTTTAAAGAAACTCTAATGCAATTAGAAGTTCTATTCCTTGACCACATGGGACTTATTTCCCCTATAAAAGCAAGGCCTTCTCAAACTAATTTACATATCAAATTAATTGCCAAAGGTTGCTACGTTGGAGAGCTTAACAGGTGAGTTCTTTTTTTTTTTTTTTTTATAAAAAGCGAAAAAGAGATTTTCGTTTTATAATTTTGCTTACATCAAGATTTGCTCAGGAAGCAAATCCCACAAATGACCAAAAGCTTAGATCTCTAATTTTAGACATTAATCAACTAAAGAAAGACAAACAACCTAAGCTCTCTCTCCCCTAATCCTCTTAGCAAGCTGGATATCCTTAGGCATAATCGTAACCCTCTTAGCATGAATAGCACAAAGATTAGTATCCTCAAACAGTCCGACGAGATAAGCCTCAGCAGCTTCTTGAAGAGCGGCGACAGCGCTGCTTTGGAACCCCAAGTCGGTTTTGAAATTTTGAGCGATTTCTCTCACCAACCTCTGGAATGGAAGCTTTCTGATCAAGAGCTCGGTGCTCTTCTGGTACTTCCTGATTTCTCTCAGAGCCACAGTTCCTGGCCTGAAACGATGAGGCTTCTTCACTCCTTCGGTTGCTGGAGCTGATTTGCGAGCGGCCTTCGTGGCTAGCTGCTTACGCGGAGCTTTGCCACCGGTTGATTTCCTAGCTGTTTGCTTGGTACGAGCCATTGATAGGGTAATTTGGTGATGAAATATGAGTGTTTGGTTTGCGAGAAAGCGAGGAAATTTCTTGATGAAGTTCTCGTGGTAAAGACGTGGCAGAATCTGAACGGGACGTGATGGGACTTCCCGTGATGCTATCCCAAGCAGCCCCTTCGACGCCAGCCTCAACATTTTCGCCCTGAAGAGTTATGTTAGGGTTTGGATGTAGGTTTAGATGTTGGGTTTCACTTGACTGTGTAGTTTGGACTCCCTTTTTTTTTTGTTTGCTTTTAGCCGTTTAGACTAGAGCTAGACCCAACTTTTTTTTTTTTTAATTAATTCTCTACCTACTTTGACATTTTTTTTTGTTTGTTTTGTTTTTTGTTTTTGTTTTTGTAGAATCATCATGGTATACTTCAAAGATCACAAAGATTATCTTGTGATTCTTTCCAAGGAAGACGAAGACATAAAAGAAGGATTATATCTCTCCATCGACAAGCCCATATCGGGTAGATATAAATCCGCTCGGAAATCATTTGATTTTCCTACCACTTTGGAAGATTGGTCGATAGAACTTTCTCTAACTTCACAATCTTCTCCAAAGGCGAGATCTCTTCAGTCTAGTCTTCACGTCAATACTTCTAATCATGAGAAGTTTGACACGTTGGGAAGCTGTATCATTTCCGAAAGATCATATTGGGGATTTTCCTTCAAGATTTTTTGGAGAGTTTGGTTTCATACCAAAGTACTGGGAATGGACTGAAGACGTGTTATACCACTTCAACAAAAATTTGACGACTATTAGTATATATGATGCTGTTTATGCATCATTATACACTTATGATCTCAACAAGGATGTCATTCGCGCTTTTTGTGAAGCTTGGTGTCCGGCTACCAATACTCTCCATCTTGCTACTGGGGAAGCTTCCATCTCCTTATGGGATTTGCATAAGCTAGGCGGTTTACCCATTCACGGCATATTTTATGATGAAGTCATTCCTTGTGCTGCCGAATTGACTGGCTTTGATAACAAGGGAAGATTCATCCCGAGATGCTGTGAATATCTATTTGCTGCATTCCATCTTTTGAAGCAAGGCAAGGAGGATAAGGTGTCTATTGAGGATTGGATCAATTTTTGGTTTCAAGGGAAATTGCGTTACACCAAACCACCTGCTCGAAAAGCAAATAAGCTTGTTCGTCCAAAAGCTACACATAACCCTACTGGGATTCTTCGAAAATACCAAGGTCGGGGAATGGCAGGAGATGGAGCATTCACTACACTTGGAATCAAAGACAGTTTAAGAACAGACACTTATTTAGCTGCCTTCCTTTCTTGTTGGATTTGTGTTTTCGTTTTTCCAAGTAAAGATTCAGAATTTGTTCGGCCAGAGACATTTAAGATAGCCAGTCTGATGGCGATTGGGAGAACTGTTAATCTCGCGGTCCCGGTGTTAGCCAATATTTACCATGGACTAAAATGAATTACACTTTCTGCTCAAGCGGGCTCTTCAGATGCGTGTTTTCCAATTCACTATATTTATGGGTGGCTAAGTTATTACTTCCGGACTCACTTTCAAAATCCAGATGATGTATATGGGCCTTTGATGAGCAAGTTTTCAGGAGAAGGCGGAGCCAAATACTTTGAGGATTATGACGCCCGCAAGTTGATTCATAGTGGCATAGTGTGGAATGCTAACTTATATCCCAGAAATAGGGATGAAGTGATTGTTGATGATGACACTCTTAGTAAGATCAATCATGGCTACCTTGTTAATGTTCGTTCGAGCTATTTGCCTGCCCGATGTAACCAAGCCATCATTGTAGAACCTTACAGTCCTCATCGATTTGGGAGACAATTTGGGTTTTGTCAGGATATTCCCGGAGCTCTTAAGGAAGACATTCGTTCTGGATCTGTGGATGATTTATGTAGGTTTTGGAGAATTTGCACTCGTTCTCATACAAAGTCCAGATTGATCTCTCCAGCTCGTTCTCTAAATCCTAATGATCATGCAACCGCAAGATACATAGAATGGTGGTCGAAAGTTCATGAGCCATATCTTGAGCATTCTATTGATGTTTTGATTTCAAGTATCCGTACATCACCGTCAAAGAGAAGAAAACCTCCAAAGGATGTTAAGAAAAAGTCTTTAGAGATTTCGCAAGACAAATCCAATAAAGCCAAAGTCTCGTCCACCATAGATTTAACAGAGGAGCATGTGAAGACTTCACAAGAAGTTCCTCGATCAGTGTCATTAGTTGATGAAGGACAAAGGGTTTTACCGAAAGTCATCGAAGGGAAGCATAATGCGATCGTTGAAGATTCAATTGATGAGAGTGATCATGAAAGACATTGGAAGCGAACCAGGCCAAGGAAATCCTTTCAAGGTGATATATCCCCCGCCAAAAGTGAAGCTTCAGTTTCTAGTTCGCATGAGTTCAACAAACTTGCAGCTAAGATCAGGAATAATGTTTCAAGTACCGTTCCCAACCAAGAAGATGCTTGCCCTAATGTGATTGTTAATAATACTTCTCCTATAGTGAAGACTCCCACAGGCCCTCATGTTAAAGCTAGTCATCTCGCCCTTCCAGAATTTTCTAAGTTTAGTGCTGAAAAAGTGATATCCGATAGCCAGTTGAAGCTTGCAACTATTTTGTGGGAAAGCATTCAACCAAGGATTATTTGCGCTTCTTTTGATCGGGTTTCTTCACTTAGTGGTGATGTTCACAAGATCTTTGATGCAATAGAAGCAATCAAGTCCGTTGATTCATCCTTATTGAAAGGCATGGTGGAAGACTACTTTACACAAGTCCAGAAATTTAATGAGCTTGAATCTTCCATTTCTTCATCCAAGGATAGAATTGAAAGACTTCAAGCACTTGAAATTCGACTTAAAGATTCAATGTTACTTGAACATAAGACTGTTGAGAACCTTAACACCCTGCAGTCGAACTTGGCAGATGTAGAGCAAGAGTTCATTACTTTGCAACGCAAAAAACATAGATTTGAATCTTCGCTCCAAGAAACTGAAGATGAACTGAAAAGAAGAAGAACCGACACCTCCAAGATTCGTGAAGAGATGAATTCTGTTGAGTCTATTACTACCCTTACTGAGGATGAAGCCAAAAACTTAGATTTGTTGCGAAATATGTTGGAAGCCTCTCGAGACGACTTGAAGAATTTCAAATGGAAGCCCTGAATCCCTTTTGATGTAACTTTTTTTTTTTGAAATTTATATTAGTTCTTAGGCTTGCTAGTTTTTTTTTATTATTTTATTGTAAGTTTTTTTCAAGTTTGAAATAAAGTTAAATTTCTTTTTCTCCATATTTCATCTTTCTTTTGCACTTTCTGAAGCATTTTTGCATCATGCATGGACTACAAATTAAATTCCCAAAGATCTTTAATTTGCAAAAGATTTGTTTTACTTGAAAAATAATTTGAATCATGAAATTTGAATGGAGAATTATCATGATATTTTCAAGTGAACGAAAGATAATATTTGAATCAAATTTTTTTTTTTTTTTGTTTGGACTGAACTTGGCAATGAAACCAAGCTGCCTACGTACCCTCGAATTTGAAGGATCAAGTCATAACGTAGTTCATCATTTTTTTTGTGCCCTAACTTTTGCCTAAGTTGTCCTAGAAAGGATTTTCAACATAGCGGGCTTTTTTTTTTTTTTTTTAATGTGCAGTTTAAGCTCGTGCTTAGGAGCAACATACAACAGTTTAAGCTCTTGCTTAGGAGCAACATACGACAGTTTAAGCTCTTGCTTAGGAGCAACATCTTCTTTAAGCATAGTAACACTTCAAAAACTTTCCATTGATCGGTCCAACTTTGACACCATCTTGATCAACGATCTTGTATGCACCATTGGTATAAACTTCTCAAACAACGTATGGTCCATCCCATTTTGAAAGGAACTTGTTGCCAATACGATGTGAAGTATTTATGGGTCTTCTTACAGCAAGGACTAAATCTCCAACTTGGAAAGATCGCTGCTTGACTTTCTTATTAAAAGCTTTGGATAGTCGAGCTTGATAGCACTCCAAGCGTTGTTGGGCTTCCAACCTTTTCTCATCCAGTGCTTCTAATTCTTCCAAACGTAAGCGTACATTGTTTTCACTAGAAAGATCTTCCTGGATTGCAATCCTTAATGATGGAATTTGTCGCTCAAGTGGTAGAACAGCTTCCACACCATAAACAAGTGCATACGGAGTGGCTTGAGTTGGTGTGCGATATGTAGTTCGATAAGCCCACAGAGCTTCTCCTATCCTTTCATGCCAATCTTTCTTTGAACGGTTAACAACTTTCTTGAGAAGATTGCACAAAGTCTTGTTAAAAGCTTCTGCTAATCCGTTTGCTGGAGCATGGTACATTGAAGACTTGTACTGCTTGAAGTCAAACTGTGCACATAACTTGCTCATGTCAAACTGCTTCCCATTATCAGTTATGATGTGACGAGGTACGCCATACCGATAAATGATGTTTGTTCTGATAAAAGTTGCAACAGTTTCTTTTTTTGCTTCCCTGTAAGGTGCCACTTCTGCCCACTTTGAAAAGTAATCTGTAGCGGCAAGTATATACATATGCCCTAGTGAACTCTTAGGTAATGGTCCTACCAAATCAAGTCCCCAAGCATCGAAAGGCCAAGATGTGACTGTCGGATGTAATGGTTCAGGAGGTTGATGGATGAAGTTTGCATGAAACTGACAAGCTTGACATTTTTTGTAGTCCATACTATCCTTTACCATTGTTGGCCAGTAGTATCCCATTCTTTTTATCTGAAAGTGCAATTTAGCTCCAGACTGATGTGCACCACAAATTCCTGAATGAGCTTCTTGTAAGGTTTTGGATACTTCATCTTCTCCTAAACATCGAAGGAAGACACCATCAAAAGAGCGGCGATAGAGCGTACCCTTGAAGTAAATAAATCGAGGAGCTCGACGTTTCACTTCTGTTTTATGCCTTGGATCATTGGGTAGCCTTCCATGCTCTAAATAATCAATCAATGGTTGTCTCCAATCTTCTTTTTCAACTTCGCAAACTGAAACAACATTGGATTCCGTATTATTATCTTTAAAATCAACTGGAGGCAAAATCCATCGTTTGCAAAGAGGGACTTTTACTTCTACACTTGGCATGGCAAGAGCTGATGCTAAATTAGCTAGAGAATCTGCTTGCTTGTTCTCTCTTCTTGGTACATGTTCTAAGCTTACATTGTCAAACCATTCCAAAATTTTCTTCGCATAGTCGACATATGGTAAGAGGTCAGGCTTCTTAACTTCATAAAGTGAAAGAAGTTGGTTGATGACCAATTTGGAATCCCCAAACACTTTAAGTTGAGTGATCTTCATATCCACTGCCATTTCCAATCCAATGATCAGAGCTTGGTATTCTGCTACATTGTTGGAACAATTTTCAGTGAGAGTAAATGCATAAGGCAATACATCTTCTTCTGAAGTGACAAAGACAACACCTGCTCCAGCTCCATCTTGACGGGCAGCCCCATCGAAGAATAGTTTCCATGGCCTGGGAATTTCGATGAAAAGAACATCTTCATCTGGGAGATCTTCAGAGAATTCCCAATCATCTGGAATCGGATGGTTTGCAAGGAAATCGGCAAGTGCTTGCCCTTTAACGGCCTTTTGTGGAATATAAGTAATATCGAACTCTTGTAGCAAAAGAGCCCATTTTACCAATCTTCCACTAAGCACAGACTTGGACATGAGATATTTGAGGGGATCTGCTCGCGAAATCAAACGAACAGAATGAGCTTGCAAATAATGCCTCAGCTTTTTAACTGCAAACATCAATGACAAGCAAGTCTTTTCAATGGGAGAATAATTTAATTCGGCACCATTAAGAGTTCTACTAAGATAGTAGAGTGCAGTTTCTTTTCCTTCATCATTTTCTTGTACCAATAATGCTCCTAAGGAACGTTCCTGTGCAGCAATATAAAGGATTAACGGCTGTCCTGGTATAGGTGCCTTCAGAATAGGTGGTTGTAACAAAAAGGTCTTAATGCTCTTAAAAGCATTACTGCAGGCCTCATCCCAGACAAAAGGGACATCTTTCTTCATTAGCCGGCTAAATGGTTGACATCGACCAGCCAAGTTTGAGATAAAACGTCGGATATATGCCAATCTTCCTTGCAGACTTTTAAGTTCATGCAGATTGCGCGGTTCAGGCATTTTCATGATTGCATCTATTTTTGATTGATCGATCTCGATCCCACGATGTCATACGATGAACCCCAAAAACTTGCCCGAGGATACTCCGAACGCACACTTGAGCGGATTCATCTTCAATTGGTATCTACGCAATCTTTCAAACACTTGGCGAAGATCAGCAAGATGATTTGATTTTTCCTTTGACTTCACTACCAAGTCATCAACATAACATTCGACATTTTTGTGAAGCATATCATCAAATATCTTTTGCATTGCTCTTTGATAAGTAGCCCCTGCATTCTTTAACCCAAACGGCATAACTTTGTAACAGTATATTCCTTTTGGAGTTCGAAATGCGGTAAGTTCTTCATCTCTTGGAGCCATACGAATTTGATTATAACCAGACGATCCATCCATAAATGACAAAGCTTCATGGCCAGTTGTAGCATCAACCATTATTTCTGTTATAGGGAGAGGAAAGTCGTCCTTTGGACAAGCATTGTTCAAGTCTCGAAAATCTACACAAACTCGAAGTTGACCATTTTTCTTTCTCACCGGAACAATATTTGAGATCCAAGTGGGATACTTGACTTCTCTAATAAAGCCAGCTTTGATGAGCTTATTGACCTCAGCTTCGATTTGGGGGATCAAGTCAGGATGGAAGTGTCGTTGAGCTTGTTTGATAGGCCGGACACTTTTCTTGACAGCCAGATGATGCATAGCTACTTTTGGATCAAGTCCCGGCATTTCTTTGTAAGTCCAAGCAAAGATATCTCGATACTCTATCAAAAGATCAAGATAAGCTTTTTCTTCTTCTGGTGGTAAGCAAGCATTAATAAAGATCGGTCTTGGATCTTCACTAGTACTGATGTTGACCTCCTTTAGCTCATCAATAGTAGCTTGATTTCCTTCTTCAAAAGACGAAGGGGCTTCTTGGGCTTCTTCTTCTTGAGATTTTTCACCAGTTTCTTTTACAGATACATGGTTAGAAGTAAGGATTTCTGTTTCTTCAAGTTCTTCTTCCTCTGAGGATGAGACTGATTTGGTTATAACCACTGTGTGCTTTCTAGCCTTTAAAACTTCACCAGTAGTTACCTTCCATTCGCTTTGCCTTTTCATTTGAGAAGGAATTTTGCTGTGAAAATCTCTTGATTCCTTTAAAGTGGAAGACCTTCTTTTTCGACCACAGTTAACTTCTTCAGAGTACAGGCTTCCAAGCCTTGATTGAATGGAAATTGGTTTACTTACAGAAACTTCACTGCATTTTTCTTCCATTCGTTCAAAAACTGACCTTCGTGATGATTGAATGCTCAAACGATCAAACACTGAACATCGTGTTGAGCGTGCCCCCAAGCGATCAAACACTGAAAGTCCTGGTGGCTTCACTACATCTTCTTGCTCCTCGGGAACTTCCTCCACATTTATGTACCTCGAAGTTTGTTTATGAATCTTCAATTTTAATGGAGAATATCCAAGCCCCTCTCTAGAAGTTCCGATGTGATCAATCTTCTTTTGCCAGACCTGTCGGATCTTGAATGAACTTTGCGGCTTTTCTTTGCTAGGCTCTTTTGTCTCGTGAGCCAATTTTGCAACATCCTCTTGTTTATATCCAGCTTTGACAAGCAACCTATAAGCATTAGGATCAAAATCTTTAGCTCGATGAGTAGGAAGATCCTGATGTTCGCAAAGAGATTCTTCTACTGGTCTAACAAATCCTTGCAGTGGAGGTATAAGGCCTATCGATTCTTCTAAGTTAGTGAGGGGAAGAGTCAGATCCTTTAAACCTTGAGCAAGTTCATCTTCTCCAACTTTGGAAGAAGCCAAATTCTTTCCCTTTTGCTTTAATTCTTGCATCGGGTTGGACATTACTTCTTCGATAAATGCATCTTTTAGATAAAACTTTGCATCTGCGAAATGTGCTTCTGCTATAGTAAATGGCTTAGCGTCTGCAAGGATCGTCTTGACTTGACCGTTTCTGCAATACTTGAGACATTGGTGCAGAGTTGAGGAGACTACACCATTTTGATGTATCCATGGTCGTCCTAACAACATGTTGTACGTCGTTTTGGCATCGATTACATGGAAAAGTGGACTTGACTCCATATCTCCAATGAAAAGTTGAAGTCTAAGTTTTCCAAGAGCTCTTTGTCCCCCTTGGTTGAATCCTTGGATCATCAAGCGGCTTTGCATCAATTCATCCAAAGGAACTCCCAATTCTTTCATTGTCATCAACGGGAGTATGTTGACAGCAGAACCATCATCGATCAAGATTCTATTGATCTTCTGTTCCCGAGTATATCCTACGACGAACAACGGCCGATTATGAGGGGTTGACCCTAGCAACAGATCCTCATCATAAAAGTTAATTTTCGTAGCACAAGAATGCTCATCAACTTCAAATGCTACTGAGTCTGTGTTGTTTTCATTATCTTCATTGCCACCGTTATGGTAACAAGTCATGAAAACCAAATCTTCATTTCTAAGCTGAATTGGCATGAATTCGTTTAAAGTGATTTGCCTCCTTGACTTCCTCCCTACTGAATTTTTACCCCGAGATGGGATTTTTGCTTCTTGAGGCACATTAGGCTTTGGGAATTTAGGTGGTTGTTTGACCATCTTAGTTCTTGTAGGCACTTTCACAACTTTTGGAAGATTCTTCTTTTTGCTTTTTCGGCGTGTGACTAGAGTCCAACCATCGTGATCTTGATTTTGTCTTTGAAGCAAATAGTTGCCCCCACTTCCCTGAAGATCCACTATCGTACTTGTACTTGGAGCCAGTATGATAGGATCAAAAGAGCCAAATTTTATGGTTCTATCCAGCAAATTGGATTGAGAAACCGTATTGACTGATGCCAAATTTGACGACATCGTTTCTTCTTCAAACTCGATTTTCCCTTCTTCATAGAGTCGCATAATTTTATCCTTCAAAATAAAGCACTTCTCTAGAGGATGGCTAATCAAGCGATGGTACTTGCAATAATTGGAGTCTTCTACTTTATCAGATTCTTCAGGTCGCTTCATTTCTGGCAACTGAATCAGCTTAGTCTTTAAAAGTTCTTCAAGAATGCTTGAAACATCAGAATCAGGAAAAGGATACTTCTTTTCTTGCCTCTCCTTCAAAGTGATCTTGCCTTTACCTTTGTCTTGGATAGGAGAAGATTTCGTCTCTTGAGATTGTTTTGACTTGGGAGATATCTTAAGAGGCTTGGTAGTCACGGCCATGGACTGTTTGCTTTCTCCCTTGTTGGTAAAGGTTTTGCCCCCTTTGCGGGTATCTTGTTTTTCCTTGGCTTTCTTTGGCTCTTGCACCGGAGGTTCTTGATTTCCAGCAGCTGCCATACTCAACTCCATATCATGAGCACGAGTGGCTAATTCTTCAAAGGTCTTAGGCTTGATGCCTTGAAGAATGTAACGCAAGCCCCAATTCATGCCTTGGATGCACATGTCAAGGGCAGAAGACTCAGACAGTCTTTCTTTGCAGTTAAGGCTCAGATTTCTCCATCTGTGAATGTAATCAATGAATGGCTCATCCTTCCATTGACGTGAGCTTGTGAGTTCGATCATGCTGACTAAGCGTCGAGTGCTGTAGAATCGATTAAGGAATTCACGCTCAAGTTGTTCCCAGCTGTCAATCGTCCCAGGCTCAAGATCAGTATACCAATCAAAGGCGTTGCTTTTTAAGGAGCGAATGAACTGCTTCACCATGAGATCCCCATAGGTACCAGCATTATTGCAAGTTTCCACGAAATGTGCAACATGTTGGCGTGGATTTCCTTTTCCATCGAACTGCTGAAACTTTGGGGGTTGATAGTTCCCAGGCATCCTCAGATGATCGATCCTTTGAGAATATGGTTTTGCATATGTATATGAAGGTTGAGTGATGCTTTCAACTTGATCTTTGATAGCCTCTTTGATAAGATCCTTGAGCTGACTGGTAGTGACGAGTTCATTGATCTTTTCTTCAGAATCCTTAGCAACTTCCTTGCCAGAGTTCTCACCATCATCTTGAAAGATTGATTGCCAATTCTGGTTTGAAGCTTCGTTCCTTTTTCCAGTGAGACCGGCGATCTTGTCCATCATGGAAGCGATCTGGTTATCCTTCTCTTTGATACTTGCTGAAAGGATTTCAACAGATTTTGCCAGAAGTGCAACTTGTTCTTCCAATGATGTGGTGCCAGTTGTCATGACAGCTATTACTCCAGAACTTGATTTTGGAGCAGAGGATGGAATAGGCTTGTTGCTGGAGTAGCTATCTTGTCCTTTATATGTTAACTGGCGACTTGCACTTGATCCTCGAGGAGAATCAACTTGTCCAGCGGAAACTTCTTCTAAGTTTTGAATTGGAGAAGAAGTGTCATAGAGAGGGTTTTGATTGAGCACTGGAAAAGTTTGCTCATACAATTCAGCAAGAGCTTTGGTCTTCCTCCTAGTGCCATAAGGATGAGTAGGGATATCAACGCTTGATGATGAAGTGGGGTAGACTGCAGGATTAGCTCGAGCAGGCTTGAGAGTTGGTTTGTTAGCAAGGTTCTTCTTGGGAGCCATTGCAACTTGATAACTTGAGTTTTGGAGAAAAGAGATGAAAGGCAGAGATTGTCCCACCGGGCGTGCCAAAATTTGTACACACAAATTTTATGTCAAAAATATGACAAGGAAAATTTGGAGTCAAATAATATTTTTATTAATCAAACTTTGAGGTTACAATCTCTGAATATTCTTAAAGAAAGAAATCCTTTGATTCTTTTCTTCAGTAAAATTTTGATTCAAGGGTCTTCACGACTTGATCTTGAATCGGCGAGATCTGCTTCAAGGGTCTTCTAGACTTGGTCTTGAAAAACAGGAATTATCTCCTTTCCTTTGCTGAACAAGATCGGAGAGCAGCTTCTAGAGAATTCTCAAGAACAAGCACCGCGTTCTTAGAATTTCTCTAATTTCTTCTTAAGAATTTTGAGAGGATTTGGCTCTTCAAAATCTTCTTCTCTTTAGGCTTTCTCAGTTGTGAATTTGTGTTAAGGGGAGGTCTCTATTTATAGTGGTAGCTAGCCAGGTGAAAGAGAGTTTTAAAAGAACTCAGCCTCCTTATTTATCTCTTAATTAATTTAATTAGAGATAATATCTTCTTATTTATCTCTTAATTAATTTAATTTAATTAGAGATAAAATATTTATTTTTATCACTTAATTAATTAATTAAATTAGAGATAAAATATTTATTTATTTATCACTTAATTAATTAATTAAATTAGAGATAAAATATTTATTTTTTATCACTTAATTAATTAATTAAATTAGAGATAAAATATTTATTTTTTTATCACTTAATTAATTAATTAAATTAGAGATAAAATATTTATTTATCTCTTAATTAATTTAATTTAATTAGAGATAAAAATTTATTATTTATCTCTTAATTAATTTAATTTAATTAGAGATAAAAATTTATTATTTATCTCTTAATTAATTTAATTTAATTAGAGATAAAAATTTATTATTTATCTCTTAATTAATTTAATTTAATTAGAGATAAAACTTTATTATTTATCCCTTAATTAATTAATTAAATTAGAGATAAAATATTTATTTACCTCTTAATTAATTTAATTTAATTAGAGATAAAAATTTATTATTTATCTCTTAATTAATTTAATTTAATTAGAGATAAAACTTTATTATTTATCTCTTAATTAGTTTAATTTAATTAGAGATAAAAATTTATTATTTATCTCTTAATTAATTTAATTTAATTAGAGGTAAAATAATTATGACACATGGGTGAAATTTGATTGGATAACCCATGAATCCTTGCAATTTGATTGGTCAAACCATGTGTACATATTTAATTAATTATAAAATAATTAATTATAATATGATATTATCAATTTCACATGGTAATGTATAATTTAATTGAATATTTCTTAATTAAAGAAATTCCAATTGACATGTGGCTATTTGTAATTGGTTACAAATTTTCTCCTTCTACAGTATAAAAACATGAATTTCAAATTCACAAATAGCTATAGGTATTTCAAATTCACCACTAAATAGGCATCCAACAAATTCATGGATTTGAAACATAATCATCAATGTTACTTTTACATGTGTTTTATTCATAATTTACAGTATTTTTGAAATCCAAATTCATTTTTTGAAATTCAAGTTTCCAAACACAACATAAGATAATTTTTTTTTTTTAAACTTTACTCAAGAGTTGGAAATTGAAAAGTCTTGGACAATTTTTTCTTTAAAGGATTGTCTTTTTTATTATTTTAAAATAAAAAACTAATGACAATAGAAAATTGAAATAAATTTGGAATATTATTATACAATAATTAAAATAAATTAGATCTTATAAAAAACACTTCAAATAAAATTTTGAATGCATAAAATTGACATAAAAATGAGTTTAAAATTGTCTAAAGATTCAAATTAAAGAGGGTATTAAACCAAAGTAAAAGTTGAAAATAATTTGACTATATTATAAAAAATAAAAATATAATAATAATTATCTAAATAAAGAAAAGGAAAAGGAAAAATTTATGAATTAATTAAATTTGATAATTTTGGATACGATACAAAAACATGACACGTTTAATAAATATAAAAATAATATAATAATTACATTATGATATTTTTAAACACGACACATATAATACATGTATCATATTCTTATTTATTTATTTTTTAACAAATTTAATAATTTGTATTACACGATTAACATGAAAAGAAACACAAAGCATAAACAAATTATCAGATCTAGAATAAAGTCACATGTAGAGGTGTTAATGTGTCGGATTGGCTGGGCCTAAGTATGATATCAACATCAAATATATTTACCCAAACCCCAACCTGAAATATGAGCTTGAAATTCTGCCCAAGCCCACCCATATTTGTAAATAAATAGTCAAAACCCGTTTAAACCGGTTCATATTTTTTTTCTAAAAAATTTAAACCAATATGTTATTTTTTATTTATTTATTAATAATTTTATCTATTTTTTTATTAAATTTTAAAACATAAATAACTTAATATATTTTTAAATATTTATACTATAATAATATACATTTATTTTTTATATAATATAAATTATATAATATATAAATATAAAAATAATATATTATATAAATAAAAAACGAATTAAATCGAATTCAAATCTTAATTATTAAAATTAAGATTCGATATATTTTTTAAACGATTATCAATTTTTTTTATTATCAAAACCTATATTTTAAATCTAATACTTTTATCCATGCCTTTCTAAATATTGAACGTCCAACGAAAGTCAGTTTGTATTGTCGTCTGTTCTGTAGGCAAAAATCAACGTTATGGAGCTGTTGTCTTGTCAACCTTAAAAAGTGTCCGTTCAAGAGAAAAATCACCGTTTCAAGAGACAAAGAAAAAGAAAACAAAACATAAAAAAGCATATATTTTAAATAAAAAAAAAAAAGAAAGAAAAGAAACCAGAAGCAGCAAAAGTTTGAGAGACAAAGCAAAATAGCAATCATGAACCTATTCAGGTTAGCAAGGGACATGACCCATCGCCTCAGCATTGTGGTCCTTCTCCTCAAGATCCGTACCATGAAATCTTGTGCTGGTATATCCTTTTTGTTTCTACTGTTTTTTTTTTTTAAAGAAAAGAAATTTTGGATACCCATTCTGTTAAGTTAACGATGATTCCTTGCTGACACTAATAGGAACATGGGGTTTTTCAAGTTTGAAACATTTTTTTCTGAATACCCTTTTCGTTGTATTTGTAAATACGTTTTTTTTTTTTCAGTTTTGAAGGAGTGCTTTATTGTTGTAATTTCAAAGAGGTTTTTTGAATGAAAATCTCAAATTCAGAAACTCTTCTGGCAACCCCTTTGTTCTCTCTATGTTTTGTTTTGATTTTTTCTATGTTGACTTTTGTTGATTATCTGCTGACTTCTTATCTCTTTGTTTGATTTGCTATGTTTGGTCCTTATTTTGGTTAGCTGGTTAAAATATATAGTGCTTGTTAGAACAATTTAAGTCATTGTTTTGACAAAAAAGATGCTTTTGTTTTTTCATTGTCACATTTGTTTGGTTTAAATCATAGGTGGTCCTATGTTTCTTATATTTATTGTAATGATTGATGGAAGAGTTATTTGGTTGTTGTTTTTCCATTGTCTGCACATCAACATCTGGTTTTTATGCATTGGAAAAAGGCAAGTTCTTTTTTCAGGAATTTGTCTCTAATCTTAAGTGGTGCAGCAGTTGACAAAAATTACGCATTTCTTTTGTTTTTTCTCAATGCCTTCTTCTATATTTTTAATATTTCCAAAACTTTTGGAATGAAGTAATTTCCAAAAAAAAAAAAAAAGGATTTGTAATCTGTGAGTTTATTCAGTGGATTTTTTTTTTTTTTTTTTTTTCTTTTCTGAAGGGCATTAAAAATTAGACTATTTGTCGATTTAGGGTATTTTTTAAAAAGAGAAGATAACAAATTTTACTAATGGAATATTGAGAACAGGTTTGAAAAATTTTGTTTTCTTTACTTAAATGGAGTCATTTCTCTGAATACTAAAAGAGAAAGAAATTAAAATTATGGACATTGTTGGTGGTTTTCCCTCTATAGTGCTTGATGGAAGAATGAAATAATTGTTAAGTTTGAAACTTTCCCTGCTTGAGGATTCTCTCAACAAAGCCCTTTCTTTCTCTGTACTTAAACTTCCATGTTATCTCACTTCCCTTGTTTTACATGTTCATCTACTTTCTCTATTTATTGGTTGGAATTTCTAATTTTACTAGCAAAATTTCTACATTCCCATTTAGGATCAGAAGTTCAGTATGTAGTGGTTGCTAAAGAATGACGATTTTGATTATCTGACAATAGACCGATTTGTCCAAAACCCTCAAAACACATTTTCCAGCAATACTAAGTTTAGTTCTTTATATGACTCAATCTTGGACCTCCCTCAACTTTTAACTGTCTTTTTAAATTCTGCTGAAAGCAATGAGTGAGACTGCTAGTTCTGGAATGGCAGGATTTGGAAAAGAAGTATCTGAAATTCTTGATATACTCCTTTCTTCTGGAATTTGTTGACTATATCTTGAAAATGAAATTAAAATTGTTTAGTTCGGTCTTCAAGAAGCTAAATAAAGTCGTTGTTGCAGAAACTTTTTCCAGAGATCAGTTTGAAACCTTTTCCCCTGTATGAAATTCTTTGGAAATTCATTTTCGTAAAATTATTGGTAGTTCTCTATGATTCTTGGTAGGAAGTTTTTAATTTCATAGAATGAATGTTTGGAATCTTGGATAGAATGGCCACTTTTGGTGGTCTTAATTCTCAACTTTCTCTGCTCTCTATTCTTTGTGTTTTCTGCACCATTATCATTGCTTTTTGCTTGTTTTCTTTGAGGCATATTGCTAAATTGAATGAGGGAAATTGTTTTTCTTGGAAGCTTGAGCTGTACCACAAATATACATTACTCACCAATCTTATTATTCTCTATGTTGTGTGTCGTTTGCTTGAAATTTTTCCGTAGACACGGATATACTAGCCACAAGAAACCCATAACTGCTTTTGAACTTTTGTATTTTATAAATTAGTACACCAGAAATGGAGCTTTGGTAGAATTTTGGCTGGAAATAATTGAAAATCTGTTTAATGTTAAATTTCTAGCTTTATGAACCTGGAGGATGATAGGTTGTACCAATCTTAATTCTTTGAGAGTCTTCTTTTCAAAATGCATATTAAACATACAAAAATTGTGCAATATAATATGGAAGAAATGCTTTGATGCTAGATAAATCATTTTAAAAGACTGTTTCAAAATATATTATCTTGTTTCTTATTTTCCTTTGAGACATTTATACAAAGGCTTGTTCAAAAATGACTTTTCCTTGCTTCTTGTTTCTATGAGACGTTGATAAAAAGGAGCCTATCTACAGAAACACAAAATGCTCACAGGCAAGCACACTTGCTCTGCTCTCCCTCCCCTCTCCAATGCACTTGAAGAGCATTTAAATCTGAATAAAATTTGCATGCAAGCAGACAAGTAATACATGTATCTTGAGCATATAGATCTGAATATTACATACATTATTTTTTTTTTCTGTATATATTGTTCCTTCTATTAAGTCTAAAGCCTAAACTAATTTTTATTTTCAGGAATTTCACTTAAGACTCAGGAATTGTATGTCATAGTCTTTCTTACGCGGTACCTTGATTTGTTCACAAGGTATATATCTTTCTACAACACTATAATGAAGCTAGTTTTCATTGGAACTTCAATTTGCATTGTTTGGTACGTGTGTTACCATAAAGTTGTGAAACAGACCTACAACAAGGATCAGGATACTTTTAGACATTACTTTCTGATTCCCCCATGTTTTGTGCTTGCCCTTCTGATTCACCCTGCTTTTAATGTAATGGAGGTATGAAACTGTCTGCTATATATATATTTATGTTTAATGTTGACCTTCTTTCTTGTCTTGTAAAATAATTTAATTAAGGGCTGAATTATGTTTTTTGCATATGAACTTTAGTAAGGGTGTTACAGCAATGAATACTTGTGTTGAGCTCCATGGGATTTAACCAAATTGTGGTTCCTTGAGGTTTTCTTCTTTAATGAAGTGCGGTTATATAGAGAAGTATTGTGAATCTAATCAGGTTTCAAGGTAGACTGCCTGTGCACTGCAGATAGTTGTGTCTGATCTTAAAGCAATAAAATTGCATTAAAATTCTTTGGCCCCTTTTTAACTTGGATGGAGAAGAAACCAGAGGACGACTTAAAATAAAGGGACATGATTTTTTCCCTTTAAGGGACATAAGACTCATTTAATACCAATGGTTCTTATATCCTTCTTACCAATTCATAATTTGCTTTTTTTTTTTTTAAAAAAAAATTTGTTGCTCTGCTTGACTTAAAGAACTTGTTTTGTAGTCTGGATTTGATTTCTTATAGGAGGTTGACCTCTTGTGTTAGGTGTTGTGGACGTTCTCCCTCTATCTTGAAGCAGTAGCAATCTTACCACAATTAGTATTACTGCAAAGATCAAGGAACATTGATAACTTAACTGGGAACTACATTTTTCTTCTTGGGTATGTCATCTTATTTTAGTAATACTGCATTACTTGCTGTAATTACTTGCTGTAATTATATTGATCGGGTGTACACCCACCCCCTCTTCCCTTACAGAATATCTTCAGTTAACTGAGTGTGGTGCCTCTCAAGCGGTGTCGTGTTTTTGTGTACATTTTTTTTTGCGTTTAGCATGTTGAGACACATAAATCATCCCTCTCCTCCCCCAATCTCATACAGATATGTTTTTGCAAGTGTATTAATTGGGTTTTTCCCCACTTCCCAAATAGACTATCATCTGTCAACTGAGTTTGGAGCCGTTGTCTGTTGCTCTTAGTCTTAAGTGGACTGACTAGAATGAAAACTGCAAGGAGGAAATTCTTGGGAAATGAATTAGTCTATATAATGGACTCATTTAAGTTTATAGCTTGATTATCTAATACTGGTGTTGCTGGCCCCTTTAGAGGTCCATATGATGAATTATTGGCCCCTCTAAGTGGGTTTGAATTGAGCATGATGCTGCCAAACTTGGAGAAGTATCTTGTTCCTGTTGTGAGATTGTGAAGATAAGGAGGCTTGCTGTGAGAAAATTCAGGGGCTCATTTAGTATTTTATCCTATATGAATTTAGAGATAATTTTTGTTTAATTTCCTATGTAGTGCTTATCAAGCTTTATATCTCATCAATTGGGCTTATCGTTTCTTCACTGAGAATCACAAATTCCGCTGAATACGTAAGTTTCTCTAGCCTCCCTCCCATTTGCATTTTTTCTCTTTTAAGCTAGTATTGTTGTTAACAAGAATTTTTGTCAAATTTGGCAAAGAACAGCTTGGCTTTCAGGCTTGGTCCAGACTGCCCTTTATGCAGACTTCTTTTACTACTATATCAGGAGGTATGATTCATGCATTGTTCTTCCTCACATTTGCCTAAGCCTTAAGGCATTGCTTGTTTTGTTTATGTTGTGAGCTTCATTCATTTCCTAAACACATCTGTTACTGATCCAATTAATTCAAACCTAAGAATGGTGTACTATAATAAACCACAAAACTATTTTGCTATTATATTTTATGTTCGAAAACACAAAAAAAAAAAAAAAAAATCTGAGGACAATTTCACTATGCAATTTCTTGAAGTAATGCACTCGTTTTTTTTTTTTTTCCATCACCAAAAAGTACAGTTGTTCAAGTCTATGTTATCCGGACTCTTCATTTCTCCTAGAGTATCTATGTCCGACACTTAAGTTTGACACATATTCGGACATGGGTATGGGGGTATAATCCTTCAAATATATGAAAAAACTTAAAAAAAATTGAGTATACCCATCTCGGACATATACCCGTATCCGATACACACTTCGGAGTCTGGGCCGTAACATAGGTTCAAGTTTTACCCAAACCTCTCATTGGATGTATTATATATCTATCATTTGATCTTTTCTTTTAACAAAGAATTATCATTTGCTTATGAACCCAAATACCAGTAACTGTTTGCTGGAAGATACTTTCCGTGGGAAGTAAAGCATTTTAAAATGATTTCTGATTTGGTATTGACAATTTTTTTTTTCTTCCCCATTTCAGCTGGAAGAACCATGAGAAGCTAAAGCTTCCTGCTTGAGTGAAGCTTTTTCCTGACTTAGGATCACACTAACTAAGGAACCGTGACTCATGGCAATATGGGATGTTGGAGTCTTAGATAACTGATCTACCTTCTGTTTTCAATACACAAAGTTCTATCATTTCATCCAAATGGTAGAAGGCATAATCTTTTCTAATTCTTTCTTTCTTGGACATGCTGTTAGCATTACTAACCTGTCCATTGAAATGAACTGCTTTACACACTAAGATGTAGCAAAATGTTATGGTTTAATTTCAATAAAAATAGTAAGCTTTTTAGGTAGCTATATATATATATATATATATATATATATATATATAGTATAAAAAATATCGCAATCTGAGATAAGAGAATGGGCTGCTGAACCCATCCTTATATATATATATATATATATTACAAAAAATATCGCAATCTGATATAAGAGAATGGCCTGCTGAACCCATCCTGTGTAATTTTTTTTTCACTTTTCAACTATTGGTTTTGTTAAAGCCAAAAGACAAGTTCAAAAAAAGAGAGCTACAATATTTTTGACCATAAAAAATGCTAGTTGTTTAAGTGTCAACTTTTTCTCATTTTATTATAAATTTAGTGTACTTCTCATCAGGTTTTTTTACTATAATATAGTCAAAAAAAAAAAAATTACCGTTGGTTTTTGATTATTTCTCAAAATACGGTTTTTTTTTTCCTAGCTGGGAAATCGCCATCCCCCATGGCGATTTCCCAGCGTTTTTTTTTGAAAATTTGTAAAAAACACCAAGGGAAATCGCCATGGGGGGTGGCGATTTCCCTTGGTGTTTTTTGCAAATTTGCAAAAAAATACCAAGGGAAATCGCCACCCCCATGGCGATTTCCCTTGGTAAATTTAGCAAAATTTGCTAAAATCATGAAGGGAAATCGCCATGGGGGTGGCGATTTCCCTTCATGAATATATTTTTTTTAATTAATAAACAAAAATTATATTTAAACAAAAATTTATTTTTATTTGATAAATTTATTTTTAAAAATTATAAATTAAATTAAAATATTTTTTTATAATTTTAAAAAAATTAAAAATTCGTAAAATATATTTTAGGTTTTTTTATAATTTAATATTTTGAATTTTTTTTAATTTTAAATTTGAAAAAAAAAAAAAAACAAATTAGAAAAAAAAAAAATTTGAAAGGCCCCCTCCCCCCACACCCCCCACCCCACTCATTTTATCTATAAATACCCCCCTCCTCTCCTTCAAATTTTCATTCCTCTCATTCAAATTTTCATTTTCTTTCAACAATTTTTCATTTTTCTACCAAAAAAAATTTCTTTCTACAAATTTTTTTTTTCTACAACAATATTTTGAAATGGCTTCACTATTGAGGTTACAAGAAAATCACATCTCGGAGGTTATATTTAACGAGGTAAGTAAATTGTTATATTATTATTGTTTTTTATATTATTATATTATTATTGTTTTTTATATTATTATTATTTTTTATATTATTATTGTGTTATATTATATTATATTATTATTGTTTATATTATATTATATTATTATTGTTTTTTATATTATTATTGTTTTTTATATTATATTATATTATTATAGTTTTATATTATATTATTATAGTTTTTTTATATTATTATTGTTTTATATTATATTATATTATTATTGTTTATATTATATTATATTATATTATTATTGTTTATATTATATTATATTATTATTGTTTTTTTATATTATTATTGTTTTTTATATTATTATTGTTTTATATTATATTATTATTGTTTATATTATATTATAATATATTATATTATATTATTATTGTTTTATATTATATTATATTATTATTGTTTATATTATATTATATTATATTATATGATATTATATTATTATTTTGTTATTTTATAGTTTTATTTATTAATTTTTAATTGTTATAGTTTTTTAATATATTAATTTTTATTATTATAACAGGAAACTCGTCGCGTATTACGTGCGAGAAAATTTACATTGGAGGACCCGCATCCTTATATTATCGACCACTTAAGAAGAGCCGGATTTTATCACGCAAGTCAAATTCGACGACTTGTGATACAACCCGATTTAATCTCTGCGTTGGTCGAACGATGGAGACCCGAGACGCACACTTTCCATTTTCCATGTGGTGAATGCACGGTCAGTCTCGAAGATGTTGCGCTGCAACTTGGACTTCTGATCCATGGCGATGCAGTTACAGGCGGAAGCCTGCTAGATTGGAATGAAGTGTGTCAAGATCTATTGGGTGAGGTACCTCCAGAAGACTATGTATCTGGCTCAACGGTGAGACTGACTTGGTTGAAATCGTTTCAAAATCTGCCATTACATGCAACCGAACAACAAATACAATATGCTGCTAGAGCATATATTTTACGTTTGATTGGAGGATTACTGATGCCTGACAAATCGAGCAGTCGGGTACATTTAATGTATCTTCCATTGCTACGTGATTTAGAGCAAGCAGCAAATTATAGTTGGGGTTCTGCGTGTTTGGCGGTTTTGTATAGAGAACTTTGCCGAGCTACAGTTCCAAAAATCCATGACATAGGTGGATGTCTAGTGCTTCTACAATCATGGGCTTGGTATCGGCTACCATTTCTTGCTCCGCGCGTGGATATTTCGGCTGTATACCCCCTTGTAAGCAGGTAATAATCTTTACTATTTTATTAATTTTGTACGAACTTGTATTTTTATAGGTCATTAAGATATTATATGCATTTTAATAAGTGGAGTAGGAGTACGGGTAGAGATTTTACAGAGACTCCGACCGATCTTGCAAGTATAAGACTACGACTAGATCGACTAGGATATGATAAGGTAAATATTTCGATTGTTACATTGAAGTTTTTTATTTATTTATTTAATCCATATGAAACTAATAATTTGTAATAATTATTCGCAGTTTCTGTGGATGCCATATTCCTCGAGTGAAATTATGGCATGCCTCCCATCGGATGCCTACAATAATTTCAATATATGGAAAGCAAACACAGCATTGATATGCTTTTCATATGTAGAGTGGCACCAAACTGACCGGGTGTTGCGACAATTTGGGATGCAACAACCAATTCCTGCAGCCCCGGTGAACCTTGATAAGCTTCACAAGGTCGACATGCGTGGTCGTAATGATGAATTCTGGCCTGCGAAGCATGAACATTGGATCCAATGGTGGAACATACGTTTTCAACGAATTCCGACAGGTTACCCGATTGTTGGTAATAATTTCAACCCATCTGCTGATTACATAAGATGGTATAGAAATGAAGGTCGGCCTTTCGTTTGTCCACCGTCGATGCACGAGGATGTTAGGAGTATGCCATTTACCGGACAAACTTCAGCTCCAGTCCCTCCGACACAGGATATGGATGCTCCTAGACCTCGCCGACAACGTGGGCGAACGCGTCAACCGACCTCATCGGAGTTCACAGCACCGAGGATGTCATTTGATCATCCTGAACCTGAACGGGATCATGGAGTACCATCCAGCCATCGTTATTCCGTAAGTCACCCCGGATATGACGTTGATGAGTGTTACCGACCATCACCGCCAAGAACGAGGTTAGATGACCAGCTCCCCGTCCTAAGTCCAAGTTCAGCATATTTAACATCCATGTATCAGTTTGGAACCCCTTCGTCAGCATTTGATGCTACATCATTTATGGGTGCATCTAGTAGTCAGGTTCCCGTTATGGGTGAACTAGGTGTTGGCTCATCCAGCAGTGGGTTTCAAATTTTTGATACGGATGAAACGACTGATGACATACAACCGGAACCAGTGGCGGTTATAGCAAGAGGTCGTGGTGGACCGCGAATACGTGCCACTGACGAGGTTGAACGATGGGTGCAACCACCACGCACTAGAAGAGCTCGACACTGTTGCTCTACACCACGCAATAATTAGAATAATTGTAATGTGTTTTAAATTTCTAATATAAATTTATATGTTTTGCATTTCATGTTATTTATTTTAAATTTGTTCGGAAATTAATTGTTATATTTTATTTTAATTTATATCTTAATGTTGTTATTTAATTTTAATATAATAATCCAAATTACATGATAAGTTGCTTTTCTTTTTTTTCATTTTAATTTAATTTTCTTTTTAAATTTTAATAAGAAATAAAATTTTAATCATAAATAAAATTAAAATTATTTTATCAAATATCTAGTTTTAAACTGTAACAATATATACTATTATTAAAAATAATGATTAAATTGATGTCACGAGTTAATCGAATACCAACTCAAAAAAACAAATCAAATTAAAAAAATTATTTTACGATACCAACTTAAAAATAACTTCTTTATTTAAAAAAGTGACTCGATAAATTTCTTTAAAATTTTTTTTTTTACATTTTACATCATTAAATTATTTTTGATATAAATTAAATTTTCTTTTTTATAATATTACAAAATTATAAAAAATAAAATTTTTGATATAAAATTTTAATAAAAAATATAATATTCTTTTTAAATTTTAATAAGAAATATATTTTTATTTTTATAAAATTGTAATAATAAATTAAATTACATTTTTAATATATATTTTAAAAAAATAAATAACCAAACCTATAAAAAATATTTTAATTTAATTTATAATTTTTAAAAATAAATTTATCAAATTAAATTAAATTTTTGTTTAAATTTTAATTTTTGTTTATTAATTAAAAAAAAATTATACATGAAGGGAAATCGCCACCCCCAAGGCGATTTTCCTTCATGATTTTAGCAAAATTTGCTAAAAATACCAAGGGAAATCGCCATGGGGGGTGACGATTTCTCTTGGTATTTTTTTGAAAATTTGCAAAAAACACCAAGGGAAATCGTCACCCCCCATGGCGATTTCCCTTGGCGTTTTTTTACAAATTTTCAAAAAAAAAAAACGCTGGGAAATCGCCATGGGGGATGGCCATTTCCCAGCTAGAAAAAAAATAACCGTATTTTGGAAAATAATCTAAAACCAACGGTAATTTCGTAATTTTTTTTTTTGCTATATTATAATAAAAAAACCCTTCTCATCATGTTGCTAATTACTTTTTTTTTTACCAAGAATGATGCTAACTAAAATTAGTAAAATTATATAATTTGATAAGTTAATATTGTAATAAAAGAAAAGGAAAAAAAAACTTAATAATAAACACTGTTATTTGAAAACTCATCAATGAATAATTACAAAATTTCTTAAAATTTATAAGTTATAATTTTATAAATGTATTGGGTGATGAATTATTTGGTAATTTCAAGGTTTTTCTAAATAAATAAATTCATAAATAAATCATATCTACCATTCAATTATTTTATCCCAAATAAAGCAAAACTCTTAAACATCCTGCTAGCTAGCCTTTTATTTTTAAAATCCTTGAATTGACAATTACAAAAAGCCAAATTTTCAAGTTGGCAATGTCATATTCCATTTGTCTATTACTTTTCAATAGGTAAAGATTCATAATTTATGAGCGAATCTTACGAAGAGTAAAAACAAAATGTATCGAAAAATAATAAACAAAAAGTAATACAAAAGAGACAAATAGTCAGAACTCAAAAAAAAAAAAAAAAAAAAAAACACACACACACAAAACAAAATATGCCACTAAAAAAGCTAGAAATTTTGAGAATTCTGGTTCTAGTTCAGAACCTAAGTTGTAAACAAACACTTCCTTTTAGTAGGACTGTCGGACTCGGGTTTGAACAAGAAGCATTGTATTTGTTTGCTATATCTATTTACTATAATTAGAGATGACAATAGATAATAAAAAATAAAATATTTGACATTATTCGATTTATTTTTTATGGATTTGAATATTACAGATTCGAATGATTTATAAATTCGGATATTATATTTACTATCCGCAACAGATTCGGATATAAAAGAATGAATGATTTTTAAAAAATAAATAAATATATATTTTTAAAGATATTATTAGAAAACATAATTATCTTTATTTATTTTTTAATTTTATTTAATTTTTTTATATTTTTTTCAATTGAGTTCATGTTCGGTAAATTCATAACATCAACTCAATATTTTTTTTAATATAATATATATGTAAATACCATTAATTTTAGTTGGGGTAAAATTGGAAAAACAGGGAGTTAACTACTTGTTTTATATGTGCAATTGATAAAATAATTGAGAGAGGTGGGCCCAATTGAAAAGAAGATTTCGTGGCAATCTTTTAAATTTTGATAAAATAATTGAGAGAGGTGGGCCCAATTGAAAAGAAGATGAACTTCGTGAGGTTCGTGGCAATCTTTTAAATTTTGATAAATAATTGAGAGAGGTGGGCCCAATTGAAAAGAAGATAAACTTCGTGAGGTTCGTGGCAATCTTTTAAATTTTGATAGATAGGACGTAAGAGCACCAAAGCTGACAGCACAATCAAAGCACGGAGGCTTCGGCTTGTCCTTTCTATAAATACTACAGGTAAGAAAGTATTTCTTTACAAGTAAAAGCATGAGAAATGGTTAGGGCGGAGTAAAAAAATTGAAAAAATAAAAAATCGATTTAAATAATAATATTTGGTTTGATTTTTATGATTTCGATTTAAATTTGATTCGATTAATAATTAAATTTATTCGATTCAATTTATTTTTAATTTATAAGTTAAAAAATATTAATTATTCGAATTGAATATAATTAAATTTTTAATTTTTAATTTTTTTTATTTTTATAATATAAAAATAAATATTTTATTTCTAAATTAATGAAAAAAACTTAAAATATTGTAGAAAAAAATAATTTTTTAAAATTTTAAAAATCGGTGAACCGAACCGATCCAAACCGATGGACTTCGATTTGGGTCGGTTTTTTATGCTATTTAGTACGATTTCGGTTTGTTTTTAAAAAAATAAAAATACTGCACATTAACTGTAATTTTTTTCAAAAACGAATCAAATCGTTGTCACTCCTAGAAATGATTATATGAAGCCATTATTTCACGTCAACATGTATCATTTTCATTCAAATTATGTCACATAATTAGATTTTAAAAAAAAATCAATTATTTATTACATATTACATATAATAATTAAAAAATAAATATTTATTTTAATAATTCATTAATAATTCTTATAATAAATAATTAATTTTTAAAAAAAATCTATTTACTTTATATAATTCAAATGAAAAATATATATATTAACATTAAATAATCAATTTATACAATTTTTTCTCACAACTGCCAAAGGCATAAACAAATATATAAAATAGAGTCAATACATAGCTGCACAATGAGATGAATTCGTGACAAACTACAATTCTATATCATGCCTATATCATAGACATGCGATAAAATTAATATTTATAAAATTAATATTTTTAAATTAAATATCTATTTTAAACTTTAATAAGAAATACCGAAACCCAAATTAATTTACGCCCCAATCCAACCACTATCTTTTCCTGGAAAATTCTAAAATAAGTTTTTTACCGTCAGCTTCTGATAAGCTTAGAGCAATTCTATCCGTCAGATGATAAATGAATGATCTGAACCGTTGAAATAAAAAAAAAATCTTGCAACCGGTTTACATGGTCATGAATACCAACCCATTGCTTCTCCCTTTTCTGTTTCGAAAAAACCCTTCCCTCTTTCTAATCAGTTCCTTCTCCCTTTTCTGTTTCGAAAAAACCCTTCCCCCTTTCTAATCAGTTCCTTCTCCCTTTCTAATCTGTTTCGAAAATTTGTTTAGAACCCTAAATTTTCTTCTCCCTTTTCTGTTTCGAAAATTTGCTTCTCCCTTTCTAATCAGTTTCGAAATTTTGCTTCTCCCTTTGTAATCAGTTTCTAAGAACCCTAAATTTTCTTCTCCCTTTCAGTTTCGAAAATTTCTTCTCCCTTTCAGTTTCGAAAATTTCCTTATCCCTTTCAGTTTAGAACCCTAAATTTTCTAAGAACCCTAAATTTTATAATCAGTTTCGACTCCCTCTAAACAATCGAAACCCCAGATTAAAAAACCCTAACCCTTCTGTTTTTGAACAACCGAAACCCCAAATATCAAACCCTCACCCGACTCTCTTCCTCTGAAAATCATCCAACCCAGATTGTCATATTTTTGTTTGGTCATCTGGTATTTTGTTTCTTTGTTGGTATTTCAGCAATTTTTTTTTTTATTTTCTGGATGATTCTAATTATTTTTGGTTTGGGGTTGTTTTTATATTTTTTGGCAGAAATATCAGCATAAATTCTGGGTGGCTGCAAGTGGGCAGAAGATAATTGGTAAGTACTTGAGCATTTATGTGTAATTTTCTTTTGTATTTTGTGCAATTTTCTTTTGCATTTCTTGTGCCCTGTCTACTATGAATGGTAGTGTTGTCTCTATTTACTTACAGAAGTGGAGAAAAAAATGAATAAATTTGTGAGTTTGAAGGAGGTCAAAATAGGAGGGTTATGTGGAATTTGTTACAGTATAATAGATATATATTTACTGTTGAAGAAAGGGAAAACTTTTGACATAAGAGCAACATGAAATTCTTTAATTTCAGAAAAGCAAATTTAGGTGATTTGTAAATTTTGAATGTGATAATAGGTTTATAGGACTAAATGTGGAAAAACTTTTAGCTTAGGCATTAAATTAACTGTGAATCATTGAGTCACGATTAATCTTCTTATGAAGCAACTAAAGCACAATGGAAAGGTGAAAGAGTGACATTTATGATTTACAGTATAGGACGTAATAATGCAATTTGACAACAGTTCTTAAATTTGTTTGTCACCAATTTGCCTCGCAAAACTCATCTATCATTACTGTATCCTATTCCTATTGCTGTCATTCCTCTTTGTTTATTGTTTGCAAGATGGTGATGTTTCAGCTTAGATGTTTTTAAAGTTTTAGTGTTTTGAGTTATATATGATTATATTTATATGACGCCTAATTGCTGATATATGGTCCTTTTTTCATTTCAGATTTTAGTGTTTGAGTTATATTCGTCATCAGAGATCGTCGATAAATCTCTCTTTTTAGACAAATCGGTAAGTTTCTCTCTTGAAATCCTTTATATTTGTTGATAGTCATTTGATTTCAGACGGAAGTTGATAATGTTGTCAAATTCATCATCCAAATCTGCTCAAGATGATTTTGTATTAGAAACTGATTTTAGGGTATTTGCAAGTAATGTTTTTTTTTTTTTTTTTTAACTTAGAAACTGATTTTGTATTATAAATTATAATTTATTGTATGTCTAAAGTTGAGAAATTTGCAAACGTTTGTTTGATTTTATTAAAGATTCAAAGACATGGACAAAGTTGATGAAAATGTGCAGCTGAAGCAGACTGAATCGAGCATGAAGGTTGTAAAACCGAGGGGTTCATTTTTGAATTACTAGTAAGTAACTATACTTGGTGGTTTTAAGTTGAATTCATTAGACATGCTATGTTGTTATATTTGGATTTAAAGAGTGCGAGTTACAGATTTTATGTTAATCGCTTTATACAGCATAAATGAATGCAAAGGAGATGGAGAAGACAAAGGGAAAATGACATTGAAGGTGAGTAATATTTTATGTATCTGGTTCTTTTATTGAGAATTTGATGTTTAATTATTTTGCTTATAAAGTGGAAGTGTTGGACAGTATAGACATATTATTGGTTTTATTTGTTGGTACATAGAAACCATATAAATGCTTATCGTTTGTGTGGACACTAAGTTATAAAGTGTTACTAAAATCATGGTTTTTTGATGTGTATGTGAATTAATTTGAACTGTTTTTTTCATAGGCTCGTAGAGAGCTGGCAGCAAAATGGAAAGTGCTGCCTACACAGGAGAAGCTGCCGTTTATAGAGCAGACAGTTGCTCAAAAAGAGCAGTACAAAAATGAAGTGCAACAGTTAAAAAGACAGAAATGAGATGTTGATGAAAAAAAGAAGGTAATAATTCAATAAAAAAATGTTATATTGAAGAAATAATAGTTAGAAATAAAGTATGATGTTATATTGCTATGTATTTTTAATGAATGTACTTTATGTGTAGGGCTTGGTTGCGACACGCTGTAGCCCGTTTAATTTGTGCAAGCTGTTTAAGCAATTGAAGGAAAAACAAATTGAAGGTGCAGTGGAAAGCATCGGGTTCGGTCCCTTGCTACTGTTGAAAGATGGAAAGCTTCCAAGAGAACTGTGTGAAAATTTGGTTCAGAACTTTAATGTTGCAACCAGCTCCATGGAAGTGGATGGCCAAAGTATCCCTTTCACAGTGGAGGATGTTGAAGGTATTCTAGGTTTAGCAAACGAGGGAGTAGAGGTATCAACTGTAATGGAAAGAGAAGACGGTGAAGTCTTGTGTAATAAGTTTAATATTCCAACTCATCGAAAGATGAGTTTTGTTAGGCTAGAGCAAGAAATTATGGAGTTCGAGGCCGACTGTGAAGATCTAAAGGCCAGGCTCCTCTTATATATCGTTGGACGGTTTTTGTGTCCAACGACTGAAGGGGGGCCATCGAAAGAGTATTATTCTTGTTTGACTGAGGATGGCCTTAATGGGAAATTGAACTGGGCAAAACATGTTCATGAGAAGCTTCTTCTTGGTATTAGAAGTTTTCATGCTAGGAAGATGAAATCATCAAAAGTGTACTTAACCGGTTGCCTGCTATTATTGGTGGTAAGTTTAATATTTGTTCTTCGTGTACGAAAGCAATCTTGATTTGAATTAAGTTGGAATGGAATTAAATTAGAAGTATAAGTTATTAATTCTTGATATTGACTAAATTGTAATAATTTGAGTAGATAAGGTTCTATGACCATATTTTCGGAGTTCGGAGTACGAAAGAGGCAATGTCAACTTTTGTTCCTCGCATTAGTGCATGGGGAACGGATGAGGTTGCGAATTCAATTTCCCATTCAAGAAACTTCCGTGTTGGCTTGAAATCCAAGGTGACACCAGTTATCTAAGTTGTATTAATTTATTGTTAGTGACTATAACTTATATATGAATTATGTAGTTTGATTAACTTATGATTTCATGGAAATAAGGGTATTAATATCACCGAAGAACATCACACTCAGCGGACGATACAAGAAGAGCAGAAGCTGTATCATACTGACTTACAGGTAAGTCAGTTAATTAGATCTTCATGTCTAATTCATAGAGATTGCAAGAAATCTATAAATTATGTATATACTTCACGGATTGCATTAAGTGTATGTAGTATGTTTTTTTGTAATTATTTTTCAGGCTTTAAGAGAGTCGATGAAAAGTCTGGAAGCCAATGTGACAGAACAACTGAATAGAATGTCGGAAGACATGAAGTCGATGCAGGATTCAATTAATGCTCTTTTATCGAGATCTGTTGAGGTGAAAACTGGCGGTGAAACCAGTTTGCAAAAAAGGGATGAGGAAGGAGGCATCCTTGAGGTCGATGGGCAGAGCACGGACTTGAAAACACCAGCTGGTGAGTTGGAGTCCTCCATTGAGATCATTGAGCGCAAAACGAAAGAGGGAGATGTAGATTTAACTATACCAGTGAGAACCGATATTAACAATCCAAGCTCAAGTTGTCCTGCCCCACGGAAAAAGAAGGTATATATATTTACTTATTTATAATTCAATAATACTTAGATATGCTATAAAATAACTAATTTGTTTATGGCATTTTATATGATTACATATTATAGGGTCAATCTGGCAAGAAAATCGAAATTGTTAGGTCAAGGTCAACATTTGCTTCTGGTGTTAGTGGGATAGTTACGCGAGCGAGATCAACTTTCTTGTGATATTTGCACTCCCGTCCGCAAGACTGTTTATGTTTGTTTGAATAGACCAATCATGCATGTAGGCATGATATGCTTATAGAACATTTATTTTTTCCGCCTTTCATTGCAATCTTTGTGAATGCATACACTGAATATATATTGATATGTAATTCAATTTATATATGTTTAAGTATATACATTTATTACATAAGTCTGATATGTATAATTACTAATTAGCAGTACCATATGCCGTATCTTTGTAAAAATAAATATTTAAAGGTTATCGCGAAGAGGGCCCTTGTCAAAATTCCGAAGGAATTAGATGAACTTGAGACTGCAATATGCAATTATGTGTGGAACAGTAATGTCGATCCAAGGTAAGTTGATGATATATTTTGATTTAAAGAAATATCTTGATTTTAAGTTGATATGGATTTCGATATTTTATTTATTCTTTATATGAGTTTATATTGTAGTGAAGTTGTTGTCCAATTCGGTGCAACATTTGCATCAATCGAGGAATTTGGCTCCTTGCGCCCAAAACAATGGGTAACTTCAGTGGTAAGTGTAATATATTGTTTCATCGAACTTCATGATTGTCTTTGTAGTAGTGAAATGTGTTTAATGAGTTGTTCCTACCCTAGATTATTGACCTTGTCGGTGAGTCAATGGCCTACTATTGTAAAGCTTCGACTATGTCAACAAGGAGATGGTATTTTCCGGCCTCATTTTCTGTGAGTATATTTTAAGTTTGTTTGTTTTTTGCATATAGTTTAACTTTTTTCAAGAAACATGTACCTTATGTTTATTCTTTGCAGAGTCATATCTTGTCAACAGAATGCAATGCGAAAGAGCTGATTAAGTTTTTTTAAAGGACAATTCATTCATATGGGATCCTTGAGTGACTGTTACAAGGTGAGGACATGGAAATCTTTTATGTGCGTACGATCGAAAATATGTTATATAACGTAATAACCTGCTAACAATGATTATGTAATTTCGTTGCAGATCTTTATACCAATGAATGAGATGAACACGCATTGGTATTTGTGTGTGATAGATATGCTAGAGAAGGAAGCGAAAGTGTTGGATACCTTGCCGCGCAATGTTGCAAATAAACAAAGAGTTGCGGATGTGACTCATGTGGTAAGATAAATACATGTTGTACTAAATTATTTTGTTGGCACTTGCGAACATATTGTAATTCATGATTTTGGTTTACGACAAGACATTTAAAATTTATTCAAATTTCACTTCGAACAGATATCCGCGTGTGCGAAATTGTTTACTGACCCTCTTATGACATCATTGGTTGGTAGTCCAATTGTGCCATTTCATGAGTTGAAAATTGTAGTTCCAGAGAGGGTTCCTCTGCAAAGCAACGGGTAACATAACTCTCTCACTATTTGAAAACCTTGTTTTCCATTATGTAACTGAATAATAAAAGCTACTATTCTTGAAAATGCATACAGTTATGATTGCGGAATGTGGGTTGCTGCTTTCATGCAAAATCTACATGTCACTGACTATAAATTTGTGGTATGCTATTCTCATTGCTGTGAGTTATTTCAATATTTGGTCATATGTTGGGTCATTGGAAAGTTTGATTCCCTTTGTATGTATTCGTATGTAGCGTTTAAACGTGTGGGACAGATTTATATTAGTCTCTGAGCTGATAAACCATGAGGAGCACACTTTACGGAAAAGGGTATGTGATGCTGCTCTTAACCTCCATAAAGCTAGGATATCTCATCGTACAAAGCTGTCGCAGAAGTCAGTTGTCAAGTTGAAGCTGTGAAGTAGGTAATTTCTTTCAATAAATCATCTAATTTGTCATGTTTCCTTCTCAGTATATAGACAGTGTTATATGTGTTTATATGTAATTATCCTGTATTGGTGAATGTCAGCACACCGGGTTGTCACTAGTTTTTTCATGATTGTGAACTCTTGGAATTCTGAAACGCAAGAGATAATTGCTTCTCCACAAATTTTGCAACGATTTCCTCACGTTGAAAACTGATGGCTCTGCATAGGGTTTTGGGTGCTTAAAATCTTGGGGATTGCTTGGTACAGATCAAAGATTATTTGTCTTTTTATTGTTGCTTTAAATCTCATCTTGATGGCTCTTATTTTTATCTATTGTTGCTTTAATCTCATCTTCATGTTGTTGAACTGTTGATCAGCCCTAAAATTTTGGTTGCAGCTTATCTGATTTGAATTGGGGTTTACTGACCCTCTTATGACATCATTGGTTGGTAGTCCAATGGTGCCATTTCATGAGTTGAAAATTGTAGTTCCAGAGAGGGTTCCTCTGCAAAGCAACGGGTAACATAACTCTCTCACTATTTGAAAACCTTGTTTTCCATTATGTAACTGAATAATAAAAGCTACTATTCTTGAAAATGCATACAGTTATGATTGCGGAATGTGGGTTGCTGCTTTCATGCAAAATCTACATGTCACTGACTATAAATTTGTGGTATGCTATTCTCATTGCTGTGAGTTATTTCAATATTTGGTCATATGTTGGGTCATTGGAAAGTTTGATTCCCTTTGTATGTATTCGTATGTAGCGTTTAAACGTGTGGGACAGATTTATATTAGTCTCTGAGCTGATAAACCATGAGGAGAACACTTTATGGAAAAGGGTATGTGATGCTGCTCTTAACCTCCATAAAGCTAGGATATCTCCTCGTACAAAGCTGTCGCAGAAGTCAGTTGTCAAGTTGAAGCTGTGAAGTAGGTAATTTCTTTCAATAAATCATCTAATTTGTCATGTTTCCTTCTCAGTATATAGACAGTGTTATATGTGTTTATATGTAATTATCCTGTATTGGTGAATGTCAGCACACCGGGTTGTCACTAGTTTTTTCATGATTGTGAACTCTTGGAATTCTGAAACGCAAGAGATAATTGCTTCTCCACAAATTTTGCAACGATTTCCTCACGTTGAAAACTGATGGCTCTGCATAGGGTTTTGGGTGCTTAAAATCTTGGGGATTGCTTGGTACAGATCAAAGATTATTTGTCTTTTTATTGTTGCTTTAAATCTCATCTTGATGGCTCTTATTTTTATCTATTGTTGCTTTAATCTCATCTTCATGTTGTTGAACTGTTGATCAGCCCTAAAATTTTGGTTGCAGCTTATCTGATTTGAATTGGGGTTTACTGACCCTCTTATGACATCATTGGTTGGTAGTCCAATGGTGCCATTTCATGAGTTGAAAATTGTAGTTCCAGAGAGGGTTCCTCTGCAAAGCAACGGGTAACATAACTCTCTCACTATTTGAAAACCTTGTTTTCCATTATGTAACTGAATAATAAAAGCTACTATTCTTGAAAATGCATACAGTTATGATTGCGGAATGTGGGTTGCTGCTTTCATGCAAAATCTACATGTCACTGACTATAAATTTGTGGTATGCTATTCTCATTGCTGTGAGTTATTTCAATATTTGGTCATATGTTGGGTCATTGGAAAGTTTGATTCCCTTTGTATGTATTCGTATGTAGCGTTTAAACGTGTGGGACAGATTTATATTAGTCTCTAAGCTGATAAACCATGAGGAGAACACTTTATGGAAAAGGGTATGTGATGCTGCTCTTAACCTCCATAAAGCTAGGATATCTCCTCGTACAAAGCTGTTGCAGAAGTCAGTTGGCAAGTTGAAGCTGTGAAGTAGGTAATTTCTTTCAATAAATCATCTAATTTGTCATGTTTCCTTCTCAGTATATAGACAGTGTTATATGTGTTTATATGTAATTATCCTGTATTGGTGAATGTCAGCACACCGGGTTGTCACTAGTTTTTTCATGATTGTGAACTCTTGGAATTCTGAAACGCAAGAGATAATTGCTTCTCCACAAATTTTGCAACGATTTCCTCACGTTGAAAACTGATGGCTCTGCATAGGGTTTTGGGTGCTTAAAATCTTGGGGATTGCTTGGTACAGATCAAAGATTATTTGTCTTTTTATTGTTGCTTTAAATCTCATCTTGATGGCTCTTATTTTTATCTATTGTTGCTTTAATCTCATCTTCATGTTGTTGAACTGTTGATCAGCCCTAAAATTTTGGTTGCAGCTTATCTGATTTGAATTGGGGTTTACTGACCCTCTTATGACATCATTGGTTGGTAGTCCAATGGTGCCATTTCATGAGTTGAAAATTGTAGTTCCAGAGAGGGTTCCTCTGCAAAGCAACGGGTAACATAACTCTCTCACTATTTGAAAACCTTGTTTTCCATTATGTAACTGAATAATAAAAGCTACTATTCTTGAAAATGCATACAGTTATGATTGCGGAATGTGGGTTGCTGCTTTCATGCAAAATCTACATGTCACTGACTATAAATTTGTGGTATGCTATTCTCATTGCTGTGAGTTATTTCAATATTTGGTCATATGTTGGGTCATTGGAAAGTTTGATTCCCTTTGTATGTATTCGTATGTAGCGTTTAAACGTGTGGGACAGATTTATATTAGTCTCTGAGCTGATAAACCATGAGGAGAACACTTTATGGAAAAGGGTATGTGATGCTGCTCTTAACCTCCATAAAGCTAGGATATCTCCTCGTACAAAGCTGTCGCAGAAGTCAGTTGTCAAGTTGAAGCTGTGAAGTAGGTAATTTCTTTCAATAAATCATCTAATTTGTCATGTTTCCTTCTCAGTATATAGACAGTGTTATATGTGTTTATATGTAATTATCCTGTATTGGTGAATGTCAGCACACCGGGTTGTCACTAGTTTTTTCATGATTGTGAACTCTTGGAATTCTGAAACGCAAGAGATAATTGCTTCTCCACAAATTTTGCAACGATTTCCTCACGTTGAAAACTGATGGCTCTGCATAGGGTTTTGGGTGCTTAAAATCTTGGGGATTGCTTGGTACAGATCAAAGATTATTTGTCTTTTTATTGTTGCTTTAAATCTCATCTTGATGGCTCTTATTTTTATCTATTGTTGCTTTAATCTCATCTTCATGTTGTTGAACTGTTGATCAGCCCTAAAATTTTGGTTGCAGCTTATCTGATTTGAATTGGGGTTTACTGACCCTCTTATGACATCATTGGTTGGTAGTCCAATGGTGCCATTTCATGAGTTGAAAATTGTAGTTCCAGAGAGGGTTCCTCTGCAAAGCAACGGGTAACATAACTCTCTCACTATTTGAAAACCTTGTTTTCCATTATGTAACTGAATAATAAAAGCTACTATTCTTGAAAATGCATACAGTTATGATTGCGGAATGTGGGTTGCTGCTTTCATGCAAAATCTACATGTCACTGACTATAAATTTGTGGTATGCTATTCTCATTGCTGTGAGTTATTTCAATATTTGGTCATATGTTGGGTCATTGGAAAGTTTGATTCCCTTTGTATGTATTCGTATGTAGCGTTTAAACGTGTGGGACAGATTTATATTAGTCTCTAAGCTGATAAACCATGAGGAGAACACTTTATGGAAAAGGGTATGTGATGCTGCTCTTAACCTCCATAAAGCTAGGATATCTCCTCGTACAAAGCTGTTGCAGAAGTCAGTTGGCAAGTTGAAGCTGTGAAGTAGGTAATTTCTTTCAATAAATCATCTAATTTGTCATGTTTCCTTCTCAGTATATAGACAGTGTTATATGTGTTTATATGTAATTATCCTGTATTGGTGAATGTCAGCACACCGGGTTGTCACTAGTTTTTTCATGATTGTGAACTCTTGGAATTCTGAAACGCAAGAGATAATTGCTTCTCCACAAATTTTGCAACGATTTCCTCACGTTGAAAACTGATGGCTCTGCATAGGGTTTTGGGTGCTTAAAATCTTGGGGATTGCTTGGTACAGATCAAAGATTATTTGTCTTTTTATTGTTGCTTTAAATCTCATCTTGATGGCTCTTATTTTTATCTATTGTTGCTTTAATCTCATCTTCATGTTGTTGAACTGTTGATCAGCCCTAAAATTTTGGTTGCAGCTTATCTGATTTGAATTGGGGTTTACTGACCCTCTTATGACATCATTGGTTGGTAGTCCAATGGTGCCATTTCATGAGTTGAAAATTGTAGTTCCAGAGAGGGTTCCTCTGCAAAACAACGGGTAACATAACTCTCTCACTATTTGAAAACCTTGTTTTCCATTATGTAACTGAATAATAAAAGCTACTATTCTTGAAAATGCATACAGTTATGATTGCGGAATGTGGGTTGCTGCTTTCATGCAAAATCTACATGTCACTGACTATAAATTTGTGGTATGCTATTCTCATTGCTGTGAGTTATTTCAATATTTGGTCATATGTTGGGTCATTGGAAAGTTTGATTCCCTTTGTATGTATTCGTATGTAGCGTTTAAACGTGTGGGACAGATTTATATTAGTCTCTGAGCTGATAAACCATGAGGAGAACACTTTATGGAAAAGGGTATGTGATGCTGCTCTTAACCTCCATAAAGCTAGGATATCTCCTCGTACAAAGCTGTCGCAGAAGTCAGTTGTCAAGTTGAAGCTGTGAAGTAGGTAATTTCTTTCAATAAATCATCTAATTTGTCATGTTTCCTTCTCAGTATATAGACAGTGTTATATGTGTTTATATGTAATTATCCTGTATTGGTGAATGTCAGCACACCGGGTTGTCACTAGTTTTTTCATGATTGTGAACTCTTGGAATTCTGAAACGCAAGAGATAATTGCTTCTCCACAAATTTTGCAACGATTTCCTCACGTTGAAAACTGATGGCTCTGCATAGGGTTTTGGGTGCTTAAAATCTTGGGGATTGCTTGGTACAGATCAAAGATTATTTGTCTTTTTATTGTTGCTTTAAATCTCATCTTGATGGCTCTTATTTTTATCTATTGTTGCTTTAATCTCATCTTCATGTTGTTGAACTGTTGATCAGCCCTAAAATTTTGGTTGCAGCTTATCTGATTTGAATTGGGGTTTACTGACCCTCTTATGACATCATTGGTTGGTAGTCCAATGGTGCCATTTCATGAGTTGAAAATTGTAGTTCCAGAGAGGGTTCCTCTGCAAAGCAACGGGTAACATAACTCTCTCACTATTTGAAAACCTTGTTTTCCATTATGTAACTGAATAATAAAAGCTACTATTCTTGAAAATGCATACAGTTATGATTGCGGAATGTGGGTTGCTGCTTTCATGCAAAATCTACATGTCACTGACTATAAATTTGTGGTATGCTATTCTCATTGCTGTGAGTTATTTCAATATTTGGTCATATGTTGGGTCATTGGAAAGTTTGATTCCCTTTGTATGTATTCGTATGTAGCGTTTAAACGTGTGGGACAGATTTATATTAGTCTCTAAGCTGATAAACCATGAGGAGAACACTTTATGGAAAAGGGTATGTGATGCTGCTCTTAACCTCCATAAAGCTAGGATATCTCCTCGTACAAAGCTGTTGCAGAAGTCAGTTGGCAAGTTGAAGCTGTGAAGTAGGTAATTTCTTTCAATAAATCATCTAATTTGTCATGTTTCCTTCTCAGTATATAGACAGTGTTATATGTGTTTATATGTAATTATCCTGTATTGGTGAATGTCAGCACACCGGGTTGTCACTAGTTTTTTCATGATTGTGAACTCTTGGAATTCTGAAACGCAAGAGATAATTGCTTCTCCACAAATTTTGCAACGATTTCCTCACGTTGAAAACTGATGGCTCTGCATAGGGTTTTGGGTGCTTAAAATCTTGGGGATTGCTTGGTACAGATCAAAGATTATTTGTCTTTTTATTGTTGCTTTAAATCTCATCTTGATGGCTCTTATTTTTATCTATTGTTGCTTTAATCTCATCTTCATGTTGTTGAACTGTTGATCAGCCCTAAAATTTTGGTTGCAGCTTATCTGATTTGAATTGGGGTTTACTGACCCTCTTATGACATCATTGGTTGGTAGTCCAATGGTGCCATTTCATGAGTTGAAAATTGTAGTTCCAGAGAGGGTTCCTCTGCAAAGCAACGGGTAACATAACTCTCTCACTATTTGAAAACCTTGTTTTCCATTATGTAACTGAATAATAAAAGCTACTATTCTTGAAAATGCATACAGTTATGATTGCGGAATGTGGGTTGCTGCTTTCATGCAAAATCTACATGTCACTGACTATAAATTTGTGGTATGCTATTCTCATTGCTGTGAGTTATTTCAATATTTGGTCATATGTTGGGTCATTGGAAAGTTTGATTCCCTTTGTATGTATTCGTATGTAGCGTTTAAACGTGTGGGACAGATTTATATTAGTCTCTGAGCTGATAAACCATGAGGAGAACACTTTATGGAAAAGGGTATGTGATGCTGCTCTTAACCTCCATAAAGCTAGGATATCTCCTCGTACAAAGCTGTCGCAGAAGTCAGTTGGCAAGTTGAAGCTGTGAAGTAGGTAATTTCTTTCAATAAATCATCTAATTTGTCATGTTTCCTTCTCAGTATATAGACAGTGTTATATGTGTTTATATGTAATTATCCTGTATTGGTGAATGTCAGCACACCGGGTTGTCACTAGTTTTTTCATGATTGTGAACTCTTGGAATTCTGAAACGCAAGAGATAATTGCTTCTCCACAAATTTTGCAACGATTTCCTCACATTGAAAACTGATGGCTCTGGCTCTGCATAGGGTTTTGGGTGCTTAAAATCTTGGGGATTGCTTGGTACAGATCAAAGATTATTTGTCTTTTTATTGTTGCTTTAAATCTCATCTTGATGGCTCTTATTTTTATCTATTGTTGCTTTAATCTCATCTTCATGTTGTTGAACTGTTGATCAGCCCTAAAATTTTGGTTGCAGCTTATCTGATTTGAATTGGGGTTTACTGACCCTCTTATGACATCATTGGTTGGTAGTCTAATGGTGCCATTTCATGAGTTGAAAATTGTAGTTCCAGAGAGGGTTCCTCTGCAAAGCAACGGGTAACATAACTCTCTCACTATTTGAAAACCTTGTTTTCCATTATGTAACTGAATAATAAAAGCTACTATTCTTGAAAATGCATACAGTTATGATTGCGGAATGTGGGTTGCTGCTTTCATGCAAAATCTACATGTCACTGACTATAAATTTGTGGTATGCTATTCTCATTGCTGTGAGTTATTTCAATATTTGGTCATATGTTGGGTCATTGGAAAGTTTGATTCCCTTTGTATGTATTCGTATGTAGCGTTTAAACGTGTGGGACAGATTTATATTAGTCTCTGAGCTGATAAACCATGAGGAGAACACTTTACGGAAAAGGGTATGTGATGCTGCTCTTAACCTCCATAAAGCTAGGATATCTCCTCGTACAAAGCTGTCGCAGAAGTCAGTTGGCAAGTTGAAGCTGTGAAGTAGGTAATTTCTTTCAATAAATCATCTAATTTGTCATGTTTCCTTCTCAGTATATAGACAGTGTTATATGTGTTTATATGTGTCGCAACCTAAAAAATAACGACGAGTCTTATCGCAAGACTTTATTATTCGTTAGGCGTGACATTTAAAAAAAAAATCGAGGAAAAGTCGACTTAATTCCTCTAGAAAAATTAAGGTTTTGAAAATGACCTTAAAAAAGACATGGAGTCGCCACCAATCTTTTTTAGCTAGGTGTGATCGGCCACCTATTAAAACCGGTTTTATAAATATTTTAAAAATTAATTAAAACATTTTAAAAACCAATTTCAAGTATGCGTTTTAAAACCAGAGAAATCAAAGAAGCGGGTTCGGGAGTCGGTTACGTGCGGGGAAGGATTAGCACCCCCACAACGCCCGTATAAATCGGTACCTTATTAATCATGTATTATCTCAAGTCTCGGTAAAGATTGGTTTTAAATTTAGTATTTCAAGTTAATCCCCAATTTAAAGAAAAATAATTCAATTTTTATTTGAAAATGATTCGGAATTTATAAATTCAAAATTTTCCTATATTCCCCAACAAACATGGCAAAATATAAAAATTTTTATTAGTTTTGAAAAACTTTCCGAATCATTCTCTTTTTTTTTTGAAAGAAAGATATTCCTTTATTAATGATAATTGATGATATTCCCTCCAGCAAACCCGGTAGAGAACTCATGAATTATTTTAACTCGGGAATATCTTTATTTTTTATTCATAGCCTAGACTAAGATCTAAGTCTTTGCTTATTCTGTGATGACAATGGTTTTATGAAGTCAAATCATTCATATTCCTTGAAGCATTAGGTCTTTCAAGTGGTCTCGGTTCAAAGGATTTAGGCTTAGGAAAGCCTAAAAGAGAAGGCTGAAGGTATTGGGTCATTTCTAACAATGATCATCAATATTCTCAAGATTGTTCATTATTTCATGTGAAAACCACTTATTTATTGTGTACCACAAATTTTCTCAAAGTTTCATTTGTTTTTTTTTTTTTTTACAATTTCAAATTTATTGCTAAAATAAAATGAACACAAAATATTAAAATTCAAAATTTATTTATTTCATGTAGATGTCATCATGAGACAAGAGCTTTCATCATCAAAGTGTATAGAAAAATATGCATCAGAATGCTCCTATTGACATGCTTTCAAAGATAACAAATCTTATCCTCAAAATTCTTCAAGAGGAAATCAATCTATGGTAAAACAGATTTCCAATGTTCGATAAGCTCTGGAATCCAAATGCCATTGTGGACAAGACCCTCAATTCTTTCCTTCAGTTTTCTGCATTTTTAGTCGAATGCCCAATTGCCCCAATATGATACTCGCACTTGCTGTTGGGGTCATAGCTTTTAGCTGACGAAGAAAACTCTTCAAAGCTAAGCCAATTTCTATTTCATCTTATTAATGTGTTTCATGATGAATGAGCTATGAATGTCATGAGTGCAATTTGATGCATGTGAAGGATAAACAAAGTTATGTGTGGTCATATACAGTGGAAACATGTTGACCATGTATGTTATAAATGCAACACGATGCCAACATGATGCATTTAAAGAATAAGAAAAACCAATGCATGGATATATGCAATGAATGACCATGTATGTTCCAAATGCATTTCTCAATGAATGATCATATACACTATGAATGCCACACAATGTCAATTATGATGCATGTGAAGAATAAATGATTGACACAGAGTATATACAAAGAAAGTAATGCTGGCCGTGTATGTCATGAACGCAACCTGATGCCAATATGACAAATTAATGCATGAGCATATCATGATGACTATGTATGCCATGAATGCACCCTGATGCTAACATGATGCATGTAAAGAAAGAATAAATTGATATATGAATAGATACAGAAAAATCATGCTGACTATGAATGCATGAATGCAACTTGATGCTACCATGATGCATATAGAGAAAGAATAAATTGATAATGGATATATACAGAAAAATCATGCTGACTATGAATGCATGAATGCAACTGGATGCCAACATGATGCATGTAAAGAAAGAATAAATTGATATATGGATATATACAGAAAAAATCATGCTGACTATGAATGCATGAATGCAACTTGATGCCAACATGATGCATGTAAAGAAAGAATAAATTGATACATAAGTATATACAAATAATGACCATGCATGTCATAAACGTATCTTACAATGAATGACCATGAATGCTATGACTATAACATGATGTCAAAATGATACATGCAAAAATAAATGAATTAACACAAAGGTATATACAAAGAAATCAATGATTACACGAAATTGGTGGGACCTAAATCTTGGTTATTCAAAAATCTCATTATGCAAGATTTACCTCCATTTTTTTTTTGATAAACCAATCACATCATTTTCAAAAGAATTTCAGGGTGGATCTTACTATGGTACAATATGCAAATGTTCATGTGACACTACCGGTTTTATGAAATCATCAAATTAAATTACCAACTGTTTATTGCAAAGAATGAGATCAATAATACAACCAAAAATGTATATGCCCCATTCACACATGCATGAAATGTGCAACATGCAAAAATGCTTGAAAAAAGATTTTATTTATTTATTTAAAAAACAGCTAATGAACATCTGCCCCAGCAATATCTGCTTATTTAGGCATCACGATGCCATCGAGGCGGAGTATCACATTTATTACGGGCGATGTACGTACATCGTTGCCCGATCTACCACACTTATTCGGAGTGTAAAATAGGTAACAAAAAGTTTAGAAATGTCCCTCCATGTGTTCCTATTTTCGGTATGTCTAACGGAAATTCGGTATGGCTTCGCCTAGGTTCACTATATGAGGGTGAATTGGTTCTAAGGCCCCGAATTGTTCCTCACTGTCGCCGGTGAAGGCTAGTAAGGCACCCCGATAAAAGCGGGTTCAATTCGTTAGAGTATATTTTCCTATGCCCATGCGGAGGATCATCACGAAGGCATTAGGTACTTTATACTCCGAAAGTGTTTCACTAGCCCATACGGAGGATCAATCACGAAGGCTTAGTTACTTTACTTCCACTTAAAAGGACGGAACCCGGGTAGAGGATTCATGTTATGCAAATGCACGTGTAGTGTGTGTGGAGGAATAACAAACCTTTCACTACCTATTCTACAAACCTTATTCTAAATGCCCTAGCAATTAAAACATTCAAGAATAGTGTAACGCATTAACCAACAAGCAATTATAATATACAACCTAAATAACTAGAGAACAATAATAAAATGCATGCACATGAGAATGAACATTTTTAAAAACATTTTATTATTTTCAAAATTCTCTTTATTAGAAAAATGTGGGAATTAAAATTAAATACCAATTAAACCAACCAAAACTGAGACTTTGATAACACACGACTATTTCTAGGCCTTACTCTCTAATAGTCCCCAGTGGAGTCGCCAAGCTGTCGCAACCTAAAAAATAACGACGAGTCTCATCGCAAGACTTTATTATTCGTTAGGCGTGACATTTAAAAAAAAAAATCGAGGAAAAGTCGACTTAATTCCTCTAGAAAAATTAAGGTTTTGAAAATGACCTTAAAAAAGACATAGAGTCGCCACCAATCTTTTTTAGCTAGGTGTGATCGGCCACCTATTAAAACCGGTTTTATAAATATTTTAAAAATTAATTAAAACATTTTAAAAACCAATTTCAAGTCTGCGTTTTAAAACCAGAGAAATCAAAGAAGCGGGTTCAGGAGTCGGTTACGTGCGGGGAAGGATTAGCACCCCCACAACGCCCGTATAAATCGGTACCTTATTAATCATGTATTATCTCAAGTCTCGGTAAAGATTGGTTTTAAATTTAGTATTTCAAGTTAATCCCCAATTTAAAGAAAAATAATTCAATTTTTATTTGAAAATGATTCGAAATTTATAAATTCAAAATTTTCCTATATTCCCCAACAAACATGGCAAAATATAGAAATTTTTATTAGTTTTGAAAAACTTTCCGAATCATTCTCTTTTTTTTTTTGAAAGAAAGATATTCCTTTATTAATGATAATTGATGATATTCCCTCCAGGAAACCCGGTAGAGAACTCATGAATTATTTTAACTCGGGAATATCATTATTTTTTATTGAAAAATCATTATCCTTTTGAAAACATTTTAAAAGATATGAATATGTATATGCATGACATAAATAAAATGACATAGCAAAATCTAAATAATATAATGCAACCTAAATGGCATGGCAAACATGAATGATATGGCATATAATTTAAATGACATGGAATAAAATAATGCTATCATATAATATGCATGAAAATAAAAATGCAATGCATGAAATGTATTTTTTCCTTTAATTAAGGAAATCCGTATATCTAAAAAGATATCCGGCTACCTTAGGAAAATATGTCAAATTAAATATTCTAAAACCAAAATACTTTGTGATTGTTTGAAAACAATTTTGAAAAGCTTGAATTAACAATAAAAACTGGGCTAAAAATTTTTAAATGGCTCTAATTTCCTAAGTTTAAAAAATCCGGACTTGACTACCCTTAGCCCGGGACTTGAAAAACCATTTTTAGAGTTTAAAAGGCTTAGAAATCACCCTAAGTCAGTAGCTAACCCTCCTAATCAGCCCACTCTAAGTAGATTAACCAAAACAGAAAATTGGTTTTTCTTTAAATTCAATTCTGACTCCATTGTCCAGTTTTAATCCACGATTTTTTACCCTATTTTTAAAAATTCCAAAAATTCTGAAAAAATTACTGGAGACTCAGGACATGTAAAACTACACGAGAAAAAATTGGCTTAATTTTTTGATCAAAGATGAATTCCCAGAAAAACCAGAGATGTACGAGTTTTTGGAGGAGAAAAAACTGCTTTGTTTTTCTTTAAAATCAATTCTGACTTCACTGTCCAGTTTTAGTCCACGATTTTTTATCCTATTTTTAAAAATTCCAAAAATTCTAAAAAAAATACTGGAGACTCAGGACATGTAAAACTACACGAGGAAAAATGTTCTTAATTTTCTGATCAAAGATGAATTCCCAGAAAAATTAGAGATGTACGAGTTTTTTGAAAAAAACTGAAAAAAACTGCTTTGCCAACACATTTTTTTTTGTCCTTGATAAAATCATTTAAAAATCAAAATAAAAATATTTGAAACTCATAAAATGACTTGAAAGCAGTAGCTAGGACTTTTTGAAAGTTAGATAAAAATTGGCTAAGTAAAAAAAATCACAAAGGTAGAATAATCAATTTGACAAACTTAATTTTCCACAAGTGTGCTCAAGAGAGCATGATCTTGAACCATTAATTGGCTCAAGTCATTATTCAAGTGGCATGAACATGAAATGCATGAAACAATGCAGCAAACATAATGCATGAAATGCATGGATCTAAACCTAAATGTAAGGAAAATGCATGACACAAATAATATGGCCTAGACCTAACATGAACTTGCATGACATTTAATGTAACCTAGACCTAAGACATGCATGGCATTTTCACAAACACTTGGTATGCTAGTGATGCACCCAAAAGAGTGTATCTTATTTAACCTTGCACTAAAAAGATAAATTGTAAGTATAGTAGTTAGCAAGGGTCGAGTCCTCAGGGATTGGGTTTTAGTTTATAAGTTAATAGTTTAAAACTTAAATTCAAGAACAATAAAAGAAAAGGGGTTTTTGAAGCCAGATTTAAACTAAAGTAAATAATAAGAATAAGATGCAAGGCGGTATAACCAGCCAATAAAAATATATATACTAAATTAGGCGGTATAACCAGCCAATAAAAATATATATACTAAATTAGGCGGTATAACCAGCCAATAAAAATAAAACAAAGTTAATATACAAATTAGGCGGTATAACCAGCCAATAAAAATAAATATAAAAAATAAGCAAACTAAAAGTAAGAAAACAAATAAGTAAGAAGAATCAAATATGAAAAATATGGTTAAGGTTTCATTCTCCACCACTAGACATCATTAAGAATCAATTTCAGATCTATCAATATCAACCAACTATCAAAGTTAACAACCGTAGATAACAACAAGCTCTGTTACCCCAATCTTTCCTTAGTTTGTCATTAAATAGAACAAGCTCTCTATTTAATCTCTAACCATTAAACAACCTAGAATAAGCTCTCTAAATTCAATTTAATGGCAGCTTTATGATGAGAAAGATAGGTTGATCTAAGCAACAAACACATAAGCTCGGATTGTTCAACTTAGGTTATGTTCCACTTTGCAATTATTGAAAACTTGACCATAATCATTAATCACAAATTGCCACTTATGAATAGGAAATCAAGACAATTACACGGATCAAGACTCCTAAACTAGCAATAGATAATTATCAAGATCTATCTAGTTGTACACCTAAATAAATCAAGACAACATCATGAACAATTCTTGTAGAAGAACATAAGCAACTTTGATAGAAAATTAATGATAGATAGAATCTGAAAATCAATCACAAAACATGTCTAGGGCTTTGAAATCACCCTTAACCAAATAGAAGTTTAGCCTAGCATAGGCATTGTAAACATAAAATTAAATAGAATCTAAGAAGAAAATAAAAGAAAGAAAGAAGAAGAAGAAGAATATTAATTATCCAACCTCTTGCTCTTTCTAAAGAAAAAGAAAACTAGAGAAAAGAAAGAAGAAGAAAACTTAGAGAATTTTATTACAATGGCTAATATCCTACCTATGTACAATATGTTCCCTTACAATCATCCAAGGCCCTCTATTTATACACATTTTGGAGGGCTAAATGACAAGAGACAAGCTTTACAAATTTCAAAGGTAGGTATATGACGATTTTGATCAGCCAACTTGATGGTCGATTTCGTCAATATTGGAGGCCTGATCTGATCACATGGTCTTCTAGAAAAAGGTTCCCCTATCAGTTACGGAACCATAGCCGTTGGAATCAGCTCATTTGCTGATGTGGTTAAGCAGATATGGGCAAAATACGAAAACATGTCAGCACAGACGTCATTGCACATCAGCCACCTTGATGGTCGATTTATTCAATATTGGAGGCCTGATCTGATCACATGGTCTTCTAGACAAAGGTTCCCCTATCAGTTACGGAACCATAGCCGTTGGAATCAGCTCATTTGCTGATGTGGATAAGAAGATATGGGCATAATACGAAAATATGTCAGCACAGACGTCATTGCACATCAGCCAACTTGATGGTCGATTTCGCTAGGGAAAACGACTCCGTTTTAAGAAGTGTAAAACATGAAAAAGATAGATATGCCTCTTAGCTTTGCATGGCTACAAATTTCAGCCTTATTGCTTCAGTGAAACTCAAGATATAGCTGATATGGCAAAAGGTGTCGGAACTGAAACTGAACTGGATTTGCCCTTAATTCTAGTAATCTGAAATCACTCAAAGAAACTTGTGAAAAACACCAAAATACATAAAAATATAAAAGATCATAAACACAATTAGACTAAACAATAATAACTCGTATTTGACACAAAACATTAATAAAACATAACTAAAAACTATATAATTATACGAGTTATCACACCCCCACACTTAGCTTTTTGCTAGTCCTCGAGCAAAATCAAATAAAAATAAAATAAGAAAATCTAATCTAATCCACTTTCGTAGGAAATCACGGTGGCACTTAGCATGTGACACAAGCCTTTAAACCCCTAGGTGTCCCTAGTGGACGAGTTTAGTCTCGTGAGGGTTTACTAGAACGATACCCACAAACATTGAAAAACTAAAATATAAATAAACTACATATACTAAAAATATTTATTCCTAATCCTTTCAATACAAATTAGATACAATATTTGAACAAGTCTTATAAACTAATCAATAGCTTAAAGAATTTCACAAAAAATCATGCTTGAATGTAAATTGTTTGAGTTAAGCCAATATTAGCATAACATATCTCAATCAAAATATTGCATGTTCAAATTTAATCTCAACTTCTCAAATGGGATACTCTCTTGATTTTCACTCTTTAAAGTAGTGGTAAAGTGTTTACACTCAATCAATCTCATGAAAACACTTCTACCATATGCTTGCTTGTCCACCTATTCTCCACTAAAAGATCATGCAACTTCATAAATCAAGAGGTCTTTAATCAAGGTTGTAATGGGGCCAAGGGGTTTGTAATGTGGTTGAAGAACAAAAGGATAAAGATATCACAAAGGTTCCAAAGAGTTCATAGAGTTTAGAGACATAATAAGATCATACAAATAAAACTTCTCAAAACTCTTATAAAGCACATAATAACATAGGCTAAATATTCATGTTGAGCCTTTGCATTATTCTAACCAACTTTGTAACATCTTTTTCTTTACTTTAACTAGAAGTTCAAGAGAAGATTTTTTTTTTTTAATATGTGAATGTATTTGACAATGATCCCTTTCTTTTTCTCTTGACTTTTTCTTTTCTTTTCTTCCTCCACACTTATCTTTTGTTTCCAACCCAAATTTTTAACTAAAAATATCCCTTGTTTTTTTTGCAATATGTCTCAAAATATATAATCCATCTTTAGAACAAGGGTTATATTTAGGCTAGGTGTAAGTTGGGGTTACCAAATAAATAGCTTATTCAATGTAGGCTCAAATTGGCTCACTAGGGGTGTGTTCTCTTGGAACATCAATAAGGGATGGCTGTTTGGCCCTGGCTAAAAATCCTAATGCCTCTATCATATTCATGTTGTCACATGCATCAATATAGTCTCAACAAGGTCTAAAGCAAGTTCTAGAGAATCATGTAATCATAAGAGCACTCAAGAAAGAAATTAGATTGATTTGTATAATGCGTCAATCATTATAGGCTCAAAAACTCACAAGGATGATTATACAAGTCAGATTAAGTCTAAACATGCTTCTTTCTCAATCAACATATCATATTAACATTGGCTCATAAAAATTAGTATCAAGCTTAATTCTCATGAAAATCTTCTCACTAGTAACCAGTTTAGACCTATGCAATTCATATCTCATCATTGTATTAAAAAGGAACTAAAACACACTAAAAATAATAATAATAAAGACTCAAAAAAAAAAAAATAGTAGACAAAAATAAAAGAAATCCTAAATCATTCCCCCACACTTAATTCTTACATTGTCCTCAATGTAAGTCTATTAACACAAATGAAAGAATCATGTGTAAGAGAAAAGAACTAATAACATAAGAATAGGAACAACTAAGACTCAAAACAAAACAAACTCATGCAACCTAAATAATCCTAAAATACTAAACAAAAATTAACAAGTAAACATAAAAAGATTAAAATCAAACTGACAAGATATGTCTCAAGTCTCCCTTACTCAGACCTTGTTCAGAATGAATACTTCTAAATTGCTTAAAACACAACAAACTTTTTTTTTTTTTTGAAAAGAAGAAATCAAACTGACAAGGTATGTCTCAAGTCTCCCTTACTCAGACCTTGTTCAGAATGAATACTTCTAAATTGCTTAAAACACAACAAACTTTTTTTTTTTTTTAAGAAGGTAAAATTTAGGAGATATTACCTGTAGAGGTTGCTAACCACTTATTATAACTGAGACACAACAAACAAAATGTTAGATAATGTCACAAAGACAAAGTGCAATCCACTCCTTGCTCGTCCATATCTCTTTTTCTTTTTCCGAGCGTTTGCGAAACAACCGTAGCAGATAAATACTCATAAGCTTGGAGCTTTTTGAGTAAATCTTCAATGGTTGTAGCAGAAATTATGGTTCTCCTTGCCTCTGAAAACATGAATCCATTATCCACAGCATTATCTAAATATGAAAGCAAATTACTAAAATAACCATTAATATTAAGCAAACCAATGGGTTTCTTATTTGTGACCAAAGATGACCAAGAAGCCACGCAAGCTATTTCTTCCAATGTACCCAGACCTCCTGGTAAAGCAATGAATGCATCGGCAGAATGGTACATGATTGTTATCCGTTCAGGGATACTCCAGACTTGTATTTCCTTACCCAAGGTAGGTCCACAAAAATCTGTGAATAGTTTTGGCACGATTCCTAGAACTGGACTTCCTCCGGCGTGTGCTGCTGTAGCGACTGCTCCCATTAAACCCGTACTACCGCCTCTATAAATCAACTGGATCTTTTGTTGGGCAAGTATTACTCCAACTCTTATGGCTTCATCAGCGAATATGTTATTTTTCCCTGGATAAGCACCTCCAAAAACACAAATTTTTTTAATGCGTTGGGACGAAGTACTTTCCATTTTTTTTTTCTTTTTTTTTTTCTTTTTTTCGAGTGCCTGAAAGAGAATGAGTACATGGTGTAATATATAGAGGACTGAGTAGTGAATCAGACAAGAGTAATAATGTCGCCGAAAGTGTATCTGACCTGTCAGAAGAAAATGTTAACCTAACAAAAGATTTTTGCGTGATTTCAGGAAGAAAATCAAAAAGAGAAGAAAAATCAACCGTAAAAGTCAAGAGTAATAATGTCGCCGAAAGTGTATTTGACATGTCAGAAGAAAATGTTAACCTAACAAAAGATTTTTGCGTGATTTCAGGAAGAAAATAAAAAAGAGAAGAAAAATCAATCGTAAAAGACAAAAAAAAAATGAGAATAATTACACAAATCGAATAACACGTAAATTAAACCGAAATAAAGTTATTGCAAATCAAACCAAAAGCTGAGAAGTCATTTATTGTAGTTGTGATTGTGGCTCACATCTTCCTCTGGTTTTACGTCCAGAAACGGCTTAAACGCCTTCTATGAGTCGAGGATATGCTTCCCATCCAGTTTTCTTACAAGCTGGCAAACAGGGTCTTTTAACATCAGATTCCCAAGATGTTGCCATTCCCTTTGGAATTGCGGCCATAAATCAAGAATTTCTCTTTGTACGTCTCCACTAGGATGCGTCTCAAGAGAAAGTTGGATATTACCCAAATTCTCCTTACTCAGTCCATCCTTAATGAATTCAATTTTATCATCTCGATTAGAGGACGGAATCCCAATAGAACGACATTTACCGTTACACGTCCATCGTGCACATTTGTGGCAATTTGAACTCATGCGCTTTGCTCGTCGCTTCTTTGCAAAAGTGCTTCTACCTGTACCTGGTAAATGCAAAACAGGAAGATATTCATCTTCACGTACCTTGGCTTCAATTATCCAACGTATGTCTCCAGGAATCCCTTTGTGCATAAGCATTCTTAATCTTTCAAATCGAACTTGGTAAAGCTTCAGTAAAATATTTCGAGGAAAAGGAGGAAATCGTTTCTGCAATCTTGTGAGAATATCATCCATCCTGAAAAAAAAAAATGAAAAAAATTGAAAGAGAAATTGGAAGAGAAATTTATATACAATATCAGTTTTGTGGGTAGCTGATGGAACCGATTTAAATAATCACGGAGTACCGTTATCCGCCATTTAACCGGGGTTAAAAAAAAATAAAAATTATATTTACATCTAGTTATTTTCAAAACATGGATCAGAAAGAAAAACAACATAAAAAGACTCAAAAATAAAATCCTAAATTCTTCCCCTCACACATAATTTTTACATTGTCATTAATGTAATGCTATTAACCCAAATGAAAGAATCATGTGTAAGTGAAAAGAACTATTAAACAAAATAAACTTATGCAGCCTAAATGAACTTAAAAACACTAAACACAATTAACAAAGAAACATAAGAAAAAGATAAAGAAAAAGAGAGCAAATCTGAGGATGGCAGTTTGGCAATGCTTTCACTAATTAGGCTGCCTCCCCCAATTAGCACTTGATTTAGTGTTTTGAACCTAACCAACACCCCTTCTTGGCATTTTAGGCTTGTCAGGCTCATACATGAAATTTCCCAAATTTATGCGTTTGAGAGGAAACTTTTTTTTTTTGCACAACAGTGGATGCATTCTCCATTACAAGTATTATTCCATCATCCTTTGTGGTGCATATGTCATCGAGGAATGGAGCATATTTTGATACTTGTTGAAAGACCTCCACAAACAAGTTGTTTAAGGTTTCCGGCATGTGTTGTTCATGTTCTTCCTCCTTGAACTTTGCAAATCTACTAGGAAAAGGTGGAGAAGAAACATTAGTAAAAAGTGAAACCTTAAACGTTACCTCAGGTGCCGAAATACTCTTATTTGGATCTTTGGCTTCATTATCCTCAAGAATAGAATCCATCTCTAATTTTGTTTCATCCTCATCTTGTTCCTCATTCTTCAAGGTCACAGTAGTAGCATTCTCCTTTGGGTTAATCATCGTTTGGGCAGAGAGTTCTTCAGATCTTTGTGCTACCCATACCACCATACTACTAGCCAATAGGCTCATTTGCCTTTCCAAACTCTGCATACTTGCCCTTGTTTCCTGTTGAAATTGCAAAGTATTAGTAACAAGAGAATCGACAAGATCTTCTAAAGAAGTACCTGAGTTTTGAGTCATATGTGGTGGTTGAAAAAGATCTGGTTCTTGAGACCATGATTGATTGAAGCTAGATGGATGAGTGTAATTGGCATAAGGATCTACTTCTTGGTAATTTTCTGAGTAGCCATAATTAGTATGATCCCACCATCCCTCATGGTAAGTGTTTGAGTAATGATCATACTGTTGGTCTTGGAACACTTGATGGCCTTGACATCCTCCCATGGCCAATTGTTGAACTGGGGAGGTGAGATTGGCTTGTTGATTCTCCATGTTCATGTATGCCACCAACTCTTCAAGTGTTAGATTGCTCAATTCCATTGTTTTTTTTTTTTTTTTTTAAATTTGAAAAGAAAAACTTGTATGTACAAGAAAATAAAACTAATTAGAACTGAAAATAAGAATAAACCAAGTAACAAATAAACTAAAGAAAGCAATCCCCGGCAACGGCGCCAAAAATTTGATGCACCCAAAAGAGTGTATCTTATTTAACCTTGCACTAAAAAGATAAATTGTAAGTATAGTAGTTAGCAAGGGTCGAGTCCTCAGGGATTGGGTTTTAGTTTATAAGTTAATAGTTTAAAACTTAAATTCAAGAACAATAAAAGAAAAGGGGTTTTTGAAGCCAGATTTAAACTAAAGTAAATAATAAGAATAAGATGCAAGGCGGTATAACCAGCCAATAAAAATATATATACTAAATTAGGCGGTATAACCAGCCAATAAAAATATATATACTAAATTAGGCGGTATAACCAGCCAATAAAAATAAAACAAAGTTAATATACAAATTAGGCGGTATAACCAGCCAATAAAAATAAATATAAAAAATAAGCAAACTAAAAGTAAGAAAACAAATAAGTAAGAAGAATCAAATATGAAAAATATGGTTAAGGTTTCATTCTCCACCACTAGACATCATTAAGAATCAATTTCAGATCTATCAATATCAACCAACTATCAAAGTTAACAACCGTAGATAACAACAAGCTCTGTTACCCCAATCTTTCCTTAGTTTGTCATTAAATAGAACAAGCTCTCTATTTAATCTCTAACCATTAAACAACCTAGAATAAGCTCTCTAAATTCAATTTAATGGCAGCTTTATGATGAGAAAGATAGGTTGATCTAAGCAACAAACACATAAGCTCGGATTGTTCAACTTAGGTTATGTTCCACTTTGCAATTATTGAAAACTTGACCATAATCATTAATCACAAATTGCCACTTATGAATAGGAAATCAAGACAATTACACGGATCAAGACTCCTAAACTAGCAATAGATAATTATCAAGATCTATCTAGTTGTACACCTAAATAAATCAAGACAACATCATGAACAATTCTTGTAGAAGAACATAAGCAACTTTGATAGAAAATTAATGATAGATAGAATCTGAAAATCAATCACAAAACATGTCTAGGGCTTTGAAATCACCCTTAACCAAATAGAAGTTTAGCCTAGCATAGGCATTGTAAACATAAAATTAAATAGAATCTAAGAAGAAAATAAAAGAAAGAAAGAAGAAGAAGAAGAATATTAATTATCCAACCTCTTGCTCTTTCTAAAGAAAAAGAAAACTAGAGAAAAGAAAGAAGAAGAAAACTTAGAGAATTTTATTACAATGGCTAATATCCTACCTATGTACAATATGTTCCCTTACAATCATCCAAGGCCCTCTATTTATACACATTTTGGAGGGCTAAATGACAAGAGACAAGCTTTACAAATTTCAAAGGTAGGTATATGACGATTTTGATCAGCCAACTTGATGGTCGATTTCGTCAATATTGGAGGCCTGATCTGATCACATGGTCTTCTAGAAAAAGGTTCCCCTATCAGTTACGGAACCATAGCCGTTGGAATCAGCTCATTTGCTGATGTGGTTAAGCAGATATGGGCAAAATACGAAAACATGTCAGCACAGACGTCATTGCACATCAGCCACCTTGATGGTCGATTTATTCAATATTGGAGGCCTGATCTGATCACATGGTCTTCTAGAAAAAGGTTTCCCTATCAGTTACGGAACCATAGCCGTTGGAATCAGCTCATTTGCTGATGTGGATAAGAAGATATGGGCATAATACGAAAACATGTCAGCACAGACGTCATTGCACATCAGCCAACTTGATGGTCGATTTCGCTAGGGAAAACGACTCCGTTTTAAGAAGTGTAAAACATGAAAAAGATAGATATGCCTCTTAGCTTTGATGGCTACAAATTTCAGCCTTATTGCTTCAGTGAAACTCGAGATATAGCTGATATGGCAAAAGGTGTCGGAACTGAAACTGAACTGGATTTGCCCTTAATTCTAGTAATCTGAAATCACTCAAAGAAACTTGTGAAAAACACCAAAATACATAAAAATATAAAAGATCATAAACACAATTAGACTAAACAATAATAACTCGTATTTGACACAAAACATTAATAAAACATAACTAAAAACTATATAATTATACGAGTTATCAGCTAGCATGAAAAACTAAGTCATAACACAAAAATCACACAAGCATTTTCACAAACACTTAATATGCTAACTCTAAAACATGCTCAAATTTAAACAACATGAAAACAGAAAATTAAAAATGCAAAAACATGATATCTAAGACATAAATGGCAACAAACAAAGCAACCAAATTAAATATAACTTAATAACATGAAATAACATAATATTTAAAACATCAAAAATAAAGAAAATAGCATAAACAACATGGTAAAATGAATCAAAAACAACAACTTAAAATAAATAATGTAGGCCATTTGACCATGGTGAGTTTATTGTAAAAACAAAATGTAAGAAAAATATACTTAAGAAAGGAAATGAAGGAAGAACAAGAAACATTATTTTAAAATGAAAACTCACCAAGTAGCTTTTGAACGGATTAAGCTATAAACCCTCAGAGTATCTTTTGAACGGATTAAGCCACAAACCCTCTCACAAGTAGCTTTTGAACGGATTAAGCTATAAACCCTCAGAGTAGCTTTTGAACGGATTAAGCTATAAACCCTCAGAGTAGCTTTTGAACGGATTAAGCTATAAACCATCAGAGTAGCTTTTGAACGGATTAAGCTATAAACCATCAGAGTAGCTTTTGAACGGATTAAGCTATAAACCATCAGAGTAGCTTTTGAACGGATTAAGCTACAAACCCTCTCAACAAAAACACTATGACTCACCACCCGGATAATCCTAATACAAGTGTATAGACTATCTCACAAGGGGTAGTGGGTGATTTCAACCAAAGGCCAAGACCCCTTATTTATAAGGTGAGCACCTCCTTGGCTTGACATTACAAAGGGATGTGGGATTGGGACTTAGGCTCAAAAATACCACTCTTGATTTTTAACCACTTGATTGAAAAAAATCATAAGCTTCCTCCTTCCTTTGGGCTTGGGCAGGCCACCACTTCTCTTTTCCAGCCCATCTCTGATTTTTGAAAGGCCCAAAGAAGCCCTTTTCGGTTGCTTGGGTGAAATGACCATTTTGCCCCTCGTATGCAAATAAATATCAAACGAACTCCAAATTCAATTTTTCTTTTTTTAATACTTCCAAAATAATAAAATATTGAGTTCTGGAAGTTTTCAAAATTATCCGAGTCCGTTTGCTATTTATTTGGATTTTTTCTTCCCAAAATGTCCTTTTATGCCCCTACTTTTTACCATTTTTTAAACGAGCTCCAAATCAAGATTTTTCTTCACCAATCTCTTCAAAATAATTAAAAAGTGTGATCTGGAAGTTTTCATAATTTTTGGAGCTCATTTGGTATTTTTTCGGGATTTATCGGCTTGAATTACTGCATAGGAGGCCCGGGATTTGGCCATTTTGCAAACGAACTCGGAATCAAGATTTTCTTTCGCCAATCTCTTCCAAATAATTTAAAAATGAGATTGAAATTTTTTTCAGAATTTCCGGAGTCCATTTGCTATTTTTCCCAAATTTTTCCAATTTTGCCCTTTAACCTCCGAAACCCGGTTTTGCTCAAAACAAGTCCGATTTTCAGATTTTCTTCAATCTGAGCCTTGGGCCATCCTTTTTAATCATTCCTCATCCATTGGGGGCTTTGGTCTTACCAAGTCGGGCCATTTCTGTGATTCTTCCCGATTTCACCGAAATCCACTAAAACCCTAATTCTCGGTTTTCTCCCGGATTGACTTTCTCTCGGTTTTTCTTGCAAGTGACTTCTCCATTACCCGTAGTCAGTGCTTATCTTTCATTTGGAACCTTCAATTTCGACCAGTTTGATCGTTTAAGCACTTTTCCCCAAATTTCTCGGATTAGGGTTTATTTTCTATTGAATCTCCAAATCCCAACTTCCGAAGTCCATATCTTTCAATGTAGACCTCGGATTATCAAAATTCTTTCTCCATTTTTCAATTGAACTTAAAATCTTGATTTTGAAAATGGGTTGACTTTTTCAGTAGTTGACTTTCTAGGGTTGACTTTTTCGGGTTTGACTTTTTCGGGGTTGACTTTTTTTTTTTAAGTTTGACTTTTTGTGCTCTCTTAAACTAAGTCTCGGAGTACCACCTGCAGGATGAAAACAGTCTTTTTATTCTCGGAAACATCAATATGGGAGGAAAACATACCTGTTTAGTGGTCCGGACAAAATTAGGTGTCTACAGCTGCCCCTCTTTGGCTATTGCTGAGAATCAGGAATCAGGCAAAGATAAACCGACACTAATTTTGTACGGTCAGTGACATCACATGTGAAGGAAAGGGAAAGGGGTTTCTTTTTCATTTTCATTTTTTCATTTTCTATTTTTCATTTTCTATTTTTCATTTTTTTCTTCTTTTTTTCTTTTTCTTTTTTTTTTTCCTTTTTTCTATTTTCTCTTTTTTCATTTTTTTTTATTTTTTTTAAACAATAAATTGAAGTTTTTGTCCTTAAATTGAATTCCCTGCCTAAACAAGGCTCGATTCGTCTTAAGGAAACGAATTCGATTTTCAAAAGAAAAATTTATGCTCGAAGGGCTTTAAAATTGGTGCCCGAAGGTCTTAAAATGGTGCCCGGAGGTCTTAAAAATTGGTGCCCGGAGGTCTTACCCCTGAAAAAAGTTATGCCCGGAGGTCTTAAAGATGTTGCCCGGAGGTCTTACCTGTGATTTGAAAAAAATTAAGCCCGGAGGTCTTAAAAATGGTGTCCATAGGCCTTACCCCTGAAAAAAAGTTATGCCCGGAGGTCTTAAAGATGTTGCCCGGAGGTCTTACCTGTGATTTGAAAAATTATGCGCTGTATGCGACTTTAAAAATGATGCCCGGAGGTCTTAAGAATGGTGCCCGGAGGCCTTACCTGTGATTTGAAAAAAATACGCTGTATGCGACTTTAAAAATGATGCCCGGAGGTCTTAAGAATGGTGCCCGGAGGCCTTACCCATAATTTGGAAGAAATGCGCTGTATGCGACTTTAAAAATGATGCCCGGAGGTCTTAAGAATGGTGCCCGGAGGCCTTACCCATAATTTGGAAGAAATTCGCTGTATGCGACTTTAAAAATGATGCCCGAAGGTCTTAAGAATGGTGCCCGGAGGCCTTACCTGTGATTTGAAAAAAATGCGCTGTATGCGACTTTAAAAATGATGGTCGGAGGTCTTAAGAATGGTGCCCGGAGGCCTTACCCATAATTTGGAAGAAATGCGCTGTATGCGACTTTAAAAATGATGCCAGGAGGTCTTAAGAATGGTGCCCGGAGGCCTTACCCATAATTTGGAAGAAATTCGCTGTATGCGACTTTAAAAATGATGCCCGGAGGTCTTAAGAATGGTGCCCGGAGGCCTTACATGTGATTTGAAAAAAATGCGCTGTATGCGACTTTAAAAATGATGCCCGGAGATCTTAAGAATGGTGCCCGGAGGCCTTACCCGTGATTTGGAAGAAATGCGTTGTATGTGACTTTAAAAATGATGCCCGGAGGTCTTAAGAATGGTGCCCGGAGGCCTTACCCATAATTTGGAAGAAATGCGCTGTATGCGACTTTAAAAATGATGCCCGGAGGTCTTAAGAATGGTGCCCGGAGGCCTTACCCGTGATTTGGAAGAAATGCGCTGTATGCGACTTTAAAAATGATGCCCGGAGGTCTTAAGAATGTTGCCCGGAGGCCTTACCCGTGATTTGAAAAAAATGCGCTGTATGCGACTTTAAAAATGATGCCCGGAGGTCTTAAGAATGGTGCCCGGAGGCCTTACCCATAATTTGGAAGAAATGCGCTGTATACGACTTTAAAAATGATGCCCAGAGGTCTTAAGAATGGTGCCCGGAGGCCTTACCCATAATTTGGAAGAAATGCGCTGTATGCGACTTTAAAAATGATGCCTGGAGGTCTTAAGAATGGTGCCCGGAGGCCTTACCCGTGATTTGAAAAAAATGCGCTGTATGCGACTTTAAAAATGATGCCCGGAGGTCTTAAAAATAGTGCCCGGAGGCCTTACCCCTGAAAAAAGTTATGCCCGGAGGTCTTAAAGATGTTGCCCGGAGGTCTTACCTATGAATTATGCCCGGAGGTCTTAAAAATGGTGCTGAAGAATTGTTGAAAATTAACCTAAAGATTTTGAGAAGATGCGAATGCTTTTTGATGCAAATGCATATGTTGAATAAGATACGAAATGACTTAAACTGGTGCAAATGTCTTTAATGCAAATGTAAATGACTTGGATTGATGCCCATGTTTCATGATGCAGATGCCCCTACTAATTGTGTTCATGTAACTGGTTTATGAATGGTATAACTACAATTACCACACATTAACGAAAATGCAATGATTCTAGAAATGATGCAATTGTTTGAGATGACACAAATACGAATTCCATGAAGAATGTAAATGTAAAGGTAAAATACAGATGCTTATGGAATAATGCCAATGCAAATACCTATGAATGATGCAAATGCTTGCCGACACTGTGTAGATGTAAAAGCTCGATAAAGAGATGAGTGCTCATGAGTGATGCAAGTGCCCCCGGCTGTTTTTCTAGACTTTTTTTTTTTTTTTTAGGGTTTGGCTTAGCCTTTCAAATTCATTTTTCCTCTTCAAATCAGAGTATATCTTCAATTCATTTTGGCTATTCTCTTTGCCCCAACAATTTTCAAACTTTCATCAACAGAGATCTGAACCGGGTTCTATTTCTTCTTCTCATATCTGGAAGTCAGGACCTATCCTGGCAGTTCTATACCTTTGGGTTAGAAAAACCCTTGTCTCATGTCAACATCAAAAATGGGTATTTCAAAAATATTTTTATTTTCCCTTTTTGAAAAACAATTTTGCTTATTTAAGGAAAACTTCTAAGCCAAAAATTTTAACTCCACAGTGTATGATGTACAAATCTTTTGATGATTGATGATCACTGTTAGAAAATCCCCTAAGTATTAATTTGGGTTTTTCCAACTGGGATTGGCAAGGCTTGGTATAACAAGATTCTGGCTTTTCCAGGAAAACTTTATGACAAAAATGTATATCCCTTCTAGGCTCACAAATGGAACAGGTTTTATAAATCATGAATTCATTGAGAACCAAACAAATTCAACATTCTTTTAGTTTCCATATCAAGGCATTTTGTCAAGCATCAAGATTGGCTGGGATGTTTAAACCGGAAAGTTTAATCTTGGGAACAAAGTTTTAGTTTTTGAAGACAATCCTCCGAATGAGAGTTGACAATTTGGGGGGTTCAGGAATTCCTAGATGTTCCTCGATGACCACGTTTTTTAAAATGACCTTCTTTTTTTTTTTTTTTTTTTTTTTGGTATCGGCACGGATGGCATTGAAAATTTCCAAATTTACTCTAGACCGCCCGTTTTTGGGTTTTCGCCCTAGAGTCCCATTCTATCCCTTTTTTTTTTACCACACACTTGAGAATTCTAAATTCTTCCTTAGTGAAATGATAATTCGATGAGATGGGATAAAATCCGAGGAAAAACCCTTCAAATTAAATATTCATGCTTGATCAAAATGGACTTTTAATGCATATAATGTAGGCCATGGCTCAGGGTTCAGAAAGAAAGGATAAATAGGTCCAAAATATGTGTTTGAGGGTAATCAGATCAAGGATCACTTCTTGAGGAGGATTCTCTTTGAAGCATTTGTCCCTTCTTGGACATTTCTTTCTTTTTGACTTTGCTCTTTTTCTTCCTTGCTCTTGGCTTTCAATTTGCCATGTCTTTCACACACATTTTCTTTTTCATTGTGTTTTTCTTTTGTTTTTCTTGGCTTTCATTTCACCATCTTTTTCTCTTCTTTTTCTTTGACAGAGTGAGCCCATATTTATTCGGGGCTCCATTTGCTTTGTGTCTGTCCTTGAGCTATCACTCATTTCTCAATGATCTTTGAAAAGATCTTTCCTCGCATTTGCCCCCCAGTGTAGAGGGTAATCCTTGATCAGGGTTCAAAAAAAGAAAGAATTCTTTTGGCTCAAAAGAGGTGACTATGGATAATTTCTTTTTGTGTGAAAGGGATATGAAAGATGGCCATTCCTCATGTCAAGCACGAATATTCACTTTGAAAAGCAATCCCCAGGGGAAATAGATATTCAGAATTTCATTTTGCACTTTGGAATCATCCGAATTCTCATATGCATGATATCATGATTTTTCTTTTTCTTTTTTTTTGTTTTTTTCGTCGCATGCCCCCAATGATTCATGCATTAGCCCATCCTTCTTCACTATGTATCCATCATTTCCACATATGATGCCCCAATTTGATTAACCATGCGAATTTGTATCAACGAGGAACATGGCAAGTCTAGGTCTGTTTTGAAAAGGCTGAGTTTCCAATCTGAGTTCTTTGAAGAGACAAGGAAAACATGACCCAAAAGCAGGTTTTCTCTGGGACAAGGGATAATCTAGTTTAATCATTGTGCCCCAAGGTGTCAATCATGAAGTGATGTCTGGGCAATTAGTGTTTTGTGGTCATTGGGAAAGGTCATGAATGGTTTTAGCACAATCCTGAAACACATCAAATTATCAAAATCTGGATTCTTGAAAGAATGTCTCATTTGTTTGATTTTCAAGGAAATTGAAAATTTTCAAAAAGTTCGTTCCTTTGTTCATAGCCTAGACTAAGATCTAAGTCTTTGCTTATTCTGTGATGACAATGGTTTTATGAAGTCAAATCATTCATATTCCTTGAAGCATTAGGTCTTTGAAGTGGTCTCGGTTCAAAGGATTTAGGCTTAGGAACGCCTAAAAGAGAAGGCTGAAGGTATTGGGTCATTTCTAACAATGATCATCAATATTCTCAAGATTGTTCATTATTTCATGTGAAAACCACTTATTTATTGTGTACCACAAATTTTCTCAAAGTTTCATTTGTTTGTTTGTTTTTTTTTTTTTTTTTTTTTTTTTTTTTTTTTTTTTTACAATTTCAAATTTATTGCTAAAATAAAATGAACACAAAATATTAAAATTCAAAATTTATTTATTTCATGTAGATGTCATCATGAGACAAGAGCTTTCATCATCAAAGTGTATAGAAAAATATGCATCAGAATGCTCCTATTGACATGCTTTCAAAGATAACAAATCTTATCCTCAAAATTCTTCAAGAGGAAATCAATCTATGGTAAAACAGATTTCCAATGTTCGATAAGCTCTGGAATCCAAATGCCATTGTGGACAAGACCCTCAATTCTTTCCTTCAGTTTTCTGCATTTTTAGTCGAATGCCCAATTGCCCCAATATGATACTCGCACTTGCTGTTGGGGTCATAGCTTTTAGCTGACGAAGAAAACTCTTCAAAGCTAAGCCAATTTCTATTTCATCTTATTAATGTGTTTCATGATGAATGAGCTATGAATGTCATGAGTGCAATTTGATGCATGTGAAGGATAAACAAAGTTATGTGTGGTCATATACAGTGGAAACATGTTGACCATGTATGTTATAAATGCAACACGATGCCAACATGATGCATTTAAAGAATAAGAAAAACCAATGCATGGATATATGCAATGAATGACCATGTATGTTCCAAATGCATTTCTCAATGAATGATCATATACACTATGAATGCCACACAATGTCAATTATGATGCATGTGAAGAATAAATGATTGACACAGAGTATATACAAAGAAAGTAATGCTGGCCGTGTATGTCATGAACGCAACCTGATGCCAATATGACAAATTAATGCATGAGCATATCATGATGACTATGTATGCCATGAATGCACCCTGATGCTAACATGATGCATGTAAAGAAAGAATAAATTGATATATGAATAGATACAGAAAAATCATGCTGACTATGAATGCATGAATGCAACTTGATGCTACCATGATGCATATAGAGAAAGAATAAATTGATAATGGATATATACAGAAAAATTATGCTGACTATGAATGCATGAATGCAACTGGATGCCAACATGATGCATGTAAAGAAAGAATAAATTGATATATGGATATATACAGAAAAAATCATGCTGACTATGAATGCATGAATGCAACTTGATGCCAACATGATGCATGTAAAGAAAGAATAAATTGATACATAAGTATATACAAATAATGACCATGCATGTCATAAACGTATCTTACAATGAATGACCATGAATGCTATGACTATAACATGATGTCAAAATGATACATGCAAAAATAAATGAATTAACACAAAGGTATATACAAAGAAATCAATGATTACACGAAATTGGTGGGACCTAAATCTTGGTTATTCAAAAATCTCATTATGCAAGATTTACCTCCAATTTTTTTTTTTGATAAACCAATCACATCATTTTCAAAAGAATTTCAGGGTGGATCTTACTATGGTACAATATGCAAATGTTCATGTGACACTACCGGTTTTATGAAATCATCAAATTAAATTACCAACTGTTTATTGCAAAGAATGAGATCAATAATACAACCAAAAATGTATATGCCCCATTCACACATGCATGAAATGTGCAACATGCAAAAATGCTTGAAAAAAGATTTTTTTTTTAAAAAAAAAAACAGCTAATGAACATCTGCCCCAGCAATATCTGCTTATTTAGGCATCACGATGCCATCGAGGCGGAGTATCACATTTATTACGGGCGATGTACGTACATCGTTGCCCGATCTACCACACTTATTCGGAGTGTAAAATAGGTAACAAAAAGTTTAGAAATGTCCCTCCATGTGTTCCTATTTTCGGTATGTCTAACGGAAATTCGGCATGGCTTCGCCTAGGTTCACTATATGAGGGTGAATTGGTTCTAAGGCCCCGAATTGTTCCTCACTGTCGCCGGAGAAGGCTAGTAAGGCACCCCGATAAAAGCGGGTTCAATTCGTTAGAGTATATTTTCCTATGCCCATGCGGAGGATCATCACGAAGGCATTAGGTACTTTATACTCCGAAAGTGTTTCACTAGCCCATACGGAGGATCAATCACGAAGGCTTAGTTACTTTACTTCCACTTAAAAGGACGGAACCCGGGTAGAGGATTCATGTTATGCAAATGCACGTGTAGTGTGTGTGGAGGAATAACAAACCTTTCACTACCTATTCTACAAACCTTATTCTAAATGCCCTAGCAATTAAAACATTCAAGAATAGTGTAACGCATTAACCAACAAGCAATTATAATATACAACCTAAATAACTAGAGAACAATAATAAAATGCATGCACATGAGAATGAACATTTTTAAAAACATTTTATTATTTTCAAAATTCTCTTTATTAGAAAAATGTGGGAATTAAAATTAAATACCAATTAAACCAACCAAAACTGAGACTTTGATAACACACGACTATTTCTAGGCCTTACTCTCTAATAGTCCCCAGTGGAGTCGCCAAGCTGTCGCAACCTAAAAAATAACGACGAGTCTCATCGCAAGACTTTATTATTCGTTAGGCGTGACATTTAAAAAAAAAAATCGAGAAAAAGTCGACTTAATTCCTCTAGAAAAATTAAGGTTTTGAAAATGACCTTAAAAAAGACATGGAGTCGCCACCAATCTTTTTTAGCTAGGTGTGATCGGCCACCTATTAAAACCGGTTTTATAAATATTTTAAAAATTAATTAAAACATTTTAAAAACCAATTTCAAGTCTGCGTTTTAAAACCAGAGAAATCAAAGAAGCGGGTTAGGGAGTCGGTTACGTGCGGGGAAGGATTAGCACCCCCACAACGCCCGTATAAATCGGTACCTTATTAATCATGTATTATCTCAAGTCTCGGTAAAGATTGGTTTTAAATTTAGTATTTCAAGTTAATCCCCAATTTAAAGAAAAATAATTCAATTTTTATCTGAAAATGATTCGGAATTTATAAATTCAAAATTTTCCTATATTCCCCAACAAACATGGCAAAATATAGAAATTTTTATTAGTTTTGAAAAACTTTCCGAATCATTCTCTTTTTTTTTTTGAAAGAAAGATATTCCTTTATTAATGATAATTGTTGATATTCCCTCCAGCAAACCCGGTAGAGAACTCATGAATTATTTTAACTCGGGAATATCATTATTTTTTATTGAAAAATCATTATCCTTTTGAAAACATTTTAAAAGATATGAATATGTATATGCATGACATAAATAAAATGACATAGCAAAATCTAAATAATATAATGCAACCTAAATGGCATGGCAAACATGAATGATATGGCATATAATTTAAATGACATGGAATAAAATAATGCTATCATATAATATGCATGAAAATAAAAATGAAATGCATGAAATGTATTTTTTCCTTTAATTAAGGAAATCCGTATATCTAAAAAGATATCCGGCTACCTTAGGAAAATATGTCAAATTAAATATTCTAAAACCAAAATACTTTGTGATTGTTTGAAAACAATTTTGAAAAGCTTGAATTAACAATAAAAACTGGGCTAAAAATTTTTAAATGGCTCTAATTTCCTAAGTTTAAAAAATCCGGACTTGACTACCCTTAGCCCGGGACTTGAAAAACCATTTTTAGAGTTTAAAAGGCTTAGAAATCACCCTAAGTCAGTAGCTAACCCTCCTAATCAGCCCACTCTAAGTAGATTAACCAAAACAGAAAATTGGTTTTTCTTTAAATTCAATTCTGACTCCATTGTCCAGTTTTAATCCACGATTTTTTACCCTATTTTTAAAAATTCCAAAAATTCTGAAAAAATTACTGGAGACTCAGGACATGTAAAACTACACGAGAAAAAATCGGCTTAATTTTTTGATCAAAGATGAATTCCCAGAAAAACCAGAGATATACGAGTTTTTGGAGGAGAAAAAACTGCTTTGTTTTTCTTTAAAATCAATTCTGACTTCACTGTCCAGTTTTAGTCCACGATTTTTTATCCTATTTTTAAAACTTCCAAAAATTATAAAAAAAATACTGGAGACTCAGGACATGTAAAACTACACGAGGAAAAATTTTCTTAATTTTCTGATCAAAGATGAATTCCCAGAAAAATTAGAGATGTACGAGTTTTTTGAAAAAAACTGAAAAAAACTGCTTTGCCAACACATTTTTTTTTGTCCTTGATAAAATCATTTAAAAATCAAAATAAAAATATTTGAAACTCATAAAATGACTTGAAAGCAGTAGCTAGGACTTTTTGAAAGTTAGATAAAAATTGGCTAAGTAAAAAAAATCACAAAGGTAGAATAATCAATTTGACAAACTTAATTTTCCACAAGTGTGCTCAAGAGAGCATGATCTTGAACCATTAATTGGCTCAAGTCATTATTCAAGTGGCATGAACATGAAATGCATGAAACAATGCAGCAAACATAATGCATGAAATGCATGGATCTAAACCTAAATGTAAGGAAAATGCATGACACAAATAATATGGCCTAGACCTAACATGAACTTGCATGACATTTAATGTAACCTAGACCTAAGACATGCATGGCATTTTCACAAACACTTGGTATGCTAGCATGAAAAACTAAGTCATAACACAAAAATCACACAAGCATTTTCACAAACACTTAATATGCTAACTCTAAAACATGCTCAAATTTAAACAACATGAAAACAGAAAATTAAAAATGCAAAAACATGATATCTAAGACATAAATGGCAACAAACAAAGCAACCAAATTAAATATAACTTAATAACATGAAATAACATAATATTTAAAACATCAAAAATAAAGAAAATAGCATAAACAACATGGTAAAATGAATCAAAAACAACAACTTAAAATAAATAATTTAGGCCATTTGACCATGGTGAGTTTATTGTAAAAACAAAATGTAAGAAAAATATACTTAAGAAAGGAAATGAAGGAAGAACAAGAAACATTATTTTAAAATGAAAACTCACCAAGTAGCTTTTGAACGGATTAAGCTATAAACCCTCAGAGTAGCTTTTGAACGGATTAAGCCACAAACCCTCTCACAAGTAGCTTTTGAACGGATTAAGCTATAAACCCTCAGAGTAGCTTTTGAACGGATTAAGCTATAAACCCTCAGAGTAGCTTTTGAACGGATTAAGCTATAAACCATCAGAGTAGCTTTTGAACGGATTAAGCTATAAACCATCAGAGTAGCTTTTGAACGGATTAAGCTATAAACCATCAGAGTAGCTTTTGAACGGATTAAGCTACAAACCCTCTCAACAAAAACACTATGACTCACCACCCGGATAATCCTAATACAAGTGTATAGACTATCTCACAAGGGGTAGTGGGTGATTTCAACCAAAGGCCAAGACCCCTTATTTATAAGGTGAGCACCTCCTTGGCTTGACATTACAAAGGGATGTGGGATTGGGACTTAGGCTCAAAAATACCACTCTTGATTTTTAACCACTTGATTGAAAAAAATCATAAGCTTCCTCCTTCCTTTGGGCTTGGGCAGGCCAGCACTTCTCTTTTCCAGCCCAGCTCTGATTTTTGAAAGGCCCAAAGAAGCCCTTTTCGGTTGCTTGGGTGAAATGACCATTTTGCCCCCCCGTATGCAAATAAATATCAAACGGACTCCAAATTCAATTTTTCTTTTTTTAATACTTCCAAAATAATAAAATATTGAGTTCTGGAAGTTTTCAAAATTATCCGAGTCCGTTTGCTATTTATTTGGATTTTTCGTTCCCAAAATGTCCTTTTATGCCCCTACTTTTTACCATTTTTTAAACGAGCTCCAAATCAAGATTTTTCTTCACCAATCTCTTCAAAATAATTAAAAAGTGTGATCTGGAAGTTTTCATAATTTTTGGAGCTCATTTGGTATTGTTTCGGGATTTATCGGCTTGAATTACTGCATAGGAGGCCCGGGATTTGGCCATTTTGCAAACGAACTCGGAATAAAGATTTTCTTTCGCCAATCTCTTCCAAATAATTTAAAAATGATATTTGCAAAATTTCAGAATTTTTGGAGTCCATTTGCTATTTTTCCGGGATTTTCCTTTTTGAATTACTGCATAAGAAACCCGGGATTTGGCCATTTTGCAAACGAACTCCGAATCAAGATTTTCTTTTACCAATCTCTTTCAAATGATTTAAGAATGAGATTGACAAATTTTTCAGAATTTCCGGAGTCCATTTGCTATTTTTCCCAAATTTTACCAATTTTGCCCTTTAACCTCCGAAACCCGGTTTTGCTCAAAACAAGTCCGATTTTCAGATTTTCTTCAATCTGAGCCTTGGGCCATCCTTTTTAATCATTCCTCATCCATTGGGGGCTTTGGTCTTACCAAGTCGGGCCATTTCTGTGATTCTTCCCGATTTCACCGAAATCCACTAAAACCCTAATTCTCGGTTTTCTCCCGGATTGACTTTCTCTCGGTTTTTCTTGCAAGTGACTTCTCCATTACCCGTAGTCAGTGCTTATCTTTCATTTGGAACCTTCAATTTCGACCAGTTTGATCGTTTAAGCACTTTTCCCCAAATTTCTCGGATTAGGGTTTCTTTTCTATTGAATCTCCAAATCCCAACTTCCGAAGTCCATATCTTTCAATGTAGACCTCGGATTATCAAAATTCTTTCTCCATTTTTCAATTGAACTTAAAATCTTGATTTTGAAAGTGGGTTGACTTTTTCAGTAGTTGACTTTCTAGGGTTGACTTTTTCGGGTTTGACTTTTTCGGGGTTGACTTTTTTTTAAGTTTGACTTTTTGTGCTCGCCCTCTTAAACTAAGTCTCGGAGTACCACCTGCAGGATGAAAACAGTCTTTTTATACTCGGAAACATCAATATGGGTTGAAAACATACCTGTTTAGTGGTCCAGACAAAATTAGGTGTCTACAATATGTAATTATCCTGTATTGGTGAATGTCAGCACACCGGGTTGTCACTAGTTTTTTCATGATTGTGAACTCTTGGAATTCTGAAACGCAAAGGATAATAGTGCCATGTACTTAGAGAAAGATGGGGAAGATCGTGAAATCAATGTAATGTTACAATTCTACGTCTGCAAAGTTCAGTCCACATTTCTGTTCTTTTTGGTTATTAAATTTGTACTATGAACATCTTCATATTAGTGTACGAATGTTTTCCTTTTGCTTTTCTTGTGGGTTGTTCTGGAGTATTGAAAATATGGCTAGTTGGGTTGTGGTGGAGTTGGTTATAATCTCTTTCTAGTATTTTAATTTTGTTTCAGCAGAAGAATCAGTTCAGAAATAACAAAGTTTGGTTCAGATTATATTTTAGTTTTTATTTTTTTTTGTCATAACAATATGTATTTTATATGGCTGATTTGGAATGGTCTTTTTAGATTTTCATGTGGCATTGCCTTTGCTTTGTTTTTCAGCAGAAAAATCTACAATGGACACTGGTATAATTTAATATAGGTTTTTCTTTTAATTTAAAGGCGTACCTATCAACTTAAGGACTCATAACTGGATGAAGTTGAATATTTGTTTAACAGGCCAGATAATCTCACATGTAAATGCTATGAAAGAAAGTGCAGTCCTGTGTCTTAGTAAATATTGTCTGGGGATTTTTGTACAACCTTTGTTTTTTTGGATAAATAATTCTTGTAGAACGTTTGGAGTACTTGGCTACAGTCCATAATTTTTCTCTGAAAATTTTCTACCTCAACATCACATTGATTTTGTGACGATACTTGGCTACAGTCCAAATTATTTTCTCTTTTCATTAGTGGTTAGTGCTCGTTTTATTAAGAAAAAAAGGTTGAAGGTTTATGTTTTCTCTTCTTTTACCCAAGTCAAGATATGGATTTTGTGACACAACTTTCCTGGTAAGCAATTGAAACAATAAAGGATGCATGATATGCATCTATTACATAATAGTAACTCTTATATCTATTTAAAAAGTCTTAAATACATAACATACCACAAAAATTTTAAATTAAAGTTATAACTTGTGATTTGAATTGGTAATTAATAACTTGAGGAAATTATTGTGTTTGCAATACATAGCCATTGATTTTGTGCATTTGACTTGGATGAGATTAAAGCCCCTGTAAAAGAAGTAAAAGAAGTTAGAACATATCTACAAATATTATGATGGAAATGCAATGGTATCATAGACTTGTCAAGTTGAAATTTTATAAATATGGAAAGATTAGCAGATTGAAGTCTCACAATTGTATCTTAGACTTCACCTATTAACTTGGTGATCTACAAGATATGTTTTTTTCGACTTCAAGTATATAGCAAGCGAAGCGTTCAAGGACTCACACCTTTGTGTGGTTCGTAATGTCCCAAAAAATTGTCTTGTAATATATGCTTGTGCCCACATGTCCCTAGTTCTATCTTTTTCGACTACCCAAGGGTGCTTTTCAACATTAAATTGTCTGATCATTACAGTCCACTCACGATCAAAATCATTCGGTGTCCACAATGAAGTCATGCATCTACAAAATGCCTTAGCAAATAATGGATAACTGATATTTGCCTGTGCATTGCGAGCTAGGTGCCACGTACAAATTCTGTGTCTAGCATCGGCAAAAACAGTTCTAATTGCTCTTTGCATTGCCCTATCCCCGTCAGTATCAACTGAAATAGGACGTTTGTTATGCATTGCTTCTAGGAAAGTTCTCAAAACCCACACAAAGGTATCAGTTGTCTCATCAGCAAGTATAGCAACTCCAAAAACAATTGTTTGATGATGGTGATTGACACCGACTATAGGCATCAGAGGCCTATCATAAGCATTCTTCTTATACGTGGTGTCGAACGCTATAACATCCCCAAAGCATGCATAGTCCGACCGTGAAGTAGCATCTGCCCAAAAGAGATTATGCAATCGCGTATCATCATCAGTGCTATATTTCATATAAAAACCAATATCCAATTCCTTCTTCATTTCAAAGTAAGAAATAACAACATTCACATCGCCATTCGCTATTTCAGCTTTACTGCAGGCATGTAGTGCGTTGTAAAGGTCTTTTGCAACAAAACCAACATTTTGGAATCCACCAGCTTGTTGAACAAGGTAGTTCATGATTTGTGATGTACAGACCCCAACAGATTTCATAGCTTTAGCTTCAGCTAAATCTGATTCTTTAATTTCTCGATGTGACCGAATAAAAGGTTTATGAGATGAATCACACATATCATGATTATGATCCTCCTCACAATATGTGATTACCCACTTCCCAAAACCCTGCATGTTGACACGTACACTAGCCTTACATCCGGTTCTAGACAACGGTCTAGCATTTCTTTTACGATTGCAGTGTTCTATTTTGTCAATCTTGAATCCTTCTTTTGTACAACAAAATTGTTGACCTACAAGATCACCAGTATCATTACGTCTTGTACTTCCCCGACGAACACCAAAACCCTTCTGAAAAGCGTATGCCTTGTAAAATTCCCATGCAACATCCAATGAATCAAAACTCATACCAATTATCTCTTCTCTACATAATCTACTGAAACCCTTATTATTATGAGAAATTGAACCTTCACATTCAACAACATTAGGAGATTCTGAATTCGAAGGACGATCCTCATGAAAATGTAGTGTTCTATAATCCATTATAATTCTGAAGAAAAAAAAAACAAAAAAACATATATCTTGTAAAGGCAAAAAATTAAATTGTATTACTTAAAATTTATATATTTTATAACAAGTAAAATTAAAGGTTCCATGTAAATGCTATTACTTAAACATTCTATTCAGTAACCCATCAAAATCACCACCCATGAAAATACGCAATTATGAATATTATATAATTTATAACAAGTAAAATATCCGATTCCATGAAAATTCTATTAGTTAAACATTCTATTCACTAACCCATGAAAATATTTATGAATATTACACATTTTATAACAAGTAAAAAAACTGATTCCATGAAAATTATATAACTTAAACATTGTATACTAACCTTTGTATGGAATATTTGGTTCAATAATGTGCTTGAAAAAAACGCAAAGTATCTCAGCTGTTGCGCTTTCGTAGAAGATAAACCCCGTCTGTTGCGCTTTCGTAGAAGAAAAACCTGTCTCAGCTAAAACTCAGGAACTAACAAAACAAAACCCATATCTCAGCGTCAACTAAAGTAGTTGACAATTAAGGAATGCATTGAATATAGAGATGTAGTTATTTAAACAATGTCATTAATTATGTTGACCTACCATATGTAATTGTCTGTTAACAATTTAAAGAAGTGGGTGAAGCAATATTATCCAATTAAATATGTCTATTTAAGTTCAAATAAAGTTATTTTATCTGTAATTAAATCAATAATTATTTTGTTAAGTGATAAAAACATAATTTCTAAACATATAATTGTTTTTTATATTTATATGTAATTTAATATGTAATTTATTATATTTATATTTTATTTAGCACGTTTATATGTTAAGTAATCAAATTTGTAATGATTTGTTATATTTATATGTAAATTTTATATTTATATGTAATTCGTGAATTTGTCAAGTTGATATGTAATTCGTCAAGTTCATATGTAATTTGTCATGTTCATATGTAATTCGTGAATTTGTCAAGTTCATATGAAATTTGTCAAGTTGATATGTAATTCGTCAAGTTCATATGTAATTTGTCATGTTCATATGTAATTCGGGAATTTGTCAAGTTGATATGTAATTTGTCAAGTTGATATGTAATTCGTCAAGTTCATATGTAATTTGTCATGTTCATATGTAATTCGGGAATTTGTCAAGTTGATATGTAATTTGTCAAGTTGATATGTAATTCGTCAAGTTCATATGTAATTTGTCATGTTCATATGTAATTCGGGAATTTATCAAGTTCATATGTAATTTGTCAAGTTGATATGTAATTCGTCAAGTTCATATGTAATTTATCATGTTCATATGTAATTCGAGATTTTGTCAAGTTCATATGTAATTTGTCAAGTTGATATGTAATTCGTCAAGTTCATATGTAATTTGTCATGTTCATATGTAATTCGGGAATTTGTCAAGTTGATATGTAATTTGTCAAGTTGATATGTAATTTGTCAAGTTCATATGTAATTTGTCATGTTCATATGTAATTCGGGAATTTGTCAAGTTGATATGTAATTTGTCAAGTTGATATGTAATTCGTCAAGTTCATATGTAATTTCTCATGTTCATATGTAATTCGAGATTTTGTCAAGTTCATATGTAATTTGTCAAGTTGATATGTAATTCGTCAAGTTCATATGTAATTTGTCATGTTCATATGTAATTCGGGAATTTGTCAAGTTGATATGTAATTTGTCAAGTTGATATGTAATTTGTCAAGTTCATATGTAATTTGTCATGTTCATATGTAATTCGGGAATTTGTCAAGTTGATATGTAATTTGTCAAGTTGATATGTAATTCGTCAAGTTCATATGTAATTTGTCATGTTCATATGTAATTCGGGAATTTGTCAAGTTCATATGTAATTTGTCAAGTTGATATGTAATTCGTCAAGTTCATATGTAATTTATCATGTTCATATGTAATTCGGGAATTTGTCAAGTTGATATGTAATTTGTCAAGTTGATATGTAATTCGTCAAGTTCATATGTAATTTGTCATGTTCATATGTAATTCGGGAATTTGTCAAGTTCATATGTAATTTGTCAAGTTGATATGTAATTCGTCAAGTTCATATGTAATTTGTCATGTTCATATGTAATTCGTGAATTTGTCAAGTTCATATGTAATTCGTCAAGTTCATATGTAATTTGTCAAGTTCATATGTAATTTGTCATGTTCATATGTAATTCGGGAATTTGTCAAGTTCATATGTAATTTGTCAAGTTGATATGTAATTCGTCAAGTTCATATGTAATTTCTCATGTTCATATTTAATTCGTGAATTTGTCAAGTTGATATGTAATTTGTCAAGTTGATATGTAATTCGTCAAGTTCATATGTAATTTGTCATGTTCATATGTAATTCGGGAATTTGTCAAGTTCATATGTAATTTGTCAAGTTGATATGTAATTCGTCAAGTTCATATGTAATTTGTCATGTTCATATGTAATTCGGGAATTTGTCAAGTTCATATGTAATTTGTCAAGTTGATATGTAATTCGTCAAGTTTATATGTAATTTCTCATGTTCATATGTAATTTTGAAATTTGTCAAGTTGATATGTAATTCGTCAAGTTCATATGTAATTTGTCATGTTCATATGTAATTCGAGAATTTGTCAAGTTGATATGTAATTCGTCAAGTTCATATGTAATTTGTCATGTTTATATGTAATTCGGGAATTTGTCAAGTTCATATGTAATTTGTCAAGTTGATATGTAATTCGTCAAGTTCATATGTAATTTGTCATGTTCATATGTAATTCGGGAATTTGTCAAGTTCATATGTAATTTGTCAAGTTGATATGTAATTCGTCAAGTTCATATGTAATTTGTCATGTTCATATGTAATTCGGGAATTTGTCAAGTTCATATGTAATTTGTCAAGTTGATATGTAATTCGTCAAGTTCATATGTAATTTCTCATGTTCATATGTAATTCGTGAATTTGTCAAGTTGATATGTAATTTGTCAAGTTGATATGTAATTCGTCAAGTTCCTATGTAATTTGTCATGTTCATATGTAATTCGGGAATTTGTCAAGTTGATATGTAATTTGTCAAGTTGATATGTAATTCGTCAAGTTCATATGTAATTTGTCATGTTCATATGTAATTCGGGAATTTTTCAAGTTCATATGTAATTTGTCAAGTTGATATGTAATTCGTCAAGTTCATATGTAATTTCTCATGTTCATATGTAATTCGGGAATTTGTCAAGTTGATATGTAATTTGTCAAGTTGATATGTAATTCGTCAAGTTCATATATAATTTGTCATGTTCATATGTAATTCCGGAATTTGTCAAGTTCATATGTAATTTGTCAAGTTGATATGTAATTCGTCAAGTTCATATGTAATTTCTCATGTTCATATGTATTTCGGGAATTTGTCAAGTTGATATGTAATTTGTCAAGTTGATATGTAATTCGTCAAGTTCATATGTAATTTGTCATGTTCATATGTAATTCGGGAATTTGTCAAGTTCGTATGTAATTTGTCAAGTTGATATGTAATTCGTCAAGTTCATATGTAATTTGTCATGTTCATATGTAATTCGTCAAGTTTATATGTAATTTGTCATGTTCATATGTAATTCGGGAATTTGTCAAGTTCATATGTAATTTGTCAAGTTGATATGTAATTCGTCAAGTTCATATGTAATTTGTCATGTTCATATGTAATTCGAGAATTTGTCAAGTTCATATGTAATTTGTCAAGTTGATATGTAATTCGTCAAGTTCATATGTAATTTGTCATGTTCATATGTAATTCGGGAATTTGTCAAGTTTATATGTAATTTGTCAAGTTGATATGTAATTCATCAAGTTCATATGTAATTTGTCATGTTCATATGTAATTCGTGAATTTGTCAAGTTCATATGTAATTTGTCAAGTTCATATGTAATTCGTCAAGTTCATATGTAATTTGTCATGTTCATATGTAATTTTTCATATGTAATTTGTCAAGTTGATATGTAATTTGTCATGTTCATATGTAATTTTTCAATTTGTCAAGTTTATATGTAATTTGTCATGTTTATATGTAATTCGTCAAGTTGATATGTAATTTGTCATGTTTATTTGTAATTTTTCAATTTGTCAAGTTTATATGTAATTTGTCATGTTTTATATGTAATTCGTCAAGTTGATATGTAATTTGTCATGTTCATATGTAAAAAATGGTGACCTGATAACCTGCAACTCAGGTTTTCTAATTTGGAGTTTAACAAAACCTTACCGTAACAAACTTACGGTAGAACTTCCCTCTTTTCCCAACTTTAATACTGAAAAGCATTTAATTGTGTCGTGCTTTTCTGTCTCTTTCTTCAAGAGGTTCCGGTTCCACTTTTGCAGCAATGACATTATTTCATTTGAGGAATAAACATAAATTTATAAATGACCAAAAACAAAAAAAATCCAATTTGTAAACAATATAAAAATATAATATAGACCGACATGTTTAATAAATAAAAAAATATATAATAAATATAATATATTTAAATATAATTAATATAATATATTTAATATACGTATTTTATTTTTTTATATAAAAGCGGTCATAGCTTAAAAATATAAAAAAATTGTATATATTAAAATTCAAATTTCAAATCTACTAAATATCATCTCTTAAAATAATTATATTTACCATCCTTTTACCTATTCTCGAAATTGACTTCCAACAAGTTTTTCTTTTTCAATCTTCCCTTGTCTTGTAAAAGATGGGAAAGTTTTCCGGTATCCAATGTTTAAGATTTTCACCCATTCAATAAATTTTGTTATATTTATATAATTATAAAAAATAATTATAATATGCATATACAAATTATCAAATTAACAAACAAGCACATTATAATTAGACTCAACTACCCATCCTAGCTTAATTAATTAATAAAGAAGTTGTTGGTAGTAGAATTTTGAATCACTATGTTGATTTATATATTATTGGAATTCTTAAAAGTTGAAAGAGGAAATTAATTAAAGGTATACTTTACTTCTTACTTAGACCTGCTCATGGGTCGGACAGTCCGTCAAGTTCGACAAATTCGATTTGTATTGGGTCAGGTTTGGATAAGATATTTTTGATCTGGGCCGGCCCAGTCCGACCCGAAACAGTTTTTTTATTATAATAATAATATTATTTTTTTTTAAATAATATTTTTTTTTAATATGATGAACAATGAATTCGGGTCTACCAAACTAGCCCGGCCCGACATCGAGCCTAGACAAAAATTTTTTAAAAAATAGATCGCGGTCCAACCCGATCCGGCCCGACTATGAGCAGGTCTATAATCTTACTTCTCAGTTTATCAAGTGGGGACGGATTTTATTCTATTAATTCATAATATGAATATTCATAAACTAAAACAACATTTTGTCAATTGAGGTGACTTCATGGCATTGCAATGTTAATTAATTGTAACTTTTCACTTACTTTTCTTCATAGATAAGAAAACCATGTAACTTTATTCATTATTAAATATAAATAAATATATTCAATTTTTTTGTGAGAAAAAAGTGTTTAATAGGTATGATTAAATTTGTCCATACGTAGAATCATGCCGTGACCAATTTTTTTTCATATCTCTTACTTAAGTTCGACTCGAATAGTCTTGAAAATTTATTTTATTATTTATAAAATATTATTTTTAATTAATATTTATATATTTTATAATTAAAAAATTATTTTTTATTCATAAATAATTATTTGAATCAAATTGATCCAATTTTTTTTTTTTTTTTTTTTTTTTTGTGTTTTGAAAATATTAAACAGACTTCGAAAGTTATAGGAAAGTGCTATTAAAGTGGAAAAAAGGGCTTAAGAAATTCCGAAATTCAGCAGCTATGTATGTAACTCTGCCTACCATTTTGGACTGAAATTTTTTAAGCTAATGCAGCTATTACTATTAGGCTTAGCTCAAACTAAGGTAGGTGGAAATTGTGTGCTAGGGTTGGTGAGTCATTGCTGTTGTCGACCTTTAGACAAATCTCTATATAAATGGCTGTGCATTGAAAGCAAGCTTCACCACTGCCTTCTCTTGTAACACTACTCTTCAAAGCTCTATCCACTTTTAAAAAAAAAAAAAAAAAACACCTCGCATCTTAACTCAAGTTCTTCAAACCAATGGCTCCTGCACTTGCTGAATCATTCAGTGATTCCTCAGTTCTCACTGATTTCGTTATTAACCAAGGTAATGGAGTGAAGGGATTGTCCGAAATGGGTCTCAAAGCCCTCCCTAAGCGATATATCCAATCTTTGGAAGAAAGGATGTGTATGACTAACATTCTAACCCAAGAATCTATTCCCATCATTGATATGTCAAATTGGGAAGATCCCGAAGTGACGAAATCAATTTGTGATGCCGCATCAAAATGGGGGTTCTTCCAGATTGTTAATCATGCTGTGCCTGTTGAAGTGCTAGAGAATGTTAAAGATGCTACTTATAGGTTCTTTGGGCTACCGGCTGAGGTTAAAAATAAGTACTCCAAGGAGCATTCATCTTCAAATAATGTGAGGTTTGGCACAAGTTTTACCCCTCAAGCAGAGAAGGCTCTCGAGTGGAAAGATTACCTTAGCTTGTTTTACGTCTCTGAAGAAGAGGCTTCTGCATTATGGCCTCCCGTTTGCAGGTATAAGAAAGAATCCAATTACTTGTAGATTTTCTTGCATCATAAAACATCATTGCACACAAGTTGCTAACAAATATATAAATGGACCTTGTTGTTTTTTTTTTTTTTTTTTTTTTTTTTTTTTTTTCAGGGAACAAGTGCTAGATTACATGAAGAAGTCTGAAGTTGTCATTAAACAGCTATTACAGGTGCTAATGAAGGGTTTAAATGTGAATGAGATTGACGAAACAAAAGAATCATTGTTGATGGGTTCAGTGAGGACTAACCTTAACTACTATCCCATTTGTCCTAACCCTGAACTCACTGTTGGAGTAGGGCGTCACTCTGATGTCTCGGCCCTCACAATTCTCCTTCAAGATCAGATTGGGGGACTTTTTGTAAGAGGAAACCAGGGTGATAACTGGATTCATGTTCCTCCAATTAAGGGTTCTCTTGTGATCAATGTTGGAGATGCATTACAAATATTGAGCAATGGCAAGTACAGTAGTGTTGAACATCGTGTGGTTGCCAATGGAAGTAATAACAGAATTTCTGTCCCCATTTTTGTGAATCCAAGACCAGGTGATATGATTGGACCATTGCCTGAATTGGTTGCAAGCGGTGAAAAACCAATTTATAAGCAAGTTCTTTATTCAGATTACGTCAAACATTTCTTCCGCAAGGCACATGATGGGAAGAAAACGGTTGAATTTGCTGAATTATAAACATTTCATCAAATATTTTAAGCTTGTAGATTTATTTGTTGGGAAAATGGCTGATATGAATAAACTGTAAGCATAAAAGCTTATAATTATGCTTCAGGATATAAGAAAAGCTAGCCATTGTGTATACAATACTGAATGACTTCTTTTATTGTTCTTTTTCCACTTCTCATTGCCAATAATTTTCAAATATATTACCAATAATCTCCTTTTTTTTTTCTACTACCAATAGTCTCCTTAAGACAGCTGCTTTATTTTATTTTATTTTATGAAATTAACCAAAAAGATATGAGAACATGGACTCTGAATTAGATTTGTCCATGGATCGAGTCCGGCCGGGTCACGATCCAATTTTTTTTTTCTTACACAAGTCCGTTTTGAGCTTGGTCCAGGTCGATCCGAATTACGAAAATCTTTATTCAGACTTAGCCCAACTCGTTCGATTTTTGGATAGGTCTACTTTGAATACAGGATACGTAGAATCACTGGAAAGTTGCATGCTTTGTTGGTTTTTAGCAGCAAGATCCTGGTTGAGCTTTCTGTTAAGAGACTCCAGCTCCACATTCAAGCTCCGTGCCCCATCCAACTCTGCCTTCAAACCCAGCATCTGAGACTACAAATCTTTAACCAAAGCCTTGCATTATTTACTGCTTATTACAGGTCCTTTGTTTCTGGCCAAAATTTATAGTCTCTGATGGTGTAATCATACAGATGGATGTAACTTCTATTACTTAACTCTTCATAATAGTTTATGCTTCTTGCCATGCATTTCAGTTGAAACCTTTATGACAATAATACCAAGAGTAAAGAAACCATGTTATGGTGACTGGCTGGTCTTTGTAATCAATTCTGAATCTAAGACTTAATTGTTTATGGCACAAATTTTTTACTGATCTGAACATGTCTTCATTAAATTGATTTGGTCCTTCTAATATTTCTTTTTTTAGTGGCTAATTTGCAGTTTCAAGTGAAATGAACTTTTTTTCTTTGAGACTTTTTTTGTTTATTACGTGAAAATTTATGGAGCTGGGTACATTTGTTGTGATAATGACTTATTATCATCTCTTTTGAACTATTAAAGTTCATCTTATAAGATAGATCTCACATGGTTTGTATTTATTTCCAAACTCTTTGCATGTATGCTGATGTAAACGATATCAATATAATTACCTTGTGAGTTTCTGGACTAGCTAGTGATGGGTATTGAATTGCACATTCAAAGTTCTGATACGTGGTTTAGCTTTCAGTCCATAAAGAAATAAATAATTCAATAGTATTGGTGCCTATTGTTTTTGGCACGTCACAAGTGTTGATGTCGAGTCATGAATGGATACAATTTCTGAATCTTTCATGTGTCATGGAGTCAGTTTTTTTACTGTCATTGAACCAAGTCCTAGCTCAAATGGTTAAGTGCTTGAATCTTGTTATTTTCTGCTACTTTTTCAACCATGTGCTTCACCGAATCACTCACTAAACCCATAAGATGATGTTAAATTTATTTGTATAGCTTTCCAATTATCTCAAATATCATATGAGGTGTTCATATTACTAGATTGCTCAACATATCTGAAAAAGTGGAATCAAGTTTCACAGAATATCACTTAGAATGAGGTGTATGATTCTATTTTTGCATTCTCTCTTTGAAACAATATTAATGTGTATAGCACATAAGCATAAACTTTTGCAGAGGAAAAAAAATCATTATCTTCTTTTTTTCAATTAAGGGATCATTCGCAAAACAAGAACTGTAATGGAATGCTTACATCGCTTCGGTAGAGAATGCATTACAAATCTATGAGAATGGGGTATGTTCAAACTATTTCCATTCTCCTCATTAGTTTAGTGAAATGTAGGATAAGATTTCCTGACCTGATTTTGGTTTGGGATGCTCTTACTAAGATCCATAATTAACTGTGACTTGTGAGCTCAAAAGCTTTTTCCTTTTTTAATGTTTCTTGAATCTAATGGAAGGAACAATGAATGCCCTGCTTGCCGCACGCATTGTGCTAGTCGCCGGTCTCTGAGAGATGATCCTAACTATGATGCCCTAATCGCAGTCTTATATCCAGATATTGACAAATATGAGGAAGAGGTATAGTTTGGTTGATCTCTTGCAGTGCACATTGAAATCTGATTTGCTTTGTTATTATTAATACTCAATCATTCTGTCACTAACTATGTGGTTTAGGAATCGACTTTTCGTGAGGAGGAGAAAGCTCGGAATAAGTAGGTGAGGCATCAGATTGCTAGTTTTCTCTGGTCTATGTGCCTATATGCTAACTTAAAGTATCCTTGCATTCATGTATCTTGTAATTCCCCTTGTTAAATCCAAATAAATAAATAAAAGCAATTAATTAAATTTTAATCCGATTTACTTTACATCAGATCCAAGCTTCCATTGCCCTGACCTTGCATCGGCAATCAAAACTTCTGGGTAGGAAACGAACTGTTAAAGCCACTGCATCTGCAATTATAAGGAGATCACAGTGTCCCTATCAAGGGAGGAGAAAATTTCAAACTTCTGAACCTCAAGAGTCTGATGATAATGAGGATGCCAATGGAAATGGAAGCAGAGATTCGTCTTCCGCCGACGAGCACCTAAGTGAGGTCAAACCAAAGAGATTGAAGAGATGGGAAGGTCGATTTTCTCAGCCTTCTTCAACTGCTAGTGCTGATGATGTTGGTGACGAAAATGATTCCGAAGTGAATAGAGAATCCTTGGGTGTATCTGCAGCACTTGTTGGCTCCTCAGGAAGACTCCACTTAGGAGCAGGCGGCATGCGAAGTCACACACCACATGGCAGTTTGAGTGGTGATGACAATGATTCTGAAGTGAATAGAGAATCCTTGGGCTTGCATGCAGCACTTAGTGGCCTCTCAGAAAGGCTTCATTGGGGAGCAGGCGGCATGCGCAGTCACACAAGACATGGCAGTTTGAAAGGTGGAAATGGAAAGAATGCCCGAAACAGCCGCCTCTCTAAGTTGGTGGATTGTCTCCGGAACCTATAGGAGAAGGATAATGAGGTAAAGTTGATTTTCTGGTGGTGATCTTATGTAGTCTGCCATGGTAAAGGATCATACTACAGTAGGAGTTATCGCACGGTTTCTAGTGTCAAATACCCAGGCAGTAAGCATGATTCAAGGCACCACATTGAGGGATGCTCTATTTTATTTCTCTTACCACAAATAAGTTGTAAAATTTAATATTGAGACCACAACAAATGAGTTGTAAAATTAACTGTTGTCACATGTATCAATCTGAACATTGCATTGAAATAAATACAAACATTGTATGCTTATATAAACTTGTTGATTGATGAAACTCTTCTATAAACTTGTGACTTGTCAAAATTGTTGATTAAAATGAGCAAGAATGTTTTCTTAGATATTTTGCAAGATGGAAATTGTGAGCATTCATGCAAAACTAAAATTAACCATTAGTGTAAAAAAAAAAACAAAATAAACTTGTGGAGTTTATAAATTACTTATATATATATATATATATACAAACATTGTATACTTATAATTTACTAATAATTCAAATTAAATATGAAAAATTTGTTGTTTAAAGGTTAAAACTAAGTATATAAATGTAAAAAATATAGCAAAACTAATTAAATGGCTATTAATTAATTAATGCAACAACCATTTTTTCTTGCTCTCATCTTTCTCCTATGTTTATCAATTGACAAAAAGAATAGTCAATTTTTTTCTTTTTTTTTATATGTGGTCCTTGCTACACTTTCATTATGAACACTAATAGTCAATAAATAAATAAAACATTTTCTAGAATCAGGGATATTTGTAGTCCAAGACTAGATTTTCTCAGAAAAGTTAGGAAAATTAAAATGTATTATAAGTTAATGAATTTGGGTATAATAATTGATTTAAAGGAAAATTGTGTCAAATTAAAGTGCATTTCGGTCATTTGATTTCCTTTTTTCAATTGAAGGCAAATATATAGGGATGAATTATTTGTCATAAATTAAAGATTATTGTTATTTTGTACATGCATAAAGATAAAATGCATGTTGAATTACGAATCTATACACTCCAAAACAACTGCTTTTCTAGCATGGATGTTTTATATTGTTTTTATCACCAAAGTAAAGAAAATAATACTTATATGAAATTCTTATTATCCCAATATCCAAAGTAAAGGACTAGAAAAGTTAACTTGTCAATGCATCATTTGCAAAATTTTATATGCGAGTGTTTTCTAATTAACTTCCATTAGATGTAAAAAAAAATGATGGTCTATATGAAATTTTTATTAACCCAATATCTAAATTAATTGATGCATGCATTATATTAATTAAATATGTATTTCTTTTCTAATTTAATTTTTACAAAAGATTGAAAATTACAAATTTGTCATGTTTATATGTAATTTATCATTTGTCATGTTTATATTTAATTTGTCATGTTTATATGTAATTTGTCATGTTTATATGTAATTTCTCCTGTTTATAAGTAATTTTTCATCTTGATATGTAATTTGTCATTTGGTTATGTTTATATGTAATTTGTCATGTTTAAATGTAATTCGTCAAGTTTATATGTAATTTGTCATGTTTATATGTAATTCGTGAATTTGTCATGTTTATATGTAACTCGTCAAGTTTATATGTAATTTGTCATGTTTATATGTAATTCGTGAATTTGTCATATTTATATGTAATTTTTCATGTTTATATGTAACTCGTCAAGTTTATATGTAATTTGTCATGTTTATGTGTAATTCGTAAATTTGTCATGTATATATGTAATTTGTCATGTTTATATGTAATTCGTCAAGTTTATATGTAATTTGTCATGTTTATATGTAATTCGAGAATTTGTCATGTTTATATGTAATTCGAGAATTTGTCATGTTTATATGTAATTTGTCATGTTTACATGTAACTCGTCAAGTTTATATGTAATTTGTCATGTTTATATGTAATTCGTAAATTCGTCATGTTTATATGTAATTTGTCATGTTTATATGTAATTCGTCAAGTTTATATGTAATTTGTCATGTTTATATGTAATTCGTGAATTTCTCATGATTATATGTAATTTGTCATGTTTATATGTAACTCGTCAAGTTTATATGTAATTTGTCATGTTTATATGTAATTCATAAATTCGTCAAGTTTATATGTAATTTGTCATGTTTATATGTAATTCGTCAAGTTTATATGTAATTTGTCATGTTTATATGTAATTCGAGAATTTGTCATGTTTATATGTAATTTGTCATGTTTATATGTAACTCGTCAAGTTTATATGTAATTTGTCATGTTTATATGTAATTTGTCATGTTTATATGTAACTCGTCAAGTTTATATGTAATTTCTCATGTTTATATGTAATTCGTCAAGTTTATATGTAATTTCTCATATTTATATGTAATTCGTGAATTTGTCATGTTTATATGTAATTTGTCATGTTTATATGTAACTCGTCAAGTTTATATGTAATTTGTTATGTTTATATGTAATTCGTGAATTTGTCATGTTTATATGTAATTTGTCATGTTTGTATGTAACTCGTCATGTTTATATGTAATTTGTCATGTTTATATGTAATTCGAGAATTTGTCATGTTTATATGTAATTTGTCATGTTTATATGTAACTCGTCAAGTTTATATGTAATTTGTCATGTTTATATGTAATTCGTAAATTCGTCAAGTTTATATGTAATTTGTCATGTTTATATGTAATTCTTGAATTTGTCATATTTATATGTAATTTGTCATGTTTATATGTAACTCGTCAAGTTTATATGTAATTTGTCATGTTTATATGTAATTCGTGAATTTGTCATGTTTATATGTAATTTGTCATGTTTATATGTAATTCGTCAAGTTTATATGCAATTCGAGAATTTGTCATGTTTATATGTAATTTGTCATGTTTATATGTAACTCGTCAAGTTTATATGTAATTTCTCATGTTTATATGTAATTCGTAAATTCGTCAAGTTTATATGTAATTTGTCATGTTTATATGTAATTCGTCAAGTTTATATGTAATTTGTCATGTTTATATGTAATTTCTCATGTTTCTCATGTTTATATGTACTTTGTCATGTTTATATGTAATTGTTAATGTTTATATGTAATTTGTCATCTTCATATGTAATTGTCATTTGGTAATGTTTATATGTAATTTTTCATGTTTATATGTAATTTGTCAAGTTTATATGTAATTCGTCATGTTTATATGTAATTTTTCATATGTAATTTGTCATGTTTATATGTAATTCGTCAAGTTTATATGTAATTTCTTATGTTTGTCATGTTTATATGTAATTTCTCATGTTTATATGTAATTTATCATGTTTATATGTAATTTCAGTTATGTTTATATGTAAAAAATGGTGACCTGGTAACCTGCTACTCAGGTTTCTTAATTTGGAGCCTACCAAAAGCCTTTTCTAAGGAACTCACGGTAGAACCTCCCTGAACAAGGGGAGGGACGACCAAATTTGGTCCCAGCTCTGAAAAAGGTAGTTGTCGACTTTTCATACTAAATTTAACTCGTAATTGCTCATCAATTTCTGCTTATATATTTTGAAATATTTCAACCCATGAATTTTTGGATAAAGTCAGATTGAATTTCGATCGAATTTAAGTATGATGCTAATATTATATTTATTTTATTACGTCAAATTCGACATATAACAGTGTTTTAAAGTACTGTAAAAATTAAAAAAACTGTTACCGTAAGATAAGACAATATTTATTCATATTCTGTATATATGGTTGTAGCTTTATGTCTTTAGTAGCATTTTTACATATGTATAATAACACTTATCAAAATGCTACTATTTTTACTTTATAACAGCTTTTCATGATCTTTTGCATGTATTTTTCATTTGCTGTAAAAGATCTCAATGATAACAATTATAAGTGCTGCAAAAAGTATTTTTATATGATAAGATTTATAACAGCACATATCAAATGCTTCTAAAATTTTTAAAAATGCTGAAATTATTAGCCATTATAATATATAACAGCAATATGCAAAATGCTGTCAAAGTGTTGTCTTTATTATTTTTATCAACAATTGAAAAATACTATAAAAAATGCTGTCTAAAACTAATTTTGACTTAGTGTTTGTTCAAATCTGATCCGATACGACAATATTCTTAACATTCTTTGGCAAAAAAAACTACTAAATATTGTTAATACACCCCCAGATGAGGCTTTATATTCATGGTAAAAATGGAATTTTGAAATCTTAAGATTTTAAGTTCTAGTTTCATTGTATTTGAATTTTATTTAATTTTATGGTGAATTTATTTAGTTATATGTTGAGTCATCAGTTAGTTTATTTATTTAGTTTAATTCATTAATTTTTTATAATAAAATGTAATTTTTTATTACAATTATAATTTTTTTTTTCTATTAGTAAATTTGCATAAATTACTAATTTATGAATATATAATGAGAATTCATGGATTCTTTTAAGGATATACAAAGTTGAAAAATACCCATCATTCTAAGAGAGCAACATTACCCAAAAACACATGTCCACTTTTCAGTCAAAATCAATTACAAAATTGGAGGACCAATTCAAAAGAAATAAGAGGATTACTTTAATTTATTTTATAAGATTTGACAAATTAGATATGTTGAAGTGAATTTCAATGGTCTAAGAAGAAAAATATGAAAGAAAAAAAATCTGAGGTTTGAATAAATTTACATACAGATTTGAGATGGATTGTGAACTTGTGAACTTTGAGAAGAATGGGAAAATGTGAATTTAAGGTTTAGTTCAGTTGATTCATATAATTTCTTTTCAAAAGTGACATCTAACAGATTTGAATTTCGAATTTCGAATCTCAACATCTGTAATTATTTCAATTATTCCTAAGTTACAAGTTTCTTTGTATGTATAAAAAAAAGGAAAAATGTGTGTGCAAAATTAAAGAGATAGGAAAGTACTAGGAAACTGCTATATAGAGTTTAAACGTGCTGAAGCTAACCGGAATGGAATAACCATGTAATCCGGCCTACCATTTTGGACTAATATTTTCAGGTAACGAAAGCTATGAAGCTCAAAGGTACATGTATGTATATAACCTGCTAGGATTGGTTTGAGGATAACATTTTTATAAGACAAAAAATTCGTCATTATTGCTTTCGTTTCGACCTTAGACAAAATTCTATATAAATAGCACTGCATTGAAAGCAAGCTGCACCAATACCGCATTCTCTTGACTAATGTAGTTGGTATCGTATTCATATCGATCGTATTGATTGGTATATATCGGTTTTAAGATAAATTAAAATAATATCAGTATGGTGTCTTTTTTGGTTTTTGTATTGATTTATAACGATCATATCGGCCTATACCGATCAATATCGATCAGTATCGGTACGTACAAGTCCGTATCGATTGACACAAGATCTTGATTTTTTTTATTAAAAAAAATCACTTATTTGATTTTTAAACCAATTTCTAATTTTTTTTTCCTATCATGATCATTTTTTTTCTTCATAATTTCATTTAAAAATAAAATATGTTTATTAAATTAAGCTATTGAACTTAATTAATAATAATTTACTATATTTTTGTAATATTTATTTTATTTATTTGATGTTTAAATTTTTTGAATATTAAATATTTATATTTGCATATAAACATATATATATATATATATATATACACGTGTACAATTAATGTTTATTTGCATTTGTATATAACATATTTTATTAAGGAACTTGAAATAGGATATATATATATATATTTATATATGAAAAAATATTTGAAAAATGCTGATAAACCCAAAACGGTATGTTGAAACACACTGATATTGATACGTATCAGTATCAGAATAAAAAAAATACGTCCACCGGTACCATACGAAATACCTTACTCTTGACTGTAGCATTTTTCGAAGCTCTATCCACTTCCAAAAACACCTTGCTCTTAACTCAAATTACTCAAACCAATGACAACTACATTTGCTGAACCATTCGGTGATTCCTCAACTCTCATTGATTTTGTTATTAACCAAGGGAATGGAGTGAAGCGTTTGTCTGAAATGGGTCTCCAAGATCCTATGTTATTTGAACTCTTCATTTTTCTTAAAATATTCGTATCTGATATATATTCGGATACAAGTATGTGGTATGGTCCTTCAAATATATGAAAAAACTTTAAAAAATTTGGACATATCCATTTCGAACATATATCTGCATCAGACACTCATCCACTAGTCCAGATAAGATAGCAAAGCCCTCCCTAAGTAATATATCCAACCTTTGAAAGAAAAAATGTGTATGACCAACATCTTAGCCCAAGAAACCATTCACATCATTGATATGTCTCAAACTAGGAAGATCCCCAAGTGGCAAAATAAATTTGTGATGCTGCATCAAAATGGGGTTCTTTCAGATTGTTAGCCATGCTGTACTTGTTGAAGTGCTAGAGAATGTTAAAGATGCTACTTATAGGTAGAATCTTTGGGTTACCTCCGAGGTAAAAAAATAAGTATTCCAAAGAACATTCATATTCAAACAATGTGAGGTTTGGCACAAGTTTTAGAACCTCAAGCAAAGAAGGCTTTCAAGTGGAAAGATTATCTTAACCTGTTTTACGTCTCTGAAGAAGATACTCTTGTATTGTGGCCTCCTGTCTGTAATTATAAACAAAGAGTTCCATTCACTTGTTAGATTTTCTTTCATACGCAAAATATTCTGACATTCTCACAAATTGCTAACAAGTATAGATATTAATTGATGAGTTCGTTTTTATAATTCTTCTTGTGGAATCTAAAAACTCCACTAACGGTATGGAGGAAATAATTTATCTTAATTGATCACCTATTTTTTTTCTTCCAGGGAACAAGTGCTAGATTATATGGAAAAGTCTGAAGTCATCATTAAACAGCTATTACTTACAGGTGCTAATGAAGGGTTTAAATGTGAATGGGATAGATGAAACAAAAGAACCATTGTTGATGGGTTCATTAAGGACAAACCTTAACTACTAGCTATCCTATTTGCCCAAAGCCTAAACTTACAATGGGAGTAAGGCGTCACTCTAATGTCTCGACCATCATAATTCTTCTTCAAGATGAGACTGGAGGACCTTTTGTAAGAGGAAACCAGGTGATTACTGGATTCATGTTCTCCCAATTAAATTAGGGTCACTTATGATCAATGTTGGAGATGCATTGCAGATAATGAGCAATGACAAGTGCATGAGTGTTGAATATTGTGTTGTTGCCAATGAAAATAAGAATAGAATTTATGTCCCTATTTTTATGAATCCAAGACTTGGTGATATGATTGGACCTTAGCCTAAATTGATCGAAAGCGGTGAGAACCCAATTTATAAGTAAGTTTTTTATTCAGATTATATCAACATTTTTTCCGCAAGGCTCACTATAGGAAGAAAAAAAATTGAATTTGCTGAATTATAAACATAATATAGCTTTTTTTTCCTTCATCCATTGTAAGTTTGAATAAATTTGCAACAAGAAAAAGGCTGAAATGAATAAATTTGCAAGCATAAAAGTATATTAAAATTGTATTGAACCCCAAAAAAAAAAAGTTTATTGAAAGTGTCGCAACCTAAAAAATAATAAGTTTTATCGCGAGACATTACTCGTTAAGCATGACATTAGGGTAACAGAGGAAAAGACGACTTAATTCCTTTTGAAATAAAATGAGGGTTTGAAAACAATCTCGAAAAAGAAATGGAGACGCCACCAATCTTTTTTTTTGGCTAGGTGCGATCGGCCACCTATTAAAACCGGTTTTATAAAACATTTTAAAAATAATTAAAACACTTTTTTTAAAACCAATTTCGAAGTCTGCGCTTTTAAATCAGAGAAAATAAAAAAAAGGTTCGGGAGTCGGTTACGTGCGGGGAATGATTAGCACCCCCACAACGCCCGTATAAAACGATACCTTATTAATCGTGTTTTATCTCGAGTCTCTGTAAAAAGTCGGTTTTTGAAACTAGCATTTTAAAATAATTTCCATATTAAAGAAAAATAATCCCATTTTTAGTCGAAAATGATCCAGAATTTATTAACTTAAAATTTTCCTATATTCCCCGGCAAACCCGACAAAACATAGAAATTTTTATTTATTTAGAAAATTTCTGAATCATTCTCATGTTTTGAAAGAAAGATATTCCATTGTTAATGATAATTGATGATATCCTCCCCAGCAAACCCGGCAGAGAACTTAAGAATTATTTTAACTCGAGAATATCCTTATTTTAAAAAAAACATGATCTTTTGGAAAATATTTTTAAAAAAGTTATGAATATGCAAATCATTACTAATGACATGGCATATGAGTGAATGACATGGCATATGGATTAATGACATGGCATGCTTGACATGGCAAAATCTAGATGACATGGCATAATCTAAATGACATGGTAGAATCTAAATAACATGGTAAAGATCTAAATGACATGGCAAAGATCTAAATAACAAGGCAAAGATCTAAATAAGATGATAAGAATTAATGACATGATAAAACCTAGATGACATATTAGAAATCTATATTACATAGCAAAAATCTAAATTAGATGGCAAGAATTAATGACATGATAAAACCTAGATGACATATTAGAAATCTAGATGACATATTAGAAATCTAAATTAAATGGCAAGAATTAATGACTTGATAAAACCTAGATGACATATTAGAAATCTATATGACATAGCAAAAATCTAAATTAAATGGCAAACATTATCATAGAATATTCATAATTATGCCATAATCAAAATGACAACATAAAATCTAAATCAAAGCAACGACATCATTATGGAATATTCATATATATATGAAATTTATATAACCAAAATAGCAAAAATTAATGTCATAAAATATGCATGAATATGAAAAATGCAAATACATGGAAATATATTTCTCCCATGAAATAAGGATATTCCTATATCTTAAAAGACATCCGACTACCTTGGGAAGAGACGTAAGTTGGATTTTCTAACTCGGATTTTGGATTCGGATTTAAAAAAATTGGAATTTTTGGGTAAAAGAAAACTTGGCCGAAAACATCCTTTAAAAGGCTCTAATTTTTTCTAGTTTTGAATCCCGGGGTTGACCACCCTTGACCCGACTTTTATAAAATCAAATTTTATAATTAAAATGACTTGAAAATTAACCTAAGACAACAACTAATGTTTTAAGTCAGCCCTCTCTTAGTGCCTTAAACAAAACAGAAAACTATTATTCTTAAAAAAATTTGACTTTTCTGACTAGTTTTGGAAACCGATTTTTTTACCCTTCTAAACAATTTCAAAAAAATCTGAAAAAATTATGGGAGACTTAGAACATGTCAACCTCTATGGAAAAAAAATCAGATTAATTTTTAGACTAAAGATGTCCTACCCAAAAATTCATGAAACACAGAACAGTGGGTAAAAAAATTGCTTAACCAAATTTTTTTTTAAACCTTTGATACAAATGTCCAAAAATCAGAATAAAAATATTAGAGACTCCTTTAAGGTTCTACAACCAGTGGTAAAAAATTCTAAAAATTTGGACAAGGGCTGCCTAGTGAAAAAAATCCTAAAGTTAGAAAATCCAACTTGTACAAATTTTAATTTTCCACAAGCATGCTCATGAGAGCTTGGCTTTGAGCCATTGATTGACTTAAGTCAAAAATCAAGTGAGAAATGCAAAAAATGCATGAAATAAATGACATGGAATATGCATGACCTAGTGTATAAATGGCATGGCAAATAGCATGGAATAATGAAAATGGCCTAATGCCTAAATGGCATGGAAAGTAACATGGCATATGAAAATGGCTTAATGCTTAAATAACATGTAAAATGACATGGAATAATAATAAAAATGACCTAATGCTTAAATGACATGGAAGATGACATGCCATATGAAAATGGCCTAAAACTTAAATGTCATGGAAAATGACATGGCATATGAAAATGGCCTAAAACTTAAATGACATGGAAAATGACATGGAATAATAAAAATGACCTAATGTCTAAATGACATGGAATAATAAAATGATCTAATGTCTAAATGACATGGAAAATGACCTAGATACCTATATGACATGGCATGCAAAAATGACCTAATGCCTAAATAACATGGAATAATAAAAATGACCTAAACTATATGACAAATAGCCACAATATGCAAAAGTATGGCATAAATCAAAAGAACAAAATGGTTAGCAAGAATATAAATACACATAAAAATAAATAATAATAGAAATAAGCAAGTTAAAGTAAGTAAATAAATAAATAAAAAAAATAAAAAAAATATGGAAATGAACTCCATGGTTGGTATATTGGACAAAGCCCACCCTAACCATTATCACTTGATTCTCATCAAGATCATGAAGCCTAACCATTGTTTTATTTATTTTTGAAAAAACAAGAACAACAAGAAAGCTTTCATAAAACCTTTATTAAGCAAAGAAAATGGTAGGAAATTACATGGAAAACAAGAAATAAAGCATGAAGAAGAAGAAGAAAAATGTAGGAGCAAAGATCTAATGGCTACCTTAGCAAAAGCTTTCTTTCTTTTCTTTCAAAAATATTTTTTCTAAGATTTTAGCTACTGCCTATCACTCAAAATCAGCCTCCTTCCTTTTGAAAAAAATGAAACCCTATTCCTTGAATAACCCTTGGCCTAACCCCTGTGCTTTTGGTGAAGGGTGGAGATTAATTTATTTGATTCTCCTACACCATCTAAGCCCTTGGATCCAAGATATTTTCATGACAATAAAAATTCCATCTTGCAAATTGATCTTATCCATTCAAGGATGTACTCATCTTTTCATAAGGTGCCTAAGCCATTGGATGAGCAAGGATATTTTATTTGGCTACATGCATTTCCAACCATTGGATGACTTGTGCTCATCTTTCTTCCACCAATATTGACCATTGGATGAGGACATTTTCATGACAATAAAAATTTCATCTTGCTATTTGATCTTGGCCATTCAAGGATGTACTCATTTTTTTACAAGGTACTTAGGCCATTGGATGAGCAAGGATATTTCAAGATAGTAAAAATGCTATCTTGCAACTTGATTGTGGCCATTGGATGAATTTAATCAAATCTCACCCTTCATTCATGAGCTGACCAGCCAAGGGCCTCGAATATCCGAGCAATTCCTTCATCTTTCATTTTTTTTAATTGCAAATTGGCCCTTTTCGGTTTCATTGCATTTTGGCCCCCAAACTTGATTTTATTGCAAACGGACCCCAAATCTGAATTTTCTTTCTCCAATCCATCAAAAAAAAAATATAATATTGATATATGGAGATTTTCAAAATATTCCGATCTCATTTCCTATTTTTCCCAAAATTTTCTCTTGGATTTTTCGGTTAATGGCACCCAAAATTCACCTTTTTCATTTGAACTCGATTTCGTATTTTTTTCACCAATCTCTTCCAAAAAACATAAAACTTAGATATGGAAGTTTTCATAATTTTTGGAGCTCGTTTGCTATTTTTCCCGGAATTATCTTCTGGAATTTCGACTTAGTGCACCCGAACTTTGCGGTTTTTCAAATGAGCTTCGATTCCGGATTTTTCTTCACCGATTTCTTCCAAAAATATAAAACCCAGATCTAGAAGATTTCATAATTTTTGGAGCTCGTTTGCTATTTTTTCCGAAATTATCTTCTGGAATTTCGGCTTAGTGCACTCGAACTTTGTCATTTTTCAAATGAGCTCCGATTTCTGATTTTTCTTCACCAATCTCTTCCAAAAAATATAAAACTCAGATTTGGAAGTTTTGATAATTTTTGGAGCTCGTTTGCCATTTTTCCGGAATTATCTTATGGAATTTCGGCTTAGTGCACCCGAACTTTGCCATTTTTCAAATGAGCTTCGATTTTGGATTTTCCTTTACCGATCTATTCCAAAAATTACAAAACTCATATTTGGAAGTTTTCATAATTTTCGAGCTCGTTTGCCATTTTTACCGGAATTTTCTTTGGGATTTTCAGAAATTGCCCTCCAACCTCCGAAACCCCAGTTTTACTCAAAACGAGTTTGATTTCTAGATTTTCTTTTTCCACTTCCTTTGTCCTATATTGAATCTGAGTTGGTCCAAAAACGCCCAATTTTACAATCAAATTCCCCTCCGATTTTGTTTTCCCGTTTTCAAACTCGAGAATTTTCTCGTTTTTCTGTTTTTGCTCTAATCGGCTATTCCTTTGGATTCACTTCAAACTAGGCCTTGCGCTATCCTTGTTTACTCATTCTTTATCAACCGGGGGCTTCAATTTCATCGAATTGGACCATCTTTACAGTTTTTCCTAAATTTGCGAAATTCACCCTTTTTAACCAAATCCCTAATTTTCGATTTTCCTTTCAAATTGACTTTTCCTTTGGTTCTGCTTTCAATTGGCCCTTCCAATACCCCTGTCATTAATTATATTCCATTTGGAACCTTCAATTTGGAAAAATTTGATAATTTAAGCACTTTTCTCCAAATTTGCCGAATTAGGGCTCCCTTACACTGAAATTTTCGTAATCCCTCTTCCAAACTCCATATCTTTCGTTGTAGACTTCGGATTATCAAAATTCTTTCACCATTGTTCAATTCAACTTCAAATCTTGATTTTGACTAAGAGTTGACTTTTTAGTGGTTGACTTTTTAGGATTGACTTTTTGAGTTGACTTTTTTGGTGTTGACTTTTCATGTTGAACTCCGAATCACAAGTCTTGGATGACTATCTGCAAGATGAGAAGATATTTTCTGCATTCTAAAAAAGTACAAGGAAGAATTTACCTGGTTTAGGGGGCCTAGACAAAATTAGGTGTCTACAGAAAGTATTCTTTTTAGTTATTTTTTCCTCACATTCTCCTTGTGAACATTTTCAAATTTATTAGCAATAGGTTGCAAATAAAATATGGTGGCTTTGAAATTTAAATGTTTTTCGTTTTGTTAGTGTATGTAAAAGAAATCTAATAACAAAACCAAAATTGGTTGAAATTATTTTTTTCCTAGACTTTATAAAATGTATTAAAAAGAAAATGATATTGTATATCATACAAAACAAGCTATTTTGGTTAATAGGGGAGAATGCCGGGTAAATTTTCTTTTGTTGAAAGAAATTAAATAAACCTTTTTGCCCCATAAATTAATGTAGTTAATTATAAAATCTATGTAATATAATTAAAACAACTACATGATAGATAAGAGCAAAATTTCCAAAACCATGGCTTGAAAAGATATATCCATTATAGGGAAAGCAGAGGAGGAGCAAATTTGGTCTCTCTCTTATACATTATCTAATTATCTATATTATTCGAATATGGATATAGATTTGGTAATTCGTGTATGCATATCGCGTTTTGTATTTTTTTATGCCAATTGTGTAAATATAAACACAACACAAATTATTAAATGTGTGAAAATCTTAAACACGAATATGACATGTGTATAAAATATGTCATGTTAATTATGCTAATAGTGTTGGATATCAATTAGTTAATTGTTGTGTATTAATACGAAATATGTATTTGAATATGTAGATTGTCGTAAGTAAATACACGGTGTATAATTTATGTACACAATTGATATCATGTTTGAATGAGAAATTGGTCTCATTAACACCCACTTGAAGAGGAAGAAAGTTAGTTGATGTTGTGCATGGTGTGGAATCTCACATTGGATAAAGAAAAGCTGAAGCTTGTTGTTTATATAGGCTTATGTTCAATGTTGGGTTGGGCTCCAAGGGTACCAAGTTTTTGTGAAGGGTGAGGACCTACACGAGTTTGGGTTACCTCGCACGTGCGTCGAACTTGGGCATGGGCTAGGTCGGGTTTGGGTCAGTAATTAATTTTTTACTGCCACATTGACCAACCTTTTAACTTGTTTGTTTAAGACATTGTTTTTCGGTCCGAACGGAACCGACACTGCCCAACCAACCAAGAGGCCTGTCTGATTTAAGATATGTCCTTCGATCTTGACCGAACCGTTCCGTGTCTATTCCTACAATTTTGTCTGTTGACTGTTCGATTTCAGACATGTCGATTTAGACCTTGACTAAACTGGTTCTTTCCAAGTGGTTTGTCTATTCTGAAAAGACATTTAATTCCCTATAAATATCGAGTTCAGTCACTGTTTTATGCGCTGAAAAAATGCATTTCTTCTTCTTGCTCTAAGTTTTCCTAATGTCTTGTGAGGGAGACTGATATCTTTTCTGGTTTGCTGTTTGTGTTGCTTCGAGTGTGCTCTCAATAGCAATGTCATCGAGGAGATCTGGGAGACAAATTGCTATAATTTGTAAGTAACTTAGTGACAAGCAATAATTGTATTAAGGTCAGAGGTTCTACCTTCACTCGATTTTGATTTTTATTTCTATGAAATCAGTGAGTTTATGTTCTTCATATATATGTTATACTTGTATTCAAATTCAGTAAATAAATTTAGATTTATTATTAGTTCTATTTTCTTTAATGTTCGTTTATATGCAGTATTGATTATTTGGAATAACAATCTTAAGACTATAATTTTTGTTTTCGATTATTGTTTCATTATTGTTTGTTAGAATATAAATATATATAGTGACAGCATATATATACATAGTTACATTTGTTATAATATATAGTTAATTTGTTATAACATATATATTTATACTGTTTGTGTAATATATATATACACACTATTATTAAAGTTGATCATGTTATTTTGAATAATAGATGGCAGAACAATCTACCGGTACTGCTGGTGCGCCTGTAGCGCCACAACCATTACATGTAACACATGGTGAGAGTCCCGAGAAGTTCAGTGGTCTTGACTTTAGACGTTGGCGGCAAAATATGTTGTTCTGTCTGACCACCCTCAATCTAGTCCGGTTTCTAAGAAAGGAGGCTTTGGTTCTCAACGAGGGAGAGACCGATCCTGCGGTTGTAGCCTCGGTGGAAGCATGGAAGCATTATGACTTCCTATGCAAGAATTATATCCTCAACGAATTAGACAACACGTTATACAACGTGTATAGCCCAATCAAAATAGCAAGAGAGTTGTGGGAGTCCTTAGAAAGAAAATATAGAATCGAGGATGCCGGTACGAAAAAGTTTGTGGTTGGCATGTTTCTGGAATTTAAAATGGTGGACTTAAAAACCATGATCAGCCAAGCCCAAGAGTGTCAATTGATTCTCCATGAAATTACGACCGAAGGAATGATTCTTAGTGAATCATTTGAGACAGCTGCTTTGATAGAGAAATTTTCACCTTCGTGGAAAGATTTCAAGAACTATCTAAAGCACAAAAGAAAGGAGATGAGCTTAGATGACTTGATTGTTCGGTTAAGAATCGAGGAGGATAACCGTGGTTCAGAAAAAAGGGCTAAAGTTCAGACCATGAAAACAAGGCAAATGTTGTTGAACATTCGCACAAGACCAACAAGAGGAAACATGTTGGTTCTAGTTCTTCCCAAGGTAATAAGTGAACGAATTTCAAGAAGTTCACGGGAACTTGCTTCGTGTGCAACAAGCCCGGACATTGAGCAAAGGACTGTCATCAAAACAAGAAGAAGAAAGATCAAGCCAACTTAGTTGGCGATAATGAGATTGAGCTCGCTGCTGTAGTGTCATAAGTGAACTTGGTGGAAAACCCTAAGACATTGTGGGTTGATACTGGGGCCACTTGTCATGTACGTTTCGAAAAAAAGAGTTTCTCCCAGTATAAAAAAGCTGCTGATGATGAGCAACTATTTATGGAAAACTCTACGGTCTGCAAGGTACAAGGCCATGGAAAAGTGGTGCTCAAGATGACCTCCAGTAAAGAACTAACTTTGAACAATGTGGTTCATACTCCTGAAATTCGAAAGAATTTGGTTTCTGACTCTCTGTTGAGCAAGAACGGGTTTAGGCTTGTATTTGAATCCGATAAATTTGTACTCACTAAAAGTGGCATGTTTGTGGGTAGAGGATATCTATGTGATGAGCTATTTAAGCTCAATGTTATGACTGTTGTACCAAAGAACAAGAATATTAATCAAACTATTTCTTCTGTTTATTTGGTTGAATCCTCTAAATTATGGCATGGTTGATTAGGTCATGTAAATTACAAGACCTTGCAAACAATCAGCAATTTGGATTTGCTTTCGAAAATTGTTATTGATAAAAATCACAAATGTGAAATTTGTGAGGAATCCAAATTGGCTAAGGCTCATTTCTATTCGATAGAAAGAAGTAGTGAACCTCTAGATTTAATTCACACTGATATTTGTGACTTAAAATTTATGCAAACTACAGGCGGTAAAAAGTATTTTATTACTTTTATTGATGATTGCACAAGATATTGTTAAGTCTATTTGCTTTGAAACAAAGACGAGACCTTGAAAGCTTTTAAGCTCTTTAAAAATGAGGTCGAAAATCAACTAAGAAAGAAAATTAAGATAATAAGGAGTGAAAGGGGTGGTGAACATGATTCATTGTTTAATGAATTCTATTCAGAAAATGGTATTATTCATTAAACCATTGCTCCTTATTCACCTAAGCAAAATGGTATTGCAGAACACAAGAACCGAACGTTGAAAGAAATGATGAATGCTTTGTTGATAAGTTCAGGGTTACCTCAGAACTTGTAGTAGGAGGTTATTTTAACAGCTAATTATATTTTAAATAAAATACCCCACAAGAAATCATACAAGACACCGTATGAATTATGGAAGGGTCGAAGACCATCTTATAAATACATGAAAGTTTGGGGGTGTCTTGCGAAGGTAGTTGTTCCTTCACCTAAAAAGGTCAAAATAGGACCTAAAACTGCTGATTGCATATTCATTAGATATGCAAACAATAGTGCTGCTTATCGTTTTCTTATGTACAAGTCAGACATTCCTGATATTCATATCAATACGATAATTGAATCAAGGAATGCTTCGTTCTTTGAAGATGTACTTCCCTACGAGGAAAAACAAGAAAATAAGACTACTAAGAGAACTCATGAGTCCTCGAGTAGTAATCCACATATGAATGAAGATAACAAAATGAAACCAGAAGAAGCAAATGGGCTAAAGTACTACCAACTAATTATGGTTCGGATTCTCTAACATATTTATTAGAAAATGAACCAAAAACTTTTAACGAAGCTATGTCATCTTCAGAAGCTCCATTATGGAAAGAGGCCATTAACAATAAAATAGAATCCATCATACAAAATTATATGTGGGGATGGTAGATCTTCCTTACGGGCATAAGCCTTTAGGGTCCAAATGGATATTTAAGAGGAAGATAAAGGCAGATGGATCAATTGATAAATATAAAGCCCGGCTTGTAATAAAGGGATACAAGCAAAAGGAAAGGCTTGATTATTTTGATACGTACTCACCAGTTACGAGAATAACATCCATTCGATGTTAATATCTATAGCAGCTCTTAACAATCTCGAAATACACCAAATGGATGTTAAGAAAACTTTCCTAAATGGCGATTTAGATGAAGAAATCTATATGGAACAACCTGAAGGGTTTAAAGTTCTAGGACAGGTTAAATCATTATATGATTTAAAACAAGCACCTAAAAAATGACATCAAAAATTTGACAATACAATGTTGTCAAATGGTTTTTGTATTAATGAATGCGATAAATACGTATACTTAAAAAATAAGAATAAGGGATATGTCATTGTTTGTCTATATATAGACGATATGTTGATCTTAGGCAGTAATGATGAGATCATTAAAACTACCAAAGCTTGGTTGACCAGTAAATTTGATATGAAAAATATGGGTGTAGCAGATATGGTTTTAGGAATTAAAATTTCTAAAACACAAGATGGCATGATAATAACTCAAGATCATTATGTAAATAAGATTCTTGAGAAATTCAATAAGAATGATACCAATATTGCCAAAACACCCGTAGACGTGAATTTACATCTAAGGAAAAATACTGGTGATGCAATATTTCTAATAGAATATTCGCGGATAATTGGTAGTCTCATGTATCTCATGAACTGCACAAGACCAGACATAGCATACTTAGTTAGCAAACTGAGTAGATTTACAAGTACTCTTGGAAAGGATCACTGGAAGGCTATAGTAAGGGTACTCAGATATTTGAGATACACCTTAAGTTATGGACTACACTATACAAGATATCCAGCTGTGCTAGAAGGGTACAGTGATGCAAATTGGATATCTGATACTAAAGATTCGAAATCCACCAGTGAATTTATCTTTACTATTGGAGGAGCTGTAGTGTCTTAAAAATCTTCTAAACAAACGTGTATTGCCAGATCCACAATGGAATCTGAATTTATAGCTTCAGATAAAGCTGGAGAATAAGTGGAATGGCTTCGAAATTTTTTAGAAGATATTCCATGTTGGCCGAAACCTGTGCATGCAATTTGTATACATTGCGATAGCGAATTTGTAATTGGTAGGGCATATAGTAGTTTGTATAACGATACACCTCGACACATTCGTCGAAGACACAATACCGTAAGACAATTGCTCTCAAATGGGATTATCTCTATTGATTATGTATCAAAGGATAATATTGCGGATCCGCTTACGAAAGGTTTAACAAGAGAGCAAGTATATAAATCATCAAGGGGAATGGGTCTTATGCCATATAATTAAGAAAAGTTACATAATGGCAACCCAACCTAGTTGACTGGAGATCTCAAGATCTAGGTTCAAAGGGATAACCGAATTATGTTAACTTAGTGTGAGCACTAGAAGAGTTAAACACTCTTATCCATTCCTATGATGAAGTAGTGCTGTCTATAAAGAAGTTAGGATAAGCTATGCTTTTAATGATTCTTATAACTAGATAAAATCCAGTGGGGTATTGCAGGATACTCTTGATAAGAAATCACCTATATGAGTATGAAATGTGGTCATTGCTATGAGAATTGATCAGGCTAAATTCTCTAGAGTATTCATAGACAACCGTGAAAACCAAAGATAAGAGGAATTGCGTGATACCTATTGTCTTGGTTTACACGAAAGGCTGAATAGTTCGAGACATCATGTTCACTTGTTAGCTGAGTAAATTCGATAGTTGTCACTATGGAAGGTTCAAAGTCAAAAGTTACCTATCTTGAGGCCATAACACTTCAAAGTTATTCTCTTTCATATTCCAAGTCAGTTCGTCATTTTAAGTCAGACAATTTTCATTCATGTGGGGGATTGTTGGATATCAATTAGTTAATTGTTGTGTATTAATACAAAATATGTATTTGAATACGTAGGTTGTTGTAAGTACATATGCGGTGTATAATTTATGTACACAATTGATATCATGTTTGAATGAGAAATTGGTTTCATTAACACCCACTTGAAGAGGAAGAAAGTTGGTTGATGTTGTGTATGGTGTAGAATCTCACATTGGATGAAGAAAGGCTTAAGCTTGTTGTTTATATAGGCTTATGTTCAATGTTGGGTTGGGCCCCAAGGGGTACCCAAGTTTTTGTGAAGGGTGAAGACCTACACGAACTTGGGCCCGAGCCGAGCTGGGCTGGGTCGGGTTTGGTTCAGTAATTAATATTTTATTGCCCACCGGATCAACCTTTTAACTTATTTGTTTAAGACATGATTTTTCGATCCGAACCGACATTGCCCAACTGACCAAGAGGCCTGTCTGATTTAATACATGTCCGTTCGATCTTGACCGAACCGTTCCATGTCTGTTCCTACAGTTTTGTCTGTTGATTGTTTGCTTTCAGACATGTCGGTTCAGACCTTGACTGAACTGGTTCTTACCAAGTGGTTTGTCTGTTCCGAACAAACATTTAATTCCCTATAAATACCGAGTTCAGTCACTATTTTTTGCATTGAAAAAATTCATTTCTTCTTCTTGCTCTTGGTTTTCCTATTGTCTTATGAGAGAGACCAACATCTTTTCTGGTTCGCTATGTTGCTTCGAGTGTGCTCTCAACAGCAACGTCATTGAGGAGACCTGGGAGACGAATTGCTATAATCTGTAAGCACCTTAGTGACAGGCAATAATCGTCTTAAGGTCAGATGTTCTACCTTGATTCGATTTTGATTTTTATTTCTATGAAATCAGTGAGTTTTTGTTCTTCATATATATGTTATACTTGTATTCGGTTTCAGTAAATAAATTCATATTTATTATTAGTTCTATTTTCTTTAATATTTGTATATATGCAGTATTGATTATTTGGAATAACAAATAGTGTTTAAATGTATCCTCATGTCCAAAATTACCAAATCTAAATATAGCAGCCTCATGTCTTACTTAATTATCTAAATTTAATATTGTTGATTTGTTATTAGGTTAGGACTAAACATAATAGCTTCCAACTAAAAATATAATTGCTTCCTATTTCCCACGTGCATATATAACATGGTACTCCAAACGAGTTTATTTAAGTTTTTAAGTTGATCCAATTGTTTCTTGGGTGCTCTTGAGTTATCTGAATATTTGTTTCATTTGTATTCCAACTTTATATATTCTATTCATTCATCCCATTTTCTTTGGTCTTATTTAACTTTCAAAGAGTTTAAGAAAAAAACAATGATTTTAGTGTATTTTATATTTTATTATAAAATTGGTGCCATGTGCTTTTTAATGTAAAAATAAAAAATAAAAATTTTATTACATTTTTGACACTCGAATTATAATCAAATTCTTTGATTTGATACTTAAAATTTGAAATTTTGCAATTATGGATTCAAGGTTTCCTTTCATCCATCAATTTACGCATGATATCAACAATACCGTTAATCAAATAGGTGTAAGACCCTCGTAAGACAGAAATCGACTCGGGTCTCTTTAAATGATTCATAGACAGTGGATCAAGTTTATGTATGCTTGTAGACAAAGCACACTACCATCTGGTCTTATTGTTATATTAATAATTTTTAGAGTAAGAGGTTTAATCGGCTATTTGATAGATTTAGCCCTAAAGTGACCATGAGTCAGGATTCGCAATCGGGACAATGTAAAGCCTATAAAATTTGGTATTTTAAATTCACATAGTGTTAAAATATGATATATTACTGATTAGGATTATTGAAAAAATCTAATCGACACAAAATCGGTAAAATATGAACTAGAGGTATTTTGGTCATTTTACCCAAAATTTTATTTTTGGTTCGTATAGGTACCAATAGACTCTGAGATCATAGAGGATCACAATATGATGATTAGATTGAAAATTTGACCTTTTTTTTACTCAAAAAGTTAAGTGAAAAACAGATACGCCTTTAGTTAACTTAAAGGAGTGAAAATCCAGAACTGGCCGCGGGAAGGTCCGGAAAAGGTTTTAAGTGAATAAATGGATTCATATGGACATAAAATGATGTTAGAAAGTTGTTGGTGAAATCAGAATGAGAATCGGAGCTAAAATTGAAAAAAATCTTAATGTTGACCCGTAAACGGTCCGGGGCCCGGATTTGATGTTTGGGATATCGAAAAATTACGAAAACTTGCGTACTAGTGTAAAATGATATTTTAAACATATCCGTGCTGAGACAACTGAAAATGAGCTTCCGAACATGAAAAATTCATGTGGCCCCCATTTAGGCACTAAAAGACAAAAAATGAGCTAAAGGGGTATTTTTGTCATTTGGCTTGGTAAATGGACATAAAAATCAGCCAAGAAACCCATGATCAGTCGTGAATTTTATTTGTTCATGCCTTAAGGGATGTTTCTTCTTCAACCTTGAGAAAACCTAACCAAAGTGAAGAAAACTCTACAACCAAAAGCTTGTAAGCTTGATCTCTTAATTTCTACTCATCACCAAGCCAATAAAACACATAGGTCTACTATCTAGAAGGTAAGGATTGCTTATTTGGTGTTAGCTTTTCAAAAAATCATGAGAAACCATGTGTTTCTCTTTATGGTCATTTTTGCCTTATGTGGTTTCCAACATAGTCACCACCTTAAACCACCACTATGGGTAGTCCTAAATCAACCTCTACATCTATTATATGGGGTTGGTTGAGTGAAAAAGTGGCTTGGAGTTGGAAATCTAAGCTTGGCCGAAATCACCATGTTGGCCAACCACCTTGAGCCACCACTTCCACCACCATTCGAGGCCACCGTTAGCTTTGTTAGGCTCAGGGGAGTAACTTTCCTGTTGATCATTGCTCCGGATTTCCACCCGAGCTAGGTGTAAAAATTATAAAATTTAAATAGCTAAGTTGTAGATTTTTGGATAGTAGCGAATTAGTTACAATTTGGATATTGTGAATGTTTCCAAATTTATAAAATATTTATGAAATTATTGTTTATGTACTAGGGGCGCAGATTAGCTGAGTCCGTGGTTGGAAAAGCCCCAGAGCATGAGGATCAATTTCTTCAGCTTAGCGTACAGTAAGTAAACGTGTAGCGATAGACGTAGGATCGTTAGATTATGTTATGACATACTGACTGTGATTGTATGAATGTATAATGTAGAATTATCTTATAATATCAAGTTCTCGTAAAGACGTGAGAAAAAGGTCCAAGGAATGGACAAGTGATGATTATGTAATAATCCGGGATTGTCGTATAAGTGGTCAACCGTATGCGCCACATTGTTTTTTGCTAGTATGCTTATTTAAATGCTATGTGATGCAAGTTTATTATAATGTTAAGTTATACCGGATTTGTAGGCTATCATTATGCCCTACTGGATTTGTAGGCTGCTATTGAGCCCTATTGGTTTTGTAGGAGCCTTCGTGCCCTAACGGTTTTGTAGAAGCCTTCGTGCCCTACCGATTTTGTAGGAGCTTAAGAGCCCTACCGGTTTGTAGGAGTCTACGAACCCTACTAGATGTTATAGTTGTTTGTGATGTTGGATAGAAACATCCAGGTGATATTAGTTAATATAATTTGCGAGTCCTTTCCATAGACTTTACTGATTTTGCGTTTGCTCACTGGGTCCTTATGACTCACCCTTTAGTTATTTTTCTTTTTCAGATACTAATCGACCCGATCCCTCATCCACTCCGCCAGCTTTCTCGTGATCGATAGTCGGCGAGCATGATATACCGTTTTGACGAGGTGATCCGTTGCTTGATGGAAGAGCCGTGCACAGTCACCTAGGATGTCATATGTTATTTTGTCTAAATATGTTGTATTATGTGTCATGCAGTTATCCGATCGGAGACCGAGATTGTTGTGTATATTTTTGGTATTGTATATAAATATATGTATTGTGGTTCACTTTGTGCGTCTGCTGCGGGATATCTCGGTTACTCCCTAGTTGGAGGTGTCCTAACCGGGATGTCATGTGTTATTATTATTGTGTTGCATGTTTTGCAGGTTCGGTAAACTCCCTTATCGGGCGAGATCATGCCAAAATTTTGTTAGGTAGATGAATGGTTAAAGTTTCGGAGGCAAGGGTATATACTTGTCTCTTGCAGGTCATACTCCCGGAATTAGGATGTGGCAATAGGTTTATCCAAAATATCTTAAAATACGTAATATGTTGACTTGACATTTTGAGACATGTGGTATGCTTTTATTGACTATTTTTTGATACGTCATCCATTTAATTATTCATATATTAGTCTTGTGTGCAAATTCATAAAAAAAAAAAACAAAATTTGAGTACTTAATTGTGATTTCTAAAATGTTAAGTATCAGATAAAAAATTTAATTATAGTTATAGCTGATGTTAAATATAGAATTAACTTAATTAACAAAAAAATAGAATTAACTTAAAAATAAATTAGAAATATAAAAAATAAGAATACTAAGGTTCAAAAATAAAATAGGACATATAATTTTGGACATAAAAAAATTGAACAAAAAGAGGAAATATCTTAACATAGAAAGTGTTAAGAGAACTCACAAAGATTAGTCCAGTTAATAAAGAGAAAAGTAATTTTTTTGTCGATCTGTTTGATTCTTATGAAAAACATTTTATGAGTAAAATGCTGAATAGATCAAATGAATATTATACCTTTAAAATCGTTTTAAAAAAAAAAACTTTGACCATATTACGAAAGAAAAACAAAATAAAGTGTTAAGAGAAAAAGAAAAAGGCTAAGCTTTTTATACGTTGAAAAAAAAATGCGTGACCACAGGTTGATCCATTTTTTTGATATATGAGCCAAAAATAATAAAAAGTTTTTTTTTCTTTCTAAATTATACAAGTTACAAAAAACTCAGCATTTTTGAAGAAAGAAAAAAAGATATATGTAATATATCACTATTTTATAGTTGGAATGAAGCTATCAAGTGGGAACAGAAATCATTATTTTAATAATGAATAATGAATTGTTAAAATAATATTATTAAATATACATTATCAATATATCAAATACAATTTTTTTTATTTAGTCTTATTAATTCCTTCTATATAAGAAAGCATAATATTTTGAGTAATTTTGGAATTTTCTTAATTACTATTAATTACATATTACTAAATAGTAACTATAAACATAATAGATGTCACTTATTTTAAAATTAAAAATGTTTATTGATCGAGTCAGACTATATCAAATTTTAGACTTGAGCCCAAACCCGATCTGCCCCAAATCGATCGCAGTTGGTCATTCCCCTCCCCTCCCCTCTCTCTTCTCATTTCCTACGTTCTCCTATCTCTATCTTAATCCCTTTTCTCTTTCTTTTTGAATTTTAATTTTCTTAAAAAGGGTTAGATTTTGATTTATTATTAAAAAAAATTCCAGATTTTAGAAAGATTTAATTTTGATTTTTAAATTTTTTTTTTGAATTTTCTATATGTTTGGATTTTAAAAAAATAATAATTGGATTTTTTTCGTTGTTCTTTTATTCTAATTTTATATTTTTAAAATAAAAAATATAATACGTGATAACCATGTGAGCATCATGTGGTAGTCATCTGTCATTCACGTGTATAATATCTATACATATGTTAGATTTTTATTGATTGACGGTTAAATCAATATCTTGAATTAATGGCGTTGAAGCTTGCGGTTGATTGACAAAAATTGCAAGTATGGATATCTAATTGAACATATATTTTTTTTTTTTAATTCAAATATCATATTGGAAATTTTCTTATATTGTAGGAACCATAAAGGACATTAATCCATTTGAATACATGGCAAATGGTTTTTCAAAGGTCAAAATCTTTTTACAGGTGTTCATGGGTTTGGTTCGGACCGAACCTAAATAGGTTTAAGTACCTACATAGTTCCTGTACTGTAATAAAAAGAGTAATTTAGTTCTTGTACTGTAAAAGTGAGTAATTTAATCTCTGTACAATTGAAATATGTGCAAATAAATAAAATTGATAACGGTGTTAATGAAAAACCGTTAAAATACTGATGTTAACTCATAAAATATAACAGAATTAATGACTTGAAATATATCTAAATTGTTAAATTTTACGAGTCCACGTCAGCATTTTAATGGTTTTTCATTGAAACCGTTATCAATTTTACTTATTTACATATATTTCAATTGTATAGGGACTAAATTACTCACTTTTACAGTACAGGGACTAATTTACTTTTTTTACTACAGTACAAGGACTATGTGGGTAGTTAAACCACCAAAATATGGTATCGACATTCATATACTTGTTCAAATCTGATTCAAACCCTGAATAGATTTACTCAGAAAGGAAACAATGTTCATTTTTAAATTGGGGAAGCCAAAATATTTTCTAAGTCTCCAACATGCATGATAATGATAAAAATTAACAAATTAATCAGCCAATATAGAAACCAGTGGGCGCACATTATAAACTACGATTTTTTTTTTTTGTTGTTATTGAAGGAATTGCTTTTTTTTTTTTCTTCCTGTTTTGTTCTGAGAAGGAATATATGTAAATATTGTTTGCAACAAAAATTTGAATTTATGATAATCAAGGCTTTAATTTATGACCAAAATAATATCTTTGTGAAATTGATTACACAGATTAAATTATTCGTTCGGCTCGATAAGTCCGATCTAAATTGAACCGGATTTGAAATTGGGATATGATTTTTATAATTTGGACCAACTCGGATTATTATTTAAATTAATACAATATTTTTATTTTTATTTAAATTTAATTATAAAAATATTAATATAAAAATATTTTTTTAATATTATAATATAATTCAAACGGTAAAACTGACTTTCGAACCCGACAATTTGAACTCTAATTGGATCTAAGCAAATAAATTATTTTATTATTCCGACCCAATCTATAAACACTTCTAAAATTGATCAAAAAGAATTTTTATTTACAAATTCTTTATACTCAATTCAACTTGAAAATAGTTGGTAATTATCAATTTCCATTTAGGATCATAGTTTAATGCATCCTAACCAAATTTTTAGGTTTTGATTTTGAACAAAGGGAGGCTTATTTCAAAAGATAAAAGAAAATGGGACGCTTTGTTTATCCAAATGATTGGAAACAAACCATTTGAGACAAAGGAGAGGAGAGTAAAGTGAGCGGTCAATTATTTATTTATTTATTTATTTGTTATTCAGCGAAAAGAAATTTATAGGCAAAAGTGGCACATAGCTGAATTTTGAAGCATTTTGAAGTAGTTGACTTCAAATAATTTCTTGAGAACTCTTTGAAATGTAAATGATTTCGATTCGGATTACTGGATATTAGTTAAAAATTCTGTGAAAAAAAAAAATCAAAAAATCAAAAAATGAAAAGAAAAAAAATAAATAATAAATTACAGCTTGAATTGTGAACTTGTGATGATCTCAAAATGATTTTTGAAGTGTTGTTTGCCACGGTTGTTAGTTTTATTTGACTAAGAAAAGAGACGACACCTAATCAAAAGGCAAGGAAAGGGAGAGTATGCAATAAAAATGTTCCTGACTCAGGTCGAGTTAAACTTGAATAAAAAAAATTTTGTTTGGATCAATTTGATTTATCGGATTCAAAAGATCATTTTATTATTTAAAATATTTAAAAAATATTTTTATGATTAAATTTACATAAAAAATATTTTTATTAATTAAATAATAATATGAATCTATTGAATCGGATGAGTAACTCAACCCGTAAATAAAAAGATAAGTCTGCATGCAAATTGCAAAACATATTAAAGAGAGACGAAAGTACTAGGAAGGAACATGCTTTAATTAAACTATGAATGGGCTCGAAGGAAATCCAAACCATGGAACTCGGCCTACCATTTTAGACTCATTTCAGGTATTGCAGCAATGAAGCTCAAAAGGTGGGCAGATTAATTCCAAGCATAATTAGTTGGGTGTAGAGGAGGAGAGCGATATATATAACTTATAAAAGGGCGTCGGAAGAGTCAAAGCTTTATTTGACAGACATTAATTACTCAGCTAAACCAACATATCATGCACATGTTCCTTTGGGTGATAGGAGCCGTCAAAGTAATCCTTTGCCTCTTTTGAAAGTTGAAAGTCCTCTTTATTACTCTCCACTATATTGGGTTGGTGAAGGCAAACATATATTTTCCTTCATATCACCAATATAATTAAGAAACCAAAAAGTCATTGGTGGTGTGCCTAGCTACACAAAATGGTATACATATAAATAGCATTCCATTGAAACCAAGCTGCACCACTGCATTCTCTTAGATTGTAACATTCTTCAAATCTTTATCCACTTTCAAAACCAAAAACAACACCTCGCTCTTAACTCAAATTACTCAAATCAATGGCTCCTGCACTTGCTGAACCATTCGGTGATTCCTCAGCTCTCACTGATTTTGTTATTAACCAAGGGAATGGGGTGAAGGGTTTGTCTGAAATGGGTCTCAGAGCCCTTCCTAAGCAATACATCCAACCTTTGGAAGAAAGAATGTGCATGACCAACATCTTAGCCCAAGAAACCATTCCCATCATCGATATGTCAAACTGGGAAGACCCCGAAGTGGCAAAATCAATTTGCGATGCTGCGTCAAAGTGGGGATTCTTCCAAATTGTTAACCATGATGTACCTGTTGAAGTGCTAGAGAATGTTAAAGATGCTACTTATAGGTTCTTTAGGTTACCTGCTGAGGTAAAAAATAAGTATTCCAAGGAACATTCATCTTCAAACAATGTGAGGTTTGGCACAAGTTTTAGCCCTCAAGCAGAGAAGGCTCTCGAGTGGAAAGATTATCTTAGCTTGTTTTACGTCTCTGAAGAAGAGGCTTCTGTATTGTGGCCTCCTGTCTGCAGGTATAAACAAAGAGTCCAATTACTTGTTAGATTTTGTTGCATATGTAAAACAGCCTGACATGTACTATTTGCTAACAAGTATTTTAATTGACCTTTTTGTTTTTTTCAGGGAGCAAGTGCTAGATTACATGAAGAAGTCTGAAGTTGTCATTAAACAACTATTACAAGTGCTAATGAAGGGTCTAAATGCGAATGAGATTGATGAAACAAAAGAATCATTGTTGATGGGTTCAATGAGGACTAACCTTAACTACTATCCTATATGTCCTAACCCTGAACTCACTGTTGGAGTAGGACGTCATTCTGATGTCTCGACCCTCACAATTCTCCTTCAAGATGAGATTGGGGGACTTTTCGTAAGAGGAAACCAAGGTGATAACTGGATTCATATTCCTCCAATTAAGGGTTCCCTTGTGATCAATGTTGGAGATGCATTGCAGATAATGAGCAATGGCCGATATAGGAGTGTTGAACATCGTGTGGTTGCCAATGGAAGAAATAACAGAATTTCTGTCCCGATTTTCGTCAATCCAAGACCTGCTGATATGATTGGACCCTTGCCTGAATTAGTTGCAAGTGGTGAGAAACCAATTTATAAGCAAGTTCTTTATTCAGATTATGTCAAACATTTCTTCCGCAAGGCACATGACGGGAAGAAAACGGTTGAATTTGCTGAACTGTAAACATGATTCTTTCTTATTATCTTCAGCCATTGTAAGGTTGGTGATTTCTTGTAGAAAAAAGGTTGACAAAATAAACTGTATACATATAAAAGGATTCTAGATGCTTCAAGATCAGGTCAGAAACTGGCCAAGCAAAAGATGTATCTTGTATGAATCCCAAAAGGGGTATTTAAATAATACATTTTTTATTAAATTTAAGTTGTAATTTTAGGGTAAATTCATCTTCCTTGGCATATATATATATATATATATATATATATATATATATATATATATATAAGAACTCTATACACGTGAAACAGAGAAAAGAGATAGCATCAACAATGATGAAAGTAGACTATATATTTTCAAAGATGTAATCACAAGAAAAGTTTGCAGCATGATAGAAAATGCTAGGCGTATAGCTGACTATAGAACACAAAAGAAAATACCCTGTTTTATTTTTTTTCCAGTCTGCATTTGAAAGTTGAAACTATATATATATATACACATTTTGGCCTTTGAAAATGTTATGCGATTTGTTCATATTATTAAAACACCAACGAAAGAACTCAAATTTTGCAAATAGCAGTTTCAATTTATGGAGAAAATCTTAATGCTCATGTAAAGTAATACTAGCTATTATTGTTGAAATTATCATAGCAGACAGAAAAAGTCAAATTCAAAAAAGTCAACTCCGATAAAGTCAACCTCAAAAAAGTAAACCCCAAAAAAGTCAACTACTGAAAAAGTCAACCCACTTTCAAAATTAAGATTTGAGGTTCAATTGAAAAACGATAAAAGAATTTTGATAATCTGAGGTAAACATTTAAAGAATGGAGGTCGGAAGTTGGGTTAGGTGCCTTGTAGGAAAGTTGAATGCACCATCCAATAGCCAAGTTTAAATGCCAAGATGACATTTTTATTTGTCATGAAAGAACCCTCATCTAATGGCCAAGAATGGAAGAAAAAAGATGAGCACAATTCATCCAAAGGTGAGCATCCATTCGGCCAAGCAAGGGAGTGCATGGGATTGTCTCTTTTCATCCAATGGCTTAGGCCATCTACAAGGGCTGAGTACACATGTTGAGGGCTGGATTTAATCTACAAGATGTCATTTTTATGTTGTCCTCATCCAATGACCAAGAATGGAAGAGCAGAACTCATCCAAGGGTAGGCACTCAATGGGGCAAGCAAGGGAGTGCATGGGATTGGTCTTCTTTTGCATCTAAGGGCTGAGGTTACTACAAGGGCTGAGTACACATCTTAAGGGCTGCTATCAATTGGTAAGATGACATTTTTATGTTGTCATCGAAATATCTTAATCTAAGGGCCAAGATTGGAGGAGAAAAGGTGCAAATTCCATCCAATGGTGGAGAGGCCATTCGGCCAAGGCTAAGGGAGGGGGACTGATTTCATTTTTTGATAAGTTTTGGCTGAAGTCAGTAGCTAATTTAGCAAAGAAAAAGGTTTTGAAAGAAAGAAAAAAGAAAGGTTTTCAATAGAGAGCTTGAAGGTAGTCATCTCTACCAAGATCTAGCATAGCTTTCTTCTTGTTTTCCATGGTGTTTTCTTGATTTTCTATCTTGTTTTCCTACTACATTTTTCATAGAAATAAAGTTTTTTAATGTTTACTTAAGTTTTCATCTCTTCTTCTTCATCAAAATGGTGGAAAACAAATTTTTTTTACATGGTTTTATGCTTGGCCGAATATGGCATGTTTGCTTGCCTTGGTTTTCTTTTTCTTTCTTGCTTGCTTGTTGTTATGGAAAATGATTTTTAGAAGGGTTTTTTTAGAGTATTCTAAGGTTCTGATTTTTTATAAAAGATGAAGCAAAAAGGTTGAAATGGCTACATAATCTTGGCTAGACCAAGTGACCATGGTTATGGGAGAGGCTACGCCCATTTTTACCTACCATGAAGCTCACCTTAATTTTTTTGTTTAGCATGGTTTATTTTCTGATTTTTGAAATGGAAAAGCTTCATGATCTTGGCAAGACCAAGTGATTATGGTTAGGTGAGAGGCTATGCCCATTTTATACCAACCATGAAGCTTAACTTTCCTTGTTTTATTTACTAGTTTTGCTTGTTATTTGCTTTGCTTTGCATGTCTATGTTTAATTTTATATATGTTCTTTACATTATTTTCTATGCTATATTTGTTTCTATATTTCATTTCCATGCTTAATATGTTTTCCTTGAAGATTCGACCTTGTTGTCTATTGGAGTCATATTGTGCATTTTTCATTTTTCATATATCATGTCTTATATTATAAACATGTTTGCATTTTTCATATTTGTCATATGACCATTCGGATACTCCATGTTGATATGCCTTGCATGTACATTTTTATCTTGCTTCTTGACTTGTTTGCATCTCCATGCCATAAGCTTGTGTATTTTGATTTTAGTATGTCATATGCTTGTGAAAATGTCATGACATTATGCATCTTGATATGATTTGTCATATATTGGTGTCATTTACTAGATAGAATTACATTAGAGTCTCATGTGATCATTCGGCCCCTTTATGCATTCCTTGCCTTGTCATGCATTTGCATTTTGTTTAGGTAACATGCTTTGCATTCTCATATCTTAAAATTGTGTATTAGTTGTTGTTTGTTCCAGCATTAGCATTAGTTTCGTTGGTCATTGTACGTTCATAGTATTGCTATGCATTTTCACTACATGTTAGGTCTAATCCATATTGGTATTGCCATGCATATTGGGTCTTAAATCATCTTGGTATTGCCATGCATTGCTATGCTACATAGGTCTTAGATTACATTAGCATTTTCATGTATATTCATAACATATTAGGTCCAAGTCATATTTGCATTATCAAGCATTGCATGCATATTAAGTTAGGATAGCATTTATTGCCATGCAAACTCATGCTAGGCATTTAGGTTATTTTGTATTGTCATGCATTTCCTTTACCATTCATGCTTTAGACCATGCATTTCATACATTTCATTTGTTGTATGTTCATGCATTCCATGTCATTGCCACATGATTTATGACTTAGGCCAATCAATGGCTCAAAGTCATGCTCTCTTGAGCATACTTGTGGAAAATTAAAGAATTGTCAAATTGATTATTCTATCTTTGTGATTTCTTTACTTAGCCAATTTTTGTCTAAGGTTTTTAAATGTTTAGCTACTGTCCTTAGGTCTTTAAGATGATCTCCAACAATTTTTACTTTGACTTTTGAATAACTTTATAAAAGGCAAAAACCGTGTTTTGATAAAACAGTTTTTTTACCCAGCACTCGAACTTTTTTTATTTTTCTGGGCAGTCATTTTTAATCAGAAAATTAAGCCAAATTTTGCTCGTGTAGATTTACCTTGGGAAGAGACCTAAGTTGGATTTTCTAACTCGGATTTTGGATTCAGATTTAAAAAATTTGGAATTTTTAGGTAAAAGAAAACTTGGCCGAAAACACCCTTTAAAAGGCTCTAATTTTTTCTAGTCTTGAATCCCGAGGTTGACCACCCTTGACCCGACTTTTATAAAATCAAAATTTATAATTAAAATGACTTGGAAATTAACCTAAGACAACAACTAATGTTTTATGTCAGCCCCCTCTTAGTGCCTTAAACAAAACAGAAAACTACTAGTTCTTAAAAACAAATATGACTTTTCTGACCAGTTTTGGAAACCGATTTTCTTACCCTTCTAAACAATTTCAAAAAAATCTGAAAAAATTATGGGAGACTTATAACATGTCAACCTCTATGGGAAAAAATAAGTTTAATTTTTGGACAAAGGATGACCTACCCAAAAATTCCTGAAAGACAGAATAGTGGGTAAAAAAATTGCTTAACCAAAAAACATTTTTAAACCTTTGAATTAAAAGTGCAAAAATCAGAATAAAAATATTAGAGACTCCTTTAAGATCCTAAAACCAGTGCTAAAAAATTATAAAAATTTGGGCAAGGGCTGCCTAGTGAAAAAAATCCTAATGTTAGAAAATCCAACTTGTACAAATTTTAATTTTCCACTTGCCTACTCATGAGAGCTTGGCTTTGAGCCATTGATTGGCTTAAGTCAAAAATCAAGTGGGAAATGCAAAAAATGCATGAAATAAATGACATAGAATATGCATGACCTAGTGTCTAAATGACATGGCAAATGACATGGAATAATGAAAATGGCCTAGTGCCTAAATGACATGGAAAGTGACATGGCATATGAAAATGGCTTAATGCTTAAATAACATGTAAAATGACATGGAATAATAATAAAAATGACCTAATGCTTAAATGACATGGCATATGAAAATGGCCTAAAGCTTAAATGTCATGGAAAATGACATGGCATATGAAAATGGCCTAAAGCTTAAATGACATGAAAAATGACATGGAATAATAAAAATGACCTAATGTCTAAATGACATGGAATAATAAAATGACCTAATGTCTAAATGACATGGAAAATGACCTAATGCCTAAACAACATGGAATAATAAAAATTACCTAAACTATATGACAAATAGCCACAATATGCAAAAGTCTGGCATAAATCAAAAGAACAAAATGGTTAGCAAGAATATAAATACACATAAAAACAAATAATAATAGAAATAAGCAAGTTAAAGTAAGTAAATAATTAAATAAAAAAAAATGGAAATGAACTCCATGGTTGGTATATTAAACAAAGCCCACCCTAACCATTATCACTTGATTCTCTTCAAGATCATGAAGCCTAACCATTGTTTTATTTATTTTTGAAAAAACAAGAACAACAAGAAAGCTTTCATAAAACCTTTATTAAGCAAAGAAAATGATAGGAAATTACATGGAAAACAAGAAATAAAGCATGAAGAAGAAGAAGAAAAATGTAAGAGCAAAGATCTAATGGCTACCTTAGCAAAAGCTTTCTTTCTTTTCTTTCAAAAATAATTTTTCTAAGGTTTTAGCTACTGCCTATCACTCAAAATCAGCCTCCTTCCTTTTGAAAAAAAATGAAACCCTCCCCTTTGAATAACCCTTGGCCTAACCCCTATGCTTTTGGTGAAAGGTGGAGATTAATTCATTTAATTCTCCTACACCATCTAAGCCCTTGGATCAAAGATATTTTCATGACAATAAAAATTCCATCTTGCAAATTGATCTTATCCATTCAAGAATGTACTCATCTTTTCATAAGGTGCCTAAGCCATTGGATGAGCAAGGATATTTTATTTGGCTACATGCATTTCCAACCAGTGGATGACTTGTGCTCATCTTTTTTCCACCAATATTGACCATTGGATGAGGACATTTTCATGACAATAAAAATGTCATCTTGCAATTTGATCTTGGCCATTCAATGATGTACTCATTTTTTTACAAGGTACTTAGGCCATTGGATGAGCAAGAACATTTCAAGATAGTAAAAATGCTATCTTGCAACTTGATTGTGGCCATTGGATGAATTTAATCAAATCTCACTCTTTATTCATGAGCTGACCAGCCAAGGGCCAGGAATATCCCAGCAATTCCTTTATCTTTCATTTTTTTTAATTGCAAATCGGTTCTTTTCGATTTCTTCGGTAAAATTGCATTTTGGCCCCTAAACTTGATTTTATTGCAAATAGACTCCAAATCCGAGTTTTCTTCCTCCAATCCATCCAAATAAATATAATATTGAGATATGCTCGTTTCCTATTTTTCCCGAAATTTTCTCTTGAATTTTTTGATTAATGGCACCCAAAATTCACCTTTTTAATTTGAACTCTGATTCTTGATTTTTTTTCACCAATCTCTTCCAAAAAATATAAAACTCAGATCTGGAAGTTTTCATAATTTTTCGAGCTCGTTAGCTATTTTTCCCGGAATTATCTTCTAGAATTTCGACTTAGTGCACCCGAACTTTGCAATTTTTCAAATGAGCTTCGATTCTGAATTTTTCTTCACCGATCTCTTCCAAAAATTATAAAACCTAGATCAAGAAGTTTTCATAATTTTTGGAGTTTTCTCGAAATTATCTTCTGAAATTTCGGCTTAGTGCACTCGAACTTTGCCATTTTTCAAATGAGCTCTGATTCCATATATTTTTTCACCAATCTCTTCCAAAAACTATAAAACTCAGATCTGGAAGTTTTCATAATTTTTGGAGCTCGTTTGCCATTTTTTTTCAAAATTATCTTCAGGAATTTCGGCTTAGTGCACCCGAACTTTGCCATTTTTCAAATGAGCTTCGATTTTGGATTTTTCTTTACCGATCTCTTCCAAAAATTACAAAACTTAGATTTGGAAGTTTTCATAATTTTCGAGCTCGTTTTCCATTTTTAGTGGGATTTTCTTCGGGATTTTCAGAAATTGTCCTCCAACCTCCGAAACCTCGGTTTTACTCAAAACGGGTTTGATTTCTGGATTTTCTTTTTCCGCTTCCTTTCCCCTATATTGAATTTGAGTTGGTCCAAAAATTTCCAATTTTTATGATCAAATTCCCCTCCGATTTTGTTTTCCCGTTTTCAAACTCGTGAATTTTCTCGTTTTTCAGTTTTTTCTCCAATCGGCTCTTCCTTTGGATTCGCTTCAAACTGGGCCTTGCGTTATCCTTGTTTGCTCATTATTTATCAACTAGGGGCTTCAATTTCACCGAATTGGGCTATCTTTGCAGTTTTTTCCCAAATTTCCAAAATTCACCTTTTTTAACCAAAACCCTAATTTCGATTTTCCTTCCAAATTAACTTTTCCTTTGATTCTGCTTTCAATTGGCTCTTCCAATACCCCAGTCATTAATTATATTCTATTTGGAACCTCCGGTTTCTATCAATTTGATCATTTAAGCATTTCCCCCCCAAATTTAACGAATTAGGGCTTCCCCTACTCTGAAATTTCCGTAATCCCTCTTCCAAACTCCATATCTTTCGTTGTAGACCTCGGATTATCAAAATTCTTTCACCACTTTTCAATTCAACTTCAAATCTTAATTTTGACTAAGGGTTGACTTTTTTAGTGGTTGACTTTTTGAAGTTAACTTTTCATGTTGAACTCCGAATCACAAGTCTTGAAGGACTATCTGCAAGATGAGAAGAGATTTTCTGCATTCTAAAAAAGTACAAGGAAGAACTTACCTGGTTTAAGAGGGCCCAGACAAAATTAAGTGTCTACAGAAAGTATTCTTTTTTGTTATTTTTTCATCACATTCTCCTTGTGAACATTTTCAAATTTATTAGCAATAGGTTGCAAATAAAATATGGTGGCTTTGAAATTTGAATGTTTTTCGTTTTGGTTAATGTATGTAAAATAAATCTAATAACAGAACCAAAATTGGTTGAAATTATTTTTTTCCTAGACTTTATAAAATATATTAAAAAGAAGATGATATTGTATATCATACAAAACAAGCTATTTTGGTTAATAGGGGAGAATGCCGGGCATATTTTCTTTTGTTGAAATAAATTAAATAAACCTTTTTGCCCCATAAATTAATGTAGTTAATTATAAAATCTATGTAATATAATTAAAACAACTACATGATAGATTAGAGCAAAATTTCCAAAACCATGGCTTGAAAAGATAGATCCATTATAGAGAAAGCAGAGGAGAAGCAAATTTGGTCTCTCTCTTATACATTATTTAATTATCTATATTATTCGAATATGGATATAGATTTGGTAATTCGTGTATGCATATCGCGTTTTGTATTTTTTTCATGTCAATTGTGTAATATAAACACAACACAAATTATTAAATGTGTGAAAATCTTAAACAGGAATATGACATGTGTATAAAATATGTCATGTTAATTATGCTAATAGTGTTGGATATCATAGTTAATTGTTGTGTATTAATACGAAATACGTATTTGAATACGTAGGTTGTCGTACGTAAATACACGGTGTATAATTTATGTAAACAATTGATATCATGTTTGAATGAGAAATTGGTCTCATTAACACCCACTTGAAGAGGAAAAAAGTTAGTTGATGTTGTGCATGATGTGGAATCTCACATTGGATAAAGAAAGGCTTAAGCTTGTTGTTTATATAGGCTTATGTTCAATGTTGGGTTGGGCCCCAAAGGGCACCAAGTTTTTGTGAAGGGTGAGGACCTACACGAATTTGGGCTATCTTGGGCGCGCATGCACTTGGGCATGGGCTAGGTCGGGTTTGGGTCAGTAATTAATTTTTTACTGCCACCTGGACCAACCTTTTAGCCTGTCTGTTTTAGACATGGTTTTTCGGTCCAAATTGAACCGACACTGCCCAATCGACCAAGAGGCCTGTCTGATTTAAGGTATATCCCTCGATCTTGACCGAACTGTTCCGTGTTTGTTCCTACAATTTTGTTTGTTGACTGTTCGATTTCAGACATGTCGATTCAGACCTTGACTAAACCGGTTCTTCATAAGGGGTTTGTCTATTCTGAACAGACATTTAATTCCCTGTAAATATCGAGTTCAGTCACTGTTTTCTGTGCTGAAAAAATGCATTTCTTCTTCTTGCCCTCGATTTTCCAATTGTCTTGTGAAGGAGACCGATATCATTTTTGGTTTGCTTTGTGTGTTGCTTCGAGTGTGCTCTCAATAGCAATGTCATCGAGGAGACCTGGGAGATGAATTGCTATAATCTGTAAGTAACTTAGTGACAGGCAATAATTGTCTTAAGGATAGAGGTTCTACCTTCACTCGATTTTGATTTTTATTTCTATAAAATCAGTGAGTTTATGTTCTTCATATATATGTTATACTTGTATTCGAATTCAGTAAATAAATTCAGATTTATAATTAGTTCTATTTTCTTTAATGTTCATATATATGCAGTGTTTGATTATTTGGAATAACAATCTTAAGATGATAATTTTTGTTTTCGATTATTGTTTCACTACTGTTTTTTAGAATATAAATATATATAGTGACAACATATATATACATAGTTACATTTGTTATAATATATAGTTAATTTGTTATAACATATATATTTATACTGTTTGTGTAATATATATAATCACACTGTTATAAAAGTTGATCATGTTATTTTGAATAATAGATGGCAGAACAATCTACCGGTACTGCTGGTGCTCCTCTAGCGCCACAGCCATTACATGTAACACATGGTGAGAGTCTCGAGAAGTTCAGTGGTCTGGACTTCAAACGTTGGCAGCAAAAGATGTTGTTCTATCTGACCACCCTCAATCTAGTCTGGTTTCTAAGAGAGGAGGCTCCAGTTCTCAACGAGGGAGAGACCGATCCTGCAGTTGTAGCCTCGGTGGAAGCATGGAAGCATTCTGACTTCCTATGCAAGAATTATATCTTCAACAAATTGGACAACACGTTATACAATGTGTATAGCCCAATCAAAATAGCAAGAAAGTTGTGGGAGTCCTTAGAAAGAAAATACTGAATCGAGGATGCCGGCACGAAAAAGTTTGTGGTTGGCAGGTTTCTGGAATTTAAAATGGTGGACTTAAAAACCATGATCAGCCAAGTCCAAGAGTATTAGTTGATTCTCCATGAAATTACGGTCGAAAGAATGATTCTTAGTGAATCATTTGAGACGGCTGCTTTGATAGAGAAATTTCCACCTTCGTGGAAAGATTTCAAGAACTATCTAAAGCACAAGAGAAATGAGACGAGCTTAGAGGACTTGATTGTTTGGTTAAGAATCGAGGACGATAACCGTGGTTCAGAAAAAAGGGCTAAAGTTCAGACCATGAAAACAAGGCAAATGTTGTTGAACATTCGCACAAGACCAACAAAAGGAAACATGTTGGTTCTAGTTCTTCCCAAGGTAATAAGTGAACGAATTTCAAGAAGTTCACGGGAACTTTGTTTGTGTGCAACAAGCCCCGAACATCGAGCAAAGGATTGTCATCAGAACAAGAAGAAGAAAGATCAAGCCAACTTAGTTGACGATAATGAGATTGAGCTCACTGCTGTAATGTCATAAGTGAACTTGGTGTAATACCCTAAGATATTGTGGGTTGATACCGGGGCCACTTGTCATGTATGTTTTGAAACGAAGAGTTTCTCCCAGTATAAAGAAGCTGTTGATGATGAGCAACTATTTATGGAAATCTCTACGGTCTGCAAGGTACGAGGTCATGGAAAAGTGGAGCTAAAGATGACCTTCAGTAAAGAACTAACTCTGAACAATGTGGTTCATGCTCCTGAAATTCGAAAGAATTTGGTTTTCGACTCTCTGTTGAGCAAGAACGGGTTTAGGCTTGTATTTGAATCCGATAAATTTGTACTCACTAAAAGTGGCATGTTTGTGGGTAGAGGACATCTATGTGATGGGCTTTTTAAGCTCAATGTTATGACTATTGCACCAAAGAACAAGAATATTAATAAAACTATTTCTTCTGTTTATTTGGTTGAATCCTCTAAATTATGGCATGGTTGATTAGGTCATGTAAATTACAAGAACTTGCAAAGAATCAACAATTTGGATTTGCTTCCGAAAATTGTTATTGATAAAAATCACAAATGTGAAATTTGTGTGGAATCCAAATTGACTAAGGCTCCTTTCTATTCGATAGAAAGAAGTAGTGAACCTCTCTAGATTTAATTCACACTGATATTTGTGACTTAAAATTTGTGCAAACTACAGACGATAAAAAGTATTTTATTACTTTTATTGATGATTGCACAAGATATTGTTAAGTCTATTTGCTATGAAACAAAAACGAGACCTTGAAAGCTTTTAAGCTCTTTAAAAATGAGGTCGAAATTCAACTATGAAAGAAAATTAAGATAATAAGGAGTGAAAGGGGTGGTGAATATGATTCATTGTTTAATGACTTCTGTTCAGAAAATGGTATCATTCATTAAACCATTGCTCCTTATTCACCTAAGCAAAATGGTATTGCAGAACACAAGAACCGAACGTTGAAAGAAATGATGAATACTTTGTTGATAAGTTCAGGGTTACCTCAGAACTTGTAGTAGGAGGCTATTTTAACAGCTAATTATATTTTAAATAAAATACCCCACAAAAAATCAAACAAGACACCGTATGAATTATGGAAGGGTCGAAAACGATCCTATAAATACATGAAAGTGTGGGGGTGTCTTGCGAAGGTAGTTGTTCCTTCACCTAAAAAGGTCAAAATAGGACCCTAAAACTGTTGATTGCATATTCATTAGATATGAAAACAATAGTGCTGCTTATCATTTTCTTATGTACAAGTCAGACAGTCCTGATATTCATATCAATACGTTAATTGAATCAAGGAATGCTTTGTTCTTTAAAGGTGTACTTCTATACTAGGAAAAAAAAAGAAAATAAGACTACTAAAAGAACTCGTGAGTCCTCGAGTAGTTATCCACATATGGATAAAGATAACAAAATGAACCCGAAGAAGCAAATGGGCTAAAGTACTACCAACTAATTATGGCTCGGATTCTCTAACATATTTATTAGAAAATGAACGTCAAACTTTTAACGAAGCTATGTCATCTTCAGTAGCTCCATTCTGGAAAGAGGCCGTTAACAATAAAATAGAATCCATCATACAAAATTATATATGGGGACTGGTAGATCTTCCTCACAAGCATAAGCTTTTAGGATCCAAATGGATATTTAAGAGGAAGATGAAGGCAGATGGATCGATTGATAAATATAAAGCCTAGCTTGTAATAAAGGGATACAAGCAAAAGGAAAGGCTTGATTATTTTGATACGTACTCACCAGTTACGAGAATAACATCCATTTGAATATCTGATACAAGTAATCCTGGAAAAGATCACTGGAAGGCTATAGTAAGGGTACTCAGATATTTGAGATACACCTTAAGTTATGGACTACGCTATACAAGATATCCAGCTGTGCTAGAAGGGTACAGTGATTCAAATTGGATATCTGATACTAAAGATTCGAAATCCACTAGTGGATTTATCTTTACTATTAGAGGAGCTGTAGTGTCTTAGAAATCTTCTAAACAAACGTGTATTGCCAGATCCACTATGGAATCTGAATTTATAGCTTTAGATAAAACTGGAGAAGAAGTGGAATGGCTTCGAAATATTTTAGAAGATATTCCTTGTTGGCCGAAACCTGTGCATGCAATTTGTATACATTGCAATAGCCAATTTGTAATTGGTAGGGCACATAGTAGTTTGTATAACGATAAACCTCGACACATTCGTCGAAGACGTAATACCGTAAGACAATTGCTCTCAAATGGGATTATCTCTATTGATTATGTAAAATCAAAGGATAATATTGCGGATCCACTTACGTAAGGTTTAACAAGAGAGCAAGTATATAAATCATCGAGGGGAATGGGTCTTATGCCTTATAATTAAGAAAAGTTACATAATGGCAACCCAACCTAGTTGACTGGAGATCCCAAGATCTAGGTTCAAAGGGATAACCGAATTATGTTAACCTAGTGTGAGCCCTAGAAGAGTTAAACACTCTTATCCATTCCTATGATGAATTAGTGCTGTCTGTAAAGAAGTTAGGATAAGCTATGCTTTTACTGATTCTTATAACTAGATAAAATCTAGTGGGGTATTGCAGGATACTCTTGATAAGAAATCACCTATATGAGTATGAAATGTGGTCATTTCTATGAGTATTGATCAGGCTAAATTCTCTAGAGTACTCATAGACAACCGTGAAAACCAAAGATAAGAGGAATTACGTGAGACCTATTGTCTTGGTTTACACAAAAGGCTAAATAGTTCGAGACATCATGTTCACTAGTTAGCCGAGTAAATCCAATAGTTATCACTATGGAAAGTTCAAAGTCAAAAGTTACCTATCTTGAGGCAATAACACTCCAAAGTTATTCTCTTTCATATTCCAAGTCAGTTCGTCATTTTAAATCAGACAATTTTCATTCATGTGGGGATTGTTGGATATCAATTAGTTAATTGTTGTGTATTAATAAAAAATATGTATTTGAATACGTAGGTTGTCGTAAGTAGATACACGGTGTATAATTTATGTACACAATTGATATCATGTTTGAATGAGAAATTGGTCTCATTAACACCCACTGAAGAGGAAGAAAGTTGGTTGATGTTGTGCATGGTGTAGAATCTCACATTGGATAAAGAAAGGCTTAAGCTTGTTGTTTATATAGGCTTATGTTCAATGTTGGGTTGGGCCCTAAGGAGTACCCAAGTTTTTGTGAAGGATGAGGACCTACACGAACTTGGGCTCGAGCCGAGCCGGGCTGGGTCGGGTTTGGGTCAGTAATTAATATTTTACTGCCCACCCGGATCAACCTTTTTAACCTGTTTGTTTAAGACATGATTTTTCGATCCGAACCGACACTGCCCAACCGACCAAGAGGCTTGTCTGATTTAATACATGTCTGTTCGGTCTTGACCGAACCGTTCCGTGTCTGTTCCTACAGTTTTGTCTGTTGATTGTTTGGTTTCAGACATGTCGGTTCATACCTTGACCGAACTGGTTCTTCCCAAGTGGTTTGTCTGTTCCTAACAAACATTTAATTCCCTATAAATACCGAGTTCAGTCACTATTTTTTGCATTGAAAAAATTCATTTATTCTTCTTGCTCTTGGTTTTCCTAATGTCTTATGAGAGAGACCGACATCTTTTCTGGTTCGCTATGTTGCTTCGAGTGTGCTCTCAACAGCAACGTCATCAGGAGACCTAGGAGACGAATTGCTATAATCTGTAAGCACCTTAGTGACAGGCAATAATCGTTCAGAGGTTCTACCTTGATTCGATTTTGATTTTGATTTCTATGAAATCAGTGAGTTTATGTTCTTCATATATATGTTATACTTGTATTCGGTTTCAGTAAATAAATTCAGATTTATTATTAGCTCTATTTTCTTTAATATTCGTATATATGCAGTATTGATTATTTTGAATAACAAATAGTGTTTTAAATGTATTTTGTTGTGTTTATTACACAATTTTGTATTTATTAAATGTATCATATTTTTATATTATATCCAAAATTACCAAATCTAAATATAGCAGCCTCATGTCTAATTTAATTATCTAAATTTAATTATTGTTGATTTGTTATTAGGTTAGGACTAAACATAATACCTTCCAACTAAAAATATAATAGCTTCCTATTTCCCACGTGCATATATAACATGGTACTCCAAATGAGTTTATTTAAGTTTTAAGTTGATTCAATTGTTTCTTGGGTGCTCTTGAGTTATCTGAATATTTGTTTCATTTGTATTCCCACTTTATATATTCTATTCATTCATCCCATTTTCTTTGGTCTTATTTAACTTTCAAAGAGTTCAAGAAAAAAACAATGATTTTAGTGTATTTTATATTTTATTATAGAATTTGTGCCATATGCTTTTAATGTAAAATAAATAAATAACAATTTTATTACATATTTGACATTCGAATTATAATCAAATTCTTGATTTGATACTTAAAATTTGAAAATTTACAATTATGTATTCAAGTTTTCCTTCCATCCATCAATTTACGCATGATATTAACAATACCGTTAATCAAATAGGTTTGTCCAAAATATCTTAAAATACGTAATATGTTCACTTGACATTTTGAGACATGTGGTATGCTTTCATTGACTTTTTTTTGATACGTCATCCATTTAATATTCATTTATTACTCTTGTGCGCAAATTCATAAAAAAAAACAAAATTTGAGTACTTGATTGTGATTTCTAAAATATTAAGTATCAAATCAAAATTTTAATTATAATTCTAGCTGATATTAAATATAGAATTAACTTAATTAGCAAAAAAAAAAAATAGAATTAACTTAAAAATAAATTAGAAATATAAAAAATAAGAATATTACGGTTCAAAAATAAAATAGGACATATAATTTTGGACGTAAAAAAATTGAACAAAAAGAGGAAAAATCCTAACATAGAAAGTGTTAATAGAACTCACAAAGATTAGTCCAGTTAATAAAGAGAAAAGTGTTTTTTTTTTTTTTTGTCGATCTCTGTTTGATTCTTATGAAAAACATTTTAGGAGTAAAATGCTGAATAGATGAAATGTTTATTATACCTATAAAATCATTAAAAAAAAACTTTGACCATATTACGAAAGAAAAACAAAATAAAGTGTTAAGAGAAAAAGAAAAAGGCTAAGCTTTTTATACGTTGAAAAAAAAAATGCGTGAAAACAGGTTGATCCATTTTTTTAATATATGAGCCAAAAATAATAAAAAGTTTTTTTTTTCTTTCTAAATTATACAAGTTACAAAAGAATCAGCATTTTTGAAGAAAGAAAAAAAGATATATGTAATATATCACTATTTTATAGTTGGAATGAAGCTATCAAGTGGAAACAGAAATCATTATTTTAATAACGAATAATGAATTGTTAAAATAATATTATTAAATATACATTATCAATACATCAAATACAAATTCTTTTTTATTTAGTCTTATTAATTCCTTCTATATAAGAAAGCATAATATTTTGAGTAATTTTGGAATTTTCTTAATTACTATTAATTACATATTACAAAATAGTAACTGTAAATATAATAGATGTCTCTTATTTTGAAAATAAATATGTTTATTGATCAAGTCAGATCATATCAAATTTTAGGCTTGCACTCAAATCCGATCTGCTCCAAATCGATCGCAGTTGGTCGTTCCCCTCCCCTCTCTCTTCTCATTTCCTATATTCTCCTATCTCTCCCTTAATCCCTTCTCTCTTTTGTTTTTTCTTTTTGAATTTTAATTTTCTTTAAAAGGGTTAGATTTTGATTTATTTTTTTAAAAAATTCCAGATTTTAGAAAGGTTTAATTTTGAATTTTTTTAAAAAAATAATTTTTGAAATTTCTATATTTTTGGATTTTAAAAAAATAATAATTGGATTTTTTTTCGTTGTTCTTTTATTCTAATTTTATATTTTTAAAATAAAAAATATGATACGTGATAACCATGTGAGCATCATGTGGTAGTCATCTTTCATTCACGTGTATAATATCTATACATATGTTAGATTTTTATTGATTGACGGTTAAATCAATATCTTGAATTAATGGCGTTGAAGCTTGCGGTCGATTGACAAAAATTGCAAGTATGGATATCTAATTGAACATTTTTTTTAATTCAAATATCATATTGGAAATTTTCTTATATTCTAGGAACCATAAAGGACATTAATCCATTTGGATACATGGCAAATGGTTTTTCAAAGGTCAAAATCTCTTTACAGGTGTTCATGGACTTGGTTCGGACCGAACCTAAATAAGTTTAAGTACCCACATAGTTTCTGTACTGTAATGAAAAGAGTAATTTAGTCATTTTACTGTAAAAGTGAGTAATTAAATCCCTGTACAATTGAAATATGTGCAAATAAATAAAATTGATAACGGTGTTAATGAAAAACCGTTAAAATGCTGATGTTAACTCATAAAATCTAACAGAATTAATGACTTGAAATATATCTAAATTGTTAAATTTTACGAGTCTACGTCAGCATTTTAATGGTTTTTCATTGAAACCGTTATCAATTTTACTTATTTGCACATATTTCAATTGTACAGGAACTAAATTACTCACTTTTACAATACAGTGACTAATTCACTCTTTTCACTATAGTACAAGGATTATGTGGATAGTTAAACCACCGAAATATGGTATCAACATTCATATACTTGTTCAAATCTGATTCAAACCCTGAATAGATTTACTCAGAAAGGAAACAATTTTCATTTTTAAATTGGGGAAGCCAAAATATTTTCTAAGTCTCCAACATGCATGATAATGATAAAAATTAACAAATTAATCAGCCAATATAGAAACCAGTGGGCGCACATTATAAACTACGATTTTTTTTTTGTTGCTGTTGTTGAAGGAATTGCTTTTCTTTTTCTTTTCTTTTTTTTTCCTGTTTTGTTCTGAGAAGGAATATATGTAAATATTATTTGCTACAAAATTTTGAATTTATGATAATCAAGGCTTTAATTTATGACCAAAATAATATCTTTGTGAAATTGATTACACAGATTAAATTATTCGTTCGGCTCGATAAGTTCGATCTTAATTGAACCGGATTTGAAATTGGGATATGATTTTTATAATTTGGATCAACTCGGATTATTATTTAAATTAATACAATATTTTTATTTTTATTTAAATTTAATTATACAAATATTAATATAAAAATATTTTTTTAATATTATAATATAATTCAAACGGTAAAACTGACTTTCGAACCCGACAATTTGAACTCTAATTGGATCTAAGCAAATAAATTATTTTATTATTCCGACCCAATCTATAAACACTTCTAAAATTGATCAAAAAGAATTTTTATTTACAAATTCTTTATACTCAATTCAACTTGAAAATAGTTGGTAATTATCAATTTCCATTTAGGATCATAGTTTAATGCATCCTAACCAAATTTTTAGGTTTTGATTTTGAACAAAGGGAGGCTTATTTCAAAAAACAAAAGAAAATGGGACGCTTTGTTTTATCCAAATGATTGGAAACAAACCATTTGAGACAAAGGAGAGGAGAGTAAAGTGAGCGGTCAATTATTTATTTATTTATTTATTTGTTATTCAGCGAAAAGAAATTTATAGGCAAAAGTGGCACATAGCTGAATTTTGAAGCATTTTGAAGTGGTTGACTTCAAATAATTTCTTGAGAACTCTTTGAAATGTAAATGATTTCGATTCGGATTACTGGATATTAGTTAAAAATTCTGTGAAAAAGAAAATCAAAAAATCAAAAAATGAAAAGAAAAAAAATAAATAATAAATTACAGCTTGAATTGTGAACTTGTGATGATCTCAAAATGATTTTTTGAAGTGTTGTTTGCCACGGTTGTTAGTTTTATTTGACTAAGAAAAGAGACGACACCTAATCAAAAGGCAAGGAAAGGGAGAGTATGCAATAAAAATGTTCCTGACTCAGGTCGAGTTAAACTTGAATAAAAAAAAAATTGTTTGGATCAATTTGATTTATCGGATTCAAAAGATCATTTTATTATTTAAAATATTTAAAAAATATTTTTATGATTAAATTTACATAAAAAATATTTTTATTAATTAAATAATAATATGAATCTATTGAATCGGATGAGTAACTCAACCCGTAAATAAAAAGATAAGTCTGCATGCAAATTGCAAAACATATTAAAGAGAGACGAAAGTACTAGGAAGGAACATGCTTTAATTAAACTATGAATGGGCTCGAAGGAAATCCAAACCATGGAACTCGGCCTACCATTTTAGACTCATTTCAGGTATTGCAGCAATGAAGCTCAAAAGGTGGGCAGATTAATTCCAAGCATAATTAGTTGGGTGTAGAGGAGGAGAGCGATATATATAACTTATAAAAGGGCGTCGGAAGAGTCAAAGCTTTATTTGACAGACATTAATTACTCAGCTAAACCAACATATCATGCACATGTTCCTTTGGGTGATAGGAGCCGTCAAAGTAATCCTTTGCCTCTTTTGAAAGTTGAAAGTCCTCTTTATTACTCTCCACTATATTGGGTTGGTGAAGGCAAACATATATTTTCCTTCATATCACCAATATAATTAAGAAACCAAAAAGTCATTGGTGGTGTGCCTAGCTACACAAAATGGTATACATATAAATAGCATTCCATTGAAACCAAGCTGCACCACTGCATTCTCTTAGATTGTAACATTCTTCAAATCTTTATCCACTTTCAAAACCAAAAACAACACCTCGCTCTTAACTCAAATTACTCAAATCAATGGCTCCTGCACTTGCTGAACCATTCGGTGATTCCTCAGCTCTCACTGATTTTGTTATTAACCAAGGGAATGGGGTGAAGGGTTTGTCTGAAATGGGTCTCAGAGCCCTTCCTAAGCAATACATCCAACCTTTGGAAGAAAGAATGTGCATGACCAACATCTTAGCCCAAGAAACCATTCCCATCATCGATATGTCAAACTGGGAAGACCCCGAAGTGGCAAAATCAATTTGCGATGCTGCGTCAAAGTGGGGATTCTTCCAAATTGTTAACCATGATGTACCTGTTGAAGTGCTAGAGAATGTTAAAGATGCTACTTATAGGTTCTTTAGGTTACCTGCTGAGGTAAAAAATAAGTATTCCAAGGAACATTCATCTTCAAACAATGTGAGGTTTGGCACAAGTTTTAGCCCTCAAGCAGAGAAGGCTCTCGAGTGGAAAGATTATCTTAGCTTGTTTTACGTCTCTGAAGAAGAGGCTTCTGTATTGTGGCCTCCTGTCTGCAGGTATAAACAAAGAGTCCAATTACTTGTTAGATTTTGTTGCATATGTAAAAGTGCCTGACATGTACTATTTGCTAACAAGTATTTTAATTGACCTTTTTGTTTTTTTCAGGGAGCAAGTGCTAGATTACATGAAGAAGTCTGAAGTTGTCATTAAACAACTATTACAAGTGCTAATGAAGGGTCTAAATGCGAATGAGATTGATGAAACAAAAGAATCATTGTTGATGGGTTCAATGAGGACTAACCTTAACTACTATCCTATATGTCCTAACCCTGAACTCACTGTTGGAGTAGGACGTCATTCTGATGTCTCGACCCTCACAATTCTCCTTCAAGATGAGATTGGGGGACTTTTCGTAAGAGGAAACCAAGGTGATAACTGGATTCATATTCCTCCAATTAAGGGTTCCCTTGTGATCAATGTTGGAGATGCATTGCAGATAATGAGCAATGGCCGATATAGGAGTGTTGAACATCGTGTGGTTGCCAATGGAAGAAATAACAGAATTTCTGTCCCGATTTTCGTCAATCCAAGACCTGCTGATATGATTGGACCCTTGCCTGAATTAGTTGCAAGTGGTGAGAAACCAATTTATAAGCAAGTTCTTTATTCAGATTATGTCAAACATTTCTTCCGCAAGGCACATGACGGGAAGAAAACGGTTGAATTTGCTGAACTGTAAACATGATTCTTTCTTATTATCTTCAGCCATTGTAAGGTTGGTGATTTCTTGTAGAAAAAAGGTTGACAAAATAAACTGTATACATATAAAAGGATTCTAGATGCTTCAAGATCAGGTCAGAAACTGGCCAAGCAAAAGATGTATCTTGTATGAATCCCAAAAGGGGTATTTAAATAATACATTTTTTATTAAATTTAAGTTGTAATTTTAGGGTAAATTCATCTTCCTTGGCATATATATATATATATATATATATATATATAAGAACTCTATACACGTGAAACAGAGAAAAGAGATAGCATCAACAATGATGAAAGTAGACTATATATTTTCAAAGATGTAATCATAAGAAAAGTTTGCCGCATGATAGAAAATGCTAGGCGTATAGCTGACTATAGAACACAAAAGAAAATACCCTGTTTTATTTTTTTTTTTTCCAGTCTGCATTTGAAAGTTGAAACTATATATATATATATATATATATATATATATATATATATATATATAAACATTTTGGCCTTTGAAAAAATTATGCGATTTGTTCATATTATTAAAACACCAACGAAAGAACTCAAATTTTGCAAATAGCAGTTTCAATTTATGGAGAAAATCTTAATGCTCATGTAAAGTAATACTAGCTATTATTGTTGAAATTATCATAATGTGGTTACCTAACCTTGTTGATGAGAGTTGGGTTGTTCCCATGAGATGACCCTCCAACTGAACTTGTCATTCGTCATTAATTGTGGTAAACCAAGTGCTTTGCAAAAGTTGGGATATAACATCCGTTCATGTTTGAAATGATCTCCCAATAACCAAGAAATGGGCAGCTTAAATTTGTAAATCTGGAATGTCTCGTAGAATTTCCAAATAAACAACAGTCTACAGGGATACACTATAATTTCTACCTGTGTTACCCGAATTCGGAGTGAATTTCGGATATGGTATGTAACTGAGATGGGTATACTTAAATTTTTAAAAGTTTTTCATATATTTGAAGGATCATACTTCCATACTCGTGTCTGAATATGTGTCAAGTTCATTTTATATAAATTTTGACACGTTCGTGTATTCATGTCGTCGTCCTGTTATTTTTTCGTGTCATATCGTATTTTAGTTGTTTTTTCATGTCATGTTTGTGTGTGGTACATTTCAAATAATTTCTGATTTTGTGTCACGTGTTGTATAATGATTGGTTCTTTATTTTTTTGAAAAATAAAATTATATTACTTTTTTTTATGTATTGAATAAAAAATTATTATATTAATAAATTATAAATTAAAAACTAAAATATTGAATAATAATATGAGATGGGTTGATGTAAGTAAATTTTTTAAGCTTTTGGTGTTGAATTAAAAGAAAAAATTATTATGATGATTAAATAGTTAAAAAAAAAACCATGTTAAATGATGTTATAAGTTATGAGGTATTGCATGATAGTTGTTTGGTTTATATTTTATTATTTTTTTAATATGAATAGGAATGATGAATATCAATATAATCTAAATGAATTAAATTTTTATATCCATCTTAGTTTTTTTTTTTTTTTTTTTCATATAATGTACATATAATGAATTATATTCATATATTCGTATTGTATTTGTATTATTTTATATCTATACCTTACTTTAAAAGTTATCCGCAAGTTGGGATATTTTGTATAGTTTGTAATAGTAATTCAATTTTAACTCTAAATTCATATTATTTTTTATATCATATTCGTATTTAATATATTATCAAAAACTATAAAATTGAAGTAACGCAAAAATTCAAACACTAGTATAATTAAAACAGCTACCGGATAGATAAGAGCAAAATTTTCAAAAACATGGCTTGAAAAGATGGATCCATGATAGAGAAAGCAGAGGAACAGCAAATTTGGTCCCACTTTTATACATTACTAGATAATGTCCGCGTTTCGCTGCAGAATGTTATCGGATTTAAATTAATATTTTGTAATAAATTTGGAAGATAAAAAAGCAAGAGTAGTAAAGATAATAATTTACAAAATAATGATTTTTATTCTTATACGACATCTGCTATAATATTGAGAGTTTTTTTTGAATATGGTCAATTATATCTGGCAATTTCAGACATAACATAATTATACGATACGAAAGAACATGGGAAAATAATTAAAACACGACATGATAAAAAAATAACATGAACACGACACGAATATACGAACGTGTCAAAATGTACATAAAACGAATTATTAACGTGTCAAATTTTATATAAATATATAATACATTGAATACGATTATAATAGGAAAAATAACACGAACATGATGACGCATGAAACAAATTTGTGAGTTATTTGAATAGTGTCAATTAGACTTGGCAATTTCGGACACAACATTATTATATGACTCGAACACAACATAGAAAAAATAATTAAAACACGACACAAATACACGAATGTGTCAAAATCTACATAAAACAAACTATTAATGTGTAAAAATTTATATAAATTTATAATATTTTAAACACATGATAAAATAGCACGAACATGTTACGGACAAACAATTTTTCTCTAAATTGAATCATTATAATAAATTATGCAAAATATGGGATGAATTGAGATACGACACGAACACACAGAATTTTCTCTAAATTAGATCACCATGGCAAACTATGCAAAATATTTGGAGACACGACATGAACAAACAAAATTTTCTCTAAATTGGACCACCATGATAAACTATGCAAAATATTTGGATGAATTGAAACACGAAACGAACACATGAAAAAAAATAATTAAAATACGACATTACACGAAAATAACATGAACACAAGTTACACAACACAAATACATGAACGTGTCAAAATCTACATAAAATGAATTATTAACATGTAAAAATTTATATAAATTTATAATACTTTGAACACACAAAAAAATAACACGAAAAATAATATGAACACGAATGAATATCTGAACGTGTCAAAATCTAAATAAAATGAGTTATTAACATGTAAAAGTTACATAAATTTATAATATTTTGAACAAACAAAAAAATAACACGAACACGACACGAATATGCGAACGTGTCAAAATTTACATAAAACGAATTATCAACGTGTAAAAATTTTATAAATTTATAATGTAGACACCTAATTTTGTCCGGACCACTAAAACAGGTATGTTTTCTTCCTAAATTGATGTTTCAGAATGCTAAAAGGCTTTTCTCATCCTGCAGGTGGTACTTCGAGACTTAGTCTAAGAAAGCAGACAGAAAAAGTCAAACTCAAAAAAGTCAACCCCGAAAAAGTCAACCCTAAAAAAGTCAACTATTGAAAAAGTCAACCCACTTTCAAAATCAAGATTTGAGGTTTAATTGAAAAACGGTGAAAGAATTTTGATAATCCGAGGTCTACATTTAAAGATATGGAGGTCGGAAGTTGGGTTACGGAATCTTAGTAGAAAAGAAATCCTAGTTCGGAAAATTTGGAGGAAAGTGCTTGAACGATCAAATTGGTCGATATTGAAGGTCTCAAATGAAAGATAAGCACTGACTACGGGTAATGGAGAAGCTACTTGGAAGAAAAACTATAGAAAAGTCAATTCGAAAGAAAACCGAGAATTAAGGTTTTTGGTAGATTTCGGTGAAATTTGGAAGAATTACAAAAATGGCTCGATTCGGTAGGACTAAAGCCCCTAATTGGTCAGGAGTGATTAAACAAGGGTAGCCCAAGGCTCAGTTTGAAGAAAATCAGAAAATCGGACTTGTTTTGAGCAAAACCGGGTTTCGGAGGCAAAATGGCAAAATTGGAAAATATGGGAAAAATAGCAAATGAACTCTAAAAATTCTGAAAATTTGCAAATCTCATTATTAAATCATTTCAAAGAGATTGGAGAAAGAAAAACTTGATTCGGAGTTCGTTTGCAAAATGGCCAAATCCCGGGTCCCCTATGCAGTAATTCAAGCAGATAAATCCCGAAAAATAGCAAACGAGTTCCAAATATTCTGAAAATTTGCAGATCTCATTTTTAAATTATTTGGAAGAGATTTGCGAAATAAAATCTTGATTATGAATTCGTATGCAGAATAGCCAAATCTCAGGTCCCTTATGTAGTAATTCAAGCAGATAAATCCCTAAAAAATAGCAAATGAGATCCAAAAATTATGAACACTTCCAGATCACATTCTTGAATTATTTGGAAGATATTGGAGAAGAAAAATCTGGATTCGGAGCTCGTTTAAAAAATGGTAAAGTTCGGGTGCATAAATGGGGCAATTTCGAAAATAAATCCAAAATAAATAGAAAATGGACTCGGAAAATTTTGAAAACTTCTATTATTTTTGAATTTTTTATTATTTTTGAAGTATTGAAAAAAGAAAATTTGAATTTGGAGTTTGTTTGCTATTTATTTAGGTTCGGGGGGCAAAAAGGTCATTTCACCGAAGAAACCAAAAAGGGCAAATTTGTAATTAAGGAAAATATGAAAGAAGAAGGAATTGCTGGGATTTTTCTTCTTTTGATCATCCAGCATAAAGGAGAAGAAGGAAGCTTGAACAATTTAATTCCTTAGTCACTATCAAGCCACATGCTACCACTAACACCTTGCAAATGGTCCACCTTTCATCCAATGGCTTAGGTGCCTTGTAGGAAAGTTGAATGCACCATCCAATGGCCAAGTTTAAATGCCAAGATGAAATTTTTATTTGTCATGAAAGAACCCTCATCTAATGGCCAAGAATGGAAGAAAAAAGATGAGCACAATTCATCCAAAGGTGAGCATCCATTCGGCCAAGCAAGGGAGTGCATGGGATTGTCTCTTTTCATCCAATGGCTTAGGCCATCTACAAGGGCTGAGTAAACATGTTGAGGGCTGGATTTAATCTACAAGATGTCATTTTTATGTTGTCCTCATCCAATGACCAAGAATGGAAGAGCACAACTCATCCAAGGGTAGGCACTCAAGGGGGCAAGCAATGTAGTGCATGGGATTGGTCCTCTTTTGCATCTAAGGGCTGAGGCTACTACAAGGGCTGAGTACACATCTTAAGGGCTGCTATAAATTGGCATGATGACATTTTTATGTTGTCATCAAAATATCTTAATCTAAGGGCCAAGATTGGAGGAGAAAAAGTGCAAATTCCATCTAATGGTGGAGAGGCCATTCGACCAAGGCTAAGGGAGGGGGACTGATTTCATTTTTTGAAAAGTTTTTGGCTGAAGTCAGTAGCTAATTTAGCAAATAAAAAGGTTTTGAAAAAAATAAAAAAGAAAGGTTTTCAATAGAGAGCTTGAAGGTAGTCATCTCTACCAAGATCTAGCATAGCTTTCTTCTTGTTTTCCATGGTGTTTACTTGATTTTCTATCTTGTTTTCCTACTACATTTTTCATAGAAATAAAGTTTTTTAATGTTTACTTAAGTTTTCATCTCTTCTTCTTCATCAAAATGGTGGAAAACAAATTTTTTTACATGGTTTTTTGCTTGGCCGAATATGGCATGATTGCTTGCCTTGGTTTTCTTTTTCTTTCTTCCTTGCATGTTGTTATGGAAAATGTTTTTTAGAGTATTCTAAGGTTCTGATTTTTTATAAAAGATGAAGCAAAAAGGTTGAAATGGCTACATGATCTTGGCTAGACCAAGTGACCATGGTTAGGGGAGAGGTTATGCCCATTTTTACCTACCATGAAGCTGACCTTAATTTTGCTGTTTAGCATGATTTACTTTCTGATTTTTGAAATGGAAAAACTTCATGATCTTGGAAAGACCAAGTGATTATGGTTAGGTGAGAGGCTATGCCCATTTTATACCAACCATGGAGCTTAACTTTCCTTCTTTTATTTACTAGTTTTGCTTGTTATTTGCTTTGCATGTCTATGTTTAATTTTATATATGTTCTTTACATTATTTTCTATGCTATATTTGTTTCTATATTTCATTTCAATGCTTAATATGTTTTCCTTGAAGATTCGGCCTTGTTGTCTATTGGATCATATTGTGCATTTTTCATATTTCATGTCTTATATTATAAACATGTTTGCATTTTTCATATTTGTCATATGACCACTCGGATACTCCATGTTGATATGCCTTGCATGTACATTTTTATCTTGCTTCTTGACTTGTTTGCATCTTCATGCCATAAGCATGTGTATTTTGATTTTAGTATGTCATATGCTTGTGAAAATGTCATGACATTATGCATCTTGATATGATTTGTCATATATTGGTGTCATTTACTAGATAGAATTGCATTAGATTCTCATGTGACCATTCGGCCCCTTTATGCATTCCTTGCCTTGTCATGCATTTGCATTTTATTTAGGTAACATGCTTTACATTATCATATCTTGAAATTGTGTATTAGTTGCTGTTTGTTCCAGCATTAGCATTAGTTTCGTTGGTCATTGTATGTTCATAGTATTGCTATGCATTTTCACTACAAGTTAGGTCTAGGCTATATTGATATTGCCATGCATATTGGGTCTTAAATCATCTTGGTATTGTCATGCATTGTATGCTACTTAGGTCTTAGATTACATTAGCATTTTCATGCATATTCATAACATATTAGGTTTAAGTCATATTTTCATTATCAAGCATTGCATGTATATTAAGTTAGGATAGCATTTATTGCCATGCAAACTCATGCTAGGCATTTAAGTTATTTTGTATTGTCATGCATTTCCTTTACCATTCATGCTTTAGACCATGCATTTCATACATTTCATTTGCTGTATGTTCATGCATTCCATGTCATTGCCAGATGATTTATGACTTAGGCTAATCAATGGCTCAAAGTCATGCTCTCTTGAGCATACTTGTGGAAAATTAAAGAATTGTCAAATTGATTATTCTATTTTTGTGATTTCTTTACTTAGCCAATTTTTGTCTAGGGTTTTTAAATGTTTAGCTACTGTCCTTAGGTCTTTAGGATGATCTCTAACAATTTTTACTTCGATTTTTGAATGACTTTATGAAAGGCAAAAAATGTGTTTTGATAAAACAGTTTTTTACCCAACACTCGAACTTCTCTGATTTTTCTGGGCAGTCATCTTTAATAAAAAAATTAAGACAATTTTTTCTCGTGTAGATTTACCTTAGGAATAGACCTAAGTTGGATTTTCTAACTCGGATTTAAAAAATTTGGAATTTTTGGGTAAAAGAAAACTTGGATGAAAACACCCTTAAAAAGGCTCTAATTTTTTCTAGTTTTAAATCCCGAGGTTGACCACCCTTGACCCGACTTTTATAAAATCAAATTTTAAATTAAAATGACTTGGAAATTAACCTAAGACAACAAGTAATGTTTTAAGTCAGCCCCCTCTTAGTGCCTTAAAGAAAACAGAAAACTATTAGTTCTTAAAAACAAATCTGACTTTTCTGACCAATTTTGGAAACCGATTTGTTTACCCTTCTAAACAATTTCAAAAGAAAATGAAAAAATTATGGGAAACTTAGAACATGTCAACCTTTATGGGAAAAAATCAGATTAATTTTTAGACTAAATATGCCTACCCAAAAATTCATGAAAGACAGAACAGTGGGTAAAAAAATTGCTTAACCAAAAAATATTTTTAAACCTTTGATACAAATGTCCAAAAATCAGAATAAAAATATTAGAGACTCCTTTAAGGTCCTAAAACCAGTGGTAAAAAATTATAAAAATTTGGACAAAGGCTGCCTAGTGAAAAAAAATCCTAATTTTAGAAAATCCAACTTGTACAAATTTTAATTTTCCACAAGCATGCTCATGAGAGCTTGGCTTTGAGCCATTGATTGGCTTAAGTCAAAAATCAAGTGGGAAATGCAAAAAATGCATTAAATAAATGACATGGCATATGAAAATGTCTTAATGCTTAAATAACATGTAAAATGACATGGAATAATGAAAATGGCCTAGTGCCTAAATGACATGGAAAGTGACACGGCATATGAAAATGGCTTAATGCTTAAATAACATGTAAAATGACATGGAATAATAATAAAAATGACCTAATGCTTAAATGACATGGAAGATGACATGGCATATGAAAATGGCCTAAAGCTTAAATGACATGAAAAATGACATGGAATAATAAAAATGACCTAATGTCTAAATGACATGGAATAATAAAATGACCTAATGTCTAAATGACATGGAAAACGACCTAGATGCCTAAATGACATGGCATGCAAAAATGACCTAATGCCTAAATAACATGGAATAATAAAAATCACCTAAATTATATGACAAATAGCCATAATATGCAAAAGTATGGCATAAATCAAAAGAACAAAATGGTTAGCAAGAATATAAATACACATAAAAATAAATAATAATAGAAATAAGCAAGTTAAAGTAAGTAAATTAAAAAAATAAAAATAAAAAATATGGAAATGAACTCCATGGTTGGTATATTGGACAAAACCCACCCTAACCATTATCACTAGATTCTCATCAAGATCATGAAGTCTAACCATTGTTTTATTTAATTTTCAAAAAACAAGAACAACAAGAAAGCTTTCATAAAACCTTTATTAAGCAAAGAAAATGGTAGGAAATTACATGGAAAACAAGAAATAAAGCATGAAGAAGAAGAAGAAAAATGTAGGAGCAAAGATCTAATGGCTACATTAGCAAAAGCTTTCTTTCTTTTCTTTCAAAAATATTTTTTCTAAGGTTTTAACTACTGCCTATCACCCAAAATCAACCTCCTTCCTTTTGAAAAAAAATGAAACCCTCCCCCTTGAATAACCCTTGGCCTAACCCCCATGCTTTTAGTGAAGGGTGGAGATTAATTCATTTAATTCTCCTACACCATCTAAGCCCTTGGATCAAAGATATTTTCATGACAATAAAATTCCATCATGCAAATTGATCTTATCCATTCAAGGATGTACTCATCTTTTCATAAGATGCCTAAGCCATTGGATGAGCAAAGATATTTTATTTGGCTACATGCATTTCCAACCATTTGATGACTTGTGCTATCTTTCTTCCACCAATATTGACCATTGGATGAGGACATTTTCATGAAAATAAAAATGTCATCTTGCAATTTGATCTTGGCCATTCAATGATGTACTCATTTTTTTACAAGGTACTTAGGCCATTGGATGAGCAAGAACATTTAAAGATAGTAAAAATGCTATCTTGCAACTTGATTGTGGCCATTGGATGAATTTAATCAAATCTTACCCTTCATTCATGAGCTGACCAGCCAAGGGCCAGGAATATCCCAGCAATTCCTTCATCTTTCATTTTTTTTTAATTGTAAATTGGTTCTTTTCGGTTTCTTCGGTAAAATTGTATTTTGGCCCCTAAAATTGATTTTATTGCAAACGGACTCCAAATCCGATTTTTCTTTCTCCAATCCATCCAAAGAAAAATAATATTGAGATTTGCTCGTTTCCTATTTTTTTCGAAATTTTCTCTTGGATTTTTCGATTAGTGGCACCCAAAATTCACCTTTTTTCATTTGAACTCCAATTCCGGATTTTTTTTTACCAATCTCTTCCAAAAAATATAAAATTCAGATCTGGAAGTTTTCATAATTTTTGGAGCTCGTTTGCTATTTTTTCCGAATTATCTTCTGTAATTTCGAGTTAGTGCACCCGAACTTTGTGATTTTTCAAATGAGCTTCGGTTTCGAATTTTTATTCACTGATCTCTTCCAAAAATTATACAACCTAGATCTAGAAGTTTTCATAATTTTTGGAGCTCGTTTGCTATTTTTCCCGAAATTATCTTCTGAAATTTCGGCTTAGTGCACTCAAACTTTGCCATTTTTCAAATGAGCTCCGATTTCATATATTTTTTCACCAATCTCTTCCAAAAACTATAAAACTCAGATTTGGAAGTTTTCATAATTTTTGGAGCTCGTTTGCCATTTTTTCCGGAATTATCTTCAGGAATTTCGACTTAGTGCACCCGAACTTTGTCATTTTTCAAATGAGCTCCGATTCTGGATTTTTCTTTACCGATCTCTTCCAAAAATTACAAAACTCGGATTTGGAAGTTTTCATAATTTTCGAGCTCGTTTGCCATTTTTACCGGAATTTTCTTTGGGATTTTCAAAAATTATCCTCCAACCTCCGAAACCTCGGTTTTACTCAAAACGGGTTCGATTTCTGGATTTTCTTTTTCTGCTTCCTTTGTCCTATATTGAATTTGAGTTGGTCCAAAAAGACCCAATTTTTACTATCAAATTCCCCTCCGATTTTGTTTTCTCGTTTTCAAACTCGGGAATTTTCTCGTTTTTCTGTTTTTGCTCAAATCGGCTCCTCCTTTGGATTCACTTCAAACTGCGCCTTGCGCTATCCTTGTTTACTCATTCTTTCTCAACTGGGGGCTTCAATTTCACCGAATTGGGCCATCTTTCCAGTTTTTCCCAAATTTGCAAAATTTACCCTTTTTAACCAAAACCCTGATTTCGATTTTCCTTCCAAATTAACTTTTCCTTCGATTCTGCTTTCAATTGGCCCTTCCAATACCTCATTCATTAATTATATTTCATTTAGAACCTCCAATTTTGACCAATTTGATCATTTAAGCATTTTCCCCCAAATTTGCCGAATTAGGGCTTCCCCTACACTGAAATTTCCGTAATCCCTCTTCCAAACTCCATATCTTTCATTGTAGACCTCGGATTATCAAAATTCTTTCATCATTGTTCAATTCAACTTCAAATCTTGATTTTGACTAAGGGTTGACTTTTTCAATGGTTGACTTTTCATGTTGAACTCCGAATCTCAAGTCTTGGAGGACCATCTGCAAGATGAGAAGAGATTTTCTGCATTCTAAAAAAGTACAAAAAAGAATTTACCTGGTTTAGGGGGGCCCAGACAAAATTAGCTGTCTACAGAAAGTATTCTTTTTAGTTATTTTTTCCTCACATTCTCCTTGTGAACATTTTCAAATTTATTAGCAATCGTTTGCAAATAAAATATGGTGGCTTTGAAATTTGAATGTTTTTCGTTTTGGTTAGTGTATGTAAAAGAAATCTAATAACAAAACCAAAATTAGGTTGAAATTATTTTTTTCCTAGACTTTATAAAATGTATTAAAAAGAAAATGATATTGTATATCATACAAAACAAGCTATTTTGGTTAATAGGGGAGACTGCCGGGAAAATTTTCTTTTGTTGAAAGAAATAAAATAAACCTTTTTGCCCCATAAATTAATGTAGTTAATTATAAAATCTATGTAATATAATTAAAACAGCTACATGATAGATTAGAGCAAATTTTCCAAAACCATGGCTTGAAAAGATAGATCCATTATAGAGAAAGCAGAGGAGAAGCAAATTTGGTCTCTCTCTTATACATTATTTAATTATCTATATTATTCAAATATGGATATAGATTTGGTAATTCGTGTATGCATATCGCGTTTTGTATTCTTTTCATGTCAATTGTGTAATATAAACACAACACAAATTATTAAATGTGTGAAAATCTTAAACACGAATATGACATGTGTATAAAATATGTCATGTTAATTATGCTAATAGTGTTGGATATCAATTAGTTAATTGTTGTGTATTAATATGAAATACGTATTTGAATACGTAGGTTGTCGTAAGTAAATACACGGTGTATAATTTATATACACAATTGATATCATGTTTGAATGAGAAATTGATCTCATTAACACCCATTTGAAGAGGAAGAAAATTAGTTGATGTTGTGCATAGTGTGAAATCTCACATTGGATAAAGAAAGGCTTAAGCTTGTTGTTTATATAGGCTTATGTTCAATGTTGGGTTGGGCCCCAAAAGGCACCAAGTTTTTGTGAAGGGTGTGGACCTACACGAATTTGGGCTACCTTGGGCGCGCGCGCACCGGACTTGGGCATGGGCTAGGTCGGGTTTGGGTCAGTAATTAATTTTTTGCTGCCACCTGGACCAACCTTTTAGCCTGTCTGTTTAAGATATGGTTTTTCGGTCCAAACTGAACCGACACTGCCCAATCGACCAAGAGGCCAGTCTGATTTAAGATATGTCCTTCGGTCTTGACCGAACCGTTCCGTGTTTGTTCCTACAATTTTGTCTGTTGACTGTTCGATTTCAGACATGTCGATTCAGACCTTGACTAAATCGGTCCTTCCCAAGTGGTTTGTCTATTCCGAACAGACATTTAATTCCCTATAAATATCGAGTTCAGTCAATGTTTTCTGTGCTGAAAAAATGCATTTCTTCTTATTGCTCTCGGTTTTCCTATTGTCTTGTGAGGGAGACCGATATCTTTTCTGGTTTGCTGTGTGTGTTGCTTCAAGTGTGCTCTTAATAGCAATGTCATCGAGGAGACCTGGGAGACGAATTGCTATAATCTGTAAGTAACTTAGTGACAGGCAATAATTGTCTTAAGGTCAAATGTTCTACCTTCACTCGATTTTGATTTTTATTTCTATAAAATCAGTGAGTTTATGTTCTTCATATATATGTTATACTTGTATTCAAATTCAGTAAATAAATTCAGATTTATTATTTGTTCTATTTACTTTAATGTCCGTATATATGCAGTATTTGATTATTTGGAATAACAATCTTAAGATGATAATTTTTGTTTTCGATTTTTGTTTCACTACAGTTTTTTAGAATATAAATATATATAGTGACAACATATATATACATAGTTACATTTGTTATAATATATAGTTAATTTGTTATAACATATATATTTATACTGTTTGTGTAATATATATATACACACTGTTATAAAAGTTGATCATGTTAATTTGAATAATAGATGGCAGAACAATCTACCGGTACTGCTGGTGCGCCTGTAGCGCCATAGCCATTACATGTAACACATGGTGAGAGTCCCGAGAAGTTAAGTGGTCTGGACTTCAAACATTGGCAGCAAAAGATGTTGTTCTATCTGACCATCCTCAATCTAGTCTGGTTTCTAAGAGAGGAGGCTCTGGTTCTCAACGAGGGAGAGACCGATCCTGCAGTTTTAGCCTCGGTGGAAGCATGGAAGCATTCTGACTTCCTATGCAAGAATTATATCTTCAACAAATTGGACAACACGTTATACAACGTGTATAGCCCAATTAAAATAGCAAGAGAGTTGTGGGAGTCCTTAGAAAGAAAATACAGAATCAAGGATGCTGGCATGAAAAAGTTTGTGGTTGGCTGGTTTCTGAAATTTAAAATGGTGGACTTGAAAACCATGATCAGCCAAGTCCAAGAGTATCAGTTGATTCTCCATGAAATTACGGTCGAAGGAATGATTCTTAGTGAATCATTTAAGACGGCTGCTTTGATAGAGAAATTTCCACCTTCGTGGAAAGATTTCAAGAACTACCTAAAGCACAAGAGAAAGGAGATAAGATTAGAGGACTTGATTGTTCGGTTAAGAATCGAAGAGGATAACCGTGGTTCAAAAAAAAGGGCTAAAGTTCAGACCATGAAAACAAGGCAAATTTTGTTGAACATTCGCACAAGACCAACAAGAGGAAACATGTTGGTTTTATTTCTTCCCAAGGTAATAAGTGAACGAAAATCAAGAAGTTCACGGGAACTTGCTTTGTGTGCAACAAGCCTGGACATCGAGCAAATGACTGTCATCAGAACAAGAAGAAGAAAGATCAAGCCAACTTAGTTGACGATAATGAGATTGAGCTCGCTGCTGTAGTGTCATAAGTGAACTTGGTGGAAAACCTTAAAACATTGTGGGTTGATACCGGGGCCATTTGTCATGTATGTTTTGAAAAGAAGAGTTTCTCCAAGTATAAAGAAGCTGCTGATGATGAGCAACTATTTATGGAAACTCTATGGTCTGCAAGGTACGAGGCCATGGAAAGGTGGTGCTCAAGATGACCTCCAGTAAAGAACTAACTTTGAACAATGTGGTTCAAGCTCCTGAAATTCGAAAGAATTTGGTATCCGACTCTCTGTTGAGCAAGAACGGGTTTAGGCTTGTATTTGAATCCGATAAATTTGTACTCATTAAAAGTGGCATGTTTGTGGATAGAGGATATCTATGTGATGGGCTTTTTAAGCTCAATGTTATGATTGTTGTACCAAAGAACAAGAATATTAATAAAACTATTTCTTCTGTTTATTTGGTTGAATCCTCTAAATTATGGCATGGTTGATTAGGTCATGTAAATTACAAGAACTTGCAAAGAATAAGCAATTTGGATTTGCTTCTGAAAATTGTTATTGATAAAAATCACAAATGTGAAATTTGTGTGGAATCCAAATTGACTAAGGCTCCTTTCTATTCGATAGAAAGAAGTAGTGAACCTCTCTAGATTTAATTCACACTGATATTGTGACTTAAAATTTGTGCAAACTGCAGGCGGTAAACAGTATTTTATTACTTTTATTGATGATTGCACAAGATATTTTTAAGTCTATTTGCTATGAAACAAAATCGAGACCTTGAAAGCTTTTAAGCTCTTTAAAAATAAGGTCGAACATCAACTAAGAAAGAAAATTAAGATAATAAGGAGTGAAAGGGGTGGTGAATACGATTCATTGTTTAATGACTTCTGTTCAGAAAATGGTATCATTCATTAAACCATTGCTCCTTATTCACCTAAGAAAAATGGTATTGCAAAATGCAAGAACCGAACGTTGAAAGAAATGATGAATGCTTTGTTAATAAGTTTAGGGTTACCTCAGAACTTGTAGTAGGAGGCTATTTTAACAGCTAATTATATTTTGAATAAAATATCCCACAAGAAATCAGACAAGACACCGTATGAATTATGGAAGGGTCAAAAACCATCCTATAAATACATGAAAGTGTGGGGGTGTCTTGCGAAGGTAGTTGTTCCTTCACCTAAAAATGTCAAAATAGGACCTAAAACTGTTGATTGCATATTCATATAGATATCATTTTCTTATGTACAAGTCATACATTCCTGATATTCATATCAATACGATAATTAAATCAAGGAATCATTCATTCTTTGAAGATGTAAAATGAGATTATCTCTATTGATTATGTAAAATCAAAGGATAATATTGCGGATCCTCTTACGAAAGGTTTAACAAGAGAGCAAGTATATAAATCATCGAGGGGAATGGGTCTTATGCCTTATAATTAAGAAAAGTTACATAATGGCAACCCAACCTAGTTGACTGGAGATCCCAAGATCTAGGTTCAAAGGGATAACTGAATTATGTTAACTTAGTGTGAGCACTAGAAGAGTTAAACACTCTTATCCATTCCTATGCTGATTTAGTGCTGTCTGTAAAGAAGTTAGGATAAGCTATGCTTTTAATGATTCTTATAACTAGATAAAATCCAATGGGGTATTGTAGGATACTCTTGATAAGAAATCACCTATATGAGTATGAAATGTGGTCATTTCTATGAGAATTGATCAGGCTAAATTCTCTAGAGTACTCATAGACAATCGCGAAAACCAAAGATAAGAGGAATTACGTGATACCTATTGTCTTGGTTTACACGAAAGGCTAAATAGTTCGAGATATCATGTTCACTAGTTAGCCGAGTAAATCCGATAGTTGTCACTATGGAAGGTGCAAAGTCAAAAGTTACCTATCTTGAGGCAATAACACTTCAAAGTTATTCTCTATCATATTCCGAGTCAGTTCGTCATTTTAAATCAGACAATTTTCATTCATGTAGGGGATTGTTGGATATCAATTAGTTAATTGTTGTGTATTAATACAAAATACGTATTTGAATACGTAGGTTGTCGTAAATAGATACATGGTGTATAATTTATGTACACAATTGATATCATGTTTGAATGAGAAATTGGTCTCATTAACACCCACTAAAAAGGAAGAAAGTTGGTTGATGTTGTGCATGGTGTAGAATCTCACATTGGATAAAGAAAGGCTTAAGCCTGTTGTTTATATAGGCTTATGTTCAATGTTAGGTTGGGCCCTAAGGGGTACCCAAGTTTTTGTGAAGGGTAAGGACCTACACGAATTTGGGCCCGAGCTGAGCCGGGCTGGGTCGAGTTTGGTTCAGTAATTAATATTTTACTGCCCACCCGGACCAACCTTTTAACCTGTTTGTTTAAGACGTGATTTTTCGATCTGAACCGACACTGCCCAACCGACCAAGAGGCTTGTCTGATTTAATACATGTCCGTTAGGTCTTGACCGAACCGTTCCGTGTCTGTGCCTACAGTTTTGTCTGTTGATTGTTTGGTTTCAAACATGTCGGTTCAGACCTTGACCGAACTGGTTCTTCCCAAGTGTTTTGTCTCTTCTGAACAAACATTTAATTCCCTATAAATACCGAGTTCAGTCACTATTTTTTGCATTGAAAAAAATCATTTATTCTTCTTGCTCTTGGTTTTCCTATTGTCTTATGAGAGAGACCGACATCTTTTCTGGTTCGCTATGTTGCTTCGAGTGTGCTCTCAACAGCAACGTCATCGAGGATACCTAGGAGACGAATTGCTATAATCTGTAAGCACCTTAGTGACAGGCAATAATCGTCTTAAGGTCAGAGGTTCTACCTTGATTCGATTTTGATTTCTATGAAATCAGTGAGTTTATGTTCTTCATATATATGTTATACTTGTATTCGGTTTCAGTAAATAAATTCAGATTTATTATTAGTTCTATTTTTTTTAATATTCGTATATATGCATTATTGATTATTTGGAATAACAAATAGTGTTTAAATGTATCGTGTTGTGTTTATTTCACAATTTAGTATTTATTAAATATATCATATTTTTATATTATATCCAAAATTATCAAATCTAAATATAGCAGCCTCATGTATTATTTAATTATTTAAATTTAATTATTGTTGATTTGTTATTAGGTTAGGACTAAACATAATACCTTCCAACTAAAAATATAATAGCTTCCTATTTCCCACGTGCATAAATAACATGGTACTCCAAACGAGTTTATTTAAGTTTTAAGTTGATCCAATTGTTTCTTGGGTGCACTTGAGTTATCTGAATATTTGTTTCATTTGTATTCCCACTTTATATATTCTATACATTCATCCCATTTTCTTTGGTCTTATTTAACTTTCAAAGAGTTTAAGAAAAAAAACAATGATTTTAGTGTATTTTATATTTTATTATAGAATTGGTGCCATATGCTTTTTAATGTAAAATAAATAAATAAAAATTTTATTACATATTTGACACTCGAATTATAATCAAATTCTTGATTTGATACTTAAAATTTGAAAATTTTCAATTATGTATTCAAGTTTTCCTTCCATCCATCAATTTAACAATACCGTTAATCAAATAGGTTTGTCCAAAATATCTTAAAATACGTAATATGTTGACTTGACATTTTGAGACATGTGGTATGCTTTTATTGACTATTTTCTGATACGTCATCTATTTAATTATTCATATATTAGTCTTGTGCGCAAATTCATAGAAAAAAACAAAATTTGAGTACTTGATTGTGATTTCTAAAATATTAAGTATCAAATCAAAAATTTAATTATAGTTCTAGCTGATATTAAATATAGAATTAACTTAATTAGCAAAAAAAAAATAGAATTAACTTAAAAATAAATTAGAAATATAAAAAATAAGAATATTAAGGTTCAAAAATAAAATAGGACATATAGTTTTGGACATAAAAAAAATTGAACAAAAAGAGGAAATATCTTAACATAGAAAGTGTTAAGAGAACTCACAAAGATTAGTCCAGTTAATAAAGAGAAAAGTATTTTTTTTTTTTTTGTCGATCTCTGCTTGATTCTTATGAAAAACATTTTATGAGTAAAATGCTGAATAGATCAAATGAATATTATACCTCTAAAATCGTTAAAAAAAAAAAAAAAAAACTTTGGCCATACTACGAAAGAAAAACAAAATAAAGTGTTACGAGAAAAAGAAAAAGGCTAAGCTTTTTATACGTTGAAAAAAAAAATGCGTGAAAACAGGTTGATCCATTTTTTTAATATATGAGCCAAAAATAATATAAAAAAAAAATTCTAAATTATACAAGTTACAAAAAATTTAGCATTTTTGAAGAAAGAAAAAAAGATATATGTAATATATCACTATTTTATAGTTGGAATGAAGCTATCAAGTGGGAACAGAAATCATTATTTTAATAATGAATAATGAATTGTTAAAATAATATTATTAAATATATATTATCAATACATCAAATAAAAACTCTTTTTTATTTAGTCTTATTAATTCCTTCTATATAAGAAAGCATAATATTTTGAGTAATTTTGGAATTTTCTTAATTACTATTAATTACATAATACTAAATAGTAACTATAAACATAATAAATGTCTCTTATTTTGAAATTAAATGTGTTTATTGATCGAGTCAGATCATATCAAATTTTAGGCTCGAGCCCAAATCCGATCTGCCCCAAATCGATCGCAGTTGGTCATTCCCCTCCCCTCTCTCTTCTCATTTCCTACATTCTCCTATCTCTCCCTTAGTCCCTTCTCTCTTTCTTTTTTCTTTTCTTTTCTTTTCTTTTCTTTTTGAATTTTAATTTTCTTTAAAAGGGTTAGATTTTGATTTTTTTTTTTTTAAATTCCAGATTTTAGAAAGATTTAATTTTGAATTTTTTAATAAAAAAAATTTTGAATTTTCTATATGTTTGGATTTTTAAAAAATAATAATTGGATTTTTTTCGTTGTTCTTTTATTCTAATTTTATATTTTTAAAATAAAAAATATAATACGTGATAACCATGTGAGCATCATGTGGTAGTCATCTGCCATTCACGTGTATAATATCTATACATATGTTATAAAATCCATTTGAATACATGGCAAATGGTTTTTCAAAGGTCAAAATCCTTTTACAGGTGTTCATGGGCTTGGTTCGGACCGAACCTAAATAAGTTTAAGTACTCACATAATTTTTGTACTGTAATAAAAAGAGTAATTTAGTCTTTGTACTGTAAAAGTAAGTAATTTAATCCCTGTACAATTGAAATATGTGCAAATAAATAAAATTGATAACGGTGTTAATGAAAAACCGTTAAAATACTGATGTTAACTCATAAAATCTAACAGAATTAATGACTTGAAATATATCTAAATTGTTAAATTTTACGAGTCTACGTCAGCATTTTAATGGTTTTTCATTGAAACCATTATCAATTTTACTTATTTGCACATATTTCAATTGTATAGGGACTAAATTACTCACTTTTAAAGTAAAGGGACTAATTTACTCTTTTCACTATAGTACAAGGACTATGTGGGTAGTTAAACCACCAAAATATGGTATCAACATTCATATACTTGTTCAAATCTGATTCAAATCCTGAATAGATTTACTCAGAAAGGAAACAATTTTCATTTTTAAATTGGGGAAGCCAAAATATTTTCTAAGTATCCAACATGCATGATAATAATAAAAATTAACAAATTAATCAGCCAATATAGAAACCAGTGGGCGCACATTATAAACTACGATTTTTTTTTTTTTTGGTTGTTGTTGAAGGAATTGCTTTTCTTTTTCTTTTTTTTTCTTTTTTCCTGTTTTGTTTGAGAAGGAATATATGTAAATATTATTTGCAACAAAATTTTGAATTTATGATAATCAAGGCTTTAATTTATGACCAAAATAATATCTTTGTGAAATTGATTACACAGATTAAGTTATTCGTTCGACTCGATAAGTCCGATCTAAATTGAATCGGATTTGAAATTGGGATGTGATTTTTATAATTTGGATCAACTCGGATTATTATTTAAATTAATACAATATTTTTATTTAAATTTAAATTTAATTATAAAAATATTAATATAAAAATATTTTTTTAATATTTTAATATATTTTAAATAGTAAAACTGACTTTCGAACCCGACAATTTGAACTCTAATTGGATCTAAGCAAACAAATTATTTTATTATTCCGGCCCAATCTATAAACACTTCTAAAATTGATCAAAAAGAATTTTTATTTACAAATTCTTTATACTCAATTCAACTTGAAAATAGTTGGTAATTATCAAATTCCATTTAGGATCATATTGTAATGCATCCTAACCAAATTTTTAGGTTTTGATTTTGAACAAAGGGAGGCTTATTTCAAAAGACAAAAGAAAATGGGAGGCTTTGTTTATCCAAATGATTGGAAACAAACCATTTGAGACAAAGGAGAGGAGAGTAAAGTGAGTGGTCAATTATTTATTTGTTATTCAGCGAAAAGAAATTTATAGGCAAAAGTGGCACATAGTTGAATTTTGAAGTAGTTGACTTCAAATAATTTCTTGAGAACTCTTTGAAATGTAAATGATTTCGATTCGTACTGGATATTAGTTAAAAATTCTGTGAAAAAAAAATCAAAAAATGAAAGAAAAAAAAAAACTAATAAATTACAGCTTGAATTGTGAACTTGTGATGATCTCAAAATAATTTTTTTGAAGTGTTGTTTGACTAAGAAAAGAGACGACACCTAATCAAAAGGCAAGGAAAGGGAGAGTATGCAATAAAAATGTTCATGACTCAGGTTGAGTTAAACTTGAATAAAAATAAATTTGTTTGGATGAACTTGATTTATCGAATCGTTTTATTATTTAAAATATATTAAAATATTTAAAAAATATTTTAATATTTTTAGAATTAAATTTAAATAAAAAATATTTTTATTAATTAAATAATAATATGAATCTATCGAATCGAGTGAGTAACTCAACCCGTAAAAAGATAAGTATGCATGCAAATTGCAAAACATATTAAAGAGAGACGAGAGTACTAGGAAGGAACATGCTTTAATTAAACTATGAATGGGCTCGAAGGAAATCCAAACCATGGAACTCGGCCTACCATTTTAGACTCATTTCAGGTATTGCAGCAATTAAGCTCAAAAGGTATTCCAAGCATAATTAGTTGGGTGTAGGTTGGGTGTAGGGGTGAGCAAAATCCGACTCGACTCGAAAAAACTGAAATTTTTTTCAAATTTCGAATTAAATAGTTCGGTTTATTAGAGTTATTCGGATTTTCGAATCAACTCGACTAAGTAATTTGAGTTATATAGTTTAGCTAGGATTTGATTTATACAACTCGAATAACTCGAAAATCCGAATAAGATATTTCTATACGACGTCGTTTTACTCATTTGAGTTTGATACTAAGCTTGAGTTTTGCGTTTTCCTTATTTCGTCTTTCCTTTTTACTCTTTAGCCCATTTTTGTTGGGTCATTTATTTTTGTTGTTTGTCACCATTCAGTAGAAAAATAAATCCACATGAGCTGTTGACTGCATACTTATTGTCTTAATAATTTATCATTCATTTTTTTTCCCTTTGAAATTGACAAGTCTAGATTGAAAGTTTACATTGAATTTTTTGAGTTTCAAAAGGGGAAGACTATCACTCAATGCTTCATTCAGTTAAAGATTGAAGCTTTTGGTTGATATCATGCACATTACCAAGCTAACCAAACGATGAAATTCAAAAGATAATGAATTCTTTTTTTTAAAGGTCAATAGTAGGCTATTTATTTAGTATGACAAGTCTTTGATAGTTATATTTATAAGAAAAGATAGAACACACAAAAAAAAATATATATTTGTAATTTCATATAACTAAATTTCAAAATTATAGATATACATGCATTTACAAGATAACAGTAACATGATCTAGTCAATCAACATTTACAAGATAACATTTAAACTCGAATAAATTATTCGACTTGACTCGACTCGAATTTGTTTTAACTCGACTCGATTCGTTAAAATTTCAAATTGAGTTTGGTTGACAAAATAGGACTCGTCAACTCGACTAATCCAAATTTTTTTCACTCGACTCGACTCGATCGAACGCTCACCCCTAGTTGGGTGTAGAGGAGGAGCGATATATATAACTTATAAAAGGGCGTCGGAAGAGTCAAAGCTTTATTTGACAGACATTAATTACTCAGCTAAACCAACATATCATGCACATGTTCCTTAGGGTGACAGGAGCCGTCAAAGTAATCCTTTGGCTCTTTTGAAAGTTGAAAGTCCTCTTTAATACTCTCCACTATATTGGGTTGGTGAAGGCAAACATATATTTTCCTTCATATCACCAATATAATTAAGAAACCAAAAAGTCATTGGTGGTGTGCCTAGCTACACAAAATGGTATACATATAAATAGCATTCCATTGAAACCAAGCTGCACCACTGCATTCTCTTAGATTGTAACATTCTTCAAATCTTTATCCACTTTCAAAACCAAAAACAACACCTCGCTCTTAACTCAAATTACTCAAATCAATGGCTCCTGCACTTGCTGAACCATTCGGTGATTCCTCAGCTCTCACTGATTTTGTTATTAACCAAGGGAATGGGGTGAAGGGTTTGTCTGAAATGGGTCTCAGAGCCCTTCCTAAGCAATACATCCAACCTTTGGAAGAAAGAATGTGCATGACCAACATCTTAGCCCAAGAAACCATTCCCATCATCGATATGTCAAACTGGGAAGACCCCGAAGTGGCAAAATCAATTTGCGATGCTGCGTCAAAGTGGGGATTCTTCCAAATTGTTAACCATGATGTACCTGTTGAAGTGCTAGAGAATGTTAAAGATGCTACTTATAGGTTCTTTAGGTTACCTGCTGAGGTAAAAAATAAGTATTCCAAGGAACATTCATCTTCAAACAATGTGAGGTTTGGCACAAGTTTTAGCCCTCAAGCAGAGAAGGCTCTCGAGTGGAAAGATTATCTTAGCTTGTTTTACGTCTCTGAAGAAGAGGCTTCTGTATTGTGGCCTCCTGTCTGCAGGTATAAACAAAGAGTCCAATTACTTGTTAGATTTTGTTGCATATGTAAAACAGCCTGACATGTACTATTTGCTAACAAGTATTTTAATTGACCTTTTTGTTTTTTTCAGGGAGCAAGTGCTAGATTACATGAAGAAGTCTGAAGTTGTCATTAAACAACTATTACAAGTGCTAATGAAGGGTCTAAATGCGAATGAGATTGATGAAACAAAAGAATCATTGTTGATGGGTTCAATGAGGACTAACCTTAACTACTATCCTATATGTCCTAACCCTGAACTCACTGTTGGAGTAGGACGTCATTCTGATGTCTCGACCCTCACAATTCTCCTTCAAGATGAGATTGGGGGACTTTTCGTAAGAGGAAACCAAGGTGATAACTGGATTCATATTCCTCCAATTAAGGGTTCCCTTGTGATCAATGTTGGAGATGCATTGCAGATAATGAGCAATGGCCGATATAGGAGTGTTGAACATCGTGTGGTTGCCGATGGAAGAAATAACAGAATTTCTGTCCCGATTTTCGTCAATCCAAGACCTGCTGATATGATTGGACCCTTGCCTGAATTAGTTGCAAGTGGTGAGAAACCAATTTATAAGCAAGTTCTTTATTCAGATTATGTCAAACATTTCTTCCGCAAGGCACATGACGGGAAGAAAACGGTTGAATTTGCTGAACTGTAAACATGATTCTTTCTTATTATCTTCAGCCATTGTAAGGTTGGTGATTTCTTGTAGAAAAAAGGTTGACAAAATAAACTGTATACATATAAAAGGATTCTAGATGCTTCAAGATCAGGTCAGAAACTGGCCAAGCAAAAGATGTATCTTGTATGAATCCCAAAAGGGGTATTTAAATAATACATTTTTTATTAAATTTAAGTTGTAATTTTAGGGTAAATTCATCTTCCTTGGCATATATATATATATATATATATATATATATATATATATATATATAAGAACTCTATACACGTGAAACAGAGAAAAGAGATAGCATCAACAATGATGAAAGTAGACTATATATTTTCAAAGATGTAATCATAAGAAAAGTTTGCCGCATGATAGAAAATGCTAGGCGTATAGCTGACTATAGAACACAAAAGAAAATACCCTGTTTTATTTTTTTTTTTTCCAGTCTGCATTTGAAAGTTGAAACTATATATATATATATATATATATATATATATATATATAAACATTTTGGCCTTTGAAAAAATTATGCGATTTGTTCATATTATTAAAACACCAACGAAAGAACTCAAATTTTGCAAATAGCAGTTTCAATTTATGGAGAAAATCTTAATGCTCATGTAAAGTAATACTAGCTATTATTGTTGAAATTATCATAATGTGGTTACCTAACCTTGTTGATGAGAGTTGGGTTGTTCCCATGAGATGACCCTCCAACTGAACTTGTCATTCGTCATTAATTGTGGTAAACCAAGTGCTTTGCAAAAGTTGGGATATAACATCCGTTCATGTTTGAAATGATCTCCCAATAACCAAGAAATGGGCAGCTTAAATTTGTAAATCTGGAATGTCTCGTAGAATTTCCAAATAAACAACAGTCTACAGGGATACACTATAATTTCTATTACCCGAATTCGGAGTGAATTTCGGATATGGTATGTAACTGAGATGGGTATACTTAAATTTTTAAAAGTTTTTCATATATTTGAAGGATCATACTTCCATACTCGTGTCTGAATATGTGTCAAGTTCATTTTATATAAATTTTGACACGTTCGTGTATTCATGTCGTCGTCCTGTCATTTTTTCGTGTTATGTCGTATTTTAGTTATTTTTTCATGTCATGTTTGTGTGTGGTACTTTTCAAATAATTTCTGATTTTGTGTCACATGTTGTATAATGATTGGTTCTTTACTTTTTTGAAAAATAAAATTATATTACTTTTTTTTTATGTATTGAATAAAAAATTATTATATTAATAAATTATAATTAAAAACTAAAATATTAAATAATAATATGAGATGGGTTGATGTAAGTAAATTTTTTAAGCTTTTGGTGTTGAATTAAAAGAAAAAATTATTATGATGATTAAATAGTTAAAAAAAAACCATGTTAAATGATGTTATAAGTTATGAGGTATTGCATGATAGTTGTTAGGTTTATATTTTATTATTTTTTTAATATGAATAGGAATGATGAATATCAATATAATCTAAATGAATTAAATTTTTATATCCATCTTAGTTTTTTTATTTTTTTTCATATAATGTACATATAATGAATTAGATTCATATATTCGTATTGTATTTGTATTATTTTATATCTATACCTTACTTTAAAAGTTATCCGCAAGTTGGGATATTTTGTATAGTTTGTAATAGTAATTCAATTTTAACTCTAAATTTATGTTATTTTTTATGTCATATTCGTATTCAATATATTATTAAAAACTATAAAATTGAAGTAACGCAAAAATTCAAACACTAGTATAATTAAAACAACTACCTGATAGATAAGAGCAAAATTTTCAAAAACATGGCTTGAAAAGATGGATCCATGATAGAGAAAGCAGAGGAACAGCAAATTTGGTCCCACTTTTATACATTACTAGATAATGTCCGCGTTTCGCTGCAGAATGTTATCGGATTTAAATTAACATTTTGTAATAAATTTGGAAGATAAAAAAGCAAGAATAGTAAAGATAATAGTTTACAAAATAATAATTCTTATTCTTATACGACACCTGCTATAATATTTAGAGTTTTTTTGAATATGGTCAATTATATCTGGCAATTTCAGACATAACATAATTATACGATACGAAAGAACATGGGAAAATAATTAAAACACGACATGATACAAAAATAAAATGAACACGACACGAATATACGAACGTGTTAAAATGTACATAAAACGAATTATTAACGTGTCAAATTTTATATAAATATATAATACATTGAACACGATTATAATAGAAAAAATAACACGAACATGATGACGCATGAAACAAATTTGTGAGTTATTTGAATAGTGTCAATTAGACTTGGCAATTTCGGACACAACATTATTATATGACTCGAACACAACATAGAAAAAATAATTAAAACACGCCACAAATACACGAATGTGTCAAAATCTACATAAAACAAACTATTAACGTGTAAAAATTTATATAAATTTATAATATTTTAAACACATGATAAAATAGCACGAACATGTTACGGACATACAATTTTTCTCTAAATTGAATCATTATAACAAATTATGCAAAATATGGGATGAATTGAGATACGACACGAACACAGAGAATTTTCTCTAAATTAGATCACCATGGCAAACTATGCAAAATATTTGGAGACACGACATGAACAAACAAAATTTTCTCTAAATTGGATCACCATGATAAACTATGCAAAATATTTGGATGAATTGAAACACGACACGAACACATGAAAAAAAAATTAAAATACGACATTACACGAAAATAACATGAACACAAGTTACACGACACAAATACATGAACGTGTCAAAATCTACATAAAATGAATTATTAACATGTAAAAATTTATATAAATTTATAATACTTTGAACACACATAAAAATAACACGAAAAATAATATGAACACGAATGAATATCTGAACGTGTCAAAATCTACATAAAATGAGTTATTAACATGTAAAAGTTACATAAATTTATAATATTTTGAACAAACAAAAAAATAACACGAACACTACACGAATATGCGAACGTGTCAAAATTTACATAAAACGAATTATCAACGTGTAAAAATTTTATAAATTTCTAATGTAGACACCTAATTTTGTCCGGACCACTAAAACAGGTATGTTTTCTTCCTAAATTGATGTTTCAGAATGCTAAAAGGCTTTTCTCATCCTACATGTGGTACTTCGAGACTTAGTCTAAGAAAGCAGACAGAAAAAGTCAAACTCAAAAAAGTCAACCCCGAAAAAGTCAATCCTGAAAAAGTCAACTATTAAAAAAGTCAATCCACTTTCAAAATCAAGATTTGAGGTTTAATTGAAAAACGGTGAAAGAATTTTGATAATCCGAGGTCTACATTTAAAGATATGGAGGTCAGAAGTTGTTTTACGGAATCTCAGTAGAAAAGAAATCCTAGTTCGGAAAATTTGGAGGAAAGTGCTTGAACGATCAAATTTGTCGATATTGAAGGTCTCAAATGAAAGATAAGCACTGACTACGGGTAACGGAGAAGCTACTTGGAAGAAAAACTGATAGAAAAGTCAATTCGAAAGAAAATCGAGAATTAAGGTTTTTGGTGGATTTCGGTAAAATTTGGAAGAATTACAAAAATGGCTCGATTCGGTAGGACTAAAGCCCCTAATTGGTCAAGAGTGATTAAACAAGGGTAGCCCAAGTCTCAGTTTGAAGAAAATCAGAAAATCGGACTTGTTTTGAGCAAAACCGGGTTTCAGAGGCAAAATGGCAAAATTGGAAAATATGGGAAAAATAGCAAATGAACTCTAAAAATTCTGAAAATTTGCAAATCTCATTCTTAAATCATTTCAAAGAGATTGGAGAAAGAAAAACTTGATTCGGAGTTCGTTTGCAAAATGGCCAAATCCCGGGTCCCCTATGCAGTAAGTCAAGCAGATAAATCCCGAAAAAATAGCAAACGAGTTCCAAAAATTCTGAAAATTTGCAGATCTCATTTTTAAATTATTTGGAAGAGCTTTGCGAAATAAAATCTTGATTCTGAATTCGTTTGCAAAATGGCCAAATCCCAGGTCCTTTATGTAGTAATTCAAGCAGATAAATCCCTAAAAAATAGCAAATGAGCTCCAAAAATTATGAACACTTTCAGATCACATTCTTGAATTATTTGGAATATATTGGTGAAGAAAAATCTGGATTCGGAGCTCGTTTAAAAAATGGTAAAGTTCGGGTGCATAAAGGGGGCAATTTCGGAAATAAATCCAAAATAAATAGAAAATGGACTCGAAAAATTTTGAAAACTTCTAGAATTCAATTTTTTATTATTTTCAAAGTATTGAAAAAAGAAATTTTGAATTTGGAGTCTGTTTGCTATTTATTTAGGTTCGGGGGGCAAAAAGGTCATTTCACCGAAGAAACCAAAAAGGGCAAATTTGTAATTAAGGAAAATATGAAAGAAGAAGGAATTGCTGGGATTTTTCTTCTTTTGATCAGCCAGCATAAAGGAGAAGAAGGAAGCTTGAACAATTTAATTCCTTAGTCACTATCAAGCCACATGCTACCACTAACACCTTGCAAATGGTCCACCTTTCATCCAATGGCTTAGGTGCCTTGTAGGAAAGTTGAATGCACCATCCAATGGCCAAGTTTAAATGCCAAGATGAAATTTTTATTTGTCATGAAAGAACCCTCATCTAATGGCCAAGAATGGAAGAAAAAAGATGAGCACAATTCATCCAAAGGTGAGCATCTATTCGGCCAAGCAAGGGAGTGCATGGGATTTTCTCTTTTCATCCAATGGCTTAGGCCATCTACAAGGGCTGAGTACACATGTTGAGGGCTGGATTTAATCTACAAGATTTCATTTTTATGTTGTCCTCATCCAATGACCAAGAATGGAAGAGCACAACTCATCCAAGGGTAGGCACTCAAGGGGCAAGCAATGGAGTGCATGGGATTGGTCCTCTTTTGCATCTAAGGGATGAGGCTACTACAAGGGCTGAGTACACATCTTAAGGGCTGCTATAAATTGGCAAGATGACATTTTTATGTTGTCATCAAAATATCTTAATCTAAGTGCCAAGATTGGAGGAGAAAAAGTACAAATTCCATCTAATGGTGGAGAGGCCATTCGGCCAAGGCTAAGGGAGGGGGACTGATTTCATTTTTTGACAAGTTTTTGGCTGAATTCAGTAGCTAATTTAGCAAATAAAAAGGTTTTGAAAAAAAGAAAAAAGAAAGGTTTTCAATAGAGAGCTTGAAGGTAGTCATCTCTACCAAGATCTAGCATAGCTTTCTTCTTGTTTTCCATGGTGTTTTCTTGATTTTCTATCTTGTTTTCCTACTACATTTTTCATAAAAATAAAGTTTTTTAATGTTTACTTAAGTTTTCATCTCTTCTTCTTCATCAAAATGGTGGAAAACAAATTTTTTTACATGGTTTTATGCTTGGCCGAATATGGCATGATTGCTTGCCTTGGTTTTCTTTTTCTTTCTTCCTTGCATGTTGTTATGGAAAATGTTTTTTAGAGTATTCTAAGGTTCTGATTTTTTATAAAAGATGAAGCAAAAAGGTTGAAATGGCTACATGATCTTGGCTAGACCAAGTGACCATGGTTAGGGGAGAAGCTATGCCCATTTTTACCTACCATGAAGCTCACCTTAATTTTGCTGTTTAGCATGGTTTACTTTCTGATTTTTGAAATGGAAAAACTTCATGATCTTGGAAAGACCAAGTGATTATGGTTAGGTGAGAGGCTATGCCCATTTTATACCAACCATGGAGCTTAACTTTCCTTGTTTTATTTACTAGTTTTGCTTGTTATTTGCTTTGCATGCCTATGTTTAATTTTATATATGTTCTTTACATTATTTTCTATGCTATATTTGTCTCTATATTTCATTTCAATGCTTAATATGTTTTCCTTGAAGATTCGGCCTTGTTGTCTATTGGATCATATTGTGCATTTTTCATATTTCATGTCTTATATTATAAACATGTTTGCATTTTTCATATTTGTCATATGACCACTCGGATACTCCATGTTGATATGCCTTGCATGTACATTTTTATCTTGCTTCTTGACTTGTTTGCATCTTCATGCCATAAGCATGTGTATTTTGATTTTAGTATGTCATATGCTTGTGAAAATGTCATGACATTATGCATCTTGATATGATTTGTCATATATTGGTGTCATTTACTAGATAGAATTGCATTAGATTCTCATGTGACCATTCGGCCCCTTTATGCATTCCTTGCCTTGTCATGCATTTGCATTTTATTTAGGTAACATGCTTTACATTATCATATCTTGAAATTGTGTATTAGTTGCTGTTTGTTCCAGCATTAGCATTAGTTTCGTTGGTCATTGTATGTTCATAGTATTGCTATGCATTTTCACTACAAGTTAGGTCTAGGCTATATTGATATTGCCATGCATATTGGGTCTTAAATCATCTTGGTATTGCCATGCATTGTATGCTACTTAGGTCTTAGATTACATTAGCATTTTCATGCATATTCATAACATATTAGGTTTAAGTCATATTTGCATTATCAAGCATTGCATGCATATTAAGTTAGGATAGCATTTATTGCCATGCAAACTCATGCTAGGCATTTAAGTTATTTTGTATTGTCATGCATTTCCTTTACCATTCATGCTTTAGACCATGCATTTCATACATTTCATTTGCTGTATGTTCATGCATTCCATGTCATTGCCAGATGATTTATGACTTAGGCCAATCAATGGCTCAAAGTCATGCTCTCTTGAGCATACTTGTGGAAAATTAAAGAATTATCAAATTGATTATTCTATTTTTGTGATTTCTTTACTTAGCCAATTTTTGTCTAGGGTTTTTAAATGTTTAGCTACTGTCCTTCGGTCTTTAGGATGATCTCAAACAATTTTTACTTTGATTTTTGAATGACTTTATCAAAGGCAAAAAATGTGTTTTGATAAAACAGTTTTTTACCCAACACTCGAACTTCTCTGATTTTTCTGGGCAGTCATCTTTAATCAAAAAATTAAGACAATTTTTTCTCGTGTAGATTTACCTTGGGAAGAGACCTAAGTTGGATTTTCTAACTCGGATTTAAAAAATATGGAATTTTTGGGTAAAAGAAAACTTGGTGAAAACACCCTTAAAAAGGCTCTAATTTTTTCTAGTTTTGAATCCCGAGGTTGACCACTCTTGACCTGACTTTTATAAAATCAAATTTTAAATTAAAATGACTTGGAAATTAACCTAAGACAACAACTAATGTTTTAAGTCAGCCCCCTCTTAGTGCCTTAAAGAAAACAGAAAACTATTAGTTCTTAAAAACAAATATGACTTTTCTGACCAATTTTGGAAACCGATTTGTTTACCCTTCTAAACAATTTCAAAAAATATGAAAAAATTATGGGAAACTTAGAACATGTCAACCTCTATGGGAAAAAATCAGATTAATTTTTAGACTAAATATGCCTACCCAAAAATTCATGAAAGACAGAACAGTGGGTAAACAAATTGCTTAACCAAAAAATATTTTTAAACCTTTGATACAAATGTCCAAAAATCAGAATAAAAATATTAGAGACTCCTTTAAGGTCCTAAAACCATTGGTAAAAAATTATAAAAATTTGGACAAAGGATGCCTAGTGAAAAAAAATCCTAATGTTAGAAAATCCAACTTGAACAAATTTTAATTTTTCACAAGCATGCTCATGAGAGCTTGGCTTTGAGCCATTGATTGGCTTAAGTCAAAAATCAAGTGGGAAATGCAAAAAATGCATGAAATAAATGACATGGCATATGAAAATGGCTTAATGCTTAAATAACATGTAAAATGACATGGAATAATGAAAATGGCCTAGTGCCTAAATGACATGGAAAGTGACACGGCATATGAAAATGGCTTAATGCTTAAATAACATGTAAAATGACATGGAATAATAATAAAAATGACCTAATGCTTAAATGACATGGAAGATGACATGGCATATGAAAATGGCCTAAAGCTTAAATGACATGAAAAATGACATGGAATAATAAAAATGACCTAATGTCTAAATGACATGGAATAATAAAATGACCTACTGTCTAAATGACATGGAAAATGACCTAGATGCCTAAATGACATGGCATGCAAAAATGACCTCATGCCTAAATAACATGGAATAATAAAAATGACCTAAATTATATGACAAATAGCCACAATATGCAAAAGTATGGCATAAATCAAAAGAACAAAATAGTTAGCAAGAATATAAATACACATAAAAATAAATAATAATAGAAATAAGCAAGTTAAAGTAAGTAAATTAAAAAAATTAAAAAATATATGGAAATGAACTCCATGGTTGGTATATTGGACAAAACCCACCCTAACCATTATCACTAGATTCTCATCAAGATCATGAAGTCTAACCATTGTTTTATTTAATTTTCAAAAAACAAGAACAACAAGAAAGCTTTCATAAAACCTTTATTAAGCAAAGAAAATGGTAGGAAATTACATGGAAAACAAGAAATAAAGCATGAAGAAGAATAAGAAAAATGTAGGAGCAAAGATCTAATGGCTACATTAGCAAAAGCTTTCTTTCTTTTCTTTCAAAAATATATTTTTTAAGGTTTTAGCTACTGCCTATCACCCAAAATCAACCTCCTTCCTTTTGAAAAAAAATGAAACCCTCCCCCTTGAATAACCCTTGGCCTAACCCCCATGCTTTTGGTGAAGGGTGGAGATTAATTCATTTAATTCTCCTACACCATTAAGCCCTTGGATCAAAGATATTTTCATGACAATAAAAATTCCATCTTGCAAATTGATCTTATCCATTCAAGGATGTACTCATCTTTTCATAAGGTGCCTAAGCCATTGGATGAGCAAGGATATTTTATTTGGCTACATGTATTTCCAACCATTTGATGACTTGTGCTCATCTTTCTTCCACCAATATTGACCATTGGATGAGGACATTTTCATGAAAATAAAAATGTCATCTTGCAATTTGATCTTGGCCATTCAATGATGTACTCATTTTTTTACAAGGTTCTTAGGCCATTGGATGAGCAAGAACATTTTAAGATAGTAAAAATGCTATCTTGCAACTTGATTGTGGCTATTGGATGAATTTAATCAAATCTTACCCTTTATTCATGAGCTGAACAGCCAAGGGCCTGGAATATCCCAGCAATTCCTTCATCTTTCATTTTTTTTTTTAATTGTAAATTGGTTCTTTTCGATTTCTTCGGTAAAATTGTATTTTGGCCCCTAAAATTGATTTTATTGCAAACGGACTCCAAATCCGATTTTTCTTTCTCCAATCCATCCAAATAAATATAATATTGAGATTTGCTCGTTTCCTATTTTTTCGAAATTTTCTCTTGGATTTTTCGATTAGTGGCACCCAAAATTCACCTTTTTCATTTGAACTCCAATTCCGGATTTTTTTTTCACCAACCTCTTCCAAAAAATATAAAATTAAGATCTGGAAGTTTTCATAATTTTTGGAGCTCGTTTGCTATTTTTTCCGGAATTATCTTCTAGAATTTCGACTTAGTGCACCCGAACTTTGCGATTTTTCAAATAAGCTTCGGTTTCAAATTTTTCTTCACTGATCTCTTCCAAAAATTATAAAACCTAGATCTAGAAGTTTTCATAATTTTTGGAGCTCGTTTGCTATTTTTCCCGAAATTATCTTCTAAAATTTCGGCTTAGTGAACTTTGCCATTTTTCAAATGAGCTCTCATTCCATATATTTTTTCACCAATCTCTTCCAAAAACTATAAAACTCAGATTTGGAAGTTTTCATAATTTTTGGAGCTCGTTTTCCATTTTTTCCGGAATTATCTTCAGGAATTTCGGCTTAGTGCACCCGAACTTTGTCATTTTTCGAATGAGCTCCGATTTCGGATTTTTCTTTACCGATCTCTTCCAAAAATTACAAAACTCAGATTTTGAAGTTTTCATAATTTTCGAGCTCGTTTGCCATTTTTACCGGAATTTTCTTTGGGATTTTCAAAAATTGTCCTCCAACCTCCGAAACCTCGGTTTTACTCAAAACGGGTTTGATTTCTGGATTTTCTTTTTCCGCTTCATTTTTCCTATATTGAATTTGAGTTGGTCCAAAAAGGCCCAATTTTTACGATCAAATTCTCCTCCGATTTTGTTTTCCCGTTTTCAAACTCGAAAATTTTCTCGTTTTTCTGTTTTTTCTCCAATCGGCTCTTCCTTTGGATTCACTTCAAACTGCGCCTTGCGCTATCCTTGTTTACTAATTCTTTCTCAACTAGGGGCTTCAATTTAACTGAATTGGATCATCTTTCCAGTTTTTCCCAAATTTGCAAAATTCACCCTTTTTAACCAAAACCCTCATTTCGATTTTCCTTCCAAATTAACTTTTCCTTCGGTTCTGCTTTCAATTGGCCCTTCCAATACCCCAGTCATTAATTATATTTCATTTGGAACCTACAATTTCGACCAATTTGATTATTTAAGCATTTTCCCCAAATTTGCCGAATTAGGGCTTCCCCTACACTGAAATTTTCGTAATCCCTCTTCCAAACTCCATATCTTTCGTTGTAGACATCGGATTATCAAAATTCTTTCACCATTGTTCAATTCAACTTCAAATCTTGATTTTGACTAAGGGTTGACTTTTTCAATGGTTGACTTTTCGAAGTTGACTTTTCATGTTGAACTCCGAATCTCAAGTCTTGGAGGACCATCTGCAAGATGAGAAGAGATTTTCTGCATTCTAAAAATGTACAAGGAAGAATTTACCTGGTTTAGGGGGGTCCAGACAAAATTAGGTGTCTACAGAAAGTATTCTTTTTAGTTATTTTTTCCTCACATTCTCCTTGTGAACATTTTCAAATTTATTAGCAATCGGTTGCAAATAAAATATGGTGGCTTTGAAATTTGAATGTTTTTCGTTTTGGTTAGTGTATGTAAAAGAAATCTAATAACAAAACCAAAATTAGGTTGAAATTTTTTTTCCTAGACTTTATAAAATGTATTAAAAAGAAAATGATATTGTATATCATACAAAACAAGCTATTTTGGTTAATAGGGGAGAATGCCGGGAAAATTTTCTTTTGTTGAAAGAAATAAAATAAACCTTTTTGCCCCATAAATTAATGTAGTTAATTATAAAATCTATGTAATATAATTAAAACAGCTACATGATAGATTAGAGCAAATTTTCCAAAACCATGGCTTGAAAAGATAGATCCATTATAGAGAAAGCAGATGAGAAGCAAATTTGGTCTCTCTCTTATACATTATTTAATTATCTATATTATTCAAATATGGATATAGATTTGGTAATTCGTGTATGCATATCGCGTTTTGTATTTTTTTCATGTCAATTGTGTAATATAAACACAACACAAATTATTAAATATGTTAAAATCTTAAACACGAATATGACATGTGTATAAAATATGTCATGTTAATTATGCTAATAGTGTTGGATATCAATTAGTTTATTGTTGTGTATTAATACGAAATACGTATTTGAATACGTAGGTTGTCATAAGTAAATACACGGTGTATAATTTATGTACACAATTGATATCATGTTTGAATGAGAAATTGATCTCATTAACACCCATTTGAAGAGGAACAAAATTAGTTGATGTTGTGCATAGTGTGAAATCTCACATTGGATAAAGAAAGGCTTAAGCTTGTTGTTTATATAGGCTTATGTTCAATGTTGGGTTGGGCCCCAAAAGGCACCAAGTTTTTGTGAAGGGTGTGGACCTACGCGAATTTGGGCTAACTTGGGTGCGCGCGCACCGGACTTGGGCATGGGCTAGGTCGGGTTTGGGTCAGTAATTAATTTTTTACTGCCACCTGGACCAACCTTTTAGCCTGTCTGTTTAAGATATGGTTTTTCGGTCCAAACTGAACCGACACTGCCCAATCGACCAAGAGGCCAGTTTGATTTAAGATATGTCCTTCGGTCTTGACCGAACCGTTCCGTGTTTGTTCCTACAATTTTGTCTGTTGACTGTTCGATTTCAGACATGTCGATTCAGACCTTGACTAAACCGGTTCTTCCCAAGTGGTTTGTCTAGTCCGAACAGACATTTAATTCCCTATAAATATCGAGTTCAGTCAATGTTTTCTGTGCTAAAAAAATGCATTTCTTCTTCTTGCTCTCGGTTTTCCTATTGTCTTGTGAGGGAGACCGATATCTTTTCTGGTTTGCTGTGTGTGTTGCTTCAAGTGTGCTCTCAATAGCAATGTCATCGAGGAGACCTGGGAGACGAATTGCTATAATCTGTAAGTAACTTAGTGACAGGCAATAATTGTCTTAAGGTCAGATGTTCTACCTTCACTCGATTTTGATTTTTATTTCTATAAAATCAGTGAGTTTATGTTCTTCATATATATGTTATACTTGTATTCAAATTCAGTAAATAAATTCAGATTTATTATTTGTTCTATTTTCTTTAATGTCCGTATATATGCAGTATTTGATTATTTGGAATAACAATCTTAAGATGATAATTTTTGTTTTCGATTTTTGTTTCACTACTGTTTTTTAGAATATAAATATATATAGTGACAACATATATATACATAGTTATATTTATTATAATATATAGTTAATTTGTTATAACATATATATTTATATTGTTTGTGTAATATATATATATATATATATACACACTGTTATAAAAGTTGATCATGTTAATTTGAATAATAGATGGCAGAACAATCTACCGGTACTGCTGGTGCGCCTGTAGCGCCATAGCCATTACATGTAACACATGGTGAGAGTCCCGAGAAGTTAAGTGGTCTAGACTTCAAACATTGGCAGCAAAAGATGTTGTTCTATCTGACCACCCTCAATCTAGTCTGGTTTCTAAGAGAGGAGGCTCCGGTTCTCAACGAGGGAGAGACCGATCCTAATGTTTTAGCCTCGGTGGAAGCATGGAAGCATTCTGACTTCCTATGCAAGAATTATATCTTCAACAAATTGGATAACACGTTATACAACGTGTATAGCCCAATTAAAATAGCAAGAGAGTTGTGGAAGTCCTTAGAAAGAAAATACAGAATCAAGGATGCTGGCATGAAAAAGTTTGTGGTTGGCACGTTCCTGGAATTTAAAATGGTGGACTTGAAAACCATGATCAGCCAAGTCCAAGAGTATCAGTTGATTCTCCATGAAATTACGATCGAAGGAATGATTCTTAGTGAATCATTTGAGACGGCTGCTTTGATAGAGAAATTTCCACCTTCGTGGAAAGATTTCAAGAACTACCTAAAGCACAAGAGAAAGGAGATAAGATTAGAGGACTTGATTGTTCGGTTAAGAATCGAAGAGGATAACCGTGGTTCAAAAAAAGGGCTAAAGTTCAGACCATGAAAACAAGGCAAATTTTGTTGAACATTCGCACAAGACCAACAAGAGGAAACATGTTGGTTTTAGTTCTTCCCAAGGTAATAAGTGAATGAATTTCAAGAAGTTCACGGGAACTTGCTTTGTGTGCAACAAGCCTGGACATCGAGCAAATGACTGTCATCAGAACAAGAAGAAGAAAGATCAAGCCAACTTAGTTGACGATAATGAGATTGAGCTCGCTGCTGTAGTGTCATAAGTGAACTTGGTGGAAAACCTTAAGACATTGTGGGTTGATACCGGGGCCATTTGTCATGTATATTTTGAAAAGAAGAGTTTCTCCAAGTATAAAGAAGCTGCTGATGATGAGCAACTATTTATGGAAACTCTATGGTCTGCAAGGTACGAGGCCATGGAAAGGTGGTGCTCAAGATGACCTCCAGTAAAGAACTAACTTTGAACAATGTGGTTCAAGCTCCTGAAATTCGAAAGAATTTGGTTTCCGACTCTCTGTTGAGCAAGAACGGGTTTAGGCTTGTATTTGAATCCGATAAATTTGTACTCACTAAAAGTGGCATGTTTGTGGATAGATGATATCTATGTGATGGGCTTTTTAAGCTCAATGTTATGATTGTTGTACCAAAGAACAAGAATATTAATAAAACTATTTCTTCTGTTTATTTGGTTGAATCCTCTAAATTATGGCATGGTTGATTAGGTCATGTAAATTACAAGAACTTGCAAAGAATAAGCAATTTGGATTTGCTTCTGAAAACTGTTATTGATAAAAATCACAAATGTGAAATTTGTGTGGAATCCAAATTGACTAAGGCTCCTTTCTATTCGATAGAAAGAAGTAGTGAACCTCTATAGATTTAATTCACACTGATATTTGTGACTTAAAATTTGTGCAAACTACAGGCGGTAAAAAGTATTTTATTACTTTTATTGATGATTGCACAAGATATTTTTAAGTCTATTTGCTATGAAACAAAATCGAGACCTTGAAAGCTTTTAAGCTCTTTAAAAATAAGGTCGAAAATCAACTAAGAAAGAAAATTAAGATAATAAGGAGTGAAAGGGGTGGTGAATATGATTCATTGTTTAATGACTTCTGTTCAGAAAATGGTATCATTCATTAAACCATTGCTCCTTATTCACCTAAGCAAAATGGTATTGCAAAATGCAAGAACCGAACGTTGAAAGAAATGATGAATGCTTTGTTAATAAGTTTAGGGTTACCTCAGAACTTGTAGTAGGAGGCTATTTTAACAGCTAATTATATTTTGAATAAAATATCCCACAAGAAAAAAAACAAGACACCGTATGAATTATGGAAGGGTCAAAAACCATCCTATAAATACATGAAAGTGTGGGGGTGTCTTGCGAAGGTAGTTGTTCCTTCACCTAAAAATGTCAAAATAGGACCTAAAACTGTTGATTGCATATTCATATAGATATCATTTTCTTATGTACAAGTCAGACATTCCTGATATTCATATCAATACGATAATTAAATCAAGGAATGCTTCGTTCTTTGAAGATGTAAAATGAGATTATCTCTATTGATTATGTAAAATCAAAGGATAATATTGCGGATCCTCTTACGAAAGGTTTAACAAGAGAGCAAGTATATAAATCATCGAGGGAAATGGGTCTTATGCCTTATAATTAAGAAAAGTTACATAATGGCAACCCAACCTAGTTGACTAGAGATCCCAAGATCTAGGTTCAAAGGGATAACTGAATTATGTTAACTTAGTGTGAGCACTAGAAGAGTTAAACACTCTTATCCATTCCTATGATGAATTAGTGCTGTCTGTAAAGAAGTTAGGATAAGCTATGCTTTTAATGATTCTTATAACTAGATAAAATCCAGTGGGGTATTGCAGGATACTCTTGATAACAAATCACCTATATGAGTATGAAATGTGGTCATTTCTATGAGAATTGATCAGGCTAAATTCTCTAGAGTACTCATAGACAATCGTGAAAACCAAAGATAAGAGGAATTACGTGATACCTATTGTCTTGGTTTACACGAAAGGCTAAATAGTTCGAGATATCATGTTCACTAGTTAGCCGAGTAAATCCGATAGTTGTCATTATGGAAGGTGCAAAGTCAAAAGTTACCTATCTTGAGGCAATAACACTTCAAAGTTATTCTCTATCATATTCCGAGTCAGTTCGTCATTTTAAATCAGACAATTTTCATTCATGTAGGGGATTGTTGGATATCAATTAGTTAATTGTTGTGTATTAATACAAAATACGTATTTGAATACGTAGGTTGTCGTAAATAGATTCATGGTGTATAATTTATGTACACAATTGATATCATGTTTGAATGAGAAATTGGTCTCATTAACACCCACTAAAAAGGAAGAAAGTTGGTTGATGTTGTGCATGGTGTAGAATCTCACATTGGATAAAGAAAGGCTTAAGCTTGTTGTTTATATAGGCTTATGTTCAATGTTGGGTTGGGCCCTAAGGGGTACCCAAGTTTTTATGAAGGGTGAGGACCTACACGAATTTGGGCCCAAGCTGAGCCGGGCTGGGTCGAGTTTGGGTCAGTAATTAATATTTTACTGCCCACCCGGATCAACCTTTTAACCTGTTTGTTTAAGACGTGATTTTTCGATCTGAACCGACACTGCCCAACCGATCAAGAGGCTTGTCTGATTTAATACATGTCCATTAGGTCTTGACCGAACCGTTCCGTGTCTGTGCCTACAGTTTTGTCTGTTGATTGTTTGGTTTCAAACATGTCGGTTCAGACCTTTACCGAACTGGTTCTTCCCAAGTGGTTTGTCTGTTCAGAACAAACATTTAATTCCCTATAAATACCGAGTTCAGTCACTATTTTTTGCATTGAAAAAAATCATTTATTCTTCTTGCTCTTGGTTTTCCTATTGTCTTATGAGAGAGACCGACATCTTTTCTGGTTCGCTATGTTGCTTCGAGTGTGCTCTCAACAGCAACGTCATCAAGGAGACCTAGGAGACGAATTGCTATAATCTGTAAGCACCTTAGTGACAGGCAATAATCGTCTTAAAGTCAGAGGTTCTACCTTGATTCGATTTTGATTTCTATGAAATCAGTGAGTTTATGTTCTTCATATATATGTTATACTTGTATTCGGTTTCAGTAAATAAATTCATATTTATTATTAGTTCTATTTTTTTAATATTCGTATATATGCATTATTGATTATTTGGAATAACAAATAGTGTTTAAATGTATCGTGTTGTGTTTATTACACAATTTAGTATTTATTAAATATATCATATTTTTATATTATATCCAAAATTATCAAATCTAAATATAGCAGCCTCATGTCTTATTTAATTATTTAAATTTAATTATTGTTGATTTGTTATTAGGTTAGGACTAAACATAATACCTTCCAACTAAAAATATAATAGCTTCCTATTTCCCACGTGCATAAATAACATGGTACTCCAAACGAGTTTATTTAAGTTTTAAGTTGATCCAATTGTTTCTTGGGTGCACTTGAGTTATCTGAATATTTGTTTCATTTGTATTCCCACTTTATATATTCTAATCATTCATCCCATTTTCTTTGGTCTTATTTCACTTTCAAAGAGTTTAAGAAAAAAAACAATGATTTTAGTGTATTTTATATTTTATTATAGAATTGGTGCCATATGCTTTTTAACGTAAAATAAATAAATAAAAATTTTATTACATATTTGACACTCGAATTATAAACAAATTCTTGATTTGATACTTAAAATTTGAAAATTTTCAATTATGTATTCAAGTTTTCCTTCCATCCATCAATTTAACAATACCGTTAATCAAATAGGTTTGTCCAAAATATCTTAAAATACGTAATATGTTGACTTGACATTTTGAGACATGTGGTATGCTTTTATTGACTATTTTCTGATACGTCATCTATTTAATTATTCATATATTAGTCTTGTGCGCAAATTCATAGAAAAAAACAAAATTTGAGTACTTGATTGTGATTTCTAAAATATTAAGTATCAAATCAAAAATTTAATTATAGTTCTAGCTGATATTAAATATAGAATTAACTTAATTAGCAAAAAAAATAGAATTAACTTAAAAATAAATTAGAAATATAAAAAATAAGAATATTAAGGTTCAAAAATAAAATAGGACATATAGTTTTGGACATAAAAGAAATTGAACAAAAAGAGGAAATATCTTAACATAGAAAGTGTTAAGAGAACTCACAAAGATTAGTCCAGTTAATAAAGAGAAAAGTTTTTTTTTTTTGTCGATCTCTGTTTGATTCTTATGAAAAACATTTTATGAGTAAAATGCTGAATAGATCAAATGAATATTATACCTTTAAAATCGTTAAAAAAAAAAAAAAAAAAAAAAAAACCTTTGGCCATACTACGAAAGAAAAACAAAATAAAGTGTTAAGAGAAAAAGAAAAAGGCTAAGCTTTTTATACGTTGAAAAAAAAAATGCGTGAAAACAGGTTGATCCATTTTTTTAATATATGAGCCAAAAATAATATAAAAAAAAAATTTCTAAATTATACAAGTTACAAAAAATTTAGCATTTTTGAAGAAAGAAAAAAAGATATATGTAATATATCACTATTTTATAGTTGGAATCAAGCTATCAAGTGGGAACAGAAATCATTCTTTTAATAATGAATAATGAATTGTTAAAATAATATTATTAAATATATATTATCAATACATCAAATAAAAACTCTTTTTTATTTAGTCTTATTAATTCCTTCTATATAAGAAAGCATAATATTTTGAGTAATTTTGGAATTTTCTTAATTACTATTAATTACATAATACTAAATAGTAACTATAAACATAATAAATGTCTCTTATTTTGAAATTAAATGTGTTTATTGATCGAGTCAGATCATATCAAATTTTAAGCTCGAGCCCAAATCCGATCTGCCCCAAATCGATCGCAGTTGGTCATTCCCCTCCCCTCTCTCTTCTCATTTCCTACATTCTCCTATCTCTCCCTTATTCCCTTCTCTCTTTCTTTTTTCTTTTTGAATTTTAATTTTCTTTAAAAGGGTTAGATTTTGATTTTTTTTTTTTTAAATTCCAGATTTTAGAAAGATTTAATTTTGAATTTTTTAATAAAAAAAATTTTGAATTTTCTATATGTTTGGATCTTTAAAAAATAATAATTGGATTTTTTTCGTTGTTCTTTTATTCTAATTTTATATTTTTAAAATAAAAAATATAATACGTGATAACCATGTGAGCATCATGTGGTAGTCATCTGCCATTCACGTGTATAATATCTATACATATGTTATAAAATCCATTTGAATACATGGCAAATGGTTTTTCAAAGGTCAAAATCCTTTTACAGGTGTTCATGGGCTTGGTTCGGACCGAACCTAAATAAGTTTAAGTACTCACATAATTTTTGTACTGTAATAAAAAGAGTAATTTAGTCTTTGTACTGTAAAAGTAAGTAATTTAATCCCTGTACAATTGAAATATGTGTAAATAAATAAAATTGATAACGGTGTTAATGAAAAACCGTTAAAATACTGATGTTAACTCATAAAATCTAACAGAATTAATGACTTGAAATATATCTAAATTGTTAAATTTTACGAGTCTACGTCAGCATTTTAATGGTTTTTCATTGAAACCGTTATCAATTTTACTTATTTGCACATATTTCAATTGTATAGGGACTAAGTTACTCACTTTTACAGTACAGAGACTAATTTACTCTTTTCACTATAGTACAAGGACTATGTGGGTAGTTAAACCACCAAAATATGGTATCAACATTCATATACTTGTTCAAATCTGATTTAAACCCTGAATAGATTTACTCAGAAAGGAAACAATTTTCATTTTTAAATTGGGGAAGCCAAAATATTTTCTAAGTCTCCAACATGCATGATAATGATAAAAATTAACAAATTAATCAGCCAATATAGAAACCAGTGGGCGCACATTATAAACTACGATTTTTTTTTTTTTTTTGGTTGTTGTTGAAGGAATTGCTTTTCTTTTTTTTTTTTTTTTTCTTTTTTCCTGTTTTGTTTGAGAAGGAATATATGTAAATATTATTTGCAACAAAATTTTGAATTTATGATAATCAAGGCTTTAATTTATGACCAAAATAATATCTTTGTGAAATTGATTACACAGATTAAGTTATTCGTTCGACTCGATAAGTCCGATCTAAATTGAATCGGATTTGAAATTGGGATGTGATTTTTATAATTTGGATCAACTCGGATTATTATTTAAATTAATACAATATTTTTATTTAAATTTAAATTTAATTATAAAAATATTAATATAAAAATATTTTTTAATATTTTAATATATTTTAAATAGTAAAACTGACTTTCGAACCCGACAATTTGAACTCTAATTGGATCTAAGCAAAATAATTATTTTATTATTCCGGCCCAATCTATAAACACTTCTAAAATTGATCAAAAAGAATTTTTATTTACAAATTCTTTATACTCAATTCAACTTGAAAATAGTTGGTAATTATCAAATTCCATTTAGGATCATATTGTAATGCATCCTAACCAAATTTTTAGGTTTTGATTTTGAACAAAGGGAGGCTTATTTCAAAAGACAAAAGAAAATGGGAGGCTTTGTTTATCCAAATGATTGGAAACAAACCATTTGAGACAAAGGAGAGGAGAGTAAAGTGAGCGGTCAGTTATTTATTTATTTATTTGTTATTCAGCGAAAAGAAATTTATAGGCAAAAGTGGCACATAGCTGAATTTTGAAGTAGTTGACTTCAAATAATTTCTTGAGAACTCTTTGAAATGTAAATGATTTCGATTCGGATTACTGGATATTAGTTAAAAATTCTGTGAAAAAAAAAATCAAAAAAATCAAAAAAAAAAAAAACTAATAAATTACAGCTTGAATTGTGAACTTGTGATGATCTCAAAATGATTTTTTTTAAGTGTTGTTTGACTAAGAAAAGAGACGACACCTAATCAAAAGGCAAGGAAAGGGAGAGTATGCAATTAAAATGTTCATGACTCAGGTTGAGTTAAACTTGAATAAAAATAAATTTGTTTGGATGAACTTGATTTATCGAATCGTTTTATTATTTAAAATATATTAAAATATTTAAAAAATATTTTAATATTTTTAAGATTAAATTTAAATAAAAAATATTTTTATTAATTAAATAATAATATGAATCTATCGAATCGAGTGAGTAACTCAACCCGTAAAAAGATAAGTATGCATGCAAATTGCAAAACATATTAAAGAGAGACGAGAGTACTAGGAAGGAACATGCTTTAATTAAACTATGAATGGGCTCGAAGGAAATCCAAACCATGGAACTCGGCCTACCATTTTAGACTCATTTCAGGTATTGCAGCAATGAAGCTCAAAAGGTGGGCAGATTAATTCCAAGCATAATTAGTTGGGTGTAGAGGAGGAGAGCGATATATATAACTTATAAAAGGGCGTCGGAAGAGTCAAAGCTTTATTTGACAGACATTAATTACTCAGCTAAACCAACATATCATGCACATGTTCCTTTGGGTGATAGGAGCCGTCAAAGTAATCCTTTGCCTCTTTTGAAAGTTGAAAGTCCTCTTTATTACTCTCCACTATATTGGGTTGGTGAAGGCAAACATATATTTTCCTTCATATCACCAATATAATTAAGAAACCAAAAAGTCATTGGTGGTGTGCCTAGCTACACAAAATGGTATACATATAAATAGCATTCCATTGAAACCAAGCTGCACCACTGCATTCTCTTAGATTGTAACATTCTTCAAATCTTTCAAAACCAAAAACAACACCTCGCTCTTAACTCAAATTACTCAAATCAATGGCTCCTGCACTTGCTGAACCATTCGGTGATTCCTCAGCTCTCACTGATTTTGTTATTAACCAAGGGAATGGGGTGAAGGGTTTGTCTGAAATGGGTCTCAGAGCCCTTCCTAAGCAATACATCCAACCTTTGGAAGAAAGAATGTGCATGACCAACATCTTAGCCCAAGAAACCATTCCCATCATCGATATGTCAAACTGGGAAGACCCCGAAGTGGCAAAATCAATTTGCGATGCTGCGTCAAAGTGGGGATTCTTCCAAATTGTTAACCATGATGTACCTGTTGAAGTGCTAGAGAATGTTAAAGATGCTACTTATAGGTTCTTTAGGTTACCTGCTGAGGTAAAAAATAAGTATTCCAAGGAACATTCATCTTCAAACAATGTGAGGTTTGGCACAAGTTTTAGCCCTCAAGCAGAGAAGGCTCTCGAGTGGAAAGATTATCTTAGCTTGTTTTACGTCTCTGAAGAAGAGGCTTCTGTATTGTGGCCTCCTGTCTGCAGGTATAAACAAAGAGTCCAATTACTTGTTAGATTTTGTTGCATATGTAAAACAGCCTGACATGTACTATTTGCTAACAAGTATTTTAATTGACCTTTTTGTTTTTTTCAGGGAGCAAGTGCTAGATTACATGAAGAAGTCTGAAGTTGTCATTAAACAACTATTACAAGTGCTAATGAAGGGTCTAAATGCGAATGAGATTGATGAAACAAAAGAATCATTGTTGATGGGTTCAATGAGGACTAACCTTAACTACTATCCTATATGTCCTAACCCTGAACTCACTGTTGGAGTAGGACGTCATTCTGATGTCTCGACCCTCACAATTCTCCTTCAAGATGAGATTGGGGGACTTTTCGTAAGAGGAAACCAAGGTGATAACTGGATTCATATTCCTCCAATTAAGGGTTCCCTTGTGATCAATGTTGGAGATGCATTGCAGATAATGAGCAATGGCCGATATAGGAGTGTTGAACATCGTGTGGTTGCCAATGGAAGAAATAACAGAATTTCTGTCCCGATTTTCGTCAATCCAAGACCTGCTGATATGATTGGACCCTTGCCTGAATTAGTTGCAAGTGGTGAGAAACCAATTTATAAGCAAGTTCTTTATTCAGATTATGTCAAACATTTCTTCTTATTATCTTCAGCCATTGTAAGGTTGGTGATTTCTTGTAGAAAAAAGGTTGACAAAATAAACTGTATACATATAAAAGGATTCTAGATGCTTCAAGATCAGGTCAGAAACTGGCCAAGCAAAAGATGTATCTTGTATGAATCCCAAAAGGGGTATTTAAATAATACATTTTTTATTAAATTTAAGTTGTAATTTTAGGGTAAATTCATCTTCCTTGGCATATATATATATATATATATAAGAACTCTATACACGTGAAACAGAGAAAAGAGATAGCATCAACAATGATGAAAGTAGACTATATATTTTCAAAGATGTAATCATAAGAAAAGTTTGCCGCATGATAGAAAATGCTAGGCGTATAGCTGACTATAGAACACAAAAGAAAATACCCTGTTTTATTTTTTTTTTTTCCAGTCTGCATTTGAAAGTTGAAACTATATATATATATATATATATATATATATATATATATAACATTTTGGCCTTTGAAAAAATTATGCGATTTGTTCATATTATTAAAACACCAACGAAAGAACTCAAATTTTGCAAATAGCAGTTTCAATTTATGGAGAAAATCTTAATGCTCATGTAAAGTAATACTAGCTATTATTGTTGAAATTATCATAGCAGACAGAAAAAGTCAAATTCAAAAAAGTCAACTCCGATAAAGTCAACCTCAAAAATGTAAACCCCAAAAAAGTCAACTACTGAAAAAGTCAACCCACTTTCAAAATTAAGATTTGAGGTTCAATTGAAAAACGATGAAAGAATTTTGATAATCTGAGGTAAACATTTAAAGAATGGAGGTCGGAAGTTGGGTTACGAAATCTCAGTAGAAAAGAAACCCTAGTTCGGAAAATTTGGGAAAAAGTGCTTGAACGATCAAATTGGTCAAAATTGAAGGTCTCAAATGAAAGATAAGCACTGACTACGGGTAATGGAGAAGCTACTTGGAAGAAAAACTGATAGAAAAGTCAATTCGGAAGAAAACCGAGAATTAGGGTTTTTGATGGATTTTGGTGAAATTTGGAAGAATTACAGAAATGACCTGATTCGGTAGGACTAAAGCCTCTAATTGATTAGGAGTGATTAAACTAGGGTAGCCCAAGGCTCAGTTTGAAGAAAATCAGAAAATCGGACTTGTTTTGAGCAAAATCGAGTTTCGGAGGCAAAAGGGCAAAATTGGAAAATATGGGAAAAATAGCAAATGAACTCCAAAAATTCTGAAAATTTGCAAATCTCATTATTAAATCATTTCAAAGAGATTGGCGAAATAAAATCTTGATTCGGAGTTCGTTTGCAAAATGGCCAAATCCCGGGTCCCCTATGCAGTAATTCAAGCAGATAAATCCCGAAAAAAATAACAAACGAGTTCCAAAAATTATGAAAATTTTCAGTTCCAATTTTTAAATTATTTGGAAGAGATTTGCGAAAGAAAATCTTGATTCGGAGTTCGTTTGCAAAATGGCCAAATCATGGGTCCCCTATGCAATAATTCAAGTAGATAAATCCCGAAAAAATAGCAAATGAGCTCCAAAAATTAAGAACACTTCCAGATCACATTCTTAAATTATTTTGAAGAGATTGGTGAATAAAAATATGGATTCGGAGCTCGTTTAAAAAATGGTAAAGTTCGGGTGCATAAAAGGGGCAATTTCGGAAATAAATCCAAAATAAATAGAAAATGGACTCGAAAAATTTTGAAAACTTCTAGAATTCAATTTTTTTATTATTTTGGAAGTATTGAAAAAAGAAAATTTGAATTTGGAGTCCGTTTGCTATTTATTTAGGTTCGGGGAGCAAAAAGGTCATTTCACCGAAGAAACCAAAAAGGGCAAATTTGTAATTAAGGAAAATATGAAAGAAGAAGGAATTGCTGGGATTTTTCTTCCTTTGATCAGCCAGCATAGAGGAGAAGAAGGAAGTTTGAACAATTTAATTCCATAGTCACTATCAAGCCATATGCTACCACTAACACCTTGCAAATGGTCCCCCCCTTCATCCTATGGCTTAGGTGCCTTGTAGGAAAGTTGAATGCACCATCCAATGGCCAAGTTTAAATGCCAAGATGAAATTTTTATTTTTCATGAAAGAACCCTCATCTAATCGCCAAGAATGGAAGAAAAAAGATGAGCACAATTCATCCAAAGGTGAGCATCCATTCGGCCAAGCAAGGGAGTGCATGGGATTGTCTCTTTTCATCCAATGGCTTAGGCCATCTACAAGGGCTGAGTACACATGTTGAGGGCTGGATTTAATCTACAAGATGTCATTTTTATGTTGTCCTCATCCAATGACCAAGAATGGAAGAGCACAACTTATCCAAGGGTAGGCACTCAATGGGGCAAGCAAGGGAGTGCATGGGATTGGTCTTCTTTTGCATCTAAGGGCTGAGGTTACTACAAGGGCTGAGTACACATCTTAAGGGCTGCTATCAATTGGTAAGATGACATTTTTATGTTGTCATCAAAATATCTTAATCTAAGGGCCAAAATTGGAGGAGAAAAAGTGCAAATTCCATCCAATGGTGGAGAGGCCATTCGGCCAAGGCTAAGGGAGGGGGACTGATTTCATTTTTTGATAAGTTTTGGCTGAAGTCAGTAGCTAATTTAGCAAAGAAAAAGGTTTTGAAAGAAAGAAAAAAGAAAGGTTTTCAATAGAGAGCTTGAAGGTAGTCATCTCTACCAAGATCTAGCATAGCTTTCTTCTTGTTTTCCATGGTGTTTTCTTGGTTTTCTATCTTGTTTTCCTACTACATTTTTCATAGAAATAAAGTTTTTTAATGTTTACTTAAGTTTTCATCTCTTCTTCTTCATCAAAATGGTGGAAAACAAATTTTTTTACATGGTTTTATGCTTGGCCGAATATGGCATGTTTGCTTGCCTTGGTTTTCTTTTTCTTTCTTGCTTGCTTGTTGTTATGGAAAATGATTTTTAGAAGGGTTTTTTTAAAGTATTCTAAGGTTCTGATTTTTTATAAAATATGAAGCAAAAAGGTTGAAATGGCTATATGATCTTGGCTAGACCAAGTGACCATGGTTATGGGAGAGGCTACGCCCATTTTTACCTACCATGAAGCTCACCTTAATTTTTTTGTTTAGCATGGTTTATTTTCTGATTTTTGAAATGGAAAAGCTTCATGATCTTGGGAAGACCAAGTGATTATGGTTAGGTGAGAGGCTATGCCCATTTTATACCAACCATGAAGCTTAACTTTCCTTGTTTTATTTACTAGTTTTGCTTGTTATTTGCTTTGCTTTGCATGTCTATGTTTAATTTTATATATGTTCTTTACATTATTTTCTATGCTATATTTGTTTCTATATTTCATTTCCATGCTTAATATGTTTTCCTTGAAGATTCGGCCTTGTTGTCTATTGGAGTCATATTGTGCATTTTTCATTTTTCATATATCATGTCTTATATTATAAACATGTTTGCATTTTTCATATTTGTCATATGACCATTCGGATACTCCATGTTGATATGCCTTGCATGTACATTTTTATCTTGCTTCTTGACTTGTTTGCATCTCCATGCCATAAGCTTGTGTATTTTGATTTTAGTATGTCATATGCTTGTGAAAATGTCATGACATTATGCATCTTGATATGATTTGTCATATATTGGTGTCATTTACTAGATAGAATTACATTAGAGTCTCATGTGATCATTCGGCCCCTTTATGCATTCCTTGCCTTGTCATGCATTTGCATTTTGTTTAGGTTACATGCTTTGCATTCTCATATCTTGAAATTGTGTATTAGTTGTTGTTTGTTCCAACATTAGCATTAGTTTCGTTGGTCATTGTATGTTCATAGTATTGCTATGCATTTTCACTACATGTTAGGTCTAATCCATATTGATATTGCCATGCATATTGGGTCTTAAATCATCTTGGTATTGCCATGCATTGCTATGCTACATAGGTCTTAGATTACATTAGCATTTTCATGTATATTCATAACATATTAGGTCCAAGTCATATTTGCATTATCAAGCATTGCATGCATATTAAGTTAGGATAGCATTTATTGCCATGCAAACTCATGCTAGGCATTTAGGTTATTTTGTATTGTCATGCATTTCCTTTACCATTCATGCTTTAGACCATGCATTTCATATATTTCATTTGTTGTATGTTCATGCATTCCATGTCATTGCCACATGATTTATGACTTAGGCCAATCAATGGCTCAAAGTCATGCTCTCTTGAGCATACTTGTGGAAAATTAAAGAATTGTCAAATTGATTATTCTATCTTTGTGATTTCTTTACTTAGCCAATTTTTGTCTAAGGTTTTTAAATGTTTAGCTACTGTCCTTAGGTCTTTAAGATGATCTCCAACAATTTTTACTTTGACTTTTGAATAACTTTATAAAAGGCAAAACCGTGTTTCGATAAAACAGTTTTTTTACCCAGCACTCGAACTTTTTTTATTTTTCTGGGCAGTCATTTTTAATCAAAAAATTAAGCCAAATTTTGCTCGTGTAGATTTACCTTGGGAAGAGACCTAAGTTGGATTTTCTAACTCGGATTTTGGATTCAGATTTAAAAAATTTGGAATTTTTGGGTAAAAGAAAACTTGGCCGAAAACACCCTTTAAAAGGCTCTAATTTTTTCTAGTCTTGAATCCCGAGGTTGACCACCCTTGACCCGACTTTTATAAAATCAAATTTTATAATTAAAATGACTTGGAAATTAACCTAAGACAACAACTAATGTTTTATGTCAGCCCCCTCTTAGTGCCTTAAACAAAACAGAAAACTACTAGTTCTTAAAAACAAATATGACTTTTCTGACCAGTTTTGGAAACCGATTTTCTTACCCTTCTAAACAATTTCAAAAAAATCTGAAAAAATTATGGGAGACTTATAACATGTCAACCTCTATGGGAAAAAATAAGTTTAATTTTTGGACAAAGGATGACCTACCCAAAAATTCCTGAAAGACAGAATAGTGGGTAAAATAATTGCTTAACCAAAAAACATTTTTAAACCTTTGATACAAAAGTCCAAAAATCAGAATAAAAATATTAGAGACTCCTTTAAGATCCTAAAACCAGTGCTAAAAAATTATAAAAATTTGGACAAGGGCTGCCTAGTGAAAAAAATCCTAATGTTAGAAAATCCAACTTGTACAAATTTTAATTTTCCACTTGCCTACTCATGAGAGCTTGGCTTTGAGCCATTGATTGGCTTAAGTCATAAATCAAGTGGGAAATGCAAAAAATGCATGAAATAAATGACATAGAATATGCATGACCTAGTGTCTAAATGACATGGCAAATGACATGGAATAATGAAAATGGCCTAGTGCCTAAATGACATGGAAAGTGACATGGCATATGAAAATGGCTTAATGCTTAAATAACATGTAAAATGACATGGAATAATAATAAAAATGACCTAATGCTTAAATGACATGGCATATGAAAATGGCCTAAAGCTTAAATGTCATGGAAAATGACATGGCATATGAAAATGGCCTAAAGCTTAAATGACATGAAAAATGACATGGAATAATAAAAATGACCTAATGTCTAAATGACATGGAATAATAAAATGACCTAATGTCTAAATGACATGGAAAATGACCTAATGCCTAAATAACATGGAATAATAAAAATTACCTAAACTATATGACAAATAGCCACAATATGCAAAATTCTGGCATAAATCAAAAGAACAAAATGGTTAGCAAGAATATAAATACACATAAAAACAAATAATAATAGAAATAAGCAAGTTAAAGTAAGTAAATAATTAAATAAAAAAATGGAAATGAACTCCATGGTTGGTATATTGAACAAAGCCCACCCTAACCATTATCACTTGATTCTCTTCAAGATCATGAAGCCTAACCATTGTTTTATTTATTTTTGAAAAAACAAGAACAACAAGAAAGCTTTCATAAAACCTTTATTAAGCAAAGAAAATGATAGGAAATTACATGGAAAACAAGAAATAAAGCATGAAGAAGAAGAAGAAAAATGTAAGAGCAAAGATCTAATGGCTACCTTAGCAAAAGCTTTCTTTCTTTTCTTTCAAAAATAATTTTTCTAAGGTTTTAGCTACTGCCTATCACTCAAAATCAGCCTCCTTCCTTTTAAAAAAAATGAAACCCTCCCCTTTGAATAACCCTTGGCCTAACCCCTATGCTTTTGGTGAAAGGTGGAGATTAATTCATTTAATTCTCCTACACCATCTAAGCCCTTGGATCAAAGATATTTTCATGACAATAAAAATTCCATCTTGCAAATTGATCTTATCCATTCAAGAATGTACTCATCTTTTCATAAGGTGCCTAAGCCATTGGATGAGCAAGGATATTTTATTTGGCTACATGCATTTCCAACCATTGGATGACTTGTGCTCATCTTTCTTCCACCAATATTGACCATTGGATGAGGACATTTTCATGACAATAAAAACGTCATCTTGCAATTTGATCTTGGCCATTCAATGATATACTCATTTTTTTACAAGGTACTTAGGCCATTGGATGAGCAAGAACATTTCAAGATAGTAAAAATGCTATCTTGCAACTTGATTGTGGCCATTGGATGAATTTAATCAAATCTCACTCTTTATTCATGAGCTGACCAGCCAAGGGCCAGGAATATCCCAGCAATTCCTTTATCTTTCATTTTTTTTAATTGCAAATCGGTTCTTTTCGATTTCTTCGGTAAAATTGCATTTTGGCCCCTAAACTTGATTTTATTGCAAATAGACTCCAAATCCGATTTTTCTTCCTCAAATCCATCCAAATAAATATAATATTGAGATATGCTCGTTTCCTATTTTTCCCGAAATTTTCTCTTGAATTTTTTGATTAATGGCACCCAAAATTCACCTTTTTCATTTGAACTCTGATTCTGGATTTTTTTTCACCAATCTCTTCCAAAAAATATAAAACTCAGATCTGGAAGTTTTCATAATTTTTGGAGCTCGTTAGCTATTTTTCCTGGAATTATCTTCTAGAATTTCGACTTAGTGCACCCGAACTTTGCAATTTTTCAAATGAGCTTCGATTCTGAATTTTTCTTCACCGATCTCTTCCAAAAATTATAAAACCTAGATCTAGAAGTTTTCATAATTTTTGGAGTTTTCTCGAAATTATCTTCTGAAATTTTGGCTTAGTGCACTCGAACTTTGCTATTTTTCAAATGAGCTCTGATTCCATATATTTTATCACCAATCTCTTACAAAAACTATAAAACTCAGATCTGGAAGTTTTCATAATTTTTGGAGCTCGTTTGCAATTTTTTTTCGAAATTATCTTCAGGAATTTCGGCTTAGTGCACCCGAACTTTGCCATTTTTCAAATGAGCTTCGATTTTGGATTTTTCTTTACCAATCTCTTCCAAAAATTACAAAACTTAGATTTGGAAGTTTTCATAATTTTCGAGCTCGTTTTCCATTTTTACTGGGATTTTCTTCGGGATTTTCAGAAATTGTCCTCCAACCTACGAAACCTCGGTTTTACTCAAAACGGGTTTGATTTTTGGATTTTCTTTTTCCGCTTCCTTTCCCCTATATTGAATTTGAGTTGGTCCAAAAATTTCCAATTTTTATGATCAAATTCCCCTCCGATTTTGTTTTCCCGTTTTCAAACTCGGGAATTTTCTCGTTTTTCAGTTTTTGCTCCAATCGGCTCTTCCTTTGGATTCGCTTCAAACTGGGCCTTGCGTTATCCTTGTTTGCTCATTATTTATCAACTAGGTGCTTCAATTTCACCGAATTGGGCTATCTTTGCAGTTTTTTCCCAAATTTCCAAAATTCACCCTTTTTAACCAAAACCCTAATTTCGATTTTCCTTCCAAATTAACTTTTCCTTTGATTCTGCTTTCAATTGGCTCTTCCAATACCCCAGTCATTAATTATATTCTATTTGGAACCTCCGGTTTCTATCAATTTGATCATTTAAGCATTTCCCCCCCAAATTTAACGAATTAGGGCTTCCCCTACACTGAAATTTCCGTAATCCCTCTTCCAAACTCCATATCTTTCGTTGTAGAACTCGGATTATCAAAATTCTTTCACCACTGTTCAATTCAACTTCAAATCTTAATTTTGACTAAGGGTTGACTTTTTTAGTGGTTGACTTTTTGAAGTTAACTTTTCATGTTGAACTCCGAATCACAAGTCTTGAAGGACTATCTGCAAGATGAGAAGAGATTTTCTGCATTCTAAAAAAGTACAAGGAAGAATTTACCTGGTTTAAGAGGGCCCAGACAAAATTAAGTGTCTACAGAAAGTATTCTTTTTTGTTATTTTTTCATCACATTCTCCTTGTGAACATTTTCAAATTTATTAGCAATAGGTTGCAAATAAAATATGGTGGCTTTGAAATTTGAATGTTTTTCGTTTTGGTTAGTGTATGTAAAAGAAATCTAATAACAAAACTAAAATTGGTTGAAATTATTTTTTTCCTAGACTTTATAAAATGTATTAAAAAGAAGATGATATTGTATATCATACAAAACAAGCTATTTTGGTTAATAGGGGAGAATGCCGGGCATATTTTCTTTTGTTGAAATAAATTAAATAAACCTTTTTGCCCCATAAATTAATGTAGTTAATTATAAAATCTATGTAATATAATTAAAACAACTACATGACAGATTAGAGCAAAATTTCCAAAACCATGGCTTGAAAAGATAGATCCATTATAGAGAAAGCAGAGGAGAAGCAAATTTGGTCTCTCTCTTATACATTATTTAATTATCTATATTATTCGAATATGGATATAGATTTGGTAATTCGTGTATGCATATCGCGTTTTGTATTTTTTTCATGTCAATTGTGTAATATAAACACAACACAAATTATTAAATGTGTGAAAATCTTAAACAGGAATATGACATGTGTATAAAATATGTCATGTTAATTATGCTAATAGTGTTGGATATCATAGTTAATTGTTGTGTATTAATACGAAATACGTATTTAAATACACGGTGTATAATTTATGTAAACAATTGATATCATGTTTGAATGAGAAATTGGTCTCATTAACACCCACTTGAAGAGGAAAAAAGTTAGTTGATGTTGTGCATGATGTGGAATCTCACATTGGATAAAGAAAGGCTTAAGCTTGTTGTTTATATAGGCTTATGTTCAATGTTGGGTTGGGCCCCAAAGGGCACCAAGTTTTTGTGAAGGGTGAGGACCTACACGAATTTGGGCTATCTTGGGCGCGCATGCACTTGGGCATGGGCTAGGTCGGGTTTGGGTCAGTAATTAATTTTTTACTGCCACCTGGACCAACCTTTTAGCCTGTCTGTTTTAGACATGGTTTTTCGGTCCAAATTGAACCGACACTGCCTAATCGACCAAGAGGCCTGTCTGATTTAAGGTATATCCTTCGATCTTGACCGAACTGTTCCGTGTTTGTTCCTACAATTTTGTTTGTTGACTGTTCGATTTCAGACATGTCGATTCAGACCTTGACTAAACCGGTTCTTCATAAGGGGTTTGTCTATTCTGAATAGACATTTAATTCCTTGTAAATATCGAGTTCAGTCACTGTTTTCTGTGCTGAAAAAATGCATTTCTTCTTCTTGCCCTCGATTTTCCAATTGTCTTGTGAGGGAGACCGATATCATTTTTGGTTTGCTTTGTGTGTTGCTTCGAGTGTGCTCTCAATAGCAATGTCATCGAGGAGACCTGGGAGATGAATTGCTATAATCTGTAAGTAACTTAGTGACAGGCAATAATTGTCTTAAGGATAGAGGTTCTACCTTCACTCGATTTTGATTTTTATTTCTATAAAATCAGTGAGTTTATGTTCTTCATATATATGTTATACTTGTATTCGAATTCAGTAAATAAATTCAGATTTATAATTAGTTCTTCTTTAATGTTCATATATATGCAGTGTTTGATTATTTGGAATAACAATCTTAAGATGATAATTTTTGTTTTCGATTATTGTTTCACTACTGTTTTTTAGAATATAAATATATATAGTGACAACATATATATACATAGTTACATTTGTTATAATATATAGTTAATTTGTTATAACATATATATTTATACTGTTTGTATAATATATATAATCACACTGTTATAAAAGTTGATCATGTTATTTTGAATAATAGATGGCAGAACAATCTACCGGTACTACTGGTGCTCCTGTAGCGCCACAGCCATTACATGTAACACATGGTGAGAGTCTCGAGAAGTTCAGTGGTCTGGACTTCAAACGTTGGCAGCAAAAGATGTTGTTCTATCTGACCACCCTCAATCTAGTCTGGTTTCTAAGAGAGGAGGCTCCAGTTCTCAACGAGGGAGAGACCGATCCTGCAGTTGTAGCCTCGGTGGAAGCATGGAAGCATTCTGACTTCCTATGCAAGAATTATATCTTCAACAAATTGGACAACACGTTATACAATGTGTATAGCCCAATCAAAATAGCAAGAAAGTTGTGGGAGTCCTTAGAAAGAAAATACTGAATCGAGGATGCCGGCACGAAAAAGTTTGTGGTTGGCAGGTTTCTGGAATTTAAAATGGTGGACTTAAAAACCATGATCAGCCAAGTCCAAGAGTATTAGTTGATTCTCCATGAAATTACGGCCGAAGGAATGATTCTTAGTGAATCATTTGAGACGGCTGCTTTGATAGAGAAATTTCCACCTTCGTGGAAAGATTTCAAGAACTATCTAAAGCACAAGAGAAATGAGATGAGCTTAGAGGACTTGATTGTTTGGTTAAGAATCGAGGACGATAACCGTGGTTCAGAAAAAAAGGGCTAAAGTTCAGACCATGAAAACAAGGCAAATGTTGTTGAACATTCGCACAAGACCAACAAAAGGAAACATGTTGGTTCTAGTTCTTCCCAAGGTAATAAGTGAACGAATTTCAAGAAGTTCACGGGAACTTTGTTTGTGTGCAACAAGCCCCGAACATCGAGCAAAGGATTGTCATCAGAACAAGAAGAAGAAAGATCAAGCCAACTTAGTTGACGATGATGAGATTGAGCTCGCTGCTGTAATATCATAAGTGAACTTGGTGGAAAACCCTAAGATATTGTGGGTTGATACCGGGGCCACTTGTCATGTATGTTTTGAAACGAAGAGTTTCTCCCAGTATAAAGAAGCTGTTGATGATGAGCAACTATTTATGGAAATCTCTACGGTCTGCAAGGTACGAGGTCATGGAAAAGTAGAGCTAAAGATGACCTTCAGTAAAGAACTAACTTTGAACAATGTGGTTCATGCTCCTGAAATTCGAAAGAATTTGGTTTTCGACTCTCTGTTGAGCAAGAACGGGTTTAGGCTTGTATTTGAATCCGATAAATTTGTACTCACTAAAAGTGGCATGTTTGTGGGTAGAGGACATCTATGTGATGGGCTTTTTAAGCTCAATGTTATGACTATTGCACCAAAGAACAAGAATATTAATAAAACTATTTCTTCTGTTTATTTGGTTGAATCCTCTAAATTATGGCATGGTTGATTAGGTCATGTAAATTACAAGAACTTGCAAAGAATCAACAATTTGGATTTGCTTCCGAAAATTGTTATTGATAAAAATCACAAATGTGAAATTTGTGTGGAATCCAAATTGACTAAGGCTCCTTTCTATTCGATAGAAAGAAGTAGTGAACCTCTCTAGATTTAATTCACACTGATATTTGTGACTTAAAATTTGTGCAAACTACAGACGGTAAAAAGTATTTTATTACTTTTATTGATGATTGCACAAGATATTGTTAAGTCTATTTGCTATGAAACAAAAATGAGACCTTGAAAGCTTTTAAGCTCTTTAAAAATGAGGTCGAAATTCAACTATGAAAGAAAATTAAGATAATAAGGAGTGAAAGGGGTGGTGAATATGATTCATTGTTTAATGACTTCTGTTCAGAAAATGGTATCATTCATTAAACCATTGCTCCTTATTCACCTAAGCAAAATGGTATTGCAGAACACAAGAACCGAACGTTGAAAGAAATGATGAATGCTTTGTTGATAAGTTCAGGGTTACCTAAGAACTTGTAGTAGGAGGCTATTTTAACAGCTAATTATATTTTAAATAAAATACCCCACAAAAAATCAGACAAGACACCGTATGAATTATGGAAGGGTCGAAAACCATCCTATAAATACATGAAAGTGTGGGGGTGTCTTGCGAAGGTAGTTGTTCCTTCACCTAAAAAGGTCAAAATAGGACCCTAAAACTGTTGATTGCATATTCATTAGATATGAAAACAATAATGCTGCTTATCATTTTCTTATGTACAAGTCAGACAGTCCTGATATTCATATCAATACGTTAATTGAATCAAGGAATGCTTTGTTCTTTAAAGGTGTACTTCTATACTAGGAAAAAAAAAAGAAAATAAGACTACTAAAAGAACTCGTGAGTCCTCGAGTAGTTATCCACATATGGATAAAGATAACAAAATGAACCCAAAGAAGCAAATGGGCTAAAGTACTACCAACTAATTATGGCTCGGATTCTCTAACATATTTATTAGAAAATGAACGTCAAACTTTTAACGAAGCTATGTCATCTTCAGTAGCTCCATTCTGGAAAGAGGCCGTTAACAATAAAATAGAATCCATCATACAAAATTATATATGGGGACTGGTAGATCTTCCTCACAAGCATAAGCTTTTAGGATCCAAATGGATATTTAAGAGGAAGATGAAGGCAGATGGATCGATTGATAAATATAAAGCCTAGCTTGTAATAAAGGGATACAAGCAAAAGGAAAGGCTTGATTATTTTGATACGTACTCACCAGTTACGAGAATAACATCCATTTGAATATCTGATACAAGTAATCCTGAAAAAGATCACTGGAAGGCTATAGTAAGGGTACTCAGATATTTGAGATACACCTTAAGTTATGGACTACGCTATACAAGATATCCAGCTGTGCTAGAAGGGTACAGTGATTCAAATTGGATATCTGATACTAAAGATTCGAAATCCACTAGTGGATTTATCTTTACTATTAGAGGAGCTGTAGTGTCTTAGAAATCTTCTAAACAAACGTGTATTGCCAGATCCACTATGGAATCTGAATTTATAGCTTTAGATAAAACTGGAGAAGAAGTGGAATGGCTTCGAAATTTTTTAGAAGATATTCCTTGTTGGCCGAAACCTGCGCATGCAATTTGTATACATTGCAATAGCCAATTTGTAATTGGTAGGGCACATAATAGTTTGTATAACGATAAACCTCGACACATTCGTCGAAGACGTAATACCGTAAGACAATTGCTCTCAAATGGGATTATCTCTATTGATTATGTAAAATCAAAGGATTATATTGCGGATCCACTTACGTAAGGTTTAACAAGAGAGCAAGTATATAAATCATCGAGAGGAATGGGTCTTATGCCTTATAATTAAGAAAAGTTACATAATGGCAACCCAACCTAGTTGACTGGAGATCCCAAGATCTAGGTTCAAAGGGATAACCGAATTATGTTAACCTAGTGTGAGCCCTAGAAGAGTTAAATACTCTTATCCATTCCTATGATGAATTAGTGCTGTCTGTAAAGAAGTTAGGATAAGCTATGCTTTTACTGATTCTTATAACTAGATAAAATCTAGTGGGGTATTGCAGGATACTCTTGATAAGAAATCACCTATATGAGTATGAAATGTGGTCATTTCTATGAGTATTGATCAGGCTAAATTCTCTAGAGTACTCATAGACAACCATGAAAACCAAAGATAAGAGGAATTACGTGAGACCTATTGTCTTGGTTTACACAAAAGGCTAAATAGTTCGAGACATCATGTTCACTAGTTAGCCGAGTAAATCCAATAGTTATCACTATGGAAAGTTCAAAGTCAAAAGTTACCTATCTTGAGGCAATAACACTCCAAAGTTATTCTCTTTCATATTCCAAGTCAATTCGTCATTTTAAATCAGACAATTTTCATTCATGTGGGGATTGTTGGATATCAATTAGTTAATTGTTGTGTATTAATAAAAAAATATGTATTTGAATACGTAGGTTGTCGTAAGTAGATACACGGTGTATAATTTATGTACACAATTGATATCATGTTTGAATGAGAAATTGGTCTCATTAACACCCACTGAAGAGGAAGAAAGTTGGTTGATGTTGTGCATGGTGTAGAATCTCACATTGGATAAAGAAAGGCTTAAGCTTGTTGTTTATATAGGCTTATGTTCAATGTTGGGTTGGGCCCTAAGGAGTACCCAAGTTTTTGTGAAGGATGAGGACCTACACGAACTTGGGCTCGAGCCGAGCCGGGCTGGGTCGGGTTTGGGTCAGTAATTAATATTTTACTGCCCACCCGGATCAACCTTTTTAACCTGTTTGTTTAAGACATGATTTTTCGATCCGAACCGACACTGCCCAACCGACCAAGAGGCTTGTCTGATTTAATACATGTCTGTTCGGTCTTGACCGAACCGTTCCGTGTCTGTTCCTACAGTTTTGTCTGTTGATTGTTTGGTTTCAGACATGTCGGTTCATACCTTGACCGAACTGGTTCTTCCCAAATGGTTTGTCTGTTCCGAACAAACATTTAATTCCTTATAAATACCGAGTTCAGTCACTATTTTTTGCATTGAAAAAATTCATTTATTCTTCCTGCTCTTGGTTTTCCTAATGTCTTATGAGAGAGACCGACATCTTTTCTGGTTCGCTATGTTGCTTCGAGTGTGCTCTCAACAGCAACGTCATCAGGAGACCTAGGAGACGAATTGCTATAATCTGTAAGCACCTTAGTGACAGGCAATAATCGTTCAGAGGTTCTACCTTGATTCGATTTTGATTTTGATTTCTCTGAAATCAGTGAGTTTATGTTCTTCATATATATGTTATACTTGTATTCGGTTTCAGTAAATAAATTCAGATTTATTATTAGCTCTATTTTCTTTAATATTCGTATATATGCAGTATTGATTATTTTGAATAACAAATAGTGTTTTAAATGTATTTTGTTGTGTTTATTACACAATTTTGTATTTATTAAATGTATCATATTTTTATATTATATCCAAAATTACCAAATCTAAATATAGCAGCCTCATGTCTAATTTAATTATCTAAATTTAATTATTGTTGATTTGTTATTAGGTTAGGACTTAACATAATAGCTTCCAACAAAAAAATAATAGCTTCCTATTTCCCACGTGCATATATAACATGGTACTCCAAACGAGTTTATTTAAGTTTTAAGTTGATCCAATTGTTTCTTGGGTGCTCTTGAGTTATCTGAATATTTGTTTCATTTGTATTCCCAGTTTATATATTCTATTCATTCATCCCATTTTCTTTGGTCTTATTTAACTTTCAAAGAGTTTAAGAAAAAAACAATGATTTTAGTGTATTTTATATTTTATTATAGAATTGGTGCCATATGCTTTTTAATGTAAAATAAATAAATAAAAATTTTATTACATATTTGACACTCGAATTATAATCAAATTCTTGATTTGATACTTAAAATTTGAAAATCTGCAATTATGTATTCAAGTTTTCCTTCCATCCATCAATTTACACATGATATTAACAATACCGTTAATCAAATAGGTTTGTCCAAAATATCTTAAAATACGTAATATGTTGACTTGACATTTTGAGACATGTGGTATGTTTTTATTGACTATTTTTTGATACGTCATCCATTTAATTATTCATATATTAGTCTTGTGCGCAAATTCATAGAAAAAAACAAAATTTGAGTACTTGATTGTGATTAATAAAATATTAAGTATCAAATCAAAAATTTAATTATAGTTCTAGCTGATATTAAATATAGAATTAACTTAATTAGCAAAAAGAAATAGAATTAACTTAAAAATAAATTAGAAATATAAAAAATAAGAATATTAAGGTTCAAAAATAAAATAGGACATATAGTTTTGGACATAAAAAAATTGAACAAAAAGAGGAAATATCTTAACATAGAAAGTGTTAAGAGAACTCACAAAGATTAGTCCAGTTAATAAAGAGAAAAGTATTTTTTTTTTTTGTCGATCTCTGTTTGATTCTTATGAAAAACATTTTATGAGTAAAATGCTGAATAGATCAAATGAATATTATACCTTTAAAATCGTTAAAAAAAAAAAAACTTTGGCCATATTACGAAAGAAAAACAAAATAAAGTGTTAAGAGAAAAAGAAAAAGGCTAAGCTTTTTATACGTTGAAAAAAAAAATCCGTGAAAACAGGTTGATCCATTTTTTTAATATATGAGCCAAAAATAATAAAAAGTTTTTTTTTTTTTCTAAATTATACAAGTTACAAAAAATTCAGCATTTTTGAAGAAAGAAAAAAAGATATATGTAATATATCACTATTTTATAGTTGGAATGAAGCTATCAAGTGGGAACAGAAATCATTATTTTAATAATGAATTGTTAAAATAATATTATCAAATATAAATTATCAATACATCAAATACAAATTTTTTTTTTATTTATTAATTCCTTCTATATAAGAAAGCATAATATTTTGAGTAATTTTGAAATTTTCTTAATTAGTATTAATTACATATTACTAATTAGTAACTATAAACATAATAGATGTCTCTTATTTAAAATTAAATGTGTTTATTAATCGAGTCAAATCATATCAAATTTTAGGTTTGAGCCGAAACCCGATCTGCCCCAAATCGATCGCAGTTGGTCATTCTCCTCCCCTCTCTCTTCTCATTTCCTACATTCTCCTATCTCTCCCTTAGTCCCTTCTCCCTTTCTTTTTGTCTTTTTGAATTTTAATTTTCTTTAAAAGGGTTAGATTTTGATTTTTTTTTAAATTCCAGATTTTAGAAAGATTTAATTTTGAATTTAAAAAAATATATACTTTTTGAATTTTCTATATGTTTGGATTTAAAAAATAATAATAATTGGATTTTTTTCGTTGTTCTTTTATTCTAATTTTATATTTTAAAAAAATATATATTATAATACGTGATAACCATGTGAGCATCATGTGGTAGTCATCTGTCATTCACGTGTATAATATCTATACATATGTTAGATTTTTATTGATTGACGGTTAAATCAATATCTTGAATTAATGGCGTTGAAGCTTGCGGTTGATTGACAAAAATCGCAAGTATGGATATCTAATTGAACATTTTTTTTAAATTCAAATATCATATTGAAAATTTTCTTATATTGTAGGAACCATAAAGGACATTAATCTATTTGAATACATGGCAAATGGTTTTTCAAAGGTCAAAATCTTTTTATAAGTGATCTATTTTTTGTCATTTATACGAACAAAATATTATGATCATTAAGAATTCAACGGGACCCTTCCTCGCGAATCAGACAAAGAAAGAGGAGGCGGGCCCCGTTGAGTTCTTACACTTTCATGCCTATAACTTAGTTCATCCCATTATTACATATTACAGGGACGAACCCAATCCAGAATATGAACCATAAAAGAAAATACCTATTAAACCGATCACAGGAATACCAGTTACCGTACCTATTATCCAAAGAGGAATCCTTCCAGTAGTATCGGCCATTTATCCCGCTTCCCTCCACATTTCATCAAGTGGTCATGCTAAAGACATAAACAGTCATAGATAATTATGAGATGCAATCCTTCCGAATGGGATAAGAGAATTCCTACTATTATTTAGTATTCTACTACTCTTTTTTTTCTTAATTGAAGAAATAATTGGAAAATAAAACAGCAAGTACAAAAATGAGTAATAACCCCCAGTAGAGACTGGTACGATTCAATTCAACATTTTGTTCGTTCGGGTTTGATTGTGTCATAGCTCTATAATTAATTCGGATTAGGTTTATCGTTGGATGAACTGCATTGCTGATATTGACCCCAAAAAATAAACGGTAGGTACAGCTAGTCCGTGAACAGCCAACCATCGCACTGTAAAAATTGGATAGGTTCGATCTATGGTCATTGGGTCCTCCTAAAAAGATCTACTAAATTCATCGAGTTGTTCCAAAGAATCAAAACGGCCAGTTATTAATGGAATTCCTTGTCGGCTCTCTGTAAAATACTCGTTTGGACGAGGGCTTCCAAACACATCATAAGCTAAACCTGTGCTGACGAATAACCAACCCGCGATGAATAGGGAAGGTATAGTAATACTATGAATGACCCAGTATCGAATACTGGTAATAATATCAGCAAAAGAACGTTCTCCTGTGCTTCCAGACATGCTGAGCTCCACATATTCTTGTAGGGGATCGATTCCGTAAAAGATGAGATCAGTAAACAGAAATTCACTGAAATTCAATCTTTGTGAGATCGTCAATATTGTACCAAAGGTATTTTTAGAGTATACCGAATCAGTATAGCTATCCTTCTTCTGACACAGCAACGCAATTTCAAACAGTATATCGACATGAAGTGCTAGATAATTTCTTTCTTCTTCTTGCTTGTCGATGTATAACCACGTATCATGCAATAGAAAATTCCTCAAATTCCTGGAATATAATATAGGGGGTTCTATTATTGGCTTGGGGCTAGAAACGGAAGATCAGGTAACCCGTGAATCCAACGAGTTGGTTTATAATAATTCATGAAGGAAATTATCATATTTCCGCAAGTCAATTAGATGCGAAATCAAAAAATTTACTTTTTTTCGTAGTTGCATAAGAGGTTTTGTTTTTTGTTGTAAGCCCTCCTTTTTTTTATTTTAAGGAATTGCTTAGTCGTCTAGTAACAAGTAAGAGTAGTCGATAGTATTAGATATAGATAAAAAAAAGAGCAAGGAATAAAAAAAAATTCTACTAATCAATATTTGTGAGGCGGCCTTTCTTGTATTCTTGTATTAGATCCAAAGGTTTTTTCTTGACCTAACTACAAAGATGATGAATCGATTTCTTTTTCTTTTCTACTCTTGTCCTGCCGCTCTATTTTTGTGAATACCGTTTATAATGATTGATGAATCAAAAATTTTCAATTGAACTTATTATTTCAATTGGTATTTTTGCTTATCCCCGTCTCGTTTAAAAATTGAAACTTAGGTAAGTGCTTTATAAACATATGTATAAAAAGAACATATTTCATTTAGCTCCTTCATGCCTACTATAACTAGTTATTTCGGTTTTTTACTCGCGGCTTTAACTATAACCTCAGCTTTATTTATTGGTCTGAGTAAGATACGACTTATTTGAAAATTAATTGAATGAACGAACAATTCATAAAAACAAAGCTTTCTGTCCTATTCCATATATTCTATAGTTCCTTACCGTGTTAATTATCAATTATTAGTTATTGATATTCATGGGCAATAGAGATTAATATTTAGGGATAGATATTACCTTTCTTTTTCTCCTTTCAAATAAATTGAAATGATTGAAGTTTTTCTATTTGGAATCGTCTTAGGTCTAATTCCTATTACTTTGGCTGGATTATTCGTAACCGCATATTTACAATACAGACGTGGTGATCAGTTGGACCTTTGATTAATTAACATCTCTTTTTTTGACTGACCCCTTAAATTTAATAATTTAATAATTTAATCCAAAGAGGTCAAATTCGAATTGCTGTTCAATTTTTTTTTTCAGTTCGGTGTAATTTTCGACCTAACAAGAGCGGAATCACGCTCTGTAGGATTTGAACCTACGACATTGGGTTTTGGAGACCCACGTTCTACCGAACTGAACTAAGAGCGCTTTCTTATCATAATAAATAAGACTGTAAAAAAGAGGATTCTTTTATTTTATAACCCCAATACATCGTGCACACCTATACTATCATATATCATATATAATATGAGAAAATGATAGATTATGTATGCTTAATTTTAATCAATCTAAAACTAAAACGGCTCCCTCGTTACTGCTCAAAGGAGAAGTAATAGGTAGGGATGACAGGATTTGAACCCGTGACATTTTGTACCCAAAACAAACGCGCTACCAAGCTGCGCTACATCCCTTTCAATTGGCCTACAATGTCATTGTAGAGAATCCCTGTCTTGTTTTCCACACCCTTATTTCATCTATTGATATACAAAAATTATCTTTACATTTCCTCTTTTTGGTCTCATATCATATAACAACCATATAATGAATAATAAATGAATATTTTTGGCGGGAATTCTCAGGCGGAAAGGGACCTATTTTGCTGTTTTAAGAAAGGGAAAATCTTATCTATCGAATCATTGTACATTTAAATTTGAATTTTGAATTAGGAATTCCGGGTACAAATATACAAATACAAGTGGTCTTTAACCACACATACATGTGATTATATATGTATTACCATAATGTAATACGATAAAGAAGGAGGATTTTAAATGCGAGATCTAAAAACATATCTTTCCGTAGCACCGGTACTAAGTACTCTCTGGTTCGGTTCTTTAGCGGGTTTATTGATAGAGATCAATCGTTTCTTCCCGGATGCGTTAACATTCCCTTTTTTTTAATTCTAGTTATTGCCGCGGGACGGGGCGAAAAAGATTAGATCGAGATACAATCAAATATCTGTGACTACTCTCTCGCCCCCCCTTTTTTTTTAGTTTTTTTTTAGAATTATATAAGAATTAGATAAAATAAATAAGGAAGGTAGAACGAAAAAAGTGGATTCAACCTCACCGAAACTCGGGTTCAAGCTCCAATTAAATTACTAGTAGAGCGAAAAGAGAAATGTGGCTGGAACAACAGTATCCTACAAGATACTTAAAGAAAATACCGTACTGTGATTCTAAATAGAGTTAGAAATCGTTGTATTACTTATTATTATTTACTATTACTATAAATCTATATTGATTGATTTACTATATTGATTGCAATTGATTGCAACGAAATCTTTCAGGATTTGGTATTGAGTTAGCAACTTTTATCTATTTCTTTTTTTTTTTCATTCCTTTCTTCTTCGCTTTTGATCGGAAAATAGAAGAGTTGGGTGAATTAAAAACTCAAAGGAGGTTCATGGCCAAGAGTAAAGATGTCCGAGTAACGATTATTTTGGAATGTACCAGTTGTGTTCGAAACGGCGTTAATAAGGAATCAACGGGCATTTCCAGGTATATTACTCAAAAAAATCGACACAATACGCCTAGTCGATTGGAATTGAAGAAATTCTGTCCCTATTGTTACAAACATACAATTCACGGGGAGATAAAGAAATAAATCGAATCAAGTGCTCATATGTCACCCCTTCCCGAGAATATGAAAATATGACACTAGGTATATAATATATTAAGTATATAATTAGTTATATATAACGCATATTTTATTTATATATTATTCTATATTATTATATTATTAATATTATTACATATATTTAATTACATTTATATATATTTAAATTTATATATATTTAAATAATAAATAAATAATAATAAAATAAAAAATAATAATAAAATAAACAAACCAAATCCTATTTATTATATTAATTCTATAATTTGAATTTTATCCGATCAAAATAGGATTTTAGAAATAGAGATAGGATTCTTTTTAGAAATAAGGAATAAAGAAATCATGGATAATTCCAAGCGACTCTTTCTTAAATCCAAGCGATCTTTTCGAAGGCGTTTGCCCCCGATCCAATCGGGGGATCGAATTGATTATAGAAATATGAGTTTAATTAGTCGATTTATTAGTGAACAAGGAAAAATATTATCTAGGCGAGTAAATAGATTGACCTTAAAACAACAACGATTAATTACTATTGCTATAAAACAAGCTCGTATTTTATCTTCGTTACCCTTTCTTAATAATGAGAAACAATTTGAAAGAAGCGAGTCGACCGCTAGAACTACTGCTCTTAGAACCAGAAATAAATAGGCTTACCCCTTCAATTGATTCAAAATTATCAAACGTAGACTGATGCTTTATTCAAAAAATCTGATAATCAAAATTGTCGTGTCGTAAGAAAAAATAAATAAATAAAAGAATCGAATCCGGTTGGGGAAGAAAAAGAAATCTTTTTTTTTATTGAGCGTCTTCGCTCATCTTGTTTTGATGACCTTATCAGAATTTTTTTTATCATATTAATTTCTACTCTACCTTCCCCGAGTTCATTCTCGAGGGAACCCCATTTCATTTAAAGCATTTCGGTGGATTCCTTCCGATCTCCTTATTTTATAATCTCGTTGGAAATCATATAAAGACAATTCCTATTTGAGATAGCTATTTGTGCAAGTATTTTACGATTAAGAAGCAACTGTTTCTTGTACAGATTGTGTATTAATCTACTATAACTATAGGATACCCCCATTCCGCGAATTACTGCATTTATTCGAGTGATCCACAAACGACGAAAATCTCTTTTTTTCCTATCTCTATCCCGATGAGCCGAAACCAAAGCTCTTATTCTTTGTTGAGTAATAGTTCGAGTAAGTCTTGAATGAGCCCCTCGAAAGCTTGATGCAAATAAACTAATTTTTTTTCGACGTCTCCGAGCTATATATCCCCGTTTAATTCTGGTCATTGAATAAAAGAAATTTTTATGAATAACTAATTCTTTCTTTCAGTTATTCTTTTCTAGTCTATTAATAACAAAACGGATTCTTCCAATGTATAAAATCAAAATTCCAATGGCTTTTGCTACTATAACCGTCCCGACCACGATTTTTCCTTTTTTCTAGGCATTTCATTTCGCCTTGAAATAAGAAATTGTATTGATACTAGGTATCAAAAAAAGCATATTAACTAAAATAAAGGAGTAAATAGAAATGTATAAATAAATAGTGGGTTCCATCGTTTCTATGGTTACTTCTTAAACGGTGAGGCCCTCTCTATACACCGGAGCTCATTCCTTCATTTAATTGGTAACTTGTACAGTTCACACTCTTCGGCTCTACTCATAAATTTTCCAGTAATAGATCTTTCACAACGAGATCTATCTTATACAGTAACGGTATGTAAGTATGAGGATTAATTGGGTAGCTGACCCTGTTAGTCCGTTCTTTGCAAGAGTCGAAGCATAATCTTTTTGCTTTTTAAATAGGATTTTCCCCGCTTAATGGATAAGCATTTGCTACCAATGGTGAATTTTTTCTCATCTTAAATTCCAAGATTGGATTTGCGCCAATGGAAACCATAAATTTCATACACAATAGAAGGATATGGTAGATCTATCTTTTTTAGATAGTGAACGGAAGAACCCCATTCTATTCACTGGTACTGATCGTTGATACTAAAAAAATCGTTTCTTTTTTCTCAGCCCATGATCTGAACAAGTCGCACATACACCCTAGTACATGTTCCTCGGCGCTGAGGACATCCCCGAAGAGCAGGGGATTTTGTGACATTTCTAATTGGCTGTCTTGCATTTCTAATAAGTTGTTTAATAGTTGGCATGCTGAATCATATACATAATAGACTGGTTTAGATCGATCCTAACCAGATGATTATGAATTACTTCTTTTTCTATTTAATAGATTAAAAAAATATTAACCCCTTAAGCTTAAGTTAAGAAGGAAAGGAATAAGAGGGATTAAATCAATCTTAATTAAATTGTGGATTGGTGTTAAATCGTTGCTATTGCTATTTGTTATTTAACCGCTACAAGATCCACAATTCCATGAGCTTGGGCTTCTGTTGCTGACATAAAAACATCTCTTTCCATGTCTTCGGATACAACCCATAAGGGCTTGCCCGTTCTTTGTACATAAACCCTTGTGATGCTTTCGCGAAGTTTCAGTAGTTCTTCCGCTTCCAGGATAAATTCTCCCGTTTGTGCCTCATAAAAAGAACTAGCAGGTTGATGGATCATTACCCTGATGATATAACATAATAAAAGGTTCTTCTAACTCACATAATGAGGCGAGAAGAATAGCTAAAGAATAATAAGAAAAAAAAGATAGAATTGAACAACCGTACAGGCATTTTTTGCGCATTGCATACGGCTTTACAATGGAATTCTCTTTTTTCTTTCATCGAAAAAAGAAAAAGAGAAAATATAGAGTCTATTAGACCCAGATCAATAAATAATCCAATTACCACCCTTCTTTTTTTTTTCGGAAAAGTTAAAAAATACTATGATGGCTCCGTTGCTTTATATATTTATTTCGTCTGTGATTCAGCAATCCCAAAGATTTTTTTTTTTTTTTTTAAAAGAAAGAAAAAAATAGTCTTTTTTTTTTCGTACTCTTTTATAACATAAATATTGTTAATAGCCTCTGGTGTGAAAAGAAAAAAAAGTTTGTGACGCTGAGATGGGCCCACGACAGCTAAGATAAAATTGGAAATGCCCTTTCTCTCATACTACTCTTTCGATACATAATCTAATATTTTTTTTTGAAAAAAAAAAGAAATAAAAAAAAAATTCATATCGAATTCCAAGTGCCATGCTATTATTACTTACTAATTCATATTTCATATGGCGAAGGCATAGTCTTCTTTTTTCTTTCCATCAAATAAAAAAAACTCATTGGCGCCGAGCGTGAGGGAATGCTAGACGTTTGGTAATTTCTCCTCCGGCCAGGAGAAAAGATCCCATTGAAGCGGCCAATCCCATGCATATTGTATGCACATCTGGTTGCACAAATTGCATAGTATCATAAATAGCTACTCCGGGTATTACCCATCCGCCGGGAGAGTTTATAAACAAATACAGATCTTTGGTATCATTCTCTATACTGAGATATACCATAAGACCAATAAGTTGATTCGAGATCTCGCTATCAACCTCTTGGCCTAAAAAAAGTAATCTTTCTCGATAAAGTCAGTTGATTAGGATAAAATTGTATCCCTTAGTAGCCGTACAGGCACCTTTTGATGCATACGGTTCAACAAAAATTGCGAAAAAAAAAAAATCAATGTGTAGATTCCAGCCATCCTTCGTTTTTTCTAGTGGGCCCTTTCTAACTTCTAATTTCTAATGAAGGGGCTTTTTCTTCCATTTTTAAAATAAAATGAAATGAAAAATGAAATTAAAGAAAGATGAGTTTTGGCCCGTTTTCCTATAATATAGAAAAAATTCGCTAAACTTATCGCACAAACTTTTCATTGATCTATTTTTTTTTCATTGGGATTCAATCCAAATCACGATGTCATTTTCTTGTTCCTGAATGGGTTTCGTCAATTTTTTATTCAATTTTTTTAGGTTTATGCTCTACTCCGAGTAAAGATATGCCCGATTTTGATTTGCGCATATAGGACAAATGACCCAATACCACGTCTTTTTGCTATGATTTCATTTACTTTTTTTTATTTTAATTCCTTTTTCTTTCATGTTTTCCGCCAAATATTCAATGTATTTCTCATATTATTCGATTGATTAACAGTTTGAAATCGCTCTTATTTATATTTATAATTATAATTTTTAAATAAAAAAAAATTTATGATTATGATATAGGTGGTAATCATAAATATATTACCAATTGGGTTTTTTCTAAACGGAGCCTGGATACTTCATTTTATCGGTCCAACCAAGCCAACCATAAATCATTCTAATTGAAAATATTAATCTGGATACCCCCCCAAAAAAAATGAAATGGATCTCTAATTGCACTTCATTACACTTCACGCTACAAATTTTTGATAATTCAATCAATCTTTTTTGGGCGAAACAGAGGATATCTCGATCGGGCGAGAGAACGGGGGAATCCCATATGACCCAATATATTTGACAAGTCGCACTATACGTCAACCCAAACTGCATCTTCCTCCCCCGGATTTCGAAAAGGAACTCTTGGAACACCAATAGGCATTAAAGGAAAGAAAAAGAATTAAATACTATATTTCACTTTGATGTGGAAGCGTAATAATGGTCTTAATAATATTGGCCTTTATCATATTTTATACATAGATAGAATAAGGCCATAAAATAAAGAAAGACAGAATGAATGAAAGAGAATTCTTACGAATAGGTCCTTTGAATGATGAACAAATAGGGATGCATTCATTCATAAAAAATAGGATCAACCCCCATTGCGTATTGATACTTATCGGGTATAGAATAGATCTGCTTCTCCTTTTTCTTCTGAGTCGAATTCTTCCCTTATTACTAATGGAATAGAACAAATATTAATCCTTTCTCCGAAAGAATCCACCGAAAAGGGGAGGTATTCCAATGCAATAAAGTTACATAGTGTCTATTTTTCGTTGATAAAGGGGTATTTCCATGGGTTTGCCTTGGTATCGTGTTCATACTTTCGTATTGAATGATCCCGGTCGCTTGCTTTCTGTTCATATAATGCATACGGCTCTGGTTGCTGGTTGGGCCGGTTCAATGGCTCTATATGAATTAGCCGTTTTTGATCCCTCCGATCCCGTTCTTGATCCAATGTGGAGACAAGGTATGTTCGTTATACCCTTCATGACTCGTTTAGGAATAACCAATTCATGGGGCGGTTGGAGTATTACAGGGGGTACTATAACAAATCCGGGTATTTGGAGTTATGAAGGTGTGGCCGGAGCACATATTGTGTTTTCTGGCTTGTGCTTCTTGGCAGCTATCTGGCATTGGGTATATTGGGATCTAGAAATTTTTTGTGATGAGCGCACAGGAAAACCTTCTTTGGATTTGCCCAAGATTTTTGGAATTCATTTATTTCTCTCAGGAGTGGCTTGCTTTGGCTTTGGCGCATTTCATGTAACAGGATTGTATGGTCCTGGAATATGGGTGTCCGACCCTTATGGACTAACTGGCAAGGTACAACCTGTAAATCCAGCGTGGGGCGTGGAAGGTTTTGATCCTTTTGTTTCGGGAGGAATAGCCTCTCATCATATTGCAGCAGGGACATTGGGCATATTAGCGGGCTTATTCCATCTTAGTGTCCGTCCGCCCCAACGTTTATACAAAGGATTACGTATGGGAAATATTGAAACCGTCCTTTCCAGTAGTATAGCTGCTGTCTTTTTTGCAGCTTTTGTTGTTGCCGGAACTATGTGGTATGGTTCAGCAACTACCCCCATCGAATTATTTGGTCCTACTCGTTATCAATGGGATCAAGGATACTTCCAGCAAGAAATATATCGAAGGGTTAGTGCTGGGTTAGCCGAAAATCAAAGTTTATCAGAAGCTTGGTCTAAAATTCCTGAAAAATTAGCTTTTTATGATTACATTGGCAATAATCCGGCAAAAGGAGGATTATTCAGAGCGGGTTCAATGGACAACGGGGATGGAATAGCCGTTGGGTGGTTAGGACACCCTATCTTTAAAGATAAAGAGGGGCGTGAACTTTTTGTACGTCGTATGCCTACTTTTTTTGAAACATTTCCGGTTGTTTTGGTAGACGGAGACGGAATTGTTAGAGCGGATGTCCCTTTTAGAAGGGCAGAATCAAAGTATAGTGTCGAACAAGTAGGTGTAACTGTTGAGTTCTATGGCGGCGAACTCAATGGAGTGAGTTATAGTGATCCTGCTACTGTGAAAAAATATGCTAGACGTGCTCAATTGGGGGAAATTTTTGAATTAGATCGTGCTACTTTGAAATCCGATGGTGTTTTTCGTAGCAGTCCAAGGGGTTGGTTTACTTTTGGGCATGCTTCGTTTGCTTTGCTTTTCTTCTTCGGACACATTTGGCATGGTGCTAGAACCCTGTTCAACCGAACCTAAATAGATTTAAGTACTAACATATTTCCTGTATTGTAATGAAAATAGTAATTTAGTTTTTATACTGTAAAAGTGAATAATTTAGTCCATGTACAATTGAAGTATGTGCAAATAAGTAAAATTGATAACGGTGTTAATGAAAAACCGTTAAAATGGTGATGTTGACTCATAAAATCTAACAGAATTAATGACTTGAAATATATCTAAATCTGTTAAATTTTACGAGTTCACGTCAGCATTTTAATAGTTTTTTATTAAAACCGTTATCAATTTTACTTATTTGCACATATTTCAATTGTATAGGGATTAAATTACTCACTTTCATAGTACAGGGATTAATTTACTCTTTTCACTACAGTACAAAGACTATGTGGATACTTAAACCACCGAAATATGGTATCAACATTCATATATTTGTTCAAATCTGGTGCAAACCCTGAATAAATTTACTCATAAAGGAAACAATTTTCATTTTTAAATTGGGGAAGCCAAAATATTTTCTAAGTCTCCAACATGCATGATAATGATAAAAATTAACAAATTAATCAGCCAATATAGAAACCAGTGGGCGCACATTATAAACTACGATTTTTTTTATTTTATTTTTTTTGTTGTTGAAGGAATTGCTTTTTTTTTTTTCCCTGTTTTGTTCTGAGAAGGAATATATGTAAATATTATTTGCAACAAAATTTTGAATTTATGATAATCAAGGCTTTAATTTATGACCAAAATAATATCTTTGTGAAGTTGATTACACAGATTAAATTATTCGTCAGGTTCGATAGGTCCGATCTAAATTGAACCGGATTTGAAATTGGGATATGATTTTTATAATTTGAATCAACTCGAATTATTATTTAAATTAAATCAATATTTTTATTTAAATTTAATTATAAAAATATTTTTTTTAATATTTTAATATATTTCAAACAGTAAAACGGACTGTCAAGCCCGACAATTTGAACTCTAATTGGATCTAAGAAAATAAATTATTTTATTATTCCGAACCAATCTATAAACACTTCTAAAATTGATCAAAAAGAATTTTTATTTACAAATTCTTTATACTCAATTCAACTTGAAAATAGTTGGTAATTATCAAATTCCATTTAGGATCATATTGTAATGCATCCTAACCAAATTTTTAGGTTTTGATTTTTAACAAATTAGTTAAAAATTCTGTAAAAAAAAAAAAAAAAAAAAAAAACTAATAAATTACAGCTTGAATTGTGAACTTGTGATGATCTCAAAATGATTTTTTGAAGTGTTGTTTGCCACGGTTATTAGTTTTATTTGACTAAGAAAAGAGACGACACCTAATCAAAAGGCAAGGAAAGGGAGAGTATGCAATAAAAATGTTCATGACTCAGGTCGAGTTAAACTTAAATAAAAATAAATTTGTTTGGATGAACTTGATTTATCGAATTCAAAATATCGTTTTATTATTTAAAATATTTTTATATTTTTATGATTAAATTTAAATAAAAAATAATTTTATTAATTAAATAATAATATGAATCTATCGAATCGGATGAGTAGCTCAACCCGCAAAAAAATGAGTCTGCATGCAAATTGCAAAACATATTAAAGAGAGACGAAAGTACTAGAAAGGAACATGATTTCGATTCGGATTATTGGATATTAATTAAAAAATTTGTAAAAAAAAAAAAAAAAAAACTAATAAATTACAACTAGGCCTACTCATCGGTCGGGCCGCGGCTCGAAACTTTTTATTTTTTTTTTGCCAAAGCGCATATTTGGGGGGTTAGGGCTGCCCGCGGGCTCGAATTACTATACATAATTAATAAAAAAATTATATTTTTATAATTAAATTTAAATAAAAAAAAAATTTTATTTCATAAACAGTGATTCGGACCAGGCATGTCTGAATCACAAAAATACATGTCCAAGCCCGGCTCAATACCGATCGAATTAACTGTCCGATCCATGAACAGGTCTAATTAAACCTTGAATTGCCTGCCCGGCCATGAGCATGTGTAATTACAACTTGAATTCTGAACTTCTGACGATCTCAAATTGATTTTGAAGTGTTGTTTGCCACGGATATTAGTTTTATTTAACTAGGAAAAGAGACAACACCTAATCAAAATGCAACAAAAGGGGGTTAGATCCAATCCGTAATTTTTTTTCCATTATTTTTCAATACATTCATCATTATCATTGACATGTATAAGACCTACACATTAATTGTGAAAGTCTCATTTGTGATTGGTGATTAAGATGTATTGAAAAGTAAAAAATAATGGAGTGAAAAAATAATGGAGAAAAGTCGGACCCACAAAAGGGAGAGTATGCAATAAAGAAGCTCGTGGCTCAGGTAAGTCAAACTTGAATAAAAACAAACTTATCTTGTTAAATTTGATTTATCGGATTCAAAAATTCATTTTACTATTTAAAATATTAAAAAATATTTTTATATCAATATTTATAAATTTTTAAAAATAAAAAATATTTTTATTAATTAAATAATAATATGAATCTATCGAATCGGGTGAGCAACTTAACCCGTAAAAAGATAAGTCTGCATGCAAATTGCAAAACATATTAAAGAGAGACGAAAGTACTAGAAAGGAACATGCTTTAATTAAACTATGAATGGGCTCGAAGGAAATCCAAACCATGGAACTCGGCCTACCATTTTAGTCTCATTTAAGGTATTGCAGCAATGAAGCTCAAAAGGTATTCCAAGCATAATTAGTTGGGTGTAGAGGAGGAGAGCGATATATAAAACTTATAAAAGGGAGTCGGAAGAGTCAAAGCTTTATTTGACAGACATTAATTACTCAGCTAAACCAACAAATCATGCACATGTTCCTTTGGGTGATAGGAGCCGTCAAAGTAATCCTTTGGCTCTTTTGAAAGTTGAAAGTCCTCTTTATTACTCTCCACTATATTGGGTTGGTGAAGGCAAACATATATTTTCCTTCATATCACCAATATAATTAAGAAACCAAAAAGTCATTGGTGGTGTGCCTAGCTACACAAAATGGTATACATATAAATAGCATTCCATTGAAACCAAGCTGCACCACTTGATTCTCTTAGATTGTAACATTCTTCAAATCTTTCAAAACCAAAAACAACACCTCGCTCTTAACTCAAATTACTCAAATCAATGGCTCCTGCACTTGCTGAACCATTCGGTGATTCCTCAGCTCTCACTGATTTTGTTATTAACCAAGGGAATGGGGTGAAGGGTTTGTCTGAAATGGATCTCAGAGCCCTCCCTAAGCAATACATCCAACCTTTGGAAGAAAGAATGTGCATGACCAACATTTTAGCCCAAGAAACCATTCCCATCATCGATATGTCAAACTGGGAAGACCCCGAAGTGGCAAAATCAATTTGCGATGCTGCGTCAAAGTGGGGATTCTTCCAAATTGTTAACCATGATGTACCTGTTGAAGTGCTAGAGAATGTTAAAGATGCTACTTATAGGTTCTTTAGGTTACCTGCTGAGGTAAAAAATAAGTATTCCAAGGAACATTCATCTTCAAACAATGTGAGGTTTGGCACAAGTTTTAGCCCTCAAGCAGAGAAGGCACTCGAGTGGAAAGATTATCTTAGCTTGTTTTACGTCTCTGAAGAAGAGGCTTCTGTATTGTGGCCTCCTGTCTGCAGGTATAAACAAAGAGTCCAATTACTTGTTAGATTTTGTTGCATATGTAAAACAGCCTGACATGTACTATTTGCTAACAAGTATTTTAATTGACCTTTTTGTTTTTTTCAGGGAGCAAGTGCTAGATTACATGAAGAAGTCTGAAGTTGTCATTAAACAACTATTACAAGTGCTAATGAAGGGTCTAAATGCGAATGAGATTGATGAAACAAAAGAATCATTGTTGATGGGTTCAATGAGGACTAACCTTAACTACTATCCTATATGTCCTAACCCTGAACTCACTGTTGGAGTAGGACGTCATTCTGATGTCTCGACCCTCACAATTCTCCTTCAAGATGAGATTGGGGGACTTTTCGTAAGAGGAAACCAAGGTGATAACTGGATTCATATTCCTCCAATTAAGGGTTCCCTTGTGATCAATGTTGGAGATGCATTGCAGATAATGAGCAATGGCCGATATAGGAGTGTTGAACATCGTGTCGTTGCCAATGGAAGAAATAACAGAATTTCTGTCCCCATTTTTGTCAATCCAAGACCTGCTGATATGATTGGACCCTTGCCTGAATTAGTTGCAAGTGGTGAGAAACCAATTTATAAGCAAGTTCTTTATTCAGATTATGTCAAACATTTCTTCCGCAAGGCACATGACGGGAAGAAAACGGTTGAATTTGCTGAACTGTAAACATGATTCTTTCTTATTATCTTCAGCCATGGTTAGGTTGGTGATTCATTGTAGAAAAAGGTTGATAAAATAAACTGTATACATATAAAAGGATTATAGATGCTTCAGGATCAGGTCAGAAACTGGCCAAGCAAAAGATGTATCTTGTATGAATCCCAAAAAGGTTATTTAACTAATACTTTTTTTATTAAATTTAAGTTATAATTTTTGGGTAAATTCATCTTCCTTGGCAACAAATTGGCCGCCTAACACGACTGCTTTAGAATTGTTTTTTGGTTGTGCATATATATAAGAACTCTTTACACATGAAATAGAAAAAAGAGGTAGCATCAACAATGATGAAAGTAGACTATTTTCAAAGATGTAATCATAAGAAAAGTTTGCAGCATGATAGAAAATGGTAGGCGTATAGCTGACTATAGAACACAAAAGAAAATACCCTTTTTTTTCCCACAATTTGCATTTGAAAGTTGAAACTATGTAATATATATATATATATATATATATTTGAACATTTTGGCCTTCGAAAATGTTCTGCGAATTGTTCATATTATTAAAACACCTACGGAATAACTCGAAATTTGCAAACAGCAGTTTCAATTTATGGAGAAAATCTTAATGCTCATGTAAAGTAATACTAGCTATTATTGTTGAAATTATCATTATGTGGTTACCTTACCTTGTTGATGAGAGTTGGGCTGTTCCCATGAGATGATCCTCCAGCTGAACTTGTCATTTTTCATTAATTGGGGTAAACCAAGTGATCTGCAAAAGTTGGGATATAACATCCATTCATGTTTGAAATGATCTTCCAATAACCAAGAAATCAGCAGCTTAAAAATTTTGCAAATCTGGTGTCTCATAGAATTTCCAAATAAACAACAGTCTACAGGAGTACACCATAATTTCTACCTATGTTACCCGAATTCGGAGCGAGTGTCGGATATGAACATGTGTCTGACATGAGTATTCTTAATTTTTTCTAAGTTTTTTCATATATTTGGAGGTTCATACCCTTATACCCATGTCCAAATATGCATCGAATACAGGTGTCGAATACGAATACTTAAAAAAAAAAAATAATAAAGAGTCCAAATAACATAATCTTATTCATTATAGAAACCAGGCAAATTTAGCAAACATGAGATGAATTAGTCACACAAGGAAATAATAAAAGTTTGAAAGAAATAACATAAAATGAGAATAAGACAATTTAGAAAGAACAATCTCATGAAAAACGTTTTGAGTATGAAAAATTATGAGCAGAAAACGTTTAATGTGAATTTATTATTTATATTTTCTAATCATTGTCTTGTATTAGCAAAATTGTGGTCATGGTAAAGGAAATGCATAGTATCGAGGACTAATCAAGATCTATCATATAAGACTCGCCCAATTTTCATTGTCAATAAACATTAAGTCAAGCCAAATGACTAACACATAAATGTAGACAAAAGAGTGCCAAAAAGGAGATTTAATGTATCCCAAAACAAATCACCAGAAGACTTTTTAGATATGAATACGATATGTATATAAATTATGTCATGTTAATCGTATTAATTATATTTAAACGTATCATATTTATTAACTATTTGATATTTAATTAATATATTATATTTTTATATCGTATCTAAAATTATCAAATCTAAATTTAGTAGCCTCATGTCTTATTTAATTATCTAAATTTAATTATTGTTGATTTTTTATTAGGTTAGGAGTAAACAATAATAGCTTCCTATTAAAAATTTAATTGCTTCTTATTTCCCACATCTATTATTATTATATATTATTTTTGAGTCCTAAGGACTCAAAGAGACATTTTTAAAATAGACTAAGGGTAATTTTGTCATTTTTATAACATAAAAAACTCCAAATTTTTTTTTTTAATTTTTTTTGGATTTTTAGTTTTAAGTCTTTTATTTTATTGTTAAATGATATATTTAAAGAGGTTAGTCTGCATGATAAATCACGGGTCGATTTAAGATCCGTACTCGACCCGTTCGGAAAAAATTAAACAAAAAAATTATTTTTTTAATTATTTTTAGTTTTTAGTTTTTTACTTTATTTTAAAATGATATATTTAAAGGGTTGGTCCACACGTTGACTCGCGGGTTGATTTAAGATCCTATTCAACCCGCCCGAAAAAAGTTATAAAAAGAAATTAATTTTATTAATTAATTAATTTTTTATTTTATTTTATTTTATTTTTAAATGATGTATTTAAAGGGGATCGTCCGCACGTTGACTCACAAGTCGATTTAGGATCCATACCCAATCCATTCAAGAAAACAATTAAAAAAAATTATTTTATTAATTATTTTTAGTTTTAAATTTTATTTTTAAATGATGTATTTAAAAGAGTTGGTCCGTAAGCCGCATGTTGACTAGCGAGTCGTTTAGGATCCATATCAAATCCGCTCGAGAAAAAAAAGTTAAAATAAGAACTTTATTTTATTAATTACTTTTATTTTATTTTTAAATGATGTAATTAAAGAGTTGACCCACATGTTCACTTGATGGTCGATTTAGGATCCATAACAAACCCGCTCAAAAAGAAAAATTAAAAAATTTTATTAATATTTTTCATTATTTTTTATTTTTATTCATTTTTAAGGAAAATCATTGTTTAAAAATAATTAAAAATAATAATTTATCACTTTGTATTTTCAAAATTAAACAAAAATATTTATATAACTTATTAATTATTTTTTATTTTTAGTTTTTAGTTTTTTATTTTATTTTTAAATAATGTATTTAAAGGGGTTGGTCCACACGTTAACTCGCGGGTCGATTTAAGATCCGTACCTGACATGCTCTGGAAAAAAAAGTTAAAAAAATTATTTTATTAATTATTTTAATTTTAAATGATGTATTTAAAGGGGTTAGTCCGTACGTTGACTCACGGGTCGATTTAGGATCCGTACTCGACCAGCTCGGGAAAATATTTAAAATAGAAATTTATTTTACTAATTATTTTAATTTTAATTTTAAATGATGAATTTAAAGTGGATGATCCGCATGTTGACTCGTCGGTCAGTTTAGGATCCGTATCCGACTCGCTCGGGAAAAAAGTTTAAAAACTGAGGAAAAAAATCGAACTTTCTGCTAACCTATGTGAGAAAATCGATCCTACGAGAGAATAAAATACAAATCACAATTTTATTTTCTTATTTTTCATTTATTCTTTTTACCTTCTATAAATAAAAATATACAGTGTACAATAAGGCCTAAATATTTTTCAAAAATACATATAAATAACATTTGAAAATGTATTTGTATTATGTAATTAATAAATAAACAATTATATTTTTATTATAAATAAATAATAAATGAAAATCGATCCTACGAGAGAATAAAATACAAATCGCAATTTTATTTTCTTATTTTTCATTTATTATTTTTACCTTCTATAAATAAAAATATACAGTGTACAATAATGTCTAAATATTTTTCAAAAATACATATAAATAACGTTTGAAAATGCATTTGTATTATATAATTAATAAATAAACAATTTTCATAAATTTAATTTTCATAATTAAAAAATATTAATATATTAATATTATTATAATTTAAAAATAAAACATTTAAATAAATTATTATTATTTAAAAAAAGATAAACTAAAATTAACTTTTATTATTAATTAATTAAAATTTTATAAAAAAAATTAAAAATATCCATATGAAGCGAGGTCTTTTTTCTAATTTTATTTAAATTTTAAGTTGATCCAATTGTCGTTATCAAATCATCATGAAATTTTCGATTTCTATATATGGAAAGGAGAGAAAACCTTGGGTAACTTGAGTTATTTGAATATTTGTTTCATTTGTATTCCTACTTTATATATTCTATTGATTAATCCATTTTCTTTGGTCTTATTTTATTTTCAAAGAGTTTAAGGGAAAAAAACATTGATTTTAGTGTATTTTATATTTTATTATAAAATTGATGCCTTATGCTTTTGAATGTAAAAAAAAGTATATAAATAAAAATTTTATTACATATTTGACACTCGAATTATAATCAAATTCTTGATTTGATACTTAAATTTTGAAATTTTGCAATTAGGTGTTAAAGTGTTCCTTCCATCCATCAAATTACGCATGATATTAACAATACCGTTAATCAAATAGATGGTGTGTCCAAAATATCTTAAAATACATTATATGTTGACTTGACATATTCAGACACGTGGTATGCTTTTATTGACTATTTTTTAATACGTCATCCATTTAATTTTTCATGTATTACTCTTGTGTGCAAATTGATAAATAAAAACAAAATTTGAGTACTTAATTGTGATTTTTAAAATGTTTGGTATCAATTCAAGAATTTAATTATAGTTCTAGCTGATATTAAATATAGAATTAACTTTAAAATAAATTTTAAATATAAAAAATAAGAATATTAAGATTCAAACATAAAATAGGACATATAGTTTTGGACATAAAAAAATTTGAACAAAAAGAGGAAATATCTTAACATAGAAAGTGTAAAGAGAAATCACAAAGGTTAGTTAAGTTGATAAAAAAAAAAATTTATCACGGTTTTGATTTTTGTGAAAAACACTTTTTATGAGTAAAATGCTGAATAAATTAGATCAAGTGAATATTATATTTTTAACATCGTTCCGAAAGAAACTACCTTTGTATAGATAAAGTGAATTGGAAAAAACCTTGTCGAAGTCGGCTCGAATCATTGTTAAATATTTATAAAAATTAATTTTTATTTAAATTTAATTATAATTTATATAAATATTAATATGAAAATTAATTTTTTTATATTTTAATAATTATAAATAGTAAATCGGATTTTACAGGCTGATCGAACGGATTTGGGCAAGAGAAAAGAAATTGAGCGATCAATTTTTTTTTTATTTGTTATTGAACTAAAAAAATTTATAAACAAAAGTGATACATAGCTGAATTTTGAAGTAGTTGACTTCAAATGATTTCATGAGAACTCTTTGAAATGTCAATGATTTCGATTCGGATTAATGGATATTAATTAAAAAATTTGTAAAAAAAAAAAAATATATCTAATAAATTACAACTAGACCTACTCATAAGTCGGGCCGCGGCTCGAAACTTTTTATTTTTTTTTGCCCAAGCGCATATTTGAGAGGTTAGGGCTGCCCGCAGGCTCGAATTACTATACATATTTAATATAAAAAAAATTATATTTTTATAATTAAATTTAAATAAAAAATATTTTTTTTATTTCATAAACAGTGATTCGGACCAAGCATGCCCGAATCACAAAAATACATGTCCAAACCCGGCTCAATACCGATCTGATTAACTGTCCGATCTATGAACAGGTCTAATTAAACCTTGAATTGCCTGCCCGGCCATGAGCATGTGCAATTACAACTTGAATTCTGAACTTCTGACGATCTCAAATTGATTTTGAAGTGTTGTTTGCCACGGATATTAGTTTTATTTAACTAGGAAAAGAGACAACACCTAATCAGAATGCAACAAAAGGGTGTTAGATCCAATCCGCTATTTTTTTGTCTATTATTTTTCAATACATTCATAATTATCATTGACATGTATAAGACCTACACATTAATTATGAAAGTCTCATTTGTGATTGGTGATTAAAATGTATTGAAAAGTAATGAAATGAAAAAATAATGAAAAAAAGCCGGACCCACAAAAGAGAGAGTATGCAATAAAGATGCTCATGGCTCAAGTCAAACTTGAATAAAAACAAATTTATCGTTAAATTTGATTTATCGGATTCAAAAATTCGTTTTACTATTTGAAATATATAAAAATATTAAAAAATATTTTTATATCAATATTTATAAATTTTTATAAATAAAAAGTATTTTTATTAATTAAATAATAATATGAATCTATCGAATCGGATGAGCAACTCAACCCGTAAAAAGATAAGTCTGCATGCAAATTGCAAAACATATTAAAGAGAGACGAAAGTACTAGAAAGGAACATGCTTTAATTAAAATATGAATGGGCTCGAAGGAAATCCAAACCATGGAACTCGGCCTACCATTTTAGACTCATTTCTGGTATTGCAGCAATGAAGCTCAAAAGGTGGACAGATTAGTTCCAAGCATAATTAGTTGGGTGTAAGAGGAGAGCGCTATATAAAACTTATAAAAGGGAGTCGGAAGAGTCAAAGCTTTATTTGACAGACATTAATTACTCAGCTAAACCAACATATCATGCACATGTTCCTTTGGGTGATAGGAGCCGTCAAAGTAATCCTTTGCCTCTTTTGAAAGTTGAAAGTCCTCTTTATTACTCTCCACAATATTGGGTTGGTGAAGGCAAACATATATTTTCCTTCATATCACCAATATAATTAAGAAACCAAAAAGTCAATGGTGGTGTGCCTAGCTACACAGAATGGTATACATATAAATAGCATTCCATTGAAACCAAGCTGCACCACTTGATTCTCTTAGATTGTAACATTCTTCAAATCTTTCAAAACCAAAAACAACACCTCGCTCTTAACTCAAATTACTCAAATCAATGGCTCCTGCACTTGCTGAACCATTCGGTGATTCCTCAGCTCTCACTGATTTTGTTATTAACCAAGGGAATGGGGTGAAGGGTTTGTCTGAAATGGGTCTCAGAGCCCTTCCTAAGCAATACATCCAACCTTTGGAAGAAAGAATGTGCATGACCAACATCTTAGCCCAAGAAACCATTCCCATCATCGATATGTCAAACTGGGAAGACCCCGAAGTGGCAAAATCAATTTGCGATGCTGCGTCAAAGTGGGGATTCTTCCAAATTGTTAACCATGATGTACCTGTTGAAGTGCTAGAGAATGTTAAAGATGCTACTTATAGGTTCTTTAGGTTACCTGCTGTGGTAAAAAATAAGTATTCCAAGGAACATTCATCTTCAAACAATGTGAGGTTTGGCACAAGTTTTAGCCCTCAAGCAGAGAAGGCTCTCGAGTGGAAAGATTATCTTAGCTTGTTTTACGTCTCTGAAGAAGAGGCTTCTGTATTGTGGCCTCCTATCTGCAGGTATAAACAAAGAGTCCAATTACTTGTTAGATTTTGTTGCATATGTAAAACAGCCTGACATGTACTATTTGCTAACAAGTATTTTAATTGACCTTTTTGTTTTTTTCAGGGAGCAAGTGCTAGATTACATGAAGAAGTCTGAAGTTGTCATTAAACAACTATTACAGGTGCTAATGAAGGGTCTAAATGTGAATGAGATTGATGAAACAAAAGAATCATTGTTGATGGGTTCAATGAGAACTAACCTTAACTACTATCCCATCTGTCCTAACCCTGAACTCACTGTTGGAGTAGGACGCCATTCTGATGTCTCGACCCTCACAATTCTCCTTCAAGATGAGATTGGGGGACTTTTCGTAAGAGGAAACCAAGGTGATAACTGGATTCATATTCCTCCAATTAAGGGTTCCCTTGTGATCAATGTTGGAGATGCATTGCAGATAATGAGCAATGGCCAATATAGGAGTGTTGAACATCGTGTCGTTGCCAATGGAAGAAATAACAGAATTTCTGTCCCCATTTTTGTCAATCCAAGACCTGCTGATATGATTGGACCCTTGCCTGAATTAGTTGCAAGTGGTGAGAAACCAATTTATAAGCAAGTTCTTTATTCAGATTATGTCAAACATTTCTTCCGCAAGGCACATGACGGGAAGAAAACGGTTGAATTTGCTGAACTGTAAACATGATTTTTTCTTATTATCTTCTGCCATGGTTAGGTTGGTGATTCATTGTAGAAAAAGGTTGATAAAATAAACTGTATACATATAAAAGGATTATAGATGCTTCAGGATCAGGTCAGAAACTGGCCAAGCAAAAGATGTATCTTGTATGAATCCCAAAAAGGTTATTTAAATAATACTTTTTTTATTAAATTTAAGTTATAATTTTTGGGTAAATTAATCTTCTTTGGCAACAAATTGGCAGCCTAACACGACTGCTTTAGATTTTTTGTTGTTGTGCATATATATAAGAACTCTTTACACATGAAATAGAAAAAAGAGGTAGCATCAACAATGATGAAAGTAGACTATTTTCAAAGATGTAATCATAAGAAAAGTTTGCAGCATGATAGAAAATGCTAGGCGTATAGCTGACTATAGAACACAAGAAAATACCCTTTTTTTTCCCACAATTTGCATTTGAAAGTTGAAACTATGTAATATATATATATATATATATATATTTGAACATTTTGGCCTTCGAAAATGTTCTGGGATTTGTTCATATTATTAAAACACCTACGGAATAACTCGAAATTTGCAAACAGCAGTTTCAATTTATGGAGAAAATCTTAATGCTCATGTAAAGTAATACTAGCTATTATTGTTGAAATTATCATTATGTGGTTACCTTACCTTGTTGATGAGAGTTGGGCTGTTCCCATGAGATGATCCTCCAGCTGAACTTGTCATTTTTCATTAATTGGGGTAAACCAAGTGATCTGCAAAAGTTGGGATATAACATCCATTCATGTTTGAAATAATCTTCCAATAACCAAGAAATCAGCAGCTTAAAAATTTGCAAATCTGGTGTCTCATAGAATTTCCAAATAAACAACAGTCTACAGGGGTACACCATAATTCGTACCTATGTTACCAGGATCCGGAGTGAGTGTCGGATATGGGTATGTGTCTGACACTGATATATTTAATTTTTTCCAAGTTTTTTCATATATTTGGAGGATCATACTCCCATACCCGTGTCCGAATATGTGTCGAACACAGGTGTCAGACACGGATACTTTAAGGAAAATGAAGAATCCGAATAATATAGAGTCATAATGGTTACAGAAATTAAGCAAATTTAACAAACATGAGATGACTTAGTCACACAAGGAAATAATAAAAGTTTAATCAAAAGTTTGAAACAATTAACATAAAATGAGACTAAGATAATTTAGAAAGAACAATCTCATGAAAAACGTTTATGAAAAACTATGAGCAGAAAAAAGTTTAATGTGAATTAATTTGTTATTTATATTTTCTAATATTTGTCTTGTATTAGCAAAATTGTGGTCATGGTAAAGGAAATACTTAGTATCAAGGACTAATCAAGATTTATTAACTAAGACTGGCAAAAACCTTCAGTGTCAATAATCATTAAGTCAAGCTGAGTGACTAACAGATAAATGAAGGTAGACAAATATTGCCAAAAAGGAGATGTAATGTATCTCCAAATTTAATCACCAGAAGGCTTTCTAGAAGACAACTTTTCTGTTTTCATGTTTCAAGGACTATGTTACCTGGACTCGGGGGGTGAGTGTCGGATATGGGTATGTGTCCGACACGAGTATACTCAATTTTTTTTTTTAAGTTTTTCCATATATTTGGAAGATCATACCTCCATACCTATATCTGAATATGTGTCGGATACGGATATTTTAGAAAAAATAAAGAGTCCAGATATCGTAGTTCAAGGATATGATGAAACATGTTTAAAAAATGCTTGGTTTGCGTTCTCCCTAATCCAAAACAAGCCTCAAATGTAAATGCATCATCTACAGCAACAAGAAAGAACCATTTAGTCCCTAGTTGATAGGAGATCAAAATGCCATGTTTCTCCATCCTATCTGTGCAAGTTTAGAAATCACCACATGCAAGCTCAAAAATTGGACCTCGCAGCCAGGATCGAGCTTTTGTTGATCGTCCACTCGGCCCAATGAATCTTTTTCTCAAATTTAAAGAGCACTAATAACCTAATGCCACCCTCCAATCTATATACTTGCTAGACATACCGGATAAGCTCTAAGTAGACGCTATCTGACAGATCCTTTTCCCTCTTCATCCTTCACAAGCAATTAATGTGACACATAGTTATTTGATCCTATAGTTGCCCAGAACCATGTAACTAAGACAAAAACTTATTAGCACAGTGAAAATAACCTAATAATAAGGGAATGTGGAAGCTAGAAAATGTGTTTATAAAGTTTATATACATGTAGAGCATAAACAAGTGCTAGAAAATATACAAGAAACAATACTGCATATTTGGTTTCATTCTATACGGTAAAATATACACACACACGGAAGGAATTACAGTACATGCTTCAATTGAAAAATGATAAACGAAAACAAATTATGCTTCAAGGAATGAAATGACCTTTTCCACTTCAGTTTATTGAAGTTCATAGTTTCTCAGACCAGCAATTAAATATGCAATAGAGGTCATATATAAAGCTTTTTTCTACATATGACTGTTCAAAATTGAACAAAAACAAAGCATAACCATAAATAAGTTACGCAAATGAAAGGACTAAGCAAAGCCAAAGATGACCACATTTAAATCAAAAACCTTATAGAACTGTCTAGAAATAGATATTGAAGAAACCCATAAAAGAAACCATCCAGATGTAAAACAAAACTGTAATAGAAGCCATTGTTTCAATGCAGCCAACCCTCTTCTTCAGCAACCTTGACCACGGTTATAAACATAACTAAGAAATCCTGGTGAGAGTAGTAATTGCGAAAAGGATCTCCATAACTGCGCATTCAAGCTTCTAAATGGCTTCCCTTAAGAAAAACCTCCTGAATGAATATAAACTCAAGCTTTATTCAGCTCTTGCATTTGTCCCAATTATAGCAACCGAAGAGATGATTCCATGCTCATACATGAAGATCAGAATATGAAGGGATATTTGAAACCAGAAATAAAAAGGCCACAAGAATGCATCTTATGAACAGAATTTACTATCTGTTTGGCTTCCCAGGAACTGTAAGTAAACAAAATAATAATTACATGAAATTGAAATTGGGCTTTTTTTTGTTTTACTGTTTCTAAGGCCCAGCCAGCATCCATCCACAAAGACGGAGCCCAATAATCTTTATCTAAGGCTTTCTAACCATTCTTTCTCTTTCGAATCTCGACCGTCCCCAGCTTCCAATTCCATTGCCGAGAAAAACCAGAACAAAAAGAGACTTTTTTTTTTTTAAACAATGTCGTATTCGGGTGCCCTGAAAACCCTAATCAGATCATCAAATTTGGGATCTACGACTCGTAATTTCAGCCTTGTTAGCAGCCAAATCAGCAAGCACACTGCTAAATGGATGCAGGTATTTAATCCCAATCTTCAACTTTTTTATAAAAAAAAATTCAGCTGAAATTTTTGGAAGATTGAGGTTATCATTTAGACATTTTATGGGTTTTGTTTGAAACTATTATAAACAAATATAAATTAGAATAATTTTGATTTATTCTCTTTCTTCTGGTTTTTGGCATTCTTGTGAAATTTGAATTCAGATATTAGGGTATTAACTTACTAATATGTTTAGTTTCTTTGATTATTTAAAGAAAGAAAAAAAACAAAATTTTGGGTTATTTTACCTTTTTTTTAATTTACTATTGGGAATTATTGTCTTTAGAACAGAGGGTTATTAATTGATTTTGATCGTTGGCAATATTGGAAACTGACACAAAAAAGAAACACGACGCGAATACCGAAAAAGAAACACGACGCGAATACAGTAACATGTCAAAATCTATATAACATAAATTCTTAAAACGTCAAAATTTATAAAATATAAAATACCTTAAACACGATTATAATACAAGAAAATACACGAACGTGACACGGATACACGAATTGTCAGGTCTAAATTGTTGAAGCTCTTTTAATCTTTTTTCCATGATAGTTGCTCAGAGAAATTCAGTTTTCAAGTCGAGGACCTGTTTTTATCAAGTGTTTTACATCCTGTTTGATATTCTGAACTATTGAAGACGCTCTGGCAGATCATAGTTATCAAACAATTGAAGCAACATGAAGTGGCTTTTAAGTACTAATTACGTGTTTATAAACAAAGTAGAATGCTTTGCAGATGTTGTAATATTTGTTTCCCTGTGAATTAGTACTTCAATTTTCGAGATGGCGTTCAAGTTTTTGAATAGCCTTGATCAGTTAAATTTTGGGGACCTCCTTGTTTCCTCTTACCATCAGGATAATGATTTTTATTATCCCCTTGAAGATTTTGATGAGGCAATGATACTCATGACTCCCTTTCAAAGTTTCTTTAACATTGTCTGGTCAATATGGATTTTTCATATACATAACATGAGTTTGAGTTTCATGTCTTTGATATTGTTCAAGTATTTTTAGTTTTGAACTATGTTACTGGAACTCAGGTGTAAGTGTCAAATACGGGTACATGTCCGACACGGGTACGTTCAATTTTTTCTAAGTTTTTTCATGTATTTAGAGGATCATATCCGCATACCATGTCTAAATATGCATCGGACACGGGTACTTCAAAAAAAATAAAGAGTCAAAGCAACAATTGTTTTGAATAGGTGCATCACATAGTCAATTTGTTTGCTTTTTGATTTAATGGCTATATCGCTTTAATTTTACTGCTTATCGATGTGCATAAATACCTTATTACATAGAGATGGATTTGGTTTCTGACATGGGTGTTCCCAATATGGTTACCTCATATTGCTGGCAATTTTTTTCATTAACTTGTCATAGGTATAAAAGTTCAAAGTATCTAAGAAAAATGGTGTATGTTAGGGTAAAGTCAAGTCGATAAAACATTTAAACAATTGGCCTTTGCCTCCAAAATACAAGAGGGCAATGAAATGAAGAAAATGAAATAGTGTATAATTTTCAATGTTCAACTTTTTTTTTTTTTTCAAATTTGCAGGATACAAGCAAGAAATCTCCAATGGAGTTGATCAATGAAGTTCCTCCTATCAAGGTTGAAGGCAGGATTGTAGCTTGTGAAGGAGGTTAGTGTCTGATCCTTATTTTCCTTCACACTTTGTGAACAAGCTGATTAGTAGATGAATTTTGTACTGGCACAATAAGTAACTAAAATCATATTTCACAAAAATGAGCAAATGGCTAAGATGTGTTACTGAAAGATAACTTTCAAATAAAAGTGAATCATCCATTTTATATATATATATATATATATATATATACACACACTAAAGAATTATATATGCTAAATTTATGTTCATGAATAAATTATAATATATAGTAGAAAAGTAGGTGGAGCAGTGTGGAGCGATTATGGATGTAATCGACAATTATTGAGGCGGATGTTTTTAACATCTATGCAAGAGTAGGCGGAGGTGGATAAGGTCATCCCGCTCCCTATATAAGAGGATATAGCGTACGTAGTTTGCATGAAACCCTTTTTTTTGTTCTGATGCTCACAACAAGTTTTGCTGGTCTCTGTTGTTTCTGGTTGCAGACAATGATCCTGCATTGGGACACCCAATTGAATTCATATGCCTTGACTTGAAAGAGCCAGCTGTTTGCAAGTATTGTGGCCTGCGCTACGTTCAGGAGCATCATCACTAAGAAGTGTTGTGATGTTTTTATCAGGTTGGTTGGGGTAATTCTTATTATGCATTACCCATGCTACTTTTCTCTGTTTCAATCCTTGGTAACAAATATTCTGACATTTTTATTTCTGCACAATAAGCATTTGAAGTACTCATTTGTGAAAATATTTCCAAAGTAAATTTGAACCCCTATGCTCTACTTTTCTTTTTGCATAATTGTTTGTGTTAATATCTCATTTTTCCCAACTTGAGTTATTGGTTTCTATTTAAGTTCTATTTATCCTGCTTATCAATATTCATAATGAGCTTAAGTAGATATGGAGTACCTATCAATTTTTTATGAGGAAACCATATTATTAACTCCCATTGTAATTAGATCTGGCAATCTGTATATGTCTATCGAGTTTCGTGTTTTTTTTTTTCTATGTCAGTCGTGTAAATATAAACACAATACAAATTATAAAATGTGTCAAAATCCCAAACACATATGATTTATGTTAAGCACGTTATGTTAATCGTGTTTCAACGTATCGTATTATGTATATTACATTGTTTTCGTGTTTATTAAACGTATATTGAACCTCATGAAGTGGTAAAACTCTCCCTAGTCTACCAATCCCAACCCCCATTGGATGGGGAAAATAATGATGAAATTATGCCCTAAACTCAAAAAATTGGGCCTTTTAATCAGCTAAACTAGCATTCAGTGCAAAATTATGTCACCTGATGTGAATTCAGCAGAAACCAATATTGAAAGAAAAAGAAAAAAAATGAAAATCAAACGCGACCGACATCTGTAGCTGCCAGCTTTCTTTTCTGTTGATGTTCTGCAACCTTATAATCTACCACTTCACGAAATAGGCTTGGATCAAGCACACAATTCTCACTCCCATAAACAGCTGATTGAACACTAGCCATCAGTTTGGCTATTTTCCTTCCAGAAAATCCTTCAGTTTTAGCTGCAGCTTCTCTTAAGATATCATCAGTCAGTCCCTTGATCTCAATCTTCTGCTGCTGCTGCTTTTTGAAAATATTTTGAAGCAGACCAGAATTCCTCGAGCCAGCCTGAGCTATGTACTTGTCCAGATAGAGCTTTAGCAGTTTGAAGCGTTCGTCTTCCCCAAGCAAAGGGAATTCCAATACTTAATCAATACGATCAGACCGAGTTTATATATAATACCAACATCATATATGCTTTTGACCTAATCCGAAATATGAATCTCAAATTTTACCCAACTTATCCATATTTGTGAATAGATAGTCCAAATCCGTTTAAATTCGTTCATATTTTTTTTTTTAAAATATAAAAAAAAATATTATTTTTTATTTAATTTTTAGTAATTATATATATATTCTTTTATTAAATTCTTAAACTTAGATAACTTAACATATTTTTTAATATTTACACTATAATATTATATACATTTAATCTTTATATGACATAAATTATATTATATATAAAAATAAAAATATATTATTTAATTAAAAAATGGATCGGATCGAACCGGATCGGATTTGGGTCTTGAATATTGGAACCAAGGTCCGACCTATTTTTTAAACGAGCCTATTTTTTGCCCAAATCCATTTTTTAAACTAATATTTTTGTTCAAACCCTCTAAAATATTAGACAGATAATCCGACTCTTGGACATGTATAAAGATTAGACACAGCTGAATCTAGATCACCAGGACGGTTTGTAGCAAGAGCAAGGACTATGTCCTTGGACTGGTCACCTGTGCGGAAAAGAAGCGCATTGAGTTCACTACTTTGAGCTTCACTCATGTAGGTTTTGTTCCGTCTGCAAAAAAGGTTAGGCCGACAAAATCAATATTCAAAGCTAACCTTCCAAATAATCAATAAAGTCATTAATGTTTTCATCCTAGGACGGTTACTTTACAATTATTGAGGAAATTCCATATTTGTAATTGTTAGCATATATACTAATTCATCTTCTGGATAAACAATCATGAAGGAAGCCTGTTTCATGATTTAGAAAATAGAACAAAAGATTCATAAAGCAATTTCCCTTAACTAATTAGACAACAAATTATTTTTTATCATACAAAAGAAATTGGTAAGTTATATGCAAACTTAAGCTCCTTGAGGCATCATGATCAAAGGTGAAACGGGATTTAAATAGCAATTATTTTACGGTTTTGGTTCCCTCTGCCAACGATATTCACGGTTGATATTTATTGCAATTGATCACGGTAAAATTCATCATATCCGCAACCGAGATAAACGCAACTCGATCGAAAACGAGTCGGCGGCTGCAATTTAAATCCCTCTGAAAATATAAACCAACAAGTTTGTGATACCTAATCAACAAAAGAAAAGCTAAAAGATATTGCACAATAACACCTTGAATCAAATCACAGGTAAATATTGCCCAAAGGGAAAATCATTCACCATTTGGAACTAAATGCTATCACTTACTCGCACAAAAATGCATCTGCTTCATCAATGAACAGCAACAAGCCCCTCTTGGACTTCTTTGCCCAGTCAAATAACTGGTGTATCTTCATAACTGCCTGTGGTCCCAATGGAGCAACATCTCCACCCGTCATCAATGCATAATCTAATCCCTGAACATTAATATTAAATATCAGAGAATGAAAACAAATGAACAAAAAGCACCAGATTTCATACATTTCTCATGAATTATTTTAATGTTGCATATAAACATATAAAACCAACAACCATCAGGAATTGTCCCATAGATACAAAACTTCTCCTAGTTGATTTCCTTCCATAATTAACCATAGATAGATACCAATAAGTTCATAATCAACAGATTGACATGTTTTAGAACTTGCATAACTGTCCATATACTTGAAATTATACCCATAGTCTTAACATTCAAAACTGAACTGAATCGAATAGATGGTCAAAGAACCAAAATATGCATAATGAAGGTTTAAGAGCTCATACAGATTTACGAGCCAGTTCTCTTGCAGCCATTGTTTTTCCTGTTCCTGGAGGGCCATAAAAAAGCATGTTCCTAAATGGTGCTTGGTGAGCTTTTGTATTGCCAGTTGCACCAGCTAGCTGCTGAATTCTTTTTTGAAGAGAAGGGTGTAAAATCACATAACCAAACCCATTTCCATTTCCATTTTTTGAAGGTGATATTTTATCGCCATTGCGTGATAGAGAGCTCATAGAACATGAAAAGATGCCAGACCAAGGATACTTCCCTCGGGAAGATTCTCTGGTAAGTAATGGTTGTCCCTGTATTCTATCCACATAGCCCCAAATCACCCTTGCACCTTATCTGAATCAGAGGGGTGGCAAATGTATAAGCAATTACCCTCACAATTATGGAAAATAAATAAAGTGACAATTAACAGTGGCAAATTCTTATAAAAGAATATAATGATGCACAATGATGGAATGTAACTTCACCAATAGTTTGAATACATATCCTTTGGTTTCACTAAGTCTTCCAGAAAGAAAAAAAAAAAAAAAAAAACAGAGAGAACAGTAAAAAATTCTTAAGGAAGCGTTACATCTAAAAATTTTCCCAAAAATTTTCCTCCCATTAGCTAGAACTTTGGGAAAAAGAAATAGTTATCCCAAAACCCATTCATTTAAAATAAAGAATAAAAGAGTAATAATTAGTAATGACTCAGAATACAATGAATGATTCTTTGGTTCAAAATTTGTAAGGCTATACTAGCAAAATAATACCCAAAAAAAAGGTTATGAATGGAATATACCCAAATGTTAGAAGGAACTTTCCAATTTATGCATGTGCAGAGATGCATGTGCACACACGCAGCAAAATGCAGTTGAAGTGTAATTAAAGCTGCCAGATTTTGAGTGAGAAGTCCTTTTCGTTCTCTTTCTAAGTTCCAAGAAACAATTTCTTTCACAAATTTCAAGGTGGTGTTTCCCGTCATTTGTCCTTTACCAAAAGAAAATAAAAGCTAGAAATTGAGTTTTCCTAAACTACTTGAATTTTGTAAGATTTCTTCAAAAATCCACAGCCTAACAGAGAACTCAATAGAGAGTTCATCTATGTTGCTCCGACTCTTCATTTTACTTAAAGTACTCATGTCCGACACATAACTAGAAATTGAGTTTTCCTAAACTCCTTGAATTTTGTAAGATTTCTTCAAAAATCCACAGCCTAACAGAGAACTCAATAGAGAGTTCACCTATGTTGCTCCGACTCTTTGTTTTTCTTAAAGTACTCATGTCTGACACATATCCAGACACGAGTATGGTGTTACGATCCTCCAAGGACCCTCCAAAAACATGGAAATCTTGAAAAAAATTGAACATACCCGTGTCCGACACTCACATTCGAGTCCGAGTAAACATAGGAGTTCACAATATCTGAGAACTTGGTATCAGCACTCAGCAGCATAAGAATTTTTGTTAGGCTGAGTTAGACTAGAAAAAGCCAATCTCAAGTGTAAAGGAACAGAACAGTAACCATTGCCAGTTGCTTTTGTTACAAGTTACAACAATGTTATGTGAAATCTTTTAGGGGATTTAAGCAAAGCAAATATGAACCTCCTTAAATCAGAAACAAGAAATATTAAAGAAAAATAATCATTTACCTAGTAGTGTAAATGCCTGCTGCAAGAGCGGTCAACCCTCCAACAGCCACAACCAGCTTGTTTTGATCTGTCAAAATGGCTCACAAACCACCTAGACAGAAAGATGTTGTCCACATTAAGCCACATCTTCTTAAGCAGTAAAGGATAAACAAATGGGACTTAAACAACATATCAAAGTCATCATTCAGCTGAAATTCCATTTAAAGGCCAGCAGAAGAATACATAAATAAATAAATGACCCCACTGTAGTGACAACAACAAAACATAGAAGCACCAGGATTAATCAGGGCCATGATTTTCTTCTACTAGATTATATTATACAGAAACTAGAGAAGACAGAGAGAATGACATCTGCCTCCCTTTCCCTCCATAATAAATGTACAATCTTTTTAAATTTACAGCTACATTTGAAGAAAATATTAAAAATGAGAATATGCCATTTTCAGAACCTAGCTGTTTAAAGCTTCCTACATGATTGAGTGCATATTATTGAATCGATACCTCCAATATGGTCAAAAGTAGTATTTATCGCAGCAACCCACTTCTCTCTTTCTGCATTTGCACGATCTACTAGTATGCGCCGATTAACTTCTTCAGCAAGCTTTGCTTCATGGACTCTCCGTTCTGCTTCTGCCATAGCTCTCACTTGCTTCTTCCATAGCTCTCACTCTGATTGTTTCACGCTTGATCTCAGCTTTTTCCCTCTCTGTTTGTCGCTGCTGTTCTTGAATCTGTTCTTCTGTAGCTCGTCGAGCTTGCTCCTGTCTAATTGCTGATTCCTCTTGCAGTTTTACTAACTCTTGAATCTTGATTCCTTGCTCTTTGGTATTCATTTTCTGCCTACACTAACATCAAATATTTACATTCTTTTCGATGTATGTTTACATATGGTAATTATTTCGTGAATGCAGACATATCAATAGATACATGCCTGCATCCTCTTCCTTGCCAATTCATCCTCATAACGAGCCATCTGTGACTTAGTTTGGGCTTGATGCTGAGTTAGATTCTTCTGTTCATCATATATTACCCTTTGTCTATCCTGCCAGCAACCAAGTAGGTATTCAAAACAATAACAATAAGAAAAATGACAAGACCATAACAGACAGTTCAAGAAGCAGCACAACATTTGGAAGCAAGTTTAGAAAAGGAAAGGGTAAAGCACAAAAATACGTTGAACATTGTGTTTCCAGAACCTTGTAAACCTTACTATTTGAATGAAAAAAGCCCATACCTCCCAAATGCCACCAAGTATAATAATAAATTGCTATCGGTAAATAAATAGGGAAAAACTGCTGACAAGTTTCAAAAGGATATGTTCCTGCAGAGACTCATTCACCCAGAAAGAAAGGAGCTTCAAATGAAAAAACTACAAAATCATTCGAATAATCAAAATTTGCCTAGGATATCTATAGAAAAGCTCAATCAGAAAATCAAGTGCTACCCTTGCAATATTGACTTAATCACATAAATAACAATGCAATGCAAAACCAAAAAATTCCACAGCCGGATGTGACGATCCACTCAAGAGAATATGTATTAATAGTGTAATACATATTAATACATATCTTATGCAATAAGGGAAAGGTGAATTAAAATAGAAATAACTGGTTGCAACTTAAAATGAGATTGTTTAAAAGATTCAAGAGGGCACAACAAAACTAAGAATGGCACCACCAAAATAAATATAATCGAGCAGATTAACGTTGATGTTATTTAAGGAACAACATTTGCAAGTTCAAAATTAATCTTTAAAACACCACCTATTAATTGATTAACAATTAAGGTACTAACATGAGGAGAGAATTTCAGAATGGATCTTACAGTTTCAGCTTGGGCTTGCATTGCCTTATATTCTGCAGCTTTTTCAGCTAACTCTGCCTGCCTTGTCTCTTCTTGCTTCTTCATAAGTTCAAAAGCCTACACGAGTAACAAGCCATTATCGTCAAAATTTTACAACTTCAACAAAATGAATAACCAAAATTACAGGAAATATATAAATAAGTCAATCCTCCTCATAAACTCGAAAAGAAAAAATCCAAATCAATTGACTCAGCAACTAAAGTTAAAAAGAATACACCACTTGCATAAACTTTACATAAATCCCAAAATCCCTTGAAAAATGAAAACCCTTCTAAAACTACAAAACCAAAGAAACCCACTTTCCGAAAGGCCTCAAAAAACCCAAATCAATCCTATAAAACAACAACAACAAAAAAATGGAAGCCAAAACTGAAACCTTTTTTGGCATTAGGAGAGCTGCTGATTTCCCCCAAGGTCTTGGCTCCTCTCTCCAAAGCCTCCGAATCAAACCCAGCCGAGGACGTCCTTGGATTATGATTCCTAAGCCTAACATTCCTAGAAGCCTCCTTATCAGCCGCAGATGCCGGCGAAGCAGATTGCTGTGATTGCAATTGTCCATAAGAAGACTGAGGAGAACCTGAAGATGAAGGGGAAGGAGAAGAAAATTGAAGGGTCCATCAGCAAAAGCAACGTTGTTATTGGCTTTGGATAAAGTGAAGAAGAAGCAGAGGCTGCAGCTAAAGCTGAGATTAGCCCCATTGCATATGTTTTTGCCATTTTTCTTTTCAATCAAAAAAAAAAAAGTCAGACTGGGTTTAGGGTTCTAAGCCGTCTTTGTCAGAATTGACTGGCTTGAAGAGTAAGAAATTTGTGATAAATTCTCTCTTCCCATATAGAAAAAAAAAATGGTGTGGAGAGAGGGAGGGTGGGGCAAAAGAAAGAAGAGAAGGTGCAGGGTCTGTGTTTTAGGATGAAATGGCGGTTTTTGGCGGCTGGGTTTTTACTTTGACTTGAACCTGATCCCTGTTGAACCGAGTATAGAATTCTCTTTCGGTAATGAATGTCGATGGTGCTACATTATCTAATTCAAGAGAGATTTGCTCTAAAGAGACCTTGCTCGAGACTGTGATGGATATTGAGTTTTTGGTTTTTTTAGAAGAATTTCATTATTAAACCGAAATTTTTTGTAATTTTAATGGGATTAAAATTCGCGAAGCATTCGACTACTAGTATTAAAATTAGATTCTCTCTTTGTTTGAAAAAATTTATAAACCATTTGCAAGATAAAGACTCTTTGCATACTATTATTTACCTGTGCCAAGCAATTCATTCACAGGGAGTGGGATTTGCAGAGTTCAACATATTTTTAGAAAAGTAAATTTTTGAGCAAATTAATAATGATACAAGTAATGTTGAGGTGTTGAAATATCCACCACATTTACGAAATTTTATGCAAAAACTCGGTTAAAGTATTTAGGTAGTTTTTGTATTATAATTAAAAGTATATTTTAGTTTATGTATTATAAAAGTAAGTAATTTAATTTTTGTACATTTGAAATTGATGTAAAGAAATAAAATTGGTAACAGCGTTCATGAAAAATTGTCTAAATATTGACGTGGACATATGAAATTGACAGAATAAATGACTTGAAAAAAAAATATAATGACGTGTCAAATTTTTTTGTTTTGGTGGAATTTAAAAATTGACAGAGTAGATGACTTCGAAAAGAAATTATGACATATTTTTACGGGTAAGGAATGAATTTGGGTAAAAAAAATATATGTTTTTTTAAATTTTACTTGAGTAAAAAAAATTAACACATTATCATTTTTTTCAAGTAATTTTTCTGTCAGTTTCACATGTCTATGTCAGTATTTAGACGGTTCTTCATTAACACTGTTACTAATTTTACTTTTTTCATCAATTTCAAATTTATAAGGATTAAATTACTCATTTTTATAATAAAAAGATTAAAATATAATTTTTTAAGTAATTTAACCAAAAAAATCTTTTAAAAATTTCTAGACCAAAAGATTTGTAGATTGTAAACAGCATAGCTTGCTCATTTGAAAAAAAAAAAAAAAAAACTCTTTCTATTTTTTTGTTTTTTGATAATTTATTATTTCATGTATAAGGTTGTTAATACTTAATATCAATGAATAGTTTTTGAATTTTATAAAAAAGAAAAATTATAATATCCTGATTGTTTTGGTGAAATTATTCTATAATAATAATACATTATAACAAAATTTTAAATGTTTTTTATTTAAATATTTTAAAATATTAAAGTGTTATGAGACACAGCTAAAATATTTATTGTTAATAATATCCAAAATAATAATATTTATAATTAAAATATATTTATATTAATGTTTTACAATTTTAAATTTTTCTTAAATAAATTAAACTAATAAAAATAATTTTTATTAACATAATAATATTTTTTTAATTGGGTCAAGCTAAATCCAAACTTAAAAAATCATGTTTAAGACCTTGTTCGAGTCAAATTAAGCTCACGAGTTTCAAAAGTATCATGATCGATCCATGATATTTTTTATAAAAAAAAAAAAATTGTCTTCCCCTTTCTAGAATAAAAAAATAATTTTAGAGTTTTGACTTTATTTTTGATTGATTATTATGTTATTTTTGGTTGATTAATTGGTTTTATATAAAAAAATAAATTTAATTTTTTTAAGAAACAAACAGAACTTAAGTCCTCGTCCATTGAAAGTCGCATAAAAACTATTTACACTTTTTTTTTATCAACTATTTACAATTTTAACGATTTGAAATTAAAATTTTAAAACAAAATGACCGAGTATTTTAAGTATTGTTTTGAGGTAACTAATATTATGGTCTCAAAACACAATAAAAAAAATTCTCAAAATATGGAATTAATTATATATCAATCAAAACACATTATTTTAATCCATACGACGGAAACAAGGTGAAAATGGAACATAGGCCTTAGCAATCTAGTTACAAGAAATGTAAACAGCTCGCAAATTATTCAGATTTGATTAAAAAAATTTAAATTAAAATCAGTTGTATTATCGAGTTGAGTTCAAGTTCCAGCAGTACAAGTTATCGAATGAACCGAATTTGAGTATCCTAATATTGGATTCGAGTGGCTCGCGAGTTTAATCAGTTTTTTATTTTTAATATTTTTAATTATTAATGAAAAAATCTAACTTGATCACGAATACAAATAATCGAATTTGAAGTCAATCATAAAAATTGGACTCATTTTTTTATTAAATAAACAAACTTAATCGAACGAGTTCAAATAATACCGTTTTTATTTTGAATAGAATTCGAATTTTGAAAATAAAATTCAAACTTTTTATTTTTTGGACTTGACTTGACTAGACGGTATGATCCGACCTATCTTAACATAAAAAAATCGTATCCAAAGTTCTCACTCACTAGTCCAAAATTCCTAAGTTCTCCAGAAAAGAAAAGAATATTCATTTCATAATCTGGAGAAAGTTGCATTTAAAAGTTATGAAACTTGTTACATAAACAGATTATGTTGAAGTTAAAGCCTTTGAAGATCCAATTATTTAATTATGGTATGTTCATACTAGATTGTCATTCCTTAACTTTAACACTAAAAAAAACACTTCAAAGTTTATATAACTAAGGAAGCAATTCAAAGAATGATTTTTCAAGAATGGCTAAAATACAATAATTTTAATACTCTTACAAGTTGAGCTAAATCTCATCAAGTCACAACAATGGCTTTGATTTTCCTCTTATTTCAAGAATACAACGGACCAATTTGAGAAAAAAGAAGCAAAAGAAAACCCATTCACAAGGGTTCCTCACAAATTTAAAGCCAAATAAAGTTACCGAAGCATTTGTCAAGGCAGGGTAGTGGGTGCAGCAGCCAGCTTGGCTCTGAGATCTTTTCTCAGTATCTTTCCTGAAGGAGACTTGGGAATTGCATGAACAAAGTGCACCTTATGCAATTTCTTATAAAAAACCACCTGTTTTTGGTAATCAAAACAAAGGGATTCCATTACTTAATTATACTCGTGAGAAAAAGGAAATTTTGTTTTCTGTTTGTAAGGAATATTTTCTTCATACCTGTTTAGCAATGAATTCTTTGACAGCTTCTTCAGTAAGTTCAAAACCATTTGATCGAACCACAAATGCAACAGGAACTTCACCAGCAACTTCATCTTTTTGCCTGTTAAGTTGTATATTGTGTAAGTTAGACCTATGTTACTCGAATTTTTCATTTTTCCTAAAGTATTTGTTTCCGACACTTATGTTCGATACATATTTGGATATGAATATGAGGTATGATCCTCCCAATATATAAAAACTTTAAACCCGTATTCGACACTCACCTCCGAGTCCGAATAACGTAGAGTTAGACCAAAAGGTTTGGAAAACTATATATCCAAATTAGAATAACTGTCAACTGTGAATGAAAATGAATCAAACAAGTTGAAAGTACATACGGAACAACAGCTGCATCTGCAATGGATGGATGGCTTACAAGGAGGGACTCAAGCTCAGCTGGTGGCACCTAAACAACAGAAATTCAGTGAAAAATGCAACTTATTAAGGTTGCTGACTGTTACAAAGAGCTAAATAACAAAGAAATTTATGAAGGGAGAAATTAATGACATACTTGGAAGCCTTTGAATTTGATGATTTCCTTTACTCTATCAACAATGAAAATCTCATCATCTTCATCCACATAACCTATGTCACCTGTATGAAGCCAACCCTCCACATCTATGGTACTTGCTGTGGCCTCAGTATCATTCAAATAACCTATAATTTGTGTATAAAAAAAATGTTTAATGATCCCAGGATTTTCAGAGATCAAATTTGTATAAAATATCAAATTTATGTTACTCGGACTCGGGTGTAAGTATCGGATACAAGTATGTTCAATTTTTTTTTAAAGTTTTTTTTATATATTTGGATAATCGTATCCCATACCCATGCCCGAATATTTGTCGAACACGAATACTTCAAGGAAAAGAAAGAGTCGGAGTAACATAGTATCAAACAATTTTGAACATATTAGTCAAAACCTTTCATGATTTGGGATCCACGAATGCAAATCTCGCCAGGTTGATTGTAGCCAAGGGAGCAGCCTGTTTCAGGGTCGAGGACCTTAAGCTCAGCATTTCTAACCACTGTGCCACATGAACCAGACTTGGTTGGAAAAGGCTGCTTTGCAAATGCTAGGCACATGGATAGAACTGGTCCAGCCTCTGTCATTCCATATCCCTATATTTGTGGGGAAAAAAAAAAACAATTAGGTAATCCATTGCACAAAGTACAATATGTAAATATATATATATATATGCAATGGCATTATTATATGCTTACAAAAACTAATTTCTAGTACAATATTGACTTCCAGAACCGGGAAACCTATGAAAAAATGCCCATAAATGCTTACTACAGATGCAGATGATTGGGCTTTTAAACTTTTGGGTCTAAGACCCAATGACAGTGAATAAAAAGCTGGATCGGTTGAATTAAAAATCGATGGTTTGCCCGATCCGATATTATATATAAAATCAGATTTTTTTTAACTGGTAAAAAATCGGTTTAACCGATAAAAAACCGTTTTTTATTTTTAATTTTTTTTTTCAAATTTCTTTTATAAGTAATGAAAATTGAACCCTTAACCTCTTGATTTTATTTACTATATTTGTTATTTATTTAATATTAAAATTATTTTTTTGATATATTTAAAGGCTTAAATAATAAAAAAGCCCTTGAACTTTAACACTTTATCTAGATAAGCCCTTATAATTTTATTACACCCAAATAAGCCATTAACCTTTAATTTGTACACAACTAAACCCTTAATCTTTAACATGTACCCAAATAAATCCCTAACCGTTAATTTATACCTAAATAAACCCTTAATATAAATCACCTTTCATTTAAAATAAAGATTTATTTAAATGCAAATCAAAAGATAATGACTTATTTAGATACAATAAAAGTATAAGGATTTATTTAATAAATGTGTCATAGTTCAGGGTTGTTTTAATATTTTAGCATTTAAAAGTATTTTGATCAAATCGATTAGTCCAACCGATTGAATCGATTAAATTGAATACCGAAAATCTGACCGATTCGATTTTCAATCCGATTTTTTTAATCTTTTCCAATAAAGGTGCATGACTTTCGGCTTTTTATGTGATATGTTACCCTTTGTGCATCCATCATATTAATTACGATCATAAGCTTTTTGGTTGCCAAAAAGAATTATAATTGCTTTGTTCTAAAAACCTTGAGTCTAATTGTTGATTTGGATATTTTTTAAGGACAATGATATTGAAAAAGTACTAAAATTTTTAATTGTTCCTAAGAAGAAATAGTGTCCAAAGTATCTATTAGATCAGTTAAATTTAATTAATTTAGATATCTTTTTTAAGAAAACTCAAAACATATTCTATCAAAATTAAAATGAAAAATGTATCATCTACTCATTAAATTTACCCAAAAGTTAAGTGTGAATAATATTTTAGCTTCTATGAGTTTATTTAATTATTTTCTTTAACATTATGATAATGAAAAAGGCATTGGACCATATAATCATATATAAGAATAAGATATCCTAGTTCTAAAGTCTTACTCTTAAATCTTTAGATTTATTTAGTTGATTTTTTTATTAAAATAATAAAAAAATTCTTGAATTATTTCATTTTTTTATGTAAGTTTAGATACTTTTATTTTATCAAAAATAAGCATTTATCTTTTTATTTGTATCCAAATAAAATTTTATTTCAAACGAAAATTTGATTTATGTAAAGAGTTAATTTGGATATAAATAAAAATTAATAATTTATTGAGCACAAATTAAAAGTTAAGAGTTTATTTGAATATAAATTAAAGACTTATTTGAATGTAATAAAAATATAAAATTTATAGGTAAAATTCAAATATTTTTTATTAATTTAACTTGTTTTAATCATTTAGTTGCTTTGCACTTTCAAGCAAGAAGATCCAGTCGAATTTTCTCTAACTTTAATTTAACTGAGAGGGGCACGTGGACAAAATTTTGGGAGCTTTATCTCATCTCGAAGAAAAGCTCCAAGCAGGCAATGTATCAATAGAGTCACGTGAGCTCTCAACATTCTTCATTTCTTCTTAGTCATTTTTATTAGATACAATTCGTATATTTTTATCGTATTTATATATTTTTTATATTATAATCATATTTAAAATATTTATATTTATATAAATTTTGACGTGTTAATAATTTGTGTTATATAAATTATAATATATTTGTACATTCGTGTCATGTTCATATTTTTTTTTGTCATAATTTAATTATTTTTTTCACGTCGTGTCTAATTTTTATCACTTTCTTAACTATCATTATCATTTAATACATCTATACTAATAGTTTTGATATCATAAATTAAGTTACATATTTAAATGATAAATTTATTTTAAAGTTAAATTATAATATAATATATAATTAAAATAATATATTTTTTAATAAAAATTATCATCCGATAACTTTTTTACTTAAAAAAATTACTCACACATTTAAAATCATCAAATAATTTTTTTTTATTTCATCTACTTGTTTAATAATAAAGATAAATGTTAAATGGGCCTAAATTTGAAGGTCCAAAAAGTAGGCTTATAGTCATAGACACAAATAGCATCGATTGCTAGAAAAAAAATTCAATAGTGTTTGGTAGGAAAAAAATAAAACTGACAATTTATTTGTGTATTTATATTATATTTATATATTTATATCGTATTTAATGTATTTTATATTTGTAAAAATTTTGATTTGTTAATAATTTATGTTACGTAGATTCTGACATATTTGTGTTTAACTAATAAAAAAATATTTTTTTATTTTAATTTAATTATAAATATTAATATAAAAATAAATTTTTAAATTTTTTATTAATAATATGAACAGTGAACCAGGCCTGAATAAGGATAAAAATTATGGACCGTGACCCGACTCGATCCATGAGCAGATCTAATCGAAACACATCTATACCAATATGTAAAAATAATACGTCCACCAATTCGATACTAACTGCCTAACCAAAACCCAAAAAAAAATCTTAACATAAAAAATACTCTTTTCTTTTAAATTTCTTTGTTTATCTGTTTTTTTAAGATGTCTCAAGAAAAAAAAAATTAATTAATTAATTTTTAAAACACTTAATACTTTTATTCTTTTATATTTGAAATTGATTTTTAATTGTTTTTTATAATAAAAAGTGTATATTAATATAATATTTAAATATGTAAAAATCCAAACTCTTACTTTAATATGTGTGAAAATCAAATACGAATAAAGATTCTGAAACCGGAGTATGGACTATGGAGTAATAGTTGTTAATTTCACAGAATTATAACTCTCTTTTTGCATGAACGTCAGTTAAGAAAAATTGAATGCATTAACATTAAGGGGGAAAAAAACTACTAACCTGACCCAAAACGGCTTGAGGAACCCTTCCCCTGAGAGCCTCTTCAAGCTCTTTTCCAAGCGGGGCAGCCCCTGAAAGCACTACCCTGATTGAGCTCAAATCAAACTGAGCCACCATCGGATTCTTAGCCAACGCCAACACCAACGGCGGCACCACCGCAGCCACCGAAACTTTATGCCTCTGTATCAGCTCCAACAATGTCCCTATCTCAAACTTGTGCATTAACAGAACCGCCGCTCCAGCTCTCAAGGAACACAACAGCACGCTGTTGAGTGAGTAAATGTGAAACAAAGGCAAAACACATAAGACAACATCGTCAGGTTTCAAATAAAGATTTGGGTTCTCTCCATCTACTTGCTGAGCTACGCTTGTGATCAAGCTTTTGTGAGTTAATTCGACCCCTTTCGGTAACCCTGTTGTTCCTGAAGAGAATGGTAAAGCCACAGGATCATCAGGGTCAATGGAAACTTGAGGGATCTCATTCTCATTTGCCTCTGATAACACTGTGAAATGTAAACAGTTTTCTGGAGGATCATCGATGGTGATCACCTTGAAATCTTCACCTATTTTGGGGAAGTTTTCGTCGTTGTTGTTGTTGTTGGTGTCTTTAAGCTTGTCAACGTATTGGGATTGCGTGACTATGAGTTTGGCTCGAGCAACTTTGAATTGCTTGAAGATTTCCATCGATGTGTAAAAAGGGTTGGCCGTAGTGGAAACTGCTCCTATCATGGAAGCTCCCATGAAAGCGAAGGCAAATTCAGCACAGTTTTGGAGAAGAATCATGATGACATCACCCTTTCGAATGCCTAAATTGGATAAACCAGCAGCTGTCTTTTGTGCAATCAAGTGAGTTTCGGAGTAAGAATAGGTTTTGCCAGAGGATCCAGAGATCAAACATGGTTTATCAGGGAAAGTCAAGAGGTTTTCAAAGCAGTAAGTATGGAGAGGCAGGTGGTTTGAGATTGGAATGTCCGGCAATTTCGACCTGAAAATGTGATCACTAGCTGCAGAGTCGTCAACAGAGGAAGGTTTTGTCGGAGGAGGAGAGATCAGATCAGGCTTTTTTTGGGGTTCAACAACAGGATCAGCAATGGATATCATGGTCATCGGCTTTGATGGGTTTTTTCTTGTTTTATCTGCCGGGATTTGTGAAAGGAGAAGAAAGAAATGAGTAATAAATATAAGCAAAGAGAAGGAGGGGGTGGTAGGTAGAGCATATGGGTGAGAGAAGTGGGTGAGAGAAGTGGGAAACTAGAGTTAGCAGAGCATATGCCCATCTCACCTTCAAATGGACACCAGACACCCTATGGCGACGGCTAGATCCGACTATATTAGATATTACTTTACTGCTACAAAAATAATTAAAATATTATATAAAATATAATAATTATATATAAACATATTAAAATTTATATAAAATAAATTATTAATTAATTAAAAATTTTATAAATATATAATATTTTAAATATGATTATATCATAATATATATATATATATAACACAAATACATAAATTGCTATTCCAAGGCTTCTTTCTACATCAAACCTTCCCCTGGCCACTCATACCTACCTCCGTTCTCGTTCTCCCCATCTTTTGGGCTTTTTGGCCCTTTCTTGCCTTACGTTCGTTAAGCTACTGCCACACCTTTCCTTCGTTTTGATTCATTCCCACTATGTAGTAGGTTTTCTAACACGTGGAACGTGTTTTTTTTTTTTTTCTTGGTTTTGGTGGGTTTTATCATTTTTTTTTTTCATTTTAGATATTTTATATTCAAAGTAATGATAAAAAAACAAATCGGTTGACGATTTATCCAATCTGATGCATATAAAACTTGAGTATATAATAAACTGGTTAAAAATCAATTTAACCGGTTAAAAAAATGATTTTTAGTTAATTTTATTATTTTTTATTAAAAAATTTAATTTGTAAATGATAATATTTGAACTTTTAATTTTTTTAATTAAATAATAAAGATTATACTATTAAATCAAACGTATATTTTTATTAATTAATTATTATATTTAATATTTATTTAATATTAAAATCATATATTTAATATTTAATTAATTTTTAAATTAAACAATTTTATTCAACTGATTGAATTAATAACCTAAAAATTATATCGATTTGACTTTTAATTTAATTTTTTCTAACATTGACACAAAGTCGAAGACATTTCAACAGTCAAAATTAGTAACTGAGCCAATATTTGTTTTTTTTTTTTTTTTTTTTTGATAGCGAGCCAATATTTGTTAATAAGTGCGATAGGGGTCGTCGACCCTCCATTACAAAATAAATAAAAATAAATAAATAGATCTATCTATACTCTATAGGCTTAGCAGCTTGATCAGACTCGCAAACGATTCAATTCGGAATAAATCTTATACAAGAATTTTTTAATTTGGATTTTGCTCGATTTGGCTAGGAACATTAATGTTAAAAAATTTTATTTAATTTTTAAATTTTTATATAAAATATTAATATAAAAATTATTTTTTTTAATAATATTGGACTTAAATGAACAAATTTGAATGGACCAAACCGAGATTTGGTATTAAAAAATTCAACCGGATTTGACCCATCTCATGAACATTTGAGATTGAGGAATATAAAACTATGCATATATATAATATTAAACACAGAATTTTGATATAAGATTAACAATTGGGGGGTTGTTTAATTTGGCCTAATTTGCAAGATCAAAATATAAGAATTTGGCCTAATTTTGGCATCCGAACTTTTGGATCAATTGATTGATGCATACTTCCTTAGTTCGAATCCCTTCTCTCAAATTATCATATATATATATATATATATATATATAAAAGAATTTGAAAAATTTTGGAATCAGATGGGCACATGGCCCCCTCTAGTCCTAACTACCATCCCCACCCCCTAAAATTTAAAACTCTAATTTAGAAATCTCAATTTGAGTCTTAGGTTTGGTATTGTATTTGTAGGATGAATAAGAGGGCTGGCTTCAATGGAGTAATTCAAAGTCATATGAAAAAAAAAAAAAAAAAAACAAATATATACATATATATAATTTTTTAAGGAAATAAGACAAAATCATCTAATAATAATAATAATAATAGATCTTCTCTATCTCCAAATCTGGATCTAATGTTGAGTTTTAAATATGAAACAATTTCATTTTGACTGTTGGTATTTTTGAATAGTATTTATCAAATTATTTCCAGAATTAAAGATTAATTTTGAATCTTATATAAAAAATAACATTAAAAAGTAAAAATTAAACCAATATTTGTAAGATGGAGAAAGTGTTAAATGAATATCACACCATTTTATCACAGTTTTAAATTGATACCCGACCTATTAATATTTTGTTAGGTTATTTATGTTGTCTTTATCACAAATTAATGTCTAGTCCTTTTGTTGAAGATGATGCATAAATAAAACTCTAAAATTCAAAATATATAGCAGTCTTTTCATCACTTTTTTTTTTTTAATATTTTGTTTAATTTTATTGGGAAACTTTAGAAGAATGCTAATTACATGAATTTGATCTTGTTGTGACAGCATCAATAATAAACATCAAAACTAAGAAGGATTTGAGTACAGTTAGAAGAGAATTTATCTCTTTCCTTGTGAGTATAGTTTTAAATTCTACAAGTAGAAGTAGAATTAGTAAAATAATACATACTCTTTAGAGTATATTTAAAAATAATAAAATATGTGACAGTCTCTTAATTTCGTTTGTGAAATTAAAAAATTTCATAGTCAATATATTAAAAATGAACTCCAATTAAAAAGTAAATCAGTTTAGTATCATTTAATTGTATTGTTTTTTAAAAAATATATATTTAATAGTATTGTTAAAAATTAAATTGTTTGCAATGAAAACGAAATTATCTTTTTCTATTATTAAAGTTTAACGCTATGTTTGGATTCACAATAGTAAAGAAAAAGAAAAGAAAGGAAAGGAAAAAAGAGGAAGGTTGAAGAAAGAAAATGATATATGTACCTCTTGTTTGGATAGTTAAAATTAATAAAAGAAAAAAAAAATTCTAATAATCATTATTTGGATAAAGAGTGAAAAGGAAAGCAAAGGATTTATTATAATAAATTTTTTCAATTATAACCTTTTTTATAAAATAACATATAATATCAAAATTATTTATAAAATAAAATAACTAAGGATTATATATAGTAATTATATAAAATATACTAATAGTAATTATATAATATCATCCTCTGCTTTCAGAAATGGAAAATTAACAAAAAATAAAATAAAAAAATATAATATAGTAATAGTAATAGTAATTATATATAGTGTCCTTTTCAACTAATCAGAATATGTAGGACATTTGGTTTGATTTGATATTGTTTTCCTTGTACTGCTGCTAATAGCCTAATACTATGCTAGCATTTGTACGATACAAAGAAAATAAGAAAGAAAGAGTTCTAATTTATTAAAATATAAAAAAATAAAAAAAATTATTTTACACATTAAAATATATTTTACCTTTCCTTTTTTCTCTATTTCTTTTAAATTGGGGTAAACAAAAACTGATCATTTGAGGGAAAAGTGAGAGGTGCTCAACTCTCTTCACTTTCCTTTACTTAATTTTTTTTTAATCCAAACAAAAAAAAAAAAACAAGAAAAAGGTTTTTGACTTTCTCTTGCTTTTCTTTCCTTTTTTCTCCCCTACCTCAATCCAAACATAGGCTAAATTATTGTACTAAGAATTTAATTCAATTTAATAGTTCTTTTATATTCAAAGCTAAGAGAATATGTTCTACTGGAATATTTGATTTAATAATTATTGCACAAGCATTATGATAGATGTCTGTATCTCTTTTTCAAAATGTTGATTTCGGATTGTTAAGAGGGAAAACAATTTCTGATTGATTAGTTAAGGATTGGATTATGATTTTATAAAGTAATGGTCACTATTCCTCTATTGATACACATTTTCTCAAACAATAAAATTGTGAGAACAGTTTTTAGATTTTCAAAGCGGACAATACTTTATCGCGAGCGCAGACCAGCAATCCTTGCATCAACAATGTTACCTTCTATAGGAATCCGTTCTAAATCCGTATCAGCCCTAGCCAAAAACACAGTCCACACTCTTAAGTAGGTGCTAGTGTTGAGGAGAAAAATGATCCCACATCGACTAGTCAATGATTGAATTTGGTAAAAATAATGTATTAAATGTAAAAAAAAAAATCTTAAAATTATAATAAAAGATTCGTTTATTATAGACACCAGTTAAGTATTATTATTTATTGGATTTTGCTAACGAGTGTCTTAAGGGCATTATTTAAGATTACTATACATAGTAATATTTTTATCCAATATATTGAAAATGATGAATAAAGTTGTCAACTTTTACATTTAATACAATATTATTATTATAAATAGCATATTTACTAACCTTAAAAAATGTCATGAGAACGCTCGTTAGCAAAACTCTTATTTATTTACCATTTTAGAAAGAAAAAAATTGCATTTAATATATTATTTTTACTGAATTAAAAAAAAAAAAAGTAATGCATTAAAACCATGATATTACATTTTTTAGCATATAGTGAGGATAATTTTAAAAAAAGTTGATGCTATAATTTAGATTAAGTTCGTTTTTGAACATTGATAGTATAGCTTTTTAACTATTCAAGCGGGATTAAGAGATTTATGCATATCCATTTCTCTTTTAAATTAATTTTTTTTAATATATTTTAAAAATTATGTGTCATCCTACTAATTTTACTTGTGAAATCTAAAAAATTTATTGACGATGAGGAAATTTCTTAATTTAGATTAGACTCCCCTTGCTCTTACACTAATGTAGCTTTCTTTCTAGCTTGGCATTTCATGTCTTAAGGACTTTAAATGCTCTTAAAGCATGCATACTTTTCTCATTTTCATTTAATTTTAGGAACTTTTAAATAAAGTATATAGATGAATTAATTTGAATTTTGAAATAAAAAATTAGTTAGTTTAACATGGATGATCTTAACGATATTGAGAGATAAATAACAAAAGAGTAAACAATGGATCTAATCAAATATTAAATTACTTAGAACCGATAGGTTGGGACCACTTTTAATCAAGACTTCACCTACAAATAGATCTTACAATCTCTATATTTGTATTGTATTTTTGTGTATAATTGTGTTTAAAATATTATATATTTATATAATTTTTTTTACGTTAATAATTTATGGTATATAAAATTTGACACGTTCATATTTTCGTGTCGTGTTCATTTTTTTTTTATCGTATTGTGTTTTAGTTATTTTTCTTTTATTATGTTCATATGGTATTCAAAGTTTACTTATAAACTTCATTATTGAGTTTTTGAGATCAAATGAAAGACAAGTCGTATATATGTAAGATTTAAAGCATGTATACTTTTCTCATTTTAATTTAATTTTAGGGAACTTTTAAATAAAGTATAAAGATGAATTAATTTGAATTTTGAAGTAAAAAACTAGTAATTAGGAGAACATGAATGATCTTAAAGATATTGAGAGATGAATAAGAAAAGAGTAAAAAAAAATGGATCTAATCAAATATTAAGTTACTTGGAATTAATAGGTTGGGGGCAACTTTTAATTAAGATTTGTTGTTTTTTTTTGTCATAATTGTATTTAAAATATTATATATTTATATAATTTTTTACACGTTAATAATTTATGTTATATAGAGTTTGACAAGTTCATGTATTCGTGTCGTGTTCGTATTATTTTTTCGTGTTATGTTGTATTTTAATTTTATTTTTTTGTCATGTTCAAAATTTACTTATAAACTTCATTATTGAATTTTTGAGATCAAATGAAAGACAAGTCGTATATATTTAAGACTTAAATATTTAAGACTTAAAGCATGCATGCTTTTCTCATTTTAAACAAAGTATATAGATGAATTAATTTAAAATTTGAAGTAAAAAATTAGTTAGGAGAACATGGATGATCTTAAAGATATTGAGAGATGAATAAGAAAAGCGTAAACAATGGATCGAATCAAATATTAAATTACTTGGAACCAATAGGTTGGGTCACTTTTAATCAAGATTTCTTTGTAGATCTTACAATTTCTATATTTCTATTGTATTTTTGTGTTATAATTATGCTTAAATATATTTATATAATTTTTTACATGTTAATAATTTACCATTTTAGAATATTAACACAATATTATTAATAATTTACCATGTTAATAATGCATTTAATACAATATTATTATTATAAATAACATATTTACTAACCTTAAAAAATGTCATGAGAACGCTCGTTAGCAAAACTCTTATTTATTTACCATTTTAGAAAGAAAAAAATTGCATTTAATATATTATTTTTACTGAATTAAAAAAAAAAAAAGTAATGCATTAAAACCATGATATTACATTTTTTAGCATATAGTGAGGATAATTTTAAAAAAGTATTAAGTTTGTTTTTGAACATTGATAGTATAGCTTTTTAACTATTCAAGCGGGATTAAGAGATTTATGCATATCCCATTTCTCTTTTAAATTAATTTTTTTTTAATATATTCTAAAAATTATGTGTCATCTTACTAATTTTACTTGTGAAATCTAAAAAATTTATTGAGGAAATTTCTTAATTTAGATTAGACTCCCCTTGCTCTTACACTAATGTAGCTTTCTTTCTAGCTTGGCATTTCATGTCTTAAGGACTTTAAATGCTCTTAAAGCATGCATACTTTTCTCATTTTCATTTAATTTTAGGAACTTTTAAATAAAGTATATAGATGAATTAATTTGAATTTTGAAATAAAAAATTAGTTAGTTTAACATGGATGATCTTAACGATATTGAGAGATAAATAACAAAAGAGTAAACAATGGATCTAATCAAATATTAAATTACTTAGAACCGATAGGTTGGCACCACTTTTAATCAAGACTTCACCTACAAATAGATCTTACAATCTCTATATTTGTATTGTATTTTTGTGTATAATTGTGTTTAAAATATTATATATTTATATAATTTTTTTACGTTAATAATTTATGGTATATAAAATTTGACACGTTCATATTTTCGTGTCGTGTTCATTTTTTTTTTATCGTATTGTGTTTTAGTTATTTTTCTTTTATTATGTTCATATGGTATTCAAAGTTTACTTATAAACTTCATTATTGAGTTTTTGAGATCAAATGAAAGACAAGTCGTATATATGTAAGATTTAAAGCATGTATACTTTTCTCATTTTAATTTAATTTTAGGGAACTTTTAAATAAAGTATAAAGATGAATTAATTTGAATTTTGAAGTAAAAAACTAGTAATTAGGAGAACATGAATGATCTTAAAGATATTGAGAGATGAATAAGAAAAGAGTAAAAAAAATGGATCTAATCAAATATTAAGTTACTTGGAATTAATAGGTTGGGGGCAACTTTTAATTAAGATTTGTTGTTTTTTTTTTTGTCATAATTGTATTTAAAATATTATATATTTATATAATTTTTTACACGTTAATAATTTATGTTATATAGAGTTTGACAAGTTCATGTATTCGTGTCGTGTTCGTATTATTTTTTCGTGTTATGTTGTATTTTAATTTTATTTTTTTGTCATGTTCAAAATTTACTTATAAACTTCATTATTGAATTTTTGAGATCAAATGAAAGACAAGTCGTATATATTTAAGACTTAAATATTTAAGACTTAAAGCATGCATGCTTTTCTCATTTTAAACAAAGTATATAGATGAATTAATTTAAAATTTGAAGTAAAAAATTAGTTAGGAGAACATGGATGAACTTAAAGATATTGAGAGATGAATAAGAAAAGCGTAAACAATGGATCGAATCAAATATTAAATTACTTGGAACCAATAGGTTGGGTCACTTTTAATCAAGATTTCTTTGTAGATCTTACAATTTCTATATTTCTATTGTATTTTTGTGTTATAATTATGCTTAAATATATTTATATAATTTTTTACATGTTAATAATTCGTATTATATAGAATTTGACACATTCATGTATTCATATTGTATTCGTAGTATTTTTTCGTATCGTATTGTGTTTTAATTATTTTTCATTTGTCGTGTTCGTATCGTGTTTAAAATTTACTTATAAACTTCATTGTTGAGTTTTTGAAATCAAATAAAAGACAAGAAAGGTTTATTTATAGTTATGTAAGTCGTATATATATGTAAGGAAAAATTATACTATGGATCCTTTACATCACGTCAGTCATGGTCCCAGCCAATTAAATTAAAACAAATCAGATTTTCATTCCACGTCATATTTACTCTCCAAAGTAAAACACGATCCTACACCCTAAAATACGACCCTACACCCTAAATCATAAATCTTAAACCCTAAATACTAAACTCTAAACCCTAAAAACGAAACTAAAAAATCAAAAATAATAATGATGATGTAGAAGAAGAAGAAGAAGAAGAAGAATCTGATCTGGTGTAATTTGATTGGTTAGGATCATGGCTGACGAGGTGGGAAAAGTTTACAAAATAATTTTTCATATGTAAGCCTTAAATATTGACATTTTATTTAATGATTGATGTATAAATTTATATTTTTTTATCGGATTTAAATCCCTTACGTTTAAATCTAAAAAGAAAAAATTTAAGAATTAGGCAGTGATAAAAAAAAATCGGATTAGATTAATCGGTAGGATCGTTTCAATCGAAAACATGAGGTTTATTTTGTCCGGTATTGTGTATAGAACCAAAAGTTTATTGAACTATTAGAAAACGGATTCAACCGGTAAAAGGTTTTTTTTTCTTCTTTTTGGTAAGTGATGAGATTTGAACTTTTAACTTCTTTGTTTTATATTAAAAACCATACCACTAAACAAAAATACATATTTTTATTATTTATTTAGTATTAAAAGTATTCTTTTAATATTTAAAATCGTTTTAATTAAATGGATCGATTCACTTATCGAATCGATTGGATCGATAATCAAAAAGCACACCAATTTATCCTAATATCCAATTTTTTTAACCTTGGACTTAGGTTTAAAAAAAGAAAAAAAAAAAAAAAAAAAAAAGGTAGAGCTCTCTAGACTTGCTCATGGGTCGGGTCTCGGTCCAAATTTTTTTTCTTCCTTACTCAGACCTAGTTTAAGACTGGCTCGGGTTGGCTTGGTTCACTGTTTAAAATAATAATAAAAATAAAACCATTATACTAATATTTATAATTAAATTTAAATAAAAACTTAATTTTTAATAGATAAATAATGATTCAAATCAGACCGAACAAATCCGAATCACAAAATTGAAGTACAAACCCAATTTAATACGGATCGAATCAATCAAATCAAATAGATTACCCGTCTCACGAGCAAATCTAAAGCTCTCCTCTACCAAGATTTTATGTGTGAACCCATCTCTAAGCCAATTATGTATCAATCTATAGAAAACTGGTTTCTCTGAAAATGTAAGAATGAATTGCAGTTCTTGAAATTCGAAAAAAAAAATAATAATATTGTTGTATTTCCTTGGAAGGCCCGCCCTATCATTAGAATTTGTTGAACGAAGTAGACGACCAGACCATGATTGTTTATAGGGTATATCTGAAAAATATACTCTCAATAATGAAATATTTATTAAATGGTGTAATAAATAAAAATTATTTAAAAATTAAAAATTATTATAAAAGATATTGTAAAGATAAAATTGTCCTTAATGAAAAAATTTATTTTTTTCTTCTTCCATTAAGAAAATATTATTTTTTAAAAATTTTAATTAAAAATAAATTTTAAATATTTAAATATTTTTTTAATATTTAAAATTTTTATTTTTATTTTTTAAAATTTTTTAATTAAAAAAAGTAAATAAAAATATTTAAATATTTATTTTTATTTTTTATAATTAAAAAATTTTATTTTCAAAAAATTTATTTTTTTAATTAAAAAATAAGAGGAAAAGAGAGGAATTTTTTTTTATTAAAAATAATTTTATCTTTACAATTTTCTTCTTAATAATTTTTTATTTTTTAAAAATTATTTTTATTTATTATATTATTTAATAATTATTATATTATTGATGATATATTTTTCAAATTTACTCTGTTTATAGCAGAGAAAGGCCTTACCTTTTGGCAATGGAAGAATTAATGCTGAAGGCCTTACCCTTATGTAATCAACTTGAATCGACTGACAAGTGACAAACCCAATTTATTGTAGCCAAGTTGCCTACCATATAGAGAAACCGGGATCAAAACAGTCATCCAAGCTTCATTTTTAAAAGTAAATTCCAATTAATTGAGAAAAAAAAAATCATAGTTTACACTTTGCAAATACAAAAGCTGAGACATTAATACTTGTCAGGAGAAAAGACCAGAAATAAAGCCGACCAACGTCCTGGCCTAATGACTAGGAGCCGAGGTGGCATAATGGCTCGTGTTCGAATCTTAGTACCCCTCCCCATCCCCAACTTTAATATTGAACCAAAAAAAAAACCCAAAAATAAAAGGGTGTTGAATACTAAAACACCACCTTAAAAATTTTAGATCCAATCAATCCATTGAATTAGTTCAATCCAAAATTTAAAATTTGTTCGATCTAAAGATATTTTGTAAATTGGTATAAAAAAATTTTTTGATTAAAATGGGTAAATCGATTTTAATTTTTTAATAGGTAATCTTACTTTGACTGCATCCGCTTTTGGAGGTGTGCATAAATCAAACCAAACTTGACTCTTTAGACAGGGTTCAAATTCGATGCTCCAATCTTTCGAATTCTTTTTTTTTTTTTTTTTTTCTTTTTTGATAATTAATCTTTCGAATTCTAATACGAAATTAAGGAGCAGGTGGTTTATCGAATATTGGGCATATTCTTTCAAATTCATCCATCCTTGGTGAAAGGAGAACCACAACAATGTTTAAGGATTTTTTATGTTCGAATAATTTTTTTATCTTTAAACCTTCTTATATGTACCCAAAAAAATCAAATTTATCATTATATTATGAGTCATATTAACCTTTGTCTCAATATTTTAATTTTATTGATTTTTGGATATAAAATAATGGAATTGATGAAAATTATCATCTGCATTAACAGAATATTCTGTAAAATATTTCAATTTCGTTATTTTTTATTCAAAAATCAATAAAAACGAAAGTACAATGACAATTTATCATTTGCATTAAAAAAATATTCACAAAGTATTTTAATTCCATTATTTTTTGTTCAAAAGTCAATAAATTGAAAATAAAATAGTAAAATTCAATAAAATGATAAAATTCAATATTTCATTATAAATATAGTGACAAATTTCAATCTTAAAAAAAAATATTGAGGGTAATTAAGCTATAGTTTGGTAATGGTAGGACAGTGTTTTTTTTTTTTTTTTACTTTGGCACAAACTCAATTTTGCTTTACAATTTATTATCCATCTTTATATTTCAACTATTAGTAGCCTTGGTTTACAAGGTTAACAACAGGAAACTATTTAAAAGGAATTAAATTCTTAGAATTTGCTGGCTCATTTAGGACTATTTAATTGGAATGTAGGTGTACCCAAGCTAGGAAGACGGAAAAATCTTTTCTTAAATGAGCAAACCATAGTTTACAAGTCACTTTATAAACGTTACCTCGGGGCAATTGTTATACCCGCCAGGTCCAACAGAGTTCGGGTATGGCTGACAGACCCAATAATCTTAAGTCAACGGGGCAATTGTTATACCCGCCAGGTCCAACAGAGTTCGGGTCTGGCTGACAGATCCCATAATCTAAGTCAACGTCAGAAGAAACACGTGGACGTTTCTCGACATCCTAAAAATCGAGTCGAGCTCCACTTATTCATTCCAAAGAACATGTGATATCGAACTCTACCTACTAAAAGAAAATTGTCCATACTGTCGACCACCAAACCCCTATGAACAGACGATACGTGACGCTCCCTTAAACGTCCAAACATGTATAAATAGCCTAATAAGATATTGATCTTTGGTACACAATCTATAGTCAGATTTCCTTTGCTCACTCTATACACTCAGACTTCCTTTGCTCTAGTAATATCCTCTTCAACCTTCCTCGAACACTCACTAAGTGACATAAGCATCGGAAGACATCCCAGAAATCAAACTCGGTCCGACATCCTCTGACCTCTTTTCCACCTTCACATAGACTCAAACCGAGGGACACGTAAGCTCACGGGCATCAAGAATCAAGAAAGTGTCATTTCCAAGAAATTTTCGATCAAGGGGGAGACAATGTTGATCAGCATGACAGGAGTAGTAGTTTTTTTCAGTGGCGACGTGGAGATCTTGAGCCTTCGGAGGAATGCTAGTAGAAGTTGTTGACATCAGCTTGGTGGTTATATATGGTGATATGATCAGCTGAGGAAATTTTTCTTGGGATTTTCTGGAGTCCTTTTAACTATCTATTATTATAACATGCTAACCCTGCTCCCTTTATAACAACTCCAAAAAACATTGCAGTGGTGTACAATTTTCAGCCATTAAACTTAAAAATCAATGAATCAATCAAGTACTTGTGAATGGCAAATATGGAATACAGTAGCAAAATTATGAACAGAAAGGCAGCTGCTAATTGCACAAATCTACCAAACTAATACTGACTCTGCATAGGTACATAGTTCTGTCAGAATTAAAACTTAATAGATAATGGGGATCAAACTAATGCACATCTAAACTCATTGAGACATGCTATTTAACCTATGTTACCCAAATTCTTCATTTTTTTAAAATACCCGAACAGCAGGGAAACCAGTTCATTCGTAGGATCCCATCCAACCTTACTAAAATTGCTGCAAGTTACTGCTAAAGTATATTCCAATGGGCATAAAGAACATGACTAGTTTTTTTCACCAGCATAATTATCAGCTTGTACGAAGAAGAAAAATGAATTAAAAAAGGAATATATGATTGAACTGATTCACCTTAACATAAAGAATGTCCTATCAAGGGAACTCGAACGAGCCGCCAATTTGAGTAGTACCAGATGGGGGATTGATTGCCACCCAAAGGAGGGATATGGTGATGGCAATAAGACCTGACCACACAAAAACAATGGTAGGAGTCCTCCCTCTTCTTCCCATAAGACCTTTAGCAAAAGGATAGAGATGAGCCAAAACCCAGAAACTGAAGAAAACTCCGCCTAGTAGACGACTCCACTGCGGGATAACACTGTAAATTGTTCGGCTAAACCCAACTGCTATTGCTATTAAGTTGACCATCATGATCGTGATTGGCGGTATCATCAACGACGTCCATTTAACAACGTAGAGATCAGCAAACTCATCGTCCACGTCATCTCCCCCTGATTTCGATGTCAAGGTAAAAGAAATCTCAATCCCGGCAATCACTTTCAACAGCCCCTGAAGCACAGCAGCAAGATGCGCACTTGTCCCCCCAATCAACCAAAACTGCTCATTTCTCCACCATTCTTCTAACTCAATGCCAGACCACTTAATTTCAAGCACAGCTAGCAAACAAAGAGTCACTGTAATGGTGAGGAGGTAAGCAAGGAAAGTGACATTGAGGGTCTGGACAATGAACTGGCCAGAGAACAGGGAAAGTGCAGGGAGGAAACAGTAGACAATCAGGAAAATGGAGGTGAAGGGATAGATTCCAACATTAAGATATGCAATCCTCTGCAGCAACTTCATTCTTGGACTGGCAAGGAGGGCGTTGTTACGGGAAAAGAAAATCTCAACAGAACCCGTAGCCCAACGGAGGACTTGGTGAAGCCTATCAGTGAGATTGATCGGAGCAGTTCCACGGAAAGCATCACGCTTGGTCACACAATAAACTGATTTCCATCCTCTGTTGTGCATTCTATATCCAGTGACCACATCTTCAGTAACAGACCCATAAATCCACCCAACACGGTGTCCCCACTCAGTCTTGTCCTCATACCAGCACGAAATGACACTGATTGCCTCCGCAACAGTTGAGGCCTCAAGAAGTTCACGGGGAATGGTGAGGGCACCAGGCGGGCGCCCATTCTTCACTGCTGGATGATCTGCAAGGGGACGACCTTGAAACTCTGCCACTGGAATTGAATCAATGAGAAATGTTGAGTTCCCAAACCTCTTAGGAAGCAGTGAGAAGTTCATCTCCTCATCATCAGAATCACCCATTCTCAGAGAACGATTTTCCTCTGGGATGTGTGCCATTGAGGAATGCTTCTTGTTACGACCAGAAAAGCAGCAACTGCAGCAACCGGGATGGTGTTCTTTCGATCGAGGTGGGTCAAAGCCATATAGGGCAATCCTTCGAAAGAGGCATCCAGTTCCGACATAGACAGGGCCCATAAGACCATCAAGGGCTCGCATGTTCACATCAAAGAAAACAGTGTTATGATTGGCATATCGATCAGAAGGGTCAATCCCCTCAAACCTCTGAGGGAACTGGACGTAACAAATGCGGTCACCTCCTCGATCCATCATGAAGCACATGCCTTCCCTCATTGCCTGAGAGTTGTAGATATAGTGATCGCAGTCAAGGTTCAGGATGAATGGACCATTGGACATAATTGCAGATGCCCGAACCAGGGCATTCATGGCACCTGCCTTCTTATTGTGATCATAGCCTGGGCGCTTCTCACGAGAGACATAAACAAGCAGTGGGAGACGAATATCAACATCAGTGAGATCAATGAGCCTATCATCAGCAGTTTCATGCAATGGTTCATCACTGGGAGGTTTCAACATCACCTGTGAAATCAAAATTTAAGTAATTAAAACAAGAAATGTCAGTATCACATTATCAGCTTGCCTTACCTTACTTTTCCATCAATGGAAAACCTCTTAAAACTCATTATTACCAATCCAAAGAACAACAAAGGGTGAAAATATGTTCATACAATCTACTACTTCTGATAAAATATATACCTGTATTATACCAGCATGGTCACCCCGAGAGTGCTCAGTTCCTGGATTCAACCAAGTCCCTGGCCAATGAGTACCATCAGCCATCCATGTTGCTTTCGGTATCTTCACACTCTCTACAGGTTCATCTTCCCTGTTCTGTCTCTGAAGCTTCATTGCCTTGATTTCCTCCCTTGCGTGATAGGCATCAGACCTACGGCGGATGGAGTCTGGCAAACCATTGATGCGAACCTTGAATTCATCATACTCACGTTTAACTCGTCGACGGTCCTTGACAAAATCTTGTTTGACTTTATTCTTGTAAGGATCCCTCTTCAGATTGAAGTAAGATTCTGGATTCCTGGGTTCAATATCATGTTTACGGCAAAATGGAACCCATGTATTTGCAAAACTTGCTGCTTCAGCCATGGCCTCAAATGTTAAAAGTGCTCCTCCATCATCAGAAACATAACAAGCAAGTTTTTCAACAGGGTAATCTGCAGCTAGAATTGACAAGATAGTGTTTGCCGTTACAAGAGGTGGTTCTTTCTCTGGATCTGCAGTAGAGACAAAGACGTCGATGCCTGGAAGGTCAGATTTTCCAGTAGGGTTGTTAGGGCTTGGTGTTTCAAATTTGTCCTTCAATACATTAAGGTCTGTAGCACGATTGATTGGACAGAGCTTGGGCAGTTGGTCAAGAAGCCATGAAAAAGCAAACCAAATTTCACAAACCACAGACATTCCCCATAGCCAAATTGCATCATTGTTTGGATGGTTGACCCTCCAAGCCAAAAACAATGCAAGAACAACAACTCGCAAAAAAATTAGAAGCCTGCAAGCATACATGACATGGAAAGCAAAGTTAAGTTAATGATGAAACTCATAATGCTACCAACAACAAAGACATGAAAGCATGCAACGGACATGAAAGGCTCTTAAGTAGAAACGGTAAAGGTCCGTGTTTTGTCAAACAAAACTAAGACCAACTGTTGCAACAGCCAACCGAGCAGGTAAAAGTTCCAATGAGCAGGCTTGTATAGTGTGTAAAAAATCTACCAGTGACCTGGGCTCTATTCTAATTTTGTATTTTGGTACAAAGGAGACTGCAGTCTGGGGATAAGGGAAGGGGTTGCAGATGCTAGAATTCGAACTCCAGACCTACTGGATGCCACCTCATAAAGGTGGTTACACGAACCAACTGAGCTAAGCTCCTGGTTCTAAAACCATAATTCTTTTATAGTTCTATTCTGATTTTTTAAGTACTACATTATTACACATAAGTTGTACGTGAATACATATTACTAATACATTTTTTATGTTACAATTTTGAAGCATATAAGTGATTTTCTTTTTTAAAATGTATAAGCAATTTAATAATAAGAAAATTTAGGAAATAGACATAAAGTGAACTTAGAAATACCATTAAGTGATATTTCATATGGGAGGTAAAAGTTCCAATGAGCAGGCTTGTATTTGCAGCAGAGAATTAATATCCTTTTATAAGATATAACAATATAAAAGTTAAACCTCATAAACCAGCAGACCCAATCATATGCAGATTTATTTTTCAAAGGAGTCACAGTAAAACCTAAAAACATAGAGAAGAAATATAACATATGGGAGGATCTAGAAATGGAGATTATACCGATATGGGCTGAGAATAGCTGCTGGTATTTTTAATTTCCGAGTAAGTGGTCTCCAAGGTTTGCTCATCAACTCTGTTGGCTCAACAACTTCATTATCTTTTCCATTTCCTAGATTACCATCCTTTGGCCATATAGCATTACCATAACCATAAGTCCCTCTAGTCTCAAACAGCCATCGATTGTGATCAAAATCTCCTGTTTGACTCCTCATCAGCACGGACTTCGTTGACTTCATTAAAGACAGCCTCCTCTCCATTTTGGACATTGTACCAGGTGGAGGAAGTGGAAGCAGCCTGGAATTATTATCCACAGCTGTTTCATCCAGATCTGTGTTCTTATATGGCTCCTTACATCCAGGGCATATTCCACCCCCTGTTTTCACTGCATCAATGTAACAATCCCGACAAATTTTGAAATCACACTCACAAGGGAGAATATCCAAACCACGTTCATCACTCATCACCTTTGCATCACACCCGGGAATTGCACATGAAGATCCTTTTGCGCCAGCCATCTGCGGATGGTTTGCTTCAGACTCAATCACCTTGTCCATAAGATGAGCTCGTGTAACACTGTTGAATCCACCAGTAAACAGTGAATTCGACACGTATTGCTCTTCAACCTTCTGAGAAATAGAAGGGTCCATGGGTTGGTTGTCAGGGGTGGGTGGTATATGCACTGTATAGTTCATGAAATCACTACTACCAAGCTCGCTATCGAGATCATCCCTTGAATAGCTCACATAACGACCTGAGGAAGTTCTCCGCCCAAATGTCACAGTTGAAGGTATTGGAGGCTTATGTGATTCTGCTGCATCAGATGAAACCGATAAAGATGAGCGGCTCCCTTTAAAAGACCTCGATGCCATTTTTTAGCACCACCAGAGAATTATCCTTAGCCCCAAGATCCTGAATTTGCATAATAAAATGAAAATATCATCACTTCAAGCACTACTAGAGGTTTCACAATAGATAAGCATTGTAAAAGAATCATGTACTGAAAACTACAATCTGATCCTCTATTTGATTGCCAATATCAACACAAAAGCAAACATAAAAATCACCCATGATTTGGACTTCAACAGTAGATAATAAAGATATATAAATCATATGACATTAAGCTATTTTACTCGGATTAAGGTGTGAGTGTCGGATACGGATATGTGTCCGACACGGGCTCGTTCAGTTTTTCTAAATTTTTTCAGAAGGGTCTTTGGATGGTCATATTCCCCTACCCATGTCTGTTTGAATATGCATATGACATTCAAGAAAAATGAAGAATAGGTGCAACATAGACATTAAGTTCAAATTAAGTCAAAATCTGCAAATAAAAATCGAAGAACATGATATACAACAACAGATCGTTCCTAAACTGTACAACAAGAATTTTAGCTGCCAAGAGAAAGAAACTACAACAAGGAGTGGACTCAGTTGAGTAAATCGTTTTTACTAAGCACGACAATTGAAAAGCTTTTCGTCGGTTTCCCACAGTTTCTTAGCAACCAAACAAAAAAAATCCTTGCTTTAATCTGCAACACTAAAAACATCTCACATAACACCAAATCTGCACATAGAAAATCAAAGAAAAAAGGACAAATAACTATACCTCAAAACCAAATCTAAACCTCAACCCCCTCAAAAATCCTAGCAACAAAGCACTAAATAGCCAAAAGGTAACTCCAAAAACCCAAATAAAAAAACACCCTTTATCCAAAACCTCATATTTTCCCTCTCTTGCTCCCACATTTTCCCATTAACCAAACGAGACACCCCAAGAAAACAAAAACCAAGGTTACCTTGAAGGAAGAAAAGATCAAAATATGTCTAAAACAAAGCAAAAATCAGATCTTGGACTTAACATTAGCAACACCAACATAATAAAAAGCTCACCTTTTTATTTCTGACTACTTACAGAAAAACTAAGTCCTTAAAGGATTTTTTTTTATCCCTTCTTTGTCCAATCTTGACAAAGCCTTATTTGAGAACCTCTTAAAAATCTGAAAAATTCAAACTATTTTTTTTCTATATTCCTCTGCTGTTGGTCTTCAAATGTCGTGTATTCAAATTTGTAAGAAGAAAAAAAAGACCAAGTCGTGAGAAGCAAAAACTTCAAGCACTAAGACATCACGATTGATGGACTTTATATTTATTTTATGTCATAATAAAAGAAAAATCACGGCATGTTTTTTTGCATATAGCTTTGGCTGAGTTGGGTTTTGTAATAAAAAGAGAAGTTTCTTTGTAATGGGGTTTTTAATTGAGAAGTGGTGAAGTGAAGAAGTGTTGAACGCGTGAACAGATTATGAAAAAATGAGTTGGTCTTTAGTTGGATCGCCGGCTACTAAAAAATTAAAAACTGCCCAGATCGGCTCTTTATTTTTACGAGTTTGGGATTTGGTTTCTTTTTCTTTTTTCCTTAGTTTTTTTGGGGTTTGGGTAGGTTTTAGGTGTTTATTTTGGACAAGAAGGAGAAATTATGGGTTGCTTTCTTATGACCAAAAGGAGAAGAAAAAGACTCATTAGTCATTAAGGAGGATGATAGGTTGTAGGAAATGTTAAAACGGATTCGAGTGAATGTGTGATATAAGTATATTTAATTTTATTAACTTTTTATATATTTAGAAGATTATATTTTAAATTTATGTTCGAATATATATAAGATATAAATATTTAAAAAAAATCTGAATTAGATAATTATTTGATTAAATTAAAAGCGAGGGGTTTTGTGGGAATTTTGTAGTAAGAATGAGAAGATAAGTAAAGGGTATTGATGGTATTTTGGGGATATGGAAAAGTTTTTCCAATAGGAAAATGAAATGAAAACGTTTCTGAATTCTGAAGGAATATGCATCCGAAATTCCGAATAGAACTATAAAGTTCATTTGACAACTGACCTTTTCCATCATTCTTTGTTTTATTTTTTGTCATAAGGTGGATTTTGATTTCTTTTAAAGAGAGAAAAGGAAAATAAATGCTGAAAGTAATGTAAGATGAGCATGAAAATTGACATATATGATTGAGATCATGGGGAAATGTTCAAATTTTAAGATTGGTCCCGTTACTATCCCAGTTTGAATGATTTAGGGTCCATTTGGATCCCCGTTTAGCACCAGTACGGTGCGGTTGAAGTTTTAATTGGTGTCAAACGGGATTGATTACCCGTTTGGGTAACATGTGGTGTGGCACGGTGGAGTGACTCCACCGTGCTGCATCCATAATTTATCACTGGACCCTTTTTTGATAGAAATGACAGCGGATCGAATATCTGTATTTTTTATATTATTTGAATTCGCAAAATTTTTTAAAATCCGAATTCTCAAATTATTCGCATATTATTATCTGAATTTGAATCCGAATTAAATAACATTATCCGTCGGATATCAGAATCCGTTAAAAATTCGTATTCAATAAATTAATATTTTTTTAAATAAAAATATAAAATCAAACAAAATTTATGTGTTTTACAAATAAGCGGATTCGGATATCCGAATCCGCTATCCGAATCCGCAGAAGTAATGCGGATTCGTATAATGGATATCCGAGGTTTTATATCCGCATCCGCTCCGAATCCGTCGCGGATAGTAAATATATTATTCGAATCCGACTTTTATCCGAATCCGCAAATCTAAATTCACAAAAAACAGATCGAATATTCGAATTTATATTTTAAATTGTCATCCCTACTTTTGCGTCCAGTGAAAAACTAAAAGACTAGTGAATATTTTTTTTTTCATTTATAACCTTATTGTTATCATTAAATTTCTATTGTATCATTATTTCTACCAGCATGATATCTTTACTTGCATTTTTGACCGATTGTTTTTCTTTTTTTATTATAATATTTTCATTTTATTTATTTTAATATTTATTGGTATTTTATTATTTTCAAAAAATATTCAATATTTTTATTTATATTATGTAAATACATAAAAAAGAATTATTAATTACATAAAATTAATTTATATAACTAATTACATATGCTAAAAATTATTTTATATAAACATTTAATTTAATATCTCTAATGGTCATTTTTTCTTTTCACTACAATTCACCTTACCGCCACCGTTGTTTTTACATCCAAACACACATTTCACCGCTAATTTTTATCTCACCGCTATAATAACTAATCTCACCTTTGCCGCTATTTTTAATCTCACCGTTCATTCAAATGTACTTTTAATCCTATATTATAATTTCATTAAATTTGATTTATGCATTTTTATTAGTGGGATTCATAGTTGACAGTATACCTTTTTTAATCGTTAAATCGGGTGATGTGGCAAAATCGTAACAAATGCAATTATACTTTTTTTAGATTATACCAATTGACAATTTATGTCCTATCACCTTATTTAATAATTATAATTTTATATTATTAACAATTAGATGAAATCTCACATTTAATAAAAACTAAAAGAAAAAAAATCGTTTCGTCAGGATATTTTTAAAAAAAATAATTTTTTTAATTAATTAATAGTAATAAATTAATTTATATTTATATTTTATTAAATAATAATTATTTATTTAAATGTTTTATTTTTAAATTATAATAATATTAATATAATTATTTTTTAATTATGAAAATAAAATTTATAATAATTGTTTATTTATAAATTATATAATTCAAATACATTTTCAAATGTTATTTATATGTATTTTTAAAAAATATTTAGACTTTATTTTACAGTGTATATTTTTATTTATAGGAGGTAAAAAATATAAATGTAAAATAAGAAAATAAAATTGTGGTTTATATTTTATTCTCTTGTAAGATCGATTTTCTCATATAGGTTAGCAGCAAGTTCATTTTTTATTTTTTTTAACTTTTTTTTTCCAAGCAGATAGGGTACGAATCCTAAATCGACCAGCGAGTCAACGTGCTAACCAACTGTTGTTAGAATTCAATACGTAAGTGCACGTTATCGCAAACAAATAATAAAGTGGAAGTGGAGTATCGTACCCACGAGGAATTGATATTAAATTTGTTAAATACTAAAATTAAAACAACTTACTCTTATCCAAATAATTAATTAAAAAGTGTGAAATTAAAACTAAATTAAAGAAAATAATAAACGAAAAAAGTAAATAAAAATTGGGATTAAATCAATGGAGAAAAGCCTAGGTTTACAACTTTTCTCAACACTAAGCTTGGATGTCTTTTACCCTCTTAATTTGATTAATGATCTTGAGTTGTTAACATAGAATTCTAATCTATTTATAAGGATCTTCTAATAGTCTTATAAAAATGTCCTTCTTAATCAATTAACTATATTCCTACGTTAATTGAATTAAAGAAAAACTCATTAAGTCTAGACTCTAACAATGATTACACATGACAAGTAAGTGTATTCCTACCCTACCTGCAGATCAATTCATCCTAATAAATGAATATGAAACATGTGTTATGCAATCCATGTCTAAGACTAAACTCTCTTTTTCAAGTTGTATTTAGGTTAACAAATTAGTTTAATTGGTGATCAAGCAATTAAAATCATTAAGTACAAGAATGCATAAACAACTCAAATACCATTAAATCAAATTATAGAATAAAATAATCCAAATTATGTGTTGAGTTCCATAGCAATCCTAGAAAAGAAATTTAGTTCATGCTTGACATTGAAAACAATAACCAAAGGAGTTTTACCAACATCAAATTACAAGAAAATAAGAGAAGATTAAGGAAGAAGAAGAAACTAAAGGTTGTCAGTTTTTCAGTCTTCTAGTCTCCAAAACTGTTATTGGCTTCTTGCAAGATGGTGGTGGCTGTCCTCCTCTTCAGAAAATTAAAGCAAAAACTAACTCCCAAACTTTTAAAATAAAGTATAAGGGTTCTTATTTATAGAGTCTTGAAAGCTTGAATAAGGGAAACTTAGTGGCCAAGTAACTGCTTCCAGCTTGGACTTTTCATATATGAGTTGAGCTTTTCCTTCTAGTTTTAGGACTCTACAAAACTACAAAAGACATTAATTAATAACTAAAATAAAACATAAAATAAATAAATAAAACTAAATAAGAAATAAATAAAAATAACTAACAATAGTAAATTAATAGTTTAAACTACAAGAACTTAGCTATTTTAAAAGCACAAAATAGGATTAAATAACTCTATTTTATAGAGTTATCACCAACCCCTTTAAATATATTATTTAAAATTAAAATAAAAAATATTTATTTATTTACTTTTTTCCGAGCGGGTTGGGTCACGGATCCTAAATCGACCCTCGAGTTAACGTGCGGACCAACCCCTTTAAATACATCACTTAAAATTAAAAAAAAAAATTAATAATTTTTTTTTAAAAAAATTCCCGAGCGGGTCGGGTACGGATTCTAAATCGACCTGCGAGTCAACGTGCGGACCAACCCCTTCAAATACATCATTTAAAATTAAAATAAAAATAATTAATAAAATAAAATAAAATTATTATATTTTATTTTATTTTATATTTTTTTTTCGAGACGATCGCGTACGGATCCTAAGTTGACACGCCAGTCAACGTACAGATCATCCTCTTTAAATATATCATTTAAAATAAAATAAAAAACTAAAAATAATTAATAAAATAAATTTATTTTTTATTTTTTTTCTTGAGCTGTCGGATACGGATCTTAGATCGACCAGCAAGTTAACGTGCGGTCCAATCCCTTTAAGTACATCATTTAAACTTAAAATAAAAATAATTAATAAAATAATTTTCTTTTTTAATCTTTTTCCCTAGACAGTCGGGTACAGATCCTAAATAGACTCAAGAGTCAACGTGCGGACCAATCTCTTTAAATACATCATTTAAAAATAAAATAAAAACTAAAAATTATTAATAAAATTTTATTTTTTTTAATTTTTTTCCCTGAGCGGATCAGGTACGGATCCTAAACCAACCCGCGAGTCAATGTACGAACTAACCCCTTTAAATACATTATTTAAAATTAAAATTAAAAAAAAATCCAAGACGGTCGGGTACAAATCCTAAATCGATCCACGAGTTAACGTGTGGACCAACCTCTTTAAATACATCATTTAAAAATAAAATAAAATTTTTTTTTTTCTCCGAGCGGGTCGGGTATGGATCCTTAATCGACCCGTAAGTCAACGTGCGGACTACCCTTTCTAAATATATCATTTAAAATTAAAATATTTGCGAGTCAATTTGCAGACCAATCTCTTTAAATACATGATTTAAAAATAAAAAACTAAAAACTAAAAATAAAATAAAATAAAATAAAATAAAATAATAAAAAATAAAATAATTAATAAAATAAATTTATTTTTTTAATTTTTTTCCCGAACTGGTCGAGTACTGATCCTAAATCGATCTGCGGATTAACATGCGGATCAACCCCTTTAAATATATCATTTAAACATAAAATAAAAATATAAAAAACTTTTTTACAAAAACTAAAAAAATCAAGTGAGACCCATTATTTTTTTGTTATAAAGAATGACGACTTTATCTTGAGCTTAATTCAAAAATACCACTTGAGTCTTTAGGACTCAAAAATAATTATTAGTAGATACATGATCAAATTCAATGAAAATTATATTATATGGACTAAGGCCTCTTTGGATTTTGTCCCTTCAATTTTTAAGAATTTGTGAGGAAAAATCCCCCTGTTGATCAGCACCTCACTGACTGGTGAACCCACTGAACCTCCAATAGAGGGAAGAATTTCCTTTTTATCTTCTTCATTGTTTTTTTTTTAATTATTTAAGTTTAAATTAATTATTTTTAATTATTATATTTTTATTTTTAAATATAAATATAATTTTAATAATTTTTAATTATTATTTAACATAAATATAGTTTTAATGTATATTTTATTATTTAATATAAATATAAATATAATTTTAATAATTTTTAATTATTTATTATATATATAAATATATTTTAATTTAATTTAATGTCTTTAATGGTCATTTTTCTTCTCACTATAATTCACTTCACCGCCACTGCTGTTTTTGAATCCAAACACATATCTCACCACTGATTTTAATCTCACCGTTACAGTAACTAATCTCACCGGCACCGCTATTTTTAATTTCACCGTCTATCCAAATGGAACCTAAATCCTTCACAATGAGATAGTGCATGGACCAATCTTAAGATCCATTCCATCGCAGCTCCAGTGAAATGATATCTGGGCATTTTTTGCCCGAACTGCACCGGTGGGATGCTGTTTTTATTAAGGGTGTAATTGAGTCGAGCCGAGCTCAAGTTGTAAAAAGCTCAAGCTTGACTCAAAATTTGAGGCTCGAAGCTCGGCTCGAGCTCGATCGAGTTTCACTTTTAAAGCTCGAGCTCGATTCGAGATAAAAATCGAACTATTCGAGTGATGTGAACCCGTGGGGTTGAACTCTTTGAACCCACTAACAATTTAGGATACCTAACTCAGAAAAGCCAAGATTCAGGCAATGAAAACTTAAACCCAGTGAAATCATGTTTCAAAGAACCTAGATAAGCTAAGGTAGCTAGACCCCAAGAACGCTTGTTTCAAGAACCTAAGTTTGAAAGTGTTGAACGCCACAAAGAAGAATTCTTTGATAAGTTCTAAGTTCTTTCAAGAACTAAAAGAGAAAACTCTCACTGAATAAAATCAAACTTAATTGATCAAAAAATAATTGAAGTAGGCAGCTAAGACATATATTTATAGCCTCCCTACAATAACCCTAATCAGCTAACCTAATAATCCTAATATAATTGCAAGTCCTTGGCAGCGAAGGACTCCTCTCCTAATTACATGAGTATTCGGCCAAGCACTCCCAATCCCCTTAGAAATGCCTTGGTCGACTAGCCCTAATCTACTAAGCAATAATATGTAATATATGGGCTGAACATGCTCAAACCCAAACCTAAATAATTAAAAGTTGTTCATGTTACATAATATAGGCCCAAATGCCTAAGTAATTATAAGACTTAAAATAAGCCCAAATAAGCCCTCTTTTAGGCGCCACATCATTAAATGAATTGATCCCCATAATTTCCATGTCAATTAATGAATGAAAGAATAGGCTCACTTCTTTAAACATGATTTCGCCACTTATAAACCCTCTTAATGTGCCACCTTTGTGTTCTTGATGTTGAGATTCGGCTCATGCTCAAACAGAGATAATGTATAATTTAATCAACAAGTTAAATATAGAACGCAGCGGAATAAAACAAAACAGAGAGAAAATCGAATCTCTCCAAGGATATGCCTATGAATTCAAAACGATCATCCTGTCAAGAACAGATAACAATCAAAATCTCATACCTCTGTAATGGAGATTGTTGAAACTCAAGACAGATTCTTGATGTTCTTGTTTTTGTACGCAAAGCTCACTTGTTGCAAACCAAAGCCGTCCAATTGTCCGACTTCTAACTGTAATCCACACAGGTGATTCGAAAACCTTCACAAGGTTGAGATTATGTTTTGCTAAGACGATGCAAGTAGTCTAGGTTTGTGAGAAACCTTCCTCCTCTACCTTGGTTAGCCAAAAGTAACAAGAAGAATCGAATTCTCCTCTTGCTTTTGCTTTTCGGCTGAAACTCACTTGGGAGTGTGAGAGGCGCTGATTCCAGGTTTTTCCTTAGGGGGAGGCGCAACAACATAAGGCATATATATAAGTAGGTTTAGTGTATGCCAACTATTGGACTAACTGCACTAAAGCCCTTATTCATATTATTAAATATTCACACTAAGCCCACAACACTTAATGAATATTTAATCTGGCCCAATCAGCATGAAAAAAAAGTTAAAGACAGGAAGAAAAAAATTATTAATTCTTTTTTTTTAAAAAATTTTAAATTATGTATGTAACTGGGTTGGTTCTTATATTGACTCTCGGGTAGATTAGGATCCATACTCGATAGAAAAAAAATAAAAAGAAACTTATTTTATTAATTATTTTAAGTTTTTTTATTTTTTTTAAAATGATGTATTTAAAGGGGTTGATCCGTACATTAACTTGCAAGCCGATTTAGGATTCGTACCCGACCCGGACGAAAGAAAAAGTTAAAAAAATTTATTTTATTAATTAGTTTTTATTTTATTTTTTAATAATGTATTTAAAAGGGTTAGTCTTCACGTTGACTCGCGGATCGATTTAGGATCTGTACCCGACCGACTCGGAGAAAAAGTTAAAAAAATGTATTTTATTAATTATTTTTAAAATTTTAAATTATGTATTTAAAGGGCAATCTACATGTTGACTCGCGGGTCGATTTAGGATCCATACCCGATTCGATCGGGAAAAAATTAAAAAGAATTATTTATTAATTATTTTTTGTTTTTTATTTTTATTTAAATGATGTATTTAAAGGGGTTGGTCTGCAAGTTGACTCGCATATCTATTTAGGATATGTACCCGACCCGCTCGAGAAAAAGAGTTAAAATAAAAAATTTATTTTATTAATTACTTTTATTTTCGTTTTAAATGGTGTATTTAAAGGGTTTACGTTCACTCGCGGATCGATTTAGGATCCGTAATCGACTTGCTTGAAAAAAATTAAAAAAATAAATTTATTTTATTAATTATTTTACTTTATTTTATTTTTAAATGATTTATTTAAAAAGGTTGATCCGTACATTGGCTCGCGGGTCGGTTTAGGATCCCTACCCGACCCACACGAAAAAATAAAAGTTAAAAAAATAAATTTATTTTATTAATTAGTTTTTTATTTTATATTTAGATAATGTATTTAAAAGGGTTAGTCTGCATGTTGACTCTCGAGTGATTTAGGATCCGTACCCGACCGGCTCGAGAAAAAAGTAAAAGAAATTATTTTATATTAATTATTTTTATTTTAAATGATGTATTTAAAATGGTTGGTTCGCAAGTTGACTCGCGTGGTTTAAGATCCTTATCCGATCGGCTCGAAGAAAAAGTTAAAAATATATATTTTATTAATTGTTTTTATTTTTATTTTAAATGATGTATTTAAAAGGAATAAACTGACTTGATGCTAACCTATGTGAGAAAATCAATCCTACGAGAGAATAAAATACAAACCATAATTTTATTTTCTTATTTATTATTTTTTACCTCTTATAAATAAAAGTATACAACATACAATAAAGTCTAAATTTTTTTAAATATATATATAAATAACTTTTGAAAATGCATTTATATTACGTACTTTATCAATAAACAATTATCATAAATTTAATTTTCATAATTAAAAAATATAATTATATTAATATTATTACAATTTAAAAATAAAAAATTATTTAATACAATATAATTTAAATTATTTTTTATTCTTAATGAATTAAAAAATTTATAAAAAAAATTTAAAAGTATCCCGACGAAGCGGGATCTTTTTTCTAGTCTTTAATTATGTATTAGTCTCTCAAATATATATAAATCTTATTATATACGGATTTTAATCTAATATCTTTAATTATTATTATTTTTATTATATTTCATCTCACCTTATCGCTACTTTTGCATCCAAATTAATATTTAAAAAATTGGATTGGAGGTCGAACCGGCAAGACCTCCGGTTACTGGTTCAACAGGTCCACCGGTTGAATCGGTCGGTTGTATTAAACAAATAATTTTAATATTAAATAAGTATTAAATATAATAAATATTTAATAAAAATATGTATTTGGCTAAATAGTATGATTTTTAATATAGATTTAAGGGGTTAAAGGTTCAAATTTCATCACATATAATAATTTTTTTTTTTAAATTAAAAAAAAAAAGTGTGAAACCGATTTTTTCGGGTTTTTATCGATTTTTTATCGGTTCGAATAATTGGCAGTTCAATAATATGCACGGGATCAGACAAGACACCGGCTGATCAGGTCCGCTTTTTTTAACAGATTCCAAACATATATCCAATCACCATTATAATAATTAATCTCACCACCATCATTATTTTCAATTTCGTCGAACCAATCTCATCATTTATCCAAATGTACTTAAATTTTTGGCCATGGGGAAATCTGTTTAGGTTATGACCCTTTGCTTAGAGAAATCAAAAATCACTTTATCCACGGCAAATCATGGAAACACAACCAGCTTTGGATGGATGTTATGATGTAAACAGGGCAAAGTCAGAAATTCTTCATCCAAAGGCCATATATATTTATATGTAAAATATAAAGTAAAAAGTAATTCACATAGTAATTAATATCCATAATATTTATCATATTAATCGAAAATAAAATAAAAAATTTATATGTAATACTTAGATAAAAATAATTAAAGAGAATCAAGTTAATAATGAGATTTATAACCGGGTTAGTTTAGTATTTTTGTTAAAAAAAATTTGAGTTGAAAAAATATAGTGGAAAATTATAATTTAAAACTTTTTAAATGTTTGGCATACCATAAAAAATAATTTTGGTGAATTGAAATGTCAAAAAATATATATATAATAATGAAAATTTAAAAATTTGAGAATAATAAAATCATTTTATGCTAAAAATTAACTTATGAATTGCAAAAGCATCATTTTTTTTTACTTTTTAATTTAGATTATCAAATTATGATTTTAATAATAAAAAATTAAATTTTTATCAGTTTAACGTTGAAATTATAGTGAAATACAATTTTTAACTTCAAAAATTGTGTCCGTTATAATGTTAAATGGAACCTAAAAAGTTAACAAATTTGTTTCATTAAAGTACAAAGTTTATAAATGTGCCAAATTTAAAAATTTTGGGAGGTAAAAAACAGAACTTTATCTTTTGTTGTGTATAACAAAAGGGTTAATTTATTGGATTTGCAAAAGTTTAGGGGGACAAGGTCCTCCCACCCCCACTAATTATTTTACATAAAAAGGTACTCAAACTTCAATCTGTTAATTATTTGAATTTGACTCTATTGTTACTAGGTTCAAATCAAAATTGAAGTACCCTTCAAGTTTTTTTTCTTCTTTTCTTTTAAAAAAGAGATATTCGAATTCCTACATCAATATAATAATGTATGTACTTATTATTGAGCTAAACATTTGTAAGCATGAGCCTTCAAAACAAATTCTTATGTTGATTTAAGTAACTACTAACTTGAAGATATTTCAGGTTTCTTTAGTATTATTGTTGGTATAATTTTTTAGATAAAAAATTATGTCTTATCACAAACGTAATATAATATTAAACAGATAATTTTTTTGATTTTTTTGGTTAAAATTATGATTTGATAATCCAAATAAAAAAATCAAGAAAATAATTTTTTTTTGATTTGGAAGCGGGCTTTTGAATAAAATGATTCACATCTCTAAATTTTTATAATTTTAAACATATATTTTTGACATTTTAATTTTTTACAATAATATTAAACATTTAAAAAAATTTAAATCATATTTTTTAAAATTTAAATTTTTTTCAATAATAATACTAAATTGACCGCCGTGCACATTTTTCACCTCTGTCAAATGCTGACGTTGTTATTTTGCTGCACTCCTTTCAAGATTTCTCAATCCTCTACGAATGCAAACATTGATATTAACTGCAATCGTTTTCTATTGACCTCTAAAAAGCGGCCAGTTGTCTATTCGTGATATACCGTTCTTATGATTGGCTCTTTATAGTTTATTCTTGGTCCTTTGTACTTTTGGGTTTCTGAAATGCCCTTATTAATTATTTGGGGTATTTGTTTGATGTCTAAAACAGCCATTGGATTATGGGTTTAATTACAGAAGTGCCATTGAATCTGAATGCGAAAAGAGCGGAATGATTATCGAGCGCCTGTATTCAATGTGGATATTCCGCCCAAGAATGTTAGATTCACACTCCTTATGTCGCGTGTCAACCACTCTTTATGAGGGTTTTAGTTTTATTATTATTATTATTATTATTATTATTATTATTATTTAGTTATAGATATTCCAAAAATATTCATTCATTTTGGCTGAATAAATTTTTAGGTCGAATTGGATAATTTATTATATTAATAAATTGTTTTTATTAATTTTTATTATAAAATACATTTAAAAGCATTAAAATATTTTTAATTTATCATAATAAACATAAAATAAATGAACGAAACAAGCCAGCTTGAGTACAAACATAGGTTTTAAGCTATTGCGCTCGGCCTAACTCAAAATTTTCATAAACATCTTTAGTGAGGGAGTTCTAGAGTAAGCTCTTTAGGGTGAGCTTAAAATAAGCTTCATTACATATAAATATGATAAAATTATATATAAACATGAAAAATTATATAAAGTTGTCATGTTTATATGTAATTTTTTTTATACATAAATATGATAAATTACATATAAACATGACAAATATGTCATGTATTTATGTGATTTTTTACATATGTAATTTTTTTTACATGTAAATTTTTTTACATATAAACATGACACAAACTATATATAAACATGACAAATTACATATGTAATGGAGCCTATGGGAAGCTCATTTTGATAAGTGCTTAATTTCATTCATTTCATATATATTATTTCCTTATATTGTGTGCTTTAATTCTTAAGTTCCTTGACAAATTACTATGATTTTTATGAATTATAGGTATTTCGAAAGAGATGGGTTATAGGAATTAAAGATGTCAAATATGATGTTAAAGAGCTTACAAAATCATAATCACAAGATAGAAGAAGACTTAGGAGTCAAAAATATCAATTTTGGGTTGCAATGCAAGAAGGCAGATTTGAACTTCGGAGCTTGTTGCAAGGAAAACATTATGTTAAATTCCTTATTTGAAGAAACCTCCTACTTAACTCTTGAAGCTGACTTGAATACCTTTCCAACGATAGGTCACACGTCAAAATCGGACAAGAAATGAGCATCCAAATCAGCCGACGAAGTGCGAGAACGTGTGTCAAAAAAATCAGCGACCAGTGCCGCAGTGCCGGAGTCTGGCGCTGCAGCGCCCAAAAAGTTCGAAAGTCAGCGCTACAGTGCTGGCCGGGCTGCCCAAATCCATGAAAAACCGCAAAAATTCAGAAAATTGCTAAAATTGCACCCTTTTGCCTCCTAGCTTCCTTGATCAATAAGAAAAGGTTTCCAAGGTCAAAAAGCTCTATAAATACCATCTTTTGAGCGACGAACTGGGACATGCTTTTGATTATTTATCAATCTTCTTCTTCTTATTCTTTAATCTCTCAAGTTTTATTTATTTTTCTTCTTAGTTTCTTTTGAATATTCTTGTTTATGTTGACAATGCTTATGCAAGGCTAAACCTTTATTTGGTTAAAGGTGATTTCAAAGCCCTAGACAAGTTGTGTAATTGATTTTCAGATTTATCTATCATTAGTTTTCTATCAAATTTAATTATGTTCTTCCATAAAAATTGTTCATGATATTGTCTTGATTTGTTTAGGTCGCGAACTAGATAGATCTTGATAATTATCTATTGCTAGTTTAGGAATTTGATCCGTGTAATTGTCTTGATTTCCTATTCATAAGTGGCAATTTGTGATTAATGATTATGGTCAAGTTTTCGCTAATTGCAAAGTGAAACATAACATAGGTTAAACAATCCGAGCTTATGTGTTTGTTGCCTAGATCAACCTATCTTTCTCATCATAAAGCTGCCATTACATTAAATCTAGAGAGCTTATTCTAGGTTGTCTAGTGGTTAGAGATTAAATAGAGAGCTTATTCTATTTAACAACGAACTAAGGAAAGATTGGGGTAACAGAGCTTATTGTTATCTAAGGTTGATAATTTTGATAGTTAATTAATGTTGATAGATCTGATTATTGATTCTCAATGATGTCTAGTGGTGGAGAATGAAACCTTAACCATATTTTTCTCATATTTGATTACTTCTTATTTACTTGCTTTCTTCTTTGATTATAAGTCTTTAGTTTAAACTGATTTTAAAAAACTCCCGTTTTATTTTGTTTTCTTTGAATTTAACTATAAATTAATAATTATTAAACTAAACACCAATCCCTGTGGATTCGACCTTTGCTAACTACTATACTTTATAATTGATATTTTTAGTGCAAGGTTAAATAAGATATACTCTTTTGAGTATATCAAGTTTTTGGCGCCGTTGTCGGGGATTGATTTATTTAATTTATTAGTTATTTGGTTTATTCTTATTTTCTGTTTTAGTTACTTTATTTTCTTATTTTATTTTTCAGTGAATGTCCCAATCTCCCAAAGAAGAATAACCTCACTTAGGACTTAGGAGAATTTGGGAATTCATAGCTTCCCACCATAGAACAAACGAAGAGTTGATCCAAACCATCCAAGTGGAACAAGGAGAGATGGCTGCTGATAACCAAACTATCAAGGAGCTAGCCACTCCAGACTTGGATCAACAACCATTATGCATTGAATATGCTAATCTTGAGGTAGCTTTTGAATTAAAATCTGGTTTAATTCATCTTCTCCCAACTTTTCATGGTTTTGCAGGACAGGATCCAAATAAGCATCTCAAGGAATTCCATGTAGTTTGCTCAAGCATGAGGCCAACCAGGGTGACGGAAGAGCAAATTAAGTTAAGAGCCTTCCCATTCTCTCTAGCTGATTCGGCAAAGGAATGGCTCTACTATCTACCATCCGGGACCATAACTACATGGAATGGTATGAAGAAAGCATTCTTGGAAAGGTATTTCCCAGCATCTAAGGCTGCCAACATTAGAAAAGAGATATGTGGGGTTCGGCAATACAACAGAGAGTTCTTATATGAATATTAGGAGAGGTTCAAGAAACTTTGTGCATCATGTCCACATCATCGGATAAGTGAACAACTTCTCATCCAATTTTTCTATGAAGGACTCATGCCCATGGAGAGAAGTATGATAGATGCAGCAAGTGGGGGAGCTCTAGTTGATAAAACTCTGGAGTTGCTAGATCTCTCATCTCCAACATGTCAGCCAACTCCCAACAGTTCTCAATGAGACAAGATCCACCACCACAATCCAAGAAAGTCAATGAGGTAAGTACATCATCCCTTGAACAAACAATTTCTTAACTGACTTCTCTTGTGCAACAATTGGCTGTAGGTAATATACAGCAAATTAAGGCTTGTGGCATATGTTCTACCATGGGGCATCAAACTGATATGTGCCCAACACTACAAGAGGATACCAATGAACATGTAAATGCCATTGGTGGATTTCAGAACCAACCAAGGAAGTATGATCCCTACTCTAACACTTATAATCTAAGATGGAGGGATCATCCAAACTTCAATTATAGAGGAAACCAATCACAAGTTGCTCCTCCACCATTTGACAATAGACCATCGGGTTTTCAACAAAGGGTTCAACAACCATATCAAACCCGACAACAAGTGCCACCCACTCAGAATTCAGGTACTTCTCTTGAAGATCTTGTTAAAGCCCTTTCTACTAATACAATTCAATTTCAACAGGAAACAAAGGCAAATCAATAGGAAACAAAGGCAAGTATCATAAATTTAGAGATTCAAATGGGGCAAATGAAAACAACAATAAGTCAAATGTAAGCAAGGGATTCCGAGAAATTACCTTCCCAAACTATAGTGAATCCTAGAGAAAATGCCAATGCCATAACTTTAAGAAGTGGGAAACAGCTTGAGACACCACAAAAGGATAGTGCTCAAGGGGAGAACAACTCCATGCCAGCATCTTCATATCCCAATGAGCCACTACAAAAAGTAACTCCTAAACCATCTTTTTTTTTTATATAACTCCTCCACCTTTTCCTAGCAGGTTAGCAAAGTCCAAGAAGGAGGAGCAAGAGAAGGAAATTTTGGAAATCTTCCGAAAAGTATAAGTGAACATTCCTTTACTAGTTGCTATCAAGCAAGTGCCAAGGTATGCCAAATTTTTAAAAGAGTTGTGCAATTTTAAACGGAAGTTGAAAGGGAATGAAAAGGTAAGTGTAGAGGAGAATGTGTCAGCTGTTCTTCAAAAGAAACTCCCCCTAAATGAAAGGATCCAGGTATGTTTACCATTCCTTGTAAGATAGGAAACACTAGGTTTAAGCGTGCTATGCTAGATTTAGGAGCATCCATTAATGTCATGCCATATTCAATTTATGCTTCATTGAATCTAGGACCATTAGAGGAAACCGGTGTTATAATACAACTTGTTGACCGTTCTAACACATATCCTAGAGGAGTTATAAAAGATGTCTTAGTGCAAGTTAATGAGTTGGTTTTTCCTGCTGATTTCTATTTTCTTGAGATGAAAGATGAGATGTCTTGTAATCCAACACCCATCCTATTAGGTAGACCATTCTTAAAAACAGCTAGGACTAAAATAGATGTGCATGATGGAACCCTCACTATAGAATTTGATGGTGAAATAATTCGTTTTAACATTTTTGAAGCCATGAGATATCCTAGTGATGTGCATTCTATTTTTTCTATTGACATAATTGACTCTTTGATGCAGCAAATTTATGAGTTAAATGGTGAAGATAGTTTGGAAATAACCATTAGCAACCATCTAAATTCTGTTTGTGCAAAAGAAATAGCCTTGAGTGAACATGTGAAAGAAGAAATTAAATCTCTACAAGTGTTGCCATATCTTGATAAAAGGTATGATGTTTCTTATATTGACTTGTCTATATCTGATGAGAAACTTCTACCTTCCATTTTGCAGGCACCAACTTTGGAGATGAAACCATTACTGGATCATTTGAAATATGTGTTATTGGGTGAAAAAGACACATTACAGGTCATCATTGCAAAAGAACTCACACCTTTGCAATAAGAACGACTTATCCGGGTGCTTAGAGAACATAAGACAGCAATTAGTTGGACAATTATCGATATCAAGGGAATAAGTCCTTCCATGTGCATGCACCGAATTTTGTTAGAGGGAGGGTCAAAACCAACAAGAGAGGCACAACGTAGATTAAATCCTCCAATGATGGAGGTGGTGAAAAAGGAGATACTGAAGCTCCTACATGTTGGAGTGATCTATCTTATCTCGGATAGCAAATGGGTGAGCCCGATCCAAGTAGTTCCTAAAAAGTCTGGTGTAACTGTTGTTAAAAATAATGAGGATGAACTTGTTCCTACTAGAATTCAAACAGGGTGGCGAGTTTGTATTGACTATCGCAAACTTAATTCAACAACTCGCAAAGACCATTTTCCTTTACCTTTTATTGATCAAATGCTTGAAAGGTTAGCTGGCCATTCTCATTATTGTTTTCTTGATGGATTTTCAAGTTACAATCAGATTGCAATTGCTCCGGAGGACTAAGAGAAAACCACTTTTCACATGTCCCTTTGGTACCTTTGCTTATAGACGTATGCCATTTGGTCTTTGTAATGCACCAGCTACATTCCAAAGGTGTATGATTAGTATATTTTCAGATTATGTAGAGAACATCATAGAAGTTTTCATGAATGATTTTAGTATCTATGGTGAATCTTTTGATAGATGTCTAGAGAACCTTACCCTTGTACTTAAAAGATGCATGGAAACTAACCTTGTATTGAATTGGGAAAAATGTCACTTTATGATAGAACAAAGAATAGTTTTAGGCCATGTTATTTCTTTTAAGGGAATAGAAGTAGATAAATCTAAAATAGATATTATGCATTTTTTACCACCTCCCACAAATGTGAGAGAGGTTCGTTCTTTTCTTGGACATGCAGGTTTCTATAGATGATTTGTCAAAACTTCTCAAAGATAACACTACCTCTTTGCAAGCTGTTACAAAAAGATGTGGATTTTCACTTTGATGATAAATGCAAAGAGGCGTTTGACACTTTGAAGGGACTTTGGACAACAGCTCCTATCATGCAACCACCAGATTGGAATATACCGTTTGAAATTATGTGTGATGCTAGTGACTATGCCATTGGAGCTGTTTTGGGCCAACGGGTTGGCAAAGCCTCACATTCCATATATTATGCCTCCCGAACTTTTAACGATGCTCAATTAAATTATTCCACTACTGAAAAAGAACTTTTGGCTGTTGTATTTGCTTTAGAGAAATTTCGTTCTTATTTAATTGGTACTAAAGTAATTGTTATTTTCTGACCATGCAGGTATTTGCTTACTAAGAATGAGGCCAAACCAAGGTTGATTAGATGGATAATTCTCTTACAAGAGTTTGATTTAGAAATAAGAGATAAGAGAGGTAAGGACAACCTAGTTGCGGGCCATTTTAGCCGATTAGTTCATGAAGAGAATGCACTACCGTTGCATGAGAACTTTTCGGATGAGCAACTCTTTTCCATAAGCAAAACAACCCCTTGGTATGCTGATATTGTTAATTACTTAGTCACCAAGCAGTTGCCACAAGAGTTGACAAGAGCCCAAAGAAATAAGATCAAGAGTGATACCAAATACTACATTTGGGATGTGCTTTATCTTTGGAAGCATTGCTCTGATCAGATTATAAGAATGTGCATACTTGAATCCGAATTTCATTCTATTATGACCTTTTGTCACTCTTATGCATGTGGAGGGCACTTTGGACCCAAAAGAACAGCCATAAAAGTGCTTGATAGTTGATTTTATTGGCCTACCTTATTCAAAGATGCATACCTCTTTTGCAAGTCATGTGATAGGTGCCAAAGAACAAGTATCTTAGGTGCTAGAAATCAAATGCCTCAAACTCCCATATTAATTATTGAAAATTTTGATGTATGGGGCATGGATTTCATGGGACCTTTTCCTTCTTCTTTTGGTAATCTTTATATATTACTTGCTGATGATTATGTTTCAAAATGGGTGGAAGCAAAAGCCATTCGGACTAATAATTCTAAAGTTGTTTCAGATTTTGTGAAAACTAATATTTTTGTAAGGTTTGGAACACCAAAGGCCATAATCAGCGATCGAGGTACTCACTTTTGTAATAGATCCATGGAAGCACTTTTAAGAAGGTATAACATCACACATAAGTTTCCACATCCTATCATCCTCAAACTAGTAGGCAAGCTAAAGTGTCAAATCGAGAGGTAAAATCCATGAAAAAATTGTCAATCCAAATAGGAAGGATTGGAGTTCACGTTTAGATGAAGCACTTTGGTCTTATAGGACAGCATATAAAACACCCATTGGTATGTCTCCTTATCAACTTGTTTATGGTAAGCCTTGTCATCTTCTGGTTGAATTAGAACATAAAGCATATTGGGCTATCAAACAATGCAACATGCAGATGGATGAGGCAGATAAGCAAAGAAAACTTCAGTTACAAGAACTTGAGGAGATAAGGAATGATGCATATGAGAATTCTAGGATTTACAAGGAAAAGACTAAGGCGTTCCATGACAGGATGATATCAAGAAAAGACTTTGTTGTTGAAGAAAAATTTCTTATTTTCCATTCATGCCTTAAGTTGTTCCCAGGTAAATTACGTTCTCGTTGGGTTGGACCTTTTGTTATTACTAATGTGTTTACTCATGGTGCAGTTGAAATCAAAAGTTCAAAGACAGATAAAACATTCAAGGTAAACGGCCATAGATTAAAGCCTTATTATGAGAACTTTCTAATGCAAGATATCGAGGAGTTGCCACTTTATGAACCAAATTATATTGAGTAATGAAGGCATGGGTCTAAGTCAGGCTGAGGATAATAAACCAAGCGCTTCTTGGGAGGCAACCCAAAAAGATGGAGAGCACATATTATAATCAGATTTGCTATTCCTTACTGTCCATCATTTTATCTTTTATTATTTTTCTTTAGTTTGTTTTGATTAGTAATTCTTTTCTTTTACACGTGATTATTATATTTGGGGATAATAGAATTACATTGAGGACAATGTAAGAATTAAGTGTGGGGGGAAGAATTTAGGATTTCCTTTAGTTTTAGTTTGTTTTTAGTGTGTTCTAGTTACTTTCCTTACTATGATGAGATATGAATTGAATAGGTCTGAAACTGATCATTAGTGGTAAGATTTTCATGAGAATTAAGCTTGATATCACTATTTTTTATGAACCAATGTTAATATGATATGTTGATTGAGAAAGAAGCATGTTTAGACTTAATATTGACTTGTATAATCATCCTTGTGAGTTTTTTAGCCTATATGATTGATGCATTATACATATCAATCTAATTTCTTTCTTGAGTGCTATTATGATAACATGATTCTCTAGAACTTGCTTTAAACCATTTTGAGACTATATTGATGCATGTGACAACATGAATATGATAGAGGCATTAGGATTATAACCAGGGCCAAACAACCATCCATTATTGATGTTCCAAGAGAATATCCCCATAGTGAGCCAATTTGAGCCTATATTGATCAAGCTATTTTATTGGTAACCACATCTTACACCTAGCCTAAACACATTTATATCTTTACCCTTGTTCCAAAGATGGACTAGAATGTTTGAGACATATTGCAAAAACAATGGATACTTTTTGAGAATTTGGGTTAGAACAAAAGATAAGTGAGGGGGAGGAGAAAGGCAACAGTCAAGAGAAAAAGAAAAGGGAACATTGTAAAAAAAAAATACATTCCCATATAAAAAAAATTGAATCATCTCTTGAACTTCTAGTTAAAGAAAAGAAAAAAAGAATGTTACAAGGTTGGTTAGAATGAAGCAAATGCTCAACATGAAATATTCAGCCTATGTGATTATGTACTTCCAAAAAATATTGAGAAAGTTTTATTTGCAACATCTTATTTTGTCTCTAAATTCTATGAAGTCTTTGGAACCTTTGTGATATATTTTCCTTTTCATTCTTTGACCACTTTACAACCCCTTGGCCCCATTACAACCTTGAATAAAGACCTCTTGATTTATGAAGTTGCATGATCTAAGTAGTGGAGAATAGGTGGACAAGCAAGCATATGGTAGAACTGTTTTCATGAGATTGATTGAGTGTAAACACTTTACCACTACTTCAAAGAGTGAAAATCATGAGAGTATCCCATGTGAGAAGTTCAGATTAAGTTTGAACATGCCCTATTTTGATTGAGATATGTTATGTCAATGTTAGCTTAACTCAACCCATTTACTATCAAGCATGATTCTTTGTGAAACTCTTTAAGTTATTGTTTAGTTATAAGACTTGTTTAATGATTGTCTCTCATTTTTATTGAAAGTGGACTAGATTAGGATTTCTTATTTTATTTGTATTTGATTTTGCTCGAGGACTAGCAAAAGACTAAGTGTGGGGGAATTTGATAAGTGCTTAATTTCATACATTTTATATATATAATTTCCTTATACTTTGTGTTTTAATTCTTAAGTTTCTTGACAAATTACTATGATTTTATGAATTATAGGTATTTTGGAAGAAATTAAGTCAAAAGATGTCAAATATGATGCTAAAGAGCTTACAAAATTATAATCACAAGATGGAAGAAGACTTGGGAGTCAAAAAGATCAATTTCGGGTTACAAAGCAAGAAGATTTGACCTACGGGTCTTGTTGAAAAGAAAACATTATGTTAAATTCCTTATTTGAAGAAACTTCTTTCTTGACTTTTAAATTTGACTTGAATACCTTTACAACGATAGGTCACACGTCAAAATCGGACAAGAAATGGGCATCCAAATCAGCCAACGAAGTGCAAGAATGTGCGTAAAAAAAAAATCAGCGACCAGCTCCGCAGCGTCGGAGTCCGGCGCTGCAGCGCCCAAAAAGTTCGAAAGTCAGCGCTGCAGCGTTGGCCGAGCTGTCCAAATCCGAAATCCGAAAAATTGCTAAAATTGCACTCTTTTGCCTCATAGCTTCCTTGATCAACAAGAAAAGATTTCCAAGATCAAAAAGCTCTATAAATACCATCTTTTGAGCGACCAACTAGGAAATGCTTTTGATTATTTATCAATCTTCTTCTTCTTATTCTTTAATCTCTCAAGTTTTATTTTATTTTTCTTCTTAGTTTCTTTTGAATATTCTTGTTTATGTTGACAATGCTTATGCAAGGCTAAACTTTTATTTGGTTAAGGGTGATTTCAAAGCCCTAGACAAGTAGTGTAATTGATTTTCAAATTTATCTATCATTAGTTTTCTATCAAAGTTAATTATGTTCTTCCATAAAAATTGTTCATGATATTGTCTTGATTTGTTTAGGTCGCGAACTAGATAGATCTTGATAATTGTCTTTTGCTAGTTTAGGAATCTTGATCCGTGTAATTGTCTTGATTTCCTATTCATAAGTGGCAATTTGTGATTAATGATTATGGTCAAGTTTTCGATAATTGCAAAGTGGAACATAACATAGGTTAAACAATCCGAGCTGATGTGTTTGTTGCTTAGATCAACCTATCTTTCTCATCATAAAGCGGCCATTACATTCAATCTAGAGAGCTTATTCTAGGCTGTCTAGCGGTTAGAGATCAAAAAGAGAGCTTATTCTATTTAACAACTAACTAAGAAAAGATTGGGGTAACAAAGCTTGTTGTTATCTATGGTTGATAATTTTGATAGTTAATTAATGTTGATAGATCTGATTATTGATTCTCAATGATGTCTAGTGGTGGAGAATGAAACCTTAACCATATTTTTCTCATAATCTGATTACTTCTTATTTACTTGCTTTCTTCTTTGATTATAAGTCTTTAGTTTAAACTTATTTTAAAAACCTTCACTTTTATTTTGTTTTCTTTGAATTTAAGTATAAATTAATAATTATTAAACTAAACACTAATCCCTGTGGATTCGACCTTTGCTAACTACTATACTTTATAATTGTTATTTTTAGTGCAAGGTTAAATAAGATATACTCTTTTGAGTACATCACATTTTAAGGAGCTTTTCTTAGAAATTTCACTTTAACTATAAGTAGAAGTGTTTATGAATTGAATCGAATCATGTTCGAGTTGGCTCTTATCGATTTTAAAAGTTAAGAACTAAGTTGGTTTATTGCATAATATTTTAATATTATAACTTTTTTTAAGAAATATTTTTATATGAATATATTTTAATAATACTATTGAATTGAATTAGATAGATCTCATAATTAAAAACTTATACTAATATTAGACTTGATAATATATATATATATATATTGTATTTGTATTATTTTTATATCATAATCGTATTTAAAATGTTATATATTTATATAAACTTTGACATGTTAATAATTCGTGTTATATAAATTTTGACACATTCGCATATTCATGTCGTGTTCATACTATTTTTGTATGTTGTGTCATATTTTATATCGTATTTTAATTATTTTCTTGTATCTTATAATCATTTTCATGTTCAAAATTATCAAATCTACCCAAGACACATATGAGTCTAACATATCCTATGGAGTAATAACCTATTGGTTATTTAGTACCTTATTGGCTTTTATCATGGTGCTAGAAACTAAGGTAACATGGATAGTGATAATCTCCTAATATCTAATGTAAGAGATGAAAAAATTAAAAGAAAGAAATTAATTAAAAATAAAAGATTGATCTCAATTGAGTGAGTGTTATCATTTTACTTTTCCCTCACTTGTTGAAATTCATTTTTTTATAAATAATAATAACTTTTCTACTGTTTTCCTATAAAATAAATGAAAATAATTGTTAATTTAACCTCTTTCCTTTTTATCAAACAATCTTGCAACATGCTCACATGAAGTCCACTGCCCACAAATTGAACAAACTTTCGAATTTCGGGGACCTAACAAGGTGATTAAGTATTGAAAAAAAGAGTATTGAAAAAAAAAAAAAAACAAGGTGATTAAGTCATTACTATTAATTATTATGAGATATTCGAAATTTAGTTGATTAATATAATTATATTTAAAATATGATATTTAGTAAATTTGATTTTAAATTCTAACACTTGAAATTTTTTTCGTTATTTTCAAATTATGATTTTTTTATAAAAAATAGTAAATGTCACTTTTTTTTGCAACTAAGGTTTTATTAGATTAATCTTAATGAATATTATATGTATAAATAGTTTTAAAAAATAGTTTTTATGTTAAAATTCTCATCTCTATTCTCAAGATTCGCATACGAGATTAGTTAAATTGGAACATAAATTTTAAGAATTTTTTTGGTATGGGAGATATAAAATTTAAGATAAATGTCAATTCGTTATTGATAATAATTTATCTTTGTTGTTGGTATTATTATTTTTATACGGTTTTTATAAATTTTGCAACAACTTTAAAAAAGATTCATCATGTAATTTTAAATTTTTTAAAAAAAAGTAACCCTCATTATGTGCTTTTGAAAAATATATGAATCATTTTCTTTCGCATAAAATTGACCGAAAATATATATTAAGCAAGTTTAAGTGCAATAAATTATATCATGGGTATGTTCAATCGTTATAAATGAATGGGAATCAATTATCGTAGTTTAAACTTTTTCTTCATTTTTTAGCTTGAGCAAAACTTTTGAAAACCTGAGATGACATTAATTGAAGTAGTAAACTAGTATATGTTATACCAAGAGTCATGTGGTCTGTTAGTAGAATGTTAAACTTTTAATTTCAATGATCAAAAATCAAACTCTGATAATTTTAAATATTAAAAAAAAAAAATAGTATATGTTACATGCACAAATAACTTTATCTCATACATATTGTTTTAATTTTAATTTGTTAATGGTCAATTTTTTAAACTAATTTTATTCTATTTTAAATATATTATTAAAATACATAAAAATACTTCATAAAAACCTTAAATCAAAATATTTTCAAATATAATTTTATAAAAAATTAGTTAAATAAAATACTTAAAATATCAATAGTCAAAATTAAAAAAGTTAATTAAAAAAATTAAAATACTAAAAAAGCCCCTGAACTATTTTTTTATTTATTATTTTAAAGTAAGCCTTTATACTTTTATTGTATCCAAATAAGCTATTATCCTTTAATTTATACCAAACAAGTCTTTATTTCAAATGAAAGATTGATTTATGTTAAAGGCTTACTTAGATATAAATTAAAGATTAAGAGTTTATTTGGATACAAATAAAATGTTAAGGGTTTATTTAGGTGTAAATTAAAAGTTAGTGGCTTATATGAGTACAATAAAAATATAAGAATTTATTTAAATAAAATGATAAAATTCAGAGGTTTTTTTTATTATTTTAGCCAAAATAACAAATCAGAAATTATTTATGGAGTCAATAGAATAAAAAATAGTACCTTTTTTCATTTAAGAAAAGAATATTTGAAGAAGAAAAAAGAGAGGGGATGGGGAATGTATGAAATACAAGCATGTAATATATAAAGGGCATCTCCCTTATTGTCAATGTATACATACTTACGGATGGTGAGGAATAATATTGAGTTGAATTGAAGAATAATAAAGTCAGATAGCAATAATATAAAAGTAGAATGGTTTTATTTGGTAAACGTTTTTTTTAAGGTCCATTAATATCGTGGTTGACAAAGTTTTTTAGATAAAAATTTATATTTCATCGTAATTCAATGTTAAATATATAAAAAAAAATTAATTTTTACGATTGAAATTATAATTTTAGAACAAAAAAAGCTAAGATTTTAGTAATTTTGAGGGTTGTAAATTGACTTTTGACATAAAATAATTTTATTATCCTTATATTTTTTAAAATTTTTATTATTTTATGTATTTTTTTATATTTCAATTCATCAAAATATTAGCTAAAACTCTTAAAAAATTTAAATCATATTTTTTATCACATTTTTAAATTACACTTTTTCCAATCCAAAATTCTTCTAATAGAAACTTTGTTCAAAAATAATGTTAAATTAGTGCTAAATGAATGGAAAAGAAAATGCAAAAAACAAATTTTGAATTAAAAAACTATAAAATATATAAAGAAAAATATTAACCAATGTTTATGATACTAATTAAAGTGATATATATATATATATAAATATATAATTAATGTATTAATTTTTTTTTGAATTCAATAAAAATTGGCTTGACCAAACGAAACCGAGAAAACGCAAACAAACATTGTAGAAATTGGTACTTTAAAACTATAATTAATGCTATCATGTGGGAGTGGAGGTGTCCAATTGCAATTGGCAATATGATTGCAAAGTGGACCACAAATTAATAAGTATCATCATTGAAGGTGTAGTAAATGTTTGTTTTATTAATTGGATCCGCTTAACTAATAGGTTTAGTGAAAATTTCACTTACTTCTAAAATTTTAAAAAGTTCACTTTATCCATTTATTCAAGTTATAAAAGAATCAAATAACAGTTTTATTTTTTAAGGATTTTGAAGGTAACCCAAGATTAGAGGTGATAACAGTTCGATTAGGTTCGATTTTAGACAAAAATTACGGTTAATGTGCAGTATTCTGATTTTTAACACTTTACAGCTACCGAATCGAATAAAAAACCGAACCGAATTTCATCAGTTCGGACCCTAACCCGATTTTATTTAAACTTTTAGTCCCCTACCCGACCTCCTTTTAGATATACTCGAAATCGCCCCAAACCCGATTTTATTTAAAATTTTAGCCCCCGACCTCGACCCCCCGATCCCATCCCGAATAGACTGGCCTAACTGACCCTTTTAATTTAATTTTAAATATAATTATTTAAAATTATATATAATATAATATATCATTTATATTATATAATAATATATAATATACAATAAATAAATTATTTTTTAAATAGTTAAAATTGATTAAATCGACCGACTTAATTCGGTTTCAGTTTTTTCGATTTTAGAATCTTTGTCGATCGGCTCAATCGATTTTATAAGTTTAATCGGTTTAATCGATTTTTGAAATTTTGAAACCGAACCAACCGAACCGATTGAATGCTCACCCCTAATAATATATAGAATTAAATTAACATATATAAAAAATTAAAAGTAAGAAAAATAAAAAATAATCGGGGGCGGGTCAATTCGGGTTTATGATAAACCCAAACCCGACCCGAACCTGTTATTTTTTTAAATTACCTGCCTGACCCGACGGTTCAGATTATTTTGCCAACCCTAGACATGTTCTATGCCATAGAAGGGCAATTTTGGCATGATATTAATTTTTAGGGGGAAAATAGGATATTGTCCAAACTATAGAGGGTATCTGGAATTATGATCAAACCTCAAGGGGGTTTAAATATTTTTCCCTATAAAGGGTCCGTTTAGATATACTCAAAACCGTCCCGAACCCGATTTTATTTAAAATTTTAGTCTCCGAACCCGACCTTGAAACCTCCCCAATCCCATCCCGAATAGATTGAAATAATCGACCATTTTAATTTAATTTTAAATATAATTATTTATATAATAATTTAAAATTATATATAATATATAATATATCATTTATATTATATAATAATATATAATATACAATAAATAAATTATTTTTTAAATAGTTAAAACCAATTAAATCGACCGAACTGATCGACTTAAGTTGATTTCGATTTTTTCAGTTTTAGAATCTTTGTCAGTCGGTTCGATCAATTTTATAAGTTTAGTCGATTTAATTGGTTTTATAAAATTTAAAACCGAACCAATCAAACCGACTGAATGCTCACCCCTAATAATATATAGAATTAACATATATAAAAAATTAAAAGTAAGAAAAAAAATTATAGGGGTGGGTCAATTCGGGTTTATGGTAAACTCGAACCCGACTCGAACCCGTTGTTTTTTAAAATTATCTACCTGACCCGACAGTTTGGATTATTTTGCCAACCCTAGACATGTACTATACTATAGAAGGACAGTTTTGGCATGATATTAATTTTCAGGGGGGAAAGAGGGTATTATCCAAACCTTAGGGGATATCTGAAATTATAACCAAACCTCTAGGGGTTTTAATACTTTTCCCTAACTAATAAGTATAAGTAACAATTAAAAATTATTTAATTATGAAAAATGTTAATCAATGTTATTAAGTATCGATTAAGGTTATATATATATATATATATATATATATATATAAAGTATAATTAATTCATTACTTTTTTTTGAAGTCATTAAAAATAATGTATTAAATACAAAAAAAATTTACTGAAATGACAAATGAATAATCTTTAATCAATACCTATAGGCATCGGTTAAGCGAAACTTTTAATTATAAATTTTTTTTTTTACATTTAATACATTATTTTTACTGAGTTAAGAAAAAAGTTATTAATTATATTTTTCCTTTTATATAAGAAAATGTTAACCGATGCCACTATGCACTGGTTAAAATGATATATATAACAAGAAAAATGTAATTAATAGTTTACCTTTTCTTAAATTCAATGAAAATAATGTATTAAATGATTTTTTTCTCAAATTGATAATTAAATAATCTTTAATCAATGCTTATAGACACCGGTTAAACGAACCTTATATAAAAAAAATTATAATTAATGACAAATTTTTTTAATTCAGTCAAGGATTTTGCTAATGAGTGCCCTAAAGGTACTCTTTAAGGTTACTAAATATAGTAATATCTTCAATCAATGCATTGAAAATGATAAATAAAGTTGTCAATTTTTGCATTTAATACAATATTATTACTATAAATAGTTTATTAACTAACCTTAAAGAGTGTTCTAAGGGCACTCATTAGCAAAACCTTAAGTAAAAGTATTAAATGCAAAAGAAAATTTCCTAAACTGATAATTAAATAATTCTTAATTGATGTTTATAGTCACCGACTCATCGATTAAACAGATCCTTCTATATATATATATCATCTTAACCAATATCTAATGATTCTGATTAACATTTCTCTTATTAAATTGATTAAAATATAATTTAACGGAATAAGTGATAATTCTCTAACAATGGGATGAAGTATTTCATTGACGGTGTAGTAAATGTTTGTTTGATTTTTTTTTTTTTATGTGGTTTAAAGTTTAATGATATTAATTTGGATAGGGTTCAAATACAAAGCCCCTAAATACTGGATATTCTTAGTGGGCTGCCCGGCCCAACTATTATTTTCAAATTTCAACCGCTAAATCCAATGCCCAAAAATGTAAAAACAAGAAACCCTAGCTTTCCTTCCACCTTTCTTTGCAAAAAAATTTCATTCCCTAAACATCGTCATGGCGAAGAGGGACAAGGCAAAATCAGCAAAATTTGAGATCGAAGAAAACGAATCGAGGCCGTTAGATTCAAAATCATTGATGGAATTAAGCAGTGACGACGAGGAAGCCAATGAAGACCTAAGCTTGAAGATCGTCGAGAAAGCGCTATTGGTGAAAGCGGCGAGGTTGAATGAAGGAAACGATGCCGTTACCTTTGATCGAGACGTCGTCTCTGTGGTGGATTTGGCTTCTTCGTCTTCACATGGGGGATCCGATGTAGCTGGTATCAGTGGCGGCGGTGAAGAGGCGGATTTCGATTTGAAAAGTAAGAAGATTGTTAGAAGGAAAAAGAAGAAAACGAAAATTGAAAAGGTTAAAGTTTTGTTATAACTTTCTTTATCAGTTTTTATTGTTTTGATCGGATGTACTGCTTGAAAAAATTAGTTTTAGCTGAAACTGATTTGAAAAAGTGAATATTTTTTACAGCATATATTTGATGAGATGATGCAGGTAAAGAATCATAATTTTTGTTGAACTTTTAATATAATTTCAAATGGTGTGAATTTAGATTAGAAATTTGGATGGCTTATGATAACTGTTTCAAATTTTGAATTCCCGCTGGTTCCGCATAGTTCTTTGTACAAAAGCATGTTATTGAATGAATTGTTGGATAAATGTTGTTAAATAAACTGTTTTCTGTTTGTCAGGTTAATAAGTTATTGGCTTTTGTTCTGTTTCCTTCTCTGGGTTCATTGTGTGAGGCCTTATTTCCCAAGAAAACTTGACCTTTTTCTTTTCCTGCAAACTTCCAGCATGAACTGGCTTCTTGTTTGATTTTTTTTTCAGTCTTTATTGTTTTTTTTTTTTTTTTTTTTTTTATAGAAATGTCTGCTATAGATTACAGTTTTTTGGTGATGTCCAAATTTGTGGTGGTTATTCATGTTGAAGGACCTGCAAGACAAAGACGGTCAAGGGGTGTCGGAGTTGGTGCTCCGACGCTCAATTCGGTATCTAATAAATAGGTAGAGATATCAATTAAAATGAGAGAATGGAAGAAGAGTAAAGGAGAGACCTGACCTTTGCGGAGGCCATCTTGCCTTTATATATAGGGTACCGATATTAATATTATCATAGGGTAATTTATGGGCATAACAATTTTAGTTTCTGCTGGGATAATGCAGGAAAAGAATCATATTTTTGTTGAACTTTATAATTCCAATAATGCTACTCTGGTATGTTGGTATGAAGTTAGATTGGCAAAATAGGCTTGGCTTCCAAAAATTGTTTGAATTAGACTGTTAACTATCAACATTGATTTTATTGCTGTGATAGTTTTCGTTACAGCTGGTTATGCATTGTTCTTTCTTGTTGAATGAGTTGTTGAATAAATGTGTACTGGATTCAATCTTGCAGCATGTTATATGGCTAATATTTGAATTTGAAATCTGCAATCTCTTATGAGGCGAAATTATTTTTTTGTTATTGCACCAGGTCACCATTACAGAGGATGGAGATAAAGCTGAGATGATAGAGAAGGTTGAGACAGTTGAGGAGGCTCCTATGGCTAAGGCTGCAGAGGCCGTTGAATCTCTTGAGCCAAATACTGTAGACATATCTGACAATATTGTGCTCCGAAAGCTTCTTGTGAGTTAAAATATTTGCTTTGAACTGTAGTTTAGAAGAAAAATTCCCTTTGATGGCATGGTGTTTAGTATCTCTTTGATATTTATTCTATCAGCGGGGGCCGAGGTACTTTGATCCTCCAGATAGTGGTTGGGAAACATGCTATAATTGTGGCGAAGAAGGGCATAGGGCAGTGAACTGTAAATCTGCTTCAAAGCGGAAGAAACCATGCTTTGTTTGTGGGAGTTTGGATCATGGTGCTAGACAGTGCTCAAAGGTATGAACTAGAAGGACTGATGTGAAACTTAATGACATATCATGTACCATGTCTTTTAACTTTTTTAGTGTTTGTTGAAGTCAATGTCTTTTTTGAATTATTCTGTGCCCTTTTCCGGGTTGGAAGTGGGTAGGCCCTTTTGTTATTTTTTATCTTTTCATAAAGGGCAAATGCATCTATTAGAAGTTACAATTTGTTTTTTTTCCTGGAAATTGGTTCGGCATGCATGTTTCTTGCCTTTGTAAATGTAGATTCTTGACACGCTATTGATATTATGATAATACTTTTTAGTGGTTCAGACTTCAGCGGATGGGTTTGGTCCCTTTTTGCTTTCGGGTAGGCTTTAGCTCTTTGAATTGTTAGTAGATCCAAACAGTGGACATGTCATTTACCTATCACTTATTTATGGTTTTCCTCGATTTGTTTCACTTTCACATAGAAATTAGAAAGTGGTCCTACTAGTGATTGTTAATAGCATATTTGGAAATTTTTTAACTTGGGTCATTGTTATTGGCATGGTCATAATTTTAATTTCTTTTTAGGCACAAGATTGCTTCATCTGCAAAAAAAGTGGTCACCGCGCAAAAGATTGTCCAGACAAACACAAGAGTGGCTCTAAGCATGGTAAAATTTGCTTAAGATGTGGAGTTTCTGGGCATGACATGTTTTCATGCTGGAATGACTATTCCCATGATGATGTCAAGGTTTCTTCATGTTCCCTAGTAGTATTCTTAATTATTGTCTTTTCCATTGCTGTTGCTTAAGCTTTTCTGTTAGGATTCTTGTTCTCTAACTGTATTACTTGTGTTTTTCCTCCCAAATCAGGAAATACAGTGCTATGTCTGCAAGAGTTTTGGCCATTTATGTTGTGTTAACTTTGTTGATACCAGTGCAAGAGAAGTTTCTTGTTACAGATGTGGCCAACTGGGTCATACTGGTTTGGTGAGTTTCACACGATCTGCTCATATTTTATTAGAATTAATAGGGTGTATGGGTTCTGTTGCAGGAAGGGTTGTTTTACTGTCGGTGAACTTATTTTCAGCATTTTGATGTTTGATTCTCAATATGTCCACTGATCTTTTCTTTTTATCTTTTTTTTTTTGTAAAATATTTTTCCAGTTCTTGTTATTAGTGTTGTCATTCTGATTTATTGTTTGCTTTGTTCAGTTATTCATCATTTCCATTATTGTATTTCTTTTTCAACAATTTGGTTACTGTGCATGTGATTCCTTATTTTTTCAAAAAGGTTAAAAAATCTCTTTTACCTCTGTTCATTAATATTATCCTATTTCTCTTCACAAGCTAACTGGATTGAGCATTACTTTGAAAGTTACCTATTTGCTAACATCATCTATGAACATTCTGCTTCGAAATAGTGATTCTTTCATTCACGTGATCATATATTTTTGCATTTTGTAAATGTTCCATATAATTGGTAATTGTACCATTTAACATGGGAATTGTTTATGTAGTCATGTGGAGAAACCAAGGAAACCACTGATAATGGGTCACCTAGCTTATGCTATAAGTGTGGTGAAGGAGGACACTTTGCACGTGAATGCACCACTGGTACTACATCATCTAGCTTATGCTACAAGTGTGGAGAAGGAGGTCACTTTGCTCGTGAATGCACTTCTGCTAAGGTAAATTTCAGTACATTGTAGGAGTTCTCAGAATAAAGTGTCATCCCATTGTTTATTTATTTATTTTTTTACGTGCAGAATAATAGTTCTGCTTGATATGTTACCAACAATGACTATTTTTTTGCGAAACAGGTTGGTAAAAGAAATCATGAATCATCTACTCCAAATGTAAGACCTGGTAGAGAAAATAAGGAGTTCTTGGGATACAAGTCTGCACCTCATGATCATGGCAAGAGCACCAAAAGGAAAAAAATCCAGTTTGAAGAAAAAGGCTTCAGTACACCACGAAAAGAAAAACAAAGAGGTGGTTGGATTACAGAGGATCCTGGATATTTCTCCAATAGGAAGTCCACAAGGAACCATTGGAATTCTCCCTCAACGCCACCTAATGAGAGACGTAAGAAGTCGTATTTAACTTCTGGTGGTCGGATATTAGGTTCTCAATCTTCTGAACCAAAGACTTCTCATAGATTTTCGGCATCAAGGTTCAGCAATTTTGGCAATGATGATGAACCAAGGAGGATTTACAATTGGTGGTAAGGTATATCTTTTGTCTTTTGTTTAACGTTTTAAATCACTTTGTTTCTTTCTTCTTCTTGTTGTCTTCTTAATGCTCATGTGGCTTCATTTTAGCTGGTCTAGAAGATATGTTAGAAACAAATGCAAATTTTTTTGGATATAAAAAAGGAAAGATAACATTGCTCTTGCTCAGTTTTAACGGTTTTTTTTTTTTTTTTTCATGTTCCCCTTCCCTATTATCACATTAACTTTTCATTTTTGATGTACGTAGCATGTTCATCTTTCTAATTAGAGAAGATGATAACGGTTAGACCTGTTCAAAGGTCGAGTTATCCTTTCAAGCCCGAAGGTTCGTCCGACATTTGAGAGAGTTTGGACAAAAATAGTAAGCTTGAAATATGGGCTTGGGCAAAAAAATGAGATCCGTTTAGAAAATGGGTCGGGTCTTGGCTCCAACAATTAAAGTCCGAGCTTAGTTTGGCCCGACTTGTTTTTTATTTATATATATTATGTAATTTATATCATATAAAAATAAATATATATAATATTATAATGTAAATATTTAAAAATATGTTAAGGTAACTTAATAAAAAATAATAAAATTCTTAAAAATTAAATAAAAAATTAAATATTTGTGTCAATTTTTTTTGAAAAAATAATATGGGCGGGTCTGAATTGGTTTTGACTATTCATTTACAAATATGGATGGGTTTAAGTAGAATTTGAGGTTCATATTTTGAGTCGGATTGGGTTTGGAAAAATATATGTAGTGTTAATATCATACTTAAATTCAGCCCAAATTCAACCCGATTCCGGCTCAGTCCAATCCATGAACACTTCTAATAACGATATATGTGAACGCTTATGCCATATTTTTGTAGTTTAGGTGCTTATTATGCTGAAACGCATCAATGTGGAATGAAATTTCAATTCTGAGTTAGAATTCCTACCATCTTTATTAGTAATTGTTTGGGAATTTTGAACAGGTAATAAACCCTATACCTATTAGCCAGACGTTGAACCAAAAATTAGAAGAAAAATCCGTGTAGTTAGTTAGCAGTCCGTTATAAAAATCTGATATGGATTTTTGGAGAACTACACCTTAAAAGTTAGTTATTGAGGTGAGAAAGTTTAAATCCATGTAAATCTCACAGAAAACCCTTTATTTTTCAATGTGGGATCCAAGTCCCATACCTTACAATTGAGCACATAACAGTCAACCATGCTCTGCAATCCCGTGATCACGCTGGTTGGCTTTGCTCTAGCTTAATCTAGCCTCGAAATACCAGCGTCACCACTTGAGCCTCGGGTTGGCTTTGCACTAGATTTTTTGTTTGTTTTTCTAGTCTCACCACCCGTGTTGCACAATCTGGCTTTACGCTAGATTATCTAGCCTCGGGCGAATGCTGCAATATCGACGTCACTCACCCACGTTGCTCAATTTGAGAGAGATGGTGCCTGGCTCTATGGGTGAGCGTTCGATCGAATCGAGTGGAAAAAATTCGAATTAGTCGAGTTGCCGAGTTCTATTTTGTCAACCAAATTCAATTTGAAATTTTAGCGAATCGAATCGAGTTAAAACAAATTCGAGTCTAGTCGAATAAATTTATTCGAGTTAAAATGTGATCTTGTAAATGTTGATTGACTAGATCATGCTACATTTATTTTGTAAATGCATGTATATCTATAATTTTGGAATTTAATTCTCTGCAATTACAAATTTTTTTTTTTTTTTTTTGTGTTCTATCTTTTTTTATAAATATAAATCTCAAAGACTTGCCATATTAAATAGATAGCCTACTATTGACCTTTAAGAAAAGAGAATTCACTATTTTTTGAATTTCATCGTTTGGTCAGTTTGATAGTGTGCATGATATCATTCAAAAGCTTTAATCTTTAACTGAATGAAGTATTGAGTGATAGCTTTTCCCTTTTGAAATCCAAACAGTTCAATGTAAACTTTCAATTTAGATCTTGTCAATTTCAAAGGGAAAAAAGAAATGAATGATAAAACATTAAGACAATAAGTATGCAATCAACAATTTATGCGGATTTATTTTTCTACTGAATGGTGATAAACAACAAAAATAAATGACCCAACAAAAATGGGCAAAAGAGTAAAAAGAGGAAGATGAAAGAGGGAAAACGCAAAACTCAAGTTTAGTATCATACCCAAATGAGTAAAAATGACGTCGCATAGAAATATCTTATTCGGATTTTTTAGTTATTCGAGTTGTATAAATCAAATCCTAGTTAAACTATATAATTCAAATTACTTAGTCGAGTTGATTCGAAAATCCGAATAACTCTAATAAATCGAACTATTTAATTTGAAATTTGAATTTTTTTTTTCGGTTTTTTCGAATAGAGTCGGATTTTGCTCACCCCTACCTGGTTCTGATATCAATTGATATGAACATTTGGAGAATCATACTTAAAAATTAGTTATTGAAGTGGGAGAGTCTAAGTTTATATAAATCCAAAAAAAAAAAAACTTTTATTTTCCAATACGTGATCCAAATCACATAACAAAATCTCGTATGTTAGGAATATTTTGAAGGCACAAGAAGCCATTGTGAAGCCGTTGAAGAGCAGAGCCAAACTAAATGTGGTTTCCGGTCATGTGCAGCAATTTGCGTTTCCTTATGGGTCTCTTGCTGCCCTTAGGCAATGATGATAGGATTGAAATTAGCATAAGATGATAGAATGCAGGACTAGTTTGCATGAAAAAGGAAATTTATTATTCGGTACATTTTTTAAACTTAAAAAAAAAAAAAACAGGTTTTTGAATTTTAAATGTGTGCATTTAAATTTAGTGGCTTACTATAAGTCAAATAATGAATAGATTTTTGAAGGTTACGTGTTGAAAAGATTTTGTTTAGATTTATTTATGGGTCGGGTTGGGTCACGGTTTGATTTGTTTTTTTTATTCAAACCCTGCTTTGGGCTTTTCTAGGTCGGCTCGTCTGTCCGTTTTACTGTTTAAATAATATTAAAAAGTATTTTTATATTAATATTTTTATAATTAAATTTAAATAAAAAATAATTTTTTATTATATAAACAGTAATTTGAGCCAGATCTATCGAGTTAGACGGGCTACTCGACTTTTGAGCATGTCTAATTTGGACGTATAATTCATCTTTAGGTGAGTTAAGTAGATAGAGTTAAGAGAATTAAAAGTACATTAAAAAAACTATAAAAAAAAAAAAAAAAAACTTTAGTGGCTTTGCAACATGACCAAATGGACCTATTATAATTCAAATATACAACATGATAAATAATATTTAGTGGCTTTGCAACCTAAAAATAATTTAGTTATTACATTAAGAAAAGAATAGTTAGATTTTTTTTTTTTTTTTTTTTGCAAAGGAATAAAATAGTGTTTTTTTTTTTTATTATTATTATCTTTTTTATATATTGGTGGATGAGGAGATTCAAATCTAACATTTTAAGCATAATGAAAAATATATATCAATAATTGAATAAAATACTTTAATGTAAAAAATAAAAAAAGTAATATTTTTTTGATAATTTAGTTAGGGGTATCCCTAAAAATTGTTTAGTCTTAGTTTCCTTCCCGAGTGATCTTAATGACTCACTTCCCACGTCGGCTAGATACATTCAAGATTTTAATTACTCTCAAAATATTTTTCATAAAATTTGAATTATATTTATAAAAAAAAAAATAGATAAGGTATATGTTGAGTTTTTATTATTATAAAATAAGATAAAGTTTAATGTGTAAGGTATGATTGCAAATTCATTGCAATAATAAAAAATTTAATTACTAAACTTATATTTTTTTGACGTTATTTTTATATTTACTTAGACCTAAAAAGTAAAAACATAACACAAAATTTTATGACAAACGTGCCTTGTTAATGAAAAATAAAATAAAAAACTACTTAACAATTTACTACAAAAATTTATTCGCTTTTAATTTAGTTTAATTCAGATTAAAGTAGAACGAATTTTGATTGTTGACTCTTTTATCAAATCAAATCAATCGAATTTTGGATCCAACGAATTTGATCAGTATTTCAAATCGGATCAGCTTTTGCCACCTAAACCTAATGTTTACTTTACAAAATTTTTATTTGTACAATATTATTTAGTCAAAAATCATTTATTTTTCGCCCATATTCAAAATTTCTTAATACTACAACTATTTTATTTTTTATTAAAAAAAAAAAACATTTTTGTCATTTACAAAGTTTCCTCAAATTTCACAAGAGAGTAGAGACACCGATTTCCCAAGTCTGACGATCCCACTCTCTTCTTGTTCTGCTTACTTCTCTCTGCTTTCCTTGCTGCTATTTTTTTTTGGGTTCCCCTAACCTTCGTTTTGAACCCAAACACAAAACCCCGGCAACTCAGCGAAGAAACCCACTTTCCCATTTACCCAAGGTCAATAAATCCACGATCTAACTCTGACCCGAGTTTCTAATAGGTGTAGTTTCTCTATTTCTTTGTTCCTGTTCCTTTCAATTTTTGTTTGCGATTCGATTATGTTTCTTTTTTATTTTTCCTCTGGTGAAGATAGGTCTTTGGTAAATTTGTTCTTTGGGAAATGTTTGCTTCATTAATGAATGTCTAGCATAAAGTTCAAACTTTAAAGTTCAGAAATTTAAACCCGGTTGGAGGAAAAATAGGAGTCTGGGTGTTTAATTTAATTGGACCAATGCACATATGACAAAGTCCAAGGCTTGATGCTGGAAACTGAATGAATCAGCCTAAGTTGACAAGAAAATGTATGCTTCTACTTTTATATAGAGTAATAATTTTGTTAGAATTAGTGTTAAACTTTAGTTGTTTGTTTATTATTTAGTTATTTATGATTATGCCTTTTACCATTTGCTTTTACATTTTAGCAACGTTTTAGGAAGCAGAATGCAAATAGTAAAGCTAGAAAGCATGTAATGAAAGCAACAACGAAATGGAGGCTAATTAAGCCCTTCTTCAGCCCTTTTATTGTTACTATTAATAATAATAACATTATTAGTTTCTATTTTCCTTACTTTCATTTTATCTGTAACATAATTGTAATTCTATTATAATCCAATTTACCTGGTTGAGGTAGATTTTGAAATCTGATTATGCACCATGAAGATTTCCTTTGAGTTCTAAGTTGATACTTGCTGTGTTCTTTTAGTGCAACGGGAATTTTTCGTTAGTGCTTTAACATGATGGACTTGTCATGGTTGAGTGCCATCCTAGTTGGGGCAGGCTGCCTTGCCTTGGGGTACTGCATTGGTAGGCGACATCCTGCTTGTCTATTTTTCTCATCAAGAGGAGCTAAAGATACTACAATCTCTAAAGCAAATAAGAAGAAGACCAAAGAACCCTTTGAAATTGAAAAGTTGGCTGACATTTTAGAGGATTTTAAAATGGTATTGAACTGTATCTCCTCTCTTTGGGATTGACATGTTTGTGCAAACTATTAAATGTAAAAATATACCTTGAAAATCTATGTCTTGCTCTTATTATCTTCAGGTATTGGTTGTAAGAAACGATCTTAAGATGGGTAAAGGGAAAATTGCTGCCCAGTGCAGGTGAGCCTTTGTTTTCTAGTTGTTTGTACCACTAATTTCACTTTTCATTAGATGCAAATGTTTAGTGTTGAGACTTGAGATATAAATTTACAGATCAAGCCAGGTAGTGCAGAAAGTGTTCTGTTGTGTTTAAATGAATTACTGTATGATTTTTGATAGATCCTTTCCTAACCCGTAATTTCATTGATTAGATGGGATATGCTTATACCTAATCCAGATAATGAATATCTGTCCAAGAAAAAGTGAACCAATGGCCAATTGGAACTATGAATACTATCATTAAATTTTGACAGTACTTGAATACTTCGGTTGTGACAACTAGGAGTTCTTACAGCAGATTATACTCAATAAACGATTGAAACAATTGTACTCTGTTAGGTATAATACATGTTATAAATCCATTGAGTCATGAAATAGCTTCTTAGAAGAAATTGTTTGTAATTTTTGGGAATTTACTTGCCTCAAAACAAGATTTAACCCAATGTGTAAGGTTGTCTACTAAGTTCATGATGTGCAACATATGGTTTCACTAAGCAGCCACTTGGCAGACTCATTTCTTGCCATCTTTTATCCAATGCTACCACTTTGGTGGTTCCCCATTTTGCCATCTTTTATAATGACTTGTAAATTTACAATCACTGACATTCTGTACTGTTAAAAAGTGGTTATCTCTTATCTGATATTGTGATTTCTTTACCTCTTCTTATGATCCTTGGTTCATTTGCTTATATTTTCTTGACTTACTTTTTTGTATTGAATCCCATTTTTTTCAGTTCATAATCCTAATCCTAATCTTAATCCTTTCTCTTTTTTCAATGTTTAGTCATGCTACTTTGGGTCTCTACAAAAAACTCCTTCGTCAAGCACCAAAAGCTTTGGACAGGTAGAGCCCATGCTCTGTTCTGGTGTTACACTACTGCAAACCTTAGTTTTTGCGGTTTTCCTTCTGTCTCTGTCTGTGTGTCTCTCTCTTTTATTTTCTTCCTTATGTTGTCAATATGCAGGTGGGAGATGTGTGCCCAGCCAAAGGTGGTTGTGAAAATCGACAGTGAGGAAGATATGCTAGTTTTGCAAGTCAGTGTGGTTTAAGATCTATTCTTGTGATTCTTATTTTGATAATTATCATTGATACTCTCACTAGTGTAAACACCATCTAGCTTTTAGTTTACTGAATGTGTATCAACAATTTATTATCAGAGAAGGTTATGGTCAGAAGAAAAAGCCATAGACCCATAGTATCATGTTAAAGAAATAAGTTATTGTGGTGCAAAACTTAGCGCTTCTTCATTGATTATTGAGTGAAAGAAATAAGTTAGTGGTTTTGCTTTTATGGGTCTTGTAGTAGGGGCCTGATTTACTTGTTTTATACAAGAGTGATGAATGTCCTTTCTTGAACTTTTAGTTTTGTGAATTTGATGAGAATTGCAGTTAAAATAGTTGTTAATTCTTAGAAGAATATTCAAATACACTTGTGATCAGTTTCTTGCTGAAATGATATTCTATATTCTATTTCATTTTCTAAATGGTGTTTCTCTCTGCTTCATTAGATTTATCCATCTTTCTCTATGTTCTGTGTAAAACAATTTAATGTTTACCTTGTGAACCTTGCCTTTAATAATTCTTCAATATAAAGCTTAGGATTTTGTTGATGTTTCTTTCTCTCATTGCCAAACCTGTCACTAAAAATGCTTAACAATTCGCCAGTTGGAATGACATCAACTATTCTTTGGTCTTATGTTTCTACTTAGCCTCTAGGGAGCTTTAATATTTGTCATGATATATCTTGATATCACATTTACATAATTTTATCAATTATTAACCAGAATTTTAACTTTTCAGGAGAGGGCAAAATTTCTAAACTTACCAACCCATATCACCATTGATGCAGGGAGAACTCAGATTGCACCAAGTGAGTGGCATAGTATTTCCTTTCTTCCTTCATAATTTATATCATCATGGTGTTGGTAATTGAGTTCTTTCTATAGATTGCACAATGTAAGAGTTTGTGTTAGCCTGGGAGTCCATTTATGAATTTAAGCTATATGAAAAGACCTTGTATAGGACCCTCCACTCTCCACTCTCCCTCTTTCCCTTCCTTTTCTGTTTGTTTTGCCGCTTTAAAACCCTAGTTAATTCATGGTTCTAGGAGGCTTTAGCTAAAAGTGGAAGTCAAAGTATGGGTTTCATAAAAGGAAAAGTGAAAGAGATGGGAAAAAAACTGCAGAGATTGAAAAGAGATAATAAAGGGCTGAATAAAGAAGAGAATATGATGAAGAATCAAATTCTAGGTTGAGTTATCGTTGTTTACTTTGACGTCATAGGGGTTTGTTCACCCTACACTATATAATTAGTGTTATGAAAACTTTTTTTCATTTCAAAACAGTCAAATACCGATTATTATTATCTTAAGTTATGGGTTCTATTGGAAAGTTAGCAAGGACAAATTGTGGAATCATTTGATGCTTCTCTATGAATGTGCTCGAGCCGTATGTTATTCGGACTCGGGTGTGAGTATAGGACACGGGTATGTTCAAATTTTTTCAAGATTTCCATGTATTTTGAGGGTTCTTGGAGGATCATATCTCCATATGTGTGTCCAGATATACGTCGGACACGTGTACTTCAAAAAAAAATGAAGAGTTGGAACAACATAGCTCGATCCTTTACAGGTGGAAACATCAGTGTTTTATTTATATTAGCCCTTGTATTGAAAAGTGGAGTGACGGGGAGCCAAGCCTTTTATGAAATTACAAATTGTCTACTTATTAGAGTTAGCATGCGCTTCATAATTGTAGCTTTTGTTCAAACATTCACTACGTGGTTTCTTTTTGATTAGCAATATGTAGGTTTTACGCCATTATAGTGATCAAGTACTGCTCAGTTCATTTTCATTTCTCTGTATATTGTCCCAAGCAGCTGACATTTAAATTTTTAGGTGTTTTATTTTTAATAGCTTTTGCTCTCTTAAAGGGTTTTTTTTGGGTTCTAATATACCATATGATGAAACTTACTATTTTTCATTCTTTTTCAGATTCAAGAACAGTGATGGCTATTCTTGGTAAGTGTCTTTTTTTTCTAAAATTCTGTGAATTTCTCTTTTGTTTTTTTAAATTCGACCTTTGGTTCCTTGCAATGTTCTTGTAGGACCTATTGAAATGGTCGATGATGTAACTGGTGGACTAAAGCTATTGTAATGGTTTCTCAACGCCGTCGAATCTTTACCTGGTAACCTCCAATTCTAGAACTTTGAGGCGCATCTCCCTTTACAAGGCGGTTGACATTTTCATCAACCTTCTTGAAAGATATTTTGTCCATTAACTTCCACAAAAGGTCCACTGTATACTTGGCCTGAACCAGATGTTCATTTTAGATCCTTAAGATTTTAGTCACAGTTTTGTGATGATGGCGAAAAGTTCCTGCCATAGGCCCTGCTGCTCCCAGTGAGCTTAAAGACAATTAGGGAATTATTTCATGAATATTCAATACTTTTTCTGATATTTGGATTATGAATTTGCCTGGCCTTGGCTTGGCAACTATAATTCTTGTTATTTATTGACTTGGAAGGGTTTTTATACTTTCAACTCATTCCCCATTTTCATGTTAGCTTAATATTAATATTATTATCATTTTTGCATGAGGTGGTTCATGGTTATGGTGATTTTATGCAAATTTGTGATGATTGAAAGTCTGCAACCATTTGGATATTGTTGGGTTAAACATGGAAAGTTCTGTTATTTTGGTCTCTTGGGATCTACATTCATATTAAATTGGTCAAGTTGGTATGTGATTTTGGTCTCAAATTTAGTGTTATAGGGATTTTCGTCTTCCATGTTATTTTACTATGTAATATTCTACTTTATCTATATACTACTAATAAAGTAACTGATTGAGTTTGATGTTATTAAATGACATCAATTTAGTTAGTGAAATGACCCAAAAAAATAAATTAGATTATAGTAAATTTATAAAATAAAAGATAAAAAATGTAATTTAATATGAAATTTGGATATTTTAATTAATTTTGTTTTTTTAAATATCCACGCATAAAAAAAGTACCTACTACTTTAGGTAACTTCTTTCTTTTATCTATTTTTAAAATTTTTTCTTACACCCACGTAATGGGTATGTCAAAATCTAGTATTCTTTTATTTGAATAAGTTAAATTTAATTTATTTTTTTTCCCTTCTTATAATAAACATTTACGCATGCTTTGATGATAAACTAGTAATATGCTAAAAATCAGTTAAATTTGGAGGGTCAAGGGTCTTGTGGATTTCACTGGACCCTTAAGGTGTAAAATTCTCATTTCACCATTTTTTAAAACAAATTTTTTATTTTTTATTTTTTAATCTTTCATTTTTATTTTATTAATTTTTATTCAAAGATTTTTAAATTATTTCATATAATATAATAAATAAATTTATATACTTATATAATTAATTAATATATAAAATAATACATGTTAAAATTTAAATATTATTAAAATATATCTAAAGATAATTTAAAAATACATTATTTAATTAATGTCTTTAATGGTCATTTTTATTATAATCTTACCGTCATTGATGCTTTTGCATTCAAATACATATCTCACTATTGATTTTAATCTCACCATCGCAATAACTAATCTCATCCCCACTATTGTTTTCAATTTTATTGGAATCAATTTCACTACCTATCCAAATGAACCCTAGTGGGTTTGTCATTCTCTTAGGGTCAATTTGGATGGATGGTGAGATTGTTTTCGGTGAGATTGAAAACAACGGTGATGGTGAGATTAGTTACTGTAGCGGCGAGATTAAAATCAATTGTGAGATATGTCTTTGGATGCAAAAGCAGCGGTGACAGTGAGATGAGAATAAAAATAACCATTAAAGATATTAATGTAAGAGTGTATTGATAAATTATCTTTATATATATATATATATATTTTAATAATATTTAAAAATCGTGGCCTGCAATCCAAATGCATCCCATGGTGCAGTTTAAAAAATTTTGCTTCTTGGATCCCACTATACTGGAGGTGCAGTGAGATCCAAATGAATCCTTAGACTCCGTTTGGAAGAACGGTGAGATTGTTTTCTGTGAGTTTGAAAACAGCGGTAGTTGTGATATTAGTTATTGTAATGGTGAGATTGAGTACTGTAACAGTAAGATTAAAATAAATAGTGAGATATGTGTTTGGATGCAAAAACAGTAATATTAATGAAGTGAGAACGAAAAATGATAATTAAAGCCATTAATGATTAATCTAAGAGTGTAGTGATAAATTATTATTTTTTATATATTTTTTTATAAAATTTAACATTTAATATTTTAGTACATATTATTTTATTTATTTAAATATTTTAATTAACTATAATTTACTTATTATATTCAATAAAACTAAATTTATATTTTACCAAATAAAAAAAAAATGAGAGAATTAAAAAAATAATTTAAATTTTTTTAAAGTAAAAAATAAATTAATAAAATAAAAATATTGAAAGAAAAGGTAAAGTCTGATTTTTAATTCAACCGAAAGGTCCAATGAAATCACTAGATTCTGACCCCTCCAAGTCCAAACTCCCACTAGAGGGGTAGTGCAATTTACTGAACAGTGAGGTGCGTTAGAGAACTAGATGAACCTGAGCTAATATTTATATAACATGGTTGGTTGAGTATTTATTAGCGTTTTTGTAAGTATTAGGATACGAATCTCATCAGCAGTCTCACTTGATCGGTGATCTATAAATATCACTATTAATTTTTTTTAAAATCTGTGGCATGCCATAACCCTTAAAAAAATAGAAATAATGCTAAATTTTGATGAATTTAATATGTTTATGTTTGTACAAGATTAAGAACGCATAATAGATATTATCATTAATATGTAAAAAAAAATCATTATATGTTTAAGTAAATTTTGAACAAAAAAATATTTGTTGCATATGTCTTTATTTATAGACAAAATATTTAAACAGCCTTGATTGAGGGAAATCAACTGTAATTAGAATTCATAGTGAGTTTAGGAGTGTTTTTGCAAAAAAAAAATTATATGGATAATATAAAGTATATTTATTTTAGCCTACAAGAGGTCCTACTACATACAAGTAAAATACTTCAACCACACCTCTTTATTAATCTACATTTCAATCATCAATCCCCAATTTATTATTAACAAAAATGATTGTAAAAGTTCAAAAGAAATATAGAAAATTTAAATGTTTAGAAGGGATACAAATAAATTATGAAATTTGATATTCTATTTTGAGGATATTATTATAATCAAAATTGGGAAAATAATAAATGAGATTTATAAAATAAAAAAGTTACATTTTTTTTTCTGTATTTGTATTGTATTGTATACTATATGTTTATTTTTTTAATTTCAAATATATATTTATTAAAAGTGGAGACGAAAGAATTTGTACCTATATTTTTTTTGATCACTCAATTTATATATATTAAAATAAAAATAAATAAAAATTATAAATGAAGCTGGGAGTACTCTTAAAAAATAATTCAAAAAAAATTTAAAAATGACAAAAATTATAGAGTAGAGAAAATAATTTTGAAAAGAAATCAAAATAATGAGGTAATAAATAAAATTTTAGGAAAATAACAAATGATGGTAAAATACCAAAATCAAAATTTTCCTTTATTTTTCTACTTTTTTTTTTTATAAAAAAGTACAGGTTTGAGAAAATACAATATTTCCTCTATAACACAAATATCCAACAACTAAAACATAATTTCAATAGATTAAATATTAAGCTTAAATGTTTTTTTAATCTTGCTATTATCATGGTACTTCGTATATTCAATAAAACATTATTTTATTACTTTTGCAAAATAGTCATTAAACATGCAAAATAATGAAAAAAATAAAGCAGAATAATGACATAAAGAAATTATTTATGCTCTTTTAAAATAAAAAAATTATGAACCTCGATATAGTCGGGTAATCCAATAATAAAACATTAATATTCTTACTTCTTCTATTTATTTATTAAAATTTTAAAAATACACATTTATCAAACGGTTAATAAAAATTAATTGTTATCAAAATATTTCTATAATATTTCGCGTATAAGTACGGATACTTTTCTAGTTATCTTCATAGAATAAATAAAATAAGTATAATGGTTTTTAGATTCACCCTAAGAATATTTAGATTCAAGAAAAAATATACTATTAATTAAAAACAAACATAAAATTATAAGCATAAATTTGCAAATATGTGTAAGTAAATGCATGAAGAAACGAAATGAATTAAACAATTTATCTTATGTGACTTTTCTTTAAATCGTGATAAAAAAATATTGCAACCTTTGTACGTTACTAACATGATTTATATGTTTTTGATTTTGGAAAAAAGAAAATTCAAACTCCTCCATTTGAGATAAATTCGATAATTTTGGATACGATACGAAAACACGACACGAATACGACGCGTTTAATAGATACAAAATAATATAATAAATACGACAAATTTAAATACGATTAACGCGACATATTTAATACACGTATCATATTCGTACTTAAGATTTTGATACATTTACTAATTTGTGATGTGTTTCTGTTTATAACTCTGACACGAAAAAAAATATGAGACACGACAAGAATATAGGGATTGTCATGTCTACTTTGAGGAAGGAGATGTATGCACTTATCATTGAATCAAATATTTATACTATATAATTACTAAATATGCATGTGTTATATAAATTCACTTATAAAATTTAAAAACTCTATCAATTGTATAAAGAATAATAATCATAACATACACATATATACTAATTTTAATATGTAAAAATCATTTATGATTCATGAGTTAAGAGTTGTAATTTTAATTTTAATGCTAATATGTATCTATATTATTATTAAAATTTTTGATAGAGTTTGATGTATAAGTCAAATGACACTAATTCAATTAATGAAATTATAAAAAAATTATAAAATCAAATAAAAGCTATGTATGAATAAGAACATCTTAACCTTTAGTTTTACTAAAAGCTAGGAATTGAGTTCAAATATTATTAAACTTATTATAATGTCTATTTTTTTTTTTCACTTTTAAATAAATGCACATGCATTATCTTAATGTTTTTTGTGCCTGTAAGATTTAGATTACTATATTTCATTTCTTTTAATTTTTTAATTTTTTTTCTTTCATTCACATAATATAATGAGTGTGTTATAATTTAATTACTTATAAAATGATTGACGCGTTGAGTGGAATGATAAAACTATCAACAATAAAAAATATAAAACAAATAAAAACCATATAAATAATTTAATTCCTATCAACTTGAAAATAGCACTAACAAACTACTCAACAATTATATAATTTTATTTTCTTCTATTTATATTTTCTCCAAAAAAAAATTCATATATTTTTTCTCCTTCACTCACATAATGTCATTAATTAAAAAATTGAATCGGACCGATTAAATCGAAAATCGATTGCATGTTCGATTAGACGAGTATATTAAAACCGAATATTTATCAAATCGGTAAAAAACTAGTTCAACTAGTTAAAAACTAGTAAAAAAACAGTTTTATATGTTTTTTTTTTTCAAAATTTTATTTATAATTAATAAAATTTAAACCTTTAACCTTTTTAAATTATATTAAAGACTATATCATTAAACCAAATGTATATTCTTATTAATTATTAATTATATTTAATATTTATTTAATATAATTTAATGCTTAAATATTTTTAAAAAAATCTCTATCAAACCGATCAATTCAGCCAATTAAATCGATTAAATTAAGAACTAAAGATCTAACCGATTTAACTTTCGGTCTGTTTTTTTAACCTTGCATAATGTGTATCATAATCTAATAATTCTTACTACCAATGGTATTTAACCTTTCTTATAAACAGTAAACACCCTGGCAATTCTATTTTTCATATAAACTGAAACACTTTTTGGCATTTTGCTCAACCCCTTCCTTAACTGGTTCAATTAACCCTCTATTTCTCCGAAGATTTTCGTGGAAGCACTCTATCAGATCAGTCAATCTATCACCCAAATCAAAGTTTCCAGGTGAGTCTTTGATTGTTTATTTGAATTAAAATATTCATTTACTGTTTTATATATATATATATATATATACTAAAAACAAACGTCTGCGCAAAGGGTGTTCGATGAAATGTCTATGAGAAACTTTTTTTTTTTGTATTCAAATTTTGTCAGAAATGGCGAAGGGTTTGATATGGGCAACGGCAGAAGACTTAGCGAGAAACCGAGTGAAAGTTATTTCATTGTACCGACAAATACTTCGGAGCCTTAACTCTCCGAATCTGGAACTCAATTTAGCAGCGAGGCTCGCGAAGAAAGCAGAGGCACGTACCATTTTCATGCTGGGTTCTGAAGAGCGTTCCGTTCACAACATTGAAGATCTCATTGATACTGCTGAATACGCTCTTTCTCTTTTGAAACAAGGCAAAATCCCCAAACATATTCAATAAAACTTCAATTATATTTCTACAGTCTCTTTTCTTTTGTTTTTGTCTATCGATCGGACTTGAAAATTTCGGAGAATTTTAGCAATGCTTATAATATCAAGCATTGAACCCCAAACTGTTATTTGCGGTGCTTCAATTTCGTGATATTTATTGGACCATTTGTTTCTTCATTTATTTGATTTATAAAGATTTTTTTCCTTTGCTATTTTAGGGTAATTTCAATTTAGAAGGGGAGTTATATTTCTAATTTTTCCTTTGATATTTCTAATTTTTGGTCAAAGGAAAATTAAATTTTTTTTATTCAGATTAATTTCGATTTAGATTTAACATCTAAGTTATGTGAGTTCGATTCATCAAATTTAGACGATTCCAAATTTAAATTATTAAAATTTAAAGTTAAATTAATCAATTTAAATTTGTATAGCTTTGGTCTTTTTTATCGCTTTGAACTGGATTAAAATTAGGATTATGGAAAAATACAAGTTGAGTACTGAGCTGGAATGGGTTGATAAAATTCCTGAATGTCCTGTCTTTCATCCATCAATGGAGGAGTTCAAAGACCCCTTGGCTTTTCTGCAGTCCATTGCCCAAGAAGCTTCCAAATATGGTAAAGATATGAAAGCTTTGTAGGCAAACTAATTTGAAGTTCATTCTACATTGTGCTTTTTTCTTTTTGAGATATATAGTTACTTAAAAAATGGGAAAACTTCACTATCTTTTACAGGAATTTGCAAGATTGTATCCCCATGGAAGGCTTCAGTTCCAGCTTCTGATGTACTGATGAAGGAGCAAAGAGGGTTTGAGTTTAAAGCTTACATTCAACATTTGCGGCTTCATGAATGGAATGTGAATGACAAGGCAACCTTCCTCATGACAGAAAGGTAATTTAATTTGCGTAAAATTCATAAACATCATAGATTTTCTGTTCTTTTTATTCGACGTGTCAAAAGTCTATCATTTCTTATCTTTTATATTTGAGTATGGCTTATATATCCTATTAGATTTTCCAACATACAAATTAGATTTTGAGGTTGGGTTCGGGTTTCTTTAACTTGGTATCAAAATTTTTTGCCCATTTCGTTGGGTTGCTTGTTCTATGCGTGTTTCATTAAGTATCTTTCGCTTGAAGTTGTCAAATCCCACATTGCTTGTCTCTTGTATATATATATCATATTAGACTCTTCATTATAGCTTTTTGAGATTGAGTTTGAATTTGTTTAACCGGATGAAAAGATTTTAGTTTGTTAAACTTTGTAGAGAATGTCCTGTTTGATAAGTTATAAATTCATTAATACTAGAGAAATTTATACTGTTACATATATTTCAGCACATATAACTACCAAAGTTTTGAGAAGATGGCGAATAAAGCATTTGCTAAAAGATTTCCTCAGTCAACCAATCTGTCTCCTGTTTATTTGGAAAAGGAATTTTGGCGTGAAATGGCTCGTGGGATTGGAACAGTCGAGTATGGTGTCAATATTGATGGCACTGCCTTTTCTTCTGATCCCAATGATCAGCTTGGCCAAAGCAATGGCAATTTAAAGGTATTCTTTTAATCCCAATTCCAACCCCAACCCCTCTCCTTTTCTCTACCTTTCGCTTTATATTCATCGTACCTGTAACTCATCTCTGCAATTCTCTTTTTTTTTTTTTTTTTATTTCTCAAATCACAGACTTTCCCACAGTTGCCTAACTGCACTTTGCGGCTGCTTGAATATCAAATACCGGTATGTTTATCATAATTGTTCATACTTTTGCTGAATCTGTCTTTATTTTTTGTTTGATCACTTTAATATTGAGGAAGGGAAGGGTTGTTTGGGTTCGAACCCGAGCCATACATGTTACAAAGCCTCTGGCCACTCGACCAAGAGACTGTTAGCGCTGAATCTGTCTTTAAATTTCTAATAAAAATGTTAAATGATATCTTTGAATCTTACCTTAATTGATTTGAACTCAGGGAATAACCTTTCCCATGCTTTACATTGGCATGCTATTTAGTACATTTGCATGGCATGTTGAAGATCACTATTTATACAGGTAAATTTACCTTCCAAGTCTTTTTTTTATTACTTGTTTAGCTGTTCTTTCCCCTTTTGTTATGCTTTTGATGTTAATCTCTCTTAATATATATATATATATATACTTTGCTTTGCTTTGCTTTCCAGCATTAACTATCATCATTCTGGTGCACCCAAAACTTGGTATGGTGTTCCTGGTCATGCAGCTTCTCGGTTCGACAAGGTAGCTCAGGATTATGTTTATGCTGCCGACATCTTATCGCATATCGGAGAGGCTGGTGCATCTGCTGCACTGCTGGCAGAGAAAACAACATTGTTTCCTCCAAACATTTTGCTGAAACATAATGTGCCTGTTTACAAGGCTGTGCAAATGCCAGGAGAGTATGTTATCACTTTTCCTAGAGCATACCATGCTGGATTCAGTCAAGGTAAAATACATTTCTTTATGTTGCTCCGACTTTTCATTTTTCTTGAAGTATCCGTGTTTGACACCCGTGTCAGAAGCATATCCGGACATGGGTATGAAGATATAATCCTCCAAATACATGAAAATCTTTAAAAAAATTGAACATACCATGTCCAACACTCACTCGAGTCCAAGTAACTTAGCATTTCTACCTCTGTATCTCCTTGCATATCTTTTTCCCCTTCTACGAAAATGAACTAAAACTTATATTTTTCTTTCTTGGTACACAATTATAGGCTTCAATTGCGGTGAGGCAGTGAACTTTGCGATTGGGGACTGGTTTCCATGGGGAGCAGTGGCTGGTCAGGATTATGCGAATCTTTGCAAGATGGTGATCCTTCCTTATGAGGAACTCCTGTGCAGAGAAGCAATTATTTTATCCAAGTCTTCAAATTATCAGTGTTTAGATTATGCGTCTACGGAATTGGCCTCTCAATCTTTTGTCAAGAGTTCCTTCGTACGTCATATTGAATCTCTTAACAATGGTATTTGGCACTTGCATAACTTAAAATCGCCAATTAGTTATTCCCCAAATTCTCAAGGAACCATTGTTTGTCAACTTTGCAAACGTGATTGCTACTTGACATTCCTTGAATGTGATAGTTGCTTCTAGACCTGCTCATGGCCGGGCTACCCGTCCAAACCCGAAGCCCGCCCGATATTTGGGAGGGTTTGGACAAAAATATTAGGCCCGAAAAATGGGCCTGGACAAAATTTTAGGCCCGTTTTCTATACGGGCCGGGCCTTGTTCAAAAAAAATTAGGCCCGGGCTCGGCCCGGCCCGAATTGTATTAATAAAAAATAAATATATTTTATATTTAATAATTAAATAATTTATAATATTAAATTACTTTATTAACCTTAACAATAAAAGTCCTTTTTTTCCCCTAAAGCCCTAAACTCTCTTCTCATTCCCCTATCTCAGCCGCATACAACAACTCAGCCGCAAAGCCCTAAACTCTCTTCTCATTCCCCTATCTCAGCCGCATACAACAACTCAGCCGCATATCAGTATATCACTCTCAGCTCTCAATCTCACCTCAATCCTTTTGACTCTCATCTCACCCCTCAATCCTCTCGACTCTCATCTCACCGGCTCCCATCTCTCAGCTCTTCGATTTCTTCAACAACTCAGCCGCATATCAGTATATCACTCTCAGCTCTCAATCTCACCTCAATCCTTTTGACTCTCATCTCACCCCTCAATCCTCTCGACTCTCATCTCACCGGCTCCCATCTCTCAGCTCTTCGATTTCTTCAGTTTGTTTCTCTTTGTCCTGTAAGTTTTTTTATTTTATTTTTATTCTAGTAATTTTTTAAAATATATGATTTTCACTAGGTTGGATATGAAAGATGTATGTGATAGGAAGGTGGTGGAAAAAATGGTGAATGATTTGATGGTGGATAGAAGGGAGGAATTCGTGAAATCAGTAGCTAAAATGGCTAAGCTAACCAATGAATCTGTTAGTGTTGGTGAATCTGTTAGTGTAAGCTAACCAATGAATTCGTGAAAAAAATTTTGGCGGGCCGGGCCGGGCCTGGATATTGTAATAATAATATGGGCCGGGCTTGGACAAAAAAAATTGCCCATATTTCGGGCCGGGCCGGGCCTGGGCAGACATAAAAACTCTTAGCATATGGTCTGAGCCCGGCCCGAACCCGGCCCGGCCTGGCCCATGATCACCTCTAGTTGCTTCCATCATACATGTATATTCCATTGTAAGTATTTGCGATTACAATATATAATTTTACTTTTTCTTTAATAATTATTATCATATTATATAATATATAAAAATAAACTAATTTGATCGTTTCATATGTTTTATTGTTAATTCATACAGTGATTAATTCACTTGACTGTTCGTGTTCGGGAAAACTAATTCTTGTTCTACAAGAGAATAAATGGGAAGTGATAGATGCATATGAAAAGTTTGAAGAAAGTTCAGAGCAAGAAGTTCAACAAGAATCATGTTTGTATCCACTGTCAAATAGATCCTCTTGCATTAAACATGGAAGTGCTCGATTTCGCAAGGTAATTATGTTAATTTACTTATTTTCTTATTTCAAGTTAAATACACATGAAAAATTCAAAAACCTGTTTTTTAAGTTTAAAAATTGTAATAATTTTCCTTTTTCTATGCAAACTAGTCCTGCATTCTATAACAGGCTTTTTGTGTAAATTGCAGAAGACAGGAAATGAAATTTAGGTTGGCTCTGCTCTTCAACGGCTTCACAATGGCTTTTTGTGCCTGCAAAAATTTTGCTAACATAAGAGATGTTTATAACAGGCTAACTAACTACAGGGATTTTTCTTCTTTTTTGTTCAAATTCTGGCTAATAAGTATAGGGATTAGATGCAGATTTTGTTGCTCAACTGACAAGGGTACTTCTACTTAGTACATGTTTAATACCTGTTCACAATTCCCAAAGAATTACTAATAAAGATGGTAGGAATTCTCAACTCAAAATTTTCATTCTACATTGATACGTTTCAGCATAACATGCACCAGATAAATATGGCAAAAGCATTTATATATGATGTTATAATCGTCTGTAATTAGAAAGAGAAACATGCATCAAAAATGAAAAGTTAATGTGATAATAGGTAAGGGGAACATGAAAAAAAAAACCCTTAAAACTGAGCAAGAAAATGTGATCTTTCCTTTTTTATATCCAAAAAATTTGCATGTGTTTCTAACATATCTTCTAGACCAGCTAAAATGAAACCCCATGAGCATTAAGAAGACAACAACAAGAAGAAAGAAACAAAGTGATTAAATAAGTTAAACAAAAGACAAAGATATACCCTACCACCAATTGTGAATCCTCCTTGTTTCATCATCATTGCCAAAATTGCTGAATCTTGATGCCGAAAATCTATGAGAATTATTTGGTTCAGAAGATTGAGAACCTAATATACGACCACCAGAAGTTAAATACGACTTCTTACGTCTCTCATTAGGTGGCGTTGAGGGAGAATTCCAATGGTTCCTTGTGGACTTCCTATTGGAGAAATATCCAGGATCCTCAGTAATCCAACCACCTCTTTGTTTTTCGTTTCGTGGTGTACTGAAGACTTTTTCTTCAAACTGGATTTTTTTCCTTTTGGGGCTCTTGCCATGATCATGAGGTGCAGACTTGTATCCCAAGAACTCCTTATTTTCTCTACCAGGTCTTACATTTGGAGTAGATGATTCATGATTTCTTTTACCAACCTGTTTCGCAAAAAAATAGTCATTGTTGGTAACATATCAAGCAGAACTATTATTCTGCACGCAAAATAAATAAATAAACAATGGGATGACACTTGATTTCTGACAATCCTACAATGTACTAAAATTTACCTTAGCAGAAGTGCAGTTACGAGCAAAATGTCCTTCTCCACACTTGTAGCATAAGCTAGATGATGTAGTACCAGTGGTGCATTCACGTGCAAAGTGTCCTCCTTCACCACACTTATAGCATAAGCTAGGTGACCCATTATCAGTGGTTTCCTTGGTTTCTCCACATGACTACATAAACAATTCCCATGTTAAATGGTACAATTACCAATTATATGGAACATTTACAAAATGCAAAAATATATGATCACGTGAATGAAAGAATCACTATTTCGAAGCAGAATGTTCATAGATGATGTTAGCAAATAGGTAACTTTCAAAGTAATGCTCAATCCAGTTAGCTTGTGAAGAGAAATGGGATAATATTAATGAACAGAGGTAAAAGAGATTTTTTAACCTTTTTGAAAAAATAAGGAATCACATGCACAGTAACCAAATTGTTGAAAAAGAAATACAATAATGGAAATGATGAATAACTGAACAAAGCAAACAATAAATCAGAATGACAACACTAATAACAAGAACTGGAAAAATATTTTACAAAAAGAAAAAGATAAAAAGAAAAGATCAGTGGACATATTGAGAATCAAACATCAAAATGCTGAAAATAAGTTCACCGACAGTAAAACAACCCTTCCTGCAACAGAACCCATACACCCTATTATTTCTAATAAAATATGAGCATATCGTGTGAAACTCACCAAACCAGTATGACCCAGTTGGCCACATCTGTAACAAGAAACTTCTCTTGCACTGGTATCAACAAAGTTAACACAACATAAATGGCCAAAACTCTTGCAGATATTGCACTGGATTTCCTGACTTGGGAGGAAAAATATAAGTAATACAGTTAGAGAACAAAAATCCTAACAGCAAAGCTTTAGCAACAGCAATGGAAAAGACAATAATTAAGAATACTACTAGGGAACATGAAGAAACCTTGATATCATCATGGGAATAGTCATTCCGGCATGAAAACATGTCATGCCCAGATACTCCACATCTTAAACAAATTTTACCATGCTTAGAGCCACTCTTGTATTTGTCTGGACAATCTTTTGCGCGGTGACCACTTTTTTTTTTTGCAGATGAAGCAATCTTGTGCCTACAAAGAAATTAAAATTATAAGCATGTCAATAATAAGGACCCAAGTTAAATTTTTTCTAAATATGCCATTAACAATCACTAGTAGGATCACTTTCTAATTTTTATGTGAAACAAATTGAGGAAAACCATAAAGGAGTAATAGGTAAATGACACGTCTACCGTTTGGATCTACTAACAATTCAAAGAGCTAAAGCCTACCTGAAAGCAAAGAGGGACCTATCCATCCTCTCAACCACTAAAAAGTATTATCATAATATCAACAGTGTGTCAAGAATCTACATTTACAAAGGCAGGAAACAAGCATGCCCAACCCTTTTCCAGAAGAAAAAATTATAGTAACTTCTAATAGATGCATTTGCTTCTTATGAAAAGAGAAAAAATAACAAAAGGGCCTACCCAGTTCCAACCCAGAAAAGGGCACAGAACAATTCAAAAAAGACATTGACTTCAACAAACAGCTAAAAGTTAAAAGATATGGAAAATGATATGTCATTAAGTTTCAAATCAGTCCTTCTCGATCATACCTTTGAGCACTGTCTAGCACCATGATCCAAACTCCCACAAACAAAGCATGGTTTCTTCCGCTTTGAAGCAGAATTAGAGTTCACTGCCATATGCTCTTCTTCGCCACAATTATAGCATGTTTCCCAACCACTATCTGGAGGATCAAAGTACCTCGGCCCCCGCTGATAGAATAAATATCAAAGAGATACTAAAAACCAAGCCATCAAAGGGAATTTTTCTTCTAAACCACAGTTCAAAGCAAATATTTTAACTTACAAGAAGCTTTCATAGCACAATATTGTCAGATATGTCTACAGTATTTGGGTCAAGCGATTCAACGGCCTCTGCTGCCTTAGCCATCGGAACCTCCTCAACTGTCTCAACCTTCTCTATCATCTCAGCTTTATCTCCATTCTCTGTGACCTGGTACAATAACAAAAAAATAATTTTGCCTCATAAGAGATTGCAGATTTCAAATTAAAAAAAAATAGCCATATAACATGCTGCAAGATTGAATCCAATACAATTTATTCAACAAGAAAGAACAATGCATAACCAGCTGTAATGAAAACTATGACAGCAATAAAAGCAATGTTGATAGCTAATAGTCTAATTCAAACAAATTATGGAAGCCAAGTCAATTTTGCCAATCTAACTTCATACCAACATACCAGAGTAGCATTATTGGAATTATAAAGTTCAACAAAATTATGATTCTTTTCCTGCATTAGCAGAAAGTAAAATTGTTATGCCCATAAATTACCCTATGATAATATTAACATAGGTACCCTATATATAATGGTGAATGGCCTTCACAAAGGTCAGATCTCTGTCTTTACTCTTCTTTCATTCTCTCATTTTACTTGATATCTCTACTTATCTATGAGATACTGACTTGAGCATTGGAAAGCGCGTTGGAGCACCAACTCTGGCGCCCCTTGACCGTCTTTGTCTCGCAAGTCCTTTAACGTGAATAACCACCAAAAATTTGGACATCACCCAAAAAAATGAAATCCATAGCAGACATTCTATCAAAAACAATAAAAACTGAAAAAAAAAAAAAAAAAAAAAAAAAGAAAAAGAAAAAGAAAAAAGAAGCCAGTTCCTGCTGGAAGTTTGCAGGAAAAGAATAAGGTAAAGTTTTCTTGGGAAAGAAGGCCTTGCACAACGAACCCAGAGAAGTAAACAAAACAAAAGCCAAGAACTTATGAATCTGACAAACAGAAAACAGTTTATTCAATAAGATTTATCCAACAATTCATTCAATAACATACTTTTGAACAAAGAACTAAACGGAAGCAGCTGGAATTCAAAATGTCATAGCAACGCAAGCAATGAGGATCCCTAACAGTCTAATTTGAAACAGTTATCGTAAGTCATCCCAATTTCTAATCTAAATTCACACCATTTGAAATTATATTAAAAGTTCAACAAACTTATGATTCTTTACCTGCATCATTTCATCAACTATATACAGTAAAAAATTCATTTTTTCAAATTAATTTCAGCTAAAACTTATTATTCAAGCAGTACATTCGATCAAAACAACAATAACTGAAAAAAAAAAAAGTGATAACAAAATTTTAACCTTTTCAATTTTCGTTTTCTTCTTTTTCCTTTTAACAATCTTCTTACTTTTCAAATCCAAATCCGCCTCTTCACCGCCGCCACTGGTACCAGCTACATCGGATCCCCCATGTGAAAACGAAGAGGCCAAATCTGTTATGATCGGATCGTAACAAAATCCAACACAGAGACGAAGTCTCGATCATGCGAAACGACGTCGTTTCCTTCATTTAACCTCGCCGCTTTCACCAATAGTGCCTTCTCGACAATCTTCAAGCTTAGGTTTTCATTGCCTTCCTCGTCGTCCCTGCTGCTTAATACCATCAATGATTTTGAATCTAACGGCTCCGATTCTTTCTCTTCGATCTCAAATTTTGCTGATTTTGCTTTGTCTCTCTTCGTCACAACGATTTTTAGGGAATGCAATTTTTTTAATAACTAGAATATCTGAATATCCCTTGCTACACTTAAGAAAATTGGTTTAAATTTTGAATATAAAAAATAATAAACTTGAACCATTTTTTTAGTTCTTCAATCATATTTCTCGGGACTTGACTACCATCTCTTGTTTGTTTAAAAAATAAAAAAGCTTCCGCTGCCGGGATTCGAACCCGGAATTTCAACATAGAAATTTAACCATTGTGCTACAGCGGATTTGTTTATTGAGAGGCTGCACAAATTAATTTATATCAATATTTTTCTTCTTTTTGGAAAGTCTTTGAAGTATTGAACTTTAACACTTTATCAATAAAACGGGAAGTTCTATGTGAGTTTAAAATAAGTTTTATTATATATAAAAATGATAAATTATATAAAATTGTCATATATTTATGTAATTTTTTTTTACATATAAACATGACATAAATTATATATAAATCTGACAAATTACATATATAATAGAGCTTATGAGAAGCTCATTTTAAGAAACTTTCCTTAAAATTTTACCAATAAAACACATGATTGACAAACTTGAAATTTGAAAGACAAATAAAATATAACCAATGTGGTACAGAAGATTTGTTTATTAAAACCCTCATCATAACTTAATTCTTTGAAAATTAGGAACCAAAATATAGAAAAGGAAAAAAATAATAATAATAACCAATGTGCTACAGCAGATTTGTTTATTAAAACCTTCAGCTTCAACCTTCTGAGCTTTAGTTGGGTGTTAGATTGAAGAATCATTTTCTTTTGGAGTGATAGCGTTTGCCTTTACAATTGCCTCCTTCCAAGTTCCATCCTTGTTGAATTTACCTTTCATAGAATAGTCAAAAATAAACATATTCTATGTTAATCTTTTAATTTTTAATATTTTATTGTTAATTATTAAAATAAAATATTTAAAATATTTTATTATTATTAAATTTTATCTTCAAATCATTCAAATTTAAAGTTGTCAAAAATCAAAATTTAGTGACAAAATTCAATCAAACAAAAGTAAAGTGACAAAATTAAATATTGAATTAAAGTATAACGGTAAATTTACTCTTAATCCCAAAGTACAATGACAAATATCAATCAAAATAAAATATACTAATAAATTTCAATATCCAATTATAATATTACAAATTTACCTTCTAACCCATAATTTTTTTCTTTTTAGAGAAAGTATAAATTGTACACATAAGCTAATTTCATTGTAGTAACGTGTATGGTAAGATTTACATATTATTGAGCATACATGTACATATCAAAAAATAAGTATCGGGATCAAGATAAAAGCAATTTCTTTTTATTATTTTGAAATTTGAAATTTCCTTTTTGCTAAATCTTGTTTTGCCATGACATAAATAATAAATACTAGATAATGCTCGCGTTTTATTGCGGAATATTATCGGATTTGAATTAATATTTTGTAATAAATTTGAAAGATAAAAAAGCAAGAGTAGTAAATATAATAATTAAAAAATAATAATAATTCATATTCTTATAAGACATCTCGTAAAAAATTTAGAGTTATTTGAATATGGTTAATTACATCCTGCAATTTCAGACATAACATAATTATACAATACGAACATAACATGAGAAAAATAATTAGAACATGACATAACACAAAAATAACATGAACACAACACAAATACATGAACGTGTCAAAATCTATATAAAACGAATTATTAACGTGTCAAAATTTATATAAATATATAATATCCTGAATACGATTATAACATAAAAAACAACACGAACATGACGACACGAGACATAAATATTGGAGTTATTTGAATAGTGTCAACTAAACTTGGCAATTCCGGACATAACATGATTATACAACACGAACATAACATTAAAAGAAAAATTAAAATACAACACGAAAAATAACATGAACATTACAAAAATACATGAACGTGTCAAAATCTACATAAAACGAATTATTAACGTGTAAAAATTTATATAAATTTATAATACTTTAAACACATGATAAAATAACATGAGCATGTTACAAACATACAATTTTTTCTTTAAATTGAATCATTATAATAAATTATTCGAAATATGGGATGAATTGAGAAACGACATGAATAAATAAAATTTTCTCTAAATTGGATCACCGTGATAAACTATGTAAAATATTTGAATAAATTGAAACATGACATGAATACATGGAAAAAACAATTAAAATACGACACGAAAATAACATGAACACAACACAAATACACGAACATGTCAAAATGCACATAAAATAAATTATTAATATGTAAAAATTTATATAATTTTATAATACTTTGAACATACGAAAAAATAACACGAACACAACAGAAAAAATAATATGAACACGAACAAATATCAGAATGTGTCAAAATCTACATAAAACGAATTATTAACATGTAAAAATTGTATAAATTTATAATATTTTGAACACAAAAAAAATAATTCGAACATACAATTTTTTCTCCATCTTTTTTTTTCCTTTTTTTTCTTTATTTTTCTTTCCTTCTTAATAAAAAAAATTAAAAATACCCAAACTAATTTTCCACTCCCTTAATACCCATGCTTAGTTGTCAACTAAACATGAATTCAAAATAATTCTTGCCTCTCATGCATTTGAGGATTGCTTTTAATGTTAGCCAAGTATACCCTTAAACAAATTTAACCCAAAAGGTCCGAAAGACCCAAACAAAACAGACCAAACCCAATTCTAAATAGACAGACCCAATCCTTAAAGTTAAGATAAAGTGCACGCTAATTACTAAAAAGACCCTAAAAATATGTTGAAAGCCATTGTTGTGCATGCAAAGAAACCTGATTTAAATTTCTGTGTAATTAAAGCATGAAAATGAGTCTAGGGACATTTTTAAGGTAGGTATAAATTTATGGAAGATGTAATAATTTAATTTTTTAAGTAAATGAATTTAAAGTTAAAATTAAATTATTTGATAAATTATATAAAATATGAAATAAATTTAGACATGATCTGAACACAATATAATAAAAATAATTTAAATACGACATGACATAAAAAATAATATGAATACAACACGAATACAAGAATATGTCAAAATCTACATAAAACAAATTATTAACATATAAAAATTTATATAAATTTATAATACTTTGAATATACGAAAAAATAACACGAAAATAAACATAAATTTTTCTTCTTTTTTTCCTCTTTCTTTTCCTTGCTTCCTTTTTTTTTTTTACTTTTCTTTCTTTTTCTTTCTTTCCTTCTTCATAATTTTTTTTAAATACCCAAATTAACCCTTCAAACATTATTAATACCTTTACTTAAATGTCTCCAAACAGAAGCACTCAAAATTCAGATTGAGCACTCTTCGTCCTTTTGCCACAAATTTAATTAGTGTTATAGATTACAGATAGATTATAGATGTGATAGAATTCTAAAATTAAACCTATTTATTTAAAACATGTAAGAGAATTTTGATTTGGTGGCTTAGAGAGATTTGTTAAGAAACATTTATTTCTTAACCTTTCTTAAATGGCTAGATACTTGCCATGTGATATCTTGACACATGGTATTTTTTAACTTTCTTTATATTATTTGTTGCCAATTGTCGCAATCTTATTAAATCATAAATTTTTTTATCATTATAAATAATCTTTCTTAATAATTTGAAGAAAAAAAATCGTAGAAGTATTGACAATCATTTTATTCAAAACTTCTCTTACTAGATTTCTCTCTAGCATCATTCTTCGTATTATCACATTTATACTATTTTTTATCCGTATTATCACATTTACATTATTTGATTATCACATTTATACTATTTTTTATCCATATTATCACATTTATACGATTTGTTATGCACTTTTTTTTCACTAAATTATTTTTGGATATACTTGTTTATCCATCTTCCTATCACCTGCATATAAGATTATTTAAAATTGTTCATTCTTTTTTTATTTATTTAACTCACTCTTATAAAAAAACATTCTGAAAAACTATGTTAAAGTATTGCAAGTTCTAAAAATCTATACGATCGTAATATTTATAATGTTTTGTCAATTCTGAAATGTTCATTGATTCAAACATGCAAATAAATTAGCTACTTGATTTGAAAAATGTAGGATGTGTAGGAGTATTGGAAAGTAAGGTTGGTATAAGAAATGTGAGAGGTGTAAACGTTACGTGAAACATAACATTAAAAAATATTAGACTAAATAATTTTGTTGATGTTTTCCTCTAATTTTATTAGTATATATTCATATATTTTTAGTATGTTTTATTTTTTATCCTAATAGACAAAACTTATGCCTATGATAATAAAAAATAAATATAAGATCATAATTAACAAGATTCTAAAACAACTAGTTTTCTTGAAAATTAACAATTAAGTGAATTAACATGTATCAATCAGTAGAAAAGCAAGTATTAAGTGAACCCGATAGAACCCGAATGAACCCGAATCCAAATGAACACGAACTGAAATGAACCCCAACCCGAATGAGCCCGACCCAAATCCGTCCAAACCCGTCCAATTGTCATCTCTACTAGCAATGATATTTAGCCTTCGTATAAACAGTAAACACCTGACGCGGCAATTATAGTTTTCATATAAACTGAAACATTTTTTTGGCATTTTGCTCAACCCCTTCCTTAACTGTTTCAATTAACACTCCATTTCTTCGAAGATATTCGTGGAAGCACTCTATCAGATCAGTCAATCTATCACCCAAATCAAAGTTTCCAGGTGAGTTTCTGATTGTTTATTTGAATTAAAATATAGATTTAATGTTTTTTTTTTTTTACTAAAAACAGGCGTCTGCTATCGAAAGGCAAAGGATGTTCGATTAAATGTCTATGAGAAACTTTTTTTTTTTTTAATATTCGAATTTTGTCAGAAATGGCGAATGGTTTGATATGGGCAACGGCAGAAAACTTAGCGAGAAACCGAGGGAAAGTTATTTCGTTGTACTGACAAATACTTCGGAGCCTTAACTCTCCGAATCTGAAACTCAATTTAGCAGCGAGGCTCGCGAAAAAAGCAGAGGCACGTACCATTTTCATGCTGGGTTCTGAAGAGCGTTCCGTTCAAAACATTGAAGATCTCATCGATGCTGCTGAATACGCTCTTTCTATTTTGAAACAAGGCAAAATCCCCAAACATATTCAATAAAACTTCAAATATATTTCTACAGTCTCTTTTCTTTTGTTTTTGTCTATCGATCGGACTTGAAAATTTCGGAGAATTTTAGCAATGCTCATAATATCAAGCATTGAACCCCAAACTGTTATTTGCGGTGCTTCAATTTCGTGATATTTATTGGACCAATTGGTTCTTCATTTATTTGATTTATAAAGATTTTTTTTCCTTTGCTATTTTAAGATAGTTTCCCTTTAGAAGGCTAAAAGAGTTATATTTCTAATTTTTCCTTTGATATTTCTAATTTTTGGTTAAAGGAAAATTAAATTATTTTGTATTCAGATTAATTTCGATTTACATTTAACATCTAAGTTATGTGAGTTCGATTTATCAAATTTAGACGATTCCGAATTTAAATTATTAAAATTTAAAGTTAAATTAATCAATTTAAATTTGTATAGCTTCGGATTGGTCTTTTTTATCGCTTTGAACTGGATTAAATGAGTTCGAGTTTAAGTAATTTGAGTAAATCAATTAAAGTTTTCGAATTTAAATCAGTTTTGTCTGACTTTACATGAAATATATGATGAAATGGGTGTATAGATATAGTTTAATAGAATAATTTTGTTATTTTTGAGTCATCCATATATATATATATTCAATTTACTAATTTTTGCTACTAGAACAATTAAATTCTCTTAATTTTGTTTTAAGCCTAAAACTAATTAGGTTGTACGTATTCAAGAATGTATGAATTATGGATGAAAGATTTTCTTGAATCACCATAGTTAGAAGCTTGAAAGATGATAAATGCCAACAATGTTTTATTAAAAATTGCAATAACAAATTAATAAACAAACCAACATATAGAGTTTAGTCCGATCGATTCATGTAGTCGTAAAATTCAACAATTTTGAATTTTGAATTTCAACAGTAATCAAATTTTTTATTTTCAGATTACAACCTTATTTATATATATATATAATTGTAATGAGATTTGAAGTTAGTTAAAATTTTAAATCCTACTCTCAGCAGTGGGACATATTTTCCGAAAGATACAAGAAAATCTTTTGGAACGGACACTTAATAGATCAACTAAAACTTCCTCGTCAAGGAAACGAAAACTATCCAAGGAAAAGAGGCCACGTGTCCTTCCAACGATCTTGGTACATTGGCGGTTAATGATAATAGCGATCAGCAATGTTATAAAACAGAGAGTGACGGACCCAAAACCCACATTCGACTGTTTGGGCACTCTTTGAGATTTTCCTTCGTTTCTTGCGAACTTTCTCGGGAAAAATCTCTCCTTTCTCTCTTAGGAAAAACTAGCCATTTTACTGGTTTGTATTTTTTTTTTTGGCTTGTTCTTGGGTTTGTTTGGTTGCCAAGAAACTTAAGTGAACCTCAATTTGTTGCTTGTTTCTCTCCCATGCATGCATACTCTTTTCTAGTTACCATACTTTTCTTTGGAAAGTTGAAACTGTTTGGTTCCAAAGAAACTGGAAAAGAAAAGGTATTAACAAAAGAATGGAAAAGATTTTCTTTATGTTTTGGAAAAACAATGCTGTTTTTTTTTTACATAATGTGGGATCATAAACTAACCCACCAACAAGTTTAGGGTTTCTCTTTTCCATTGGCAAGTTTTATAACCCACCAACAATTTTTTTTTTTTTTTAATTTCTAGTTTTTATCATATACTTTCTCTCTCTTGTTTTAACTTTCATGTGGGTTTGTTTGGTTACCAAGAAACTGATAAGAAATAGAAGTAGCAAAGGATTTTCAGAATTAAAAATTCACCTTATCTTATGGTTTCTATTTTAGTCAGTTATTTCATTGGTTATTTGATTTTTTTATTTTGGTTTTTTGGTGGGCAGCGAAAGCAGGAGATTATCCTAGGAAGTTAATCAAGAAAAATGGGTTCTCAAATAAAAAAGATCAGTTCGAGTAGACTTACTTCATCTGAAAGAAAAAAGCGAACCAAGACTACTTCGTCGAATATCCAAACAAATCTGATCTCCTTGATAGAAAGAGAGACCAACTCAAACCTTAGGATTATGGAAAAATACAAGTTGAGTACTGAGCTTGAATGGGTTGATAAAATTCCTGAATGTCCTGTCTTTCATCCATCAATGGAGGAGTTCAAAGACCCCTTGGCTTTTCTGCAGTCCATTGCTCAAGAAGCTTCCAAATATGGTAAAGATATGAAAGCTTTGTAGGCAAACTAATTTGAAGTTCATTCTACATTGTGCTTTTTTCTTTTTGAGATATATAGTTAATTAAAAAATGGGAAAACTTCACTATCTTTTACAGGAATTTGCAAGATTGTATCCCCATGGAAGGCTTCAGTTCCAGCTTCTGATGTACTGATGAAGGAGCAAAGAGGGTTTGAGTTTAAAGCTTACATTCAACATTTGCGGCTTCATGAATGGAATGTGAATGACAAGGCAACCTTCCTCATGACAGAAAGGTAATTTAATTTGCATAAAATCCATAAACATCATAGATTTTCGGTTCTTTTTATTCGACGTGTCAAAAGTCTCTCATTTCTTATCTTTTATATTTGAGAATGGCTTATATATCTTATTAGATTTTCCACCATACAAATTAGATTTTGAGATTGGGTTTGGGTTTGGGTTTCTTTAACTTGGTATCAAAACTTTTTGCCCATTTCGTTGGATTGCTTGTTCTATGCGTGTTTCATTAAGTATCTTTCGAGAGAAGTTGTCAAATCCCACATTCCTTGTCTCTTGTATATATATCATTATAGCTTTTGAGATTGAGTTTGAATTTGTTTAACCGGATGAAAAGATTTTAGTTTGTTCAACTTTGTAGAGAATGTCCTGTTTGATAAGTTATAAATTCATTAATACTAGAGAAATTTACACTGTTACATATATTTCAGCACATATAACTACCAAAGTTTTGAGAAGATGGCGAATAAAGCATTTGCTAAAAGATTTCCTCAGTCTACCAATCCGTCTCCTGTTTATTTGGAAAAGGAATTTTGGCGTGAAATGGCTCGTGGGATTGGAACAGTCGAGTATGGTGTCAATATTGACGGCACTGCCTTTTCTTCTGATCCCAATGATCAGCTTGGCCAAAGCAATGGCAATTTAAAGGTTTTTTTTTTTTAATTCCAACCCCAACCCCTCTCCTTTTCTCTACCTTTCACTTTATATTCATCATCCCTGTAACTCATCTCTGCAATTCTTTTTTTTTTTTTTCCTTCTCAAATCACAGACTTTCCCACAGTTGCCTAACTGCACCTTGCGGCTGCTTGAATATCAAATACCGGTATGTTTATCATAATTGTTCATCATAATTGTTCATACTTTTGCTGAATCTGTCTTTATTTTTTGTTTGATCGCTTTAATATTGGAGAATGAGAGGGGTTGCTTAGATTCTAACCTGAGCCATACACCAAAAGACTGTTAGCGCTGAATCTTTCTTTAAATTTCTAATAAAAATGTCAACTGATATCTTTGAATCTTAATTGATTTGAACTCAGGGAATAACCTTTCCCATGCTTTACATTGGTATGCTATTTAGTACATTTGCATGGCATGTTGAAGATCACTATTTATACAGGTAAATTTACCTTCCAAGTCTTTTTTTTATTACTTGTTTAGCTGTTCTTTCCCCTTTTGTTATGCTTTTGATGTTAATCTCTCTTAATATATATATATATATATATATATATATATATATATATATATATATACTTTGCTTTGCTTTCCAGCATTAACTATCATCATTCTGGTGCACCCAAAACTTGGTATGGTGTTCCTGGTCATGCAGCTTCTCGGTTCGACAAGGTAGCTCAGGATTATGTTTATGCTGCCGACATCTTATCGCATATCGGAGAGGCTGGTGCATCTGCTGCACTGCTGGCAGAGAAAACAACATTGTTTCCTCCAAACATTTTGCTGAAACATAATGTGCCTGTTTACAAGGCTGTGCAAATGCCAGGAGAGTATGTTATCACTTTTCCTAGAGCATACCATGCTGGATTCAGTCAAGGTAAAATACATTTCTTTATGTTGCTCCGACTCTTCATTTTTCTTGAAGTATCCGTGTTTGACACCCGTGTCAGACGCATATCCGGACATGGGTATAGAGATATGATCCTCCAAATACATGAAAATCTTTGAAAAAAAAAAATTAAACATACCCGCGTTCAACACTCACTCGAGTCTAAGTAACTTAGCAATTCTACCTCTCTATCTCCTTGCATATCTTTTTCCCCCCCTACAAAAATGAACTAAAACTTATAATTTTCTTTCTTGGTACACAATTATAGGCTTCAATTGCGGTGAGGCAGTGAACTTTGCGATTGGGGACTGGTTTCCATGGGGAGCAGTGGCTGGTCAGGATTATGCGAATCTTTGCAAGATGGTGATCCTTCCTTATGAGGAACTCCTGTGCAGGGAAGCAATTATTTTATCCAAGTCTTCAAATTATCAGTGTTTAGATTATGCGTCTACGGAATTGGCCTCTCAATCTTCTATTAGAAGTTCCTTCGTACGCCATATTGAATCTCTTAACAATGCTATTTGGCACTTGCATAACTTAAAATCGCCAATTAGTTATTCCCCAAATTCTCAAGGAACCATTGTTTGTCAACTCTGCAAACGTGATTGCTACTTGACATTCCTTGAATGTGATAGTTGCTTCCATCATACATGTATATTCCATTGTAAGTATTTGCGATTACAATATATAATTTTACTTTTTCTTTAATAATTATTATCATATTATATAATATATAAAAATAAACTAATTTTACCGTTTCATATGTTTTATTGTTAATTCATACAGTGATTAATTCACTTGAATGTTCGTGTTCGGGAAAACTAATTCTTGTTCTACAAGAGAATATATGGGAAGTGATAGATGCATATGAAAAGTTTGGAGAAAGTTCAGAGCAAGAAGTTCAACAAGAATCATGTTTGTATCCACTGTCAAATATATCCTCTTGCATTAAACATGGAAGGGCTCGATTTCGCAAGGTAATTATGTTAATTTACTTATTTTCTTATTTCAAGTTAAATACACACATGAAAAATTCAAAAACCTGTTTTTTAAGTTTAAAAATTGTAATAATTTTCCTTTTTCTATGCAAACTAGTCCTGCATTCTATCATCTTATGCTAATTTCAATTTCAATCCTTCATGATATCTCTGTGACTGTGACAGGTGAACTTTCATTCTGAAGAAAATAACACCCAAGAAAGTGCTAAGTTAACTGAGAGGGCAGCAACATTCAAAATGAAAGAAAACGATAAAGTGGCAAAGAATCGTAAGAGAGCCTACCATGAAACAATCCAATCATCATCTCCGAAGGGCGGCAGCATTAGCAACAGATAAATAAGGAAATGTAAATTGCAGAAGACAGGAAATGAAATTTAGGTTGGCTCTGCTCTTCAACGGCTTCACAATGGCTTTTTGTGCCTGCAAAAATTTTGCTAACATAAGAGATGTTTATAACAGGCTAACTAACTACAGGGATTTTTCTTTTCTTTTTTTGTTCAAATTCTGGCTAATAAGTATAGGGATTAGATGCAGATTTTGTTGCTCAACTGACAAGGGTACTTCTACTTAGTACATGTTTAATACCTCTTCACAATTCCCAAAGAATTACTAATAAAGATGGTAGGAATTCTCAACTCAGAATTTTCATTCTACATTGATACGTGTCAGCATAACATGCACCAGATAAATATGGCACAAGCATTCAGATATGATGTTATAATCGTCTCTAATTAGAAAGATAAACATGCTACATGCATACGTGTCAGCATAACATGCACCAGATAAATATGGCACAAGCATTCAGATATGATGTTATAATCGTCTCTAATTAGAAAGATAAACATGCTACATGCATCAAAAATGAAAAGTTAATGTGATAATAGGTAAGGGGAACATGAAAAAAAAAAAAAACCCTTAAAACTGAGCAAGAACATGTGATCTTTCCTTTTTTATATCCAAAAAATTTGCATGTGTTTCTAACATATCTTCTAGACCAGCTAAAATGAAGCCCCATGAGCATTAAGAAGACAACAAGAAGAAGAAAGAAACAAAGTGATTAAATAAGTTAAACAAAAGACAAAGATATACCCTACCACCAATTGTGAATCCTCCTTGTTTCATCATCATTGCCAAAATTGCTGAATCTTGATGCCGAAAATCTATGAGAATTATTTGGTTCAGAAGATAGAGAACCTAATATCCAGTTAGCTTGTGAAGAGAAATGGGATAATATTAATGAACAGAGGTAAAAGAGATTTTTTAACCTTTTTGAAAAAATAAGGAATCACATGCACAGTAACCAAATTGTTGAAAAAGAAATACAATAATGGAAATGATGAATAACTGAACAAAGCAAACAATAAATCAGAATGACAACACTAATAACAAGAACTGGAAAAATATTTTACAAAAAGAAAAAGATAAAAAGAAAAGATCAGTGGACATATTGAGAATCAAACATCAAAATGCTGAAAATAAGTTCACCGACAGTAAAACAACCCTTCCTGCAACAGAACCCATACACCCTATTATTTCTAATAAAATATGAGCATATCGTGTGAAACTCACCAAACCAGTATGACCCAGTTGGCCACATCTGTAACAAGAAACTTCTCTTGCACTGGTATCAACAAAGTTAACACAACATAAATGGCCAAAACTCTTGCAGATATTGCACTGTATTTCCTGACTTGGGAGGAAAAATATAAGTACTACAGTTAGAGAACAAAAATCCTAACAGCAAAGCTTTAACAACAGCAATGGAAAAGACAATAATTAAGAATACTACTAGGGAACATGAAGAAACCTTGATATCATCATGGGAATAGTCATTCCGGCATGAAAACATGTCATGCCCAGATACTCCACATCTTAAACAAATTTTACCATGCTTAGAGCCACTCTTGTATTTGTCTGGACAATCTTTTGCGCGGTGACCACTTTTTTTTTTTGCAGATGAAGCAATCTTGTGCCTACAAAGAAATTAAAATTATAAGCATGTCAATAATAAGGACCCAAGTTAAATTTTTTCTAAATATGCCATTAACAATCACTAGTAGGATCACTTTCTAATTTTTATGTGAAACAAATTGAGGAAAACCATAAAGGAGTAATAGGTAAATGACACGTCCACCGTTTGGATCTACTAACAATTCAAAGAGCTAAAGCCTACCTGAAAGCAAAGAGGGACCTATCCATCCTCTCAACCACTAAAAAGTATTATCATAATATCAACAGTGTGTCAAGAATCTACATTTACAAAGGCAGGAAACAAGCATGCCCAACCCTTTTCCAGAAGAAAAAATTATAGTAACTTCTAATAGATGCATTTGCTTCTTATGAAAAGAGAAAAAATAACAAAAGGGCCTACCCAGTTCCAACCCAGAAAAGGGCACAGAACAATTCAAAAAAGACATTGACTTCAACAAACAGCTAAAAGTTAAAAGATATGGAAAATGATATGTCATTAAGTTTCAAATCAGTGCTTCTCGATCATACCTTTGAGCACTGTCTAGCACCATGATCCAAACTCCCACAAACAAAGCATGGTTTCTTCCGCTTTGAAGCAGAACTAGAGTTCACTGCCATATGCTCTTCTTCGCCACAATTATAGCATGTTTCCCAACCACTATCTGGAGGATCAAAGTACCTCGGCCCCCGCTGATAGAATAAATATCAAAGAGATACTAAAAACCAAGCCATCAAAGGGAATTTTTCTTCTAAACCACAGTTCAAAGCAAATATTTTAACTTACAAGAAGCTTTCATAGCACAATATTGTCAGATATGTCTACAGTATTTGGGTCAAGCGATTCAACGGCCTCTGCTGCCTTAGCCATCGGAACCTCCTCAACTGTCTCAACCTTCTCTATCATCTCAGCTTTATCTCCATTCTCTGTGACCTGGTACAATAACAAAAGAATAATTTTGCCTCATAAGAGATTGCAGATTTCAAATTAAAAAAATAGCCATATAACATGCTGCAAGATTGAATCCAATACAATTTATTCAACAAGAAAGAACAATGCATAACCAGCTGTAATGAAAACTATGACAGCAATAAAAGCAATGTTGATAGCTAATAGTCTAATTCAAACAAATTATGGAAGCCAAGCCAATTTTGCCAATCTAACTTCATACCAACATACCAGAGTAGCATTATTGGAATTATAAAGTTCAACAAAATTATGATTCTTTTCCTGCATTAGCAGAAAGTAAAATTGTTATGCCCATAAATTACCCTATGATAATATTAATATCGGTACCCTATATATAATGGTGAATGGCCTTCACAAAGGTCAGATCTCTGTCTTTACTCTTCTTTCATTCTCTCATTTTACTTGATATCTCTACTTATCTATGAGATACTAACTTGAGCATTGGAAAGCGCGTCGGAGCACCAACTCTGGCACCCCTTGACCGTCTTTGTCTCGCAAGTCCTTCAACGTGAATAACCACCAAAAATTTGGACACCACCCAAAAAAATGAAATCCATATCAGACATTCTATCAAAACCAATAAATAAATAAATAAATTAAATTAAATTAAAAAAAAAAAGAAGAAGAAGAAGAAGAAGCCAGTTCCTGCTGGAAGTTTGCAGGAAAAGAATAAGGTAAAAGTTTTCTTGGGAAAGAAGGCCTTGCACAACGAACCCAGAGAAGTAAACAAAACAAAAGCCAAGAACTTATGAATCTGACAAACAGAAAACAGTTTTTTCAATAAGATTTATCCAACAATTCATTCAATAACATACTTTTGAACAAAGAACTAAACGGAAGCAGCTGGAATTCAAAATGTCATAGCAACGCAAGTAATGAGGATCCCTAACAGTCTAATTTGAAACAGTTATCGTAAGTCATCCCGATTTCTAATCTAAATTCACACCATTTGAAATTATATTAAAAGTTCAACAAAATTATGATTCTTTACCTGCATCATCTCATCAACTATATGCAGTAAAAAATTCATTTTTTCAAATTAATTTCAGCTAAAACTTATTTTTCAAGCAGTACATTCGATCAAAACAACAATAACTGAAAAAAAAAAAAAAAAAAAAGTAATAACAAAATTTTAACCTTTTCAATTTTCGTTTTCTTCTTTTTCCTTTTAACAATCTTCTTACTTTTCAAATCCAAATCCACCTCTTCACCGCCGCCACAGGTACCAGCTACATCGGATCGCCCATGTGAAGACGAAGAGGCCAAATCTGTTACGATCGGATCGTAACAAAATCCACCACAGAGACGAAGTCTCGATCATGCGAAACGACGTCGTTTCCTTCATTTAACCTCGCCGCTTTCACCAATAGTGCCTTCTCGACAATCTTCAAGCTTAGGTCTTCATTGCCTTCCTGGTCGTCCCTGCTGCTTAATACCATCAATGATTTTGAATCTAACGGTTCCGATTCGTTCTCTTCGATCTCAATTTTTGCTGATTTTGCTTTGTCTCTCTTCGTCACAACGATTTTTAGGGAATGCAATTTTTTTAATAACTAGAATATCTGAATATCCCTTGCTACACTTAAGAAAATTGGTTTAAATTTTGAATATAAAAAATAATAAACTTGAACCATTTTTTTAGTTCTTCAATCATATTTCTCGGGACTTGACTACCATCTCTTGTTTGTTTAAAAAAACAAAAAAGTTTCCGCTGCCGGGATTCGAACCCGGAATTTCAACATAGAAATTTAACCAGTGTGCTACAGCGGATTTGTTTATTGAGAGGGGCTGCACAAATTTTTTATATCAATATTTCCTTCTTTTTGGAAACCAAGTCTTTGAAGGATTGAACTTTAACACTTTATCAATAAAAGAGAGAGTTTTATGTGAGTTTAAAATAATTTTCATTATATATAAACATGATTAATTATATAAAGTTGTCATATATTTATGTAATATTTTTTATATATAAACATGAAAAATTATAAACATGACAATTACATATAAACATGACAAATTACATATAAACATGACAAATATGTTATGTATTTATGTAATTTTTTACACATGTAATTTTTTTTTACATATAAACATGACACAAATTATATATAAATCTGATAAATTACATATATAATAGAGTCTACGTAAAGCTCATTTTAAGAAACTTTCCTTAAAATTTTTCCAATAAAACACATGATTGACAAACCTGAAATTTGAAAGACAAATAAAATTTAACCAATGTGGTACAGAAGATTTGTTTATTAAAACCTTCATCATAACTTAATTCTTTGAAAATTAGGAACCAAAATATACAAAAAAAAAAAAAAAAAAAAAAAAAACCAATGTGCTACAGCAGATTTGTTTATTAAAACCTTCAGCTTCAACCTTCTGAGCTTTAGTTGGGTGTTAGATTGAAGAATCATTTTCTTTTGGAGTGATAGCGTTTGCCTTTACAATTGCCTCCTTCCAAGTTCCATCTTTGTTGAATTTACCTTTCATAGAATAGTCAAAAATAAACATATTCTATGTTAATCTTTTAATTTTTAATATTTTATTGTTAATTATTAAAATCAAATATTTAAAATATTTTATTATCATTAAATTTTATCTTCAAATCATTCAAATTTAAAGTTGAGTGGTAAAATTCAATCAAAAATTAAAATTTAGTGACAAAATTCAATCAAACAAAAGTAAAGTGACAAAATTCAATATTGAATTAAAGTATAACGGTAAATTTACTCTTAATCCCCAAAGTACAATGACAAATATCAATCAAAATAAAATATACTAATAAATTTCAATATCCAATTATAATATGACAAATTTACCTTTTAACCCATAATTTTTTGCTTTTTAGAGAAAGTATAAATTGTACACATAAGCTAATTTCATTGTACTGATGTGTATGGTAAGATTTACATATTATTGAGCATACATGTACATATCAAAACCTAAGTATCGGGATCAAGATAAAAGCAATTTCTTTTTATTATTTTGAAATTTGATATTTCCTTTTTGCTAAATCTTGTTTTGCCATGACAAAAATAATAAATACTAGATAATGTTCGCGCTTTGTTGCAGAATGTTATCGGATTTAAATTAATATTTTGTAATAAATTTGAAAAATAAAAAAGCAAGAGTAGTAAATATAATAATTTAAAAAAATAATAATTCATATTCTTATAAGACACCTCGTATAAAATTGAGAGTTATTTGAATATGATTAATTACATCCGACATAACATAATTATACGATACAAACATAACATGAGAAAAATAATTAAAACATGATATGACAAAAAAAATATATGAACACGATACAAATACACGAACGTGTCAAAATCTACATAAAACGAATTATTAACGTGTCAAAAATTATATAAATATATAATATCCAGAATACGATTATAACAGAAAAAATAACACAAACATGACGACGCGTGACATAATTTTTGGAGTTATTTGAATAGTGTCAATTAGACTTGGCAATTCCGGATACAACTTGATTATATGACACGAACATAACATTAAAAAATATAATTAAAATACGACACGAAAAATAATATGAACACGATAAAAATACATGAACGTGTCAAAATCTACATAAAACGAATTATTAACGTGTAAAAATTTATATAAATTTATAATACTTTAAACACACGATAAAATAACACGAACATGTTACGAACATACAAATTTTTTTTTTTAAATTGAATCATTATAATAAATTATGCAAAATATGGGATGAATTGAGAAACGACACGAACAAATAAAATTTTCTCTAAATTGGATCACCGTGACAAACTATGTAAATTATTTGAATGAATTGAAACAAGACACGAACACATGGAAAAAATAATTAAAATACGACACGACACGAAAATAATATGAACACAATACAAATAAACGAACATGTCAAAATCCACATAAAATGAATTATTAATATATAAAAATTTATATAATTTTATAATACTTTGAACATACGAAAAAATAACACGAACACAATACAAAAAATAATATGAACACGAACGAATATCGGAACGTGTCAAAATCTACATAAAAAGAATTATTAACGTGTAAAAATTGTATAAATTTATAATATTTTGAACACATAAAAAATAATACGAACACGCAATTTTTTCTCCATCTTTTTTCTTTTCTTTTCTTTAATTTTCTTTCTTTCTTAATAAAAAAAATAAATAAATAAAAATACCCAAACTAATCCCAACTCTCTTAATATCCATGCTTAATTGTCAACTAAGCATGCATTCAAAATCTTTAATTATTGCCTCTCATGCATTTGGGGATTACTTTAATTGTTAGCCAAGTATACCCTTAAACAAATTTAACCCAAAAGGTCTGAAAGACTCAAAACAAAACAGACCAAACCCAATTCTAAATAGATAGACCCAACCCTTAAAGTTAAGATAAAGTGCATGCTAATTATTAAAAAGACCCTAAAAATATGATGAAAGCCATTGTTGTGCGGGCAAAGAAACCTAATTTAAATTTCTATAATTAAAGCATGAGAATGAGTCTAGGGACAGTTTTTAAGGTAGGTATAGATTTATGGAAGATGTAATAATTTAATTTTTTAAGTAAATAAATTTAGAGTTAAAATTAAATTATTTGATACATTATATAAAATATGAAATAAATTAAGACACGATAAAAATATAATATGATAAAAATAATTAAAATACGACATGACATAAAAAATAATATGAATACGAAACAAATACAATAATATGTCAAAATTTACATAAAATAAATTATTAACATATATAAATTTATAATACTTTGAATACACGAAAAAATAACATGAACACAAACATAAAATTTTCTCATTTTTTTTCTTTCGCTTTCCTTTCTTTTCCTTGCTTTCCTGTTTCTTTTTCTTTTTCTTATACTTTTTTTTTCTTTCCTTCTTCATATATATTTTTTTAAAATACCCAAATTAACCCTTCAAACATCATTAATACCTTTACTTAGATGTCTCCAAACAGAAGCACTCAAAATTCAAATTGAGCACTCTTCATCCTTTTGCCACAAATTTAGTTAGTGTTATAGATTACATATAGATTATAGATGTGATAGAATTCTAAAATTAAACCTATTTATTTAAAACGTTTTGAGAGAATTTTGATTTGGTGGCTTAGAGAGATATGTTAAGAAACATTTATCTCTTAACCTTTCTTAAATGGCTAGATACTTGCCATGTGATATCTTGACACATGGTATTTCTTTAAATTTCTTTATATTATTTGTTGCCAATTGTCACAATTTTATTAAATCATAGAATTTTTTATCATTATAATAATCTTTCTTAATAATTTGAAGGAAAAAAAAATATTCGTAAAAGGATTGACAATCATTTTATTCAAAACTTCTCTTACTAGATATTCTCTCTAGCATCATTCTTCGTATTATCACATTTATACTATTTGATTATCACATTTATACTATTTTTTATCCTTATTATCACATTTATACTATTTCTTATGCACTTTCTTTTCACTAAATTATTTTTGGATATATTTGTTTATCCATCTTCCTATCCATCACCTGCATATAAGATTATTTAAGATTGTTCACCATTTCTATTTTTTTATTTTATTTTTATGTTAAAGTATTGCAAGTTCTAAAAATTTATAATGTCATAATATTTATAATGTTATGTCAATTCTGAAATGTTCATTGATTCAAACATGCAAATAAATTAGCTTGATTTGAAAAATGTAGGATGTGTAGGAGTATTGGAAAGTGAGGTTGGTATAAAAAATGTGGGAGGAAAATAACATAAAAAATATTAGACTAAATAACTTTGTTGATGTTTTTCTCTAATTTTATTAGTATATGTTCATATATTTTTAGTATGTTTTATTTTTTATCCTAATAGACAAAACTTATGCCTATGATAATAAAAAAGAAATATAAGGTCATAATTAACAAGATTCTAAAACAACTAGTTTTCTTGAAAATTAACAATTAAGTGAATTAACATGTATCAACCAGTAGAAAAGCAAGTAGAGAAAATAAAATCAGTTTATTTTCATAGATTATACAATTTAAATAGCTTTCTTTTTCTTAGAAATGTAATAATAATTATTAAAAATAATAAAATTATATATTATAATCGCGAATACATATTATGAAAGAGACGGGTATGCTGGAAACAATTATCACATTTAAGAAATGTCAAGTAACAATCTCGTTTACAGAATTGACAAATAATAGTTTCTACAGAATTTTATGAATAATTGATTGATATTTTTAAATTTTACAAAATTACTCTTAACAAAGATTGAGAAGACAATTCGGATAATCTAAAAAAATTATTTTTTTCTCATTTTTAATTAGCATATTAAATTTTTTATTTCACATATGTTGAATGGCAATAATTTAATATTTGAATGTTATAATTATAACAACAAAAAATAATAAGTTTGTAGATCGTAATTTATCAATTTATTATTTATTAACATTTAAGATATAAGAATATAAAATGCATGCAAATAAAAAATATATATTTTTCATAAAAATACTAAAATTTAATAAAATTTCTTTTATAAAAAATAATATATTACAACCAATTAAAATTTTATTTATTAAATTTAAGATCATAAAAGTAAAATAGAGAAAACACATTGATTTTGAAATATATTCTTTCATATATTAATAACCAATAAATATTGTTAAATTAGTTATATATTTAAAAAATTGACATAAATTAAAATTTAATATTGAGAATAATTTTTATGTCTAATAAGCTTAATCATGTTCCCTAACTTTTTCTTATGATTTTACTAATATGAAATCTCAATATTTCGTTTCTCTAAGTTTGGTTTGCAAAAACTTTGATATTTAATTTGTTAAACAATTTACTTTTTTCAATTCAAAGATGATTATGTTGTTATATATATAATTTATCATTAGATCATAAATATAACATGAATATTAGAAGTCTAATTAAGGTAAAAGTACATTATTGTTTAGTAAATTTCGGTAGCTTCAAATGACTTGCACAGTATAACTCTTTATTCTCCTAGAAAATTAATATATATTTGCTTCTCTTGTTCAATATTCTTTTTGAAACTAACATAGATAAAATTAGTAAAAGCAATGATAAATACAATATTATTTAAATATTTCAAGTTACTTGTAAGAAAGTAAGACCAAAAAACACAATTTACATTTAACTATTTAAGGAAGCAACATCTCTTATGATAAACTACATTCTATATACAACAATTTTTGTCAAGGTTCCTTAGGTTAAAGTCATTATTTAGTCGCAACTAGATCTGTTCATGTATCGGGTAGCTCGACTTCTATTGGGTCGGGTTTGGGTAAAATTTTTAGTGATATATTGGGCGGGCTTGCTCGCTAATCATTGGCTGACTCAAGACTCTTTTTATATCCTCTAGCTCGGAAAGCTATAGCAAGGATTTTAGTGATCCGGGCTGGTCCGGCCCGGTTCACTGTTTATCTAATAAAAAAAAATATTTTTTAAATTTAATTTTAAAAAATATATAGAAAAAATTAAAAAAAAAAAAAAATTTTTTTAATACAGTGAACAGTAAATATGAACCGATGGGCCGGACCTGAGCAAAGAAATAAATAAAAATTCGAGCCACGACCCGACTCATGAGCACCTCTAGTCGCAACTAGACCTGTTGATGGACCGAGTCAGATTCCATTCAGAATATTTTTTCCTTTATTCAGGTCCATCTGTCGGTACTAATTATTGTTCATTATAATAATAAAAAAATAAAAAAATTATTTTTTATTAATATTTATATATAGTTTTATAATTAAATTTTTAAAAAATAATTATTTTTTAATAATAGACAATGATTCAAATTGAATCAATCCGAATTACAAATTTTTTTACCCAAACCTGACAGACTATCCGATCCATTTGGCAACTGAAATTGTTATTGCTTTTTCACTGTTAGGTGAAATGAGTCAATTTACGGTCTTGACCCAGTGACCATATGAGAAGCTCCAAATAATTGTGATAATAAAATTTAGGTCATTTTCTCCGTAACCTTCAAACGTGCTTTTTTATCCTTCTACCCTTTTTATTATAAGCCCAAAATTCTCTTGAAAAATAATGACATGCATGCCACGCCAAAAATATCAGGTTTGAGTTTGATGAATTGTGAAGGAGTAAAACTGTAATTAGTAAAAAATACATGAAAAACTATTCTATGAGCAGGTGACAAACAGGTTTATAAGATTACAATACATTCGTTGAACTATCTATACTATATATAACGAGAATTATAATGAAAATGAATTAATATCACAAATCAAATGATACCAATTTAATTGAAGAAATTATTTAAAAGTCAAAATAAGAAATATGAAAAGTAGTAGCAGCACAGTTCACGATATATTAAAAGCATGCACACAAGAATAACAAATAAAGTTTTCCTCGTTCTAAAGTGCAGAAAAGATGAATATGAATAATAAATTGGCATATATGAGAGAAATTGATGCTGAATTTAAGTGAAGTGTAGTAAACATATCATATCAAACAATATGCGACAAGCTATCCTACATTTAAGATCCATAGTTTCCATGCTGGTATTTACAGACAGTCTTTTTTTCAAATTAAAGGATTAAACCTTGTGCAGATGAGGGCTTGGAAGGTTGCTCACCAGTAGCAGGTTTAGCAGCTTTAAGAGATTCAGATTCATTAATCTGTGCATAGCCCTCTGGTTTGTGAGCTTGTTCCTCCTCAGCCAAAACTTTTTCTTTTGTCTTCTGCCCCACATCACCTGCTGCCTTAGCAACCCTGTTGAATGCACCAGTAACCCATGAGGCTCCAGTCAAAACATAACGATTCTTCATGATAGCCGAACCGGCATTGCTGACTGTCTGCTCAGCAGCTGTAATTGCGGACTTGGTCTTCTCAGAAACCTGAAACTTCTGGTCCATTTCCCTCACTTTGTCATTCACAATGCTTGTGCCAGCACTAATTTTCTCAGTTAAACCAATCTTCTGGTCCAGAGAAGCAACTTTGGCAGTGGCAGTTGATGTGAATTGATGCTTCTCGTCGAAGGTCTTTGCTTTGTTCACCGCATCTTTGCCGAGAATGAATCCCCTGGCTAGCATGCTGCTTACAACGTCCTCTGCCTTCTGGACAGCAGATTCAGCATTGCTAGCACCTTTGTTCTCAGTTGCCTGAGGTGATCGAACAATTCATTCACATTAGAAATCATCATTTAGTAAGTGAAATCAAAGCAGATAGTCGTAGGTTATGACTTTACGGGTGTTGCAGAGGCAGTAGCAGGTGGCTTGTAATCAGGAGCCAGCTCTATCGTAACAGACTGATCAACAATTGTTGCCCCCTGAAGAAAACCATGTAACCTGAACTCATAAGAAAGAAATATAAAAACTTCTATCCAATCAATCAACATTAGCCTTTAGGGGAAACGGCTCTTTCGTGAAAAAGCTAACCAAACTTTGAAGCACTCTACCAATTAACAATAATATGACCATCAGGATACCCAGTTACCCACTCGCCTCTTCCCTTTTCCCTCTTTATTTTCTCCCTTATATAAGAAAACAAGTAGAGTAAACAAGGGAAGAACAAATTTGATTTATAAAAATCAAGTCAAACTGATCTTGCTACGAAAGATTATGATTCTAACCAACAAAAAAGAAAAGGGAAACAAAAATAAATACATCTTGAAACCATGATAGTAACCTAAAACACAAATTTGCATATTGAGGAACTTAATGCAAGCTATAGCAGAATAACTGCTGTTTTACCACATTATTCCAAATGGCCAACATGAATGTTGTTTTGTGAAATCAAATAAACTGTTCACAAGTCAGAACAACACAAACAAATTGAAACTTCAGCCACAAAGGTTTTAAACACCATTCAAATGTGGAACTAGATTTGATCAGTTCCTTTAAATCAATTATCATAAAAGAAGCATAGTGTGAATTCAAGATATAAATCCAAATACTCGGTTAAATGCATACAAGGATTTACATATACCTTTAGCAAATCTTACCTCAAAGGAAGATATCTTCTAGTAGCAAGCAATGGTTGTATCTTTTAACTGATAAAATACTTTAAACAAAATGGGCGTTGGCATGGTGATCCCACCGGCAATGCATTAAGTATTCGCTTTCAAAAGCACATCACACATGAGATACCATGAAAGATTTATAGACATTTAATTTCCATATATCATATATGTTACTGACCATTTTCCTACTAACAAAAGCATAGACTCCACATTGTGATGCATGCACGAGAGTCAGTGAAAACAATTAATATAATCGATATAGAAAGCTCAAAAGAAATGAGATAGGTGCATACTGAAAGAAGAACAGCCGTCTCTGCTCCCTGTGGATCCTTGAAAGTAACATATGCAACTTGAGATCGCTCATTATCACTGAAAGGAAAAAACAAAAAATGAAAGCAGTACGAAACTTAGACCAGATAGCATTTACAAAATTTCAAAACATCACTATACTAGTACAATTACATGGGTCAGAAGACAGGAGAAGTAGTTTCAACAATTTTCACCTCTTTTCTTTGTATCCCATACAGTAGAGAAGAGCGTGCGGTGCAAATAAAAAAGAAACAGTGAAACTTAAAAATCTAGGTAATAACTAACCCATGCATTTCAACATGTTCAATTTCACCAGAAAAGGAAAAGAACTCCTTAATATCTTGCTCAGATGCACCCAAGGAAACGTTGCCGACTTTCACTGATTGGATCTGTCAAATAAAAGAACAACTTATAAACCTCAAAACTGATAAAGCATCTTCTATCCCACATTATTACATGCATTTACCAAGAAAACATCTCATATCTTTTAAGGCTAAATGCAAAACAAAATTTCCATTAGGTTTCAACCTCATAGAAAGTTAACATCCTAGATAATAATCACAGGCGAGCGCATGCAAACATACAGATAAGGCCTAATATTAAATTAGAGAGAGTTAAAATCTGCAAATTTTTATTTTTCTTTTGAAGAAAGCATTAATTAAGCATATTTTTATCAACCCTAATAAATTCCTAATTAGCATACAAAATTATTATGCACGCATGAAATGAAATCAAACAGATCCATGAATAGTTTACATACAAATCCAAAAAAGATATAATAAAAAAAAAATTCTTTATCAATCAAGCACAAAAATATTTATAAAAAAAAAAAGAACAAAATAGGAATATATATATATAATAAAATTGCTAGGAAGCGAGTAAATGATAGTACTATATAACGAAATAAGAAGAAAAAAAAATCAAATGCATAATAATTGCAGAATACTAATAGATTATATCCTTAGATAAATGAGACCTTAAATAATTAAAAAAAATTATAAATTCTCTTTCATTTTCCGATGAAATTGACAAAAGAAAAAAATTACAAACTAAATTACTGATATTTATATTAGAACAAGAATAACTTAGATCTTGAAGTTGATACTGAATTGGAAAATATAAATTTTATTGTCATAAATTTTCTTGCCGACCAAACAAGATATTGGAAAAAAAAAAACATAAAAATTGCACTAACCGCCATGAAGTTCCGTTTATGGCAAAAGAGATCGAATCACTTTCTTCACCGGAAAAGAATTTTTTTTTTTTTTTTTTTCTGTCCCTTTCTTTCCAACAAAATTTAAAGGAAATGGAAATTTTTCTGAGAGGGAGAAGTAATGGTGTGAATGAAGTTAGAGGGTGGACAATAAATATCCTCTGCAGATATCTTTAACATGGATCTTTAATTTTCGTGCTATGAATGATAGTACGTTATTGAAAATGTGTCGTTTCGAAGCAGTATTGAGGGTATTTTAGGGGTAGTTGTGCAAGATGAGAAGCGTGGTTATTGTAAGTTTAAGTGGAGTTGGGTATAGATGATTTGAAGAGCTTGGGGGTTGACGTGTGAATTTTAAGGGACGTGATTTCGAGGTTCAATCTATCAATTTTTTATTTATTCTTATTCTTATTGGAATTATGTTTTTTATTTTTTAATTTCCTTTTTTTTAATCTTCCATTTTTAGGTCCAATTTGGTATTGTAAGGTAGTTATGGTTAGTATTGTTTTTGTTTTGGCATTTTTGTGGATTGATATTAATATGCTTTGGGATATTATTTTTAGATTTATCGATATTTTTTAAAATATATTATAAATGATTTATTTTTAAATTTTTAAATAAAAATATTTATTTATATATACATATATATTTTTATTATATACATGTATATGTTTATATACAAATATAAATTTTTAAATATAAAATAAATAAAAAATGTTAAAAATATATAATAAATTATTATTAATCAAATTCAATATACATTTATATGTTAATACAAATATAAAATTTTAAATATTTAATAGTAAAAAATTCTAAATATAAAATAAATAAATAAATATTAAAATATATAATAAATTATTATTAATCAATTTCAGTAATTTAATTTAATTTAATAATATAATATAATTTTATTTAAAAATGATTATGAAAAATATATAATAAATTGATTAAAAAAAACCAAAAAAAAAATTAATTTTTTTAAAAATAAAATCTTGTACTAAATGATGGGTGGAACCAATCGGTAGGGACTGATATAAATCGATCCAGTCGATACAATCATTACGGACCGATATAAAATCAAAATAATAAAATGCTAATACTATACCATTTTTTTTTTTTCAAAATTAATATGTACAAATTGGTATAAATCGATAAAAAATTAAAAAAAAATAAAATATTAATAACATACCGATTTTCTTTAAAACTTATACATATCAACATTATCATTAATACCAATACAATAACACTATAACACTGATTGTAATTGCTAAAGGGGAGCAAAGGATTTAAATATCACTCGCGGGAGTGTCATGGACGAGTTTGGATCGTTTTTAATGTGTGATCCATAGTTTAAAACTTTTAGATACGTAACCATGTAAATTTTAAAAAATGAACAAAAAAATTATATTATCCGAATAAAAAAATATTTTTATTTTAATACAGAATTTAGGGTGACAAGTACAATGAGAACATTTGCAGTGACAACGATGAATAATTATAAAAAAGTCAAAGAATTAAAAAAATATTATGTTTACACAAATAATAAAAAATATTTTGAAAGTTTGAATTTTGAGGATTTTTTGCTAAGTCAAATATTTATATATTTCTAAAATACATTAGTTTCGTCAATATTATTTTTATTTAATTTTTAATCGAAAATAACTTTATTTAGCCAAATCCAACAGGTTGGAATTGTTTTTTGTCTCAAACTATTAGATTTGCTTTGGATTTTTTCCTTCATGGTGAAATCTAATTGTTTAGTACTAATTTAAGATCCAAACAGCACAAATCTAATCGTTTGAAAACGAAAATAGCCTTAAGTGGTAAAAAAAAATGTCCATGAATCAAGTCAGAACTGGCCCAAGTTCGAACAATTTTTTTTTTGCTTGCTCAGGCCCAGCTTGGGCCAGTTCGAGTATGAAAGCTCATTTTACTATTTAAAATATATTAAAATATTTTATATTAATATTAATATATTTTTATAATTAAATTTAAATAAAAATATTATTTTTATTATTTAAACAGTAATCCTGGTCAAGCCGATCTATATTATTAAAAGCCTATTCCATGTCCAGTCTAATTCGGATCGAGCTTGTCAGGCTGGAGTAGGGTAGCATGCCTCGTGGATAGGTCTACGACCACATATAGCTCGAACATTGTTGAATTTAGCAATAAAATTTTCAGGTTATTGGAAGAAGAAACAAAAAATAATTTTAAATAAAATGATAAAGACCGTACTAGGCCGGGCCTGGGCAGGTGTTTTCCTGAGGGTCGGCCCGGATCACTGTTCAAAGAATAAATAAATAAAAAATTATTTAAATTTAATTATAAAAAATAAATTTTTTTTTATTAAGGGTGAACAGTGAATTCGTGCCCGCAGGCCGAGCTTGGGCAAGGAAGTTGAAAAAATTTCGGGTCGCGGCCCGGCCCTACCTATTAGCAAGTCTAGTGTAAAGTACATTTATTTAATAATAACTTAAAATTAACTTACTTACTTATTTATTTGTTTGTTTGTTTATTGTTCATAAACAGATTTTTTAATTGTTCCTGAACATGTTCGATTATATGTTAATGAATATGTTTGTTTAATATTCGTGAATCTGTTCATTTAATTTAAATGAACTGAAAACGAACATAATTTTAAAAATCCTTAGCGAATACGAGCCAAACACAAACAGACTCAAAAATAAACAAACGAACACTAACAAATATCGATTCGTCCAAGCCAATTCATTTATAATTCTAATAATCAAATTTTTTATATTATTATTGCAAATACTAAATACTTTTGATGTTTCACCTTATTTGATAATTGTCCATACTATTCTAAATTAGACAAACCAACCAAAATTCAAGCAAAATAAAAAATAAACTACTTTTACGTAATAAATTTTTGAAACTTGTGCGAAACTAAGGGTTTGCACCGGTTTGCATTGTAACAATTCTCACCGTAATAGTCATCAGGATTTAGATTTGATCATTTCTTTATATGATACAAATTTTCTCATTAATTATTATTTTTTTTATAATAATAGAAATTTGAAAACTTTTATTTATAATAAGTTAATAAAAAATTGCATTTTATAATATTTAATTTTAATATGAATTTTAATGTGTATTTATGAATTTGAATTACGTAATTGTAATTGTAATTTTTATTTTCAATATTAAAATTTTTTATTGTTTTAATTATATATAATATTAAAAAATTAAAATATAAGATACAAAACAATCTTATACAAACGAGATGGTCGGTGACGGTGATCTAAAAAGCCATGAACTGTCTCTGTATTGGGGTTTTTGCGAGGCAGAAAACATCGGTGTTGGGCTGACAAATTTGAGCTCTTTGATAATGGATTTGGGCTATTAATTAATTCGAAGGTTGAATTGGGCTTCTGCCTTTTTAACATCCAATTCGTTCTAAATTCTTGAGCATAAACCCTAGTCACAACTCCCTCTTCTCTCAATTTTCGTAAGGGTTTTAGAAATTAGATTTCCTAGCAATGGGAAAGAGAGGAAAGAGCTCGAAGAAAGACAACAGAAACCCTAAGAGAAGACACCGAGACGACGATGCCGTCGACCCTGAAAACGTCGATGACGAAATTGATGTTTGTAAGTTCAATTTCACTGTATTTTTCGTAAACTATTTATTTCCACTCATTTTTTATCATTTTAAAATCGTTTATTTATTCTTTTGCAGTTCATAAGCAAAGGGATATTGTTCCATTAGATATGAATCAGGATGTTGGAGATTCAGATTCAGACGATGAGCATCCTGTTTTTGATCTTCAGGTTCTCATTTTTCCTTCTTTTTTTTTTCATCATCAAACTCTGAATGTTAAAATATTCTAATTTAACTTTAGGTATCTGGTGTGGTGTCTGGTTAATAAATTGAGGCTGCATTTTCTTGTTTTTAATCAATTTTATACATTTTGAAGAACTTTAGGAATGAAATTGGTATAAAAGAGAAAATTTTCTGTTTTCTACACTTTAACATAGAAAAAAAATTGGAAAAAAAATAGTTTGAAAAAAAAAAATTGGAAATTATTGCGTGAGGATGGCAAGTTGTACTTAATAGTGAAACCTTAAAAAAATTGTTATCGGATGGTAGAATATTTTTCATTTTCTATTAGACTCTTATTCATTGTGTTATTGTTTCTCCACGTATAGGATATCGATGATGAGGAGGATGAAGAGGGAGATGATGATGATGATATTGATGATGCGCAAGTTTCTAAGTTTGCAGCAAAAAGTAAGAAGATAGTTCAGATACGTTACAGTTTGCTGCATTTCTTTGATGCTATCATAACGAGTCTTTGGCATACATGTTAAACAATTTTAATTACAAGAATGCAAAATGATTTATCTGTATTGGTCAAATTTGCTGACCTAATTTGTAATTTATTTGCATTAAGATACTAGAATGTTTTCCTTTCCTTTTCATTTGAACTATGAGTTAACATAATAAAGCTGTTTAACGTTTATAGCTATATATTTGCTATCTAATGTGTGATTTTGCGGTTTAGATACTTCAGTCATGGTTTAGAAGAATGATGCCTAATGTTTATGCAGTACTAATTGATCTCCCTCTGTCTCTCCCTTGCTTTTACTGTTAATGTACTTGCTATGCTTCTGAAATTTGTTCTGCTTTGCTGAAGAAGCTTAGTTACTTAGGTTTTCCCCTCTGCTCCTTTTTCTCCGTTCCATAATGATATTTTAGGTAGATTAATATATCTACTTTATTTTCTGATGCAGCTTATACAAGTATTTGTAGTTTACATTTGGTTGGAGATACATTTCTATCAATTACTCATTTCATGTGATTTGCAGTTGCAAGGCAACATAAACTTTTGAGAGCAAAGTTTGGTGGAGTTGAGGATGAAATGCACGATGAAGAAGATGATGATGAGGATGAGAAAGAAGAAATGGCTCAATGGGGTGGAATAAAGAGCAGATATTATGGTGGTGATAATCGTGATTTTGAGGTAGAATTCAATTTCCAATTTTCCAGTTCCTTCTATCGTGTTTACTTGACCGGTTTCTTTGCCACCACCTAATTTTCAAGTACGGTCATTTGTGAATAACCAAGTTTCCTTTGAAGATGCTTTCATGTATTGTTCTTTGAAATAGATAAGAATTTGATTTATTGTTTGATTTGTTCTTGAAGTTGCACTCAAGTGATGATGAGGCTCCTATGGAAGAGGAGGATGAGGTGAAAGAAATACAAAAAGAAAGAGCAAAAAATTTATCAATTGAAGACTTTGGCCTTGAAGATGCTAATGAAGATGAGTCTAATAGAGAATTGACCTTAGAGGTGAGACTTGCTTCCTATCCTGTAATTTTGACATTGAAAACACTATTTCTTGAGAAAGGACATTTGAACTTTAAAGATTTCAGTCACTGAGCAAACGTTTCTGGCTATGTTTCTGTGACTCTTCATTTTTCTTGAAGTACCCGTGTCCGACACATATTCGGACATGAATATGGGGATATGATCCCCCAAGGACCCTCCAAATACATGGAAAAACTTAGAATAAATTAAAAATACCCGTGTCCGACACTCACACCCGAGTCCGAGTAACATAGGTTTCTGCCCTGGTACAGGAAATTTCAGCAAAAGGAAAAGGTGGAAAATTATCCCTAGTTATTGAAGAAGTTGTGGATGACCTGGCTACATTTGAGGAGGTCAAGAAGGATTTGAATGCTTTGTCAAAGGAAGAGCAGATGGATGTGGTGCACAGGTGTGGTGTTTTTCTTTCTTTTGGTAGTTTCATTTTCTACTATTGCATTTATTGTTGGTATGTTTTATAACTTTCATTCATATTCCTGTTATTCCAATAATCACCCACTGCCCCAAATCAACATCTGTTTGTTAATTATTTGATCCTTGTTCATGTCTTGTTTTTTATACCAATCTTCTGGTTGCAAAGCTCTTCATTCTGTCAATGCTTCTTATATAATGCATTATCCCTTTGATAACATAATTGGTTCAATGGAAGGTCGCTGTCTCTCTGGCTCCATGGAATAAATGAGCTTGTGATATAAATTTTTTGAATCGGCTTTGAAATTTGAGATTAGATAGACATTTTTTTTAGTTCTGAATCTACTTATGTCAAACTAGTTTGCTTTAATCATTGTTTTTGTTTGACGGAAACCTTCTTTTAAATTTATTAACTCGAAGAATTCTTCTCTGTTACTATATTACATGGATCAGATATTTACTTTGTTTTGTTTGGATGGGAGTGGGCGGTGGTTGCTAGGTTTTTTTTATTCTTACCTCATGGCTTATAAGCTAATAGTTTTGCTCCTCAGTTCTGCACCAGAATTAATTGGTTTATTGTCAGAGCTGAATGCTGCACTCGAAGAGCTTGAAAGCAAAGTTAATCCACTTTTAAGGAAGGTATTCTTGTTCTTCTCATTTGATTCTTTTATTTTCAAATAGAAGGTTAATAATAGGCTTGATCTTCCAACTGCATTTGGCTGATTGATTTATGCATGTTGCGTCTGCCTAGGAAACTTCAATAATGTAGTTTGAGATGATTACATGATTTTTTTGGTTAATTTGACAATGGAGTTTTTAAACTCCAGAAGTAAGGTTGGATGGTCGCGATATTTCCATTTAGAAACTAATTAATTTATTAATTTCATAAATATACCCAAATAGGACATGTGTCAACCCTTAAACCCTTATCGTGAAGTCGAAAAACTTCACCAATGGTGTGTAGGATCATTTTTCTTACTTTAAAGGATAACTTCAGACTTTGGATTATAACACAATTTCAGACTCCTCATTTCTTTTTACATTTTGCGGACATGTTAAAGGATTTTATGTATTTTGAAGGCTAAAGAAGGGAAGATCTTTCTAGAAGGTGGGATGCGCTATCTGGAGGTGAAGCAGATTCTTTTGCTGGCCTATTGTCAAGCAATAACCTTTTATCTTCTTCTCAAGTCCGAAGGTCAGCCTGTTCGTGATCATCCTGTCTTAGGTCGTATTGTGGAGATCCAAGGCTTACTTGATAAGGTCATTATCCTTGAAAAGTGAATATTGTTTTTTAGATTTATGAATTTATTCTATGTTGTACACAAGAGGTAGCATGCATGACCTGTGGGCAAGGTGGCTTGCTTTTCATCATCGAGTATCTTTTCTTCTATTTATTGACTTGTATGTGTAGCAATAGAACTGACAATTTAACTTACGGTATTCTTTTGCTTTGGTTATTTTGCAAAACCAAGTGGTCAATACTAGTTGGCTATACCTCAGAAGGAAATGCTAGCTCAGTACTAGCTGCACTTCTAAGTAGATCATTTACTGTACTTAACCATCAGAACATAGCAATACATCATTTCTGCTTTTTATTTTATTTTTCTTTTATTCTAAGAGAGTTACAGGTTGTTGATGTGAGATTAAGGCTGCTTTGTTTGTGTTACCGTATTCTTCTTTCTAATGCTTGCTCCATTTAACAGGTGAAACTACTTGATGGAAACCTTCCCTCTGAATGGGAGGAGATTCTGAAGAATAAAGGGGCTGAAATGGGACAAAACGTGGTTAAAGAGAGTGCTGAACTGATATCTGACTGTGGCACAAAGGGTCATGTTCCATTACTAGTAGGGGATGTACAAGTGGCTGAGGTAGTGAAAGTTACATTAGTGTTGTCTGTCAGTAACATGTCTTTTAGATTCTTGTACTTTTGCCTGTCATCTGATTTCTCATTTCATGCATCAGCCTGAAGACACACCTAACATGCTAAAAATGGAGTCTGCAAGTAACCAGGACAATAAGGGAGTGAAACCTAAACATGAGGTGAGATGTACCGCTGCTGCTAATTTTTCTCTCTCCTTTCTTTATGCTTCACATCTTTTCACCCTTCTCTCCAATGGGCTTCAATTTCCTTCTGTTTCTTTGTTATGTAACCGATAGCGATATATCTTACTTGAGATTCCCAAAAAGATGCAGAATGATCAAGTTGGTGTACAGAGCAGGGAAATGTTAAAAGTAAGAGCAGCTCTTGAGGAAAAATTGAAGCAGAAGGGAATTTTTCATTCCAACATCCAAAAGCCTGATAAAACCAAGAAACATGTGAAATCAGTGAATGGGTACTGCTTCTTTTCCCCTTGTTTTATAATTTATTATCCTTTTGACTGTATTGAGTACTGATTCTTTCAACTTGGGATTTGACAGACAGCTTGAAACATATGATGATTTTGCTGATGATGCTATGGATGCTGAAGGAGGTGCTCTTGGATTAAGTAACAGGCATGCTAGCTCACAGCATTCTAATAAAATTTCCAAAATTATTACTGCTAAACAGAATAAATCCAAGGTATAAATCTCGACATGATTTCCTGTTTTTAATATGTCCAATGAAATATTAAGATACATTAGAAATCTGTCTTTAATGAGCTTTCTGAATGCACTTGGAAGTAGCAAGTGCATTGAGCCAGCATCACTGACCTCATTATGGGGACAAGCCTATAAACTTTTCGTGCTTGGTTTGCTAGCTACTGAGAACAGTGTGTTATGTTTAGCACCAGCCTTTCTTCTAGTCGAGCTTGTGTCTGTTAGTTGTAGCAATTGGGCAGGTCAAGTCACTTTGGGTTGAATTTTGACCTTTCAGGTCATTTTTGGGTTTGGTTCAACTTTGACATGTAGCCAATAACAATTTGATTTGGGTTAGATTTTGCACTTCAAATTACTGACTTTTCCAGTAAATTTGGTTCAGCTTTTGACATCTTTAGTTGATATCAATCATGAAGACCCATAGTTTATCTCACATAGGAAGAGGCTGAAAATTTTAACAGTTTAGGTTTCCTTCTCGGACTTGCATTATTGGTTGGTCTTGGTAGAGCATTCACAGTTCAGTGGATATGCAGAAGATTCTACCCCTTTCCTTTTTGTTTTCCTTTGGACCAAGCAGCACAAGGTTTTATTTTTCTATGATTTTTTGCTTTTCTTTTCCTGATTTTGGGCAACGCTTGCTAGACCAACCAAGAAGTTGATTTTCGAAGGAACTGATGCTGGAAGCAGAAACCAGACACCTTTCTCTATATATGCACAAAGTTAAAAGAGAAAAAGCCAATTAGGATTGTGCAGCTCAGACTATTATATGACCTTGTTTTTCAATTTTTCAACGACAACTTAATTTCAAAATCTTAATGTGCTAGCTTTGCTATAGTGTTTTGCATATTAACTTTTCATCATGATTCATTTGTACCATGGATCATATAACTCTTATCCTGTCCCTCCCTTCTATCCTGTTGACAAGGTTGTATCGGGTGATGATGATTTACCCAAACGAGATGATATTGGAGAAAGGCGGAGGAAACATGAGCTGAGAGTACTGGCAGGAGCAGCAGTTAAATCTGAGGATGAGCAAGGAGGTGGTGAATATGACACTTTTGAGGATGATGGAGGTATTTCTTTGGAGGAGAATGGTGGTGATACAGAAGACACAGAAGAAGATTCAGAAGATGAATTTTATAAACAAGTGAAGCAACAAAGGGCTGCAAAACTTGCTGCAAAGGCTGAGATATATACAAGGTACATTTCTGCACTGCACGTAACTATTGCTCTTCTTTTTTGGGTTGGATTTGCTTCTATTTTCTTTCTACGTTCAACAGTATGGTTAAGCTCCACGTCTATGTTACTCGGGCTCGGGTGAGTGTTGGATACGGGTATGTGTTCGACAAGGGTATACTCAATTTTTTCTAAGTTTTTCCATATATTTTGAGGATCATACCCTCATATCCTTATCCGAATAGTCAGACACAGGTACTTCAGCAAAAATGAAGAGTCGGAGTAACATAGCTCTGGTGCATGTGCGTAGTAGATAATCAAGTACGCGTGCCTGTATTTGTTTATCAACAAAAAAGTAAATCTTTCAGCTGCCTAAATTTGGATTTAAACCAGTCCTTGCATAATGTGTTTCTTTTGCAGGACCTCAGCACCCCCATCGTTACCTGAAACTATAGATGGAAAACGGCAGATAACTCATCAGGTTCTTGCCTCATTTCCCCGTATGATTCTGTTATCGTTCTTCACTGCTTCCTAACATAACTTCATAATCTGTCAATTTGCAACAGATAGAGAAGAATAGAGGTTTGACTCGTCAACGGAACAAGAATATCAAAAACCCAAGGAAGAAATACAGGGTATTTTTGGCTGACAATTTTGATTCCTTGCATTTGATTTTATTGTTATTCCGACTCTTCATTTACCCTGAAGTATCCGTGTCCGACACTTATGTCCGGACAAGGGTATAGGAGTATGATCTTTCGAATATTTGAAAAATTTTAAAAAAAAAATTAAGCATATCCATGTCGGACACATACTCGTACTCCGACACACTCAATTCCGAGTCCGAAGATTTGATACATTTACTTCATTGGTATGAATTGTGGACTCATGTTTGTCTCTCCATTTATATTTTCTGTGATGTACAGTTGCAAAGCAAGAAAAGAGAGAAACAACGGAAAGGTCAGGTGCGGGATATTAGGAAATCAGTTGGTCAATATGGAGGAGAAACCTCTGGAATCAATGTAGGAATCAGTAGGAGCATCAGATTCAAGAGCTGAATCCTATGACTATGATCCAGTTTTGTCAACTTAAAATTCCTCAGCCTTGTTTCTTTTGCATTATTTTCTTTCTTTCTTTTATTTTAAGGCAATTGAAGACATAAATTTTTATTTTTCTTATTATAAAGTTTAAAGCTATGATTGAATTTATTTATTTATATTAGTAAAATTTGATTTATAGATGAAAGAGCAACTTTAGGTTAGGTATGCAAGCAAGTAATACACTTAAATCTTCCGAAGAAAGCTACACATTGTGATAAATCAGGACAAAGCTATAATATAGATATTATAAATAGATTTGATAATTTTAGATATGAATATAATACGTTTCATAAATATAAAAATAGTGTAATAAATATGTTATGTTTAATATATGTATAATATACATTTAATAATTTATATGATGTTAATATTTATATGATTGACATAAAAAAAATGTGAGATATAATACATATATGCAAAATTAGAATTACCAAATCTAACTATAGAGAATTAAAATTTTCTTAATATTTTCAATTGTTATATTCTACTTATTTCATTTTTTTTATTATCTTTTCTCATCAAATTAAAATTTGCGTTCTAGATCATTCAACTTTTATTTAAAATTAGATTAAATTTAGTATATAATAAATAAATAAAAATTCATTCGGTCATTCAGATGAGACTATTCTATTATCTAACAAAATTTAAAAAAGAAAAGAAATTATGAGCCTAGTTTGACTTGAACAATTGCTGCACGAAACCAAACAAACAACTAAACAAATAAACATAAAATTATCTTGACTACCTATGTAATTAATTCATATACTTCAAAGGGTAAGTAGTGAACCATGTGTTAACATCTGTCAACACCGTATTGTTTAGCTCTCTCTATTTGCATATTAAATCATGCAATACGACGTCGTTTAATATTGTTAGGTGTTGTTTTTGTTTCTGTTTATTGAGTTGAACATTTAATATGGCTTTGTTTTACGCGAGTGAACATTTGTTTCTTACGCGTTTTTTTTTTTACTTTTTACGCGTTAACTCAAATAAGCATTCTGATAATTTAATTTAGCATTAAATGTCTATGCGTCTTTTTGGTTGGTTCTTTCCTTTTTCACACTTGGTCTCGCAAAACGATATCGTTTCATGTCTGTTTTCATTAATTTCGGATGCTCGTTCCATGTTTTCAGATTCTTACTCCGCATAAAATATTTACTGTATGATACATTAAATACTAACACGTAAAATAGCTGACCCATCTCTTAAATATTTAGCTGGCTGTGCATTTATTTTTTTACGCATTTATACAGCTCATGCATAAAACAGCTGTCCTATCTCTTCAGAGGGCATTTGGTATGATAGAAAGTGATCACTTTCCATGGAAAGTAATTGGTGAGAATGTGATTCCCATGTTTGGTATGCTAAAAACTGCTACTTTCCTGGGAATGTAACTTTCTTTGGAGAGTTACTTTCCCACAAGCATTGAAATGTGATTCCCATGAGAAGTGGTGGGAAAGTAACTTTCCCATGTAGTTGGAAAGTTAAAAAAATGTTAAGACAAAATTATTCTCTTCCTATTTAATTTAAAATTATCAATTGAAATATTATTTTAAAATATTTTGTACAAATATTTATTAATAATAAATATTATTAAAATATTTAAATAAAATTTAATTTGCATCCAGCATTTTAATTTTTCAATTACTTGATAGTAACTTCAAAATTTTATTATTAACAAACATTTTTTTATCATAAAAGTAACTCATATTACCAATTGAAATATTATTTTTAAATATTTAGTACAAAATTTTGTTAATACTAAATATTATTGAAATATTTAAATAATATTTAATTTTCATACAACCTTTTAACTTTTTAACTACATGAAAGTAATTTCGAAAATTTATTATTAAAAAATATTTTTTTTTCATAAAAATAACTCAAATTATCAATTAAAATATTATTTTTAAATATTTAGTACAAATGTTTGTTAATAATAAATATCATTAAAATATTTAAATCTTGTCTTTTTCAGGTAGCTTTGACGCCTATTCAGCTAGCGGGACATTAGTCATAGTCGAAATTCGTCGAAAAAGAGGAAGTTTTGTCTTTCTTTCAATCAAACTAAGAGAACAAAGAAACCACTCAAAAATGAAAGTTAACTAAAAAAAGTTTCAGTAAGAACTAGCACTAGACTTCTTCCACCCTTTCTACTTTTTTTCTCTCTTTTTGTTTGTGTTTTCACCCGGGTTTTTCATTATGTTTTATAGAGACTTGAGGAAATATTAATAATAATTAATGTAGAAAGGTGAGGCACTTTTCCCGGCATACGAAAAAAAAGAAATCCAGGATGACGGCTTTCAAAAGACGAGTAAAAGACGGGGAGGGGGAGGCTCTCGAAACCAAGCGAGACTAAAAAGAACATGGGAATTAACACCATTCTATGAGTGCTTTTTTTCGAAAAGCCAACAAAGGGACAACCCTCTTTCTCTATCTCGGTGCGGTTTAGAATCATCGTATTCACTCTAGCTTCTTTTTTCCTCTTCCTTTACCTTTCGATTTCGAGAAGACAGTGCCAGGTCTTTATACAGTTACAAAGGTACCCTTCTTGATCAAGCTTGAGTGCTGTCGATTACTTTCTTTCCTGTTGAAGGAATACCCGCTGCTAGAGTACTCGTAAGAGCTGCCAAGGCGCTGACTGAAAGGATGATAGTATTATCCTCTTTTGAGAAGGATTAGGCCTTAGACTGGAACAATTCTAAAAAAGAAAAAGGGGGCGTTCTTCTTGTCTTGAGGTAGGTATGCTTACGTGATTGAGGATTGAAGTAGGATATGTCCCTATATGATGTAGAGGGTATATGATTGGAAGACTGGCAGGAATACTTAATTAATGCTTACAACGATAGAAGGATTAAAAGGAACTTATCATCATCAGACAAAAAGAGAGGGGTATGGGCCTACAGAAGGGAAAAGATTCACGCCCTCTACTTAACAAATGAACGAATCAAGACAATATCAGACTGGGGGGAAGACTGCGACTACTCTTAGACCACTTCGACTTAGGGTTAAAGTGAGGATAGTCATGAGGCTAATTGGTAGTTATGCTTACAAAGGATTAAGAAAAAAGCATTGGAACTTCCACGATTAAGCCATAAGGGATTACTTTCAATACAGAATTTCTGAAAGAATCTCAATTGGAAAACTGTTATAATATTTAATTTGCATCAAGCCTTTTAATTTTTCAAGTACATGAGAGTAATTTCGAAATTTATTATTAATAAATATTTTTTATCTTAAAAGTAACTCAAATTATCAATTAAAATATTATTTTAAAATATTTAGTACAAATATTTGTTAATAATAAATATCATTGAAAAATTTTAAAATTAATAAAATTTATATTTTTTTATAAGGGTAATTTCAGAAATTGCCATCACATTCCCAGGATTTTAATCAACACTTTTTCATATATACCAAACGCTGTAAAGTTATATTCCCAAGAATCACATTCTCAAAAATCACATTCTCAGAAATTACATTCCATGAAATATGATTTTTGAGAAGATACCAAACGCCCCCTCAATATTTAGCTTGTTGTGTATTTATTTTTTACACGTTGATGCAGCTGCCCCCATCCCAATCTTTGAATTAATGGATAAACAAGATGTTTATGCATTCTTTTAACCGATAGATTTTTACTTCCTTTTGTCCAATGAATTTTTATGCTTGATAAGCAAAACATGCTTCTGTCCCGAGGTTTTTCATGTTCCTCTTCATAGAAAGTTTTCGTCGCGTGAAATGCTTCCCTGTTCCTTTTCATTTTCCTTGGTAAATGACTAATCGACCATTGCTTCCTTTATTCTCTTCAGCATGAAATACTTCCCTGTTTCTCTTCATCTCCAATGGCAAATGATCATTGGCCCTTAGCCTATGTTTGGATTGGGGTAGGGGGAGGGAAAGGAAAGCAAGGGAGAATGAGAAACCTTTCCCTTGCTTTTCTTTGTTTGGATAAAAAAAATATTTTAATAAAAAAAAAGTGTGGGGAGTTGAGCACTCTTCACTTTCCTTTAAAATGCTGAAAAGGAAGGGAAAGAAAAGTAAAAAAAAAAAAATTAAATATAAAATGTCTATATTACCACTTTTATATTTATCAAATTACAAGTAATATTTTTAAACTTATATACTTCACGTAATTGACATTAAAAATTATAATAAAATTTTATTATCATTTTTTTATTTTTGCTTTTTACATTACATTCATATTTTTTAATGTAATATTTATTTTATTTTTATTATTTAATTTACAATATTTATATTATAATTTTAATTAAAAATGAAAGACATAATTAAAAATATATATTATAATTTAACCTTTCCTTTTTTTTTCACATTTTAACTAAACTATAATGATTAACATTCATTTCTTTTCTTTTTTCTAACACATTTTAATTATTCAAATAAAAAAAATATATCGTTTCCTTTCCTTTCCTTAAAAAAACCTTTGTTATTCTTTCTTTTACTACCATCTATCCTTCCCTTTACTTCCTTTATTTCTTCTACGGTTCTACCTGTATCGTGAAGCTTTTCTGCTCAACCAAACCGGCTAAAAAAAAAACTCTATAAATAGCCGTCGCGGTCGTGACTCCGACGATGAGTGTTCCGGTGACAATAGCGATGGAAGCGATCGAGGCCGTGGTAAGAAGAAGAGGTCTTCTAGAAACATCACGGCACAGGTGATTGCTGAGTATATGGCCAAGAAAACTCAAAAGAAGGTTTTTTTTTTGTTGCTATCCTTTAATTATTTCGAATATTTTGGATTTTTCGGTGATTTATAGTTGATTTTTTTTTTTAATTAGGCAATGCAGGCTGCGAAGAAATTGAAAGCGCTAACAGTGTCGGGATATTTAAATGATTCAAATCCTTTTGGCGATTCGAATCTCAACGAGAAGTAATTTTTTTTTCAACTTTATTTTTTTATAACTGACTTATTATTAGTGAAAGTTTAGAGTGTTAGAACCTGGGCAAACTCAAATTTGCAGATTATATGCTAATCGGGGCAATTAAAGTACTTCTTACTTTACCATTGATTAGGCAATTTGTTATTAAATATTGAAGTCTTCTGAAACTGCATGCTTCACTAAATTAGTGACAGAATTAGAGGTAAGAAGGATTTTTTGTTTATATTGATTACAAATGGGTACAGATTACAGAGCAGTATAATCGGTACTGTACCGGTATCGGTCGGTACGTACCATTTTCAAGGTAAACCGAAACGGTATCAGTATCGTACCGTTTCAGTTTTGTACCGGTCCGTACTGGTTGGTATAAGATTTTGATTTTTTAATATATTTTTTAGAAAAAAATCACTTATTTGATTTTTTTTAAACCAATTTCAATATTTTTTGTCATGATCATTTTTATTTTTTTCATAATTACATTTAAAAAAAAATACATGTTCATTAAATTAGGCTATTGAACATAATTAATAATAATTTACTATATTTTTTTAATATTTTAATATTTATTTTATTTATTTGATGTTTAAAATTTTTGAATATTAAATATTTTAAATTTTATACTTATATATATATATATATATGCATGTAATGGAGGTATACTTGATGTGTATATAATATATATTTTATTAAGGAACTTGAAAATAGGTTATATATATATATATATATTTGAAAAATACCGTTAAACCCGAAACGGTACGTCAATACATACCGATACCGATACCAGTACCAAAACAAAAACGGTAGGTCCACGGTACGGTACTAACTACCTTGCTATAGAGTCTACTGTTTTTGGATATCACAGTGTGTCTATTGCCTCCCACAATGTCCTTTGTCTTAGGATTTTCATTTTGCAATGTTACTTCTCTCCCATACCCTTTCCATCTCAACACAAATATATTGGTTCACTTTTCCTACAATTTATTCACCAAATGGCCATATATTTCAGGTATATGGTGGGAAGCTAGGATTTCCAACATAGCAAGCTGTTTCCGTTGATGGAAGACAAAAAGAGCCTTGCCTCTTCAAAGGAAAGGGTCCGTATAAAAGGAAAGGCTTTTTTGTTAGCTCCAGTTGATTACTATGTTGGTATGCATAGTGACATCTTTGTCTCTACTTCTTGTGGGAATATGCACAATGAATTGGTGAGTTTTTCTGGCTAATGCATAGGCAACAGTGCATTTCTTTTTGACAGGGTGGTATCATAGATCTAAACCTGGAATTACTTATAGATACAAAACTTTCCGCTTTGCTGCTACACTGTCATTAGTGAATGATAAGTGTTCAATTCTCATTGGGTTGGATGTAGATTGTGCGCCAATGGATGGTTTTGGTGCCTTTGTGCTTCAAGTTTGTGTGTTTGCTTGCATGCTTTAATTATTTTTTGTTTATTTATTTTTATATTTGGAAGTTATAGTTTTCATAACCTTTGAGACAAATTTGCCTTGAAAAAGGTGAATTTGAAATATATTTTCGGAAAGCCTGAGAAGTAACTGAATCTGATCTTCAGGGAACAAATATGTAGCAGGCATTCTCCAACAGCAATGGCAAAATTTACTCTGATAGCAATGCCGCACCATCAAGGTTCACTTTCAGATAAAATGTTGGAAGGAGACTGTCCATTGCAGCAGCATGAGAGAATAGCGGCAAATGGGGTGCCTCACATGGCCCTGACAATCAAATGAACCTTCCTTTCTAAGGGGTGAAGTATCTCTCTATCATTGCTTTTGACCTGAAATGTTATTTTATTTATTGCTATAAGTTTTTATGTATCCTGGAGTTCCTAATTTCGGACCCCATTGTTTCACCATTCCATGCTTTCCTTGCATCTTGTTGGAGATGTTTCTTTGTGGCCTGCTGATGGCAAGTGTTACAAGGTGAAGCTGGAGGTTCATTTGATTTGTTGTACAGCAATTTCAATGAGATTAGTGCTATTACAAGGATGATAGAACAATAACTTTTTTAAAGAGTGAAGGAAAAAGAAAGAAGCAAAAATGAAAAATCCTGAATCTCTATTTTTTTTTTGGTGAGATATTTATTAATGAGATTGACCCTGTTGTGGCCATGGAAGTCATACAGGATTTCTCACAGTTTTATAAGAAGCTCCAACTCATAAAATCGAACTTGTGATCCATATTTGGAGGATTATATCTTTATATCAATATTCAAATATGTGTCGAATACAAATTTCGAATACAAGAATTTTACAGAAAATGAAAAGTCTAGATAACAGAGATGGGATTATGTTAATCTTGGTATCACTGCTATTATTGTTCATCTTTTTCTCTCTCTATTATTGAAGATTGCTTGGAAGATAGGTACATAGGCCTGATATGTAAGGGCTTGAGAAGGATTTACCATGTGATTTTGTCTAACCATTTTCAGCATCCCAAATGTATTTCATCTAGAGATGTACTGTCTATACAAATTTTTAGAGATGCATTGTCTATACAAATGTATACATTTTGTAAAGCAAAAGAATTGGTCTTCCAGGCCAAGCAATATCCTAATCCTATGGCAGTGGCAAATGGCAATCAATTGCTAACATTCTAAAGGGTGAAAATCAAAGTTTTCGGTACCGGTATCGGTCGGTACATACCGTTTTTAAGATAAACCGAAACGGTATTAGTCTCGTTCCGTTTCGATTTTGATATTCGGCCCTTACCGGTCTGTATCAGTACGTACCGGTTGGTACAAGATTTTGATTTTTTTTTATTTAAAAAATTCACTTATTTGAATTTTTAAACCAATTTCAATATTTTTTGTGTCATGATCATTTTTATTTTTTTTCATAATTATATTTAAAATATGTATATGTTCATTAAATTAGGTTATTGGACATAATTAATAATAATTTATTATATTTTTTTAACATTTTAATATTTATTTTATCTATTTGATGTTTAAAAATTTTATATATTAAATATTTAAAATTTATATTTGTATAAAAACATATATATGCATGTAATGGATGTATATTTGCATGTGTATATAATATATATTTTATTAAAAAATTTGAAAATAGACTATACATATAGATATATGAAAAAATATTTAAAAAATGTCGGTAAACCCGAAACGGTACGTCGAAACATACCGATACCAATACGTACCAGTACCAGAACAAAAATAGTACGCACACGGGTACGGTACTGACTACCTTGGTGAAAATACACCTATCAAAACAACAACAAATCAAATCATTTATGCTTATATTATTTAAAAGAAATTAATCATATAAGATGACAGAAAGTGCTATCCGAAGATCATTTGAGGTTCCAATTTGAGGTTTCACATATATACATCCCATGCTTAAGAAGATTGCCCATGCTTAAAACTTTTCTCCACGACTGAATAGCAGTGAGTGTCGTGAACATATTTGACACAATTTGTCTCTCATTCAACCTTAGTTGCAGCTTCATGTCAAACTCCTAAGCAACAAAAATGTAGCTTCATGTCAAACTCCTAAGGAACAAAAATGTACGCAAAAAATTTAAACTCAAGACAATTGCAGGGAAGTGTCTAAGAAAGAGATGGGCAAGAGTTTTGAGTAGAAAAAATAAAATTGGATTTAAAATCTCAAGTTACTTCCTAATTTCAAACAATATAGAGCAGTAAATTGTAATGTTGCTAAATATTTGCAACTTTTGTTTTTATTATTTTGATTTTTTATCACAAGTCCCAACCTGACATTAAATGGACTTTCCCAAGGAATGGTAAATAAATAATCTTTAATTGGTGCCTATAGACATTGATTAAGTAGACTCTTTACTTTTTTTTTCCTCTTACATGATCAACTTTTATTATACATCATTTATTTTATGGTGGCCACAATTAATTAGCCATCTAGCCTTCCTTGGACAATTGAAATATTTTCATTTTTTTTTTATAATATTGAGTTAATATATTCAATCAATAATGAATTATTACATGGGACATTATTATAATTATTATACAGCCTTACTTGGGCTATTGAAATATTTTTATTTATTTGTTATATTATTGAGTTAATATATTCAATCAATGAATTATTTACATAGGAAATTATTATAATTAGTTTAAGTCCCATACAATACAAAAAGTGATGATTTTTTCACTAATTTTCCTAAACGATTTTTTCACTAATTTTCCTATGGCTGAATGTCACTCTCTCCACAAGCGAGGCAACAGTTCGAGCAAGCCATCCCCCATCATGTGTGGGAGGTCCATGTGTATAGTGATGATCAACAACAACCGGTTGGTCATGCTCTGAAGCTCGAGGACCCTCATTCCCTGCAGAATCTTTGATGTACAAACAAGAAAATAGAACAATGGAGTGCTTCCTGCACTACTGGATGGTTATCACTTATCCTTCAAAGCTGTGCAGCCTAACTTCCATGGTCCACAAATAACAAAAGTATAATCATAATGCAAAGAAATATGTAAAAGATGAAAACAGTGTTTTGAATAGAAAAAGAATAACTATGGAATGCCACTCTAAATTATAGCACCATCATCCTCTCATAATGTGGACAAACAGGTTTGGAATGAAATTTGGACATTAAAAGTTCCAAGTAAATCAGAAAAATATCTTTAGAGATTATGTTCTTATGTAGTTCCTTGTTGTTATAATCTTTGGAAAAGGAAGTTGAGAAGTCTTATGTATTCTATGTGTCATAATAGCCCTGAAACTTACTTGAATTCGAGTGAATGTTGGTTATACGTATGTGTCTGACATAAATATATTTAATTTTTTTATATAAAAAAAATCATATATTTGGAAGATCATACTCTCATAATCACGTTTGAATACGTGTCAGGTACAAGTATTACACACAAGTATTTAATTTTTTAAAACAATAAAAAATCCGAGTAAGATTCTGGATTGAATCTTAGGTATATAAATTAATCAAAAAAAAAATCTTTGATGTACAAACAGAGAAATAGAGCAAAGATAACAAACTGAAACAGCCCAACTGCAACCCATTAAAAAAGAAAATCACAAACTATAATAAAAAAGGATACAAAACACCCATCCAATTAGATTGTTCTATATAAGTTAAAAATGTATTTCAACAAATGAACATATCGTTTTCCAGTTTCAAAGTGCCAACTGAATCAATCCTATACTTTTCAATTTTAGGTTCCTCGATTTATATCTAAACTATTTTAATATTTTAGTAATAAACTTAACTTAAATGGGTGAATTGGCATCAAACTTAAGTTTTAATCAGGTATAGCTTTATTTGATCTTGTTCATGGACATTTTTAATTTAAGTTAACGATAAAAAAATATTCTAAACTTTTTGATTATTTATTAATAGAAAATAAAATAATTATTCTAAACTCTTTTGTTGTGATAGGGTTTTAATTTATAATGTAACTTTCCCTCATTACAGTTACAAATAAGGTATAAAGAATGTATAATCCTTAAATAACAATATCGTTTTTAAATAACGTGGTAATAAAAAAATGTATTTCAAATGGGAAAAAAAATTAATATGTGAGTTTATTTTTAATTAGATGAATATAATAATAAAGAATAAAAGAATTTCAAATTGAGATATAATTTGTCAAATGAAATGCAATAAGAAAAAGTATCGAATAATCAAATATATAGAAGAACATGGCTAAGATTATATATAAGTGGAGCACAGATATTGTTAGGGCATAAGTTTGAAAGAAAAAAAAGACATCAACTGAGATTACATATTTCAAATATTAAAAGGCCAACTATTAGAAGCATCATGAATTATTACATGATATTTGTAATTGTGTCCATATTCTTGTGCAAATTCTACTTTGTCAATTTTTGCATTTCTAATCTCGATTACCTGATTATTATTTATAGTTTGGTCATTTTCTAAAGTTAACAGTGACGCTTTTTTTAACACATTTTAATTTTCTTTTTTTTTTAGATATGGTTACTAATGAAATTGCTCGCTTAATGCAGTAACTTTTTGCAATAGGATGCCTACCTCATCTTGAAACTAAGCTAATTCTTTTCCTGCCTTAATGCAAGCCAAAACTGACTCTTTTCCTACATCGGCGCATTGATCAATATTACAGTGAATGCAACAAAGTATTTTTAGATGAATAGAAAAGATTTGTTTAGACAATCAACTCAAAATTGGGGATGCATGTGTTTTTTTAAGACCAACCACAATAACATGTGTTTTTTAAGACTGTGTCATGTTCATATATTTTATCGTGTCATAATCGTGTTTAAGGTATTTTATATTTATATAAATTTTGATACGTTAATAATTTGTATTATATAGATTTCGAGACATTCGTGTATTCTTATCGTGTTCGTGTTATTTTTTTGTGTCATGTCGTATTTTCTGCGTGTTTTAGTTATTTTTCCCTTATCGTGTTTGTGTCGTGTTCAATATTACCAAATCTATAATAAACAAATACAAAAATAAAATTTAAAAGGTTTACTACCCGCGGCGAAACGCGGGATTTCACTAGTATTATTCAAATTTGAAAGCACTTTAACCATTTCATTGATCAGATTCCTATTCCAAAACTTGGCATCAGATTCGAAAGTAAAGCAATACATTTAAAGCCATCATAAACACAATTGTCACGAGCAATGCAAGTTATATGACACTCATGCCAAGCTAGACAGCTCCATCACCCTATAGCCTATCACTTCTGGATCAGATTGGCAATTCTCCAATACATAAATAAAGGTACGAAAAATAAAATCTAATGGAGAATTCACACTAATCTGATTTTGAAACTATCAAGACATTGAAATTTCATTAAGGTTATATTCTCAAAATATAATACCCGAAGTTGTTGCTCTAATTATATATAATTACAGCATATATCAATTCCATGTGCTGTAATGAAATTACTAAACCATAAGAAGAAATTCATATATGTTTCATAAAAAGCAAGGAATGCCAGAAGTGAATTGGCTCAAGCTCAATCCACTCAAATAGCTCTCTACCAATCCACAATAGAAATTCAGATTTCATAAATCCACGTAAAATTAACTCTACCTAGATGCCCTAATCAATAAATTTGGGCAAACAGACCTCGAAACTAAAAATTCAAAAAACAATTCAACATACCCATGAGGTCTCAAAAGTATTCTTTGTTGGGCCATGGCTCAAACCGAAAGCAAAGACACTCGCTCTTCTGATCCTCACTGGTTGGCCTTTCCTTAACCCATCAAGCGCGAAATTAATCTCGTCAACGTGTTCCATCATTTCCTCGAATTCTTGAGCCTCCATCAGGGTCGAAGTCGGAGAAATCCAAGGAATAGAAGAATATCCTGCCTTTCTTGATCTGGCTTCTTTTCATTCATTCTCGTTAATGGTTGTCTCTATCGTCGGTTACTCCACCATAACCCAAAAGCAAAAATTAAAATTACAAAACAATAAAAATAAAAAAGGGGTGGAATTAGAAGAGTGAAAGACACAGAAATCAAAAGGAAAAGAAAGTATGAAGTTTGGGGTTAGACGTGAGAAATACTTTTAAATTTTCTTTTTCTCTTCCCTTTTCTTTCACTTCATTGTCATCCGAGAAAGAGACGCATATTTCGAGCAAGGAGCATTGGAGCGTTGTGGATCGCCTCATTCTCCGTTCTTTCTCCACCGAAGGTTCAGATGTCCCATTATCTCCATCCGACTCTTATCTTTCAAAGTCGATTCCCTTTGTCATCTCTCGTCTTCCTTCTACCTTTTTTTCTCCATATTTATTTTTGCTTTCTCTTCGCCTTTGACCTTTAGATCTTCTGATGTCCAGAATCGCTTGATGAAGGGAAAGGGAGGAGAGATCGAATCTGACCACATACAAAGAAAAAAATATAAAAAAAAATTGAGAAAGAAGGAGGGGATGATAAAGAGAGTTATAGTCCGAATTCCTTTCTTTCTCTCTCCTGTCCTTTATTATTTCTTTCTTTTCTTCTCCAATCCCTTCCTATTCTCTCTACGCCTGATGACCAAGCAAAGACGCGTAAAATAAATATGATACGCGTGAGAATTAAATGCGACAGCAAACAACAGATGCGTAAAACCAAGTTCAAACGCATAAAGAACTCGGTAATTAAATGCATAGGAGGTAATTTCTCACGCGTAGAAGAGATAGGCAGTTGTTTTATGTGTGAATATTTTTCTTCATATTCTTTCTCCGCATGATGACCAATCAAAGACGCGTTAAATAAATATGATACACTTGAGAATTAAATGCGACAGCAAACAACAGACGTGTAAAGCCAAGTTCAGACGCGTAAAACCAAGTTCAGACGCATTTAATGCATTAGGCAGTAAACATTTTACGCGGAGTAAGAACCCGAAAACACGGAACGAGCATCCGCAATTAATGAAAGCAGACATGAGACGACACCGTTTGCAAGACCAAGTGGGCAAAAGGAAAAGAGCCAACCAATAACGTGTTGACAAATGTTAGCACGGGGCTCACGACTTGAGCTTTAATATAGATAGATTAATTTGTGTATATTAATTTAACTTAATTTAATTTAAATTTAAATTTAAATAAAATACTTCATCAATTCAAACTCAGCCATTTCTTTGTTTGATTTAGCATTTTTTTTTTTTTTTGGCTTTTGCTTTCTTTTCAGCTTTCCTCTAATTTTTTCTTCCTTCATTACTCTTCTTTTGTCTATTGTGGAATCTATGGGATGAGAGCGGGTTATCTCCTATTATATAGCTCATGATGATGAAATGTAATGTATCCAATGATTTTGCTCTTCATTGGTCCTCACATCTGGATGTTTTCCTTGGCAGAAATAAGACAAGGCTACATATATAGGGCAGCTGGTCAAAGAGACTTCAGCTAAACAAAGGGAAGCAAGTAAAGCTGATCAGGATTAGAGGTGTCCATGGCCGGGTCGGACCGGGTCTGGTATCAACATTATATTTGCTTGTTTAAGTTCGGTCCGACCCGAAATATGGATCTCAAGTTCTATCCGAACCCGTCCATATTTGTAAATGGATAGTTCAAACCCGTTTAGACTCGTTCATATTTTTTTTCTTCTATTTTTATTAAAATATTTTATTTTTTATTTAATCTTTAGTAATTTTATATATATTTTTTCTTTTATTAAGTTCTTAAACATGGATAACTTAGCATATTTTTTTAATGTTTACACTATAATATTATATATATATTTAATCTTTATATGATATAAATTACATAATATATATATAAATAATATATTATATAATTGAAAAACGGGCAGGGCCGGGCCGGGCTCGAGCCTTGAATGTTGGAGTTAAGGCTCAGTCCATTTTTTAAACAGATCTTATTTTTTGCCCAAACCCATTATATGGGGCTAATATTTTTGTCGAAACCCTTCTAAATATGGGCGGACTTTCGGGCTTGGACGGGTAGCCCGACTCTTGAACAGGTCTAATCAGAATGCTGAAGTTAGTGTAAATTCAGTTGTTTTATATTTTGTTTTTTCACCTTTCCCAAAATTATAGAACTGAATAATATGTTAGTGAAAAAGAATTGTGGTATAAGAATTCAAGTTAGTCTTATTTGAGGGATTTTAAGACACATGTATCGTGTTTAACCTCTCGTGAGTGTCTATGTTACTTGAATTTTTTATTTTTATTTTTAAATATATGTAATCGTGTCCGAAGACATGACTATGGGTATAATTTTTTAAATGTATAAGAAATTTTTTTAAAAAAATTGAATATATTTATGTCGGATACATACCCGTATCCGACACTCACTTTAAATCCGGGTAACATAGAGCGTTTGGATAAGTGCATTGTTTGCCCTTGATGACGCTGGTTTACCTGTTGGTTCCCCTTCTTTATCTACTTATGCTTTTATTCCTCCCATCTTTTGACTAAATTGGTTCTCGGAAATTGCTTACTCCTCCCTCCCTGCTATACTTGTTCTTGATAAAAGTAGTGTCATTTTATTTCTTGTTTTAGGAGGAAGGTGGTGGTTTACATTTCATCGCCTGATAATTTTTTCATTGAACTGCAACCCTTAAAGAAGATTGCTGATGTTAAGCTTGCGAAAGATTTTCAGTCAGCTCTTAAAAGACTTTCAAAAGGCTCAAAGGCTTGCTGAGGGAAACAGCATATACTCCTTTTGTTCCTTCCATGTAACTTTTTCTAGCACTAAAATTACTCTTATGTGTATACAGCAACACCTGCACGAATATACAACCTGCAGATTGTAGATAAGGACATTTATGTGTGAATCTGTCGATATATATGTGCATGTTCGATGTGATTGCAGGTTGGTTGAGTCTGGGCTATGTTTCTTTATTTTCTCGGAAATATCCGTGTTCGACACTTGCATCCAACACATATATGAATTTAAACCTTAAGAGCATTCTAATTAAACATTTGCTAAGTATAGCAGGTAAAAGAGAGCAATACCCAAAGATTTTTTTTTCTGCATCACATTTCAAGCCTGTATCTTGCTTGCTCCTTAGAGTCATCTATGGCTAAAACAGGGACAGAATAGATTAGAACTTACTTCTAAGATGATAATATAGTTGAGAAGCATCAAAACATATGTACCATTATTAATGTTTCTTTGCATAACCATTTCCAACGCATGTTATGTTATGTTATTAGTACATATAACTCTCAAATTAACGCCTTTAACAACAACATTTTCTCTTTCAACAAAAGCTTTTTCTTGCCAGCATCACAGATCATCAACCTCTGCAAACAAACATAAAAAATTGACAACTCAAAAATGGTATAGCTTCTCTTTCATGTGCTGATAGCAAATTCAAAATGGCAATAAAAATCGAAAGCCTTAAGGATAAGCAAAAGATTCTGAACAAGCCACTTGTCTGTGCACTGTGCAGTAAATGAATGTTAAAACACAGCATTTCCTTATAACCTACTGATTTGGAATTAGTAAAACAAATACACATGTTAATACATTCTTTTTATGTCATATGAGCAATTTTGAAAAATGACAAAACATGATGAACTCGAAAGGACGCTGAATATGATGTAGAACATTCTTTATAATTATAAATAAACTTATCACGATGATGAGCAGAAAGAAAAACAGAAAATGGTTGCTATAATTAGTACTTTGTCAGTAAAGACAACCCTAATTATCAGCTTTGGTATCTTTGGAGAACAGTACTTCCGCTCATCAAGCTTAGTATGGTGAATAGTTGGTTAAATTTTTTACCTCAAACAGCATAAACACATATACACAATTTGAAGGACATCACAGCTTCCTGCCATCTGATGTAAGAAGGCCCATTTGCTCAGTAAGATGGTTCATAGGATGAATCCCATCCCATCCATTCTCCTGTCCTAACAGTGCTTCCTGTTCCACATTTGCACCATTTTCCAGTGAACTCGAGTTAATTTCATCTGTGTCCCCAGTGAGTGGGCTTGTTGTAAGAAACTGTTCCCAGAAAAAGTCATTAATTGCTGGAAAGTTAGGGATTCCATCCAGCAAGATGTCTATATCTTGATCGGCAGAAAAGTCATCAGTTTCTACAGGTATTTGACCATCCAAAACAGATGAAATTGGATCAAGATAATCTGCATTCCCTCTCTCAGACCCTGCCAAACTTCTATCAATAAGTTCAACAGCATTATCAGGCACGATCCCTTGCATTTGAGGAAGGTTTGGAAAAACTGCATCTTTCTGTGATTTATGCACATTTATCTCAGAAGTTTGATCCACTTTGGTATGCTCAGTTGTTAAATGAGTGGCATTTGATGGACAAGTGTCAGGAAAACCTGATTCTGCTTGCAGATAAGACTGCCCTGAAGCTGGTGGGACTTCTGAAAGTGTCACTCCTGAAATACAACTGGAGGAGCTCCAGCTGTCTAATGCATTGGATGGAGGAACACCATCAATCATGAAAGCATCAGGATTATTTGTCGAAGGTTCCAGACTAGGTGATGTGTTCATATTCAATATCTGGTGCAGCATTGCCTTTGCTGCCTCATTCAGTGAAGGCTGGAACTTTACCATCTGTCCTTTAGGAGATATGGCACCATTTTCACCAGTTAAATTTTCTTCATCCTGCCTTCGGAGTCTCCTCTTTTTGTTTGCTGCAGTAAGGCGCCTGTTGCTTTCATTTTGCTGCTGTACAAGCTGGCTTAAGAAATCCGGACTTTGCATGGCCTTGGCAAGGAAAGACATCATTTGCTGCTGTCTCTGCTCCATCACCTGTACCCGCTGGCCAACAGCTTGCAATTGGTTATCTGTGGCTTGCTGCTGCTGCCTCAACCTAACAAGTTCCTGCATAAGAACATTCTTGTCCCTCTTAAGCCTTTCAACCTCCTCTTCGAGCCCAAACTTCCCTACCTCAACGCAAGCTCCAATCGATGAGCTCTGAACTTGAGGTTGTTGATTACTGTGGACATTAGCAGGTTTCCGTCTGCTGATAGTTTTCAAGAGATGTTTCTGACCTCTTAGGAACCCCTCATTAGCAAATTCCCAGCGGTCAGGGTCAACTTTCCTAAAACCCTAAAGGAAAAAAATTATGATAATCAACGACACGAGTTATCATATATATTTGCCAAACAGAATGTAGCAAGCCCTCATATGTGTAAAGCAGGATTGAAGTTTAATAACTAATTGAATCACATATCATCTGTCTTGGTTGAACCCCAATGCCTGACCACAATCAATTAGTAATTACAAGCATATACTTAAACCTGCAGATGACAAACACAATTACAATTTGATGAGTTCTTCAGCTCAAGCAAAGGAAATATAGGTCAGAAAACTTCAATCTGTAACATCCACCCTCTCCAATGAATAAATTTCAAATTACAACCCATGGCAGCAGCTTACAAATAATACTCTCTCCATTATGCTTTTCTTCACTTGTTGGTTAAAAAAACATTTTAAGAAGTCAAAAGAAAAAAAGCTAATATGAGAAAATCAGGTATTAAATTGTCAATTTAGCTAATCCTGTGAATTTTGTATCTTACTAGGAAAATCCTTAAAACAAAAGGTTGGCTTATGATGCCCTTCCTCTTGACTTATTTTTTAAGTAAACATGTATAGTTAGATCAAACATGGCAAGAACAAAGAAAAAAAGGATCAACTAAAGGCAATATCACGGCATATATACATCTCCAGACTTTATAGCATTTTAGATGTAAAACATCAGCAAAGGCATTTAGAATTTGTTTGAGAAACATGAAATCAATATAAATAACACACATGGAACAATAGTACTAGACATTTCAGCTACTGATATGAGAACAAAAACGTCATAGATGAACGTGTAAAATACATTAACTAATTCAAATTCAACAGATAAGACTAGTAGGAAAGGAAAGCAATAAATAGTATCATTTTCTATGATAGCAAAATTGGTCAAAATATATAAATGGCTACACATATGGATGTATGTTCGATGGGACATTATTGCCAATGCAGCCGAATACCAAATGGTCCAAATCAAGCTAGTAACTACTACAAGATTCCAGCATCTAAGAAGTTAGAACAGCATAGAAAGTAGACTTTATCAGCATCACACCCGGATAGTAAGGAGATAGGAATAAGTTCAGTGCATTGCATTCAATTTAGTAATGCCATGTGCATCAGTCACAACCACCTAAAAAAATGCTATAAGTCAATGTAACCGTACTTGAAATATTTTAAGAATATAATGAAACCTAGAGGGGGTGGGGTAAGAGTAGAAGGAGAGAGACAGAATCTCATTCTCTCCTTGAAGAGAACTAAACAAGGTTACATAATATATGATCATACTTCACCAAATGAACCAAGAGACGCTCAATAGAGCAAACCTTTGGACTAGGCCGAGATCTTTTATTTGCTTTTGCCCAGACTTTGGACCCTATTCAAAAATCAGTATTTTTTTCTCAAACATAGTTTAGAAGCATCATGTAAACTAGATTATTAAAACCATTTATTATTGTTAGCCAACTATAATACAAAACAAAGGTTTTAGCATAAATTCACCCACAAGAACCATTTTGTGTTAATTTAACTTTGTATGAAACAGTATTCTTCAAAATAATATGGATGGTAATGCTTTGGCAGATTCATCAATGCTGCCTAACATGTGATACATGTCACTTATGCTTAAAAAAATTATTTTTAGAGTTTTAAGCATATGGAATGGAAACATTACGTCTCTATTTCAACTTAGGATGCAAAAGGTTTGGTATTGATAGCTGTTCTGCTTAAAACAACGATTTTTCTATGATGAACTACACTCCTAGTCCTAGCACAGATAAAAGTTAGCTAACACTTGTGACTACAGGGTAAAAGTAGGTTTAAGGTGTAAGTTGAGGTCTATACCATGATTAATGAATTTGTTGAAAGCAAGTATAAACTAATATGTGTGAGGCAAACAACAAGAAGGTTGCGATAAACAAAGTTTGTCAATCTCCAGTAATATCATAATATTTACTTAAAAAAGCATGCTGTTGGTTTAACTGACTAAGATTTTTCTGAAGTTATAAGTATTAAATAAGTTGCATGAATGTATTTTCTCATGGGGGCTCAACAAAAACAGAAAAAAGGCGGGGGAAACCAAGGATGGCAATAAGAATTTAAGTGAAAAATTCAAAATAGTGTTTTTAGGTAAAGAAAATGAGAGAAGATACCCATATCTGAAAATTGTACAGAAAAGTAACTACCTATACATACCAAATCTCTTAATGAAATGTCTTTTACCAAATCAAAGCATGCTATTGGAATATGTCACTGAACCAAACAACAAAACCTCCATAGCAGCATTATAAGTCAATTCTTTCAGCTACCCTCATTCCAAAATTAGCCTTACAGAAAGCCAGATAAAGAGAGTTTACAGCTCCTTGAACCTTTCGGCTGAACTTTGGAAACATTTGACCAGAACCCCAAATCATATATCCAAACATTCATTTTTTACTTTTAATATTTCATCTCAATTCTTCCATATTTGTATTCCAGAGAAAATGCTTTTCAACCAATCACCCACATGCCGTGGACAAAATCCTATAAAATAAGAGGAACTCCGACAGCTAAGTGCTACTCAATTATCCAATTGCAAAAAGCCCTTAAAAGATTCAAGTTTGTTGTTACTCAACAACATAACCAGCATATTACAGTGGCAATTCCCTTCCTATATTTCAACAAAGCGATCTCCCCATTCCATTCAATTCATCTTACATAATAACTATACTATAAATTCATATCCAACACCCATATGGGTTCTAAAAACTCTCCTCCATGGCAACTGCATCACTAACGTATATTCACAGTCAACTTCAATCTCATCTACTATCTAAAAAAAAAAAGCAATATGGGAACAACTCAAATTTCCAAACGCCAAGGATTGTGCTCCTCTTTTGGATAAGATTTCGAAGAAGATCAATAGGTGGCTTGTGAGAAATCTGTCCTATGCATGTAGGTTGCAACTAATTCAATCTGTGTTGTTTAGTTTGCAAAACTTCTGGTATAGAAATTTTATCTTACCGCAGTAATTATCAAGAGGGTGAACCAGATGTGCTCAGCCTTTCTCTGAAAGGATGGGATAAGCCTGCTACTGGTGCAAGGGTGAGTTGGCAGCAAATTTGTCATCCTAAGTCAGAGGGTGGTTTGGGAATTAAGGATCTCAAAGCTTGGAACACAGCTTGCATCTTGAGGAACTTATTGGCTTTGATCACTCAGTCAGGATCTATATGGATAGCTTGGAAAAAAGCCTATGTGCTCAAGGACAGGTCTTTCTGGCAGATCCAACCTTCATAGCACCATAGCTGATGTTGGAGGAAGAAGCTTAAGCTTAAGACTATTGCCTCCCTTTATCAAGCAGCTTGGGAGGCTGTTTGGATACATTCTGCTCACAAGTATAATGCGGCTAGAACTTGGGATGTGATCAGGCATAAGCTGGGGAAGGTGCAGTGCCATAAGGTTTTACTTTTATGGTTTGAATACCATATTCCGAGACATGCCATTTTAGCTTGGAAGGTAATTCTTGATAGGCTTCCTACCAAGCAAAGAATCAAATCTTGGGGTAGTTTTCTGGTAACATCAATTGTGTGTTGGGTGATGAAGCATTGGAGACAAGAGATCATTTATTCATCTCTTGTAATTACTCTAGGCAGGTTTGGCAGCAGGTACTTCAGCTATGTGGCATTTACAGGCAGATCCAAGATTGGACAAGTGAGCTTAATTGGGTACAACAGAGACTCAAAGGGAAGACTTTGATTGCAGTAGTCTTAAGATTAGCTTGGAGTGCCTTTCTCTACTTCATTTGGACAGAAAGGAATGGCAGAATTCATGGTTAATGAGGTAGCTCCACAGATGAAATTCTCAATCGTATCAATGAGATAGATAGATGCAGGTGACAGGGTCAACAGATTGATTGTGCAAGCTTGGGACTTACAGGTTTAACATTTGTAAGTTGTAATTTTTTCTTTACACTTGGAATGTTGTTCCAATAGTTTGCTGCTATTTTAGCAGTATGTTATATTGTAGTATGCTAGCCTACTTATTTGGATGAATGAACAAACTGATTTATCCAGAAAAAAAATCCAATCAATCCAAACATTCCAAAAAAAAAAAAAAAACCCAGAAAATCGAAATAAATCCACAACCCCTTCAAATAACAAGATCGCAATCATCATCAAGGAAACACATCTTAGTGGTCTTAGGTTCGAATTCTAAGCATAAGGACTAACTCACTTTCTATAACCTAAAGCTAAGGCCCAATTAGCCTCGATATGTATAAAAAAATCGCAATCTTAAAAGACAAATAAGAGGGAAAAAAAAAAGTGAATAAACTTAAAATCAAAGAAATACCCACATAAGTATTGAGCTGTCTGACAAAGCTGGAAAAATTATTGTGCTTAAAATACTTGGGCAAAAGGTCCCTTGTAAACTCCGGGACTTTCCAGACAACGAAACTGTTGTTACCGCTACTCCACGACACGACCGAGTTGGTCGATGGGTCATCCACCACGTCGTATGTTTTGCTTAGAAACGGCGGCACTGTGTTGCCGTTCGCTGCGGCCGCCGCGTTCGCCGCTGATATTGAATCGTTAAGAGAATCCATTTGGCTTTTGATAATAATAAAATACTACTTAAGAAGACGTAGAAAAGGGTATTCGAAAATATTGGTTCGAAGATCAGATAGTCAGGCGATTTGCCATGGGAGTAAATCACGTAAGAGCTAGATTTTCTAGACAGAGAGGAAATAAAAAAGAGGGTAATTGTACGGTAAAGTAGGGAAGGAAATAGGGGAGAGAGATAAAAGAAAAGGTTAAGGGTAAATGTAAAAGACATGCCGTTTACAGTGAAAGACTCTGTAAATGGTATAGGAGGAAAGAATAATTTGTAAATGAGAAATAAAAACATATGAAATTGTGAAAAGAGATATTGTGAAGATTATTTTATTCTTAAAGAAATAAACCTAATTTCTTTTCTCTCATCCTTTTGTTGTCTGCAATCCCTAATTTCTTCCCTCCCATTTCTCCCAACTTTTTATTTTTGCAATCTTTTTGAAAATACAACACTATCCAAAAAATTATTCTTGAAAAAATCTAGTTACATGACTTACAAAATTCAACAGTTTCTTCATCTTTTGAAGAATAAAGATTAAAAAAATAAAGTATATGAGTTTAGGAGTGAGAAAGAAAGAAACAAAAAATATTGAAGTTTACAGGTATGAGATAAAGAGAAGTTTTAGAGAGAGAGACAATAGGTAAAAATTAGAAAGGAAAAGTAAAATAATAATTACATTTAAAAGTATATTGATCTTTATAATATCTCATCTAATAATTTTTTATTTTTTTATTTTTTTAAAATTAGTTTTATCCATTGAATCAATAAATGATTATTCTTTTTATGAGGCATGTTTTTTAAGTTTACCCAAAAGTTAAATGGGAAGGGCTTTAATGTGTTGATTTGATTGTTGGGATGGAGAAGAAAAGAATAGAAGTGAAAGAGATGACTGACTGAATGACACGTAGCAGTTTGCAAAATCATATATTATTATATATTTTTTTTCGTTCAAATTATATTTTATAATTAATTTTTTTTTAAATTAATTATTTATTTCAAAAATTATTAATAAATTATTAAAATAAATATTTATTATTTAATTATTACATGTAATGTGTAATAAATAATTGATTTTTTTAAAAAAAATTTAATTACGTGACATAATTTGAATGAAAAAAATATATGCTGACGTGAAGTAATCGTTTAATACAATTATTTATCTTTTAATTTATATAGTTCGTGACTGCTACAATGCATAAATTTTTACTTATTTAAATATATATAGATACTCTCTCAAAATATATATATATATATATATATATATATATATAGATAGATAGATACAAACGAATTAATATTTATTTTAAAATTCTATTTAAGTCTTCAAAATTTATATATTCAACCGATATGTTATAAAAAAAAATTCCAATTTTTAATAAAAATTTGGCAAATTTCAAATATGTATTAAACAGTATTATTTAAATATAAGAAAATGATAAAATAAATAAAAATTTCTATTAAGTAAAATTAAATTTCTTTAATTTTCACTTTTTTATCTGTAATGATATTTATGCATCTCTAAGTTTATATTGAATAAAAATAAATTATGAATTTATATGTTCAAAGAGTATAAGTGAATTGATAATTATTATACATATACTAGAAAAAATCTCGCTTCGTTGTAGTATTTTTAATTTTTTATAATTTTTTTAATTAATTAATAATAATAAATTAATTTTAGTTTATATTTTGTTAAACAATAATTATTTATTGAAACATTCTATTTTTAAATTGTAATAATATTAATATAATTATAAAAATTAAATTTATGATAATTATTTATTTATAAATTATATAATACAAATACATTTTTAAATATTGTTTATATGTATTTTTGAAAAATATTTAAACCTTATTGTATACTGTATATTTTTATTTATAAGAGGTAAAAAATAATAAATAAAAATAAAAAAATAAAAATAAAATTGTGGTTTGTATTTTATTTTTCGTAGGATCGATTTTGTCACATAGGTTAGCAGCAAGTTCGTTTTTTTCGTTTTTTAACTTTTTTTTCGAAGCGAGTCGGGTACGGATCCTAAATCGACCCGCAAGTCAACGTGCGGATCAACCACTTTAAAATCATCATTTAAAATTAAAATAAAATAATTTCTTAACTTTTTTTCCGAGCGGGTTGGGCTTGAATCTTAAATCGAACAACAAGTCAACGTGCAGACTAACCCCTTTAAATACATCATTTAAAATAAAATTAATTTACTTTTTAAGTTTTTCCCCGAGCGGGTCGGGTACGGATCTTAAATCAACTCGAGAGTCAACGTATGGACCAACCCTTTAAATACATCATTTAAAAATAAAATAAAAGTAATTGATAAAATAAATTTTTTTATTTAACATTTTTTTTCTTGAATGGGTTAGGTACTGATCCTAAATCGACCTGCGAGTCAACATACAGACCAACCTCTTTAAATTTATCATTTAAAAATAAAATAAAATAATTTTTAATTTTTTTATCGAGCGGGTCGAGTACGGATCCTAAATTGACCCGCGAGTCAACTTGCGGACCAACTCCTTTATATACATCATTTAAAATAATAATAAAATAAAAAAAGTTAATATTTTCGTGCGGGTCGAGTATGAATCTTAAATCGACTTGCGAATCAACGTGCTGACACATCCCTTTAAATACATCATTTAAAAATAAAATAAAAATATAAAACTAAAAATAATTAATAAAATAATTTTTTTATTTTTTTCGAATGGGTTGGGTACATATTTTAAATCGACCCGTGAGTTATCGTTAAGATCAACCCTTTTAAATAAATCATTTAAAAATAAAATAAAAATCTAAAAATAAAATCGAAAAATAAAAAAACTCGAGTAGATCCATTCGAGTTTTTTTATGTTATATGGTAGAACAAAATTATCCTTAAAATATTTTTAAAAAATACCTCAAAAATAGTATATAGTAAAAAAAAAATTACCCTTACTAAAAAATAGAATAGAATGAAAATTTTTAACTTTTTGAAAATTTTCAACTAACTCCCTCATGACTCAGTTTTAATAATAGTATTTTTTTCGAACAGGTCGGGTACGGATTTTAAATCGACCCGTGAGTTATCGTTCAGACCAACCCTTTTAAATAAATCATTTAAAAAAAATTTAAAAACTTAAAATTAAAAAATCTAAAAAAAAAAAAAACTCGAGTAGATCCATTAGAGTTTTTTTATGTTATATGGTAGGACAAAATTATCCTTAAAACATTTTTAAAAAATACATCAAAAATAATATATAATAAAAAATATTACATTTACTAAAAAATAGAATAGAATGAAAATTTTTAACATTTTAAAAAATTTCAACTGAGTCCCTCAAGACTTAGTTTTGATAATAGTAGATAGATTCCCCCTTCATTTTTAGGCTCCCCATATTTTGTTTGCAACTTATATCTTCCCTCATAAATAGTTATGATCTATTAAATTTTACAAAATAAAGAATATCTGAAATTATAATTTAACTTATAAATATTGATGACAAATTTTAAATGCTTAAGATCAAATTAATCTTTACGCTTTAGTCAGATTAAATGGAATTGTTTTGAGAGTTTAGAATTGAATTAATTTTAATCAATGTTGCATACAGATAGCTTAGGTAATATTACATTTCACCCGAAATATAACATTTATGTCACTTTTGCTTCCAAATTTTAATGTGTTTGATCAATTTTACCCTTATAACATACTAAAATAACAAATTATATCACGTTTTTAATTTTGTTTCATGAACAACAGTTACACAGATGCAAAATAAAATTTCCCTCTCGATAACTTCTCTTGCATAAAGAGTGATAAGTTCATAAATTACATATTTTATGCCATTTCTATTTATGTTTTCTATCTTTTTTGAATTAAATGACTTGGGGGATATGTTCCCCAAACCCCATATTCATCAATTCATTACTAAGATGAATATGAAATATATATATATGTATATATATATATATATGACATTTATGTTATGTTTTTCAATTTTAGGTTTATTCAAGAGAATAAAACAAAAACATGTCAATTAGGATGTTAAAGAGCTTACAAAATCACAATCACAAGATGGAAGAAGATTTCGGAGCCAAAAAGATCAAATTCTTGGTGCAAAGCAAGAATGCAGATTTGACCTCTGGATCTTGTTGCTAGGAAAACATAATTTTAAATTCTTTATTCAAAGAAACTTTCATCTTGACTTTTGAAGTTGATTTGAAGATCTTTCCAATGGTATATTACTCACCTAAAACGGATAAGAATTGGTCATCCAAATCGGTTGAGAAACTACGAGAAAATGCAGCAGCATAGAGTGGCAAGCCGAGAGCCCGACGCCCAAACCCCCTTCCAGGTCAAGAGCCCAATGGTGACCGCTGGCGCTGAGAGACTTGCCTTAAAAAAAATTTGCTTTGCTGCTTTGCTTGCACGGGAAAAAACAGTTCTTAGGATTTTGAAACTCTATAAATAAGATCTTTTGAGGCATAAATTAGACATTTTATGAAGGAGTCTTAAAGAAAGAAAAAAAAAAGAATAAGAAGAGGAGATCAAGAGGAAAAAAAAGAGAAGAGATCAAGAGGAAGAAGAAGAAGAAGGAGATTGCAACTAGCCACCATAAAAGAATTTCTTCTTTCTTTCTTTCTTCTTTTCTTCTACTTTCTTTCTTGTTTAATTTTTCTTATGAATATTTATTTAACACAACAAGCATGTGTAACTAAAGTCTTATTGTGGTTAAGGGTGATTTCAAAGCCTTAGACATGATTGTTAGTTAATAATTTTAGATTGTCTTTCAACTCTCTTTTGAATTTGTTATATTCTACTGATTGCATGTCATAAATTGCTATATTGTTTATTTAGGTGGCCAACTAGATGAATATTATAGTGATTTTATTGCTAATTTAGTGTTTTGATCCGTAATTATCAAGATTCCTAAATATAAGTAGCAAATTGCTATTAATGATTATGAGTTTTTTTTGGTTCGATACAATGTAGAATATGGCTCAAGTTAAATAAACCGAGCTTATGTGTTTATTGCTTGATATAATCTATCTTTCTAGGTTGAATGCTTTCATTGATTTAAATTTAGAGAGCTTATTCTAGGTTGTTCATTGGAAAGAGATTGAGTAAAGCGCTTGTTCTTTTTCTCAACGATAAAGTAAGGAAAGATTCGAGACAATTTAGTTTGTGTATTGTCTTAGGGTTATTAAATTTAGAAGAGAAAGTGAAAGATAATTCTGATTATTGACTATATTTCATGTTTAGTGGAGAATGATTCCTTAACCATACTTTTCATCATTATTATTATTTGATATATTTAAATTTTTATTTCTTTAAATTTTAGTTTATCTTTTAAGTTTTCTTATTTTCTTTACATCTCCAAAAACAACCCCCCAAGTTTAGTTTTGGTGTTTATTCATATTATATTAGAATCAATAACATATAAATTAAGAACAATTTATATGGATTCGACTCTTGCTTACTATACACAATTACAATCATAACTTAGTGCAAAGATTTAATAGATACATTATTTTGTGTTTCAATTTTTGGCGCTATTGCCAGGAATTGTTTTCTTTAATTTATTTGTTACTTGATTTAGATTTCTATCTTTAGTTTTAGTTTTAACTTTTTTTTTTTATTTATTTTGAGGTTTTCTTTTCAATTTTGAGCAAAGAATGATGGCACTGAACAATCTAACACTTAAGAAGTTGGCGACACCCACAAATATTGAGAAACAACTAGCCAATCTCACATCTCTAATTCAACAAATGGCCATGGATACTGTTCAGCAATCAAAGAATCGTGGAGTATGCTTTATGGTGGATCATCCAACCAATATGTACCCATCTTTAGAAGAAGATAATTGGGAACAAGTCAATACTTTAGAAGGGTTTCAAGGCCAACAAGGATTCCAAAGACAAAAGTATGACCATTTCTCAAACACTTAAAAGGCGTGATGGTGGGATCATCCTAATCTTAGCAATTCGAGAAATCATCAACAAGTTGCTCCTAATGCCAATTACAATCGTCCATTTGGCTTCAATCAACAAAGGCCACAACAATCAGATCATTTTTAGCCACAACCTGTGACTCATAGCCAAGGTACGTCTCTTGAGGATATAGTTAAATCTTTGGCTAATAATTCCTTGTAATTTCAACAGGAAACAAGAGCATCTATTAAGAGCTTGGAAACGCAAGTAAGCCAATTGGCTAGTAGCATGGCTAATTGGAAGCACAAGGATCAGGAACTCCCTTCCCAAACTGTAATTAACCCGAGAGAGAATGCTAGTGTTGTAACCTTGAGGAGTGAAAACAACTTGATGAGACAAAAAAAAAAAAAGATTCAACTCTTGAGGATAATGAAGCCACAATTCCTATTGAGAGTACTTCGGCACCTAAGGTAACTTCTAAGGTTCCTATTTCTACTTATATTCCTTCTCCGCCTTTTCCTAGCAGATTTGCAAAGTCTAAGAAAGAGGAACAAGAAAAACAAATTCTGGAAACTTTTCGCAAAGTACAAGTAAACAAACCTATTTTGGGTGCCATTAAACAAGTACCATGCTATGCAAAATTCCTCAAAGAGCTATGCATCACCAAGTGCAAACTAAAGGGTGATGAGATAATAAGTGTGGGGGAGAGTGCATCCGCTGTTTTGCAAAGAAAACTTCCACCAAAATGTAAAGATCCAGGAAGTTTCACCATACCATGCACGATAGGAAACACCAGGTTTGAAAAGGCCATACTAGACTTAGGAGCATCAATTAATGTTATGCCTTATTCTGTTTACGCTTCTTTAAATTTTGATCCACTTAAGGAAATTAATTTTTGTTATTCAACTTGCCGGTCGATCTAACGCTTATTCAAATGGTGTTTTGGAAGATGTTTTAGTGTAGGTAAATGAGCTAATTTTCCTCGTTGGTTTCTATGTTCTTAAGATGGAGGGTAATCCATCATCAATGCCAACATCATTACTCTTAGAGAGACCATTCATGAAAACTGTCCAAACCAAGATAGATGTTTACAGTGGAATCCTAACCATGGAGTTTGATGGCGAGATTATACGCTGCAATATTTTTGAAGAAATCAGGTATCCTTGTGATGTGCATTCTTGTTTTTCAATTAACATACTTGATTCATTATCGCAAAAACTCTTTGAGTTAACTAGTAAGAATGCATAAAAAAATAGAATGAAAAAAGACATTGAGCTAAAAGATCCTAAAAAGCCAATAAAAGGTACAGGCTAGGTTGAAGACACTGAATCAAGCGCTAATTGGGAGGCAGCCCAATTGATGAAAGCTTTGTCAACCTGCCAGAATCAAATTTGCTTTCTTGTCCTTTATCTCTTTGTTGTGGTTGATTGTTTATTTAGTAATTGTTTGTTTAGAGTTTTAGGTTTATTTAGGTTTCATTAGTTTGTCTTGTTTTGAGTTTTTAGTTAATATTTTTTTTGAGTTTTAGCTCCTTTCAATGCAATGATGAGATATGAACTGTGTAAGTCTAAAACTGGTTTATTAGTGAAAAGAATTTTCATGAGAATTAAGCTTGAAATATCATTATTCATGAGCCAATGTTAATATGATGTGTTAATTGAGAAAGAAGCATGTTTAGACTTGATATTGACTTATATAAACATTCTTGTGAGTTTTGAGCCTATATGATTGATACATTATACATATCAATCCAATTTCTTTTCTTGTGTGCTCTCATGGTCACATGTTTCTCTATAACTTGTTTTAAACCGTTTGAGACTATATTGATACATGTGACGACATGGATATGATAGAGGCATTAGGATTGATACCACCAAAGCCAAATTGCCTACACCCTAATGCATTTATTCACTAGAAAACCCTTTAAGCTTAAATAGGTCTTTTTATTCATCAAACCCATCCACTTGACCCTTCAACTCAGAAAAACAAATATCTACCCTAATTCTAAGGGATTAGTAGAGCATGCTATGAGATCTTATGTGTTGTTGAAGTTCATGTATGTTGAGTTTGATGATTAAAAGAATCAATCTTGGGAATTCTTGTTGTTTATGGGATGTTATTTGGTGGATAATAAAAGTAATGCCAAACATGTGTGCATTGATGTATCATGCATCTCTTTTTCTTTCTTTTTTTTTAAGTTGGGATAAAAGAAAAGAAAGGAAAAATATATAAAAAGAAAGAGAAAAAGAAAGGATGTAATGGTGCATTGAAATACAACTTACAAAGTCTTAGTGGAGTTAATTTAAATATTGAGAATGAAGATATGAGCCAACAAGATGGTATATGCTCTAGTTTAAATATTGAGAATGAAGATATGAGCCAACAAGATGTTAATCATTTTTTAGTTTTTTATTTTATTTTTAAATGATATATTTAAAGAGGTTGGTTCACACGTTGACTCGCGTGTCAATTTAGGATCCGTTGGCCCGCATGTTGACTCGTAGGACCATTTAGGTTCTATGACCCGACCCACTAGGAAAAAAGTAAATAAATAAATTTATTTTATTAATTATTTCAATTTTAATTTTAAATGTTGTATTTAAAGGGATTGTTCAGCACATTAAGTCGCAGGTCAATTTAGGATTCGTACCCGATCCGCTTGGAAAAAAAATGTTAAAAAAAGAAAAAAAAAACGAACTTGCTGCTAACCTATGTGAGAAAATCAATCATACGAGAGAATAAAATGCAAACCACAATTTTATTTTTCTTATTTTTTATTTATTATTTTTTACCTCCTATAAATAAAAATATAAACTGTACAATATCTAAAATATTTTTTTAAAATACATATAAATAACATTTGAAAATGCAATTGTATTATGTAATTTATAATTAAACAATTATCATAAATTTAATTTTCATAATTAAAAAACAATTATATTAATATTATGACAACTTAAAAATATAATATTTAAATAAATTATTATTTAATAAAATATAAATTAAAATTAATTTATTATTATTAATTAAAAATTTATTAAAAAAATAAAATATCCTAACGAAGCGGGACTTTTTTATAGTTTAATCTAAGAGGGAGTGGGAAATATATGAGTATATAGAATTCCCAAACTACCCTTATTTACTCTAAAGAGAGTGAGAAATATAATATAGATTACTATTATTTTTGATTCAAGTTAAGGTATTGCACCTCAACTTAAATTTTTTATTCAAATCTCATCTATCTTCTATTACTTCTTTAGTAGCTTTTGAGAAAAACTTTAAACACCAAAAAAATAGATGAATGAAGACCAAACGTTACAAATAGAATTCTAACCCAACTCATATTAATTAGGATTAAATTTTTACTATTGATGTCACAAGTCAAGTGATATTAACTCAAACAAAAAAACTAAATAAATTATTATATCAAATAATATAATAATTGTATTGATGACTTTTCATTTTTTATATAATTTTTATTTTGAAAAATATTACCAATATTTTCCTAAAAAGCTACCCATTTAAAAAAAAAAAAAACATAGATGCATAACTTTTTTAAAAATATTTTAATATGATTTTTTTTTCTTCCAGTCACATAATGGGTGTGCATGTATATCTATACTAATATTAAAAGAAGTGACTGAGTTTGGTGTTACGAGTCAAATGACACAAACTCAATCAAAAAAATTACTAAAAAATCAAAATCTATACTAATATTAAAAGTAAAGATACTTATCATTGTTACTGTTTATATATATTTTAATATTAAAAAAGAAATATCACATGTATTTGCATGTGTCATAAAAAAAAATATCTATGTGAATATACTTATAAATTTAAATGCACATGATCCAACCCATATTCCAACGAATTCAATCTTGGCTAAATTTAAAAAACATGCTATCAAGAGTATCATAATTGTTAAATGATTTAATGGGTAAAAATTATTTGAAAAAAAAGAAATTAAAAATTATTAAAAAATAAATTGTAAAAAGAAAATTACTTTTAATGAAAAAATCTTTCCTTCCCTTCTCCTCCCAAGTCCTGATCCTTCCCCATTTTTTTTCTTCTATCAGATTCTCATACTCTCTCTCTCTCACCCGATCCCTCTGCAAAAACACTAAGCAGAGTTTTTTTTTTTTACTTTTTTTAACCTTGTGAGGGTTTTTTTCTTCTCAATCTCAACAGTTTTTTCTTGTTTCAGTCGAGTTTTTTTATTTTATTTGTGCTCTACTTTCATCAATATTGAGTGAGGAAAAAACGTGAGAGAAAAAGAATCTAAGGGAGAGAAGAAACGTGAGCGAGGAAAAAATTGAGGAAAGAATAAGTTTTTTTTAATAAGGTAACTTTGTCTTTACATTTTTTTTTATATTTTTTTCTTTCTTCATTTTCTTTTGTCAAATAATCCTTGCCTATTACATCATTGAATAATTATTCTCAATGAAAAGCATGTTTTTTAAATTTACCTTTCAATTCTACAGTCTACAATGCAGGAAAGCCAATGCAGGAAAGCCAATTGAAGGGGAAAAAAAGGGAAAGAAGTGGGAATCTCTCCATGAAAATTTTTTATTCTAAATTTATATACTAACTAACATGTTCCCACATGGTTTAACATAATTAGAGTTAGTGGTCCTTGACTAATGCACTATACAACTTTTTCAATTTTATTTCTTTTGTTACTTCTTTCCTTTAAAAAATTTGTTTCAAAATATATTATCTATACCTAAAGTTAAAAGTTATCCCCAAAGCAATAGAATTGCATAATTAAGAATTTAGAGGGGATGTTTATGAGACAACAAATGAATAAATTATAATTTAAAGGGTAATTACTAACTAGGGTATTAAAATTTATAGGGTAATTAAGTAATATCAAATTTGCTTTGGAATTAAGCATTTACTTCTTTTAAGATGGAGGAAAGAAGGAGCAAAAACGAGAAAGAATAAAAAAAAAAGTCGGATCGATTCGAATTACAAATATTTTTATCCAAATTCGATTTACAAATATTCTTACTCAATTTAAATTATTCGTGTTCGTGTTATTTTTTTTCATGCGTTAAAAGTATTATAAATTTATATAATTTTTACAAGTTAATAATTTGTTTAATTTAGATTTTGATATATTCGTGTTGTGCTCGCGTTATTTTTTCGTGTATTGAAAGTATTACAAATTTATATAAATTTTTACATGTTAATAATTCGTGTTATGTAGATTTTGAGACGTTCGTGTATTTGTTTTGTATTCATGTTATCATTCGTGTCATATTTTAATTATATTTTTTCATGTTGTATTCGTGTAGTTTTCAATTCATCCAAATATTTTGCATAGTTTGTCATGGTGATTCAATTTAGATAAAATTTTGTATGTACGTGTCGTGTCTCAATACATCCCATATTTTGCATAACTTGTCATAATGATTCAATTTAGAGAAAAAATGTATGTTCGTAACGTATTTTTGTTAGTGTATTTAAAGTATTATAAATTTATATAATTTTTTACACGTTAATAATTGATTTTATGTAAATTTTGACACGTTCGTGTATTTGTATCGTGTTCATGTTATTTTTTCGTGTCGTGTTTTAATTATTTTTTTCATGTTCTGTTCGTGTCTTATAATCATGTTGTATTAGAAATTGTCAAGTTTAATTGATACTATTCAAATAACTCCCAATTTTGTATCATGTGTCGTCGTGTTCGTGTTATTTTTTGTGTCATAATCGTATTTAAGTTATTATATATTTATATAAATCTTGACACGTTAATAATTCATTTTATGTAAATTTTGATACGTTCGTGTATTTGCGTCATGTTTATTTAATTTTATTTTTCGTGTCGTGTCATATTTTAATTATTTTTTGATATTATATTCGTATTGTATAATTATGCTATGTCTGAAATTACCGAATCTAATTAATCATTTCAAATAACTCTCAATTTTATATCAAGTGTCGTATAATGATGGGATTATTTTTCTAAATTATCTTTACTTTTCTTTTTTTATCTTTCAAATTTATTATAAAATATTAATTCAAATTCGATAACATACTCACAGCGAAGTGCAGCATTTACCTAGTATAACATAAAATAAGCACAAACTTTGTTTCCCTTTTTAGCAATTCAACAAGAGTAGTAAACTTTGTGTGATTGATATTTTTGTTATTTGTTATTTATTTTTTGAAAAAATGCTATAAAAGAAAAGTAAAAGATAAAAAATAATGTCATAATTGATTTAAATTAGATAAATAATTAAAATGTAACATCAATTATAACATGACGAGCCTATAAACTCGTACATGTTGTTATCTAAAAAATACATATTTTGTGCATAGTTTTAACAATTTTATTTGTTTTTATATCTAAATGCATTTTTTGGTTTTTGTTCCAAAAGCATGAAGTTAATAATAATAAAAAAGCAATTCAATTAATTTTTTATATAATAAACTCATAGTATTCTCAAATTTTGTTTAAGCTTAATCCTCTTAATTTTTATTTTTTTTGTTGAAAAGTAATAAATAGATTCTCCCACATTAATATAATACATTAAAAAAATTATTTTTAAAATGCTATTCACAAAGATGAAATCCTGATTGATAATTTTTTTTTTTACCAACTCGAATAACTCTTAATGGGTTACTTAACCATAAATGCTATTATATATGTATCTCTTACTCATAAAAATAAATTGAAATTGAAATTCTTTTTATATATAAAATGATTTTTTATTATTAAAATTGACAAGTCATAAAAAAAGTGGTGCCACTCATTTCAACTTTAGAATTCCCACCAAAACAATACTTGTCAATATAATATCCAATGCTTGTAGAGACCCATAGTCTTTGGCTTATAAAGACCTATACTTTTACTTCAATTGTTTAATTCAAGTTATTCATGCATACCACGTGTTTTTTCTTCCTTTAAAAAAATGCATAACACACATGTATTGTAGTAGTAATCTTTTAATTTGAGTTTGAGATATTTGTAAATTATGAAGAAAAAAAATTTTGATCATTTGAATACGATTTAAAAAAAAAAATACGATATGTTTAATAGACACAAAAATAATATAATAAATATAATATATTTAAATAAAATTAATAAATTCATATTTAAAATTTTAATATATTTAATAATTCATATTATTTTTATGTTTATAAAACACAACACTTATACATAAATTGTCCGATCTAAAAATAAGTTATTCATTAATGACTACGAATGGCAAATATCCCAAGAATATAAAGACATTCTTTTTGTTGGCAATGATCAGCATCATGTAAGTTGCTTTATATTTGCAAATTTAATAACCAAAAAAGCAAAATTCTCTCATAAAAAGATTAAAAAAGAAAAATAAAAGTACTTAACATCGTTTTGACAGACCAAATAAGATAAATATCACTGCCAAACAAAATTTACTAATATTTTATTTCAATATATAATAATAAAAATAAAAATAATTTAAGCAGTGAAATTTGCAATGGTGGCATGTGGCTCACAAGCCTTAGCAGCTGGGGTGGCTTCAACGGCTGGGCTGGGCTCAACAGGCTTGCAAACCAGCTCTTCTGGGAGTTCGCCAATGCCCTTCAAATAAAATGTATAGAAAATCTTGAAGGGAAAAACAATTTGCTGCAGCTTAACCTGACCGCTCACCCCTTCAAAAATCCCTGAACCTCCAGTAATAGCCAGATACGTGTCCTCGTAAGTCAAGTATGGCCCCTGCACCGCTATGTGACCGTAGTCTCCAAAGTAAAAGCTGAACGTCGCTTCGTACCGGTCACCTTTCTTTTCCGGTTTGTTCTCGATTAAAATGCATATCCCTGCTGTTATTCCTATCCGTTTCTGCAAGTCTCCGGTGTATATCTGAAATAAAAGGAAATTTTTAAAAAAAATTAAATAGTGTATTTTTTAAAAAACTTTATTTGCCATATATACATAAATAAATTAATAATTGCATATGTAAAATAGAAAAGGTGACATTGACTCTTAGTCAAGATTCCAAAAAACAAATAATTAGTAAAAAAGTATTTTGTTTTTGTCGGGAATTATTGGTCTGATTTTCTAGGAAAGTGGTTTTTTTTTTTTCCCTCAAGAAACAAACAACAAACATAGACCTAAAACTTCAGAGTCAAACAAGTAGAAGATTAAAATTCAACAAATACCAAAATTCTGCCTTTTTTTTTTTATTTCCTCAAATTATTTAGTGAAGAACTTACTTTGTTACTAAAAGGGACAAGATCACCAAGAGAGTTAACAGATTTCTGACTCAAACGAAGATAAGCTGGACTGCCACGATCTCTCTCATTGATCTCATAAACATGCAATTCTTGAACTTTGTCTGAAATAAAGAAAACCCCAAAAATATTAATCAACAAGATCAACTCCAAAAACCAAATCAAATTGAAAAATAAAATAAAATAAAATAAAAAATATTGGGTTTGAATCTAAATTGGAAAAAAAAAAGGATAAATATTTACTGGGTGTTGAGTTATCAGAAGGAATAGCCTGGCTTTTACAAGTGAAAGATCGTTTGGTAAGTTTGTGACTTAGAGTTAAAGATGGGTTTTTGATGAGCTTGGAAGATGCAGCTGGCAACAGGGAATTGGTCTTTGAAGTGAAGTTTGATGATGATCTGGTGTTACCTAGTTTCACAGGAGAAATAGTTGTTCTTAGAGCAGAGGTTGAGGCGGCCATTGCTGATGCGTTTTTTTACCTTTTTTTTTTTTTGCTTTTGTGAGTGTGTTTGGGGAGATAGAAAGTGGAGGACTTGATGAGAAAGTAAGGCAGAGTGCGAGTGGATTTATATAGAATGGGAGAAGAAAGAAAAGTTTGGTGGTGGTGGAGGGTGAGTTTTAACACGTGATTTTTTTGGGTTTAGGAATGACGGTGCAATTAGTCAATTTGATAATTTAAATATAAAAAATATTATATTTAATAAATATGAATATAGTGCAATAAATATTATAGATACTTTTTAACATAATTAATTAATATGATACATTTAATATTAATAAATTTTAAGTTTATATTTTTTTTAAATTTAATATATTTTATTGTTATATTAACAGATTTTATTGTTTATATTATATAATTGATATATTTTTGTTTATATTATATAATTGATATAAAATATATTAAAAAAATTATAACTATCAATGGAGATAGTCAAAGCAGTTTGCAATGTACAACTCTTACATGTGAAAAGATGACAAGGTTTTAATATTGTATGATACACGTGACTAAAAAAAAAAAACAAAAAAATTGAAAAACTTAATGTGGACGGAAACAGCAGGTTTGATTTTTCCTTTGAAAAACTTTGTATGTTTTGAGTAGTCACCGGCTAAAAATTGGAATGAAATTAATGTGCCTTTTTTTAGTACTTCAAATTGAATATAAGTTTACTTAGGGTCTATTTGTATGGACGATAAAATTAATTTTGGTAAAATTAAAAATAACAGTGGTGGTGAGATTGATTACTGTAGCGGTGAGATTAAAATCAGTGATAAAATATGTGTTTAGATGCAAAAATAGTGATGATGGTAAGGTGAATTATAGTGAGAAGAAAAAATAACCATTAAAGACATTAGATTAAAATGTTGAAAATAATGAAACTTTTAAGTTATTTGACATTTATAAATTAATAAATAATTAAAAATTAATATAAATAATAGTAATATATCAATTAATATTTTTGTCTTTATTTTTTTATTGTTGATGTAGTTATTTATTTATATTTTATTTAAATAATTAATTTTATTTTAAAATAATAATTATTTTTAAAAAAATAATAATATATTACACAATTTAAACAAAAATAATAATATAAATAATTTATTCAAAATAATAATTATATAAATTATTTGTTAAATAATTATAAAATTATTTAAAAAATTAATTATAAAAAAGAAAAGAAATAAAAAAAATTACAAGTGATAGGTGCATTTTTTTTTCACGCTATAAAGATAAAAAGGAAAAAAATAAGGGGGAGCAAGGGTAAAATGGCAAAGAATCACTAGTAGGGAAGGGGGGAATTTCACTGGACCATCAACCTCCAGTGAAGTTTTTCACCTTCAGTTCAGTCAACAGTGGTTGACTAGTTGACTAATCTTAAAGAGTGTTATCCAAACACTCAACTTCAGTGAGATTGGATGAAATAGGTGCTCAAACGCACCGAACAGTACCAACTTTGAAATCCATACAGGGCTTAAGGTCCATTTGGATGGGCAATGAGATTGACTCCGGTGAGATTAAAAATAGCGGTGGAGGTGAGATTAGTTACTGTAGCAATAAGATTGGATACTATAGCAGTGAGATTAAAATCAGCGGTATGATATGTGTTTGGATGCAACAACAGCGGTGACGGTGAGATGAGAATAAAAATGACTATTAAGGACATTAATGTAAGAATGTCTTGATAAATTATTTATATATATATATTAATTATGTTTAAAATTTAAAAATTAAACATATATTATTTTATATATTTAAATAAATATTTTAATTAACTAATAATTATATAAATATATTTAGTATATTAAATGAATAAATAAATTAAAAATTAATAAAAACAAAATAATTTAAAAAAAATAGTAAAATAAAAGATAAATTTTAAAAATTTTGGTAAAATAAAAAAATTATTTATTATATATTTATTTATCATTTTAAATAAATAAATAAAAGGATAAAAAAGTAAAGAAAGCTCCGGTAAGGGTCCAGTTGCTCCTAGAGCTATGGCACGGTGGAAAGAGTTCCACCGTGCCATCCCCCTGTTATCCAAACAGGGGGATTTGTGCGTTCGGACCCAAAAAGGGTCCAAAACGCACTGAATTAGGTTATATTTCACAATTTTTTAGGTCAAAAGTTATATTTCACTGTAAACGTAATATTAAATGGATAAAAAAAATTGACTTTTGAAATTGAAATCATAGTTTAGCAACTCAAACCAAAAAGCTAAAAAAATAGAGTTTTTGATCTTTAGAAGCTGACTTTTTGATAAAATGATTTTATTATCCTCATATCTCTATACTTTTATTATTTTAAACATATACTTTTTTGATATTTCAATTCCTCACGACACTTTTTAACAATAATGTCAATCACTTAAAAGTTATTAAACCACAAATTTTCACCATATTTTTTAAACACATTTTTTCTAACATAAGTTTTTTCTAACCCAAGCTTTTTCTAACAGCAATACTAAACTTGCCCTTAGAATGTTGAACTGGAATTAAATTTATCACGTATCTTTGAAAAGCTATAAATTTATTATTATATTTTTAATTTATTAAAAATAGACAAAAATAAAATATTTTATAAATCTTAATTAATTTTCTCCCAATATATTTTTTATGGTTAACATTTGATTATTACTATATCAAATTAAAAAGGTAAATATAAAATTAAGGTCATTTAAAGTTAAGAGTTCATTTGGTTTGGATAAATATGAGATTACTGGATGGAATATTTTATTTTGTAATGAGATAAACATGTTTGGTTGAAAAACATTTTAAAGTACGAGGAAATGTTACATAACCAACAGTGCCCGAAATCGATAATAAAAGGAGGAATCTCTTATTCACCTCTCTCTCTCTTAGGAAGTGATTAAAAATCGGATCATATTGGCTGATCGGATCGATTAAACGGTAAATCGGTGGCCTTTTCAGTTCAACAAGTATGTTAAACTTAATTTTTATCGGACCGACAAAAAACCGATTTAACCGGTTAAAAATCGATAAAAAATCGAATTGAACCGATAAAAAATCGATTTTATATATATATATATATTTTAATTTTATTTGTAATTAATGAGATTTGAACCATTAACATCTTAGTACTATATTAAAGACCATATCATTATTTCAAAAAATAAACCATACCATTAAGTCAAATTCATATTTTTATTAATTATTAGATATATTTAATATTTATTTAATATCTATTTAGTGTTTAAATATTTTAAAAAAAATTGTCAAATCGATCTGTCCAATCAATTGAATCGATTGGATCAAAAATTGAAAGTTTAATCGATTTGATCTCTAATTCAGTTTTTTTAACATTGCATATGAGACATTGCAGATGGGGTGGTAAAGTCAAGTGTGAAATCCATGAAAACATTTTTAGTTTCAGAATATATTGTAAAGCATAAGTTGTAATATTTATAAAAAAAAAAAGATTTTGGGAACAACATTCAAGATAATTATAAAAAAAAAAAAACATTTTCAGGTTTATGTACGAAAATACATTATTTTTATTTCAATTCTAGTAAATAATATTTATTAACCTAGTTTTCTTATATATAGATTTACAAGTAATCGGTTGTGATGTGTAAAAATAGTGCATTAATACATAAGCTTAAAAGATTGTAAAAATATGTAATTTAATAAAAAAAATATATTAATATACCTTGACTTAAACAGTAAACTACGTATTTTATCTATTAAAATGTGAAAAAAATAAAAAATATATATTCGAAAATGTGTGATGAAAAAAATTGAGTGAACAAAATTTTATGAAATTATCTAAGTAAATAAATTATAAAAGTAATATATTTTTAAAAATAAAGTTGAATACTAAAAAATGATAAATAAATAAATAATAAAATTATAAAAGTAATACATCTTTAAAAAGAAAGTTGAATATTTAAAAAAAAATGTAGTACATTATAATATTTGTAGGCTTAAAACGATAAGTGTTATTTTTTATTTTAAAAAGAACCAAACAATTAAATATTTTAAAAATTGATGAACATAAAATTGATAATTTTGAAATGACTTTCGGATGGTTAGTCAATACCTTATTTAATGACTTAAAATGAGATACAAGTATTATTTTTATAATTTGTACCTCTTAAAATGATTTTTTAAATAGGTAGTTCAAAATCGTTTAGGCTTATTCATATTATTTTTTAAATAATTTAAATAAATATTTTTTTATTTAATTTTTAGTAATTTTATCTTTCTTTTTATTAAGTTTTAAAACATGGATACTTAACATATTGTTAAATGTTTACACTAGTATATTATATATTTACTTTTTTATATTATATAAATTACATAATATATTATATAAAAAAATGGGCGGGCCAGGCTCGAGCCTTGATAGTTAGAGCCAAGACCCGATTCATTTTCTAAACGATCCTCATTTTTTACCCAAATCCATATTTCAAGTCTAATATTTTTGTTCAAACCCTCCCAAATATTGGACTAGCCTTCAATCTTGGGCGGCTAGCCCAGCTCTTAAACAAGTCTATTCACAATGGAGATAAAAATATTAATAATTTCACAAACATTGATGACCGAATTGTAAGCTTTTCAAAGTTAGGTGACCTAAATAAAAAATTTTAAAAAATTAAGTGATCAAAAGTGTAATTTATATTTTTATTTATTTTTTTCAAAATTCATAATGACAGGTAAAAAATGCCACATAGCATGTTAGATTATATGGCAATGCCACGTGGCATCTGATATATGATGTGGTATTGCCATGTCACCCAACCATTAGGTGACAAAAAAAATGATTTTTTTATAACGTGGGTGATTAAATTTGTATTTTTCATAATTGAGTGACCAAAAAAAAAAATCTCGAATAATTAGGTGACTATCTGTGTAATATACCCTAATTTTTATATGATATGAATTACATAATATATAAAAATAAAAATAATATATTGTTTAATTGAAAAACGAGCTGAGCCGGGTTCGGGTCTTGAATGTTGGAACTAAGACTCAACCCATTTTTTGGCCAAACTTATTTTTCGAGCTTAATATTTTTATCCAAATCCTTCAAATATCAAATGGGCTTTCGAGTTTGGGTGAGTAGCCTGACTCTTAAACATGTGTGATCCGAATCAAACGTAATAATAAAATATTATTGGGAATGTACTTTGATAAATTTGTAGGAAAAAAATCCTATTACAAAAAGTACTGTTACATATTTCGAACCAAATGCCCCCAAATGTAAGGAACATCCATAGCCTATAAAAAAAATGTAAGTTTTAATTTAAGTGATCAAAAAAGAGAAATATCAAATCAATAAATAACAATAGTGTTTTGTACTAGTTTTTTTTATCGGTAACAACAATTTCATATTTTCATAAAATATTAAAATTTAAAATTTTTTCATATGAATAATTTGAAAATTAAAAAAATAGATCAAAATAAAGAATGCAACATATATGAGTATCATAATTAATATGTATTTAAAATTAAAAGGGGAAATGATAAAGAATTTGAAATATAATAATCATTAATTAAAATAAAATACAAAATTTTATATTTTTAAAGTTTATGTTATTTATATATACACTATCATCATTTTCTTATTCTATATCTAGATTGGGATCATTTTATGTTATTAGATTCGAGATTTTTGAACATGATATAAAAATAAGACATGTTTAATAAAAAAAAATAGTGTAAAAAATATCACACGACATGTTTAAACATGATTAACACGACATATTTAATATATGTATCTTACTCGTATTTAAGATTTTAATATATTTAATAATTTATGTTGTATTTATATTTACACAATTAACAAAAAAATAATATAAAACACGGTATGCATATACGAGTTATCAAATCTACATACAACTCATATTAAAATATATTGATTTCAATTATTATGTTTAATATATTTGAGAGTATTATCAATTACTGTTTTTTATGCCAAAGATAAAGTTATCTTTCACATTTGAGTTTTCTTTAGCCTAAGAATCTAATTAAAGTATCTAATCATCAACTTTTATTTTGTTTTTATCGTTTCATTTATTTATTTTTCAAACTTTTTAAATTACACTTCAATTAATCAACAATCATCAAGAAGACTAAAAAAACCAAGCATCAAGAAGTTTCACTTCATCAACAATCGCATGTTTCTCTGTCTTTTCCCTTTGCCCCCTTCATTGGTCAACAAATAAAATAAGAAGACAAAGAGCCTTCTTTTTAACCCTTCGAATTCCCAGGATCCATTTCTAGTTCTTCACGCTACGATTTTGTTCTAGCCCCCCGGGTAAATACTTTGATCTTTTTACAAAATTTTCAATAGTTTTTTATTGGTTTGTTTGCAATTTTGCTATTTGAATAAATGTTCTTTGTTCTTTGGATCTTTATTGTAATCTTTTAATTTGGGTTCATTTCCAACTTGGGTTTTGGGGTGTTTATCCTTGGTTTCCTGGTTTTGCTGGTTTTTTAGGGTATTTGGAATTTTTGGTTTTGGTTTTGGTTTTTTTTTTTTGTAGACAAAAATGTGAGCAATTGAGTGATGAGTTAAGAAAGCCTTTGATTAATGGAGATCAGGGGGTTTCTGGAACTTGAAATCAAATGGCTAGTGGAATATTTATTGATACTTAACGGTTAAGCTTTCTTTGCTTTGTTTTTCTTGGAAATAGGTGAAAGATATTGAATCTGAGGCTCTTTTGAAGTTTTTTTACTTATCAGTTATTTACTTATTTTAGGTTCAGTTGTTTTTTGCTACTTGCTGTTTGCTTCTTAAAAAGTTTCTATAAAAGCAAAAGCACACGTTAAGAAGTAAAACCATTGATTTTGTTCTTAAAAGAAAATACCTTTTTAATTTTTAATTCTTTGTAAATATCGTTTGATTTTGTATCCAAAAGTAGTTTTTGCTTTTGGTTTTCTGATGTAAAAGCAAATAGAAAAAGTAATAACTAAACAGTTCAATCATATTATGTGAAAAATTGCTTGACGTTGTAAAGGGAAGGCTGTTAAGTTTTCAAGTTAAGTATCAATTTTTTTTTTGTTGAAGTTTGTAGTGTTGTAAAGAAGTGTGTACTAGCTATATAAAGAAGGGACATTTCTCCCCGTTGTGTCGGTGAGTTGTGATTTTGTGTTTTTGAGCTGGGCTAGTGGTATGGGCTGTATTTGACATCAGAAGGAACTAATGGAATGTGATAATCTCTTTGCCAGTTTTCATCGAGTGCTGCATGGCGATTGTGGCTGATGCTGCATAAACGGAAGGAGGAATTTTTTTTACAATTTCTCCAAGTCTATCACATGTTTTATGGGGATTAATGATTCGATCCTCAATGGTGAACCCGAAAATCTCACATCGTCCTACCATCTGCTTTAGGCCCATACAACCATCTGATTTAGAGATTTTAGAACAAATCCACGGTGACGTATTTCCTATCAGGTAAGAATGCATCTGTTTTCTATTGAGGGTTTTCAGTAAAGAGTATTTCTTGTATCTTCAAGGAAAGGTATTGATCTCTTCAGGTATGAGTCTGAGTTTTTCCAAAATGTTGTGAATGGACGTGATATTGTGTCATGGGCAGCTGTTGATCGCAGTCGACCCAATGGTCAAAATGATGAGCTTATTGGATTTGTTACTGCAAGAATTGTAATGGCAAAGGATAGTGAGGTATGTCATCTATGTGCGTAAGCGATAATGCATTAATGATATTTGCTTGGTGCTTGAATCATGGCTTAAGCAGAGTTTTAAAATGTTTGAATAAGTAGGATCCATATGGTATAAAAGTTCTTTGTTGTGATTCTAAAAATGAAAACATTCGTTGTTGAATATTGTCGTGGGAAAATAATATTGACATTTCACCTTTTGCTTCTGTTTTCGGGTCACAAATATTTCTCCTTTTGTTTTATAAAGTATTTGAATGTTTGCTTCTGGTTGATAAATAATCATGCAATTCATTTCAACCAAAACCTACCTTGCAGATAGTAGATTTGCTCAGGTATGACTCATCGAAGGGGGATCAAACATTAGTATATATTCTGACACTGGGAGTAGTAGATGCTTACAGAAATCTTGGCATAGGTAGGAGCCTTTTTCTCTACTAATGGTTCTTCTTTCTCCTTTTCCTTTCCCATTTTTTTTTAACATATGTCTTCACCCTATGACCAAAGTTTGCTTGGTGTTGTATCAACAGCTACAGCACTTATCCATGAGGTTATTAAATATGCTTCGAGTGTCCCAGTATGCCGTGCAGTTTACTTGCATGTGATTTCTTACAATAATCCAGCCATTCATTTATACAAGAAGATGTCATTCAATTGTGTGAGGAGGTTGCATGGGTTTTACTTGATCAATGGTCAGCATTATGATTCATATTTGTTCGTTTACTACGTAAATGGCGGTCGTTCTCCTTGCTCACCATTGTAAGTCTAAAATGTATTTTGATCAAATATGTTACCATATAAAATATAAAACTTATAAGTATTTTATAATAATTACTGCTAAATAGATAACAGGGCTGAGTTGGTAGAGAACTGGCCTTTACCTTTACTTTTTCATTGTTCATTATAACTACCATTATGGGGGAGTTCATAGCAATTTAAAGAGCAGGATATACAACTGGAAAAAGAGAGATCATTACAAGTTGAACAGACAATATCTAGGGCCATGCTCAGCTTTCTATCAAACTTAGGTCATAGACAGATTCAGTCAACTAAGAGATCATCTGGAAGCACGGTGGGAACCCCTTCTCACGTGCTTCCAATGAGGCTTAAGAAACATATGGCTTATTCGGTGTAGTGGATGGTTTTTACACTGCTACTTTTATAAAAGTTCCAATTATCATTGTATCATTTTAGGAGTAATAAATAGGATTCAGTTCCTATGACATTACCTGAACTGAGGGTGTTATGTTAAATTATGAATTTCAAACCCAGATATCTCTATTCTCTCTTCTTTCCATTCTAAATGAGGTGTATATGTGATTTCGTCAATATAGGCAGTGACCAGAGATTGGTTATGCTCCATGAACAATTCTTGCAATTTTTTTAGGGTTGTGAAAAGGTAAATAGGGTTTATGACTCCAATCATGGCACAGCATACCCTATTATAGTGTTTGCTAGATTGGTAAAAACATCAACCCTTCCACTACTTTATTTGGATCATAATTACTGATTATCTATAACCTTTAAGACCATAAATGTTCTTTTTAAAATTGTGTAAAGAAATATGAAAGCAGGAGTTAGAATTAAGTCTTTGTGTTGATCTTCAACTTTGTTTTTCCTTAAGCTTCTTGTGGCAGTATTTTTTATGGGATTTTATGTAGGATTAGGATGCTTAAGATTAAATGACCCTCAATATTGAGACAGCCGATGTGGTTTAAATTTTTTATGTCATTAATTTCAAATATATCTGCTCTGGTGCAGTAATAATGAAATCTTAGTTTTGAAGCTTTTAGTTTAGGATGCTCTAAGCATTTCCCTTTTTATGCATGTGGTCTTGTTCAGATTATGCTTATAGTCTGTTTATTATCAATTAGTCTGAGTACAAGTTCGGGACAATTACTAGAAGAAAGAATAGTTTATGAGAATTTTCCAGCAGGTGATTAAGCTCTTGAGACTTTAGATTTTACACTGAAAATGTACCAAGGGTATATACCTAGCATTTTATCTTTTGTTCAAGAATTGGTTCTTCTTTGTCTGGTATGTTTAGATTTCTATTACTTATTAATCTTTAGTTAAAACTTAAAATGATGTAGCAATGCTTTTCTTCATCAGCATAATTCTTGTTATCCACTGACCATGTAACTCTAGAGAATCAGAATGCAGGATCAATTTTTTGCCCTGGCTGTAGGTGTTCTACAAACCAGTCATAAAAGCTTTATTCCTAGGGTTCTCACAACTTAACCATCGTTCCTTCATCAGGATAATACCCACTTCTAGGCACCCTCTATTTTGCTCAATCTAGAAAAGCCAAAAAGCTCTGAGATAAGTCTGATTTTTGACTAGATGGTTTTCATGTATGTTACTCGAACTCGGAGGTGAGTGTCGGATACGGGTATGTGTCCAACATGGGTATGCTTAAATTTTTCTAAAACTTTTCATATATTTGAAAGATCGTACTTCCATACTCATGTCCGAATATGCGTCGGACACGGATATTTCAAAGAAAATGAAGAGTCAAAGTAACATAGGTTTTCGTTGTGCTTTCTATGATAATTAGACTATAATCAGAGGAGTCTATCCGGCAACAATAGTGTGAGACCTTTTGATCAGGCACAGTTAATTAAATCTTCAATCTTCCTAGCAAGATACTTTTTTGGCTTGTCTCTCGAAAACATAAAACTTCTTCATGAGAGCAACACTGCGGCTGGGATATTAAATATTTTCCTTCCATCTGTTTTTTTTCCTCCCATTATTGCATTAGATTATGTTTGCAGCTAGCCAAACTACTTGTAAGAGTTATGTTTGCAGATGGATAATTGTTTTTATGAAATAACTGTTCTTAACCTGTGTATGCAGTGAGCTTGTCACATTCGTTGTTGGTTGCATGAAGGCTGGTCTGAAGTCTGTGGCTGCAAAGCTGATGAAGAATGAAGAGAAGATGGTGAAATGGCCTAAATGTAAAGAAACTCGGGGTCTCATACCGACACAAAATAAGCGAACGATCAAGACCGAGTGTTCAGGATGCGAGTATGTTTAGTAAGTGTAGTATCCGTGTTCGACATCTTCCGTGAGAAAAAAAAAAAAAAGAGCAGAGTTGATAATTGATATCATCCAAAGAAATAAGAAAATTAAATGACTGATATATATATATATACTTTCCTCCCCCTCTCCCCCTTTTCTCCATCTGTTAATGTTCCCTAAAGAAATTAAAAAAAAAAAAAAAAAGAGGAGAGAAAATTGTTACTTTGTAATAGCTCTTGTATTCGAAAACTAAATGGTTATTCGAATGTGTATTTATTGAATTTCTCTTTTTGCTGTGTGTTGCGTTAACTTATGCCGCATGGAATCTATCTACTATATTCATTTTTGAGTTCATGAAATTCAAAAGGTATTTTTGAAATAGATTAGGCACAATTTTATCCTGCTCTATAACAAAAGAAAATAGATCTATTTGCCACGTGTTGAGCTTCTTAGCTGGACAAGCGGTAATTTTTTTTTTTAAATTTTAAGATTTTTAGTTTTATTTAAAATGATGTATTTAAAAGGGTTAGTTTGTACGTTCATTTGCGCGTCTATTTAGGATTCATGTTCAATTTGTTCGGGAAAAAAATTATTTTATTAATTAGTTTATAATTATTTTATTAATTATTTTTAAATCATGCATTTAAAGAGGTTGGTTCGCATGTTGATTCGTGGGTCGATTTAGGATTCGTATTCGATTTGTTCGGGAAAAAATTAAAAAAAACTTATTAATTATTTTTAGTTTTTATTTTATTTTTAGATGATGTATTTAAAGGTGTTGGTCTGCATGTTGACTCGCGAGTCATTTAAGATTCGTACTCAACCAACATGGAAAAAAAGTTTAAAAAAAAATATTAATTTTGTTTTTAATTTTTAAAATATGTATTTAAAGAGGTTGGTCCGCATGTTGACTCGCGGGTCGTTTTAGGATCTGTATTCGATCTAATCGAAAGAAATTTATTTTATTTTATTAAATTTTAAATATTGTTATTGTTATTTTTAAGTTTTTTATTTTTATTTTTCTTAAATGATGCACGTTTACTCGTGAATTGATTTAGGATCTGTAGTCGACCCGCTCGAGAAAAAAAATTAAAATTTATTTTATTAAATACTTTTATTTTAATTTTAAATGGTGTATTTAAAGGGTTGACTCATACGTTTACTCGCAGGTCTATTTATGATCCGTAATCGATCCGTTTGGAAAACAAATTAAAGAAGAAATTTATTTTATTAATTACTTTTAGTTTTTTATTTTATTTTGTTTTTAAATGATGTATTTAAAGAGGTTGATTCGTACATTGACTCGCGGGTCGGTTTAGGATTCGTACCCGAGCAGCACGAAAAAGGTTAAAAAAAATAAATTTATTTTATTAATTAGTTTTTTATTTTATTTTTAAATAATGTATTTAAAAGGGTTAGTCTGCACGTTAATTCACATGTCGGTTTAGGATCTGTACCCGACCGGCTTGGGAAAAAAGTTAAAAAAAATTATTTTGTTAATTATTTTAATTTTAAATGATGTATTTAAAGGGGTTCGTCCGCACGTTGACTCGCTGGTCGCTTTAGGATCCGTATCTGACAGGCTCGGGGAAAAAGTAAAAAAAAAAACTTATTTTATTAATTATTTTTATTTTTATTTTAAACGATGTATTTAAAGGGGTAGGTCCGCACGTTGAGTCGCGAGTCGATTTAGGATCCATATCCGATCTGCTCGAGAAAAAAAGTAAAAAAAAGAAAAAGAAAAACGAACTTGCTGCTAACTTATATGAGAAAATGAATCCTACGAGAGAAAAAAAATACAAAACACAATTTTATTTTCTTATTTATTATTTTCTACCTCCTATAAATAAAAATATACAACATACAATAAAGTCTAAATATTTTTAAATATATATTTATAAATAATATTTGAAAATAAATTTATATTACGTAATTTATAAATAAACAATTATCATAAATTTAATTTTCATAATTAACAAAATATAATTATATTAATACTATTACAATTTAAAAATAAAAAGTTTAAATAAATAATTATTATTCAATAAAATTAATTTTATTATTATTAATTAAGTAAAAAATTTATAAAAAAATTTAAAGTATCCCAACGAAGCGGAGACTTTTTTTTCTAGTATCATGTAATTGTTAAGTTCAAGATGATTTTATTTTATTTTTTCTTTGAAATTTAATTAATAATACTTCACTTTAAATTTTATTAATATAATAAATACTATTAAAAGTATTTTACTATTTAAGAAAATATTTTTCTTTATATTTTTTAAAAAATCTAGTACTGAAAGGGATCCAAATATTGTAACAACAAATTTTAATTAATAATTAATTTAAAATATTAAGTATTTGTCAAAATATAAAAAAAATAAAGGATAAATTCACCTATTTTTTTTATGGTTTCAACTTTTCTTTCATGGTACATTCTTATTTAATTTTCTGAATTAGCACTATGTATTGTAGATAAAAAGCCCTTAAATATGAACAAAGAAGATAATTTTTGAATGGTGGATATATTTGATAATTTTATTAAACGGCGTAATTTTCTCTGGAACGTACCTTAATCACAAGGTGCCAATTTGGAAAAATAAAAAATAACAAGGTGTTATGTGTAAATAGTAGAAACAATAAATATATTAAATAATATACCATAAGGATTTTTACTTCGAATCATGAGCAACATTCTCTTATGAAAGATACAATTACTATGTACATTTTTAACATAATAAGTTATTACATTCAATAATTTAGATCTAAAATTAAAAATAATAGTCTAAAATAATTTAAAAAATCTTGAATTTTAACACTTTTATATCTATGTTTTTTTTATATTTTATTTTATTCAAATAAATTCTTAACTTTTAATTTATATTTAAATAAGCTGGTGTTCGAATAAGAAAGTTGAGTACTTATGTTACAACTAACGGCAACTAATTTTTGTTTAATCCACGTGAAGGCTGACGTGGGCTAATGACATGTATTTAAATTTTATTTTTGAAGTGATCTTATGACGTGGATACTAATTGAAAATTTTCAAAATAAAATAATTTCAAATATTTCAAATTTTAATCACATCATTAGGTCATGTAGTTCTTATGTGGACAAAAAAATTCAGTTGGATTTAATTATAATAAAAGTCATTCTGATTGGAATAAAAGTTTATTTGGATAAAATTTAATATTAATTTGAATACAATAAAATATAAAAATATTAAGGGATCATTTAGTATTTTAGCTAATCAAAATAATATAAATAAAAAGTTAAACAATATAATTCTTAAATATGAATCATGAATAGTTCTTAGTCGATGGTTGTTAGTTTATTTTGGTATGAAAAATTTTCAAATGAAGAAGTATGTTGGATAGAGTAAAAAAAGAAAGAAAAAGGGAATTACTTGGATAAAGTTAAGTTTAGAACTACCTGATTTATAGTAATAAATATCATTATAAACGGGTGAAATTAGATTGAAAAATAAGGAAAAATGAAGAGTTACATAAATTGATAAATGTTTCTAACATAAAATCAAAATATTCCATTGAAATTCAAAATTGTCAATAATATTACTGAAAAAATAAAAACCAAAATAGGCAAAAACAAAAAACAACATGGCCTTAAGGCAAATAAAATTACAACTGCCTTGATTTTGAAACAATTCAAATTTTAATTCTTGCTTCACCTTCTTTCTTCTACCCTTCTAATAATTACCGGAGCAAAACATAGTTTAGAATTTATCCGAAACGACCACAATTGAATCACATCATTTACCTGCAACTTATTATCTTTTACCACTGAGTTCCACCCTCTTACCAAGGCATAGAGTGAGCAAGTTTTCCCTGATGGCTTCTCCATATCCCATCTCTTTAAAATCATGTCCCTCATTTTTAAAGATGGGTCAATCACCATTGCTTCTATACCCATTGAGTTTTTCTCATCACTGCTTTTTTTTTTTTTTCAGCATATTTTTCTCTTCATTGCTAAGAAACTCAACCTTGACTTGGTTCATGGGTATCGAGAGACGATCATGATGCTTGTTCCAATCAGTTTTGTACAATGGCTTTTGTATGATTAGTTTCTCATCGGTTCCTTACATGCCTTTGGTTATCTCTTTTAATCTTTTAGGCAAATCAGGTTGTGAGTCATTAGGAGGGCCAAAAATACCCATGCAGTACTGTTTTTCCTCTTTCAGTTTCAGCTTCTTTACTCCACCGATTTCACCTGACTCAAAGGAACGTTTAAGATTAACCCTTTTTTCCATTGGTTTCTTTCCCTTAAAACTTTGTCTTTGACAAATCAAGAAAAAGGGTTTATGCATGAGACTTGGTCAGTTTTCAATTCCATAATGGAAATCTCACATCCAAATATTCTCACGGTTCTACAGTTTTTGTTCTTATCCACCGAAAGCCCTTGGTTCATGAACCTATCAGCAGTTAGGTTTTTGGGTTCAATAGTGTTAAGAGTCCAACCTAAAACCAATTGGTAATAGGTGGAGGGGCTCAACTTTAATATAAGACCACAAGAAACCCAAGACTTAACAGATGTGGGATAACACCACTTAACACTCCTCATTGTAGCTCATATGGCCTACACGTGCACAACCTCACCGGGGGTTGTCAACCTCACATGAGGTTAAGTAGGAAGAACAACAGAACTCAACCTGGACTCTAATACCATGTTAAGCATCCAACCTAAAACCAATTGGTTATAGGTTGGATGATTAATACGGTATCAGAGCCCAAGATTTGTTCTGTTATTCTTGCCTATTACCTTTTATGAGTTTGTTATGTGGTAGGCTCTTGTATCACCGCCTACACATAATGGGGCCTGTTAAAGTGGGTTTATCCCATATCGATTAAGTATTGGATTACCTGTGTTCTTATATTCAAGTTGGGCCTCTCCATCTATCACTAATTGTTTTTAGGTTGGATGCTTAACAAAGAACATCAGAGAATGTAAATGACTTGTTGTTAATAGGGTTTTCATTCATTAGGGTAGGGTTTTTGTAATTGATTACGAAAGGTTTCTCGGAGAAATCAGATGAGTTGTTGACAGCATTAATGTTAATATTCAACCCTTCTTTGTGGCTCATTATTTCTTTCTCCAACTCTTCTTCCCTGGCAGCCACAACCACTGCTACCTCAACCAAGCAATTGAAGTCAGTCCAATTTACATCTTTTTCCTCTCCCTTCGATTCCTTTAAGCCCATCTTTTTCGCTTCCATTTTTATTTTTAGGTTTTGTTTTGTTGAATAAATTCTTTGAGGATTTTTTTTAGCAATGTAGAGTAATGAGCACGACTGAAAAGCTATATAAATAGTGAAGGACCCGACTTATATCATGATTTTTAAAGAAGAATGGAATTCCTATTTCATTTGAAGTTGAAATTTAACATTTTCTATTCCTGTAAGGATTTGGAGATTGATTTTTAAGCATTTTTTAAGGTAAAAATAGGGAAAATAATAGTTTTCACTTAGTATACGAGTTCAATAATGCCTAGAAAGAGTTCCCAACCATGACTGGAGATTCTTCCATGGACATGAAGATTCCTCCAATTCAAGCCAGTCGGTTAAACAGAATACCCATAAGCACAGGTGTCGGTTTATTATGATATTATTTATTCAAACACATTTGAAATAATTAAGTTTTTTTTGGGTATAGATTTTATACTTTTGATTATGGTGAATTTTGATAAGAACTTAGATGATTTTGTTATTAGGATATTATTTATTCAAACACATGAATAGATCTGTTCAAGGGTCAGGTTATTTGTTCGGTCTGAAAGATTCGGCCCAAATTGGATCGGATTTGGATAAAGATTTTTGTAATTTGGTCCGATCCGGTCCGGCTTGAATTACTATTCATTAAATAAAAAATATTTTTTATTTAAATTTAATTATAAAAGATATAATCAATTGAATATTGATTAATATGAAATCGATCGAACACTATTTGAAAACAACTCTTCTAAATATTTTTTAAATAGTAAAATGAGCTTTCGGACTGGTTCGAAATCAGTCCGAACCGGGTTTAGATAAAAAAATAAAAAATTTCAAAAATTTCAAATTTTAACCACATCATTAGGTCATATAGTTTTTATGTGGACAAATAAATTCAGTTGGATTTGATTATAATAAAAGTCATTTTGATTGGAATACAGGTTTATTTGGATAAAATTTAATGTTAACTAGAAATAGACCCGCGCTACGCTGCGAGTGTACCAACTTTTGATCCATAATGAATTTATTTTGATTACTAATGGATTTATCAAATTTGTATATATAACTTGTTAACTTTGAAAATCATCATTATAAAAACCAAAGTAACTTGTAAATAATTGAATTTTATAAATAAAATTGAAACTTTACAAAAAAAAAATATATTAAATTTATTTGATTTCAAAAAAAGTAAAACAAAGTTCCTTGAGCAATAAATATATACTTTAAAATCCATTTATAATCTTTGCCTTATATACCTGAAGCAACTAACATATAATAATTAAGTATAAGTTTTACCCAAATAAAATTAAATCATACAACAAATTGTTGGTGTTCTCACTTTTCACATGTGGCCAAATCATTATACTACAACATTTATTGCTCCAGTTCCATTATTTCTTTGTTTTCATTTAATTGATATTTCTTTCATTAAAGCAAAAGTTTTTATATTAATGACTACAGCTTCTTGTTAAATCAGCCTACCAAAGAAGAAATATGGAAACATGAAAGATCTATTTGGATGCAATGCCATAATAATAATAATAAAAAAATGGCTAGTGAAGATGGATAAAAAAAAAATTGACTTATTGGCAATGCTATTTTATACAAGTCATGACACCAATCCTTAAACCTTAAAAAAATATCACCATGCCGATCTCTTTTAAATGTAGAGGGATAGGGAGAAATACAACATTCCTAATAAAAACTCCAAAGGTGACTGTAGACACCTAATTTTGTCCAGGCCACTAAACAGGTATGTTTTCTTCCTATATTGATGTTTCCAAGTGTAAAAGGACTGTTTACTCCGAGACTTAGTTTAAGAGGGCGAGCACAAAAAGTCAAACTTGAAAAAAAGTCAACCCCGAAAAAGTCAACCCCAGAAAGTCAACTACTGAAAAAGTCAACCCACTTTCAAAATCAAGATTTTAAGTTCAATTGAAAAATGGAGAAAGAATTTTGATAATCCGAGGTCTACATTGAAAGATATGGAGTTCAGAAGTTGGGATTTGGAGATTCAGTAGAAAAGAAACCCTAATCCAAGAAATTTGGGGAAAAGTGCTTAAACGATCAAACTGGTCGAAATTGAAGGTTCCAAATGAAAGATAAGCACTGACTACGGGTAATGGAGAAGTCACTTGCAAGAAAAACCGAAAGAAAAGTCAATCCGAGAGAAAACCGAGAATTAGGGTTTTTAGTGGATTTCGGTGAAATCGGGAGGAATCACAGAAATGGCCCGACTTGGTAAGACCAAAGCCCCCAATGGATGAGGAATGATTAAAAAGGATGGCCCAAGGCTCAGATTGAAGAAAATCTGAAAATCGGACTTGTTTTGAGCAAAACCGGGTTTCGGAAGTTAAAGGGGCAAAATTGGAAAAATTTGGGAAAAATAGAAAATGGACTCCGAAAATTCTGAAAATTTTGTCAATCTCATTTTTAAATTGTTTGGAAGAGATTGGCGAAAGAAAATCTTGATTCCGAGTTCGGTTGCAAAATGGCCAAATCCCGGGCTTCTTATGCAATAATTCAAAAAGATAAATCCCGAAAAAATAGCAAATGGGCTCCAAATCTTTTGAAATTTTGCAGATCTCATTTTTAAATTATTTGGAAGAGATTGGCGAAAGAAAATCTTGATTCCGAGTTCGTTTGCAAAATGGCTAAATCCCGAGCCTCCTATGCAGTAATTCAAGCCGATAAATCCCGAAAAAATACCAAATGAGCTCCAAAAATTATGAAAACTTCCAGATCACACTTTTTAATTATTTTTAAGAGATTGGTGAAGAAAAATCTTGATTTGGAGCTTGTTTAAAAAATGGTAAAATGTAGGGGCATAAAAGGACATTTTGGGAAGAAAAAGTCCAAATAAATAGAAAACGGACTCGGATAATTTTGAAAACTTCCAGAACTCAATATTTTATTATTTTGGAAGTATTAAAAAAAGAAAGATTGAATTTGGAGCCCGCTTGATATTTATTTTGCATCCGGGGGGCAAAATGGTCGTTTCACCCAAGCAACCGAAAAGGGCTTCTTTGGGCCTTTCAAAAATCAGAGCTGGGCTGGAAAAGAGAAGTGCTGGCCTGCCCAAGCCCAAAGGAAGGAGGAAGCTTAGGATTTTTTCAATCAAGTGATTAAAAATCAAGAGTTAAGTTAGAGATTTTCATTTTTGAGCCTAAGTCCCAATCCCACATCCCTTTATAATGTCAAGCCAAGTAGGTGCTCACCTTATAAATAAGGAGTCTTGGCCTTTGGTTGAGATCACCCACTACCCCTTGTGAGATAGTCTATACACTTGTATTAGGATTATCCGGGTGGTGAGTCATAGTGTTTTTGTTGAGAGGGTTTGTAGCTTAATCCGTTCAAAAGCTACTTTGAGGGTTTGTAGCTTAATCCGTTCAAAAGCTACTCTGAGGGTTTGTAGCTTAATCCGTTTAAAAGCTACTCTGAGGGTTTATAGCTTAATCCGTTCAAAAGCTACTTGTGAGAGGGTTTGTGGCTTAATCCGTTCAAAAGCTACTCTGAGGGTTTATAGCTTAATCCGTTCAAAAGCTACTTGTGAGAGGGTTTGTGGCTTAATCCGTTCAAAAGCTACTTTGAGGGTTTGTAGCTTAATCCGTTCAAAAGCTACTCTGAGGGTTTATAGCTTAATCCGTTCAAAAGCTACTTGTGAGAGGGTTTGTAGCTTAATCCGTTCAAAAGCTACTCTGAGGGTTTATAGCTTAATCCGTTCAAAAGCTACTTGTGAGAGGGTTTGTAGCTTAATCCGTTCAAAAGCTACTCTGAGGGTTTATAGCTTAATCCGTTCAAAAGCTACTTGGTGAGTTTTCATTTTAAAATAATGTTTCTTGTTCTTCCTTCATTTCCTTTCTTAAGTATATTTTTCTTACATTTTGTTTTTACAATAAACTCACCATGGCCAAATGGCCTACATTATTTATTTTAAGTTGTTATTTTTGATTCATTTTACCATATTGTTCATGCTATTTTCTTTATTTTTGATGTTTTAAATATTATGTTATTTCATGTTCTTAAGTTATATTTAATTTGGTTGCTTTGTTTGTTGCCATTTATGTCTTAGATATCATGTTTTTACATTTTTAATTTTCTGTTTTCATGTTGTTTAAATTTGAGCATGTTTTAGAGTTAGCATATTAAGTGTTTGTGAAAATGCTTGTGTGATTCTTTGCATGATTCTTGTTTTATATCTTAGTAAGCATGTTTTAGATTTGGTATATTAGGTGTTTGTGAAAATGCTTGTGTGATTTTTGTGTTATGACTTAGTTTTTCATGCTAGCATACCAAGTGTTTGTGAAAATGCCATGCTTGTTGAAGCTTGGGGCCATTTTGCTACTCCATGTGTTTTGCATTGTGTGTTGTATTTTTGTCATGCTAGTTGTTAGGTTTTTGCATTTGCATGATATTTGGTTGGATTTTTGAATTAAGCATGCCTTGTGTTTGTGAAAATGCCATGCATGTCTTAGGTCTAGGTTACATTAAATGTCATGCAAGTTCATGTTAGGTCTAGGCCATATTATTTGTGTCATGCATTTTCCTTACATTTAGGTTTAGATCCATGCATTTCATGCATTATGTTTGCTGCATTGTTTCATGCATTTCATGTTCATGCCACTTGAATAATGACTTGAGCCAATTAATGGTTCAAAGTCATGCTCTCTTGAGCGCACTTGTGGAAAATTAAGTTTGTCAAATTGATTATTCTACCTTTGTGATTTTTTTTACTTAGCCAATTTTTATCTAACTTTCAAAAAGTCCTAGCTACTGCTTTCAAGTCATTTTATGAGTTTCAAATATTTTTATTTTTATTTTTAAATGATTTTATCAAAGACAAAAAAATGTGTTGGCAAAGTAGTTTTTTTTTTCCTCCCAAAACTCGTACATCTCCGATTTTTCTGGGAATTCATCTTTGATCAGAAAATTAAGTCGATTTTTTCCCGTGTATTTTTACATGTCCTAAGTCTCCAATAATTTTTTCAGAATTTTTGGAATTTTTAAAAATAGGGTAAAAAATCGTGGATTAAAACTGGACAGTGGAGTCAGAATTGAATTTAAAGAAAAACAAAGCAGTTTTTTCTCCTCCCAAACTCGTACATCTCCGATTTTTCTGGGAATTCATCTTTGATCAGAAAATTAAGTCGATTTTTTCCCGTGTATTTTTACATGTCCTGAGTCTCCAATAATTTTTTCAGAATTTTTGGAATTTTTAAAAATAGGGTAAAAAATCATGGATTAAAACTGGACAGTGGAGTCAGAATTGAATTTAAAGAAAAACAAAGCAGTTTTCTCTCCTCCAAAAACTCGTACATCTCTGGTTTTTCTGGGAATTCATCTTTGATCAGAAAATTAATTCGATTTTTTCCCGTATATTTTTACATGTCTTGAGTCTCCAATAATTTTTTAGAATTTTTGGAATTTTTAAAAATAGGATAAAAAATCGTGGATTAAAACTGGACAGTGGAGTCAGAATTGATTTTAAAGAAAAACCAATTTTCTGTTTTGGTTAATCTACTTAGAGTGGGCTGATTAGGAGGGTTAGCTACTGACTTAGGGTGATTTCTAAGCCTTTTAAACTCTAAAAATGGTTTTCAAGTCCCGGGCTAAGGGTAGTCAAGTCCGGATTTTTTAAACTTAGGAAATTAGAGCTATTTAAAAATTTTTAGCCCAGTTTTTATTGTTAATTCAAGCTTTTCAAAATTGTTTTCAAACAATCACAAAGTATTTTGGTTTTAGAATATTTAATTTGACATATTTTCCTAAGGTAGCCGGATATCTTTTTAGATATACGGATTTCCTTAATTAAAGGAAAAAATACATTTCATGCATTGCATTTTTATTTTCATGCATATTATATGATAGCATTATTTTATTCCATGTCATTTAAATTATATGCCATATCATTCATGTTTGCCATGTCATTTAGGTTGCATTATATTATATAGATTTTGCTATGTCATTTTATTTATGCCATGCATATACATATTCATATCTTTTAAAATGTTTTCAAAAGGATAATGATTTTTCAATAAAAAATAAAGATATTCCCGAGTTAAAATAATTCATGAGTTCTCTACCGAGTTTGCTGGAGGGAATATCATCAATTATCATTAATAAAGGAATATCTTTCTTTCAAAAAAAAAAAAAGAGAATGATTCGGAAAGTTTTTCAAAACTAATAAAAATTTCTATATTTTGCCACGTTTGTTGGGGAATATAGGAAAATTTTGAATTTATAAATTCCGAATCATTTTCAAATAAAAATTGAATTATTTTTCTTTAAATTGGGGATTAACTTGAAATACTAAATTTAAAACCAATCTTTACCGAGACTTGAGATAATACACGATTAATAAGGTACCGATTTATACGGGCGTTGTGGGGGTGCTAATCCTTCCCCGCACGTAACCGACTCCCGAACCCGCTTCTTTGATTTCTCTGGTTTTAAAACGCAGACTTGAAATTGGTTTTTAAAATGTTTTAATTAATTTTTAAAATATTTATAAAACCGGTTTTAATAGGTGGCCGATCACACCTAGCTAAAAAAGATTGGTGGCGACTCCATGTCTTTTTTAAGGTCATTTTCAAAACCTTAATTTTTCTAGAGGAATTAAGTCGACTTTTCCTCGATTTTTTTTTAATGTCACGCCTAACGAATAATAAAGTCTTGCGATGAGACTCGTCGTTATTTTTTTTTAGGTTGCGACAGTGACATGTTTAACTGAGGAAGAAAGATTAAGAAAGCAAATACTAAAGCAAAAATGCTGGTTTCTACACAATTACTATCATTGGCACTATTCTTAACTATTAATACTCAAAATTTTTGCTCTACATCTACGAAAGTGTAGTCATGAATTATTTAAGAAAAAAAAATCAAAGAATCATATTGTGCAACCTATTCTTTGCCTTCAAATCTGTCATAGTGTATCCACAAATTACTGAAAAGCATAAGAATTTACATTGTGCAACCTATTGAGTACAATTCTTTCCTATCAAACCCCATATAAGGTAAAGCACAATAGCCTAAGACAACCCCAATTCTCGACAATAAAACCAAGAAAAAGGAGTAAGAGAGAAAGGGAACATACAATTCGTCATATGCATCTTAATGAGTTTAAATTCTTCAAAAGTGATGCCTTTATTTTTATCTTATTGATGTACCACATCCACCTCTTTTGGATCCGAAATTTGCTTGCTGAATCAATACAACTAACCCCTTAAAACTTAAAACCATATACTCTTTTTAGCTATGAAACACATGTATACTACAAAATTAATCAACACAAAGTAACAGTCTCTCAATCAAGTCACTAATCCCATAAGAGAATTCATAAAAACATAAGTGAATTCACAAACAATATAGCAATCAACATTGCTATCAGAAATAACAAACTACTAAAGAGGAAATAAGGAAGTAAAAATACCCTTAAAAAGCAAGGTGAAAAAATGTAAGGAGAAAAAGTTCTCCTTTGTTATACCCGATCCTTAGCTGCAGGCAAAAAGAGAGGTAATCAAAAGTGCAGAAAAGTTGAAAAATATAATTAGATGTAGTATAAAAAAATATTTGATGTACATTTTACCTTAATAATGTTTCATTGGAATAAAAAAGAAATTCAAGGTAGTTGATCAATACAATGCATTTAAAAAATCAGCATAATTGTATCAGAAAGCATATCGAAAAAATGCAGATCAATTAGTACAACTTTAGTTACATAAGTTAGCATCATGCTTAAGCGGTCTTCATTTGCCTATCTCATGCATTAAAGGTGTACTATTTTGATTTTGATTTTCAAGCAGTAAGCCTAATAAAAATACTGATAAATCTTGCAAATCTCATTTTAGATTTGTTCATATATATATATATGCCTAAATTAAAGAATTTGAAAACTCATCTCAAACTTGTTGCATGAATGTTTAGGCAAAGAAATGTTAAATACAAACCTAAAATTTACCAAGAAATTGAATTATATCGAATAAAAACCAAAATTTAGTGCCTAAATGGAAGACTATGTTTAGGTATAATTTTGGAATTTTATTTCAAGAGGTAGCAGTAGTGACCCAAATTAAAAGTTAATCAACTTATAAAAAGTAAACTTTAAACTCAAAATAAGACTTGTGAATCTATATATATATATAAAGAAAAAAATTTGAAATCATAAATCAATCCTCACAACTCATAACTAACAGATGCAAGCCCAACAATCTCAAGTTTCATGTCTCTTCTTTTAAATTTAGAAAAGCAAAATACTAATAAAATCACATCACAAACATTTGAATAAGAAATATTTTTAAAAGTAGCAACATCAATATACTTATAGGTTGGGCATAAATTTGATACAATTACTTATACCAAAGTAGTTGAAGCAAAGCAATAGTGCACAACAAACCTGTGAGTGAGAATGAGAAAAAAAAAAAAACTAATGAAATATATATTTATAATGAATCAGCAAAAGATTCTTAACAATCATAAGAATATTCGAGTGGGTTGATCCACCTATTTATCCTATTTCTCATTTCTTTGTAGTTTATAATAACTACCTTAAGGCTTTTATTAAAAAGCATCCACCCTTTTATCTTTCCCATTAACAAACTTAAAAAATTAAAAAAGGAAACTTTCTATCTTTAGTAGTAATTAAATCCCTAAATAGCAAAAGCAGGCAACTCAAGCTAACAAATAAATAGGCTACCAAAATCATGTTTTGACATTTTGAGTACATAACTATCAAGAATAAATCCAGCGAGGTAAGTGACATTCATATAAAACTAATAGCAGCTCATAGCATGCTTTAATGATATATGTGAAATTGTGAATCATCGGTGAAATTTGAGTGGCTTTATCTAGTTTATAGCTGTATCATATTCACCAAGACAAAGAATCATCCACATCAACACAACTAATGCCTTGAACAAAGAAAATGAGTAGTAAGACAGGATTGCAAACTCAATAATGTTTTGTTACAATCCAAAATAGGAACACATTCTCACCTGACAAATCATGTTTCTTTTATCAAGTATAAGAGCACGTTTGCCACCAGGTTCCTCCTATAAGAACAAAAGTTGGAATTGGATATAAAAAAATTTAAAAACATTTGTAAAGTCGATTTTCCATTGTAATATACAAAACTTTCTTACAAATTTTCTTTTGTAAATCTAACATACAACCTTCAAACAGTTAACAGTACATGAAGTGGAGCATTTAGAATTTTTTAGTGCCTCTAATTCTTTTGTGGATTTTACAAAATTTTCAGTTTCAAACTTATAAAAAGATAAAATAAAAGATTTAAAAATAAAAGATATAAACTATTGGACGAAAGAAACGTAAAAATGGGAAAAAAATAAAAGAACAAAAAAAATCTTACCAAACATGATACTTTTTTTTTTCTTTTTTTTCCCATTTTTCCTTCGTTTTCTTCTTCCATCGTTCTACATCTTTCGGTTTTTCTCTATCGTTGGAACGCTTGATGTTGATCGGTCAATAATCTAATTAATCAAACCCAGATTCTTCATCAACCCAAGCAAGAAAAAATGCCCCTAACAGATCAAATCTAGCCAAATCAAAATTGAATTTTGAAACATTCTTTTGGTCAGATCTCTCCATCTCTCTTATCCTTTTGTATTTCTTCTTCAAACCCCTTAAACGAAGTAGGGGAAATACAAAAGAGTCATTTGAGGAAAATGCAAAAGCTTTATGGAAAGAGAAATAGATAACAAAAGAGAAGGTAGATAAAGAAAGAAAAAAAAATGAAAGGATTGTTTTTTACCTTTCTCACGATTCTTCTAAACTTGACCCATCTTTTTTTTTTTTTTTTTTTTAAATCAATGAAAAATCCCTCTTTCTTTTTCCTGTTTCATTTAATGCTTCTCTCCTTTAAGATTATTTTATTTTATTTCAATCAATCTCATTGAAATGAAAGAAAAAAAAGTAAAAGAATTTTTAAAATAAAAATAGTACATTGACACTTACTTGCTCCCATCAACGATTAAATGTTTTGATTTTTTTTCCCAATTAAAACTCATCCAAAGAAGAAGTAAAAAAAAGTAAAAGGACTAAAAAACGTAGTACACTAACTTGCCTGCTCCCATCAATTATTGCTCCCATTTAGAAGTTTTGATTTTTTTTTTAATCAAAATTCATCCGAATGAGAAAGAAAAAGTAAATAATAAAAAGAATAACTAACATTCTCACCTACTTTCTACTCTATGCTTTAAGGTTTTTTATTTTTATTTTTTTTCATTTAGAACTTAATGAAGTGAAAAAGAATTAAAAAAAATTACCTGACACGTGAATAGGCAATAGCCTTCAAATTAAATCATAATGACAAATAATGTAAAATATGAGATGAATTAAGACACAACACGAATATAACATAGGAAAAATAATTAAAACACAACACGAAAAATAACACAAACACACGAACGTGTAAAAATATATATAAAATAAATTATTAACATGTAAAAATTTATATAATTTAATAATATTTGATATAAATTATTAACGTGTAAAACTAATTATTAACGTGTAAAAATTTATATAAATTTATAATATTTTGAAAAAAAAACACGAAGACGAATACATCACGAACAAACAAATTTTTTTCTCTAAATTAAATCACAATGACAAACAATGTAAATTATGAGATGTCTTGAGATATGATACGAACATAACATAGAAAAAATTAAAAATACATGAACACGACATAAATACACGAATTATCAAATTTAAAATAAATTAAATTTTCTCAACAAATTCTCACAAATTCTTCCATTTATCTTCATCACTCTTTTTAATTTTTTTAATATTTAATAAAATGACCTAAATTTTAAAAAATTAAAACTTAAATAAAAAAATTAAAAAAAAAGAAAAAGAAAGGGACAAAGTGGAGAGGCTGGCACTCCACTTTCTCCCTATTTAATTTGTTTCAAATGAAAAAAAAAAAAGAAAAGAAAAGAAAGTGAACAGTGATGAGTGACATGGATAGCCTCTTTGGGCTGAAAAAAAAGCTTACATTTATTATAAGGATTTAAATACAATAAAAATATAAAAAAAAAATTAAGGGATCGTTTAGTATTTTAGCTAATCAAAATAATATAAATAAAAAGATAAACAATATCATTCTCAAATATGAATCAAGAATGGTTCTTAGTCTATGGTTGTTAGTTTATTTTGGTATGGAAATTTTTCAAATGAAGAAGTATGCTGGATAGAGTAAAAAAAGAAAAAAAAAAGGGAATTACTTGGATAAAGTTAAGTTTAGGACTACCTGATTTATAGTAATAAATATCATTATAAACCGGTGAAATTAGATTGGAAAATAAGGAAAAAAGAAGAGTTACATAGATTGATAAATGTTTTTAACATAGAATCAAAATATTTTATTGAAATTCAAAATTGTCAATAATATTACTGAAAAAATAAAAACCAAGATAGGCAAAAACAAAAAACAACATGGGCCTTATGGCAAATAAGATTACAACTACCTTGATTTTGAAACAATTCCAACTTTAATTCTTGCTTCACCTTTTTTCTTCTACCCTTCTAACAATTACCAAAGCAGAACATAGTTTGGAATTTACCCGAAACGACCACAATTGAATCACATCATTTACCTGCAATTTTATCTTTTACCACTGAGTTCCACCCTCTTACCAAGGCATAGATTGAGCAAGTTTTAACTTATGGCTTCTCCATATCCCATCTTTTTAAAATCATGTCCCTCATTTTTAAAGATGGTCAATCACCATTGCTTCTATACCCATTGAGTTCTTCTCATCACTGATTTTTTAGCACATTTTTCTCTTCATCAGTAAGAAGCTCAACCTTGACTTGGTTCATGGGTATCGAGAGACGATCATGATGCTTGTTCCAATCAGTTTTGAACAATGGCTTTTGTATGATTAGTTTCTCATCGGTTCCTTCCATGCCTTTGATCATCTCTTTTAACCTTTCATGCAAATAAAGTTGTGAGTCATTAGGAGGGCCAAAAATACCCATGCAGTATTGCTTTTCCTCTTTCAGTTTAAGCTTCTTTACTCCACTGGTTTCACCTGACTCAAAGGAACATTCAAGATTAACCCTTTTTTCATCTATTGGTTTCTTTCCCTTAAAACTTTGTCTTTGACAAATCAAGAAAAGGTTTATGCATGAGATTTGGTCAGTTTTAAATTCGCTAATGAAAATCTCACATCCAAATATTATCATGGTTCTACAGTTTTTATACTCATCCACCGAAAGCCTTGGTTCATGAACCTATCAGTAGTTAGGTTTTTGGGTTCAATATTGTTAAGCGTCCAACCTAAAACCAATTGGTAATAGCTGGAGGGGTCCAACTTCAATATAAGACCACAAGAAACCCAAGACTTAATAGATGTGGGATAATACCACTTAAAACTCCTCACGTGTAGCTCACAGGGCCTACACGTGCACAACCTCATCGGGGGTCATCAACCTCATATGAGGTTAAGCAAGAAGAACAACATAACTCAACCTGGACCCTGATACCATGTTAAGCATCCAACCTAAAACCAATTGCTTATAGGTTGGATGATTAATATGGTATAAGAGCCCAAGATTTGTTCTATTATTCTTGCCTGTTACCTTTTATGAGTTTGTCACGTGGTAGGCTCTTGTGTTACCGCCTACACGTAATGGGGTCTGTTAAAGTGGAGTTATCCCATATCGGTTAAGTTTTGGATTACCTGTGTTCTTATATTCAAGTTGAGCCTCTCCATCTATCACCAATTGATTTTAGGTTGGATGCTTAACAAATATCATCAGAGAATGTAAAAGACTTGTTGTTAATAGGGTTTTCATTCATTAGGGAAGGGTTTTTGTAATTGATTACAAAGGTTTTCTCGGAGAAATCAGATGAGTTGTTGAGAACATTAATGTTAATCTTCAACCCTTCTTTGTGGCTCATTATTTCCTTCTCCAACTCTTCTTCCCTGGCAGTCACATCCACTGCTACCTCAACCAAGCAATTGAAGTCAGTCCAATGTACATCTTTTTCTTCGCCTTTCGATTCTTTAAACCCGTCTTCTTCGCTTCCATTTTTATTTTCTGGTTTTGTTTTGTTGAATAAATTCTTTGAGGTTTTTTTTAGTAATGTAGAGTAATGAGCATGGCTGAAAAGCTATATAAATGGTGAAGGAACCAACTTATATCATGATTTCTAAAGAATAATGGGATTCCTATTTCATTTGAAGTTGAAATTTAACATTTACTATTCCTCTAAGGATTTGAAGATTAATTTTTAAGCATTTTTTAAGGTTAAAATAGGGGAAAAAAATAATTGTTTTCACTTAGTATCCGAGTTCAATAATGCCTAGAAAGAGTTCCCAACAAATGATTGGAGATTCTTTCATGGACATGAAGATTCCTCCGATTCAAGTCAATCGGTTAAACAGAATACCCACAAGTAGAGGTGCCGGTTTATTAGGATATTATTTATTCAAACACATTTGAAATAGTTAAGTTTTTTTGTACAGATTTTGTGCTTTTGATTATGGTGAATTTTGATAAGAACTTAGATTATTGTGTTATTAGGATATTATTTATTCAAACACATGAATAGATCTGTTCAAGGGTTAGGTTATTCGTTCGGTCTAAAAGATTCGGTCCAAATTGGATCGGATTTGGATAAAGAGTTTTGTAATTCGATCCGATCCGGTCCGGCTTGAATTACTATTTATTAAATAAAAAATATTTTTTATTTAAATTTAATTATAAATTATATAAATATAATTTTTTTTAATATTTTAAGATAATATTTTTTTTGTCGATAACCTCGAACCAATCAATTGAATATTGATTAATACAAAACTGATCGAACACTCTTTGAAAACAACTCTTCTGCATATTTTTTTAATTAGTAAAATTAGCTTTCGGGATGGTTCAGAATCGGTCTGAATAGGGTTTAGACAAAAAATAAAAAAATTTCAAAATTTAACCACATCATTAGGTCACGTTGTTTTTATGTGGACAAAAAAATTCAGCTGGATTTGATTATAATAAAAGTCATTCTGATTGGAATAAAGGTTTATTTGTATAAAATTTAATGTTAATTTGAATGCAATAAAAATATAAAAAATTAAGGGATCGTTTAGTATTTTAGCTAATCAAAATAATATAAATAAAAAGTTAAACAATATAATTCTTAAATATGAATCATGAATAGTTCTTAGTCGATGGTTGTTAGTTTATTTTGGTATGAAAAATTTTCAATTGAAGAAGTATGCTGGATAAAGTAAAAAAAGAAAGAAATAGAGAATTACTTGGATAAAGTTAAGTTTAGGACTACCTGATTTATAGTAATAATTATCATTATAAACGGGTGAAATTAGATTGGAAAATAAGGAAAAAAGAAGAGTTACATAGATTGATAAATGTTTCTAACATAAAATCAAAATATTTCATTGAAATTCAAAATTGTCAATAATATTATTGAAAAAATAAAAACCAAGATGGGCAAAAACAAAAAAACAATATGGCCTTAAGGCAAATAAGATTACAACTACCTTGATTTTGAAACAATTCCAACTTTAATTCTTGCTTCACCTTCCTTCTTCTACCTTTCTAACAATTACTAGAGCAAAACATAGTTTGGAATTTACCCAAAATGCCCACAATTGAATCACATCATTTACCTGCAACTCATTATCTTTTACCACTGAGTCCCACCCTCTTACCAAGGCAAAGATTGAGCAAGTTTTTCCTGATGGCTTCTCTATATCCCATCTCTTTAAAATCATGTCCCTCGTTTTTAAAGATGGGTCAATCACCATTGCTTCTATACCCATTGAGTTCTTCTCATCACTGCTTTTTTAGCACATTTTTCTCTTCATCTGTAAGAAACTCAACCTTGACTTGGTTCATGGGTATTGAGAGACGACCATGATGTTTGTTCCAATCAGTTTTGAACAAAGGCTTTTGTATGATTAGTTTCGCATCGGTTGCTTCCATGTCTTTGATCATCTCTTTTAACCTTTCAAGCAAATCAGGTTGTGAGTCATTAGCAGGGCCAAAAATACTCATGCAGTAATGCTTTTCCTCTTTCAGTTTCAGCTTTTTTACTCCACTAGTTTCACCTGACTCAAAGGAATGTTTAAGATTAACCCTTTTTTCATTTATTGGTTTTTTTTCCCTTAAATTTTTTTTGTCTTTGATAAATCAAGAAAAGGGTTTATGCATGAGACTTGGTCAGTTTTCAATTCCCAATGGAAATCTCACATCCAAATATTCTCACGGTTCTATAGTTTTTGTTCTCATCCATTGAAAGCCCTTAGTTCATGAACCTATCAGTAGTTAGGTTTTTAGGTTCAATATTGTTAAGCGTCCAACCTAAAACCAATTGGTAATAGGTGGACGAGTCCAACTTTAATATAAGACCACAAGAAACCCAAGACTTAATAGATGTGGGATAACACCACTTAACACTTCTCCTCACGTGTAACTCACAGGGCCTACACGTGCACAACCTCATCAGGGGTCATCAACCTCACATGAGGTTAAGTAGGAAGAACAACAGAACACAACCTGTACTCTGATACCATGTTAAACATCAAATATAAAACCAATTGGTTTATAAGTTGGATGCTTAACATGGTATCAGAGCCTAGGTTCTGTTATGTTATTCCTACCTGTTACCCCTCCTGAGTTTGTCACGTGGTTGGCTCCTATGTCACCGCTTACACTGATAGAGTCTGTTAAAGTGGGGTTATCCCATATTGGTTAAGTCTTGGATTACTTGTGGTCTTATATTCAAGTTGGGCCTCTCCACCTATCACCAATTGGTTTTAGGTTGGATGCTTAATAAATAACATCAGAAAAAAAATGTAAAAGGTTTGTTGTTAACAGGGTTTTCATTCATCAGGGAAGGGTTCTTATGATTGATTACGAAGGGTTTCTCGGAGAAATCAGATGAGTTGTTGACAACATTAATGTCAATCTTTAACCCTTTTTTGTAGATCATAGTTTCCTTCTCCAACTCTTTTTCCCTGGCAGCCACTATCACTGCTACCTCAACTAAGCAATTGAAGTCAGTCCAATCTACATATTTTTTTCTTGCCCTTCGATTCCTTTAAACCCATATTCTTTGCTTCCATTTTTATCTTCAGGTTTCGTTTTGTTGAATAAATTTTTTGAGAGGTTTTATTTAGCAATGTAAAGTAATGAACATAGCTGAAAAACTATATAAATAGTGAAGGAACCGACTTATATCCTGATTTTAAAGAAGAATGAATTTCTATTTCATTTGAAATTGAAATTTAACATTTCGTATCCCTGTAAAGATTTGGAGGGCATTTTTATTTGAATATTGCTTTTTTTTTTTTTTTTTCAAAATACCAATATTTTTTTATTATGAACCGAAATGCGCTTGTTTTAAAAATCATTGGGAAGTCACCATATGGGGTGGTGACTTTCCAACTAAAAAATGTAATGTTTTTAAAAACTAAGCATGGAACCGCCATTTGGGGTGGCGATTTCCATGCTTGATTGTTCAAAAAATTTGATTAAAACACAAGGGAAGTCGCCACCCAGATGGCGACTTCCCTTGTGTTTTAATCAATTTTTTTTTTTTAATTTGTATAAAAGTCGCCATCTGGGATGACGACTTCCATAATAAGTTTTAAAAAAAATTTAAAATTTAATATATTTTTTTGATTTAATTTATACAAAATTTTATTTATATATAAAAATAAAAATTTTATAAAAAAAAATTTATTTTAAAAGCCTAAATAATTTTTTTTATAAATTTTTTTATTTGTATATATAACTAAAAAAATTTATATATAAAATAAAATAAAATAAAAAAATATAAATTATTAATTTTTTTATAAGAAAATAATATTCTATTCTTTTTTTAAATTTAATATATTTATTTAATTTATAAAATTTTTAAAAATTCATATTTTATAGATTTTTAGATATTCATGTCATGTTCGTGCTTTTTTTCGTGTCGTGTTTTTAGTTATATTTTTCATGTCGTGTTCGTGTCTTGTCCAATATTGTCAGGTCTAATAAAACTGAGGCACACTGATATAAAATAGTTGACATAAAGCTAAAGCACAGTAACATAAAGCTAAAGCAACAAAACAGTGTCTTATTTTTGAGAACTCATCTTTTGAGGAGAATGTATGCAAAGATTCTTCTCGAGAGGCTTGCTTTGAGCTGAAAATATTCCCTTATTTGTCCAATAAGGATTTCTGGGAAAGTACAAAGCTTTTGATGGAAGCATGATCAGAAGATTGACATGTATGGTTTGCAAAGGTTCTTCATACCAATCATCCATTAACCTTTTTCTGTTTACAGTTACGTAAGTGTTAAGGTCCATTCGTAACTTACGAACATACTCTGGAGGGTATGATCCCCATGGATCTTCCTGGTGTAGGAGGTATGGTTTGTGGGTAACTGATTCTTTTGGCACAGTAGGTCAAGAATTTCATTGTGAATTTCGGCCTTTGTAAAAGGATTCTCGTATAGGGAGAAGGGGAATTTCTTGTATGGTTTGTGGAAGAGAATGGTGGTGTAGGTGTATAGGGTATCAGTATAGTCTCGGAGGATGGACTGCTATTCTGTTAAAGCGTAGAACTATTGCAGGAAGACTAGTAAGTAATCTGTTTGGAACCTATGTTCAGTTGCCCAATAAAGGTTCAAGGTTGGGAATTCGATGGCGATGGTATAGACCTGACAGAAATACCATAGAAATGAAAGAAGTTCTAGGGGGAAGACAACGTAGTAGGGTTTGCGAAAAAGGTGAAGGAATGGTGACTGGGGTTAATCCCAACCGATATGAAAGCATGGTCACCATGTTTTATGATTATAAGGGATTGATAAAGGAAGATTCTATCTTTGGCCCTTGTATTGATTGTTTTGTGGGCTATCTCATTCTTGAGCTCTAAAGGGAGTAAGTCAAGAGAAAAATATGGATGAGAGTCTTAACTTTGAGGATGAGGGGCCAGCTGAGGGATTCATCATTATTATAATAGGGATGACCTTGGAGACTTGTTGGGAAGGTACGAATAACATGTCTGGGACCAAATTGTTGTTGTCTTTTATATGCTTGAAGGTGAAGCTGAGTGATTCATCAAATTTTCACTTAATGAACCTTAACAGAAAAATGGGAATCAAATTCCTTCTGGTACAAAGGATGAGATTTTGTCAGCAAATTATTGCTGAGTGATTCATCAGTTTTTCACTCAATGAACCCTAGTAGGAAAATGGGAATCAGATTCCCACTGGTACAAAGGATGGGACTTATCAGTTGATATTTGTTGAGTGATTTATCAGTTTTTCACTCAATGAACCCTAGCAGGAAAATGATAATCAGATTCCTTCTGGTACAAAGGATGAGATTTATCAGCAGATTTTTCCTGAGTGATTCATCAGTTTTTTAGTCAATGAACCCTAACAGGAAAATAGGAATCAGATTCCTATTGGTACAAAGGATAGGACTTAACAGTTGATTTTTGCTGAGTGATTCATCAGTTTTTCACTCAATGAACCCTAGCAGGAATATAGAAATCAGATTCCTTCTGGTAAAAAGATGAGATTTATCAGCAGGTTTTTGTTGAGTGATTTATTAGTTTTTCACTCAATGAACCCTAGCAGGAAAAGAGAAATCAGATTCCTTCTGGTATAAAGGATGAGATTTATCAGCAGATTTTTGCTAAGTGATTCATCAGTTTTTTCACTCAATGAATCCTAGCAGGAAAATGGGAATCAGATTCCCATTGGTACAAAGGATGGGACTTATCAGTTGATTTTTGCTGAGGGATTCATCAAATTTTCACCATATTTTACTCAATGAACCATTATAAATATCTCGTCATTCTCTCCTCATTTTGTCTCCTCATTCTCATCCTTACATGTTTTTTTCTTCTTCTGGTGTTAGTGATAATACCTCGTCATTCTCATCATTCTCTATTTCTTCTTTCTAGTGTTATTGATAATACCTCATCATTCTCATCCTTCTCTGTTTTCTTACTACACAACATGAGCAACAGAATGGTCGCATTGATCTATTATAATGGCGAAATTCATAATACTGATGAAGGTGCTACCTTTGACTGTGAACGTCCTAAAAGCTTTCGTGTTGATGAAGACGTCACATTAGAGTAACTGAAGGTGAAAATTCATACAAAAATCAAAGCTGGAAATACAAAAAGAGTTTCAAAGATTAAGTATAAGCTTCCTCTTTCTACTGATGAAGGATGTGTCCGATATAGGACTTTTCCACTTAAAGATGATGATGATGTGAGATGCATGTTTCATGCTCATGAGACATTTCAAAATGTTGGTGTACTTGAGCTATATGCTGACGTAGAGAATTGTGGGCTTTCAGAATATGATGATTTTGCGCTGTTGTATGTTCCCATTACATACAAAGTTCCCAAAGAAGAATTGTCATCTCAAGTTACAACGTTTCATAATTCATTTGTCTCACCAACAATTTCTACTGCCCTGGATGATGTGCCAGCTGGTGTTGATCGTGTTCCATCATGTGGAGCCCATGGTGAATATATTGGTGACTTTAGTGAGCAAGATGAAAGCATGCTGAATTCGCAAATGACAGTGATGAGAGCAATGATTCTGACCGAGATGTCGGCCCTGATATCAACACTTATGGAGTTCTTCCCCCATATGAGCCTGCATCCCATATGCGCACCTTGTATCTGGAGGCAATACAAGTGGCAGAATTTTTTGAATATGGTCATACATTAGCTAGGCCTCTGAGTTGGAATCCATCTACATTTGATCTCTGTGTTGGGTTACAATTTTCAACGAAAGAGGTTGTGCTTTCAGCTATTAAGCACTAAAACATCAAAAACTCTATAGATTACAGAGTAATTGAATCTGAGCCGACCAAATGTCATGGCAAGTGTCATATGTATGGGAATGGGTTCAATTGGAGAATAAGGGCAACATTTATGAAGAAGAAATAGGTATGGGAGGTTAGAAAATATAATGGGCCTCATACTTGCACATCGGGAAGGATTTCACAGGATCATTGCAAATTATATTCTAACATGATCTGTTCATGCATTCTGTCATTGGTCCAAGCAAATCCGAAGATTTCAGTTTCAGTTTTGATCGCTGAGATGTGAATCCAATATGGATACATCACCTCTTATAGAAAAGCGTGGAAAGCAAAGCAAAAGGCAATTGTTCGAGTCTTTGGCGATTGGGATAGATCGTACAATGATCTGCCTAAATGGTTGAGTGTAATGCAACATTTTGTTCCTGGTACAATTGTGGAATTGCAAACAGTACCTACATATAACGGTGATCGACTGGTCCAGGGTAAATGTTTATTCCATCGACTCTTTTGGACATTCAAGTCGTGCATTGAAGCGTTTCCGTATCGTAAACCTATTGTGCAAATAGACGGGACTTTCTTATATGAAAAATACAAAGGAACATTGTTGTTAGCTATTGCACAAGATGACAACCGAAACATACTACCAACTGCCTTTGCCGTTGTGGAGGGTGAGATAGTGGAGGCTTGGTCCTTCTTTCTCACTAATTTGTGTAGACATGTGACAACACAACCTGGCATATGCTTGATGTCTGATCAACATGAATCCATCAAAGCTGCGATCAGACGCCATGATAGTGGATGGAATCCTCCAAAAGCATATTCTGCGTACTGCATTCGACATGTTGCAGCTAACTTCATGAAGAGGTTTAATAATAAGGATTTGTGTTGACAAATTATCAACATGGGTATGAAATCAGATCATAGTTATTTCATCTATTATATTTCCTTTAATATATAAAATAATACTGAAATTCATAACTCCTTTTTTTAATTTTATCAGGATACGAGTTGAGGCAACCCCATTTTCATTGGATGTATGAGAATCTTCGTGGAGAAAACGCAGAGGCGACTAATTGGCTTGATAGGATCCCCAAGAAGAAGTGGGTCCAATCATATGACGAAGGAAGACGCTATGGGCATATGACAACCAACCTAGCTGAATTTATCAATTCAGTATTGAAGGGGACGTGCCATCTTCCCATTACTGCTTTGGTGCAGGCAACATATTATAGGTGGGCTGAACTTTTTGTTAAAATGGGGAACAAGCAATTGGCAATGATGGAGGGAGGGCACACATACTGTGAAACAGTCACAAAGGCGATGCAAGAAAATCGTAGGAAAGCTAACTCCCACTTGGATCGTAATTTTACGCGCGCAAATCAATCTTTTTTGATTGAAGAGTTACTTGACCCACAAGAGAGAGTTGCTGTAATGAAGTACAAAGTAAAGCTTAGTGAGATGTGGTGTGACTGTGGCAAGTTTTAAGCACAAAGGTTCCCTTGTTCACATGTAGTTACTGCTTGTGCACACGTCCATGTAGATTGCATGCAATATGTGGACAATGTCTATAGACTAGACACTATATTCAATGTTTATAGACATGAGTTTCAAGCAGTTGGAAATGAGGGTTATTAGCCTCAATATAATGGTCCAGAAGTGTGTCCCAATCCAGAAATGCGAAGAGATCCACATGGTCGGCCAAAATCAAGTCGTATTCGTAATGAAATGGACCTCAGGGAGAAAGGCCAACCAAAACGTTGTGGATTATGCAGGAATGAAGGTCATAGCCGTCGAAAATGTCCTTATCAATCTGGCATATTGGGGAGAGTTCGCATTAATAATAATTCAATTACATGTTTTCTGCACCTGTAATATTTACATATTTCACATTCAATATTACGCAAGTTTTTTTCTTATTTATCACTTTCCTTGTGTAAAATTTGCATGATTTTGTGTAAAATCATGTAACCCATGGACTTGGTGGCTAGTCGCTGAAATTAGCTGCTGATCCGCCGGTAACCCATGGACGAGGTCGAAGACCAAAAATCATTGTGAAGGTGGTGAAACAAGTTACTGATCGTTAATTCCTATAAGTAGGGGAAAATAATATTGATTACTGTAGATTTTATTCCAAAGCTTGTTCATGATCACACTTACGGTAATGGAGATCCCAACCTCATTCCCATCATAGCAACAGCAAGGGATGTCATTTTGCAAGGACTTTGCACTGAAAAATTTGAGGATTCTAAAATGAATCGAAAGATTTATGAAAATGAAATGAAAAGAATTGATTATTTACTATAAGAAGATCTTATAATTAATTAATAGAGATAAGAGAAATATGCATGATTTTGAAGTTAAATTATAAGACAAATTAAATTTGATGGGTACAACAATTTTAAATTTGTAATAATTTAGAAAGATTTCATTTTCGATTATATTTAAACCCTAGTAAGTTATAAATATTTAAAAATTTAAATATAAAGATTTGGCCTTTTATTTGAATTTAAAATATAAATAAATGCATTATCCTACGTGTCATATAGTAAGACTCTACATGTAGACGTCTATGTTAACACATCTTATCTTGTTATTTTGTACCTTGTAATATTATATATATATATATATATATATGATTCAATAAATATATAGATACCAAAAAAAAAACTAAAATGATCACATATAAAAGAAAGATATATATATATATATATTAACAATACATAAATCAGGATTCTTAAACTCGAAGTTAAAATGTGAATTTTTTATATATTCATAATTTTATTTTTTTAATTTATGTAAATATTTATATAAAAATAAAATCACCACTTATGCATTCCACGAAATTAAAACTAGTTAACATGATATATATTTGAGTATTTCTAAACAAAAAAAGATTGCATAAAGATTAGTACTCCAATAAATAATTTTCTATTTTATTCCTTTTTTTTTTTAATTTGAAAATCAGAAGCCTTTTTATTATTGCAAAAAATAAGAAAAAAAAAGCATAAAAAAAGGAAAATAGTGGGCTTGAAAATAATGGAAAATGGGCCAATATTGAAAATCCAAAGCATTTAGAAGAAACCCAAGAGCCCAATCGAGCCCAGTTCAAAAGCCACATAACTTGTCTTAGGGCTTGCACATTCCCTCTCTCGAAATTTGAAAGGCAAAAAGAAATTTTTCCATGAACGAGTTACCACTGAGTTACTCAACTACAAAATCATTAGGGTTTTACTTTTCCTCTCTCGAAACTCTTTGAATAGGTAATCTCTTATTACTTTATCTTGTTATGATTATGTACATTTTTATTATTGTCTCAAATTTTGGATAAATTCTTGTTCTTGTTCTTTTTTTTTTAAAATTTTTTTTTCCTTGAAGAAGTTGACCTAAATTGCTATAATCCACCATTTTTATATGAAATTTAGTTTATTGTTTTCTTTTGATTTTATTGATGTTTCTTCTTTAGAAATATAGCAAAAGGTTAAATCTTGCTAAGGAGAAAAAAGAAAACAAAGGGAACAATGTACAATTAGGCAAACAGAATTATAATCTGTCATTTTCGTGTTGGCGATTTTTTAATTAAAACTGTTTGTTTTGTGATGTTGCCTGTATCTGGAGTACTTTGATATTTGGTTGTTGCAGTTCTGGTCTGCTGTCTTGTATGGATGGGAATGCAGAGAGTTAAGACTTTAGAGTGATCTATATTTCATATTGAAGGGTAGTCGAGTCGATTGGTGCATGAGGGTTGTTTAAATCGTACTTTCTTTGGTAAAATGATGTTTCACTTCTAGCTATTGCGGATATTTACGTCATTTTATTTGAAGTAATTGATGAACTGATAACAGAATTATAATCTGTCATTTTCGTGTTGGCGAGTTTTTAATTAAAACTGTTTGTTTTGTGATGTTGCCTGTATCTGGAGTACTTTGATATTTGATTGTTGCAATTCTGGTCTGCTGTCTTGTATGGATGGGAATGCAGAGAGTTTAGACTTTAGAGTGATCTATATTTCATTATTGAAGGGTAGTCGAGTCGATTGGTGCATGAGGGTTGTTTAAATCGTAATTTCTTTGGTAAAATGATGTTTCACTTCTAGCTATTGCGGATATTTACGTCATTTTATTTGAAGTAATTGATGAACTGATGTTGCAGGGTTGGGAGAATAATAGGATATTTAGATGTTGGGGAAAGGAAGGAAAGTGTCTGGTAGGGGAGAGACGGTCGCTACTAATTATGCTTTTGGCCCAGCGGAAGATGATATCATTATAAAACACAGGCTTCTTACCCGTACCACTACTACAAGAGGTGAACCCCCATTGAAGAAACTTCAAAGGAAGTTTACCTCTTTTGTGCTTGAGGTTGAGAAAGATGAAGATAACTATAATGATTGTGCAAAACTTTCCAAAGCTTTCTTACAAGAATTGTCTACTTTTGAGATTCCTCTACTAAAGAGTAAAGTTGTTATTGATGCAAATCTTAGAGAGAAGGAGAACTTCAATGAGTTAAACGATGAGATAAATAGGCAGATACTGCAGGCACAGACTGACATAGAAGATCTAAAGAAACAACTAGAGGAAAGTAAGATCGAGAGGCAGCACAAGGAGGAGTGTGAGGCAATTAGGAAATTGGTTTCTGCACAGCCACCAAGATCAGAAACACAAAAAAGTATAGCAGAGTTAGAGAAAGAGATTGCAGCATTGGAGGCCGAGAATACTGCTGGTTCAAGGTTGCTGGAGCTTCGGAAGAAACAGTTTGCCCTGTTATTGCATGTGGTATGTTAAAGTCTGCTTGACATTTTTTTTGGGTTCACTTGTATTTCTTGATTGTTATGATCTCTTGAAACCCCTCTCCGTGAACACAGTCTTTCTCTGCATAGCATTCCCCATATGTAGTTCTCTTTTGAGTCTGATATTTCCTAAAATTGCTTATGCTGCTGGTATTCCATTCTTAAAAGTTGATACATCATACATATTTATCTCATTGCCTGGTTTCATCTAGATTCTGGGTTTTTGTTTGTTTTCTTTGCACACTGGCTCTTTAATTCTTCCTTGTGGGATTTAGTAAATTTTCTCAAAAGATGGATATGAGAGAGCATGGCTTATCATTAAGCTGTAAAGATTGGAAAATAGGGATGAATCCATTAAAAGTAGGTTGAAGGAACTTATACTTGATTTCTTTATCTGCTTTTTTTTGGTCTGTACAACTTTATAAGGATGAGATCTTTAACATATTTTTTATTTAATATATTCTTTCAAGGGAAACTTCAGTTATTTAAGCTGGATAAGCAGATTGCCACTAGAAAAATTCCATATTACCCATATGGTGAATGTAGCTTGGTCTTTCTATTATTCTAACTCCTACATTCTTCTAAGATCATCTATTGGCATCAAGCACACACAGCATTCTCCACAATGGGTTCCACATCCTTAATGACTTATGCAAATATAATTTGGAATTAGTTGCTCCATTATGCTTTATTATGGTCTTTTCTCACCTATACTCTTTGCCCAATCAGCCATATCTCAGTATTTAAATTACAATTTAAATGGAATGGTATCATCCTAAAATCCTGAAACTGAATATTGTTTAAGTTCGGTGATTGCGCTACTTTAGTTTGGGATGTATTTGTCACCATTCTCATCTGTTGTCCTTTCTGCTTTGGATTATGTTATCCTCTATTCAGTGCCATTCTCTGTTGTCATTTTTGGAATTCTATTTTGCCATTCTCTGTCCTATTGGATTATTTCTATTTTGAATGATGGATCTGCAGTATGCTAAACCACTTAAAAGACTGGTTGAATCTGTATGATATGTGTTACTAAAATTTCTCATCTTGTTACATCAACTTTCATGCAGGTAGATGAGTTGCAAAATACCATAGAGGAGGAACAGAAGAGTTTGATTGAGGAGATGAGAATGGGGACCGAAGAGCAGAAGAGTGGAATGGAAGATGTCAGTGGGGGCTTGGAAGCCATGGCTGTTGATTAGGTGGGTGTTGCATATACTTTTTGCAGTTGTAAGGTTGTCTACTTCTAAATCATGATCTGTTTCTATTCATGCAAATATTTGTTTTGAAGTTCAATGTAGTGGAACATCAAAATATTCCTAACTGTTGTTTTTGATTATCGAGAAAACATTTGAATTACTAATGATCTATTATTAACATAGGATGTGGAGAGGTGGCTTCCACCTCCTCTTATGCTATACTGCTTTGTTACCTCTTAGTATTATGGTACTTGTTGAAACAAAACTAATGAAAGTAGTTATTTAAATTTGTTTTTTTTTTTTTTTTTTTATACTCCCTGTGCTCAGTAGTATAGGAATTTAAAATTCTTAGGCCTCTTTATCTGGTTGTAGCTGCAAGATCTTGTATTCTGATGTTCTTTGGTTATGAAGTGTCTTGTTTAACATTTTGGAGTAGGAATTTAAAATTCATTGGCCTCTTTCAATATGTCTGAGGGTTGGGGAGTCAAGTGGGGAATGTGATGAGAGCATAATAAACTGAGATGACATCATCAGATCACTTTGCAGAATCAGCTAGTTCTCACATATGCATACTAAAATTTAATATGAACTATGAGATTTGTGGTTTCTTCTGTTGATTTTTGGGTTATTTGTTTGTGCATCTATCAGGATCTTCACATTTTTGTGAATGAAAATGAAATGAAAAATGTTGGAAGCCAAAAATATCACATTATTTAGTGCATGATTAATGGTCTTCACATTTCGTCAGCTGCAGTGAAATGAAATATGTTTGAACTTGGGTGCCAAAAGCATGGATTAGTCTTGATTTTAAGGTGGCAGTAAGATGATTCGTTGTAATTTCTGCAAGTTTTGCAATGGATATTTACAGTTGAGGTGCAGCAGCAGCCTTTCACTTGAGATTGTACTAAAGTGTCATTGTCACCTTGATTGCACTTCTGTATGATATCCAAGCTAGATTTCATCCTTGGAGTATCTCTATTTCCTATGTTACTAGTACTCAGGGGTGAGTGTCGGATATGGTTATATGTCCGACACGGACATACTCAAATTTTCTATGTTTTTTCATACATTTGGAGGATTGCACCCTAATATCTATGTCCGAATATGTGTCGGATACGAATACTTTAGGAAAAATAAAGAGTCGGAGTAACATAGTCTATTTCTTTCAGCTGCTTCTCCTTGTCAGCCATGGTGAAGAAATAAAAGATTCATTGCAATACCTGGAGTGAAATTCAAGTTCCGTAAGACTTCTGCAATCTGTCTTATTTGATCTCGTCAATGGCACGTTTGAGCTCTTTTTTCAGGTGATGTAAAGCTCCCATAACCTGGAAAAAGAGCTCAAACGTGCCATTGACGAGATCAAATAGGACAGAGAGATTGCAAAAGTCTTATGGAACTTGAATTTCACTCCAGGTATTGCAATGAATCTTTTATTTCTTCACCATGGCTGACAAGGAGAAGCAGTTGAAAGAAATAGATTTTGTTACTCCGACTCTTTATTTTTCTTAAAGTATTCGTGTAGAAACTTGCCCCAATAACTTTGCTTTTGCAATTGCCATTCGCAGGGCTTGATGCTTACATGCCTATATATCCAAAACTATTATATTGTAAGCTTAAGCAATGTTGTTCCGATTTTTCATTTTTCTTGAAGTATTCGTGTCCGACGTATATCCAGACATAGGCATTGGGATATGATCCTCCAAGGACCCTTCAAATATATGAATATACTCATGTTCGACACTTACATCTGAGTCCGAGTAATATGTTTATTCCTGCTTAGCCGGCCTACTATACTTAAGTTGCGGAGGAACCTAAGTGGACTTTGCCTTTGCCTGATCCAATTAAAAACTATTCCTTGCCATAGTGTAGAACAATAATAGAGGGAGGCCCAAGCCTAGCACCTCCTAATTGAAAAATATAACAAAAAAGAGTAAAAAAAAAAGGGTCATTTTTTCCATATGAAAATAGCCCTTTCTACACCTCTTTTATCCTATTTTATAGATATGCTCATGGGTCAGGTCGGGTTGCGGTATCGTTTTTTTTCATATTCTTTGCCCAAGCTCGGTAGGTCCGAATTCACTGTTCATTGGATTAAAAAAAAATATATATTTTTTATTTTTTAATATTTTTATAATTAAAATTAAATAAAATAATACTATTATAATAAAAAAAAACATTGTTCTGGGTCGGGTCGAAACAAAAATATCTTACCCAAGCCCGACCTAATACGAGCCGAGCTTGCCGGGCCGAGCGGGCTGCCCGTTCATGAGTAGGTCTATTTTATAGTATAATATTAATATTGTAGATTTTTTTCTATAATCTTAGATTTGTAGCAATATTAGCTTAAGTGAACTTCTATGCATTTTTTGTTACCTCTTGTCTTTATAGAATATTTAGCCATTACAAATTTAAACTAATTAGTTTTAGATTGCATATTTCTTAAAATATAAAGACAAAAAGTGAAATAAAAGTTAAGAGTTTTAGTTATTATGTTTTAACAAGAAAAAACATATATATATATATATAAAAGAAAAAATGAATAAAAATATAAAAAGAAATGTTTACTTGGACGTATGGATGAATTAGACGATAGGAAAAATGTTAGCAAAAATTATTAAGTTCCTTTGTTAATTGTTATGCTCTTTACACTTGTCTAGTTGTGTTCGTCTTTCTTCATTTTTTCTCAATTTTTTGGGAAGTTATAAGACATAGCAGAAGTATAAAACAGAAAAAGTAAATGTCTTTCCAATTTTGATTTTTTTTTTTTCCAAAGGAGATCATAGTATGAGAGAATGAGAAGAGGTTACAAATATTGAGATTCAAATTTTAAATTTATTGAATGTCACATTTTAAAAGTGGCTACACGAATTAACTGGTCTAAACACTTAAAAAATTATTTATAAGTTATAAATTGAATCTATATATATATGTAATTTACGGTCGTGAATTTAACCGTTACGGATCGATGTTCATTCAAACTCCTCAAACTCCAATTAGATAGATATAACAAATATCAGAAAAGTTGAAACCGTAAAATAACTGCCGTTACGTCGCATTATAATCGCTATTTAAATCCTGATATTCACCACCATTACTGCTATACTTCCCTTTCCAGTCTCACCATCGTATCGTTACACCACTTGCATCACGTCCTCAATTCACATCTAGCATATATGCATTTGAGAGAGCTAGGCTCTATGGTAAAAGGATCGATAAAATGAAACCTTACGAGATTATAGCTAGGTTTGAATTTTTTTTTCTTTCTTTTTTGTGCGTATATACAAGTATATATGTCAATAAACATTTAAAACAATTTTTTTTTTCAATGGGTTAGTTCTTATTATATTCTTTCCATGTCCCACCAAGAATCTTCAACCTTAGAATTGTTTCTTTCCTTTCTTTTTGGATGAAAGAGAGATCTCAAATACCCATTCAAACAAAACCTAAAATGTTTTAGGAGTAATTGAAATCGAATATCTACTTGTAGCAAAAGGTCCGATGACTAATTATAAGAGGTTTTGTGATGAATGTCAGTATTAGTCAGGGAGGAGCACTGATGATGCAGGTAGCTGATCAAGGAAAAGCACTAGCAATGCAAGCAGCTGAAGGTACAGGAAGTTTCGAATGGATCAATCTGCAAAGGATGGAAGCTAACAGTTTCTAGAAGCTTTATTGTACCAGCTGGATTATCGTTATTACAGCATAGTCAGCAATTAGTTAGGAATGCACTGAATTCTATAATTGTACTGGCCAGCTGTAATTCCTTTTTTGTTATTATGTTAGCTCATTTTAGCTGGAATATTAGTTATTTCAGTATTATATATGTTGAGAATTGTAAAACCGTTTTCTTTATGAAATGAAATATCAAAATTCTCTTCTATCATCTATCTTTTCTCTCCTAGTCTCTTATTCTTCTTCTTAAAACTTCATCTACCAACCTATTCCATAACAAATTGGTATCAGAGCTGTTGAGATCCACTCACAGCAAGCTGGGGAAGCATAAATTTCAAGGTACAATGGTAGAGGGAACAAGGCTCAACACACTGCAAGAACAAGTTCAGACGTTGCAGTCACAGCTTGAGGGTTTGAAGAACACTGATAGCACAGTGCCAAAATGGTGGGAAGAGCAGAAAAAAAGTATCGATGCCAAGTTTGCTGAGAATCATGGCTACATCAGCAAGCTGTTGGAGTTAATGGTGTTCAAAGAGGAAGGGCAAAATCAGGCTGAATCTGGGGATGTGACTAATATCAATAGCTCTCAACCAACACCAACATCTCACTCCAAGGCTCAAGGTAAAAACACTGTTGAGGTAGCCATTATTGATGAACATGGTAAGCATGTTAACAAAAATGTTGAACCTGGATTGCTATTTAGAAGTTTCTTAGAATACCACAATATCATGTCTCCAGCACAAACTGTCTTTAAGAACAGTGAGTTCACTGCAGGAATGAGTTCTAATACTAGTATGAATGCCTTCACACCTAGACCCAAAATAGAGTTGCTAATGTTTGATGGCACTAACCCCAAAGGATGGTTTAAGAAATGTCAGAAATACTTTGCCCTCTTTGCCATAGCTGACCATCAAAAATTAGAAATTGTTGCTATGTATTTAACTGGTAAGACAGAAATTTGGTTCGATGGCTATGTGATGCAGAAGGGTAGAATCATTTGGCAGGAATTTGTGGTGGATTTATGTTAAAGGTTCTTTGATAGAACTTATTCTGATATAGTGGAAGAGTTTAACAAACTCATTTAAAAAGGAACTATGGATGAATACCAAGAGAAGTTTGAAGAGCTCAAACCTTACATGCTTCAATTCAATCCTAACCTACCAGAAGCCTATTTCATCTCTAACTTTATTAGTTAAAGCTTATAAACCCTCTACACTTGCTATAGTCTATAGACAAGCCAGGCTACATGAACTGTCCATTGAGATAGATCACAAGAAGCATAAACTACCTACTAAACCTCCTTTTAGTTTTCAACCAAGGCCTATACACCAAACACAAAAACATATTCCTACTACTTCCCTATACGAACAAAGGAGAGCTCAAAACCTGTGTTTCTGGGACAAGTTTATTCCTGGTCACATCTGTAAGAATAAACAGTTGAAATCACTTACTGTTGAAGAGGGAGGGGATGAGCAAGCAGAAAATGAAGAACTTCAGGTTGAGGTAGAACAAGAGGTACAAGAGCTTCCAGTCAGTAATGAAGGTGGACTGGAAATTTCTATCAATGCTCTTACAAGAAGTTCTGGACACAGTACTTTGAGGATCCAAGGCAGTGTGAAAGGGAAACCTATCAATGTGTTGGTAGATAGTGGAAGCACTCATAACTTCATCACTCCTCATTGTGCTAAGGAAGGAATGGAGTTGCTTCATACCAATCCTCTGTCCATTATAGTGGCAAATGGAGAGAAGCTATACAACACTGCTCAATGTAGACAACTAGAACGAATGATGCAAAGCCATAAGTTCATTCATGACCTAAGAATGTTACCTATGGGAGGCAGTGACATGGTTCTTGGGGTTGATTGGATGAAGAAATACAGTCCCTTGGTTCTTGACTTTAATGACTTGTCTTTGTCATTTCAAAAAAATGGACAGCAAGTTACACTAAGGGGTGGACAGCTAAATTCCAAGCTCAAGGTGATTACAACAGATAAGCTACAGAAGTTGGTGGATAAGGATTCAGACATGTGTGGGGAGTTGTATATGATTAGTACTGACTATGAAGAGATGGAAACACCAATTACATTACAAGCTCTGCTGAATCAGTATTCAGACATATTTTAGGAACCTAAAACTCTACCCCAAAACCAATCTCATGATCATTGTATTCCATTAAAAAACAATGCTCAACCAGTAAATTTGAGGCCATACAGGTTCTCTTACCATCAGAAGGAAGAAATTGAAAAACAGGTGAAAGAAATGCTGGTAACATTAATCATCTAGACCAGCAAGAGTCCTTTTGCATCACCATGTCTCTTAGTCAAAAAGAAAGATGGTAGTTGGAGGTTGTGTGTTGACTATAGACAGTTAAATGCCATGACAGTAAAAGACAAATTCACTATACCAGTGATAGAGGATTTGTCGGATGAACTCAAAGGTGCTAAAGTCTTCTCTAAGATGGATTTAACGTCTGGCTATTGGCAAATCAGGGCTAACCCAGAAGACATCCCAAAAACTGCTTTCAGAACTCATCATGGACATTTTGAGTTTAAGGTAATGCCTTTGGGCTCACTAATTCCCCTGCTACTTTTCAAGCTCTAATGATTGACATATTTTCCTTGCAATTGAGAATTTGTACTTGTGTTTTTTGATGATATTCTGATATATAGTGCTGACCTTGAAGAACATGTGAGGCATTTAGAAACTGTTTTAGAACTCTTAAGGCTACACCAACTATTTGCAAAGAAAAGCAAATTTTTCTTTGGACAAAAACAATTGGAATACTTGAGGCATGTGATTTTAGCTGAGGGTGTATCAATAGATCCATCCAAGATATAAGCTATGAGGAATTGGCAGCTACCTACCAATTTGAAGTCTTTGAAGGGATTCCTAGGCTTAACTGGGTATTACAGGAAGTTCATTAGAGCCTATGGGGAAATAAGTAAGCCACTTATTGATATGCTCAAGAAGGAAGGGTTTAAATGGAGTTCAAAGGCAATCACAGCTTTCAACCAATTGAAGAAAGCTATGTGTACTGCACCAGTTTTGGCCCTGCCATACTTTGCAAAGCCTGTTTGTCTTGAAACTGATGCTAGTGGAGTAGGCATTGGAGCTGTGTTATCACAGAGGGGTCGACCTATAGCCTATTTGAGCAAGGCTTTGGGGCCTAGACACATATATTTCTCTATGAGAAGGAGTACCTGGCCATTTTGATAGCAGTTTCGAAGTGGAGACACTATTTTGAATGCGGGCCTTTTATCATAAAAAAGGATCATGAGTCATTGAAGTATCTGCTAGAACAAAAGCTTACCACCACCATTCAGAAAAAAGGGTTAACAAAGCTTATGGGGCTAGATTATACCATTCAATATAGATTGGGAAGAACAAACAAGGTGGCTGATGCCCTATCTAGACAAGTTGAAACAGAAGCACATCTGAACAACATGATTTCAACCACTATCATACCTGAGTGGGTCAAGGAGGTAGAAGACAGCTATACAGGAGATGAATTGCTAAGGATAGGATTGTTTTACTTGTCATCACTCCTACTGCTATATCTCAACATGGTTACACTAATGGTGTATTGAGGTTCAAGAGTAGAGTCTACATTGGCAACCAGGGTTCCTTGAGAGAACAGATCCTTCAACAGATGCATGATTCTCCACAGGATGGGCATTCTGGTATACAAGCAACCTACTATAGGGTTAGGTTATATTTTTACTGGCCAGGGTTGATGAAGCAAGTCCAAGACTATGTTCAACAGTGTGATAATTGTCAGAGAAACAAGGGTGAGCATGTTCCTTACCCTGGGTTACTGCAACCCATTCCCGTTCCAAAGCAAGTGTGGGAAGTTATTACCATGGATTTCATTGAAGGGCTACCTCCAACACAGAAGCAGAGCTGCATAATGGTGATCATAGATAAACTCACCAAATATGCACATTTCCTACCCCTTTCACATCCATTTTCTTCTTTGGATGTAGCTAAGTTGTACCTCAATCATATTTACAAACTCCATGGAACTCCAAAAACTATTATTTCTGATAGGGACAAAGTGCTCAGTAGCAATGTATGGCAAGAGTTGATGAGATTGCTAGGAACCACTACACATTTGAGTACAGCATATCACCCTGAAACTAATGGCCAGTCAGAAAGGTTGAATCAATGCTTGGAGCAATACTTGAGATGCATGTGTTTCCTTAAACCTAAGTCTTGGTTCACTTGGCTACCTCTAGCAGAATGGTGGTATAATACCAGCCATCATACTGCTATTGGGATGACTCCATTTCAAGCCTTATATCGGGTACTAACCTCTTAGTTTCACCTGGGATGCTAGTTCATCAGCTAAAGTCTCTACTGTGGAGAATTTGTTAAAAGAAAGGGAACTGTTGAGTAAGATGTTGATAGATCAGTTGGAAAAAGCTCAGGGCAGAATGAAGTACTATGCTGATAAGAATAGGATTGACAGGGAGTTCAGAATTGTTGATGAGGTGTATCTGAAACTTCAGCCTTATAGACAAACTTTTTTGAGCCTTCGAAAGAATTTAAAGTTATCTTCCAAGTACTATGGACCTTATCTAGTTGTTACCAAGGTTGGATCAGTAGCTTATAAATTACAGCTACCTGTTACTTCCAGATTACATCCTATCTTCCATGTGAGTTTACTCAAGAAGGAGATTCGAAGTAAGAAGGTTCCTAGTATAGCTCCACCAGAGGTTAATGAGGAAGGCCAACCTAAAATCTATCTAGTTGGGGTATTGGATAAGAGGATTATTAAAAGAAATAATCAAGCAGTCACACAACTGCTTATTGAATGGGTTAATCTTGGACCTGAAAATGACACTTGGGAAGATTATTCTGTCTTAACTTTCCAGTTTCCATCTTTTGATCCTTGGGGACAAGGATCAAATGAAGAAGGGGGTAATGTGATGAATGACAGTATTCGTTAGGGAGGAGCACTGATGATGCAGGTAGCTGATTAAGGAAAAGCACTAGCAATGCAAGCAGCTGAAGGTACAAGAAGTTCCGAATGGATCAATCTGCAGAGGATGGGAGCTGACAGTTTCTAGAAGCTTTATTGTACTAGCTGGATTACCGTTATTTCAGCAGAGTCAGCAATTAGTTAGGAATGCACTGAATTCTATAATTGTACTGGCCAGCTGTAATTCTTTTTCTGTTATTATGTTAGCTCATTTTAGCTGGAATATTAGTTATTTCAGTATTATATATGTTGAGAATTGTAAAACCGTTTTCTTTATGAAATGAAATATCACAATTCTCTTCTATCTTCTCTCTTTTCTCTTTTCTCTCCTAGTCTCTTATTCTTCTTCTTAAAACTTCATCTACCAACCTATTCCATAACAGGTTTTTGAGCCATAAAAGGTCGGGAATAGCCCCAGCTAAGGCCTAGGAAAGGTCAATCGAACATGATCAGCAACTAGTAGTTAAGAACTTTCCTTTGCCAAGAATGGGCTCACACGTTAAGTGTTGTATATGAATGTATGTCCAACAACGATATAATAAATTTTTTAATTTTTTTTATATATTTAAAATATTTTATTTTATATCCATATTCAAATATATATCGAACATAAATATTTTACAAAAAATAAAATTAAATAACTTACAAGTAGCAAATTGCATTTTTAATTTTTCAAGTTTTTCGTTCACAAAATGAGGTAATAAATTAAGTCTGCTTATGTAAGTAGAATTCATCAGATTGGTTTTGGATCCCATAAACTATTGGCTTCTTTTTTTGTGTCTATGAAATTCATTGAATCTTAAGTTATATAACAATATAGTTTCCGTTTCTCCCATTATAAAATCTCATTTCTCTTCAAAAAAGTATTGTATTTGCAAATGATGTTTCTTGCAAAGATGTGTACATAATATGCATGCATACGTATACATATCTAATACATCTTTATATATATATATATTTATTGTGAATTATGTTATCCGAATTTTCATTTTTTAAAAGTATTCGTGTTCGACACTTGTGCTTGACATAGGTATGGGGGTATGATCCTTCAAATATATAATTAAAAAAAAAAAAAATTAAGTATACCCGTATCAGACACATACTCACATTCGATAATTACTTTCGAATCCGGATAACATAAATTGTGAAAAAAAATCAAGAACCCGTATTCACAAATGTATGATTTAATAGAGAGGAAAGCTAAAAAGTTGTTGAACTTAAATTTTCATCATAAAATTTTGTGATTTAGCATTGTTAAGTAACAATCAACATATTTGGCAAGGTAGGTAAGAGCTAGTTGTCTTTTAAAGGTCAAATAGGATAGGATACCTACTACATATGATCACCAAGTTCCTTCCTGGCAAAGGTTAGCTTGTAAATAGGGATTTCTCCCAAAGCTCTCTTATACTTATCTCTGTTTAGAAAAATCACAAAATAATTATTATTGTGTTTTTTCATCTTTCCCTTCTATCTTACGGCAAATAAAGATACAATTAATCTTAAGTTTGAAATTACTAAACCTTTTATAATATATAGCTTACATTTTTCAACAACAGTAAACAAAGATTGACATCTTGATAACCCTAACTTATTGCAACCACTTCATTTATGTTATCTGAATTTTTTATTTTTCTTAAAATACCCCTACTCGACACCTGCGTCTGACACAAATTCGAACATAGATATGGTATGATCCTCCAAATATATGAAAATTTTTTTAAAAAATTAAATATACCCGTATCGGACACATACTCATATCTGACACTCATCTCCAAATTCGGATAATATAGCAGTTCATTAGTCTAGAAAATAACAAATAAGAGAGAGACTCTTAGGTTTTTGGATGGCTTGCCCATTAGAGCTTTGCATCAATTTGCTAATTCTATTAAGTGGAAATAGTCTTACCTAATGAGTAACAAATAGTCTTGACTTTTTATCAAGAGGCAGATATTACTAACTATATATTAGTTTAGCAACACAATGCTTTTATAACTTTTTTTTGGCTCACTTTTTGGGATATATACATACATTTTTTTTAATTTCATTTATTTCAAGTGTCATTGTTCATGATCTTCATTAGAGTGACACACTCCCAAAGACATTATAAATATTTTTAAGCATTTATTTATGGGTCTTTGGTTTGTGACTGTCAATATTAATACAATTGTTTGACATGAATTTGTCCCCTTAATTTATACATCCCAAGGTCAAACCCCTTTTCTATTGATTATCAAGAAAAAATAGGTCTTTTTCACTCATCAATTTCGTGTCCAAAACTATGTACAACTAATTTATTTTATATTCATCCACTGCTTTTCCCTGTCTCCCTCCTTCTCTTTCTAATGATAAACATATAGCCAAAAACGAAAATGTATGCATAATTAACAACTATTCAATGGATTGCAGAAAGCTTAAAAATAAACCTGTATTTAACTATTTATCTTTCCCATTTAATCGAATCATTTGACATGTAATCCATGGTTAATTATTATGAAAATCTAATTAAACAAATTGAAATAAATTACCAAGAACAAAAATAGTTAATTAAAAATAAAATATATATATATATAGAGAGAGAGAGAGAGAGAGAGAAAATCCAAGGTGGTATGACAAATTAAACTGTAAAAGAAAAGAGACACAGAATATGTAATAACTTTGTTTTTTCTTTACACATGGGCACCTGGCCTGTAATTTTTTTTTGGTTCCTTCTATTTAAATCTAATGAAAAACCAATTCTTAACTGAGCAATATATATATAGCTGGATTGTCTACAAGTTATTAAACCATACACTTAATTATATTCAATCCGAAAGCTCCATTTAACTAAGAGATGGGCCATGATTGTGACGATGCCTGGCTGCAAATCAAGAAAAAATAATCATAAATAAATGAACAAAGTGTTTATTCAGCAGAGGTTTTTTTTTTTTAATAATGGCAAAAAAAAAAGAAAAGAAATGATTAAGCAGTGCATTAATTTAGTCCACAAGGCAATAGACTAATAATATATAGTTATATACTTACTCTATAATGTCTCTCCAGTAAGAGTCACTTGCTTCATCATCCATAAGATCTCCCCAAGCTTCAAAGGTGGTTGAAGTAGATGAAGGGTTAGAGATATCATTTGGGTCAATCTTGTTTTCAGTTTGGTTAACAGTGGTTGGTCGACTTTCGGGTGAGGCTGGAATTAATGCTGGAAGCTGTGGTGGAGTTGAAGTTGGAATTGCAGGAGATGAGGAGGAAGAAGCAAATTGATCATTGTTGTTGGAAAAAAATTTTGAGTCTTTCATTGGCTGATCATGATATTCACTGAACTTTGGTTGATGTTGAGAAGCTTCTAAGTTATGAAAATTTGACTGTAATTGTGTAAGTTCATGTGGGGCAAAGCCAAATGGTTCAAGCTGAGAATTTATTCTAAGGAGTTCAAATAGCTGATGATTTTCCCTGAAAGTTGGTCCTGCTAAAAGGTTCATTATGTTATGCAAGAATTGGATTTTGGCAAGCTGTGCAGCATCTGACTGCAACCTAAGAGCATTGTCTAAAGGAATATTCATCAGACTACTAAAGTTGGCAGCAGCAAGCAGCTGTACTGGCAGGTTAGCTAGGATATTATTGAGATCAGTTCTTGGCCTGTGAGTCACAGGATCGATCCCCATTTGAAGAAGCTTCTTTTTCAGATGGGTGTTCCAGAAATTTTTAATTTCATTATCTGTTCTTCCAGGGAGATGGGTTGCCATTGCAGACCACCTGCCAATTTAAAAACATATTAGCCAAGTGCTGCAGCTGTTAAGCTGGTTAGCTTTTAAAGAAGTCTAATATATACACAGAAGAAAATAAAAAGAGTTAATTACTTATTGCCAAGAACTGCATGAAGATTGATAATGGTTTGCTCTTCTTCCTCAGAAAACTTTCCTCTCTTAATATCAGGCCTGAGATAATTAGTCCATCTAAGCCTGCAACTTTTCCCACACCTGTTTAATCCAGCTAGCTTTGGAAGTGATCTCCAACTTCCATGCCCATGTTTCTGAATGTAATCTACAAGTTTACCGTCTTCCTCAGGCGTCCAAGGCCCTTTCTTCAGGCCATTTTCATCACAGCAAGCCGATCTCCCCATCATCCCTGAAAGAAAACAAAACCAGCATATATATATATATATATATATATATATACGGTGAGAAAAGTTGTTCATCACTTTGTTTCAGTACTACTACTACATTTCAAGCAACAAATAGAAAGATTAGAAAGGTTTGAAACCTTTGATTGGATTATGGGAAAAGAACCGAAAGAAAGGAATACTGGGATATAGTTTAGCATTGGAAATGTGATTGAATGGCAGCTTCTTTATATAGTGTGTGGAAAATGTTTAGCAAATTAAAGACAAAAAAAGCTTAGGGGTACAATAGAAGTATTTTCCCTGTAAGAAGACGTCATCTTGACATGTATTTGATAGTTTTATAAAAGCAAATTACTAAGGTATCCTTGTCTACAAAGTTGAAGGGTTTTAATTATAAGGAATTCAACTCTAAAATAAAGCAATGAAATTTCTTAACAATCATATTCATTTTCACGTTGCATAAAAAAATAAAATTTATATTTAATACATTGTCGGTATATAAATTCGTACATTATCAGTGAATCAAATAATATTACTTCATTAATAAGCATACATAATATTCATTTATGCTTCCACATTTTTAGCAATTAATACATCTCAAAGTAACTATAACCCTATCATGACTCTAACTATATATTCATCAAATCAAATTATAAAAGATTTCATAATTTCCAATGAAAAAAGAAAGAAAAAGAAAACAACAATTTAACATACAAAACTATATTTTAAGGATAATTTGGGAATTAAAATAGTAATATTACGTACCCGAATTTCAACCCTATTTTCACTCCTTTTGGTTCATTTTAGAAGAAACCTTCCTCAAGCTCAAAATAACATTAAAAATCTTTTTTTAATTAATTTAATTTTACTTTATTAATTATTAACAATTTTTTTTGGTTTGTTATTTTATTTGGTGTTTGTAACTAATCATAAAATGCACGCAAAAGGCAATATTAATTCAGTCTTAAGAGATTGGACTCACCAAACCTTAACAACTGATTTTAACATTTTTATTACTGTTTTATTTTAATTTGGATGTTAATTAATTAATATCTATAAATTTAGCTTATACTTTATGTTGGCTATAATAATATTTAATATCAAGTGGAGAAAAATAGTCTAAACTACTTGGCTTTGAAATTTTGTTTGAGATTTCGTTGGTTGAAAGTAGTTTGAGATTTCGTTGGTGGAAAGTAGAGGTGTTTGTCGATTGCATTGGATTGAGTTCGAATTCGAATAGAAAAAATATTATTTATTTAAGTGCAGTCTGAAAGCCCATTTTATTAAGAGATTACATTTTTTTATATATAAATATTTTTATATTTTTATAATTAAATTTAAATAATTTTTTTAATTATTTAAATAATCCGAACTGGATCAATCGATTCAAATTACTAAAATTTATCTCTGACCAAATCTAACCTATCAGATCGGGCGAGTAGCCCAGTCTGAATTAAACCAAGCCACTTGTCCAACCCATAAGATATAGTTAAAAAAGAAGGTCAAACAATTATTTTTATTTTTATATTTTTTTATTTAAATTTAAATAATTTTTTTAATTATTTAAATAATTCGAATCGGATTGGTTCATTCAAATTACTAAAAACCTATCTCTATCCAAATCAAACCTATCAAATCGGACGAATAACCCAATCTGAATTAGATCGGATCACTTATCCAACCCGTAAACAGATCTAATTGAAAGAGAATGTCAAACAATTTAGAATGAATTCTATATTCAAGGAAGAAAAAAATATAGCAGGAAAAAAATACTTAGTGAAAATTCAAAGAAGCAAAGGAGGGGAAGAAAAGTTCTAGAAAAGTGTCCAATGGTAATATTAATGACTATATGTGAAAAAGTCCCAAGGTATTAAATTCATTTACGTGCCTGAATCCTGATCAATTTGGTGAACTAAAATATTTATTGATCTTACATACTTTTTTTTTATAATAATAATACTATTCATTAATAAGTGGACAAAAGGGAGATGATAATAACTTGAAAATATATAGTGATTTGAATAATCTGAGTTAGACATATCAAATTTACATTATTTTTACTTATGATTAGATCTATATGATTAGACCTATACAAGAATTAAGTTATTCGTCTAAATTCAAAAATTCGTTCAATATTTGAAAGGTTTTTACAAAAATATTAAGTTCATAAAACAGTTTGAACAAAAAATTAAGAGTCTTTTGAAAAACAGCTTAGACCTTGACTCAAACATTTAAGGTTCGAGTTCATCCTGAATTATATAATATATAATTTTTATTTTTATTTTTATTTTTATATATATTATATATGATATATTTTATATCATAAAAAAGATAAATATATAAAATTATTGTGTAAATATTTGAAAATATGTTAACTTATCTTTTAAAACTTAATAAAAAATGAAAATTACTAAAGATTAAATAAAAAAACATGATTTTATTATTATTATTTTTAAAATATTTGAGAGGGCATGCAATGTATCATTTAGTAATATATGTACGAGCTTGAACAGAATTTGAAACTTGAATTGTCGAGTCGAATCATACGTTAGTAAGCATGTAAGGTGTATGCCAAACCTAGGCTCGGTTCGACCCAAACTATAAACATTTCTACATATGATCATTATTTTCATTTTAAAAAAAATATATCTTCTTTTAATTTATTTTTTGTTTCAAAACCCATAATATAATATAATCGGATTGGATTCCCTTCCATTAATAAGTTTTTAATCTAACACTCAGAAATACAACGATTTATATGTGTGAAATTTGTAAGAAATGAATGAATCTCATATGCACATGAAACTATGATGATTGTTGTATGATCAAGAAGTAGTGTTCAAATTAAAAATCCTCAAGGTGTTACTTATAGAGGTGTTCATGGCCGGACAAAGTTGCGGCCCGAATTTTTTTGAAACCTTTTATCTAAACTTTATTCGGAAGCTCGTTTCATTGTTTAAAAAATATTAAAAAAATTATTTTTATATTAATATTTTTATATTTTTATAATTAAAAAATATTTTTTTATTAATAAACAATAATTCGGACCAGTTCGAATTATAAAAATCTATATTCAAACTTGACTCAATACGAACCGAGATTTGCCCGATCCTTGAACAGGTCTAGTTACTTATAAATACAATGCATATTGCATATAGACTTGCTCATAAGCCGGACCGAGCCGCGACCCGGATTTTTTTATTTTTCCTTATTCAGACCCGACTCGTCGGCCCATATTTACTGTTCAAATATATTAAAAATTTATTTTTATGATTAAATTTTAAAAAATAATATATTTTTTTATTGTATGAACAGTAATTTCAGTTGGGCCTGCCGGATCGGGCGAACTGCCCGACTCTTAAGCAGCTCTAATTGCATATCATGCACGAACAAAATTTTCAATATAAAATATTTATCTTCTTCTTCTAGGCAGTATCTCCAAATTAACTATGAATTTCAGTTATACGTTTGACAACTTTGTAGAGTGGAAAAATAATATATGAAAAAACAAACATCTATGACAATTGAATTAAGTACTAAAAATTGACATTTCAATACAATTTCATATTTGGTAAAATGATGTTAGAGGAAATGTATATACATAGCCGGCTTCCTTAAAAGTAAATTGAGAACAATATATAATTGCATACTGATTTTCCAAAAATTTCGAACTCAAGACTCGAAAAATGTTTTAACAATGGTTATCGGTAATGTATTGGTATCGGTGGTATCGATTGATACATATTTATTTTGAAAATAAATTGGTACGGTATTAATATTGTACCGTTTTAATTTTTATATCAATCAATACAAGATTTTAATTATTTTTTAACAATCTTTCACTTATTTGATTCTTTTAATCAAATTTTAATGATTTTTCTCATGATTATTTTTATTTTTTTTCATAATTTTATTTAAAAATAAAATATGTTCGTTAAATTAATTAAGCTACATATTGAATCTGCTTAATAATAATTTATTATATTTTTCTAATATATTTATATTATTTTATTTATTTGATATTCAAATTTTTTGGATATTAAATATTTATAATTAAAATTTTTATGTATATATAAAAATATATAGATGTATTAATGAAAGTATAATTGCATGTGCATATAATATGTATTAGAGAACTTGAAAATGAACTATATATATGAAATTTTTGAAAAACATCAATAAATTCAAAACAACATGCCAAAATACACCGACACGTATCAATATCAAAATAAAAACTTACATCCTCCGATATAATACTAATTACTTTGGTTTGAACTTTCCTTTGTTCCTATTAAGATAATTTATAATTATTTGTGGTTGTTTTAATGGTTTTTTTTTTATAGGAAAATCTGTGATTTATTAGATATTAATAGCATCAAGTCATTACAACTTGATGAATTAAATCAGGGTATTCTTCTATCCAGAAAGTATCTTCAAAGAGATTGAGACTTAGTTTAGCTAAGGCATGCACACTTTGTCCCATTGAAGCCAGTGCATTCTTCTTCTTCCTTTGTTTGCTGTTCCACCAAAACCTTCGGATGATGCAGGTTATTTCTTCACACAAGGTCTTAGGTAATAGAAAGCAGTTCATCGCATATGTTGGCAATGATTGAAGGACAACCTTTATGAAAATTTCCTTGTCCCCAAATGAAAGAAGCCTTCGGTTCCAGTTCTGAATTCTTGTATGCACCTTGTTTATGATCTCCTTGAACGCCCTTTTTTTCCCTTTCCCAATCATTGTCAGCAGACCCAGATACTGTTGATTTCTGACTCTCGGTACCAATTGTAGTTTTGTGCTACAGTACCGATTTGCTACAGTAACTTTATCTCGGGATGCTACAGTAACTTCCGAAAAAACAACTCTTTTATTAATATGAGAAAAGACCAAATACAATTGGTGTGAACAACAACTAACAATAGAGACAACCTCACACAAGCTCTTATTCACTCAAATCTTTTTCTTTCTTTTTCTCTCTACACTTCACACACCTATCACACAACACACATCTCTATTTATAGCTCTTCAAGTCGGTGTTGTAGCCAACTTAGAATTCTCTAGATAGCTAAGACTTTGATTATTCAATGAAAAAAGCTGAAGAGATTTCTGGAACTAGAAGACTAAGGAGAAATTCTAAAGAAAAATCTAGAGAAAGAACAAAGAAGAGAAATCTAGAAAACTTGAGTAGAAGAAAGATAGAGATAAGAGAGAGGAGTCGGTGTAACTTTCAACACTCCCCCTCAACGACTACTCTCTCTTGATGCTCGCTTTGGTAGTCATGCCAAGTTGTCTTCTGAACTCATCGAATTTTGCACCGCTAAGTCCCTTGGTAAACAAATCAGCTACTTGTTCTTCAGTCTTGATGTATTTCAGTTCAACATCTCGTTGAAGTACTTTTTCACGTACAAAGTGATAATGTATTTCTACGTGCTTGGTTCTGGCATGAAAGACTGGATTTTCAGCTAAGCTTATTGCTGACTGATTATCGCAATAGAGTTGTACTGGAGAGTCAATCGGTTGGTGCAGGTCCTTTAACAGCTGTATCAACCACGTGCTTTCTTGTGCTGCCATAGCTGCTGCTCTATATTCTGCTTCTGTAGTTGACAATGATACCGTAGGTTGTCTTTTGCTACACCAAGAGATTATGCCGGATCCAAGACTAAACATGTAGCCAGTTGTTGATCGTCTTGTATCATGATCTCCACCATAATTGGCATCACAATATCCTATAACTTGGCACGGAACTCCCTTTTTGTATAGAAGTCCAAAATCAATAGTTCCTTTTACGTACCTCAAGATTCGTCGAACCGCATCTAAGTGAGGTTTCCTCGGTTTCTCCATGAATCGGCTAGCTACTCCAACAGCGAATGCAATGTCAGGTCTTGTTAATGTAAGGTAGATTAGACTACCCACTAGTTGCCTATAACTTGTTGAGTCTTCCAATTCTTTGCCTTCTTCACTACAGAGTCTTGCATTGGCTTCCATAGGCGTAGATATCGACTTGCAATCAGTCATCCTGAATTTGTGTATAAGATCTTTTGCATACTTGTGTTGACATAAGAATATTCCTTCTTTGGTACGGATTACTTCTAGCCCGAGAAAGTGATTCAGCTCTCCAAGCTCTTTCATTTGAAAACGTATTGAGAGATTGCCTCTAGTTTGTTTGATTTCTTCTTCGTTGTCTCCGGTGATGATTAGATCATCCACGTAAACCAAGACTATTGCCAACTTACCTCTTTTTTCTTTCACGAACAAGTTCGAATCTGCTGCTGCAACTGAGTAACCACTTTGTATTAGGAATTCGGCAATTTTACCGTACCATGCTCTCGGTTCTTGTTTTAATCCGTAGAGTGCCTTTTTCAACTTACACACATAATCCGGATGAACTTTACTTGTGAATCCTTCGGGCTGCTCCATATAAATCTCTCGATCTAGCTCTCCGTGCAAGAAGGCATTTTTCACATCCATTTGCCATAACTTCCAAGACTTGCTTGCTGCAAGGGAAAGTAATACTCGTACTGTTGTAATCTTTGCAACCGGACTAAAGGTCTCATCATAGTCCACCCCATACTTTTGAGAGAATCCGCGAGCCACCAATCGAGCCTTATACCTTTCTATCGATCCATCGGGTCGAGTCTTTATTTTATAAACCCATTTACATGAGATGGGTTCAATCTTCTTCTTTTGTTTCAGGGCTTGAACTTCTTCTTCCATGGCTTTTCTCCACTCCAATTTCTCAGATGCCTCTTCATAAGTTGTTGGCTCTATTTCTTCAATTAGAGCAGCATTAGCATACTTAAGATTTGGTTTGCGTTATCGTGATGACCTGCGCAGAAGTGGCTGAGAATCTCTTTCATTGAACTCATTTTCTCGAAATGACTTTTTCTCATCAAGGACCTTTTCTGAATACTCGTCACTTGGTTGAGTCTTTTCAAGCTCAATTTGTTCCTCCATATTTTCTTGAAGTTTTTCTTCAATTTCTTTTGAGTCTGGCAACAGAACTGCTTGTGATGACCACCATGATGAAGCTTCATCGAACACAACATTTCTGGATACATAGCATCTGCCACTTGTTGGATCACAACATCTCCACCCTTTTCTATGGTCGTCATATCCCACAAATATGCAACGAATTGCCTTTTTGTCGAATTTGCTACGTAGATGATCTGGTACAAATACATAACATATGCAACCAAATACTCGAAAGTGACTGACCGTGGGTTTGATGTTCCATAGTTTCTCAAAGGGTGAGATAAAACCAAGCCTTGCTTGTGGAAGCCTATTAGTCACGTGAGCTGCAGTCTTCATGCATGCTGCCCAAAAACAAGGTGGCACATTCTTCGCATGTAACATGCTTCGACATATCTCAGCCAAATGCCGATTCTTTCTCTCGGCAACTCCATTTTGTTGTGGAGTGTTCGGACATGTCAATTGTCGGCGTATCTTGCATTCCTGTAAGAATTCTGAAAACTCCTTCGATGTGTATTCTCCCCCGTTATCTGTGCGTAGGCATTGTATCTTTCGGCCTACTTCTTTTTCCACCTTTTCTTTGAACTCTATAAATTTAATAAGTGCCTCTGATTTTTCTTTCATAAAATCAATCCAGACGTACCTTGAAAAATCATCAATGAAAGTTATCATGTATTGGCAGCCACTGACAGAAGGTTGCTTTATCTTCCCGAACACGTCTGAGTGAATTAGCTGGAGAGGCTCCTTAGCTCTAAACTTTGACTGCTCGTATGGCAACTGGTGAGCTTTCCCATATTGGCACCCGGCACATACTGTGTCCTCTTGAATGTCTAATTGAGGAAGACCTTTGAGCATAGACTTTTTCATCATTACCTTTAACTTGAGGTAACTCACGTGCCCAAGCCTCGCATGCCACAAGTCAGCTGTTTTATTCTTTCTTGTCTTGTCCACATATGCAGTCTGAGCGGACATAACATAGACTGACTCCAGACGTTTCCCTTCCATTATTGGTGTACTTGTTGGCTTTAAGTTTGGATATACTTTCACATCATTTGGACCAAACACGACATAATTTCCTGAGGCAGTGAGTTGTGAAACCGATAGCAGATTTTTCTTCATACCTGGCACATGGAATACGTTTTGCAGCTCGATTTGGTGTGGACTAAACCGTGGCACAATAGTTGTTTGGCCGATGTGAGTAATAGGTAACCTTGAATTATTTGCAGTTACCACAACTCGTTCTCCTTTGTATGTTGAGGTATTAGTCAACTTCTCCTTATCTCCAGTCATGTGATTTGAGCATCCAGAATCAACTATCCAATCATTATTATAGTCGATTAATTTACTCACCGATGCGAGTGAACACTCTTCTTCTGACTCGGTGATGCAAGCAGCTGCAAGTTCTTCGCATTCTTCAATAGCAATTGATGCTTGAAAATCCCACTCTTCTTCGCTATTATTCTCTTCTCGTGACGAGGTTGCCGCGTTGCCTTGGACTTGCTTAAACCGACAATCTCGAGCAAAGTGACCAGATTTTCCACAGTTGTAACACTGATTGTTTTGACGATGATACCTATTTTCATTTTTGTCTCTTTCTCGAACATGCTGGGCTCCCTCTTGCCGAAAGCTCCTTCCCCCTTGCTTTGGCCATGTTTCTTGCCTTCGAAATTTATTTTCTTCCACGCCTGGCTTTGTAACAACTTTGCTTCTTTTATTAAAGCCTCTTTTATTACTAAAGAGTGCTTTCTCGTCATCTTTTATCGAGACTTTAGACATTTGTTTATCTAAAGTCTCTTGATTGGCTAGGATATTTTCCAACTCAGTTAAAGTTGGTTCTTTGCTCCATCCACGAGTTGCAGTAACAATCCCGTTGTATTAAGATCGCAAGCCATGGATGATAATTCTTCTCATCCTCGTTTCGGTAATAGCATTTTCTGGATCTAATTTTGAAATTTCATCACAAATAGTTTTAATTTTAGAGAAATATTCGCTTACCGGCATATTTTGCTGCGAGATTGACAGGAGTTCATTCTCTAATTGTTGGAGCCTAGCATCATTTTTCCTCGCGAACAACATTGTGAGTGTGTCCCAAGCTTCCTTTGGTGTCTTTGCATCCTTGATGCGTTGTAATAAACCATCCTCAATGGTGACTGATAACACGTACATGGCCTTACCGGCTTTGATCTTCCATTTTCTTAGTTCTCCGGCATCAGTTGGTGGTGTTGAAGCTTCACCGTTAACAATATCCCATAAATCTTGCCCGAGCATGTAATATTGCATCCGGATGCTCCACGTATTGTAATTGTTTTCATTGAGCTTCTCGATGTTACTAGTGGAATTAGAAATATCTGCCATAGTGTCTTGAGAGTGCCCTGCACTTACCTCAAATTTGATTCTCGTTCACTTAATTTCACAGTCCCTGACCGTGTACCGGCAGAATTTCCACGTCTCCACGAACTACGATCCTCGATCGTCTTGGTCCTAGACCAATAATCTTCACAGTCCCAGACTGTCTTTCTCCGATATGCGTACTCCGGTCCCTGACCGTCTAGCTCTGATACCAATTTGTTGATTTCTGACTCTCGGTACCAATTGTAGTTTTGTGCTACAGTACCGATTTGCTACAGTAACTTTATCTCGGGATGCTACAGTAACTTCCGAAAAACAACTCTTTTATTAATATGAGAAAAGACCAAATACAATTGGTGTGAACAACAACTAACAATAGAGACAACCTCACACAAGCTCTTATTCACTCAAATCTTTTTCTTTCTTTTTCTCTCTACACTTCACACACCTATCACACAACACACATCTCTATTTATAGCTCTTCAAGTCGGTGTTGTAGCCAACTTAGAATTCTCTAGATAGCTAAGACTTTGATTATTCAATGAAAAAAGCTGAAGAGATTTCTGGAACTAGAAGACTAAGGAGAAATTCTAAAGAAAAATCTAGAGAAAGAACAAAGAAGAGAAATCTAGAAAACTTGAGTAGAAGAAAGATAGAGATAAGAGAGAGGAGTCGGTGTAACTTTCAACAGATACTTCTCTGGATTGGTTGTTTTAATGGTTACTACCACTAATTACTAGAGAAATTTTAAAGTGTATTGCAGGACGAGTACTTACAAAAATTACAATAAATGTTCATACAATTATTATTTATTACATATATGCCATTTGCAAGTTGTAACTAATTGAACAATAAAAAATCATATAAATATCATATTATTCTAATTCATAAAATTGCTTGTTCTATTCTTTGATCATTTAAGCATTAGAAGTAGACTTGCTCAAGAGTTGGGTTATTCGTCTAAACCTGAAGGTCCGCTTATATTTTGGAGGGTTTCGACAAAATATTAGGTCCGATATATAGGCTTGGGCAAAAAATGAGACTCGTTTAGAAAATAGACTGGGTCTTGACTCCAACAATCAAAGCCCAAGCCCGTCCTGGCTCATTTTTCATTTATATAATATATTATTTTTATATTTTATAAATTATATAATTTATATCATATAAAAAATAAATAAATATAATATTATAGTATAAACATTTAAAAATATGCTAATTATTCATGTTTTAGAACTTAATAAAAGAAAAAAAGATATATATTTACTAAATATTAATTAAATAAAAAATATTTGATTAATTTTAAAAAAAATATAGGCGGGCCTAAAAGGGTTTGGATTACCCATTTACAAATATGGGCGAGCTTGGGCAAAATTTTAGGCCCATATTTCGGGCCGGACCGGGCTTGAACAAGTATATGTGGTGTTGATGCCATATCTAAGTCCAGCCCGAACCCGGCCCGGCTCATGAGCACCTCTAATTGGAAGTAGACCTGACCATGAATTGGGTCGTGGCCCGATTTTTTTTTCTTATTCAATCTCGATTCGAGCCCGGCCCGATCTAAAAGCCCATTTTACTATTTAAAAAAATATTAAAATATTATTTTTATATTAATATTTTTATATTTTATAATTAAATTTAAATAAAAAATATTTTTTTATATAGTGAATAGTAATTTGAATCGAGCCGGCCCAAATTGTGAAAATTCTTTCTTAGGCTCGATCCAATTCAGATCGAACCTATCTGATTGATCGAGACAAATAACTCAATCATTGGATAAGTCTAATTGAAGCTATTTATTTCATGACCATAAACTACAATTTAGAAGCTCGTACCAAATAATTAATAAGCCGACAGCTTTTGATTACCCAAATCACACACTAAAGAGTAGAAGATTGACACTCAAAAGAGAAATAAGTTTATTACCTCCTTTGACAAGTAATTATATGAAGAAGAAAAAGAAGGATTTCTTATGTTATCATGCCTAGGAGTAGAAAAAATGGCAAAAGATATGTGTTTTGGTTGGTATTTTCAGATTAAAACCAAACCCTTATGTTTAAGCTCGGTTAGTTCATGCAAAAACTCTTAAAAGTGACATCTAGTAAATTTGAGATTTGAATTCCAGCATCTACAACCCTTTACTCTATTCTCAGATTGTGACTTCCTTTGTAAAAAAAATAAAAAAAAATAAATCAATTCCCCTCCATGCAAATTAGTACAAGTAGTCCACAATGCTAGAATGCAATTTTATTTTGTTCAAGGTTCGGTTAACTAGTGTTTATAGTACTGATTAAAAAATATTTAATTATTATTTTAGATTTTTTTTTATATTTAATTTATTAATTTTATTGAATTCAAAAAAATAATTTATTAATTATATATTTTTTAAATATCATTTTAATCAGTACCGAACATTTTCCTTTTGTTAATTGTAACAAAAAGATGGATGAGATCTGTTTGAATGTGGAGCTTTGAATTTCTCAACTTCTTCATTTATTTCTTACATTTATTAAAGCTTTAATAAGCTTTCACTGGTACTCTTATTTATGTCTCTTATTTTATTTTAATTTCTACAATTATGTTCTCAGGCATGACAAAGCTATCATTAATAGTAAAAAAATTGTGCAGCCATATGGATTGGAAATTTACTGGATATTGTTAACTATTGTTTTTGTATAAGAGGCTAACATTTTATAATATTTAGGCACAATTGGGTTGGCAAATCTGCAAATTTTACATAATTAATCTTAGAAACGGATATACATTTTATTAAATTGGTAATTTTACATATATATCACAAATTATAATCTCATATATCTAGTGATTTTAATTAATAATCTCATTCCTACATGAGAAAATATGAACATTCAAAAAATATGAACATATATCTAGAGAAGTAGAGATTAGAGATCGATGGCAATTGAGATGCAAATTGGGTCAGATTGGAGGTGGGTCGTTTTGAATTCGAATCATCAAATTTCGAATCATTTTGTGCTTGAATTAATTGTATTTTGAGACAAAGTACTATCATTATATATATGTTTTCCCCAAAGAATTATATCAAATATGTGATAAGAGTATTAATTAGCTTATAGTCCAAATATCAAATTTATAAAATTGAAACATTTAAGCATTAAATTCAATGATAAGTGCATGTATTTTTTATAGTTAATTGTTTTTTGTCCGAAAATGAAATTGTAGAAATGAAACTCCTAAAATCAATGTAAAGCAAACACACACACCCTAAATGAGGAATTCTTCTGCAACCTAAAAAAATTTGGGCCAAAGTTTTATTTATTCAAAGGATTTTGTTAACAAGTGTCCAAAGATTAGAGGTGAAGTCAGAAATTTTATTTTGTGGGGGATGCTCAATATAAACATGATTAATGTAAAAATAAAAATAACATATGAGACAGTAATTTTGATTTATTAATGTAATTCTCATAAAGAATTAAAGAAAATATAAAAAAATTTTACTACGTAATTATTTTTGTATAAATATTATAATAGTTCAATTTTTTAAAATTATTTTTCTATTACTATTGTAGACACCTAATTTTGTCCGGACCACTAAAACAGGTATGTTTTCTTCCCATATTGATGTTTCCGAGTATAAAAAGACTGTTTTCATCCTGCAGATGGTACTCCGAGACTTAGTTTAAGAGGGCGAGCACAAAAAGTCAACCCCGAAAAAGTCAACCCCGAAAAAGTCAACCCCGAAAAAGTCAACCCCAGAAAGTCAACTATTGAAAAAGTCAACCCACTTTCACAATCAAGATTTTGAGTTCAATTGAAAAATGGCGAAAGAATTTTGATAATCCGAGGTCTACATTGAAAGATATGGAGTTCGGAAGTTGGGATTTGGAGATTCAGTAGAAAAGAAACCCTAATCCGAGAAATTTGGGGAAAAGTGCTTAAACGATCAAACTGGTCGAAATTGAAGGTTCCAAATGAAAGATAAGCACTGACTACGGGTAATGGAGAAGTCACTTGCAAGAAAAACCGAAAGAAAAGTCAATCCGGGAGAAAACCGAGAATTAGAGTTTTTAGTGGATTTCGGTGAAATCGGGAAGAATCACAGAAATGGCCCGACTTGGTAAGACCAAATCCCTCAATGGATGAATAATGGTTAAAAAGGATGGCCCAAGGCTCAGATTGAAGAAAATCTGAAAATCGGATTTGTTTTGAGCAAAACCGGGTTTCGGAGGTAAAAGGGCAAAATTGGAAAAATTTGGGAAAAATAGCAAATGGACTCCGAAAATTATGGAAAATTTGTCAATCTCATTCTTAAATCATTTGAAGGAGATTGGCGAAAGAAAATCTTGATTCCGAGTTCGTTTGCAAAATGGCCAAACCCCGGGCGTCTTATAGAGTAATTCAAAAAGGAAAATCCCGGAAAAATAGCAAATGGACTCCAAAAATTCTGAAATTTGGAAAATCTCATTTTTAAATTATTTGGAAGAGATTGGCGAAAGAAAATCTTGATTCCGAGTTCGTTTGCAAAATGGCCAAATCCCGAGCCTCCTATGCAGTAATTCAAGCCGATAAATCCCGAAAAAATACCAAATGAGCTCCAAAAATTATGAAAACTTCCAGATCACACTTTTTAATTATTTTGAAGAGATTGGTGAAGGAAAATCTTGATTTGGAGCTCGTTTAAAAAATGGTAAAATGTAGGGGCATAAAAGGGCATTTTTGGGAAGAAAAAATCCAAATAAATAGAAAACGGACTCGGATAATTTTGAAAACTTCCAGAACTCAATATTTTATTATTTTGGAAGTATTAAAAAAATAAAAATTGAATTTGGAGTCCGTTTGATATTTACTTGCATCCGGGGGGCAAAATGGTCATTTCACCCAAGCAACCGAAAAGGGCTTTTTTTGGCCCTTCAAAAAATCAGAGTTGGGCTGGAAAAGAGAAGTGCTGGAATGCCCAAGCCCAAGGAAAGGAGGAAGCTTCTAATTATTTTTTTTTTTAATCAAGTGGTTAAAAATCAAGAGTTAGTTAACCATTCTCTTTGATCAAGCCATGGTGAGTAAACCACATAGGTTAAGAAAGATGTCAACATTATTTTTACATAGAGAGGGCTGAGATGCTAATCTAAGGGTGGTAATTTCATGACTTTTCATCTTGAATTATTAGCCATTTGATGGAAAATAGGTTACACAAAAATGACAACATCTTTGAGGCTATATAAACATCATTAAGGCCAACCCTAGAGAGGCACATTTTGGTTTTTTTCTTTTCCATTTTGGCTTATTTCTCTTAGTTTTTCTTAGTTTTTATCTTCTTGGTTGAGAGCAAAAAAAGAAAAGTTTAGAAAAAAAAAAGGAAAGTTTGAAGAGAAAAGCTTGAAATATTAGCTTCTTGAGGTTGCTCTTGAGCACCAACTCTTGCACTTTCATTTTCTATTCTTGTTTTTTGCTATTTTAATCTCTACTTGGTGAGTTTTCATTTTAGAATAATGTTTTTTTTGTTCTTCCTTCATTTCCTTTCTTAAGTATATTTTATTTACATTTTGTTTTTACAATAAACTCACCATGGCCAAATGGCCTACATTATTTATTTTAAGTTGTTGTGTTGATTCATTTTACCATATTGTTTATGCTATTTTCTTGTTTTTGATGTTTTAAATGTTATGTTATTTCATGTTCTTAAGTTATATTTAATTTGGTTGCTTTATTTGTTGCCATTTATGTCTTAGATTTCATGTTTTTGCATTTTTAATTTTCTGTTTTCATGTTGTTTAAATTTGAGCATGTTTTAGAGTTAGCATATTAAGTGTTTGTGAAAATGCTTGTGTGATTCTTTGCATGATTCTTGTTTTATATCTTAGTGAGCATGTTTTAGACTTAGTATATTAGGTGTTTGTGAAAATGCTTGTGTGATTTTTGTGTTATGACTTAGTTTTTCATGCTAGTATGCCAAGTGTTTGTGAAAATGCCATGCTTGTTGGAGCTTGAGGCCATTTGGCTACTCCATGTGTTTTGCATTGTGTGTTGCATTTTTTGTCATGCTAGTTGTTAGGTTTTTGCATTTGCATGATATTTGGTTGGATTTTTGAATTAAGCATGCCTTGTGTTTGTAAAAATGCCATACATGTTTTAGGTCTAGGTTACATTAAATGCCATGCAAGTTCATGTTAGGTCTAGGCCATATTATTTATGTCATGCATTTTCCTTACATTTAGGTTTAGATCCATGCATTATGTTTGCTGCATTATTTCATGCATTTCATATTCATACCACTTGAATAATGACTTGAGCCAATTGATGGTTCAAAGTCATGCTCTCTTGAGCACACTTGTGGAAAATTAAGTTTGTCAAGTTGATTATTCTACCTTTGTGATTTTTTTTTACTTAGACAATTTTTATCTAACTTTCAAAAAGTCTTAGCTATTGTTTGGAAATCATTTTATGAGTTTCAAATATTTTTACTTTGATTTTTAAATGATTTTATCAAAGACAAAAAAATGTGCTAGCAAAGCAGTTTTTTTTTTCCTCCAAAAACTCGTACATCTCTGATTTTTCTGGGAATTCATCTTTGATCATAAAATTAAGCTGATTTTTTATCGTGTAGTTTTACATGTCCTGAGTCTCCAGTAATTGTTTTAGAATTTTTGGAATTTTTATAAATAGGGTAAAAAATCGTGGATTAAAACTGGACAGTGGAGTCAGAATTGAATTTAAAGAAAAACAAAGCAGTTTTTTCTCCTCAAAAAACTCGTACATCTCTGATTTTTCTGGGAATTCATCTTTGATCATAAAATTAAGCCGATTTTTTATCGTGTAGTTTTACATGTTCTGAGTCTCCAGTAATTTTTTTAGAATTTTTGGAATTTTTAAAAATAGGGTAAAAAATCGTGGATTAAAACTGGACAGTGGAGTCAGAATTGAATTTAAAGAAAAACAAAGCAGTTTTTTCTCCTCCAAAAACTCGTACATCTATGATTTTTCTGGGAATTCATCTTTGATCAGAAAATTAAGCCGATTTGTTTTCGTGTAGTTTTACATGTCCTGAGTCTCCAGTATTTATTTTAGAATTTTTGGAAGTTTTAAAAATTGGGTAAAAAATCGTGGATTAATACTGGACAGTGGAGTCAGAATTGAATTTAAAGAAAAACCATTTTTCTGTTTTGGTTAATTTACTTAGAGTGGGCTGATTAGGAGGGTTAGCTACTGACTTAGGATAATTTATAAGCCTTTTTAAACTCTAAAAATGGTTTTTCAAGTCCCGGGTTAAGGGTAGCCAAGTCCGGATTTTTTAAACTTAGGAAATTAGAGCCATTTAAAAAATTCTAGCCCAGTTTTTATTTTTAATTCAAGCTTCTCAAAATTATTTTCAAACAATCACAAAGTATTTTGGTTTTAGAATATTTAATTTGACATATTTTCCTAAGGTAGCCGGATATCTTTTTAGATATACGGATTTCCTTAATTAAAGGAAAAAATACATTTCATGCATTGCATTTTTATATTCATGCATTTTATATAATATGTGATTCTTGTTATAATAATTTCTATGATATTGTTATTATTTTGATTTATATTTTTGATGTTATATGGTTTATCATATGATTTGGAATATTTCATGATATCCCATGCTTTTATTTAGTCATTTTTTTGGTCATATTATTTAGCATATACTATGTTCATGCACTATTATTTCTATTTTTATTTTCATGCATATTATATGGTAGCATTATTTCATATTCCATTTCATTTAATGTATATGCCATATCATTCATGTTTGCCATGTCATTTAGGTTGCATTATATTATTTAGATTTTGCTATGTCATTTTATTTATGTCATGCATATACATGTTCATTTATTTTAAATGTTTTCAAAAAGATAATGGTTTTCAATAAAAATAAAGATATTCCCGAGTTAAAATAATTCATGAGTTCTCTACCGGGTTTGCTGGAGGGAATTTCATCAATTATCATTAATAAAGGAATATCTTTCTTTCAAAAGAAGAATGATTCGGAAAGTTTTCCAAAACTAATAAAAATTTCTATATTTTGCCACGTTTGTTGGGGAATATAGGAAAATTTTGAATTTATAAATTCCGGATCATTTTCAATAAAAAAATGGAATTATTTTTAAATTGGGAATTAACTTGAAATACTAAGTTTAAAACCAACTTTTTACCGAGACTTGAGATAACACACGATTAATAAGGTACCGATTTATACGGGCGTTGTGGGGGTGCTAATCCTTCCCCACACGTAACCGACTCCCGAACCCGCTTCTTTGATTTCTCTGGTTTAAAACGCAGACTTGAAATTGGTTTTTAAAATGTTTTAATTAATTTTTAAAATATTTTATAAAACCGGTTTTAATAGGTGGCCGATCACACCTAGCTAAAAAAGATTGGTGGCGACTCCATGTCTTTTTTAAGGTCATTTTCAAAACCTTCATTTTTCTAGAGGAATTAAGTCGACTTTTCCTCGATTTTTTAATGTCACATCTAACGAATAATAAAGTCTTGCGATGAGCCGTTATTTTTTAGGTTGCGACAGCTTGGCGACTCCGCTGGGGACTATTAGAGAGTCAGGCCTAGAATTAGTCGTGTGTTATCAAAGTCTCGATTTTGTTGGTTTAATTGGTATTTAATTTTTATTCCAATATTTCTTTGAAAAAAAAAAGAAAAAAAAAAAAGAGAATTTTGAAAATAAAAAAATGTTTTAATATGTCCATATTCATGTGCATTCATATTATTAGTTGTTCCCTGTTAATTTTGTTGCGTATATTTATATGTTTGTTTGAGTGATGCTTTAAATTGTTTATGTTTAGTGGGGTATTTAGAATAAGGGTTGTAGAATAGGTGGTGACAGGTTTGTTTTGTTCCTCCACACACACTACACGTGCATTTGCATAACATGAATCCTCTACCCGGGTTCTGTCCTTTTAAGTGGGAGTAAAGTAACTACGCCTTCGTGATGATCCTCCGTATGGGCTAGTGAAACACTTTCGGAGTATAAAGTACCTAATGCCTTCGTGATAATCCTCCGTACGGGCATAGGAAAATATACTCTAACGAATTGAACCCGCTTTTATCGGGGTGCCTTACTAGCCTTCACCGGCGACAGTGAGGAACAATTCGGAGCCTTAGAACCAATTCACCTTCATATAGTGAACCTAGGCGAAGCCATGCCGGATTTCTGTTAGATACCCGAAGTTTAAGACACATGGAGGAACATTTCTAACCTTTTACCATCTTTCTATATGTTAGATACAAATTGGGTGATGATGAACGAACATCATACCACTCGTATTTTTTATTATTTTGTCCCAAAGGCGTTGTAATGCCGTAGCTCTGTTTAAATTTTGGGACATTTTTTTAAGCATGTTGTTATTTATGTTATATTTGTGAATTCATTTCCTTACTAATCTATTTCTTTCTGTTTTCTTTTCTTTGGCATGCATCATAGACATCATCATATACTTGAAGTTTATTGGCCTCGAGATAGTTATCAACCCAAAGGACTTTCATGGAGGACCAGGTTATTTCAGTGATAGAAGATCATGCAGTAGTCAGGGCACAGTCAGAAAAAAATCAAAGGGAGGATGGAGATTGCCTCGAGAAGGGTTATGTGTCAATATTGCCGGAAAGGGTCAAAGTGGATCTTAGACAGAATAATCTCCGAGGGTTAGCCGACATTTGGAACCAGTGGAATGTATCAGAGAAAGAAGCCTTCACTCAGAAATATGGAGACATAGCACTCTTAATTCCGATTCAGGTCAATAGTGGGTTGATTCAGGCTATGGTACAGTTCTGGAATCCTGCTTATAGATGTTTCACTTTTAACGAGGAGGATATGACACCACTGATCGAAGAATATTCGACACTGTTACGTATTGAATGTCCTAATCCTGATCGGATATATTTGAAGGAAATGAAACCTTCAGGTCTTAAGAAGAAAGTGGCTAGGATCACTGGAATGGATACAACATGGGTTGAGAGTCATGTGGACACGAAGCAGAAAAATGGGTGCATTCCGTGGGAAACTCTCCGACTGTTGATATTGGGTTGTTCTAACAAAGCAAAAGCCAGGGACATCTTCGCTCTAGCCATCTACGGGTTAATCATATTCCCGAAGATATTGGGTCATGTGGATATAGCCGTGTTTGATTTCTTTGAAAAGTTGGAACTAAAGATCAACCCATCTCCGGCCATCATAGCTGAAACTATCCGATCCTTGAATTTTTGTAAAAAGGCCGGACGAGGGAGGATCAAGGGGTGTGTACAACTCCTTTATATTTGGATTCAAAGTCACTTTTGGAAGATAGAAAATGTTTCCTTCAAACCATACATGAAGACTTTAGTTCCGATTAAGGAATTCCTTCAAAATGATTGGCCTAAGGAAGGGAATGAAGAGAAATGGGTCAACATGTTCCGGAATCTAAAAGGGGAGATGGTGACTTGGAGAGCTCCATGGATGGTTCCTGTGCCGATTATGTACAAATGTGGGGACAACCCGGGAGTTCCACTGCTCGGAATTTGGGGGTCTGTGAGTTATGCGCCTCTGTTGGTGCAAAGACAGGTGGAGTCTCGGCAATTCACACCCATGACTCATAATTTAAGATCATCAGAGTTCACTTATGGGGAAGATGGATATTCTGGAAAAGTGCGGGCAGCGATCGAAGCATGGAAGAAAACTCAACGGATAAAAGTGGCCAGATATGCCGACACCGTCACACCTGATTATTTGGTATGGAGGAAATTAAGGGTTAATGATAGACTATTGACATCAGATGGGGAGGAGATCCAGTTCATAAATCCGCCACCGAGGGAAATGCCATCAGAATTAGAAATTACAAGAGCGGAATTTGAAAAAGAAAAGGCCCGGATGAGTAAGGAAATTGCCCGACTGCAAGAAGAGCTTGAAGACATGAAAAAGAGGGAATCAGCTCGGGAAAAAGAGAAGGAACAGATTAAGAGAGAAAGGGACACCGTTAAGGACGACCTTCGAGGATTGCATTTGGAGAACAAGAGATATCGCTTTGAGCTCAGATTTGAGGGGACTCTCAAGACTTCCGGGGAATGGGAACAAGAAGTCAAAAACCTCAAAAAGGAGAAGAATTATTGGGTAGAAAAGGCAAAACACGAGGAAGCCCGAGCAAATCAACTTGAGAAGCAAGCTAGAGAGAGCTTACAGGGTGATGCTTGTGCTAACACGTCTAAGGGCCGTGAACAAGTAGGGATCAGATGGAAGAGCAAGGCAGTTAAAGGAGGACATTGAAGAAGGTCCAGGATCCGAGGGAGTTATTATAGGACTAGTATCTTGTAATAGTTTTTAGGAGAGACAGATTATCATGATCTTTTGTTCCAGGAAATCAATGAAAGACCGTTTGGTTGGAATTATCCCGGGGCCAATACTTTAAATAGTCATCTAAGTTCATACACTTAGTCATTTACTTAGTTGTTCATTCATTAACACTGATTCATTCATTCATTTATTCATTTTTTATAAAATAAAATAAGAATTGTGTCAATAATTTCTAATCCATGGTTTTTTAAAAAAATAAAGGTACAATTGGTCGCACTCAGAAAGAACCAGATTTCCAACACTCTTACAATACTCGGTCTCGAACAAAAGCCATGGAAAATGATCAGCTTGCCAGAGTTGAGAGAATGGAAAGAATCCAGAAAGAACTACAAGAACAGTTGACTAAGTCTCAAGAAGATACACGAGAACATATGACGAAGCTCATGGAGATGATGGGCAATATGATGAAGCAGAAGTGGCCTGGAGAGAATTCAGCTGCTGGAATGGGGGCAGTAAATCTGGAGGATAGACCAGAAGTGGTACAGAGAAATGGCCAGACATCCCAACCTATGGGAAATGAAATTCCAACTGGGGCAGCATCCTACATCTACATCCAGCCGGCGGCCGAACCACAGAATTTCGGTCTAAAAAGGGGTAACACCGGAGTTGATCCAATTGAGGTTGAGGTTCCAGACTTCGAAGAAATGGCAGAAAAGGAAAGGGCCAAAATGACTAAACTGAAGAGGGTCGAAACTGCTGAATCTGAGAAGAAATATCAGTTGTTGGAAGAAAGGCTAAGGGCAGTGGAAGGAGCAGAGTTGTTTGGCAGCCTAGATGCCAAAGAGATGAGCCTGGTACATGATCTAATAATTCCACCAAAGTTCAAAGTACCAGATTTTGAAAAGTATAATGGGACCACCAACCCATCAGCTCATCTGACTATGTACTGTAGAAGGATGACAGGGCATGAGGATAATGAAAAATTGCTTATTCATTGCTTCCAGGACAGCTTAACAGGGTCAGCCACCCGATGGTACAACCAACTCAGTCGTACCAAGATTCGTTCATGGACGGATCTGGCCAGGGCTTTTATGGAGTATTATAAACACGTTTCTGATATGGTACCAGACAGGCTGTCATTACAGAACATGGAAAAAAGGTCCAATGAGACCTTCAAGGAGTATTCACAGAGGTGGAGGGACCTGGCAACACAAGTGCAACCCCCTTTAACCAACAAAGAAACCACGATGCTTTTCATCAACACATTGAAGGCACCTTATTATGACAGATTGGTGGGAAATGCTACCAAAGATTTTGCGGATATGGTAATATCTGGAGAAATGATTGAGTCAGCCATTAAGAGTGGAAAGATGGAAGGGGGTGAGTCTGCTACCCCAAAAAGAGCTTTTCCTACAAAGAAAAAGGAAGAAACCCATGCAGTAAGCTTCAACCAATACCCTTACACACCTCCTACACCATACACACCACCGAGGCCTTATACCCCTACCACACCTTATACACCTCCTACACCATACACACCATATCCGGGGTATAATCCTTATTACCCTAATATCAACCACCTTACCCAAAACCCGTTCCCTTATACCAATATACCACAACAGCCATTCCCAACTGGCATATCCCCTCAAATCACCCTTCCTAGAAATACTGTTCCTAACACACAAGGGCCTGCGCGTAATGACCAACGTTCACCAAGGAACGATCAAAGAACCCAATTTGATCCAATTCCCACTACTTACGGTGATCTATATCCAAAACTGTTGCAGGGTCAACTTGTTGCACCTGTGTACCTAAAACCTTTGACACCTCCATATCCAAGATGGTACAATGCAAACACCAACTGTGCATACCATGCGGGAATCCAAGGACATTCAATTGAAGATTGCCTAGCCTTCAAAAGAAAAGTCCAAAGCTTGATTAATTCAGGGGTAGTGAAGTTTGGATCAAAAAATGGGCCGAACGTAGCTGGAAATCCGTTGCCCAATCATGCTGGGAATCAAATGAATGCAATATTGACCGGAGGGGACAGAAGATTAAAGAGGGATATTGGGGAGGTTAAGACTCCGATGATGACAATATGGGCTGAAATGGTCAAGGCAGAATTGGTGGAAGGTACGAAAGATCTGAAAATGGTAGCAAGAAGGGTGCATGATTGGTGCCCGTTCCATAAGAGTGAAGGCCATGACATACAGAACTGTGGGGACTTCCGGGTTAAAATCCAAAGAATGATGGATAATGGGGTAGCCCAATTCTATGAGGAGATAGAAGGGGAAATAGAAGTCATTGAAAATACAAGTGGCTATGGGATAGGAAGACCCCTAATCATCTACTATGATGAACCGGAGGAAAAAGTTATGCCAGCCATGGAAGAAAATGCGCCCAAATTAATCATTGATTTACCTGTTTCCTTTCCATACAAGGAAAACAAGGCTACACCATGGAAATATGACTGCAGTATGGTTATGCCCGGGTCTTCAGGCCAACAGGATATTACAGGTGTGGGGCATTTAACCCGAAGTGGGAGGTGTTATGCTCCGGAGGCCATTGAACAAGGGGTAGCAGGGAAAGACAGAGGAATTGACAAAGGGAAGAAGGTCGTCGAGCCAATCCGCATTGAGAAGGATTTGCCGGAGGAAACAGAGAGGGGATCAGCCCCGATTAATGGAATCAAAGAGCCAGTATGTGAAAAAGAAGCTTGTGAGTTCTTGAAATTTATAAAGCATAGTGAATATAGCGTGGTTGAACAACTGCAACGTCAACCAGCTAGGATTTCAATCTTATCTTTGCTTTTAAATTCAGAACCACACAGAAAGGCTTTATTGAGAGTATTAAATCAAGCGTACGTGGCCAATAATATATCAGTGGAAAAGCTGGATAGGTTGGTGGGAAACATCACAGCTGATGACTTCATATTCTTCAGCTATGAGGAAATATCACCCAATGGTATTGGATCAACAAAAGCTCTCCATATAACCACTACTTGTAAGGGGCACATATTACCGAGGGTCCTTCTGGACAACGGTTCTTCACTAAATGTGATGCCTTTAGCAACCTTATCCAAGTTACCAGTGGATTTATCCTATATGATACCGAGTTGCACGGTGGTCAGAGCTTTTGACGGAACCAGGAGGGAGGTTATGGGAACCATTGAAGTTCCTTTGGAAATAGGCCCGTGCACATATACAGTGAACTTCCAGGTTATGGATATCAATCCATCTTATAACTGTTTGTTGGGAAGGCCATGGATACATTCAGCTGGGGCTGTACCCTCGTCTCTTCACCAGAAACTAAAATTTGTGATGGAGGGTCGGTTGATTACGGTATCAGGGGAGGAAGACATAATAGCCTCCGCATCCACTGAATCTCCTTATGTGGAGCCGAATGAAGAGGCCGTGGAGTGTTCTTTCCGGTCTTTGGAATTTGTAAATGCAGTTTTTGTCGCTGAAGGACAAAAAATTCCAAAACCAAAGCTGTCCAAGAACACAAGGTTGGGGGTAAAAACCACCGTAGGAAAAGGCTGCAGGACAGGAAAAGGTCTCGGGAAATATCTTCAGGGGATGGCTCGAGCCATAGAGGTAAAAGGAAAAAAGGACCGATTTGGCTTAGGATATCTTCCAAAGGCCCATGAGAAAAGAAGACAGGTTGAAAAGAATCGACAAAGGAGGATGGCCCATTTTGCGGGTATGGATATTGAGTGGGAGCCTATGACATTCCCACCTATCCTTCACAACTTCCGCTCAGCTGGTTCTCTGTTCGGAGAAAATAATTCTGATGATGTACTTGTGATGATAGAGAAAGCCTTCAAGAAATTCCAGGTGAATGGTGATGAACAGATGAATGATGTGGAGATCTGCATGACTGGGAAAGACAGAATTGAAAGAGAAAGTGCTAGCTGGATGGTGCGACCTTGTCCACCAGGATATAGACTAACCAATTGGAGTGCGACTGAGTTGCCCATAGTCTTTAAGTCTATTCCAAAGTAATACTTTTTAAAAAAGCAATCTTAATTATCTTTACCCAGAGATATTAAGTTTTTTTTGTAATGGGCTTTTCAAGCATTTTCATTCAATAAATAACAAGCACAATGCATTATCCATATTGATGTGTCCATATTCTTTCATTTTTGTTATTCATTTTCTTTTCTATATATATATTTTCCTATATTGTTTTTCTCCACCTATTTACAGGTGTACGGATGCAGAATATGAGGACCCTCCTGTCAGTAATTCTGAAATTGATTTTGAAAGACCCATTTGCACGGGTGATTTTGAGGCTAATGAAGATACTGAGGATTATGATCTACCTCCGGATTTATTGAGAAAAATAGAACAAGAGGAGAAGCAAGTACTTCCTCATAAGGAATTATTGGAAACAATAAATTTGGGAAATGATGAAGAGATAAAAGAAATCAGAATTGGAACTTCATTGTCACCATTAATAAAAAGTGAATTGATAGCTTTGCTCCAGGAGCATGTGGATGTATTTGCATGGTCATACCAAGATATGCCAGGGTTAAATCCGGATATTGTGGTTCATAGGCTCCCTTTAAGGCCAGAATGCAAGCCAATTCAGCAAAAGTGGAGAAGAATGAGGCCTGATATGCTGTTAAAGATAAAAGAGGAAGTGAAGAAACAATTTGATGCTGGATTCCTAGAGGTGGCAAAATATCCAGAATGGGTGGCAAATATTGTTCCAGTACCGAAGAAGGATGGCAAGGTGCGGATGTGTGTTGATTATCGAGATTTGAACAAGGCCAGCCCTAAAGATAATTTCCCTTTGCCCCATATTGATACTCTGGTGGATAATACAGCGAAGAGTTCTTTATTTTCTTTTATGGACGGATTCTCAGGATATAATCAAATCAAGATGGCACCGGAAGATATGGAGAAAACCACATTTGTTACAATGTGGGGCACCTTCTGCTACAAAGTAATGCCATTTGGATTGAAGAATGCTGGGGCAACATACCAGAGAGCCATGGTGACCTTGTTTCATGATATGATGGATAAGGGAATTGAGGTCTACGTTGATGATATGATCGCAAAGTCACAAGGAGAAGAGGAGCATATTGCGAATCTTAAGAAGCTCTTTGAACGATTAAGGAAATTTAGACTCAAGCTAAATCCGGCAAAATGCACTTTTGGAGTCACCTCGGGGAAGTTGTTGGGTTTTGTTGTCAGCAAAAGAGGAATTGAGATTGACCCAGATAAAGTGAATGCCATTCAGAATTTGCCACCACCTCGCACTCAAAAGGAAGTAAGAGGCTTTCTAGGGAGATTGAATTACATTGCTCGGTTTATTTCACAGTTGACCGACAAATGTGATCCAATATTTAAGTTACTTCGAAAGCGTGATCCAGGAGAATGGGATGAAGGGTGTCAGATTGCTTTTGAAAAGGTTAAGCATTATTTATCAAACCCACCAGTATTAATGCCGCCGATCCCGGATAAACCAATGATACTGTATTTATCAGTATTTGAAAGTTCCATGGGTTGTGTTTTGGGGCAGCTTGATGAAACGGGAAAGAAAGAACAGGCAGTTTACTATCTCAGCAAAAAGTTCACAGACTATGAGTTGAAATATTCGTCGGTAGAAAAGTTGTGCTGCGCCTTAGCTTGGACTGCTCGAAGACTCAGACAGTATATGTTTTACCACACCACGTGGTTGATTGCCAAGCTAGATCCAATCAAGTACATGTTGGAAGCACCTTCTCTGTCAGGGAGGACGGCAAGATGGCAGGTTTTATTGTCAGAGTACGACATTGTATACGTAAGTCAAAAAGCTATCAAAGGCAGTGCAGTGGCGGAATTCTTAGCAAGTCGGGCAGTGGAAGATTATGAGCCGTTGAACTTTGACTTCCCAGATGAGGATTTGATGTATGTGTCGCAAGCAGATGAGATTCCCCTAAAGAAGAAAGTGTGGAGAATGTACTTCGATGGCGCATCTAATGCCATGGGGCATGGAATCGGGGCAGTGCTTATATCCCCAGAAGAAGACTGTTATCCTTTCACTGCTAGATTGGATTTTGATTGTACAAACAATACTGCTGAGTATGAAGCATGTACTATGGGCCTTCGTGCCGCGGTGGACAGAAAGATCAAAGTATTGGAAGTCTATGGAGACTCAGCCTTGGTAATTTACCAGTTACGAGGAGAATGGGAAACCCGAGATTCAAAGCTAATCCGATACCGAGAACTCATACTGAGTTTATTAGAGGAGTTCGAAGAAGTGAATTTCAATTACTTTCCTCGAGAAGAAAATCGAATGGCGGATGCTCTGGCTACTTTGTCATCGATGTTTAAAGTGAATGAAGGGGCAGAAGTTGTGCCGATCAAGATGAGCATATACGAGTCTCCTGCCCACTGCTTGAGTATCGAAGAAGAAGCAGATGGTCTCCCTTGGTATAACGACATCTTGCAGTACATCAAGAGTCAACAGTATCCAAAACAAGCGACAGGGAATGACAAGAGGACTCTAAGAAGGTTAGCAATGGGTTTTGTTCTAGATGGCGAGATTCTCTACAAGAAAGGGAAAGATCAAGTCTTGTTGAGGTGTGTCGGGTCTGCCGAAGCTCGAAGAATCATAGAAGAGGTCCATGAAGGGATGTGTGGCACCCACGGTAATGGTCACATGCTTGCTAAACAGATTATGAGGACAGGGTACTATTGGCTGACCATGGAAGGTGATTGTATCAGTTATTCCCGGAAGTGTCATAAATGCCAGATTTATGCAGATAAGATTCATGTGTCGCCATCACCTTTACATGTCATGACTGCACCATGGCCTTTTTCAATGTGGGGAATGGATATGATCGGGCCTATTACCCCAAAAGCTTCAAATGGACATCGTTTCATCTTGGTGGCCATAGATTATTTCACAAAGTGGGTAGAAGCTGCGTCTTATGCAAATGTAACGAAGTCGGTGGTATGCAGATTCGTCAAGAAAGAAATCATATGCCGTTATGGGTTGCCAGCAAGAATTATTTCGGATAATGCTCTCAATTTGAACAATAAGATGATGAGAGAAGTGTGTACTCAATTCAAGATCACACATCATAATTCGGCACCTTACCGTCCGAAGATGAACGGCGCAGTAGAAGCAGCTAATAAGAACATCAAGAGGATCGTTGAGAAGATGACCAATGTGTACAAAGATTGGCATGAGATCCTGCCTTTTGCTCTTCATGCATATCGTACTTCGGTCCGCACATCTACAGGGGCAACACCGTTTTCTTTAGTATACGGGATGGAAGCAGTGCTACCTATTGAAGTTGAGATCCCTTCACTTCGGGTTTTGATGGAAGTTGGCCTAGAGGAAGCAGAATGGGTTAAAGCTCGTTATGAACAGTTGAATCTCATTGAGGAGAAAAGATTGAAAGCAATTTGTCACGGGCAGTTGTATCAGAGAAGGATGATTCGAGCCCACAACAAGAAAGTTCGTCCCAGACAGTTCCGAGAGGGGGAGTTGGTATTGAGGAAAATTCTCCCTATAGTGAAGGATCCAAGAGGAAAATGGGCTCCAAATTGGGAAGGACCTTATGTGGTAAAGAGAGCTTTTTCTGGAGGAGCATTGATTCTAACTCGGATGGACGGAGATGATTTTAGACATCCCGTAAATGCTGATGAATTGAAGAAGTATTATGCTTGAAAAAAAAAAAAAAAAAAAAAATTTGTGATGCTGTGCACATGAAAATTCGAATGATTCCAAGTGTAAAAATAGAAATTCTATATATCTATTTCCCCTGAGAATTGCTTTTCAAAGAAAATATTTATGCTTGATATGATGAATGGCCGTTTTTCATATTCCTTCCACTAAGAAGAAATTATCCTTAGTCACCCCTTTGAGCCTTAAGAATTATTTCTTTCTTTGAACCTTGATCAAGGATCACCCTCTACACTGGAGGGCAAATGCGAGGAAAGATAATAAAAAATCATGGCAAAAAGAAAGCCATCAAAAAAATCAAAAAAAAAAAAGAGGGGACAGATGTTTCCAGAATGAGTTCTCCTCATGAAGTGATCCTTGATCCCATCACCCTTAAACACATTTTGGGCCTATTTATCCTTCCTTTCTAAAACTAAACCTTGGCCTACATTACATGCTTTGAAAGCCCATTTTGATCAAGCAGGGATATTTAATTTGGAAGATATTTCTCAGAATCCATCCCATCTTTTGGATTGATATTTTTACTGTGGAAGCATTTAGAATTATCAAATGCAGAACCAAAAAAAAAAAAAAAAAAAAAGGAGAGGTTTAAGCCGAAAACCCCAAAGGGCGACTTAATACCGAACGGAGGAAACTTGAGTTGAAAACCTGTAAAAGGCAGCTTAAGTACTAATCAATGCTCCGTGTAATGGGGAAGAAAGCATCTTACAATCAGAGAAAAGGGGAACAATGCAGTCTGATGTAACTACAGAAGTTAAGAGGTTACCCAAGTGAATTGCTCATTCAAGAGAAATTTCAGATGGTTTGAAAAAGGAGGGGTCCAAGATATTCCGCATCCGGGGCATCTACAGCCTATAACCTTATATTTGTTTCTTATATCCTTGACATTTATTTTTACCATTTTAAAACATTTCTTCAATAAATTCTTGTCATCCTTTTCATGACAATTTTTTATTGATTCATATTCTTTTTCATATACTTTTAGATGCATTATGGTTGTTATTAAATTGAATGATGTTTAGTAATAAAAATCTTTAAGGGATTTCAAAGTATTACTAAGGAATAGATTTAAATCTTGGAAAGGTTTGGAAAGTTCACCAAGAAAAGAAAACAGTGAACGTGGTGGAGACTCCATTGCGTAGTCAGAAAATCTGTGAACTTCAGCAAAAGACAGAAGCTGAGACTATTTGACAAGATATCTTGAGTGAAGGATCCCTCAAGTGGGGCATCAATGAACAGTTGAAGACTCTGTCCTGAAGTCATATAATCTGTGAACCTCAAAGAAACCATGGATTAGAAATTATGGCATAATCATTTGATTGCATTTATTAGGAAGCATACAAGCATTTGCAAAAGCATAGCATTCTCATCATTGCATTTAGTTAACAGTGCAGATATCAGGCAAGCTTGGACTTCCCCAAGAAGAAGCTCGTTTTGCTTCTCAAAAGATTCAGAGTTTGAGATTGCCATCAAGGTATTTTCTTTTGCTTTAAATCGAATTCATTTTGTTTTATCAAATGAGTCGAGCTTTGAGATCATCGTCGAAGTATTTCCTTTTGTTTTAAATCGAATTCATTCTGTTTTATCAAATGAGTCGAGCCTTGAGACCATCGTCGAGGTATTTCCTTTTGTTTTAAATCGAATTCATTCTGTTTCGTCAAATGAGTCGAGCCTTGAGACCATCGTCGAGGTATTTCCTTTTGTTTTAAATCGAATTCATTCTGTTTTATCAAATGAGTCGAGCCTTGAGATCACCATCGAGGTATCTCCTTTTGTTTTAAATCGAATTCATTCTGTTTCGTCAAATGAGTCGAGCCTTGAGACCATCGTCGAGGTATTTCCTTTTGTTTTAAATCGAATTCATTCTGTTTCGTCAAATGAGTCGAGCCTTGAGACCATCGTCGAGGTATTTCCTTTTGTTTTAAATCGAATTCATTCTGTTTCGTCAAATGAGTCGAGCCTTGAGACCATCGTCGAGGTATTTCCTTTTGTTTTAAATCGAATTCATTCTGTTTTATCAAATGAGTCGAGCCTTGAGATCACCATCGAGGTATCTCCTTTTGTTTTAAATCGAATTCATTCTGTTTCGTCAAATGAGTCGAGCCTTGAGACCATCGTCGAGGTAGTTCTTTTTGTTTTAAATCGAATTCATTCTGTTTCGTCAAATGAGTCAAGCCTTGAGACCATCGTCGAGGTATTTCCTTTTGTTTTAAATCGAATTCATTCTGTTTTATCAAATGAGTCGAGCCTTGAGACCATCGTTGAGGTAGTTCATTTTGTTTTAAATCGAATTCATTCTGTTTTATCAAATGAGTCGAGCCTTGAGACCATCGTCGAGGTAGTTCTTTTTGTTTTAAATCGAATTCATTCTGTTTCGTCAAATGAGTCGAACCTTGAGACCATCGTCGAGGTATTTCCTTTTGTTTTAAATCGAATTCATTCTGTTTTATCAAATGAGTCGAGCCTTGAGACCATCTTCGAGGTATTTCCTTTTGTTTTAAATCGAATTCATTCTGTTTTATCAAATGAGTCGAACCCTGAGACTGTCGTCAATATATTTTCGCTAGTTTAAAAGACCTCCGGGCACCATTTTTCTTTTGAAAATCGAATTCGTTTTCTTAAGACGGATCGAGCCTTGATTAGTCAGGGAATTCAATTTAAGGACAAATCTTCAATTTACAGCTTATTATCAAAACAAAAAAACAAAAAACAAAAAAAAAATGATAGAAAAGAAAACCCCTTTCCCTTTCTTTCATATGTGATATCACTGACCGTACAAAATTAGTGTTGGTTTATCTTTGCCTGATTCCTGATTCTCAGCAATAGCCAAAGAGGGGCAGCTGTAGACACCTAATTTTGTCCGGACCACTAAAACAGGTATGTTTTCTTCCCATATTGATGTTTCCGAGTATAAAAAGACTGTTTTCATCCTGCAGATGGTACTCCGAGACTTAGTTTAAGAGGGCGAGCACAAAAAGTCAAACTTGAAAAAGTCAACCCCGAAAAAGTCAACCCCAGAAAGTCAACTATTGAAAACGTCAACCCACTTTCACAATCAAGATTTTGAGTTCAATTGAAAAATGGCGAAAGAATTTTGATAATCCGAGGTCTACATTGAAAGATATGGAGTTCGGAAGTTGGGATTTGGAGATTCAGTAGAAAAGAAACCCTAATCCGAGAAATTTGGGGAAAAGTGCTTAAACGATCAAACTGGTCGAAATTGAAGGTTCCAAATGAAAGATAAGCACTGACTACGGGTAATGGAGAAGTCACTTGCAAGAAAAACCGAAAGAAAAGTCAATCCGGGAGAAAACCGAGAATTAGAGTTTTTAGTGGATTTCGGTGAAATCGGGAAGAATCACAGAAATGGCCCGACTTGGTAAGACCAAATCCCTCAATGGATGAATAATGGTTAAAAAGGATGGCCCAAGGCTCAGATTGAAGAAAATCTGAAAATCGGATTTGTTTTGAGCAAAACCGGGTTTCGGAGGTAAAAGGGCAAAATTGGAAAAATTTGGGAAAAATAGCAAATGGACTCCGAAAATTATGGAAAATTTGTCAATCTCATTCTTAAATCATTTGAAGGAGATTGGCGAAAGAAAATCTTGATTCCGAGTTCGTTTGCAAAATGGCCAAACCCCGGGCGTCTTATAGAGTAATTCAAAAAGGAAAATCCCGGAAAAATAGCAAATGGACTCCAAAAATTCTGAAATTTGGAAAATCTCATTTTTAAATTATTTGGAAGAGATTGGCGAAAGAAAATCTTGATTCCGAGTTCGTTTGCAAAATGGCCAAATCCCGAGCCTCCTATGCAGTAATTCAAGCCGATAAATCCCGAAAAAATACCAAATGAGCTCCAAAAATTATGAAAACTTCCAGATCACACTTTTTAATTATTTTGAAGAGATTGGTGAAGGAAAATCTTGATTTGGAGCTCGTTTAAAAAATGGTAAAATGTAGGGGCATAAAAGGGCATTTTTGGGAAGAAAAAATCCAAATAAATAGAAAACGGACTCGGATAATTTTGAAAACTTCCAGAACTCAATATTTTATTATTTTGGAAGTATTAAAAAAATAAAAATTGAATTTGGAGTCCGTTTGATATTTACTTGCATCCGGGGGGCAAAATGGTCATTTCACCCAAGCAACCGAAAAGGGCTTTTTTTGGCCCTTCAAAAAATCAGAGTTGGGCTGGAAAAGAGAAGTGCTGGAATGCCCAAGCCCAAGGAAAGGAGGAAGCTTCTAATTATTTTTTTTTTTAATCAAGTGGTTAAAAATCAAGAGTTAGTTAACCATTCTCTTTGATCAAGCCATGGTGAGTAAACCACATAGGTTAAGAAAGATGTCAACATTATTTTTACATAGAGAGGGCTGAGATGCTAATCTAAGGGTGGTAATTTCATGACTTTTCATCTTGAATTATTAGCCATTTGATGGAAAATAGGTTACACAAAAATGACAACATCTTTGAGGCTATATAAACATCATTAAGGCCAACCCTAGAGAGGCACATTTTGGTTTTTTTCTTTTCCATTTTGGCTTATTTCTCTTAGTTTTTCTTAGTTTTTATCTTCTTGGTTGAGAGCAAAAAAAGAAAAGTTTAGAAAAAAAAAGGAAAGTTTGAAGAGAAAAGCTTGAAATATTAGCTTCTTGAGGTTGCTCTTGAGCACCAACTCTTGCACTTTCATTTTCTATTCTTGTTTTTTGCTATTTTAATCTCTACTTGGTGAGTTTTCATTTTAGAATAATGTTTTTTTTGTTCTTCCTTCATTTCCTTTCTTAAGTATATTTTATTTACATTTTGTTTTTACAATAAACTCACCATGGCCAAATGGCCTACATTATTTATTTTAAGTTGTTGTGTTGATTCATTTTACCATATTGTTTATGCTATTTTCTTGTTTTTGATGTTTTAAATGTTATGTTATTTCATGTTCTTAAGTTATATTTAATTTGGTTGCTTTATTTGTTGCCATTTATGTCTTAGATTTCATGTTTTTGCATTTTTAATTTTCTGTTTTCATGTTGTTTAAATTTGAGCATGTTTTAGAGTTAGCATATTAAGTGTTTGTGAAAATGCTTGTGTGATTCTTTGCATGATTCTTGTTTTATATCTTAGTGAGCATGTTTTAGACTTAGTATATTAGGTGTTTGTGAAAATGCTTGTGTGATTTTTGTGTTATGACTTAGTTTTTCATGCTAGTATGCCAAGTGTTTGAGAAAATGCCATGCTTGTTGGAGCTTGAGGCCATTTGGCTACTCCATGTGTTTTGCATTGTGTGTTGCATTTTTTGTCATGCTAGTTGTTAGGTTTTTGCATTTGCATGATATTTGGTTGGATTTTTGAATTAAGCATGCCTTGTGTTTGTAAAAATGCCATACATGTTTTAGGTCTAGGTTACATTAAATGCCATGCAAGTTCATGTTAGGTCTAGGCCATATTATTTATGTCATGCATTTTCCTTACATTTAGGTTTAGATCCATGCATTATGTTTGCTGCATTATTTCATGCATTTCATATTCATACCACTTGAATAATGACTTGAGCCAATTGATGGTTCAAAGTCATGCTCTCTTGAGCACACTTGTGGAAAATTAAGTTTGTCAAGTTGATTATTCTACCTTTGTGATTTTTTTTTACTTAGACAATTTTTATCTAACTTTCAAAAAGTCTTAGCTATTGTTTGGAAATCATTTTATGAGTTTCAAATATTTTTACTTTGATTTTTAAATGATTTTATCAAAGACAAAAAAATGTGCTAGCAAAGCAGTTTTTTTTTTTCCTCCAAAAACTCGTACATCTCTGATTTTTCTGGGAATTCATCTTTGATCATAAAATTAAGCCGATTTTTTATCGTGTAGTTTTACATGTCCTGAGTCTCCAGTAATTTTTTTAGAATTTTTGGAATTTTTAAAAATAGGGTAAAAAATCGTGGATTAAAACTGGACAGTGGAGTCAGAATTGAATTTAAAGAAAAACAAAGCAGTTTTTTCTCCTCAAAAAACTCGTACATCTCTGATTTTTCTGGGAATTCATCTTTGATCATAAAATTAAGCCGATTTTTTATCGTGTAGTTTTACATGTTCTGAGTCTCCAGTAATTTATTTAGAATTTTTGGAATTTTTAAAAATAGGGTAAAAAATCGTGGATTAAAACTGGACAGTGGAGTCAGAATTGAATTTAAAGAAAAACAAAGCAGTTTTTTCTCCTCCAAAAACTCGTACATCTATGATTTTTCTGGGAATTCATCTTTGATCAGAAAATTAAGCCGATTTGTTTTCGTGTAGTTTTACATGTCCTGAGTCTCCAGTATTTATTTTAGAATTTTTGGAAGTTTTAAAAATTGGGTAAAAAATCGTGGATTAATACTGGACAGTGGAGTCAGAATTGAATTTAAAGAAAAACCATTTTTCTGTTTTGGTTAATTTACTTAGAGTGGGCTGATTAGGAGGGTTAGCTACTGACTTAGGATAATTTATAAGCCTTTTTAAACTCTAAAAATGGTTTTTCAAGTCCCGGGTTAAGGGTAGCCAAGTCCGGATTTTTTAAACTTAGGAAATTAGAGCCATTTAAAAAATTCTAGCCCAGTTTTTATTTTTAATTCAAGCTTCTCAAAATTATTTTCAAACAATCACAAAGTATTTTGGTTTTAGAATATTTAATTTGACATATTTTCCTAAGGTAGCCGGATATCTTTTTAGATATACGGATTTCCTTAATTAAAGGAAAAAATACATTTCATGCATTGCATTTTTATATTCATGCATTTTATATAATATGTGATTCTTGTTATAATAATTTCTATGATATTGTTATTATTTTGATTTATATTTTTGATGTTATATGGTTTATCATATGATTTGGAATATTTCATGATATCCCATGCTTTTATTTAGTCATTTTTTGGGTCATATTATTTAGCATATACTATGTTCATGCACTATTATTTCTATTTTTATTTTCATGCATATTATATGGTAGCATTATTTCATATTCCATTTCATTTAATGTATATGCCATATCATTCATGTTTGCCATGTCATTTAGGTTGCATTATATTATTTAGATTTTGCTATGTCATTTTATTTATGTCATGCATATACATGTTCATTTATTTTAAATGTTTTCAAAAAGATAATGGTTTTCAATAAAAATAAAGATATTCCCGAGTTAAAATAATTCATGAGTTCTCTACCGGGTTTGCTGGAGGGAATTTCATCAATTATCATTAATAAAGGAATATCTTTCTTTCAAAAGAAGAATGATTCGGAAAGTTTTCCAAAACTAATAAAAATTTCTATATTTTGCCACGTTTGTTGGGGAATATAGGAAAATTTTGAATTTATAAATTCCGGATCATTTTCAATAAAAAAATGGAATTATTTTTAAATTGGGAATTAACTTGAAATACTAAGTTTAAAACCAACTTTTTACCGAGACTTGAGATAACACACGATTAATAAGGTACCGATTTATACGGGCGTTGTGGGGGTGCTAATCCTTCCCCACACGTAACCGACTCCCGAACCCGCTTCTTTGATTTCTCTGGTTTAAAACGCAGACTTGAAATTGGTTTTTAAAATGTTTTAATTAATTTTTAAAATATTTTATAAAACCGGTTTTAATAGGTGGCCGATCACACCTAGCTAAAAAAGATTGGTGGCGACTCCATGTCTTTTTTAAGGTCATTTTCAAAACCTTCATTTTTCTAGAGGAATTAAGTCGACTTTTCCTCGATTTTTTAATGTCACATCTAACGAATAATAAAGTCTTGCGATGAGCCGTTATTTTTTAGGTTGCGACAACTATCATAAAAAGAAAATATTAATTGACATCATAATTGATATCAAAATATTTTTTTTGATTGATTGAGAATAAAAGAATTTAATTTAAGAAGTAAATATTATGTATAATAATGTTTAATTAAGTAAAAAAATTAAAGAGAACCAAATTAATAATGATAAAGTTTAAATTTGACAAATTTAGTAAATTAATCATATTAATGTATTAATTTTATAAAGAGGTTGTCAAAATTAAAAATACTAAGGGGGGCAAACTAGAATTTTTATTTTTTCTTAGTTAAGAAAGACTTTCCAATTGGATTTTTCATGTATTTAGGGGGTCAATCCCCTTGGCAGCTCCTTAAATTCATCCCTGTTGAGGGCACTTTTTAAAATTATTGTATATAGTAATATATTTATTTAATATATTAAAATTGATAAATAAAATTATCAATTATTATATTTAATATAATATTATTACTATAAATAATATTAATTAACTTTAAAAATTGCATTAAGCACTCGCAAAATCCCTACTCAAATTTCTCAATTGAAAGTATGTTTGAGGTCTTAGTGTCAATCACAAAATAAGATTAAAACATAGAACCATTCTTGCCAACTGAGTAAGAGCTCCGATAGCCTAAAGGTTGGAGTAGCTCATGCAGGTTGCCGATTGGAGATAATTTATGTGTAATATTTTTTCATGTGAATTAGGCTTTATTTGGATGAGTAATGAAATTAATTTAGGTAAAATTAAAAATAACGACGGTTATAAAATTAATTATTGTAAAGATGAAGATTGAATATTATTGCAATAAAATTAAAATCAATGGTGAGATGTATATTTAGATAACAAATCAACGACGACATTGAGGTGAGAATGAAAAATAATCATTACGAATATTAATTTAAGACTGTATCAATAAATTATTTTTATATATATTTTAATGGTGTATAATATTTAAAGTTTTAGCACATATTATTTTATATATATATATTTAAATAAGTTTTGTTAACGAGTGTCTTGAAGTACTTTTTAAAGTTAGTTAATATAATATTTATAGTAATAATATTGTATTAAATGTAATAATTAATAACTTTATTCATTATTTTTAATGCATTGGGTTCAGATATTATTATTAAATAATAACTTTAAAAAATATCTTTAATGCATTCGTTAACAAAATATTATTTAAATATTCTAATAAATTAATTAATTGTTATCTAACTATATAAACTTATTTATCATATTAAATAAGAAATATATATATATACAATAAGAAAATAAAAATAAAAAATGAGAGAATTAAAAAAAGTGTTAAAATTTTTTTTAGTAAAAATTTAATTGATAAAAATATATTTAAACAAAGGCCGCCAATTCATGCACCGAAAATACAGTGTAATCCAAATTCACCAATCTTATAATCTTATAACAATAAATAAAAGTAACCCCGTGGATTGGAAATCAATTGATTTTTGGTAATTGGTATCATGGGTTGCACCTAGACCTGCTCACGGGCCGGGCAGCCCGCCCGGCTCGGCAGGCCCGGCCCAATACGGATCGGGTCTGGGCAGGATAATTTATGTTCCGGGTCAGTCCGGAACAGTGATTTTTATTATAATAATATTATTTTATTTAATTTTAATTATAAAAAAATAAAAAAATTTATTTTTTTATTCCAATGAACAGTGATTCGGGCCTCAACGGGCGGGCTTGGGCTACCCAGGGCCGGGCCTGGGCAAAGGAAAAAAAAAACCGGGCCGCGGCCCGGCCCATGACCACCTCTAGTTGCACCGGTCAATATTTTTTTTTTCTAATTTTTTTTAAAATTTATATTCCAATTTTTTTTTTTTTTATTATTTATAATTATCACATGTTATAGTCGTATTAAGAGTATTACATATATATAAATTTTGACACGTTATATATAAATTTTGATACATTCATGCATACTATTGTGTTAGTGTTATTTTTTCATATTGTATTATGTTTTAGTTATTTTTTTGTGTTCGTGTTGGGTCCGAAATTGTCAGGTCTAATTAGCACTATTCAAATAACTCCTAATTTGTGTCTCGTTATTTTTGTGTGCCGTGGTGATAGATTTTAATACATTCGTGCATTCATGTTATATTAGTGTTATTTTTTCGTGTTGTATTGTATTTTACTTATTTATTCATGCTCGTTTCATATCCGAAATTGTCAGGTCTGGCACTATTCAAATAATTCTTAATTTTATGTCAAGTTCGTTTTATATAAATTTACATACATTCTTGTATTTATGTCGTGGTCATGTTATTTTTTCGTGTCATGTCGTATTTTAGTTATTTTTCATGTTATATTCGTGTGTGACACTACTCAAATAACTCATAATTTTGCGTCACGTGTTGTATAATATTGGTTATCTATTTAAAAAATAAATAAAGTCATATTAATTTTTTGATTTTATATTATGGAATAAAAGATTACTGTATTGATAAATTATCGATAAAAATTAAACTATTGAATAATAATATGAGATAAACTGATGTAAGTAATTTTTTTTAAAACTCTTGGTGTTGAATCAAAAGAAATAAAATATGATGATTAAGTAATTAAAAAAATATGTTAAATGATGTTATAAGTTATTGTATGATAGTTGTTAGGTTTATATTTTATTATTTTTTAATATGAATAGAAATTATGGATATCAATATAATCTAAATTAATTTAAATTTTGATATCCATCTTAATTTTTTATATATAATGTACATATAATGAATTAGATTCATATATGCGTATTGTATTTGTGTTATTTTATATCTATATCTTACTTTAAAAGTTGTCATCAAGTTGAGATATTTTGCATAATTTATTATAGTAATTCAATTTTAACTTTAAATTCATGTTATTTTTTTGTCATAATCGTATTCAATGTACATATTATCAATAATAATAAAACCGAAACAACGCAATGATTTATACACAAGTTAATAGATAAAGATTGACTATTAAGGTTAGATTAAAAATTTCAAAAAAAAAAAAAAAAAACCCATTCTTTGAAATTGTCTATATATATATATATTATTAAAATTGCAAGCTAAATTATTATTTTTCGCTAATAAGTCTAATTGGCAGTTAGCCGCCTCCGAATCACAATTTATTAATATATATCTCTCGTACTTTGTATTATATTATGATTATTTTTAGACTATAAACTATGAATCAACCAAATTTATTCATGTTCACTGAACTGGAAACATTAACCTTATACAAATTAAAAAATTAAAGCTTTTTGTCACCAAATTAATATTTTGTTCATGATATTGCTGTTGTCACCCTCCTTTCTTTTAAATTTTTTTTTTTTTTTTGTATGCTATTCCAATTTTGTTTTTGGTTACAACAAAATTCCCCTTATTTAAAAGAGAAAATTAGAGGCTGAAATTTGAAATACTTAATAAAAGTATATAAAAATATCAAAATTTTAGTCCGTATATAGGTAGACCATACCAAAGATCGGATCGGGTTCAAATTAGGTTGGATCTGAGATAGATTAATTTAAATTTGAATCAGCCCGATTTAAATTATTATTTAATAAATAAAAATTATTTTTTATTTAAATTTAATTTTAAAATTATAAAAATATATATTTTTATTTTAAATAAATAAATTTTTTACTATTCAAATTTGACGTAATCTGACTTTGAGCTATAAACATATTTGTATGTGGGTAAAGTTCTATCTCCTTGCACAGAATATCTAATATATTGAAATCAAATTCCACAATCAAAACTACTTTATATATATATATATATATATATTAATTCGAAGCAATTAAACCTTCGTCACGTCGGCTAATTTTGTTTGTTTTGCCCCCTTATATATGTCCAAAACTAAATCTTTGATTTCCTCTTTAGATTCATTCAAAGCTGATCAGAAGTTGACTCTCCTCCAATCTCCAAAATATAGCGTTCAATATATTTTTGGTTTTGTTACATAAAATTTGGAAGGCTAAAATAATAAAAAAAAAAAACCTCTTTATTTTATTATTTTATTTAGATAAGTTTTATATTTTTATTATGTTCAAATAGACTCTTAATTTTTATTTTGCACAAACTCTTAACCTTTAATTTGCACTCAAATAAATCTTTAATCTTTAATTTATACCTAAACAAACCTTTAACATAAATCAATAATTTATTTAAAATAAGAGCTTATTTGGGTACAAATCAAAGGATAAAAACTTATTTGAGTGTAATAAAAGTATAAGAGCTTAGTTAAGAAAAGTAAAATAGTTTAGGGAATTTGTTTTAATATTTTAGCCATATTTTCTTTTTTTAATAGAGATTAATCGTGGAAGGATGAAATGATTTGTCTCTATTAGTTTCACGAAAAATTGTTTATGAAAAATAAATTTATTTTTGAAAAAGTTGATATTTTTGTTGTTTGATTGATCTTGAAAATAATTTTTTAAAAAATAAACTGACATCCAAATGCTCTATAAACGACCTCAAAACTCGAAAGTACTTGTTGCAATAGGTGGCATTCGAATGCCCGTGACTAGAAAAAATATCTTACATTTTCCAAAAGTGTAAAAAAAATTTTAAAAAAGTTTTTTTTGTTGATCAAATTTTACTAATCAAATTATTTTACCCGAAACAAATACAAAAAATATAAAAATCATATTCTAACTGTTGGAATATGGCTTGAATATGGCTTAAATTCACCATAGGTGGCTTAGCACCAATAATGGAGCTACCACTTGCACCACCAATAATGGAAGCTACCACTTGCAAATGGATGGTGGCTATGGTGGCTACCACTTGCAATGTGTTCACACCAAGATAGGTGGTGGATGGTGGCTATGGTGGCTGCCACTTGCTTAGTGTTCACACCTTGATATTTTGGCTATAAATAGCCATGTAGAGTAAGAGAAAAAAAATGAGTAGAGTAGAGTAGAGTTGAGTAAGTTAGAGCTAAAGTGTTGAAGCAATTACTCTGTGTTTATAGAGTAAATTCGGTATTGTGTTGAGTTGTGAGTTCAGTGCTTGTGTAGCACCTTGAATTCTGTATTTGTTTGTACTCCATCTCCATTAATACAAAGCTTCAAGCTCCTCCTCCCGTGGACGTAGGTATATTGGCCGAACCACGTAAATTATTTGTGTTTCAGTGTGTGTTTTTATCGGTTTTCGTAATATCGATCTAGTTCCGCACAACAAATTGGTATCAGAGCCAATTTTTACGTAAAACCGAGTTTGTTCGATTCTGTCCGTTTTCAAAAGTGCTCCAATTTGTGTTTTGAAAATACCAGGTTGAAGAGGTCGTCGAGAGGAGTGCAGCAGAATCAACCGGAGATCCACCGGACGCCGCACGCGCCCCCACGCGCCGCCAGAAGAGGAGCTCACGCGCCCCACGCGCCCACGCGCCGCACGCGCCTCCAGAGGTTGAAGACGCGTGAAGTCCACGCGCAGCACGCGCCTTCCAGAGGTTGAAGGCGAGTGAGCCCCACGCGTCGCACGCGCCGGTGACCAGCAGCTTGCACGCGCCCCACGCGCCGCCGTACGCGCCCCACGCGCCGCCGCAGCTCCGACCAACTTTTTCGGGCTATTTTTTGAGCCGTTTCAGAACACTATTCCGAGACTTTTCCGAGCCGGTTGAGCTAAACCGAGTCTATTTCGAGCCACCTGCAGCAGAATATTCGCAGAATATTCACCGTGTGTCCAAAATTTACACAGTTGGACCCGTTCCTGGCTATTTCGACTATTCCGGACTCAACCGCGGCATCCGTTTTTTCCATACAGGTAACGGAAAAACTCTGAGTTGGTAATTTTGTTTTATTACCATGGCAGAATCATTAGAGACAACTGAAACAACCTGCGCACCGTCAAGTTCTACATCAGAAAGAACTCGATGACCACTGCAAAGTTCGAGGTGGAGAAATTTGATGGCACCACGTAACTTTGGCATCTGGCAGTGCGAAGTACTGGACCTGTGAGTCCGCGAAGGACCAGTAGACAGTGAAGATCCCGTCCATTAGGAGGTGAAGACCCCGTCCAGTCCGGTAGACGGTGGAGATCCCGTCCAAAAAGAGGTGAAGATCCTGTCCAATTCAGTTTGGTAGACAGTGAAGATCCCGTCCATTAGGAGGTGAAGATCCTGTCCAGTTCAGTTTAGTAGACGGTGGAGATCCCGTCCAATAGGAGGTGAAGATCCTGTCCAATCCAGTTCAGTAGACAGTGAAGATCCCGTCCAGTAGGAGGTGAAGACCCCGTCCAGTCCAGTAGACGGTGGAGATCCCGTCCAGTAGGAGGTGAAGATCCTGTCCAGTCCAGTTCAGTAGACAGTGAAGATCCTGTCCAGTAGGCGGTGGATATCCTATCTAGGAGAAGAATCCTGTTAATCCGCGAATGACCAGTAGGCGGTGGATATCCTATTTAGGAAAAGAATCCTGTTAATCCGCAAATGACCAGTAGACGGTGGATATCCTATCTAGGAGAAGAATCCAGTCCAGTCCAGTAGGCGGTGGATATCCTATCTAGGAGAAGAATCCAGTCCAGTCCAGTAGGCGGTGGATATCCTATCTAGGAGAAGAATCCAGTTCAGTCCAGTAGGCGGTGGATATCCTATCAAGGAGAAGAATCCAGTTAATCCGCGAAGGATCCTGTCCAGAACAGTCCAGAAGGCGGTGGATATCCTATCGAGGAGAAGAATCCAGTTAATCCGCGAAGGACCGATAGATGGATGAAGATCCCGTCTAGGAAAAGTATCATCGACAATCTACAAGGGACGAGTGTGCCCAGTGTTGGACACTGGAAGAAAGACTGTCCAGACAGAGAGGTCGATTGTGATAGTTGCTCAAAAGACTGATAGAGAAAAAGACTCTGCTTTCACAGTTTAAGGTGGAGATACATCCTTCCAATCAAAGGATTCCGGATGTTCATACCAGATGTGTTCGAACCGAGAGTGGTTCTCAAGCTATCAAGAGCTTGATGGAAGAATTGTCCTTATGGGCAACGATGTCACATTAGAGGTATTGGAACGATCCGACTAAAAATGCATGACGGTACAATCAGACAACTTACAGATGTAAGGTATGTCCCTGATCTCAAGAAGAACCTCATATCACTGGGGGTCTTAGACTCAAATGGTTACAAGATAACCATTCAGAATGGAGTCCTGAAGGTTGTACGTGGAGCATTCTTAGCAATGAAGGAAATCTGTCAGAATAATGGGATAATCCGACACTTCACTGTTCCTGGCACTCCCCAGCAGAATGGAGTTGCAGAAAGGATGAACCGAACTTTGGTTGATAAAGTTCGCTGCATGTTATCCCAGTCAGGCTTGAGCAAAGCATTTTGGGCGGAGGCTTTATTGTAAGCCTCCCACATTATCAACAGACTACCCTCCACTGTAATTGATGGGAAAACTCCCATAGAGGTGTGGTCCGGAAATTCTGCCACTGATTATGATCGGCTTCGTAGTTACGGATGCAAAACTGGATCCTAGAGCCAAGAAAGCTGTCTTCTTGGGCTTTAGTGAAGGAGTAGAGGCATTCCGACTGTGGAACCCTGAGTCAAAGAAAGTCATCGTAAGCCGAGATGTTGCCTTTGACGAATTTGTAATGCTGAAATTGTCAACTCCAGAGAATGTGAACCATGATTCTCTAAAGCAGGTGGAGTTTGAATCAGAAGATGCTGGTCAAAATTCTGATGAATCTGAACCAGAATCTGATGACACCTTAAGTGAAGTGGAGGAGTCATCACCGGAAATCTTTCAGCAACCTGAATGAATTGCAACAGCAGACCGAAAAGACGTATTCGAAAAGCCTGCTCGGTACACAGACATGGTGGCATACGCCCTTCCAGTAATTGATGATTATGTTCTGATCAATTACAAAGAAGCTGTAAACAGCCCTGAGCATGCCCAGTGGAAGGAGGCGATGGATGAAGAGATGACATCACTTCATCAAGATCAGACTTGAAAGTTGGTTCCACTTCCAACACTCAAGAGATCAATTGGGTGCAAATGGGTCTTTGCCAAAAAGGAGAGTGCTACCGGCAAAGACAACATCAGATACAAAGCCAGATTGGTAGCCAAAGGTTAGGCTCAAAAAGAAAGGAATAGACTACAATGAGGTATTTTCACCTGTTGTTAAGCATGCATCTATTCGGATCTTATTGGCTTTAGTAGCACTGTATAACCTAGAGTTAGTTCAACTTGATGTAAAAATTGCATTCCTCCATGGTTCCTTAGAGGAGGAAATATGACTCAACCAGATAGTTTTGGAGTCCCCGATCGCAAAGATTACAAAAGCAAGTTGAACCGATCACTGTATGGTCTGAAACAATCCCGTGACAGCTGTACAAACGGTTGGACTGTTTCATGACAGGATGAAAAGTACACACACAGTCAATTTGATCACTGTGTTTATTTCCGGAAACTTCAAGATGGATCATTTGTCTATCTGCTGAAAAAGGCAAGGTGGAGATCGACAGGCTGAAGGCTCAACTGAGCTCAGAGTTCGAGATGATCTTGGAGAAGCTAAGAAAATTCTTAGGAAGGAGATTAGAATAGACAGAAAAATTGACTCAGGCTCAGTGCATTGATGAAACATGCCAATGCAGTAGGTGCCTTAATGTGAGTAATGGTGTGTACATTTGAAGGAGAAAGGAGGAAGCTCTGATCTGTGAATTCTCTCTGTGGATTCTCGCCAAGGTGGAGATTGTTGGAATATGGCTTGAATATGGCTTAAATTCACCATAGGTGGCTTAGCACCAATAATGGAGCTACCACTTGCACCACCAATAATGGAAGCTACCACTTGCAAATGGATGGTGGCTATGGTGGCTACCACTTGCAATGTGTTCACACCAAGATAGGTGGTGGATGGTGGCTATGGTGGCTGCCACTTGCTTAGTGTTCACACCTTGATATTTTGGCTATAAATAGCCATGTAGAGTAAGAGAAAAAAAATGAGTAGAGTAGAGTAGAGTTGAGTAAGTTAGAGCTAAAGTGTTGAAGCAATTACTCTGTGTTTATAGAGTAAATTCGGTATTGTGTTGAGTTGTGAGTTCAGTGCTTGTGTAGCACCTTGAATTCTGTATTTGTTTGTACTCCATCTCCATTAATACAAAGCTTCAAGCTCCTCCTCCCGTGGACGTAGGTATATTGGCCGAACCACGTAAAATATTTGTGTTTCAGTGTGTGTTTTTATCGGTTTTCGTAATCTCGATCTAGTTCCGCACAACACTAACAACCATTTTTGTGAAACAAACTTAATTTATTCTATTTGTAAATACATCAAATGAGTTAAAAAATGGGAAAAGATCACAATCTTCAAAACGGATAACTAACTTTTATTTTTAATTGCAAACTTCCTATATTAAAAAAAAAAAAAAAGAGAGAGAGTATTTTTTACCTTGAATTTATAATGTTGATATTGAGAGTAAAAATAAAAAATAAAACATGTTAATCATCAAAATTGATTAAAAAAGTGCAAGAATTAATCTACAAGTTTTCAGTGAAATTTAAAAAAAAAAAAAACAATAACCAATAGGAAATGATCATTACCCATCAAAGTCTTAATAATGATGATGATGGTGATTATTATTGGTGAAACTGAAGAAAGAGTTTTATGAGAAAGCTGCCAAAGAATAAAGAAAAAGGGCAGTCAACCAGAATCCTTCTAACCTCGTCATCTTATCATTTTCTTTCAATTACGTGTGTAGATTTTTCATTTTTTTTTCTCTCAAGCCATCCACCTAAAATGTCCTTCACTTTGCATGTACTTACCATTTATGTTATTCAAAGTATGACATGTTCATGGATAGAATTAGTTGTTCAGTGTAATAAGTTCATTTCGAATTAGATTGTGTTTGAAATAAGATTTTGTAATTCAAATTATTCAGTTCGGTTTGAATTATTATTTAATAAATAAAAAATATTTTTTATTTAAATTTAAATTTAATTATAAAATATTTAACTATTAATAAAAACAATTTTTTTAATATATAATATATTCCAAATAGTAAAATTGGCTTTTGGGCTAAGTTGCATTTAAGCAAGTAAATTTTTTTTACTATTCGAATTTGACCCAACTTATAGACATCTCTACCTCAAAGTTCAATTTTTTTTTAACGATTGAATAAGATTAAAATTTGATTTTAAACCTTTTGTTGTATATAAATGAAAACCTTTAAGTCTCAATTACTGTATTAACAATAAGTTAAGAGAAATGTTAATCTGTGCCTAATGAGACTGGTTAAGATTATATATAGAAAAGAAAAAATATATAATTAATGCATTTTTTTTCAAATCTAATAAAAGCAATATATTAAACGCAAATTTTTTTTTTTAAATTGTAAATAAATAATCCTTAACTTGTACTTATAGGTAGGGACCGAAATACATCTTTGAACCTATCGAACCGAACTTAATCGGTTTGGTTCGGTCGGCTTTTTCGATTTGGATTATGGGTTATTGGGTTGGATTAGTTTATTTTGGATTGGGTTGAGTTGGATAATATTAAATTGTTAATTGAGTTCGGGTATATTTAAATAAAAATATTTATTTTTTAATTAATTATCGGTTTATTCGGTCAGTTTGGTTTCAAAATAAAAAATCGCAAACCGACCGAATAAACCGAATTAAAAATCAAAATCAAACAAACTGAACCGAATTAACCGAATTCGGTCGGTTTCGATCGGGTTTTTTCGGTTAATCGAAAATTTTCACACCTCTACTTAAAGGCACCAGTTAAGCGGACGCATAAGTTAATTCAATTAAGTTTAGTTTGATTGATACCTTTATTTTTTATTTTTTTGTTATTTATCTCTTGCTTTTAGTTTATTTTTTATTTTTTACTTTCTACTAAAAAAGATAAGCATATTTTGAAGATTTTTTTCCTTTTCAATATGACTCGGATGATAATATTATCTTTGGTTGTTCTAGAAAATGTATGACTATAACATACATGTAACTTCAATGGAAAAAAAAAATAATATATTGATGAAGAAGAATTAACAATAGTAAGTTCTTATCAAAAAACATAAAACCTATGATAAGTTGACATGATCCTTTGGATTAGAAATTAATAACAAAAATCATATTTTTCCTAGAAAAAAAAAAAGAATCACATTTTTCATACTGCAAAATGAATTTTTAAAATACCAAATGTTTTCACGAAGCAAAATGCTATTGATATATATATATATATATATATATATATATATATATAAACAAAACTATATTGATATTTTAAAATACCAATCAGCTATTTTTTTTTTCATTTAAAAGCACGACATTAATGGAAAAAAGATTCTAGGCATACATATACTTGTTTACGGGGTCGAATTATCTATTCAATCTGATAAATACTTTTGAATTATTATTTAATCAATAAAAAATATTTTTATTTAAACTATGAAAATATATTCCAAATAATAAAATAAACTTTCAGCTCTTTGTACAAATAAATATTTTTACTATTCGAAAATGGCTTGGTCGGAGCTATATATGAACAGCTGGCAATAAAAAGAAATTCACATCTCCATTTTCATTGAGCCAAAAAATCACCCAAGAGTTTCCATATATATAGGATAGAACACATTAAGTCAATGGATAGTTAAAAAGGGTATTAGAGCTTCCAAGGGTTTTCCTCCTAGTCCTTACCTCATTATCTTTATTTACAGAGTTAATAGTACCAATATCCTCAAAATTTATGGCATATTTTATATTGATCTCCAAACTTTAAAACGTATCAATCAAATCCTCGATCTTATAGTTTTGTATCAATGTGGTCTTTCCGTTAGCAAAATCGTTAGAGTAGACGTTAAATGACAGATGGCATGTGACGTGTAAATTACAAAAATGTCATCCTACTGATGTTGTCATTTTTTTGTCTTTATTCCTTTATTCTTTTTCAAATCTTATATTTTCTTTTCTAATTTTTTTTTTATAAATAAATAAAATTAATTTATATTATAATTTAAATTAATTTTTTAAAAATATAATTAATTTTTAAACATATAAAATATTTAGTTAAATTAATTTTATAAAAATGTAATAATAAAATATTTTATATTTTATTCGTCTTTATTATATTTTTCTTTTTTCTCCTCATTATAAATAAAAAAAATAAAAAATTATAATTATATTATAATTTAAACTAATATTATAAAAAATAATAATTTATAAAAAATATAAATATTTATTTACATTAATATTATAAAAATATTTTATTTCTTTATTTCCTTTTTATAAATATATAAAAATAAAAATAATTTATATTATAATATAATTAAATTAAATTTTCAAAAATTAAATAATTTATAAACATATAATAGATTTATTTACAATATTTTATGATAAAAATAAATTTTATTTTTCCTTTTTCTTATTTTATTTTTCCTTTTTCTAAATAATTTTTTTTATAAAAAATTAAATAATTTATAAATATGAAATATTTATTTACATTCATTTAATTTAATTTATATTTTTTATGTCGACTCCAATGTTGAAGTTGAGACGGCAACTATCTTGACCGAATCTGCTATAAAACGTCAAATTGATCCTCCTCGATCTAGTGCGAGGGATCAAATTTAGCCTCTTGCATTGCCTATCGAGCGTTATGAATGGTAGTCTGATGCTTCACAGGGTCGAACTAACAGTGGGGATTCAAATTTTCTTTTTTCAATCCACGAGAGTTAGGTGAAGAGAATAAAAAAAAAAATTAAAAAAGGAAAATCAAATATATTTACAAAAAAATTAATGTAAATAAATATTTATATTTGATAAATTATTTAATCTCTTACAAAATTAATTTATTTATAAAAGGAAAGAAAAAATAAAGAAGAAAAAGGAAAATAACTTTTTTAATTAATTAAAATAAATATATTATTTTTTATAAATTATTTAATTATTACATAGTAATTATTTTTTATTTAATTATTTATAATAGTAAATGAAAAAGAAAATAATTTATTTTTATAAATTAATGTAAATAAATAGTTTTATATTTTTTTTATAAATTATTTACTTTTTTAAATTTTAATTATATTATAAATTATTATTTTTTCTTTTTTTTATTTATTTATTAACAATAATAAAAGGGAATAGAGAAAAGAGAAAAAGTAAAAACAAACTAAAATATTTTTATAATATAAATTATTATTTATGTTTTAGTTTATTAATAAAGAATATAAAAAGAGAAAAAGGAAAGAAACAAAAAAAATTAAAAATAGTTTTATAAAATTAATTTAAATAAATATTTTATATGTTTATAAATTAATTATATTTTCAAAAAATTAATTTAAATTATAATATAAGTTATTTTTATTTTTGTATTTATTTATAAAAAAGAGAAAGGAAATTTAAATTTTAAAAAAGAAAAAAAAAATAAAGGATCTGATTGATACGTTTTTAAGTTTAAGGACCAATATAAAATATGCCCTAAAGTTTGGGGACCATTGGTACTATTAACTCAAGACAAAAAGAATGATTACGTCAGCAGATGTCATTTTTGTAATTTACATGTCACATGCCATTTGTTATTTAACGCTTACTCTAACGATTTTGCTAGGAAGGACACATTGATACAAAACCATAAGATCGATGATCTGATTGATACGTTTTAAAGTTTGGGGATCAATATAAAACATGCCTTAAAGTTTGGGGGCCATTGGTGCTATTAACTCTTGTTTACAAGTATACATGTTCAAAGGTCGAGTTACTCGTTCGGCCCAACAGGCTCGGTTCGTATTCAGTCGGGTTTGAATATAAGTTTTTTTAATTCGGGCTGGTCTTGTCCAATTTACTGCTTATGAATAAAAAAATATTTTTTAATTATAAAAATATAAATATTTTTTAATATTTTGTGAACAGCGAAACGAATTTTCGCGTCGACCCGAGCTTGAATAAGAAAAATAAATAAATAAATTTAATCACACCCCGACCAACCCTTAAACAGATATATTTACAAGTTACTTTGAAATTTTTTGTTATTTTTTCACATTTTTCTTCCACAAACAAACCATTCTCTTTTTGAAAAAAAAAAAATTATACTAAAGAAACCCTTGGATTAATAGCTAGATGTCTCCAATTCTTTAAAGAAATCTCATACTTAACGTCCTTGGCATTTGGGTTTTACCTTAGACTTAAACTATTATAAACTAATTTTACTTCCACACTTCACAGTTTTTCCCTAGAATGGATTAATTTAAAGAGAATTACTAGAAAACCTTGGTTAATTTTTGTTGTTATTTTTACTACTACTAATTCATCTCTTTGTTCAAAGCAAAGTAATTCTAACAAACGGTGATTAAAATAAGATGTAATGGGTAAAAGTTAGTCATTATTTTAACCTTTTCAAGCTAGTTAGCTAACAAATTTAGCTTAAAAAAAAGTGGGTGTTTTTTTTACTTTTTAGCCTTGAAACAAGTTGTGAAAAATTTGCTGCCGTGACGAATTCAATGTCTGCATGGGATAAAATTTTTTAAAAATTTACCACATGTTTTTTTTTTTTTTTTTTTCCTTTAAAGTTGATGTAACTTTTTTATTGATTGAGGCATTGAGCTTAACTTTAATTTGATTCGCCAAGTAAAAGTAATCTTTCCCATTACTTTATAAGAAGGTAAAAAATAAAGTCAAGATTGTTTCGTATAGTTAAGCTCTGGGTTAAAAAAAGTAGAAGCATATATTTGAAGCAGTAATATTTTAGAGAACGGCAAGGTAATTAGGTAAACATCTTAGTTAGGAAAATTAAATTAACATGTGAAATTACCATTGTAATTATTTTTGTGCAGGTGAAGATAAGTAAGTAATTTACTTTTATAAACAAACAACAGTTAAATTTTACTTGACTCTAATTAATCCTGCCTCTTGTAATCCAAATTACAGCATCTAGACACAAATTAAGAATTTGTGATGGATACGATGAATTTTGTCACATTTATGTTTTTCTTTTTTCTTTTCGGGTTTAGATAATTTTGAATTACACTAAGAATTTGTAATGGATACGATGAATTTTTTCTTTTTTTGGTTTATTTTTTTTTAGGTATATAAGATTTTGGATTACACTAAGAATTTGTAAAGGATACGATGAATCTTTTCATATATATTTTTTTTTTCAGGTACAGATAATTTTGGATTACATTAAGAATTTGTGATGGATACAATGAATTTTTTCACATTTATGTTTATCTCTTTTTTTGGGTATATACGATTTTGGATTACGCCAAGAATTTGTGATTTTGTCACATTTTTGTTTATCTTTTTTTTTTCTTTTTTTTTTTTCGAGTACATACGATTTTGGATTACACTAAGAATTTGTGATGGATACGATAAATTTTGTCACATTTTTGTTATTTATTATTTTTTTTTTTTGGTATACACGATTTTGGATTACATTAATTATAAACAAGTCAAATTGAAACTTTATATTTAATTAAGATTTGTTGAGAAAAAATATACTACTCTCTCCATCTTAATTTTTTGTTCATCTTTTCTTTTTTAAACACTTAAATCTCTTACTTTTTTATATTTTAAAATTATTTTTTATGATTTATTTTTACTTTTTGACATTAAAAATTATGGAACATTAAATTTATAAAAAAAAAATTAATATTATATACACCAAAATAAAAAGTTTTTTCTCAAAATCCCTGAAAGTTATTGGGAGATTAACAACTTGGAACAGAGGGTTCTCCTTCGGTTTAAAAGATAAATTCATATGCTTTAAGTGTTGAATAATGGCTCAAAGATTAAACAAGGTTCCACCAAAGCCACCAACCAAGGTCAATAATGGAGAAGCCACCAACCAAGTTGGTGGATGGTAGACCAAGATAGTTGGTGGATGGTGGCTACTTTGTTTGCCACTAGCTATGTGTTCACACCATGGATGGTGGCTATAAAAGGCCATGTAGAGTGAGAGAGAAAAAATGTGTGAGTTAAGAGTTTAAGAGTTGAAGCAAATACTCTGAGCTTATTAGAGTTTTCTGGTATTGTTGAGTTGTGAGTTCAGTGCTAGCATAGCACCTTGAATTGTGTATATGTTTGTACTCCATCTCCATTAATACAAAGCTTCAAGCTCCTCCTCCCGTGGATGTAAGCACACTTGCTGAACCACGTAAAATATCGGTGTTATTTCATTGTGTTTAAATCGGTTTTAGTAATCTCGATTTAGTTCCGCACAACAAATTGGTATCAGAGCCAAATTTTACGTAAAACCGAGTTTGTTCGATTCTGTCCGTTTTTCAAAAGTGCTCCAATTTGTGTTTTGAAAATACCAGGTTGAAGAGGTCGTCGAGAGGAGTGCAGCAGAATCAACCGGAGCGCCAGAAGCCGCCGCACGCGCCCACACGCGCCGCCAGAAGAAGCGCCCACGCGCCTCACGCGCCGCTGGAGGTTGCAGACGCGTGAAGACCACGCGCACCACGCGCCGCACGCGCCATCCAGAGGTTGAAGACGCGTGACCTCACGCGCCCCACGCGCCCCACGCGCCGATCACCAAACAGCCTCCACGCGCCCCACGCGCCACCGCACGCGCCGCCGCACGCGCCCCACGCGCCGCCGTAGCTCCGACCAACTTTTTCGGGCCATTTTTTGAGCCGTTTTCGAACACTATTCCGAGACTTTTCCGAGCCGGTTGAGCTAAACCGAGTCCATTTCGAGCCACTTGTAGCAGAATATTCGCAGAATATTCACCGTGTGTCCAAAATTTACACAGTTGGACCCGTTCCTGGCTATTTCGACTATTCCGGACTCAACCGCGGCATCCGTTTTTTCCATACAGGTAACGGAAAAACTCTGAGTTGGTAATTTTGTTTTATTACCATGGCAGAATCATTAGAGACACATGAAACAACCAGCAGCGCACCATCAAGTTCTTACAACAGAAAGAACTCGATGACCACTGCAAAGTTCGAGGTGGAGAAATTTGATGGCACCAACAACTTTGGCATGTGGCAGTGCGAAGTTCAGGATCTGTTATTCCGAGAGGGGTCATATATCGCTCTGGAAGACAGGCCCAGAGATATTTCGGAAGATGACTGGAAGTTTGTCAACCGTCAGGCTTGTGGCACAATCCGGTTATGCCTAGCCAAGGACCAGAAGTACTTTGTCATGAGAGAGAATAATGCAAAAACTCTCTGGAAACTACTCGAGGACAAGTACATGACAAAATGCATGGAGAACAGACTCTATCTGAAGAAAAAGCTGTTCCGCTTCCAGTATGTGCAAGGTATCACCATGCAGGAACATCTAGTAAGTTTTAACAAAATCCTCGCTGATCTTGAAAATCTAGATGCAAATATCTCTGATGAAGATAAGGCTCTTACTCTGTTAAATTCCTTGCCTGATAGCTATGATCATTTAACCACTACACTGTTATATGGTAAAAATGAGATAGAATATGCTAATGTTAGTAATGCTCTGGTGAATAATGAGTATCGAAAAAAGGATCAGCATGATCACCAGAATACTGCACCAGAAGCTTTAACTGTGTACAGAGGCAGGACGGACAACCGAGGAGCCGGAGAAAACAAGCGAGGTAAATCCCGTTCAAAGAGGGGATCATCAAAAACACGACTATCAAGGGACGAGTGTGCCTATTGCCATGAGAAAGGGCACTGGAGGAAAAACTGTCCTAACATGAAGAAGTCGACTGTGAATGTAGCTCAAGAATCTGAGGGAGAAGAAGACTCTGCATTTACGATTTCCACAACAACACACTCTTCAAATCGATGGATTCTGGATTCCGGATGTTCCTACCACATGTGTCCGAACCGAGAGTGGTTCTCAAACTTCAAGGAGTTTGATGGAGGGATTGTCCTTATGGGCAATGACAATACTTGTCACACTAGAGGCATCGGAACGATCCGACTAAAAATGCATGACGGTACAATCAGACAACTTACAGATGTAAGGTATATCCCTGATCTCAAGAAGAACCTCATATCACTGGGGGTCTTAGACTCAAATGGTTACAAGATGACCATTCAGAATGGAGTCCTGAAGGTTGTACGTGGAGCATTCTTAGCAATGAAGGGTTCTATGAAGGGAAATCTGTATCTCCTTGATGGAGAAACTGTGACCGGCAGAGCAGCAGTCTCTCACAACAATGGAGGCGATGAATCTGACACTTCTCGACTTTGGCACATGCGCTTAGGGCATGTTGGAGAGAAGGCCTTGCAAAACCTGATAAAGCAAGGTGTACTGAAGAATGCCAAAACTGGAAAACTTGATTTCTGTGAACATTGCGTCCTAGGCAAGCAAACAAGAGTCAAGTTTGGCACTGCAATTCATCGTACGAGAGCAACACTGGACTACATTCACACTGATGTCTGGGGGCCTTCCAAAAATGCTTCATTGGGAGGTAAACACTATTTTGTGACCTTTATTGATGATTACTCTAGATATGTCTGGGTTTATACTATGAAGCACAAAGATGAAGTTGTAGATATCTTCGTAAAATGGAAGAAGATGATCGAAACCCAGAGCGGGAGAAAGCTCAAGAGACTAAGATCTGACAACGGTGGAGAATACAAATCAGATCCACTGAAGGAAATCTGTCAGAATGATGGGATAATCCGACACTTCACTGTTCCTGGCACTCCCCAGCAGAATGGAGTTGCAGAAAGGATGAACCGAACTTTGGTTGATAAAGTTCAATGCATGTTATCCCAGTCTGCCTTGAGCAAAGCATTTTGGGCGGAGGCTTTATTGTATGCCTCCCACATTATCAACAGACTACCCTCCACTGCAATTGATGGGAAAACTCCCATAGAGGTGTGGTCCGGACATTCTGCCACTGATTATGATCGGCTTCGTATTTTCGGATGCCCAGCATATTTTCACGTAAGTGAATCAAAACTGGATCCTAGAGCCAAGAAAGCTGTCTTCTTGGGCTTTAGTGAAGGAGTAAAGGCATTCCGACTGTGGAACCCTGAGTCAAAGAAAGTCATCGTAAGCCGAGATGTTACCTTTGACGAATCTGTAATGCTGAAACTGTCAACTCCAGAGAATGAGAACCATGATTCTCTAAAGCAGGTGGAGTTTGAATCTGACGATGCTGGTCAAAATTCCGATGAATCTGAACCAGAATCTGATGACACCTTAACTGAAGTGGAGGAGTCATCACCGGAAATCTTTCAGCAACCTGAATCTATTGCCACCAGCAGACCGAAAAGACATATTCGAAAACCTGCTCGGTACACAGACATGGTGGCATTCGCCCTTCCAGTAATTGATGATGATGTCCCGATCAATTACAAAGAAGCTGTAAACAGCCCAGAGCATGCCCAGTGGAAGGAGGCGATGGATGAAGAGATGACATCACTTCATCAGAATCAGACTTGGAAGTTGGTTCCACTTCCAACACTCAAAAGAACAATTGGGTGCAAATGGGTCTTTGCCAAAAAGGAGGGTGCTACCGGCAAAGACAGCATCAGATACAAAGCCAGATTGGTAGCCAAAGGTTACGCTCAAAAGGAAGGAATAGACTACAATAAGGTATTTTCACCTGTTGTTAAGCATGCATCTATTCGGATATTATTGGCTTTAGTAGCACAGTATGACCTAGAGTTAGTTCAACTTGATGTAAAAACTGCATTCCTCCATGGTTCCTTAGAGGAGGAAATTTATATGACTCAACCAGATGGTTTTAGAGTCCCCGGTCGTGAAGATTGGGCATGTAAGTTGAATAGGTCTCTATACGGTCTGAAGCAGTCACCGCGACAGTGGTACAAGCGGTTTGACACCTTTATGTTGGATCAGAAGTACACACGCAGTCAATTTGATCACTGTGTTTATTTCCGGAAACTCCAAAATGAATCATTTATCTACTTGCTTTTATATGTTGATGATATGTTAATCGCATCTATAAGCAAGGTGGAGATCGACAGGCTGAAGGCTCAACTGAGCTCAGAGTTCGAGATGAAGGATCTTGGAGAAGCTAAGAAAATTCTTGGGATGGAAATCAGCAGAGATAGAAAAAAGGGTGTGATCAAATTGACCCAGGCTCAGTATCTGAGCAAAGTACTTCAGAGATTTGGCATTAATGATAAGACCAAATCTGTAAGTACTCCTTTAGCGGCACATTTCAAACTCAGTGCATTGATGTCACCAAGAACAGATGGTGAGAAGAGACAGATGGATCATGTTCCATATGCCAATGCAGTAGGTGCCCTAATGTATGCAATGGTGTGTACGAGACCTGATATTTCACATGCTGTTAGTATGGTAAGCCGGTACATGCATAATCCTGGTAAAGGCCATTGGCAAGCTGTGAAATGGATTCTACGGTACATTCATGGTACTGTGGAAACAGGCTTAAAATTCGAGAGAAGTAAAACTATTGGCAAGCATCTTGTCGGATATGTGGATTCAGACTATGCTGGAGATCTTGATAAGCGTCGTTCAACTACTGGTTATGTGTTCACCATAACAGGAGGACCAGTAAGTTGGAGATCAACTTTACAGTCAACGGTAGCTCTGTCTACAACAGAAGCAGAGTACATGGCTGTAACGGAAGCTTTCAAGGAAGCAATTTGGCTTCAAGGATTGATTGATGATTTCGGGATAGCACAGGAAAAGGTAGATGTTTTCTGCGATAGCCAGAGTGCCATTTGCCTAGCTAAGAACCAAGTTCATCACAGTCGGACCAAGCATATTGATGTTCGCTACCACTTTATCCGAGAAATAGTAGATGAAGGAAACATTCTACTACAGAAGATCGGGACTGCAGATAATCCTGCAGATATGCTAACAAAAATAGTTTTTGGGATCAAGTTTCAACATTGTTTGGACTTGATCAATATCTCTCGAGTTTAAAGCACCTGAAGGAGGAAGGAGGAAGCTCTGATCAGTGAATTCTCTCTGTGGATTCTCGCCAAGGTGGAGATTGTTGAATAATGGCTCAAAGATTAAACAAGGTTCCACCAAAGCCACCAACCAAGGTCAATAATGGAGAAGCCACCAACCAAGTTGGTGGATGGTAGACCAAGATAGTTGGTGGATGGTGGCTACTTTGTTTGCCACTAGCTATGTGTTCACACCATGGATGGTGGCTATAAAAGGCCATGTAGAGTGAGAGAGAAAAAATGTGTGAGTTAAGAGTTTAAGAGTTGAAGCAAATACTCTGAGCTTATTAGAGTTTTCTGGTATTGTTGAGTTGTGAGTTCAGTGCTAGCATAGCACCTTGAATTGTGTATATGTTTGTACTCCATCTCCATTAATACAAAGCTTCAAGCTCCTCCTCCCGTGGATGTAAGCACACTTGCTGAACCACGTAAAATATCGGTGTTATTTCATTGTGTTTAAATCGGTTTTAGTAATATCGATTTAGTTCCGCACAACATTAAGGTAGTAATTTTTAATAAATTCTATCACTTTTTTTCTTCTTTTCAAATAATAATTAAAAATATTTTGTTTCAAGAGTCCTAACAAATGTCTCGACTTCAAAAGTTAACATAAAAAGGATAATACTAGCCTCTGTAGTATAAGAAAAATTATAATGTAGTACATTAACTAAAAATATATTCAATATAGCACCTCAATTGTTTTTTTCCTATCAATGTGCCTCAACTCTGATACTGTTAAAAAATTGATGATGATGAGTGAAAGAAGTAAAGGAATCAAGAGAGGGTGAATTGATTTTTTTTTCGGTTAAGGTATAATTTTTATAATTTTATTCAAATTAGATTTGGTAATTCGTGTATTTGTATCATGTTCGTGTTATTTTTTCGTGTTATAATTGTGTTTAAGGTGTTATATAGATTTTAACACTTTTGTGTATTCGTGTCAGATTTTGTGTTTTGTTTTAGTTATTTTTCTCGTGTTCAAAATTGGTAATTCTAACTCAAACTAATGGTTTTTCCTAAATTTTCACAAATTCACTCAACTTAAACTCAAAATCTCAAATATGTGAACAAAGATTTTTGTAAAATTTTTTATGTTTGCCTATTAAGTACAATAAGAGACAAATGAATGTGAAATAAAATTTGGATACAAAAATGACAAAGAAATATGAAATTGAAGACACTTAAATGCTCTTGATTTATCGAGAAAATAAAGATATAATTTTATAGTGCTTGTTCTCTCTTTAATAGTGTTGGAAAAATTAATTTATAATTGAAATGTGTTTGAAACGGCAGATTAAATTAAGAAGAAAAAGTCACTGAAAACACTTGAAACTAGCCGTTGAAAAAAGCTATCTGAGCAATCCTTTTTTGACGTTTCTCAAAGTTTTTCCAAATACTACCATCTTGTCTTCGAGTTACCACCAATCTCATGAAACAAATCAAAAAAGGGATAATGAGAATGTATATAGCCCTATTCCGGTATGGTTTGGTATGGAATGATAGAATCGACTCGATTATCAGATTATAAATTATAAGTTCATAACGGATCTACTAATTTTTTGATTCCAGTTAATAAAGGACCTTGAACTAGGAAATAGATTCTAGAAGTTAATTGGAAGCTAAACTAAAAAAAGGTATCTTGAGCAATTGTAATAATCAGGTTTATTAATATTCATGATATAGTAGATGCTATCACACATACAATCATACTCAATTTGATGAAATTGTTTGATCTTAAAAGGGATCTTCTATAATTTCACATGTGAGGGGTTATTTCTTGATTTCGTCAAGTCATTAATAACTTGATTATTTTTAGATAATAGTAGATAGAAACAACGCTCGTAAGGAGTCCTATTGAAACCGAGAAATATAGACCTGCCTACCATTCACACCAAAATAAATAGAGTTTGGCCCTGTCCAAGGGCCGGGCTACCGTTCGACCCGTCTCGAATTGAACCGGATTTGAAGTAATTTTTTTTGTAATTCAAATCGGTTCGATTCAATCCGAATTACTATTTATTAAATAAAAAATAAATTTTTATTTAAATTTAATTATAAAATAAATAAAAATATGAATATAAGAATAATTTATTAATAATTTATTAATAGAAAAACGAGCTTAAGGCTTAACTTGAAACGAGTTTGGACAAAAAAAAAAATTCGAACCACGACACGAGGCCCGACCCATGGACAGGTCTAAGGGCAAGTTATTCCATTGAATAAAAAGTTAACAAGCATTTTACACGAACATGTTTATTGTACATATATATCCCGACTTTACAGATGACTATTACAAGTTTATAACTAAACATGACAAGAACTTGAACAGCAGATATGACATTCAGAATGATGAACTAAACCCTAAAAGCAAAGTCCACAGTTATTAATAGTAATTTGCTTGACTAGTGGTTCAGCCACTAAAGAAGTTCTTCTCCTTCAAGCTTTCATCTGTATCCTTTATACTCACCTCCATAGGAGTAAAGTTAACGCCTAGACTTTTTGTTCTGTCCTTGGACACCTGAAACACCGGCATAACTAGCTTCTCATCCGCACATCTGCCAAAAAATAGTAGCTCCTGTTAATAATACGTAAATATGGATGCTACGGTTGAAAAACAATCCTCCCCGACCCCAACATTGGAGCTATAAAAATCTATGTTATCTGGACTCTTCATTTTCCTTAAAGTACCCCTGTCCGACATCTGTGTCTGATACATAATGATAGTATGATATTCCAAATCTATGAAAAAACTTAAAAAAAAAAATTGAGCATACCAATGTTGGATACATATCCATATTCGACACTCACTCTCGAGTCCGAGTAACATAGATAAAAATAAATCAGATAGGGTAACAGAGTCTGCAAATAACATTCTATTATAACTGAGATTGGCCTCTAAAAACAGAAAAAAGGAAAAAAATAAAGGTTTGAAATTTTCATATTGAGCACAAATGAATAGGATTATCAATAATGACCTCATTTAAGAACCTAATGATCATTGGATGGCAATGTAATGGAACAAAAATAAATAAAAACGCAAATTGTAACACGCAATAGGCAGAGCCGAGACATAATTGAAACTTAGTTGCTTCGTCGAATGACTAGAATTTTACACGCACGAAGTTCATATGCTTGAGACTTACTTTTCAGGAAGACTAAGAGAAGGGTAAAGCTCGCGTAACGCCTGCACAACTTCTGAGCAATGCGTAACTCTCTCAACTAAAGGGTATCTTCCACGAGCCGAAGAATTCTCAAATGCTAGTACATGTGCGTGGGCAACATCTCTAACATCTATTAATCTATAAGTTGTATTCGGAAATGTTTCAGCCCCTGCATCAAATAAAGACAATGTTCAGGAGGAAGTATTAGGCAGGCTTGTTCTATGTTGCTCTGACTCTTCATTTTTCCTGAAATACCAGTGTCCAACACTCGTATCCAAAGCATATTCGGATATGGGTATGGGGATATGACCCTTCAAGAACCCTCCAAATACATGGAAAACTTAAAAAAAATTAAACATACCCGTGTCGGAGACATACCCATATCCGACACTCGCACCCGAGTCCGAGTAACATAGAGCTTGTCAGCCGAAACAGAAGAATATTAGAGATTCACTTAAGTGTTATCTATGAAATGTATTTGAACTAATTCTTTACATTTGCAAGAAACTGCTCAATAAAAGAATTATTCAAAGTATGCTTCGTTTTCTTTCTTAAAGTCTATTTTATTTTTTACCCAGTAACAAGTAGTCACCCATTTCAGTCAAAACAGAAAATATTAGTTAGATACCCAAGCAAACAGACATGCAACTTTAGTTATTGCAAAAATGACAAAATGAATGACAATGGAGCAGAACAACAAAGCATTTTCAACACAATTAATTAAAGAAAGCTTTGAAAAAGAGAATATAACCACTTTGATTATTGTTACTCAAACAGCTTGAACCTGAATTTACACAAATTTGGCCAGCACAGTAAATTGTTTGCTATTTACCACCTCTTCCTCAAAAGTTTCATCCAAAGCACCTCCATACTTCAAAATTTTAAGAAACGATAAGTCAATAACCCTTCATGTCTCGATAGTTTGACAATTTTCATGATCTGATATAGACTTTATGTGGTACTACTAAGTAACATGCTTAGTTCATACTATAAGTGTCGGCAGCATGAAATCATCTATATCCACTCTTTTTGTTCAAGCTCTAGAAACTCCTCTTAGATTTACAACATTGTAGGCTCATATATATATATATATATATATATATTATAAAAACAGTCCTTTTTGCAATCTATTTTGACTTTATTTATGCTCAGACTTGGCTTTGCATTGATGTTTAGTACGGCTTTTTGCGCACAAAAACAAGAAATAAGCTAAAGCAAAAATGTAAGCAAGAGAAATAAATCTCAATTCAGAATGCAAATATTCACTTCTCAGGTCACTTTATCAGCAATAGTTGCTAAAATGAATAATATCCTGTCTGCTAAATTTAGTTGGAGAGTACCATCAATAAGTTTCAATATTGGCTCCACGCTTGTATTAACAGTTGGCTGTAAGAATGGTCCAATCACCAACCCTGGGTTTATCGAAACCATGTCAATGCCATTATCTTTTGTATACTTCCAAGCAGCCTCCTCGGCTAACGTCTTAGAAAGCACATAGCAAAGCTGATGACAAACAAAAGAAAAAATGATAAACAAAAGATTCTATCATGCCTCAAAATTGTCCTTTCTGCAGCTATAAGAATGGAATTAAGTATGTCCAAAAAAAAGAATTGAATTAAGCATCATATTACAGTGTATAACCCTCAATTCCCATAGAATGAAATCATAATAGAAGCACGAAAGGAAAAAGGAGCTAATAAGCATTAAAATTAGAGATTTGCTGTAAGATGAGAAGAGAAATATAATTTTTTAATCACAAGAAGAAGAAGGAAAAAAAAAGGCAAGATAATTGAATTTAACCATTGCACTAATGATGCTTGCTTTGCAAATTCTTAGATCCAGATCCGGATGATGACAGTAATCGTCCTAAAAGCTAGCAAGTAATAATCCAGATGTTTTGCACTAGGAGCCATGAACTAATAAACCCAGGAAGAAAATTCATGAACCAGTGGATAAAAGACAAGGAAGAAAAAAGAACAAAAGGAAATGTTTACATATGATTCTTAAGAATACAGGGCTAAATCCAGGCTCTTGCTCATATGGGCAGTATGACATCATTTGGTAACTTAAGAAAAATAATACATTTGAAGCTCCACATGTTTTGAATAGAGATATATGCTATAGAAGTTAGTACATTTTCATACCTTTGATTTCTCACAGAAAGTGGGATCTGAGAACCAAGTCTCATCAACTACAACGTCAGGACCAAGAGGCCTTCCGTTAAACACAACAGCTGCAATTGAGGATGTTATAACCACCCGTTTGATAGATGGAACCTTAGCACATGACCTAAGAACATTAAGTGTTCCCTTTACAGCTGGATCAATCATTTCAGCCTGTTATAAAAGTGCCAAAGAATGCATCGATTATCATGATTTTATTGCCACATTGGGTAATTGAAAATATGAGAATGCAAAATCAAACACTAGCCAATCTGAACCAAAATCCAGACAGTATACATGTTTGTTTCTTTTCCCATTTGCAAGTTGATTCAAAGGGCAAGTAAATTATTGCTGCTTACAGCAAAGATTGTCAAGCAAAACCAGAGCAAGTTTAAAAGATCAACAGTTACTACAAACTTGAAAGAATCCCAAGATCATAAATGAGCCTAAAAACCACAACGTTGGGTGGTGGGATTTGAATAAATCTATGAAAGAAAAAACTTGTGGGAGAAAAATATGTTGAACCATATAGCAGATAAGCCAATTTAATTACTAACGTTCATCTGTAATGACATTTATGAACAGCGCAAGGGCATTTATCCACATCCCAGAAAATCAGAAACTACTTAAAGAATTAGAATGCTAGTACCTAATTGCAAATATTTATACACCAAACATGAAAATATGCAATTAGAGAAAAAAAAAACACCTGAGGATCCTTGACATTGAGATAAAAAGGAGATGCTGTTTGGAAAACTCCTATGCATCCATCAACTACTGAATCAAAAGCTCCCTCATCCAGTAGCTCTGCCTTGAACAAATGGAGCCTTTCCTTTGCTCCATCAAGTGCAAGCAAGTGTTTTGATTTCTTTGGATCACCTATAAATAAGTGTATAGAACAGTTAATTACATGGAAAAACATATTAATCTTACAACTACATTGCATTAACCATCAATTGCAAAAACTGCTCTATATCTTTAATAGAGTTCAGCAATTTACTGAACCTAAGAACCAAATATAGCAGCTGAAACATAGGTGATCAGTTAAAAAATAGTAATAAATAAAATTGGATTTCTATACAAAGACATCAGAAAAATAATATGGCAATTCCAAGACATTACAGAAAGAAAAGTGGGAAAGGAAGAAACAGCATGAGATATTTCACTGAAATACAATTAACTCGGCTATAATTATAAACATAATAAAAAGAAAAGAAACACAGAAAGATCAATAATTTTCTTCAAACAAATAGAGAAAGGCCAATGTACTTCTCAAGAACCAACACAAGGATTTTTCATCCATAATCAAAACAACCCAGATAGGTTAAACATATACAAAGCCAAAAATCCATAGTTTTTCACTTCTTCCATTTCTCAAAATCACTTTAAAATTTTGAAATTTGGGGAATAAAGTATCCTATGAAGTCAAGTAAATGTAATATTTGCAATTAGATTATTGTCCATAACTAATAATCCAATCTAAACCCTTTCATAACAACCCAGATAGGTTAGACACATACAAAGCCTAAATATCAAAGCTTTCACTTCTGTCACTGCTCAAAGTCACTATACAAAAAAAAAGAATAAACAAATTGAAACCTTGTGAAGCCAAGAACCTTAACAGTTAATCATAAAAAACGAACATTTTTATGACAAAAACAAAACTGATCAGACATTTTTAAGATATACCCAAGAATTAAAAAAAGAACAAAAGAACAAAAAAAAAAAAAAAGAAGAAGATTAAAAAGCATGTAAGCATTAAGATTGAAGGTTAGAACTGACTTTGGTCACGAACAGTAGCTTTGACGGTGCAACCACGTTGGAGTAAAAACTTAACCAGCCATGAAGCTATGTAATCTGATGCTCAAGTTACATATACAACCTTCCCTGTTTCACTCATCTCTCTGATCCTTTTCTTATTCTCTGTTACTACTTTGGTTGGAACTGTGAGACTGAGGGAGATTCTTTTATTCTGTTTATTAAAGAAAAATCTAAGCCGACCTTTTTGTCCTTTTTTGGAATCTTTGAATAAAAAAAACAGTTATGAAAAACCGGCCGGACCGCTTTTTATCAAAATATAGTTAAAAAATTATTTATTAAAATATCGTTTTTTTCAGATTAATTTTTAAAATTTGCAGTTTTTAAATCAGTTGAGCATGACGATTTCTCAACTGAAAATTTTAATTTTTTTTTAAAATATCAGTTGAAAAATCGTCATGGGCCATAGCGATTTCTCAACTATAATTTTTAAATTTTACACTTTTTTACATTGGAAAATCGTCACCGTGAGTGACGATTTCCCAATGGGGGAATTCACCACCCACAGTGGCGATTTCTTAAGGTTCACCATTTTTTTTTTTTTAAATTTTAATAAATAATAAAAATAAAATAAAAATTATATAATTTATAAATTTAAAAAATAAAAATTTAATAATTTTAATATATAATTTTTATCCCATGGTAGTAGAAGTGTCCATGAGTCGGGCTCATGTATGGTATCAACACCACATTTGCTTGCTCAATCCACGGTGACAATTTTTCAACCTTTATTTTTTTTTTAATTTTATAAAATAATAAAAATTATATAATTTTTAATTTTAAAAAATAAAAATATAACAATTTACCAAAAATTAAAAAATTATAGTCGTAATTAGGCCTGCTTATGGGCCAGGCCGCGACCGAAATTTTTCAACTTCTTGCCAAGGCCCGGCTCGCGGGCCTGAATTTAATTATTTTAATATATAAATAGTGATTCGGGCCTGACCGGAAGGGCTGTCCGGTCCATAAGCAGGTCTATCCGTAATGTCAATCGAATTTTTTCAACTTGTATTCGTAATAAATAGATCTCCGGGAGAAAGGCCAACCAAAGTGTCGTATTAGTTCGGGCTTGGACAAGTGTTTTTGTAGTTTTATTAAATAATAAATTTTAAATAATAATTATATAATTTTTAATTTAAAAAAATTTAAATAACAAATTCAAAAAATTGTAAAATATATAAAAATATTTTTTTTAATAGTGAAATGGGCTTTCAGATCGGCACGACTCGAAATGGGCTTGAGCAAGGGAAAAAATTTCGGGTCGCGGCCCGGCCATGAACAGGTCTAATTACAAATATAATTTTTTAATTTTTGGTAAATTATTATATTTTTATTTTTTTAAAATTAAAAATTATATATTTATTACTTTATAAAATTAAAAAATAAATAAATAAATGTTGAAAAATTTTCACCGTGGCTTGGGCAAGCAAATGTGGTGTTGATAGCATACATGGGCCAGCCCGACCCATGAACACTTCTACCACCATGGGATAAAAATTATATTAAAATTATTAAATCTTTATTTTTTAAATTTATAAATTATATAATTTTTATTTAAATTTAATTATTTATTAAAATTAAAAAAAAATGTGAATTCTCCTTGAAAATTGTCATGGAAAATGGCGATTTTTCAACTGGTATTTTAAAAAAATTAAAAATTTCAGTTGAAAAATCATCATGGGCCATTGCGATTTCCCAACTGATTTAAAAAAAAGGATTTTGAGAATTAATCTGAAAAGAACGATATTTTGTTAAATAATTTTTTTTTTTGGCTATATTAAGATAAAAAGACCCTTAGTCAGATCAATCTTTATAATAAAATGAGTGACTGAGTTGGTGTCACGAGTCAAGTGACACCAACTCAATTAAATAAATTAAAAAAAATAAAAAAAAAATAGAATATTTATGTATTTTAAAATTTTTTAACTAATTTTTTAAATAACAAAACTTCTCAAATTTTTATTAACGTAAATTTAATTTTGATAAAATCATAAAAATAATTTTTTAATTTCTCTTTTCTGCACTAAATCACTATCACTACGTTTGGTTGAATGTAATCGGCATTCCATTCCGCTTCAATTCTGGTGGGACCACTCATGCTTTAGTTTGGTTCATTTTATAGTACAGAATTGTCATTCTTATTCATTGTCTATTCGTTAAAAACACTGAATCGCCATTCTTTAGTAACCCCTGGTAATCAGCTATTCGACGATTTAAAGAATAGCTAAATAAATTTTGTTCCCAGCGTACCCTTTAAAATTTTGTAAAATTACAAGCATATTTATATGCCTCTGCAAATCTTCTCGACTGAAACCTAATGTTTATCATTGATCGTCTCTCTTCATCTCTCTACCCCCATATTGTAGTGAACTGCCATCCATCTTTGCCTTCCTTTTCTCATTATTCCACAATATTCCACTCAAGTTTAGTTGTCGGTAAGTTTTATTTTTCACCTTTCTTCCTCCCAACTAAAATTTCTTTTAAATTGAACAAATTTATGTTTTAAGATCTGACTTATTTTGTTGTATATTGAAGTTTCAGAATTTCCTTTTCCTTCGCTCGTCAATATTAAAGAAAACCAGAATACCCGTTGAAGCTCTTTCATCTTTGGGCCTTACAATCTTCATGTAGTTTTTCAAATTTTGTTCCCTCTTTTCCGATTTTCTTTGTTTTTGTCATTGTCATGGGTTTAAATTTTTTTTTGTTTTCTCATTATCCTGTTTTTGACAATGGATTATTTACTAGTTTAACAAATTGGAAACTTGGGTTGTCTGGTATTGTGTATAAAACCAAAACTCAACTGATAAAAAACGGTTCAATTAATAAAATAGCAAATTTATTTGAATATAGTTAATTTTATTTTTATTTTTCAAATTATTGATTTTTTTTTATTTATCAAAATATTTCATTTTTCAATAAGGATGAAATAAGAAATATTCTACGAGGGAAGTAGCCAAATGAGATAGCGACTTCCCTTGTAAAATTAAAAAAATAAAATTATACACAGGGAAGTCGCCACCGAGAGTAGTAACTTCCCAACATATATATATATATATATATTTTAAATATTAAATAATAAAAATAAAAATTTTATAATTTATAATTTTAAAAAATAAAAATTTTAAAATTAACAATATACAAATTTTTTTAAAATATTGATGATTTATTGTAATATCAATCGAATTCTTTCAACTCGTATTCGTAATGAAATTGACCTTCGGGAGAAAGACCAACCAAAGCGATGTGAATTATACAGGAATGAAGGTCATAGACCTATCCACGGGTCGGGTAGCCCGCCCTGCCCGGTAAGCTCGAATTGTGTTGGGCCGAGCTTGGACAAGTGTTTTCGTAATTCGGACTAGCCCGAATTACTATTTATTAAATAAAAAATATTTTTATTTAAATTTAATTATAAAATATATATAAATTTAAAAATATATTTTTAATATTTTAATATTTTTTGAATAGTGAAACGAGCTTTCGGGTTGATCCGGGCCTGGCCCGAAATGGGCTTGGGCAAGGAAAATAAAAAAATTTCGAGACTCGGCCCGGCCCGGCCCATAGACACTTCTAGTTATATCCGTTGAAAATGTACTTATCAATCTTGTACATCGAGGGAGAGTTCGCATCAACAATAATACCTTTATACATACAGTTATTATATACATAATTTTAAAAAATATATATAAATTGTATACATATAGTTAAAAAAATACAAAAATAGTACAAACAAATTTTATATAAAAATTTTATATAATTTTTAAAATTTTTAAAATTGTTATTTTTAAAATTTTGTTATTTAAATTTTTATTTATAATTTTAAAATTATAAATTATATAAATTATATTTAAATTTTATTATTTAATATTTAAATTATGAAGAATTGATGTTGAAAAGTCGTTTTAGTAAAATAATTTTTTTTTTTTTTAAATGAAATAAAAATATATTAATTTTTAAATAAATTATAAAATTTAGTATGAAAGTTGCCATCTAAATTTAAAGCGACTTCCATACAATTAAATTTGTTTTTGAATTAGTACACAAGAGAAGTCGCTATCTGGGGTGGTGACTTCTCTTGTATTAAAATATATTTTTTAAAATTTAAAGCATGGAAGTCGCCATCCCAGATGGCGACTTCCACGCTTAGCTTATTAAAAAAAAAAAATCACTTGGGAAGTCGCCACTCCAAATGGCGACTTCCCAATAGTTTTTAAAACAAGCTCATTTCGATATATAATTTCAAAATATCGATATTTTGAAAATTAGAAAAATATAATATTGTAATAAAATTCCCAATAAAAATCGGATGAAATCGATAAAAATAAAATTTTGATTTTTAAATTATTTTTGTAAGTATAATTTTTTAATTTTATATTAAAAAATATATTATTAAATTAAATCAAAAATAATTATTGATTGTTGATTATAAATTTAATATTTAAAATTATTTTAATTAAATCAATGGATTTAATATAAGGTCACTCTTATTTAACTTTGATCCAATATTTTTAATCTTGGAAAAGACAAATTGGAGCAGGTATACGAATGCATCGACTTTCACGGGCAAAAAATTACAATCTTTTTTTTTTTTTTTTAATTATCTAAAAAATTTAATTATATACTAGGAGATCCGAATTTACTATTTGAATAAAAACATATACACAATATTAGGATGTAAAGATAGTTTTTTTTTTTTAATTGATATTTTTAGGCAAAATTGGTTAGTACCGTTTGATAGACCTGACAATATTGGATACGTTACGAACATGATACGAGAAAAATAATTAAAATATGATAAGAAACACGATAGAAAAAAAGAAACACAGACACAACATGAATATATGAATGTGTCAAAATCTATATAAAACAAATTATTAACACGTCAGAATTTATATTAATATAAGACACCTTAAACACGATTATGGTATGAGAAAATAAACGAATAAAACACGTGTCATAAAGGTTTTTCGACCGTTAGACGATTTTTAAAACACATGGAGTCGCCATCAATAATTTTTGTTTAAGTGTGATTGGCCACCTAAGAAAACTAATCTCTTTAATAAAATTTTAAAACTAATTAAAACTTATTAAAAAAAATAATTTTGGTCTGCGAAAACAAACTTGGTTCGGGAGGACGATTACGCATGTGGAAGGTATTAGCACCCCCACGACGCTCGTTTAAAAATGGTACCATTTAATCATGTGTTATCTTTGATCTTGAAAAGAATGAATTTAATTTGAATATTTAAAAGCAATTCCCTTAACCACATTAAGTAATTTATATAAAAAATAATTTAATTTATTTTGAACGAATGGGTTTTTTTCGTCACAACAAAATTTTCTATAGTCCCCAATAACTTGGCGGAATATATGGACATTTTCCAATATAAATTTCCATTTCGCTCATAAAAGGGTATTCCTTTACGATAGACAATTGTTGAATGCCCCCCAGCAACCTGGCGGAGACTTAAGAATTATTACCGTTAGGGAATATTGCCTTATTTTATTTTAAAAAGTGTTGCCATTTTAAAAAACATAACTTGAAAAAAATGTAATGAGCATGAAAAGGATGAATATGAACAAGTGATAAACAATGTAGTCTAAACAAATAAATTTTCATTTTTTATTTTCGGATTAACCATTGTTTTGTCAATTATTTTTTTATACTGCGAAAATTACTTGCGTAGGAGAATTTTTTTAAATTCCCCAACAACTTGGTGGAATTAAAAAATTATTCTTTCGCACATTAATACTCGCGTTATTCCGTGAAAACGAGAATAATGATATATCGTGAGAAGACCATAGGAACCTCCCCAGCAACTTGGCGAAAGTATCGAGATCATTTTACGAGGTCACATTTTTTTTAGAAAGCTTTGCGATTAAAACTCATAACAAAATTATACTTCTATCTTATTTTACTTTATAATTATTATTTTTTTTAAAAAAAAACATAGCAATTATTTTATTTTTTTGGTGAAGTGTTGTGAAAATTACTTGCGTTTGAACATTTTTCGAACTCCTCAGCAACCTGGCAGAATTCGAGAAGTTAGTCATTCGCCCGTAAAATCTCACATCATTTCCGAAAAACGAGAACAGTGATTTCTTATGGAAAAACTATGAGCTTTCTCCCCAGCAACCTGGAGGAGATCCCGAAATTTCACCACTAGATCACACAATCTCTTTTTAAAACAAAAAATATAACAATAGTTTTTCTAAAATTTTATTCATTATTTTCACACATTTTTATAACATTTATCTATTAAAAACAAATAAGTAAAAATGCATGTTTAAGATAAATAAATAAATAACCGAGTAAATAAAATCATACCCAAAATATCGTGCATCCCAAAATTTAGATCACGTGCCGAGCCGGATCTCCTAACGCGTGTCGACTTCCTTTTTTATTTGCTCCTTTCTTTTATTTATTATTTATTCTTTTTCTTTCATTTTCCTTTTTCCATTTTCTTCTCTTTTTTCCTTTTTCCTTTTTTCCATTTCCATTTCCATTTCCATTTCCATTTCCATTTCCATTTCCTTTTCTTTTTTTTCTTTTTCTTTTTTCTTCCCTCCTTCACCCTCCAGACCGGGTCGGACCACGCCTGGGTCAGGTGGCCCGCGGGCCCAGGCGCGGATCCTACTGGTTTGTTTTTTACACTATAAAAATCATATTTTACTCCCTTTTCTCATTTTTTCCTTTTTTTCTTTCTTTCTTTCTTTCTTTCTTTCTTTCTTTCTCTACTCTCTCATTCTCCTCATTCTCTCTACCCTATTCAAAGAGGCCAGCCCCCATTCCCAGAATCCGACGACGGTTGGCCTCGTTGGCCGCCGTGCTCCACCGCCGACAGTCGCTCGTTGGATCCGGTTTGCCTCCAAAATACACCAAAATATTTCTTTTTTTCTCATCTTTCTATCTACCCAAATAGTTTTCTCAAAAAACAACCCCAAAAGCCTAGATCTACAAAGGAAGCTAGCGACTTAAAACCCCGATCCCACCGTTTTCTGTCTTCGGATCGCCACCAAATTTTAGTCGAGGCTTCCTTACATCGTCCTCTAGCTATCCACCGTTAGGTCTTCTCAACAAATGCCTCTAACTCCACCAATCCCAAGAAACCCGAAACCCTAAGACCTTAGATGTTTTTTTGTTTTTGTGTTGTCATCCTTTTTTATGTGGTTTTCTGATGATTTGTGTGTGTTTTTTGGTTGTAGGAAAGTTTTTGTGTGTTTGTAGGTGTTGGGTTGTGATGTTGGTGGTTCGGTGATGGTTGTGGCAGTGTGGGTGGCCTCGGTTTATCAGTGATAAAGGTTTTTTTCTTTGTATTTCCCCCTTTTTTGTTTTCCCCGAAAGATCCCCCATTTTTTCTTGTGCAATGGCTCTTTTGTAGAGAGCCTGTAAGACTAATTCCGAGACAATCCTAGAAAATCTGGGATTTTGGGGTTTCTTTCAAGCAATGGGTTGTGTGTAGGGTGGCTTGAGTGTGGAAGAGGGGTTGCTTGTGTGCAAGGCTACTGGCAGTGTAGGCAAGTGGGTGGCCTACGGGGGAGAAGGGTAGTGGTTAGCATGAAAATGGAAATTTTGGGGAAGACTACCATGGATGGCAGTCGACTTCCTTTCATTTTTCTCTTTTTTATTTTTAATTAGTTAATTATTATTTAATTTAATTTTTAATTATTAATTTCAATTTAATTAATTAACAAAGATTTGGGCCTAATGCATTTGGGCCTCTAAAACAACAAAAAAGTTTAGGCCCAAAGTGAGTACTTGAGTATCCACCCTGGCCCAATTGACCCAACAACGAATCTCAATCCATCTTGTAGGCCTAAAAAAGACTAAGTCCACTACAAAATTTATTAAAGTGAAATCCAATTTTAACCCAAGCCCACTTGAAATTAAGAAACTGGACTATCGGATTAAAGACGTTGAATTGGGAATCAACGCTCTAGAACGGTATTTATCTTTTGACTCGAGATCAGACTCGGATGAAAATAGGTGTCTACAACACGGATATACGAATTGTGAGGTCTACCGTTTGATTGTTATTTTTGTCGTTATGATTTTGTTTTTGCAAGTACAAGCAAAGCTAATAATTTTTAAATTTTAATATTGCAGTAATATTTTTGGAGAATGAAATGATTTATGATGATGGGGAAATAAGCTGGATTCTTTTACTAAAATTGCTGATAAAGCTCTTGGCTACTATCAGAACTTTCTTGTTAATTTGACAATTCATGTATTCATGTCGTGTTTATGTATTTTTACGTGTTATAATCGTGTTTTAAGGTATTATAAATTTATATAAATTTTACTACGTTAATAATTCATATTATATAGATTTTGACATGTTCATGTATTTATATTGTGTTCGTATTATTTTTTCGTGTAATGTCTTGTTTTGTGTTATGTTTTAATTATTATTTTTTTGTATCAATATTCATGTTTGTAATTGTATCTTGTTCAGGTCAGGTCTACTTTCATAATAGGAATGATCCACAGGTTGTTACTTGTTACCACTTCAGTTGATAAGATTAAGGAAAATTTGAAGATTACTAAACCAGATGAGTTTAAAAAGTCCTTGCAGGCATCAATTACTGATGCAGAAATCAAATCTACCATGTTTTCAATTCGTAGTGATAAAGTTCTGGCACCTAATGGGTATCTCAAGGATTTAAATTATGATTGCGAATACATTTTCGATCGCGTTGCGTTTATTACGGTTACGGATGTAAAGAATGTTATCACTGTCAATTGCGATAAATATCAACAGTGAATATCGACGATGGAGAGAGTCAAAAATGCAAAATAGTGACAGTAACATCGCGTTGCGACCAATATTTAAATCCTTAGGATATACTGCTCGGTTTTATAAAACAGCTTGTAATATTGTTGGAACTGATGTTATACATGCCATTCAATACATTTTCAATACTGGTAGAATGTCAAGGGTTGTTAATTCTACTATTGTATCATTGATTCAAAATCATGTAGCTGACTTCAGACCTATATCTTGTTGTAATATTTATCTACAAATGTATTACCAGGATTCTCTCAAATAGGCTGGAGGCTTGTATTCCCCTCTATCATCGGTCTCAATCAAACAGCCTTTGTTGAAGGAAGAAACCTGGTGGATAATGTGTTACTTAATTGCTTAGGAGATTGAAAAGGCTACATAGAGGAAAAATCTATCTCCTAGATGAGCTTTAAAAGTTGATTTGCGAAAGGTATTTGATTTTTTGAGCTGGGATTTTGTTGTTTTTATCAGACAATGAACAAAAAATAAGAGGAAGAAAAATGAGAGAGTAGAGAGCAAAAACTGAGCTACAATATGTTCAAATTTTTCATTGACTTGTGTTTGTATACATAAAACAAAAGTATACCAACTTCACCTACTACAAGACTTGAACTCTTACTATTTTGCATAAGATTAAAATACACAAACTTATACACCAATTTAACAACTACTGTCATTTCAACTTATATTCAAAATGTACCAAAAAACTACACAAAAGACTAAGTTCATTTTCAACTTAACTTGGCAGCATGGTGGCCATTCAGTCAACACTCCTCCTTGGCTACTTTGCTGCCAACTCCAATTAACTTCCTTAAGTATTCAAACCTGGCCTTAGGGAGAGGCTTAGTAAAAATATCAGCCAACTGATTTTCTGAATTGCAATGAACCAGTTTGATCTCATTGCTTTGTTGCACTTTTCTCACAAAATGAAGCTTGATCTTGAAGTGCTTAGTCCTTCCATGAAAAACTAGGTTCTTTGCAATTGCAACAGCAGATTGGTTGTCACACATTATCTTTGTTGCATCCTCTTGAACCAGGTTAAGATCATTGAATATCTTCCTTAACCAAATGGCCTGATTTATAGCAGCAGCAGCAATAGTGTATTCTGCTTCTGCTGTAGACTGAGCAACAGTGTCTTACTTCTTTGAACTCCATGAAAAGCTTTCACTGCCAAGAGAAAAAAGATAACCTGATGTACTCTTCATATCATCAACTGAACCGGCCCAATCATTATCTGTATAGCCAACCAGTTTCAGCTTCTCTACCTTCTTGAACCTGACTCCATTATCAATAGTCCCTTGGACATATCTCAGCAATCTCTTTGCTGCCTTAAAATGGTTAGCATTGCAGCAGTGCATAACCTGGCCAACAAACTCACAGCAAAAAGGATATCAGGTTTGGTTGCTGTTAAGTATAACAAACAGCCAATGAGACTTCTGTAAACTTTCTCATCAAATTTCTCTGAACCATCTTCTTTGCAAGTTTTTCATCTTGAGCCATAGGAGTACTAACAGACTTACAGTTCTCCATGTGAAACTTCTTCAGTATGTTCAAGGTGAATTTGTGCTGACCTATGAAAATTCTAGATTGAGATTGATGAATCTCCATTCCAAGAAAGTAGGACATCTTTCCAAGATCAGACATCTCAAATACATTTTTCATTTGTTGCTTGAAATTATGTATTTGATTTTCACAGCTGTCAGTAGGGGTGAGCAAAATCCGATTCGTTTCGAAAAAATCGATTAAAATTTCAAATTAAATAGTTTGAATTATTCGAGTTTCTGGATTAACTCGAATAAGTAATTCGAGTTATATAGTTTAGCTCGAATTTGAATTATACAATTTGAATTAACCGAAAATCCGAATAAGTCGTTTTGAGATAAAGAAGAAATAAAGAGAGGGAGGGGCAGGAAAAGGGAAGAACCATAGTTGCTTCTAGGTAACTGATGAATTGCTTCTGGGTAACCGATGAAATTTCTTGTAACTGATGAAATTACCTTATTCAAAACCACAAATACCAACAAAGATGCTTGAAAATTTGAGCTGTAGAAAGAGAAAGTTGCTTTTGGGTTGTTTGTAGAAAGCAAAATGTTAAAGGACGAAAAATTAATTTGTAAAGAAGAGCCTATCAAAATTTACTTTAAGCAAAAAATCGAATGTAAGGAGCACCAAGAATAATATGAGAATAAAAGAATGTCATAATGGGCAAAGAAAATAGAAATGATTTATTCAATTTGAACAGAGATGATGTTCTCTATTTTGACTATTCAACTTCAAAATTTTCTATATTTTTGTTTCCGTTTTTACCCTATAAGCTTTTAGTAATTTATGTGGGCCGGTCTACTAAGTTAATAACTTAATTGAAAAATGCTGACATTTGAAAATTGGGCTTAGGTGGGGTTTGTTTGAATAAAAGATTTTATTTTACTAATTTTTAAATGATTTTAAAGTTTTATTTTTTTTGCTAAGCATAAAGTTTTATTTTTTATTATTAAAGAAAATGTAATATTCTAGTTATATATAAAAAATATTTTACATGCCAATAAATCAGAATTAATATATTAAAACACATAAATATCAATACATATCATTTTTAGAACAAAACTAATATGTTTATTGATCTGATATTAACAACTTTGCTTTTACCAATAAAAAGAAAAAAGAATACTATTCTATAATGGAAGCCGAACAAAGAATGTTAAAAAGGTTACGCTATGTATATTTATTTTAACTCGAATAAATTTATTCGACTCAAATTTCTTTTCACTCGACTCGATTCGCTAAAATTTCAAATTGAGTTCGGTTGACAAAATAGGACTCGTAAACTCGACTAATCCGATTTTTTTCACTCGATTCGATCGAACGCTCATCCCTAGCTGCCAGCCACTAATAAATCATCAACATACAATGATACAATCAACAGGCTTCCTTCTCCCAGCTCCTTTACATACAGAGTAGGTTCACTAGGGCTTCTTTTGAATCCTAGTTTCAACAGATAATTGTCGATTCTTTCATACCAGGCTCTAGGTGCCTATTTCAATCCATATAAGGCTTTATTGAGCTGGTAGACTTTTGACTCACTTCCTTTCACAATGAAGCCTTCAAGTTGCTCAATGTAGATCTCCTCATTCAAATAACCATTTAGGAAGGCTGACTTGACATCCATCTGATGAATTGTCCACTGCTGCTGAGCAGCCAAAGCCAGCAGTAGCCTTATAGTATCCAACCTTGCCACTGGTGCAAAGGTTTCTGAGAAGTCTACTCCAAACTGTTGAGCATATCCCTTTACCACAAGTCTGGCCTTCAGTTTGTTAACAGAACCATCATCATTTTGCTTAGTCTTGAACACCCATTTCACTCCAATCACCCTTTTGTTCCCTAGCCTATCAACCAGTGTCCAAGTGTTATTCTTTTGGATCATATTTATTTCTTCCAGCATAGCATTCTTCCACTCATTTGTCTTGGCAACCTCTTCATAGTCAGCAAGTCCCATGACAACTATATTGCATCTTTCATAAACATCAAAGAGTGGTCTGGTTCCTCTAGTAGGATGTTCATCATCAGACTCTTCATCACTTACAACTTCAGTCTGTTCTTGTGGTGCATCAGGTCCAAAGTTCTTTTCTTCAACAGTTTTACCTTGGGATCCTTCCCAGTTCCAGAATGCATGCTCACTAAACTTGACATCTCTGCTCACAATGACTTTATTTGAAAAAGGATAAAAAATTCTATAACCCTTATTGTTACTGTTGTAGCCAACAAAGATTCTCACTTGGGACTTCTTATCTAACTTGTCTCTTTTAACACTTGGTATATAGACATAGCAGATACAACCAAAAACCTTTAAGTGTAGCACAAGGTTTAAGCCCAAACCAGGCTTCAAATGGAGTCATTGCATTTAAAGCTCTTGTTGAAAGTCTATTGAGCAAGTAGACAGAGGTATTGGATCCCTCTGCCCAAAACGTTTTTGGCAGATTCCTCTCAAAGAATAAACATCTTGCCATCTCCATCACTGTTCTATTTTTCCTCTCACTGACCCCATTCTGTTGAGGACTGTATGTGTTTGTCAGTTGATGCTCAATGCCTGCAATTACACAGATCTTTTAAAACTTGTCAGATGTATATTCAGTTCGATTGTCAGACCTGATGACCTTCATCTTACACCCAGATTGATTCTCAGCATAGGCTTTGAACTTCCCGAACACTGATGCAACTTTAGATTTCTGTTTCAAGAAATAAAGCCAACACACTCTTATGCTATCATCAATAAACAGTATGAAATATCTACTGCATTAAGTGATAAGGTCTTCATAGGTCCACACACATTAGTATGGATAAGTGTAGCTTTTCAATTGCTCTCCAAGCTTTATTCACTAGAAATGGTAACCTGTTCTATTTTCCCAGTTGACATACTTCACACACCTCACTATGTTCATGAATTTTTGACATATTCGAAACAAGGTCATTTTTGTATAAATGACTTAGAGTATTATAACTAACATGTCCAAGTCTTTTATGCCAAAGATCAGTTTCATCAACAACACCAGCATATGCATTAGAAGTTGCTAGATTCTAGTTTAAAACAAAGCTTTTGTCATTCATAGCAACAGAGATAAGCTCACACCCAATTTGATAATAAATCATGCAAAACTTGTTCTTAAAAACAATAGAGTAGTTCTTTTCTAGCAGCTGACCAACACTTAGCAAATTTTTATCAATATCAGGCACTAACAGAACATCAGAAACAATTTTAGTACCTGATGGAGTGTTTACAAACACATTTCCATTTCCTTTAGTTTCAATGAACTCCCCATTGCCAATTTTGATCTTCAAGATGTAGGATTTATCAAGGTTCTCGAACATGTTTTCATCAGAGGCCATGTGATTTGTGTAACCACTGTCTATCAGCCAGTTCACTTTGGTTGTGCTGCTGGTTGCATAACATGAAGCAACAAATATTTGCTCCTCCTGCTACTGACTCCCATAAGCAATCTAAGCTTGTGTGTTCTGTTGCTGCTATCCCTTGTTCTTACAAACCCTTTCCATGTACCCCATTTGTTTGCAAGCTCGACACTGAATGTCTGGTCTGAACCAGCAATATCTCTCCAGGTGTGTAGCCTTTTTACAGTGAGAACATGGCGGATATTTCTTCTTTCCACCATCTTTTGTATTCTCCCTATCCTTCCTTTACTTCTCTATTTTATCACTATAATTCTTCTTCCCTTTGCTGGATTAGTAGCCCTCTTTCTCTTTGTTCCTAGCCAAAAAAAAACCTTCAGTGTGCTCCTCTTGCCTACCTGCCCTTCTTTGCTCTTGAGCATAGAGAGCATTGATCAACTCAGACAAGGAAATGCTGCCTAAGTCTCTTGAATCTTCAAAAGAAGAAATCTTTGGCTCATACTTCTCTGGTAGAGTAGTAATGACCTTCTCCACAACTCTCTTGTCATTGAAATCATCTCCCAATAACCTGATGTTGTTGACAATGGCCATAATCCTGTCTGAGTACTGCTTGACAGTCTCATTGTCCTTCATTTTCAGGTTTTCAAAGTCCCTTCTCAAGTTGATAAGCTGTTGCTGCCTTATTTTCTCTAAACCCTGAAACTCTTCCTTCAACTTGTCCCATGCTTGCTTTGGTGACTCACAGGCCATGATTCTTGTGAAGATAACATCCGAAACTCCATTTTACAAGCAAGACATGGCTTTGTACTTCTTGGCTACCTCCTCACTATGCTGCTTGATCTGAGCCAGTGTAGGATTGGCTCTCAAAAGTGCAGGGTCTCTGCCTGTCTCCACCACTTGCCACAAATCATGTGCCTGTAGGTATGTCTTCATCTTTACCATCCAAATGTGGTAGTTCTCACTTACAAACATAGGAGGATAAGGTGTTGAAAAGCTATTTGCAGACATGTTCTTTAAGACAACAAATGCTCAGCCTTTTTGTATGGGGTGTGCTCACTTGTTTTCTCTTAAGAACACTCTCCAGGTAAGTGTCAAATTTCTTAGGCCCCTCAAGAAGTAGGCTCTGATACCATTTGTTGTTTTTATCAGACAATGAATAAAAAAGAAGAGAAAGAAAAATGAGAGAGCAAAGAGCAAAATATGAGCTGCAATATGTTCAAATTTTTCATTGACTTGTGTTTGTATACATAAAACAAAAGTATACCCACTTTCACTTACTACAAGACTTGAACTCTTACTATTTTGCATAAGATTAAAATACACAAACTTATACACCAATTCAACAACTACTGTCATCTCATCTTACATTCAAAATGTACCAAAAAACTACACAAAAGACTAAGTTCATTTTCAACTTAACTTGGCAGCATAGTGGCCATTCAGTCAACAGATTTTCTTGTTAATTTTCTGACTGCTTTGGAACTTCCCTCTATTTTTATCAATTGGATCTATTAATGGAGGTTTGGTGGGCTATTTCTCAGGGGCTAGGGGAATAAGGCAGGGTAATCCCTTTTCTCCATACTTGTTTGTTATTTCAATTGAGGTGCTTTCCAGACTTCTAAATATAGAGACTGCTCAAGGAATTTTCAAATTTCATCCCAAGTGCCATAAGATTGGATTAAGACATCTGAGCTTTGCAGATGATTTGTTAATCTTTTCTAAGGGCATAAGGGAATCTATAATGGCCATCTGCTTTATTCTTGAATAGTTCTATATGCTTTCTGATCTCCAGCTCAATATATCTAAAAGTGAATTGTTCTCATCTGGTATGCCTCAAGATCTTACTTCTGATATGCATCAGCTCACAAGATTCAAGATTGGACAGTTACTTGTTAGATAAGGGATTTAAATTGCAGTTGCATATGTGTTTTCGGTCGCGTCACATTTATCGCGGTTGCGGATGTAATGGATGCTATCGCTGTCAATTGCAGTAAATATCGATTATGAATATCAGCAACAGAAAGAATCGAAACCGCAAAATAACGATCGTGACGTCGCGTTACAACCGCTAGTTAAATTCAAAATATTTATAGATATCTGGGTGTTCCTCTGATTACCAGAAGGCTTAGTGACAAGGATTGCAATCCCCATGTGGATAAAATCACTAAACATATCAATAGCTGGACCTCTAAACAACTTTCCTATGCTAGCAGGCTCCAACTTATCCAGTCTGTCCTCTTCAGCATGCAAAATTTTTGGTGCAGCCAATTTCTTCTCCCTCAAAAAGTTATCAAAAGGGTAACTCAGCTTTGTTCTTTTTTTTTTCTTTTCTTTCGGCAATGGAAATGTTATATCTGCTAAGGGGACTCGAGTAAGTTGGGATTTTATTTGCCATCCTAAGTCTGAAGGAGGCCTTGGTTTGAAGAATCTTAAAGAATGGAACTTAGCTTGTGCTCTAAAGCATATTTGACTCTTGCTCCCTAAATGTGGTTCCTTAGGGTTGCATGGATTACTGCATATATTCTCAAAGGTAGAGGCTTTTGGAGGACGTCTCAGTTTTTTGCTATGCCAATTGAAGTTGGAAGAAGCTTTTGGAGATTAGAATTTTGGCTATGCTTTACGCATAGGGACTGCTAAATTTCATACAGCTACTGTTCGGTAGGAAATTAGGAGCAAGGAAGCTAAAGTCGATTGGAAAAGGCTTGTTTGGTTCGCCTCTCATATTCCTCGTCATTCTCTTATCACTTGGATGGCCATTCTAAACAGATTGCAGAGCTGGGGGATTCATGTAGCAAGAATGGATTGCTTATTGTGTGGTACGTACTGAAAGGGAGTCCAGAGACTATATTTTCTTCTCTTGCAATCTGTTTAGAATATGTTACCTAGACACTTCAGTTTTCTTAAAGTATTCGTGTTCAACACCTATGTCTGACACATTCGGATATGAGTATGGGGTATAATCTTTCAAATATATAAAAAAACTAAAATTTTTTTTGAATATACTCGTGTCGAACACATAAATGAATAACGTAAAGTTGAAACATTACTCGGGGGATCTTAGCTAGTTGTTTAGTTTTGTTATTTCTTTTATACTTATTCTGCTCATAGCAGTCTATTTCCCTCTTGTAACAGGTGCTTCTTTCAACAAATAAAATTCGTAGCTTATCCCACAAAAAAAAAAAAAGAAAAAAAAAAAGAAAGAAAGAAATTCTTGCAGCAGCCATTGCACTGCACTGATTTTTCACCAAACAACTTTATCCCTTATCTTGCACTTCAATTGATATCCAAATTAAGGTGAAACTGAATAAGAGAAAACTAATGCTATATGGCATACTTAAATAAATTACTAATCACAGCTTTCCATGCATAGATGATTACACTATATATTGTCTTACCTATTTTATCCTGTCATTACAATCAGATAGGTGAAAACCAGACTCTCCTCTGTATTATTATCATACTTTTAAATCGCGAATGCGGTTACTGTGTTGAGGTTGTGGATGCTATGCAGAGCATCGCGATTGTTGCGGACATGAATTTTGTCGTGTTTTAAGGAATTTGATACTATCGCAGATATTACGTAACGGATAAAATTCGATGAGATGATTTCAATTTTCGTTACGTTGTACAATGAGATTATCATTATTTGGCGTTTTTCATTTAATAATATGTTAAATTTTATGTAAAACATGCGAGTATTTTCATGTATATGTGTGAATATGTGAGAACTGGTCCAAATTCCAAACTATGATTGAAAAACACAAAAAAGAACAAAAAAAACAAAGGAAAGGAAAGCAGCAATGTACCAATGTAAGGCTGTGATGAATCCTCAAGTCCTCAACCTTTTCACAAGGGCCCCAACCAACTTTTGTAGCTTACCGTTATCTCCCACTACCCGCCATCCACGATTCCAACTCCAAGTTTATAACTCGTGAAAAAACAAGAAAACAGGAAAAGAAACAAAGAAAAATCTCTCCCTTTCTTTCTCTCTCTTTCCCCCCATGGCCATGGCTCTCTCTTCTGCTTCAGTTTTTAGCCATCCACTCTCCATCTCCACCCTTACTCATCGCCCTTTAACCACTACTTTCCACCGCCGCCATCATTGTTCCCCTACTTTTGCTACTTTAAGCTCCTCCTCCTCTGACCCGTCATCATCACCACCAGCAGTAGCTGCAGCAACTCATTCAAGCAGTGAAAGTATTTTGTCATCCAAAACTCAACAGACAAAACCCTTTATTGAATCATCAAGACCCCATGATCCTAGCAACTTTAACTATGCTCCGCTAGCCAATCCTAATGGTAACCCTTTCCTTAGTTTTGCTCGTTCCACTGAATCCAACATTGAAAAGGTATTGACTGAATTTTGGTTATTGTTTACTTCACTATGCTACTCTATCTTACCCAAATTCTTCATTTTCTTTAAAGTACCCGTGTCTCACATCTATGTCCGACACATATCGGACATGGGTATAGGGATATGATCTATGAAAAAACTTAAAAAAAATTCATCATTCCCGTATTGTCGGACACGTAACCGTATCCGATACTAACCCCGAATCCAGGTAACGTAGCTGCTACCCTTTTGGTTAAAGAGTGAGCTCTATTATTTGTAGAATTCATGAGCTTAAGGAAGTTAAATATTAATCCATATCCTCAATTTTAGAGGTATTTAGGGAAAACCTTAGTACTACTTATTTATACAATTCTATATCTGTTTGAGTCTTTGAGATTTTCACTGTTAACTTTTTGTCTGAAGCGTATGCTAGTTTATAGACTAAATTTTTTTCTTGTTCTGCAGGCAATTTTTGACTTCCGGTTCTTGGCACTTCTGGCTGTTGGAGGTTCGTTGGCCGGTTCACTGTTATGCTTTTTAAATGTACTTTCTAATTCCCAAAATCTTTCTTTTATTTATATTGCAGGGGAAGCCAAGAATTTCCTTTTATTTTATAAAAATAAAAACATGTCCGTTTAACTGAAATTTGCTTACTGATTATTTCTGACCTTTTGCAGGGCTGTGTTTACATAGTTGATGCTTACAAAGTCTATTGGTCAAGCTGTGTTAAAGGGATTCATTCAGGGAAGATGGTTCTACGATTGGTTGAAGCCATTGGTAAGTTCTCCAAAACTTAATTGAAAAGGGATTGTTTTGATCTTTATCTGAAGCTCTGTCTCAATTGAGTTGAACTTGAAATTGTTTTCTTCTCTTTTAAACATTTGAATGAAAATGCAGCCATCCTTTGTGAATGGTTATGGTTGCCCCATAACTTCTCAATCAGAACCATTCACAAGTCTGCTTAATGATTTGGAAAAGGCACTTGATTACTATGATTTGAACCAAAAATTCCCTGGACTAAATCCCACCTTTTAGCACTTGAGCTAAACCTATGGCAAGGTCATTAGAAAAGAAAGAGTGGTAATCTATGAAGCATGGACACTTATGTCATGAGAGTGCTCAAGTATCGAACACGTGTTCGACACAGACACGGCTCCGCCATTGTAGAATACATGTCGGACACGTCAAAAAAGTAAAAATAAAATCGGGCACGGTCAAAAGATGGTCAAGTCACGGCTGGACATGTCCGGACACTAGACGAAGGTTTTTTTTTTTGTTGCATTTTTCTCCCAAATATAAAATCAACAATGAGCAATTTGGTTCTCATAGGTATTTTAAAGTTCAAGTTTTTAAATTCAAAAATAATTTTAAAAAATTGAAAAGCTATTTGCATGTTAATATTTAATTGAAAAGTATCAATTTTACATTTTTATTGTACATTATTATATAAAAAAATATTTTTTATTATTGTGTCCTGTCGTACTCGTATCTTAATTATCTTGAATTTTCCTTGTCTGTATCTTATCGTACCCGTACTGCGTGTCCGTACTTCATAGGAGGTAATAGTTTTCAAGGGCTTTTATCCTAGTTTAAGTCATCAGCTCTTTCACTATATATATCAGAAACTTACCACTCTCTCATCCTGGCCTGCCTTTGCCAACTATCAGAATGCTTTGATTTTGAATTCCTCATCGCACTCTCTTTCTCTGCAACTACTTTCCCAATTTGCAATACCTCCATTTCAACCGATAGTTTATGGATTTGGAAGCTGAAATTTAAGATGACAGATGAAAATAATAAGGGAAATAACAATAGAAAAAGAAAATCGATATAAACATATAGTAATCCTGATCAACATTGTTCTAGTATACAGTGGACTGGTTCTCCACTTTATGTATAGGAAACTTTAATAGTTTTATTAGGTCATTAATATTTGGATTCAGAATTTCAGACTTAGAGTAAGCAGGAAGCACGTTCTTACATTTGTGAAAACTGTAATGATTAATGATCTGACATGCAGCATCCTGCAGTTTCAGTTTTTTCTAGCATTAGGGGTGTGTAAAAAGTCGGTATTCCAAACAAATTGATCGAAATCGATGTTATTTGGCCCATTCGGTTCGGTTTATTCGATTTCGATTGTGATCGGTTAGTAAATTCGATTTAAACATGTTTATTCGATTGGTTTGCATTTTTTTCCTAAACCGAACGGTGCAAAAAATTAACATTTAATTAAAAAATAAATAAATAATATTAATTAAACCCAAACCCATAACTCATTATAAGAAACTCATACCCATAATCCAAACCCATAAGACCATAACCATAAGGCCATAAGCCCATAACGCATTGGTATTTAGTCCATCTTGATCCGGCCAAACCGAACAAATCGATCGAACCAAATTGATTAAGTTCGGTTCGGTTAATTCCGTTTTAAAAGTTTTTGTCAATCGGTTTGGTTGATTTTATATGTTTATTCGGTTTAATCGATTTTCGGTCTATCTAGCATGAACTAAATTTGCCTCTAAGTCCTTTTTCCACATTTTTGCCTACATATTTTACTTCATAGGCTTCTCCCAGTGCCAAATGGCAGATGAACTGATATTGTAATGAATAATGTTGCAGATGTTTATCTTGCTGGGACGGTCATGTTAATATTTGGTATGGGCTTGTATGGATTGTTCATCAGTAACGTGAATCCAAACGTGCCACCCAACGTTGATCGTGCCCTCAAAGGCTCATCCTTGTTTGGAATGTTTGCTTTGAAGGTAACAGCCTTCGATATTCATTAGGAATCCCCAACCAATACTGCTTTATTAACTTCAGCTAACCTTGCTCTAGTACCTATGTTACTCGAACTCAGATGTGAGTGTCGGACACGGGTATATTCAATTTTTTCCAAGATTTTCATGTATTTGGAGGGTTCTTGGAGGATTATATCCCGATACTCATGTCCGGATATGCATCGAACACGGATACTTCAAGAAAAATAAAGAGTCAAGAGTAACATTGTCTAAAACTATAACTTCACCTTCTCACAAAATAACTTCATTTCTTGCTTTACAGTTTCTTGCATGCTCATATCCATCTTGATATTCCAGTTTCAACCATGCTTACCTTGAGGACATGTTATATTCAATGGATAACTTCAAAATAATCTTAACCCATTAAGGGCAAGGATCAACCCTTGCTTTCAAACTAATTTTTGCACTTTATGATGGAAGCTGATCTAAACTTAGTAAATAGATCAGTAATCAATATAGGGTCTCAAATATCAAGTCTTATCAAATTTTTGCACATTCCATTTTTCTTCTTCTTTTCTGTTGGTTCTTAATTCCTAGTCCATTTCTCAAGTTATATTATCCGGACTCGAAGTTGAGTGTCAGATACGGTATGTGTCTGATACGAGTATGCTTATTTTTTTTTTTAGTTTTTTCATATATTTGGAAGATCATATTCATACCCATGTCAGAATATGTCTGGCACAGGTGTCGGACACGGGTACTTTAGGATAAATGAAAAATCCGGGTAACATAATTCTCTAAGCACTACACTGATTAAATTATTGTACTGGTTTGCAGGAGAGGCCAAAATGGATGAAAATAAGTTCCCTGGATGAACTAAAGACTAAAGTGGGACATGTTATAGTCATGATTCTTCTAGTGAAGATGTTTGAAAGAAGCAAGATGGTGACAATAGCCACTGGTATGGATCTACTTAGTTATTCTGTTTGTATTTTCCTGTCATCTGCTTCTTTGTACATCCTTCATAATCTTCACAAGCCAGAATAGAGATGTCAGACGTACTAGTATTATTGATCCCATTCAATATATATATATATATATATATATATAATATAATTGTAATATTTAGTATCTTGAGCAGATATTCTATGTAAGGGAAAAATGTGTCTTCATGTGAATAATGGATCCCAGTTTCATACTAGAGAAATGAACTCCACTTTCTCTCATTCTCAATAGTTGAAGAAAGGATTATTGTAATTAGTCCTTGAACTAAAAGTAATATAAAACAAGAAGAATATGTTAGGAGGACTTTACCATTACACTCTCTGTCCGATAGAGATTAGTTTTCCATCAACCATAAAATGGGGGTGAGGGACACTTGGGTTTATACCAAAAAAGTAACATAAAACAAAAAGAATATGTTGTTTTAATGTACAAAGAATATTGTAATCAAATTTCTATTTCATGTAAAATAAATCAAAAAAGAGAATTAAAAAAATGGAAGTATCATAGACCTGTTTATGGATCGAGTTGGGACGGGTTCAAATTTTTTCTATTTTCCTTTGGGTCGGGCAGGACACGGGCCGAAAGCCCATATCACAGTATAAAATAATATAAAAATATTATATTAATATTTATAATTAAATAAAAAAATATTTTTATTGATAAATAGTAATTCGAGTCGAGCCGGTCCAGCTCGAATTTAAAATAATTCTTATCCAGACTCGACTCAATACGAATCGAACGGGTAACCTGTCCCTTAAACATGTCTAAAGTATCATAACTCCATGACGTTTATGGAAAATCCCTCTTATCGTTTTTTAGTTTAAAAAATGTCGTCTTACTTTTTTGAGTCATGAGACACTAACCCTCTAAGTATTAATAGTTAAATAATTTTAAATGAAAAAATAAATATATTTTTCGTTAATTATTTTTGTATTTAACTTTTTTTCAATTTTTTCTTTTATTTAAAACTTTTTTTTAACTACGGAACTATGAAATTTTAATTAATTTTAAAATATTCTCATATTCAAGTCTTTGGGATAAATGATTGAATTTAATAAAGATAAGCTCAAGACAATGTCTTTGGGATAAATTATTAAATTTAATTTTATCACATATTCAACTCTTACGTTTGATTTAAGTTTATGTTAGATTTCTCCGACAAGAAATTTACATTCACTAAATTTAGTATCAATTTTTATGTAGGTCATAAATTTTTAATTTTATTAAATTAAATCACTAATTTTTTATTATTAATAAATTAAGTTATTTATATTAACTCCATGATGAGTATCACTAAGCCTGTATGGATATGGAACCTTATGGTAAACCTGGAAAAAAAAATGAAAGTCTTCGGCTCTCCGCTGGATGTTTTCTTGGGCTTTCTTGCCAGCTTCTTACCTGCCAGGGTTGTGATACATAGCTGCAATTGTCCTCTTCAATCTCTTATTTATTTATTTTTTTGTTGCTACTTACAATTTACTTTTTGCACTTTACTTCTTCAAAAGTATGTATGAAGTAAAAGCAAATGGTTAAGAAAAATATTATTCATTAAAAACGAAAAAATGAAATGCAACAACAATTAACCATTTCATTTAAAAGTAAAATCATATCATAAAATAGTTAATTTTTCAATTTCTGAAGCAAAATGCAGTAAAATAACAATAAAAAGGGCCCCTTTTCGCTTATAGAGAGGCAACAAGCAAAGTTGCAAAAATAACAACACGAAGCTGGCTTATACTATTATCCATATCCTACAGATAAATAACTAAAAAAAGGAATTAAAGAAAAACCTGAAGAATTCCACCAATCTGCTGCTCTCTAATGGAAGCAAAATTTTGAAGAGTTAAGCCATATCCTATTGTCATTGGTATTTTCGATATCTCTATCAAAAAAAATCTTTGATAGGCAATTCTTACTAGTGTTTGAAGATGAGGATTTGCTTCAATCCATGAAAAATGACCGCTAGTCTCGATTGAAGGAGTGGTTCATCTCTTTAACTCCATGGTCTGAAGATTTTCAAGTATTGAACTACTTGGGTATCCTGTTTTGGTGTTCCAATTTATTGCTGGAATATCAAGATCTTCAACAACATTACAAATATTTGGGGTAGCCATAATGAGAAATCCATGTTGTTTAATGATTTCAGCAAGGGCTCTTTCATCGTTATGACCGATCAAATAGCGACACTAACGAGATATTACGATTGCTATTTTGTGATTTCGGTTATTTTCGTCGTCGATATTTATCGTAATTAGAGTTTAAATAGTTAGCAGTCCGTAATAATTAGACTCATGATTATGAATTAAATGTGTATACAACTCGTGAATTTTTTATTAAAAAGATAACTTATGATTATAATTGTAATTATTATATTTTACAGTAAATTGGGTAAAAAAAAAATTAACGATTGCGGTAAACCATAAAGATCGTAATAACATCAATTACGTACACAATCACCATAAATATGACACAATCAAAAACGTATTAAATCCTGCTCGGCACCATCAAATCAAGCACGAACACTGCTGAATGGCATAACTGTCAACTTGGGGTTTGTGAGGTTGACTTCTCTTCTTAATTCTTATCTTATGATGGGGAAAGGAAGTGCAGAAGCATATAGAATCTATATATTGCTTCATCCTCTGGAATTTTCAGTAAGGATACTAAACAACTAAGGATTTATCAAAATTATTTTTTATTGTTTTAGAATCGGTTTTCACTTGTTCCTATTGTGAATTGAACCAATTCTAAAAGGCTGGGTTATCCACTATGTAGTTATGCTAGCAACATTTTGACCATTTCTCTAAAATCTTCTGCAAATAAAATATCAATTAATTCGGTTAATATTTATTCGATTTAATTATTAATCGAACCAACCGAATGTACAGGCCTATCTTAAAGGAAAATATAGTGGCTTTTTGTCAGATAAGTTTCAAGAAATACCCGAAAAATTCTCATTCTGAGAGCCAAATCCCTTTGACATTGTAGCTTTTTTTGTCCCAAGTTGCAATTGTAACCTCTTCAGGAGCAGAAAACACTCCAGACTCGTGTATGATATTTGCTTTCTCAAATAGCATCCGGTGTGAAGTACTTGAGTCTTGATGTCATTTTGGTGACAAGTTGATCTGTTCAATGACCTGAATCTCTGTTGAGGTCGAAAAGAAAGGTTAAAGGGCACCAAAGTTTGATTTCTGGAACGCGTTATGATACTTAAGTCAATAAATGTCTGAAGAGTGATGAAAGTTTAAAGGCTGTAGAACTGTAAAGGTCTCAGAGTCTGTACTTGAGATCAGTCTTCGTTGGGCTATTTATACTTGGATCTAGCATCCCTTGGAGCGTCACATGTCGTCTGCTGTTGGGGTTTGGTGGTTAGAGGTATGAGCGACCTTTCTTCAATAGGTAAAGCTCGACTTGGCCTCTTGAGAGTTGGACGACGGTCACGTATCTTATATGCTGATGATCTTATTTGTCTTGGACTTCCTGACTTGGACTCTGCATTTAATAGGCTTAACATTGAGAATGAAATAAAAATATATTTGTATATGTTGTCTTGTTTTAGCTCCCATTTTTCAATTTAAGTGAAAGGATTTGATGAAGGTGGCAACATTGTTGAAGCAATTGTAATTTTTTTTTAATCTTTTTTAGCATTAATTTGAACTTGAAATAGGAGTTAGATGTCCAAAATTGATAGATACATTGTTGAAAAATGAGAAAGCAGCCCTTGGTCTCTTGAAGCCATAACTGCAAAAAAAGTGAATAGCAGCAGCTGTCACTAATTCATTATTATTGTATAACTCTGGAACTAGCATTAGCAACACTATCTAGTAACCAACCTACAGTTGGATTGAACCATCAAAAATTAAGTTCAAACCACTTTAATTGAAAGAGAAAGACTAATCCACTTGAACTAAATGGTGTAAGATATATATATATTTTTTTTCTTTTTTGATGGTAACATCCTTGACTTTTTCAACTCAATTATTTGGCTCATAACTTTAGTTATCATTTGTTTGAATTGCTAATTGATGAAGGGAAACAATCTCTCATCTAATAATCTAAGTATCATATTGGGATTTTATAATGGTCATTCGTTCAACGAAATGGGATTTTACATCAAAGATTTTGCGTAGATATACATAACAAATAGCTAGTTTAGCATTGCTGTTAAAAAAACTTGGGTTACAAAAAGTTTGGGTTTGAAAAGGTGTGGTAAAAAAATATGATCTAAGAATTTTTAAGTGTTTGGCATTATTGTAAAAAAAGTGTTATGAAGAATTAAAATGTCAAAAAAAAGATATGTTTAAAATAATAAAAGTTTAGAGATAATAAAATCATATTATTTAAAAACTAGCTTCTAAAATCCAAAAACTTCATTTATTTGACTTTTTTATTTGGATTGCCAAATCATAATTTGTAAGTAGACTTGTTCATGGTCTGGGGTGGCGGCCTAAATTTTTTTTCATATCCTTTATCTAAGTTCAACCCGGAACGGTTCATAAATTCGAATCATTATTTAAAAATATTAAAATAATTTATTTTTATATTAATACTTATATTTTTTATAATTAAATTTAAATAAAAATATTTTTTATTAATAAATAATTATTCGGGCCGGATTGAATTAAAAAAGTTTGTCTAGATCCGACTTAGTATAAATCGAACGGATAACTCAATCTTTGAACAGGTCTTGTGACTACAGTATTGATATAGACTGAGCAATGAATATATGTTGGCTTATTAGAGATAGACATGGCAATTCGTGTATCTGTATCGTATTCGTGTATTTTATCGTGTCATAATCATGTTTAAGGTATTCTATATTTATATAAAATTTGATACGTTAATAATTCGTATTATATAGATTTTTAGATATTCGTATATTCGTTTCGTGTTCGTGTTATTTTTTCGTGTCGTATTTTTTGTATGTCATATTCGTATCATATAATTGTATCATGTCTAATATTATCAGATCTAATTAAAAGGTCCATTTCCAGTTCACTTCATAGTCGACAACCATGATGAAACTTTTGGTTTGGTAACATTACTGCTCATCAAGGGTCCTACTCCTAGTCAAGTGGCTTATTTCACTATCTCATTTTAAGTGTTTGTTTTCTTTTCAAATGTCAATCTCATCCAACTCATGTCCAACATTTTATTTTGTCACTGTTTCTTTTTTTTTTTTTTTTTTTTATTGTCTACTCTTACAATAAATATAAGCTTTTTTTCAAGTCAAAAGAGGCTATTCAGTACTGTTTTTTTTTTTTTTTTTTGTGCTGGGAAGAGAAAAGAAGGAAAGGTGAGAGAAAAAAAAGAAAATGAAAGAAGGGAGAAAGGAGAAAGGAGAAAGGAAAAAAGAAAAAAGAAATTTTTTTTATTTATGTATTTGTGTTTTTTTATTTAAAATATTATAAATTTATATAATTTTTTACATTTTATTAATTTGTTCTATGTATATTTTTACACGTTCGTATATTCGTTTCGTGTTCATGTTATTTTTCGTGGTGTGTTTTAATTATTTTTCTATATTGTGTTCGTGTCGTGTCTCAATTCATATTATAATTTACATAGTTTGTTATTGTGTTTCAATTTAGAAAAAAATTTGTGTGTTCATTTTATGTCTCAATTCATGAAATATTTTGCATAATTTGTCATAGTGATTCGATTTAAAAAAAAAAAGTATGCATTCGTGGCGTGTTCATGTGTTTTTTTTTTTGTTTTCAAAGTATTATAAATTTATATAAAATTTTACATGTTAATAATTAGTTTTATATAGATTTGTATGTTCATATTCGTGTTTTTTTCTTATATTTAAAGTATTATATCTTTACTATAAATCTTGAATTTTTTTTTTGCATGAAGAGAGTGTACACGTGGCATGGGCACTGTTAAATTTAAGTTTTATTTTTTTTATTATTTTATTAATTATTTTTTTCAGCCCAAAGAGGCTATCCACGTCGCTCAGTACTGTTCCTTTCCTTCTTTTTTTTTGTTTTGTTTTTGTGCAGGGAAGAGAAAAGAAGGAAAGGAGAGAGGAAGGGAAAAAAAAAAAAAAGGGAGAAAGGAGAAAGGAAAGAGGATTTTTTTTTTTTTTATGTATTTGTGTTTTTTTTTATTTATTTAAAGTATTATAAATTTATATAAATTTTTACACTTTAATAATTCGTTCTATGTATATTAGTACACTTTCTTATATTCGTTTCGTGTTCATGTTATTTTCCATGGTGTGTTTTAATTATTTTTTTTTATGTTGTGTTCGTGTCGTGTCTCAATTCATACCATATTTTACATAGTTTGTTATTGTGTTTCAATTTAGAGAAAATTTTATGTGTTCGTGTTGTGTCTCAATTCATGACATATTTTGTATAATTTGTCATAGTGATTCGATTTAAAAATATATATATTATGCATTCGTGGCGTGTTCGTGTTCGTGTATTTTTTCTGTTTTCAAAGTATTATAAATTTATATAAAATTTTACACGTTAATAATTAGTTTTATATAGATTTGTATGTTCTTATTCGTGTTATTTTTTTGTGTATTTAAAGTATTATATCTTTACTATAAATCTTGGATGTTTTTTCTGCATGAAGAGAGTGTACACGTGGCATGGATATTGTTAAATCTAATTTTTTTATTATTTTAAATTAAATTATTTTATTAAACATTAAAAAAAAATGTGATAGAGATAAATGAAAGAGTTTGTGAGAATTTGGTGAGAAAATTTAAGTTATTTTAAAGTTGGTAATTCGTGTATTTTTTGCTTTTTATGTGTCATAATCGTGTTTAAGGTATTATATCTATAAGATAAATTTTGTAGATGAGGGAGTTTATGGAGAGTATTAAAAAATGACGCAACACACACAAAAAACATAGCCCCAACATGGATACACGAACATAAAAAAAATCTATATAACATAAATTATCAATACGTCAAAATTTATACAATTTTACAATAAAGGTTGAATGTTTTTCAGCCAAGTTACTATTCTTTTCTGTTTTGCTTTTATTTTTATTTTTATTTTTTTTATAAATAGAAATAGATGAAATGTCAGGATAGGAAAAAAAAAAAAAAAAAGGAACAAAGTGGAGGTGTGGAACACACACCATTTTGTCCTCTTTTTAACATTTTAATTTTTTTTTTTTTACTTTAACTATTGTTTTAGACCTGTTAATTGGACGAGTTGGATTAATTTCCGGTCATGTCAATTTGGGTTGAATCAATTCGAGTTTTAAAAATTTTGTATCATTTTTGGGTTCGGATCATTTCGGGTTCGTATCATTCGGTTTGACACTCATATTCAATTTTTTAATTTTAAAATCAAATCAGATCAACTTTAAACAAATTATTTGATCAGTCAAATTTAATCAGAATTTTATTGAAATATAAAAAATAAGTAATAAATAATATTTTAAAAATAAATATAGACATTGTAATTTTTAATTAAAAAATAAATATTTATTAAACTCGGTTTTTTTAGATTTGAGCATGATCCGATAATTTTTCAAATTCGAGTATCGGTTTTACTTAAAAGAGTATTATTGTATACTTGAAATAGTTAGCACAATTCATTTATGTATTTGTAAATTTATTATTATAACGCAATATACAAATCATTATAATACAATACACATATCAAGGTCTATTTTATATACTTTTAAAAAATCTCATGAAAAATGATAGATTTAAAATAAAAACAACATGTATAACTATAAGAAATTATATAATTTGATCTTAATTACATGATAAGATATTATTATAATATCGCGTACAAATCATTATGATAAAATATACATTTTATTTTTAACAACATATTTTATGTACTTTATTTTAAATTACATGAGAATAAATTATATTTTTAAAATAAAAATAAAAATTTTATTTTAAATAATAGGTATAATGATAAAAAATATTATAAATATATCTATGATAATTAAAATATATAATTTATTTTAAATATTATTATCACATTATCATGATTGATATAACATATAATAAGAATAAATCCATAAATAAATTTTGAACATTTTTCTATTGCAAGGCGTACATGTGTTAAAAAATATTAATTTATTTTAAATTATTTTTTATTTATTAGCACTTCACTTTGTCTTCTTTCTTTCTTTTTTATTGTACTTTTTTTTTTGTTTATCCTCTCTTTGCTTTTTTTTTTTTTTTTCTTCCTTTAACTTCTATGGTACTTTTTTATACATAAAATAAATTATTAATCCGTAAAAATTTATATAAATTTATAATATGTATATTTTTACACTTTCATCATGTATTCGATCGTGTTCATTTTATTTTTCGTGTTGTGTTTTAATTTTTTTTATGTTATATTCATGTCGTGTCTCAATTCATCTTATATTTTACATAGTTTTGTCATTGTGATCCAATTTAGAGAAAAATTTGTGTGTTCGTGTCGTGTCTCAATTCACGATATATTTTGCATAATTTGTTACAGTGATTCTATTTAGAAAAAAATTTGTGTGTTCGTGATGTATTCGTCTTATTTTTTTTTTGTATTCTCAAAATATTGTAAATTTATATAAATTTTTATACCTTAAAATTTTATTTTATGTATATTTTTACATATTTGTGTATTCGTGTCGTATTTGTCATAACGTGTCAAATACGAATTCAGCATGCTAGACAAAAATCATGGAGTCACCACTAATCATCTAATCTAGGTGTGATTAGTCACCTTTATGAATCTATTCTATTTAAAGTAATCCTAAGCTTGACTAAGACACCTTAAAAAGAATAGGTTCTAGTCTGCTTATCAGAACTAGGTTCGGGAGTACGGTTACGTGTGAGGAAGGATTAACACCCTCACAACGCCTATCTAAGAGATAGTACCTAATTAGTCTTGTGATGCTTAAAAAGTCTTAATTAAATGGTCTTGTCTATCCTATCTCCATTTTAATTGTTAAAATTAGAAATCTCGGAAATCATTTTTTAGGTCTTCCTTCCATTCGTTTTGGAGAAATTACTAAAAAACGTTTCCTCACCTCAAGAGTATCCAAAAGAAACTATTCGTTCTATTGAAGAGGCTCCGTCGTCGGAAAAGTTAGATTATTTAACAAAGTTATTTCTCTTAAATTAATCATCCAAAATTAATCCATATTTTATTAATGTTTGTTCGAAAAATAAATTCTGATCTTAATATCAAAAATTGTCCCTTAGAATATTCTTCTATTCGTTCTGGAGAATTTTTAAGAGAATTTTTCTCATCTAGAAATTTCTTAAAAGTCAACCATTCGTGACTCTCTTAAATTTCATCATCGGAAAAAATCTTAATTTATCCTTCAATTTTAATTGGGCATTTATTATGGAAAATTATCTTGAAAAAGAGACATTGAAAATTAATTATTTCAAAAGAATAAATTTTGACCTTTATTAATATCGAAAATAATCTCTTAAAAAATCCTTCCATTCGTTCTGGAGAATTTTTAAGAGAATTCTCTCACCTAAAAATTTCTCAGAAATCAACCGTTCCTGATCTGTTTAAATTTCATCATTGAAAAAGATCTCCATTTATTATTTTAATTAATTAATCATCAATTATATTATTTCCTAAAAAATCTATCCTAATCAAATTTTAATTATCTTAAACATAAAATAAATAACCAAATAAAGAAGATAAATACACATTGCACAATCTGTTAAATGATAAAGTAATTTAAACAAAATAAATAAGTAATAAATGAATGAATGAATAATCAAAATAAAAAATAAAAAAATATATAAATATATAAACAGAATACATAAATAAATACAAAATTAATAAATAAAACAATATTAAGAAAATAAATAAAATAATAGACTAGCCAAATCATTACAAAATAAATAAAACTGATAAATAAGATATGTTAATAAACCAAAAATTATAAACGAAATATAATAAATCAAATAAAACTATGAATAATATAAAAAATAAATTAACAAAATTATAATAAAAGATAAAACAAATGAATAATAAAAAAAATAGTAACGGCAGCTTTTGGAGAATGGATCCAGGGGCTTTTTGACTAAAAGTTAAAAACATGTAAGAGATTTACTCACCAGCAAATTGCTTTTATTCACCCTTGTAATCAACCATCATGGTTTATCACCAAATCCAACCTAACTTTAAAAGGCCAAAGCTTAGTGATGATCTCGACTATTACGTGCTGCAATCGTCGTCCCTAGATCGATCCCGACGTCGGTGCTTCTCCTTTTTAGATCTCACTTCGATTGTTGTTTTCAATTGTGTGTAATTATCTGATAGTCTGATGTCCTTTATATAGGAAAAATCTTAAGAGAGTCCTGGTGTGTTTGATTTGGAGTTTTATCCATAATAAAGATAAAAACTCTTTTTTCCACATTTATCATGAATTTCAGAGCTTGATCTGAATCTAGAAGAGAGTTCTGATTTGATCCAAACCTTTTTTTTTTCTTTTTTTTTTTTCCGATAATTTCAAAAATTAACATTAAAATTAAAATAATAAATTAAAATAAATTAAACTTAAAAATAAAGTTAAACAAACCCGGATAAAAACGGGTCAACAGCTGCCCTCTTTATGCATTTCCTGAGAATCAGGGATGTGCAAAGACGTAGACACCTTAAGCTCAAACCAATTGAAACAAATGGTATTCTTCCAAATCAAGCATAAAATTAAACATCCCATATTCAAAAAAAAAAAAAATGTTCCTCAAGAGAAGTTTAGTAAAAGCAAAACATTACTTTAAAGAGATTTTAGCAAAAATATCCTCGAGAGAGGTTTAGCAAACATATCCTTAAGAAAGGCTCATCAAAAATATTTCTTGGGAGAGGCTTAGCAAACAATCCTTAAGAAAGGCATGAAAAATATCCATGATATAGGTTTTAAATAGAATATCCTCATGAGAGATTTTAAAAACATCATCGTAAGAAGTTTTGAAAGTATCCTCATGAGAGGCTTTAAAACATCCTTGTGAGAGGCTTAACAACATCCTCGTGAGAGGCTTAACGACATCCTTGTGAGAGACTTTAAAAACGAATACTCTCGTGAGAGGCTTGAAAATAAATATCCTCGTGAGAGGCTTTAAAATGAATATCCTCGTGAGAGGCTTTAAAACGAACATCCTCATGAGCGGGTTTGAAAATGAACATCCTCAGGTGAAGATTTTAAAAACGAACATCTTCGAGTGAGGATTTGAAAATAAACATCCTCGTATGAGGTTTTAAAAACGAACATCCTCAAGTGAGGTTTTAAAAACGAACACCCTTGGGTAAGAATTTGAAAATAAACATCCTCGGATGAGGTTTTAAAAATGAACATCCTCGGGTGAGGTTTTAAAAACGAACATCCTCGGGTGAGGTTTTAAAAATTAACATCCTCGAGTGAGGTTTTAAAAAAGAACATCCTCGGGTGAGGATTTAAAAACGAAGATCCTCAGGTGAGGATTTGAAAATAAACATCCTCGGGTGAGGTTTTAAAAATGAACATCCTCGGGTGAGGTTTTAAAAATGAACATCCTCGGGTGAGGTTTTGAAAACGAACATCCTCTGGTGAGGATTTGAAAATAAACATCCCCGAGTGAGGTTTTAAAAACGAACATCCTCGGGTGAGGATTTGAAAATAAATGTCCTTGGGTGAGGATTTGAAAATAAATGTCCTCGGGTGAGGTTTAGAAATCTCATCCGAAAAAAATACTCAAGAGAAAGAGGATTTAAAATCTTATCCACCTTTTCAAATACTTCTCAAGAGAAGTTTTAAAATCTTATCTAATCTTAGAAAAAAAAATTATCTTGTAAAAATTTCCAAACGAGATTCAAAATTTTATCTTTAAAACATCTTCAACCAAAATTCACAAGTCTTACCTTAAAAAAAAAAGTTTTTCCCAATCGAGACTCAAAAATTTCATCCTAGAAGACTTCTTCATACATTATTTTTAGAAAAGTTTTTATCAACCGAAGCTCAAGAATTTCACTTTGAGAAAAGTTTGACTTCAAAATTCAAAATCTTTCTCATATGCTAAATGCATGCAATGAATGGCATCATGCAGTTCACGAAATACAAATGTCATGAATGCAATGAATGATCATGCAATGAAATGTTTCAATTACTCCACATCGTGGATCTCAAATCGTGGTAACAAGGATTCTCAAACTCATTCTTTTCATCTTCTTATCATCTCCCAAACATGTCACTTTAGAATTGGCTAACAAGTTCCATCTAGCAGACTAGCCCTTTGCCGATTTTATTCAATCTCAAATGCATCATTTGTCTATTTCCAAAGTGTATGGTTTCTAGCTTAGAAACCCCAAATGTCTATATTCCAGACTCTTCCTGATTCTCATCTTACTTTCCTTTTGCCCCAAGACATCATCCTTAAGTTTTTTTTTTTCTCAAAGTAATCCAGATATCTTTCATGATTATTATCTTAACTTATCAATCATCATTTCAATTTCATAATAAATGCAATGCATCAACATTTTCTCTATTCATTATGGGTAAGCAAAGTTGGCAACAAAGAATGGTAAGAAACAAAGTGGATTGAAGACAAGGGTCTTTATCAATGAAAGAACAAATCTATGTCAAGAATAATTGGCAAATCAAAGAATTATAGAAAGATATTTGGATGGGGATCAACATCGCCAAATAGTGAATATGTTGACAATCTTGAGATTAATCCATGATTCACTTTCAAAAATCAATCCAATCAGTATTCTTGATCTTTTTGAGTTGTGTCAGACCAAACCATGCCCCCAATGAAATCTTCAAACTGATTTTTATTATACCTAAGCCGCCCTTTCAGGTTTTCAACTTAGATATCCCCCTATGACTCAAATTGCCCTTTTTCGGGTTTTCAATTTGAATCCTCATTTTCTTTTTCTTTTTTCTTTTTTCTTTTTTTTTCTTTTTCATTCTTTTTTTTTCATTTTTTTTCTTCAAAGAAACATTTCTCCACAGTATTTGGCAAATCATCTTCATTCATCTTTCTCAAAATAATGCTTCACTCGGAAAAGCTTTTTACTTCATAAGAACTTCACAAATAAATGTGTACTCTCTCCAATGGCCATGTGACTTAATAGCAGTTTCTTCAAAACTAATTCTTTCTCAAAGTATCAAGAACAAACTTTTTTCATCATGTGTTCGTCTCAATTTTCTTAGAGGCAATTGAGCATATCAAAGTGCTACAAGCCTTTTCTTTCTTCTTCGGATTTGTATTCAAGCATTCAAACTTCATTGTCATTTGATGATGCTACAAGCATGTCCTAATTCAATACATGACTCTCTAATTCGAACATTTACATTTGATCAAAATGGACCTTTAAAGCTTGTAATGTAGGCTAGGGTTTTGGGGTTATGAAAGAATGGATAAAATAGACTCAAACATTTGTTTAAGGATTGCAAACCGAGGATCATTTTCATCTCAAAACATTTCATATCTTTCTTTTCATTTTCAAGATAATCGAGCCATGGACCATTTCTTTTTCATGAGGATTTTTTCTTTTCATTTTTCTTTTTTTTCATTTTTTTTTGTTGCACAAAGTGAGTTCAAAATTGTGGAACTCAATTCATCTCAACATTGCCTCCTTGACATAAGACATTCTTTACATGGCATAGAAATATGATCCAATCATTCATTATTCTCTAGAAAGATATTTTCCATACTTTCCCCCCCGGTGTGGAGGGTGATCCTTGGTCAAGGTTCATTTAAAAAAAAGAATTCAATAGGCTCAAAGGAGGGTAGTAAAGGATAATTTCTCATTTTGTGAAAGGAATATGAAAAATGGCCATTATCATCTCAAATGTGAATATTTCCATCAAATAACATTTATTGAAAATGACAAGCTTATAGAAATTCACCACAAGGAATCCACATACTTGTAAAAGAATTCAATAACAATTCGTGTAGCAATTCTACTAATTTTCTTCCAATCATGCCAAAACTACATATCAACTTTCATCTTCCCTAACCAATTGGCAAAGTATGATCATATATGTTCAAGTTCACCAATATGGATGTAACTTTCAAAATTGAATCCCAGATTATTGCCATGATTGTCATCATATTCATTACTTCGAAACTTGACATGGGTGAAATTGAAAGGGTAGGCAATATATAAAGGGCAAAGGAAGACATAACAAATGAAAGAGGAAAATGAAAATGCATCAAACTTGCTAATTCATTGAAATGATAAAAAATAAATTAAGTCTAAAACATAAAAAAAAAAAAAAAAACATCACTTAAAGATAGCATGTAATTTCCATATTCTTCTCACAATCTTCTCATAGAAGTCTTTTACCACTAAACACTTGGCCCTGTTTTCTCATCAAAATTCAATAGACCCTCTTTGACTAAATTTTGCACCTTTCGCTTCAAAGCTCCGCATTCTTCTGTGGAATGGCTTGAACTCCCAATGTGATATCACAAGTGACACTAACATCATAACCCTCGGGATATGGAGGCTTTAGAGGCTTAGAATAGATTGGTGCAACTAGATGATCCTGGATAAGCCGAGGGAGTAATTTTGTGTATGACATTGGGATTGGATCTATAGGAGTTCTATCTCGACTGCTTCGTTGTCTTCGTTGATCATTCACTGGAGACTGAACAACAGGTCTAACTGAAGATATGGATGCAGGGTCAAGCGGATGAAAATTTGATTGTGGCACTGGTGGATAAGGATTTGGTGCAACATTATTAACATTGGGGTAATAATATTGGTACATGGAGTATGAATGATATGGGGGAAAACCTCCTACTTGTTGCCCTCCATAAGTCATAGCTTGGACATCTTCTTCTTTCTTTTTAGATGCCCCATTTTTCTTTCCATCGAATGTCTCTCCTGCTTCAAGCTTCCCACTCTTTATAGCATTCTAAATTATCTCCCCAGAGGTTACCATATCTGCAAAATTCTTGGTGGCATTCCCAATCATTCTTTCTTAATAGGGTGCTTTGAGAGTACTAACAAACAAGACTGTAATTTTCTTCTCAGTGAGGGGTGGTTAGACTTCGGCAGCAATGTCCCTCCACCTTTGGGGATATTCTTTGAAACTTTCAGTAGACTTCTTCTCCATATTTTGCAGGGTTAAGCGATCTGGGGCCATATCAACAATATGCTTGTATTGGGCTATAAATGCCCTTGCCAATTCATTCCATGAACGGATGCAGGCTCTATCCAACTGGACATACCATCTTGCAGCGGACCCTGTGAGACTATCTTGGAAGAAATGTATCAACAACTTGTCATCATGTATGTGAGCAGTCATCTTTCTACAGTACATGGTGACATGAGTTATCGGGCATTTGGTCCCATTATATTTCTCAAATTTTGGAGTTTTAAATTTTTGCGGAATAACTACATCGGGCACTAAGCAAAGCCCAGCAGCGTCCATGGAACCATAGATATCCATCCCCTCAATAGCCCTGAATCTTTCCTCTATAAGACTTATTTTGCGAGATTCAATCTCTTCAACTATCTTCATTCTTTTTTGCTCTTTGTGATCATCTAAGTCTGGAACTTGAACAAGATTTATCTTTGTCCCAGAGGCAGAAATGGTAAATCCCGGGACTTGAGGTTGAGCATGAGGATAATTAAATCCTCCTATGAATGGTGCTTGCTGCAATTGTTCCTGTTGAGACATTTGAACCTGAGAAGGGTTGAATTCCGGTGGATACATAGTCTCGTCCACATTTTGGTTTTTCTCCTGAAAACTGGCTTCATCTACCTCTTTCTTCCCCTTCGAACTCTTCATCATTTCTATCATGCACTTAATTGTTCTCTAATTTCCTCTTGTTCTTGTTCCATTCTATCTATCCTTGAAGCTTGTTCTTCCGACATTGCTCTAGCTTGTGAACGGGTGTTGTAGGAATGCCTCAGGAACTTTGATTGCTTGAGCTATCCTTGAACCTTTGTTACCGCAATTTTAAGATTTAGGTCCCATACTTTCATGAAATGCACATACATGCATGTTGAATATGCAAGAAAATATTTAAATGATGCTAATGCTTGCAAATAAATGAAAGAATAAAGTTAATTTAAATAACAATCTCAAAAATATTTACAAAGTTTAATATTAGCATTATGACAAGTGTCCCTGATGAATGCTTGAGCATTATGAAAATGTACATGGGAATGCATGAGCATTTTTAAAATGTACATGATGAATGCATGAGCATTATTAAAAATGTACATAGTGAATGCATGAGCATTACACGATAAATATATGAAAAATGTACATGGTGAATGCATGAACATTATGAAAAATGTACATGGTGAATGCATGAGTATTATGAAAAATGTACATGATAAATGCATAAGTATTATGAAAAATGTACATGATAAATGCATAAGCATTATGAAAAATGTACATGGTGAATGCATAATCATTATCTAAACGATGCAAATGATGGAGTTATGACATACACAATGATTTCACAAAACTTGACGCAAGAAAATTAAATACAAATTACGTCGAAGAAAAACACAAGTGATATTCACAAAAATTTTAACAAAAAATGTGAAATGAAGAAAAATACAACGACGTTCCTTCATGTGTCCTACTTCGGGTAATTCTCTATCGATTGACATGGTTCTATCCTAAGGTTGGCCTCTCAAGTGTTTATATGTTGGGCTCGGGATACTCGACCAAGCTAATAAGGTCCCCAAACTGCTCCTTAATTTCATCCATGGAGGATGAGTAAGGCACCCCATTCCTCACCCATTACAGGCTCCAGCCGGAAGGGTACAATTCGGGTGAGAGTATTTTCCAAAGTTGATATGGAGGTTATCACCTCACGAAAGCTTTGGTACTTTACACTCTGAAGGTGTTTCGCTAGCCGTTGCGGAGGTTATCACCTCACGAACGCGTAGGTACTTTACCCCCTCCTAAAAGGGACGAGTCCGGGTATAAGACTTTATGATATGCAATGTATAGTGTGTGTGAAGGAACATTATAACCTTCTTTTTCCCACCAATATACAAAAAACAAGAGTTATTATCACAAATAATAAAATCAAAATTAAAAAGAAGATAAGAACAAAAATTAATTAATTTCATAAACGGTGTTAAAAATAAATTTTATGTCCTACTTTTTAATTAATTTTTTTATTTTTTTCAATAACTTTAAAAGATATGTATTATCTTACTAGCCCGCTTATGAAATTTTCAAACTCCACTGATAAATATGATATTTTCTCTTTCACCATATTACTTTATAATGGAAAATAGAGGTATATATTTTTCAAATTATTAAGAATAAGTGTATCTTTCACCAAATTTTAGAGGTTATACTTTTTTTTTTCATTTTTATTGAATATAAACATAATCTAATTGATACCTCTTCTCTTTCTTACAATTCGAACTAATTAAGGGTGGGACGAGGTTTAAATAAAAAAATATTATAAAGTTCAAAACTTAACTCTTTGTTTGTTTATATATATATATATATATATATATATATATCAAAAAAAAATTATCACATTTGTTGTTGGTGGAGTTTTTAAATTCACAAACGAGATTAGCAGAATGACAATATCCCTTAGAATATATTAAAAAATAAAAATAAAAAATTAATTTAAAAAACTGAAACATATAACAATCTCGTAATCTTATTTATAAAATTTAAAATTCTATCGTCAGTATATAAAACAAACTGTTAAAAAAGTTAATGAAATAAGACAGTATTGATGGGGTGGTGGCAGACGAAACTATAGACCAGCTGGAAAAATATTTGAGTCCTCTTAGATTTGATAATATTAGACACTATGCGAATACAATATGAAAAAAATAATTAAAACACAATACGAATACACAAACATTTCAAAATCTATATAATATAAATTATTAACACGTCACAATTTATATAAATATAAGACACTTTAAACACAATTATGATCACATAAAAAAATGTACGAATACAATACAGATACACGAATTATCATATTTAATTCCTCTAAAACTCTGACCTAACTGAAATTTTGATGAAAAGAAAACAAAAAAGGAAAAAAAGGAAAGGCAAGTTGTTAGAGGCAAACGTAGGAAAAAAAATACTAAAAGAAATTAAAGTTGGAGATGCATGCATGGTCGGCAGATAAAAGCAAAATCATATCCTCCAAACTGAGAAAAGGAAAAAAAAAAAAAAAGTTATATTATATAAAATTAATAATGTCACATGTGTAAAGAAAAATTGCTGTTGACGAAACCCATAAATTAATATTCAATGCTTTTCAAACAAGAAAATTTTGTCAAACCTATGGATATCAATCACCTCGTTTCATTTTTTTATTCAAAGTCGGCCAACTCAATATTAATTTAATTAATTCATGTGAAAGATATAGACAACTATTGACCTCAGACCAAGCAATATCCCTTCAATCAATACTATATTTCTTGTTGCCTCAATAATTGTTTTTTGTAATTTAACAAAAGGGTTAATTTAGTTGGTAATGGGAAATTTTTTTTTTTGTTAATTCGAATTCAATTTTTATGAGAATATTTTAAAAGTAAATCTTGAATACACCATTTTAAAATCAAATTCAGATAAAATTTAAAAATATCCTCCCTTTAAAGAATTTAAAATTTTAATAAAATATATCCATTAAAATCAAATTTTCTGAATTGCTATGCCAAGTTAAAACTTGGATAAAGATTAAGGGGCTGAAGGACGGAAGGAGTAAACAGTATAATTTGTTTCTGGGTATTAATTAACACTAGATTTTTTTTTTTGTTATATCCATTTCTAAATTACGAAATAAAAGTAGCAAAACTTTAAAGTAATTTTTTTCCATTCCTTTGTGTAATTAAAATTAAATTGAAACAACTAATTGCATTTAGGGTTAACAGCAGATCAAATATTTATAATTTTTAAATATTCAAATTCGTTTAATTTATCCGAAATCCGAATTCGTTTATTATCCAATTATAATCCAAATCCACATTTGATTTAAAGAACAATGTCCGTCGAATATCTGAATCTGTTAAATATCCAAATTTATTAAAAAAATTAAAATATAAATATAAAATTAAACAATTTTTTAATATTATATTCTCATATAATAAAATATATATAATAATTTTAACTTATAAAACTAAAATCAAAGTTTAAAATTCTAATTTAATAATAATAAAATATTTTTATTGAATATTATAATATTAATATAAATTAATTTTTAATAATATTTTTTTAAAAATCAGGCTTAACTTGACGAGTGGAGCATGAATCTCAAATTTTAGAACTGGATTTGATCAATTTAATCGATTAAATAAAAAATCAATGATCTATTTATTTTGATTGAAGAGCACAAATAGCTAGTCAAACTAGTCAGGACCAGTCAACTGACCGCTTGAACTGAGTTGAGCTGGGAATCGACTCATCTATGAACTATTTGAATCAGATTTCATTATTTTAAAATTGATGCTTTCATTTAAAATAATTTGTAACCGATGCGATAAACTTTGAACTTTTAATTTTTGTTGTTTAATTAATTAAAGCCTTTAACATTTAGTTAGACTTAGATGTCATTTTTTAATGTATTTATCATATTTAATATGTATTAATACTAAATTTAAAGTCTACATAATAAATATTATAATAAATTAAATTGATCGATTAAATCGATTGAACTAAAATTTAGCATTGTTTTTAGCATCGATCCGATTATTAAAACATAAATAAATCTGATATTTAAATCTATCAACCGGATTTGATCCTATTTAATCCGATGTATAAAAACCTCAGTATCCAATTTTTAATATTTAGTTGGGCATAATTTTATGCTGCTAATGCAAACAAAACAAAGGGCTATTTTATTTTATTTACTAGAAAGTAGAAACAGGTGTAAGTGAGATTTACACAAAGCGCGTGTAACTCAAAACTGATCTGAAAAAGCCTGAGAGGAGACAGTTGTCGAGTCTTCAAAAGTTTTGCAGTCATCAAATTTGATCTTAGCTTGCATATGTCCCACTTTGCAGTCTATACAAGATCCGATAATTCGTATATTTATATCACATTTATAAATTTTTGATATGTTAATAATTTATATTATATAAATTTTGATATTTTTATGTTTTTATATCGTATTCATTTTTTTCATATCATATCGTATTTTATTTATTTTTTATTATCATATTTATATCGTATAATTATTTTATGTTTAAAATTATCAAATCTACTATATCTCATCTGGCATTGCCTAATAATCTCTTTCTACTCGTTATTATACTTTTGGCTCTAGCAATTTTGCGCACCATAATATGACATAAAAACGATATAAATATGATGCTCTCAAAAAAATATATTTTATTTAAAATCTTGCACTACAAAGATCAGTCGTAAAGTATAATGATTAACAAGGATCGAGTCCACAAGGATTGATGTTTAATTTAAGAATTATTAGTTTATAGTTAAATTCAAGAACAATAAAAAAAAAGGTTTTGAAAGAGTTTAAAAATAAAGAAAACAATAAAAGTAAGAAAGCAAGTAAATAAGAAGTTATCAGATGTGAGATTTATGGCTAAAGGTTCATTCTCCACCACTAGACATCATTAAGAATGAATAATCAAATCCATCAACATCAATTATCTATCAAAGTTAACAACTGTAGATAACAACCTCCCGTGTTATCCCAATCCTTCCTTAGTTCGTCGTTAAGCAGGACGAACGCCACTACTTAATCTCTAACTATCAAACAACCTAGATATCTCTAAATTTAATTTGATAGCAGCTTTATGATGAGAAAGATATGTTGATCTAAGCAACAAAAGCATGAACATGAATTGTTTAACTTAGGTTATGTTCCACCTTGCAATTAGCAAAAAGTTTAACATAATCATTAATCACAAATTACCACTTATGAATAGGAAATCAAGACAATTACACAGATCAAGATTCCTAAACTAGCATTAGATAATTATCAAGATCTATCTAGTATGCGTCCTAAACAAATCAAGATAAAAATCATAAACAATTCTTATGGAAGAACATAAGCAACTTTGATAGAAAACTAATAATAGATAGAATCTGAAAATTAATTACAAAACATGTCTAGAGATTTAAAATCACCCTTAACCAAAGAGATGTTTAGCCTTGCATAGGCATAGTTAACATAAACATGAATATTCAAAGAAAATTAAGAAGAAAAATAAAATAAAAACTAAGAGATTAGAGAAGAAGAAAAAGAAGATTGATAAATAATCAAAAGCATCTCCTAGTTGGTGGCTCAAAAGATGGTATTTATAGAGCTTTAAAGTCTTGAAAACCCTTTCTTGCTGATCAAGGAAGCTAGGAGGCAAAAAAGTGCAAAATAGGCAAGTTTTTGGACTTTTTCGGTTTTTTCCAAATTTGGAGACAATAGGGTTGGCGCCGCGGCGCCAAATTCCGACGTTGCGGCACCAACCTTACTGACTTGTGAGATTTTTGGTCGCCGAGCTCCGATTTTTCAGTTTCTTGCTACTGCATTTTCTCGCACTTCATCGATTGATTTGGATAACCATTTCTTGTCCGATTTGGACGTGTAAACTATCGTTGGAAATGTATTCAAGTCAGCTTCAAAAGTTAAGAAGGAAGTTTCTTCAAATAAAGACTTTAACATAATGATTTCTTAGTAATAAGCTCAAGAGGTAAAATCTGCCTGATCGTTTAGCACTAAGAATTTGATCTTTTTGACTCTCAAGTCTTCTTCCATCTTATGATTGTGACTTTATAAGCTCTTTAACATCATATTTGACATGTTTTGATTTTATCTCATCTAAAATACTTATAATTCACAAAAATATAGTAAAATATCAAGGAACTTAAGAATTAAAGCACAAAGTATAAGGAAATAATATATGAAATTAAGCACTTATCACAATAAATAAAAAATAATACAAATACAATATGAATATATGAACGTGTCAAAATCTATATATATAAATTATTAACATATCAAAATTTATATAAATATATAACACTTTAAACACAATTATAACAAAAGAAAAAGTTAATCAGTGCCACTAAACACTAGTTAAGGTGATATATATAAAAAGAAAAGTGCAATTAATAACTTACTTTTTTTTTAATTCAATAAAAGTAATGTATTAAATGTAAAAAAAAATTCTAAAATGATAATTAAATAATCTTTAATCGGTATTTATAAATACCGGTTAAACGAATCTTATAATAAAAAATAATACAAATACAATATGAATACACGAACATGTCAAAATATATATAACATGAATTATTAACATATCAAAATTTATATAAATATATAACACTTTAAACACAATTATAACAAAAGGAAATGTTAATCAGTGCCACAAAACACTAGTTAAGGTGATATATATAGAAAGAAAAGTATAATTAATAACTTTTTTTTTTTTAATTCAATAAAAGTAATGTATTAAATGTAAAAAACTTTCCTAAAATGACAATTAAATAATCTTTAATCGGTATTTATAAATACCGGTTAAACGAATCTTATAATAAAAAAAAATACAAATACAATATGAATACACGAACGTGTTAAAATCTATATAATATGAATTATTAACATATCAAAATTTATATAAATATATAAAACTTTAAACACAATTATAACAAAAAGAAATGTTAATCAGTGCCTCTAAACACTAGTTAAGGTGATATATATAGAAAGAAAAGTGTAATTAATAACTTTTTTTTTAATTCAATAAAAGTAATATATTAAGTGTAAAAAAACTTTCCTAAAATGATAATTAAATAATCTTTAACCGGTATTTATAAAGGATTATTATCCTGTACACTGTCAGTGAATTTTTTTAACTCCACAAGCGGTGTTTACACGCTTCTGTAAATTTTCATACGATTTATATTTTTTTAATCCGACTGTTGTATTTCATGTTCTATTCGCGTAGATCATGCACGTCGAGTTTCGAGTAAATTAAAAATATTTAACTATTCCATCCGATGTAAAAAACCTTCAACCATTATATATATATATATATATATATATATTGAAAAAGACAGTATTCTTGATCGATATGATAGGGATATCGGATCGATTCGAAACTTTACGTGCACGACGAATACGATTATATTGTTAAATCTACCGGTCAATTTGTACAAATATAAATCGTATGAAAAATTATGAAAATGTGTAAACCCTACTTATAGAGTTAAAAAAATCACTGATAATGTACAAAATAATAATCCATTTATAAATACCGATTAAATGAATCTTACAATAAAAAATGATAAAACACATCACACGAATACAGATATGGTCAGATTTAAGCCAAGTCTATACTTTTTTTTTTCTTTCGAAGTAGCTAACTACCACCTGCCCAACTATATGTAATTAACCAAACTCTTTCAATGCTCGCTTTCTTCCTTGCTTCCATTGTATTCATATATAATAAATACCATCACCACATTCCCATCTCAACCATTTTCTTCTTCTTCTTCTTCTTCTTTGTATCAACCATGGCAAGATCAGGTTCTAAGTTCAAAGACAATTCAAGGACAGTTTGTGTAATGGATGCCTCCGGTCACCTTGGTTCGGCCCTTGTGCACTTGCTTTTGCATCGAGGCTACACTGTCCATGCTGCAGTCCAACACCATGGTCAGCTTTCTCTTGCTCTTATCTCCTTCATCACATTTTTCATCAGTTTATCTTAAAATTGAACTTTTGAACTTATCTCTCATCTTATAACATACATATTTACTTGAGTTTAAGGACTAATTTAGCTTTATTGTTGAAAAAAAAATGGGTTAAAAAAGTATGAAAAAAAAAAGTGATTTAAGAATTTTTAATTATTTGGGATTTCTCTAAAAAAAATTATGGTGAATTGAAATATAAATATATATATATAAGTTTAGAGATTTAAGAATAATATAATCATTTTATTTCAAAAATTAGCTTCCAACTCTCAAAGCAAAATTTTCATAACTTTTGGATTTTGATTGTCAAACTATTATTTTAATAGTAAAATCTAAAACTTTTACACTTTTAATATTGAAGTTACGGTGAAACATAGTTTTTGAATTTAAAATTCTGCCCACTTTAATGTTAAACGGAACTAAATTTATTATTATTATTATAACTAAACTTAGTATACAGTATGCTATAACCAAAATTTTATCAGAAGTTAAATTAACCTGTATAAAAGCCTCGACTTGATTCAATTTATTCTTATGTTTCTAAAAAAAATATTGAGTTCAAATCCTCCATTTTCAAAAAAAAAAAAAAAAAAAAAAAAAACCTTGATGTTCCATCATGTAAAATAATTAAATTGAACTCTCTTTTTTGCTTCCTATTTTTGTTGGTAATATATGCAGGTGAATTCCAATCAGTTGAGGGGCTGCCATGCAGTAATGAAAAATTAAGGGTATTTGGTGCAGACCCCTTTGACTACCACAGCATAACAAAGGCATTGAAGGGATGTTGTGGCTTATTTTACTGCTTTCAACCTCCATCTGACCACTCGGCCTATGACGTATGTTTCTTATTTCTTTCCCCTATATATATATGGTACTTATTTAAAATTTCAACTTTTACTGTATTATTTTCCATTTTGTTGTTAAATTTTTTATTCATTACAATTGCCTATTCTTGAATTCAAAATCACCTTAATTTTTTTTTTTAATATCATTATGTTAATTATAAGTTTATTTATTTATTTTTTTTACAAAAGGAAATTGTTACCGTTCGAGTTTATAAGATCTATACCCAATTTCCATTACATCCTTCCCACTTGAACACTAATATATATATATATATATATACACGTCGACAAGCTAAGCTAAAAATTTGATACATATCTCACTTCTTTTTTAATTAATTTTTTAATATATTTGAAGGGTATATATCATTATGTTAATCCACTTATAAAATTTAAAATTTCCATTGCAGATGAATGAGATAATTTTTAATATATATATATATATATACACTGGTTCAACTAATAAAAGAAATAAATTATTTGTATAAAAATAATCCCATATTTTAGGTTTCTCAAGCCCTATTATTGTGATAGTTAGCTTTAAATCACTAGCGTGCAGCTAAATTGATGGGAATCATTTATAAACCTCTAAATTGTTGATAAAGTTAACATAACCTTGTAACATATTATATATATCATGTTTGTACTAATTTTGTAAGATTCCCCAAAAGATGTAACTTTCCTAATTCCTAGCATGCAAAAGCCCATCAAAGGGTCAAACTAATGTGCTGAAAACACTATCAATCTTCATAATCAAGTCATCTATACCCATATTTTTTTACGGTGACTCTACAAATTTAGACATGGAAGATTTATTCATTTACATTATTGTAAAATTAAATTAGTTTTATACACTTTCATAATATTTTATACGATTTATATTTTAATAAATCGTTCGTTGATTTTAACAATATAATTGTACTCATCGTGCATGTAAAGTTTCGAACCAATCGATATCTTTATATATCAATCGAGAATACTATTTTTTATTATATACTTAACAGTTGAAAGTTTTTTACATCGAATAGATATTTTTAATTTACTCGAAACTCGACGCGCATAATTTACGTGAATAGAACATGAAATACGATGGTATAATTAAATAAACATAAATCATATAAAAAAAATTATAAAAATGTGTAAAACTAATTTAATTTACACTAGTGTAAGTGAATCCTTCCTTATTAATCTAATCATTTAAGTAATCTTTCTATTTTCTAGTAGGTTTTTGTGCAGAGAAATTTTCTACTTTTTCACTTTTTTTATTAAGCATGTTATAGTGAAGTTCATTCATATATACCGCAAAAAAGAAAAAAATCAAATTTAAAGGGAAAAAAAGGGTAAAGAGAGAAGCATGTGTCTTGTTTGGTGCAGGAATTTATGGCAGAAGTTGAGGTGAGAGCTGCTCACAATGTGTTGGAAGCATGTGCTCAAACAGATACAATGGAAAAGGTGGTTTTCACATCCTCTGTAAATGCCGTTATATGGAACGAAGGTCGCAACACAGCTTCGTCCGATCTCGACGAAAAGAACTGGACTGACATAAACTTTTGCAAGAAGTTTAAGGTACTAAAATATGAATTATAATCCGCCATGTGAAATAAAAATTGGTTATGTTTAGCAGGATTTAATATAGCAGCCATAATGCGAAAGTCTTATCGTTATTTTACGGTTTTGACTCTCTTCATTGTTGATATTCACCGCAGTTGATCGTAATAGTATTCATTTCGTCCACAACTGCTATAAATGAGATGCAATTAAAAATGCTTTTGGATATAGATTGATCCTTTGACTTTAATTTTGAGCAGTTATGGCATGCATTATCAAAGACACTAGCAGAAAAGTCAGCTTGGGCATTGGCAATGGACCGAGGCATAAACATGGTGACCATTAATGGAGGGTTGTTGATGACTCCTGATCTAACCATCACAAATCCGTATTTAAAAGGAGCAGCTGAGATGTACGAGGATGGTGTATTTGTTACCGTTGATCTCAGGTTCATCGCAGACGCTCAGATTTGTGTGTTCGAGGACATCTCATCCTACGGACGATATCTGTGCTTCAACCATGTAATCAATTGCAGCCATGATGCTGATAAGCTTGCCCAAATGCTATTACCATCCTCTGATTCTTCACCTCCTCAAAGGTTAGTAACATAGTTTTATGTTTTTTTCTTAAAATTTCTTCAAACCATATGAAATATAAGCATGTTCCATGCTATGTTATCCAGTCTCCGGATGAGTATCGAATACGGGTTTTTAAGTTTTTTTCATATATTGAAAAATTATACTTTCATATCCATATTCGAATATGTGTTTGATCAGATATCAGACACAAATATTTTTAAAAAAATAAAGAATCCGGATAACATAGGTTTCATGTAATACCATGTCATTCATTAGATTTGTATATATAAATTTGTCTCGATGCATATAGATAGGCACTTTATAATACTGCCCAAATAATGATTAGGAATATGAATATCTGTATAGATAGGTTTAATTATTTGCAGTATTTCTCCGGTGAAGGAATAATTTTGTTTATTTATTGATTTATATATATATATATTCTGTCTGCAGTTCGGAGGACACAAGAATCTACCAACAGAGAATAAGTAACAGGAAGCTGAACAACATGATGATTGAGTTTGAGAATGATCAACTTCTGACAAATTGATCTGTGGACTGATGAGGCAGGCTACTGTCTTTTATATTTTCAAGAAGTTTTGTATGTTTAGGATCATTTATCCATATCCGTATCCGATACTTATGTTTGACACATATTCAGATATGAGCATAGAGATTGATCCTTTAAATATATGGAAAAACTTGAAAAAAAATGAACATACCCGTATCAAAAATATATTCGTATCCAGCACTTATCCGAAGTCCGGATAACATAGGCTGCCATTTTTTTAAAAGAAGTTTGCTTGGTTTAGTAGATTTCAGGATTATTCTGATTATATCTCCAACCGGAAGATGGAGGAGAAAATTTATTATAAGCTATCATTATTTGTTCGTTCAGCCATTGGCCTGCAAAGATAACAACCGACCTTGTAGTTCAAAGCTGTATTCAGAATTACTTGTTAATTTCCTGTATTAAAATTTGCTGTTTTTTTATAGCCAAATTTGGTTAATTAATGAACTTTTATGTCAGACTGATGATAATCTTTTGTTCTTCTTGCTAGTTTTATCTCAACAGAAAGGAAACTGGCCACCATTTGCTATAACTTGTTGCAAAATTTTGCACTATAATCTAATTCTACCAAATTTTCTAATCCAGAAGTCTAGGCTGAAAATTACTGTTATAATAAAAACACTGACCTTTGAGAATAAACTTTGATTTGATTCGGCAAAGCACTGACAAGGATGTGATTTATACATAAGCTTCTGCTGTGAAAATTCTGAAACATGCCAAGAACTTATCAGATGCGAGACAAATATTTTATGCCATTGAAGCGACTTAGAAACTTAAAAATGTTAAAAAATTGTTAGAAGATTGAATGTTAGAGAAGATGTGGAAGCAATAATGGAAGTTTAAATGTAGGAGCTGGAATGGAGCCTTAGCAACAATGTTGTCTAGAAGAATCATAGTTTAATTTAATTGGTTCATGTAATTATTTTTAATAGGTGGTATTTAGTTAATCTGAAATTCGAATTTCAGAATGTGCAATTATTTCCGCTATCCTTAAATTACGATCTCCTTTTTATTAAAAAAAAAAAAAATGTTGCCTATAAGAAAGCTAGCTGGAGGACTGAGATTGTATTAACTATTAAGTACTAATCAAGTTGCAAAAGAGCGAAAAACTAGAAGAAAAAAAAGTATGGTATTTAGATCGGTTTTTTTATTTAAATATAGCCAAAAAAAATTTCTCAAAATACCGTTCATTTTAGATTATTTCCCAAAATCCGCTGGTTTTAACACTAGCTGGGAAATCGCCACCCCCCATGGCGATTTCCCGGCGTAAAAAAACACATTTTGGCTAAAAATACCAAGGGAAATCGCCATGGGGGTGGCGATTTCCCTTCATGTATAATTTTTTTTTAATTAATAAACAAATTTTAAAATTTTTTTTTAATTTGTACATTTTATTTTTTAATTTTAAAAATTATAAATTAAATTTCTTATTAAATTTAAATATGGAAATTTTTTTTTCTTATAAAAATTAAAAAAAAAAATATTTCTTCTTAAATTTGTATATCAAAAATTTTATTTGTAAGTTTTGTTTTAATTTTAAAAATTTGTAAGTTTTGTTTTTTAATTTTAAAAATTATAAATTAAATTAAAATAATTTTTTTATAATTTAAAAAAAAAAAAGAAATTTCTTAAGGTATATTTTATTATTTAAAATTTATGAACAAATTTTTTTAAATTTTGTTAATTGATTTGTATTAGATAAAAACAAAAAACAAAAAAAAAAACAAAAAAACAAAAAAACTTGGATTACATTTTCCCTTATATGTACAATAATAATCCAAAGTGCATGATAAGTTGACAAAAACATGTAATTCATTTATTGTTGATGCGAAGTGTCCCCCAATGTGCCAGATCGATGCGGACAATTTCGACGGTTATGACCTTCATTTCTGCATAATTCACAACGTTTTGGTTGGCCTTTCTCCCTGAGGTCCATTTCATTCCGAATACGACTTGATTTTGGCCGACCATGTGGATTTCTCCGCATTTCTTGATTGGGACACACTTCTGGACCATCATATTGAGGCCAGTAACCTTCATTTCCAACAGCTTCGAACTCATGTCTATAAACATTCAATATAGTTTCCAGTCTATAGACTTTGTCCACATATTGCATGCAATCTACATGGACATGTACACAGGCAGTAACTACATGTGAACAAAGGAACCTTTGTGCTTGAAACTTTCCACAATCACACCACATGTCACTAAGATTGACTTTGTACTTCATTGCAGAAACACCCTCTTGTGGATCAACTAACTCTTCAACCAGAAAAGATTGATTTGCTCGCGTAAAATTACGAACAATGTGGGAGTTAGCTTTCCTGCGATTTTCTTGCATAGCCTGTGTGACTGTTTCACAATATGTGTGCCCTCCCTCCATCATGGCAATTTGCTTGTTCCCCATCTTAACAAAAAGTGCAGCCAACCTATAATATGTTGATTGCACTAAAGCAGTAATGGGAAGATGACGCGTTCCCTTCAACACCGAATTGATAGATTCAGCTAGGTTGGTTGTCATATGGCCATAACGTCTTCCTTGATCATATGATTGCGCCCACTTCTCCTTGGGGATCCTATCAAGCCAATTAGCCGCCTCTGCATTTTCTCCACGAAGATTGTCATACATGAAATGAAAATTCGGTCGCCTCAACTCGTATCCTAATAAATTTTAAAACAAAAAACTTGTGAATTTCAGTATTATTTTATATGCTAAACGAAATATAAGAGATAAAATAACTATGATTTGATTCCATACCCATGTTAACAATTTGTCGACGCAATTCCTTATTGTTAAACTTTTTCATAAAGTTCGCTGCAATGTGTCGAATGCAGTACACTGAATATGCATGTGGAGGATTCCATCCACCATCGCGTCTAATCGCAGCTTTGATGGCTTCATGTCGATCAGACATCAAGCAAATGCCAGGCTGTTTTGTCACGTGTCTGCGCAAGTTACTGAGAAAGAATGACCAAGCCTCTGTTGTCTCACCCTCCACAATGGCAAAGGCAATTGGCAGTATGTTTCGGTTGCCATCTTGTGCAATAGCTAACAATAATGTGCCTTTGTATTTTCCATATAAGAAAGTACCGTCTATTTGCACAATAGGTTTACAATACGGATACCCTTCAATGCACGACTTAAATGTCTAAAATAGTCAATGGAATATTCTCTTACCCTGGACCAGTCGATCACCGTGATATGCAGGTACCGTTTGCAATTCCACAATTGTACCAGGCACGAAATGTTGCATTGCACCTAACCATTTAGGTAGCTCATTGTATGATCTTTCCCAATCGCCAAATACTCGAACAATTGCCTTTTGCTTTGCTTGCCATGTTTTCTTGTAGGAGGTGATGTATCCATACCGGATTCGCATCTCAGCGATCAAAACTGAAATGGAAATCTCCGGATTTGCTTGGACCAATGACAAAATGCATGAACAGATCATGTTACAATCTAACTTGCAATGATCTTGTGAAATCCTCCCCGATGTGCAAGTATGAGGCCCTTCATATTTTCTAATCTCCCATAGCTGTTTCTTCTTCATAAAAGTTGCCCTTATTCTCCAATTACACCCATTCCCATACATTACGCACTTGGCATAATATTTCGTCCGCTCAGATTCAATTACTCTGTAATCTACAGAGTTTTTGATGTTATAGTGCTTGATAGCTGAAAGCACAGCCTCTTTCGTTGGGAATTGTAACCCAACACACAGATCAACTGCAGATGGATCAAATGTCAGAGGCATAGCTAATGTATGAGCATACTCTGGAAATTCTGGCACATGCATTGCCTCCAGATCCAGTGTATGCATATGGGATGCAGCCTCATATGGGGGAATATCTCCATGAGTGTTGATATCTCCATGAGTGTTGATATCTCCATGAGTGTTGATCTCAGCAGGGACGACGTCTGGGTCAGAATCAGTATTGTCATCACTTGCGAATTCAGCATCCTCTTCCTGCTCACTAAATTCACCAACATCTTCACCATGGACTCCACGTGGACGAACAGGATCAACACCAGCTGGCTCATCTTCGAGGGTAGTAGGAATTAGGGTTTGTGAGACTAATGAAGTCTGAAAAGTTGTAGCTTGAGATAAGGGCACGACTTCTTCTGTGGGAACGTCGTATATAGTGTGAATATAGAACGACCAGAATCATAATCTTCTATGGGAAAGTTTTCTGTTGTGCGAACATTTGAAGGGCCGCAATCATCGTCAACATCATCTATGTCAGCATATAACTCAAGTACACCAACATTTGCAAATGTCTCATGAGCATAAAACATGCATCTGACATCATCATCATCTTCAAGTGGAAATGTTCTATATCGGACACATCCTTCACCAATAGAAAGAGGATGCCTGTACTTAACCTCTGAAACTCTTTTTCTATTTCCAGCTTTAATTTTTGTATGAATTTGCAGCTTCAGTTCCTCTAATGTGACGTCGTCTTCAACACAAAAACTTTTTGGACGTTCACAATCAAAGGTAGCACCTTCGTCAGTATTATGAATTTGGCCATTATAGTAGACCAATGCGATCACTCTATTGCTCATGTTGTGTAGTAATGAAACTAAGAAAAATGAGAATGTAGGTATTATCACTCCGCAAAAGAAAGAAGAAATATAGAAGGATGAGAATGAGGAGGTTTTAGCACTCAGGAAAAATCTGATTGAAAAACTGTTGTAGTGGGTATTGTAAACCTTCATAAGTATTATGAATTTATAATGGTTCATTATGTTGTACCAGATGACAAATCCCATCCTTTGTATAGGATGGAATCTGATTCTGATACTCTGCCTAGGACTATTTGACTGAAAAAGTTATAACTTATTCAATGCAAAATGTGATTGATAAATCCCATCATTTGTCTCATCCATTGCAGAAAGAATTTAATTCCAATATTTTCTGCAGCATTTGATGGACTGAAAAATAGCTGAAACCTGTCTAAAACCCTAAATCATCAGTCTTATCCATTGCAGAAAGAATCAAGTTCCAATATTTTCTGCAGCATTTGATGGACTGGAAAATAGCTGAAACCTGTCTAAAACCCTAAATCATCAGTCTTATCCATTGCAGAAAGAATCAAGTTCCAATATTTTCTGCAGCATTTGATGGACTGGAAAATAGCTGAAACCTGTCTAAAACCCTAAATCATCAGTCTTATCCATTGCAGAAAGAATCAAGTTCCAATATTTTCTGCAGCATTTGATGGACTGGAAAATAGCTGAAACCTGTCTAAAACCCTAAATCATCAGTCTTATCCATTGCAGAAAGAATCAAGTTCCAATATTTTCTGCAGCATTTGATGGACTGAAATATAGCTGAAACCTGTCTAAAACCCTAAATCATCAGTCTTATCCATTGCAGAAAGAATCAAGTTCCAATATTTTCTGCAGCATTTGATGGACTGGAAAATAGCTGAAACCTGTCTAAAACCCTAAATCATCAGTCTTATCCATTGCAGAAAGAATCAAGTTCCAATATTTTCTGCAGCATTTGATGGACTGAAATATAGCTGAAACCTGTCTAAAACCCTAAATCATCAGTCTTATCCATTGCAGAAAGAATCAAATTCCAATATTTTCTGCAGCATTTGATGGACTGGAAAATAGCTGAAACCATTCTAAAACCCTAAATCATCAGTCTTATCCATTGCAGAAAGAATCAAATTCCAATATTTTCTGCAGCATTTGATGGACTGAAATATAGCTGAAACCTGTCTAAAACCCTAAATCATCAGTCTTATCCATTGCAGAAGGAATCCAATTCCAATATTTTATGCAGCATTTGATGGACTGAAATAAAATTTTCTTTTTAAAATTTTAATAAGAAATAAAATTGTATTTTTTTAAAATTTTAAGCATAAATTAAATTCAAATTATTTTATCAAATATCCAGTTTTAAACTGTAACAATCTATACTATTATTAAAAACAATGATTATATTGATGTCACGAGTTAATCGAATACCAACTCAATAAAAAAAATCAAATTAAAAAAATTATTTTACGATACCAACTTAAAAATAACTTCTTTATTTAAAAAAGTAACTCGATAAATTTATTTTAAAAAAAATTTTGTTTACATTTTACATCATTAAAATATTTTTGATATAAATTAAATTTTGCTTTTTATAATATTACAAAATTATAAAAAAATATAATTTTTGATATAAATATTTAATAATCAATATAATATTCTTTTTTAAATTTTAATAAGAAATATATTTTTATTTTTTATAAAAATTTAATAATAAATTAAATTACATTTTTAATATATATTTAAAATAATTAAATAACCAAACCTAAAAAAAATTTTAATTTAATTTATAATTTTTAAAATAAAAAAATAAAATGTACAAATTAAAAAAAATTTAAAATTTATTTATTAATTAAAAAAAAATTATACATGAAGGGAAATCGCCACCCCCCATGGCGATTTCCCTTCATCTTTTTTGCAAATATTGCTAAAAATACCAAGGGAAATCGCCATGGGGGTGGCGATTTCCCTTGGTATTTTTAGCCAAATTTGCAAAAAAACACCAAGAAAAATCGCCACCCCCCATGGCGATTTCCCTTGGTATTTTTAGCCTTTTTTTACGCTGGGAAATCGCCATGGGGGTGGCGATTTCCCAACTAGTGTTAACCAGCGGATTTTGGAAAATAATCTAAAATGAACGGTATTTTAGGAAATTTTTTTTTTTGGGCTATATTTAAATAAAAAAACCTATTTAGATCTATCAGCATAAAACAAAAGAAAGCCAAGGCGAACTAGAAAATTTGTGCGTAAAATTCAACAAGAAAGATAGTTCACAGATTTTTTTCAAGATGTAACAATAAGAGATTAGGAAGCACGGACACGAATATGTAATGTGAGTATGATCCTATATGAACACGATAATACGAAAATTTAAAAAAAATTAAGATACGTGTACGACAGGATACGACAATAAAAAATATTTTTTATATAATAATATACAATAAAAATATAAAATTAATACTTTTCAATTAAATATTAACATGCAAATAATCTTTTAAAATCTAAGGAAATGGATGGAAATCCGGAAAGAATCCCACTCCATTTTATGAAGAAAACCCAGATTAATAAACAATTTTTTTTTTTTAATTCTTTTATGAAGAAAAAATCAAATCCACGGTCAAAGTTAAAAAATAATATATCATTTGCTCTATGTCTGAAGCTCTTCATCGATTCAATCTTTCATAATATCTTGTTCAACATTCATTTCATGCAAAGGATGTCTACAATTTAGTTTCGACAACATAGTAATACAACAATATTGATTGTTTAAACATACCACGTTTAGACATCAATGAATGCCACGAAGCCTCATTATTTAACCTCTACCAAAGGGACACAAATATGCAGTGGAACGATTATTGGAAGGTAAAACAAAGAAACTGCAAGGAAACATCAGTCAGGTGCTGAGATAATGATTGACAACTGAATCGACACTGACATCATAAGCTAAGTTACATGAATTCGGATATCGGTATCCGATATTTGTATGTATTCGCATATTTAACTCGTTTTCTCTTTAAAATTTTGTATTTGTAGAGTCGATTAAAAAGATTCAAAAATTAGATATGAGTAGGTGGATATGTCTTATAACAGACAAATACAATAAATCAAAAGCAATAAAATTGATTCTAAACAAAAAAAAAAGTTCAGCATACTACTTTAAGGATTAAGTACCGGAAGAGACATATAAAGGGTAATTTTTTTTTCTTCTAAAGGTATTATAAGTGGAAACAATCAACTAATATATATAAATCAAGCCTTGATAATCTAAAGGTAATCCTTTTAAAATAATTGAAACCCGATGATTTTGGTTGATGATACCATCAAAATATAGTAATAAACAAAGGATTATTATCAGATACACCGTCAGTGGATTTTTTTAATTCCACAAGCGGTGTTCACACGCATCCGTAATCTTATATACGATTTTTATTTTTACAAAGCGACCGTCGGATTTAACAATATAATCGTACTCTTCGTGCACGTAAATTTTAGAATCAATCCGATATCCCTATCATATCGATCGAGAATATTGTCTTTTTCAATATATATTTAACGGTTGAAATTTTTTTATGTCGAAACAAATAGTTAAACATTTTTTATTTATTCGAAACTCGACGTGCATGATCTACGCGAATAGAACATGAAATACGACGGTCGGATTAAAAAAATATAAATCGGATGAAAAGTTACGAAAACGTGTAAACACCGCTTGTGGAGTTAAAAAAGTCCACTGACGGTGTACCAGATAATAATCCATAAACAAAATGCAATAAAACAACTTATATTCAAAATTATTAATTTTTAAAAAATAAAAAACACTTAATACTTCAAAAGAAATATTTAAAAAAATGCTACAAAATTAAAAAATTAATTAATTATTGGCTATATTCAAAATTATTAACTTTTCATAGTATCTTGTTCAACATTCATTTCATGCAAAGGATATCTACAATTTAGTTTCGACAACATAGTAATACAACATTGATTGTTTAAACATACCACGTTTAGACATCAATGAATGCCCACGAAGCTTCACAATTTAACCCCTACTAAATGGACACAAATATGCAGTGGAACGATTATTGGAAGGTAAAACCTAGGAAACTGCCAGGAAACATCAGCCAGGTGCTGAGATAATGATCGACAACTGAATCGACACCGAGACTTCATAAGCTCAGTGCCATTGAACTCCGATATCGGTATTCGATATTTGTATATATTCGCATATTTAACTCGTTTTTTCTTTAAAATTTTGTACTTGCAAAATCGATTAAAAAGATCCAAAAATTAAATATGAATGCATAAATACGTCTTATAACAATATCTTAAATAAAAATATATATAAATGCAAATAATGCAATATCATTTATAATATTAACTGAACAATATACTCATCATTCCACTTCAAAGTTCCAGGATTAATAAAGTTGGCACAATCTATGAATGAAATTTATAAAGTTACTATTTGAATTATATAACATAAGCAAAATCATTTCAAGATATGTTACTTTCTGTTAAATTTCAATGAACAGATAAACACTACAAATCAAAAGCAATAAAGTTGATTCCAAATAAAAAAAAATGTTCAGCATGCTAGCTACTTTAAGAATTAAGTATAGGAAGAGACATATAAAAGGTAAAGTTTTTTTTTTTTTTTTCTTCTAAAGGTATTATGAGCGGAAACAGTCAATTAATATATATAAATCAAGCTTTAGAGTAACCCTTTTAAAATAATCGAAACCTGATGATTTTGGTTAATAATACCATCAAAGTATAGTAATAAACAAAATGCAATAAAACAACTTATATTCAAAATTATTAATTTTTTGAAAACAAAAAAAAAAAAAAAAAACACTGAATACTTCAAAATTAAAAATAACAATACTTTTTTTTTTTTTTAAAAGCAAGCATGCTTCAAATTTTTTTTTATCTATTTATAAGTTTTAAGTGTTCTATTTTAAGTTTTCTATCCTCTAATTCCTCATCAAAATCAAGCAAACTCAGGATATGTATAAAATCTTATTTCAACTGTCATTCTTCACTAACATGCAAAATGTTTTCATAATTCAAGGAACCCTAATTTTCTTATTCCATGACATTGTAAGATTTTAACCCATGAATTCAAATTTTTTACTACTTCCACCAAACCCAAACAAGAGTAATTTTATTTGGTTTTTTTGGAAAAGAATTTTTGAAAAATAAGCTGTATATTTTTCTTTTTCTTTTTGGTTTCAGACTTTAAACGCAAGAGGCTAATACAAATGTTGTGAACGAGTAAGACAACCTATTTAGCTTTTCCTCTTCGGTAGAAAAAAAGAAGCATTCCACATAAATTTGATGTCTTATTTGATATTCTTTATCCCAAATTACTTGCAGAATATGATTGGCTTATTGAATTATCTTAAATTGAAAATATCTATCTAAGATATTTTTTGTTTTTCATTAAACAAAAAAACAAGGGAAGTGAAATAGTTTTTATCTTTAAAACATTTCAAAATGAATCAAATATTGCTTAGTAGGGGAAAATTGCATTAATTAAATTAAATTAAATGAATTAATTACAATTACTTGATTGTATATCATTAACAATGTATCACCAACTAGAATTAAATGTTGACCGACAATTCATGTGTTTCGTGTTTTTTTTTCATATCAATTGTATAAATATAAATACAACATAAATTATTAAATATGTCAAAATTTTAAACAAAAATACAATATATATTAAACATATTGTATTAATCGTATTTAAAGTGTTATATTTATTACACTATTTTCGTATTTATTAAGAGTATCATATTTTTGTATGGTTCCAAAATTATTAAATCTAATTAAATAATAGAAGCTTGGCATGCTTTTTGCCTAAATAGGTCTTTACTTTAGATTCTACTTTCAACTGGCATCTGCCCCTATCTTTTGACTAGACCTGCTCATGGCCGGACCGGACCGTGGACCAAATTTTTTTCAATTTTTTTGCCCAGGCCCGGCCCTGGATCGAGCAGGGCAGACCCGGTAGGTTCGAAATTACTGTTCATCAAATTAAAAAATATTTTATTTTATTTTATATTTTTATAATTAAAATTAAATAAAATAATATTATTATAATAAAAAAAACACTGTTCCCGGCCCTGAACAAAAAAATTCTGCCCAGACCCGGCCCAATACGGGCCGAGCGAGCTGGCCGGCCCATGAGCAGGTCTACTTTTAACCCTTTGAAATTGAATTGAACCTCCCTTTATTTTTCTTTTCCTTATGTGGGCTAAGGGTCAGAGTAGGGGTGAGCGTTCGATCGAGTCGAGTGAAAAAAATTCGGATTAGTCAAGTTGACGAGTCCTATTTTGTCAACCAAACTCAATTTGAAAATTTAGCGAATCGAGTCGAGTTAAAACAAATTCGAGTCGAGTCGAGTCGAATAATTTATTCGAGTTAAAATGTTATCTCGTAAATGTTGATTGATTAGATCATGTTACTGTTATCTTGTAAATGCATGTATATCTATAATTTTGAAATTTAGTTCTATGAAATTACAAATATTTTTTTTTTTTTGTGTTCTATCTTTTCTTATAAATATAACTATCAAAGACTTGTCATACTAAAGCCTACTATTGACCTTTAAAAAAAGAGAATTCATTATCTTTTGAATTTCATCGTTTGGTTAGCTTGGTAATGTGCATGATATCAACCAAAAGCTTCAATCTTTAACTGAATGAAGCATTGAGTGATAGTCTTCCCCTTTTGAAACTCAAAAAATTCAATGTAAACTTTCAATCTAGACTTGTCAATTTCAAAGGGAAAAAAAAATGAATGATAAATTATTAAGATAATAAGTATGCAGTCAACAGCTCATGTGGATTTATTTTTCTACTGAATGGTGACAAACAACAAAAATAAATGACCCAACAAAAATGGGCTAAAGAGTAAAAAGGGAAGACGAAATAAGGAAAACGCAAAACTCAAGCTTAGTATCAAACTCAAATTAGTAGAACGACGTCGTATAGAAATATCTTATTCGGATTTTCGAGTTATTCGAGTAGTATAAATCAAATCCTAGCTAAACTATATAACTCAAATTACTTAGTCGAGTTGATCCGAAAATCCGAATAACTCTAATAAACCGAACTATTTAATTCGAAATTTGAAATTTTTTCGGTTTTTTCGAGTCGAGTCGGATTTTGCTCACCCCTAGGTCAGAGGCAACAGCAAATCATGGGAAAAGGGGAAGAAAAAAAAAAACCATTACCATAAAAGAGCCTTCTTAGGTTAAATAATTCCTGCCCTAAACTTGGTGCATGAATTATTCTTGGGATTCTTGTGAAAATATAAAGGGAAATGTTAATCAGTCGTTAATAATATCGATTAAGATAATATTTTAAAAAAAAGTAAAATATAATTAACATATTAGTTTTTTGTTAAATTTAGTAAAAATAATACATTAAATGTAAATCGTGATTGCAATTTAAACATGACATGTAAAACTAAGTTCAACATTGAATGAATGCATATATAGCACTATAGTTTCCTTCTAAAACATAAAGAAAGGACATTGAAATACAACTTAAGTCACCATGCTTTTTCATGAATTTTAGATATGAAGAACAAGCAAAAAAAATAAGAATTATCTCCATCACATACAAGATACTGCCCAACATGGAGAATCACATTTAAAATTTTTAAAAAAGAAAAAAAAAATTAAGAAACTAAACATGATACAAACCTCTTCAATTTTAAACCTATTGAGAACATTAGAAGCAAAACAAATAAACACATTCAGCTGGAAGATATTATCCAATATACCTGCCTGCTGGTAGGGGACTAAGTCATGCCATGGCTGATTTCATTATCTACTTCTGGTTGCTACTTCCCTTCTTCTTCTTCAATAGGCTCCCCAATTTACGGAGTAAAGGCTTCTTCTTTTTGTGTTGCTGCTGCTTTGACGGTGAGTTTCCACCATCATCGACATTTTTTGTCGAACTATTTATCTGATCAAAGCCCTCACTAACCCCCACCTTTGATTCCACTTCCTCCTCAAAGGGTTTTTGCTCAGGTTGTCTTTCTGGTGAAAATTCTTTCTTTTCAATTTTGCAGCTCTCCCACATTTTGAATTCAACTTCAACTGAATCATCATCCTCTTTTGCTTTCGTCTCATCTTCCTTCACTTTTCCATTCACATTCTCCACTTTGGCACCATCTGCTTGAAGAACCTCATCTTTTGAGCCATCATTTACCTCCAGAGAATTTTCTTTTTTAGGCTCCTCGGGCTGTTCTGATGGGAGCTCTAACTCGGGCTTCTCTTCAATTCCATGTCCATTCTCTTCCGAGAATTCAACCACCTTAGGCAGCAAATCATAGTCCTTCTCACTGTCAGTTAGCTCACCATTTTCCTCACTTTGCTTTTTTATTGTAGCTACTTCTAACAACTTAGACAACTCCTCAACTTTCTTAAGAGAAGCAACTTCCCTAGTTCGGAGTTCCACATTTTCTTGAACGACACTCTGCAGTTCGGTTTCTTTATCCGACAAACTCGCCTTCAATTTCATGCTCTCAGTCTTGACCTCCTTTAAAGCTTCTTGCAGATAAATCACCTCAGATTCAACTTCCTTTAGGCTCTCCTTCAACCGAGCTTCTTCCTCTTTAAATGCAGAAGCTTCTTCCTCAGATTGTTTCAGCAAATTTACCAGCCTATTAATTTCTTTTTCCAGAGAAGAGTTTTCTTCTTTCGATTTTTTTACACAATCCACTAAATGCAGTTCTTTTTGTTCCCACTCGGTTCTGGAATTCTGGTATTCATTCTTGGACTGTTCAATGGTATTTGTAAGAAGATCAATCTCATTTTTTGCATCACCAAGCATGGTTTCATACTTATCATTTGTTGCCTTCAGGACCAATCTTAGATCCTCTAACTGGGTCTCATAATTTTCATGCTCCGTTTCACTCGATAACAGCTTCTCCTTGGCCTCCCTAGCTTCTGCAGAAACTTCATATAAGGCTGAAGCTAAGCTTTCCATTGCTTTCTTGCTCTTCTCTTGCTCATCCCTCAAATTTTCCAACTCATTGATGAGTTTGGTTTTCTCTTCTAAAAGAGTTTGAATACTGGAAGCTGCAAGCTTCTCATTATTTAAAGCTTGGGTCTTTCCTTCCTTCACTGTTTCTAACTCGGACTTCAGAGACTCAACCAATTTTGCCACTTCTGTAGTTTCTTTCTTAGCCATATTAATACGATGTTCTGATTCCTCAAGATCCCCTCTTTGTCTACCAATTGTCATTTCCAATAATCCCACCTTCTCTTTAAGAGCAGCAATTTCAGATTCTGCATCAAGCAATGAATTATTGTTGCTCTCTAATTGCTTCATGACCGAGTCCAGAGATTCTGACGCAGATCTTTCCAACTTCTTTGCTTCCTCAATCTGCATTTCTAATTCTTCAACCCTTTTTTTCCGTTCCTTTACTACATTGTGTGCATAAGATTCAGCCATTCTTGCAGCTTCTAGATCAACATTAAGTTGTTCAATGAAAGCCTCCTTTTCCATCAACTTCTCCTCATAGGTCTTTGCTTTCTCAAGTTGTTGTTTCAATGACTCTATCTCTTCCTTACACTTCAACACCATTTCCTTGTTTTCATTAGCCTCTGCTTCACGCTTCGAATCAATCAAGGACTTCAACCGAACCAATTCAGCTGAAAGAATCTCCACCTTCTCAGCATGGATTTCAGCAATCTTGGTTGCATCATCAGCATGATTCAGTGCTTGGTTCTTCGCATCACAAGTCATGGCTAGCTCCTGCTTCACCCTTTGAAGCTCCTCAGTGGTAGAGAGAAGAGCAGCCACATCCAAAGCATGCTGGTTCCTCACAGATTCAATTTCTTTCTGCCATTCTTCATCTTTCTTCTGAGCAGCTTCAATTCCTGCCTGTTCCAACTCAACAGCCCGGAACTTCTCAATCTCAGAGCTCTCTTCAGCTTGCTTTTGTGCAACTAAAGCCTCTCTAACCTTTTCATTTGCTTCTTCCGCCGCTTTCTGTGCTTCTTTCAGTTCATCAATTGCTTGTGCCTTCTCTTTCTCAATCAATGATATTTGCTCCTTTGCTTTCTTTAAATCCTCCTCAACCGAGTTCAATTGAGCCTGCAATTCGGGTCCCTTGCCCACCCGTGTTTGTGGTTTCTGAAAATTCAAAACCAACCAATAATGCAAACGAAATTCCATTAGTTTCATGATTAAAATAATAGATGCATGTTTGATTCTATTTTTGAAAACCAGTTTTCATCCCCAAACATCAAAGGATACAAAATATTTCAGTAAGACATTTTATTTCTCCTAAAACTCAAAATAAAACTTCTTTTTCAAAAATTACTTGAAATACAACACATTATCCAGAAGCATCAAGAAAAAAACTTCCCCTGCTTCAGCATCCTCTTAACCAGAATCCTATGTCAATAAATCCCTTTTAATTTTCAATTTTCTTGTGAGTCAGACAGAACTACTTCTTCTACCAAAAAATGTATAAGATGAAATGCAGTAATATTTGACAGCATTGACTAAAAAACTTACTTCAGACGGGCTAGCAGCCTTCGGTGATCTACGATCAATTATAGGCTTCGAGTTAAGGGATGATCGTAGGGATCGATCGACTGACTGGCGAGTACTCTGCAAGGACGAGGGTGAATCAGGTTCTGATTTAGCCAGTCCCCTGCTTAGTTTACTTGCCACTCTAGGTGTTGCTGGTGAAACCTTGCTAGGAGTTTCGGATAAACCAGATCTGTTTAAATGTTCAAAGTGTCATATTTTGAGCATAATATCAAAGTCCCATTATTTAAAACACACAATGCAAAGACTATAAACAAAATTCATGTGGAAATCAAATTAAGGATGGATCTATGTTCAATATGGCAACTTTTTTCGACATAATTTAGCAAGATCAAATTAGTCTATTAAACTGATACATGTATAGATATGCATTTCAAATAACACATTTGGAAAATGAGAGAAATAATCTTAAGATAATATCCAGCCCCAGAAGCAAAAGAATTAAGGAAAAAACATTGGTAAAACAAGGCCAGGATTATGAATACAGAAAAATTAAGTAAAACCCATTTGAAAAAGAGAATCAAAGAACAAAATTGACTAAAAAAGGTGAGCAATTGAGTGAAAAAAATAGAGTGGCAAAGTAAGGGAGATATAGATTCAGTGTTTAAATTTCAAATTACAAGGAAAAAAAAAAAAAACCACAAGCCCTTAAAAAACTATCAAAAAGCATATCCAAATACTCCCAGAATTTAAGATAAAAAATTATCAAAATAAAAGAAAAGAAAACCCAAAACAAGCAGTCCAACAAAGAAACAAAAACCCAAGTCAGATCTAGTAAAAAATAAAAGAATGAAGGAAGAAAACTTGAAATTATAGAGAAAAAAAAATTTGGAAAGAAGTGAGTGTAACTTACTTGGATTTAGCAGACATGTTGATAATGAGAAGAAGCAGCTAGCTGAAGAAGTTTGTTGTTTTTAACAAGGAAAGAGAAAGAGATGAACTTGGATAAAGCTGCTGCTAGCTAAAATGCTGACATTTTGGAAGAAGAGAACGAAGAATGTAATGTTAAATATAACTGATGAACCGTTTTTTTAGCTATAACAAGATTAGAAAGAGAGAGAGAAAAAAAAATGGTTCTTTTCATTATTTTTCTGCAATCCAATTATAAGATTTAACAATAAAGAAAAACAAGAAATTGAAGCTAAATAATAATATAAAAAAAAATAGCTTAGAAAACCATATATTTTGCTTGGTATTTTTTGTCTCTAGAGTAACCACAACATAACATAAGGAACACAACACAAGACATAGCTTGAAACTGTTATGTCTTTTTTTTTGTTTTGTTGAGTTTTTACTTAATTTCTTTTTAGGTGTGAGTAGCAAATTAAATTGCGGCCGAATCACGTTTATTGTGATGGTAAATATTTAAATATAATGAGTGTTATTGTACTTGTTGGATCATCGTGGTAGTGTGTATAATTTATTAAAAAACACAATAGTTATAATTATATCAGAAATATTTTTAATAATTTTTAAAATAATTTATGATATTTTATAATTTTTAATTTATAAAATAAAAAACAATTATTTATAAATTATAAATTAAATTTTTATATATATAATTAATGATAACGAATTAATCGTTAACTATTTATACTTTAATTATGATAAATATTGTTAATAAAAGATTTTAAATCATAAAATAACATTGCAATTGCTATTTAAATCACAAGATATGTGAGGATGTTACATTAGACTTGACAATTCGTGTATCATGTCGTGTTTGTGTATTTTTTCATGTCATAATAGTGTTTAAAGTGTTTTATATTTATATAAATTTTGACGTGTTAATAATTTGTGTTATATAGATTTTGAAATATTCATATAATGTCTGTATTTTATTTTTTTTTGATATTATATCGTATTTTAATTTTTTTTATCGTATCATATAATCGTATCGTATTTGATATTATAACGTGTATCTTACATAAATAAGATTGGGTTGTTTCTTTGGACTGTCAAAGATGTAAGAAACTTTTTCAGAGACTCAAAGAGACCTGAAAATATTCTAAGCTACCAAAAGCCAAAACCTACCCTGCTTTTTCAGGAAAGGAGAGAGGTTGGGTCATAGTCTTGGTTGTTTCATAAAAATAAAAAAAAATAAAAAAAAAAATTGAAGTATGTGCCCACTCTACTTTAAATTTCTACTTTATTTACCTTATATTTTTTAAAAAGAGTTAATTTGTTGGGCATTTTTCATTTTGGTTAATAGAGTAAGAACTTTTTTTAATAGTATATTATTTTCATTTATTTTCTTAAGGGTTAAAATTTGAGCTTTCCTTAAAAAAAATTAAAATTCAATTTTGAGATCTAAAATTCAAATTCTCGAATGAATGAATTAGATTTATAGATGAAAAAATCACTACAAACTATTTAATTTATAATCTTTCAATATAAAAATATATATTACTCCTTCGTCTTTCAAAGAAGATTTATATTTGACTTTCATAGAATTCTTTAAAAAAATTTAGTGTATTTTATATTAAAATTTTTATTTTTTTATAAAATTGATGTACCGATTTTTAATATCAAAATGTGTAAAAAAAAAAAAATCATGAAAAGTAATTTAGAATATAGAAAAAGTAAGAGATTTGAATTTTCAAAAAAGGAAAGAAGACATATTTTTAAGACATTCAAAAAAAGATGGACAATAAAAATAGGACGGAGGGAATAACATTTTCTCACATGTAAGAATTTTATCAAAAAGAAAAGATTTTTTTTTGGTATAAAAGAAGTTATAATTTGGGATTAAGGAAAAGATTATAAATTTTGAAATTCAAATTTAATGAATATCATATTTTAATAATGATTATTATAAATATGATTCGAATAGTTAATATGCAATAAAGATAGCATGTCACAGTCCATGTATGTTGAAAATGGTATTTTATTAAATATAGTTCTTAATATAGTCTCTTGTTTATTTATTCTACCAAATCTTTCTTAAATAAATAAGTATTATGGAAACATCACAGTCAGTTGAAAAAGAAGGAATATTTTATATAGCACCCCCCCCCCCCCCCCAAAAAAAAAATTATAGTTAAAAAATCAATATAATTTGACAGAATAATTGGTCTTATTTTGCTAAAAATTGATTTTTTTTTTTACCAAAGGAATGTAGGTTGTAACAATAAAAGGTTAAATAATCTTCCATCTGTTTATTTACATAGTTGGCTTTTTTCAAAAGGAAATTTCATAGTTGATTTTTAAAAATAAAGAGATATTACTACCAAATTAAATAATTAATGAGTAAAATATGGTTTAAACAAAAAAAAAATCGTGATTATTAGAATGGAGAAAAAAAAAGAAAAATTTTATTAAAAAATAGTTATAACTCTATTTTCAAAAATAACTAAATTATAAATATGATCTTATTTATATATATATTGTTTATTTTAAAATTTGATTTTTATGTATTTTTTATTGAATTGAATCATTTAACTCGTGACATCAAATTCAGTAAAAAAAAATTATGCTATGTTTGGAAAATGAATTTGAAAATTTGGATTTGGATTTCATTTGCTATATAAATTGTGATAATGAAATGAATACATTATGTATAAATTAGTTAAGACTGAATTGATTATATATTTGAAAGGTATAAAAACATGAATTTCAAATTCATAAATAGCTATAGGTATTTCAAATTCACTATTAAATAGGCATCTAACAAATCTATGAATTTGAAAAATAATCATCAATATTATATTTACATGTGTTTTATTACACAATTTACACTATTTTTGAAATCCAAATCCATCTTTTGAAATCCAAGTTCCCAAACGCAACCTTATAATAGTTTAGATGTGTTGGGTATATTGAGTCTAAGTCCCACATTGAGTAACTTGGTTGAGCTAAGAGAGTGTTCATCCCACATTACTTAACTTGGTTAAGTCAAGTAGAGTATTCATCCCATATTGCTTAGTTATGTTAAGCCAAGTGGAGTACTCACCTATAAGTAGGAGCTTTGGCCTTTGAAAGAAATCACCACAACACCCCTGATAAGCTCATAAAATATACATTTTATGCCTTTCTATTTTTAGTTTTTGTTATGTTTTCGATCTTTATCTTGTTTACTTATATTATGTTCTTGAATTTTAGGTACAATAAGGAGAATGAAGTCAAAAGATGTCAAATATGATGTTAAAGAGCTTACAAAATCACAATCATAAGATGAAAGAAGACTTAAAGTTAAAAATATTAAATTCTTAGTGCTAAGTGATCAGGCAGATTTGACCTCCAGAGCTTGTTGCTAGGAAATTATTATGTTAAAGTCATAATTTGAAGAAACTTTCCTCTTGACTTTTGAAGCTGACTTGAATACATTTTCAACGATAGTTTACACGCCTAAATCGAACAAGGAATGGTCATCCAAATCAGCCGACGTAATGCGAGACAGTGCACCAGCCATGAAACCGAAGTTAGCGAGCAAACACATGCAAGTCAGCCCACTCGGCGCCGCGGCGCCGACCCTACTGTCCTCAAATCCGGAAAAAACCGCAAAACTCGTAAAAATTGCCTATTTTGCACTCCTTTGACTCTTAGCTTCCTTGATCAGCAAGAAAAGGTTTTCAAGGCCAAAAAGCTCTATAAATACCATCTTTTGAGCCACAAACTATCAACATCTTTGAGGAGACTCAAAGATCATCATTATTCTTTTTCTTCTTCTCCATTCTTTTATTTTTTTTTTTCAATTTTATGTATATATTATCTATGCCTATGCTAGGCTAGGCTAAACTTTTTTTTGGTTAAGGGTGATTTCAAAGCCCTAAACATGTTTTGTAATTGATTTTTAGATTTTATCTATCATTAGTTTTCTATCAAAGTTGATTATGTTCTTCCATAAGAATTGTTTATGATCTTTGTCTTGATTTGTTTAGGGTGCACACTAGATAGATCTTGATAATTATATATTGCTAGTTTAGGAATCTTGATCTGTGTAATTGTCTTGATTTCCTATTCATAAATGGCAATTTGTGATTAATGATTATGGTCAAATTTTCGCTAATTGCAAAGTGAAATATAACATAGGTTAAACAATATGAGCTTATGTGTTTGTTGCCTAGATCTACCTATCTTTCTCATCATAAAGCTGTCATTACATTAAATCTAGAGAGCTTATTCTAGGTTGTCTAGTGGTTAGAGATTAAATAGAGAGCTTTCTATTTAACAACGAACTAAGAAAAGATTGGGGTAACAGAGCTTGTTGTTATCTACGGTTGATAATTTTGATGATGTTGATAGATCTGATTATTGATTCTCAATGATTTCTAGTGGTGGAGAATGAAACCTTAACCATATTTCTCTTATATTTGATTTCATCATATTTATTTGCTTCTTACTTTTCTTGTTTTCTTAATTTTTAAAAACTCTTTCAAAAACTCCCTTTTTCTTTTATTGTTATTGAATTTAAGTTTTAAACTAATAATTTATAAATTAAAAACTAATCTCTATGGATTTGACCCTTGCATGCTACTTTACTATAATTGATCATATTAATTGCAAGGTTTAATAAAGATACACTCTTTTGGGTGCATCAACCCCCTAAGAGAGGGAGTCTATACACTTAAGTGAAAGTTGTATTGTGACTCGTTGGGTGGTGAGTCAAGTTTGTTTATAGGAAGGTCTGTAGTTTTATTCGTGCAAAAGCTACAATATTTATAAGGAGGATTTGTAGTTTTATCCGTACAAAAGTTACAAGTTGAAATATTTCCTAGTGAAATATATAATCTCTTTGAGATCGTGAATGTAAGCCAATAAGGGTTTAACCACGTTAAAAATATTATGTTTTGTTTTTCTCTTCTCGAGTGCATGTTGTGGGTTAATACTTATTGTGGGCTGTCACGCTATTCGCAACAACTGGTATCAGATATATATATATATATATTTATATCAAAAAAAATTACTTTAACTATCTTTCTTTCGATATTTGATAGATATATATCTCTCAAGAAAAATTAATAAGGCTTATTAAACTCAATTCGTTAAGTAAGATATATATACACTTTTGCATTGAACAAAATGTAAAAGTGCAGTATTGTCCCTTAAACTTTAATATTTATATATATGTCCACATTTTTTTATATCAAGAAAAATTTTACATACCCAAATTCTATTTCATCTTTACTTTGAATACTTTCTAATCCAGGTTCCATTGTTGTGATAATGAAAACAATGGAACCTTCAAGTCCTTTACTAATTAACTAAACAACAATTATAATGACTACTAATTAGAGTATGCATTGACTACTAACTTAATTTTTTGGTACTAACTACTAACTTAATTAGTTGATTATTAGATTAGATGAATTAAAGAGATAGATGGAGTTAGAGATGTTCATGGATTGGTTAGGTCAAGCCAGGCTCGATTAGTAAGAAAAAATCCTTGTTCTCGACTTGTTGGGCCTCCATTTTTATTGTTTTAATATTAAAAAATTGAAATGTTTATATTCATATTTTAAATGTATTTTAAGATTAAAATTAAATAAAAAAGTATTTTATTAAAAACAAAATAAGTCCAAATCAGGTCGAGCTAGGCTTAAAAATATTGTCCAAACTAAATCGGATTAGATCTATCGGATCGGACGAATAATCCAATACTTGGGCAGATTTAATGGAGCCAATAGTACTTGACATCCCATACTTCTTTTCAAGAATGATAAAAAAAATGTAGTAAGGTTAATCAGGTAATCTGAATTAGACCTGCTCATGGGCCGGCCCGACAGGCCCGGCTCGTATTTGGAAGGGATTAGGTAGGATATTTTTAATACGGGCCGGCCCGGCCCGGAACAGTATTTTTTTATTATAATAATATTATTTTATTTAATTTTAATTATAAAAATATAAAAATATATATATATTTTTTAATACGATGAATAGTAAATTCGAACTTACTGGGCCGGCTCGACCCAGGGCCGGGCCTGGGCAAAGAATCTGAAAAAAAACCGGGCCACGGCCCGGCTCGGCCTGACCCATGAGTAGGTCTAATCTGAATGTAGGTACTTAAGGTTGGTTGGCTTTAACTTTTACAATGTTAATATAAAAATCTAAAGTTCAAAACAATGAAACATATCAAAACTCAATCCCCAAGGGACAGTTAAATCTAAATGGTTAGAACTTTAAACTTCATTCTAAAAATTCAAGAAAAAAGATTTTTCTTTTTGTGCAATCCAAAACTGACCAATTCTCTAATTTAAAAAAAAAAAATCTCAAATTTCTACCAATATTATACTAATTCAAAAGTACTTAAATAAACAAGTATTAATTCAAATGGCATGCATACTGAATAGATTTTTGAAAGTTAAGGGTTCAAGAGGATTTAAGTAGATAAGAATTTAAAGGATTAAATGATAGGTTAAAAAAAAAAAAAAAAAACATCGGTAATATGGGAGTTTCATTTCACTTTGAAAAAGATTTTCCAAGATTTCATTCTATGATATTAACCTACAAATACAAATACTAAGTTTCCAAGATTTCATGCATTTGAGATAAAGTTGAAATATAATAAGTAATAACAATAAGATTTATATTTGATGCACTGACAGTGTAAATATTTATACACTGTCACTGAACTAAATGATGTCACTTCATTATATAAATTTAAAAATAAATACAAATAATTTTATTTTTTAATGAGGTGATATCATCTGATTCAATGACAGTATATAAATTTATATACTGTCAGTACATCAAATATAAATCTTTGTAGCATAGTCACTTTTTACATGGCTTAATCAACAAACTTGAGTTTCATTACACATTGAAAAGGAAACAACTTTTTTTTGTATGGTGGAGAAGATGACTAGCAACCAACAAAACTTTTCCCCTATTTTCTTATGGTTGGGGGAAATTAAATTGATTGAAATTATTAGAATAAATTAGGTGGGACTTTACCTAAAAGAAGTTGTAACCTAAAATCTGATCTTCTCCCTTTGGAATTATTGATTGGTTAATTTCCATGTTCATCATTGTGACTGACTGAGCTACTACTCTCTCACTACTTTCTCTTTTGCTCATATATATATATTTTTTTGTGGGTAATTTATAGGTTAAGATTCTTATCTCATGAAAAATTAGTTAGTCTTGTAAATTAATTTTGTGGGTTTAAGCTAAAAATGATCTCTTTGCTGCATTTAAGAGCGTTTGTTAATGTCATTGTGTCATATCTTCTTAGCCAATTATTGAAGGTTTAAATGATTGGGTCCATCAATCTTTCTAAACTTGAAATACAATAATGCAAACTTTTAGTCATGATAATTTTTATTTTGATTAAAATAATAAAAAGTTTTTGAATATTATCATTTATTTAGGTAAATTTTTATATTTTTATTATATTTAAATAAGTTTTTAACATTTAATTTGTATTCAAGTAACTTTTAGTTTTTAATTTATACCTAAATAAGCTCTGAACATAAATCAATCTTTTATTTGAAATAAAGCGATTAGGTGTATGAACAAAAGAAAAATCGAGTTCGATTGAGTTTAGGTGTCTGAACAAAAAAAAAAATCGAGTTTGATTGGGTTATGAAAATATATTTTTCCTTAATTGGATTGTAATTACAAAACAATGATGATCCTAGCTTTTTGCATTGCTAATCTGTTACTAGTACAAAATGATGCACAAGGAAGGTGCAAGGGACAATCCATATAGTTAGTAAGCTTTCCACATCTATGCTAAGTGGTAGGTTGCACTTGCAAAGAGATTAAGAATTTCTATCTATCTCTCTCTCTCTCTCTCTCTTTCTATATATATATATATATATATATATATATATATATATATATATATATATATATATATATATATATATATATATATATCAAAGAGCAAGACAATATTGTGTTCATGAAGTAAATGACAAATTTTAATTGTTATTTTATTCATTAGCCCAAATCACACGGTACATTGGATGTTAAGCCTTGTTAGTTATAAATTCTCCATGTTTCAAGCAATCCATCTAAGACAAAGTGGGAATAAGATAGCTTAGGTTTAACTAGAACATCCATCTTTTAAAAGTTCTTTTTTTTTTTTTTTTAAATTGAGAAAAGAGAGACATGTATCTATTATTAAGTTAAATGTTTAAATACAATTTTCTTCTCTCTTCTTTAATGATTTTAAGGACGATTTTTTATGGTCAACATAGATACATAATAGGTATTAGTTCAGATAATAGTATAGATTTTTATAAGTTGCGGATTTGAAAGGATTTAAAAGCATAATTTACTTCTTAGGTGAATTAGATAGAAAGAAATTGAAGGGTTAAAAGTATACCTACTCATGGACCGAGTCGAGTTGCGACCTGGAAAAAAAAATCCTTGTCCAAACCCGCTCGTTTCGGACCCAACCCATAAATCTATTTTACTATTCATAAATTACTAAAATATTAAAAAAAAATTATATTAATATTTATATAATAAATTTAAATAAAAATAACATATTTATTTAATTTTTTTAAAAAAATAATAATATGAGCGAGTCTAAACGGGTTTAGACTATCCATTTACAAATATGGGAGAGTTTGGGTAGAATTTGATACTCATATTTCATGTCGAGCTTTAACAAATATATGTGGTGTTGATACCATACTTAGATCCAGCCCAACTCATAAACACCTCTAGTTTCAATCAAATTTTTAACAAACATATTTTTTAATTTTAAATTCTAAAATGGTACCAATAACTATTTTTTGTACATATAAAAAAGTTTAAAGGAAAAAAATTTTAAACCTTAAACTTCAACCATATTTTTCTCGATTTTTCTCACACTATAATCCTAAGTAATTAATAATGATCTAAATTATTTTATGCATATATGGATTTTTTTACCAGAATACATCTTTTTATTTTTTTAATTATCGAAATACTGATACTTCTCTTTTAATTATCAAAATCCGCTCCTTTTTAAATCTGTTGAGAAATCGTCATGGACCATGACGATTTTTCAACATGTTTTTCAAATTTTTTTAAAATTTGTTGAAACTCATGACGATTTTTCTTCATCAATTTTTGAAAAACATATAAGAGAAATTGCCATCGATGATGACGATTTCCCTCTATATAAATTTTTCCTTCTTTTGTTTTAAATGAAGGGAAGTCGCCAATGGGTGGCAACTTCCCTTCATTAGTTCTTCTTCATGAAGAACATTTTTATTTTCAAAATATTAAATAATAAATTTTAAATAAAAATTTATATAATTTATAATTTTAAAAAATAAAAAATAAAAAATTTATATAATTTATTTATTTATTTTAATTTAATTATAAAGTATATAAAAATATTTTTTTAATATTTTTTGAATAGTAAAATGGATTTTCGGGTAAAATATGTATAACGGATTGATAAGGACATTTTCGACGGCTATGACTAGAGGTGTCTATTGGTCGGGCCAAGGCCCTAAATTTTTTTATTTTCCTTGCCCAAGCGCATTTCGGGCCAGGCCCGGGCCGGCCCGAAAGCCCGTTTCACTATTAAAAAAATATTAAAATATTTAAAAAATTATATTAATATTTATATATATTGGGCCGGGCTGGGACAAATTTTTTTGTAATTCGGGCCGGTCCGGCCTAGCCCGAATTACTATTTATTAACTTTAATTATAAAATAAATATAAAAATGTATTTTTAATATTTATATAAAAATTTATATAATTTTGTAAATTGTTATTATTTAAATTTTATAATTTTATAATTTTTAATTTTTTAAAATTATAAATTATATAATTTTTATTTTCGGGTTTCGGCAAGGAAAATAAAAAAAATTCAAGTATCAGCCCGACCCGGCCCGGCCCATGGACACCTCTAGTCATAGCCGTCGAAAATATCCTTATCAATCTGGTACATCGGGACACATCCGGGCTTATCGGGCCGGGCTACCAGGCTCGTGGATAGGTCTAGCTATGACCTTCATTCAATGCTTTGGTTGGCCTTTCTCTCATAAATCCATTTATTACGAATACAAGTTGAAAAATCCGATTGACATTACGAATATAATTTTTAAAATTTTTGTAAATTAAAATTTTTAATTTTGTTATTTAAATTTTATTTTTTAAAATTATATAATTTTTATTTAAATATTATCATTATTATTTAATAATTTTATAAAAAAATTAAAAAAAGAGTTGGGAAATCGCCACCCATGGTGGCGATTTTCCTTAGTAAAAAATGTATTTTTTTTAAATGATCAAGGGAAATCGTCATGGGCCGTGGCGATTTCCCTTGATCAATTTCAAAGGGTCTAAAAAAAAGTGGATTTCAGTAAATAATTTCAAAACATCGTTTTTTGAAATTAAAAAAAAAAAAAAAAAACTATATTAGGATAAAAAAAAAAAAAAAAAACCTCAACTTTGCTGATCATATTGTGCCAAAATATGACTTTCTTTCAAGTTTTTAAACCCAAAATGAAAGAAAATGGTATAATTGAAGGCTTGAAAGTTTGAGATTTAATTTTATAAAATTAGCAAAAGACCAAAAGTTCTAAGAATTTTGGTCAAATTGTACTATTAATCCTTGTACTATAATCAAAATGCGGATTTAGTTTCTCAACTATAATTCGAAGGATTTTGGTACCTATATTTTTCGGGATTTTGAATTTCAGTCAAATTTTAAACGGTGTCAAATTTTCACCGTTAAGTATACTGATGTGGCGTTTGACCATGCTGACGTGGCGTTGACCTTGATGACGTGGAATTTTTTTCCACGTGGCTTACTAACTTAGATAATCAAATGATGTAATGAGTCCCTGTGCTTATATCAAAATATGAATTTAGTCCCTCTACAATGATTTCAAGATTTTTTTGTACCTGTACTTTTCGAAATTTCAAATTTCGATCCAATCATAAGTTTCATTTATTTTGCAAAAATCAGCTCTGAAAAATATTTTTTGAAAAATAATAATATAATATTTATATTAATATTTAAAATAATATTATTTTATTAATATCGATATTAAAAAGAGTAATATTTATTCTTAAAATATCAAAAATATTTATACTATTAAAATTTAAAATAATAACATTTAGTTGGCTTATAAGTTATGATCAAACAATATGAACAAACCAGAAAAATGAATCAAACCTCAAAGGATATTAGGATAATCTTAAAAAGTCATTTTTTAGGTATCGATTAAAAACATGCCATTTCATATTTATTTAGAGAGTTACAAATAATATCATACACTCATAAACACCAAATTAATTCTCATTAGTTTTTTTAAACCTAGTTAATGGAATTAATGTATATAAAAAAGACTCAAAGCTTGTTTTTCTATATGTTGATCCTTCATTTTTTGTGTTTCTCCCTCTTATATTTCTTTAACTTATTTCATGAAATAAGATTTGTATAGACCCAAAAAAAAATGAAATAAATCAAAAAAAATGAAACAAGTTTACGGATATATATACATATATATATATGACTTGTATGTATTAATGTAGAGAAGTTTTTGCCTATACAAATGGCTATCCATGTCGGGTTTTTTTTTTCAAAATGACCATTTTTCTTGTCCGACATGCGTAAATGGAACAATTGGTTTTGGCAAAGATCCTTTGCCCGACATGCGTAAACAGAACATGACTCCTAGCCTTGTTGAACTAATCTCTTTCCTGATGCCCGAAGTTGGACTTCTCAAGCTCACTACTTCAATATGAAACGAGTTTTTAGGACTGATTTCCCTGATAAACCTCCTAAGCCATTTAACTATACCGACGCACCACTTACAGCCAATCTTGGTACTGCACATTGCACAAGATTTAGCAAGATTGCCTTCAATTCTACAATTGAGCTAGTACTACAAGATACCAATATTCTAACAATTGGATCACATTCATTCCATCTCCATGGCTATAACTTCTTTGTCGTGCGAACTGGTATTGAAAATTTTGATCCTGTCAAATAGTGGGAGGATCTATTTTATTTATTTCATTTTTTTGTCTATAAAAATCTTATTTCATGAAATAAGTTAAAGAAATGTAAGAGGGAGAAACACAAAAAATGAAAGACCAACAGATAGAAAAGCAAGTTTTGAGTTTTATATATATATATATATATTAATTCCATTAACTAGGTTTAAAAAAACTAATGAGAATTAATTTGGTGTTTGTGAGTGTATGATATTATTTATGACTCTCTAAATAAATATTAAATGGCATGTTTTTAATCGATACCTTAAAAAATGACTTTTTAAGATCATCCTAATATAAGTTAAACTCTTTGAGATTTGATTCATTTTTTTTGTTTGTTGATATTGTTTGAGCATAACTTATAAGCCAACTAAATGTTAATGTTATAACTTTTAAAAGTATAAATATTTTTAATATTTTACGAATAAATATTACTCTTTTTAATATTTATATTAATAAAATAATATTATTTTAAATATTAATATAAATATTATATTATATTATTATTTTTCAAAAAATATTTTTTAGAGCTAATTTTTGCAAAATAAATGAAACTTAACATTAGATTGAAATTTAAAATCCCAAAAACTACAGGTACCAAAATTTTTTGAAATCATTGTAGAGGGACTAAATTTATACTTTGATATAAGTATAGGGACTAATTACATAATTTGATTATCTAAGTTAGTAAGCCACGTGGAAAAAATTTCCACGTCATCAAGGTCAACGCCTCTTCAACATGGTCAACGTCACGTCAGCATACTTAACGATGAAAATTTGACATCGTTTAAAATTGGACTGAAATTCAAAATTCAGAAAAGTATAGGTACCAAATTTTTTCAAATTATAGTACAGGAACTAAATCCGCATTTCGATTATAATACAAAGATTAATAGTACAATTTGACGAAGAATTTTCAAATTAACTAATGGTTTAAACTAAAGGGAATATTAAAAAAAAAAATCTAAAAAGAATTTTTAGAAAATCTATCCATGTGAGTAAGATCCGAGGTTGGAACTTCGACAAGCATAAAAGACAAACATAATAAATTTCATATATATATATATATAGGGAGAGCTTTTGTTGAAATTGAATCCAAACAAAGTGGACCAAAAAGAAATATCTATGAAAAAAGCAAATGTTGGTGACTGATCTTAGCAATCACTTCACCCTTAAAGCAAATGTGGTCCTTGTATAAGAGACGAATTATTCATTCAATTTGGCAGATTTGGTTTGTTGGAGTCTATTCAAATTGGGTTAGGTTTAAGATAGGTTATTTTAAGTCTGGGTCGGTCGGATCAATTTGTATTATTATTTAATAAATAAAAATATTTTTTATTTAAATTTAATTATAAAAATAAAAATATTTATATTAAAATATTTTTTAAAATATTTTAATATATTTTAAATAATAAAATATGTTTTTTGAACTCGACGGGTCTGACTGGACTTTGGAAAAATTAATTTTTTTATTATCAAAGATCAATCCGACCTATAAACAACTCTAATCTCTATATTTCATCTTTTATAATAAATTAATGTTCTATCTAATTTGAATTGAGAATTGTCAAGGTTTCACTGACCTCAACTGAAAAAATAAAAAATTAAGCTTCAAAATCAGGCCTACCATTGCATAAATGGCTTGATGGGAGTACTTTTCGCTCAATATTAGCCCCACTTAATCACATGAGAGACAAAGCTTTTTTCCTGCTTAATAAATGGTTTTGAATTTATGTAATTTGGTTAGGATATATTAATAGGATTTATATTTAATAAGTGAATATATAATTTTAGAAATCTTAAAAATAAATACAGATAAGTTTTTATTAATAAATAATATTATAACAGCTTATAAATTTATATATTGATAATATATTAAACATAAATTCATATTAATAATCCTCTATGACATGAATAATGTTTCATTATGCATTGTCCATGTGCTGGATTCCCCTTAAATCAGTTAGTCTAATGGTTGGTGGTCCCACATTATAGTTTTCTGCCAAAATTTTCCCCATTTTGTGTTCTATTTTCTTTTTGTATGTATTTTTTTTATCAATTAATAATTTAATAAAAACCATATAAGCTCCAAGTCAAATAAAAGTATCTTTTTATCAAAAAAGAGTTTGAATTGATTTTTAATTAATAGGATATATGCATTTATCATTTAACTAAATGATGGAATTCAAAGAACTTGAATCCCTATTAGGAATTAAAAAATGTTATTTATAACATGTGAATTGGGAAGGATTAGTTAGCTAATCATTGTAAGACAAAAAGAATTTTCATATTAATTTAAAAAAAAGAAGAAGAAGAAGAAGAAGAAGAAAAGGTGTACATTGTTTTAATTATTAGCATAATTAACTTTCTATAGTTCATATAGTTGAGAATGAAATATAGAGATCTTAATCTTCTTATGTATTTTTTTTAAAAAAAGTCGTAGATTTGACAATTTATGTATTCGTATCGTATTTATATTATTTTTTCGCATTATAATCATGTTTAAAATATTATGTATTTATATAAATTTTGACACGTTAATAATTTATTTTATTTAAATTTTGACACGTTCGTATATTCGTCTCGTGTTTGTATTTTTTTCATATCGTATTTTAGTTATTTTTGTATCGTATTGTATAATCGTGTCGTGTTCAAAAAATCAGATTTAAGGAAAAAAGAAACATGATTGTAGAACACATGATGTCCATGCATGCCACTCCCCCAAAAATGGTAAAAACAAAAAGGAAACTAATTTGATATATGCATGTGACAATGGTAATGAGGCTCATGAATCATGTCATGCCCCATGTTGAACAGTGATGATTACTTTTGACGTTACTTTTTTTTACTTTTTTTTCTCTCTTTTTGTTTTAAATTGTATTTTTTATATCTTATTTACCTTTTAACAAAAAAAAAAACTTCTTTTAATTCTTTAATTTCTTTATTTATTTAAAAACAAAGAGAGAATTAAATATTGCATTAGGTTATTGGAGCTAAAAAATTATGCTTATATCATACCTCATGTATGAGAAACTTGGGATCGATCAAATTGTCTTCACATTTTGTTCCCTATTTAATACTAATTGATAATTGATACTTCCTTTAGATTTTTAACATCTAGATCGAGGCACAATATCTGTTTTTTTTTTTTAAATGAAAACTTCATTGGACTTTGATATATATATATATATATATATATATATATATATATATATATATATATATATAAAACATCTACAGAGAGTAAAATTATTAGACTTCACAAGCGCGATTAATAGAGTGATACATACATTTTACGATATAGTAAAAAGTACAAAAATTAATTTAAAAAAAATGAGATATGTGACATCCTCTTAATTCGCTTGTGGAGTTAATTTTTTTTATCTCGAGTGTATAAAAACGAACTCATGTATATATTGAATTATATTATATTTAGATTGGTTATAAATTTATAATTCAAATCTTTTTTTTTTAAAAGGAACTGAATTCCTTGTCTTGTGTTTAAATTTTAAATTATACTAAAAATATTTCTAAACAAAAGAGAAAATATATCACTTCCTCTCCCTTAATTTCCTTTCTGTTACCTTCACTGTAAATATAAATTCTAAATTCGTGCCTGATTCCTAATTCCAAAATTGTATATAAATCTCTTATCTAAGGAAAAAAATGTAATTGTCAACGAGGCATTGATTTAGTGATAAGGAAGAGACCTTGAAATATTGAGATTTTAAGTTCAAAATTTATCTTACGTGGAATTTATCCAATTTTGTATTAAATTTGTGTAATTATGTGTTAATTCGTTGGTTGATTTATTTAAGTTATTATAACAATGGTAAGTAAATAAAAGGTTGAGGCTAAACATTGTTTAGCCAACTAAATCTCTGTAAAGATTATGGAAAATCTGGCATTTGTCATCTTCTTGACTTTGTCTCTGGCAAAACTAAAACCCCATACTCCAAGTAGATCTGTTCAAGGATCGGATAATCTGTCTGATCCAATAAATTTAATTCGAATTGGGTTGAATTTGGATAAAGATTTTGATAATTCAAGTCGACCCGACTCGAATTACTATTCATTAAATAAAAAATATTTTTTATTTAAGTTTAATTATAATATATATAAATATTAATATAAAAATAATATTTTAATATCTTTTTAACAATGAAACGGGCTTTCAAATTGGCCTGGGTTTGACCGAAACGGACTTAGGTAAGAAAAAAAAAATTCGGACCACGACCCGACTCATGAACAGGTCTAACTCTAAGTTGGTTCTCATAGTTGAAATGCCAGCCTAAGATAATCCTTAATAATCAATTACTTTATAGATAATGGATTTAAATATTTCAAACAGGTATTTGATAATGATATACAAAGACATATAGTAATTTTTATGACTTTTTTCCTTTTGCTATTAATTATGAATTTCAAGTTGCTAAAGGCAATTTCAGTTAAAAAAAAAAAGAAAGGAAAAAAAATGCACATGTTATACCACATGGCATGTTTCAACTTTCATCTCTTTGGCTACCTTTACCAGTGCCAGTAGTGATCTTTTCTTTGGACACATTGAGAGGTCTTTTTACGCTTTCTGGAAAGGTGAGCTTGAAGCTAAATTACAAATGCAACCCTTAAGTTATATATGAAAAAAAAAAAAATTACTTCTTTATAAAGTTATAACACTTTACCTTTATCTACTAGTTGATATTAGTACACCATTAATTTCTCTTTCTAAAATGCAATGATGAATTTTATATAGATGAGTACTCAAAGTTAGATCCGTTCAATGATCGGGTTATTCATTTAAATTCGAAAGTTCGTTTGATATTCGGAAAAATTAAACAAAAATATTGGATCCAAAAAACGAGCATGGGCAAAAAATAAAGCTCTTTTAAAAAGCGGGTCGGACGTTGGATATGCATTTTTACCCCAGCTTGGCTCGACTAGTTTTATTATTAATAATATAAATTTTTAAGAGGGATTGATCTTTTTTACATAGGGATCGGTCTTTTTTTGCATAGAGATCCTTTTGTAAAAAGGATCGATCTCTTTCTAAAAAAGATCAACCTTCTCTGTATAAATTTGCACAGACCTAAATAATAATTTTAACTGATCGGGTCGAGCTTGTATAGAATTTTCTACCCATATTTCAAGTCAAACCTGAGCAGACAGAATGAGGGCGCGGTGGAATCCAATTTTTTTTTTTTGGAGGGATTTCCCCCCATTGGCGTGTACCTCCACTGGAGGTGCATTTGGATCCACTGGACATCGGACTGGGGTTCCAGTCCATGATTGGACCTACAAGGGTCCAGTCATGGACTGGACCCCACTGGAGGGGATAATTCTCTTTTTACCCATCTCCATTGTTTTTTATTATTTTTATTTTTTAAAAATTTTTATTTTTAAATTATTATTAAATATAAATATAAATATAATTTTTAATTATTATTATTTAATATAAATATAATTTTAGTATATATTTTATTATTTAATATAAATAAAATTTTAATAATTTTTAATTATTTATTATATATACATATTTTAATCTAATATCCTTAATGATAATTTACTTTTTAACATAAATATATTTTTAAATATTATTTAATATAAATATAATTTTAATATATATTTGATTATTTAATATAAATATATTTTTAATTATTTATTATATATATACACATTTTAATCTAATGCCTTTAATGGTCATTTTTCTTTCGCACTATAATTCATCTCACCACCAAACACATATCTTACCGCTGATTTTAATCTCACCGCTACAGTACCCAATCTCACCGCTACCGCTGTTTTTAATCTCATCAGAACCAATCTCATCACCCATTTAAATGAACTCTAAACTCGACATCACCTATAAACACCTTCACTCAAAGTATAGAAAGATAAAAAGGATTCGTACACAAACCTGATTCATTTTTTTTTTCCAACAAAATGACAAAAAAGGAAGGGGAGTTTTAGTTCAATAAGTTGAATAATTTCACTCTTAACTATTCCAAAGGATAGCCCACAAATCAAAATATAATGTAGTTTTGTTGAAAATTGAAACCATAGAAGAAGCAATACCATAGATGGAAAAGGATAGACTTTATTTAGCCATAAAAGAATATATATCAAAGTTTTTTTTTATTTTGTTATTTTTTATGTTAATAAAGAGAAATTGAGTGATACATAAGATTTGAATGGTTCAAAGATAAATTCAAACAACTGGCATGCACATGGAGGTGGGATCAAAATGGCTGAGAATTGCAGAGAAACAAAAGGTAAGGATATCAAGCCAAGACAAGATGTACTACCAGCCTGAGCCTATTGTGGGAACCATTTTTTTGGGTAAATTTGAAAGAAAAAAAATACTATGCCCAATACAATAATTATTAAATAATCTAATAAAAAAATTATTTAAAAAAATTAAAAATTATTAAAAAAAATTATAAAAACAAAATTACCCTGATGAAAAACCTTTTCTTCCTTTTTTCTCTTATTTTTTAACTAAAAATAAATTAATTAAATTAAAAATAAATCTAAAAAATAAAATATTTAAATATTTATATTTTAAAAAATAAAAAATTTAATTTCAAAAGTTTAATTTTTATTATTTTTTAAAAAAAATTAATTAAAAAATATAAATATATAAATATTTATTTTTGTTAAAATTAAAAAAATTATTTTCAGAAAAAATTATTTTTTAGTAAAAAAAAATTAAAAATAAGAGAAAAAGGAAAAGGAAAAAAAAATATTTTTTTTCATTAAAGTTAATTTTACCTTTACAATTTTCTTCTTAATAATTTTTTATTTTTTTATTTTTTTAAATAATTTCTTTTTATTAGATTATTTAATAATTATTGGATTTTTGATAGGATGTTTTTCAAAAAAAAATTTCCCCTTTTTAACTCTTTGATTATTCCTTTGCCAGCCTCACCTCTTCAATATCGTACCTCAGGCTTATCTTGAGGGTGAGTTTTACGGCTGATCGTATTTTCATGCATATTTTGACTTCTTCGACATAAATATCAATCACTATGGTTAGATAGATGGAACCAATAAATTAAAAATTAAATCGGATATTAAATTGATAAGATTTTCAATAATCAATTCAATCAATCTAATAGGTTGGACGGGGTGATTATTGAAACAAATTAAATATTAAATATATAATTTTAATATTAAATAAGTGTTAAATATAATAAATAGTTAATAAAAATATATATTTGTCTAACGTAGATCTGTCCAAAAATTAGATTATTCTTTCGGTCTGAGCCGAATTACTGTTCATTAATAAAAAAATAATTATTTAAATTTAACTATAAAATATATAAATATTAATATAAAATTTTTAATATTTTTTAAATAGTAATATGGGCTTCCGAGCCCGGTCCAACCCAAGTTTGAATAAGAAAAATAAAAAATAATAATTAGATCTCGATCTGGCCCGATCCATGAATAGGTCTAGCCTAATGTTAAAGTTTTTCATATATAATTAAGAAGTTAAAAGTACAAATCTCATCACTAATAAAAAAAATAATTTTTACCGATTTAATCCGATTTTGTATCAGTTTAACCAGTTTTATCGATTGAATCGATTTTTTTTTATTCATCAAATCACCATTTTTTTTAATATTTACTAAACCGAATGTCTCTTATTTTTTCTTGAACCGATTCGATCAATCAATCTGATTTTTCAACACTAAATGGAACCATATGTGGATCCAATTTTTCAACAGTGGATGGAATTATACGAGATGAACGTTACTGATTCATATATAGAAGAATATATAGTGTGCTTGAAAATAGGATCATTCTTTTTTTCTTTTTTTTGAAAAATCATGATTGAGAAGAAAAAAATAGTTATTAGTATGGGGTACCCCTTTTTGTTGCCATCCTTAGTCAAGGAAAAGCTCAAGTGCCCGGTACCTATGACAACTGTTCCTGGAAGGTTACTAAACAATCAAACAAAATATGGTTTAAAAAAGGGTAAATTAATTGATCTAAGGTTGAACTTGCTAGGTGATTTACAGGCCAACTCCACCAGCCACAGGATCATGGCCTGGATTATGAATTATTCAGATTTTTTTTTCCATGCATATTTTGCAGCTAAGCTCAAGAATTGACAGCTCTACTTTTAATAATTTTATCGTGTTTATATTTAAACGAATGATACGAAAAAAAAAAATACAAAATATGACACGTATGCATAGACTACCAGATCTATGATAAATTTAAAGAAATTCAAACCATGGTGCTTATGGGCCGGACCGAATTTAAATATAATATCAACACCATATATAATTATTCAAGCCCGACTCGATCTGAAATATGGGTTTCAAATTTTACCCAAACTGATCCATACTTGTAAATAGATAATTTAAACCCGTTTAGACACGCCCATATTTTATTATTATTATTTAATTTTAATAATTTTATCTTTTTTTTTTCTTTTATTAAGTTCTAAAACATGAATAATTTAATATATTTTTTAATATTTACACTATAATATTATATATATTTATTTTTTATATGATATAAATTATATAATATATAAAATATATATATATATATAATATTATATAAATAAAAAACGGATCGAGTCGAGCCGAACTCAAATCTTGATTGTTGGAATCAAGACCCGGCCTATTTTCCAAATGGATCTCATTTTTTTGTCCAAACTCATATTTCAGATTTAATATTTTTGTCCAAACCCTTCAAAATATGAACGAGCCTTCAAGCTTGTTGGACGAATAATCCGATCCTAAAACCGTTTTAATACCAAACCCACATTCTGAAAATCCAGGAACACATAAAAAGGGACATAAATTAGACAGCCCAATTCTCCCATGATACATTAACAAAGGACAATACGAGGACAGTTTAACATTTATGTCAATAACAGAGAGAGGTATGCAGAAATATAGAGATTTAATCTTCAGAGAAGATTCAGGTGAATGAAGAGGGGCGGGGGGTAGGGAAAATATCACGTCAGTCATCGTCATAAGAGACATGGAAACTGGAAGTGCAGCCTAAAGCCTGAGGGTCCTCGGCCCCACAGCAGTCATAGAACTTGGCAGCATACGGCGGATCATCAGCTTTCAATTCATAGTACCTTCAATCAATCCAAAGAGGTCACATCTGTCCTTGTGTCACACAATTGGGAAAAGAGTAAAACTTGTTCAATAAACTTATATCAAAACAGTATGTTTCTAACCTGAGTAATTTGGTTTAACTACGTAAACTTCATAAAACATCATTGCCATCTATAATACACGAACTCTGTTGTAAGTATCAAATATAGATATATGTTCGATCTGAGTATACTTAATTTTTTTAAGTTTTTTCATATATTTGAAAGAGCATATCCCCGTACTCATATCTAAATATGTGTCGGATACGAGTACTTTAAAAAAAATAAAGGATCCGGATAACATAGAACAGAGACTAGCACATGCACAGGCAAAATAGATACACTAGAATATCTCCTCACTGCAAACAGTCTCCAGTATAGTCACAAACACAAGGACTCGAGCACATTACCATTTTGGTCATGGCAAACACTCCAGTTCTCACACTCTCTCTCATGCACACACCATACACATAAAGCAAAAGCATTCTAGAATAGCCATGACATTTGAATTGCTTTAGTCCATTATATTTTGAATTGAAAAGTAGACATAAAAAAAGCAGTAATAATCTGTTCTAGAATATGACAGCTTTGCACGTATGTGCATCTATGTTACATGAACTCGGATACGAGTATCCGATACGAGTATGTATCTAAGGATCGAACTCTTCATGTGTGGAAAGTTTTGGACTCACAGAATAGACTAAAATGTGTCCAAAAATAAGATACGGGTATGTGGATACGTTACCTAAAAATATTAAGAAAAAATATATATAATTTTGGTGTAAATAATTTTTTTTGTTTTCCCCTACTAGAAAACCAAAAATAAAAGCTTTTAAGCATCTTGATACTCAAATTCAGTTTTACTATTATTCATTTTAAATATTTTTTTTATAAAATAATAGCTATGTATTTTTTTTCTTGAATAACCTTAAATTTCATAAAATAAAATTGGATTTTTTATGATCATAAGCCCAAGGTATAAAGAGATCTAATTATCATTTTGGGCTTCACAAAGATTAATCTATTTTTAAGAAAATGGGTTATAAGCCTAAACTTTTGAAGCCCAAGTTAAAATAAAACAAAAACCCTAGTTTCTCATCATAATCCACCGTCTTCCTCTCCATCTACTTCTCGTTTCAGCAGCATATGCATACAAAGTTATAGAGCCTTGATTTTTTTTTTTTTTTTTTAATTTCATAATAGCTGCTCTTGACTCTTGTGAATTTCAAAATTGAATTCATTCCATCCTTCCCTTCTCTTTCCTTAAAAGAATAGCTGTGAAATCTTTTCATCTGCCTTTTTTTCTGCTTAAGCTATATCCTGTTGCATAAGTGAAAAAACCCAGCTCTCATCATCTCCCTCAATGCAACCTCTCCTTCTTTAGCTCTGGTTTTTGAAGAAGCCGAGTCCAAACGTAAAATGCCAAGTCCGACACATATATCGTGTCGCTACCCGTGTCGAGTCGTATCGACACGGGTATGGCACCCTAAAGTGCCGAGTCCATGTAACAGAGATGTGCATGTAGAGTCCCCAATAACATGAAAGGGAATTCAAACACATTGCAATATAACACATTGATGCATTCTGATTACAGAATCAAGTGATGCAACTTTCTATCAAAAAGAGAGAGAGTGAAAATCAAAGTTGCATAACAGAAGATTGTAGATTTGAATTTTAAAAAATAAATTAGAAAAAAAAAAAAAAAAGACTGCATAAAACCGAAAGCATGTTTCATCAACAGCCATTTTAAGTAAACGTATACGCAGATCTGGTGTCTCCATACCAAAACTACAAATTGAAGTAGCAGGCTAGCAGCAATGAGGTACTCAAGATTAATGATTACTGCCATTACTGAGAAAGCTGTCTGACATCCAAAATTCTGAAAATGTCAGGGTGGATTGTTGGCATCATACTGAAAGTCGAATGTCAGTTGAAGTAGAAGTGATTGAGACCCATTTATTCAACAAAAACTCAAGTCCTAGTGAAAGAGAGAATTGATCCTAGTATATGTACAACAATTTAAAAGCTTCACAAGCATGCTAAATGGAACCTTCTGGCAATAGTTGACTACGGGTGGTTCATTAGTTTTTGAAACTATGGTGCTCTTGTTCATGTAGGTGAATGAGGTGATAACTTTAATGAGGGTTTAAAATGATTGGACAGTAGTATCAATCATCAAACGGGCAAAGCAAATTTTTCCTTACAAAAATACAGAACCAATCCAGGCTAATCTAACACTTAGATTGCACACTTAAGCTCTGTATGAAATCTAACTTACTAAAACAAAGTTCGTTGTAATGCCCAAGGAAATTCATGAAAATAGTTAATAAGAACAGTTGACTTCATAATACTTATGTTACCATACAGCGCAGATATATTGCTTTTGCTCATTAACTTGCTGATATCTTCACCAAGGCACATCCACCTGGTTGTTTACCTGACTTGGTTTCCAAATTCAATTTGGTTCCTATATCACCATCTTGAGTTTAAAGGGGCTGTTAATACATGAGCAAAATGTGCGTAATCTATAGTCAACTGTGTTCATTAAATTACCTTATTTGTATTCAATTGTAAGGCTATATGAACATCACTCTTGCAACAGACATAATAAGCAGAAATCCTAAGGAAATCCAAAATAACTGATACATACAACTTACCTTTTCCTTTAGTTTGTTTATCAAAAATAAAGGAAATCCAGGTGGTCCTCGCTTACTGAGGACTCAAACTTAAAGGTTCCTAATTAAACTAAGCTTAGATAAACCATCATCAGCCAATTTGTTGATTTCTAAATTTCTAGAAGCAATACAAGCTGGGAAATCTTGAAAGTAAATCAATTGACTCCTTATAGCCTAATTCCCAATAAAAATTTAAGTAACAAAGCTAAAACTAAAAGAAAACTAAACAATAACAACAACAACAAAAAGCGAAATCATTACTTTCATTCAAAAGAATCAAAAGTTATACAAAAAAAAAAATTGGGTATTACTCATTTCTTGTGCACAAGCAGATAATAATTCAATTAAATAACATATAAAATTGTAAAAAGCATTTAATTAGGCAAAAGGGTATCCAAAATCACCCTCGAAAATTAAAAAAAAAAAAAAAGGGTTCAGTTCATGCGGAAAGAGAAGATTATAAACACGAAGAAAGGCATATAGAAAGAGAGACAGGAGTGGGAGGTTACCTCTTTTGGTCGTCATGACGACGACAGACAAAGAAAGAAGGATGGAAACGGCACGAAGAGGAAGTGTTAGAAGATGCAGTGTAGCTCTGCTTGCATCTCTTACATATCTTTTCTGTTTCTCTCTTCTTCTCTTCCATGACTGCCCTGCCTGTGGCCTCTCTCTGCTTTCCTTTCCTTTACCTTTTTTTTTTTTTTTTTTTCTTTCCTGGACTTTTATTGCGTATATTTGTGTATGTCGCCCATAGATTGATCTGCTGGTTGGATATTGATTGAGTTTGGGTAGAGATTTTTTTATTTATGTAAATATTAAATTTCAGTTGAATTTGTATGTTTGATCCGTATTAAATTGAATTTAAATAAATATTTTAATAATTCGGATTGATTCAATTTGAATTATTATTTAAATAATAAAAAAATAATTTTTTTATTTAAATTTAATTAGAAAAATATATTAATATTAATATAAAAATAAAAATAATATTTTAATAATATATGAACAATAATATGGGTCTACGAATTCGCCCAACCCAAAGCCGAGTTTGAGCAAAAAAAAAAAATCGCAACCTGACCATGAGTTAAAAAAAAAAGAGTGGGTCTAATCTCAACAAAATTAACAGTTATAAGTATTAAGGTCAAAATAGTAAAGTAATTTCCTTTTATTGATTGGTTATTATTTTCTAATTATATTATACAACTAATCTTGAAAAAATAATATTCATTATCATTCGATATTAAATTTATTTTTTATTTTATTGATGATGATTTTTTTAATTCTACAAATAGAATTAAACGAGTTGACAATTATTAAAGTATATTTATAAAAATTAATAAATTAGTTATTAGTTATTAAATAAATATATGAAAATAACAATTTAATTTCACTTGTGAAATTTAAAATGTTCATCATTAATATAAAATTAATAATTTATTAATTATTTTGATTTTATGAAGAGACATGTAAAAATTGAAATTAAAAAACCATTATTAATAAGCTTAGAGAAAGTAGGTTACATATATTCCACAAAATAAATTTGTTAAAACAACCATAGGCGGATAGTAATAGGAGTCTGAGGGAACCTTAGCCTCCCAAAATTTTGAAAACCCTTACATATATATATATATATATATATATATTGATATTGGTAAAATTTAAACTAGCACTTGTAAATTAAAGTTGTTAATTTTATTCAGTTATTACGCAATTTCATTACCTAATTTTATATATTATAATTTTAAAATATTTAAAATTACATTGCTATTTGTTATTTATTGTACTCGTTTATCATTACTTAAAAATTCAAGAGGTTTATCACAAATATTAAATAAAAATCATGTAAATTTAACAAAAGTCAAATTTATATTTTAGCTTTCTCAACAAGGCTTAAAGTCTCTAACTAAGAACCAAATGTGTTTTTTTAAGTCGACTATAACTTCTTTTTTTTCATATAATTTTGTGAACTTACACTGTTTTGTTAGTATATTGCCTACATATATATAAACATATTTTATATTATAAATTTAATAAGATACGTACATCTTATGAAGAAAAAAAAGTTCAAGTACATATCATATTAATCGACTCCCCCAAAATCAAATATCAAGATCCGTCACTAAAAACACAAGCTGTCACTCCAAGAATCATAGTCGTGTGTCCAAGCCCATTGTTTTGCATCTTGTTAACTATTAGGGTGAAAACTAAGTTGCTTGAAACGCGGATAGATTTGGTTTGTGAAATAGTAATTAGTAGTTAAATTTTATTAAATAATAATTGTAAAGTTAAAGTTTATTAAGTAATTAAATTTCATTTCACATATATTATGGGACTTTTGATTTTAATATATTCATCACATAAAGTATGAAAAAGATTTGAAAGCTTTGATTTTTTTAGAATGGATAAATGCTTTTTTTTTTTTTTTTCATTTGGTTGGCATGGTAATAATTTTCTACCAACTTAAATCATAATTTTGGTAAAATTATTCAAGATTGTTTGATAAACTTTTCTTGTTTTTTTAAAGGTTTTATAATGATTTTTTCTCTTTTTTAAACTTTATTGCTTTTCATTTTTTGATCGGTTGTATTTTTGTATTAAGGGTTAGGTTTGCTTTCCATCATTTTTTTTTTTTTATTGATTAATATTATAAACGTAGTGATTTATTTTGAAAGTTATTTAGTTGTAAAATATCAGTAGTGCTATTTGTCTATTGACTTAAGATATTGAAACGAATATATAAAATTAATGTGTATAAATTATAGAGGTGAAATTACATAATCTTATAATACTTTGAAAAATCTTTCATTTTACATGATAATCAATTCATAAAAATATCTTCTTCTTTTTTCATTTTTTGGATAAATGGAAACTTTACCATCTAAAAAATATGTCAAATACTTGTGAAAGATATTTAGCTTATAAGGAGTTAAGATTGTTTGCATCTCTTCAAAAAAATCGGATATTTAAAATATGTAATGTGATAACTATTTCTGTCATAACGGTTTTTTCGACCGCTAAGACGATTTTAAAAACACAAAATGGAGTCGCCACCAATCTTTTTTTGCTAGGTGTGATTGGCCACCTATTAAAAACCGGTTTTAGTAAAATATTTTAAAATTAATTAAAACATTTTTGTAAAACCCATTTTGAAGTCCGCGCTTTGAACCAGAGAGTAAAACATAATTGGGTTCGGGAGTCTGTTACGTGCGGGGAAGGATTAGCACCCTCGCAACGCCCGTTTAGAAAACGGTACCGTTTAATCACGTGTTGTCTTAAATCTCGATTTAATGGACTCAACATCACTATTTAAAAATAATTCTCTTTTTTTTTATTTTATTTTATTAAAAAAAACATGTTTATTATTTTTGAATTTTTTTGGATTATTATTATTATTTTTTGAAAAAACGAAAGTGAACATAAATTTGTTATCGAAAATACTCGTCAAATATTCCCAATACTCTTGGTGGTATTTAACGAGATCTTCTCACCTCAAGATATCTTAAGAATCACAACCGTGATATCTTTCGAATTCCGTCGTCGGCCATTTACATCCATTTTTTATTTAAATGCGTATGATGCAAATATTTAAATGTCGGATGCACACGACTTAGCACATAATTATAAAATTAAACATGCAAATCATAATATTAAAAAACGAGCATGGCAAAATATCGAGCGCATTCACTATTTATTCATTTTTATTATTTTCATTTTTTATGAATTTTTGTATCGAGCATGTCGCTAAATATTCCCACCACTCGTGGTGATATTTAACGAAATTCTCTCACCTCAAGATATCTTAGGAATCACTACCGTGACGTCCTTCGAATTCCGTCGTCGGTTATTCGCATTTATTAAAATCTTCTTTTTTTTTGAAAAGTAAATTAAAATGCTTTTAATAATTATTTCCGAAATAAAAGAAATTTTCCATGTAAGAATAATTCCCGAATCACTCCGATAATTTCGATAATGTTTCGATTATTATTCTTACTCGGACCATTTCAAAGAATGATTGATGTTCCGACCATCCCGAGAAAGAAATCCGTTTTTAGAAAATTTTATTTACCGAAAATAATTTTAAAAGACATGTATTAAAAGAATTATTATTTTATATTTTTTAAAACCGAAACCGAGTAATAAAAATATGTCGAATACTTAAATAAATAAACAAAAATAAATAAGAAAATTAAAATCATACCTAAAAAATATCGAGAATCCGAAAATTAAAATGCCGGACTTGATCTTCGTAAAATCACCTGAAAAATATCAAAAAATCCAAAAAGATCAAAACTTCAAAATCGATAATCGTGAAATTTTTTAATAATTTTTTTCTCTTTTTTTTATTTAATTTTTCCTTTTTTTTGTATCATTATTATTAATTTTTAATTTTTAATTTTTTCATTTTTCATTTTTTTTATTTTGAATTTAATTTAATTTTGAATTTTTCCTTTTGAATTTTTTTTATTTTTTTTAATTTTTTTTAATTTTTTATATTTTTTTATTTTAAATTTAATTATTATTTTTTTTTTTAATTAATTTTTTTCTTTTTTCTTTTTTCTTTTTTTCTTTTTCTTTCTTTTTTTTTGGTTGGCCCACAAGGCTGTCAGGCCCTAGACCCTGGGCAGGTGGCCTGCTTGGGCCAGGCCTTTTGGGCCTGGTTCGGCGTGGGCCGAACCTTCTTTTTCTTTTTTTTTTTTGAGCGTGAGGGTACCCGCGCGGGCCCCGGGTCCACGCGCGGACCCTCCTTGCTTAAAACGGCGCGGTTTCGACGCCACAAAAACGGCGCCGTTTCGGTGCCATACACTTTTATTTTGAACCCGGGTCGGATGCGCGGACCCCGGGTCGACCCGCGGGTCCACGCGAGGACCCTGGGTCGAAACGGCGCCGTTTTGGCACCGTATTTTTTTTTTAAAAGGAGCGGGTGACCCGTGCGGACCCCGGGTCGACCCGCGGGTCACCTTGACCCGCACCAGGGGGCTATATAAGCCCCCTTTTTTTAATTTCATTTGTTTTTTTTCTTCCTTTCTCTCTCTCTCTCTCCTCCTTCTCTCTCGCCAGAACCTCCCCAGGCCTAGAATCTGGCGGTCGGAGCACCGTGCCGGCAGCCGTACCCCGTCGTCGGCCGCCGCTCGCCGACGGCCGGTTTCCTCCAAAATCTCACACCCGAGGGGTTTCGACCCCCCTCTCCGATTCTGGGCTCCGTTTTGCCCAAATCGGAGTCAAACGCCCTAGATCTAGGGTAAACATTTCGACTTTTTTTTTTTGTTTTTTTTTTTTGCTGTGGTTTTTTTTTTGTTTGGTTTTTTTTTGCAGAGTTTTGAATGTTTTTCTTTTTGCAGGGATTTTTGGTTCGGTGGGGGCTCGACCTGGGTTTTTTTTTTTTTTTTTAAGGGGGGGTCCGATCTGGGTTTCGGACCCCGGATCTGGCGTTTTTGGTGAGGGGGGTCTCGATCTGGTTGAGGGGCCTCCTGCCTTCCTCCTCCTTTTTTTTGAAAGTGATTGGGGGGTTTTTGTGGAGGGGTTGCTTGTGTAGGTGGGTGGCGTGTGGGGTGGCTGTGCAGGGTAGGGGCTGGCGTGTGGCAGGGGAGGCTAGGGTTTAGGTTGGCTGGTTGGGGTTGGTGTGGCAGTGGAGGGTAGGGGGTTAGCAGGGGTAGGTGGTTGAGTGTTGCAGGCTGCCTAGGGTTTCAGGGAGCTAGGGTTTGGGGGTGGTAGGGTTTCTGGTTTTGGGCCAGATGTTGGGCCCGGTTTGGGCTCGCTGGTGAAATGGGCCCGAAAATTGGGCCTGTACAGCAGGCCTGGTGGGCCTGCGGATCGAGCCTGCTGAATAGCAGGCCCTGTTTGCGAGTGGCCCGGGTCGGATTCGAATCCGACCCGAGCTAAAATCGTTGCTACAGCTGCCCCTCTTTGCCCATTGCTGAGAATCAGGAATAGGGCATAGACATGAGCAACGTTTTTGTCTGGAATTGTGCACGCGTTTGTTGCAGGAGGGACCTCTCCATCGGAGGTTCTTATCAACCGAAAAATAAATTGCTCCTCTCATCAGAGGCTCTATCACTTGGTAAATAAATTGCTCCTCTCATCAGAGGCTCTACCACTTGGAAAAATAAATTGCTCCTCTAATCAGAGGCTCTATCACTTTGAAAATAAATTGCTCCTCTAATCAGAGGCTCTATCACTTTGAAAATAAATTGCTCCTCTCATCAGAGGCTCTATCACTTTGAAAATAAATTGCTCCTCTCATCAGAGGCTCTATCACTTTGAAAATAAATTGCTCCTCTCATCAGAGGCTCTATCACTTTGAAAATAAATTGCTCCTCTCATCAGAGGCTCTACCACTTGAAAATAAATTGCTCCTCTCATCAGAGGCTCTACCACTTGGAAAAATAAATTGCTCCTCTAATCAGAGGCTCTATCACTTTGAAAATAAATTGCTCCTCTCATCAGAGGCTCTACCACTTGGAAAATAAATTGCTCCTCTAATCAGAGGCTTCACAACTTTGAGATTTAAAAAATGAACTTCGAATTTTTGACAATGAGTTTGAACACAACTTAGATCATCACCTCACTTACTACCTTAGTCTTACGAAAGTGAAGACTCATTCTGGATATCCCATCTCTTTCTCGTTTAGTTTTGAAATTCCTTGTCAGATTCTTCAGATATCGCCACTTGACTAATCGTACTAAGGCTCGACCTTTCTTAAAGTAACGAGTTTGACTTCGCAAGAATTGAAAATGGTACCCGGAGGTTTTGAAAAATGTCATTTTGAAAGATGTTACCCGGAGGTTTTTGAAAGTAGATACTTGGAGGTCTAAAAATGTTACTTCTTTGAAAGTGGTGCCCAGAGGTCTTATTCTTGACTTTGAGAATGATGCCCAGAGGTCTTTATCAATGATTTTTTAGAAAGGTGCCCGGAGGTCTTGAAAACATAACTTTTGAGAATAATGCTCGGAGATCTTGAAACAAGTGCCCGGAGGTCTTTTAAAAATGTTTTTTCATTGAAAATGGCGCCCGGAGGTCTTATCCATGATTTTTAAGAATAATGCCCAGAGGTCTTTTTGAAAATGTCTTTTCTTTGAAAATGGTGCCCGGAGGTCTTATCCGTGATTTTTGAGAATAATGCCCGGAGGTCTTTTTGAAAATGTCTTTTTTTTTTTAAATGGTGCCCGGAGGTCTTAAAAGAGGTAACCCGGAGGGTTTATAATAGGTGCCCGGAGGTCTTCTTTCTTTCTAATTTTTCTTTTCTTTCGCTGTGCCGGAAAGATTTAAAAGAAGTAACCCGAAGGTTTCAAAACAGATGCCCGGAGGTCTTTTTTTTTAATTTTCTTTTTTTCCTGTGCCCGTAGGACTTAAGAGAGATAACCCGGAGGTTCTAAAAGAGGTGCCCGGAGGTCTTGGTGATCATGCCTGAAGATCTTTCACAATTACATTTTGGAAGAAAATCTCACTGAATGTTTGAATTCAAATGTCAAAATTTCAAATAGTCAATGTCATGCATGAAATGTGAATGTCATGCGAAGTCAATGCATATGCCTCTGATGATGCATGTTCAAGTACCCACGAACAATGTACACATTTTACGACACGATGCAGATGCAAAACTTAATAAATATGCTAATGTTCATGAATGATGCGAATGTTCCCAATTGTTTTTTCCTGATCTTGGTTTAGCTTTTCCAAATCGTTTTTCCTCAGAGTGTATCCTGCAATGCTCGTGCCTCGTACGAGATCAACCCTTTTCTTCACTTTGGAACTATCGCTTTGCCCTGATAGTTTTCAAAATTTTATCCTGGAGTCCGAGTGTTCATTTCTTCTACCTCAATAGTTCCATGCCTTTGGGCCAGAAGAACCTTTGCCTTATGCCAACATCAAAAATGGTTTCTTCCAAAAATATTTTCATTTATCTGCTTTTGCTTGCTCTCTTTTTTTGAAAAATATTTGCTCATTCACTGAAAACTTTTGAGCTGAAAATGTCATCATCTGATATCCAAACCTCTTAAAAATTGATAATCACTGTTAGAAGTTTTTCTGAGTGTCCATTCGGCTTTTTCAAATTAAGTCGAAAAGTTTGGTACAACTAGATTTTGATTGATCCAAGGAGGCTTCGCAATAGGAAAAATGTATATCCTTTCTAGACTCACAAATGGAACAAATTTTGTAGAACATGATTTTTTTGGACTCAAACAAATTCAACCTTCTTTTAGTTTCCAAATTATGGCGTTTTGACAAACGTCAAGGCTAGCTGGGATGTTCAAACTGGAGAATTAATTCTGGAAAAGAGAACGGTCTCAGTTTTTAAAAGTCAAACCTCCAAACGAGAGTTGACAGTTTTGGAATATTTTGGAATTCCCAGATGTTCCTTGATTTCTTCAAAATGACCTCTTCTTTTGTTATGGCCTCGACAATACCATAAGCGGCTCCGAAATTTTCTCATTTTACTCTAGACTGTCCGTTTTGGGTTTTCACCCTAGAGTCTCCTTATTTCCATTTTTCATCATTTTTTTCATTAAATGTTTCACCATGCATTCAAGAAATCAAGACTTATCCAAAAAGAATTTGTAACCAGAAAGGAGACCGAAGTCTCATGCATTTCTCTAAGAATAGACTCATCAATTTAAATGACCATGCTCAATCAAAATGGTCTTTTCCAGGTACGTAATGTAGGCCAAGGTTCGAGGTTCTAAAAAAAAAAAGATAAATTGGCCCAAACATGTGTTTAAGGTGATCAAATCAAGGATCATTTCATGAGGAGGATTCTCTTTGAAACATTTTTCTTTTCTGAGCTCTTCTCTTTATCCGATGATTTTTATCCGTTCTTTTCTTCCCTTTCTATTTTTTTGTTTTCATTTTTCTTTTTATCTCCCTTTTTCTTTCTATTTTGACAAGGTAAGCCCGTAGTTGTTTGGAAGCTCAGATTTCTCTTTGATTCACGGCATTCTTTTTTCGTTTTTGAACCAAGATTTCACTATCTGTGACCTTTGAAAAGATCCTTCCTTGCATTTGCCCCCTAGTGTGAGGGTGATCCTTGATCGGGGTTGAAAGAACAAAAGTATTCACTAGGCTCAAAAGGGGTAGCAAAAGGATATTTTATAATTTGTGAAAGGATGATGAAATATGGTCATTTTTCATCTCGAACACAAGCACGTAAATCGATGAGTCATTCCCTAGAGGAAATAATGAAAATGTTTTTTCTTTCTTGAAACCATCTTGAATTTCATAAATGCATGATGTCACACTCGTTTTTCATTTTTTCTTTTTTTTCATTTTTTCATTTTTTTATGCATGCTCCGAAAATTACTTCATCTTTATTCTTTACGTGCCCTCCGTATCTACAAATGATGCACCATTTGATTGGTCATACAAATGAGAATTCGTACCATAACGAGGAACACCCCGAGTCTTTTTTTTGCTCTCCGAAGGGACAAGAAAGAATATGGTTCAAAAACAGCTTTTTTCTAGGAACACGAGAAAATCAGGTTTAGTTATTGTTACCTGAGACGTTAATCATGAAGTGACGTCTGGGCAACTCTTGTTTTGTGGTTACGGAAAGGGATGTGAATGGTTTTGGCATAACCTTGACATACATCAATTTACCATAATCCAGATTCTTGAAAAAAGTTTCACTTGTTTGAGACAGAAAAAAGCTCAAATTTTCTCAAAAAGTTTGTTCCATTGCTCATAACCTAAACTAGGATCTGTATTTTTCTTATTGGACTCACTATGGTTTCTGAAATTCAACAATATATTCCTGGAAGCATTGACTGCTTCAAACTCAAAGGATTCAAGCATAGGCAAGTCCGAAAGAAAGGGGAAAGGGTGTTGGGTTATTTTCTAACATTAATCATCAATAATCTCAAGATATCTCATCATTTCTTAACGCGAGGAAGAATTTTTTCTTTTAAGAGCGCATTCTTCAAAATCAAGAATTTTCTTAGTGTTTATTCTTGCAAATTCAAATTATTATTAAAACACACAAAGCATTTGACATTCAAAGTTTATTTATTTCATGTGGATGCCGACATAAGACAAGTGCTTTCATGATGAGGCATAGAACTACATGCATATTTCTCAATGCTTGTCGACATGCTTTTAAAGGTCACCATTCTCATCCTCCAAACCCGTGGCAAAGAAACCGATTTATGGCAATGCGGATTTCCACTGTTCAACTAGCTCTGGAGTCAAAATGCCATCATGGACAAGACCTTCAATCTTTTCCTTTAGTTGTCTGTATCTTTCAGTTGAATATCCAATTGCCCCCATGTGATACTCACACTTGCTGTTCGGGTCATAGCTCCTTGCTGATGGGTTTGGAGCTGTTTTCAAAGGCACAGGGGTGAGGTATCGGTTCCTCATTAGTAATTGCAACAGGTCGGAGATTGGGATTGAAAACTTCTCTTGGTTGCCCCTCGGTCGTTTCTGGGAAGCAGACCTAGTTGCAGGGGCTGGCATAGGATGAGGTGTTTGAATATCTGGAAGGTAAAGATAATGACTTGAAGAGACATTGGTAGAGTAACATGATTGATATGGAGAGACCCGGGGATACGGAGTGAATTCTCCCATAGCCTGGACATATTCCTCATTCCTTTCAGGTGTCTCATTTCCCTCGGCATTGGATGTCTTATCTCCTTCGAGTTTTCCGTTCTTGATAACATTTTCAATCATCTCTCCTGAGGTTACCATATCTGCAAAATTCTTTGTGGCATTGCCAACGAGTCTATCATAGTACGGAGCGTGCAGTGTATTCACAAAATGACAATAATTTCCTTTTGAGTCAGAGCCGGTCGTACTTGGATGGCCATGTCCATCCACCTCTGAGCATATTCTTTGAAGCTCTCAGTGGCTTTTTTTCCCATATTTTGCAAGGTTAACCTATCTGGTGCCATGTCGATCATGTGCTTATACTGAGTCTTGAAAGCTTTTGCCAGATCTTTCCAAGAACGATACAGCCCCGATCCAACTGATTATACCATCTTGCAGCTGGCCCTGTTAAACCGTCTTGGAAGCAGTGGATTAACAATTTGTCATTGTTGGTGTAGCCAGCCATTTTCCGACAAAACATCATGATGTGGATTGATGGACACTTCGATCTGTCATACTTTTCAAATTCAGGGACCTCGAATTTTGGCGGAATCACCAAATCCGGGACCAAGCTGAGCTCATCCGGATCCATATTCCCGAAAATGTCTATCCTTTCTATGGCTTTGAGTCTTTCTTCAAACAGATCATACTTCTGTTGCACTTCTGCGTCTTCCACTTGCTTTTCCACACGTTTCTTCAGCTTTTCTTGTTCTGGTGAACCATCTTGGCTTGGAATAATAACTGGGTCTGAGGGGTGAAATTCCGAGTTCAACTGAAATTGTCCTCGGCCTTGTTGGCTTGGCAGGTAAATTGGATCTTCGTTGTTGTTTACTTGAGGTCGAGGTTCTCCCCTTATGATCGATCCTTCAGCAACCCATTTTTCTCGAGTCAGCCTAGTCATCATTTCAATTATCTTGTCTATTTGCTCGCGTGACTCTTCTTGAGATTTTGTTATCTGTTCTCGTGTTTCTTGCTGAGATCTGGCTAATTGTTCTTGTAATTCCCTCTGTTCTCTTTCCACTCTATCCAGTCTATTTTGTTCATCCTCCATGGTTCCGGTCTGTGTCATAGAGGTACGCAGTGATTCTTATACCTCTGATTTGGAAGAGAAATCCTTTCAAAGTTTTCAAAGCTAAGCCGACTTCCTTTTTTATTCTCCAAGTGTGTTTCATGATGCATGAGCTATGAATGCCGTGAATGTAACACGATGCCCATATGATGCATGTAAAGAATAAACAAATTAATGCATGAGTATATACAGTGAATGACCATGTACGTCATGACTGCATGACCTTATTGTTATGAATGCAATCATGATGTCGATATGATGCATGCAAAGAATAAATGAATTGATATTCTGGTATACACGGAGAATGATCATGTATGTCACTAATGTATTCTACAATGAATGACCGTGCATGTTATGATTGCAATATGATGCGAATTTGATTTGTCTAAAGAATAAACAAATTAATGCATGAATATATGCAGAAAACTACTCAATAATCAGATTATCATGATTTGGACCGAACTTAATTATTCAACAATTTTATTGCACAACACTTTGCCCCCAAATTTGATCCGCAAAATTTTTTTTTTAAAACATATTTTCCCGCAAAAACAAAAATATTATTTTCAACAACCAATTTCCATCAAAACTTTTGGGGTAGTGGGTCTTATTATGGCACAGATGTCCAAATATTTATTCAACACTACCGGTTTGTAATTCTCATTTAATCAACAACAAGTGTTTATGCAATTTTTCAAATGAGATTATTATCACCGTGAAATCAAAAATACAATTATAAATGTGAATGCTTTATTTACAAGTGCATTAATGCATGAAATGTACGAGATGTACGAAAAGAATTTTCATATTTACAAATTCAAAAAGTTAACGAACATTTGCCCCGATGGTATCAACTTATTTAAGCATCACGGTGCCTTCGGGGCGAAATTTTTAAACTTATTACGGGTAGCACAATGTACGTTCATCATTACCCAATTTACAGTGTTTGTTCGGAATGTAAACAAATAGCGAAAGATCACAATGTTCCTTCCTAATTTCGAGGATATCCGATCGGAAATTTGATATGGCTCTACTCAAGTTCACTACATGAGGTTGAGTTAGATTCTAAAAGGCTCCAAATTGCTCCTCACTGTCGCCCGTGAAGGCTAGTAAGGCATCCCGATTTAAACGGGTTCAATTCGAGCGAGAGATTTTTCGCTAGCCCATGCGGAGATTATTATCTCTCGATAGCATAGGTACTTTCTCTCTCTAAAAGCGTTTCGCTAGCCCATGCGGAGGTTATTACCTATCGAGAGCGTAGGTACTTTACTTTCACCTAAAGGGATGTAGCTCGGGTATAGAGCTTATGTATGAAATGCACGTGCTCGTGTGTGAGAAGGAACAAGCAAACCTTCGACTATTTGTCTACGACTCTTTATTCTAAACATTCCACGATTTTAAAAAAAAAAAAATTAACAAATATCAAAGTGTAATTGCAAGCAAAATAAAAACAAAGAAAGAAAGAAAGTAAAAAGAATTAAAATTAAATACCGATTAAATCCATTAATTCGAGATTTTAAAACTACACATGATCAATTTGTGGCTCGACTCTCAAAGGGTCCCCAGTGGAGTCGCCAAGCTGTCATAATGGTTTTTTCGACCGCTAAGACGATTTTGAAAACACAAAATGGAGTCGCCACCAATCTTTTTTTGCTAGGTGTGATTGGACACCTATTAAAAACCAGTTTTAGTAAAATATTTTTAAATTAATTAAAACATTTTTGTAAAACCCATTTTGAAGTCCGCGCTTTGAACCAGAGAGTAAAACATAATTGGGTTCGGGAGTCTGTTACGTGCGGGGAAGGATTAGCACCCCCGCAACGCCCGTTTAGAAAACGGTACCGTTTAATCACATGTTGTCTTAAATCTCGATTTAATGGACTCAACATCACTATTTAAAAATAATTCTCTTTTCTTTTTATTTTATTTTATTAAAAAAAAACATGTTTATTATTTTTGAATTTTTTTGGATTATTATTTTTTTTTTTGAAAAAACGAAAGTGAACATAAATTTGTTATCGAAAATACTCGTCAAATATTCCCAATACTCTTGGTGGTATTTAACGAGATCTTCTCACCTCAAGATATCTTAAGAATCACAACCGTGATATCTTTCGAATTCCGTCGTCGGCCATTTACATCCATTTTTTATTTAAATGCGTATGATGCAAATATTTAAATGTCGGATGCACACGACTTAGCACATAATTATAAAATTAAACATGCAAATCATAATATTAAAAAACGAGCATGGCAAAATATCGAGCGCATTCACTATTTATTCATTTTTATTATTTTCATTTTTTATGAATTTTTGTATCGAGCATGTCGCTAAATACTCCCACCACTCGTGGTGATATTTAACAAAATTCTCTCACCTCAAGATATCTTAGGAATCACTACCGTGACGTCCTTCGAATTCCGTCGTCGGTTATTCGCATTTATTAAAATCTTCTTTTTTTGAAAAGTAAATTAAAATGCTTTTAATAATTATTTCCGAAATAAAAGAAATTTTCCATGTAAGAATAATTCCCGAATCACTCCGATAATTTCGATAATGTTTCGATTATTATTCTTACTCGGACCATTTCAAAGAATGATTGATGTTCCGACCATCCCGAAAAAAAAATCCGTTTTTAGAAAATTTTATTTACCGAAAATAATTTTAAAAGACATGTATTAAAAGAATTATTATTTTATATTTTTAAAAACGAAATCGAGTAATAAAAATATGTCGAATACTTAAATAAATAAGAAAATTAAAATCATACTAAAAAAATATCGAGAATCCGAAAATTAAAATGTCGGACTTGATCTTCGTAAAATCACCTAAAAATGTCAAAAAATCCAAAAAGATCAAAACTTCAAAATCGATAATCGTGAAATTTTTTAATAATTTTTTTCTCTTTTTTATTTAAATTTTCCCTTTTTTTTGTATCATTATTATTATTTTTTAATTTTTTAATTTTTAATTTTTTAAATTTTTTAAATTTTTTAAATTTTTATATTTTAAATTTAATTATTATTTTTATTATTTTTAATTAATTCTTTTCTTTTCTTTTTTTTTCTTTTTCTTTCTTTCTTTCTTTCTCTTTTTTTTTTTTTGGTTGGCCCACAAGGCTGCCAGGCCCTAGACCCTGGGCAGGTGGCCTGCTTGGGCTAGGCCTTTTGGGCCTGGTTCGGCGTGGGCCGAACCTTCTTTTTCTTTTTTTTTTGAGCGTGGGGGTACCCGCGCGGGCCTCGGGTCGGATCCGGGTCCACGCGCGGACCCTCCTTGCTTAAAACGGCGCTGTTTTGGCGCCACAAAAACAGTGCCGTTTCGGCGCCATACACATTTTTTTTAACCAGGGTCGGGCACGCGGAACCCGGGTCGACCCGCGGGTCCACGCGCGGACCCTGGATCGAAACGGCGCCGTATTTTTTTTTTAAAAGGAGCAGGTGACACGCGCGGACCCCTGGTCGACGCGCGGGTCACCTTGACCCGCACCAGGAGGCTATATAAGCCCCTTTTTTTTAATTTCATTTCTTTTTTTTTTCTTCTTTTCTCTCTCTCTCTCTCTCTCTCCTCCTTCTCTCTCGCCAGAACCCCTCCAGGCCCAGAATCCGACGGCCGGAGCACCGTGCCGGCCGTCGTACCCCGTCGCCGGCCGCCGCTCGCCGGCGGCTGATATCCTCCAAAATCTAACACCCGAGGGGTTTTGACCCCCCCTCTCCGATTCTGGGCTCCGTTTTGCCCGAATCGGAGTCAAACGCCCTAGATCTAAGGTAAACGTTTCGACTTTTTTTTTTTTTTTGCTGTGGTTTTTTTTTTTGGTTTTTTTTGCAGGGTTTTGAATGTTTTTCTTTTTGCAGGGATTTTTGGTTCGGTGGGGGCTCGACCTGGGTTTTTTTTTTTCAAAAAGGGGGGGTTCGATCTGGGTTTCGGACCCCGGATCTGGCGTTTTTGGTGAGGGGGGTCTCCTCCTCCTTTCTTTTTTGAAAGTGAATGGGGGGTTTTTATGGAGGGGTTGCTTGTGTAGGTGGGTGGCGTGTGGGGTGGCTGTGCAGGGTAGGGGCTGGCGTGTGGCAAGGGAGGCTAGGGTTTAGGTTGGCTGGTTGGGGTTGGTGTGGCAGTGGAGGGTAGGGGGTTGGTAGGGGTAGGTGGTTGAGTGTTGCAGGCTGCCTAGGGTTTCAGGGAGCTAGGGTCTGGGGTGGTAGGGTTTCTGGTTTTGGGCCAGATGTTGGGCCTGGTTTGGGCCCGGTTTGGGCCCGCTGGTGAAATGGGCCCGAAAATTGGGCCTGTACAGCAGGCCTGGTAGGCCTGTACAGCAGGCCTGGTAGGCCTGCGGATCGGGCCTGCTGAATAGCAGGACCTGTTTGCGAGTGGCCCGGATTGGATTCGAATCCGACTCGGGCTAAAAACCGTTGCTACAATTTCTATGATTTTTTTATTATTAAATATAAATTATTTAATTAATATAAAATAATTAACATATAATATCGCGTGCATGTGATACAATAATTAATTCTTTAAAAAAAATGATTGCATGAAAGTAAAAAGGATCACAATATTATTCTAATTGGATTGCTATCGATTTATGATTGAACAATATTATTCTAATTGGATCGCTACCGATCTATGATTAAGATCGCACAATTCAATTGAAAAATTGTTGTACAGTTAACTAATTATGATAATATAAGACTAGATCTGTTCATTGGTCAAGTTGAGCCACGGTCAGAAAAATAAATATTTTTAATCCAAGTCCGTTTCGGATCGGACCAGACTAGACCAGTCCGAATTACAAAATTTCTTACCCAATTAATTTTGAATTTTTCCTTTTTTCCTTTTTCCTTTTTATTTTTCTTTTTTTTTTAAATTTAATTATTATTTTTATTTTTATTTTTTTTAATTAATTTTTTTCTTTTCTTTTCTTTTTTTTCTTTTTCTTTCTTTCTTTCTTTTTTTTTTTTTGGTTGGCCCACAAGGCTGCCAGGCCCTAGACCGTGGGCAGGTGGCCTGCTTGGGCCAGGCCTTTTGGGCCTGGTTCGGCGTGGGCCGAACCTTCTTTTTCTTTTTTTTTGAGTGTTGGGGTACCCGCGCGGGCCCCGGGTCGGATCCGGGTCCACGCGCGGACCTTCCTTGCTTAAAACGGTGCCGTTTCGGCGCCACAAAAATGGTGTCGTTTCGGTGCCATACACATTTTTTTTGAACCCGGGTCGGGCGCGCGGACCCCGGGTCGACCCGCGGGTCCACGCGCGGACCCTGGTTCGAAACGGCGCCATTTTGGCGTCGTATTTTTTTTAAAAAAAGGAGCGGGTGACCCGCGCGGACCCTGGGTCGACCCGCGGGTCGACGCGCGGGTCACCTTGACCCGCACCAGGGGGCTATATAAGCCCCTTTTTTTTAATTTCATTTCTTTTTTTTTCTTTTCTCTCTCTCTCTCTCTCCTCCTTCTCTCTCGCCAGAACCCCTCCAGGCCTAGAATCCGACGGCCGGAGCACCGTGCCGGCCGCCGTACCCCATCGCCGGCCGCCGCTCGCCGGCGGCTGATTTCCTCCAAAATCTCACACCCGAGGGGTTTTGACCCCCCCTCTCCGATTCTGGGCTCCGTTTTGCCCGAATCGGAGTCAAACGCCCTAGATCTAGGGTAAACGTTTCGACTTTTTTTTTTTTTTTTTGCTGTGGTTTCTTTTTTTGGTTTTTTTTGCAGGGTTTTGAATGTTTTTCTTTTTGCAGGGATTTTTGGTTCGGTGGGGGCTCGACCTGGGTTTTTTTTTTAAAAAAATGGGGGGTTCGATCTGGGTTTCGGACCCCGGATCTGGCGTTTTTGGTGAGGGGGGGTCTCCTCCTCCTTTTTTTTTTTGAAAGTGATTGGGGGGTTTTTATGGAGGGGTTGCTTGTGTAGGTGGGTGGCGTGTGGGGTGGCTGTGGAGGGTAAGGGCTGGCGTGTGGCAGGGGAGGCTAGGGTTTAGGTTGGCTGGTTGGGGTTGGTGTGGCAGTGAAGGGTAGGGGGTTGGCAGGGGTAGGTGGTTGAGTGTTGCAGGCTGCCTAGGGTTTCAGGGAGCTAGGGTTTGGGGGTGGTAGGGTTTCTGGTTTTGGGCCAGATGTTGGGCCTGGTTTGGGCCCGCTGGTGAAATGGGCCCGAAAATTGGGCCTGTACAGCAGGCCTGGTGGGCTTGCGGATCGGGCCTGCTGAATAGCAGGCCCTGTTTGCGAGTGGCCCGGATCGGATTTGAATCCGACTCGGGCTAAAAACCGTTGCTACAATTTCTATGATTTTTTTATTATTAAATATAAATTATTTAATTAATATAAAATAATTAACATATAATATCGCGTGCATGTGATACAATAATTAATTCTTTAAAAAAAATGATTGCATGAAAGTAAAAAGGATCACAATATTATTCTAATTGGATTGCTATCGATTTATGATTGAACAATATTATTCTAATTGGATCGCTACCGATCTATGATTGAGATCGCACAATTCATTTGAAAAATTGCTGTACAGTTAACTAATTATGATAATATAAGACTAGATCTGTTCATTGGTCAAGTTGAGCCACGGTCAGAAAAATAAATATTTTTAATCCAAGTCTGTTTCGGATCGGACCAGACTAGATCAGTCCGAATTACGAAATTTCTTACCCAAACCCTATCCAATTCGAGTCGGACCGAGCGGATAACTAAGCCGCTGGACAGATCTACATAAGATGAAGTTAAAAGACATTTCCTCTTTGTCGATTTTTTAATTTAGTATTTCTTTTTTAGTAAATATTTCTTATCTTGATACGATTAGTCAAATATTCTGAGTCCACCACCCTAATTTATAATTTCCTTACTATATTTTGATGTTTAAGTTTGATTCGTTGATGAGGTAAATAACATTGGCTGTAGAGGGAATGGGCATCGGACATTGTATTTGTTAATTGTATCTATACACAATATATATAATAGTGTTTTAAATAGGTAAAAGAAAATGTCATAAGAACAATTTAAATTTGATAATTTTGAATACGATATAATTATAAAACACGAAAAAAATAATTAAACACAAAAAATAATAAAACAAACACGACAAAAATATATAAACGTACTAAAATCTATATAACACAAATTATTAATGTGTCAATAATTATAAAAATATATCACATTAAATACGATTATAACATAAAAAAAAAAATACAAACCAAATACTCATATTGCCAGGTCTAACATCGTGGCATATTATCTCATCAATGTTCTTTTCTTTCCAAGTTGGAACATGTTTGTTATATTTCATCCAAGAAAAAAATACATTTGTTACAGCATTTTGTATTTAGACGTACTCACGACTCGGATCGAACCGAGGCCTAATTTTTTTTTTTTCATGCCCAAGCTCGTTTCGGGTTGAATCCAGATCGATCTATAAATTTATTTTACTGTTAATAAATTATTAAAAATATATTTTTATATTAATATTTTTATATATTTTATAATTAAATTTAAAGAAAAAATATTTTTTATTTAATAAATAATAATTTGACCGACCGAACCGAACCGATCCGAATTATAAATTTTTTTATCTAAACTCGACTCAATTCGAACCGGATGTTATCGAATTTAAATTAATATTTTGTAATAAATTTGAAAAATAAAAAAGTAAGAGTAATAAATATAATAATTTAGAAAAATAATAATTCATATTCTTATAAGGCACCTGGTATAAAATTGAGAATTATTTGAATATAGTTAATTACATCCGACAATTTCAGACACAACATAATTGTACGATAAGAACATAACATGAGAAAAATAATTAAAACACGACATTACACAAAAATAACATGAACACGACACAAATACACATACGTGTCAAAATTTACATAAAACGAATTATTAACGTGTCAAAATTTATATAAATCTATAATACCCTGAATACAATTATAACAGGAAAAACAACACGAACATGAAGACGCGCGACATAAATTTGGGAGTTATTTGAATTGTGTCAATTAGACTTGACAATTTTGGACACAGCATGATTGTACGACACAAACACAACATGAAAAAAATAATTAAAATACGATACAAAAAAAATAACATGAATACGACAAAAATATATGAACGTGTCAAGATCTACATAAACCGAATTATTAACGTGTAAAAAATTATATAAATTTATAATACTTTAAACACACGATAAAATAACACGAACATATTACGAACATATAAATTTTTCTCTAAATTAAATCATTATAACAAATTATGCAAAATATGAGATAAATTGAGACATGACATGAACACACAATTTTTTCTATATTGAATCACCATGACAAACTATGCAAAATATTTGAATGAATTGAAACCTGATAGGAACACATGAAAAAAATAATTCAAATACAACACAAAAATAACATGAACACAACACAAATACACGAACGTGTCAAAATCCATATAAAATGAATTATTAATATGTAAAAATTTATAATACTTTGAACATACGAAAAAATAACACGAGCACAACACAAAAAAATATATATAAACAAGAACTAATATCCGAACGAGTCAAAATCTTCACAAAACGAATTATTAACGTATAAAAATTATTTAAATTTATAATATTTTAAACACAAAAAATAACACGAACACATAAATAATTTTTTCTCCATATTTTTTTTTATTTTTTTAATAATAAAAAAAAAAAAACCCAAACTAACCCCCTTAATACTCATGCTTAGTTGTCAACTAAGCATGAATTCAAAATCATTAATTCTCTTCTTCCATGAATTTTAGAAATAATTTTTATAGCATTTTAGAAATAATTTTTATAGTAAGTAATAGATTTGATCATCAATTACATGGATGTTCTAAAAAAGTTGAGGAAGTGTTGAAAACTTCAAACTCCAAAGTATACACAAAATAAACATGGAGGAGTGAAGAACTACAATCAAAAACCTCCTCTTTTGTCAACACAAAAGAACTACATGGTTCCGCTCAAACCATTATTATTGTCCAAAAAACTATCATTCATGATTCATCTCCATGACATAGTCTTTCATTTTTTTTCAAGACAGAACTCGAACCCGATTTTCATTTGTTCGTCTCTTGCTCATCAACAGACTCCATCGGAGGAGGCGCTGCACTTGGTTGCTTCACCGCTTTCAAATCCACCTTCCTTTTAATAGCATCCCAAAAGGCAGGAATAGCCATATCGTCGGGAACTTCTTTGAACGACGGCAGATAGTTTACATCCACAATCACATGATCACCGGAGCCTTCTTGAATCTGATTACAGGAAAAACCAAAATAATCCCAGTTAACACATACCCATAATGATAATGATGGCTCACGACACAAGAAAATAACTAAAACACGATACTACACGAATACAAATACACGAATGTGTCAAAATCTATATAGCACCTTAAACACGATTATGACATAACACAAACATGACAATTGCCACAGAAACACCGCCCATAATCACTACAGAAGCATGTTTGCTAAAGGTTAAGTTACACCATCTCTTGCTTCTTTTTGGACCCAAAGCTTCATTCCAAGAATCACCAAATTCCCCTGAATATCTCTTTTTAATTTCAACAGTTTCAAAGATCTTTCCCCATTACCAAATAAAGAGCCAAGGTTGTCCCCTGGCCAGTCATTCACCCCCACCTTCGTCCCCTGATTCCCTCCACAAGTCGATTGGAATTATCGGACACAAGAAAGCAGGCGACAAATATAGTTAAAAGTACCTAAAAGTAAATGTATTACTTGCAGGTGACTAAGGATTTACTGGGGTCCAAACAGAGATTATATGGTAGACTAAAACATTCCTCTTCATTTTTAATTCTAATTATAGAACAAAAGTTTTTATTTTTGCATATCACAAGTACAGATTTCTGCAGTTAAAACCATTGCATTAAATTAGAATTTACTAAAAAACGGTTTTAATAAAAATATACTGGTTTTCACATCAGAAATATGTAGTCAAAGTTTATGCGACCTACTCACAACAATGTCAAAGCCAAAGATGGTAAGACCAAGCATCCTTGTAAGCCACTTGGCAGCCCTTTTTACTAGCCCAAGATCAAGGCACAAATCCTGACCTCCAGAATGCTGGTTTGCAGTGGCAGTAGGTAGAGATTTTAAGCTGCGGGAAGATGCAACCACATCAAATTTCTAAAGAATAATTCAATGAAAAAAAAAGTGGCATTACAAGGGGAAAAAAAAAAGAGAAAGGAAACAGTGTACCTATCAAAGAGAAGCGGACTGGATCCATTTTTTTCGGACGATTTTATCAAAATGTCAGCTTTAGGTATAGATTTCTTTACTGCATGGAAAAGACTCTCACCCAGAACATAAAACTTGAACAAAGTGGATGAATGATCAACATATTCCTGCAGTCCAAGTCATTTCCCATTTTAGAGCCAAGTTTTCCAACTAAGAAATAGATTGTCACATTTAATGATTATAGAAACAGGCTTTGATGTAGCACCATGGTGGTTAAGGTCTCCCATGGATCATGGATGAAATTAGTAAATTAACTCTTTTTTTTTTGGATATAAGACAAGCATGAACAAATAAAAGATCTAGTTTTTTTTTTGGCCAAGAAATAAAAGATCTAGTTTAATAAGCAGAAAAAGGCAGCAGCACACAAAATGCAAGGAACTAGTATTAGAACTGAAATTATGAATCTTCTTTTTATACTTCAAGCAGAGAGATTTAACAATATAAAACATGTAACTATGATTTCCTTCATATGAACAACTTTGAAATATCAGTGTATGCTCACCTGAACGACAGCGGGTAGTGGAACATTCAAACCCTTGAAGTCTTCAACTCTAAAGACAATTGCCTGTTAATGACAAGATTTAGCTTTTCTGAAAAAGAAATATTTGGTAAAGGAAAAGTTGATGGAATACATGACAATTATGGTTTTTTTTACATTGAATCAGAATGTCCAAAATAAGAGTCACGATCATTTTACAAATGCAGTTATGCAAAGTTAGTACTTGACAAATAATTTGTTTCCTCTGAATATGTATGACATTAGACACATTAGGCATCTCCTTGTAGTAATATAGTGCAAGTCTATAACACGGACTACTAATCATTCATTCAAATAAAGATAATTTAACACGATCCAGAAATATTATCACCTAAGTTGGGTTACAGGAGTTACCAAAAGGGAAAAAATTAGGGCTATTTAGTTTTAGAAAATATTTTTCATTTCCCAATTCCACTTACACCGTAAATATGACCAATACGATAAAGCAAACTACACCAAACGGGTGCTTAAAATTCTTAATCAAATAAACAAAAAATTTATTTTACCATGCTTATTGAAGATGTGGTTTTAAATAAACACAGAACCATGCTGCCAACCTCATATTGCAAGAAAAGGTTTTGATTTTTTTTTTTTTGTAATGAAATAATTGACTAATGTAATCTGTATTTTAAATACTAGGGCAATTTAGCATCTTTTCTTTCTCCCTAATATGCTGCTTTCAGATAATTACCAACATCTCTAGTAGCAGTATATACAGATAAGGAGATATACCAGAATGCTTCCTAATTGCTTTTGAACAAAGACAATCTTCTTCATCATCAGGATCTTATATCTACATTTCCTATTTAAAGAAGACAACACTAAGACCAGAAAGGGGGAATAAAGTTAGGAATAGAGTAAGGCTTCACCAAACAGATAATGCTTTATACTGACATGAAATGGCAAATAAAAAATTATATTAGTTGGAAAAGAATATTTTAAGTAAAGCAACAAGAACTCAGGGATAAAAAATAGCATTTGTAACAAATGTAAGAAAATAATTTACGGAAATCTAGGTTTCTCTTATGAGTTTTCTCCACAATAACATAAATCAAACTCATGGTACCAGAAGGGATTTGTAACTTAAGCAAATATTTACCATACTGTGAGCATCAGCTACACCACAAGCAACCTGAGGTTTCACTATACTTGGAAGAGACAGTTTTGCATCATGCAATCTTTGTACCAAATCAGGCTCATCAAAACTGTTAACCTGCATATTTGAGCAGCAAACGTTCAAGAAAACCATTAAACTCAGGGAGAAACATTGAAGAAGCTAAAACATAATTGTTTAATTGTTGTTGAACTAAAGACAAAAGGTAGGGTGAAAGCACTTGCAACCTTTTACTTCATTTTTTGAAAAGAGGGGGGGGGGGGCTTGCACATTTAAAGTATATATATTCCATGAACCTCCATTATTTTGCAAATGAGAAAGTTAGGAAAAAAATTTATCATAATTCAGCCACAAAGTTGTCATGTACCAAAATAAAATCTAACTAACAGCCTATTAAATTGATAAAAAATTCTCATGAGGATCTTGAAACGTAATCTAAGATTGTTGTCATAGAGTTGGTTCCATAAACTGACTTAAACATCTATTCAAATGTGTGCAACAACAACAACAATATAATCTCAACAAGTCTTCATTAGGGAAAACATAATATGTTCCAACTTATAATAACTGCCTCAAGATATTTGAAACGAACCCAAATACAAATGCATCCAACTCGAGGCAAGACTATGTAAAAAATGAATTACATAGATCTCATTTCATTCAAAGCTTGAACAAAGTATTGAAACAACGCATCTTCTGGAACTCTTGGGCATTACGACTAGAAAAGTAATCAAGTTGCAGCCTACCAAAATCAAGAAGAAACCCCAAACTCCTATCACTTATATATCCCAGATCGATTTCCTTATTATAAAACATTTTGGCAAGTTAAACTATGAACAAGCTCCAGTACAGAAGTACTGGAAAGAGACTCCTATTATGACAAACTTCATCATGCAAAAAACTGAAAATATGTACTAATGTCTGACATAGAGGCTTTATGTTCTGTAGCATATACATTTCAATCATACAAGTATCAGTTTTTGCAAATTAACAATTTAGAAAAAGTTTCATAAAGTAATTTCTAGTAGTTTTCCACATCCTTGTGAAACAAGTATATAATAGATACATTTAGGCAAAAGACCTTGAGAAAGTGAGGGGCCCTGACTGTGCAACGTCCTTCTACATTAAGATCCTCTAGCCCAAGTAAAATTTGTTGGATCTTTAACCGATCAAGTACAGGGTAAATGCTATTAAGTGGATCAACTTCGATGCAATGATTGTGGTTTTCAATATACCTGTACATGCATCAGCACTATTTAGAAAGTAGCTCTGTGAGTATCACATCAAACTAAAATTATTCATGGACTACGAACTAATTAACTTTTTTCTAAGATAAATACACAAGATTAAGATGATAGTACTGTTCTTAGCCAATATAAATACCGTGTAGTCAGACACGACTGTCAAAAGATAAGAAAGACTAAAAGCTTTATATTTTATATGGTCTCGTGTGAGCGCATAGATGCATACCCAAGACACATACATAGATGTGAAAAGTTACCTTTGGAGTTCTTGCATTCCTGTTGTGTAAGCAATTCTGTAGGAAGGTTCTGAGGAGCTATTTAATTCAATGGACACAATTTCATCAGTTGCTTTATGGAGAATCACATCAACCTCTTCCAACTGTGTTGATATAGGAAGCTCATACGTCAAGGGCAAAAAAATCAACCCATTCGGAGTTGGACACATCGGAAAGGCACCCCTCTAGAAAATTCATGTCAAAACATGAGTTTTGGTTGGTCAATATAAATCATAAAAAGAACTACAGAAAAATCGTAACTTGTTGAGTTGCTTTCTAGCAAAGTTGAAAGAAGAGGAAAAATCATAACCTATAAGTTAGTACTTATTTTTAGTACAATTGTCTTTTCCAAAGAAAACTGAATAATTTCATTTGTTATCAAAGGGCTGACCTTGGCAAAATCTTCCTCGCGAGAAGGCTTCATAATGTAACCAACTGTCACAACATCGTTGCTTATTGCCTGAGAAAAATGTGAAAGAAGTCATGAAAGGTTGTTGTCTTTTGAGGAACCTAAAGTTTGTTTAAAAGTAAATTGGTTTTGAGGCAAATCCTTACTATTTGTGATTTAGACACCTATGTTTATTAAAAATATATCATTTATATTGCTCAAGTTTTATTTGTTCTTCATAAATATCCCTATGACCTTTGAAGTTTTGAGATGGTTGGCGAATCAATGATCCAAGGATTTGGCAGTACATTAAGATTTTGCAAACGCATACAAGAGATGAATAGAAAAGAGTGATAATGGGTGACCTTTTTATTTAAGCGGCAAATCGTCAAAGGTAGCTCTTCCAATTTGTCCATATAAATACTGTTGGGCGTGTGGAGTGCACTGGTAACTTCAGCATCTGAGGAGGAAAGGGAGCAATTTTGATAGAGTAAAAAGCATGAATTTGGGTCAAGCAGGAGGATCCTCCCTACTCAATGCGAGAGACATTGATAAATAGTAGTAGGTCTATAGAAAAGTTGGTTATACATATTTTCCGAGGAAAAGTTTAAGTAGCTTTCTTGATGATTGTAATTTATCTAGGAATGAAAAGATTAAACAATGCTCACCTGGAGAAATTGAGAAGTATGTGCAAGTTATTTTGGGAGAGGCGTCGCGGTTAGGAAGGAGATACAGGATGATGCCTGAGATATGAGCCCAAGCTTGGGCAATCTCAAGTGAAGCAATGTCCATGGAAGATGCAGTTAAAGGAAGGCATTCAAAAGAGTGTAGCTCAGCCATTGTCTGCAGGAGATTGACCTAAGAAAAACAAAGAAACAAATAAATAAATATATTGTATAATTCAGTCCATGCAATTGTTATTTATGGCATTGATGATGACGACGACAATGACGAAGTGATCATTAGTATGAAAAGAATTCAGTATTAACAGTGGACAATCAGAAAACATAAAGAATAAAAACATGAAATTAAGATGCGGATATAAAACAAGAAAAAAGCAATTTCATCATGTTTCATCTCACTTACTTGCTCAACTGAAAGAGGCAACCCGTAGGAAATGGCCTGCAATAGGAGAGGAGAGCAACGGGGAATGCGAATAAAATTAAAACAAATAAGAAAGGATTTAGAGTATAAAAGCATCATTTTAATTGTTTATACCGTATGGATATTGGAAAATCGGAGCTTGCGGAGCAGTGCGAGGGTTGGGTTGTTCTTGTAATTCTCCGGCTGTCCGATTCCATATTGAAGCAGCGCGTGGTCCACTATCACTCCCCTCACAGCTTCACCCATTAGCATAAAATTAAAACAAAATAATTACTTTCTCACAAAGATTACGCCATTGATGTTGTTTATAGAGTTGCTGCTGCTCTACAACTTCTTCTTCTTCTTCTTCAACTTGTTTTGTGTTGCCCAATGTCCAAACCAAAACCAAATCTCTTTTTATATCATCGCTATTGACACGCGTCGGTGTTGGAATCTGAATGTCATACAAAGATGTGAGCAATCGGTGGCCGAACGACCGACTTTAAAGTACAATCGCCGAAACCGATTTAGGTCAGTCAGTTCGATCGGTTTTATTCTTCTTTTCCTTAGCTTAAGTCTTAATTAAGCCTACAGCAGAGCAGATGCAAACTACTGTTCTGTTTTTCTTTTGGGCGGGCTGTTTTGTTCATTTAGGTGACTTTTAATACAACTGTTTTGTTTTTTTTTTTTGGGTAGACTGTTTTGTTTTCTTAAGTTGGTTTTATTAGTTAAATGAAAATAATTAAAATATAATACGAAAAATAATATGAATATAATATAAATATATAAATGTGTCAAAATATATATAAAATAAATTATTAAAGTGTAAAATTTATATAAATTTATTATATTAAAAATTTATATAAATTTATTATATTTTAAACATACACAAAAATAATACAAATACGAATATACAAAAAAATTTATATTTTTTTCTCTTTTCTTTTTTTTTTTTTTTTCCTTTTTTTCCTTCTTCAACTAAAAAAGGACACATGTCAGCTTCTAATCAATTTGCGTAATAAGTTTATATTTACTAGAAAAAAACAGCGCTACGCTGCGAGTGAAATGATTTATTTTTTATTTTTGTAATAACAATGATAACAGTGTTATGAACACATAAATTAATAACGTGTAAAAATAATTATTAACGTGAAAAAATTTATATAAATTTATAATATTTTGATAACACAAAAAAATAACACGAACACGTTATGAAAACATAAAAAAAAAATAATTGAATCACTATAATAAATTATGCAAAATATATCATGAATTGAGACACGATACGAACACATAAATTTTTTTCTAAATTGAATCATAATGACAAACTATGTAAAATATGATATGAATTGAGACACAACACGAACATAACATAGAAAAAATAATTAAACACAACACGAAAAATAACATGAACACGACACGAATACAAGAACGTGTAAAAATTTATATAAATTTATAATACTTTATATAAATTATTAACGTGTAAAACTAATTATTAACATATAAAAAATTATATAAATTTTAATACTTTAAAAACAAAAAAATAATACGAACACACAAAAAATTTTCTAAGTTGAATAACAATGACAAATTACGCAAAATATGTCATGAAATGAGACATGACACGAACACAACATAGGAAAAATAATTAAAACACAACACGAAAAATAACATGAACGCGACATAAATACACAAACGTATAAAAATATACATTAAACAAATTATTAACGTGTAAATTTTTTATAAATTTATAATAGTTTATATAAATTATTAACGTGTAAAACTAATTATTAACGTGTAAAAATTTATAATATTTTGAAAACACGAAAACGAACACACAATTTTTTTACTAAATTGAATCACTATGATAAATTATACAAAATATGTTACAAATTGAGACACAATACGAACACACAAAATTTTCTCTAAATTGAATCACAATGACAAACTATGTAAAATATGAGATGAATTGAGACACGATACGAACACAACATTAAAAAAATAATTAAAACACAACACGAAAAATAATATGAACACGACATGAATATACGAACGTGTAAAAATATACATAAAATGAATTATTAACGTGTAAAAATTTATATAAATTTATAATATTTAAAAAAATAAAATAAAACGAACACTAACACGTCACGAACACAACATAGAAAAATTAATAAAAACACAACATGAAAAATAACACAAACACGATACGAATACACGAACATTTAAAAATATACATAAAATGAATTATTAACGTGTAAAAATTTGTACAAAATTTATAATACTTTAAACACAAAAAATAATACGAACACACAAAATATTTTAAAACGAAATATTAATGTGTAATTTTTTTTTTATATAAATTTATAATAGTTTATATAAATTCTTAACATGTAAAACTAATTATTAACGTGTAAAAATTTATACAAATTTATAATACTTTGAAAACACAAAAAAATAACACGAACACGTCACGAACACAATTTTTTTACTAAATTAAATCACTATGATAAATTATGCAAAATATGTCATAAACTGGGACACGTTACAAACACACAAAATTCTCTCTAAATTGAATTACAATGACAAACTATGTAAAATATGAGATGAATTGAGACACGATACGAACACAACATTGAAAAAACAATTAAAACACAACACGAAAAATAACATGAACACGAAATGAATATACGAATGTGTAAAAATATACCTAAAACGAATTATTAACGTGCAAAAATTTATATAAATTTATAATACTTTGAAAAACAAAAAAATAAAACAAACACGAACACGTCAGGAACACAATATAGAAAAAATAATTAAAACACAACACCGAAAAATAACACAAACACTATACCAATACACGAACGTTTAAAAATATATATAAAACGAATTATTAACGTGTAAAAATTTATACAAAAAAATAATACGAACAAAAAAAAATTCTCTTTCCTTTTTTTTTTTTTTTTTTCTCTCTCTCTCTCTCATCCTTCCTTTCTTTCTTTCTCTTTCCCTCTACAAAAAAAAAAAAAAAATAAAAAAAAAAGAAAGTAAACAGCAAGGGGAAACATGGATAGTCTCCACTCGCTGTAAAAAATGCAAAATTTATAGTATGGATGTTAGATATCTCATCTTTTTAAATCTTACATTTTTTTAGAGAAATTATTTAATAAATTATCATTGAAATTTTTAAACTTCACAAATAAGAATATAAATGTGACACATATCTTTTAGGATATAATAAAAGACAAAAAAAGAAAAAGAAATGAGGCATGTGGCATGTGGCAGTCTTTTAACCTCGCCTGTAGAGTTAAAAAATTTCACTGTCAGTGTATCAATGATCAACCTTTTTTTTGAGTTCGTTTTTTATGCATTGGCAATGAAAATTGTTTAACTCCACAAGCGGATTATAAGATTAACACATGTCCTACTTTTTTTAATTATTATTATTATTTTTTTTTTACTATATCTTAAGGGATATGTGTCAATTTGTTAATTCCACTGACGGTCTCTTTTTTTTTTTTATATAAATAATTTTTTGTACAAATAATATTTTATCAAATCAATCTTTGTATTTAATAATATTCATACTCATTTAGATCTGATAATTCTAGACAGAGCACAATTACACAAATACAACACGAGAAAAATAATTAAAACACGATACGACATAAAAAATTAACACAAACACGACACGAATACAAAAACGTATCAAAATTTACATAATACAAATTATTAATATGTCAAAATTTATATAAACATATCACTCTAGACATAATTATAACATGAAAAAATAACACATCACGACACGAATACATCAATTATCAGATCGATACTCATTTAAGTTTTTTTTTTTTTTTTTTTACATAAGATAGAAAAAGTAATTCAAATTTAACTCTTTGAGATGATGAAGATTCATGCATTTTATTCTTGAGTTCAATCACAAGTGATTACTCGTCTAAGTTTATCTGTTTTCAAGTCAACTAAACAAAATGTCTACCTTGAAAGTTGAAACCAGAAGGCATTTAAGAATTAATGAATTTTTTTTTGGAAACTGAACTTTCAGTTAATTTATATATAAATTTTAAAAATGATATTTAATAAATTTAAGTTTTAAATTTTAATATCTATATATTTTTTTATTCTTAAATTATGAATTTTTTTTTTATAAAAAAATAAAATAAAATTAAACATTGATCATCGGTCGGTGGTCAAACTTACAATGTCCTATTTGGTTCATGAAAATAATACATACAGAGATGAATTTGTTTGTAAATATATCTAAAGATCGGGTATAAGATTCTTTTAATATTTGGGAGGATAGAGATTAAAATATAAATCCTATTAAACGGGTTTAGATAAATAGTTTAAAAAATAGGTCTGACATTCTTGACAATTATATAATATACTATAGTAGTATAAATATTAGAAATTATGTTAGGTTATTCATATTTAATAAAAAATTATTAAAAATTAAAAAAAAATATTTTATTTTATTTTTAAAAAAAAAAATTATCGAGACATGTTTGGATAGTTTTGGGCTGTAACATTTATTAATGAACGGTTTGAGAAGAATTGAAACCCGAATAGTCAAATCTGATAGAATTAAGATAAGCATGTAAGATGTTGTGTGTGTGGTGGGGAGTTCTAGGGTAAGTTTTTTTACGGTGAGTTTAAAATAAATTTTATTATATATAAATATGATAAAATTACATATAAATATGATAAATTATATAAAATTATCATGTTTATATGTAATTTTTTTTTTTTACATACAAATATGACAAATTACATATAACATGACAATTACATATAAACATGACAAATTACATATAAACATGACATATTTGTTATGTTTATATGTAATTTTTTAAATAGTATAATTTTTTTTTTGCATGTATAATTTTATTTTTATATATAAATATGACAAAAATTATATATAAATATGATAAATTACATATGTAATAGAGCCTAAAAAAGCTCATCATAAAAAGTTTTTCTTATAATTTTTCACGTCGTTGTGTTGATAACTTTTTAGTTCTGACAGAGTCCATAGATGCCTTTATTTGTTGGATGAATTTGAAAAACATCCATTTAAGAGTAGCATAATTGTTAAATACTCTAATAACTTACAATAATTTTTAAAAGAGAAATGAAAAATTAAAAATTTATTGACGAGGACATTGTAAATACAAATATACTTTTCAAATCTAATTTTATTCTTTTTTCGTTTTGTGTGGAAATTTTTTTCTTTGCCTTTCTTCTACCCTGCTAAAAATATCGGTCAATGGCTCTGCTCTTGCTTCCTCATCCTCTTCTCCACCTTCCAAGCTTCATTCACCTTTTCTCTATCTCTTCCACGTTTATCCTTTCTTCTTTGCCCACCCCACAAGCTTTAGAAAATATTCTGCCCTTTCTTTACATAACTGAAGGATGCGTTTCTTTGGTTGAGAGAGGAGAAAGTTTGAGAGAGGAACAAATATGAGAGAGAATTGAGAAAGAAAGAAAAGTTATTTTATAATTTAGTTTTTATAATTTTTTTTTTTAACAATTTATTCCTTTTCTATTTTTTTTTTTAAATTATTTAACGTCATTATACCATTAAACAATAATGCTAAAATGGAATGGATATTTTTAAAATTTTCCCTTATTTGTTTGATAATAACATTTTTTTTTTTTGTTTCAAATGCTTATTCTATATTTTGAGTTTTTTATTTCAAAATATCAAAAAACATAAAATATGTTTGATAAGTAATAATATTGCATGTTAGGAAAAAAAAATAATGAAAGGATTAAAAACATAATAAATCAATATATAAAATAAAGTTTTAACAATAAAACAATAAAAAATAATGTGATGTTGAATCCAATATTCCAAACCTTCAATTCAAAAAGAAAGAAAAAAGCATGCCAAATATGAATTCAAACCCGATGCAAGAAACCAACAATCAACAAAATAAAAGAAATTACAGTCCATAAACAAACATCAAAACATGTCTATAGCACAAGTAATTGGTGAATTCGTATCGTGTTCGTGTATTTTTGTGTGTCATAATTGTGTTTAAGGTGTTTTATATTTATATAAATTTTGATGTGTTAATAATTTGTTATATAAATTTTGACATGTTCGTGTATTTATGTCGTGTCTGTGTTTTTTTTCATATCACGTTTTAATTATTTTTTTCATGTCGTATTTGTATCATGTTCAATATTATCAAATCTAAACACCAAGTAGCTAAATACATTAATACAATCCAAAAAGGCAAGCGAGGAACATCCCTTGAGAGATTACACATGAATTGTACTTTGATCCAGCCACCAAGAGAAGTCCAGTCCAATACCCAACAAATGGAAATATGCCCTGTCACTCAAGAATAAGGAATTAGGAAATTTTCTAAATATATATATATATATATACATTTATATATATATATATATATATATATATATATATATATATATATACATTTACCATTGAGAGCCAAATGCTAGGTATGTAGTTGATTTGTTTTCTAATTCCTACTTAAATAATAATAATAATAATACTAATAATAACTAGGAAGGTTATAACATATTACCTATGTTACTTGACTCTTCATTTTTTTCTAAAGTATAAGTGAATTGACCGACACATATTCGGACATAAATATGAGATATGATTTTACAAATATATATAAAAAAAAAACTTTTAAAAAAAATTAAGCATACAATGTCGAACACATACTCATAACCGACACTCATTCCAAATCTGGGTAACATAGCATATTACTACTACTTGGCTGATCATATACTAATTTTATGAGAGTTGATTGAACCTTAAACGCTGATTTATAAACTAACAATAGTTTTTTTTTTTTTGAATAGAAACTGAAACTTCATTGATTAAGCATGGATACAATCATCAACAGTAATGTTAGAAATTACATAAGGAGTTTCTTCAATCCACACTATATCATCCATAACCTGTAAGCCATGTTTTGCTAGAGAATGTGCAGCAGAAATTCCTATGCGCCTAATATGCCTGATACAGCAAGAATGAAAAGCTGTTGCTCTCGATTTGGCTTCATTAATGATTGGTCCAATTGGGGATAAGTCTTGTTCTACAGCTTTGAGCTTATTTAGAATCCCTGATGCTTCTCCCTCAAGGACGATTTTTGTGAAACCCAGGTCATAGGCAAACTCCAAAGCCCGTGTTGCTGCTATGGCTTCCACCATGAAAGGATCAGAAGCATTGGAAATTCTAGCAGAGCAAACCCCCAATACTATACCAGCTGTATCTCTAATATATGTTACTCGGATTTGGGGTGAGTGTCGGATACGGTGCTCAATTTTTTCTAAGTTCTTTCATATATTCCGAATATGTGTCGGACATGGATGTCGGACATGGATATTTCAAGGAAAATGAAAAGTCGGAGTGACATAGATCTTTAATCACGACCCCTATCCCTCCAATTTTGTTGGCAACATCGAATGCCCCATCAAAGTTCACTTTATATTCTCCCATGCTAGGTGGCGACCACTTCTGAGGTAGCATACTGTTCTGGTTTGCAACTTTTGCTTGAGCATTATTGTATTCAGCAACATAACCTCTGATAAAATTCTCTGCCTCGTATGGACTCCTTCTAGCCTCACCCGTGTAACTCGCCATTTCTTCCACTCCAAATTGTCTAGGCTGTAACCGTATAAAATTGCAGCTTTACTAGGTCAGCAGAGATACAGACCTGACTAAACCAATCTAACAATAAGTTAAAAAAATAAAAAGAGAAAAATATTAGCTCTTACCAAATCATGGGGTCATGGGGCTGATCATTTCATTACCATCCAGATATATACGACAGACATGAGCAATCTTGTGAGAGTAAAGCAATCTCACATCACTTGAAAAGCTTGAGACTTGATAATTTGGGACAATTGTCAATCTCAAGCTTTTCAAGTGATGTGAGATTGTGCCACTCTGGTAAAGTTCTGACTTCTGAGGTTCTTACATTCTTTAACGCTCAAGTGTTTTAAATTATTGGCAGATCCTGGTAGAAGCCATTGGGGTAGCGCCTCCAGCTTTGGTAACGATTCAAGCCCCAATGTTTGAAGACATAAGCCACCATCAATGAGGTAGTCTTGATGATCTTCATCATCTTCTTTCTCTTTAAATCCCAGTGTCAAATTCAGATCAAGCTTTTCACAATCCCAAATTACTAGAGATTGTAGTGCAATTAGACATCTCAAATCATGTGGCAGTGACATCAAGTTTCTACAACGAGTAATTATCAATGTTTGAAGGGATGTGAGGTTCTGAATCCCTTCAAACAAATATTCCAAAATTTCAGTGATAAATACACAAAAATCGAAGAGATTTCAAGTGTTCTAATCCATATAGAACCTTTTGTTTTGTAGTTAATGTGCATCTGAGACTGATCATGTATCTCATATCTCTTGGTAACTCTTCAATTTTGTAACAACGATCAAGATAAAGAGTTTGCAAGCTTTGCAACTTACAAATGGAGTTAGGAAGTTTCTAGATCTCAGTATTGCAGGATAGGTTGAGATACCTTAAATGCTTCAAATTGCCAATCCTTTTGGGCAATACCTCAAGACTAGTTCCATTAAGATCAAACACCCGCAAATGTTGGAACCTCTTGAGGCATGTTTCAATAAAGGATTTGGTGCTAGGACCTTTTTCCATATTTCGAAACCTTAATGTACGCAAATGTCCGACTTTATTGAGAACTTCAGAGGCATTTTTCTTGGGAGAACCAGAGTTGATAAGGCACAAATGTCGAATCCCTTCAGCAATATCTTGTTCAAAAGAGTTTATCATAGAGCACTCGTTCTTTGCCACTGACAGCGCAAGATCATGCATTTTGAATCGAGTAAAAATCATCTCCTTCTCATAATCTTTAAAAAAAGATCTTGACAATAGATCGTTCAAATACTGTCTGCCATTATCATCCGGGTGTTCATTTCTGTTGCAGGATTCAAGAAGACCATGAGCCATCCAAAATTGGATTAACTGAAATTCGAGAAAATCATAATCCTTTGGATATAGTGAACAATAAGCAAAACATTGCTTCAGATAAGGACGCATTTGATCATAACTTAGTTTCAAAATAGACAATATTTCATTTTCTTTTTCCACTAATTCCCACATTTCACTATCTTTCACAAGTTTCCAATCATGTTCTGAAGTTTTGGAGAACAGTAAACTCCCCAATGCCTTCACAACCAAAGGAACCCTTTTGGACTTTTTAACAATTTCTTCCCCAATTCTTACAAGGTTTGGATGTTGTTCTTCTTCCCCTCTCTTGAATGCAAATTTGAGAAACAAAGATAAAGATTTGCCATAAGGAAGACCTCCCACTAACAACTGTTTCAGTTCTTGCCATTTTCTATTATCCTCATTCCACACATCATCTACAATAAGTAAATACTTTTAATCACTCAAACAGCCTCGTAGGGCCTTTTGTAATTGCTCCAAATCCATGTTACCAAGATTTCCATCAACCCCATTCCCGGCTTTAATGATTTTCACCGTTAATCTTTTGAGATCAAAATCATCTGAAAAACACATCCAAAGTTTCAAATTGAAATGACTATCTACAGTTTCATCATTGAACACCAATTTGGCAATGGCAATCTTCCCAAGACCTCCCATTCCAACTATGGGAAGAACAGGTATGTCTTCTTCATCAGCTAGATCATCTTGCATTAACATTTCTATGATTCTTTGTTTCTCTTCATCTCTGCCAATGACCTCTGATGCCCGCACAAAGGTGTCGTCATGTCTTTCACTGAGATGAAATTTGGATTTCAAAGCTGCAACCTCATCTAACCTCTTTGTAACATTTTTGATCTTATGGGCCATCCTAAAAGGGAAAAAAAGTGGGTTTGAGCATGAAAAGAAATTGCTTACCTTCTTTCCAATGCTCAATGCTTCAATTTCAAATTCATCAAACAAATCTTCTGAGTCAAAACAGGCATCCTTCAACTCTTGTAGCCAAACCCGCAGCTGATTGTCATGAGCCTGTTTTTCTTCAGCATCTAAGAGCACGGCTTTGATAGTAGTTATCGTCGACTTAAGCTTTTCAAGGTCAGTCTGGACACCACAAGCTAGGCGAGTTTCTTGATAGGCAATATTGCTTAGTTTGGAAAGAATGTTTTCAGCAATGTTGAATGTGAAGGATTCAGCCATATTTACTGTTCGGATTAAACAAGGGAGGAGGAAAGGAAAGGAAAGAAAAGGAAAGGAAAGGAAAGAAAGAGACTGAAACTGATGGAGATGAAGAGAAATTCTATGAAATATTTGTCGGTTGCTACTCACTATCTTCAGATCGATCAAAAAGGGAAGCAGCAGCTGAGAAAAGGGCAAGAAAGATGCAAGCAAAATTAGACCTTGACTTGGTATAGCGAGTCGACCTGCTGATGCTCCGGGTCGGATAGTAATCCGAAAAATTTTCATTTTTTTTTAATCTAAATTCAGCGTCCGGTTTATTATTTAAAAAATTATTTTATAATTAAATTTAAATAATTTCTTTTATTTATTAAACAATGATTTGAATCAGGTTGAATCGAATCAAAAATGTCTCTGCTCAAATCTGACCCAATATGAATCGAATCGGACGAACTATTCGATTTTTGAACAGATTTAATAACGAGTGGTGCAGGCCGGATTAATTACAGAATACAACAAATTGCTAAACGTTTAAAAAAAATTAAATAAGAGGTTAAATCAGTGAGATGTTCGGATATTGATATATTCAGTTTGATTTAGTTAAAATATTTTTAAATATTAAAAAATAAATTTAATATTAAATAATTAATAAATATATATATATATTTGGTTTAATAATATAATTTTTTAATATAAAATTAAGAAGGGATAATGTCATGCATGGCTCCTGAAGTTTATCAAATTTGTCAATGTAGTATCTGTACTTTAAAAATATATATTTTGGTACTTAAAGTTTACACTCCATGTGCTATTGTAGTACTTGTTAATAACACCGTTAAAAATTGATGACGTGGCTTTTGTATCCAATGAAAACTTGACACGTGGCACCATATAACGATGCCACGTTTACTAACTAAAAAATATTATTTTAATTTAAAAAAAAATATTATTTTAAAAATGTAATGATGACACATGACATCATATAATGATGCTACGTGTATTAACTTAAAAAAAAAAGGAAAAAATTAATAAATATTTTTTAAAAAATATTTTCATATTTAAGTTTTGTAATTTTTTAATAAATATATTTTTAAAAGAATTAAAATAATTTCATAATTTAATTTTTGTAATTTTCAAAAATAACTTTTTTTAAAAATATATATATATTTAAAAAATTTAGATATTATAAATAATTTAATATTTAATTTTAAAATATTTTATATTTGAAAAACAATTTTAGTTAAATATTTTAATTTTGTTATTTTTTAAAAATTTTAATTTAAAAAATATAATTTAATTTTAAAAAATATAATTTTAAATTTTGTTATTATTTTAATATAATTTTTTAAGTTTTTTTAAAAAATTAGATATTAATTTAAAAAATATTTTTGTATTTCAAAAAATTTTTAATTTATTTTTTAAATATTTTTTCTTTTTTAATACAAAAATTCAGATATTAATTTCTAAAAAATCAGGTGCTGCCATGTGTCATCACCTAATTGGTCAATGCCACATCATCATCTATATTTAACAGTGTTAAGTCAAAGTACTACATTGATACACGGTTTGATAATATAGGTACCATATTGAATATTTTTAAAGTACAAATACCACATTGACAAATTTGATAAACTTCAGAGGCTATTCATGACATTATCTCAATTAAGAAGTTAAAAGTTAAAAATGTATCACTTACAAAAAAAAAAATTAAAACTGATTTTTTACCAATTGAATAATTTTTTTATCAATTCTATCAAATCAAATAAATTTTATTTTCGATTGAACCGATCCGATTTTTTATTCATGAATTGCTATTATCAGAAATTCAGAATACAGCTTTTATATCATAATAATCATTTTGTGCTACCAACTACTAAACTGTGCTTAGATTTGATCGGACAAAAAAATTAATGGGCTTCGATTAATACACGTGGATTAATTGATTGTTCTGAAGTGCATGATAAGTGAGAGTTCAAATAAAATTATAATGTAATTAGTGAGTAAGTTTAAATGAAATATCATCATTATTGTAGACAATATACATATTTGCTGAAAATATTATGGTGTCAAAAGTTTTTTATTTTTTATTTTTGGCCAGGTCAAAAGTTTTATTTGAATCCTATCAAATTAAGCATATGTATTTTAGTACCTAATTAATAAAGGTCTTTGCTTTTTATTATGGATTTTGCTAACAAGTGCCCTTAGGACACTTGTTAAGGTTACTATATATAGTAATATCTCTATTCAATGCATCGAAAATGATGAATAAAGTTGTTAACTTTTGCATTTAATACAATGTTATTACTATAAATAGTATATTAACTAACCTTAACAAGTGCCCTAAAAGCACTCGTTAGCAAAACCCTTTTATTATTATTATTATTATTACAAGAAGGTCTTTTCTTTTATAAACCAGTAATTACCCTTTCAAGAGCAAAAGGAAAGCCGATTGAAATTGTGAATTACTATTTGTTTTAGTTCACATTGATCCTTAATATATTATCACTATTTATTAACAATCAAAAGTATGTGAATGAGAAATAAAAAAGAAATACTTTTATTCTTCCAATTTTACAGGTTAAAACAGCCAGAGAGCTGCTTCATAAGTTTGCTGTTACTAGAAAAAAGCTTAGCTAAAGGAAAGTTACCCAAATTCAAGATCAAAGTATGCCGAAATTTCAAACAGAAGTAATAATGATACTTACAAATCATTTAATTTTATTCTTCCAATTAATAACTGACATACGTGCCCTTTTTTTTTATTTATATTTATTTACAATTATTATTTTCGTTCAAACTATTCATGCAAACAATAATTAAGTTCTTCATGAACATGAAATAAAATTTATTAGTCGACAGTTGACAAAAGTAAAAGCACAAAAAAATAGGGTAAGGAATGCATACACTTTATTCTATTCCACAACTCTAAAAATAAAAAAATTATTATTATTTTGAAGTTTTGTACAAAAAAAGCAAATTAATTCTTCCTTGACATTCTGACAATCAAATAAATATCCGATAGAAGAGCAGCCCTCAAAAAATAAAAATAGAATAGCTACGGAGCTGAATTTACTTACTTTCCACTCGCTGTATTGCTTATATTGTAGAATGAGACATGAGCATGTGTGAAATGATTTTCAGATTAAGATCGCACGGTTTGTTAGGCTAAAGTTCTAAATCCGTGACACATGCATCATTAAGCCTAGCTAGGCCTGCAAAAAGCTAGCATATTTGGCACCTAGGAATAGCCTCTGGATGCAGAGTAAGGCGTTCTTGGTGACCTCCGCGCTCTCATGGTTCATCAACTTCATCACCCGTTCCTTGGCCTTGAGGTCAGTCACTATCACCCTCCCAGCAGGATGGTGCTGAACAAATTGTGAGAGATCGAAGCAAGCAACAGCTAGAGCTCTTGAATCGTTGGACGAGTCCATAATTGTAATGAGGACCCTTAGAATCTGGAAAAGTAGATGATAACTAATTACCACACAGTTTTCTACTTCAATATTCAAAATCATTGTAAGCTATGTTACTTGGACTCGAAAGTGATTGTTGGATACGAGTATGTGTTCAACATGAGTATACTTAATTTTTAATTTTTTTTGTTCATATATTTAAAGGATTATATTTATACCCCTATACCCATGTCTTAATAAGTGTCGGACACGTGTCGAAAACGAGTACTTTAGGAAAAATGAAGAGTCCGGATAACATAGATTGTAAGTATATTTATTTAATTTATCCTATTCTTCCCAAACGGTGTTGAGATGCAACAAAAAATAAAATAAATTAAAAACGTAATGTTAAAATGTAAGAACAATAGCAGATGTGTTCAAATTGTTATGATAATAATTTGTTGCAAGGACAAACTCAGTAGGATGAATCAATGAACCGTCATAACTTGCCAGAGGCACCATATCAGAAATTTAATTTTAATGGTATCAGACAATATGCATTCTTTACTCGATCACATTTTTTTGCAAAAATTTACAGATATATACTCATACATGAATGATTCTTACCAAAATGCAAGCAATCACCTGGGAGTTACTAATCAACTTCACTAATGTACAATTGGCAGTACTTTCCTTCTAAGCGTAATAGAATACTTGGTATCTATGTTACTCGGACTCGCGTGCGAGTGTTGGATACAAGTATGTGTCCGACACGAGTATGTTCAGTTAATTGGAGTGTCATATCCCTATACCCATGTCCGAATATGCGTCGGACACGGGTGTCGGACAAGGGTACTTCAAGTCGGAGCAACATAGCTTGGTATAACACAAAGCATACCATACTAAAAGATCAATCCTTAAGGATATTAGCAATTTGCATGCATGGGAGTGCGTGGCAATGGATGGTCGGTGTTCCTCACATGAAAGGTTAAAAGGATTCGGGGGTCAGTACGTTTTGGACGGACCAATTTGACAAATTAGCATCATTATATTTGAATCCCTCTTCATAAAGTTACCCAACAGCAAGAGAACTTGAAAGCCATGTGAAAGGTAAATGAGAGGAAGACAAACATACCTGGAAACCATTCTCTTCGAAGCATGTAATATTATCACGCCAAAACAATGGATCTTTATGCATGGGTGACCAATCAAGATGACCAAGGAGAACTTCCTGCTTATATTTATCGAAGGAACTCATTTTCTTAACGTTATCCTTCAGCCCATCTTCAAGTTCATTGAGAGCCTCCAACAGATCCTATGAGATATCCAAATCAATTCAATAAGCAAGCATCAGTATGTTAAAGAGTACATAACATTCAGCATAGCTGCACTGAATCTAACAATTAAGTTCGAGGAAAAATAAGATTTAAGATAAGAATTACATAGCCAAATAAGTATTAAACCTTCCATTTTCTTACCTCATCGCTCCATGCTTGTGCTTTCAAACTCTGAACAATTTGTGGCAGTCCAAGGTCAACCATCTGAGCACCAAATGTGCCTTTGGACAACAAGTTCCTAAAGGTCAATACAACCACCCTGACAACCTGGCAGCCATCATTGATTCCAAATACACAAATTTATACAAATCGAACATATATGTTTCAAATGATTAAACTAACATGACTAATCAATAAAATAGAAATAGATTAATCACCCTGCACTTGAAAGTAGCATTTGTCCCTGGCAATAATGAAAATTCAAAGATGATACAGAATCGTAGAAAAGGTTAAAGGGCCAAACCAGAAAGCTAGGAAAATAATAGAAGTCTGCTCATATACCACATTATAAAATGCCAGCTCTTACATACATTTTATTCCAGCAACATGGACATTACAAGGCAGAACTTGGATAAAATGAAAATGGACTCAATAACATAAGAAACAAGACCTCACCTTCTCCTTTGTGGAACTCCTAACAACTTCAACCAGTCGTGGTAGAGCCCTAGATGTTGCCAAATACTCAATTCCCGGTTCATAGTAAGATAAAAGCCACAAACAGAGACATGTTTCATAAAGAAGCTGTTACAAAGATAAGATGTCAATTTCAGTATTATGCCATTCAAATGGCTTACAAGGAAAAGTTTCTCATTTTTAAAACCTAACCACCTTAAAATGTGAAAAAAGAAAAAGAAAACCTGCATAGATTGCTGGGTGGATGCCGGAGAAATTAAAGGAATCAATAACTTCACCCCATCTACTTGAACAAAGGAAGATCTGACAACAGGTTCCTTCAGTAATGCCGCAAGGCAGTTAATAGCAGTTGGAATACCACGAGTAGGATGGGAAGGCTTCTTCAGCTGCAAAAGACATTGGGCATCAGGAAGTAAGGACAAGTACCATCTAAGTTGACAGAAAAATAGAACCTTCTTCACAGGATCATTTTGCAACAAAGTCGTGCATGAGAATGAGAAAACCAGAGACAACAATACGGAGATGGGAACTTCCAGAAGGCATGTAAAATCATAGGGTGAATCTATCTAGTCAACATCTACCAAGGCAATCAACTTCTTCAGCAGTGAAAAATGAGCAATGCTTTGCAGACAATGAAAAACAGAATGCAAAGCAATCCACTAACCTGTGTGCAAAGCCATTCAACCAATCCTTTTAGTACATCATCAATGGTAGTAAACTTTTTCTTTGAATTTGAGGCTCCCCCATTTGCAACAACCCCAACCTGGGTTTTGGGCCTAGCACTGTTAATTAATAGAACGAAGAAGAGTCATTAAATAAAGCATGTAAGACACTATGCCATTTGGTTAAGTTTCTTTAAACCTGTACTTCATTACTTAGATGGATCACACATTTTTAACCTAACTATCGAGGCAAGTATCTTGCAGCTCTTTTCTTGTATGAACCAGTTACCTTTCCAGAGCAATCTGAAAGTAGACCAAATTGTGAATTGTTAGTTCTAGTTCAGATAATTCAGTACAAAATAAGAAATCGAGCGTACATGAATGAATATCTTCAAAGTTAACTAAGAAACACTTCTATTCTTCCAATTCTATATGGTAATACAGCCAAAGAGTAGAATAAAGACAAAAAACAGAACGTATGACATTGATAGCCACATATAATCCGATTACAGATGCTTGGTGACCTTCAAGATACAAGTTATTTGCATCTAAAAACTCTTGCAGCTGGCGGCAGACAAAAGTAGCACAAGCTCCTCCTAAATACCATGTCTGCTGACCATATGGTATTTAGAACCTTTGAGCTGAGATCACCACCTAATGTTTCCCAAAAATTTAGATGAGGAGCCAGTTGCAATACGTGTATATTTTCATACATGATATCAAATACACCTACAAAACATGCTTACTATTTATTTACATCTAGATAGACAACTTACAACAAAGAATCACATAAAAGTGAGTTATGTGCAAGACATGAAGAATCCTGATACTTGTAAAAGCTCATCATGCAGATGGAGCTAAATCCTAATAAAATAAACCGGACAACCTCAAGCAAGAGAGGACAAAACTGTTGTAACTTCAAGGGTCCAGCACCTACTTTTCGACAAAAAAAGTATCGTAAAGAATCATAGCCATCACTGACAATATAATCCAGCTTGAGTCATAAGCAGATTCAGCACCAAGAAACCAACTTAATTTCTTGTCAAACTAAAAATGCAATAAAGGAAAAGGGAAGATAAATAAAACATTTAGAAAGGTGATTCTAACAGTAAAGCAATCATCAAACAGACACTATATACTCTATTATAGTACTACTAAATGAATTGATCATTGAAAGATTAAAGAGTATCAGCCACCTTACTTATCCACACACAAAAAAAAAAAAGTCAGCCACAGATTAAACGATGAAAACAATTTTAAGTAAAAACTTAACTTAAGAAAGGTTCATAAGTATCTTCATTTGCAAGAGACTTGTCATGAAATAATCTGGCTCGTTTTGGATTGACTGCAATAGAAAATAACGGTAAGTATATTTATTTATGATGAATGCATCGTCACAAGACCAACATTCTTCAAATACCTGTAAGCATTTCATCAATTAAAGCCAGAACATATTCCACTGTTTCTTCCTTAAATATATCACGTAATATGCTAACAAACACTTGAACATAGGCCGGACCATCCTGCCACAGTCAATTTCACCAATCAATATCATTGCAAAGACTCCATAAAATCTTTCTTTTATCCTTAATTCTATTAGATTTTCCAATAGAATTATAGTCAGGCTTTCAAAACCTGATTCAGCTTATGATTGAAGAGAAGTTAATAAACTATTGAATTAATTGGAGGGGGGAAAAAGAACATATACACAAGATAATACCCAACTCATAAGTTAAGAAGAGCTATAAAACATTACATCATCCAACAACTGTGCCCTGAAACTTTCAGCTCTATTATCATAACGCCTTAACAGCTGAAGGCCTGTTCCTGAAATCAGCTTAGTCGTCATGTATGTTTCCCATGGGATGTCCCTCTTCAAAACCTTAAAAGAGAAAAAGACACTAATCAAAATGGAATCACCATTAACAAGTAACCATTCATAAATTCATAATTAACTATATCTTTGAAAACGATAAAAAAAAAAAAAAAAATTAGATTCTTTAAATAAGGAAACCAAAGGAACAACATAACACGGGATAAAATGTTAAACAAATTAAGATCAGTGAAATTTCTAACGAGAAAACAAATAATAATATACTTGTTTTAAAAAGAAAATAATAATGTGCTTTGCTACCCTCGATGAGGTGAACAAACAAACAATTCGAAAATCTAAAAGAACCCTAGCACCTCTGTAGCCCTACCTAACCTATTTTTTGAGAAGCTCCATGGTTTTCAGGGTTTTAAAACTAAAATACAACTTCAAGTACAAAAGACTGACTTTGGCATTCAATAACAGAAAATAAAATGAAGCCAGCCATGGAAGTAACCCAAATCAACCGTAAGTGATGAAAGGTTAACATCTAATTCTTGCAGAAAAATGTTTACAATTTTAATGTCGAATTCTTCAAATTTATCATTTGCTTTTATATCCAACTGCACTTTCTACATTTTGCTCCCAAAAGCAAAAGGAAAATAACAAAAGCAACGACCAAATGATCCCTAAAGCTTTCGAATTTCGATACCACAAAAAACCAAAACTTGAAACTCAATAATACTTGCTTTCTACATAAACTTATAACTAATAAAGCAAATGAGGTGATCAGATCACCAACCTGTTCAGTGGTTAGTTCAGCAAGGTCCATTGATGCTAAAAAAAATTACCTCAAATTCCACACAAGTTCAAACCCCTACAAAATTTCACCCGAAAAATAAATAAAAATAAAAAAGTTAAAATCAAACTCCCTTCCATTTTAACTACAAATACACAACAGAAATCTATAATTTTTTTAATTTATCAAATCTGAAGAATCAAAATTAACAGATCAAATCTGATTAATCAAACTCAAAATTTAATTAATTTCTCAGTTAAAAATTCATAAATTAAAAAAAAAATAAAAAATCTGGAGACTGAAAAAATTTAATCAGAGAAAATTCAAGTTGAACTATACAGATAACTTGAAATTTTAGCAACATTTTAAAGAAAGAATTAATTAGGAAAATAAATTAGTTCAAATCACCTTTAAATTCTTTAACAAAAAAATTAAAGAAAATAAAATGTAAATGCCGAGATGAGAAAGGGGGGCATAAATGGATTGTTGTTTGGATTGAAAGAAAATTCGGGAAAAAGTGGAAGAGATTTAAGACAAATTATAAAATAAAAGAAAAAAATAAAACGCTGACGGATCACTTACCTGAATACAATTTGTTTTCTGTTTTTTTTTTTTTATTACTTTTTCCCTGTTGTGGCTCTGTTCGTCTGGTCAGGGAGGTCGATCGTGAAGAAGAGCTTCAAACGGATTCCGGTTGAAGAGTTTGGATCTGGTGCTGCCGTGAGTAGGGTAGTTTCTGGCAGGTTTTGTATTATATAGTTGACGCGTGGCTATCAGGTATGGTGGGACCATTCCGCCCCTTCATAATGAATATCAATACAAACTACAAATCACATTGGAACCAAGATGTATTCAAAAATTAAATAATAATTTTAATAAAAATATATCTAAGTTCATCAATTTTAAAATTTGTTGATTTTAATTATTTCTAACTTCTAAAGTTCTCTAGAATTATTGTATTTTAATCGAGCATGTTCTAAGGGATTTTTGAAAAAAATTATTTCATAGATCTTTCCCACTACGAAAGTCATGATCTCAATCAATAAAATTAAACCACATCAAATTATTCTTTCACGTCATACTTGTTATTATTTTTTTTTTTGTTTTTTTTTTCTTCAGATAAGAGAAAAAAAAATCGAAAAACATAATTTTTTTTTCGTTTTTTATTTTTTCTTACAAGAAATAACTCGTGTTTTATGTTGGAGGTTAAGTATGACGTGAAACAAAAATCTGATTTTTTTTTTTTTAATTTCATTAGCTGAACCCATGACTAACGTAGTGAAAATGGTCTCTAGAATAATTTTTCGGATTTGTGGACTATTTAAGTAACATGTAGTAAAAAAAAGTCTAGAATTCACTTTTTTAAAACATCTTTGAAATTAATTTGACAGTTTGTGTAAGTGTGTTGTATCTCGTATTTTTTCTTATCAATGTAAACAATAAACATAACACAAGTTATTAAATATATCAAAATCTTAAACACAAATATAAAACATATATCAAACGTGCTATATTAATCGTGTTTATTATATTATTTTCGTGTTCATTAAACATATCATATTCATATCGTATTTTCGTTTCGTGTCATTTATTTATAACTTAAACAACTTTTATTTGATCTTTTATTTTTTTAATTTTTAAAATTCACAAAATGAGCAGTAACTTATAATATGGGTGAATTTATATGCTTCTATGTTTTTTATATGAAACAATTCATATATCTGATTATAATTATATTATAGAAAAATAGCATTATCTCGTATCATAAATTTCATCATATGTGAATCTCAAAATTAAAATACAAAATTTCAAATTAAAGTATTAAATTTTAACTATTGAAGTGTCAGGCCATTAAAGTTCTTGAGTTAGTTTGCAAAATGCCATGAGATTTGTGATGTCTTGTTATTTTTATTTTTGATAAAAGTTGTTATTTAAAGAAAGTATGTAAGTATCTTAATTTATACACTTAATTTATGTAACAATCTTTTGATATTTTATGGGTTGGAACTTTCCATTAATTTTTTATTTGATATTCTCAACGGGAAATCTTTTACCACAATTCATCAATCCAAACAATAATTAATGAACTGTGCCTACTATAATTCTCCTCATAACAATTTTAACTTTGCATTTTCCTTCAACTTCATCCACAAATTTCCAATTATGTAGACAAACATTTTTGCTCGTATAAAGGAAGCCTCTATATTTCCTTAAAAGAAGCCACAGCATTAAAAAGAAAAAAAAATTACAAATATTAAAATTCGAATACCGAACCTGTTGAATGTCACTTTTTAAGAGTGATTATATGAATAAACTAAATTAAACCCGAATTCTCTCTCTAACCTCGACTATTCATGGCCAAAAGAACTGTACCAGGGAGTCTTTGTACTTTGGGATCTCTCTACTGCTCATGCCATTGCTTCTCAAGCTAAATAGTCGAAAAGGGATGGCTTAAAAACCATTTCCAAATGATACCCTATACAAAGACAAGAAAAAGATAATTCACTGCTCTAATTTGCATTCTCAAAGAGAAGGAAAAAGAGAATTCTGGGTTAAGTATTACACTAATGTTTTGATACCGAAACATTGAAAAACAACAAAATTAATATAATACCAAAACTGCATAATCCCATATAAAATTTTCAAACACCGCGGGAAATTAAGAGAAGCAAACTCAACGTCTTGCTAACGATCCATTTGGGAGCGCACGGTTATGACTGAACTTCTCCCGCCATGCTCTCAAATGGAGCCTAAGCAAACGAACACAACACATGTCTCACATAGTAGCTTCTACTTCAGGGTCAGTCTCGACCGGCACAGTAGGTGAACTATTGCCACCTTTCAAACGTGAGGATACATTGTCCATGGCAGAATTGAGTTGGCTGATTTTTGCATTCAGGGTCTGCCTGGTTTTCTGCTTCCAATAAGCCAGAAAGATTCTAAATTAACATAAAAGATAATAGCATATATCAATGGACAGAGATGCGAATAAAGTAGAACCTGATTACCTCTAAACCCCCATCATAGTATATTGGTCGCTTTGCCTTCCGGAATCCATATTCATCCTCATTTAGCACGGATCTTCTAATCTAAACGAAAACAACAAATTACGAATTGAGGATCCAACCTGAATAAACCAAAATATCAAATGAAAAATACCAAAAAGGAGGCAATTCATGGTAAAAAAGAACAGCAGTTAATATTTCATCACCTCCATGCAAAATATGATAGGTGACCTATTGGACTATGTTGCTTTGACTCTTCATTTTTCTTTCAGTACCCGTGTCCGACACCCGTGTCTGACGCATATTAGGATATGAGTATGAGAATATGACCCTCCAAATACATGGAAAAACTTAGAAAAAACTGAACATACCTATGTCGGACACATACCCGTTTCCGACACTCACACTCGAGTCCGAGTAACATAGCTATTGGGTACTAATGCCGATTATAGCTCTACTATGACAAGAGAAGATGAAAACGTGAAACAGTACTATAATAGGATTCAGTTAAAGACAGAAGAACCCTGCAAATTGATTTTTCTGACATCCCTTTAAATATTAATAAAAAGTGATAATTATTTCTTTTCTCCAGCACACAAATGCACTACTACAAGGACACTTTCAGTCAACTTCAGGCCATCAATAGGATATGTGAAAACATGTGCAGGAAATTTAGCAAAGCTGAAAGCGAATATTAATCACCTGTGGTGCAAAAATATATGCCAAAGTTCCAAATATAGCACCTCCTAATAGAAAACCAGCGGCAAAATCACTTCCTCCACCCCTACTGCCGTCACTGCATGTATCAGAGGGAACAACAAAAGATGAGAATAGAGAAGAAATAAGAAGCATTGCTGTTGAGACAAAATCAACATAGCAATTGGCAAAATCCTACTTTAAGTAAATCTAAACATAGCGCAACGTAAAAATCAGCTTCTTCTTTTATTTTATTTTTGGGTAGAGGTATAGAATCAGCTTAAGAATATTAGAAGAAAAAGGAAAAAATTGAACGGCATATACCATGTAGGAGTTAAGATGGCTCTATGCTTTAAATCTTTTGAGTTTATACATTGAGAGGGGAGGTTAATCAGCATCTGATTTACAAGCTTTTTATCAGTCAAATAGAACTTTATTAATAGAGAAATCATCCAATAAGCAACTTAATAATCATTGGGTATTAATAGCAAAGAGTCTGATAATTTATTTGGTGGAAATGTTTCTATTGACTTCATTCTCCAAATGTGCTCAAAAATGAGGCAGAAGAAAACGGTATTGTAACGACCTCAAGGCTTTTAGATATTGATATCAAAACTTGATTTTTGACGTTTGGCAATTGAATTTCAGATTTAATATTGAGTTTTTACTATAATTGTCTCGAAAGTACATAACTTCAGATTTATGGTTTTGAATCAAGGTGGTTTAGTAAGACAAAGGATTTGGCACGTGTGTCATCCTATAACACAGCATATGACCAATACAGTACAAACCCAAAACCAAAACCTTTAGAGAGATGTAGCTCAAGTAACAATGACTTGTAATCACAGCTTCAGCTTACCCCTGATAAGCATACTCTTACGAGTTATGTTGCTCCGACTCTTCATTTTTTTTGAAGTAACGTGTCAGACACCTGTGTCCGACGCATATCCGGACATGGATATGAAGATATGATCCTTCAAGAACCCTCCAAATACATGAAAATCATGGAAAAAATTGAACATACCCGTGTCCGACACTCACACCCGAGTCCGAGTAACATAGCTTATGAGAAACGTTATTATGTGCGTCTAAGCTTATTTCACATGGACAGAAATCCAGAATGACATACCGATAATCTGCACAAACTGAAAACTGGCGGTGTGATGGCATTGGTTTCCTCCGAACTGCCAAACTTGGTGTTTTCCCAAAGATGCTGGAATTATTTAAACAAACCTCACGTGCCTTGAGATGAGAACAACCTATAAACCAAGAAAGAAACAATAATAAATTGAGAATGAAGAAAGAACTCGATAACAAATCATTTCATTGTTATATATCAGCATTTATAGCAATCCATCACAAGCCCCAAAATGAATTAATATAGTAAAAAAACCAATTTGATATGAAATAGTAAAAGTACTCCCTCTAAGATATATCCCATTACTTTCATGTTTGGATGTTAGCAATATGATCGCTATTTTTCATAATTTATGGCACTTGATCCTTAAATCTTTTTTTTTCCAGCTTTTTACACCGAAACCGTAGAAATTCGATATCAACGAAAATCATCAGTAATCCAATTTTAGAAAGAAAAAAAAAAAATTTCAAAGAACAAATTTTCTATTCCTAAAATTTACATTCCCAGTCAACAAAATTCAAAGTACACTGTTATTCATACCTACCCCAATACAAACATAAGCATGTTCTTTCAAACCTCAATCACTCTAAAAAATTAAACACGCCGAATCAAGAAACAAACTTGAAGCACATCTATGATCTATTTCTAGTTTTTTTTCCCTTCTTTAAAAACTTTAATCCTCTAACATAGCAAGTATTTGTCATTTCTTGTTGAACCTTCGGCATAGTAACCTCGAGCTTATCCAACAATATCACTCAATTAACTTAGAATACTAATGGCTTTTTACTTGCAAAAAAAGTGCTTTTAGACACAAAATCAAATATATATTTTTAATAATTAAAAATTTATCTTCGTAAATGTGAAAAATGTATGATTTTACTTTTATATGAAACAATTAATATATTTTTCAACCATTTACTTTTTCCAACTGAAAATTATGTGGATAAAATTTTCCTTCAAAAATTCTAAAAATTTCGCTCTATCTAAAATAAACAAATAATACTCCAGAGAAAATCAGATAAAACATGCACAATTACAAGGCATATTCAAATATTCAAATAAAATGAGGAAAAAAGAGAGAGGGGGCAGCAATCAATAATTCAAATGATTAAGTTTAAATGAACTAAAAGAAACAAACAATCAGAATTTAAATTGATATAAGCAAAAAAAATAATTACAATCAGAAAGGAAAATTAAAGAAGAAAACAAAAGAAAAAGTTAATTAAAAAATGAAAAACCTGATATGGAACTGGGAGCGAAGCAGGAAGCCATGAGAGATGTAGAGAGATACCAAAGGGAAATTAGTAAGGCTTTTAGTTTAGGGTTGTGATGGATTGCAGTTCAAATATAATGGGTTTAATCGGTTGGAGAAAATATAAAAATATCAAATAAATAATAATATCATATCTTAATATGCTTGTACGATTTTCTCATTTAACGTCAAGTATTGAGAAAACGTGGCATTATATAATTGGACCTTCAATTTAATTTTTTAAAATTCTTTTTTTTTAAATCAAAAGTTAAAAAATTAAATTAAAAAAAGGAGAAAAATTAATTTCGAAAAAAAATAGAGGCAGAAGAAACAGCCTACAGCCATGCTCGTCGGACCTAAGATCGGCGCTACATTGTCTTCGACAATTACGACGACAGCATCAATCATAATACAATACAAAAAATACAAAAAAGTTAAAAAAAATTAGACTTAATAATATTAACGACATGATTACACGATAAAAAAAATAATTAAAATATTATATAATATAAAAATAATAAGAATATAATTTGAATACAAGAATTTATCAAAATTTAAATAATTAAAAATTATTAACATATCAAAATTTATATAAATAGTATCTTAAATACATTTATAATACTTAAAAATAACATAAATAAAATAAAAATATATACATTAACAGATTAAAAAAATCATCAAAACACATAAAAAAAAAAAACTAATATAATATATATTATCTATACAACTAATATATTAAAAAGAATCCCTTTGGGTCTTAGAATTTGACAGCTGTCTTGCTGTTCTGGATGGGTTTTATGTTGTTTTGGGACTTTATTGAGCTATGTGCATGAAGGGTTTGGCCTGTCATTTTCGGGACCTTCGTATCTATAGACATGATATGTGACAATAAAAAAAGGGATAAATATAAAAAATATATTGTTAATAATTAAATTATTTTTAAATAATATAATAAATAAAAATTATTTGAAAAAAAAAAATAATTAGAAATTATTATAAAAGATATTGTAAAGATAAAATTATTTTTAATGAAAAAATTTATTTTTCTTTTTTTCTCTATTAAGAAAATATTATTTTTTAAAAATTTTAATTAAAAATAAATTTAAATATATTTTTTTTAAATTAAAAAAAAAAGAAAAAATAATTTTAGAAAAAATAATGTTATTTTTTAAAAAAATTTAATTAAAAAAGTAAATAAAAATTTAAAATTTAAAAAAAATATTTTTTAAAATTAAAAAAAATATTTTTCAAAAAACTTTATTTTTTAATTAAAAAATAAATTAAAAATAAGAAAAAAAGAAAGGAGAAGGTTTTTTTATCAAGGGTAATTTTATCTTTACAATTTCCTTCTTAATAAATTTTAATTGTTCATTTTTTTTTCAAATAATTTTTACTCATTATACCATTTAGCAATAATTTAATTATTGACAGCATATTTTTCAAATTTATTTAAAAAAAAAAAACAAAGATTTAAATAAAATAGAAGAGTCTGAATAAAGATAAAACAGATAGAAACGATGGAAATTTTGAAAAAGGTAAAGGAAGGTTCTAGAGAGGGAGAGAAACAGAGAAATGAAGAAGAAGAGGGAAGAGGCGAGGAGAGGAAAATGTTCTCTCTATTAAAATTTACACTAAATCTTTATTTTCTTTCAACCAATTTTTATTTTTATTTTTTTCTCTTTAATCTCGCTTCTTTCTCTGCTATTATTCACTTGATTCTTTTATTTTATTTTATTTTTTGCTTTATTTGCTTTTTGAAGAGTTTACAAGATTATTTTGTAGTGATTTTATGCAAGGTAATCAGTACCGTATCGTTTTTATTTTGATATCAGTACGTATTGATACCGATGTGTTTCGAAATACCGTTTCGGGTTTACCGATATTTTTTAAATATTTTTTTATATATTTATATGTATAACCTATTTTCAATTTTTTTAATAAAATATATATTATATACACATGTAAATATACATTCATTACATGCATATATATAATGTTTTTATAAAAATATAAATTTTAAAATTTAATATCTAAATTTTTTAAACATCAAATAGGTAAAATAAATATTAAAATATTAAAAAAATATAATAAATTATTATTAATTATATCCAATAACTTAATTTAATGAACATATATATTTTTAAATATAATTATGAAAAAATAAAAATGATTATGACACAAAAAAATATTGAAATTGGTTTAAAAATTCAAATAATTGAAATTTTAAATTAAAAAAAAATAAAAAAAATCAAAATCTTATACCAACCGGTACGGATCGGTACGTTCTGGTACAGGCCAGTATGACCGGTACAGGCCGTTGAAAGAGAACGAGACTGGTACCGTCTCGATTTAATTTTTAAAACGGTACGTACAAGCCGATACGGCCGGTATCGATACGGTACTGATAACACTTGTTTTATGTAATTTTTTCCTAAACCTTTATTAATTCAACCCATAACTCTTAATTTCAATTCCCTCATGTTTGATCCTCAAATCCCAAATCAAGCTTTCAGATTCCGTTTTCTCATCCACCGTACCGTTCCCGTTAATGGCTCACTCAAAAACTTGATCGAAACAACCCCCAAGGTCCTTTTTTACTCTATCTCTATCTCTCTCTTTGATTAACCACTTAATTTTTAGTTAATTAATTGGGTTTTATTTGTTTAATCAGGTGATGAAGCCTGATGAAAAGAACGGACAAAAAAGAAAAAGAACATAAAAAGGCAGAACGAAAAAAAAAAAAGTAGAAAAGAAAAAAATATGTGTTTTCTTTTTCTCCACTTATTTGTTGGTTTTACTATTTCTTCTATTTTTAGTGTGATAAGATTATTATTTTAATTATTTTAATTAATTTTAATTTTAAAGAAAAACTTTATAATTTAATTGTTATTCCTTTGCTTATTTTTTATTGTAGGAGATAATTTATGTTGATTTTGTTTATTGAAATATGCTTTTGTGGGTGAGATTTTACATGCTGTTAATTTGTTATTTTGCATTTTTAGATGAAATTTGAGGTTGAGTTTTTGAAAGAAAAAATTTGATAGGCAAGGTTCCAATGATTTCCCTAACTTTGAGATGTGGAAAACTTGAAATAAATTAATTAATATGTTGTAAAAGATACATTCTTGATCATAGTTTGATTATTGAAGCATGAAAGTTCTGTTGAGAATAACTAAAATTTGGAGTTTTGTGGATTTCAGGGGTATCATACATCAAGATTTTGCTGGGTATAAGGGTACAATTCGCACTGGTGATGTTCAAGTGAAAATTCTTTGGGAGAATTTGAAAAAATCCTCTCAACACGGGATTAATTGTTCAATAGTCTAATGATTTAAAATAATTTGTAAAAGAAAAATGAAAAAATACAAAATTATTGTTAAGGATATTGTAAAGACATGTATACCCTTAATAAAATTAACCTATTAACAAACTTTTTTCTTTCTTCCATTCTCCATCCGTCTCTTCCCCCTTCCCATTCTATCTTCCCTTTCTTTTTTTCTTTACAATTTTTTTTGACAAATAACTATTTCCCAAATTTATTCACAAATAATCCTTTTAATATACAGATTTCCACTACGACTGGTTTTTGTCATTCAATAACAATACCAGATTTGTTTGTTTGCTTTGCTTTGCTTTCATAAATTTCTTTATTTTTGCATGTTTATAACAAAATAATTTATGGGTATTAAAGTTTTTGTGTTGTTGAATCTTAAAATGGAAATAGGAAAGAACTTGTTGCTTGTCAATAGTCGATTTTGCAGGTCTGTGTTCTTGAATCTTAAAGCAACACAGATGTGTATTCATTTTCTTTGATTTTTTATTTTATTTAATAGCATAAACTTATTGTAAAATACTAAAAGGATTAATCAATTTATAAATGACTTTTATAAAAAATTTTAAATGTAACGTTACCTAAACAACTAAATAGTAAATGTTAGTACTATATTTTCCCTGGAAAATTGTTGTAAGAGATTAATTTTGCTAACCAAAAAAGTATGTTAATGGCTGCATATTGAACAAACACATTTAAGATTGATATATTCTAATTGCCTACAGTTGTGCATTTTTTATTGTAGTCTTAACATTTTTATAGAAATTAAGGATAAATAAACTATATAAGAGCATATATACAAGTGATGGTGATAAACATTGATATGAAAATACTAAAATCGAGGTAGAGAACTTCTTTGATTTATCGTTGTGCTTTTTAAATGCTCCTATTTTTTATTGAATGTTCTTTTGATCAGGCTAAAAAAGAACATGTAGATTGCATAAAATATTAACAAGTACCAGTTTAGGATACTCGATCTTTCATTTTAGTATGGGGATGAAACTGGGATGGAACGCCAAGTAACTCTAGATTCAGGGGTTCCCACTATATGGGTCTTTAAGGACTTGATATTTGTTGGATTAGGGGAAAATTGAAGGTTTGTTATTACAATGTGAATGTTTAGATTAAAGGCTTTAGGTTAAAGAATTTGTCACTGATATAAAAATGTACATATACTTTTGCTGAATGTACATATAATTATTCTATATGTAAATATGATCTTACTTCTATGTACATATAAGTGGATCTATTTTCTTGAAATGTTTCTTAGTAAAATTGTAACTTCAGAGTAGTTTTGGACAATTCTAGGAGTACAAGGAAGATTATGGTTAAGGATTTAGGGTCATTCTATAGCAAAAGTAGTAAAATTATATATTTTAAACTGTTACTATTTTGTATTAAATCATTTTAATTGTTACCTATTGCATTGTCCTCACTATCATTAGTTCATATAAGTTGGAGTTATAGTTCTCTCTAATTGCCATGTTGTGCAATGTTACATTCCTAATGAACCATTAGATAAGCTTTTTGTAAGCAAAAGATTCCATCAATCTTTTATATCTGTACATTTTTATATCTGTGATAAATTTTATCCTAAATCTCAATCAATTAAGCTCTTATGTGTTCCCATCCTTAAAATTATCAAGGTAGTAATATAATTATCTGTACAAAATAGTAATAGTAATGATCCATACAAAAATGAGTAAGACTAGTAAATTAAAAGACTCTTGTTCCCAAAAGCCAAAAGCCAAATTTTTAACCATAATCAAAGTCGGTGTTGTTTTTGCCATTTAAAACAACTAAAAACTAACACAATTTATAAGAAATGCTTCAACAAAATAAGCCTACTTACATGTACATATAGCAAAACAATATGTACATGTAGCATAACTATATGTACATTCTCTCAAAGTATATGTACTTTTTTAGATACTGACAATTTCTATCCTAAACTCCAATGATTAAACCTATTACATGTTCCTCTTCCTTAAAATGACCAATGATGGGATCCAAGATGGACCAAGTTTTCAAAAAGCAATACAAGGATTCCACTTGGGCCGAATCAAGGAAGCAATGCAAGGAAAAGACTTGGGCATAATCTACAAGTCTTTTAAGCAATGTCAATCTATTCAAGTTGGGCTGCTTGAATGAGGAAAACCAAGAATTGGTCCATGTGATCCAAGCTTCACATGATGGGCCATAAAGGAATTCAAGGGGGCGGCAATCTTAATGATTTAGTGGGCCTGTTTTTAGTTCATTATCTAATATGAAGTGAGGACCAATTCATTAATGTTGTGGCGCCTAAATTAGAAGCTTTAGTTGGGTCTTTTAATTACTTAGGCTTTTGGGCCTGATTTATGTATTATGTCCATTAGGCTTAAGGGGTCTATCTTCATTAAACTTGTTAGACATCTTTTTAATTATTTAGGTTTGGGCTTGAGCATGTTTAGCCCATATTTTACATATTATTGCTTAGTAGATTAGGGTTATTGTAGGGAGGCTATAAATATATGTCTTAGCCGCCTACTTCAATTATCTTTTGATCAATTAAATATGATTTTATTCAGTGAGAGTTTTCTCTTTTAGTTCTTGAAAGAACTTAAGAACTTATTAAAGAATTATTTCTTTGTGGCGTTCAACCTATCAAACTTAGGTTCTTGAAACGAGAGTTCTTAGGGTCTAGCTTACATGCTTAATCTAGGTTATTTGAAACAGGCTTTTAAGGGTTTAAGTTTTATTTGCCTGAATCTTGGCTTTTCTGAGTAAGGTATTTCAATTTGTTAGTGGGTTCAAAGGGTTTAACCCTTAGGGTTCAAATCAGTTGGTATCAGAGCTTAGGCTTCCAATCAGGTTTTTATAGTTATCGCTTTGATTTGTTGTTTGTTACTTTTTTTTTGGGTTTCAGATACTATCACAGTAAAATCAATAACAAGATTTTGGGGTTTTAGGCATTCTTGTCTTGGGGTTATAGCTTTAGGCATTCTTGCCCTGGGTTATAGTTTTTAGGCAGTCTTGCTTTGGAGTTTCGTTTCTTGTAATTGAATCAAATCAATCTAATAAGATTTTGGGGTTTCAGCATTCTTGTCTTGGGGTTATAGCTTTAGGCATTTTTTCTTAGGGTTATAGTTTTTAGGCAGTCTAAGTTTGAGATTTCAGTCTTGAAAAGTGGTTTAAATCAAGATTTCGTTTCTTGAATTCTTGATCAATTAAAATTTCTTCTTATTGATTCTTGATCCGAATCTTGAAAAAAAAAATTCAAGAATTCAGAAGGGGCATTCATACAGTCCCAAGAAAGAAAAAAGTTCATCCGAAATTTCAAGAAAATCAAGAAGTTTCATTCTTGAAAAACAATCAAGCTTGTTCCTTTAACTCCAAAACAGGTCTATGAGGACCAATTGAAATTGAAGCTGAAAATGAGAGTGAGTAAAAAAGAAAGAGTGAGGCCGAAACAGAATAAAGAAACATGAGAGAAAAGAAAAGAGAGAGTGTGGCCGAAACACATGAGAAAAAAATAAAAGTGGCTGAAAAAAAGAGAATGATGCCACAAGAGAGAAAAGAAAAGACAAAGAAGAGTTTGTATGCAAAAGAGAGTGAGGTTTTTACTAATGATCAAACTAACAACCCTCTTCCTAGTTTGTCTTTTTCTTTATTGCAGGTGTTCAAGCATGTATTTCCAAAGGGGAAGCCGAATGGGTTGCCTTCCATACAAGGTATTGGACATCCAATTGAGATTGAGCATTCACTTGATTTTGTACTACCTAACATTGAACAAGCAAGGTATGTACTTCCTATGCTACTTGTTACAAGCAAGGTAAGGGGAACATTGATTCTGATGTTTTACCAATGAGGTATGTATTTCATGCTTTTAAGATTGCTCAAATACTTAGTTTCGAATACATGCAAGGTTTGTATGTCAATAATACTGATTTTTCTTATTTATACATGGTATATGATAAATTTGATTTGTGTTTTAGGGAACTATGTGCAATTGCTACTATTAGAGAAATGTTATGTTCTACACTTGTGTTAGCTTTACCTAACTTTAATAAGACTTTTAAAATTGAATATGATACGACAGGGATAAGGATGGTTTTGTTGCAAGATAGACGTTCCATAGCTTTCTTTAAAGAGAAGCTGTCCAAATCCTTGAGAACATTAATGCTAATGCTTATAAAGTGGATCTTCAAGGTGAGTCTAATATTTCTACTACTTTTATTGTTTCTGATTTTTCTCCTTATAATGCAGGCGATGATTCGAGGTCGAATCATTTAGAGGAAAGGGGGAATGATGGGATCCAGGATAGACCAAGTTTTCAAGAAGCAATACAAGGATTCCACTTTGGCCGAATCAAGGAAGCAATGCAAGGAAAGGACTTGGGCAGAATCTACAAGTCTTTTAAGCAAGGTCAATCCATTCAAGTTGGACTGCTTGAATGAGGAAGACCAAGAATTGGTCCATGTGATCCAAGCTTCACATGATGGGACATAGAGGAATTCAAGGGGACGGCAATCTTAATGAATTAGTGGGCCTGTTTTTAGTTCATTATCTAATATGAAGTGGGGACCAATTCATTAATGTTATGGCGCCTAAATTAGAAGCTTTAGTTGGGTCTTTTAATTACTTAGGCTTTTGGGCCTGATTTATGTATTATGTCCATTAGGCTTAAGGGGTCTATCTTCATTAAACTTGTTAGACATCTTTTTAATTATTTAGGTTTGGGCTTGAGCATGTTCAGCCCATATTTTACATATTATTGCTTAGTAGATTAGGGTTATTATAGGGAGGCTATAAATATATGTCTTAGCCGCCTACTTCAATTATCTTTTGATCAATTAAGTCTGATTTTATTCAATGGGAGTTTTCTCTTTTAGTTCTTGAAAGAACTTCGGAACTTATCAAAGAATTCTTTCTTTGTAGCGTTCAACCTATCAAACTTAGGTTCTTGAAACGAGAGTTCTTAGGGTCTAGCTTACATGCTTAATCTAGGTTCTTTGAAACAGGCTTTTAAGGGTATAAGTTTTCTTTGCCTGAATCTTGGCTTTTCTGGGTTAGGTATTTCAATTTGTTAGTGGGTTCAAAGGGTTTAACCCCTAGGGTTCACATCAGTAAGGTAGCAAAAATATAATGATCCATACAAAATGAGTAAGACTAGTAAATTAAAAGACTTTTGTTCCTTAAAGCCAAAAGCCAAACTCTTAACCATAATCAAAGCCGGTGTCATTTTTGCCATTTAAAACGACTACAAACTAACACAATTTATAAGAAATGCTTCAACAAAATAAGCCCACTTACATGTACATATAGCAAAACAATATGTACATATAGCATAACAATATATACATGTAGCATAATTATATGTACATTCTTTCAAAGCATATGTACTTTTTTAGATACTGACAATTTCTATCCTAAACTCCAATGATTAAACCTATTACATGTTCCCCTCCCTTAAAATGATCAAGATAGCAAAAATATAATGATCCATACAAAATGAGTAAGACTAGTAAATTAAAAGACTCTTGTTCCCTAAAGCCAAAAGCCAAACTCATAACTATATGTACATTCTTTCAAAGTATATGTACTTTTTTAGATACTGACAATTTCTATCCTAAACTCCAATGATTAAACCTATTACATGTTCCCCTTCCTTAAAATGACCAAGGTAGCAAAAATATAATGATCCATACAAAATGAGTAAGACTAGTAAATTAAAATACTCTTGTTCCCTAAAGTCAAAAGCCAAACTCTTAACCATAACCAAAGCCGGTGTCATTTTTGCCATTTAAAATTACTACAAACTAACACAATTTATAAGAAATGCTTCAACAAAATAAGCCTACTTACATGTACATATAGCAAAACAATATGTACATATAGCATAACAATGTGTACATGTAGCATAACTATATGTACATTATTCCAAAGTATATGTACTTTTTTAGATACTAACAATTTCTATCCTAAACTCCAATGATTAAACATATTACATGTTCCCTTTCCTTAAAATGACCAATGATTAAACATATTATATGTACTTTTTTAGATACTAACAATTTCTATCCTTAAAATGACCAAGGTAGCAGAAATATAATGATCCATACAAAATGAGTAAGACTAGTAAATTAAAATACTCTTATTCCCTAAAGCCAAAAGCCATACTCTTAACCATAATCAAAGTCGGTGTTGTTTTTACCATTTAAAACGACTATAAACTATATGTACTTTATAAGAAATACTTCAACAAAATAAGCCCACTTACATGTACATATAGCAAAATAATATGTACATATAGCATAACAATATGTACATGTAGTATAACTATATGTACATTCTTGCAAACTATATGTACTTTTTTATACTAAAAATTTCTTCATAGTATTATATATGCAAGCAAGCAAACAACAAGCATGAATATCATTTGAAGTAAATAGAGGCACAAACAACTATCACGACATGAAACTATTTTGCCTGTAAAAAAATATTCAACTGCAATATATAGTGAAATTAAGAAACTAGATAAAGATGTTCTTACAATAGCATAATGCAGTACCTGCTGAGGCAGCATGATTAGGTCCATATCCAGACTCATTTCCTAAGGACCAAGAAAAATACATGCGTGATTTTTGTCCTTTTCCACCATGCCTATAACACGGTCCATCATCGCAGCAACCCAACTAGGTTCCTGAGTAGGATGCTTCAGATTTTCAGAAAGATCAAAACCATGTGTTTCAATATTGGCTTCATCTATCAGATACATACCGAACATGTCACACAACTCATACCAACGAGGATGTTGAGGATAGTGGCTGTTTCTCATAGCGTTGATATTTTTTGCTTCATTATAACCAAATCCTGCAAGAAAAAAAAAAAAAGAATGAATATATAATTTAGGGGTCCAATGCAGTCATCAATGTAAGCTACAACAACTTGCCAATAAGAGATAACAGTTGACAAATTAAGGAGTCATTACCTTAACCATGCAAGACTCTATGTTAACATATAATGGCAGATAAAATGGAAACATGAAGATTCCAATGCCAGCTCAACATTTGTGGACATATGTGCAGGCGTATGCCTCAAGCATGATAAGTATGATACATCCTAATCAACTATAAATTGTGTGGCACACTGAAGAAATAAACTTAGGACAATGGAACAGGAAATTTATCTTAAAAAAATGCACAACTAACTAGATTAGTAGTTGATGAAAACCTTTATCCCCGAGAAATCCCCTTGGAAAAAATGTCAACTTGGAATAGCTATGTATAACTCAGCTGGCCAATATAGGAGAAAATCATCATACTTTTAACCTGCAAGAGATATAGCTCACTATAACTGTTTATGATAAGTACAACCTCTAGCAACAAAAAAAAAAATTCTTAATAGAGTTAAGCACAAATGAGTAAAAAATGGGAAATAGCACAAAAATAGACACCAACAGACAAACAACATGGACCAAACAGACAAACAACATGGACCAAGTTAACAAACAACAAGAACCTAGAATCTGATAACTAAATTTTCATGGTCTTTGTTATTCCTTTCTCTTTGACAATAAACCCCTGTAATTACTAAAATAAGAAGAACGAAAGAGATCCTGAAGGAAGATGAACTGAATGATATACAATCATATAGGATTGGATTTAATTTTACTGATAAAGGACTTAACAGATATGACTGTTGCAACTTCAGGAAGCATCTTGGAAAAAGAAAATACTGCGAAGGCTATTACTCGAAGCCAAGCAAACATACATATGTTGAGCTCTCAAAATCCACAATAATCCTACTCCTAGATTCTTTTCGAATATTTGGCTCTTGCAAAATTATTAATAAACTGAAAAGTCAATTGAGAAATAGCCAATAATCTAAATTATGTTCTTAGGGCATGAATCAGAGTTAGGACAAAGCAAAACGTGAATTATGCCACAAAGAAATATAATGACTAGAATGATCAAGCAACAAGCAAAATGTTCCTACAAAAAAAACTTAGATTAATTTAACAAAAACAAATAAAATAAATTGCAAGTAACTCACGTTAGACTTTCTGGGTTTTTTTACTATAATTCAAAACATAAATATCCAGTATTCACCAAAAATAATCATTTTTATCAAATTAACTTATACCCAATACAAAAACAACACTTTTTAAACCCAATTCAATGAATAAAAATTATAACAATAAAATACTTTGAAATAAAACCCAAATAAGAGTAAAATGAAAATGATGTTATACTATTTTGGATCGGCATGGTTTTCCACAAGCAGAGCAAACAAGATTGAGAATAGCTTTAGTGGAATCAGAGAAAGTGGAATAGGATGTGAGCTCGGCATGCGCTTGGGCTTTCTCCATCGACTTCAACAGTGCCCCACAATCCCCACACTTCAAAGACACCCCTCCCCTCCATTGATGGGTTAAGTGATCAAAGCTTTTCAAATACTTGACTCTTCTCTGAATTTGTAGATGAAAAAAAAGCATAAGGGGTATGAGAATGGTTGAGAGAGGGTATGAGAATGGCTTAGAAAGGGTATGAGAATGGGGTATGAGTTTGCTGAAACAGAAATAGAGAGGGGAGAACGATACAAAGAGAAGGAACTAAACTCAAAATAAAATAGGAATAGATTCGGGTCTTTACAATTTCCTTAACAATAATTTTTTAATTTTTCAGTTCTTTTTTACAAATTATTTTGTACCATTAGACTACTAAATAATTATTATACTGTGCAAAGAATGTTTTTCAAATTCTCCCAATTTTTTTTTTTTAAGGATTCAAAGTTTACATGATAGATTTAATCCTCTTTCTGGGCTTTCATTCTTTTTTCTATTTTTGGGTTTTGAGCAGTGAATGACAGCTGAAAGAGGGATAATCCACTTTGAAGTGCTTGCTGAAGAAGGTGTCTACAAGGGTTTGCAGCTTTGGATCAATCTGTCTTCTCAAGACAAAATGTAAGAAGCTTTGAGTTACTTTTCATTTTCTTTTCATGCACAACTCTTTGACTTTGAAAGCTTTTGATCATATACTTTATATGAATATATCATTATGATATATGTCTATTTTTAGCTATTTAATCTGTATTAGTAGTATTTGTTTTGGCTTCTTTTCGTAGAGACTTTGACTCCTTAAAAAGTTATATTTTATTTTACTAGTTAGATTTTTTTTTAATTATTATAATACAAATCATAGTTATTTTATGTACATATAGTTTATGGAGTAAAGGATTTTAAAATAATTTATGAGGCTAAAAACAATAGATAAGAAGAATGAGTTCTTTTGCTTTTCTATTGAAAAAAAGAAGAAATTTTTTTTTTCCAGATAATTTATTGTTAACCCATATGTATCTGTTAATAGTCATGTAAATCATGAGATCTTCTAGAATATTTCCTATTTAGCAAAATCCCTGACTATGCAGAATAGTTCACAACAAGTTAATGAAGTAATTTTGAATTGCATATTTAATATATCCAAGAAAGATGACAAATACTTATTCAAAATCCTGATGCACGATTGAACCAAGGTATCAAAAGCTTTTGAGTGAGGATATTCAAAGTGCATAACAAGATGGGGGAGAAGTAACACACTTGCTTTGATTTTTCATTTTGTGGCTCCAGATACAAAATGATGGCTTACTGATTAGCCAGGAGTTACTCTTCGTTGCTTGATAATACTAATGATTATCACTGCAGGTTTGGAATATGAATGAACATGAGGATTTTCAAGTTCTTATACCCTATAAGTTTTTTTAATGAATCTGCTATTACATATATGTGAAAAAAGTATAAATGAATCTGCTATTACATCCATAAACTAATTATGCAGTTGTTTTAGGTCTAAAAAATTGTTTAAGTGTAGGTGTTGATACGTGATCCCGTTGCGGGGACCCGTTCGAGTGATGGGGGAAAACAGGCAGAGAAAAAGATGACTTAATTCCTCTTAACTCAAAAGGTTGAGGGTATGAAAACAACCTCGGAAAGAGAAATGGAGTCGCTACCAATATTTTTTTGCTAAGTGTGATTGGCCAGCTATTAAAAGCGATTTTTATAAAAAAAAAATCTTAAAATTAATTAAAACATTTTTAAAACCAATTTTGTAGTCTGCGCTTTGAACTAGAGAAAACAAATGCGGGTTCGAGAGTCAGTTACGTGTGGGGAAGGATTAGCACCCCCACAACGCCCATATAAAACGGTACCTTATTAGTTGTGTGTTATCTCGAGTCTCGGTGAAAAGTCGATTTTAGATTTGGTATTAGAAAATAATTCCCATTTTAAAAACAACCCTATTTTTGTTCAAGAATGATCCGAAATTTGTTATTGCAAAAAAATTTTATATTCCCTGGCAAACCGGTAAAATATGGATTTTTTTATTGATTTTAGAAATCTCCGCATTATACTCTTTTTAAAAGGGTATTCCTTCGTTAATATAGTTGATGAAGACTCCCCCGGCAACCCGGAGGAGAATTCATGAATTATAATAACTCGGGGATATTGGCTTATTTTATTAAAAAAAATCTCAATTTTCAAAAAGTTGGATGATCATGAATGTGCAAATTAAAATTAAAACTTGAAGGTATAACATGCATGATTAACATGGCATGGCAAATAAGTTATTATGACATGACAAAATTTAAATGACATAGCCAAAGAATAAATCACATGAAATATGAATGACATGGCGTAAGAATGAATGTCATGTGAATGAAATCGACATGACAAACTAAATGACATGGCGTACGAATGACATGGCACATGAATGAATGTCATGTGAATGAAATCGACATGGCAAATAAAATGACATGGCATGTGAATGAAATGATATAATGAATGACAGGGCCTGTGAATGACATGGCATATAAGTGACATGGCACGTGAATGACATGGCAAATTTTGATGACATGGCATGCGAATGACATGGCATATGAATGAATGTCATGTGAATGAAATCGACATGGCATACAAAATGTCATGGCATATGAATAACATGGGACATGAATGAATGTCATGTGAATTAAATCGACATGGCGTACGAATGACATGGCACATGAATGAATGTCATGTGAATGAAATCGACATGGCAAATAAAATGACATGGCATATGAATGACATGGCATAATGAATGACATGGCATATGAATGACTGGCAAATGAATGACATGGCATATGAATGACATGACAAAATGAATGACATGGCATGTGAATGACATGGAAAAATGAATGACATGGAATAATGAATGACATGGCATGGCATGGCATGTGAATGACATGGTATGTGAATAACATGGCATATGAATGACATAGCCTAATATGTTATAGCATGGCAATGAATGTCATGTGAATGAAATCGCCATGGCAAACCCAACATGAGATAAACATAATGACATGACAAACCAAGTGACATGGCATGAGAATGTTGTGTCATGAAAATAGGATGACTTGAATGAAATGTCATGGTAGCCGAATGGTCATGGTAATGGCATGAATGGCGTGACATGCTTAATCATGGTATGAAATGGGCTCAAACACTAAATGACATGGCAAATGACAGGTTATATGAATGATATGACATAAATGACATAGATCATAAATAAAATGTCATGGTGGCTGAATAGCATGGTGATGGCATATGAATGGCCGAATGCAAGGTGATGACATGTGGATTGCCGAATGGCATGAAATGATAACATGGCATGAAAATGCACCTAAACTATAAATGACATGGCATGACATGTTATATGGATGACATGGCATGTGAATGACAATGACATATGAATGACATGACATAATGAATGACATGGCATATGAAGGACATGGCAAATTTTGATGATATGACATGTGAATGACATGGCATATGAATGACATGACATATGAATGAATGACATGGCATGGCATATGAATGACATGGCACAAATGAATGACGTGGCATGCGAATGACATGGCCTAATCTAGATGGCATGACATGTGAATGGATGACATTGCATATGAATGACATGGCACATGAATGGATGACATGGCACATGAATGGATGACATGGCATAATCTAGATGATATGGCATGTGAGTGGAGGACATGGCATATGAATGACATGGCATATGAACGACATGGCATAATGAATGACATGGCCTATAAATGACATGGCATAATGAATGACATGGCGTATGAATGACATGGCATATGAATGACATGGCATGGCATGTGAATGAAATGACATATGAATGACATGGAAAAATCAACAAAATGGTATCATCATAAAATATTCATAATCACATCATGGTTACATGCACACATCATTATTTGAAAGAAATCATTCATGTGAGGAATCATATAAATAACATATGTCGAAAAATATTACTGCACTTCCCGGCAAACCCGGCAAAGTTTGAAAAATATTTCTTTCTTATGACTTTTATATGATTCCAAATAAAACAAAATCCAATGTCTTTCAATTTCATAAACACGTGCGTTGAATAATTTCCTAATCTCCCCGACAACCCGGCAAAGGTTAGGAACTAATTCTCGCCAAATGTTTAGGAAACCGAAACACACGTTTTATGTCGAATTAAAATTTAAAACATTTTAAAAATGCAATGCATGGAGATGTATTTCTTCCTTGAAGTAAGGACATCCGTATACCTAAAAAGGTATCCGATTACCTTAGGAAGAGACTTAAATCGGATTTTCAAAATCGAAAGACTTTGGGTTTGGATTTAAAAAGTTTGGAAATTTTTTGATGAAAATGGCCTCATGGCCGAAACCCCCTTTTAAAAGGTCCTATTTTCCTAGTTTTGAAACCCGGGTTGACCATCCTTGACCCGATTTTTATAAAATCAAATTTTATGATTGAAATGACTTGGAAATCAACCTAAGACAGTAGCTAAAGCCCCAAATCAGCCATCTCTTAATATCCTAACCAAAATAGAAAATTAGTATTTCTAAAAAAAAATCTGACCCTCACTGTCAGTTTTGAAAACCTATTTTTTTCCCTTCTAAAAAGTTTCAGGAAAATCTGAACAAATTAGGGGAGACTTAGGACATGTCGAATTCCATAGGAAAAAATCATCTTAATTTTTGGAGCATGGATACTATGACTGAATTTTACCAAAATCAAAACAGTGAGTTAAAAACTGCTTTGTCAAAATCCATTAGGCAGTTTTGAAAACCTATTTTTTTGACCTCCTAAACAATTTCAGAAAATTCTGAAAAAATTAGGATAGACCTAGGACATGTTTACCTCTATGGGAAAAATCAGCTTAATTTTTGGAGTATGGATACTATGACTGAATTTTACCAAAATCAAAACAGTGAGTTAAAAACTGCTTTGTCAAAATCCATTTTTAAACCTTTGATAGAAAAATCCAAAAATCAAAACAAAAATACTAAAGGCTCCTTAAATGGTTTACAACATGTGGTTAAAAGATCTTTAAATTTGGACAAGGAATGCATGGTGAGAAAAATAAAAAAATCAAAAAATCCAAATTGCACAACCTTTCATTTTTCCACAAGCATGCTCATGAGAGCTTGGCTTTGAGCCATTGGTTGGCTTAAGTCAAAAATCAAGTGGGGATGAGATGAATGCATGGACATGAAGCAACAAATAAGGGGATCTATCCTACCACAACCAACCAAGCAAGAGATATCAAACAAGAACAAGAACAACAACACTAGTTAGGTTTCGGCTAGTGCAAAAAACATGTAGAAAAAGTTTGACAACTTAGTTATTTGATGAAAAGAAGAAGAAATCTTTTGGAACTTGTTTTGAAAAACAATTTTATTTCATGAAAGAAAATAAAATGAAAATCATAAAGGAATAACAAAATCATATAAACAAAGCATGGAGGAGAGCATGGAGGAAATAACTACCTTGCTTTAGCTTTCCAAATCAAAGAGTAGTAAGAAAATGCCTTATTTTTTCCTTCTCTTTTTTTTCTCCCTTTTTCTTTCCTTTTTCTACTGCCCTTGTAAAAAATCTAAACCCCCCTCTCCCTTCTCCTCATGGCCGACTGCCTTGTATTAGTGAAGGGTGTGTGTGCTTTTCATTTTTTTCATCCTTCATGCCTCTCCAACATCCTTTGCCCTTGGATGATATGTGCTCATCTTTTCTCCAACAATCTAGGCCATTGGATGAAGATATTTTCATGACAATAAAAATGCTATCTTGTAATTTGATCTTGGCCATTGAGGGATGTACTCATCTTTTTACAAAACACTTAGGCCATTGGATGAACAAGGACATTTAAAAATGACATCTTGCTATCCATCCTTAACCATTTGATCCATGATGATCACACTCCCCCTTGATCAGCTGCTGGCTGAAAATGACCTGGAGATTTTCAAGCCATTTGTCTTTTTTTTATTCGCAAAAATGGGCTTTTTCGGTTTCTTTGGTAAAATTGTCCCTTTGGCCCTCCAACTTAAATTAATTGCAAATGGACCCTAATTTCGGATTTGTCTTTTCCAACTCATCCCATCCAATATAAAACTTGGTTCTGGAGGTTTTCACATTTTTTCGAGCTCATTTGCTATTTTTTCGGATTTTTCTCTAAAATTTCAGTTTAGTGCCTCCCAAATTTACCCTTTTTCAAATTAGCTCCGATTCCTGATTTTTCTTCACCAATCTCTTCAAAAAATTATAAAACTCAGATCTGGAAGTTTTCATAATTTTCCGAGCTCGTTTTCTATTTTCCCGAAATTTTCTCTTGGAATTTCGGGTTAGTGCACCCGAATTTTGCCATTTTTCAAATGAGCTCTGATTCGGGATTTTTCTTCACCAATCTCTTCCAAAAGTTATGAAACTCGGATCTGGAAGTTTTCATAATTTTCCGAGCTTGTTTGCTATTTTTTTCGGAATTATCTTTTGGAATTTTCGGATGAGTGCACCCGAAATTCACCTTTTTCATTTGAGCTCCGATTCCAGATTTTTCTTCACCAATGCCTTCCAAAAATTATGAAACTCAGATCTGAAAGTTTTCATAATTTTTCGAGCTCGTTTGCTATTTTTTCTGAAATTTTCTTTGGGAATTTCCGAGAATGCCCTTCAACCTCCGAAACCTCGGTTTTACTCAAAACAAGTCCGATTTCCAGATTTTCTTCTTCCACTTCCTTTTTCCTATATTGAATTTGCGTTGGTCCGAAAACACCCAATTTTTACGATCAAATTCCCCTTTGATTTAGTTTTCCCCTTTTCAAACTCGAAAATTTTCTCCTTTTTTCGTTTTTGTTCTAATCGGCTCTTCCTTAGGATCCATTTCAGACTGGGCTTGGGCTACTTTTCTTTATTCATCCTTTATCAACTGGGGGCTTCAATTTCACCGAATTGGCCCATCTTTGCAGTTTTCCCCAAATTTGTCGAATTAGGTCTTTCCCTACACTGAATTTTCGCAACTCATCTTCCGAACTCCATATCTTTCGTTGTAGATCTCGGATTATCAAAATTCTTTCGTCATTGTTCAATTCAACTTCGAACCTTGATTTTGACTGGGAGTTGACTTTATCAGTGGTTGACTTTTTGGAGTTGACTTTTTTCCGATTGACTTTTCATGCTGAATTTCGAATCACAAATCTTGGAGGACCATCTGTAAGATGAGAAGAGATTTTCTACATTCTAAAAAAGTATAAGGAAGAATTACCTGGTTTAGGAGGGTCTAGACAAAATTAGGTGTCTACAGTAAGGAGATTATATTCATACTTAAAACTATCAGAGAAAAGGAAATTGTTGTGTTGTTTATCCCAATTAAAATTACTTTGTATATATTCATTTCTTTTTTTTTTCTTTCTAATCAAAGGTGGTTGTTTGATTTAATTTGTATTAGATGTCAAAGGTTTTTAAAAAGATTTGTTTTAGGTCTTTTATGTAGCTCTAAAAAAAAATCATATTCTTTTGGTATACATGCCTTATGTATGTTCTTACAAGTATAAATGATTTTTAGATAATATAGGAATTTTGACTATAAAATGCAACTGCATGCATTATTAAAGTCCTTATTTGGTTATTCACTGAAACTTTTGTTATTTGTACTCTTTCTTAAATATTTTTTAATATATGTTTTTATTTTTATTTTTTACCTTTTGTATTTGTTTTGGATGTTTTAAGAGAATATTTGACATTCATTTATTATTTGCAACAAGAGTTTGGATCAAAAGGAAGTGAGAACAATATACCTGCAAAATGAATATGTTTTATTTTCTCCAACTTATATTTCAATGACTTCTTCATATACTTCTTTTTGTTCATAACAAAATCAATGTATGTATTGGTTATGTATGAAACTCAATTGACTTACAAATGTATTTGAAGACATTTAAGCATTGTTATAGATTGTCATACCTTTATAATTTTCCATTTGTCATTATAGTGCAACCAATATAAATATAAAAGGATTAATCCTAACCCGAAGCTAAGCAAGGGCATAATACTAGTATATATGAAATGAGTCAAACTTCAGACCTCAAGTTACTCAACTAATTTCTTTTATTAATTTAAAAAAATAATTTTTTTTATTATATAACAAAAAAGAAATTCATAAAATTTGTGGATACCTGACTCTTCTCCCCTCCCCTTCTAATTCGTTTGACTTAATATTTAAATTAGATAATGTTCGCGTTTCGTTGCGAAATATTATCGAATTTGAATTAATATTTTGTAATAAATTTGAAAGATAAAAAAGTAAGAGTAGTAAAGATAATAATTTTAAAAAAAATAATTTTTATTCTTACACGACACATGGTATAAAATTGAGAGTTATTTAAATATGGTCAATTACATCCGACAATTTCAGATACAACATAATTATATGATACGAACATAACATGGGAAAGATAATTAAAACACGACATGACACAAAAAAATAGCATGAACACAACACAAATACACGAAAGTGTCCAAATCTACATAAAACAAATTATTAACGTGTCAAATTTTATATAAATATATAATACCTTGAATACGATTATAACAGAAAAAATAACACGAATATGATGACGTGTGACATAAATTTGTGAGTTATTTGAATAGTGTCAATTAGACTCGACAATTTTGGATACAACATGATTATACGACTCGAACACATATGAAAAAAATAATTAAAACACGACACAAATACACAAACGTGTCAAAATCGATATAAAACGAATTATTAACGTGTAAAAATTTATATAAATTTATAATATTTTAAACACACAATAAAATAACATGAACACACAAAATTGAATCATTATAAAAAATTATACAAACTATGGGATGAATTGAGACACGACATGGATAAACAAAATTTTCTCTTAATTGGATCAACATGACAAACTATGCAAAATATTTGGATACACGACACGAATACATGGAAAAAAATAATTAAAATACGACACGACACGAAAATAACATAAACACAACACAAATACACGAACGTGTCTAATTTTACATAAAATGAATTATTAACATGTAAAAATTTATATAATAAATTTATAATACATTGAACACACACAAAAAGAAAAAACACGAACACTAAAAATAATACGAACACGACGCAAACGCACAAATCTTTTTTTTTTCTCTTTCCTTCTTTCCTTTTTTTCCCTCTTTTTTTCTCATTCTCTTTCTTTTCTTTCTTTCCAAAAAAAAAAGATGGCTTGCCGCGTGGCAAGCCATGGGGGGATTGCTTTTAATTATTTTATAGATAAGTATTTTTAGAATCCTGGCATCGAGATATTATAATTCTACAACTTTTAATTATTTTAAATTACTTTGGTTGTAGTGATAAGTTTTATCAAATTTTTAAGATTAATCTATACTTTGGATTTGACAAAAAAAAAAAAAACTATATTTTGGACAAAAATAGCAATGATAATCATGGTAAAAATAATAAAAACATTCTAATAAAACTTCAAGCTTAAAGAGAGTTTTTCCTTCCATCCCTTAGAGGAAGATGAATATGAATTGTTAATCTCTCCCACTAGCTTAACCAGATCTGATTCTAGGACAATAGCCAAAGAGCCCCTTCAAAGAATTCCTTATGTATACCTTCGTCATACTTTTATTCCCTTCGTAGATTAAGTATAAAGCCAGGCAGTTCAGTCACAGCTTGGTAAATAAGATAGTGAAGTACCCAAGTAATGGTTTCCTCAAGTTCTTTTATCATAGTTCAAACCTAGAAGAAGAAAGGGCATCAAAGCCCGCTCCCTCAAGTACATTTTCTATTCCCGCATCGCTTCTCACAGTCGATGTCTGTACCTCAGCAAACTCATAAGCAGTTGGTGTCGGACTTCTTCCTCAAAGTTTAGACCCAGTTTATGCTTTTCAACTTTTTTTGCGCCCGACTTTCCTATTAGGGACTTAGCCGGATATAACACATATGCCTCACTGGGCAGAAAGCACTTAGGACTTTCCCGAATATATTCCTTTACCGAAGACGTTCTAACCCTTGGGCTCACTAGGACTAATAGGTCTGCACCAGCCGATGTTTAGGGTTCTACCGTTCTAGCCCAACAAGAGGAAGAATTATGATGTCTGTTCCAGGGTCGGCTTAGAGTGAAGAAGGACTTTAGACTCTTTTTCCAGGGGACTCATAGAAAGCTCTGAATGCAGGCACCCAACCCCAGCTGATGCACCCAAAAGAGTGTATCTTATTTAACCTTGCAATAAAAAGATAAATTGTAAGTATAGTAGTTAGCAAGGGTCGAGTCCTCAGGGATTGGGTTTTAGTTTATAAGTTAATAGTTTAAAACTTAAATTCAAGAACAATAAAAGAAAAGGGGTTTTTGAAGCCAGATTTAAACTAAAGTAAATAATAAGAATAAGATGCAAGGCGGTATAACCAGCCAATAAAAATATATAAACTAAATTAGGCGGTATAACCAGCCAATGAAAATATATATACTAAATTAGGCGGTATAACCAGCCAATAAAAATAAAACAAAGTTAATATACAAATTAGGCGGTATAACCAGCCAATAAAAATAAATATACTTTTAAAAATAAGCAAACTAAAAGTAAGAAAACAAGTAAGTAAGAAGAATCAAATATGAAAAATATGGTTAAGGTTTCATTCTCCACCACTAGACATCATTAAGAATCAATTTCAGATCTATCATTATCAACCAACTATCAAAGTTAATAACCGTAGATAACAACAAGCTCTGTTACCCCAATCTTTCCTTAGTTTGTCGTTAAATAGAACAAGCTCTCTATTTAATCTCTAACCATTAAACAACCTAGAATAAGCTCTCTAAATTCAATTTAATGGCAGCTTTATGATGAGAAAGATAGGTTGATCTAAGCAACAAACACATAAGCTCGGATTGTTCAACTTAGGTTATGTTCCACTTTGCAATTATTGAAAACTTGACCATAATCATTAATCACAAATTGCCACTTATGAATAGGAAATCAAGACAATTACACGGATCAAGACTCCTAAACTAGCAATAGATAATTATCAAGATCTATCTAGTTGTACACCTAAATAAATCAAGACAACATCATGAACAATTCTTGTAGAAGAACATAAGCAACTTTGATAGAAAATTAATGATAGATAGAATCTGAAAATCAATCACAAAACATGTCTACGGCTTTGAAATCACCCTTAACCAAATAGAAGTTTAGCCTAGAATAGGCATTATAAACATAAAATTAAATAGAATCTAAGAAGAAAATAAAAGAAAGAAAGAAGAAGAAGAAGAATATTAATTATCCAACCTCTTGCTCTTTCTAAAGAAAAAGAAAACTAGAGAAAAGAAAGAAGAAGAAAACTTAGAGAATTTTGTTAAAATGGCTAATATCCTACCAATCTCCAATATGATCCCTTACAATCATCCAAGGCCCTCTATTTATACACATTTTGGAGGGCTAAATGACAAGAGACAAGCTTTACAAATTTCAAAGGTAGGTATATGACGATTTTGATCAGCCAACTTGATGGTCGATTGCGTCAATATTGGAGGCCTAATCGGATCACATGGTCTTCTAGAAAAAGGTTCCCCTATCAGTTACAGAACCATAGCCGTTGGAATCAGCTCATTTGCTGATGTGGTTAAGCAGATATGGGCAAAATACAAAAACATGTCAGCACAGACGTCATTGCACATCAGCCACCTTGATGGTCGATTTCTTCAATATTGGAGGCCTGATCTGATCACATGGTCTTCTAGAAAAAGGTTCCCCTATCAGTTACGGAACCATAGCCGTTGGAATCAGCTCATTTGCTGATGTGGTTAAGCAGATATGGGCAAAATACGAAAACATGTCAGCACAGACGTCATTGCACATCAGCCACCTTGATGGTCGATTTCTTCAATATTGGAGGCCTGATCTGATCACATGGTCTTCTAGACAAAGGTTCCCCTATCAGTTACGGAACCATAGCCGTTGGAATCAGCTCATTTGCTGATGTGGATAAGAAGATATGGGCATAATACGAAAACATGTCAGCACAGACGTCATTGCACATCAGCCAACTTGATGGTCGATTTCGCTAGGGAAAACGACTCCGTTTTAAGAAGTGTAAAACATGAAAAAGATAGATATGCCTCTTAGCTTTGCATGGCTACAAATTTCAGCCTTATTGCTTCAGTGAAACTCGAGATATAGCTGATATGGCAAAAGGTGTCGGAACTGAAACTGAACTGGATTTGCCCTTAATTCTAGTAATCTGAAATCACTCAAAGAAACTTGTGAAAAACACCAAAATACATAAAAATATAAAAGATCATAAACACAATTAGACTAAACAATAATAACTCGTATTTGACACAAAACATTAATAAAACATAACTAAAAACTATATAATTATACGAGTTATCACACCCCTACACTTAGATTGTTGCTAGTCCCTAGCAACGACTCAATAAAAATAAAATAAGAAAATCTAATCTAATCCATTTTCGTAGGAAATCACGGTGGCACTTAGCATGTGACACAAGCCTTTAAACCCCTAGGTGTCCCTAGTGGACGAGTTTAGTCTCGTGAGGGTTTACTAGAACGATACCCACAAACATTGAAAAACTAAAATATAAATAAACTGCATATACTAAAAATATTTACTCCTAATCCTTTCAATACAAATTAGATACAATATTTGAACAAGTCTTATAAACTAATCAATAGCTTAAAGAATTTCACAAAAAAATCATGCTTGAATGTAAATTGTTTGAGTTAAGCCAATATTAGCATAACATATCTCAATCAAAATATTGCATGTTCAAATTTAATCTCAACTTCTCACATGGGATACCCTCATGATTTTCACTCTTTAAAGTAGTGGTGAAGTGTTTACACTCAATCAATCTCATGAAAACAGTTCTACCATATTCTTGCTTGTCCACCTATTCTCCACTATTTAGATCATACAACTTCATGAATCAAGAGGTCTTTAATCAAGGTTGTAATGGGGCCAAGGGGTTTGTAATGTGGTTGAAGAACAAAAGGATAAAGATATCACAAAGGTTCCAAAGAGTTCATAAAGTTTAGAGACATAAAAAGATCATACAAAGAAACTTCTCAAAACTCTTTACAAGTACATAGTCACCTAGGCCGGATATTTATGTTGGGCCTTTTCTTCATTCTAAACGACTTTGTAACATCTTTTTCTTTTTCCACAAATTCAAGAGATGATTCATATATATATTTTTTTTACATAGGAATGTATTTGCCAGTATTTCATTTTTTTTTTCTTGACTTTTCTTTTCTTTCCCCCCCACACTTATTTCTTGTTTCTAACCCAAATTTTTAACTAAAAATATCCCTTGTCTTTGCAGCTTGTCTCAAAACATGCTAATTCATCTTTGGAACAAAGGTAAAGATATAAGTATATTTAGGTTAGGGACAAGTTATGGTTACCAAAGAGATAGCTTATTCAATGTAGGCTCAAATTGGTTCACTAAGGGTGTGTTCTCTTGGAACATCAATAAGGGATGGCTGTTTGGCTCTGGCTAAAAATCCTAATGCCTCTATCATATTCATGTTGTCACATGTATCAATATAGTCTCAAACGGTTTAAAGCAAGTTCTAGAGAATCCTGTAATCATAAGAGCATTCAAGAAAGAAATTAGATTGATTTGTATAAAGCATCAATCATTATAGGCTCAAAAACTCACAAGGATGATTATACAAGTCAGATTAAGTCTAAACATGCTTCTTTCTCAATCAACATATTATATTAACATTGGCTCATAAAATGGTTGACATCAAGCTCAATTCTCATGAAAATCTTCTCACTAATAACCAGTTTAGACCTATGCAATTCATATCTCATCATTGTATTAAAAAGGAACTAAAACACACTAAAAATAATAATAATAATAAAGACTCATAAAAAAAAATAGTAGACAAAAATAAAAGAAATCCTAAATCATTCCCCCCACACTTAATTCTTACATTGTCCTCAATGTAAGTCTATTAACACAAATGAAAGAATCATGTGTAAGAGAAAAGAACTAATAACATAAGAATAGGAACAACTAAGACTCAAAACAAAACAAACTCATGCAACCTAAATAATCCTAAAATACTAAACAAAAATTAACAAGTAAACATAAAAAGATTAAAATCAAACTGACAAGGTATGTCTCAAGTCTCCCTTACTCAGACCTTGTTCAGAATGAATACTTCTAAATTGCTTAAAACACAACAAACTCTTTTTTTTTTTTTTTTTTTTGAAAAGAAGAAATCAAACTGACAAGGTATGTCTCAAGTCTCCCTTACTCAGACCTTGTTCAGAATGAATACTTCTTAAATTTTTTTTTTTTTTTTTATTAAATTAGCAAAATATGTCCCTTACCCCCTACTAAAATATGACATTGTCCCCAATGTCAAATTTTAAAGGTAGAATTTAGGAGATATTACCTGCAGAGGTTGCTAACCACTTATTATAACTGAGACACAACAAGCAAAATGTTAGATAATGTCACAAAGACAAAGTGCAATCCACTCCTTGCTCGTCCATATCTCTTTTTCTTTTTCCGAGCGTTTGCGAAACAACCGTAGCAGATAAACACTCATAAGCTTGGAGCTTTTTAAGTAAATCTTCAATGGTTGTAGAAGAAATTATGGTTCTCCTTGCCTCTGAAAACATGAATCCATTATCCACAGCATTATCTAAATATAAAAGCAAATTACTAAAATAACCATTAATATTAAGCAAACCAATGGGTTTCTTATTTGTGACCAAAGATGACCAAGAAGCCACGCAAGCTATTTCTTCCAATGTACCCAGACCTCCTGGTAAAGCAATGAATGCATCGGCAGAATGGTACATGATTGTTATCCGTTCAGGGACACTCCAGACTTGTATTTCCTTACCCACGGTAGGTCCACAAAAACTTGTGAATAGTTTTGGCACGATTCCTAGAACTGGACTTCCTCCGGCGTGTGCTGCTGTAGCGACTGCTCCCATTAAACCCGTACTACCGCCTCCATAAATCAAGTGGATCTTTTGTTGGGCAAGTATTACTCCAACTCTTATGGCTTCATCAGCGAATATGTTATTTTTTCCTGGATAAGCACCTCCAAAGACACAAATTTTTTTAATGCGCTGGGATGAAGTACTTGCCATTTTTTTTTTCTTCGAGTGCCTGAAAGAGAATGAGTACATGGTGTAATATATAGAGGACTCAGTAGTGAATCAGACAAGAGTAATAATGTCGCCGAAAGTGTATCTGACCTGTCAGAAGAAAATGTTAACCTAACAAAAGATTTTTGCGTGATTTCAGGAAGAAAATCAAAAAGAGAAAAAAAATCAACCGTAAAAGACAAATAAAAAAAAAACGAGAATAGTTACACAAATCGAACAACACGTAAATTAAACCAAAATAAAGTTATTGCAAATCAAACCAAAAGCTGAGAAGTCATTTATTGTAGTTGTGATTGTGGCTCACATCTTCCTCTGGTTTTACGTCCAGAAACGGCTTAAACGCCTTCTATGAGTCGAGGATATGCTTCCCATCCAGTTTTCTTACAAGCTGGCAAACAGGGTCTTTTAACATCAGATTCCCAAGATGTTGCCATTCCCTTTGGAATTGCGGCCATAAATCAAGAATTTCTCTTTGTACGTCTCCACTAGGATGCGTCTCAAGAGAAAGTTGGATATTACCCAAATTCTCCTTACTCAGTCCATCCTTAATGAATTCAATTTTATCATCTCGATTAGAGGACGGAATCCCAATAGAACGACATTTACCGTTACACGTCCATCGTGCACATTTGTGGCAATTTGAACTCATGCGCTTTGCTCGTCGCTTCTTTGCAAAAGTGCTTCTACCTGTACCTGGTAAATGCAAAACAGGAAGATATTCATCTTCACGTACCTTGGCTTCAATTATCCAACGTATGTCGTCAGGAATCCCTTTGTGCATAAGCATTCTTAATCTTTCAAGTCGAACTTGGTAAAGCTTCAGTAAAATATTTCGAGGAAAAGGAGGAAATCGTTTCTGCAATCTTGTGAGAATATCATCCATCCTGAAAAAAAAAGAATGAAAAAAAAATTGAAAGAGAAATTGGAAGAGAAATTTATATACAATATCAGTTTTGTGGGTAGCTGATGGAACCGATTTAAATAATCACGGAGTACCGTTATCCGCCATTTAACCGGGGTTAAAAAAAATTATATTTACATCTAGTTATTTTCAAAACAAGGATCAAAAAGAAAAACAACATAAAAAGACTCAAAAACAAAACACTCTAAATAAAATCCTAAATTCTTCCCCCCACACATAATTTTTACATTGTCCTCAATGTAATGCTATTATCCCCCAATGCAAGAATTATATGTAAGAGAAAAGAACTATTAAACAAAAGAAAAGAAAAACAATAAAAGATAGAATGATGGAGAGTAAGGAATATGCAAATCTGATATAATAGATGCTCTCCATCCTTTTGGGTTGCCTCTCCAAGAAGCGCTTGGTTTATTGTCCTCAGCTTGACTTAGACCCATGCCATTATTATTCAACATACTTTGGCTCAAAAAGTGGAAACTCCTCCACATCTTGTATTGGAAAGTTCTCATAGTAAGGCTTCAATCTATGACCATTCACTTTGAATGCCTTATCTGTTTTCGGGCTTTGGATTTCAACTGCACCATGAGTAAATACATTAGTAATAACAAAAGGTCCAACCCAACGAGAACGTAACTTACCTGGATATAACTTAAGGCGTGAATGGAAGAGAAGAACTTTTTGTCCAACAACAAATTCTTTTCTTGATATCATCTTGTCATGGAATGCCTTAGTTTTTTCCTTGTAAATCCTAGAATTCTGATAGGCATCATTCCTTATCTCCTCTAATTCTTGTAGGTCAAGTTTTCTTTTCTTTCCTATCTCATCCATCTCCATGTTGCATTGTTTGATAGCCCAATATGATTTATGTTCCAATTCAACCGGAAGATGACAAGGCTTACCATAAACAAGTCGATAAGGAGACATACCAATGGGTGTCTTATATGCTGTCCTATAAGCCCAAAGTGCATCATCAAGTCGTGAACTCCAATCCTTCCTATTTGGATTAACTGTCTTTTCAAGGATGGACTTAACTTCTCGGTTTGACACTTCAGCTTGCCCACTAGTTTGAGGATGATATGAGGTGGAGACCTTGTGTGTGATGTTATACTTCCTCAAAAGTGCTTCCATAGTCCTATTGCAAAAGTGAGTACCTCTATCGCTGATTATAGCCTTTGGCGTTCCAAACCTAGCAAAGATGTTAGTCTTGACAAAATCTGAAACAACTTTAGAGTCATTAGTCCTAGTGGATTTTGCTTCCACCCACTTTGAAACATAATCAACGGCAAGTAAAATATAAAGATTACCAAAAGAAGGAGGAAAAGGTCCCATGAAATCCATGCCCCATACATCAAAAATTTCAACAATAAGTATTGGAGTTTGAGGCATTTGATTTCTAGCACCTAAGTTACCAGTTCTTTGGCAACGATCACATGACTTGCAAAAGAGGTATGCATCTTTGAATATGGTAGGCCAATAAAATCCAGAATCAAGAACTTTCATGGCTGTTCTTTTGGATCCAAAGTGTCCTCCACATGCATAAGAGTGACAAAAGGTGAGAATAGATTGAAATTCAGTTTCGAGTACACACCTTCTTATAATCTGATCGGAGCAATGCTTCCAAAGGTAAGGATCATCCCATATGTAGTATTTGGCATCACTCTTGATCTTATTTCTTTGAGCTTGTGTCAACTCTTGTGGCAACTTCTTGGTAACTAAGTAATTAACAATATCAGCATACCAAGGAGTTGTTGTTCTTATAAAAAGAAGTTGCTCATCCGGAAAGTTCTCATTCAAGGGTAGTGCATCATCTTCATGAACTAAACGGCTAAGATGGTCCGCAATCAAGTTGTCACTACCTCTCTTATCTTTTATCTCCAAATCAAACTCTTGTAAGAGAAGTATCCATCTGATCAACCTTGGTTTGGCCTCCTTCTTAGTGAGTAAGTACCTAAGGGCTGCATGGTCAGAAAATACAATTACTTTAGTACCAATTAAATAAGATCGAAATTTTTCTAAAGCAAATACAACAGCCAAAAGTTCTTTTTCAGTAGTGGAATAGTTCAATTGAGCATCATTAAGAGTTCGTGAGGCATAATAAATGGCATGTGAGGCTTTGCCAACCCGTTGGCCCAAAACAGCTCCAATGGCATAGTCACTAGCATCACACATGATTTCAAAAGGTATATTCCAATCTGGTGGTTGCATGATAGGAGCTGATGTCAAGAGTCCCTTCAATGTTTCAAACGCCTCTTTGCATTTATCATCAAAGTGGAAAACCACATCTTTTGTAGTAGCTTGCAAAGAGGTAATGTGATCTTTGAGAAGTCTTTGATAAATCTCCTATAGAAACCTGCATGTCCAAGAAAAGAACGAACCTCTCTCACATTTGTGGGAGGTGGTAAAGAATGCATAATATCTATTTTAGATTTATCAACCTCCATCCCTCTAGAAGAAATAACATGACCCAAAACTATTCCTTGTTCTACCATAAAGTGACATTTTTCCCAATTCAAAACAAGGTTAGTTTCCATGCATCTTTCAAGTACAAGTGTAAGGTTCTCTAGACATCTATCAAAAGAATCACCATAGACACTAAAATCATCCATAAACACTTCTATGATGTTCTCTACATAATCTGAAAATATGCTAACCATACACCTTTGGAATGTAGCTGGTGCATTACAAAGACCAAATGGCATACGCCGGTATGCAAAAGTACCAAATGGACATGTGAATGTTGTTTTCTCTTGGTCCTCCGGAGCAATGGCTATCTGATTATAACCTGAAAAACCATCAAGAAAACAATAATGAGAATGGCCAGCTAACCTTTCAAGCATTTGATCAATAAAAGGTAAAGGAAAGTGGTCTTTGCGAGTTGTGGAATTAAGTTTACGATAATCAATACAAACTCGCCATCCTGTTTGAATCCTAGTAGGAACAAGTTCATTCTCATTATTTGTTACCACCGTTACACCTGATTTCTTTGGAACCACTTGGACTGGGCTCACCCATTTGCTATCCGAGATAGGATAGATCACTCCAACATCTAGGAGCTTCAGTATCTCCTTTTTCACAACCTCCATCATAGGAGGGTTCAATCTCCTTTGTGCTTCTCTTGTTGGTTTAGACCCTTCCTCTAACAAAATCCTGTGCATGCACATGGATGGGCTTATTCCCTTGATATCGGCAATTGTCCAACCAATTGCTGTTTTATGCTCTCTAAGCACCCGGATAAGTCGCTCTTCTTGCAAAGGTGTGAGCTCTTTGGCAATGATGACAGGTAGTGTGTCCTTTTCCCCTAAGAACAAATATTTCAAGTGGTTCGGTAGTGGTTTCAACTCTAAAGTTGGTGCCTGCAAAATGGAAGGTAGAAGTTTCTCATTAGATAAAGGCAAATCAATAAATGAAACATCAAACCTTGCATCTTTAGGTTGCAGCGAGTGTAAAGATTCTAGTGCCCCTTCCACCTGGTCACTCAAGGCTAGTTTAGCATTCCCCATTCCGAGATGGTTGCTAAGGACTATTTCTACACTATCTTCACCATCTAGCTCATAAGCTTGCTGCACTAGTGAGTCAATTATATCAATATTAAAAACAGAATGCACATCACTAGGATATCTCATGGCCTCAAAAATGTTAAAGCGAATTATTTCACCATCAAATTCCATAGTTAAAGTGCCATCATGTACATCTATTTTAGTTCTTGCTGTTTTCAAGAATGGTCTCCCTAATAGAATAGGTGTGGGATTAGAAGACATCTCATCTTCCATCTCAATAACATAAAAGTCAGCGGGAAAAACCAATTCATTAACCTGTACAAGAACGTCTTCTACAACTCCTCTTGGATAAGTGTTAGAACGGTCAGCAAGTTGTATTATAACACCGGTTTCCTCTAATGGTCCTAGATTCAATGAAGCATAAATTGAATATGGCATGACATTAATAGATGCCCCTAGATCTAGCATAGCACGCTCAAACCTGGTGTTGCCTATCTTACAAGGAATGGTAAACATACCTGGATCCTTGCATTTAGGTGGGAGTTTCTTTTGAAGAACAGCTGACACATTCTCCCCTACACTTACCTTTTCATTCCATTTCAACTTCCGTTTAGATGTGCACAACTCTTTTAGGAACTTGGCATATCTTGGCACTTGCTTGATAGCATCTAGTAAAGGAATGTTCACCTCTACTTTCCGGAAGGTTTCCAAAATTTCCTTCTCTTGCTCCTCCTTCTTGGACTTTGCTAACCTGCTAGGAAAAGGTGGAGGAGTTATATAAGAAGGAAAGGATGGTTTAGGAATTACCTTTTTTAGTGGCTCGTTGGGATGTGAAGAGGATGCCATGGTATTGTTCTCCCCTTGAGCACTATCATTTTGTGGTTTCTCTAGCTGTTTCCCACTTCTTAAATTTATAGCATTGGCATTCTCTCTTGGATTCACTATGGTTTGGGAAGGTAATTTCCCCGAATCCCTTGCTTGCATTTGACTCATGGTTGTTGCCAATTGCCCTATTTGAGTCTCCAAATTTCGAATACTTGTCTTTGTTTCCTGTTGAAATTGAATTGTATTAGTAGAAAGAGCTTTAACAAGATCTTCAAGAGAAGTACCTGAATTTTGGGTGGGTGGTAGTTGTTGTCGGGTTTGGTATGGTTGTTGCACTCTTTGCTGAAAACCCGGTGGCCTGTGGTCAAATGGTGGAGGAATAGTTTGTGATTGGTTCCCTCCATAATTGAAGTTTGGATGATCCCTCCATCCTGGATTGTAAGTGTTTGAGTAGGGATCATATTTCCTTGATTGGTTCTGAAATCCACCCATGGCATTCACATGTTCATTGGTATCCTCTTGAAGTGTTGGACACATATCAGTTTGGTGCCCTATGTTTGAACATATGCCACAAGCCTTTATTTGTTGTATTTTACCTACAGCCAATTGTTGAACAAGAGAAGTCAGTTTATCAAATTTTTGTTCAAGGGATGATATACTTACCTCATTAACTCTCTTGGTTTGTGGTGGTGGATCTTGTCTCATTGAGAACTGTTGAGAATTGGCTGCCATGTTGGAGATTAATGTTCTAGCAGCCCTGGGAGTCTTATCAACTAGAGCTCCCCCACTAGCGGCATCTATCATACTTCTCTCCATGGGCATGAGACCTTCATAGAAGTATTGGATGAGAAGTTGTTCACTTATCTGATGGTGTGGACATGATGCACAAAGTTTCTTGAACCTCTCCCAATATTCATATAAGGACTCTCCGTTGTATTGCCGAATCCCACATATCTCTTTCCTAATGTTGGCAGCCTTAGATGCTGGGAAATACCTTTCCAAGAATGTTTTCTTCAAATCATTCCATGTAGTGATGGTCCCGGATGGTAGATAGTAGAGCCATTCCTTTGCTGAATCAGCTAGAGAGAATGGGAAGGCTCTCAACTTAACTTGCTCTTCCGTGACCCCTGTTGGTCTCATGCTTGAGCAAACTACATGGAATTCCTTGAGGTGCTTATTTGGATCCTCTCCTGCAAAACCATGAAAAGTTGGGAGAAGGTGAATCAAACCAGATTTTAATTCAAAAGCTACCTCAAGATTAGCATATTCAATGCATAATGGTTGTTGACCCAAGTCCGGAGCGGCTAGCTCCTTGAGAGTTCGGTTGTCAGCTGCTGCCATCTCTCCTTGCTTCTCTTGGATGTTTTGGATCAACTCCTCGATTGGTTGTTGGTGAGAAGTTATAAATTCCCGAATTTTTCTAAGTCGTAAGTCTTTTTCGGGAGCTTGGAACATTCACTAATAAAAAAAATAAGAAAGTAAATAATTAGAACAGAAAATAAGAATAAACCAATAAACTAATAAACTAAAGAAAGCAATCCCCGGCAACGGCGCCAAAAACTTGATGCACCCAAAAGAGTGTATCTTATTTAACCTTGCAATAAAAAGATAAATTGTAAGTATAGTAGTTAGCAAGGGTCGAGTCCTCAGGGATTGTGTTTTAGTTTATAAGTTAATAGTTTAAAACTTAAATTCAAGAACAATAAAAGAAAAGGGGTTTTTGAAGCCAGATTTAAACTAAAGTAAATAATAAGAATAAGATGCAAGGCGGTATAACCAGCCAATAAAAATATATAAACTAAATTAGGCGGTATAACCAGCCAATGAAAATATATATACTAAATTAGGCGGTATAACCAGCCAATAAAAATAAAACAAAGTTAATATACAAATTAGGCGGTATAACCAGCCAATAAAAATAAATATACTTTTAAAAATAAGCAAACTAAAAGTAAGAAAACAAGTAAGTAAGAAGAATCAAATATGAAAAATATGGTTAAGGTTTCATTCTCCACCACTAGACATCATTAAGAATCAATTTCAGATCTATCATTATCAACCAACTATCAAAGTTAACAACCGTAGATAACAACAAGCTCTGTTACCCCAATCTTTCCTTAGTTTGTCGTTAAATAGAACAAGCTCTCTATTTAATCTCTAACCATTAAACAACCTAGAATAAGCTCTCTAAATTCAATTTAATGGCAGCTTTATGATGAGAAAGATAGGTTGATCTAAGCAACAAACACATAAGCTCGGATTGTTCAACTTAGGTTATGTTCCACTTTGCAATTATTGAAAACTTGACCATAATCATTAATCACAAATTGCCACTTATGAATAGGAAATCAAGACAATTACACGGATCAAGACTCCTAAACTAGCAATAGATAATTATCAAGATCTATCTAGTTGTACACCTAAATAAATCAAGACAACATCATGAACAATTCTTGTAGAAGAACATAAGCAACTTTGATAGAAAATTAATGATAGATAGAATCTGAAAATCAATCACAAAACATGTCTACGGCTTTGAAATCACCCTTAACCAAATAGAAGTTTAGCCTAGAATAGGCATTATAAACATAAAATTAAATAGAATCTAAGAAGAAAATAAAAGAAAGAAAGAAGAAGAAGAAGAATATTAATTATCCAACCTCTTGCTCTTTCTAAAGAAAAAGAAAACTAGAGAAAAGAAAGAAGAAGAAAACTTAGAGAATTTTGTTAAAATGGCTAATATCCTACCAATCTCCAATATGATCCCTTACAATCATCCAAGGCCCTCTATTTATACACATTTTGGAGGGCTAAATGACAAGAGACAAGCTTTACAAATTTCAAAGGTAGGTATATGACGATTTTGATCAGCCAACTTGATGGTCGATTGCGTCAATATTGGAGGCCTAATCGGATCACATGGTCTTCTAGAAAAAGGTTCCCCTATCAGTTACGGAACCATAGCCGTTGGAATCAACTCATTTGCTGATGTGGTTAAGCAGATATGGGCAAAATACGAAAACATGTCAGCACAGACGTCATTGCACATCAGCCACCTTGATGGTCGATTTCTTCAATATTGGAGGCCTGATCTGATCACATGGTCTTCTAGACAAAGGTTCCCCTATCAGTTACGGAACCATAGCCGTTGGAATCAGCTCATTTTCTGTTGTGGATAAGAAGATATGGGCATAATACGAAAACATGTCAGCACAGACGTCATTGCACATCAGCCAACTTGATGGTCGATTTCGCTAGGGAAAACGACTCCGTTTTAAGAAGTGTAAAACATGAAAAAGATAGATATGCCTCTTAGCTTTGCATGGCTACAAATTTCAGCCTTATTGCTTCAGTGAAACTCGAGATATAGCTGATATGGCAAAAGGTGTCGGAACTGAAACTGAACTGGATTTGCCCTTAATTCTAGTAATCTGAAATCACTCAAAGAAACTTGTGAAAAACACCAAAATACATAAAAATATAAAAGATCATAAACACAATTAGACTAAACAATAATAACTCGTATTTGACACAAAACATTAATAAAACATAACTAAAAACTATATAATTATACGAGTTATCACCAGCTTAGATGCTTATGTGGGATAAACTGTTGTTAATATGTCACTGCATAGAGTTGAACCTGATATTCTTGACCCGACCCTCCTTCTCAAGCTTTTCCTATGAGTAAACATTCAAAAAAAAAGTTTCACTTTGATAAATCAAATGAAAAATTCAACAAGAAAATTCTATGAATGTTTTTGTTCTTTCTTTTTTTTTAGACAATACTCAATGAAATTTTTAGATAAAACAAGTTTCGACACACTTTTTATGAATTACCTGAGAAAAAAGAAATGTAAAACAGAATAAATAAAAAAAAAGTTAGAAAACTTCAACAAGAAAACTAATGAAAGATAGATTTGGTAATATTGAATACGATGCGATTACATGATACAAAAAAATAATAAAAATATTACACAAAATATGATATGACACGAATACATAAACGTATCAAAATCTATATAAAACGAAATATTAACGTATCAAAATTTATATAAATATATAACATATTAAACACTATTATAACACAAAAATATATACGAATATAACACGATTACAGGAATTACCAATTCTAACGAAAGGCGAGACAAGTAGACAATCCAATCTTAGCCACTTCTCTCACATGTGGCTTGTTAAATTGCAGCTGATGCACTGAACTTAGATGAAGTCAATTTCTACAAAATAAACAGATCTTAAGCCTCATTTAATGTGTTGTAGCAATTTAAATTAATGAAAGTCTCACCATAAGCAGATGAAGGCTGATGTATTGTAGTAATAATTATTCAGTAATTTTGAACACAATACGATAATATAATACGAATACGACATATTTAATAAATATAAAAATAATATAATAAATATGACACGATATGTTTAATACACGTATTGATTTATGTTTAAGATTTTGACACATTTAATAATATATGTTATGTATATTTATACGGTTAATACGAAGAAAAGAAACATGAAATACGGTATATTTGCAAATAGCACTCAGTTATTAAGAAAGTTGAGAAGGGTATTAAAGGAAAGACAAAAATCATTAGGAAATGCTCTTTCGAAAATCCCGGCCATAAAACGGATCCGCTTCCTTTCCTGCCAATTATTATTTATTGGATTTTTTTTTTTTAGCCAATTCAATTTTAAGTTTTTTTTTTTTTAAAAAAAAAAAAAACTCCAATTCGATTTATTTTTTTCATTTTTCATAATTTCTTTCTATGTTAGTTTTAACTAAAATAGGAAAAATTAGTATGAATTTTTCGGTTATGATTTTGTAGAAAATACAACACTTAGATAAAGTATAATAATTGAACATTGTCATTAGAAAGACATAAAATTTCTTATAATTTACTAATTTAAGTTTTTTTTTTTAATAGACCAAAGACTTTATAAATTATATATATATATATATATATAAGAATTAAGAAAGGAAGAAAGACCAAAACAAATACGATTAAAGTCATTTTTTCATTGTAAATGTAAAACTTTTATATTAGAAAATATTTAGGTACTAAATTAAACATTAACAAAATTTGATGATAATATTATATAATATAATATATATAATAAAACTTATCTTTGTTCACCTAAATGTAAATTTGACAATCCGTGTATTTATCATGTGTTCGTATTATTTATACACATCATAATTGTGTTTTATATTTATATAAATATTGATATATTAGTAATTCGTATTATATAAATTTTAACATGTTCGTATATTTATGTCGTATTTATATTATTTTTTCATGTAATATTATATTTTGTATCGTATTTTAATTATTTTCTTGTATCGTATAATTAAGTCATGTACAAAATTATTAAGTTTACCTAAATGATGCATCCTTTTACCTTCTTTGATGTTGCTTTCAAAGTTGGACTGAATTTAACATAACCAACAATATTATGCTTGGGTTTAACATGAGACCCGTTTATATTAAGTTAAACATAATTATCAAATTGAATTGAACTCGTACAATAAAACTTTTAAAACACCTTTTTTTTTTTTTTTTCTTTTCAACTCCCTCCAACTTTTAATTTACTACTTCCAAATACATTCACCCCTTTTTACCTTTTGTACATTTGCCATTATGTTCATCTATATTTTTGTTTTTCAACGAACGTAATATTAAATTACACGATAAAAATAACTTTCTTTAGTCCCATAAATTTCATCTTATTCATGTATGTATCGAACTCGAAACCTTCTTAAGACGTAATCTTAAGCTTCATATGTAAAACTTTTACATTCACCCGTACATATAAATGGTGATTAAAGACTTATTAAAAGATAATTGACAAATATATATATATATATATATATTAAAAGGGAACCAAACCCAATGAAAACAGTGTAATCCTTAAAATTAAAAATAGAAGAATTTAATTTAATTTTATGACATGGAAGAGGTAAGCTTTCCCATTGTGCAACCAAAAGCTAAGCCCAATACTTTCTAAAATGTGTACCAAAAAGAAGAAAGGAGGAAATGGGTAAACATGGATGGGATATGTGCCTAAAACTAAAAGCCATTGTGATTTGCAATCTCATCACAAAATCAATTCAATGTAGAGTGAGTGAGTGCTCTTTCATAATCATACCTCGGCTCTGCTTTGGAGATGTTGCATAAGGGCAGAGCAGACTTAATGTTACTCGGGTGTAAATATTGATCACAGATATGTTCATTTTTTTCTAAAATTTTCATGTATTCAAAAAATTATTGAAGAATCATATCTCCACATCCATGACACGGATACTTAAAGAAAAATAAAAAATCGTTCTACATAGGAACAGACAACTCCAATATTCCTCCCCTCCCCTCCTATCCAAATGGAAAGGAAAAAAAAAAAAAAAAGCAGCATCACCTGCCATTTCCATATTACCCTGCTAATAAACATTTCAAAGCAATAACTGTACTGTACCAATACTAATGAGGAAACTTTTGGTGAGCCAAGTGTAAAAAAAAGAAAAATCTAGGAAACACAAAAAGGAAACAAAATTGTTTCCTCCATATCAAAGCATTGGTTTGCAAATTTCTTGTGATATTTTGAAGCAAGCCGGCTTTCATTCTCTTTATATACAAACAGCCGTCACTATGTCTATGCACTCAAAAAAGGAAACAAAAGAGAAAGTTATTGCTAAGTTCTGTATGGATTATCAACAGATGGAATGTGGGTTCTCCTACGAAGCTCCATGGAAGGCCATTGTACATGAGCTTAGTGACCTGGTATACATTTTTACCACATTCATGTAGGGCAAAGTTATGTATAAACAACAACTTAGGACCACCACTATGATCCCTATTTGTCAGGGAAGCCCCCAAACAGTAGCAGGGAATTATTCAAAGGATGCCTTCCGGGCAAGAGCTGCTCTGTTTTAGAAACAGACTTCGCATTCCGTTCCTTTTCTGGAAATGGGAATGAGAGGGAAAGGGAAAGGGAGGCAGATACATCATCCTCCTCCTCCTCTTCCTTCCCAATTACCTTATTATCCAGGGGCCTGTCCTGGTTGTCATTTTTGTCTACCGTTTCAGCAAAGAAAGAAAGGATTCCCTTGTTTGGTGGTCTCGTCTCAGCCCCCAAAGCAAGCTCAAGATTGGGAGAGGAATCGTGAACTCGGTCCTCATCTTTTACAGAGAGCTCCTTCCACGGTTTAGAGTTGTCCCCCAACCGAAGTTCCCTTGCACGATGTGAATCCACAGGAAAGAAGAACCTTTCACTAGTTCCCATGTCCTCAGGGATAACTTTTTCTTCATAAGCAATGTCACATCTCTTCTCTTCAACAGAAGAGCCAGAACCCAGATCATGTCTATTTGATGCTAAACTATCACTAAAAGGACCTTGATCTCTAGCACTTGTATATTGGTATATTCCACTGAAACCTGTCTTCAGCTTTCTATCATCACTTCCTCCATCTATGGAAAATCTCTTCACCTCACTCCATGGCATTTTTTGACTTGTATCAGTAGAAAGTTCTGAAACAGTTTCTGTAAGATCCAAGTATGGGCGTTTCCAATGATTCGCCTGCCAACAGTCAAGATCTCTCTTCGAAGAAGTTTTTCCATCAGCATACCCATCAATCTTCCCCACAACAACTGCCTCTTGCTTTCCAGTAGGGCGATATTTTAAAGACGGATAATCTTCTCCTACATGCATTTCTTCTTTCTCAACTTTGAAAGAACCACTATTGGTTTTAGTAGCTTGAAGGCAAGGTTTGAGCTCTGTGTTGAATCTAAAATCTGGAACTTTGCTCTCTTCCTGCAAAATAATAGCAAAGGTCAACATTCATAGGATGGAGTAATTTTTTTAACATTCATAGGTCAACATTGTGCGTTCCCCTTTCTTCCCTTTGGGAGCAGGAGGGCAGAGAGGGAAGGGAAGAAACAATATGCACTAGTCCAAATACCTTCATAGCCAAACACTAATCAAAAAAAAAAAAAGAACAAATACACAGCCAAATATTGTACCCATGCACTGATAACAGGAGAAAACAACCACCAATGTCATCCAACTAGCATCATCATATAGAAAAAAGCCAGCCCTATGGACAGGCAAGCATTCTGCCTTTTAATCAATAACAGTTGAGGAGCCACCTGTTGCCCATCGTAGTAAGAACATTAAAATTGAAGAGATATAAACATAGAAAACAGAAATGCAACAACAATCCATGACTGCATGGAATTTGACTTCTCCTTGACTTCTGTAAGGATGTGCAGAGCTATAACAGGGCAACAGCGCCCAGCAAAATTTCAACTGAGGCCTACGAAATATTTAAAAGGTTGAGAATTTACATAAATGAACCTTAAAATAAATTTTAACAGCACTAATATTAGAAAAGAGAATCAACAACATTCCTCCACAAACTAAGAAACTGGATAGAAACAGAGATCACACGTAATTTTATAAGCATTTTGCAATATAATTGCACCACCATTCATTATTAAGCAAAAAAGAGAATTAGATTCTTAATTTCTTGAATTGGAATATACTGATTCCTTATTGATTTCATTATGTCACTAAATAAGTAACTCTTCTATAGCTGATTGTAGGGTTGAAGATTAGTAAATAATGGCAAGAATAAATATAAGCAATCAACCATAGCAACAACATGAACCTGACATTTTTTTTGAAGTAATATACATTGACAGAAGAACATATTACCAGAGGAGGACTAGTGCATTTCATTTCTGGATGCACCTGTGTGCTGCTTGTTGCAATTCTCGACAAGAATTTCGTGTTAATTTTACCATCTTGCTCCTCCAATTTTGCATTTATTCCTACATATGTCTGCTGAAAAGAAGCTACCTTGTTACCGACTCTATCTGTTGAGATACATGTCTTTTCAACAATACTGGTTACTGGGACTACACTGTATGAACTGTCACAGGCAGCTAATTCGTTTTCAACTGGCTGAGGAATATCAGTAGATATCTCTCTCTCCAAATGTACAATACTTGCATCAGGAATAGATGCACTCGTTGAGGAATCTGAACAGTTGGCTCTTCTTCCCTTGAAAACACCCCAGAGGAATAATAAGGTATTCCAACCTGCAAGCAGCAAATCATAAATTTTAGCATTCTTTTTTCCCTCTCGGTAAGAAAATAAAACATATTAAACATAAAAACAGGGAATCACGAAATCCAACAAAAACAAAGACTAATCTAAATCTAAGAGACACAAACCAAAATAGATCTAAAAAATATATTCTCAAAGGATATAAGATGAAATAGTTTGTCAAAAGGTGAAAGGTCCGGTCCTGTCAAGTACAACTTAAGAGAATAAGAAGATAATGTTTTGTGCGTAGACTGAAAGATGCACTGGTGCAAAGGACCCATTGATTTGAAACAAGTCAGGAAAAAAAGTAAAGATAGACCAAAAATAATGAGTTGAAGTACATTAAAATGATTTCATATCTAAGAATTTCCCGTATAATGTCACATCAAATACATGGAATCTACGTTGCATGGATACGGGTACGGTACCGGTACCCGGTACGGATACGGATACGGGTACGAGATACGGTAATTTTTTAAAAACTAAGGTACGGGTACGTTAATATTATATATATATATATATATTTTTATAAAAAAACTGAAATTTCACATGATAAAATGACACAACATAATATAAAAGATAAAACACACAAATTTCAACATGACAACATCTCAAATTAAGAAACTACAGTACTTAAATTGTTCAACATGACAACATCTAAACATGACTATGAAAATCAAACTCTAACAGTTTATCTCATTATTTCCTTGCCCATCTTCAGTGAAAAGAACAGTCTCCAAATATGTTTTAGGACATACTAATGCTATTGATAATGAAAAGAAGGGAAGGGAAATATGCTTTAGGGCATTAAAATGCTGAGTTTTAGTGTAAAATTTGGCCAAGCCGTACCCAAGCTGTACCCATTCTTTTTTTTTTTTTTTAAATTGGTACGTACCCGGTACGTACCCAACCGTACCCGATGAGTACCAGTACCCGGTACGTACCCGGTACGGGTACTCATGCTTCAGAGCCGTACCCATGCATCAGAGCATGGAATGGAAGAAAAGGGAGCATATAGCCTGCCCCTGCTAATTTGGGATTAAGCAGCAGTTGATACTGAGTTGTGCTAATGCATAAACAGGCAGCCATGCAACGAAAACAGCTCGACAGACTAACTCCAAGCAAATGATCTACATAAGACAGAATGAAGTCACTCTCCAAAGCTTCCTTAATATACATTCCTTTTTTTGGCCATCCTTTAAATACATTCTGTAAACAGTACCATTGCTGTCAATCTTATCAAACCAAAACCAAACAACAAAATGCCAAAACCCACATCAAAAGTATGGAAAGTGTGCTAAAGAAACAGTAACCATTTGCAATACATCAGCACACCTATAATCTACAAACAGATTTCTCAAACCCACAGGCTACAGTACTGTAAACATGTTCTAATGCAGCTAGCAGCACCGAAGTTGACAGAGAAAAAGAAAATACTCAGTAGCAACAGAGGCTTTCCATGACGCCTTAAGCAGAGTTAATAACCAAAAGGACATTTCTCTTTCTTTTTTTTTTCCATCATAACAATCCTTTGTTTGAAACACTAAGAGATGACATAACTCAAAACCTGCCTACAATTTGGTCTTAATGCATCACATCATCACCCTTAACTGGTAGCTCTAGCCCACACAAAGGCATGCTAAAAAAGACTCAACCAAATCAATTTCCTTAAATATAAACAGACCCATAAATTAAGGATTTCAGTGGATGGCAGTTTTAGTTAGATCCATATAGCAGGCAAATTTGTCCATTAATCCAAAATCTAGAGCACATATGTGGAAAACGGAGAGTCTAAGCACATCATCACCTAGTTGCCATCTTGCGAAAACACACTTGATCCAATTACCATACTTTGGAATAAAGAGATGCTGCTTTTTTCCACATACACTGCTTTTTTTCCGCTATTGCTGTAGGAACCCGAATTTGAGGCTCATCCAATTGTTTAAAGCTTTGCATTTTACAGGGGAACTATATACTGATTGTTTTTTTTTTCAATAACAACAGCTTTGTACAAGCTCTGCAAAACTGTTTCTCTCAATCCAGAACCACAATTGAAATAATGAATTAAGAAGGCAAGTTTCAATAGATGTATACTAAGAGGGACAAGAACCAAAACAAACAAAAAAATGCATCACTAAAAAATGTTTCTTAGTTCAATGGGAAAATCAAAGGGAAGAAATTTGAGAGCACATTAGGAGGTTGTGAATACTATGGAATTTCCGTATCCAAGTAATATGGTCAAGGATTGAGTTCTTTGAGTCATCGCTGTTTATATTTGGCAAGTATGCAAGAACCAAATATCAAAATTTGCCCCCATGGCCATGCTTTACCAGTACCTACAAAGCCACATAGTGTGGTACAGACAAACAGACATATCCCTTTATCCCGGCCTTGTCGTGACTCTTTCGGTCAAACCATATAGTCAAACCAAAAGTAAAATTACAGGGTACTATACTGCTTTTGAATATCTCAATTTTGTAACAATCCTTACGCTGGCAATTTTCAGGAAGCTGGTTGGATGGGAATATCAGGAGTTCAACACCTTCAAAAGTTCCTTTGAGGGCAAGATCATTCTTGACCATGGTATCTAAAAGGACCTTGTAGTTCTTCTCATAACTGCAACATAAGCAGCAGAAATAAATTTTTAAAAAACAGAAAGCAATGAGAAATTGCATCAATGATCAACCCAACTGGAGAAAGGAGAGAGGCACAAGGGGTCTGAACAAAGAAAAATAAATAAAGTATATTCATACTACCTTTCAAGGTCCTTGGCAAAGAAGTACAGGGCAATATTATCTTCTTTAGGACCACTGTCATGAAACTGTGTCGGCCAAGTACTCAGGCGAGGTACTTCATTCAAGGAAACTTTGTGGGGAAAAGTGTTGACAACTTCAAGCACTTTAGGTGAAGCAAGGGTTGAGAGATGGGCTTGAATTCCACCACAAAACTCAGGAGGTTTTCTGCTTTTATGCACCTCAAAAGCTCCCCTGCATAAAAGTAACAGAATCTATCTTATTTAAGCGACATCTCAAAGCACAGTATGCTACAGCAATAAATGAAAATGACAAAAAAGAGCATCTTTTTAACCAAAAAATGCAAATAGACAATAGAAGGACAAGAATCCTACTGCCAGATGTATTCATGTTCTGGGATGGCTGACATCTTCGAGACAGCAGACATTGTGGCTAAAGGAGGGGCAGAGATATCTCTCATTGAAAGATTGCCAACAGAAGAAACTATAGAGACAGCATCTGTGGAATGTGAATTAAGCAGCTTCATATTACCAATGGAAGCCTGATTACGAAGATTTGTTAGCCCTTCATGCGTACCTTCAACAGAAATCATATTCTTTGCCTTATTGGAAACTGATGATGGATCTTGAGAAGTTCTTTCACATATTCCAGGCCTTAAACGGATAGCTGCCTCAATTGCAGCTTTCAACTTATTGCCTTTATTTATCCCCTCCTTAGAAGTTCTTGGAGCAGACAGATCAGCACCAGAAGCCTGACAGACTGAACAAGATTCAGCTGTATGACCCATTTCTTTGCATTTTACACATGGGACACTTTTTGAGGGGCGACTAACAGAGCTCTCCCTAGATTTCTCACTCTGACTTGTTGAATCTAATGACCGTGATAGACCATCTGACATAACTCCATTAAAATTACTAGGTTGCCTCTCACCCGTCCATGAAGAACTCGACAAGGGTTCCTCCTTCGGGCTTCCTTGGTTTAACTTCTGTTCAAAAGAAATGAGCTCATTGGTGGATGAAACTCCAACAGCTGCAAAATAAGAAGAACGCCTTAACTTGTTGGGATCAGCCAAAAGAAAACAAACAACAAAGATGAGGTAAAAAACAGAATATAAACCAAAACATTCTAGTTGAAGTGAACACTAAAAAGAAAACAAACAAAAAAAGTTAGCTGTCTCTCCATCAAATGTCGCAACATACCAGAAGTAACAGCATTTTCTACACCTTTACGCGCTAGATTGCTGGTTGATCTTGATAAAGTACTCGGTTTTCCATCAGACTGAACAACCTTAGTTTTTTGGTTGTTGCTTGCAGATGAATGAGAAATTATATCAGCACAAGGTGTCAGTTTCTGATCAACCTTAGGTGTGGAGAGAGTAGAACTAGTGCAATCCGATTTCGAGAAAATTTTCCTTTCTAATGATATCCGCTCTTTAACTTGCTTTAATCCTTTCAGATCTTGAACATGAGAATATTTAGATGATAGCATTTTAAATTTGGATTCCCCATTATTTAACGGTCCCGAGTTAGTGGATTTAAATGACATGGATTTGCCCATTACTCTAGCAGGTTCCTCCTTGCTATCAAGGGATGCACGTTCTCTAGCACTTTTCTGTTTCTGAAGAACAACTTCATCTACGAGCTTCACTTTAGGTTTGGAATTTAAGGTATTGAATGAGTCGGATTTCCTTAAGGTACCTGTATCAAGTAGAACAGTATGCCAATGCTTAAAATTAACAAATATGGGAAAAAATTTAGCCAACAAAATCAATTCACTTACCCTTTGGTGTTTGCAGCCGTGGACCAGAAGTAGGAGAGCGTACGATTTCCGGCATATCATCACCAGAATGATTGCTAAGAGAAATTTGTGGAGATGGCCTCAGTTTCGCCTTGTCTAAGTTCTTGAATGAACCCTCTCGAGACAAAGCAGATATTCTGCTGGGGCTCAATGATTTTGGTGATCCTATATTTGTTTCAACAGCCTGCCTTTTCGGAGCCGAAGCCCCCTCTCGATTTTCAGCATGTCTCTTACCTAAGCTTTGTGTGCTTGAGCTAAGTTGGTTTTCTTTTTTTCTCTCAGCATCCAAACCTTGAAAATTCAATTGTAAAAGGTCAGTACATGATCTTGTCAGAGTGTAGTTCTTATTCCATCTGTTTGATAACTAACCTTGCTTTTGGCTTTCAGTTTCCTCAGACAACTTGCATTCTTCACAAAGCCAATCACCTTCAGGTACTTTTTGAAGCATTTCTCGCATACAGTAACTGATCAATAGCATTAATAACATAAAACTCACCAATGAAAATAGGCACATAGATAAGAATGAATATAGGCACTTATGGATAAAGGGATTTGTACACTTACGTGTGCTCTGCACCATCAGCACACTTGCTACATATTGCGAGCAAAGCTTCTTGTCCTGCATCCCCACAAATATCACATACCTTAACCTATTCCAGACAAATTGGGGAAACAAAGAAAAGATAATCAGCAAAACTTATTGATATTAAAAAAAGTATTAATAAATTTTTTTATAAAAAAGACAAAAGAAAACAACAGATAAAGCAGTTCTACAAGGTAAAAAGAAAAGGAATGCTTCTCTTTAAGTAATATAATTTTGATGGAATCCAGTTTAATATTCTTAAACCATTTGACAAGTTCAAGGACCTCCATATTCATTTTCAATGTATTTGTTATCCCTTAAAAGATTCCTTTTAGCAACGCCTACAAGAGTATAGGAACTGGCCAGAGTCAGAACCTTAAAATAAGCTCAAGAATATCATAATCACTACTTCCATTCTACTAGTGATGGCATCAGCACTCTAAGTGCAAAGGGAAAACCAATTAAAATATGGTATCTTTAATATCTTTCCAGTCAAATTGACTACATTAAGCTAAACAGACAACCTCCACAATATCAGTCCTTAAAAATCTAGTGATAACCAGTCATTCATGCACACTTTCTTCATTAAAAGTTTCAGAAAGAAAAATAAAATAAAATACTTACATCATGTTCTGTGGCATCAGATTCATAACCCTCATCTGCAGAAACTGCTTGCAAAGGAGACACCTGCTTGTCAGGTAACTCAACCAACCCATTCGACTCATCTTGCGCATCTTCATTCAAACTTTTACCAGCTTTATCCAGTGAGTCCCCAGTATTGTTGTCAATATCTGCTTCTGACTTCAGATGGATTTTGGTAGAAATCTCAGAACTGCCTCCAACAGCGCTCTTACCACTTCGAGAATGTGAATATGGACTTTGGATCCTCAGTGAACTAATGCCAGCATCTACCTCCTTTATGGAAGGAAGTTCTGACAAGTCTAGCTTCTGGGAAGAGAGGACCTTTCCAGATCCTAAACTACAAACTGACGCTGTACAACGAGATGAGTTCGTACTGTCTAAATCCTTGTTACAATAACTGAAAGCTGCATTCGCATCAGTGGCTCTACTAGCAGATGAAATATTATTATCATGGCCTTCAACACCTTGGGAACCATCATACTTATTTGAATAGGTTCTTTGAATCCCAACATATTCTGACACATCACATGCATCAGATGGCCTTATAATTGCTTTAATTTCTATATTTTCAGAGTAAGAATCATGACTTGAATTGACAGAGAGTAAATTGCTTGCTTCACTGGGGGTATGCTGTAAGCTGTCACCTGTTTTATCCTCATTGATAGAATACTGACTTGCCACAGCAACACAATCAGTTTCATCAGAAAATTCATCACTCCTCGATCCCATTTTAGCTATATTAAGGTGCATACAAGATGAACAAGGAGCAGAGCACACGTTGCAGGTTCCAGATTCTGCTTTTGTAAGAAACTTTTGACTCATGTAACGCCTAACTAATCTTTTTACAGTTTTTGGTGGAACCTAAGATAAAAATAAAAAATAAAAAAAGGAGCAGAATTAAGCAAATAATAAACAGAAAGCCAAAGATCCATGCCTTTTAACAAACATGTATTTATGCCCTTTTCTCCAAAGAAAAAAATAATAATTAATCAAATGCAACAAAACTAATAGCAAATGAAAATAATTTTTGATGCAACCATCACAAAAGAAAAGATTGAGAGGCCCTTCTTTCTACTTTGGCAGAAAAAGGAGGTGCATTAACAAGAAAAAATAATGAGCTTGGTATCAGAGAAATTATCTAGAAAGGTGAGATAAGGAATCAAATGAAGCACCAATCTAATCTTTATTGATTCTAAGAACCATCTAACATAGTGGGCTCCTTTAAAACAAGGATGAATTCTGAGTAAACAATAGGCACATTGAGATTTAACAAATAAAACAAGCAATATTCATAACAAAAAGAACACTCATCACAATAAATAATAATTTCTACATAGTCCATTTTAAATTCACTAGACACATAGACTGTTAATATGGATTTTCTGAAGGTTTGGAGGTCAGAGACAATCACAACTTACAATAACACAGATCCAGTGTAAATTTAAATGTTCAACATGAGATACTCAAGCTATCATTTACAATTTGGAGCTTCCCTCTTTGGAGAAGAGATGTAAGAGTATGACACTTAAAGAGGAGGAGAACACGCTAAGAGGCATATGAGTCTTCAGATATTTGACAGGCCCATCAATGAGACAACTCAACAAGCCATTCTGTATGATTGCGTTGATAAATTATTTCTGCCTCATCTTTTACTTTAGCCTTGAATTGTTTTCTGTTTGACTTGTGTTATTATCAAACTTAATTAATCAAATTATATGCAGCCTAGCTTCAGTTTGTGCATCATAAATATCTTTTCCTTTTTATAAGACTTTCTCCTTCATATCTTGTCCAAATAACAATGACGTATACATCAATAAATATAACCCTACAATAAAGCTCATCTTCTAAGTCAACTTGCATTTCCAATCATAGCATCTACCTGCCTAGCAGCATACTATATAATTATTTGACTTTACTAAGACTTCTCTCTTTTACAGGCAAATTCAAGTCAAGCTCATACTACATGTCCTTGCTGAAACATCCCAATGGTTTCTGTTCAACAAACTAACAGAAGTTATAGCTCCCCCTCGAAAGTTCACCTGATATTCTCAAGCTTCACCGCATACAATACCGTTTATTACCCTACATAAAAATCAAGATGTTTAAGCAACAGCAACACTAAAATTGTATCCTCCTCCAAAAGGAAGTCAAAAACTGACAGTCTTAACCCTTGCAGTCTTTGATTGCTACTATCAACAACACTGTTATCATTTGTTGTTCTCTATTACCAGAGAATGCTATAGAACACCCTGTACCCTCTGTAATTAACTTTTCCTACTGCATACTGATTCACATCCTGTTTCACATAACAGTAATCTAACTTCAGCTTTCATGACACGTAATAAGCACCTATATGTCAGTTAATGTTAGCACTAACTAAGCCACAAAAAGTCACCAAATCAATATCTGATTGATTTCAGCAACCAAGCAACAACACAACATCCCAATAGCACATAATTTCAATCAACTTTAGCCAACATCCCCACATTCAGGTCTTGACAGCCAAAACCCGACTACGAGTTCCGAAAAGGCCAAAAAGGAAAATCATGGCCTTATAAGAACTGCTTTCAGCACAATCAAAGTAAATTCTTAACAACTTGAATATGTTTTTAAAACAGGCTCAGATGTTGATTAGCATTCCTTCAACTTTATTGAAATTGCCTCAACTTCTAACAGACCTTGCAAATGAATTAACACAGCAGGTTCAAAACAGCATACAGTTAGTTCCTAAGATCTACCCTTGTTTTCAATTTTATGCTTACAACCCCCTATAAGCAAGCTCATGGGAATGATCCTAATATGCTGCTGGACAATCAATAATGAAAACTTGAACACTTTTAGTGGATATAGAGCACCATGGAATCTATAATTATCAAGTTCAGCTATACTCCACTACACTTTTGAGCTATTTATATCGACATTTCAAAAAGTTCCATGACACTTGCAGTTAACTTATAAGACTCTTTAGTACTTAAATTCACCCTAATAAGTGTCAACCACAAAAATTCTGCACACGAAGTGGTTACAAACTTACATTGCTATTAATTAACTATAATACAGCAAGATAAAGACCAAACGAAGATCCATAAAGCAAAACTTACAAATTCATGAGAGTCATAAGTAATCATATCATCTAAGACATGGAATTGAAAACTTCACTCTGCAGCATTTTTTATAAAAAATAATCAATTCTACATTACAACTATTCTATGGGTTGTTACTTAGAAGTAAACCACTAACATTTCTAATAGAACACACTTTTTATCATTGAAACTGAACCGTGCAGAAAATTAGCAACATGTATTGGCTGCAACAAAGAATAAGAAATAAAAATAAAACTAAATAGCAATGCAATGAAGAGCTTTATATTCCAAAACACTAGGCAGCTTTAGATAAATCATTCCAACCTCACAACAGGAGCCATATATGCTGAGTAGATGTTATCCAATTCTTAAGTCAGGAAGTGGGTGCATGAATGGCAAGCACTTTCTTACTTGGTACTGAGAGAACTGAGAAAATGGAAAAGATGAAGGGAGATCATTTGCTACCTTAGCCAACAAATTTAATCCCAGCAAAATCAAAGAGATTGGAAGACGACAGACAAGAGCTAAGAAATAAGTACATATTTTCTTGCATTCCACTTCTCAATCATTCCCAGAAAGCACATGAGTGGATAAGTACAGTAATTTTCTATTCTATCATTCTTCATTCCCCAGCTATCTTTTCGTCCTCCTAGTTTTCAACACTCCTCACTAAGAAAAGTTCTAAAGTTTACCATAACTACTTACCATATATAATAAATCCAAAGATGGGAGCAAATGCAAAGAACTTAGCACTTTCATTTGTTTGTACCAATAAATAGACACTCTCTTCTTCTTTCAACTTAAAACATTATACTAACATGACTGATAAAGAAAAGCATTTGCAAGTTAAGAACACAAATTGCAGATTACTCTGTTCTCACCATATTCTTCTGAATAGTGAATACTCTGATTCATCTCATGCACTGGCCCTTGCATGCAATAAATCCCTCTCAAATAGGTGTGATCTAAAAAGTGCATCAAACTGTATCAAATAAGGCATCAATAAACAAAATCCAGTAAGTATAATCCATTGCACAAAACTGCTCTAATTTAGTAACATCTAAAACCACATAATAGCAAAAACCTTCATCTAGGCCTAACATAGAGCCACACTATGTACCGCAACTAGACACAACAAGCAAGGAAAGAAATATATCCAATTTCCAGTGAGGACCCAAAACCCTAGTTCCTAACATAGGCCACCCACACCACAACGGACTGATACAGCAAATTTCATGATAGAGGTAATATTCCATATTCCATGGCTAATTTAAGGGAATGAAAACTGAATTTAATATTCAAACGTTTCTAATTGATAAATTTTAAAAAAAAAAAAAACCCTAATAAAGAAATATTACATGGCTCCGGTTCATGGATTATCTCAGTCGCATTGTAAAGCTCCTCAACACGCCGTTCCTTCCGCCTCACCACAACAGCTGCAGCTTTCCCCGCCGTCATCACGGACGCAAACGATCGCAATGCAAATTGAACATTAAACTAATTCCTCTCTTTATCTCTCTCTAGATTTCCCTCCCTCTCCCTCCTCTTAACCGCTGGGAAAGATTTTCGATTCCAAATTAATCTCAATCCCCCGATTTCTACTTCAAATTTCCTCAAAAAATCTGATATTCACAAAAATATACATAAAAATCAATATAAAACAACAAATTAAAAAAAAAAAAAAAAAAACTCCATAAATTTAACACTTTTTCGCTCTAGGTTTTTCTCTTTTTTTTTTCTCTCTCAATGATCTGAGAAAAAAATCTCGAAATAGTAATAACAGAATCCAACTCTTCTCACTCATAAACAAAAATCAAAAATTAAAAATCTTTAAAATAAATATAATAAATTTACCTCTCTTTTCTTTCACCCTTTTTTTTTCTCCTTTTTCCTCTGAGCTTTCTCTCACTAGATTTTTTCTCACCCTTAAAATGTGGGCAAAATCTCCACCCTCTCTCTAGAATATATGTCTCTCTCGTTCCCCCCGCCTATTTTATTTTTACTTTTTTTTTTGTTGAGAAAAATGAGTTTTTATTTTATATTTTGGTTATTATAAACTTTTTACCAAATATATTAAAAATAATAAATAAATTATCAATAATATATTAATTAATTTTAAAAAATAATCTAAAAACATTTCTTAACAAATTTTATTTTATTTTTATAAATTTCGTAATAAAAAAAAAACTATGTTCTCTTTCATACTCCAATTTTATACCTTCTTTTTTCTTTTTCATTTCTTTTTTTTAAAGCTGAGGAGAATATAAGCCAGTTGGAAGAGATGGGATTGTCTCGTCGCACGTGCAAATATAGATTGTGTGATTCTGGCACGTGCGAATGGCGATGTCTATTTTTATTTGATTCAATTTTGCAACTATTTTTTTTTTATTGAATTTTGTCACTCAATTTTGATTTTGAATGATTTTAAGATAAAATTTAATAAAAAAATTCCTTCAAATATTTTATTTTAATAATTAAAACTTAATAAATTAATTAATAAAGAATGATAAAAAAAATTTAAGCTTTAGTTTTTTAAAAGATAAAAATTTTATGTTAGTATTAATATTTTTATAAATTACTTTTATTTTCAAATCTTTCAAAATCAAAGTTGAGTAGCAAAATTAAATAAAAAATCAAAGTTGAGTGGTAAATTCAATCAAATTAAAATATAGTGGCAAATTTATTTTAATCTCAAAAGTACAATGACAAATATCAATCAACATAAAATATAATGACAAATTTCAATATTAGGTGACAATTTTTTTCTAAAACAAATGCTTGAAATTTAAGTATAAAAAATTTAAAGAATCCGTTAAAAATCATGTGATTTGTTAATAAAATATTAAACTCTTAATTTCAAATATCAGAATTCAATTTTTGATAACTTTATATATAAAAATAATAAAAATAAAAACCAATTTATTATCAAGCATTGTTTTATTTTTAAAAATAATCATAATATATTAACAGTATTCTCAAGGAAATTCATTGTTGATTCTTAAATATGAAAAAAAAAATAGTTAATTAAATTTATAAATTCTTCCAAAATTATTAACAACTAAAATTAACTTTCGTGCTTCATTACGAGATTTTTTTTATTATAATTAGTTTTAGAATAATTATGATACAAAAAATTTGATTGGTAATTAAGTTGGAACTTTCAATACTAGATTATAGCAACTTGTACAAACACATTTTAAAATGTCAAATTTAATGATTTCATTTACTTCCGCTCTCAGCCTAGGCAAATTTATACGAATATTGTTATTAAAAAAAAAATCAAACTACCGATATTTTAAAATTATTTATCAAAATACGTTGATTTTTAACGGATTTAAAAAAAAAAAAAAAAACAAGGGAAGTCGCCGTATCATATGTGACTTCCCTTGGTATATTTTTTAAAAAAATTGAAAATAAAAAAAGAGAAGTCGTCATATGATATAGAGACTTCCCTTCATCTTAAAAAAAATGAAAAAAAAAAAAAAAAAAGACCAGAAGTCGCTATATCATATGGCGACTTCTAGTCTTGTTTTTTTAATTTTTTTTAGTTTTGTAGCTCTTAAATAGTCAAATGGTATGACGACTTCTGAACTAATTTTTTTTAAATTTTTAACCGTTTGAAACAGTCAAAAAAATTAAAAAAACATTAAAGGTAACGGTCAAGTGACCGTTGCCTTCCCACCACTCACCATCCCCAAATTTCACCTATAAATACCCCCTCAAATTCATTTTTTCATACAAACTCTCAAATTCTCTTCTCTTCCTCTTATTTCATACCAAAAAAATCTCAAATTTTTTCTTAGTGTTAATTTAAAAATATCTTCATCATTATTGAGGTTACAAGATAATCACATATTCGCGATTATATGTCAAGAGGTTAGTAAATATTTTATAATTTAATTAATTATCATTATAATTGTTATTAATTTTTTATTAATTTGCTATTAATTTTTTATAATAATAATTTTATAATTAATTATCATTATATTTCAAGATGTTGCATTATTAATTTTTTATGATTTTATAATTATTTAATTTAATTAATTATCAACAGGATACTGTTGTGTCTTACGTTCGAGAAATTTTTTTTACGAAAATCCGCATCCATCTATTATTGACCACTTAAAAAGTGCCGGATTTTATTATGCAAGTCAAATTCGACAATGTATGCTTCTGCCGGACTTAATTAGTGCATTGGTTGAACGAGAGAGACCCGAGACGCACACTTTTCATTTTCCGTGTGGTGAATGCACGATCACTCTAGAAGATGTTACGCTCAAACTTGGACTACCAGTGAATGTCATGGCAGTTATAGGCGCAAGTCTTCTAGATTGGAATGAAGAGTGTCAAAATTTATTGGGCGTTGTACCTCCAGAAGAGTGTCTCAAGGGCTCAATGGTGACAAAAACTTGGTTGCAATCATTGCAAAATCTCCCCGAAAACGCAAGTGAAGAAGAGGTAAAATATGCTGCTAGAGCATATATTTTACGTTTGATTGGAGGAATGCTAATGCCCGACAAATCGAGCAGTCGGGTACATTTAATGTATCTTCCATTGCTTCGTGATTTAGAGCATGCAGCAAATTATAGTTGGGGTTCTGTGTGTTTGGGATTTTTGTATAGAGAACTATGCCGGACTACAGTTCCAAAGAGTCATATGACATAGGTGGATGTTTACTACTTCTGCAGTCATGGGCTTGGCATCGACTGTCATTTATTACTCTGCACGAGAATTTTTTGCTTGTATACCCCCTTGCAAGCAGGTAATAATCTTGACTATTTTATTAATTTTGTACGAACTTGTATTTTTATTAAGTCTATTAAGATTTAATATGCATTTTAACAGATGGAGTCATCCTAAAGATTGTAGCGATATTCCGATCGATCTTTCAAGTACAAGATCACGACTAGATCCAGTAGGATATCATAAGGTAAATGTTTTGATTGTTACATTCAAGTCTTTTTGTATTTAATCCATATGAAACTAATAATTTGTAATAATTATTCGCAGTTTATGTGGATCTTGTAGACACCTAATTTTATCCGGACCATTAAATCAGATATGTTTTCTTTCTAAATTGATGTTTTAGAATGCAAAAAGACTTTTCTCATCCTGCAGGTGGTACTCCGTGACTTAGTCCAAGAAAGCGGGCATAAAAAGTCAAACTTGGAGTCAACCCCAAAAAAGTCAACCCCAAAAAGTCAAACTTGAAAAAGTCAATCCACTTTCAAAATCAAGATTTGAAGTTCAATTGAAAAATGATGAAAGAATTTTGATAATCCGAGGTCTATATTGAAAGATATGGAGTTCGAAAGTTGGGTTACGGAGATTCAGTTGAAAGGAAACCCTAGTTCGGGAAATTTGGGGAAAATTGCTTAAACGATCAAATTGGTCAGAATTGAAGGTTCCAAATGAAAAATAAGCATTGACTACGGGTAATAGAGAAGCTACTTGGAAGAAAAATTGAAAGAAAAGTCAATTCTAAAGAAAATCGGGAATTAGGCTTTTTGGTGGATTTTTAGTGAAATTTGGAAAATTACAAAAATGGCCCAATTCAGTAAAATTAAAGCCCCTAATTGATGAGGAATGGTTAAACAAGGATAGCCCAAGGCTCAGTTTGAAGTAATTCCGAGAAAAGAGTTGATTGGAGGAAAAACGAAAAACGAGAAAATTTCCGATACTAAAAAGAGGAAAAATCAAAACGGAAGGGAATTTGCTCATAAAAGTTGGGCATTTTTGGACCAACTCTAATTCAATATAGGACAAAGGCCCAGGAAAAGAAAATTTGAAAATCGGACTTGTTTTGGCCAAAACTGGAAAATTCGAAAAAAAAATACCGAGTGAGCTCCAAAAATTTTGAAATTTTTCAGATCTCATTCTTAAATCATTTCGGAGAGATTGGCGAAATAAAATATGGATTCGGAGTTCGTTTGCAAAATGGCCAAATCTCGAGCCTACTATGTAGAAATTCAAAGAGATAAATCTCGAAAAAATAGCAAATGAGCTCCAAAATTTTTGAAAATTTTCAGATCTCATTCTTAAATTATTTGGAAGAGATTGGCGAAAGAAAATCCAAATTTGGAGTTCGTTTGCAAAGTGGCCAAATCTCGGGTCCCTTATATAGAAATTCAGGCAAATAAATCCCGAAAAAATAGCAAATGAGCTCCAAAATACCAAAACTTCGAGATCACACTTTTAAACTATTTGAAAGATATTGGTGAAGAAAAATCTGGATTCGGAGCTCGTTTAAAAATGGTGAAAGTTCGGGTTCATAAAAGGGCTTTTTTGGAAGAAAAATCTATAAAAAAAAATAGCAAATGGACTCGAAAAATTTTGAAAACTTTCAGAATTCAATTTTTTATTATTTCATAAATATTGAAAAAATAAAATTTGAATTTGGAGTCCGTTTGCTATTTATTTAGGTTCGGGGGTCAAAAATGTCATTTTATCGAAGAAACCAAATGGGCCAATTTGTAATCAAGAAAAATACGAAAGATGAAGGAATTGCTGAGATAATTCCTCCCTTGTTCAGTCAGTATAGAGGAGAAGAAGGAAGCTTGATCAATTTAATTCCTTAGTCATTATCAAGCTCAAAATGCTTCCATTAGTATCTTGCAAATGGTCCCCCCCTTCATTCAATGGCTTAGGTGCCTTGTAGAAAAGTTGAATGCACCATTCAATGGCCAATATTAAATGCCAAGATGACATTTTTATTTGTCATGAAAGAGCCTTCATCCAATGGCCAAGAATGGAAGAAAAAAGATGAGCACAATGAATCCAAGGGTTGGCATCCATTTGGCCAAGCAAGGGAGTGCATGCGATTGTATCTTTATTTCATCTAAGGGATGAGGTTATTAGAAGAGTTGAGTACACATCTTAAGGTCTGCTATCAATTGGAAAAAATGGATTTTTATTGTGTGTCATCAAAAGATCCTAATCTAAGGGCCAAAATTGGAGGAGGAAAAGTGCACAACCTATCCTGTGGTTGAGGGGCCATTCGGCCAAGGATAAGAGGGGGGCTGAGCAATTTTTTCACAAGGTTCAAGGCTGGAAAGGGCAGTAGCTAATTTAAAAAAGAAAAGGTTTTGAAAAAAATAAAGAAAGGTTTTCAATAGAAGAGCTTGAAGGTAGTCATCTCTACCAAGCTCTAGGATAGTTCTCTCCTTATTTTCCATGTTGATTACTTGATTTTCCACTTTGTTTTCCTACTACATTTCTCATAGAAATCAAGTTTTTGAAATGTTTACTTAAGTTTTCATCTCTTCTTCTTCATCAAAAATGGTTGAAAGCAATTTTTTTTACAAGGGATTTGCATTGGCCGAATGTGACATGAATGCTTGCCATGATTTTTTTCTTTTTTTCTTCTTTGCATGATGTTGTGGGAAACATGATTTTGTTGGTTTATTTAAGTATATAAGGTTCTGATGTTTTACAAAAAATAAAGCAAAATAGGTTGAAATGGCTACATGATCTTGATACATATCAAGTGACCATGGTTAGGGGAGAGGTTATGCCCATTTTTACCAACCATGAAGCTCACCTCTATTTTGTTGATTAGCATGGTTTATATTCTGATTTTTTGAAATGGAAAGGCTTCATGATCTTGACAAGATCAAGTGATTATGGTTAGGGGAGAGGCTATGCCCATTTTGTACCAACCATGGAGCTTAACTTTCCTTGTTTTGTTTACTAGTTTTTCTTATTATTTTCTTTGCATGTCTATGTTTATTTTGATCATTTTCTTTATATTTTTTATATATTTGCTTTTATATTTCTTTTTTTCTTCATGATATTTCCTTGTAGGTTTCGGCTCTTGTGCTTTTCTTGATGATATTTTGCATTTTTCTCATGTATCATACCCTGTATGTTCCCATGTTTGCATCTCACATTTTGTCATGTGACCATTCGGCCACCTACATTTCCCTTGCTTGGTATGTGCATTTTCATCATGTTAGTTGATAGGGTTGCATTTCCATGCCATGAGTTTGTGTATCTTGCATGTTAGTGTGATATATGTTTGTGAAAATGCCATCCTCATATAAGCTTAGGACCATTCGGCCATGCTATGTAGAAATTACCATGTTTGCATTTTTTTTATGTGTTAACTTGCTTAGTATGTTTCCCTTTATTTACATATTTAGATCATGCCATATGTTTGTTATATTGTCATTGATATGTTCATGAGATATATTAGTCATTATGTTTGCATTATTATCATGTTTGCTACCATGTGTTTGTGTTATTTGCTAGCTAGGATTATATCATATGATTTGAGGACCATTCGGCCAACATGACCCTTTATGCTTTGAGTGTGTATTTTCATTTTGTTTAGTTGATAGGTTTGCATTTCATATCATAACATTGTGTATTTTTATTTGGTTTGCCATGTTGTTTGTGTTATTGGCTAGATAGGATTGCATTAGTTCATTTAGTGGTCATTCGGCCTTTGCATGTGTTCCTTGCCTTGTGTGTGCATTTGTATTTTGTTTAGGTACCATGCTTTGCATTATCATGCCTTGAGATTGTGTATTAGTTGCTGTTTGTTCATGCATTAGTATTAGGTTTATTGGTCATTATATGTGTCATAACGTTTTAGAGCCCGCTAGACGATTTTAAAACACAAATGGGGTCGCCACCAATCTTTTTTGTTAGGTGTGATTGGCCACCTATTAAAACCGGTTTTAGTAAAGTGTTTTAAAATTAATTAAAACATTTTAAAACCAATTTTAAAATCTGTGTTTTAAACCAGAGAGAAAAACAAAGTTAGGTTCGGGAGTCGGTTACGCGCGGGGAAGGATTAGCACCCCCGCAACGCCCGTTTAGAAAACGGTACCATTTAATCACGTGTTATCTTAAATCTCGATTTAATGGATTTAACATCGGTATTTAAAACTAATTCTCTTTTATTTTTATTTTATTTTCAAAAACATGTTTATTATTTTTTGAAAACGAAAGTGAACGTAAATCTATTATCAAGAAGACTCATTAAATATTCCCAAAACTCTTGGTGGTATTTAACGAGATCCTCTCACCTCGGGATATCTTAGGAATTACTACTGTGACGTCCGTCAACTTCAGTCGTTGGTGATTCGTTATCCACATTTATTTTTTAAAGATCATTTTATGTAAAAGGAAATTATTTTTTTATTTTATTTTTTATTTATGAAGTGAAATCGAATCCTTTATTGAAAACGTTCATTAAATACTCCCAACACTTTTGGTGATATTTTAACGAAATTTTCTCACCTCAAGATATCTTAGGAATCACTACTGTTATCCTTCGAATTCCGTCGTCGGCAAATTCGTCGTCCGCGTTTGCTTTTAAATTTCCTTTATCGAAAATAATTTGAAAGCCATATTTAGAGTATGTTATGCATGCACCAAAATGCCATCATTTTTTTTTATTATTATTATTTTAAAGATTAATAAGGTATTTAATAAATAAAAAAAGGTAAGAAAAAGAAATAAAATAAAAAGTGATAATAATAACTACTATAACAGGAAAGATAAATAAATAAAAAGATAAAATAATAAAATGAAATGTAAATAAAAATAAAAATAAAAATAAAAATAAAAATAACATAAAAATACAAACCTACCTTGCAAAAAAAAAAAAAAAAATTCAGAGCTTGAATGTTAATAATTCCTGGGAAAGAAAAAACATAAATATTAAGATCTTTGTTTCCTTTTTTTTCTTTCTTTCTTCTGTTTCTTTCTTTTCCTTTTCTTTTCTTTTCCTTTCCTTTTTTTCTTTTTCTTTCCTTTCTTCTCTTTCCTTTCTTCCCTCCCTTTCTTTTTCTTTTTTTTTTCCTTTCCTTTCCTTTATTCTCTTCTCTTTCCTTTTTTTTTCCTTTCCTTTCCTTTAGATTTTTTTGAATTTTTAAAAATAGGTTAAAAAATAGTGTTTTAAAACTAGACAGTAGAGTCAGATTTGAACTTAAGGGAAAATCATTTTTCTATTTTGGTTAAGTCAAGAGGGGGCTAGTTAGAAACTTTAGCTATTGTCTTAGGGTAGTTTCTAAGCCTTTTTAAACTTTGAAAATGATTTTATAAACCTCGGGTAAGGGTGGTCAAGTCCGGGATTTTAAACTTAGGAAATTAGGATCATTTTTAAAGAGCTTGGTTAGGGTTTTAATCTTCATTCAAGTTTTTCTTCAAAATTGTTTTCAAACAATCATAAAGTTTTTTTGTTTTAGAAAATTGAATTTGACATATTTTTCTAAGGTAGCCAGATATCTTTTTAGATATACGGATTTCTTTATTTAGAGGAAAAAATACATTTTCATGCATTGCATTTTCCATGTTCATGCATTTTATTTAATATGTGATTTTTGCTATGATATTTTTCTATGGTATTATTATTATTTCGATTCACTTTTTATGATGATTATTATTTGTTATATGATTTTTTGAATATTTCATGCTATCCTATACTTTTTATTTAGTCATTTATTTTTGTCACATTATTTAGCATATACTATGTTCATGCATTTTTATTTTATTTTCATGCATATTTCATGATAGCATTATTTTATGTTTCATGTCATTTTATGTCACTTAGATTATATTCCATGTCATTTCGGTTGTATTATTTAGAATATGCCATGTCAATTAAAATATGTCATATCATTTAAATTTGCCATGTCATTTAAATCATTTTATTCCATTTAGAATATATCATGTTACCTAGGTCATTTCATTTCATATAGAAATATTATTTCATTTAGGATATTTCATTTCATTTAGAATATGCTATGTCATTTAAATTATATCATCTCATTTAGGTTGCATTATATTATTTAGACTTTGTCATGTCATTTTATTTATGTCACACATATTCATATTTTTGTTTAAAATATTTTGAAAAAGATAATAATTTTCAATAAAATAAAGATATTCCTGAATTAAAATAATTCATGAGTTCTCTGCCGGGTTTGCTGGGGAGGATATCATCAATTATCGTTAATAACGGAATATCTTCTTTAAAATGAGAATGATTCGAAAAAATTTTCAAATTAATAAAAATTTCTATATTTTGCCACGCTTGTTGGGGAATATAGAAAAATTTTGAGTAAATAAATTTCGAATCATTTTCAATTAAAAACGGAATTATTTTTCTTTAAATTGGGAATTAATTTAAAATACCAAATTCAAAACCGACTTTTTACTGAAACTTGAGATAATACACGATTAATAAGGTACCGTTTTATACGGGCGTTGTGGGGGTGCTAATCTTTCCCCGCACGTAACCGAGTCCCGAACTCAATTCTCCGATTTTCTCTGGTTTATAACGCAGACTTGAAATTGGTTTTTAAAATGTTTTAATTAATTTTAAAATGTTTTACAAAACCGGTGTTAATAGGTGGTCGATCACACCTAGCTTAAAAAGATTGGTGGCGACTCCACATTGTTTTTCGAGGTCGTTTTCAAAATGTTCATTTTTCAAGAAGAATTAAGTCGACTTTTTCTCGGTTTTTTAATGTCACGCTTAACGAATAATAAAGTCTCGCAATGAGACTTGTTATTTTTTAGGTTGCGACAGATGTCATATTCTTCAAATGAAATTATGGCATGTCTCTCATCGGATGCCTACAATAATTGTAATATATGGATAGCAAACACAACATTGATATGCTTTGCATATGTAAAATGGCACGCTACTGAGAGGGTGTTGCCACAATATGGGATGCAACAACCAATTCCGCAACCACCGATGAACCTTGATTTGATATGCGTGGGTGTCATGAAGTATTTTGACCTACGAAGCATCGAGAATGGATCCAGTGGTGGAATCTACGTTTTGAACGAATTCCGACAGGTATACCCATTGTTCGTAATAATTTCAACCCATCTTATGATTACATAAGATGGTATAAAAATGAAAGCCGACCTTTTGTCTGTCCACCATCGCAGTTTGAGGATGTTAGGAGTATGCCATTTTCCGGACCGACTTCAAATCCAATCCCTCCTACATATGAAATGGAAGTTCCTAGACCTAGCCGACAACGTGGACGGATGCGTCAACCGACCTCATCACATGCGGGCGGAGTTCACTTCACCGGGGACGTCATTTAATCATCCTTAACCTCAACCAGAATATGGCATAGCATCCAATCATCGTATTTTTTTATATATGATATGCGACTTCCCTTCTTTTATTTTCATTTTAAAAAAATACCAAAGGAAGTCGCCATATCATATGGAGACTTCCCTTGGTATTTTTTTTTTAATTCGTAAAATTTTGACGTATTTTGGTAAATAATTTCAAAATATAGGTAGTTTGATAAAAAAAATTTAAACAATATTCGAATAAATTTGCCCTCAACATATGGTTCTCTTAACATAAGTTTTCTTAAATTTATTAAAAAACTATACAATAAATAGAATAAATAAATTTTTTAAATACAAAAAAAAAAAGCAAAGGAATGAACAAAACAATAAATACATTTTCTTAAACATAATAAAGAATAATAAAATGAATTAAACAAATATGTCCCAAAGCAATCTTATTTTTTTTATAAATTAATATATGTTATCACAAGACACAAGCGTTGATACCTAAATATTTATTGTTTTATTTATTTTTGAATTAAAATATAAAGTTTTGTTTCATGTGCAAATTATATAAAATTTATTATTTTTAATATTAATATAAAAACACTTATAAAGATAAAAAAAAAAATTAAAGTAAATTTTAACTCTTTTATTTATATCAAATAAATTGATTTATTTTTTAAGATTATTGAAAAATTAAAATTTTGAAATAAAATAATTTATATAAATTTTTTATTTTTATTTATTATCAAATTAATCTATTTAACGATAATATTTTAATAAAATCAAAATTTTTACTTAAAAATTAGATAAATTTTATTAATAAAAAGCTTAAATTTTATTAAAAAAAACCTTTTATAATAATAATTTAGAAATATAATCAATAATTATTTTCGTCTATTTAAAAAAACAATCGCATTTATGCTTTTATATATTATTATAAATATAGATAACGGGTGAAATATCATTAAAAATAAAAAACATTCGCATTACAAAAATAGTTTGGCAAAGATGCCCTTGGACTCTTCGAAACCTAGCCCCCTTTAACTAAATTACTAGAAAAATGTCCCCACTTCGTCGTGGTATTTTTAATTTTTTTATAATTTTATAATTAATTAATAATAATAAATTAATTTTAAATTATATTTTATTAAATAATAATTTTTAATTTAATTTTTTATTTTTAAATTGTAATAATATTATTATAATTATATTTTGTTAATTATGAAAATTAAATTTATGATAATTGTTTATTTATAAATTACATAATATAAATGCATTTTCAAATGTTATTTATATATATTTAAAAATATTTAGATTTTATTGTATACTTATATTTTTATTTATAAGAGGTAAAAAATAATAAATAAGAAAATAAAATTGTGGTTTGTATTTTATTATCTCGTAAGATCGATTTTCTCACATAGGTTAGCAGCAAGTTCGTTTTTTCATTTTTCTTTTACTTTTTTCCTGAGCGGATCGGGTACGGATCTTAAATCGACCAGCGACTCAACGTGCGGACCTACCCCTTTAAATACATCATTTAAAATTAAAATTAAAATTAAAATAATTAATAAAATAAGTTTTTTAAGCTTATTCCCCGAGTCGGTCGGGTACGGATCCTAAATCGACCTGCGAGTCAACGTTAGACCTGCTCACGGGCCGGGCAGCCCGCCCGGCCCGGCAAGCCCGGCCCGTATTGGGCCGGGCCTGGGCAGGATATTTTGTGTTCCGGGATTGCCCGGCCCGGCCCGAAACAGTAATTTTTATTATAATAATATTATTTTATTTAATTTTAATTATAAAAAAATAAAAAAATTATTTTTTTATTCCAATGAACAGTGTTTCGGGCCTAAACGGGCGGGCCTGGGCAGAGAAAAAAAAAAAAAACCGGGCCGCGGCCCGGCCCGGCCCATGAGCAGCTCTAGTCAACGTGTGGATCAATCCCTTTAAATATATTATTTAAAATAAAAATAAAATTATTAATAAAATATATATTTTAATTTTTTCCTGAGCCGACCGGGTACGGATCCTAAATCGATCCGTGAGTCAACGTGCAGACTAACTCTTTTAAATACATTATTTAAAAATAAAATAAAAACTAATTAATAAAATAAATTTATTTTAACTTTTTTCATGCTAGTCGGGTACGGATCCTAAACTGACCCGCTAGTCAATGTGCGGATCAACCCCTTTAAATAAATCATTTAAAAATAAATTAAAATAATTAATAAAATATATATTTTTAATTTTTTTCAAGCAGGTCGATTACGGATCTTAAATTAACTCGCGAGTGAATGTATAGGTCAACCTTTTAAATATACCATTTAAAATTTAAAAAAAAAAAGTAATTAATAAAATTAGTTTCTTATTTTAATTTTTTTCTCGAACGGGTGGAGTATAGGTCCTAAATCGATCCACAAGTCAATGTGCGGACCACCCCCTTTAAATATATCATTTAAAAAAATAAAAAACTAAAAATAATTAATAAAATAATTTTTTATTTTTTTTCCGATCGTGTCGGTATGAATCTTAAATTGACCCGCGAGTCAACATGTGGATCAAATCCTTTAAATACATAATTTAAAAATTATAAAAATCATTAATAAATTTTTTCTTTTTTTAACTTTTTTTTTTCGTGTTGGTCGGATACGAATCCTAAATCAAACTGCGAGTCAACATGCGGCCCAACCCCTTTAAATACATCATTTAAAAATAAAATAAAAATAATTAATAAAATAAAATTCTTTTTAAATGAAATTTTCCCAAGCGGCTCAGTACGACTCCTAAATCGACCCACGAGTCAACATGCGGACCAACACCTTTAAATACATGATTTAAAAATAAAAAACTAAAAATATAGTAAAATAATTTTTTTTTCTCAAACGGGTCGGGTACGGATCCTAAATTGATCCGCAAATGAACGTACAGATCAACTGCTTTAAATACATCATTGAAATTAGGGATAATGTCATGAATAGCTCCTGAAGTTTATCAAATTTGTCAATGTGATACTTGTACTTTAAAAATATTCAATGTGGTACCTATACTATCAAACCATATATAAATGTGGTACCTTGTCCTAACACCGTTAAATATAGATGATGATATGACATTGATCAATCAGGTGACTCGTGGTAGCACCTGGTTTTTTAGAAATTAATATCTAAATTTTTGTAAAAATAAAAAAGGAAAAAATATTTAAATATTTAAAATTATATTTTTAAAAATTAATATCTAATTTTTTTAAAAAAAAAATTATATTAAAAATATAAAATTATATTTTTAAAAAATAAATATGTTTCTTAAAAAATTAAAAAAATATTTTAAAAATTAAAAATTTTAACTAAAATTATTTTTAAAATATAAACATTTTAAAATTACTTTTAAAAAAATTATAATATCTGAATTTTTTTTAAAATATTAAAAAAATATTTTTTAAAAATTACAAAAATTAAAATATAAAATTAAATTATTTCATTGTTTTAATTTTTAAAAAATATTTATTAAAACTTACAAATATTAAAATATTAAATTAAAATATTTTATTATTTTAATTTTTGTTAAAAATATTTATTAAAATTAAAAGGTGAAAAGAGAAAAAATATATATATTTTTAAAAATTAAAATAATAACTTTTATTATTTTAAAATATTTTTATTATTTAAAAATTAAAATAATAATTTTTATTATTATTTTAAAATTAAAATAATATATTTTTTAAAATTAAAATAATAATTTTTATTACAAAAATTAAAATATTTTATTATTTTAATTTTTGTTAAAAATATTTATTAAAATTAAAAGCTGAAAAGAGAAAGGAAAAAAAATATTTTTTAAAATTAAAATAATAATTTTTTTATTATTACACGTGACATCACTATGTGCTGCCACGTGTAAAGAAAAAATATTAATTTTATTTTAAAATTAAAACAATAAATTTTTTTGGTAATACACGTAGCATCATTATATGGTGTCAGTGTCAAATTTTTGTTGGATACAAAAGCCACGTCATCAATATTTAACGGTGTTACTGACAGGTACTACAATAGCACATGGAGTGAAAACGTTAAGTATCAAAATAGACATTTTTAAAATACAGGTACCACATTGACAAATTTAATAAACTTCAGAGGTTATTCATGACATTATCCTTCAAACTAAAAACATAAAAAAAAATAAAAAAAAACTAAAAAAAATTATATTTATAGTAGGACAAAATTATCCCTAACCTATTTTAAAAATACCCCTTGAATCCCTAGGACTCAAAAATAATTAAAAAAAACTAAAAACAAAAAAAAAAACTAAAAAAATTTATATTTATAATATGACAAAATTATCCCTAACCTATTTCAAAAATACTCCTTGAATCCCTAGAACTCAAAAATAAATATAGTAGATGCATCACTCTTTGTGCGTACAAAAGAACAAAAAATACATAGATTTTAGAAATTGCCAAATCAATTACCTACCCATGCGAGAAAAAGAATCAGCTACACTAATTTTAGAAATTGCCATTGAAGAATTGCTTTCAACATTGATTAAGGTTTCGTTTAATATTAATGTTGGCACAATTTTTTAGGTCAAAAATTTAAAATTTTTTGACTTTTACGGTTAGAATCATGATTTGACGACCCAAACAAAAAAATAGAACTTTTGTAGTTTAAAAGTTAGCTTTTAGATAAAGTAGCTTTATTATCCTCACATCTCTAAATTTTTATTATTTTAAATATTTTTTTTTATATTTTAATTTCTCACTATACTTTTTCACATTAATACCAAATTTAAAATTTCTTAAATCCTATTTTTTCACCACAATTTTTACAACCCAAGTTTTTTCAATCCAAACTTTTTTCAACAGCAATACCAAACTATTCCCAAGTGAAAACCATATTCAAGAGATACTTTCAAACCAAACAGGATGGCTTGAACTTTAGCTTGTAGAGAACTAGTAGAATAAAGAAACTTGGTCACCGCACTTAAAATGATAGAACCATTCATATCTCTTACCACCATTCTCAGTGTTACTGTCTTATTCTTAGCATCCATCGCTACGTCTGTGTTAACTTTCTGAGGAACACGCACTCCAAACGAAACCTTCTCTTGATAATCCCTTGATGCCAAAAACTCCTTCATTAACTTTTTAGCCCTGGTGGCTAAGTGTTTCTGCAAACCATAAGTGGTACTATGTAAACAACGATTCCAATTACTCTATATCAACCATAAAACATACATTTTAAAATATTTCAGCAAAAATAAATAGTTGGGCTGTTAAACAACTCTCCTATATTGGTAGACTGAAATTGATCCAATCAGTTCTGTTTAATGTATAGAATTATTGGTGTAGGCATTTTGTTCTTCCTAAATCTGTCATTAGGAAAACAAACCAAATGTGTTGTAGCTTCTTTTGGGAAATGGCAAGAAGGTATGTCAAAAGGAGTAAGACTCGGTTGGAGCTCTATAGTTGTCCCAAGTCCAAATGAGGATTGGGGTTAAGAGACTCAATGATTTAGAATCAGGCTTGTATATTGCAGCATATTTGGTCTATCCTAGTTCAAGCAGGTTCCTTGTGGATTACTTGGATTCAAGCCTATGTGCTTAAAGGAAGGCCTTTGTGGTAGGTTCCAATAACTCAAGGTTGCAGCTGGAACTGGAATAAGTTGATGCAAATGAGGAGTCTGACCTTGCAGTTTGTCACTCAACAGAATGATACATTAGTCTGGACCTTGCCAGGGCAGAAGTATTCAGTAACTAAAGCTTAGAATGAGCTTAGAGTTAAGCTTGGAAAGGTAAACTGACATAGGCTTATTTGGCTTCCTACCATATACCTAAGTATACTATGGTCTCTTAGACGGCAATTCTCAATAAATTGCCAACAAATGACAGACTTATCTAGAGGGGAATGGATATTGAGAGTAGTTGAGTTCTCTATCAAGCTGAGCAGGAGACTAGAAACCATCTATTCTTTGAATGTGAATTTTCAGAGGATATATGAGGAGAGGTTCTCCAGCTCTGCTAGGTACAAAAGCAATAGGGGATTAGAATTAAAAACTTCATTGGGCAGTTTCCAAACTGAAAAGGAAGGCCTTAATCTTTATCATAATATGTTTGGCATGTAATGCTTATATTTACTTGATTTGGAGAGAAAGGAAAAACAAACAATTCAACCACACTAAATCTACTAGGCTGGAGGTAATTGGTAGCATCAAGGAGACAATGAAACTAAGGCTTTCAAGTGCAAGAACATTAGTTGCTGGTCCAACAAACACAAGGTTATGTGCAGCATGGGGATTAACTGTCCTTTATTTGATTAATAGTATGCAACATTTTTTTTCTCTTATATTTGATAGTTGTTGGGTTGATTGTCTAGATGTAATATGCTGGCTATTTGCTAGTTGAAACAGTGTAATTGTCATTGAATTCTTGCTTCTTAGATAATAAAAACAACTTATCAACAAATAAATTGTCAACAAATTTTTCGCTGAATCAAGCAGCAGCATAAGATTATCCTAAATTAGAACCAACTAGCAACTTCAAAGATATACCAAGTAATTTGACCATCTTATCACAATTTCAATTGCATAATCATTAATTCCATTCGACAAAAAAGTTAACTTTTTATTTGATAAATCATGATTTCAAAAAATCAAATTGATAAAATAACTATAATGTATGTTAAAATGACTCAATCAAACAAACATTTATTTCAATTTTAGTTCCTCAACAATTAAACAACTAGAGAAGATACGATAAAATGCTTGTGTATTTTTTCAAGTTTTAATCATGGTTGAAAAAATTGGATCGAATTGTTTCAATCGAGAATTAGAGACCTGTCCGGCTCGATATGTTTGATTAAAAAGTTTTATCGAACCGATTAAAAATCAGTTAAACCGGTAAAAAAGATAATAAAAAAATCGGATTAAACTGATAAAAAACCAGTTTATGTTTTTTTTTTATTAATTTTTTTATAAGTTATGAGATTTGAATCTTTTACCTTTTAGTTATATATTAAAAATCATATTATTAAGCCAATTGTGTATTTATATTAAATATTTACTATACGTAGAGGATTTTTGGTAGAGAGAGAAAGTGTTGCAAACAAGTGAAACGGAATGTTGCCGGGAGAAGATGGAGAGGAAGACTGGAACAGATCCTGAAGTACTGAGCGTAGCGGCAGGTGGTGGTAAGTAAGGCGGAGAAAGTAAGGAGATGGAGGAATAAGGCTGAGAACAAGGCTGATGAGAGAATTAAAGAAGGGGGAATTGCAAAGAGAACTTTAGAGAAAAAATTTGCTCAAATGCCACAAGTCTCCAAATGAGTTGTGAGAGCTCCTATTTATAGGTGTCAGAATAAGAGTTACAAAATATGGGTATTTAAAAGGTATAATAAAGAAGATTGTAAGTTATAAAAGCATTAATATTTTATTTGATGAAAGTTTAAATTGTTATTGATAATAGTGAATAGTGAACAAGAGTTCACTATTTGTTCTGAAAGAAAGGGAGAAGCACTCGTACTTCAGAGAAAGATTAAGAGGAAACTTCTTAACTATCTTCATATCTGATCCATTAAGCCAAGCTCTCATGAACATCCCAATAGTGAAATTAACCCAAGAACCCTGCCATATTCTGGGGTTATTTTCACTTCTTCTGCTTTGGTGAATTAGTATCATGTGGAACGTCTTCTGTAGAATACTTATTGGTGGAGTCATTTTTCATCAGAGTGTTGTTTTGTGAATGACTTGTTCCATGAAGGTGTTGTTTCTGAAATTCAACTGTTCTGAACTGAAGTTGTTCTGAATAGGAGCTGTTCTGAACAAAGAATTGTTTCGAACAAGAGTTGTTCTGAACAGAAACTGTTTCGAACAGGAGTTTTTCTGAACAAGAGATGTTCTGAACAGAAGTTGTTCCAAACAAAAGCTGTTCTGAATAAGAGTTGTTCTGGATGGAAACTGTTCCAAATAGGAGCTATTCCGAACGAGAGCTATTCTGAACAGGTGCTGTTGCAAACAAGAGCCGTTCTGAACAAGAGCTGTTCAGTGAAGCAACCTTCAGTGAAGCAACTTTCGGTGAAGCGATCTTATTACTTGTTCTGGAATACGTTTGCTATTGTACGCAAAAGTTTAATTTCCTGAAAAACAACTTGATTGATCTTTGAAAAGAGATAATATATTAGTATCCAAAATCAAGTATCTACACTATATGATACTTATATAATATTATAATTATATATTTAATGTTTAATTTTTTTTAATTGAATCGACTAATTCAACCGATTACTAAAGATCTCACCGATTTGATCTTCAATCCAAACTATTCTTTGATTTTAACCCTTTAGATAAAATATTGAAGTGAAAATAACTTCAACTAATATTAACTAAATCAATCTAATTACACATTTCGTGGTTGTTCACACGTAACAAACTCACCATAATGATTTCATTATGTTAACTTTAAATTAAAAACTAGTGTTTGGATCTTGCGATGTTTCGATTGTAAATTGTGCAGAACGATGAGAAAGATGTTAAGATAATTATATTATGTACATATCAAAATAAAAGTGTTTACACAGCATACGATTGAAGCTAAGGAAACAATATTAGATTTTGGAAAGTCTGCAAAAGTAAATCAAATATCTATATTTACACGTTAATCAAATATAAATTTTTACACGTTAATAATTTATATCAAGCATTATAAATTTATATAAATTTTTACCCGTTAATAATTTATTTTATGTATATTTTTACGCGTTCTTGTATTCGTGTCGTGTTCATGTTATTTTTCATGTTGTGTTTTAATTATTTATACTATGTTGTGTTCGTGTCATGTCTCAATTCATGATATATTTTACATAATTTGTCATAATTATTCAATTTAGAGAAAAAATTGTGTGTTCGTGTTTTTTTTTTGTGTTTTTAAAATATTATAAATTTATATAAATTTTTACACGTTAATAATTTATATAAAGTATTATATATTTATATAAATTTTACACGTTTGTGTATACGTGTCGTGTTCATATTATTTTTCGTGTTGTGTTTTAATTATTATTTTTTTATGTTGTGTTCGTGTCGTGTATCAATTTATGACATTGTAGAAGGAGAAAAAAATTGACCAATTACAAATTGCCACGTGTCAATCGAAAGTTCTTTTAATTAAGAAATTTTTAATTAAATTATACATTATACATTATCATATCATAATTAATTATTTTATAATTAATTAATTATGTACACATGGCTTGACCAATCAAATTGCAAGGATTCATGGGTCACCCAATCAAATTTCACCCATGTGTCATAATTACTTTCTCTCTAATTAAATTAAAGTAGTTAAGAGATAAATAATAAAGTTTTATCTTTAATTAAATTAATTAAGAGATAAATAATAAAATTTTATCTCTAATTAAATTAAATTAATTAAGAGATAAATAATGAAGTTTTATCTCTAATTAAATTTAATTAATTAAGAGATAAATAAGGAGGTATTATCTCTAATTAAATTAAATTAATTAAGAGATAAATAAGAAGGACAAGTTCTTTTAGAACTCTCTTTCACATGGCTGGCTACCACTATAAATAGAGACATCCCCTCAACACAAATTACACAATTCAGAAGCTTGAAGAGAAGAAGAAGATTTTGAAGATCCAAATCCTCTCCAAAATCTCAAGAAAAATTCTTTGAAGGAATTGAAGATATTCTGAAGAACGCTGTGCATGTTCTTAAGAAAGCTGCTCTTTGATCTTGTTTCATCAAAAGAAAGAAGATCAATCCCGTTTTTCAAGATCAAGTCGAGAAGACCCTTAAAGCAGATCTCAAGATTTCTCAAAAAACTGCTCTCCGATCTTGTTCCATAGAAAGAAAGGAGGTCAAACCCGTTTTTCAAGATCAAGTCTAGAAGACCCTTAAAGCGGATCTCATCAGAATCTTGTTGAAGAAAAGAATTAAAGGATTTCTTTATTTTAAGATCTCCCAGAGATTGTAATCTCAAAGTTTGATTAATAAAAATCTTATTTGACTTCAAATTTTCCTTGTCATATTGTCGACACGAAATTTGTGTGTACAAACATATTTTTGCATAATTTGTCATAGCTATTCAATTTAAAGAAAAAGTAACATGAACATGACACGAATACGTAAATATGTCAAAATATATATAAAACAAATTATTAACGTGTCAAATTTTATATAAATATATAATACCTTAAATACGATTATGACACAAAAAAATAAACACGATACGAATACATTTTTTTTTCCCTTCAACCTTTCTCTTTTCTTCTTTTATTTAAAAAAAAAAAGAAAGAAAAGAAATGCTTGCCACATTGGCAAGCAAATAAAATCAATTGTTGTTCAATTGCTTGTGCAATTGAAGGGACTACTTTAATTTATTATACTAGATAAATGTTTGCGTTTCATTGCGAGCATATTATCTGATTTGAATTAATATTTTATAATAAATTCGAATGATAAAAAAGCAAGAGGGGTAAAGATAATTTAGAAAAATAATAACTTCTATCCTTATACGACACTTGGTATAAAATTAGAGTTATTTGAATATGATCAATTAGATCCGGTAATTTCAGACATAACATAATTATACGATACAAACATAACATGAGAAAAATAATTAAAACACGACATGACACAAAAAATAACATGAACACGACAGAAATACACGAACGTGTCAAAATCTACATAAAATGAATTATTAACGTGTCAAAATTTATATAAATATATAATACATTGAATACGATTATAACAGAAAAATCAACACAAACATGATGACGCGTGACATAAATTTGGGAGTTATTTGAATAGTGTCAATTAAACTTGGCAATTTCGGACACAACATGATTATACAACACGAAGACAACATGAAAAAATAATTAAAATACGATAAGAAAAATAATATGAATACGACAAAAATACACAAATGTGCCAAAATCTACATAAAATGAATTATTAACGTTAGGGGTGAGCAAAATCCGACTCGATTCGAAAAAATTGATTAAAATTTCAAATTTTGGTTTAAATAGTTCGAATTATTAGAGTTTTTCGAGTTTTCGGATCGACTCGAATAAATAAGTCGAGTTATACGATTTAGCTCGAATTTAGATTTCACAGTTCGAGTTATCCGAAAATCCGAATAGTAAAATCCAAAACGACGTCGTTTTGAACTAGGGTTTAATTTTCTTCTCCTCTCTCTGCTCTTTGCTGCGGTGTCCCCCCCTCTGTTTCCCTCCCTTTTTCTCTTTCTCTCCGGTCTCTATCTCTCTTTTACGAGTAATGTGGTCCAAAATTATTGAAATTAATAATAATTAAAATGAATTTGGTAAATAATTTTTTTCATTTTTTTTAATTTATAAAGAAAAATAATATTTATATATGATATTATATTAGTTATAAGATGTATTCACGTATTCGTATCTAATTTTTGAATTTTTTTAGTTGAGTAAGCAATTTAAATTTCACCATAAGCCTTGAACTTTTGACATTTGCTTACATTTTCATTGATTTTGATTTAGAGAATTGAACAATTTCATTTACCCAAAATTTAGTTTTATCATGCTTAAATATAATTGAAAATTTATAGGATTTTTTTATCATGTTTAAATATAATTGAAAATTTATTTTAACTCGAATAAATTTATTCGATTCGACTGGACTAGAATTTCTTTTCACTCGACTCGATTTCCTAAATTTTCAAATTCAGTTCGGTTGACAAAATAGGACTCGTAAACTCGACTAACTCGAATTTTTTCACTCGATTTGATCGAATGCTCACCCCTAATTAACGTGTAAAAATTTATATTAATTTATAATACTTTAAACACACGATAAAATAACACGAACATATTACGGACGTACAATTTTTCTCTAAATTGAATAATTATTACAAATTATACAAAATATGGGATGAATTGGGACACGACATGAACACACACAATTTTATCTAAATTGAATCACCATGACAAACTATGCAAAATATTTGTGCGAATTGAAATATGACACGAACACATGAGAAAAATATTAAAATACGACACGACACGAAAATAACATGAACACAACACAAATACATGAACGTGTCAAAATTTACATAAAATGAATTGTTAACGTATAAAAACTTATATAAATTTATGATACTTTGAACAAAAAAAAACACGAACACGAAAAATAATATGAAGACGAACGAATATCCGAACGTATCAAAATCTACATAAAATGAATTATTAACATGTAAAAATTATATAAATTTATAATATTTTGAACACACGAAAAAATAACACGAACACGACACTAATACGCGAACGTATCAAAATCTACATAAAACGAATTATTAACGTGTAAAAAATTGTATAAATTTATAATATTTTGAACATACAAAAAATACCACGAATACAAAAAAAAACATGAACACGAACACGAACACGAACACACATTTTTTTCTCCATTTTTTCCCCTTTCCTTTCCTTTCTTTTCTTTCTTTTTCCTTTCTTTTCTATTTTTCTTTCTTAGTAAAAAAAATACCCAAACTACCCTCCAAAACCTCTTAATACCCATGCTTAGTTGTCAACTAAGCATGGTTTTAAAATTTTAAATTCTTGGCTCTCATGCAATGTTGGGATTACTTTTAATGTTAGTAATAGATAATAGATATAGATGCCAAAATGTTATTATAAGATTTGTTTCTTCTTATATAAATCAAATTGTATTGGTATCTAATTGTATTTGCTCTTGATTCTTAAATATTTATTTATTACATTGATTGTATTTGTATATCTATACTTTTTTTTTAAAAAAAATAAATCAAAGTTCGATTTTTTTTTTTAATTTCTTAACAAAAAAAAATTCAAACAAATTAACACCTAAATTAAAGGTCCGTTTGTTTCACTGAAAATTATTTTTGAAAAATAATTTATGCATTTTCTGGTATTTGGTTGACAGAAAATTGATTGGTCAACGAAAAATGACTTATTGATCAACAAAAAGGGGAAGACAATTTTCAAAAATGAAATGTCCATAAGTAAGGCTACTTACTAAATTCGTGAACCTACGTATCGAGATTTGGACATCATATTTTAAATCAAGACTTAATTTGTCTCGAACCAAATATTATTATATTAATAAAAAAATTTATTTTTTAATTATAAAAATATTAATATAAACATATTTTAATATTATAATTTTCAATATTTTATTTAAATATTATTAAACATACATATTTATATTTTAATAATATAAAATATTATTTTAATAATAAATAATAAATAAAATAAATAAATATTATTTATTATTTTGATAAAAATAGCACGTGTGTCGCCCAGAGCATAAGGGGCATGATGACTTGACGTCATCATAACAGTGTTATTTTTTAATAATAAATTGTAATATTATAAATATTTAAATTTTAAATAGTATTTTAATATTTTATTAAGAAATGTTTTTATATTAATATTTTAATAATAAATATATATATTATACTTTATAAAGATTTAATAATAAATGTTTTTTAGTATAAAAATATAATTATTTTAATAGTATAAATATTAATATAAATCATATTTTAATAATTATTAGAATATTTTAAATATTAATATAATTAATATTTTAATAATAAATAATATTATTTTAAGTATTTAATATTAATATAATATTTTAGTATTAAACATTATTATTAAAATATTACTATTTAAAAAATTAATATTTAAAAATTTAAAATTAATATTTGTTAATATTTTAATATTTTATACCATATTACTATTTGAAAAAGTAGAAATAATATTTTAATATTTGTAAATATTACTATTTGAAAAACTAAAAAAAATATTTTAATAATAATTATATTAATGGAAATAAAATTTTAATAATTATTATATTAATAGAAATAATATTTTAATAATAATTAAATTAATATAAATAATATTTTAATAATAATTATATTAATAAAATTAATATTTAACAATAATTATATTCATAGAAATAATATTTTAATAACACCCATTTGATTTAAAAGTTGATTATGCAATTTTTTTTTTTATGAAAAATCCTTGATTATGTATTAAAAAGGGCTCGAATTAGAATGTTAAAATAGATGAAATGAGATTTATAAAAAAACATATAATGTACTCTTGTATTTAATTTGGAGAAGAAAAATAAAAAAAAAAAAAAAAAAAAGAAGAAGGAGGAAAGAAAGGAAACGGTGAAAGTAAAGCAGAAGACTAGAATTGGTAAAAAAAAAAAAAAAAGGTAAATTTGGAAAAGATGCCTTCAAGAATAGCATAATTGTTCAATAGTATAATGACTAATAAAAATTTGTAAAAAAAATAAAGAAAGAAAAAATTATTATTAAAGAAATTGTAAAAATATTTTTACTTTTAATGAATCATTTTGAGTTAAAAAATAAACTTTGTCACATCAGTGTTTTAAATTTTTTAATTTTAATTTACTTTTTCAATTTTAAAATTTTAAAAAATAAAAAATAATAAAAATAATACTTCTAAAATTAAAATTTTAAATTTATTGATTTGGAAAAAGAAAGGAAATAGAGATTTTTTTATTAAGGATAATTTTATCTTTACAACTTTCTTTTTAACAATTTTTTCTTTTCTTTTCTTTTCTTATTTTCTTTCAATTATTTCATGTTATTAGACCTTTGAACAATAATTTTATTGTTTAAAAGATGTTTTTCAAATTAAAGAAAAAAACTAGAAAAGTAAGAAGCACGTGCATCATGAATCCTAGTGTAAATTTAATAAATTTGAATATAATAAATTTAATAAATATAAAATAAAATAATTTAAATATAATTAATACGACATATTTAATTATATTATATTTATATTTAAAATTTTAATTATATTTAATAATTTATATTTATATAATTAATAAAAAATATAAAATATTACTCGTATACACGAATTATTAAATTCAAAAAATAATTAACTATCTATAAGCGATTGAATGTAAAAAAGGAAAGTTGACTAGTCAACCCAAAAAAAAAAGTGAAGTTAGAAGAAGAATAACTGAATAAGGGAAGAATGTTTTTAGAGGTGTCCAGTTGGGTCGGGTTTGGATTGAATTCATATATGATATTAATATTATATTTGTTTATTTAAATTTGATTCGACTCAAAATATAAGCTTTAAATTTTGTTAAAGTCACTCATATTTATAAATGGATAGTCCAAGCCCGCCCATATTATTTTTTTCTAATTTTTTATAAAAATATATATTTATTATTATTTAATCTTTAATAATTTTATATATTTTTTTTTATTAAGCTCTTAAACATGGACAACTTAACATATTTTTTAATATGTATATTATAATATTATATATTTAATTTTTTATATGACATAAATTATATAACATATATATAAATATAAATAATATATTATTTAATTAAAAAATAGATCGAGCCGGGTCGGGTTCAGGTCTTGAATGTTGAAACCAAGGCCCTGCTCATATTTTAAAAGGGCCTAATTTTTTTGTTCAAATTTATTTTTCGAGTCTAATATTTTTATCTAAATCTTTTTAAATATAAGCGGACCTTCGAACTTGAAAAAATAATCCGATCAATGGATATGTCTAGAATGTACCCAAAAAAAACTGAATAAGGGAAGAAGAAGACAAAATTTTACGGACTGTAAGCAAAAAGAATGCGGTGAAACATAAATGAAAACGAGAAAAACAAAAACAAAAAAATTATTATTATTTAAAAAAAAAAAAAAAAAGAAAGGAAAAGCTATAAGCGCTGGAAAACTATGGATAGAATCTCTGTTTCCATCGCCTTTAAAAAACGGAAAATATTATTAAAATTGTGAATATCTTATAAAAATGAATGAAACTGAAAGTTATCCCTTCAAGATAATTTTTTTTTTATTATTACTCAAATTGCGTGCCACATAATTTTTTTTTTATATTTAAAAGGATTTAAATATTTTATTTCGTATTTATATTATTTTTTATGTTATAATTATATTTCATATTATATATATATATATATAAATTTTGACATGTTAATAATTGATATTATATAAATTTTGATATATTCATGTATCAGTATCGTGTTAGTGTTATTTTTCATGTTGTATTATGTTTTTATTTTTTTTCTGTGTCGTGTTCAAAATTGTCAGGTCTAATTATCATTATTCAAATAACTCTTAATTTTGTGTCGCCTTCGTTTTATATAAATTTTGACATATTTGTGTATTCATATCTTGATCATGTTATTTTTTCATATCGTGTCGCATTTTAGTTATTTTTTCATTTCATGTTCGTGTGTGACACTATTCAAATTTCTTAAATTTTTTTATTTAAAAAGTTCTAAGTATTCGTGCCGTATTTATGTTATTTTTTCGTGTTATAATCGTATTACATGTATTATATATTATAAATCTTGACATGTTAATAATTTGTATTAAATAGATTTTGATACATTTGTGCATTCGTGTCGTGGTTAGTATTATTTTTTCGTATTGTATTGTGTTTTTTTTTTTGTGTCGTATTCAAAATTGTCTGATCTAATTATTATTATTCAAATAACTCCTAATTTCGTGTCACATTCGTTTTATATAAATTTTGACAAGTTCGCTTATTCATATTGTGATCATGTTAATTTTTCGTGTCATATTTTAATTATTTTTTCATATCATTTCGTGTGTGACAATATTCAAATAATTTTTAATTTCATGTTATGTTACGTGTTGTATAATGATTGGTTCTTTAATATTTTTTGAAAAATAGGATGATATTAATTTTTTGATTTCTATATTATTAAATAAAATGTTATTGTATTGATAAAAATTAAAATATTGAATAATAATATAAATGAGTTGATGTAAGTAATTTTTTTTTTAAAATTTGGTGTTTAATTAAAAGAAAAAATATTATAACTATTTTATAGTAAAAAAAATATATATTAAATGACGTTATAAATTATGAGTTATTATATAATAGTTATTAAATTTATATTTTATTATTTTTTATAAATAAAAATGATGATATCAATATAATTTAAATGAATTAAATTTTAATATTTATCTTAATTTTTTTTACATATAATATACATATAATGAATTAGATTAATATATTTATTTTGTATTGATGTTATTTTATATTTAATTTTTATTTTAAAAATTATGTTCAACTTGATATGTTTTGTATAATTTATCATAATTAATTTTAACTTTAAATTATATTATTTTAACTTAAGATATTTTGAATAATTTATTATAATCTTATTTAATATATTATCAGAGAGACAGAAAGTGAAAGATGATAAAAATCCTCTTCACGTGTTTATAAAATAGTTTGTTCTTGTAGTGGACAAGTTGGGATTAAGAGAAAGGGAGTCAGAGATATGGGGAAATTTGGGATAATCGAAGCTTTAGAGTAATGTGAATTAGGGTTTTTCGTTTTTTTTGGGTTTTGGAAATTTTCGTCGGAGATCGGGTGTGCTGAAATTTCCGGGAGCGGAAAATCGGGTCGGATTTTGATTCACTCAACAAGGTGACGACTGATGACTTCCTCTTCTTTTTTAAATCTTAATTTGTTGCATGTTTAGATTTGCTGAAATTTTAGCTTCAATTCTTGAATTAATTTCTTTTTCTTTTTTTTTTTTTAGTTGAAATTTCCAGGGCTCTGTTTGTTTTTAATATGGTTTTGTTTTTAATTTTTCTGGAATCAAGTAAAAAAAGTATAGCATATATTAGAACTTATCAGTTTATCGTAATTAAAATCGCATTTTAGGATTTTTGGATAAATTAAGTTTATAATTAAGAGAGAATGTCGAAGACAAGAACAAATGAAAAGTTTTACTAGTAACTATCGATTTTTTTCCCCAAGACATTACAGATTTTTAGCTGATAATGATCATAACTAAAATATATATCCTATCCATTGGCGGTGACACCCAACTTAGAACTTAAGACTTCGTCTTGAAGGCTCGAATTCTAGGATGGAAGGAGTGGGATTATGGGATAAAAGAGGACGACCTCCCTTTGTGTGGATTATGGGATGAGAGAGGACTACTTGCCATAGGTAAATATTTTGTGGTCAAGTTCATTTGGTTCTCGATTAGAAAGTCGACTTCGTTTTTTATACACTGATAGTGGAGTTTTTAATTCCACAAACGAGATTAAGAGACTAACACATATCACATTTATTTTTAATATACACTAAGGATATGTGTCAACCTGTTAACCCTGCTTATGGAGTTTAAAATCTCCAGTGATTGTGGATGAGATAATTTCTCTTAGAAAGTCATAAGTCAAAAATATTAAAACATCCAAGGCTACCCTAGTAAACCTCATTTTGTATTTGATGTGGTGCAATTGCTTTTTAATCCCTGATTTTATTGGGACTGGTATGAAACTGTTTGATAAAGATAACTTTTAGAGGAATTTAATGACTTTACATAAGTTTTACTTGATAAGAGAACTTGAAATTATCTTAACATTGACTTGGAAAAAGAATGCTTTATTTTATAAATAACTGCAGCAGGAGATGGTCTTGAGACGAATAGAAGATCGAGATAGAGTAAAAAAAGTCAGTTGTGTTGTTTAAAAATGTTATTTTACTTGATTTGTATTCAACCTTTGCTAATGATTTCTTCATTATTATATCTGCAGAAAACAAAATTTTTAATTAATTAGAAGCTATGGATAAACCTCTACAGCCTATTCCTTCATCCAAACCAAAACTGTTACTTTGAATGTGCGAGAAATAATCAAACCTGCTGAGTTCTGTGATTTTTTACCTTTATAATTTACAATATTAAAATTTTTCTTAATCGTAGAAAGTTGTTTTGATGATTAATTTGTTTTTGGATGGTTATCAATTGTTTCTAGTCATAAGATATGTAGGGTAGTCTGGTCTGAGAGGCAATGCCATGTAAATTTGGCTAGAATGCTGTTGGTCGACCTTTTGTGAATCAACTTATCTTTCACATTAATTAAAGTGCCTAATAAAACTAAAAGATTTTTTTCTATTGGAGTATGAGTTTTGCACAAAATTTTGTTCATCGGATCAGTTTATCCAGGGAATGAAGCACTGGTTACGTCTGGAAGCAGGAAATGATTAACAACCAGTATATGTCTAGATGGAAAGATGATACTTCTTTCAGATTATGAAGGAGTTCTTTTGAAGTTGTTATTCATATGTTTCTCCTGCTCCTTTTGAATAAAAAAGGGATGTTAATGATGAAAAGATGCTGAAGCTTTGATTTGAGTCTGTATTAAGCAATATTACGTGGATTGTGAATGCTTCTTTCATGCAGATTTTATTGTAACTTATATTCAATTTTGTTTTTCTGGGTCACACTCGTATCAAATGAGGATCCGAGCTCAGGCTTGATCCTTGCATGAGTTTGGTGTTGTTAATTTGACCATAGGAAGATGATACTTGAAGTGATGCATTCTTAAATTATTGAACCATTATGTGCTTTTGGGAAAATAATCTTGTTTGCATTAATTACTATTAACCAGCAAAATTTAGAAGCACATTCGCTGTATTAAGTGGTTTGCCTTATAGCTGCCAGTGCTGTTCCCTTCTAAGAAGGGAAGACCTTGTTTTAAAGTCTAGCATGGATAGAATAGAAGGAAGCCTATCCTTTGGTAGGCTAAATAGATGGATAATAAAGGGAAATTTTGATAAAGTATACTTATAATTGATTATATTTTGTGCATTTTCTTTTTGGTATTGTCACTTCTTTTTAATCCTATTTTTTCCCTTTCTCAGGGAAAAGTTTTGTGTAATGCACATTCTCTCAAATGGTGTTCAGAGATTCACTTAAGGAGCCAAAGATGAAAGTAGAAGGGACAGAACATGAATCACCAGTAATGGCTTGTTTGCAAGTTCATGTCTCATTGCAGCCTCCAGTGTCGTTCAATCATAATTTGAGAATTTCGCAAGATGATTGGCATCTATTGGCATATATTCTCTTGGCTAATAAAACTAATATGAAAGGTGCTGGGCAAGGTTTGCTATACAAGGAAGTGCATGCTTTAACTTTTGGCTATATAGGACTAAATGGAAAGAAACGTATAATTATGGCAAGATCTGGGGAAAATCGTGATGGACAAGCATCGGATAACAGTCTCGTACCAGGTCTTAATGATGACATGGCACTGGACATTCTGGCATGGAGCAGCAGATCCGACTACCCAAATCTGGCCTGTTTAAACAGAAAATTTAGGTCACTCATTGGCAGTGGATATTTATATAAACTGAGACGTCAGCTTGGCATAATTGAACACTGGGTTTATTTAGCCTATAATATGATGCCTTGGGAAGCTTTTGATCCTATGAGACAGAAGTGGATGAGACTGCCTAGGATTCCATGTGATGGTTGTTTTACTTGTGCTGATAAGGAGTCTCTGGCAGTGGGGACTGAATTACTTGTGTTTGGTCGTGAGTTGTCAGGATTTGCTATTTGGATGTATAGTTTGATTACCCACGATTGGTCTAGATGCCCCCTAATGAATTTGCCTCGATGTTTGTTTGGTTCTAGCAGCCTTGGGGAGATTGCCATTGTAGCTGGGGGAAGTGATAAGAATGGCAATGTTCTAAAATCCGCTGAGCTCTACAATTCTGAACTCGGTACTTGGCAAACATTGCCAGATATGAACTCCCCACGTAAACTGTGTTCCGGTTTCTTTATGGATGGGAAGTTTTATGTCATCGGCGGCATGTCAAGTCATACAGATTGTTTGACTTGTGGTGAAGAGTACAATATTGAGACAAGGTCATGGAGGAGGATAGAAAATATGTACCCTGGTTACAATGCAGGTACATTTCATCCTGCTATGCGCTCACCTCCTTTAGTTGCTGTTGTAAATAATCAGCTTTACTCTGCTGATCAAGGAACTAATGAAGTGAAGAAATATGACAAGGTTAATAACTCATGGAGTGTTGTGAAGAGGCTACCTGTTAGGGCCGACTCTTCCGACGGTTGGGGACTGGCATTTAAGGCATGTGGTAACAGTTTACTCGTAATAGGAGCAGGAGGACGCGGAGGGCGAGACGATGGAGTAATTGTTCTGCATTCTTGGGATCCGGAGGAGGGAAATCGGGAAAGACCGGAGTGGAATGTGCTTGCTGTGAAGGAGCAAGCAGGTGCTTTTGTGTATAATTGTGCAGTAATGGGTTGTTAATGATTTGCCTTGCCACACATCTTTGGTGCAAACATGGATGGCTGGAAGACCATCGAGCCTTTTATCAGTTATGATTGTTATTTTCTCAGTAGCATTAATTTGTTATTGTTTTTCTTTTTTCCCATTTATCTTTATTTTTCTTTTTGTGTGTGTGTGAATTCAGCTACAGTCCTTAGGAATTGAATTGAGAAGGATATTTTTGTAGAGCAAGCATTATTGTTGATTTCATTTGTTGTTGCTTTCGTTTTGCCTTTTATTTGTTTGAAGGATGCGGCTTGCTGGTGCTGCTGCATAATATCAATCACTTTTCACTGCCCTAAACGAACAAGGCAAAGGAATTTCCTTTTCTTGCTGGGTTACAGCCATTCAACTTTTCTTTTATGCTGGTGCCGATCAGACCTGTTCAAGAGTAGGATAATTCGCATGGATTCAATAGATTCATCTTGTATTAGATCGGATTTGATAGTGTATTTTTTAATTTGGACTGATTCGGTTTAAATCACTGTTTAAATTAAAAAATTATTTTTTATTTAAATTTAATTATAAAAATATATAAATATTAATATAAAATATTTTTTTTTAATTTTTTAATATTATTTAAATAATAAATTGGACTTAGGGATCGGTCTGAATCCGTGAAGCCAGAATGAGTCAAAATAAAAAATTTCAAATTGCAGTCCAAACCCATGAGTCTAGTGTCAGTAAACTTCTCCATAATTAACCAACCCCCCTTTAATTTTCAAGATAATAAGATAGGGTGCAGGGACTAGGTATAGGGAGGGAGTACAATGATGTGAACATTTTTTATTTAATTGTTTGACAAAAAAATGTGATAAAACTTTTTTTTTTTTGATAATAAAATAGTGAAAAAGGTCAGATTTAGCAAATGTGATAAAACTTTAAATTTGAATAAAACAATACAAAAATTAACAACTGAATAAAACTTAAACCAAAAATAAAATATTAGAGACCATGAACGAAATTTGTCATATTATGATAGTTTGTTTTTTAAAGAAATAAAAGGAGCAATAATTTATTATTCCAAATAATGATTGTAAATAATGAAAAAACATAATAATAATTTGATAAATAAAAAAATTGAATTACATCTATAAAACTAGCAAGCTATAATGAAATGAATGGAAGTCAACAAAAAGTTATAGCAAGTGAAACAAAAAAAAAAAACACAATAATTTTTGATGAGACGAGTAGCTACAGCAGGGCAATTTGGCATGGATTGGCTGAAAAATCATTTAGAAAATAGTTTTTTTTTTAATCAAAAAGGTCGAATTTTAATGGAAAACAAACTCCCTAAAATAGAATAAGACTCAACTCCATTCCACTATTTTTCAATCTATTAACATCTTGAAGAAAGAATCCGAAAAATTCGAACTCAAAAAATTTAAACCTGATATGATCCGAAAGGAAATGGAAAAAAAAAATCGAAAATGACATGCAAGAAGCACTAAAACCATGCAACTAACAGCAAATGTGATTTGTTGGTGAGGAAGCAAACAATGATATTAACAACTATGATCCTGAATAATTGACCAATTAAATACGACATAAATGCGCTAATGAATTTCAATAGCATTTTGATGTTATGCTAGTGAACCCTCAGGCTACAGAACATTAAATCCAATGGTATTTTGTCATTATTCTCATCTATGTTATTTGAATTCGGATATGAATGTCAGACACTAGTATGTGTCCAATACAGGTATGTTTAATTTTTTCCAAGACTTTCACATATTTGGAGGGTTCTCGGAAGATCATATCTCCATACCCATGTCTAGATATGCACCGGATACGAGTATCGGACATAAGTATTTCAAAAAAAATAAGAGTCGGAGCAACATAGATTCTCATAGTTGTGTTGGCATAAGTAGTAGTGTTGGAATTCGTCCAAATTGGTACCTGTTTTTAGGCTCGAAACTGAATTGAAATTGTATAATAACGTTTGGTTGTGCCAAATCTAAAACAATGAAAACAGTCTAATTGGATGCATTCAATATGAAACAAGCAGGCAAGAATTGTACCATTTCTATTTTCCTCGCGAAAGCATGTTGCTTTCGCACGAATAAAACTCTATATTCAAATTTTTAAAAATTTTCATGTATTTGGAAGGTTTTTGGAGAATCATATTCTCATACCCATATTCGGATATACGTTGAATACGAGTGTCGGACACAAATATTTCAACAAAAAAAAAAAAAATCAGTCTTTTCCTTTCCCTTGATGTTTTGACATGAATTATGATAGTTTTAAGATTCTAAGGTAGGCCTTTTGTTTTCTCAAATTGTAACCATAAAATCTTTTATTTTCTTATCTACTAATTTGTGGCATTGCTTGCAAAGCAGCTGGACTTTATCTGATATGCTATTGGTGTAAGTAATGTTAGTGTAGATATGGTATGTCAATTCATTATTAATTTAATCAAAATATAAAAAGCTTAAATCAAAGTCTGCACGATCTTAATCTAGTGCTAGGTTGAAGCCTATGGCTTATTATATTGAAGGTTATGCTAAGTACTTGCATTTCTGGCCTTTTCCTTATTCATCCCCCCCCCCCCCAACCCAAAAAAAAAGTGCTCGATTTTTGGCTAAATGGATGATTTTGTGAGTGGAAATTTGAAAACAGAAAAAACATGGTTTCATATGTTTTTAAGAAGTTGGAAACCAATTTACAACAATTTTCCATTTTTACAAAAAAAAGAAAAAAAAGAAAACAAGGGATTTCAAATTTCTATATTGTCCTTATTTTATTGATCACGGAAAATGTAAACATGGAGATGGGAAATGGAAAATATTTTTATAATAAACAGGCTCTATTTTTTTTTTTTTTTTTTGCTGTTGATTACTTGGTAATAGTTTTTGCATTTCATTTATTCACTATACTGAAGTTGAAATTCAATTAGGGATCTTTCCACTGGACAGTTGCTGATCAAGATATGGGAAAACCTTACTGTGGGCATTACTGAGGTATGATTATGTTACTTGGATTTGGGTATGAGTGTCGGACACGCGTATGTGTCCGACATGGATATGTTCGATTTATTTTAAGTTTTTTCACGTATTTGGATGGTCTTTGAAAGATCATATTTCCTTAACCATGTCCGGATATGCGTTGAATATAGGTGTCGGACATGAGTATTTAAAAAAAAAAATGAAAAGTCAGAGCAACATAGAGGTATGATACTGCATGAAGCATTGATCCATGCGGATAACAACTATATCTCTATAAACTGATACTTTTCTAGAAGAGTAAATATTCTTTCAGATGCTTGCTTATAGGGAAATATTAACATGACTTACTTTCTAAAGAATAAGATGATTTATGATTTGGATATTGCTTGTACAAGTGGTACACTATTAAGCTATATTATAATCAAAGTTATTGGTTGGTTCTGTTAGCCTTAGTTTTCTGTTTTATATCTATCTTCATATTGATTATCCTAATGATAAAGTATTATTTGTTTTTCTTGACTGTCATCCATAGAAGTTTAAGAGGCTTGGCTTGTCTCTTCCAAGCTTTTGCATGAAGCAGTTGCTCATTAAGATATCTTAAAACCCTACCAGTTTAATTAATTGTCAAATTTACATCCAAATTAAATTATGTTTTGTCTTATTGTTTATGCACAATTATAATTTTAATGTATAATCCATGTTGAATAAATTTTAGATGAAATTGTTTGTGCTTAGCACATCTGAAAAATAGGGAGAAATAGGGGATGGATAAAGCTTCCATGCGACTTAGGATTTTGTTAGAATGGGCTTGGAAAAGATTCAATTATGATTGCAATAAGTGGCTCAGATACATAGACTAGAAACATATGTTGTTCCAACTTTTATTTTTTTAAGTATTTGTGTTCGACGATCCCCAAAGACTCTCCAAATAAAAAAAAAAAAACTTAGAATAAATTAAACATATCTGTGTCGGACATATACCCATATCCGACACTCATACCCAAGTCCGAGTAACATAGCTAGAAACTAAAGGGAGAAGAAAATTTTCTAAAGTATGGCATCTAGTTTTCACGTGCATTACATCTAAGGTAGAGTTTTATCAAATGCAGTGTTGTCAAAGCATATGTAGGCGCACCTACGCCTTTCGCCTTAGCATTAGATAATAAAAGCGTCTCAGAATCTTTCGGACGAGGCTCATTTGATCAGGTGCACGTCTGATGCGGCAAGACGCACTTTTTGTAAGGCGATAGGCGTAAAAAAAGCCCGCTTGATTAAAGTTCTCTTTAATTTATTTTATTTTAATTTTTTTCATTAGATATACCTTTTCTAGTAGAAAAGGGATAGTATCAAATTCTTTACTTCTCATATTTGAGTATTTAACAACAGACATGAGACCATAAGAAAATCATGCATATTGGCCAACAACAAAAAATGCATGTTTTGTAAATAAACTAGACCACTTATATATATATATATATATATATATTGCATCTTACTTCACTCAATTGAGCATTTTTTTTTTACGTCTTACGTCTGAAATAATATAAAAATTTTAACGCTTAAAGTGCGTCTTACGTCCTTGATAACATAAATCACATGATCCTAAAGAAGAGCTCCAAGGGTATTGAACTTGTATCTTTTCTGGATTGCTCTTCACTAAAACCAAAGCATTGCATACAAATGTGTAGACCTCTAAATGTTCCCGAGTTTTGAAGATTTAGTCTGCGATATCAGAAGCTATAGGAAATTTGATTTTACATGTATGATAATGACCTAATAACATTATTTGACTCAAACAAAGACACATGGACCATAATGAAGGCCATCTCCTGCAAATGTAGCAATTACGAGCATACACCTTTACTCCTAATGCCTGAAGCTTAAATAGTCTTAAACAAAATCACTAACTTTCCCATTCAAAGAATTATAGAAATGACCTATGTTATTCGAATTCGGGTGTGAGTGTCGGATATGGGTATATGTGCCCGATACGGATATATTTATTTATTTTTCTAAGATTTTCATGTATGTCGGACATAAATATTAAATACGAATATTTCAACAACAAAAAAAAATCGGAGCAACATAGAAAATGACACTACTAACTATTTAAATTTCCTGCTTCTGGAGGGTTCGAAATAAGCCCAAAAATGAATACAGGTTATTATTTGCTAGATCTTTTTTAGTAAGTTGATGCAGTATATTTTGTTTGGCATGCATTGCAGCTGGGTGATAGGTGCAGACTTGCACTATCGAGTGATCAAAAAGTTGCATTGATAGGCATATTTAGTACATAAAATTTTCTTACTTCTAGATATAATAACAAAGTCGAAGTGAGCAGGATACATTCAATTATTATATTTTATTAGTGCTGTAGTTGAGAAATTATGCTCTTTTACTTATCCAAAAAAAAAAAAAAAATTATGCTATTTTCACTTAATTGCCTTTGTTACAAACCTTTTGTGGCTTTTTGACTAAAGTAACTCTGTCTATGTCGATAAACTCATTTAAAATTCATCCCGGGATCTCTTTTTACTTGGGCCAGACATCCTGCGATCTTATTTTCCTGCAGCTCTGTGGTGATCACCATGATTGAAAAGACTGGACTGGTCGATCAGATCGGTTCAATCGGGATTGATAGTTTATTCGATTTGGTATATATTTTAAAATATGAAATCTGTCGAACCTGTTAAAAATCAATTCAACCGGTTAAAAATTGGATTAAATTGATAAAAAATCAGTTTTATATTTATTTATTTACTTCAATTTTTTTTTAAAATATTAAGATTTAAACTTTTAACATTTTAATTTTATATTAAAGATTATACTGTATATTTTTATTAATTATTTTCTATATTAATTATTTATTTAACATTAAAATTATTTATTTTAATATTTAAATTGTTTTTTTATTTGAACTTGCAGGTTCAATCAATTAAACCGAAAATTGAAAGTTTCATTGGTTTGATCTTCGATCCAATTTTTTAAACATTGATGACACTCATCAATGCAGGAAATGTAGCTTCCCCACAAAGTACATGAGGCTCTCATGTTCATAAAGACAGGTTTGTTATTGTATTATGTTTAGCAATGCATTCCCTCTTTTGTAGTTAATGCACTCATTTTCTTTTTACTAGACTTGCCACAACTTAATCATCTCTGATTCTCATGGATCTCATCCATCTTAATATGTAGCCTTGTCTACTCTTAGTCTCAGATCATTTATGTAACTCTAGAAATTATAAAGCAAACTGGCTCAGCTCAAGCTTTCTTCTCGAAAGGGTGGCCAGTTTGCTCTCAAGTAGACCTGTTCATGGACCGGACTATCCGTCCGATATTTGGGAGGGTTTGGACAAAAATATTAGGTCCGAAAAATGGGTTTAGACAAAATTTTAGGTCCATTTTCTAAATGGGTCGGGCCTTGGGCAGGAAATATTAGGCCCGAGCCGGATACTATCATATAATAATAAATATATTTTATATTTAATAATAATAAATAATTTAATTTTGTCTAGACCCATGTTAGGAAAAATAAAATCTCTATGCATAAAGCAGTTTCAACTTCAGCTGCTGGTAAAAGCAGCTTCAGCTTCAATTGTGTGAAAGTTAAAATGAAAGCCCTGCATGCTCCTGCTGACTTGATGGGTTCTCGTCGTTTTCAAATTCATTACCAACTCAGCTTTGTCCTTTTAATTATTGATGATGTTTTGTTATGATCCAAGCTCTTTGCAACGCCTCAAATTTTTGGTGGCCTATTTGTTCAAATTTCACACAGTTTTTGCATCAGTTCATGGAAGATAAAACAGCTGATCAACAACTCACAAATCAAAACCAAACAAATCTGGGGGGGCCGGGCCGGGGTATCATTTTAATAATATGGGCCGAGCCAGGTCAAAAAAATCTGCCCATATTTCGGGTCGGATTTGGACAGACATAAATACTCTTAGTATCTTATCTAGGTCTGGTCCGAATCTGATATCTTGTCTAGGTCCGGCCCAAATTCGGTCTATGAGCAGGTCTACTCTCAAGATTGCCCTATGACTGATGTGTATTTTGCTTAAGCCCTTGAGGTGCAAGGTCTTGTTATATATTACTTTTCAACTTAGAACTCATGTCCTGTATATAGCCTGCCTTCACTTAACATTGCCTCTCTGCTTCTATTCTTTTAGTCTGTTATTTAATTTTTCTAACAAGATTATAAGACTCCTTGACCATTCTTGATATAGAGCAGGTTTTTTTGCAAGACTGTAACAGTGCTCCAATTTACAGGATTTCTTCGAATGCCCATTAAAAGAAGGCCAGATTTTGTTCAAAGGGTGGCCTTTGGATTCTAACATACTGATATATTAATATTAGTAGGTAAGTTTAATGATAATGTTTTTCCTGATGTAGAATGAAGTGAAAAAATTAATATAATATGAAATTAATAGAGCATGTATTTATTTTTTGAACAAAGAAAATATTAAAAATTAATATAACATAACCTTTGATTACAATGACGAATGTAATAATTTACAAATAATTTAAATTTTGATTACATTATACAATAAAATTTCGACAAATGAATGTTAGATAAATTAATAATCTCGGTTAATTAATCAAATTTTGCAGTCTCGACTCGGACCAATGTATTAAAATAATAATCTCGTTAAATGTATAAGATAATAATTTTTTTATAATTCTTTAGGATCCAACAAATATATAAATTAATAGTTCCTAAAAGATTAAAAGAAAACATAAAAGTTCATATAATATTATAAGAAAATTTTTACTTAACAATTTTTACCTCATCATTTAAGTTTTTTTCTCAAAATATGCATTTAAAGTTATTTGTTTTTTTCTTTATACCTAAACCAAATTAAACCTCATCCTTAATTTTTTTGGAATGAACACACCACATTCAATGCATTCTTTTTATGTTGTAGTAAGTAGTTATTTAAGGTGACTATTACTTGAAATGCATGTTTTGGAGAAACAATTAATAAAACACAATTGTCATCTGAATTTTGATCATTATCAGTAGTCATATTCATGACCCTTGAATAGTTTCTTTATTTATAGGTGATTCCATTATTATATCTAATATTTTTCATTTATAAGTCATTCATGTATTTTAGTAAAAGAAAAAAATTATATACATTTATAAGAATTGGAAACATAAAAAAATATATATATGAATAATTTATTCATTTATCAATAATTAATAATCTTTTAAAATAATATTTTTGTAAGACAATAATATTATTTTATACTGATTTTATTGTATTATAATGTAATTTTTTTTTTCCATTCTAATTAAACATACATAATGGAAATCATCATAAAATTAAAACTAAATGTAAACCAAATATTCCTTTAATGTTATGTTATTATATTTTCTAACAAATTTTAAATTTCTTTTGTCTTAAGTTTTAAAATTATTGTTCTTATTGTGAATATGGCTCGAGGTTGAGTTTGAATCTGCATCAAACTAAAGTTTCGAGTTTTATAATTAATGTCTCGTTTAGTATTACTGTTAGCACAATTTTTGAGGTCAAAAATTATGTTTCATGACAAACGTAATGTTATACAATTAAAAAAATTTAACTTTTACAGTTGAAACCATGATTGACAATTCAAACCAAAAAGTAAAAAAAAAAAGCTTTTGGACTTTAAAAGTTGACTTTTGAATAAAATAATTTTATTATCCTCTCATCTTAACACTTTTATTATTTTAAACATATATTTTTTTTAAATTTCAATTCTTCACAACACTTTTTCATAATAATACCTTACATTTAAAAGTTTTTAACTTTTTCACCATATTTTTTAAACACACTTTTTTTAATTCAATTTTTTTCTAACTCATTTTTTCAACAACAATGCTAAACTAGTCCTAAATCAAGATTAGAGGATAAAATTAATTTATAAGGATAATAAATATTAAACGTATCATTTTATTTTATTTTATTTCATTGGGGTCAAAACGAATAATTTTATTCAGATGATGAATAAAATTTATCATTTATTATATCTTTAAAAGGATATAATTGATATTTTATTTTAATTTGATTCAAGATAATAAATATTTTAAAATATATATATTTGTTACCGTTAAAACTTGCTAGTTTTCATCGAAGTGCGAGTATGCAGTAATCCTTAGCTGTTTTACAACAACGCGTATGGAGCGTGTGAGATGCACGTAAAAGTTAAAACCCCGTCCATCCATTGTGTCGGTGGGTGTCAAGCTAAAGGCAGGAATCGCAAACGCGCAGGCCTATGTAAAATATATGTACTCACTCATGTTTGACGTTGATTTGCCATTTTAATGGACGAAAAATCTCATTTGTTTAAGCCACCAATTAAAAAGCGAGTATAATCCTTGATTAAAACCAAGCAATCACCAGCTAAGCAAAGCGAAAATACAGCCACAGTTTGGCTAGCAAGAAACTTCTGTGGAAGTCACAAATTCATTGGGTGCAAGAAAATTTCAGTGGAAAATGACAAAAAAAAAATTCTTGGATTGGGCCACAGGCTGGGGCACGAAGAGTGTAGGGTCTTTTAGTCTTTTTTTGTCTTTCCCAGTAATTTTGCTGGTTTTTTTTTTTGTTAGTACAAACATATGAAATATGTTTTGTTTTTCTGGTATTTGCCAAAAATAAAAGCTGTTCCTAAAGATTTGGAAACATGAAAAAATCTTGAATTTCAAACCACACGAAATTATTGCTACCTTATGTTGTTGTTTTTTTTTTTTTAATTTATTTTTATATATAATTGCAAGATGGGGTCCTTTCATATCTATCTATACTATATATTTAAATTCTTTGATTGAGTTACTGTTTGACCTGCTCATGGGCCGGGCCGGATTGCGATCCGTTTTTTTTTTTTAAATTTCTTTGCCTAGATCCAGCCTTGGATCGGGCCGGTAAGCTCGAATTTACTATTTATCGGATTAAAAAATATATATATTTTATATTTTTATAATTAAAATTAAATAAAATAATATTATTATAATAAAAAAACATTGTTCCGGGCCAGGCCGGCCCGGAACAAAAAATCTTGCCCATGCCCGGCCCAATATGGGCCTGGCCTGTCAGGCCGGGCGGGCTGCCTGACCCATGAGCAGATCTAGTTACTGTTATGAATCAAATAATAATAATATCAATTTGAATTAGTAAAATTATTCAAAAAATATTAATGATAATATAAATTTAATGATAATTATGTCATTTATATTTAATAAACTACCAATCAATATTTTTAAAACATGACTTTTTTTTAATCATCATTTATTTCATTCACTAATATATTGGGTGTATTATAATCTAGTACTATATTAAAAAGACTGACTGAGTTTGTGTCATGAGATAACTAAAAACTAATTCAGTTAGTAAAATTACTTAAAAACTTAAAAAAATATTATCAATGATATAAAATTAAGAATAATTATATCTCTTAAAAATTACCCACCAATAAGTTTTTTAAATATAATTTTTGTTACTACTTTTTTTTTTCTCTCATCCACTCATCTAATGAGATGATCTACAATGATGAAAAGCAATAATCAACGAGTGATACGAATGTAAATGCAAAAATCAACAAATAATGCAGATCAATGATCAACAAAAGATATTGATGCAAATTCATGAATCAACAAATTATGCAGACGCTAACGTTTACTCCAATGACTGAGACACAAATGCTTATACACAAATGTAAATACAAGTATTATTCATAAAAAAACATGTGAATGTAAACTATAAGAATATAAATGTGAATGTCATATTTCAACTATGTAAATACCTATGAAAAATTTCCTTTTCTAGACAAAAATTATTGTGTCAAAAATTGGCATGTTATATATATATATATATATATATATATATGAATTTATATTTGATGCATTGTCAACGTTATAAATCTATACACGGACAATGCATCACATCATGCCATTTGTTAAAAGTTAAGTTTAGGATTTAAGATTTAAGATTTAGGATTTAGGTTTAAGGTTTATTTTTTAAATGAGGTGTCATCATAAGATTCACTATCAATGTATAAAACTATACACTAACAGTACATCAAATACAAACCATATATATATATATATATGGGAGTAAATTGTAAAACTGAATGAATATGTAATAGTAATAGCATGAATAGGACATCCATTGCCCTTTTATTTTTATTTTTTTTTAGAATTTGAGTTTATGAAAAATAAAATTACAAGTTTTATTGAAAATTATTGATCATAATCAAATATTTATATCTTATATAAAAAATTAATTAATTAAATCAAATAGATATATCAATCGACTAAATCAACATATAATTGAATAAATTTAATATAAAATTGTATCAAATTCACACATGATAAGATTTGAACATGAGATATCAAAGTTTTAAGATAAAATCTATAAACAAGTTAATGTCAATTATATAAATTATTTGAAATATAAATAAACTATCACAACAACTTAAATAGTTAATGTCAAATATATAAATTATTTTGAAGTATAAAAATTTCATCATCAAATAAACTCTTGGAGTAAAAAATCACATGTACATGTGCAACACATTAACTCATAGAGGGAAAGGGGAAGAAGTAGAGAAAGTTACATAATTTTAATTTTATATGAAATATGAAATATCCTTTAATTTTTAGTCTATATTTATCTGTATCTAATCTAGGTTTTTTTATTTCAATACTGATAAAAAAAAATTATTTATTAAAAGACTGAACATCTCAAATTATTTACCAAAATATGCCAGTTTTTTACCCGTTGGGAAGTCGCCATATGATACGGCGACTTCCCAACTGTAAAATGCAATTTTTTTTTTGCAAATGAAGCACAGAAATCGACATATCATATGGCGACTTCTGTGCTTCATTTGCAAACAATTTTGCAATTTGAACAAGGGAAGTCGCCATATGATATGCGACTTCCCTTGTTCATTTTTCTATTTTTTTTGTTTTATTTGTAAATTGTATTATAATTATATTAATTTTTAATTATATATATAAATAAAAATTGTACTAATTTTATTTTTTATAAGCTTATAAATTTTTTTTATTAATTTTATTAATTGATAATTTTTTTTATTAATTTTATTTTTTATAAGCCTAAATAAAAATTTATTAATTTTATTAATTTAATATAAATAAAAATTTTATTATAAAATTGTATTAATTTTATTTTTTTATAAGCCTAAATTTTATTTTTAATTATATATGTAAATTGTATTTTTTATAAGCCTAAATAAGCCTAAATTTTATCAATAGATTTCATTTTTTATATATATATAAAATTAATTTTATTGATTTTATTTTTTTGGTACAAATAATGGGATTTATCAGCAGATTCAACAGTTTCAGAGGATGGGACTTTTCAGTAGAAAAATGGGAATCAGATTCAACAGTTTCAAATGATGAGATTTATCAGCTGAAAAATGGGAATCAGAATCAACAATTTTTCACCATGATTGGATTTATCAGCAGAAAAATGGGAATCAGAATCAATAGTTTTTCATCATGATTGGATTTCTCAGCAGAAAAATGGGAATCAGATTCAACAGTTTCAGAGGATGGGACTTGTCAGCAGAAAAATGGGAATAAGATTCAATAGTTTCAGAGGATGGGACTTGTCAGTAGAAAAATGAGAATCAAATTCAACAGTTTCAAAAGATGAGATTTATCAACTGAAAAATAGAAATCAGAATCAACATTTTTTCACCATGATTGGATTTATCAGCAGAAAAATGGGAATCAAAATCAATAGTTTTTCACAATGATTGGATTTATCAGCAGAAAAATGGGAATCAGATTCAACAATTTCAAAGGATGGGATTTATCAGTTGAAAAATGGGAATAAGAATCAATAGTTTTTCACCATGATTGGATTTATCAGCAGAAAAATAAGAATCAGAATCAACAGTTTTTCACCATGATTGGATTTATCAATAGAAAAATAGAATCAGATTCAACAGTTTCAAAGGATGAGACTTATCAGCTGAAAAATGGGAATCAGATTCAACAATTTTTCACCATATTTTACTCAATCAACCATTATAAATATGATATTTCCTTCCTCGTTCTCTCCTCATTCTCAATCTTAGTTGTTATTTTCTAGTGTTAGTGATAATACCTTGTCATTCTTATCTTTCTCTATTTCTTATTTCTTTTGCTGACTGATAATACCTTCGCTCTCATCCTTCTGACTTTCATTACTACACAACATGAGCAACAGAGTGGTCACATTGGTCTACTATAATGGCCAAATTCATAATATTGATGAAGGTGCTACCTTTGATTATGAACGTCCTTAAAGCTTTCGTGTTGGTGAAGACGTCACATTAGAGGAACTGAAGGTGATAATTCATATAAAAATCAAAGCTGAAAATACAAAAAGAGTTTCAGAGATTAAGTATAGGCTTCCTTTTTCTATTGGTGAAGGATATGTCCATATAGGACTTATCCACTAGAAGATGATGCTGATGTAAGAGGAATGTTTCATTCTCACGAGACATTTCAAAATGTTGGTGTACTTGAGTTATATGCTGACATTGAAGATTGTGGGCTTCTAGAAGATGATGATTCTCAGCAGTTGTATTATGTTCCCACTTCATACAACGTTCCCACAGAAGAAGTGCCATCTCAAGTTATAACGTTTCATAATTCATTTGTCTCACCAACAATTCCTACTGCCCTGGATGATGTGCCAGCTGGTGATGATCCTGTTTAGTCATGTGGAGCCCATGGTGAATATATTGGTGACTTTGGTGAGCAACCGAAATATACTACCAATTGCCTTTGCCATTGTGGAGGGTGAGACAGCGAAGGCTTGGTCCTTCTTTCTCATTAATTTGCATACACATGTGACAACACAACCTGGCATATGCTTAATGTCTGATCAACATGAATCTATCAAAGCTACAATCAGACGCCATAGTAGTGGATGGAATCCTCCAAATGCATACTCTGTGTACTGCATTCGACACATTACAGCTAACTTCATGAAGAGGTTTAACAATAAGGAATTGCGTCGACAAATTATCAACATGGGTATGAAATCGGATCATAGTTATTTTATCTCTTATATTTCCTTTAATATATAAAATAATACTGAAATTAACAAGTTTTTTTTTTTTAAATTTTATCAGGATACAAGTTGAGACGACCCCATTTTCATTAAATGCATGAGGATTCTTCGTGGAGAAAACATAGAGGCGGCTAATTGGCTTGATAGGATCCATAAGGAGAAGTGGGCCCAATCATATGACGAAGGAAGACGCTATGGGTATATGACAACCATCCTAGCTGAATCTATCAATTCAGTGTTGAAGGCAACATATTATAGGTTGGCTGAACTTTTTGTTAAGATGGGAAACAAGCAACAAACAATGATTGAGGGAGGGCACACATACTGTGAAATAGTCACAATGACAATGCAAGAAAATCGTAGGAAAGCTAACTCCCACTCGGTTCGTAATTTTACGCGTGCAAATCAATCTTTTTTGATTGAGGAGTTACTTGACCCATAAGAGGGAGTTGCTGCAATGAAGTACAAAGTAAATCTTAGTGAGATGTGGTGTGACTGTGGGAAGTTTCAAGCACAAAGGTTTCCTTGTTCACTTGTAGTTGCTGCTTGTGCACATGTCCATGTAGATTGCATGCAATATGTGGACAATGTCTATAAACTTGACACTATATTCAATGTTTATAGGCATGAGTTTGAAGCAATTACAAATGAAGGTTATTGGCCTCAATATAATGGACCAGAAGTGTGTCCCAATCTAGAAATGCGAAGAGATCCACATGGTCGGCCAAAACCAAGTCGTATTTGTGATGAAATGGACCTCAGGGAGAAAGGCCAACCAAAACGTTGTGGATTACACAGAAATGAATGTCATAGCCGTCGAAAATGTCCTTATCAGCCAGGCATATCGGGGGAGAGTTCACATCAACAATGAACCAATTACATGTTCTGCACCTGTAATATTTACATATTTCACATTCCAAGTAATATACTGATTTATTCTTACTGATCATTATATAAATAAATAATTATATATAAAAATAATAATATTATAAAAAATATATATTATTTAGGCTTTTAAAATAATTTAAAAAATATAATTTTTAAAATTAAATTAAATAATTAAATATTAAACTAAATTAAATTAAATAATTAAAAAAAAAGATGTTGGGAAGTCGCCAACACCTTAACAAAAAAAAAAAAAAATCAAAAAATTACACTGGGAAGTTTCCATATCATATCGACTTTCAAGTTTTTATTTTTTTTTATTTTTTATTTTCAAGCTCGAAAGTCGTCATATTATATGGCAACTTCCCAACAGATAAAAAAAAACGCATTTTGGTAAATAATTACGAAATATAGGTTATTTGACAATTAAAAAAAAAAATCAATATCTTGATAAATTTGCCTCTAATCTATCTATCTATATTTATTTATCTATAATTTATATAAAAGATCTATCTATATCAATCAATCAATCTATCTATCTATAATTTATATAATGCATAGAAGTTGAAAAACTTTTGAATTGATAAAAACGAACTTCATTATATTTTTAACTTTCCATTTTATATATTTTATATTTAGTAAATTTAAATATTTGTTATTAAATAAGTATATTAAGATTTATCTACTTCGTAAATAAAAATTTTGATTGCATTAAAAAAAATATTAAATGAAATTATTTACAAATTAATAAAATTTATTCCAAATTGTAAGTGAGAATTTTAATTCAATGTAAACTTTACATACATGTTAATGCAAATTAATTTATGTTAATATGTAAAATTCAGTAATTTATACACGATATATGTAATTATATGTTCAATAAGTAACTATTATCTAAAAAATAAATAAAAAACAAGTATTTACGTTTAATGTACATTACAACAAAAGCTAGTAACATATTAAAAGCACAAATGTTGATAAAAATTTTAATTGATGAAAATAAATATATTTGTTTATTATAATTTAAAATTATTATTTTAAATATTTTTAAGACAAATATTACCCCATTCATGAATAGGAATTTTAATTTGATTGAAAAACTTTCATTAAATAGATTTATTTGATAAATAAAAGAGAGTCGAATTGTTTTATGTTCAAAGTTCTAATTTTGTTAAAAGCAATAAACTTTATATTAATATGATAAATTTTGCTCATGGGATAAATTTTTTTATGAGCTCATGGGATAAACTTACATTTTAATGCAAATTTTGTTTAATATGAACTCTATAATTTTTATTTGTTTGTACAATATACAATTTTACATTCAGTATATAATTATTATTTAAAAATATTTAATAAAAAAAATCACATGTGAATTACATGACAACAAATACTAATATTTTAAAAATAGATTTCTTTATTATTATATATAAAAAGCACACTTATATAACTAGGATAGTATTATAAGTATTTTTTTTTACATTAAAATAGATTGAAAAAAAAATAGACATAACATGTGATGAAAATATAATTTGATTTATATTTTTTTATATATTTTATTTTGAAAAAAAATCCAATTTTTTTTTTTTAGAAAGATGTAGAAATAATGCTAATTGAGTAAAATATATGCTTCTTAATTCAGTGGGCATAAATCATGAGTAGTAGTTTTTATCCTTCAATTTTTATTGTTTTACTTAGATATATATTAAAAAATTGAAAAATAATATTAAGAGTCTTACTTGTCACCTTTGTAAAGAAAAAAATTATTTTATTTATTTTTAACGAAATTTTTAGATTTTATAAACAAAATTAACAAATGATAAATCTTTAAAATATTAAAAAATAATAATTAAAAAAATAAAATATTAGATAATTTTTTCATTCTTGAAATTAAACAATTACATGTTAATATATAAAGGAAAAAGTACACTACCCCTGAGGTTTCATAAAAAATACACTTACCCTTATAGTTTGAAAAATACCCATTTACCCCCTAAGTTTTGATGGAAAACACACTTACCCTCTTAGGATTTATTTACTAAGTAGATTTTAAGTAAAAAGACAATTATACCCTTATTAATTATTAACCATATATGTTTCTATTTATTTTATTCATTTTACTAATTTTTTAATTATAAAATAATGAGAATTTAATTAATTTTAAAAATTATCCTTAATTATTATAAAATTATATTCTAATTAAATTATATTCTAATTCAAGTAAATGTTAAATATTTTAAACTTATCTTTAGTTCAATTATATATTAACTTTGAGATGAATTCATTAAATTATTTTTATTTAAAATAAATTAATTATCATTGTTTAAAAAAAGTTTTAATGGTAAAGAAATTGATTAAATAAAAAATAAAAAGAGATAAATAAAGGAGAAGAAAAAATGAAAATATAACTATCAGTATCATACCTGAGATTTTATTAAAAATAAACTTACCTCTATTAGTTTGAAAACCACATTTTATCTCTCTAAAAAATAATTAATATTAGGATTTCTTTAATCAAATTAATATTTATTCAAATTTTACTTTAAATATTAAAAATACCCTCATTTTATTTATTTTTCCTTATTTTTTGTATATATTTTTTGTTTTAATTAAATTTTATATCACTAAACTTTTTAAAATAATTTTAATTTATTTATTTTAAATAAAAATAATTTAATGAATTCATATCAAAGTTAATATATAATTGAATTAAAGATAAGTTAAAAATATTTAAAATGTACTTGCATAAAAATTGATTAAAAAAGAAATAAAGGAAAAGAAAAATATATAATTATCATCCATGAGATTTTATTAAAAATAAACTTACATGTATTAACTTAAAAAGTACATTTTATCTCTCTAAAAAAGTAACTAATGTTAGGATTTCATTTATCAAATTTATATTTGTTTAAATTTGACTTTAAATATTAAGACCCTAATTTTATTTATTTTTCTCCTTTCTTTTTTCTTGTTTTAATCAATTTCTTAATCACTAAACTTTTAAAAATGATTTTATTAATTTATTTTAAATAAAAAACATAAAACATTCATCTCAAAATTAATATATTGAATTAAAAATAAGTTTAAAATGTTTAACATGTACTTGCATTAGAATATAATTTTATAGTAATTAAAAATAATTTTAAAAGTAATTAGATTTTTAATTTTTTGTAGTTAAAATTTTTTTGATAAAAAAGAATAAATAAATAAATAATGATAAAAAAGAATAAATAAATAAATAAAGGTGTAAATAATTAATAAAAGGTAAATTTTTTTTACTTAAATTTCATTTAGTAGATAAATCTCAAAAGAATTAATGTATTTTTCATCAAATCTCAATAGATAAATAAATATTTTTTAAATTATAAGGGTAAATATATTTTATATTTTTTCATATATAAAAAACACACACATAAATAAATAAATATTTAACAGACGAAAACACGTGTAAGAAAATTGACCCATCGTTATACACTGAAATCATGTCTCCACCCGTCAACTGGAAAAAATAAATAACTGGTTTCCCTCTTCTCTCTATATATAAAAACAACATACTCATTTTCACCGCTAAATCCTCGCTCCTACACTCAAAACACAAAAATCTCCATTGAATCGAATCAAATTTGGAGAATTTCGATTTTTTTGAGATTTCTTTTCTTTGAACTCTCATTTCTATAAATAGTCTTCGAGAGTCAAGCACCAAGTAAATCAAATGCAACCCCTCCCTTTTATTATTATTCTTCTTCTTCTTTAGAAACTTTAGATTACATTACCATATATTCTTTCTTCATTATCAAAAATTGCAAGATCCACGCTTTCTTCATTTTCCCAGGTAATCTTTCTCCTCCTTTTTTTTTTTTTTTGCTCCTTGGGTTCTCTTTTTTTTTTATAAAAAAAAACAAATTATTGGGGTGTTTTTTTTTCTGGGTTTTAAGCGGATAACGTTACTGATCTGATGGTTTTCTTGTTAATGGTATCGCATTTTCTTTGATTTTATGGACAGTATGCTGATTTTTAATTTGTTTTTTTATGTATTTATTTCTTTGTTTAATTGATGGGAATCACTGGATTGAATCTCAATTTTTGCTTAGCTTTACGCTTTTGATGCATTCTATTTTAGATTAATAGATGCATTATTAATTCCAGAATAACCCAATTCTTAAAAAATCCTTACTTGGTTTTGTTTGGTTTCCAAGAACCGGCAAGAGAAAACGAAGTAAAAAAATAGAAATTTCAGTGTGCCATTCTTTACTAATTGGCCCTGAAAAACTATCCATTTCAGTCAAGAAAAGAGAAAAAAAAATTTCCCCCTCCTTTTCTTCAAGTTATTTAGTATGTAAGCTTATGGAAATTGCTTTATTAACTTAAATGAAATAAATTTTAAAAAATGTGCAGATCTTTGTTATTGAAGAAAACTGCTGCTAACAATGACTTTGGCTAATGGCAATCCTCACCAAGTCACTAACAATGGCGATGTAAGCAAAAAACCCTTCAAAATCTTTGTTGGTTATGATCCGCGTGAAGATCTAGCATATGAGGTCTGTCGCCACTCTATCTTGAAACGCTCTTCAATTCCTGTTGAAATCACACCCATTGTTCAATCAGATCTAAGGAAAAAAGGCCTTTATTGGCGTGAAAGGGGCCAATTGGAGAGCACTGAGTTCTCCTTTTCACGGTTCCTAACACCTTACTTGGCGAATTACGATGGTTGGGCTATGTTTGTTGACTGTGATTTCCTTTACTTAGCCGATATCAAGGAGTTAACGGACTTGATCGATGATAAATACGCGATCATGTGTGTTCATCATGATTATTCCCCGAAAGAGACCACGAAAATGGATGGTGCCGTGCAGACTGTGTATCCCAGGAAGAATTGGTCTTCAATGGTGTTGTACAATTGTGGTCATCCAAAGAACAAAGGGTTGAATTCAGAGCTTGTGAACAAGCAAACGGGAGCTTTTCTTCATAGGTTTCAATGGCTTGAAGATGATGAAATTGGATCCATCCCGTTTGTTTGGAATTTCCTGGAAGGGCATAACAATGTTGTCGAGAATGACTCGACAACGTTTCCTAAAGCTATACATTATACTCGTGGAGGACCATGGTTTGAGGCATGGAAGAATTGTGAATTTGCTGATCTTTGGCTGAATGAGATGCAAGAGTACATGGAAGAAAAGAAGTCAAACGCAAGTTAACTCAAATCTGCACAGCGCAGTGGTATTTTGTACCTTCTATCTGTTTCACTAGTATGTCAATTTACTCTTTTATCATTTTTCTTTTTTTATATATTGAATTTGCCTTGTGTATCCTAGATCTGATCTATGATATCTTGATTCTTCGTATGATATTTGTGTTCGATATATATATTCAAACATGGTTATAAAGGTATGATATTTCAAATATATGAAAAAAAAATTTTAATTTTTTTTTAGTATACACATGTTGAACATATATCCGATCGATACTCACCCTAAATTCGAGTAACATATATAATGCTTTAGAGGAGAGGTATTTTCTATGTGGTAGTATATCCCTATGTTGTTTCGACTCTTCATTCTTTTTGAAATACCCGTGTCCGACACCCATGTCGGACATATATTTGGACATGGGTATGGAGATATGACCCTCCGACTCTCCAAATATATGAAAAATTTTTTTAAAAAATTGAACATACATGTGTCCAACACTCACACCCGAATCTGAGTAACATAGGTATATGCAATATGGTATTGCAGGCTATATATCAACGCATTGTATATGTAATTATTCAATTTTTTATTTGTTCAACCTGACTACATTTGGGATCTGATCCTTGGGATATGTTATGCAGTATCATTAATTGGTTAATTAAGAGGTCTTTCTCTTGTTTTTCCTTTAAATGGAAAAGAGGACTCACTTAGGCCATGCCATTTTCATTTTCATTTTCTTGATGAGGTGATGAATTAAAACTTTGTTCATTGAGTTTGATGCTTATTTATTTGTAATCCACTTCTGGGTGTGAGTGAATTTATGCTGGTTGGTTGCAAGCTTCAAATAGCTCATGTCATCATGATTAACAAAGAGAATCAACCTTTTTTTTTTATCCTTTCCTATTTTGGTTTGAATCTTGATATTCTAACTGTCAAAAGAATAAAAGTAATTTGCAAGAAAATGAGTGCTTAGTGCTTACATGATTGATGATTTGGTGCATATTTTTTTGGGTTAATTTTAAAAACATGCCTTACATAATAGCATAATTGTTCAATGATATAATGACTAAAAATAATTTAAAAAAAAAAAATGAAGAAAGAAAAAATTATTGTTAAAAAAATTGTAAAGACATTTTTATCCTTAATGAATCATTTGGAGTTAAGAAAGAAAAAACCCAAGTGGCAACTTTATCATTTCAACATTTTAGAAATTTTTAATTTTTTAAATTTAATATTTTAATTAAAAATTTTAAAAAATAAAAAATTTTAATTTTAAAAAATAAATATTTAAATATACTTTTTTAATTAATTTTTTTTTAAAAAATAAACAAATAATAAAAATAATATTTTTGAAATTAAATTTTTAAGTTTATTGATTTGGAAGGAGAAGAGAATGAAAATTTTTTTCATTAAAAATAATTTTGTCTTTACATATTTCTTTCTAAATTTTTTTTCTTTCCTTTTTAAAAAAAAAAATATTTCATGTTATTAGACTTTTAAACAATAATTCTAGTATTCAAAATATGTTTTTCAAATTAACCCTATTTTCTTTTGGATCCTCTCCTGCATGTGCGGTTACAAGTAAATGCACCAAATCCGGTCGGTACGGTACTCACTGTATAAACAGTGATTTTACAATGCTAACAGAGTAACAGTGTACAAACAATATAGCACATTATGCTAACAGTGTACAAACATTACAACACTGTATGCTGCTAACAGTACATAAACAGTACAGCACAGTGCACCGAATTACATTCACACTCAGACTCAATTAAGAGATATTTAATATATTATTTTTATTAAATTTAAAAAAATAATATATTAATTATATTTTTTATATCATTTTAATCAATACCATTAAACATTAATTAATATTTTTCTGATCATAAAGGTGAGACTTAATACAAACTTTACCGTGCATTCCCGTGCGAAGCCTTTTAAAATTTAAAGTATTATCGTCAAATTTCAAAAAATCAATTGCAACAGTTGATTAACCTTAATTATGCTAAATAATAAAGAGAACCGTATTAAAAATATAATTACATCAGAAAATTACAAAATAGGATAAAAGATCAATAAAATATAGTATTTGACCAATAACAAAAATATTTGTTAAAAAAAAAATTGAAAATGATTTTTTTTTTTTGTTTATGTCAAAATGTAGTTTCAAAATACACTTGTCCAAAAATTGGGTTATTCACTTAAATTGAAAGGCCCATTCAAAATTTGAGAAAGCTTGAACAAAAATTAAGCTCGTTAAATAGGCCGGACAAAAAAATGAGGTTTTCTTTAAAAATGCTCAAGTCTTGACTCCAAAATTTAAGGTTCAAACTTGATTCGATTTGAAATATGTAATATATATTATATAAAATATAAATTTTTATATATATAATACTATAGTGTAAACATTAAAAAATATGTTAAGTTATTTATGTTTTAAAATTTAATTAAAAAAAATACTAAAAATTAAATAAAAATTATCATGTTCTTATTTTTATTTTTAACAAAAAAAAAATTATCTGGGCAAACCTGAACTGTATCATTTAGTAGTATGGGTTAGCCTAGGTAAAATTTAAAACCCGAATTATTGGATTGGGTTAGGCATGAGCAAGCATGTAATGTTTGGCCCAAATCTCGCCTGATCCGGCTCATGGATACCTTTATTCCAAAAATTAATATTAAAAAATGTTGATATTTTTCTAAAAAACTTTTTTTTTAAGTTCTATTTTTGCAAAATAATAGTTTTGATGATTAAAATATTTCAAAATATTTATTTTAAAATATAGTAATATTTGTATATTAACACTTTAATATTTTAAAATTAAAATTAATTAAAATAATTTTTATTAATTTAATAATATTTAATATTGGCTATACATCTGTGATCGCAGATCTTATTCTATTTGATTCGATCCCTCAAGCTTTGTTGCTGTACATCTCTCCAACAGTAAATCCATCCTGAGAAAACCATCAACAGATTGATTGGAGATTTTTTCTTTTAGGGATATTTTGATTAAAGTTTAGGGTTAATATGAAAAACATGCACTCAATAGGAAATTATTGTGAAGTGGTATAATGAATAAAAGTTATTGAAAAAGAGAAATGAATAATTAGAAATTGTTATAAAGGATATTGTAAAGACAAAATAATCTTTGATAAAAAAAACCTTCTCTTCTCTTTCCTTTTTCTTTTATTTTTTAATTTAATTTTTAATTAAAAAATAAATATTCTGAAAATAAAACTTTTTAATTTTAAAAAATAAATTTTTAAATTTTTTATTTACTTTTTTTAATTAAAAGTTTTAAAAAATAAAAATAATATGCCTAAAATTAATTTTTCTTTATTTTTTTAAAAAATATATATTTAAATATTTTATTTTTTTAATTTATTTTCAATTAAAATTTTTAAAAAATAATATTTCCTTAATGAAAGAAAAAAGAAAAGTAAGTTTTTTCATTAAGGGTAATTTTGTCTTTACAATATTCTTTATAATAATTTCTAATTATTCATTTCTCTTTTTCAAATAACTTTTATTTATTATACCATCTCACAATAATTCTTGATGGAGTGCATGTTTTTCATATTTTCCCTAAAGTTTGTAAGGAGTCACCCCAGTTTGATCTTATCTTTTCCTTAGTTTCTATCTTCTTCTAGGGCTAGTTTAGCATTACTGTTGAAAAAAGTTTAAAAAATTTGAATTGAAAAAAATATGTTTTAAAAGTGTGGTGAAAAACTGTGGTTTAAGAACTTTTAAGTGTTTGACATTGCTGTGAAAAAGTGTGGTGGGGAATTGAAATATCGAAAAAAAATACTTTTAAAATAATAAATGTGTAGAGATGTGAGGATAATAAAGTCATTTTATCCAAAAGCCAACTTCTAAAGCCTAAAAACTATATTTTTTGGCTTTTTGATTTGGCTTTTCAAACCATAGTTTCAATCGTAAAAGCCAAATTTTTTTTTTCTGTTTAGCATTAGATTTACGATGAAAAATAACTTTTGACCTTAAAAGTTATGCCAAAAGTAATGCTAAACGAAGTCTTAGCATACGCTTGTAATACTTCTCAACATTTTCAATTTTCTTAACTTTTTTTTGGGTTGAGAATGACAAGATTTTGTATATATATATATATATATATATATATATATATATATATATATATATATATATATATTATAAAACAAGGTACATGCTGACTAGGTTAATATTTGTTGATATGGACAACTATGTGGATAGCTCTACTGAATGACACATAAAATTTTATTTATTGTTTATTAATAATTAGATAAATCTATTAAATAAATTATTTAAATTTAAGATTTAAATCTATCCAAAATTTTAAATTTAATTTTATTAAACAAGTAATCCTATCTACTTACTCAATTTTTTCACATTTAGTAAATCTATTAAATAATTTTGGAATTTGAAATTAAACATAATCCTATCTATTAATTTTATTGCTTTTTAACTATTTCATAAATCCTATGTATTTCAACAAAATTATCAAAACAAAGTAAGAGATTAAAATCGGATAATTATCAAATATATATATATATATTTGTTATCAAAGAAATATATTGTTTGATATATTTTAAAATCAAGATTAAAATTTAAAGAAAGTTGAGCAGGCCTTATATAATTTTTTATACTGTTAGTGCTTAAATATTATATATAACGAATAATATTTGAGTATTTATTAATACACTACATCTGAAATTAAAAATCATCAATATTTATTTCTAACAAATATATATTATAAATATATTCAAAAAGAAAATTTTCAATAAGATGTAGTGTTTTTTGAAAATGCATATTATGATTAAAAGATAATTATAAATAAATGTAATAAAAGATAGTAATATTATCTTTCAAAATCTGAAATTAAATATATTCCAAAAAAACTATCAAAATGAAGTAAGAGATTAAAAATCTGATAATTATCAAAAAATATATATATATATTTGTTATTAAATCTAAAGAAAGTTGAGCAGGTTATAGAGAAATTTTGTCCGCGTCAGAGCACCTCATGCGAATTTTTTGATTCTTTTAGTGCTTGAAATTTTTTTGATACTTTTAGTGCTTGAAATTTTTTTGAAAGAAAGTTTAGCAGGTTTAATACTTACTAAATTTTTTCACATTTAGTAAATCTATTAAATAATTTAAGAAATTGAAATTGAACATAATCCTTTCTATTAATTATTTACAATTTAACTATTTCAAAAATCCTATCTATTAACTTATCAAATAGCATTTAAAAACTATTAAAATACTTATCTAAAATTTTAAAATTTATCAAATCAATTAAAACTTTAACTCTTATCTTTTAACTTAGTTCAAATATATACTTACGTTAAGAAATGAATTCCACCATTTTTTAGTTTCTCAACTTAAATCTTTTCGTTCTTCTTTCTTTATTTCTGATCAAGATCGTAGGTTTTAAGTCTCAAAACATCTTGAGGTATATTTTTTTAGTTTCTCAGCCTAAATCTTTTCGTTATTCGTTCTTTATTTATTATTTATTTCTAATCTTTTTTTTTTCTTACAGTTCCTAATTAATTCCATTGTTTTTTGTTGTTGTGTGTTTTACATAAATAACACCGGTTTTTAATTATCAGAGCAGAGCACTATTTAACCGCATTTGAAAGTATACTTTCATTTATCTCAAATCTACTAAATTTTGTATTCTTATCATATTATATTTAGGTTGGATCTCCCCTTATTATTAATTGATTTTAAATTAAATACTTAAAAATTTTAATAAATCTTTATTATTTATTTCTATTTTTTTTTACAGTTCCTAATTAGTTTCATTTTTTTTTTTGTGTTTTACATAAATAACACCGTTTTCAATTATCAGAGCAGAGCACTATTTAACCGTATTTGAAGGTCATATCTACTAAATTTTATATTCTTATCATATTATATTTAGGTTGGATCTCCACTTATTCTTAATTGATTTTTTTAAAATTATTTTTAAATAAATTTATTTTTTAAGTGTTGCTCATCTTATGAAAATCAGCTGAGCATTCAAAACATGTCCATTCCGAAAGCAGAATCTGATGAACTGAGTAATGGCAGCACAATATTAACTCACCATTCTAAACATGTTCCTCATTGAAATTTCCTAACAAACAGAGATGAGAATGACAACAACTCATCAAAACAAAAGTTAATTGATCCTAGACGAATTAATTAATTAATTAATTATACTTAACAACAACAACTCATCAAAACTTAAGCAAGGGATCGAGTGCAGTCAATCTAGATATCAGTGTCTCAATTAGTGAGATTTTTTGTTTAGGAAAATAAGTTAGTGGGATATTTGGTTTAATAAAATAATACTTAACAACAGGACGCACATTTTCAAATAATATATATGTTAGTAATCAATACTCATATTCGTAAACTAACTTCATTCATATTTCTATCAATTGTTCATTATATTGTGATACATCATTTTTTAAACCTGTTCAATTTTCTTTATTAATATACATTATTTTTTCACATTCAAATAGATCAAAAACGTAGTTTAAGTCCTGATATATTAATATATTGTTTTTTCATTTTTTTAATACATTAATATTTCTTAATATTTTACTTTTTGGGGTGTTTTAAAGTCAATATGTAATGAATTGATTATAGTTTGTTTTTAATCATAAATAAACATCTGTTGAATATATGATCATTGTTTTAATTTTATGTATTTGTTACAGAAAGAAATACCGAGAATCATCCGAAAACCCATGGCAATTAGGACATTAGCCCAATTTGAGAAAGTTAGTAGCCTAAGGCGAGACTTGTCAAACTACCGAATGGATCCGAATAACGATAACATTGTCAAACACATCATTATCGTAAATAATAAAATTCAAGAATTGATCCGGAAGGGTAGCACACATATTAGAAGTGATGATGTTAAATATTCTTTGTTAAGAAACTCACTTCTAACTATAGGCAAAAATGTATTCTGGAAGAGCTTTTAATGACTGACAAGATAAAAAAAAATTATGCTACTTTGATTAAAAATTTTGTGAAGTCATATGTGAGGATGGGGGCAAGGAGGACTGTGACCCGCTCTATCTGTCCAACTATCCGAAATAGGAAACACAAAACTTCAGGTATTCCCTGGATGGCTGATTTGGATATCAAATTGTCAAATGAATTTTAAGGTATGTTGTTCCCTATCTATGCTATCTCAAAAGTTGTTCAATTACTTTTACAATATATAGTTTGTTTTAATTTTGTTTTTTAAATATGCAATTTCTTACCATAAAATGATTGTACAATTCAAACTAATGAATTCGATAATTAATAAATATGATAAAATCAGTATGATAAGATATAATGTTTTAAAGATTTTAAAACTTCATCTATGATAAAATTATTATTACATATATAAATCTTTATCCCCTTATTTTTCAAACACATAAAATTTATATATAGGATCTCGATATAACTTATTTAATTTTCACAAATCACTTTAGTCCACATTTTAGTAAAGTAACCATTGAATAAAAGTCTTAATTTCATACGTTTTTATCCACAGATTTCTTTATCATCCTGTACATTTGGTAATTAACTCACCTTTGACAAACCAACTTAAGGTATGTTGTACCCTATCTATGCTATCTCAAAAGTTGTTCAATTACTTTTACAATATATATTTTGTTTTAATTTTGTTTTTTAAATATGCAATTTCTTACAATAAAATGATTGTACAATTCAAACTAATGAATTCGATAATTAATAAATTTGATAAAATTAGTATGATAAGATATAATGTTTTAAAGATTTTAAAATTTTATCTATGATAAAATTATTATTACATATATAAATCTTTATCCTTTTATTTTCCACACACATAAAATTACTATATATAGGATATCGATATAACTTTTTCTCAGTTATATTTATCAATTGCAATTTTAGGTAGAAAAAACATTTTATTGGCATTTGTTTTTTCGTTATCACTCAACTTACGCTAAGTTGGATTATTATTTGGATCTCATCATAGGTATAAGTTGACTATTAATGCATCAGACGAATCTGGGAATGCACTATTTGTTCTTTGTGATGGAACAGCTAATCGGATTTTAGATTATATAGTTGATCAATTGTTCCAAATGAAAAATGAGGTTATATCATTTTCACATTATATTTCTAATTACATATGAATATCATGATTATTTAATTACATTTTTACAATACTTCCTTGCAGGAAGATGGAGATGCCAAAGTGGAAAGAAAATTTGAAGAATTAATAGGTCGTTCATATATCTTTGAAGTAGAACTTAATGATTTTAATTGTTCTTGTGGAAATTCAAAATTGACAATTACGCGTATTCATGATATAAGTTATAAAGACAAAAGTCAACATTTACTTAGCAAAATTGAAAAGGTAAATATTTTACTATATTTCATTAAATCCTTTTGTCATTTTTTTTAATTTGATTTTTACAGTTAATATAATTACTAACTCAAAAATTAAAATGATTTCATTTCAGTGCTTACATGAACGTAATTTTGCATTAACTGTCAAACTTAAAGATTCTGAAAAGGATAAAGGTTTAGCAAATCATACAGATGCTGAAGACGAAGATGTTTTTGGAAATCCTGCAAAAAGAATATATACAAGCAAGTAATGTTGGATATCAATATATTATTTGGTGTATAAATACGAAATACGTATTCTAATACGTAGGTTGTCGTAAGTAGATACACGGTGCATAATTTATGTACACAATTGATATCATGTTTGAATGAGAAATTAATCTCTATGTACCCACTTGAAGAGGAAGAAAATTGGTTGATGTTAGTGATTGATGTGGAATCCCACATAGGATGAACAAAAGCATAAGCTTGTGGTATTTATAAGCCGTGTTTCCATGAGAGGTTGGGCCCCAAGGGGCACCCAAGTTTTGTGGTGGGTGAGGACCTACACAACTTGGGCTGGACCACACGCACACGCTGTCGCCGGGCCGGGCCGGGCTAGGTCGGTTTTGGAAGTAATTAATTTTTTACTGCCCAACCGACATGATTATTCGGTCCAAACCAAACCAGTTCAGCATCCTCCAACCAAGAGACTTGTCTGTTTAAAAAGTACCTGTTCGGACCATAATGTTTTATTTTTCAAACATTATATCTGTTTTAACAGAACCAACTCGTTGTCTGATCGAATCGGTTCTTTTCCAAATGTTGTGTCTGTCCGAACAGTCATTTGATTTTTCTATATATAAACCCGAGGGCAGAGTCTTTTAAAAGTGATTCCGAAAATTATTTCTCATACTGCTCTCGTTTTTTAAAGTGTCTTATGTGAGAGAGATCGACGTTTTCTGGTTCGCCGTGTTGTTAAGAGTGTGCTCTCGATTGCAACGTAATCGAGGAGGCCTGGGAGATGAATTGCGACATACTGTTAGCACCTGAGAGATAGGCAATAATCATCTTAAGGTCAGAGGTCCAGCCTTGACTTGATTATCCTTTTTTGTATTCGGATTAACCTGTAAGTATTCGTATTTTCAATATTCTGTTCGTAATATGTTTCAGTATGCAGTAATGAAATTTGTTAAATGATTACAAGATTGCCAACAAGTACAAGATTGCCAACAAGTAAGCTATCACATATATTATTAAATATTTAAAATTATAATTACTTATCAATAATTCAAACTTAACTTAAACATGCAGGTGTGCAAAAATGAGTGCACAAGATGAAGATAATGCAGATTGAGAAAATCAATTTCAAAATAATGAAGACTTTTAGTTTATAATTTAAAATTATGTTGATGTGCTCAATGATACTATTTATATTACCTTTGGGATATTTCTATTCTTTTTTAAAATTATGTTGATGCATTTCCTGAATTTTTATATTTTATTATTGAAATTAAGGTGTTTAATAAAATAAAATATTTTGATTTAATATCTTTATTAAATTATATGTATTATACTTATCTCCAATATAAAAATAGTCAAACAAAAGTTTTCAATGTATTTATACATAGAAATAAAACTAATCCGTGTATCGCACTAGTTACAAGCTAGTGTTATAATATAGGAGGAGTTTTTTCCTTGTCAATTAAGATTAATTTTTTATAAAGAGTATTTCGAAATTAAAATTTTAAATACATCAAGTCTAAATTAATGTGAGAAGTGCGTTTTTAAGATTATCCGTATAGAAAATTAAGTTTAAACAAAATTTAAAGATAAACTGATCTAATCATATTATCAAATAAAAAATATAATATCACTCCCAAAAATTTCCTTTACCATCCCAAATTTAATCTTGATTTGCGGTTTTTCTATGGTGACAAAGATATTATTTCAAAGAGGTTCTTAAATATTTTAGTTATTTACTTAAATTTAAATTTTTGGTTTTATAATTAATTAATAGGACATTCAAAAATGTTATATATATATATATATTACATGTAATCTTTTATTTTTTATTAAATTTAATAAAATATGTATTAAATAAAAATGTTTTTATAAAATTACACAAAAAAATTATAATTAAATTTATGTATTACATATAATCTTTTATTTTTTTATTAAATTTAATATAAATATGTATTAAATAAAAATATATTTTTTATAAATTTACTAGTACAAAAAAATTATAATTATATTTATGTATTACATATAAAAAGTTAATTAATTAATAGATAAATCAATCATCGAACGAAGTATATACTTGGATAAATCCAACATAAAATTGGACGAACACACATATATGATATAGTTGGATAAATCCAACATAATAATGGATGAAACACATATATATGAGATTTGAACTTGAAATCTCAAGATTATAAGTCTCTTATTCGTCAGATTTGACAATCCATGTATTCGTATTGTGTTAATATTTTTTTTCAATATTATAATCGTGTTTAAAGTGTTATCTGTACCATTATTAAAATCCTTGACTGAGTTTGATGTCACGAGTCAAGTGACACCAACTCAGTTGGTAAAAATACAAAAAAAATCAAACAAAATAAAAAAAATAAATAGAAATAATTATGTCTTTTAATATTTTATATAATAATTTTTTTTTAAAAAAAATCTACCCACTTTTTTAAACAATTATCCACTTAAAAAAAGTGCCTATTTTTTTTTTTTTTTACATTTAATTTTTTAAAAACACATTTTTTTTTTCAAAATATATATGCACTCGCATAGTGCATGTGTAAAATTCTAGTATACTTATAAAGTTTTAACACATTAATAATTTGTATTATATAGATTTTCACACGTTATATATTCGTATTTTTTTCGTATCACGTTTTATATCTATTTTAATTATTTTCACATGTCGTATAATTATATCATATCTAAATTACCAAATCTATTCATCACTAAATCAAAGTCTCATTCGCTATTTTTTTTTTTTTATAAAAAATAATATTTTAATTAATCATAACCGTTTCCTATCGAACTAAAAAAATCACACTAAATTATATGAAGTACAAAATGATATATTATGTTTTGTGAAAAGGGTTTATATTTGATACACTGATAATGTATAAATTTATACAATATTAATAAATCACATGATATCATCTCATTAAAATCTATATTATATTATATTATATTTATATATAATGTGAGTAAATGAGCTGGTGTCACGAGTCAAGTGACACCAACTCAGTTGAAGAAATTACTTAAAAACAAAATATTTTATAAATCAAATAATAATATTATAAGGGTATTTATATATTTTAATTTTTTATATAATATATATATTTTTAAAATACTTATCCACTGTCTTAAAAAAAAAAAAAACTATCACTATCTTAAAAAAAATATATTTTCTTAAAAAACTACCACTCACTTAAAAACTACTATTCTTTTAAAAAAATATCATTCTTTTTGTTAAAGTGGTATTATCCCACATCGATTAAATTCTGGATTGCATGTGGTCTTATATTTAAGTTTGGTCTCTTTATTTATTACCAATTGGTTTTAGGTTGGATGCTTAACATGGTATCAGAGCTTAGGTTCTGTTGTGTTGTTTCTGCCTTATATCCCTTCTAAGTTTGTCAAGTGGTAGGCTCCTCGGTATCCGTCTACACGTGATGGGGCCTGTTAAACTGGTATTATCCCATATCGATTAAATTCTAGATTGCCTGTGATCTTATATTCAAGTTGGGTCTTTCCACTTATTAGCAATTGGTTTTAAGTTGGATGCTTAACACTTTTAAAAAAGTTACCATTCAATTAAAAAAATTACTCATATATATATTTTCCATAACATTTTTCTTTCACCCACAGAGTAGGTGTGACATAATCTAGTTATATATAGTGAGAGTGATTGAGTTGATGTTACGAGTCAAATGATACCAACTCAATTGAGAAAATTACTAAAATAAATTTTAAAAAAATTTTAATGATTATGGAATAAGATATATTAATATATTTTTAATATTTTTAAAAACAGATTTTGGATTAAAAAATTTACAAAAGTTATTCATTTTTATATTAAAAAAATTATCTAAAAAATACATATTCCCTTAAAAATAACTACTTTACTTGAAAAAAAAAAACTACTCACCCATATAATGTGTGTGCAACTTCTAGTTTTTTTTTTTTTTAAATATATTTTAATGAGCTGACGTTATTTGATTCATTGTGTGTATAGATTTATATTTTTTTTTCTTTTCTGTCGAGTGTCGATTAGGGGTGTAAATGAACAAGCGTTCGACGAACGGTTCGTGAACATTTCGATTTCTGTTCATTTATCAAGTTAAATAAACGATTATGAACATGATTTTAAGGTTCGTTAATTAAATGAACTGAACACGAATAAGGAGGTATGTTTAGTTCATTTATGTTCATGAATAAACTCGTTTAATAGATTTTTTAAAGTTCGTTTATTGTTCGATTATAATTAATAATATTATTATTTGTATTTTATTTGTATTTTATTTATAATATAATTAATATTATTTAATAACTTAAATTTAATAAGTTAATAATAACTTAAATTTAATTATATTTATAATTAAAATTAACTTATTTTTTTATTTGTTTGTTTGTTTATTGTTAATGAACATATTTTTAATTGTTCGCGAATATGTTTGATTATATGTTCATGAACATATTCATTTAATGTTCGCGAACAAGTTCATTTAATTTAAATGAACGAACACGAACACACTCAATTTTAAACGAATAGAGCTTGAACACAATTTTAAAATCCTTAACGAACACGAACCGAACACAAACAAACTCAAAAATAAATAAACGAATATAAACAAAAATTTATTCGTTCAAATCCGATTCATTTACCATGTCGACCAATTTAAGGTGAAGTTGTAATTTTGAGGAAAAAACAAGGGCTCAAGTCTCAAAATTCCAATAATATAGGCTAATCCTCCCCTTCCCACATTTATTCCCTCTCTGAAATCTAAACGTCGCTCGTGAATACGCCACACACTATTTTCCATTCTTTTCCCTTCGTTTCCTTCACCCTTTTGTCTATCGTTTCATCCATTAACGCCCCTCCTTCCCATCCCGACCTTACACTTCATTCAAACACTCCTCCAATCACAAAGCGGCCACCACCATAACTGAAACGGGGACTGAAAAACAGAAAAGAAACTAAAATTAAATATGACTTCCGCCGCGTTCCAAACTTCCCACTCGCCACTCCCCTACTTTCCTCGCACTTGCCAACTCTCTCCTCCTTCACTCCCTTCCGTTTCCTTCCCTTTCTCTTTTACCCGCACTTGTCGTCAATCCCACGCACGCTCCATGTCCACACGTGCCAACGCGGCTGCCTCGACTACGCCCGACGCACGTGCTTTGCAGGATGGGATTGCGGATTTTTACGACGAGTCATCTGGTCTTTGGGAAGACATTTGGGGTGACCATATGCACCATGGCTTTTACGATCCGGATTCTAATGTTTCGGGTTCGGATCATCGAGCCGCTCAGATCCGAATGATTGAAGAATCGCTTCGTTTCGCTGGAATATCGGGTTCGTCTATTTCTATCCACGTATCTGTTTTCTATTGGAGAGTCGGTTATGTTGTGGAATTTAACATTAATGGGTCAAAATGATAGTGTCAACTCAGGAATTTAAATAAAAGAATCTATAATGACCGCTATTTATGATTAATTAATCAAAATAGAAAATAATTATATATTTTTTTAATTATTGTAAGGAGAACGTGTTAAAAAAAAAAAAAATTGCCAGGAACGTGTAAAATGTGTAAACTGTTAACATCTATGTAATCTATGTAAATACTTAAAAAGCAATCCCTCAATTTATTGTTTCAAATTGAAAGAAATTGCTTAATTTTGAAAAAGAAAAAAAAAAGAGAAAAATTTGTTCGTGCATGTCATGTTCGTATTATTTTTTATGTTCGTTTTTTTTGTTTAAAGTATTATTATATTTATTATATAAATTTTTACATTTTAATAATTTATTTTATATACATTTTTATACTTTCATAAATTTATGTTGTGTTCATGTTATTTTTGTATCGTATCGTATTTTAATTATTTTTTTAATGTGTTCGTGTCGTATTTTAATTCATCCAAATATTTTACATAGTTTGTTATAGTGATACAATTAAGAGAAAAATTTGTGTGTTTGTGTCGTGTCTCAATTCATCCCATATTTTACATAATTTGTTATAATGATTCAATTTTGTGTGTTCATGTTATTTTATTATGTGTTTAAAATATTATAAATTTATATAAATTTTTACACGTTAATAATTCGTTTTATGTCGGTTTTGACACGTTCGTGTATTTGTGTCGTGTTCATGTTATTTTTCGTGTGGTGTTTTAATTACTTTTTTCATGTTGTGTTCGAGTCGTATAATCATGTTGTTTTCGAAATTGCCGAGTCTAATTGACACTATTCAAATAACTCACAAATTTGTGTCACGTGTCATCATGTTCATGTTATTTTTCCTGTTATAATCAGTATTATATATTTACATAAAATTTGACAAGTTAATAATTTGTTTTATGTAGATTTGGACACGTTCGTGTATTTGTGTCGTATTCATGTTATTTTTTGTGTCATATCGTGTTTTAATTATTTTTTCCCATATTATGTTTGTATCGTATAATTATGTTGTATCTGAAATTACCGGATGTAATTAATCATATTTAAATAACTATCAATTTTATACTATGTGACATATAAGAATAAGAATTATTATTTTTCTAAATTATTTTCTTTACTAAACTTACTTTTTTATCTTTCAAATTTATTATAAAATATTAATTCAAATCCGATAACATTCCACAGTGAAGCGCGGATATTATCTAGTAATGAATTAACAATTAACGTGTAAAATGTTAATTCATGTTTTTTGGGAAAATTTTATTTGAACTTTAACTGATTGAAGTTTTAATGGTTTTGGAAAATATTGTCGTGAAATTTGATATGGTATTTCTTGTACATGTGTTGTGTTGTGTATTTTTTTTAAACATAAACACAATATATACATATATATATATATTATTAAATGTGTTAATTAAATTTTAAATATAAATTTGATATATATATTAAAAATATATCGTGTCTTATTTATTATAATATTTTCGTATCCTGTTTTCGTAACTTAAAATGTTAGCAGTCTCCTTATATTTTTTATTTAAAGTAAAAAAGAAAAAGAAAATAGTTGGTAGTCTTTTATCTGATTGTCAGTTTTTGCATTTTATAGTTTTTTTTTTTTCTCTCTGAATTAGAGATAATCGGTTGTCATAAAGTACAAAAATTACTTGTTACATTTCAACAACAGAAAATAAAAAGGTTATATTAATACATTTTTTAGGTAAATAAAAAATAAAATATTTTATTTGGTATTTTTCTTAATAAGCAAACATGAATAACAAATTCAGTTTTTAATTGAGATTTTGAATAGCTATTTCGAGTTCATGTTGATTATAATTCACCTCTTATTCAGAGAAAGATGATCAAACAATTTCTAATCATGATCTTTGCGGATCGAATCATCCATAAAAAAAAACTCCAAATATTTGATAGATTTTTGATAGATTTTGAATTTTGTGACTTGAGAATAACATTTACTTTTCTTTAAAAAAAATTGAAAAGTAAGATCTATAATTTTCTATTTCTAATATTAAATCATAGGAATGTAATTGAGCCAAGCCAAGCCAAGTTCAAGCAGTAAGAAGCTCGAGCTCTAGCTCGACTTGATACTCGCAGTTTGACACTCGGCTCGAGCTAGATTAAGCTTTACTTTTAAAACTCAAGCTCGATTCGAGATAAAAATTAAAATTGTTTGAGTTCGCTCGATTCGAGATAAAAATTAAAAATATTTGATAGATTTTTGATAGATTTTGAATTTTGTGACTTGAGAATAACATTTACTTTTCTTTAAAAAAAATTTAAAAGTAAGATCTATAATTTTGTATTTCTAATATTAAATCATAGGAATGTAATTGAGCCAAGCCAAGCCAAGTTCAAGCAGTAAGAAGCTCGAGCTTTAGCTCGACTTGATACTCGCAGTTTGACACTCGGCTCGAGCTAGATTAAGCTTTACTTTTAAAACTCAAGCTCGATTCGAGATAAAAATTAAAATTGTTTGAGTTCGCTTGATTAGACTCGTTTATCTAATAAAAAATAAGCTCGATTCCCATGCACGGCTCCAAACTCAATTATTTGTGCTTGAACTCGAGCTCAAGTTTGAGTTCGAGTTTGAATTGAGATTTTTTTAATTCTAATTAAAAATAATAAATATATATATATATTAAAAATAAAAAAAATTCGATTAAGTTCGCGACCTATTCGAGTCGGGCATTAATATACTCGAACTCAGCTTGCTCGATAGCTCGAGTGCTCAAGCTCGACTCGACAATAACTAGCCGAATTCGAGTTTTTTTTCGAGTCGAACCCGAATACCTTGAGAGTACATTTGTTTTGTTTACACTCTTATATTAAAACATTTTTTAGGTAAATAGCAAATAAAATATTTTTGCATATTAAAACATTTTATTTGGTATTTTTGACAAAAAGCAAACATAAAATAACAAATCCAACTTTTCATTAAGATTTCAAATAGCTCTCTAGAGTTCATGTTGATTACGTTTTGCCTCTTACTTAGAAAAATAATTAAACAATTCTCAATCATAGTCTTTACGGATCAAATCATCCATATAATATACAAAAAAAACTCTAGATATTTTAATATTTATTTTATTTATCTAATGTTTATAAAATATTAAATATTTAAAATTTTATATTTATATATAAATATATACGGATTTATGTATTGGATGTATATTTACGTTTGTATATAATATATATTATTAGAAAACTTGAAAATGAGTTATATATATATATTTTTAAAATACGATAAATTTAAAACGGTACGTCAAAATACATAGATACCGATATGTATCGGTACCAAAACAAAATTATATATCCATCAATACAGTACTCAGTGATGTTAAGGCGAGCGCCTAGGCGCCAAGGCGCAGCGCCAGAGAAGAAAAACGCCTCAGAGATGTTAAGGCGAGGCCATTTGACTCAGGCGTTCGCTTTTGGAGCTTTTTGTCGCAATTTGTTGGACACCCAGGCACCAGAAAAGCGTGCCTCAGTAAATCTCCTAGTGTTTTTATTTTTTTAAATTCTAAAAGTCAACTTACCATATTCAATCTCAAGTCTCTGTCAAAAACATATCCTAGCCACCAATATTTTTAGGTTAAAACAACGATTGGAAGCCATATAAAACAGAATCAACTCAATTCTACTATTGGTTTTTCACTTTTCACTTTTGACTTTTGACTACAGACGACAGAGTACAACTAAGGTACGTAATTTTTACTTTTTTTTTCTTCTTTTGCTCTACTCTCTACTCCCTTTTCTTATTCTTTTTTTTTTCTTTCTAAAATCAGACTTGTTTGGTCTGTTTCTGTTTTCAGAAACAGACCAAACATTGCCCTGTTTCTGAACACAGAAACAGGGCAATCGTTGCCCTGTTTCTGAACCCAGAATCAGGGCAACGTCTGCCCTGTTTCTGTGTTCAGAAACAGGGCAATAGGGCAGACGTTGCCCTGTTTTTTTGTTCAGAAACAGGGCAATCGTTGCCTCTGTTTCTGATTCTGTTTCTTTGCTTTTTTTATATATATATAAAAAGAATTATAATTTTTATAATAATTTATATTTTATAATAATTAATCACAATTCACAAAACATTCAATAGTTTATGTTCTCTGTGCAGTTTCTAATTATAATAATGTTTTGTTTATTATAATAATGTTTTGTTTATTACAAAACATTACAATATTTTATGTTCTCTGTGAAGTTTCGAATTCACAAAACATTATAATTTTTAGCTATCTTTTTTTATTATAATAATGTTTTGTTTATTATAATAATGTTTTGTTTATTACAAAACATTACAATAAAATGAACTATATTAAAGTCTAGTTTATTAGTTACATATCATACGTAAATTTTATTTTATATATTATATATATTTATATATATGCGTCTTATTTTGCTCGGGCTAGCGCTTTTTTTGCGCCTTGCGCCTCAGGCTATGTAGAGGTCTTAGCGCCTAGAGTGCGCCTAGCGCCCTTGACAACACTGACAGTACTGACTACTTTGACTCAAATTAAATATCTCCCTTTACCTAACAAAACTTTTATTGTCTCTATTTTAAACATTTTAATGTGAATTTATTTTACAAAAAAGAAAAAAAGAAAAAATAGACTTTAAACATATACCTAAGATATGACTTAATATTATTGTTGTTATTTCTTATTAGTTTTTTTTTTTTTTTTTCTTTTGATATGAAATAGTAAAAACATGTTTGTATTGGGAAAAAATATTTTTGAATAGTTAAAACTTAAAACTTTAATTTTCTTTTGGAAAGCAATATAAACAGTTTTATTGTTTATTGTATTTTAGTCATTTATTGTTTTAATCAAATATATATTTTTTAGTAACTTCTTGGAAGTAAAATGTAAATAAGAAAAAATAAGCTGTGAAAGTGACATCCAAACGTAGTTTAATTGATTGCCGAAATTGACATATTTTATTAGTTTTGCATCTATGCGACTTCAACTTGGCATGATTGCTTCATTTCATCCCTGTAAATCCAGATGTTTTGTTGTATTGGTAACAATTAGATCATAGCAACATCGGCACGAGTAGACCTAATAATTCGTGTATTTTTATCGTGTTTGTGTATTTTTTATGTTATAATCGTGTTTAAAGTGTTTTATATTTTATATAAATTTTGACGTGTTAATAATTTGTGTTAAATAGATTTTGACATGTTTATGTATTCGTGTCGTGTCCTTGTTTTTTTTTTTTTTTTTCGTGTTATGTCGTATTTCATGTCGGGTCCAATATTGCCAGATCTAGCATGAAGGAGTGGTTAATTTCTGTTAACTCTTTTCTCCTTGTTGAATTTAGTTCAATGATATCTTGTTTAGACTCTGGCTCAAGTGTAGTATGAATTCAACTTGGATGCATAGGTCTAAATAATATACCCTCATTCAAGAACCAAATTAAATATCCACACAGATAATTAATTATTAATTTTTAGTATGGTATTTGTTGAAATAAAGAATGGGATGTTTTAAGCAAAAGCAATAACTGTAAATATGAAAACTTTTTGATGTATAGATGCCCCCATTCCTTGTTGGCTGGCTGGCCTGGTACCATAAATCGAAGATGAACTTCTAACAATTGATTTTACCTCTGAATTGGCTTCAGAGGACCCAGCAAAGTGGCCCAAGAGAATAGTTGATGTTGGTTGTGGGATAGGAGGCAGCTCTAGATACCTAGCAACCAAATATGGAGCCAAAAGCCAAGGCATTACTTTGAGCCCTGTTCAAGCTGGAAGGGCCAATATTCTTGCTAAAGCTGAAGGACTAGCAGATAAAGTATGTGCAAAACTCTCAGTTTTCTACATTTCAAGCCTTCATCCTGTCCATATACAAGGAAAGTTTATATTGACAACATTAATATCATCACTTCATAATCGTTTTCAGTTGTTAAAGTGATATTGTGTTTCTCCATGCCAATATCATGTTTATGTGATCTTTGCAAACATTTTAGTTTTATTGATAGAAAGATGGATGGCTTTAAGATAACAATGTGCCATTTAGCAGGTTTCTTTTCAAGTTGCAGATGCTTTGAAGCAACCATTCCCTGATGGGCAATTTGATCTAGTTTGGTCTATGGAAAGCGGAGAACACATGCCTGAAAAACCAAAGGTTTGTTTTGTCTTAATTAGTATGTTACATTTTATTGTTATCCTTTCAAGTTGACTTGTTGAGCTGAATGGAACTCTGGCATCCATGCTTGAATTTTCTTAGTTCATGTTATGTTAATTTCTTCCCTTCCTCCAAAACTGGCAGTTTGTTAATGAGTTGGTGAGAGTTGCAGCTCCAGGAGGCACAATAATAATAGTGACATGGTGCCATAGGGATCTTGGTCCCGATGAAGAGTCTTTGCAGCCATGGGAGCAGAAGCTGCTAAACAGGATATGTAATGCTTATTATTTACCAGAGTGGTGTTCTACTGCTGATTATGTCAAATTACTTCAGTCCCTATCTCTCCAGGTCCAGGTAATTACTTCCTTGAAGAATAGGCTAAAACCCTCTTTCAAATTCGACATTTCATTCAATTCAAACGCTTGTATAACCTTTTGATGAGATATAATAGTTGACTTAATTAAAATAAAGTAGTTAATCTTCCTGACTGACTGACTAAAAAACTCTGAGCAATGTGATGTTTTTAGCAATCAGGTCTCTGATCAGTCTCACTTTACCAGGTGAATAAGTTATTTTTTGCACTTGTAACACAAATCAATTAACAAGCTTCAATGCAGGATATAAAGGCTGCTGATTGGTCTCAGCATGTTGCCCCATTTTGGCCAGCAGTCATACGCTCAGCATTGACATGGAAGGGCTTCATATCGCTGCTACGTAGTGGTAATTAAGTCTTGTTCCATACTTGCATGCTATTTTACCCGAACTCAGGATTCGAATTCAGGGTTAGTGTCGGATACGGGTATCTATCCGACACGAGTTTGTTCAAAATATTTTTTAAAGTTCCTTTTTTTTTATATATTTGAAGGATCATATCTTCATATTTTTGTCCGAATATGTGTCGGATACGAATGTCAGACACGCATACTTTAAAAAAAAAAATGAAAAGTCTGAATAACAAAGCTTGCATGCACTCACATACGTATGCTTGCTACTTTTCCGGGAAATGATTTTTAGCTTTTTTTATTCTTGTTCTTAATTTTTTTTTTTTTGGTTAGAAGGGAAATTTTCTTTGTTCTTAATTTTGCTCTTATTGTGAGTTGATTAGGATTAAAAACCATAAAAGGTGCATTGGTGATGCCATTGATGATTGAAGGGTACCAGAAGGGCGTGATCAAGTTTGCTATAATTACCTGCCGGAAACCTGAGTAAATCACCAAGATAACCAAATGTTTGAAGTGTATTGATTATGCTGCACTCAATCTTGGTAGAAGGTGGTGTTGGATATCAATATATTATTTGATGTATAAATACGAAATATGTATATTAATACGTAGGTTGTCGTAACTAGATACATGGTGCATATTTTATATACACAATTAATTGAATGAGAGATTAATCTCTAAGTACCCATTTGAAGAGGAAGAAAATTAGCTGATGTTAGTGATTGGTGTGGAATCTCACATAGGATGAACAAAGGCTTAAGCTTGTGGTATTTATAATAAGCCTTGTTTCCGTGAGCGGTTGGGCCCCAAGGGGCACCCAAGTTTTGTGGTGGGTGAGGACCTACACAACTTGGGCTGGACCTACACGGCCGCCAAGCCGGGCTTGGGTCGGTTCAGTAATTAATTTTTTACTGTCCAACCGACATATTTTTCTGTCCAAACCGAACGGGCACAACCCATCTTAGATGACTGTTCGTTCCAACTGAACCTGTGCTGCCAACCAAGGGACTGTCTGATTGAGATATGTCTGTTCAAACTAGACCGAACCGTTTGGTTCTTTTCCTAATGACATAACTTTTATCTGAACAATTTTTTCCAACAGTTGTTTCTTGTTCGAACAAGTTTCTTCTTTTCTATAAAAACCTAAGCAGTGCCTGTCATTTTTTCAGTACCGAAAATGTCTTATTTTTACTATTCTACTCTTGTTCTTTCTTGTGTCTTCTGTGAGAGAGATCAACATTCTTCTGGTTCGCTGTGTTTCTAAGAGTGTGCTCTCGACTGCAATGTAATCGAGGAGGCTTGGGAGACGAATTGCAACATACTGTAAGCACCTGTGAGACAGGCATAATCGTCTTAAGGTCAAAGGTCCAACCTTGACTCGATTATCCTTTTCTGTATTCGGATTAACCTGTAAATGTTGTCAATTACCATTCTGGAATGTTCGTAATTTATATATGCTGTTATGTCAAAATTTCAGATAAATAATCGGTTATTTATTCTTTTTTATATACTAGTTTTTGTTGTCACGTACGTTGTACGTAAATACTTATTTTTTAATAATATTGATATATTGAACATATAATTATATATATTGTATATAAAATTTACATTAAATTAAAATTCTTACTTATAAATTGAATAAATTTTAGTAATTAAATAAATACATTTAATGAACATATTATAATGGAATTAGAATTCTTATTTATAAAATAAGCATTAGATAATTTTTCTTTTTTTAGTTTGAGTTTCAGACAAAAACTACTGGAACGTTCAAATCAAGACTTATTTTATTTGGTTTAGTCCTAATAATTACAATAATTAATTCAATAGAGTTTTCATCTTTTAATATTACAAAAAAATCTATTTGTATGAAATTGAGAAATCTCATATTAAAATAAAATCTTAAAAATTTTTATAAATTAAAATATGAAAAGAGTATAATTAATATTGAATATATCAATATAAAAGACATATTATTAATTGAAGGATATAGAAACCAATTAAAGATAATTTTAAACTCGAATACTCCACCAACTTCAAAACCAATAATCATTACTATAAAAAATATATATAAATAAAACATATATATGCAATATTAATTGAAATAACCATAGATTGATTTACCATATTTTGAACTTGAATACTCCTTCTAACTTCAAAATCAATGAATCATGTCTATAAAAGATAACAAATCAAATCAAATCAAAATATATATATATATATAATATTCATTGAAAAAAAAAAAAAAGAAGACTTCTTTAAAAAATTTATGATCGTTTATTATATAAATTGCTTGGAGAACTCTTAATTGGTACATAAAAAAAAAAAAAAAGAGATCATATATCTTTAATTCCTAAACCCAAACCGATTATTAAAAAAAATCCTTAATTGCCAAGCCTTTTTGCAGTGAAATAATATTGAAACCAAAGTTGGCCATATATAGTGGCATGAGATTTAATTTCTCATGGACTGTAATTTCACATATGTTTGATTAGATTTAACCAATTAGAGTTATCTAAAGAATCATTATCCAATTTTTTTTTTCATATTAATCATAATAATTCAATATAATTAAACTCTTTTTTATCTATAAAACTAATCTTATTATTAAATTTTAAAATTATAAAAATTAAAAATTAAATGACAATGTTGAATTTTAATCAAAGATGATGACTTAATTACTATGGACTATAACTTTACTTTTGTTTGATAAAATTTAACCAGTTAAGAATTATCTAAAAATTATTATCCAAAAAATTCTATAATAAAGACTTAAATTCAATATAATTAAAACTAGTTTCTAGTTATAAAACTAATCTTATTATTAAGATTCAAAATTATAATAATTAAAAAGTAAATGATAATGTAGAATATTAATAAAAAAGGATGATTTAATTACTATGAACTTTAATTAATTTTACTTTTGTTTAATGAAATTTAACCAGTTAAAAATTATCTAAAAAATTACTATCCAAAAAAAATTCTATCATAAATGACTGTAATTTAATATAATTAAAACTATTTTCAATTTATAAAATTAATCATATTATTAAGATTCAAAATTATAATAAATAAAAATTAATTTAAAATGTCAGTTTAGAAATTTAATCAAAGAATTTGTACGTTTTCGTCAGTTCAAAAAATTCTTTACATTCGTGTTTTTATATATATTATAAATAAATTATAGATATATATATTTATTTATACGGTAATGAAATAAATTCTCTTTGCATGTTTAATAAGATCTTACATTCTTAAGATGATTATTTTGTTAATTCATTACTGCTTTGTTTGATTACGATTATATATTCGAATGGCCATTATTTTGTCCATAATTTGGTGGGATCAAGGTATCGTCCTATAATAGGTTTGCATAACAAAAATCTTTCAGATTACCTTTTTGCAATGGATTTCATCCACTGAGTAAAGGGATTTTTTTTTTTTTTGTTAATTCTTGTGTGGAAAATCGAGGTTTAAGTATCCAATTTTTTTTATCAAAATATAGTCAAAAAAAAAATATTTATCAAAATACTGTTGTTTTTAAATTAATTCTGAAAATTCACTTATTTTTAACAAGTTGAAAAATCACTATGGACCATGACGATTTTTCAATTGTATTTTTAAAAAAAATTAAAAAATACAGTTGGAAAATCGCCATGGGTCATGGCGATTTTCCAACTGTATTTTTCAATAAAAATGAAAAAAATCTGTTGGAAAATCGCCATGGCTCATGGCAATTTTCTAACTGATTTTTCATTTTTTATATTTTAATATTAAAAATTGCAAATGGGTATAAAAAAAAAAATTTAAAAATCCCTTGGTTTTTTTTTTTAAAAATTTTTTTACAATATATATACTAAAATTTTATAATTTATTTAATTTTATAATTTTATAAAAAATAAAATTTAATTTCTTATTGAAATAAAAAAAAAAAATTCTTATTGAAATTTTATAAATAAAAAAATTAAATTTTTTATTGAAATTTTATAAAAAAATTAAATTTAATTTCTTATTGAAATTTTATAAAAAAATAAAATTTAATTTCTTATTGAAATTTTATAAAAAAATAAAATTTAATTATTATTGAAATTTTAGGAAAAATAAAATAAAATATTTTAATTTTAATTTTATAAAAAAGAAAATTTTTTATACAGAAAAAATTGAGTTTCTTTGTCTCTAAATTTAAGTATTAATTAAAGTTGAATAAATAATTACATATTTATGCTCATTTATATTAATGTTAAGCTTATAAAGTATCAATAATCCGATCAACAATAAACCCTTTGACAACAAAATATAGTGTTGATGTATAATATTTATTAATGAATCTAGACTGTTTCATTTTTTTTTTAAAATTTCTAATCTATTTTAACTATTTGAGAAAAATATTATAAATTTAAGTTTTTTTTTTTTAATTTTAAATTTGTAATATCTAAAAGTAGGATCAATATGCATATCATTTGAAGTAATACTCAATTGGCCCCTTATTTCATTATTGAACAGTAATACAGTATCATGGAGAAGTTATAAACATTAAATTTTAAATTCATGTCTTTGTCTTTCATTTTCAGCAACCAAATTATTGCAAAATTCAACACAAACCTAAAGTTAGAAGCTTAGATCTAAAATAATTCAGAATAAAAGGATTGGCCTAACAAGCGAAATTCTCTCCTATCGTCAGAAACTAAAAACATCAAATTAGAGAACTTACCTTGTCATTAGAGAGTTTTCTTGGGACATTAATAAATGCACCATATCCATCAAGCATGTTGAAGTTCAAGGGTTAGGAGAAAAGCAAATATCATCAAGCATGTTAAACTTACCTTGTCATTAGAGAGTTTTCTTATTTTTTTTTATAAAATTTCAGTAAGAAATTAATTTTTTTTTATATATATAAAATTTCAATAAGAAATTTAAATTTTTTTTTTAAAAAAAATTCAATAAGAAATTAATTTTTTTTAATTTCAATAAAAAATTAAATTTTATTTTTTATAAAATTATAAAATTAAATAAATTATAAAATTTTAGTATATATATTTTAAAAAAATAAAAAAACAAACCAAGGAAATTTTTTTATTTAAATTTTTTTATACCCGTTTGCAATTTTTAAAATTAAAATACAAAAAATTAAAAAATCAGTTGGGAAATCGCCATGGCGATTTCCCAACTTGTTAAAAAATAAGCGAATTTTGAAAATTAATTTGAAAACAACAGTATTTTGGTAAATAAATTTTTTTTTTTTGCTATATTGTGATAAAAAAGCCTTAAGTACCCATATAGTTTTTTTTACTTTAGTGAAAAGAATAATTTAATTTTTATACTGTAAAAATGAGTAATTTAGTCCCTGTACAATTGAAATAGGTGCAAATAAGTACAATTGGTAACGGTGTTAATGAAAAACCATTAAAATACTGACGTGGACTCGTAAAATCTAACAGATTTAGATATATTTCAAGTCATATTTTATTTCAAGTCATTAATTTTGTTAAATTTTACGAGTTCACGTTAGCATTTTAACGGTTTTTAATTAACACCGTTATCAATTTTACTTATTTGCACCTATTTCAATTGTATATAGATTAAATTGCTTATTTTTACAGTACAGAGATTAAATTACTATTTTTATTATAATACAAAAATTATGTGGGTATTTAAACAAAAAATCGAAGGTGGTTGCCATTTAATACAGTCACTTTATTTGGAAATATTTTTCTTGCTTTCTAATCTGTTATTGTCGTGATCGATCAAAAAGTTAAGAAAGGATTTCTTAACTTTGTGATGTTTCGGTCATGTGCTGATTCATTACGTTTTGATTTGTTTTATTTTTTATAAGAGATTTATATCGATTTATAAATTACGTTTTGTTTGGTTTCACAAATATATTTATATATTACTAAGAGTGATTATATATATTTGTCACATGTGACGTTTTTGATTACGTTCCTTCAAAGTATATATTTGTCATAATTGACTGTCCTATACGAGTTGCCATATACTTTGATATATAATTCTTTAGTACTGTTAGTAATATATATATATATATATATATATATATATTTGACTGGCAGCATATATATTTATACATTTGTTATTATACATAGTTACGTTTGTATAATATTTATAGTGCTCGTAATATATATTTATATATATTTACGTAATATTTCATGTTTTGATTTATAACATTGGCAGCATTTTGTTATATATTGCTACTGTTTGTTAGAATATATATATATATATGATTCTTAGTGTGATATATATATTATTTTGTTTGAGAATATATATTATATTGTTTGAGAAAATATATATATATATATATATATTTTGTTAGTAATAACATATTTTTATATAAATATTTTGTTACCGTAAACATATATATATATATATTTGTAATATATATATAAATTTTGACTGTGAAAATATATATTTGTTGATCTGTTATTTTTGAAATAAAAGATGGCCGAAACATCTACCGATAATGCTTGTGCGCCTGTAGCGCCACAACCTTTACATGTTACACATGGTGAGAGACCTAATAGTTCAATGGTCTGGACTTCAAAAGATGGGAGCATAAGATGCTGTTCTATTTAACCACTCTGAACCTAACCCGGTTCTTACGGGAGAAGGCCCCGGTTCCCAAATAGGGAGAGACCGATCCTACGGTTGTAAGCATGGAAGCATTCTGACTTCCTATGCAAGAACTATATTCTCAACGGATTGAAAAACACGTTATACAACGTGTATAGCCTGATCAAGATAGCGAGAGAGCTGTGAGAGTCCTTAGAGAGAAAATACAGAATCGAGGATGCCGGCACGAAGAAATCTGTGGTTGGCCGATTTCTGGATTTCAAAATGGTGGAATCGAAAATCGTGATTAGCCAAGTCCAAGAATATCAGTTGATCCTCCATGAGATTGATGCCGAAGGAATGATTCTTAGTGAATCATTTGAGACGACGACTTTGATAGAGAAACTACCACCTTTGCGGAAAGATTTCAAGAACTATCTAAAGCACAAGAGAAAGGAGATGACTTTGGAGAATTTGATTATTCGGTTAAGAATTGAGGAGGATAACCGTGGTTCAGAAAAGAGGGTTAAAGCTCAGACCATGAAAGCTAAGGCAAATGTTGTAGAACATTCGCATAAGACCAACAAAAGAAAATTTGTTGGCTCTAGTTCTTCCCAAGCTAATAAGGGAACGGATTTCAAGAAGTTCACGAAAACTTATTTCGTATGTAACAAGCCCGGTCATCGAGCAAAGGACTGCAGTCAGAACAAGAAAAGAGCTCAAGCCAACTTAGTTGATGATAATGAGATTGAGCTCGCTGCTATACTGTTACAAGTAAACATGGTAGAAAACCATAAGACATGGTGGGTTGATACCGGTGTCACTTGTCACGTTTGTTCTGATAGAAAGAATTTCTCCGAGTATAAAGAAGCTGTTGTTGATGAGCAACTATTTATGGAGAATTTTTCGGTCTGCAAGGTACGAGGCCATGAAAAGGTGGTGCTCAAGATGACATCCATTAAAGAACTAACTTTGAACAATGTGGTTCATGCTCCTGAAATTCATAAGAACTTGGTTTCAGGCTCTTTGTTGAGAAAGAACGGGTTTAGACTTGTAATTGAGTCAGATAAATGTGTACTCACTAAATGTGGCATGTTTGTGGGTAGAGGATATCTATGTGATGAGCTTTTTAAGCTCAATATTATGGCTGTTATGCCAAATAACAAGAATAATAATTAAATTATTTCTTCTGATTATTTGGTGCTGTCCTCTAAATTATGGCATGGTAGATTAGGTCATGTATGGGACAAGACCTTATAGAGAATCAACAATTTGGATTTGGATTTGCTTCCGCAAATTGTTATTGATAAAAATCACAAATGAAAAATTTATGTGGAATCCAAATTGGCTAAGGTTCCTTTCTATTTGGTAGAAAGAGGTAGCAAACCTCTAGATTTAATTCACAATGATATATGTGACTTAAAGTTTGTGCAAACTAGAGGTGGTAAAAAGATACTGTTATGCCTATTTGCTAAGAAGCAAAGACGAGGCCTTGGAAGTTTTTTAAACTCTTTAAAAAAAATGAGGTCGAAAATCAACTAAGCAAGAAAATAGGGAGTGATAGGGGTGGTAAATATGATTCAATGTTTCATGAATTTTATTCAAAATACGAAATCAGCATTCAAACCACTTCTCTTTATTCACCTCAACAATACGGTATTGCAAAACGCAAGAACCGAACGTTGAAATAATTGATGAATGCTTTGTTGATTAGTTCAGGGTTACCTCATAACTTGTGGAGGAAGCTATTTTAATAGCTATTTATATTTTAAATAAATATACCCCACAAGAAATAAGACAAGACACCGTATGAATTATGAAAGGGTTAAGGACCATCCTATAAATACACGAAAGTGTGGGGGTGTCTTGCGAAGGAATTGGTTTCTCCGGCTTAAAAGGTAATGATAGGACCTAAAACTATGTTTGGTGCCTCATTTGAAGGGATCATGACCCAGTCCTTGAAGGCAAGAGAATGACATATGAGATAATGTCAACTTTATGCAACAAGATTACTCGGGTATGATCTTGTCATCAATGAGGGTATCAACATTGTAAGTGGGAAAGAGTGTTATGCTAAGGTACCGGCATGTCTTGGTGCTACCATGACTACACCGTTGTGAAGCGGAGGATGAGACTTTGTCCATGGGATCGTTGATCCCTGATGGTGCCAAGAGTGGCACAGACCCTGAAAGTAAATCATTAGGTTGTAAATGAATATAAAGACATAACGTACTCGGTTAGCAAACTGAGTAGATTTACAAGTATTCCTGAAAAGGATACTGGAAGACCATTGTGGGGGTACTTAGATATTTAAGATACACATAAATTTATGGACTGCACTATACAAGATATCCAGATGCAAAATGAATATTCAATACTAAAGATTTCAAATCCACTAACGGATTTATCTTTATTATTGGAGAAGCTGCAGTGTTTTGGAAATCTTCTAAACAAACGTGAATAGCCAGATTTATCATGGTATCTGAAGTTATAGCTTTAGATAAAACTAGAGAAGAAGCAGAATGGCTTCGAAAGTTTAGAAGATTTTCCAATTTGGCCGAAACTTGTGCCTGCAATTTGTATACATTGCGATTGTCAATCTGCAATTCGTAGGGCACAGAGTTGTTTGTATAACGGTAAATCTCGACACATTCGTTGAAGACATAATACCGTTAGACAGTTGTTCTCAAATGGAATTATCTCTTTTGATTATGTAAAATCAAAAGATAATATTGCGGATCCGCTTACGAAAAGTTTTAACAAGAGAGCAAGTATATCATCGAGGGGAATGGGTCTTAAGCCTATAATTTAAAGTTACATAGTGGCAACCCAACCTAGCTGACTGGAGATCCCAAGATCTAGGTTCAAAAGGGACAACTGAATTATGTTAACTGAGTGTGAGCACTAAAAGAGTTAAACACTCTTATCCATTCCTATGATGATTTAGTGCTGCCTGCAAAGCAGTTAGGATAATTTCTGCGTTTAATGATTCTTATAGCTTGATAAAATCAAGTGGGGTATTGCAGGATACTCTTAATGAGCAATTACCTATTATGAGTAAGAAACATGGTCACTTCTATGAGAATTGATCAGGCTAAATTCTCTAGAGTACTCATAGAAACCAGGCAGTGTCCGGGGCCAAAATGGACAGAACCGTGAGAACCGAAAAATGTTCGAAGGGGAATTGTGTGATACCTATTGTCTTGGTTTACATGAAAGACTGAATAGTTCAAGACATCATGTTCACTAGTTAGCCGAGTAAATTCGATAGTTGTCACTATGGAAAGTTCAAAGCCAAAAACTACCTATCTTGATGCAATAACTCTTCAAGGTTATATTCTCTCATATTCCGAGTCAGTTCGTTGTTTTAATCAGATAATTTTCATTCATGTGGGGGATTGTTGGATATAAATATATTATTCGGTGTATAAATACGAAATATATATATTAATACGTAGGTTGTCGTAAGTAGATACACGGTGCATATTTTATGTACACAATTGATATCATATTTGAATAAAAAATTAATCTCTAAGTACCCACTTGAAGAGGAAGAAAATTGGTTGATGTTAGTGATTGGTGTGGAATCTCACATAGGATGAACAAAGGTTTAAGCTTGTGGTATTTATAAACCTTGTTTTCATGAGGGGTTGGGCCCCAAGAGGCACCCAAGTTTTGTGGTGGGTGAGGACCTACACAACTTGGGCTGGACCACACGCGTGCCGCCACCGCCGAGTCGGGCTTGGGTTAGTAATTAATTTTTTACTGCCCAACCGACATGTTTTTCTATCCAAACCGAACCGGCACAACCCATCCTAGATGACTGTTTGGTCCAACCAAACCTATGCTGCCAACCAAGGGACTGTCTGATTGAGACATGTCTGTTCGAACTAGACCGAACCGTTTGGTTCTTTTTCTAATGACATAACTTTTATCCGAACGATTTTTTCAACAGTTGTGTCTTGTTCGAACATGTTTCTTTTTTTCTATAAAAAGTTGAGCAGTGCCTGTCATTTTTTTAGTACCGAAAATATGTCTTATTTTTACTATTCTGCTCTTGTTCTTTCTTGTGTCTTCTATGAGAGAGACCAACATTCTTCTGGTTCGCCGTGTTGCTAAGAGTGTGCTCTCGACTGCAATGTAATCGAGGAGGCTTGGGAGACGAATTGCAACATACTGTAAGCACCTGTGAGACATGCAATAATCGTCTTAAGGTCAGAGGTCCAACCTTGACTCGATTATCCTTTTCTGTATTCGGATTAATCTGTAAGTGTTGTCAATTTTCAATCTGAAATGTTCGTAATTTATATATGTTGTTCTACCAGAATTTCAGATAAATAATCTGTTCTTTATTCTTTTATATATATATATATATTTATGCGGTAATGAAATAAATTCTCTTTGCCTGTGTTAATAAGATCTTACAAGTGGAGGAATTGGTGAATTATTTGAAACATCCACTATTTCACAGCATTCATAATTTCAACTTCAAAGTCATTATAGGGGCTGTCATCCCAATTGTTTACATTACAAGTTCACAACAAAGCGAGGCTGGAGTTTCCTCTCATTTCTGGAACTGTTTATCATGTCTAACTATTTGTGTATGCGTATTGCGTTTAATATTTTTTTATCGTCTCAGTTATGTAAATATAAATATGGTACAAATTATTAAATATATCAAAATTTTAAATACGAATACTATGTGTATTAAACATGTTGTGTTAATTATTTTAATCATATTTAAATATATCATATCATATTTATTATATTATTTTCGTATTTATTAAACGTATCGTTAGAATAATTTACCAGGTCTACTGTTGAATGCTCTTAAAATAGACAATCAACCGATAAAATGTATGTTAAATTGTAACATTTTCATCATTAATAGATCTGCTTGATTCAGGCTTTCGTTTTCAACCTTGTTTGACGGGTAGAAGTGTACATGGGTTGGACTGGGCTGAGTTCGATCGAGTTCATGTATAGTATTAATGTTATATATATTTGTTTAAATTTAGCTCGATTTGAAATATGGATAACCCGTTCATATTTGTAAATGGATAGTCCAAAATTATTTAAGCCCGTCCATTTTTTTTAATAAAAAAACATGTTATTTTTTATTTAATTTTTAGTAATTTTATATATTTTTTCTTTTATTAAGTTTTTAAATATAAACAACTAACCATATTTTTTTTAATGTTTAAACTATAATATTATATATATATTTAATCTTTATATAATATAAATTATATAATGTATATAAAAATAAAAATAATAGATTATATAATTGAAAAACGGGTTGGGCCAAACTCAGATCTTGATTGTTGGAGTTAAGGCCCGATTCATTTTTAAGCGGACCTCATTTTTTTGCCCAAATCCATTTTTCGGGCCTAATATTTTTGTCCAAACCCTTTCAAATATCGGGTGGACCTTCAAACTTTGACGAATAATTCAGTCTTTGGACAGTTCTACTGGTGGGCAAAGCCACTTTTTTTTTTTTTTTTTGCTTCTTTTCTCTTGGCGGATTAACAAAATCCCTCAGCCATTTTACATCCAAGAAATCACTAAATTTTAGAAAGGAAGTAAGGAAAAAAGAGTAGAGAAAGAAATATCTGATTAGAAAAATATCTTTCCCACTTACAAGGGATGTTTGGAGTTAAAAATATATATATTTTTAAAAATGTATTAAAAAATTAAAATATATTAATATTTTTATTTTATTATTTGATATTATAAATTTATTTGATTTTTTTTTTTAAATTCATCAATTGAATTGATATCACTTAACTCATGACATCAAACTCAATCAATTTTTTTATAATTAATATAAATGCATCAACCAACGAAACTAAATACTCTATGTACATTTTCTCTTCCTTTTTATTTTTTGCTAGACCATTAATTTTGTACATTACCAAAAAAAAATAAAAAAAAATCACAATCCTAGCTAGCACTATATATTTCATAAATTTAGCCCTTAATTAATTTCTATCATATTCCTACTCAGGATTCATATTTTCATCAATTAGTCCTTAAATTTTATTTGAGTTTGAATTCATATTTCTTTTCTTCCTTTTTTCTTTTGTTGTATTATCATCATTATAACTTCGGAAAAAAGGGAGCCCTCTTGGAGTTGTGGCTTTAACCTAACTGGGTTAATCAAAGCCCTTAATTATTTTTTTTTAGATATAATCAATGGCAATCACTTAATTAACGTTCGAACATTTGATTAAATGATAAATATACGTATTTTCTTGCTTAAAGTCTCTGATTCGGATATCTTCTTCTCTTAATTTTTTTTTAAGAGAGTTGATATTTTTAAAATATATATTATATAAAAAAAAATTAAAAAACATAAATACTCTTATAATATTATTATTTGATTTTTCAATTAGTTTTTAATTGAGTATAAATAATATAATAAAATAAAGATTATATTAAATCTAATCTCTCAATAAATTAATGGAAGGCATGCTCCTCAGTCCTCACGTGTTGAAGAATTTTATTTGGAGTAAACTATACTCTTTTATATATATATATATATATATATATATATATATATATATATATTCTCTTTCGGTCCACACTCTTACACCCTTACTTTATTCACTTGCCCTTTTTGAATAAAGTAGCCAAATCCCCTCAACCTTTACCAGCAATTTTTTTTTTTTTTAAATTTATTTATCTGTTTGCAACCAAATACAGAATTAAAAAATTAGATTGGATTGATCGATCAAATTAATTCAATTAAAAATGGAAGGTCTATTCAATGTGGCATGATAACTAAAATCGATGTTTTATTAATTAGATAAAAAAAATTGATTCAACTGATTAAAAATTGATAAAAAATAATTAAAATTGGTTAAAATTTGATTTTTAGTTATTTTATTATTAATTTTTAATTTTTTTTGTAAATGATAAATTTTTAATTTTATATTAAATATTATATCATTAAATAAAATACATATTTTTATTAATTACTAATATTTGTTGTCACATGCATTCGCACGTGAATATTCGTTGATTTATCTATTTTTAAATATATAATTATAGATTTTTAAAATAAATAAAACTAATAAAATATATAATTAATTTCATTTGAAAAATATGGCATCCACACAAACTGCGAATAATTATTATAAATTATTAGTGTTCATATAGATTAAATACACAAAAACTTGAATGTAACAATAGAAACATTTACCTTATCATATCTTAGTCGATCTAGTCGTAATCTTATACTTGCAAGGTCGGTCAAAATATCGGTACAATCTTTATGATGACACCACCAGTTAAAATACGTATAAAATCTTAATATACCTATAAAATAATACAAGTTTGTACAAAATTAATAAAATAGTCAAGATTATTACCTGCTTGCAAAGGGGTATACAGGCGAAACATTCACGCGCGGAGCAAGAAATGGCAATCGATACCAAGCCCATGACTACAGAAGCACTAAAGATCCACCTATGTCATGGCTCTTTGGAACTGTAGCCCGGCACAGATTTCTATACAAAAACCCCAAACACGCAGAACTCCAATTATAATTTGCTGCATGCTCTAAATCACGAAGTAATGGAATATACATTAAATGTACCTAATTGCTCATTTTGTCGGGCATTAACATTTCTCCAATCAAACGTAAAATATATGCTTTAGCAGCATATTTTACCTCTTTTTCATTTGCGTGTACGGAGAGATTTTGAAAATACTGCAACCAAGTTAGTTTCACCATTGAGCCCTTGACATATTTTTTTGGAGGTACAACGCCCAATAAATTTAGACACTCTTCATTCCAATCTAGAAAGCTTACGCCTATAACTGTCATGCCATCCACTAGAAGTTCAAGTTGAAGAGCAACATCTTCTAGAGTGATCGTGCATTCACCACATGAAAAATGAAAAGTGTGCCTCTCGGATCTCCATCGTTCAATCAACGCACTAATTTACGCGAGCTGAAGCAGAAATCGTCGAACTTGAGCTGTATAATAAAATCAACTCTCTTTAAGTGGTCAATAATATATGGATGAGCGTCGTCAAAAGAAATTTTCCTCGAACGTAAGACGCGACGAATATCCTGTTGATAATTAATTAAATTAAATAATTATAAAAAATTAATAATGTAATACAGATAATATTACAAAAATTTACTTACCTTTTGAAATACAACTGAGGATATGTGATTCTCTTGCAACCTCAACAATGATAATGAAACCATTTTTAAATCAACTCTAAGAGATTTTGTATAGAATAATGAAGAACTTCAAAGAAATTTTGATTTTTTTGTATGAAATAAGAGGAGATTGAGATTTTTTTTTTTGGTATGAAATAAGAAGAAGAAATTTGAGTTAATGAATTAAGTTAGAAGAAAGAATGAAAGAGAAGGGGGTTTATAGAGATAGGATTGGGTTGAAATTTTGAAGGCAACTATCAAAGATTTAAATTTTTTTTTTTTTAAAAATTATAACCGTTGCCCAATGATTATAATTTAAATGTTTAAAAAAATTAGTGTGGAAGTTGCCCTCCATGATGGCGGCTTCCACACTATAAAATTTTATTTTTTTTACAAATATGCAAGGGAAGTCGCCCTCTTGCATATTTTTTTTTAGGTTAAATATGTATAGAGGGTAGCTTTCATACAATTCTATAAAAAAATATTTAAAAATCTTAAGGGAAATCGTTATCGGTTATGGTGATTTCTCAATCTATGTAAAAATCAGTGTATTTTGATACATAAAAAAATATAGGTAATTTGAAAATTAAAAAAAGCTATATTAAAATATTTATAAAAAAAAAACCTTTATTTTTTATAGTTAGAAGACATATACTTTTAATTTTATTTAAATTTATCAACTGAGTTGGTACCACTCGATTCGTGATGCCAACTCAATCAATCACATTATATTATATGTAGTGTGAATAGATAGATAATATAATAAAGTAAAGATTATGTTAAATCTAATCTCTTAATAAATTAATGGAAGGCATGCTCCTCAATCCTCACGTGTTGAAGAATTTTATTTGGAGTAAACTATACTCTTTTATATATATATATATATATATATTAAAATTTCTCTTTCGGTCTACACCCTTATATTTATATATATATATATATATATATATATATATTAAAATTTTCTCTTTCGGTCCACACTCTTACACCCTTACCCTATTCACTTGCCCTCTTTGAATAAAGCAGCCAAATCCCCTCAACCTTTACCAGCAAGTTTTTTTTTTTTTTTTTTTTCTCTGTTTGCAACCAAATACATAATTAAAAAATTAGATTGGCTTTATCAATCAAATTAATTCAATTAAAAATGAAAGGTCTGTTCCGTATGATATCTAAATTGATGTTTTATTAATCAGATAAAAAAATTGATTCAACTGATTAAAAATTAATAAAAAATAAATAAAATTAGTTAAAATTTGATCTTTAGTTATTTTATTATTGTTTTTTGTGAATGATGAAATTTTAAATTTATATTAAAGATTATATACATTAAATGAAATATATATTTTTATTAATTAATTATTTAATATTAATTATTTAATTAAACTGACTTATTCAATAATAACCAAGGATCTCACTGATTTGATTTTATATCCAGGATCGAATCTTAAAAAAAAAAAAAAAAAAAACAAAATTTTGGAAATTTAAGAGCTTAAAACAAAAATGAAAATGATCAATGGTTAGCCAAAAGTAACAACTTAAAAAGAAACAAACGGAAAATTTGAGGCAAAATCCGACACGTGTCGTGATGACATGGTAAAAATAAATGGCAAAAAAAGAAAAGAAAAGAAAGAAAATCAACTATCAGCCAAAAGCCGCCATTTGAAAAACCCTCTCTTCTTGTCATTTCTAGAGAGAGAGAGAGGGAGGGAGTGAACAGTGACAGAGGGAAGCACTGGTCGAGAACAACGCCGTTGAGGAGTTTCAGGAGAAACCTGGTCGAAGGAAACCCTAATTTTTCTTGAATGAGGTTTGCGCTCATCATGATTTTTTCTTTTGCTTTATATTTTTGATCGATATCTTTCGTTTCTGTTTTAGGTAATGTGAGTTTTATTTGTTCAATTTCGAAGTTTTTTTTTTTTTTTTCTTTCTTGAAGTAATAACTAAGAGTATGAGAAGAAGGAAAAACGAAGGTTAAAACTTTACCTTAGGATTTTTGGGGGTTTTTTTTTGTTTAATATGTTGAGGAAATTCATTAGAAACGTGTAGTTTTTAACAATATTAGGATTTTTTGCTTCAATACTTGCAAGTGTTGAGAGAAATGTGAGCTGAGTTGTAAAAAATGGATAGCTTCGGATTTATAATGTTTTTGGTATTATAACTTGGAGTTTGAATTCTCATTGCATTTGGTATTAACATATCGATTTTAATGTGGCGGAGAAAATTAAAGCTTATGTAGACAAGTGCACCTCGTTTGTGTAGAAATTTTGAATGCTATTTCTCCTTTGTGGTAGTATTTGGGCAAAGTCGATTTTAACTGAATCTCACATATACACTATCTGTTGATTTATCTTTGATTCTTTCCATCTTATTTGATGACATACACACCTAAACTGCTGTGTAACTAATGAGTTCGTTTCACAACAATTATATTTTTTCTTTAATTTTAGAATAATATGGAATAATTGTCCATTGCATATGTTATTTTCGTTATGATTGGTGGATTGGCACCTCTTAGATTTATTATTGAACCCAATAACCAATTCGAGATCATAGAACTTGAATGTGCTTTTCTAACTGATGAAATTACTGTCTGAGTTTTTGCTCATGTATATTTTTGGTGGGACGTTGATTTTGTTGGTTTTGAACACGTGGTTCATCTGTTTTTAAGATGTTATCTAAGTGTTCATCAGCTACTTGACTGTCTAAACCAGGGAGAATTATAGGACTTTAAGCATTATTATATGGGTTAGATGATGCTTGAGATGTTCAACATGTTTACGTTTTCGTTTTCAACATTTTAACCATGGATGATATTTCCGTTTTATGTTGAACAGCTTAATTGCATTGTTTGTTATTCAGCTTGTTGCTTAAAGTATAGCATGAGGAGAATATTGTGGCTATGTTATTCAAAAGGTTTTTCATTTAACCTTGGATAAGGTTTATGACATTGACTCAATTCCCTGTGACAAAAGCTTAAATTCAGCTTGTCCTTTTCACCATGCAACTTTCTATAAAAAAATCTATAATGTTTAGAAAGTCCGTGGGATGTCTGGAGGGTGGATATTGATTCTTTATTTAAACATCTAGTTGCTCTCAGATTTAAAGTCATGCAATTTAAGTATTATATGTTAATGTATTTAGTTCACATTCAATTCAAGAGACTCTTTTGTTTCTTGTGAAGACTGAAGATAGTGGACTTTGTAGAACTTACATCTTTCTTGATGCTATTTCACCTAACTTTTGTTTTACATGGATAGTAATGGCATTTTGGTGCACTCTTGACTGTAGGTCATATTTTGATTATTCAGAGTTTCCCCCTTTGACCCCTCACTTGCTCTTAAAATGAATACAAGAAGTGGCCGGGTATCTAGGATTCAGCAGTCAAAAAAATTTAACGGTGAGGGGCCAAATTGGTTTCTTCTTGCTGGTGGTGCCTTGCTAAGTACTTTATCAATCCGCTTTGGTTACAAGCTGAAGCAGGCTCTTGACACAAAGCAACAGGACAAAGCTACTACTAGCTTGAAAGGTATACTAGTATCTGTTGCTCCAATAATTTGTGTAGAGCACATAACTGCTTCTAAATTTAGAGTTTGTTACAGGGAATGGAACTTCTGACAGGAGGAGATTATCAAATTGCCGTTTACACTCAAGCATGTATTCATTTATCCAAGATGATGATGGTTGTTTCAACTGCATTTCAGGTGTGATGCAGCTATCTTATAATTTGAGCTGTCCAAAGGTTATATATATAAGCAACTGCGTTAGTTTTCACCTTTCTATGCTTTATTTTGTATCTTTGGAGTGGGATAGCAAAGTGAAGCAAGAGAATTGTTATAAATCCTCTAGTTTGATTTCTTGCACAAAACCTTTTTTTTTTCCAGTGTAAATAGTCACATATTTTCCTGAAATAGAAGAAACAAAGTCTCATTTTCCTTTCGGCAGAGCCTTTTATGGATCCCCTTCTAATTAATATCGAATTGCTTGCCTTCGATACTTAGCAGCTTCAGTTTTTCCAGATTTTTACCCACTTTGAGCATTGAGGTGTTGATATTTAGCATGCTCTGGTAGTTTAGAAAAATTAGTAGTTAGATCAACATAATACTGAAATGTTGGTTGTGGCATTTATATTTCCCTTTTCTGTATAGGTTGCTCTTCATATTGGGAGACAAGGCCCTTCCGTTGTTCTCTATAGCACTCAAGTTCTTGCCATCCTTACTTTGGCTAGTCATAGATTGATATACTCTCTAATGCTTTGCCTTTTTTGATAGTGAAAGTTAAGGTGTCTGTGCGTTTCTTTATTTGTTTGTTTTTTTTTTTTTTTTTGGATATTTCTCTATACCTGATGGTTTCTTATTTATGTTTGGGTTCAAAACAGGAGCTGAAAGCACAGGAGAGAAGCACCCACCTAATAGCCAGATGCTGCCCGAACCTGAAGTTGCTCTCCCTCTGGTGACAGTTCCCACCTCTGAGTTCAACAAGGATAATGGTGTTATGTGGGCATCATCTCCCGATCGCCTTGAGTTGCCTCCAAAGCCATTCCATCAATCTAACTGCTCTGACTCACCATGTGTCTCAGAATCAGGCTCTGACATATTTAGCAAGCGGGAAGTGATACAGAAACTAAGGCAACAGCTGAAGAGAAGAGATGATATGATTCTGGAGATGCAGGACCAGATTACGGAGCTGCAGAATTCACTGAATTCTCAGGTGGCACACTCAAGTCATTTACAATCACAGCTGGATGCAGCAAATAGAGACTTGTTTGACTCCGAGAGAGAAATCCAAAGGCTGAGGAAGGCAATTGCAGATCATTGTGTAGGACATGTCAGCACGAATGAGAAGACTTCAACTGTTACAGCTTGGCAATCTGAAATGAGAAACGGCCATGCCAATGGGTATCTTGATGGAGAAAGCAACTTCGGCTCCCCGGAGAAGGGAAGGGGAGATGGGGATAGAATTGAGATGCTGAAGAGAGAAGTAGGAGAGTTAAAAGAGGTGATAGACGGAAAGGAATACTTGTTGCAAAGCTACAAGGAACAAAAGATGGAGCTTTCCATGAAGATCAAGGAGTTGCAGCAGAGATTGGATTCCCAGCTCCCCAATATTCTGTAGGTACTGTTTAGGATTTTGTGCATTCTTGCTTGTTTTCCCCTGTTTCTTTCTTGGATTTGAGGTTTTAAACAAATGCCCTTTTTTTTTTCTCCTTTCTTTCCTACTATCATTGGCTTTTTAAGTTAATTGTTAGATGATATGTTCTTAATTTGCTTGTGCATCTGTACGGATAAGAATGAGAAAGAGAAGGGAAAAGCAAAGCATTAGGCACCATTATAATGGTTTTGTAATTGATTTTCTCTCTTGCTTAGCGAGTGGCAGTGCCTTCTTTCATATAGAATTAGAAACCAAGTTTTCTCGTGGTGTTAAGACTTAGGACCCTTTTTTTTGTGCCCCTTTGTTCTACAAATTCAAACAAGAGCTTTTAATCTACGGTGCAGGCAAATGAAACTAAGCATAGAAGGGCCCAAATTTGAGAAAATGAAAACGAAAAATGAAGAAAATTTCAGCATATAAGCTCCGAGAGAAAGAGAAGCTGAAGGAAGCAGGATTGACTTGATCATGAATTATGAAACTTAAACGTTTTTGTACCATCATATATGATGAACCAGAGACCCAAAAGAAATAAAAAAAAAGTAATAGAGCAAATGAATAGGTTGTAGTTTGAGGCATATATATTTTTTTATTAAAAAATATTGATTTGGATTATTGTATACTTAATTTCACTCTTAATCAGTGTTAAAAAAATCAGATCGGATCGGTTGAATCGAAAATCGGTGATTTATTCGATTTGATACATATCATAAAATCAAGGATTGTTCAAACCGGTGAAAATTAAAAAAAAAAAAAATCGGTTTTGAATTTTTTAATATAATTTATTGTATGTGATGAAATTTAAACCGTTAAACTCTTAAATCTATATTAAAAATCATACCATTTAATCAAATACATATATTTATTAAATATTTACTATATTTAATATTTATTTAATATTAAAATCTTTTTTTTTTAGTACAAATGACCGATTCAACCAATCGACAGTTTGAGCTTCGGACCAATTTTTTAAACATGGCTGTAAAACATTCATCATGTCTATAGATTTCAACATAGCATAAACTTTTTAAAGGAAAAAAAAGATGAATTTAACTATGATAGTGAAAATGTTTTTATATAAATGAATATATATGTATTAATGATTAAATGGACGAAATTGGTGCAAATGAAAATTTACCATTGAGTATGATATCCCCCCATTTGAGATCACTAGTCATCCAGCATCTAAGACTAAGACCCACTACCATGTTTCCTTACCATTCTTTTTATGGCCTTATTTCATTCACAAAGTAAACAATGGTTTTTACTCAAAAGCCCAGCTCTGCTGCTTCTATATGGCAACTTTGAATTCGCCCATTATGTACAAACAACATTTAACAGGATAAATGGAAGCCTCAAGGCCTCCCAAAAGCAAAGAAACTCGTTTTTTGTGGCACCTTCTTTGCTTGCTTAGCCAAGACATAATAAGCAGAAATAACACAAGGCTAACTAAAATGAGAATAATGTCCTTCTAAGCTTTTACTATGGGTTTTCTTTTGCAAAAGAGGGGAAGAAGAAAAAGGAAACAAATAAGGGGAGGGAGATACCAAATGAATGCCCATAACCACCTTTCATCACTTATCTACTGTTCAAATCAAACTCTCCGACTTCGCGCCACTCGTTCTGCACGCTCGTATCTCCGTTTTCAGTCTCTTCATCATTCAAGAAATCTTCAGATGGCTCCTTTTCATCTCTCTGTGCATTGTTTCCCCATCCATTCATCATCTCATCAGGGTTTACACCTTGTGGCTGCTCTCCAATGTCATGACCAATTGGAAGGTTGCTTCCTTGAGACCCAAGTGCATTTGCCCATATAGGTTGTCCTCGAGCCATTATTTCAGCATGAGCTTGTGATTCAGCTCGAGCTTGCTCTGCCTGAACCATTGCTGCCATTCGCAACTTAGCCTCATGAGCCTCCCGACCAGCCTTCTCCCTAGATTCTATTTCTGCTCTTAAATCAAACATGGCTTTCTTCTCTTCCTGGAAAAGAGCCTGCTCAACCATCAACCTTTCCTCTGATCGAAATTCCCCCATAGCTCGTTTGCGAGATATTATATTGAAGGCAAGAGCCTGTTTCTCGAATGTGGCTGTGAACTCTGCGACTTTGGCAGCAATGTTGTGATCCCACTGCTGGGAGCGAGATGGCATCTGCCCAGTTGTGTCAGAATCAAGAATTCTATCATCCTCCTCTGCTTCATAGTCTGCTACTACATGGTAAGGTAGTAACCTGCACAGTTTCATGAAATACACTTTAAAAAAACAGAAAGCAAGGAGAAATTACTCACCACAAATGTCATAATGCAAATTATTCAAGTAGTGAGAGAGAGCGCTCAAATTACTACAATTTATCCTCCATAGGATTAAGTGATTAACGTAAAAACACACAGAACTTGCTTTCCTATCCTTCACCATATTCCCTTTCTTCCAAATAGAGTTGTCAAATATTCCCCTCAAAATTCCAATGAATGAGCCTCCATCATATTATTTCGCAAATATCCAATCAGGGTTTACAGGTTAGTTCTACGAGCTATCATGAGAATCCATTTACTGTTATCAGGAGAATTCAAAAACTCCCTTGCAGCTATATACGACACATATACTAGATTTCATTCATCATATGCTAAAGGATTTCATTTTCACAAAAGGGTAACCACTCTCGGTTTCCATTCCCCCCCCCCCCCCCCCCCATTTCTCCATGCTTTCTCTTTGGAGGAAATTTGCCCATAAAACTTGAGAAAAACTGTTGGTTAAGAAGGAAGACTTGCAATGGAGAAACTTCGTAGCATATATCCAATCCCATTCAACGCTCAAAGTTAAATAGCTGGGTTAATGTGTTATCCACAGGTAATTTAAGTTATGCCCACATAAAATGAGATAGGTGGAGAGTGGAGACTATTGTCTTCAGTCCATACCCCTCTATATCTAAAACTAAAAATAGAAGACCATTTCCCTCAACTGACACAATGAGTCAATGACGAGAGAATCAGATTGACACAAAAAAAAGGGGGGGAGGGTATAGCCAAGGGAGAAAGGGGGCTTCAATTTATTCATACATATAAACATGTAACCAGTCTGCTTACAGGAACATATGAGTGTTGGATGCTAATGAGTGATTTTGACAGCTAAGCTGAATGCAACAGGGAAGATACAGTCTTATGAATAAAATTTCATGTAAATTTGAATGTTAATGGTTCCTTTATTTAGTTTTTTCACTTTTTTTTTCCCATGAGACAGATGACAAAGCTGAGCAGAATGAAACTGTCTAGCCGAAAGGATGTCTGACATATGGCACATAACTCCAAACATGAAGATCTCTAGTAAGTTTCTAACTGATCTTATCTCCCATTTGCTGGGAAACCATGGAAAAGTGAAATTCTAAAGTATTTGCCAGCCACATGTAGATGAATCCCACATTTCTTCCCACCAAATTGCCACGTGTCACATCGCATCAGCAATTTATTCCATCTTATGCATATGAATTCCAATAAATTTCCAATACACAAAATGCGATATAATATACTCTTCTACATATTGTCCTCAATCTTGGAAGAATTAGACAACAAAAACTGATTACAAGAAACAAACCAACATTACTTGATCATCCGTTTAACTCCCACAGTTTTGGGAAATCTCATTTACAATCAGATCTCACCATGTCAAAAAGCATTCCATTATCTAACATAACCCTGTTCCCACATCATTGTAAATGGTCCTCCGATCCTAGCACTACTGAGAAACTTGCCAGTCACAAATATTCAAAAATCCTAATTTCTCTAGCAGATATAACGATATACCATCATTACATTATAAATCTGCCTAAATTCTCACAAATCAACTGCAGGAATACAAGTTTCAACTTTCACCAAGAAAATAACATAAATCTCCACATAAATTAAATTTACAAATGGTAGACATGCGAGCCAAAAATCTATAAAACAATAAAAAAAACCCATTATTAAAACTCCCATCTTTTCACATTTTTCTCAACAACAAAACAAGAAATGTAAAGAATTAAGAAAAACCGATTATTTGGTTTCGAACAAGTATCATCTTTTTCCCATTTTCATACCAACCAAACACAAAAAACTGAAGAATTAAAAAAACCCAGAATTCTATTTCCAATAAAACCCCCAACTTTTCCTCATTTTCCCAAACAAAAAAGAAATAAAAGAATTTCTACACAAACCTCTCACAGGCATCTTCAAGGGAAGAAAAGGGCCGCTTAAAATCCGGGTGACAAACACGCCAGGCATCCTGATAAGCCATCTGGAGTTCCGCTTGATTCAGTGGTCGGATCTGCTTCTGCTGTTGCTGTAGATGCTGCTGCTGCTGCTGTTGTTGCTGTTGTTGTTGTTGCTGCTGCTGCTGTTGCTGTGGTTGTGGAGGCTGTTGTTGTTGTTGTTGTACATTAGGGGTGGAATTAGGGTTAGGGTTAGGATTGGGGCTAGAATTAATGTTTTGTTGGATGTTAGTAGGACGGTGCTGAAGAACACCTGGAGTAGTACGTAAATGGGCATCTATGTTTGACGGGAAACGAGAAATTGCTTGTTGCTGTTGTTGCTGTTGATGTTGCTTTTGAAGTTGTTGTAAGAGAAGAAATTGTTGCTGTTGGTGATGTTGTTGTTGCTGCTGTTGCTGTTGCTGTTGTTGTTGTTGTAAGAGAAATTGCTGCTGCTGATGAGCCATTGCCTTTGCTTCCTCCATTTCTCACTTTTTTTTCTTTCTTTTTTGTGTTTTTCTATGAAATCTTTGTTTTTCTTTTGTTTTGCTGTAAGAAGTGTTTCTTCGTGAAAACAAAGAGTTGGGTCTTGGAAAGGATGGAATGTTAGCCCATTTAGACCCACTACTGTTTAGTTCGAAAACAATTGATTCGAAAATGAAAATCGGATTCGATTTCATGAGAGTTGCACAATTTAATTACAATCATATTATTTAAAAAAAAAAAAAATTCTTACGATCACACTTTATTAAAAAATAAATTTTAAATTTTAAATTTTAAATTTAAATCTTAAATTAATTTTTAATAAGTGATATCATGTGGTTATTTTTTGTGTTAGGTGATTTCAAGGGATGAGAGAAAGAAAGAAGGCAGAGTAACAGTGTATCTGGTGTTAAAGTGTCTAGAGAGTTTAAGTTAGTCTCAAAGGGCTTATTTATACTTTTGTTGGCGGGTCACCACACGTCACGTGTCATGATTTGTTCAATGACAGGTGGGTGAAACCCCACATGGGTTCTGATGTGATAGACAACGATGTGATTGGCAGAACGACTGTCGGGAAGGTCACGTGGTGATGGATCGACAAACTCTTCTAAAATGATAGGTGATGAGGCTCGCTCGATGGTCTCAATCTGGGCGAGCCCTGGCTGGCTCGGATTGTGGCGAACCCTTTCTTGGGCTTCCCATCTTGGTCCAATAAGTGAGAGCATGTTAGGTCCAAAGCCCATTTAGGTTTGAAGGTCTTGTTGGGTTTATTGAGTTTAACAAACGGATAATTATTGATTATTATTGAATTTGGCCATTATATATTTAAGGAGTAATTACAGGTTATTATTGAATTTGGCCATTATGTATTTCCTTTTAAACATGTCTCCTATTTTCACTGTCTAACTTAAAAATAATAATACTTGTAGAATTAGATTTGTTCATGGGTCGGGTCGAGTTGTGGTCTAATTTTTTTATTCTCTTACTCAAACTCAGGCCGGACTGACTCGTAATCCCATTTTATTATTCATAAATATTAAAATCTTAAAAAATAATTTTTTATATTAATATTTATATACTTTTATAATTAAATAAAAAATATTTTGTTTTTAAATGAATAGTGGTTCTGGTCGAGCTGGGTTGGTCCAAATTAAAATTTTTTTGTCCAAACCTAGCTCAATTTAGGCCGGGTCGGTTTAGATGAGTAACCCAATTGATATATCTATGTAGAATATATTTATAAGGAAAAATATTTAATTGGAATTTTTTTAGGTGAAATTTGTGAAAGTTTCTCTTATATCACAATTTAAAAAAAAAAAATTAAAATGTTTAGTGAATGAACTGATCAATAATATTAATATATAAAGAATTATATATACATAAAATTTAATTGATAGTATTTTTTACTCTACAACTGGTATAGTTACAGCCTTACAGATTTATTTAAAATTAAATCAAGTGGACAGCAAATATAGAAAGAGCTATCTATATCAAATTAAACTGATGCTATTTACACAATGAAATGACCATGATCTTAGGGTCATGTTTCTTGACTTATAAGATTTAGGAACTGATGGAAAATTTCCTTTGATTTCAGAGAACTTAAATTAAAAATAGATACCATTTCTCCTTAGTACTGATGCTAATTACATTAGGTAATTTGTGTATGGGTATTGTTTTTCATGTTTTTTTTGTTATTCGTGTAAATATAAACACAATATAAATTACTAAATATGTCAAAATCTTAAACATAAATACAATGTGTATTAAATGTGTCGTGTTAATCGTATTTAAACATATTGTATCGTATCGTGTTCGTATCGTTTCTAAAATTATCAGTTCTACCATAATTATATATATATATATATATATGAGGAATGATCCACTTGCATTAGTGTAAAATTAAATTAGTTTTACATACTTTCATAATTTTTTATACAATTTATATTTGTTTAATCCGACATCGTATTTTATGTTCTATTCACGTAGATCATGCACGTCGAATTTCGAGTAAATTAAAAATGTTTAACTATTTTTTCGATGTAATTCAACTGTTAATTATATATTGAAAAATACAGTATTTTTGATTGTTACGATAGAGATATCAAATCGATTCGAAACTTTACGAATGTTTAAGGCGACATCCTCCGACGGGTCTTTTCGTGTTGTAACGTGCGGCGGCGGCGGCGGTGACGGAAGATTTTGTTTTTAATGGCTATGTTGTGCCAAAAAAATGGGAAAGTAAATTTCCTGATAGGGGAATATGGGATTAGATCCTGAGGTGTGGGAAGATCCAAATCCAATGGCATTCAAGCCTGGGAGGTTTCTTTGGAGATAAAAATGGTGGAGAAGCATTTGATGTAACTGGGAAAAGAGAAATTAAGATGATGCCATTTGGTGCAGGAAAAAGGGGTTGTCCAGGGTATGCTTTGGCCATGCTTCACTTGGAGTATTTTGTAGTAAATTTAGTTTGGTCTTTTCAGTGGAAGGCTGTGGATGGAGAAGAAGATCCTGATACAGAGACAAAGCAAGAATTTGCAATGTTGAGTAAGAAGAATCCATTGCAAGCCAATTTATCTCCAAGGTTTTAGAGTTTAATTGGCTACATTTGTTGTCTTACGAGTAATTAGATGGTTTTGGGATTTTCTCCTCTCTCCGTCAATAAATCGGATCGTAGGTCAAACCGATTAAACTTCTATTTTTTGGTTTAATCGGTTTGATCGGTCGAATCAGTTAATCAGACAGCTGTATTAAACAAAATTAAATATTAAATAAGTAATTTTAATATAGTAAATACTTAATAAATATATGTATTTGACTAAATTGTATGGTCTTTAATATAGATTCAAGAGGTTAAATGTTTAAATCTCATCACATATAATAAAAAAATTAAAATAAAATAAGGGTTTAAAATCGATTTTTTCAAAATTTTCAGGTTTTGTTACCGTTTCAATCGATTTTTCACTAATTTGAACAATCTCTAATTTTATAATATGTATCGGACCGGATAAACTATCGATTTTCGATTCAACCGACTAGAGGCGTAGGTAAGAGGGGCAACCTAAATTTTTGTAAGTGTTTTGAAATATCTTACTTTATTATTAAAAAATAAAGTATATTTATGTTTGGCCCCTCCTAAACTTTTTAAGTTTCATTGAATGCCTTGCATCATTATTTCAAAATAAGGTATATTTATGTTTAACCCCTCCAAATTTTTTTAATTTGATCCCTTGTAAAATTTATAGTTTGATATGATAAATTCAGTAACACTTTCGGTTTAAACCTTCGTCATTATTATTAGCTTAATTTTTTTCATTTACCTTTTCAATCAATCAAATAGATATATTTACATTAATTATTGAATTAATATTTTTCATTATATGCTTATAAGGAAAAAAAATAAAGAAAGAAAAACCATTACTACAATATTTAATATGAATTATACATTTATTTTTTTTTAAATGTATATATAATCTTATGTTTTTTTATAATATCAAATAATTTTATACATATTTTAATTAGACTATAAATTTTTTTGACATTGAAACTTTAATTCTTATTAAGTTTTTTACATATGCAACATGAATTATAATATTTAAAAATTGAATTTTATTTTATTATAATAAATTTATATATTATTTGTAATTTTAATATTAATATTATATATAATATTCAAATTTAATGTTTTCATACTAAAGTTGTTCATGAATCGGGTTAGGCCAAGTTCGGATAGCAAAAAAATTTGCTTACCCAAGTGTCTGTCTAGCTCGTCTAGCCTTTAAGGCTCTTTCTTTAATATTAAAAAATAATTTTTTATATTTTATTTTAAAAATGTTTTATAATTAAAATTAAAAAATAAACCCAAGTCGAATCCAGACGTTAAATACCTATTTGGGTCGGACTTATCGAGCTAAATAGATAACCCGACTCTTGAAGAGGTCTATTTCATAACAACTTTTATTTTACTTTTAATCTTTATATATATGTATCTCGGCTAGACCTGTTTGTGGACCGAGTCGCGGCTCGAAAATTTGTTTGATCTCTTATCCAGCCTAATCTTGGGCAGGCCTGGGTTACTATTCATATATTAATAAAAATAAAAAAATTATTTTTTTTTATTTTTATATTAATATTTATATATTTATATAATTAAATTTAAATAAAATAATAATATTTTAATGCATGAACAATGATTCGGACCTGGCCCGACCATCCAAGATCATGAAAAATCCTGCCCAGGCTTGGCTCAATACGGGTCGGGCCTGCCGAGCCGAGCAGATTATCCGATCCTTGAGCATGTTTGATGCACTCAAAAGAGTGTATCTTTATTTAACCTTACACTTAATATGATCAATTATAGTAAAGTAGCATGCAAGGGTCGAATCAACATAGATTGGTTTTTTTAGTTTGTAAATCACTAGTTTAAAACTTAAATTCAAAGAAAACAAAAGTTAAAAGGGTTTTTAAATCAATTTAAACTTAAGCAAATAATAAAAATAAGAAATCAAGTAAACAAGAAGTAATCAGATGTGAGAAATATGACTAAAGGTTTATTCTCCACCACTATACGTCATTAAGAATCAAATTCAGACCTATCAATATCAATTATCTATCAAAGTTACAACTGTAGATAACAACCTCCCGTGTTACCCCAATCCTTCCTTAGTTCTTCGTTAAGCAGGACGAACGCCACTACTTAATCTCTAACTATCAAACAACCTAGGATAAACATCTCTAAATTTAATTTGACAGCAACTTTATAATGAGAAATATAGGTTGATCTAAGCAACAAAAGCTTGAACATGAATTGTATAACTTAGGTTATGTTCTACTTCGCAATTAGCGAAAACTTTAACATAATCATTAATCACAAATTGCCACTTATGAATAGAAAATCAAGACAATTACACGAATCAAAACTCCTAAACTAGCATTAGATAATCATCAAGATATATCTAGTATGCATCCTAAACAAATCAAGATAAAAATTATAAACAATTCTTATGGAAGAACACAAGCAACTTTGATAGAAAACTAATAATAGATCAAATCTAAAAATTAATTACAAAACTTGTCCAGGGCTTTGAAATCACCTTTAACCAAGAAGAAAAGTTTATACTAGCATAGGCATAGATAATATATACATAAAACTAAAAAGAAAATAAAAGAATGGTGAAGAAGAAGAAGAAAATTAATGATGATCCTTGAGTCTCCTCAAAAGATAGTTTGTGACTCAAAAAATGATATTTATAGAGTTTTAAAACCCTGGGAACAAGTCCTTGCCGCACAAATAAGGTTAGGGGCTGAAAAATCATGTTTTTGGCAAGTTTTTGCGGTTCCCGAATTATTGGTGCCTAGGCACAGGAATTTGGCGCCTAGGCGCCGAGTATATTGCCTTGTATTTTTTTGCTGCATCTTCTTGCACTTCTTCGGCTGATTTGGATGACCATTTATTGACCTATTTGGGCATGTAAACTATCTTTGGAAAGGTATCCAAGTTAGCTTCAAAAGTCAAGAAGGAAGTTTCTTCAAATAAAGACTTTAACATAATGTTTTCCTTGCAACAAGCTCCGAAGGTCAAATCTGCCTTCTTGCTTTGCAACCCTAAACCCTAAACCCTAAACCCTAAATCCTAAACCCTAAACCCTAGTGATTATGATTTTGTAAGATCTTTACCATCATTATTGATATCTTTTGACTTCATTCTCCTTATTATACCTAAAACTCAAAAACATAATATAAATAAACAAGATAAAGATCGAAAACATAACAAAAACTAAAGATAGAAAGGTATAAAATGTATATTTTATGAGCTTATCAATGTCTAATCTTGGCCCCTTAACAATATTTCTGACTTTGCCCCTGCAACCCGTCCGATCGACTTGTCCAGTCCGATTTTTTTAACACTGATATTTATCTTTGTATTTATTTTGTATATTAATAAAATTATTTTATGATTTAAAAGAAAAAAAAATCAATCTGAGTTAATACCAATTGGATATCCAATTAACTTGTGATTTCTGATGCATATTTGTCTATTTGATCTAGTCAATTAAACTTGATAAGTTTGAATACAATATGATTATAGGATACGAACATATACATGAAACTCTTCAAAAATTCTATAATCAAAATATATAGAGGCCATTTTATTTGATGAGGGTAGATACAATTTGCACCATAAAAATTAAAAATCATAGAATGAATGACAATTGCATAGTTATTTCATAAAACATTTTGTATGGTTCTCTTTTCCTTGCGTTTTCAGTAGAGGTGCTCATGGGTCGGGTTCAGATCGATTCCAGACAAGATGTTAAAAAATCTTTGTGTCTGCCCAGACTCGGCTCGGCCAGCCCAAAATTTTTTAAAGAATAAACAATTCAGATTTACATATTGTAGAGTAAAATCAGAGCTAAGAAAAATGGAGGCTCTAAAAAGAAACAAAAGAAGAAAAGAGAATGGAAAGACAAAAACAAGGTGGCAGACTCCATTTGAACTAAGTACAACCTTCATAAGACATAAGGCAATAATAGTAGATGATTGCTAGCATATATATGATATATGCAAGAAGAAGAGCCATTTTCTAAGGCAATCTAAACATGGAGATGTGTCGATGGCCTAGTGAGGTTATGTTATACAGTGGGACACAACACAGAAGCAGGGTCCAAACTGAAATCTTAGTTCCCTGCTTGAACAAGAAAATGTACATTTTCCACCTTCCAATCACAAAAGAACCCATGTGACTCTGTCAGGTAGAAATTATACACGGCTCTTTCTTAGAGGTAGGGAGAGAGTAAAGGGAATAGAGATTGAGAGGTAGGGAGAAAGTAAAGGGAATAGAGATTGAGAGCCGAGAGGTAGGGAGAGAGGTGAGATTGAGATTTAGTGTTTGAGAGGTTGCTGGCGGCTGTGTTTGCGTTTAAATTTCAAATTGAGAGTTGAGTAAAGGTGAGAGACAAGTAAAGGTGAGACAATGTAAGTCGGATGTTTGGGTTTTTTTAGGGTTAAGGGAAAAAAATAATTGTATAAATTTATAAATTAAATTACTTACTATTATTAAATATAAAATATATTTATTATTTATATAATAGTAACCGGGCTGGGCCGGGCCCGGACCTAAAAATTTTTGCTCAAGGCCCGGCCCGTTTAAAAGATGGGCCTAAAATTTGGTCCGGGTCCATTTTTCGAACTTAATATTTTTGTCCAAGTCCTCCCAAATATTAGACGGGCTTTGAGTTTGGACGAATAGCCCGACCCATAAACAGATTTAGTTTTTAGTAACTTGTCAGCAATTAATTATGGAGTTTATGTCCTATAGACCTGCTCACAGACCGGGCAGCCCGTCGGTCCGTATTGGGCCGGGCCTGGACAAAGATTTTAGTGATTCAGGCAGGCTCGGCTAGGCCCGAATCACTGTTCATCTAATAAAAAAATAATATTTTTTAAATTTAATTTTAAAAATATATAGAAAAAATAAAAAAAAAATATTTTTTAATATAGTGAACAGTAAATATGGGTCGCAGGGCCGGCCCAACCCGACCCAAAGTTGGGCCTGAGCAAAAGAATAAAAAAATTCGGGTCGCGGTCCGGCCCGGCCATGAACCTCTAATGTCCTATCTATCTATATATTTATTGGACAAATCCCTATAGGATGGTACGTATCCAAGAGACAAAGTCCCTTTAAACATTAAAATTTGACCCCGAAAATATAAGATCCCTAAAGCCTAGAGGCCAGTTCTCAAACAAACAACCAAAATATCTGGCGTTGAAATATATGGCTGCTTACTTCAAATTTAGCCAATGAGAAATGATAAAAAAAAAAAAAAAAATAGAATAGCCCAATTGTGTAAGACACATAAATTTTTTATTTTAAAAATTTATATTATTTAAACATAGGGATAAATATCAAAATTTTCACTATACTTCAACATTCAATTGTGTTAAATTCTGTCACTAACTTGTTTGACTTTTGACAAAAATTAATGATGAAAAAATATTATGGAATATATATATATATATATATTCTATTTCGTTGTTGTTGTTATATCATACGATTTCAATGCCGAACTAATTACATAGATTTTTTTTTGGTATAGAATAGATCATAACTTAGGGATAAGTGAAAAAATTGAAGATACTGAAATTCAAATTTTAAATTTGTTAGATGTTATTTTTTTAAAGTGATTACAAGAATTAAATGGACTAAATTTCATATTCTAATTGCATAGATATTTCATTAATTAATTGTTGTCAAATGTCAACCCTATATTTTGTATGTATCTATTTTTCCTTGTGTTCCAATAACTTGCCAGCAATTCATTATGCCGTTATGTTCTAATATTGGATATTAAATCCCTAATAGGATTGTCATTGTACCTAAGAGACAAGTCTCTTTAAATCATTAAAATTGGACCCCAAATTTTAATATCCTAGAATCCCAATTCAAAGAAAGAACAAATATATGGCGCTGAAATATATGGATGCTTTTCTACATTTATGATAAATATGGATTCCATGGCTTTTTCAGTGTGATGATATGCAATGCATTTCAATTGCATTCCACGATGCAATTTTATTTCATTGTCCCTCCAATTTTTTTTTTTTTAGAAAATCATTCATAAATAATTAATCAGCCAGGATACAATCATTTGCAACAATTGTAGAGATTTCATCAAGGCACTCCTCCAACCAAAGTTTATCTTCTCCTATCGGTTTAAGTATCTATATAGTCCATGTACTATAGTGAAAAGAGTAATTTAGTCCATGTACTATAAAAGTGAGTAATTTAATCCTTTACAATTGAAATAAGTGCAAATAAGTAAAAGTGATAACGATGTTAATGCTGATGTGAACTCGTAAAATCTAACAGAATTAATGACTTGAAATAAAATATGATTTGAAATATATTTAAATCTGTTAGATTTTACAAGTTCACGTCAGAAACTATGTGAGTACTTAAACCTCTCAGACCCAATTTTGCTAGCTGATGAGCAGCTTTATTGCCTGCACGTCCTATATGACTAAAAGAACAAGACTGAAATTGGTCGACTATGGCTCTTGCTTCATCTATTATTGGTCCCATGGGAGATAGATCGTCTGCAATGGCTTTGAGTCTTTTTATCACCCCCAACGCATCGTCTTCCACTGTAATTGCAGAATGGCTCAACTCTCGTGCAACGTTCAAAGCTCTCACAGCCGCATAAGCTTCCACTAAGCAAGAATCAGAAACATGGCTCATTGTGACAGACCCAGCAGCCAATACTACACCTTCTAAGTTGCGAACAATCAATCCTACCCTTCCCCTGCTAGTTGCTTCATGAAGCGCCTCATCAAAGTTGATTTTGACACCTAGACTGGGTGGTGCTTGCCATCTAACCTCCTCTCTCGCCCCTAATTGTTCGGTATGGATATGAGCATTCAAATACTTCTGCCTCCAATTTTTAACTAGAGGGACAAAGGTAGGGATGGCAAAATCCGATCCAATTGATAGATTTCGTATCGGTTCGTTCCGAATAGATATATATTTTTTTAAAAGCGGGGGAGGGGTGGAGCGGAGTGGTTTTGGTAAATGCTTGCTCCATTCCGTTCCGACTTTTGAAATTACTACCTTACTCCTTAAAATATTTTTAGTACATATATTAAATATATATACTAAAATCGTATAGATATTCATATTTTATACATATGCTTTTAGTATATATATTTATATTATATATATTAAAAAAAATTATATACTAAAATTATGTTCATGAATAAATTATAATATAATTTTTTATAATATTAAGTTAAAAATAATTAATAAAAATTGAGATGTAGCAGAGTGGAGCATCGTGCAGCAGTTATAGATGTAATCGACATCTATGAAGGTGAACGTTTTTAACATTCATGCAAGAGTAGGATGAAGATGAATAAGGCAATCCCCGCTCCCCCATTTCATTGTCATCCCTGGACAAAGGTCCTTTTAAATAATTGAACTTATGGTGGGAATAATTCCCACATTACCTTTTTTTCAACAAATTTTTTATTTTTTTATTTAAAAAATTTTAAATTATTTATTTTTTTAACTCTCTCATTTTTTATTTAAACAAAATCTTAAAAAAAAAAAAAATTGAAATGGAGGGAATATTAAACAAAAACTTGGTACCTATACTTTTTGTTTTTTTTTCTTTCTTTCTTTTATTTGACATCCGAAGGGAAATGGTATTCAAATCGTAGACTTCTATGTTGGATGGTCTGGGCTTTTTCACTACTATCCCTATTTTCTTTTTTTATTGGGTCCAAAATACAGTTTATCTAATCTGCCTGCCCAAACACGTTATATTTCCTCCTTTGTCTACACTAAAACCCTTCAGCCTCAGCCTAAAACCCTTTTCTTCTTAAACTTGACCCTGCAATTATTTTGCTTCATTTCTTAGAGAAAATATTAAATAAATAAAAACATGATTTAATGTGAAATTATTTCTCTTTCTTTTCCCAAATCCCAGTCTCTATGCATCGTTCTTCTTACAAGCTTTCGTGGTTAGTCTTTCTCTCTCATAGATTTATTCTTCTTTTTCTTAATATTCTTTGTTACACATATAAACTGTTTGATTTTTTGTCTCAATGAATTGTAACATTTTATTGCTCATAAACTTTAGATGCCCATGTTCATCCATTTTATTTTGTTAGCATAAATACCCATATTTCTCATGATTGTTTGCCCACGTTGTCTTTTTTTGAAATCAAATAATCACTTTTATTTTCTAGGAATTAATATGAAATTCAACCATTCAAGGCTTTTTATGGCTTCTTTCTTTCTTTCTTTTCTGAGGAGTCAGAGTGACAGAGTCTTTTTTAATTATATTGTGAGGAACGTTTTGCCACGACGAATGAACTTGTTTTTATTGGTTAGTAGCACGGATGGTATATAACAGTCCTGTGACAGTGTATATGCTTACAAAACTTTTGATTTTTGTAGGTTCTGTTTGGTTTTTTGCTACTTGCTTTCTCCTATTTGATTTTTGCTTCCTGAAAAGTTGTTAAAAGAAAAAGTAGAGTGTAAAACGCAAGACCATATTTTGTTAGATGAGTAAATGGCTTTAGTTAACCACACATTTAAACATAATTGACAATTGTTTTCTGTAAATATAAACTTTAGGTGTTTTACTATTGAAGGGTTAAGTTTTTTTTTCTAAGATTTAGTTCATCAAAATGATTATTTGCTTTTGTATTCAAACACACTTCCTGCAATTAGAGCCTTAATTTTTACAAAATTTGTTGCTTTTTTTAGATCTTTTAATGATGATTGCTTACTTTACCCACAATCTTTTTATATCAATAGATTCTTGCTATCGCTCATAATGAGTTAATGAAACCAATATTTTTTCTCTTGGGCAGTGAAGAACTTGCATATCGCTTTCCCTTCATCGTTCAGCTATCACATTACAAGAGCAGGAATATACATAACATTGGTTTGCTTGAGGGTAATTTGAAGTATAGGAGAAGGTATTCCAGCCAGAATCTACTTGAGTCAGTTAGTGAAAGGCTCATCACCAGTAGCCAATTTCTCAATCACCCTTCTCAAAGAAGTTCAAGCGAATCTAGTTGTTATCAGAAATTTGCACTTGCTGAAACTTATTCTATTCTTCAGTCCAGTGGTCTTCAGCATTGGTTCAAAAGTTGGCAAGAACAGAGAAAGCATAAATTGACAGCAAGCACATTTGCTGGGGCTATTGGCTTTTGGCCTTGTCGAAGGGCCCAGCTCTGGCTAGAGAAACTTGGGGCAATTGAGCCATTTTCTGGTAACTTGGCTACCTGTTGGAGTAATATCAAAGAAGAGGAAGCACTTGAAAGATACAAACTGATTACTGGAAATTCAGTTGCTTTTCCTGAATTTCAGGTTTATGGTAAGATGAACCCAGAAGACAGTTGGTTAGCAGCTTCACCTGATGGGATAGTGGACAAGTTTGTTTATGGGTTGCCTCTTAGAGGAGTATTGGAGATAAAGTGTCCATTTTTTGGTGGAGATATGAGCAAGGCTTCCCCTTGGAAGCGGATCCCCCTTTATTGTATTCCACAAGCTCAAGGTTTAATGGAAATCATGGACCGGGATTGGATGGATTTCTATGTATGGACTCCTAAAGGAAGCAGTCTGTTTAGGATATACCGAGATGTAGAATACTGGGATGTTCTCAAATTGGCACTCTCTGACTTTTGGTGGAATCATGTTCAACCAGCAAAAGAAATATGCAGTAAATATGTGATCACAGATCCCCTCAGAGAACTAAAATCACTAAGGCCAACCTCCAGGCATGAATTATGTAGCTATATAGTTTATGAAAGCAAACGTGTTGTTGATAATTCATATTTACTGATGCGTGAAATAAATGGACAACTGCAAAACTGATTTGATGAGTGAGATACTGATTTTTAAGCCAATCTAATTCATTTATGGCAATGCTTTCTTGAGGTTTGAATAGTTATTGAAAATTTTGGTTACTATGAGTTCTTTAAGAGAGGAAGATCAAGGTTGGAAGTTTTGTTCATAATAGTTGTTAACCTGGATGCATGGAATTACTATTAGGTGCCCTTCTCCCTTGGGTTGGACAAAAGTTTAATGCATATGGTTGTTGAAAGACTAGGATCCTCAGCTGACAAGGGAATATTGAGAAATAAGGAAGACAATGTTGCTAAATAGGTTCATCTGAAGTTTGGGATCCGTCATGCTTTTGATTGTATGATAATGCGTTTTTCTTGCAATGCTTAAAAAATGGTTTGAGATGGAAATGTTAAGGTGGCTCTTGGCTGAATCTGGTTCACTTTTGGCACGAAGGTTGGGCAGCAAAATCTTGCAGGCATGATCCTAATAAAGCACTGCTACATAGTTGTAGAGACTTCTTGATGAGAGGTTGGCCTTGATATATAACACTAACCTTATAAAGGCTGTAGGTATCCTAATCAATGAAGTTATACTTGGAATTGCCTGGCTCATATATTTGGTGATCCTCTGGCTAGGCTGATTATTCTTGCAAGAAGTGATTCTTTCTGGTTGTTTGGCTCTAGAGTTGTCCCTGTCATAAGATTAGCTTCAAAGGGGGATAGGAAACCTTAACGGGGATCTACAATATTTACTTAAGTCCTCTTTCTTGTTCCATTTTACTTGCATTTCATGTTAAAATTCATTGTTTCCTATGTTTAACAAGCTATGGCTGGCTTAGGATCATTGACAGAAAGTTCCTAACTTTCAATATTTCATTGATTCATTCCCCAGCCTCCAGCTTATGGTTGCATCTCTTTTGGTCTTATTTGTCAATCAAATTACTCCTGTATGAATAAAGATTTAGATGTTCTTATGGCCTGGACTAGAGAACTGTGACAGATTAGGAGAATGAGGCTACAAATTGGTCCGTAGGGAATGGTAGAAAGTTGGTCAAAGCATAATCCTGCAGCCAAATCTAATAGGGGATTGGAGGCCTCCTTCAGTCTATGTTCACTTATGGCTCAGCTTAAGGTTAGCATTTCTAGTTACTTATATTGTGTATGGGAAAAAGTGCTTAGAAGCATGCATGCTATAGATTAAATGAGATTCATTTTATGGTGATACGTGTTTCAAAAACGTAATTACTTGACTTTTAATAAAGTGAATTACCTAGCATGTGGTTTCTAGTGCTATAGGTTCTGAATGTGTTACATATTTAAACCATACTAGTTACAGATGCCTGCCATTAGATGATTGTTTCTTTGAGGATACTTTTGTTTATAAATGCAATTTTTGTCTGCAGGCCTGTTGGCACCACTTGTTTTGAAAAAAAAAAAAAAAAAAACCTTCTCTAAGTCTCCCTTGTGTTTCTGAGTTCCATACTCCCGTTGGGATGAATGAATTTTACAGAAGAAGAAAGTTCAATACATATAATCTGTGGAGTGCAAGATTACTGAAGTTTGATTGTAGATTTAAAGTAAAAAAAAGAAGTTTGTTGAAGCCCTTTGTTCAATGAACCCTTTTATGAAACAAGCGTAATATTATCTCTCGATGTAATCAGCAGCAGATGAAATTCACCAGCCTGCTCTTAGTAGCGTGTGTATCTCAAGGTTTGGGACCTATGATTCACTAAATTTGGAGCAATTTAATTGCTAAGCAATATGTCATTTGTCTCTATTAGCCTTCATCCTTTTTTCTTTTTCCATCTTTAACTTTAAATTTCCATCTTTTTGTCTCTTATCAGGGAGACTGCCTAAGGAGAACTTTTTCATATATTATGTGAGGCAACACAAAGGGCACAAAAGGGTGATGATCTTATAAAACCAACACCATCAGGTAGGAAATCTACAAATTAAGGTTTTTGAATACTTCATATTTTGGCCCATAATATTCTTAATGCTCATTAGTAACTTCATCTAAGTAAAATGCAATTGTTGAGGTGCAGCTCTATGGTGTTGTAGCTTCACTGCATGTTTCAAGAATACTGTGGATGAAAATTATTGTCTAGCCCAGTAATATTCTTTAAAGTACCAATTAAAATCCAATTAATTGCTAGTTATAGACTGAGTTTAGAAATAAATCATGTCAGAGAAAGAGCTTTCAGCCTCATTCAATATTATCATCTCATCTATTTGACTTGGTTACTTAGATAGCAGTGTAACACATGATCTAGTGAGATGCATTGCTCTGGGGTTAAAGTTGAGTATCTGCCTGCTTGGATTCATTTGGATTCAAGAAGTTATGACAATTTGATGAAATTCTGGGTTATTCATAATGATACTTGAGGAGCCGGATGTGGATCAAGATACGAGGTATGCGTAAGATTACCAAGAAGTTATACCGTAGAATTTGAGATGCTTGTTAAGTGATGTGGAGGGAATGTTGAAGTTATAACGTTCACAAGAAACGTTCTTGGAGGAAATCAAGGATGGACTACAGATGGATATTATAGCACGTGATTTGGACAGTGTAACCATTTTTATTCTAAAAAGAGGCTGATGCAAGATGCTGAGAAAGCATTGAAGATGAGGAGTTTGGGGCATGCCCCAAATGTTCAAACTTTCCACTTAATTGGCGTTGTATGTATTACTATTGAAGGAATATATATGGAAATTACCATGTGATGACATGAAAGCTCTTGCTTTAGCTGCATCAACGAAATTTTGTCAGAGAACTTTTTAATCCTTTACTCTTTGTCGGATTTTCTTTGTGCAAATGAAATCGTTTATACGTCGGAGAAAGGGATCATGTCCATTGTCAAGTGTTAGACCCTCTGCTTGAAAACAGCATAAAAGACTTTATAAGGGCAAATCTCCCCAATTTCAGACAAAATCCCATCCCCCAGAGAAGAAAATTAGCTTTCACCTAGATGTCTTCAAATAGGAGCTATAATATGTTGATGATAGTCTCATTTTTGAAATAGATTTTTGCTGCAAAAGTTCATTTTATATGGTATATTATGTATGTAAATGTGAAAGAAGGAAAGCTACTTTAGTAGCTAGATTTTACCATACTGTTGTTAAAGAGTTATGAGAATAAATTTCAAGTTGATGTCATCCTTTCTGATATGTCTTCATGATGGGTTCTTTTGTTGTCGGACTAACTCATATTAGATGTTAAAAAACAGTTTTACATAGCTTAAAACAGTTGATTGAGTAACTCAAAGGGCTGTAAATGAGTCTGGTTTGAATGAACAAATTTTTTTTCGTGTTCGTTAAAAATTTTAATATTGTATTCAAGTTCTGTTCATTTAAAATTATGCATGTTCAAGTTCGGTTTGTTAAATTAAATGAACTTGTTCGTCAACATTAAACGAACATGTTTATGAATATATAATCGAACATATTTGCGAACAATTAAAAATCTGTTTATGAACCATAAACAAACAAATCTAAACAAATAAACATATTTCTTACTTTTAGATATAAAATAATAAAACATAAATATCATTAATTAAATTATAAATTATAATAAAATAAAACACAAATAATAATATTATTAGTTATATTATAATTGAATAATAAACGAGATTTAAACGATTCATAAAAAAACTTGTTCGTGAACATAAATGAATTGAACATATCTTGTTCGAGTTCGGTTCATTTAATAAACGAGTCTTAAATTCTTGTTCATAATTGTTTATTTAACTTGATAACGAATATAAACAAACAGAAATCGAACGGTTCATCGTTGGTCGAACGCTCTGTTCATTTACAACCCTAACTCAGTTGTGCATGAGAGTCTAATATGTCCATCAATCCTGGTTTCAAGTTCTTCATAAGATTGAAACATGAACTCCTTTAGTCTTTGGAACTGGTAAATACTTCATCAGAACTTCATATATCTTGCCCTCTCCCTCAATGTACATTGCTACTAACCTAGCCTCTTCAGAGGTCAACAATTTCACCATTTTCAGCTACCAGAGCAAGCTGGTTGTAAGAGTTTTTGGAATCTATTTCTCCCCCTAATTTTCAGATGAACCAACTTATTTTCCTTGCTATGAAAATTTCCTGGTGCATGATTGATTGTTTAGCAGAACTCTTAAAAGGTTGATGATGAGAAGAGTGGTTAGAATTTATGGGATTTATGATCATGACAAACTAGATTTCTGATTCTTGATTTTGAATTCATACAAATGTGGTTGGTAACTAGACCTGCTCAAGGACCTGGTAGTCTGTCCTGCTCGATAGGCTTGACTCGTATTGGGTCAGGCTTGGGTAAAGTTTTTTTTGTAATTCGAGTCGGCCCGGCCTGAATTACTATTAATTAAATAAAAAATATTTTTTTATTTAAATTTAATTATAAAATAAATATTAAAATAAAAATAAAAAAAATATATTTTTTAATATTTTAATAATTTATGAACAGTAAAACGGGTTTACGGGTCAGCCTAGGTCCGGTTCGAAATGGACTTGGGCAAGAGAAAAAAAATGTTTTTGAACGCGACCCATCAACAAGTCTATTGGTAACTCCATAAGCTACATTAGAGAGTTGTCACATTTTCTATTAGGCTATATTTAAGGAGATTATTAATTTATAAATAAATTACAGAGTCGTTGGCACAAGATCATAAAACGATCAAAGATCCTAAGAACTGAAACAGAAAGCCCCTGAAACTTCAATTTTGTTTCAAACTGCATATATAGAAATGAAATAAAGTCTCTAGGAATACATTAAGAACTACACCCAGGACAATAAAAAGGTAGAAAAAAGTCAACCAGGAAAACATAATAACTGCAGCAGCAGCAGCAACCTTGGATTTCCTTTTTCTAGAACTTGATAATTCTTGCCTTCCTGCAGATAAGAATCACTATAATAACTGCATCATCAGCAAGTTCAAGCAGAGTTTGGTGGAAAAGTTAAGTGAATTCTCATCAAAATCTTGGAGATAAAAGGGCTTGCAATGGATGCTTCATCCTTACTGAGAACTCATGCTGTTCTTCCATATTGACATCATATCCATCCACAGCTTTCCATTCAAAATTCCAGACCAAATTTGCCACAAAATACTCTAAATGAAGTATGGCTAATGCATAACCTGGACAAATCCTTCTTCCAGCACCAAATGGCATCATTTTAATCTCCTTGCTCCCAGTTATATCAAATCCCTCTCCATCTTTATTATGATCATTACTAAGAAACCTCTCTGGCTTAAATGACATTGGATCTTCCCACACTTTTGGGTCCAATCCCATATCTCCTATCATGAAATTCACAGTTCCATTTCTTGGCATCAAATAACCATTTAAAACCACATCCTCTGTCACTGCATGAGGCATTAAAAAGCGAAGGGGAGGATGTCGCCTTAACCCTTCTAAAATCACTGCTTTTAGATATGGCATCTTCTGCAAATCATCTTCTTTAACCACCATTTCTTCATCATTTCCCATGACCCCTTTAATCTCCATGAACAACTTCTGTTGGATATTCGGATATTTCACCAGGTTTGCCATAATCCATTGCAACAGTGTGGATGTATTATCTGTTCCCCCGTTGAGAAATTCTGAGCATAAACCAAGAATTTCTTCAACACTAAGCTTCCTATTCTCTTCTGGTAGCTGCAAATCTAACAAGGTATCAACGTAGGATGAGACGCCATCACTCAACTTTTCTTCCTTTACCTTCTTTCGCTCTAGTATCAAAGGGACGATTAAGTCTTTCGATTTTTCTTGTAGTTGGAACATCTTTTTCCATTGTTTACGAAACATAATTGTTGTTACTCTTGGCCAAATAGAAACCATACTCACTTCACTAAAACTCAACATCAGTTTCCTCTCAACATCGGCTATTTCCTTGATTTTCTTTTCTTCAAGCTTGTCGTCTCCGAAACACATGAAGACTAGCAAACTAAACATGGAGATCCGGAAATGTCCCATCACTTGGACCGAATGATCACCGGATTTAGTAGACTGAATCTTGAGGAGTTTCAAGAGTCTTTCCAACGCCAACTTGCGTGCATGTGAATAAGATTTCAGACGAGAAGAATGGAGCATTTCGGCTGTAAGGTTACGGCGTAGCACACGCCATGTGGAGCCATAGAGGGCAGTGGTGATAACAGCTTGCTCTCGACCATCTAAAGCTGGAGGACGGTCGGCAAAAATGGCACCATTTTGAACTAAGGCTTGGTGGGCAAGAAAGCGATCAGCAATGAAAATAGCTGGGCGAGAACCAAAGTGGAGGGTGATTATAGGACCAAATTTGGCATGAAGGGACTGAAGTATATGCTGAAGGTCATTAAAAGATTTGCGGAACAAGAACAAGTTACCAATGATGGGGAGAGGATGGGGCCCTGGTGGGAGGTTTTGAGAGGGTTTTCTGGTTTGAGACAGATAGTTGAAGATGAGTTTCAGGAGAACAGATATGGCGATGGAGCTGAAGATAAAGAACCAGGCCGCCATGGTTGAAAATGGTTACTGCTGGAGATGCTGAATGTGCCTCTCTATATATATGTTAATGGCCAATAACCTATCCTAATAATTTGATACACTATCATATCTATACACGGATACTGCACCCGGTTTAGGGTTTAGATTTAGAAATTGTTTTTAATAATGTGTCATCGTAAGATTCACTTATCAATATATAAAACTATACATTAATATTGCATTAAATACAAACCCTTTTCTAAAAAATTTATATTTGATGCAAATGTATAAATTTATACATTGATAGTGTACTAGGTTTAGGGTTTAAGATTTAGATTTAAGGTTTAGGTTTATTTTTTAATAAGATGTTATTGTAAATACAATTTTTTTTTTAAATGATTTATATTTGATGCACTATCAGTTTATAGATCTATAAATTAATAGTGCATGTTTAGAGTTTAAAGTTTAGATTTAAGATTTAAAATTTATTTTTTAATGAGATATTATCCATAAACTCAACTTGGAAATTTATAACTTGAACCAGTTGAAGTTACGAAGTATCCAGATCCATGTTAACTGCCGCTCTTTGAACTTTTTATTTTGTCCATTAGTCTGATCATCCTAAGTTGATTCTCCATTTGTCATTCTTTAAAATCTAGCTACATGGCAGTCACATCTCCACTGGCATCATCTATATAACCATTTTTACGTGTTTTTTTTTTTTTTTTTTTTCTTGATTCTATAAATCATACACTCAAACTTGTCTAAAATTTAGACGAACATCGAAAATAGTAGCAAGCAGCCACGGCATTAGAAAACACAAACAAAGAAACCAAGAACGATATAATTTATAATCCTGATGAAAAAACCTGAAGGAATTTCGGCTTCTCAAAGAAACAAAGTAAATAACTACAAGTCTACAAACCTTCTTAACACAAAAATCCAACATCCTAAAATCGGAATCAAAACCGATGAAGATACTTCCCTTGCAATGCATATAGCTAGGCCAATTAATTAGTTTTATTATTAGCAGTTTGGGCTTGGCTGGAACTTATTTCACTCACAACTGTTCTTTGTGTTTTGACTAGGGAGATCATAAAGAGCTGTAAGAAAAGAAATTAAAACTAAAAAAGATTTTATCTTTCGATGAAAAAGGGTAGGACTAGGAGAATGATGAACATATATAAAGAAAACGCAGGGCAGCTATTTTGTTTTTCCATTTCTAAATGAAGACAAAATGGGTAAATAAAATTTACAAGGAAGAGCAATTTGGTTGATGCTTAATTCTTATTTTCAAAATTTCTTACTCATTCTCTCGATCTTTGTCTTGTAATCATTCGATTTTTTTAATAAAAAAAATCAGATTATCAAATATTAAAATGATAAAAAAGAGGAAAATTACTGCAGTCTGGCTGTGGTCTTGTTTACAATAAAATTTCGAGTCCAGCGCTTGTTTTCTGTTGTTTTAAAATCAACTATAATGAAAATTAAGTGCTGGGGACTTAATGGATATTTTTTAAAAAGATCAAATATTTTGATATTTTGTCTTATAGTGAGGTTAAGAAAATAATTTTGTAAGTTGATTTGAAAAAAAAAAAAAAAAGCAAACAGAAGGGTGGGAGAGAAAGAGACGAGAGGAGGAGAGAAAAGAAGAGAGGGGTGGGTGAGAGAGGCCGGTGGTGAGTTACCGGCAGGTGACTGGTAGGAGAAGGAGAAAATTGGTAAAAATTGAGTCCTAGGAACTTAATGGACATATTTTTTAAAGATCAAATATTTTGGTATTTTGTCTTATAGTGAGGCTAAGAAAATAATTTTGTTAGTTGATTTGAAAAAAAAAAAAAAAAAAAAAGCAAACAGAAGGGTGGGAGAGAAAGAGATGGGAAGAGGAGAGAGAAGAAGAGAGGGGTGGGTAGGGATGGCAAAACCCGATCCGATCGATGGATTTCGAACCGATCTGATCCGAATGGAGAGGTTTTTTTTTTTTTGAACAATGGAGGCGGGGCGGGGCGGGGCGGTTTTTTTTGTCTGAAAGGCGGGGATGGAGCAGTTGTGGTAATTGCCTGCTCCGCACCGCCCCGCCCCGAATAGTGAAATTACAATTTTACCATTACATATTTAGCTTTTAAATGAATAATAAAATAATATAATTAAACTTATTATTTTTATGTTTATATTTAATTTATTTTTAAAATGCTTTATTATTTGAAAAAAATAAAAATAATTAATAAATATGAAATGGGGCGGAGCGGGGCGGGGCGGTTATGGATGTAACCGACATCCATGGAGGTGGTAGTGGTATTGAAATTTCAACATCCATGGCGGAGCGGGGCGGGGCGGGGCGCGGAGCAGTACAATGGCGGGGCGGGGGCGGATACTGCAAAATCCGCCCCCGCCCCGCTCCATTGCCATCCCTAGGTGGGTGGGTGAGAGATGTCAGTGGTGACTTACCTATAGGTGACTGATCGGAGAGAGAAAATAGAGAGAGTAAGGAGGAAGGAGAGAAAATCCCACTGGCAAAGAAGAAAGAGAGAGGAGGAGATCGATTGAAGCTAGCCAGCTGCCTCGACTTGTTGACGACGGCGTAGCAGACGGCCGGTTCGAGGAGAAGAAGAAAAAAAAATTAAGAAAAATGTTTTTATTTATTATTTATTTTTAGTTTTGTTAATTTATTATTTTCATAAAAAAATCATAAATTACATGATAGAAAAAAAAAAGAAAAAAAAAGGAAGAAATAAATAGAAAAAATAATAAGAAATAAATTATTTTTTCTTTTTTTATTATTATTGTGTTTATTTTATAAAAAATTTCAATAAATTATAATTTATAATCATTTCACTAAAAATTAACAAATTCTTATTTAGTGAAAGTTTTTACTTGATTTTATATTTTTATGTATGAAAAAATATAGATATTTTTCATCATTTTTTCTCTTATCTTTTTTTTCTAAATATCTTTTTGAAAAAAATTATGATTTAAAAATAATTGTAAAATTTGATCTATTTTTTTTTTAAATGAATAAAAATATTAAAAATAAAAGAAAAGAGAGAAAAAACTAATAAAGAAAAAATGCTAAATCTTTTATTTTTTTTTATTTATTCACTTTTTCTGTCATTGATTTTTTTTAAAAATAATTTTAATTTTAAATAGTTTAATAAAATTATTCATATATATATATATATATATTTTAAAAATATATAATTCCCGCAATATCGTGCGGGTAAAATTCTAGTATTGATTATAATGCAAATCTTATCTCAGCAATTTTTTTTTTTTTTTGTTATTATTATTAATAATGCAATCAAATGATGAATTGTGTAGGTGGCATTTCCTTTGTTAAAGAAATTGCATTTAGGTGACTTGGGGAACTTGAAAAAAATATGGCATGACCAAGTTGCAGCTGATTCCTTTTGTAAGTTAGAAGATCTTCTGGTGTTAAGATGCCAAAAATTATTGCATCTATTTCCATTCAATATGTCGAGAAAACTACAGAGGCTAAAAAATTTGGAAATATGTGAGTGTGATTCAGTAGAAGAAGTATTTGAACCTCAGAGAATGAATATCGACGAATCAATGTCATGGCAAGGCACTAAGTTTGAATTTCCTCAAGTGACATACTTGGAACTTTATATGCTGTCCAATTTAAAGATTTTTTACCACAAGATGCATACCACAAAATGGGGTTAAAGTATTTGAGAGATATTTTTATTATATTTAGTGCAAATTAATTTTTCTATTATAAAATTGGATAACATTTAGTTTTTATTTTGTTAAAATTTAAGAGAAAATATAAAATTAGTAACTGGTGTAACGTAAACCTTTAAAAAAACTGATGTGGCATCTAAAATCTATTAAAGTAGATGTTAAATGTGGATAGATTTGGTGTAATGTGGCACCTAATCCAAAACAAATCTATCAGCATTTAATATCCAAATCAACATTTTAACCGATTTTGGGTGCCACATCATTTTTTTTAACAGTTCACGCTAAATCAATTAGTGATTTTATTTTTTTGTTTCAATTAAAAAAAAAACTAAATTACCTAATTTTATAATAAAAAAATTAATTTACATTATATGATATATAATATAAAAATTTCCCAAATACTTTGACTTACAGAATGGTCATCATTGAAGAAAATGGTCGTGTATGGATGTGACAAAGTGAAGATATTCGCTTCAGAATATCACAACTCTCAAACCACAATTGGACAGAGACAACTTGAAATCCAAATTCAACAACCCCTGTTTTGGGTTAATAAGATGTGAGATTTGAAAACTCTGTAAATCTTGTCCACTTCTAGAAAAGCAATAAGATTTTAATTAGGTATAACTAAAATTAGATGATTGTGTTTGATTTTCTTTAATTCCACCGGCATCTCATGCATGTCTCTATATGGCAAAGGTAGCTAGAATTGACATGCATGATACTGTTAAAGTGAATTGAGCTGATCTGGCAGATATTTTGGGATGAAGAATTTCAACCAGGACAAGCTTTCTACAACCTAAGAATCCTTCAAGTACAGAAATTAATGTGGTAAATTAAAGATTTTAGTGCCATCATCAGTACCTTTCCAAAATCTGACAAGCTTGGTGATATCAAGATGTAATGGATTGATAAATTTATTGACACACTCAATGGTTAAAAGCCTGGTGCAGCTCAGGACAATGAAGATTGTTGATTGCAAAACGATAGAGGAAATCATTACATGCACAAGCGATGAAGTGAAAGATGGAATTATTTTCACCCGATTGAAGTATTTGGGACTTAGTTGTCTGCCAAATCTAGCACACTTCTGCTCTGGGAATTATGGTAGTTGTGAAACAGTGCACAAAGATGATGGTTCTTTAGAGGATAAATTAAGCACACCAAAGTTGCAGGGAGTGAGATTTACTAAATCGACCGAAATTAGCTCTACAAAGATGATGGTATGCATTGATTCGGTCGATTTTCCTACATTTTTCAGGGAGAGCTAAGTGTACAAAGACAAAAAAGATTCAATCTCATTATCATGTTCTCTCTGTTGAATGAACTATTCCAGAGCTAATTTCTTTTCGACTTCAAGTATTGGATTGAATTTAATCTTAGAAAAGATTATATTATTGTATTTGACTTGTTTCTTGTGCTATTTTGCTTTCAAACCTAGCTAAGAAATGGGAGAAAATGCATTTTCAGGCAAATGTAATACATGTGTGTAAGGAGTATGCAGCAACAACTGGTGATTTCAATGGCTAAATGGAAAGTCAAAAAAGAAATAAATGGCTTGAATACTTGTTGTAACTTGTAAATTGTTTCCATCATTTATGGTGTGCAAATAGGAAATAATTTATAATAGATTTGACCTATTTTAGAGAAAGTGAGGATTGTTTTTGGTTCTTTGCTCTTCATATTTGATATTTATAAAGATCTTCGACAAGAGACACATCTTTTGAATCATGATTGCTTAACCAATATATTTATCTTTTCAATTGTATTTATTGAGGATATATCTTTTGAATCTCAATAGATGTCATTAACAAATCATTATTAAAGAAAAATAACGCTTTGAAAAGGTTTCTTTCAAATTTTGAAATATTTATGCCACTAATTTTTTTAGTGGTCTTAGGCAACAAAAATAAACCTACCAAACCAAATTTAAAATCAAAGAAATCTCCCACAATCTATTACCCAATTTAATAACCAAAACCCACAAAATAAAAACCAATCCAACACCAAATTTCTCTCAAGAAAATAGAGGAATTAGAGGATGCTGAGATAGAGGCAGTAATTGCAAAAAAGGAGATTAATTGATGTAAATATGACTAGCTTTAGGATAAAAGAGGCAACCATGGAGGGGGATTTGTGTCAGAGCCATATGGAGATAAACATAAACAATAGAAATGATGGGACTAGAAAGAATCTTGAGGCTTGGTCATGTTCAGAAGAGGGATGGGTAAACATCAATAAAACGAATCTTTAATAATAATGGACTTAATGTGAAAAGACTAAAAGTGCAGGATTAAGGGTGATCTTCAGATATGAGAATGGCACGCTAATCAATGGAATAGGAAACAAGGTAAGACTCTCTTTGGATACAAAAGGAGCCAGATATATATATTTTTTTTTGGTTCAAATCATGTCGAATAAGTCATTTAGATAACAAGGGATTAACACGGTAAACCGTGCTGGTTTTCTTTTTTTTTTTTTCACTGGAGTATTTATGTTCCAGTGAAATAAAAAATCCTCCAATGAAAGAATCTTTTATCATTATAGTCTTTTGAGTTATTTTTTTATTTTAATATAATAATTATATAACAAATTTTATTATTATATAATATATATTTTATTTTTATATAATAATTTTATAAATATACAATTTTATAAAATTAATAGAAATTAAATGAAAATAATAATTACATGAATAATAAAAAATAAATACAAAAATATTATTTGATATATTTTTTATAATTATTTATTAATTTTATAAATATCAAATAAATTAAAAATTTTATTATACATATACATCTTTTTATCTAATATTTTTAATAGTCATTTTTTCTTCTCACTACAATTAATCTCACTGTCACCGTTGCTTTTGAATCCAAACACATATTCCATCACTGATTTTAATCTCACCGCACAGTACTCAATCTCACCTGTACAGTAATTAATTTTATCTTGATCGTTATTTTTAATCTCACCGAAATGTGCAACAGAGATGCCAAAATGTGAATTTTGAAACTTATTAAAAATTCAATTCTTTGACGAAACCAAAAGAAAAAATTTGTGTTGAAGGATAAGATCTTATGTTCAAAATTAGAGATGATAATGAAGAACGTGGATTTTAATATTTATAATTATTTGATTTATTTTTTATTGATTTGAATATTACAAGTTTGAATAAAATTTAGGTATTATAATTGTTATTTCAAGCAAATTTGAAGTGTATATAAAATTTCAGATATTCATTATTCGAATTCGTATTACTTATATAGATAATAAATTTGAATATTTGAATCTGCTTATTTTTTGTTAATTCGAATATCCGAATCTATTATTCATTTATTCAAATTGAAAATATTTTTTGTTTGATTTTATAGTTTTTACTTATTAAATTCAAATATTCGACAAATAATATTATTTAATTCAAATTTATATTTAAATAATATTTAAATTTAATACGAAGAATAAACATATTCGAATTTAAAATAATTTTACAAATTCAAATACTAAAAAAATATATATATAAATATTCAATAATGACTAAGGAGATTCCGAATGGAGGTTTAGATTGGTGAAAAGGAAAGTCAATAAGGCAGCACATACTGAACAAAGGATTGGGTAGTTAGCAATGAAGAGTACTCGTTTCTGAGGGAAAAAAAAAAAAACTCTCATGCACTTTTTTTTTATCTTCTGATGATATAGAAAAAAAAAAAAAAAAAAAAATTTGTTCTTTTACAGTAAAATTGAATATAAAACCATGCTCATTTTTTTGTGTTAGGCCTTTATATTACTTAATGTTGTAATTTCTTTATTTAAATATTAAAATTGAATATAAAATATGATTTAATAATTTAATGGTAAGGTGATTTAATTAAATGGATTTAATAGAATTAATATAATAAAATAGAATAGAATGAGAATATAATTTACTAATACTAATAGAATTATTTGACTTTAATGCTATCATCAAAAAATTACTAGAAAAACCATAATCAAACCTAATTAGAACATACTGTAAACATTAAGTAAACCTAATTATTTGAACTGACATCACTTGATAATTCTAATTCAACTAGATAAAAATAATTGTTTTTTTCTCTTTGATGTTTATTATTTTATTGTCTAATGTCCTTTTGCTACTAAATTTGAATGATTATTTTTCTCTTTTTTTTTTGTAATTATCGTTCAAGTGTTTTTAATTAATACTATATGAACACTTTATATTTATTTATTTTATTAAAAAAAAAAATCTCCCAACATTTGGGTCAAATTTTAGAAATCTTTTCTCATTTAAGAATTTTCAAAAGAAAATTTGTCACTTACAATTTTCTTGAAATTTTATCATCAGTTAGACTTTTATCTATTACTTGCACAATCAAACTTAATGCATATGATGCAAATAAATATATATTGTTGTAGCTTTTTATAAATTATTTGAAAATTTAATTTATTCCATAGTGTTTGAATTATTTGGGATTAATACACAAAACTAGTAATCCTTTCAGCTTTTATATCTTCTATAAAAAGATAAAAAAAAATAAAAAATAAAAAAATACTTAGGGATGGTCTTTCTTCATAAATTTCAGGCAGCTTTTATTTTCTTGATAAAGAATGACGTAACACAATTCATAAAGATGAACAAATTGAGCAGACTTTTCAAGTCCGGTTGGCGCTGCAATTTTAATTTAATATGTGTTTCAAATGCATTTCTGTACACACCGTCTATTTTTAGTATAATCATAACCAACTTTAGTTGAATTTAGTTATTCGGACAGAACATTGACTTTGATCAGTTATTCTTTTCAAATTACAATTCAGAGTGCAAAATAAAATTTGATTTTTTTTTTAGTGAAGGAACACATAGAATTTGATCTTAAGTTCAAGGCTTCAGACGTTCAATTTTGAAACTGTTCAAGGCTTCGAAATTCGATCACACAATTAAATTTTAAATTTGTTGACTTGAGTTGCGACTGCTAATTATTATATTTGCTTGTGGGCTAAACGTATTATTGTGAATTCAGGATATGAATTAAAGTTGATTCGTATAATTATTTATAAAAATAATATAAATGATTTTAAATTTTTTTTTTATTTTTAAATTATAATCCTTTTTATATATAAAAAAATTGGTGCACAACTTAATTATTTCACTCAAATTACAATGTGAAACCAAAGATGAGTGAATTAGAAATGTGGATAAGAGGGACATGGTGCGATAATAGTGCTATGAAATTGATGAGAAACAGCTGTGAAGAAAAAAAAAAATATTGAGATATTGCCCATTAATTGTAGGATAAATTTAAAAAACATGCTCTAAATAGTTAATTAATTGTTAAATGATCTAATAATCAAGAATTATTGAAAAAGTGAAATGAAGAAGTTAAAAATTATTAAAAAATATATTGTAAAGGTAAAATTACATTATTGAAAAAACTTTTTTTTCTCCTCCCATTCATGTAATATTATTTTTTAAAACTTTTAATTAAAAATAAATTTAAAAAATAAAATATTTAAATATTTATTTTTAAAATAAAAAATTTAATTTTAGAAATATTTATTTTTTATTTTTAATATATTTTAATTTAAAAAAGTAAATTAAAATATTTATTTTTTAAAATTAAAAAATTTTATTTTTTAATTAAAAAAGTAAATTAAAAAATAAGAGAAAAGAGAAGATAAGATTTTTTTTATCAAAGATAATTTTGTCTTTACAATTTTTTTTAATAATTTTTTATTTTTTTAAATAATTTTTTTATTATATTATTTAACAATAATTGTATTATCGATGATATATTTTTCAAATTTACCCTTAATTGTACTAGGATGAAAAAAATGGCTCAAAAAAATAGGGACAAAGACTTCAGCATCAGTGGCTTGCTTGTTAGTTGTCACCTCCTTTTTAGAAAAAAATAAATAATTTTTTTAATGAAAACCTTAAAAGCATTTATTAAAATCAGTTTATAATAATCTTTTTATATTAAATATAATAATTAATAATTATTTGATGATTTGATAATTTATATAGTGAAGATCTTATCACATATAATAATTTTAAAAAATGCCTTTTAAATATTTGTTAGTAAAATTCATAAAAAACAAAAATTTAGACATGACTCAATTATTATAAGTTTAATAATATCAATTCAAAATTAAAAAAAAAAAATGATAGATGAGGAAGAGAGTGATCGATTTTGGGAAGAACTCATAACAGAAAAAATATTATAAGTTAAATAATAATATAATATTTAGTAATGCTATTGAAACAAATTTGAATTAAAAATAAGTTTGAGTTAAAAAAAAAAAATTGAGTTTGAAAAAGTGAGTTAATTTGATTTAAGAATTTTAATTGTTTGAGATTTTTGTGAAAAAATATTGTAAAGAATTGAAATATAAAAAATATATATATATATATATATATACTTAAATTAATGAAATTTTAAATATACGAGGATAATAAAATTATTTTATCTAAAAATTAATTTTCAAATCGCAAAAATTTCATTTTTTTTATTTGAATTGTCCGATCATAATTTTAACAGTAAAAGCCAAATCTTTTATCCCTTTAATATTACTTTTATAATGAAACGTAATTTTTAATTTAAAAAATTGTGTCAATAATAAAACTAAACAAAATTTAAATGGGAAGCGATGAGAATGGGGTTTGAGATTTAAAATTTGAGGTTTTGGTAAGTGGATCAAAAGTGAAATGTGAGTAATGGCTCACGTGGAAGTGGGTTCTGTTTTTTTTTTTTTTCAATTATTTAAGAGACAACACAAAATTAAATAGAACAATTAGGTTTTACCGTAAAGTTTAGGATACATGATGTTATAAGATGTATTAACGTATTAAATAAAATTTTAAACAAAAAATAAGTTGAATCCACGAACACATATCAATATCATATACCAATACCGAATTCATGTAACTTTTAATAATTACTTCTTTCTACCCACCCAGGGAGTGCCTCAACAGATGATCTACTCAAGGATTGAAAAGTTCATCCCGGTTTAGGTAAGATTTTTATGATTCGGATCAATTCGATCAGGCTTGAATTACTATTTATTGAATAAAAAATATTTTTTATTTAAATTTAACTATTAAATATATATAAATATTAATTTAATAATAATATTTTAATAATTTATAAACAATAAAATGAGTTTACAGATTGGTGCAAACCCGGTCTGAAACGAACTTGAACAACAACAAAAAATCGGACAGCGATCTGGCCCGACCCAACCCATGAACAAGTGTAATTCGCATCAAGTCGCATTTAAGAGTGCATGCAAATGATTATAATTATTAAAATTACGTTAATCAATTGATTCATTATTATTATTAAAGTAATTTTTTTTTATGAATATGATAATTAAATTATTTTAAAAAATGCCTCATATTCAATATTATATTTATGTTAATGACAAAAAATTCAAATTAAATCAATAATTTATTATTTACTTTTTTTACTATCATGATTTTTTAAAGTTTTTAAGTAGGTTAAAATAATAAAAAAATCTTTAAATTTTATCATTTTATCTAAATAAACTCTTATATATATATATATATATATTTTTTTTTTTGACATTCAAATAAGCTCTTAATCTTTAATTTATATCTAAATAAACCCTTAACATAAATCAACATGATTCATTTTTTTTTTTCTTGAAGGACTTCTTTTCTTAATAGCCAAAACTTTAGCCCAGTATCAATTACTACACTTTCTTCTATTTTACCAATCAACTTTTTATATTCATCTTTAATTACTATTCCAACTCTAATTTATACAAAGAAAATAAAAAAATTGAATGTATGAATTAAATCAGAAAAATGGTGGATCAAATTTGTTCTTATTTTCTTTTCCTTTTTCTTCCTCCCCCTTCTCCTCCTCTTCCTCTAACGGTATCAGTCACAAAAGTCATGTCTATTTTTGTGAAGAAATATAAATACATATTTTATGTCCTATCCTATTGAAAAATATCGGACGGATACGATAATTATTATTGAGGAGTTTATGTAATAGATACTAAAGAGATCAAGCTTTCAAGCCTCGTCTAGCATTGCTGTTGGCACAATTTTTGAGGTCAAAAGCTGCGTTTCACTGTAAACGCAATGCTAAACGAGTAAAAAAAATTTAGCTTTTGCGGTTGAAATCATGGTATCGCAACCCAAACCAAAAAGCCAAAAAATAGAGTTTTGGGGCTTTAAAAGCTAGCTTTTGGATTAAATGACTTTATTATCCTCACATCTCCACACTTTTTATTATTTTAAACATATCTTTTTTTAATATTTCAACTCCTCACAACACTTTTTCACAGCAATGCCCAACACTTAAAAGTTCTTAAACCACACTTTTTCACCACACTTTTTAGACACTTTTTTTAACTCAAATTTTTTCTAAGCCAAACTTTTTTCAACAACAAAAGTAAACTAACCCTTAGTCTTTTTGTTAAGTTGTACAACATGAGATGAAAAGTAAAAAAATTTAGGTAACCTACTATCAGCAATTTTTGGATTTTAGATTAAGGTCCAGTTGGATCCCACTGCATTGGAGGTGCAGTGGAATTCAAAGCTATTTTTTGGGGGATTTTTTCCTCCACTAAGTAAATGTCCACTGGATTGGAGCTCCAGTTAGTCATTAGACCCCCAATGGAGGGAAAAATTTTCTTTTTACCCCTCCACTGTTTTTTTCTTTATTTTTTAAAATTTTAATTTCTTTTTATTTATTTTTTAATATAAATATAATTTTAATTATTTTAAATTATTTATTATATATATTTTTTAATATAATGTCTTTAATAATTAAAATTTTTTTTTAAATAATTTATCTCACCGTCACCGTTGCGTTCAAATACATATCTAAACACTCATTTTAATTTTATCACTATAATAATTAATCTCATTATCATCACTATTTTTAATTTCATTAAAATCAATTTTATTGCACATCCAAATGAAGTCTTGTGAGGACGTTGCTTTTGTGCGATTCGAGTGTTGAAAAGCCTCTGTTGGGGTGACTGTGCGACTGCCTCGAGCATTCCTCAAACCACTTTTTAATACAATAATTCAATTAACACCTTAACGGAATTTAATTTTAATCGTTTTTCATTTCTTCTCCCAAACTTTAAAAAAAATAAATTTGAAAAGAGAGTAATGATCCCCTCTGCTTGACTCTTTTGCTAATAACTAGGTTTAGCTACACGTGCATTGCACGTAAGTAATATATCATATAATGATTTTAAAAAATTTTAAGATTTAATAAATAGCAAAATAAAAGAATCTGTTCACTTAGCTTTATCAATTAACATATAACTATGCATAGGAGGAAATTGACAAAATAGGCAATGATTTATAGATTATATAATCAAATTAATCATACAATGGTAGATACAGTCACCTTATATTTTGAATTTCCTCTATTGAATAGTTTGAAGAATGATCAATAATAATTCATGATTGTGCTTATTCCACACCATTTCTGATGAAACTATTCATGTAATAATTAACCATTACCTTAGAATCCAATTTTCATACTGAAATTGACAATTGATAATATTTTTTTTTCTAATAATACTAAATTTAAACATTGTCTAATTCTCCAATCGAAGCTTTTCGGAGTATGTGTTAATCGAGAAAAAAGTTGCTCTTAGGAAAACACAAACCAATGTAATGCTCCCACAATTAGCTAACTTATAAGTTCGTGAAGTTATATCCTAAGCCTTAATATGATATGATCATTATAACTTGCATTCTTGATGGAGTTGGTAAGAAATTGAGATTTTCATGGATGCAAGTCAGATAACAAAAAGGGCAAACTATATATTTTAGAGACGTAATTGTCTTGATATTATAATTTATAGCAAATAGTCTCCTCCAATACTTAAAATTAAACTAATTCAACTTTCAAACCAACTTATCTTTAGTGAAATTAAATTAAGGAAAACAGAAGAGAAACTGTTTTCACCCGATAACACAAACAAACAATCACATATATATTAGTTTCTTAAAAGTTTTTGCATCAATTATAGAGAAAGTTTGGGACTTTCTGCACACTTTCAACTAATTTATAAATGTTAACCACAAAACGAAATCCAAGTTTTTAAATTTCGTGTGGTTTGAAAATCAGCTTTCCTTTTTATGTATGTGATCAGTATATATGTCCATGAATTATCCATTCAAGTAGTACAAATTGGCTAAGCAACATGTCAAAAAAGAAAAATAGCAACTCACTATTTGTTTTGCACTATATACACTTGCGAACAAAAGAAAACACATATAACTCTTTAGTAGGGGTTTCATAAAAAACAGAGTATAATAGGTTATTACAAATAGGGTTAGAAAATCAATATAAATTAAAATTTAGATAGATCGTAAGAGAAATAGAATCAGCTTACTGTGTAAAATAAGCATGTTACAAATAAGGCTAAAAAATCAGTAGAAATTAAAATTTAGATATAGAGCATAAGCAATTGAATTAGCTTACTATGTAAAAAAAGCAATAGCACAATATTAGAATGTTAATGCAGACAAAAATTTACAAAATAAATTAATCATGACTTTCATCTTTATATATGGAGACTTAATTAGAGTTTTTCTATTAACTCTACTTTGATTAGGATGCAAATAATAATAATAACTAATAAAATAATTAGGCCTAAAAAGGAAGATGCAAATAATAATTAGGCCTAAACTAATTAGGTTTCATTATTGATTTGTAATAATAGCCTTAAAAGAAAATAGATTTTAAAAAAAATAAATAATAATAAACCATTATCAAGGATAAAATAATAAATCATATTATTAAAGATAAAATAATTAATTCTAAAAATTAGCAAGGTATAGTAATATTATTTATTTAATTTTTGTAATTGAAAATAAAGAAAATAAATTCGAATTGAAGACCCACGAATAAAAAATGGATCTTCAATGACGATTGTAAACTAAAACAAACAAATAATATAACATCAATTATCTCATGGTTCGAATATCAGTATTTGTAATCCCCTTTTATAATTTCATATTACGACCTCCTTTATACAAAAAAAAAGACCGATTGAAGTCATTTCAAATCTCATCACAAAGAACTTTAAATCGTAAAATCATTTATTGACCGAGTGATCATCAGCTAACCAAAGAAATAGGTGGACTGAATTTTTTTTTTATAGCTTCTTCGATAATATATATTTGTCAAAAAGTGTTGACCAGAACTATTCAAGGATAAGAATTAGGCCTAAAATGAAAACTTTATGCCCAAATTTATCATAATAGGACTTATATAGGTTTACGAATACATATTTTAACCATATCTAATTAATATTTTTCAACAAACCTAAGCTTTAATAAGTAGCAAAGTAAAAGAATCAACTCACTTAACTTTATCAATTGGCATATGAATATGCATAGGAGGAAGTTGACAGAATAAGCAATGGTTTATGGATATTATAATAAAATTAATTATGCAATGATAGATACAATCACCTTATATTTTGAATTTCCTCTATTGAATAGCTTGAAGAATGCTCAACAATAATTCATGATTGTGCTATTCCACACACTTTCTGATAAAACTATTCATGTAATTATTAACCACTACCTTAGGATCCAATTTTCATAGTGAAATTGGCAATTGGTAATATTTCTTTCTAATAACACTAAATTTAAATCTTGCCTAATTTTTCAATCGAAACTTTTTCGAGTATGTGTTAATCGAGCAAAAAATTGCTTTTAGGAAAGCACCAACCAATATAATTCTCCCATAATTAGCTAATTTATAAGTTTCTGAAGTTGTATCCTAAGCCTTAATATGATATGATTACTTTAGCTAGCATTCTTGATGGTGTTGTAAGAAATTGAGATTTTCATGGGTGCAAATTAGATAGTAAAAAGGACAAACTATATATTTTAGAGACGTAATTATATTGATATTACAATTTATAGCAAATAGTCTCCTCCAATACATGCAGTAAAGCATAATAAAACTCGTTAAAAAATTAGTGCTTAAAATTAAACTAATTTAACTTTTAAATCAACTCGTCTTTAATAAAAAATAAATTAGGGAAAGTATAAGAGAAACTGTTTTTACCCGATAACATAAACAAACAAACAATTATATATATATATTAGTTTTTTTAAAAGTTTTTGCATAAATTATAGAGAAAGTTTAGGACTTTCTGCATACTTTCAACTAATTTATAAATGTTAACCACATAACGAAATCTAAGTTTTCAAGTTTCATGTGCTTTGAAAATCAACTTTCTTTTATGTCTGTGATCAGTATATATGCCCATAAATAATAATTAGGCTTAAACTAATCATGTTTGATTAATGATTGTAGTAGCTTTCAAAGAAAATATATTTTTAAAGAAAAAATTAATAAACCATTATCAAGGATAAAATAGTTAAAAAAAATTAATAAATCATTATTAAGAATAAAATAATTAAATTTTAGCATTAAGGATAAAATAATTAATTTTAAAAATTAGCAAGGTATAGTAATATTATTTATTTATTTTTTGTATTTAAAAATAAAAAGAATGAATTCAAATTGAAGATCTACGAATCAAAAATGGATTTTTAATGACGAATGTAAACTTAAACAAACAAATAATAGAACATCAATTATCTCATGGTTCGAATCCTAACATTTTCAATCCATTTTTTTAATTTCAGATTATGACCTTTTTTATACAAAAAAAAAAAAAAAACAGATCGATTGAAATCATTTCTAGTCTCAACACAAAGAACTTCAAATTGTAAAATCATTTCTTAACCGAGTGATTATCAGCCAACCAAAAAAATATGTGGACTGAATTTTCTTTTCAACTTATTCGATAACATATATTTGTCAAAAAGTGTTAGCCAGAACTATTTAATGATAAGAATTAGACCTAAAACGAAAAGTTACAAATAATAATTAGCTTAAAATAATTAAGATTAATTAATGATTTATAGTATCCTATAAGAAAATTAGATTTTTATTAAAAGAATTAATAAATCATTATCAAGGATAAAATTGTTCAGAAAATCAATAAATCATTATTAATGATTTGTAGTAGCCTATAAGAAAATTTATATTGTATAAATTATAATATAATTATTATTTTAAAGGATAAATTTTAATTATTTTAATTTTAGTAGGGTAATAATTTGTTATCATGAATTAATTACATTTATGTAATTATTATTTTATATATATTTGTTACAATTTAATTGGTTATTATTATACAAGTCATATATAATTGATGGATATTTATTATATATGGCATCATTAAAATATGAATCAGAACCCCTTAAATCATGATTTTAATATATAAATATTTAAATCATGATTTTTAGTAATAAATGTCTAATTATAAAATTTTAATAATGATAACTATTTGTTAAGATATATGTGCTAGCCTACTAAGTGAGATAGAGTTCTAAAAAGATTTAAACTTTTTACAAAGGAGTTTAAAAGAACTTTAATTGGATAATTAATAAATCCTTACAATTTGATTGATTGACCAAAATTATGAATTTATCTTTAAATTATTTTTATTTACTTTAAAGATAAATTGAATTAATCATAGTTGAATTATGATTAAAATTTTTTTTTAATTAAAAAAAATTTATTTGACATGTGTCAATTTATAATTTGTCAAAAATTTATCATTTTACATAAGGATAACGTAATTAATTTTAAAAATTAAAAAAGGTATATATGTTATTCACTATATGTAATTTTGAAGTTGATGCTTTTATAGATAGTATAGATATAGATATATCATTTACAATAATTTGCATTATAATTAATCAATCAGCATTAAAAATTATATAAAATTCATTAAAATACAATAAAAAATTTATATTTAGAAGTGATGAACCTTTAAATAATTTTGGTTCAATCCGGAAAACATAAGGGTGTAAACGAGACACCTGTGCTCGCAAGCTACTCGAGTTCGACTCGAAAAAAACTCGAATTCGATTCGGTCATTATCGAGCCGAACTCGAGCTCGAGCAGCTCGAGTTATCGAGCGAGCCGAGTTCGAGTATCTTAATACCCGATTCGAGCAGCTCGCGAGCCTAATCGAGCTTTTTTTATTTATAATATTTTTATTATTAATTTACTATTTTACCCTTAATATATATACATACTTAAAAACCCTTAATTCGAGCTCGAGCTCGAGTATATAAACGAGCCTAATCGAGTTGAGCTCGAATAGTTTGATTTTATCTCGAGCCGAGCTCGAGCTTAAAAAATGATACTCGATCGAGCTCGAACCGAGCTTCGAGCCTCGAGTTTCGAATCGAGCTCGAGCTTCTCAGTATTCGAGCTCGGCTCGGCTCGATTACAGCCCTAGGAAAACATACCGTTTACAGTAAAAACATTTGTAAATGGTATAAAAATAAAGAATAATTTGTAGATGGGAAATAAAAATATGTGAAATTGTGAAAAGAGATATTGTGAAGACCATTTTACCCCTAATGAAACAAATATGCTAGAAAAAGAAAATAACCTAATTTCTTCCCTCCCATCCTTCCATTACCCTGTTGTCTGCAATCCTTTTTGACTGTAAAACACAGAAAACAATGTCAATGGTAACCCTCAAAGAAATCGGCAATGTATCTAACATTCAAATAACATAACAATAAAACAACTATAAAATCTCTACTGTCTTGAAGAAAAGAATAAACAAGTATATAAAAAAGTTCATTTTAACTACAAATTTACATGAAATTAGATAAAGCAGAGATCCTTTTTCTTCCTTAGAGCATTAACTGTAGTCTGTTAAAGTTCATCATAGTTTATTTTACACAAGAAATTAACCGAATAACAGGAGTTTCCTTTCCCGCACTTCCTCCAGAAACAGAGTAAACCCTCTACTAAAAGAATAAAAGTTTTAAAAAGGAAGGGACGGAAGAATGGAAAAAAGAGAGGGAAGGGGAAGATGATGGAAAATGAAGAAATATTTTATTTTATTAAGGGTATAATAATCTTTACAATTTCTTTTTTAATAATTTTTAATTATTTCATTTCTCTTTCTCATATTATTCTTGCCCATTAGACTTTTGAATGATTATTATCAATGGAGGGCATGTTTTTTAAGTTTTCCCAATAATTTTTGAAAATGACTAAACAATTACAGTATTATAATAAAACAAATATAAATCCATAAAAAAATTGCATGTGAAATGCACCTCGTTGATGTGGTTACTTGCAAACTCTCAGCTTTTCACACTGTCTTTTGCTACACAACTGGAATCTTCTTTGTCTGAGTATCCATAGTCAAACTTAATCCTATCCTATTCTCTGAATGTGTTCATTTACTCGTTATTAGAACTCTTTCCATTTTATTTTTCCCACCATTTTCATCACTTTCTCTGTTTTACCCTTATTCTTGTTGTTGCTTCAAGTCTGGCCATTAGCCTTTGGCTCCCACTTGTTGTGTCGTTGCATCTCATTCTGTTTGTTCACTTTTTTAATTTGCTTTATGCCCTTCTCCCAAAACTCCAAACCCAAAAAAAAAAATGGAGATTGCTACTGCCCTTTTCTCTCTTACCATGGCCATTCCGATTAAACGCCATGTTCGTTACATTCTCAACCGAAAGAAAAATCTTGAACGTTTTAAGAAACAAGCTGAGCTTTTAGAGGATGAAAGAGAAAGAGTAAAGCATAAAGTTGATGCTGCCGAAAGGAGTGGGGAGACGATCGAGGAGGATGTTCGGAAGTGGCTGGTTAGCGTGGACGAGAAAATCAAAGAGGAGGCCGAGAAAGTCAGAGTCCTCGAAGATGAAGCAAAGGAAAAGTGTTTCATTGGGCTGTGTCTTAACTTCAAGTCTTACTACCAACTAGGCAAGAAAGCAAAAGAGGACGCCAAGGTTCTTGCTGAACTCCTTGAACAAGGACGATTTGACAGAGTTTCATATTGTCCCGATCCGGTGGGGATAGGAACTATGCCTAACAAAGATTATGAGGCTTTTCGATCAAGAGCCAGTATTACTGAGGGAATCATGAAGGCCTTAAGGGATCCGAATCTCACAATGACTGGGGTATACGGTATGGCTGGTGTGGGCAAGACCATGCTTGTGGAAGACGTTGCTAGGAAAGTAAAGGAAGAGTACTTGTTTGATGAGGTTGTGATGGCGACCATTTCACTGGATCCAAACATTAGAAACATTCAAGGTGAAATTGCAGACATGTTGGGTTTGAGATTTGATGAGGAATCGGAGACTGGAAGAGCCATGCCGCTGAGACAGCGCTTTCAATCGAAGAATGATAAGAAGATTCTTGTAATTTTAGATGACATTTGGGAAAGTATTGACCTAGAAGCTATTGGGATTTGGTTCGAGGAGGATAAGAGACAAGGATCTATGATGCAAAATATGGATAGAAGTTCTTTCAAGAATATTTCTACTGTTAGAAGCAAAATATTGCTTACTTCCAGAAGCGAAGATGTGCTTGACCAAATGAATTCTGAAAGAAAGTTCGAAATCAAGATCTTATCTGAAGACGAAGCAATGGGTTTGTTCAGAAAAATCGTGGGTGATACAGTAGAGAAACCAGCCTACCGAGAAATAGCAAAACAAGTGGTGGAAAAAGCTGCTGGTTTACCGGTCGCCATTTCAGTGATTGCAAAAGCATTGAAGAACAAGGGACTTTATATATGGGAAGATGCCTTGAGACAACTACGAAGACCCAATCCAAGAAACATTGAAGGAATGCATAAAGGGGTGTACTCGACAATCGAGCTGAGTTACAAATCACTGCAAAGTGATGAAGCGCGGTCACTCTTACAACTCTGTTCCTGGATGCCCCAAGGTTCAAGAATTTATGTGCCGTGCTTGCTAAGATTCAGTTTGGCTTTAGAATTGTTGGAAGATGTCAACACGTTGAAAGAAGCCAGAAATAGTGTGTACGCATTGCTTGATAAGCTTAAAGCTTCCAGTTTGTTACTCGAAGATGACGGTATTGAATTTGTGAAAATGCATGACGTTATCCATGATTTCTGCTTTTTTGCTAGATCTAAAGATGAACAGATTGTCACAGAGGAAGCCTACTTGAAAGAATTGCTGAAAAAGGGAAAACTAAGCAATTGCAAAGCTATCGGTCTTAAGTTTAGTCATGAGCTTCCCCACATGTTGGATTGTCCGAAACTTAAGCTTCTGGCACTGCTGAGCGAAGATCCATTATCAAAACTCGAAGAGAATTTTTTCAAAGAGATGAAAGAGCTTAAGGCGTTGGAATTGGTTGGTATGAGTTTTCCATCACTTCCTACATCATTTCTTTCCCTAACAAAACTTGAGACATTATTTCTGAATTCTTGTAAGTTGCATGACATTGCAATTATTGGAGAGTTGAAGAAATTAGATATCCTTACCCTTTGTGGTTCTCATATTGAACAATTGCCTAGAGAAATCGGCCAATTAACCCAACTAAGGTCATTAGATCTAAGCTGTTGTTCTCAATTGGTGGTGATTCCTGAAAACGTCCTATCCAGCTTGACTTGCTTAGAAGAACTGATTATCAGTCAGAGCAGCTTTAAACGATGGGATATCGAAGGTAACGCTAGACTTGCTGAGTTGAAGTGTTTGTGTCATCTGACTACTCTAGATATTCATGTTCCTGACGTGCAAATTCTGTCAGAAGACTTATTCTCTGAGACGTTGGAAAGTTACAAAATTGTTCTAGGAGAAGCGTGGGATCGGGTTGAAGATCATAAATGTTCAAGAACACTGAAGCTCAAGCTAAACCAAAGAATTAACTGGGATTGTGGGATTAAGATGTTGCTGAGGAGAACTGAAGACCTGTATCTGAATGAACTAAAAGGATTCAAAAGCTTACTTTATGAGTTAGATGATACGGGTTTTCTGCATTTGAAGCATCTTTATGTCCAAAATAATTCGGAAATTCAACATATCATTGACTCTAATCATGGGATTTCAGGGGAAGCCTTTCCCGTCTTGGAGTCATTATTTCTGCAAAACATGATCAACTTGAAGAACATATGTGACGATCATATTTATGTAAAGTGTTTCAGAAGACTAAGAATCATAAATGTCAGAAATTGTGATTCATTGACGAATATGTTCTCATTCTCATTAGCAGCACAACTCTTCCAGCTTCAAGAAATCGAAGTAACTGATTGCAGTAGTATTGTTGACATAGTTGCTACGGACAGAGAAGACGCAACTGATAGAATTGAGCTGCGTGAATTACGATCCATGGCACTACAAAGTCTACCAGAGCTCATTAGCTTCTGCTTTGAAGAGAAGAAAAATTCCGCCCCTCAGCATGGGCAGATAGACAGAACCTGCATATCCTCGCCACTTTTTACTGAAAAGGTATTTAATTATTTATCTTTTGTTCTTTCTATGGCATATAAAGGTCACATGCAAGAGCTAAAGTAGACTTAATTTGGCTTTTACTCATCTATATTATATTAAAAAGATAGTAAGAATTTAAAAAATGCAAATTGTCATTAATGAAAGGAGTGGACAACTGGACATATATTCAAAGAAATTTTGATAGATTAAGAAAAGTTAGTGGATTTGTTCATTTTGTGCATATATTCTTTAGGGAAGCTAACTTTTATCTAGACTCATTGGCTAGTACGAGGGCGTGGTGGTAGGCTTGTATTAGCTGTTGGTTTATCTTTTGTTTTGTGATTGTTCTTTGGATGTTATCCCCCGTTTATCCAAAGTTTTGATATCGGATTTATATTTGATACACTGAATCTATACACTGTCAGTGAACCAGATGATGCCACTTCATTAAAAATAAAGTTATTTGTATTTATTTTTAAAAACTTTTAATGATGTGGCATCATCTGGTTCACTAACAGTGTATAAATATATACACTATTAGTGCATCAAATATAAACTCTTTGATATTCCCTATTTTATTGAGATATCTGTTTGTGTATCAGTATTTTACTATGAATGAAACTATTTCTTTGGCTGAACCTGGACCTTAGTCTAATTGGTTCATACCTCTGCCTGTAAGAGGTTGTATCCAGCAAGTTTAGGGTTCGAATCTCAATATTTGTAACTCATTCCCTTATTCTCTCAGGTTGCAACCTCATTTATACTAAAAAAAGATAAAATGCTAAAATATTAAATGATTTTTAGATAAACTTTTATACTTTTATTGTATAAAATAAACTCTTAATTTTTAATATGTATCCAAATAAACTTTTATAAAAGGTTGACTTTTGTTACCGTCAAAACTAATGGAAATTTTTTCTCATAGGAGTTGACATGGCTTGATGATGTGGCTGAAAATTGGAAAAAAAAAAAAAATCGTTTTATTGAAAACTTATTTATCTTTGCTTATCATGTAAGCATACTCAAAAAAGCAAGAACTGGTCCTTATTCATTTGTCTTTGCTTCTTGTTTTCCTTTTCTATTCTTCCTGTCAAACATAAGAAGATAATATTTTTGTGACTAACTAATAATTACATTCTACAGATAGTGTTTCCTAAGTTGGAGAAGCTCAAACTATCCTCAATTAACATTGAAAGAGTATGGCACTACCAACTTCCGAAAGGATCTTACTCTGTTCAAAACTTGACAAGCTTGATCATTGAGGGGTGTGGCAACCTAAAGCACATATTCTCCTACTCCATGGCTGAATGTCTACAGCAACTCAAATGCTTGGAGATAATTGAATGCAAGTGCGTACGAGAGATAATATCATCGGAGGAGATCATAAAAGAAGAACATGGAAAGAGAGCTGCAATCTCCTTCCCTCGATTGAACTCTCTAAAATTAAAGGGCCTTCAGAAACTCGTTGGGTTTTGCCCTGAAACATGTTTTCTTGAATTCCCTTCCTTGGATATGCTAGAGATAGAGCATTGCCCTGAATTGAAGGGATTCATCAACAATTCCAGGAGCAAAGATATCTCCACTGGCAGCAGTGAAGTTCTGTTCAATGAAAAGGTGGAGTCTTGCCAGCATGCTCTGCATTTTTCTTTTCTCTATGCATTTTCCCTTTCATTTGCTGTTGGAATTATCACTTTTAATCATTGTTCAAATTGGTGTGAACTATGTAGGTTGCTTTTCCCAACTTGGAGAAAATGACAATTTCCCATTTGAGAAACATGAAGAGGATATGGTATAACCAACTTCATCTGGATTCCTTTTGCAAGCTAAAACAGTTGAAAGTTGAGTGCTGTGATGAGTTGTTGAATATCTTTCCTTCTTTTCTTTTGGGCGTATTTCAAAGACTGGAAATACTCACAGTTGCTGATTGTGTTTCATTGGAAGAAGTGTTTGAACTCCAAGGCTTAGATATCAAAGAAACATGTGTTGTGCCCATACAATTAAGAAAATTATATCTCTTTCGTTTGCCAAAATTGAAGCATGTTTGGAATAAAGATCCCCTCGGAACGATTTCTTTTCAAAATCTACGAGAAGTAGATGTTGGGGACTGTTGGAGTTTGAAAAGTCTGTTTCCATTTTCGATAGCGAAAGGTCTTCCGCAACTTGAATGGCTTCAAGTTAATTGCAGTGGGGTGGAAGAGATTGTTTCAAAGAATGAAGGATTAGAGCAGGAAATTTGGTTTGAATTTAATCAGTTATCTTCCCTTATTCTTTGGAATCTGCAAGACCTCAAATGTTTTTATCCAGGAAATCACACCATTGCTTGGCCGATGTTAAAAACGTTGAAGTCATATCAAAGTGAGAAGCTTAAGCTATTTGAGCAACTCGAGTCCCAACCAGTACTCCAGCAACAACTTTTCTTAATTGAAAAGGTATGAGCCTTCACTCTTTCTTTGAACATGTTCATATATTTTATTTATCTAATACTTCAATATAATGCACCTAATTTTTCATTGTCAAAATATAAATTAATTAAAAACAATCACTTGGTTCGAATTTTATTCTACCTAAATAATAATCTCTAACAACTAAAAGTTTTAATTCTAAAAAAAAAAAAAAAAATTATTAATAGGACTAGGTTATTATTGTAGTTTAATGAATAAATATTTGATTTTCGATGTCATTGAATATAGTTGATACATTAAGACCAACCTTAAGAATTTGAAACACAAATTTACCAGCAATCCTTCATTGCATTTTCTTTGTAACTCTTTAACTTATACAAAATTTAAGAAAAAAAACTTGGAGTATTTTATATGATTGATTTTTATAATCCGAATGTTTTTAGGATAAGGTGGTGAATCCGATGTTTGAAAAGAGGCCGGAGCAGTTTGGGACTGGTGGGGATTTGCCTCTAAAGAAGGATCTGACCCGGTTTGTTGTCGCTGCTCTTTCTTTTATTATTTTTTTATTATTTTCTGTGTTAATAAATAGATAAAAACTATAATTGTGTTACTTGTGTGCTATGTTGCATCTACTTTTCATTTTTTTTTTGAATTAATCCGTATCCGACATCTGTGTCCGATGCATATTCAGACATGAGTATGGAGATATGATCCTCTAAGAACCTTTTAAATACGTTGAAATTTTAAAAAGACTTGCACATACTCGTGCTAGACACATATCTGCATTCATACTCAAATTCGAATAACATAACTTGTGTGGACTAGACTTTAAAAATACACTAACCCCTATAATGCCATGAAAATTTAAATTAGATGTTAAAATTCATTTTAACTATTAATTCTTTAATCATTCTTTTGAAATAAAAAAAAAAAAAATCGAAAATACATTTTTATTTTTTGTTTGAAAATTTTTTGGATGGGTCTGGCTGGCTCTGAACTGTCTTTTGCATTTAGGGTCAGATCTGACAAATACTGAGACTCAAATAACCAGATCGAGGTTGAGCAGCCATAACATCTATTAATATCCTGTCTGATCTGGTCTGATTCATAAACAGTCTAATCATCACCAAAGAAGTAAAATTCATCACCTTCCTAGAAATTAACATCTACTAATATACAGAGTTCAAAAAATTTTGATGAGATGACTAATTGTAATTTACTAGCAAGGCTTCATAGCTTATTGTTTGTAACTCTTTAACTTTTACATGGTTTAAGGAAAAAAAAAACCTTGATTTTAACGTATTTTATATTAAAATTTTATTTTTATATGATTGCTTTTTATATAATTTTATTTCGACAGATCCGGTGCGAATTGGATTGGGTTTGGCTAAAGAATTTTGTAATTTGGCTCGGCCCAAACTATTATTTAGTAAAAAAATTTATTTAAATTTAATTATAATATATATAAATATTAATATAAAAATATATTTTTTTTAATCTTGTAATAATTTATAAACAGTAAAACAAGCTTTCGGCCGGTTTGGACCTAGTCCAAAACGGATTTGATTTAAAAAAAAAAATTTCTCGTATCGCACATCGACTCGACCTATGAACAGGTCTTGCATTATTTTCTATAAAATAATATATGGAATATTGAAACAGACAACGTATGGTCAAAATTTATTAAAGGCCAGTTTAGGAATTTCTATTCAAGATTGGATAGATGTGGTAATTTGTGTATTCATGTTAATTTTTTTTTTATTTTATCATAATTGACTTTAAGGTGTTATATATTTATATAAATTTTGACACGTTAATAATTTGTCTTATATATATTTTAACACATTCGTGTATTCATATTGTGTTTATGTTATTTTTTCATATCATATTTTATATTGTGTTTTAATTTTTTCACTGTTGTATTTATATCGTATAATCGTATTGCGTTCAAAATTGTCAGATCTAATTTTGGCCTTGAAGTTTTTTTTGGCCAGAGAAGCATCACTTGACAAAAGTTAACTGATTTTGTCGTGTGGAATCCCCTATAACCTACAGACACACACATTATCGATGTGGGATCCGAAGACAACCCCACAACTGGGGTTGGACTTGAATTTTAAACTACAAACAAATGCATTATTTGAAAATGATTATCATAAGTTAGAGTATTTGGGTTTGGGAGAAATCAAATTTATAAATATTTGAAATCTACAAATTATACCTCCAACTCTAAATCCAAATTTTTGTCTCCCAAAGGCAACCCAACCAACATGTATTTTGATCTGTTACTGTTAGTTCATTAATGGGTTTATTTGGGAAGGGAAATTGGATTTCATCAACTTGTTCTTGTCTTCTCAGGTCATCCCTCAATTGGAGGAGCTGTCATTAAAAAGTGTAGATGACATTGCAACGATATGTGCTCGCCAATTTGCAGCAGATTTCTTTCTTTTTATTAATAAAAGAGGCTGAAGCTTAGAGGAAGGGTTTGTTGATATTGAGAATCGAACTCTAGACTTGCTGAATGTAACATTTGAAAAATAATTGCTTGAACCAACTGAGCTAAATTCTGAATTTTTTAATCATATTAAACTTCTTCCTAGCTACCTCTCGATAAATCAGAGGCTATAATTTCTGTTTCGTTTCCTCCAAAGATTTTATAATCTGGAGGCGGTTGAATATTGCAATTTCCAAGAAGGAGATCGTTGGTGAGGAGAAAGAAGTTGGGACACTCCCAAAAATTAAAATGTTAAAGACTGACTGGATGATGTTTCATATCTATGGAAGCAACACTCACCATTGGATCATATTTTTGTGAGTCTCCAAAATCTTGAACTTCTATATTGTCACATATGTTTGATTAATTTAGAATTAAAGAGAGAGAGAGAGAGAGACTGAGAATCCATCAAGGACAAGCATCAAGGAAATTATGTATGATGCTTATAAAATTTTGAAATAAATATTAGTTGTTTAATCAACCCTAGCCTAAATACCTAAGCCTGGGATATATGTGAGCCTGCAATGGATGCTTCATTACAATTGTAAATTCCTGCTTCTAAGAAATCAGTATCATCTCCATCCACAGCCTTCCACTCAAACGATAAAACTAAGTTATCATACTAAATTGTCAACTCTTTGGATACCAATAGAGGTGTTCGGCCTGGTCGGGTTTAGAGATGATATCAATATCATATATACTTATTTAAGTCCGACTCGGTTCAAAATATGAGTCTTAAATTTTGCCCAAACTCGTCCATATTTGTAAATGGGTAGTTCAAATCCGTTTAGGCTTGCTCATATTATTTTTTTCCTTAAAAAAATTTAAACAAATATTTTTTTATTATTTAATTTTTAATAATTTTATCTTTTATTTTCTTTTATTAAGTTTTAAAATATGGATAACTTAGTATATTTTTAAATGTTTACACTATATTATTATATATATATTTTTTATATGATATAAATTACATAATACATAAAATATAAAAATAATATATTATATATTATATAAATAAAAAACAGGGTGGGCCGGATTCGAACCTTGATTGTTGGAGTTAAGGCCTAGTCCATTTTTTAAATGTGTCTCATTCTTTTGCCCAAACTTATATTTCGAGCTTAATATTTTTGTCCAAACCTTCCAAAATATGGGCGAACCTTCGGATTTGAACAGGTAGTCGGGCCCTTGAGCAAATCTAGATACCAAATCATTAAAAGATATATAATTCGGAGATTAATTTATATATTAACCCTTATTTTAACTAGGAAACCAAGAAAACTGGCCGAGCTCCAAGAGAGCAGATATATTATGGGCTAGTTTAGCATTGCTGTTGGAAAAAGTTTGGGTTGAAAAAAACTTGAGTTGAAAAAAGTGTGTTTATAAAGTGTGGTGAAAAAGTGTAGTTTAAAAACTTTTAAGTGTTTAGCATTGCTGTGAAAAAGTGTTGTAGGAAATTGAAATGTCAAAAAAAGATATGTTTAAAATAATAAAAGTGTAGAGATGTGAGGATAATAAAGTCATTTTATCCAAAAGCCAACTTTTAAAGCCCAAAAGCTATATTTTTTGGCTTTTTGGTTTGGCTTTTCAAACCATAGTTTCAACAGCAGAAGCCAAATTTTTTTATTTGTTTAGCATTGCGTTTGCGGTGAAAAGCAGCTTTTGACTTCAAAAGCTGTGCCATAAGCAATGCTAAACGAGGCCTATATCTTTTCTGTGATGATAATGCATGCATGCCATACTAAATTGTCAACTCTTTTATTATTATTTTCTGTTGGAAATCAAGGAAATACATGAAAGGAGGATGCATAATGCCATATTTTTTTTGTTTATTGAAGATTATTGACAATCATAATGACCTTTTTAGAGGTTTCAACCATCTCAATTAAATTTGGCTAATTATATTATGCAGGGAGATAAGATGGACCAAAACTTTGTTTGATTACTGGAAATCTATTTGGATTCAATACTCTGCTGCATAATGCAGTCCAAATAAATTAACAGAGTTGAACATTAGCACCACATTCATTTCACCTGACAGAATTTACAGACACGATGGTTGATTAAATCTATAGTTTTAAATTGCGTTGTAAAAGAAATTAAAATTTTCGTATCTTATTTTTTTCGTTGTATAACATCCACGACATTATCAAATCAATTTTTTTTGAAATATTACCAAATTTACTTTCACAACAACCTCGACACGTTATGCTACGCTATGACATCTACAACCGCATCCGTAATGAAATTCACGACCGACGATTTAGAACTATTTAAATTTTGATGACTGCAATTTGAAAAGGAGATTATAATTATTTAATCTCTCTAAATTCATTGTTTCTTTTGGCTTTTAGAAGATAAAAAAGATGTCATCTTCAGTACTATGAAAAAAGCGAGGAAATTTTTAATTAAAAACAGCTATTATTGTTGTTACCGGGTGGCTAGCAGTAGATTAGCTTAACAAGCAAGCAATCTTAATTTAAAATTGCCTGAAGAACATTGAATTTACCTGAGTAGCAAAAAAAAGGATAAAACCAATGACCATGTAACTTGGTCAGAGAAGTTTGAACCTTAGAATGCAAACAGATGGACTATATGACTTCTTCCGTCCTAGATTAAAGTAGGACAACATGATAATTAGATATGTTAATGAATCGGGTTATTCGTCCAAGATCGAAGATTTTTTTGATATTTGGGAGGTTTGAATAAAAATAGTATATTCAAAAAACATATTTGAAAAAAAAAAGATCAATTTTAAAAATGATATGGCTTTGGACATAGCATTTTTGTCCAGACTCGACCCGACTCGATACGTTTTTCTATTAATAATATAATTATATAAGTATTCAAGACATTGATCCTTTTTTAATAGAGATTGATTTTTTTATATAAAAATTTGAGTAGGCCTATGCTGACCTAAATAATATTTTGCATATACGAAGTGAGTTTGTGCATAAAATTTTGTACATATTTTGAATCGGACCAAACCTGAACAATTAAAAAATCTGTTAATACCTTATCTAATTCTAATTAAAATCTGATCCAACCCAATTTGACTTAGGTACAAATCTACTGATAAGACAAGTTAATTAGGTGTGGTTCAGAGTTGGACATGGACATTATTTTAAGAGATTATTTTTTATTTTTGTTATCCTTGAGAGTTGAGTTATTATTTTATAAATATGTGGAAATGACTTATTCTCTGAATTTTAGATATGCTTTTAAAAAAACAAAGAAAAACAAAAACAAATGTAATATACAAATACTAGCTTTTTAATTATTTTTAACTTCAAGAGGTTTGAGTACAAATATGAAGTAAATTGAGTAAGCAAACTAACTAAAACAAAAGTAAAGGAAAAGTACATATGCTATTTAGGCAATAAAATATATACAGATGCTAAATCAACATATGGCATTCTTATCCGATTCAATTGAAAAGCACAAATAGCACAAAATAATCGGAAATTCAAAGGCATGACATGCAGGGCAAGGCATTCTATGACAAAATTTGAAGGCAGGGAGGGCTTGTAGCAGCTTCTATGTATCGGCAAGTTTCTGTAAAAGATTCCAAAAGCTAAATAAGTATATTGAATTTCACTAAAATTTGTTGTATAATCAGCCAGCCCTGCTTTGCCTAGGCCTGCTATAAATGCAAGCTTGCAAGGGATTTTTCATCACAAAAGTAAGTTCTTTCTTCTCTGACAAATCAACTTCCTCTCCATCCTTGGCCTTCCACTTAAAAAACCAAACTAAATTTGCTACAAAATACTCTAAATGAAGCATGGCCAAACTATGAGCAGGACAAATCCTCCTTCCTGCCCCAAATGGTATCATCTTGATCTCCTTCTTACTTGTTATGTCAACCTCTTCCTCACTAAGTAGAAACCTTTCTGGATTGAATGCCAATGGATCTTCCCAAATCTCCGAGTCCAATACCATTTCTTCTATGAAGAAAACTATAATACCCTTTCTAGGCACTAAAAAGTCATTGAAAATTACATCTTTTGTTACTCCATGGAACAAAAAGTGGGCAGGAGGGTGACGCCTTAGACCTTCCAAAATCACTGCTTTTAGGTAAGGAATTTTATGCAAATCATCTTCTTTGACCTCTTCAGCTGCATCCCCCACAACCCTTTTAATCTCCATATATAGTTTTTCTTGAACATGTGGGTGCTTAACCAGATTCGCCATAATCCATTCCAATGCTGTGGTTGTAGGATCCGTGCCAGCACTAAGAAATTCTGCGCACAAAGTCACAATTTCCGTTTCATCAAGTTTCCTATTCTCCTCAGGAAGTTGAAGTTCTAAATCCAACAAAGTATCAGCATATGATAAAATATAATCATCTTCTTCTTTGCTTATTTCTTTATCCTCTTTCATGATCAAGTTCTCTTCCTTCGCCTTCTTTCGTGCTCTTATTAATGGGATAAAAACATCATCTCGATTTTGTCGAATTTGCAAGAGCTCCTTCCAAAGCTTATGAAACAAAATCTTTGTCACCCTTGGCCAGAAGTATAGTATATCGAATCTATGGATATTCGATATCAAGCCCCTTTGAACTGCCTCAACTTTTCTAATCTCGTTTTCATCAAGCTGAGCTCCAAAACACATAAGGCCTAGTAAACAAAACATGGCATATCTAAAATAGTCTACCATACGGATAGAATCACCAGTATTTGTTGACTTGATCAGCTGATCCTTGAGGGTATGCAAGACCCTAATCCGAGCTTGAGAGTAAGAATTTATCCCAGAAGGATTGAGAATTTTAGCCGTCAGGTTTCTGCGCAAAATACGCCGAGTAGGGCCATAGGCAGCAGAATTAATAGTATATTGATTGCTACTACTTGTTTTCCCACTGGTAAGTGCCGGTGGTCGATCAGCAAAAACCGAACCATTCTCAACTAAGGCCTGGTGAGCAAGGGAGCGATCAGAAACAAAGATGGCAAGGTAAGAGGTGACATGCAGAGTTACCATGGGGCCAAACTTTGGGTTGAGACTTCGAAGGATTGGTCCAAGATCCGAGAAGGATTTGTATTTGTGAAGCCATAAGAAGTTGCCAATGATGGGAAATTTAGGGGGTCCTGGAGGGAGTTTGGGGCCAGGTTTTTGGGAGGGGAAGAGAAGGTTAAAGAAGGCTTTCAGGATTGCTGATATGCAAAGTGTGGAGATGATAAGGAACCAAGTTTCCATTTTGTCAAAAGTAAAATAAACTTTGAGGGATTATTACTTTTATAAGATCAAAGCCTGAATTGATAAAAACAAAACTAGCTTCTGTCTGCTAGTGTTGGGGCTTAGTTGGATGATTTTTCTGAAAATATAAATTATTATTAATAAAGTATGGGTCTTTAATCATCTAATAAGACATGATCCACTAATCTCATATTTGTTTATAATTTTACTTCAAAAATATTATAACTTAAAATAAATTTCAATATTAGAACAGATAATTTCAAGTACTTCGACCAACATCAAACACATTTTTTTTTTAACTTTTATTCTTCATCTCTTATACCAAATATATATAATTAAGGAGAAAAAAAAATCTTCTTCTCTGCATTCTTTCTTTCCTTAATTACCTTTTTTTCTTCTTTATTGTCCATTTTAATTTCCATACTAATACAGTGCAAATGAAATGGAAGTAAACAAAAGTATCATGTTAATTAGTAGCTAGGTTGTGCTACTCTGATCCATTTTATTCTTTATATATCATCTTATCTCAATCCTTATTTTTTTTTTATATAAAATGAATTAAAGTAAAATTTATCAATTATTTAATAAAAAAATCCTAACTTAATTAGAAATTGATTGAGGAGTTCTACCAAAGGTGTAGAAATAATTTTTGTCTTGTCTATAAGAAAATATTACTGGCTTCGTTTGGGAAGGAATTGATTTACTAAAATGTATCACATACATTCTTACAATCACATATAAAAAATAACATTTAATAATTTTAAAATTTTAATATAATATCTGCAATTCTATTTCTAAACTACAATTTTCATTTGTAAAAAAAATGTACCGTATACCCATAATATTGTCATGTCTTGATCTTTTTAATTAATGATCCGTCTAATCGATATGTACATGCACTAATTAAAAATAATTTAATTAAAAATTTTAATTTTTTTTATTTAATATTTTTTTTTATTAAATTTTTTAAAAATAAATTATTAATTATATATATATCATCTTAACTTATATTTAGTAGCATCCAATTAATATTTTTTTTTTAAATTACGTTTAAAAATTTGAATTTCAAAAAATAAATTTAAATTTTAAAAGTAGTATAAATTATGAATAAAACACATGTAAAAGTAACATTGATAATTATGTTTTAAATTTATGGATTTATTGGATGCCTATTTAGTGATGAATTTGAAATACCTATAGCTATTTTTGAATTTAAAATTCAAGTTTTTATACCTTTCAAATATATAATCATATTAAATCTTAACTAATTTATACATTACATATATATTTCATTCTTACAATTTATATAATAAATAAAATATAAATTTATATTCTCAAACATAACATTAATTAATTCTTTGTTAACTGTCCTGGACCCATAATTGACTTTAGGTGCATTGTCTAGATGAATGTGCCGAAAGTCTCCTCCCACCCCTGGCCCTGGAAGACTAACAAATTAGTTTTAGTGGATAAACATGTGCCCATCTTTTTATAGATGAATTCAAATAAAACAGAAAAGCACAAAGAGCATTGAATATCAGAAACATTATTTTATTGTTGAGAAAACCTGAAAGATGTATATATATATATATATATATATATATATGGGTTCATCATGGTCTTTTCTAATTTACTGCTGATGCACAAATAGAGAAGACCATGAACACAAATGAAGAAAGAAGAAGAAGATAATATTGTATAATCAATCATAGCTTTTATCTAGCGCTGGAATATAAGTGAGTCTGCAATGGAGTGAAGTTGCCCCAAACTGTGTGCCGGATTATCTCTACATTGCTGCTGCTTCTAGCTCTTAGTGTTGAAGGTTCAGCCTCTAGTTTTAGGATGAAACAATCTTCTTCATTGATTGTTTTTTTCACCAACACAAACCGAATTTGAGAACAAATTTGCTGTTGACCTTGGATCAAGACCCTGGCAAGTGGAATGGAATGAGTTTTTAGTGAATAAATAAAGTTGAAAGAGAAAAAAATGCAAATCATGTCTAATAATTTATGTTACAAATGAGTATCTGTTTGACACGAGTACATTTATTTGAAGGATATTTATGTCCGTGGCAATGACCCTTTCTCATAAGCAAGCTTAAAAGGTCTGCAAACTGTTGTTAGGACCCCTTAGAGATAGGAAACTATTGATATTTTTGTTAAGGAATGGACCAGGGTAGTGGCCCTACATGGCGTGAGGAGCTAACTTACTGGGCCATAAACCACGTTGAAGTGGGTCAGATAGTTTAACATTTGACATCAGCTAGTTCAGATCACTGCCCTATCTTAGTCAATACAAAAGGGAGAAAAGTGAAGAAGATAGGGCTAAGAAGGAAAAAAAGTGCAGTTTGAAACAATGTGGGTCCAACAAGAAGAGTGTGTGCGAATAGTGAGTAATGCCTGGAGTAATAACACCGAGACTCATGTCACACAGAAAATCCAGTCTACTAGTGACCAACTCAGAACATGGCATTTAAAGCATTTCCAAGGCAGAAAAAGGATCATAGAAGAACTTACTGAAGAGCTTAAACAAGTCGAGCATTCCCCACCAACAGATGCTAATCTAAGAAAAATATGTCACATTAAGGAGGAACTCAATTCAGAACTGGAGAAAGAGGAGAGTTATTGGGCACAAAGGGCTCGGGTTAATTGGCTTCGGGAAGGGGATAGAAATACAATACTTTTTCATGCAAAAGCTACCCAAAAGAAAAGGTTCAATGCAATCACAGGTCTGGAAAATACTGACGGGGAATGGTGTGAAGAAGAAGAAGAGGACATCCAAAATATAGCCACTATATACTTTAAACATCTCTTTCAATCTCAAGGAGGTAACAGTAACATAGAAATTTTAGATATGGTGAGAACTAAGGTGCTAGATAAGATGAATAGCTTCCTCACATCAGAGTTTAAAGCTAAAGAGATCACTTATGTAATAAAGCAGATGCATTCAACCAAAGCTCCTGGACCCGATGGTATGCCTGCACTTTTCTACCAAAAACACTGGTATATAATAGGTCTTGATGTTATTTCATTTTGTCTTTCCTTTCTAAATGGGCAGGGTAGTTTAAGCACTATTAATCAAACACATATAGTGCTGATTCCAAAGAAAAATGACCCCAAACACATATAAGATTTTAGACCTATTAGCCTGTGCAATGTGATTTACAAAATTATTGCGAAGGTATTAGCTAACAGGTTTAAAAGAGCCCTTCCTGACTGCATAGATGAATCCCAAAGTGATTTGTTCCGGGAAGACTTATTACGGATAATGTTTTGGTTGCCTATGAATTGTTGCATACACTAAAGAATAAGAGAAAAGGTCGGGATAGTTTTTTTGCACTTAAATTAGATATGAGTAAAGCTTACGACCGGGTATAATGGAATTTCCTTAGATGTATGATGGAAAGGCTTGGTTTTCACTCTAGATGGATATCTCTCATTATGTCTTGTATCACATCGATTTCCTATTCGATTATTGTAAATGAAAATATCACTAACAAATTTGTGCCTGAAAGAGGGCTCCGATAAGGAGACCCTTTATCACCATACTTGTTCTTGATATGCAGTGAAGGATTATCAACGATGTTAAACAATGCAAGAGGAAAGGGTTTACTAAAGGGTGTCCAAGCAAGTCGCAATGGCCCAAGACTAACTCATCTTTATTTTTGCTGATGATAGTTTACTTTTTGCAAAGACAAATGCAAGCGAAAACGAAAGGGTGAAGCACATTTTATAGAAATATGAAGAAGGATCGGGCCAACAGATCAACTATGAGAAATCTGCACTTTTCTTTAGTGGTAATACAGGGAACAGACAGAGGGAATTGATGCAAAATTGCTTTGGCATTCGGACTACTATGAATCCTGAGAAATTTCTAGGACTGCCTAATCTAGTGGGATGAGGGCGAAAACGGGCGTTTAGGGATCTAAAAGAAAGACTGAAAGCCAAATTAAGGGGATGGAGTAACAGATGCTTATCACAAGGAGAGAAAGAAATATTCATCAAGGCAGTTCTCCAAGCAATACCAGCCTATGCCATGAATTGTTTCAAGCTTCCTAAAACACTGTGTACAGAACTCAATGGCATTATCAGTAATAACTGGTGGTCAGGGCAGGTAGGAAAGAGAGGTATACACTAGCTGGCATGGAAGAAATATGCTTGACTAAGAGCAGGGGTGGTCTTGGTTTTCGTGAAATGGAAAAATTCAACTTGGCAGTATTAGGAAAGCAGGGATGGAGATTAACAAAGCACACCAGCACATTAGCCTATCAGGTCCTTAAAGCAAAGTATTTTCCAAGGACTGAATTCCTAGAGTCAGACTTAGGCAGGAATCCATCGCTGACCTGGAAGAGCATTTGGGGGGCTAAACCAGTCCTAGAATAGGGTATTAGGTGGAGGGTGGGTAATGGACAAAATATTAGGATATGGGATGATAAATGGCTTCCTACAACAGATACATTTCGTATTCAATCCAAGAGGAGCTTGACAGAAACAAGGCTGCTAGTGTCAGACTTAATAGATAATGAAACGAAGCAATGGAAGCACGAGACAATCCATAGTCTGTTCAGTTTGTCAGAGGCAGAAGCTATTGTTTCTATACCTATCAGCAAGTTAAGAGGACATGATACTCTAGTGTGGCATTTTGACAACCAAGGAGTGTACACTGTGAAGAGTGCCTATAAGATGCTATGCATGAGTGACCAAGAACAACCAAAAAACCAGACAGCACAAGCACAAGCACAAACAAGCAATCAATCGACATTACAGAAATTATGGGCTACTGATGTTCCAAACAAGATCAAGATTCTAGGATGGAGAAGTTACCACGATATCCCACCTGTGCTGGAAAGGCTACAAAAATGAAAGATCATTATAGACAGCCACTGTTTAAGATGCGGACTGGAAATAGAAACTTCAATCCACGCCCTCCGAGATTGCCCAGTTGCAAAATTGGTGTGGCAACAAACCAATTTTAACTGGGATGGAATTCAGAACAGTGACGACACTTTTGCCGAAGGGTCACAAATGCATGTCAGTCGAATAGCCATGATAGGTTAAAGTCTTTCTTGGTGACTCTATGGGTAATATGGGGGGGCAGGAATGGGGAAAGACATGGGGAAAAAAAAGAAGAATGCAATGGAGATGGGGAGATATATAAATAAATACATAGAAGACTATGACAGTGCATAGATCAGGCAAAGGGTGTGTCCAAACAGTGGTGTGTATCGGTGGAAAGCACCAATACAGGGAGAGTACAAAGTCAATTTCGATGGGGCTGTAGAAAAACTCACCAGAAGATGAGGAATTGGAGTAGTGGTTCGCGACTCGGAAGGCTTTGTGTTGGGATCATGTGCTACCATGGTCGAAAATGTGACAGACCCTTTCTTGATTGAGGTAATGGCTGCAGTCCGAGCACTCAAATTTGCAGGAGAAATGGGATTCATGAACTTCAGCCTAGAAGGAGACGCTTTAGGGGTTATTAAGAAATTAATATCCTCTGATCAGGATCTATCCCCAATCGGGCCCATCATTGAAGAAGGACAAGCTTTATCCACTGCTTTCCTGGCTTGCAAGATCAGTCACACACCAAGAGCAGGGAACCAGGTTTCTCATTCATTAGCCAAGATGGGTTTAACAATGGGAGGGGAACAGATATGGGTAGAAGACTGTCCAGAAACTATAGCAAACATTGTTTTACCTGATTGTAATAATGAGTAATTAATGGAAAATCAGTTTATTTCAACAAAAAAAAAAAACTATGTACCATGTAGGTAATTGTTTGAAATCTGAACTTTTCTTTTCTTTCTTTTTATAAGGAATAAAAATATATTTATTTATTTCTCTTGTTCTCTCATAAGCAATAAATTCTACAATTTTGCCTCTACTTTTCAATGATTGTTATATTTAAAAAAAAAAAACTATAGTAACTTTTTTTTTTTTTATATTTGAGAGATGAAAGAATTTGAACTTTACTCTTTGAATTGCTTTGGTGCAACAAGTAAAATAAAGAAAAATAAAATTAATTATGCTTGTTATTTACTACTTTCATCTCATAAATATTATTTTGTTTCTATACCTTCAATTATCTAAAATTAATGTCTCCTTTAAAAGATTAAAAAAAATCAAAAACTTTCTCTTATTACCCTTAATTTTAACTATATATTCTTTTTTTTTTTAAGGTGAAAGGTAATTTAATTGACAAAAAAGGGAAAGGAAATTTGGGGAAAAAATTTCTAACCAATAAAAATAAAATTTGAATTTATAATTATTTTTTAAAACTTTGTGCAAAATTAAAATAAATAAAAAAAATCAGACAATATTTCTATAAAATAGATGGAGTACAAATTATAGCTATTGGATGAACATGTGCCCATCTTATAGATTTTATTTTTGTTCTTTTTATTATATCTAATTTTATTTTATTTTTAGGAAAAAAGAGAAAAAGAAAGAAGAAAAAATAAATAAATCCTTTCGAAAAATTCTTCTGAACACTAAGCCTCGACTTTAAGGTGAGTTTTTATTTTATTGCTATCTGCCATTTTATTTTTCTTTTTCTCATACTTTTATTTATTCGTTCATTTTTGTTTGTTAAATGTGTCATCTTTGTAAAATAAAAATGATTTTCAAAACCCCCCGGGGATTCTTGGTTCGGATTAATTAATATTTTGTAACCAAGTTTATATTTTATTCTCATGATATACCGGGACAGTTTTTTCGGATTATGTGATTACGGTCTCAAAATTCCTAACCATCCTTTATTTTTCCGAAAATATTTTTAAAATCCAAAAACAATTTTTCAAGACTATTTTCGAAGTAAAAACTTTTTTAAGACCTTCGGGCATTTGTTTTAAAATCCTCCGGGTTACAAATTTTTAAATTCTTTGGGCATTATGTTTTTTAAAAAAACCTCCGGGTGCCATTTTAAAAAAAACCTCCGGGTCCGTTTTTGCTAAATCCGATTTAAGTATATTCCTAAGGTAGTCGGATACCTTTTTAGGTATATGGATGTCCTTACTTCAAGGAAGAAATACATCTCCATGCATTGCATTTTAAAAATGTTTTTACTTAATTTTTCATAAAAACGTATTTTTCGGTTTATTAAACATTTGGCGAGAATTAGTTCTTGATCTTTGCCGGGTTTGTCGGGGAGGTTAGGAAATTATTCAACACACGTGTTTATGGAATCGAAACATATGGTTTTCGTTTTACTCGGAATCATGTAAGTGTCATATGAAAGAATTATTTTCCAAGCTTTATCGGGTTTGCCGAGTAATATGGTAATATTTTTCGACATATGCCATTTATGTGAGTCCTCACATGAAAAATTAATTCCATTACCATGCATATTCCATGATATTCTCATTTGTCATTTTAATTATGCATTTTCCATGTTCATGCATATTCCATGACATTTAATTTTTGCTATCTTAGTCATGCAAATCCTATATGTATGAATATTCCATGATGATGTCATTTTATGATTTAAATTTCATGTTGCTATTTCGATTATGATATGATTATGGATATTCTATGATAATGTCATTTTTGTGATTTTGCCATGTCATTTATTCTTTTTGTCATGTCATTTAAATTTTGCCATGTTAAGCATGCCATATCATTAATTCTTTTGCCATGTTATTATAATTTTTGTTATGTCATTCATGCCATGTCATTTGTCCATGTCATCATTGTTCATGTTGTGTCATTCGGCCATGCTATGTCATTCATAGATTAGGTCATGTCATCATTATTCATGCCATGTCATTCGACTATGCCATGTCATTCATATGTCATGTAATCCATTCACATGCCATGTCATTCATTTAGTATGCCATGTCATTCGTCATTCGGCCATATCATGTATATGCCATGTCATTCATATGCTATGACATTTTGTTTGCTATGTCGATTTCATTCACATAACATTCATTCTTATGCCATATCATGTATATACCATGACATTTTGTTTGCCATGTCGATTTCATTCACATTACATTTATTCTTATGCCATATCATGTATATGCCATGTCATTCATATGCTATGACACTTTGTTTGCTATGTCAATTTCATTCACATGACATTCATTCTTATGCCATATCATGTATATACCATGACATTTTGTTTGCCATGTTGATTTCATTCACATGACATTCATTCTTATGTCATATCATGTATATGCCATGTCATTCATATGCTATGACATTTTGTTTGCTATGTCGATTTCATTCACATGACATTCATTCTTATGCTATGTCATTTCATATGCCATGTCGATTTCATTCACATGACATTAATTCTTATGCCATATCATGTATATGCCATGTCATTCATATGCTATGACATTTTGTTTGCTATGTCGATTTCATTCACATGACATTCATTTTTATGCTATGTCATTTCATATGCCATGTCATTTTGCATGCTATGTCGATTTCATTCACATGACATTCATTCTTATGCCATGTCATTCACATGTCAAGCCATTTTGTTTGCTATGTCGATTTCATTCCCATGACATTCATTCTTATGCCATGTCATTCACATGCCATATCATTCGTATGCTATGTCACCCATTCACACGTCATACCATTCATGCACACGCCATGTCATTCATTTCATGCGCTATGTCATTCACATGCCATATCATTCATCCATATGTCATGTCATTTAGTTTATGCCATGTCATTCATTCATGTGCCAAGTCATTCATTCACATGCCATGTCATTCATTCGTATGCCATGTCATTCATTCAGGTGCTGTGTCATTTAGAGTTTGCCATATCAAGCATGCCATGCCATTCATTTTTCTTGCCAAGTTATAATAAATTGCTCATCATGCCTTGTTAATTATGCATGTTTTTATATTCATGTTTTAATGGTAACTTATACATTCATGATCATTTTTTTTTTAAATCAATGTTTTTTAATAAATGAGGCAATATCCCCGAGTTATTATAATTCATGAATTCTCCTCTGGGTTGCCGGAGAGTCTCCATCAATTATTATTAACGAAGGAATAACCCTTCTAAAAAGGGATGATGCAGATATTTTCAAAAATAATAAAATTCCTATATTTTTTCGTTTTGCCGGGGAATATAGGAAAACAAAAATATCATTGTTTTAAAAATGAGAATTATTTTCAAATACTAAATTTAAAACTGACTTTTTTTCGAGACTCGAGATAAGACACGATTAATAAGGTACTATTTTTATTCGGGCGTTGTGGGGGTGCTAATCCTTCCCCACACGTAACCGACTCCCGAACCCGCACTTTTTTTTTCTCTTCAAAGCGCAGACTTCAAAATTGGTTTTAAAAAAATATTTTAATTAACTTTAAAACGTTTTACAACAACCGGTTTTAATAGGTGTTCGATCACACCTAACCAAAAAAAAATTGGTGGCGACTCAATTTCTTTTTCGAGGTTGTTTTCAAACCTTCAATTTTATTTATGAGAAATTAAGTAGTCTTTTCCTTGTTCCCATCATACCATCTTATTTTATTTTAACGTCAACTAACGGGTCCCACGAGGGGATTTTTACGTTGCGATAATTTAAATCCACAATACAATTAAAAAAAAAAGTGCCCGACTCAAACACCTAAACATATTTCCTACAAAACATCTAAGCATTTAACCTCACTCAGCTCAGCATAAGGACCTTCTGAGAATCACCCATCAAATCCACAACAACCACCTTCCATAAACAAGTCATCACCTGAAAAACACCAAGACATTCCAAAGAAGATAAAGTTGAATCTATCTAATCCAGGAACCAAAGAAGCCTCAGAATCCTAACATCATTTTTAATTCTTTTCTTCGAGATGGCTTCTACAAAAATTAACTTACAATCTGGAGACTTAAAAGGTTATATCCTTAATGACTGGTCTCAACCAGAAACCCCTGCTTCGATCGACTTCACCCATTCGCCTCAATAGTGAAAATATATATGCGTTAATTAATTTCCTGGTACTTATCTAATTTAATGTTGATGCACAAATAGTGAATGTCAGGAACACAAAAGAAGATAATATTGTATAATCAATCATAGCTTTACCTGGAATATAATGTTGAAAATAATAATTTGCAATCATCTAGAATGTTTGTGCCTAGATTCATGTGTCTTCTTCTAGATTAAGTGTGTGCTTTGTATTTGGTGATTCATGTATGGCTTATTAATGAAGTTCATGATGTATTTAGAATTTATTATGGTTCATGTATGGTTTATTAATGAGGTTCATGTAACTAGATGTTAAGAGGTCACCTAGTGTGCCTATATATACCTATTGTACTTGGAGATTGAAATACAAGTTGAGTTGTATTATCTTCATCAATATTCCTCTTATTTTCTAACAAAGTGGTATCATAGCCATTTTCCTTGTCTTCGAGAGATGGCTAACAATGGTTTATCTTCATTCCAATTTCCTCGTCTTACAAAGGAAAATTATGATACTTGGAGTCTTCGTATGAAAGCTTTGCTTGGCTCACAAGATGTGTGGGAGATTGAAATAAAGGCTATACTTCACCAATAGATAAAGTATCATCGTCTCAAGAGGAGAATGATGCTTTGGCAAAGATAAAGAAGAAGGATCAGCAAGCCCTTGCTCTCATCCATCAAGGTTTGGATGAAACAATGTTCTTGAAGGTAGCGGATGCTACTAACGCAAAGCAAGCTTGGGAGATTTTGAAAAACTCCCACCAAGGAGTTGACAAAGTGAAGAAGGTGCGACTCCAAACGTTACATGGAGACTTTGAAGCTTTGCAAATGAAGGATTCCGAATCCATTTCGGATTATTGCTCAAGGGTGAAGGCTATAGTGAGCCAATTGAAGAGATATGGTGAAGATATAGAAGATGTTCGTGTGGTGGAGAAAATTCTTCGTTCCTTAACACCAAAATTTGATTATGTGGCATGTGTCATTGAGGAGTCAAAAGATTTAGACTCCATGACAACTGAGGAACTAGAGGGGTCCCTACAAGCTCGAGAAGACAAGATCAAGAAGAGGCATGAAGAGCCTTTGGAGCAAGTCCTCAAATCAAAGGTTTCTTTGAAAGATGATGGAGGTGAAAAGAGCCAAAGAGGAAGAGGACGTGTTCGTGGTCAAGGAGGTAGAGGAAGAAGCAACCAAGATAATGCCAACAATGAAGATAAAAACCATCAATCATGTAGAGGTCGTGGAAGAGGAAGAGGAAACTATCATAGATCAAATGAAGGAAGGTATGATAAGTCTAAAATTGAGTGTTATAATTGTCAAAAATATGGCCATTATTCTTGGGAGTGTCGTAGTGCTTCCAATTATAAGGAGGAGAAAGTAAATCTTGTTGGTTACAAGCAAGATGAGGATGAGCCAACCTTGTTACTAGCATTCAAAAGTGATGAGAATGATGACAAAATTTCGTGGTACCTGGACAATGGAGCAAGTAATCACATGTGCGGCTACAAAGAAAAGTTTGTCGAGCTTGATGAGAATGTGAATAGCAATGTTTCCTTTGGAGACTCTTCAAAAGTTCAAATTTGAGGGAAAGGTACAATTTTAATTTCCTCAAAAGATGGTAGTCATAGACTTATCTCCAATGTTTATTATGTGCCACAATTAAAGAGTAATATTTTGAGTTTGGGCCAACTCCTTGAGAAGGGGTATGAAATTAACATGAAAGATTGTTGTCTTTGGCTTAGAGATCAAAATGCTAATTTGATTGCTAAGGTACTTATGTCAAAAAATAGAATGTTCATGTTAAATCTTAAGACCATTGAAGCAAGGTGTTTGAAGGCTAGTGTGAAAGATGAAGCTTGGTGTTGGCATATGAGATTTGGCCATTTGAACTTTGGCGCACTCAAAGCTTTGGGAGAAGAGAAGATGGTGAAGGGAATGCCTTCAATCAACCATCCTAACCAATTGTGTGAAGCATGTCTTTTCGGCAAGCATTCAAGAAGGAGTTTCCCAAAAGAAGCCACTACAAGAGCAACCAAACCACTCCAACTTGTTCATACCGATGTGTGTGGACCAATCAATCCATCCTCATTCGGTAAAAATAAATACTTCTTGCTCTTTATTGATGATTATAGTAGAAAGACTTGAGTTTATTTTCTAAAGCAAAAGTCAGAGGCATTTGTTGCATTTAAAAATTTCAAAGCTCTTGTAGAAAAAGAGTGTGGCTATGAAATTAAATCTTTGAGATCCGATAGAGGAGGCAAATTCACTTCCAAAGAATTCAACAGTTTTTTTGAATCACATGGAATTCGTCGTCCACTAACGGTACCTAGATCACCACAACAAAATGGTGTAGCGGAGAGAAAAAATAGAACTATTCTTAACATGGCTAGATGTATGTTGAAAGCCAAAAATATGCCCAAAAAATTTTGGACCGAAGCTATTTCTTGTGCAGTTTATTTGTCCAACAGGTCTCCAACAAGAAGTGTCAAAGACAAAACTCCCCAAGAAACATGGAGTGGAAGGAAGCCTAATGTTGATCATTTGCGAGTCTTTGGAAGCATTACATATGCTCATGTTCCGCAACAAGAGAGATCCAAGTTTGATAATTGAAGTGTCAAGCATGTTTTTATTGGCTATGATTCAAATTCAAAAGGCTACAAGTTGTACAACCCAAGCAATGGCAAGATTGTGATGAGTAGAGAAGTTGAGTTCAATGAAGAAGCAACGTGGTATTGGGAGGCACAAGAAGAAAGAGTCTATGATTTCTTTCCATATTTTGAACAAGAAACCATGGTGCCTATACAAGAGACAACTCCACCTTCTTCTCCAACTCATGTTGCATCACCTTCTTCTCAAGAAAGTTCAAGTGAAAAGCCAAGAAAAATGAGGAGTATCTATGAACTTTTAGATGAAACTGAGAAGATTACTAATGATGATATAAATGATTTGTTTTGTCTTTTTGCTGATAGTGAGCCTATGAACTTTGATGAGGCCATGAGAGACAAAAGATGGAGACAAGCCATGGAGGAAGAGATTAATGCCATTAAGAAGAATAACACTTGGGAGTTATCAACTCTTCCCAAGAGTCATGAAGCTATTGGCGTCAAATGGGTGTACAAGGTAAAGAAGAATGCTCAAGGAGATGTGGAGAGATACAAGGCGAGGCTTGTGGCTAAAGGTTACAAGCAAAAGCATGGAATTGATTATGGAGAGGTTTTTGCACCTGTTGCATGCATAGAGACTATTCGTTTGCTCATAGCCATAGTGGCTCAAATGAAATGGAGAATTTATCAACTTGATGTGAAGTCGACTTTCCTCAATGGTTATCTTGAAGATGAAGTCTATGTAGAACAACCGTTGGGATTCGTGGTTGAAGGCTATAAAGATAAGGTGTTGAGATTGAAGAAAGCTTTGTATGGATTGAAACAAGCACCAATAGCATGGAATAGTCGCATTGACAAGTACTTTCAAGACAACGGGTTTGTTCGTTGTCTTTATGTTAAAATGCACGATAATGGTGATATTTTGCTTGTTTGTCTTTATTTGTATGATCTTATCTTCACCGGCAACAATCCTAGCTTGTTTGAAGAATTCAAGAAGGCTATGTCACTTGAGTTTGAGATGACCGATATTGGACTCATGTCTTATTATTTTGGCCTAGAGGTGAAGCAAATGGGAGATGCTATTTTTGTTTCTCAAGAAAGCTATGTAAAGGAAGTTTTGAAGAAGTTCAAAATGTTTGATTGCAATCCCGTGAACACACCCATGGAATATGGAGTGAGATTGTCAAAGTTTGATGAAAGAGAAAAGGAAGATCCTACTCTTTTCAAAAGTCTTGTGGGAAGCTTGAGATACTTGACATGTACGAGGCCCGATATTCTCTTTGCGGTCGGAGTAGTGAGTCGTTTCATGGAAGCTCCTACGTCCACTCACATGAAAATTGCTAAAAGAATTCTTCGTTACCTAAGAGGTACTATTGATTTTGGGCTATTTTATTCATCATCTAATGATTTCAAGCTTGTGGGATTTTGTGATAGTGATTTTGCGGGAGATATTGATGATAGAAAGGGCACCACCGGTTTTGTATTTTTTATGGGAGATTGTGCAATCACATGGAGTTCTAAGAAGCAATCCATCGTCACACTTTCAACTTGTGAATCTAAATATGTGGCGGCAACTTCTTGCATTTGTCATGCTATTTGGCTTAGAAGGTTGTTGAAGGAACTTCACTTGCCTCAAGACGAAGCTACAAAGATTTGCATTGATAATAAGTCCGCACAAGCTCTTGCTAAGAACCCGGTGTTCCATGATTGAAGCAAGCATATAGATACAAGGTATCATTTCATTAGAGATTGCATTGCTAAAAAGGAAGTGGAGCTCAAGTATGTGAAGACTCAAGATCAAATTGCGGATAGTTTTACAAAGCCTCTCAAGTTTGAAGTTTTTCGAAGATTGAGTAATAGTCTTGGAGTGAAGAAGAAAATTGCAAATTAAGGGGGAATGTTGAAAATAATAATTTGCAACCATCTAAAATGTTTGTGTCTAGATTCATGTGTCTTCTTCGAGATTAAGTGTGTGCTTTGTATTTGGTGATTCATGTATGGCTTATTAATGAAGTTCATGATATATCTAAAATTTATTATGGTTCATATATGGTTTATTAATGAGGTTCATGTAACTAGATGTTAAGAGGTCACCTAGTGTGCTTATATATACCTATTGTACTTGGAGATTGAAATACAAGTTGAGTTGTATTCTCTTCCTTAATATTTCTCTTATTTTCTAACATATAAGTGAGCCTGCAATGGAGTCTTCATTGCCGTTGTAAATGTTAGCTTCAGATCTGACAAATCAACATCATCTCCATCCACAGCCTTCCAAGCAAAAGACCAAACTAAATTTGCCACAAAATACTCCAAATGAAGCATTGCCAAACCAAAGCCAGGACAAATCCTCCTCCCTGCCCCAAATGGCATCATCTTGATTTCCTTGCTGCCTGTTATGTCAACAGATTCCTCAATACCTTCACTGTTGAGAAACCTTTCAGGCTTAAAAGCCATGGGATCTTCCCAAACCTTAGGGTCCAATCCTATGTCTGCTGCCATGAAATATATAGTACATTTCTTAGGCAACAAAAAATCATTCAAAACAACATCACTTGTAATTCTATGTGGCAACAGAAAATTTGAAGGTGGGTGACGCCTTAGACCTTCCAAAATTACTGCTTTCAAATAAGGCATCTTTTGCAAATCTTCCTCTTTGACCTCTTCTTCTCCTTCTCCAACAACCCCTTTAATCTCCATGAATAGCTTCTCTTGAATATGAGGATACTTCACCAAATTTGCCATAATCCATTGCAATGTTGTGGATGTAGTATGTGTGCCAGCATTAAGAAATTCTGAGCACAAACTAATCATTTCGCCTTCAGTAAGTTCCCTTTTTTCCTCAGGGAGTTGTAACTCCAACAAAGTATCAACATATGATAAAATAAACTCATCTTCGTCTTTGGTCTCTTTATCCTGTTTAGCCTTACTCAAGTTCTCTTGCTTTGCCTTTTTTCTTGCCCTTATCAACGGGATCAAGACATCCGCTTGATTTTGTCGGATTCGCAAGAACTTTTTCCAAAGCTTATAAAACAAAACCTTGGTAACTCTAGGCCAGGCGTTGAGTGTATTGAAACTTTCCAAATTCAATAGCAAGTCACTCTGAACATCCTCAATTCCTCTGATCTGTTTTTCATCAAGCTTATCACCGAAGCACATAAGGGCTAACAAGCAAAACATGGCATATCTAAAATGATCCACTACTCGGACAGGTTCACCTCCACTCCCGGACTTGATCAGCTGCTCTTTCAGGATATTTAAGACCCACTTACGAGCATGAGAGTAAGATCTAATCCGAGAAGGATTGAGAATTCCGGAGGTGATATTTTTTCGTAGAATACGCCAAGTGTGTCCATAACTAGCCGAACTGATCGTATGTTGATTGCTAGTATAAATTTTGGCAGTAGAAGCAAGAGAAGGTCGATCAGCAAAAACAGCACCATTTTGGACTAAGGCCTGGTGAGCAAGGTAGTGATCACGAACAAATATTGCACGGTGGGAACCGATATGGAGAGTTATCATGTTCCCAAACTTTGCGTGGAGACGTCGGATGATTGGTTCGAGTTCGTAGACTGATTTGCGAAGCCATACGGCGTTGCATGTGCAGGGAAAGATAGCAGGCCCTGGAGGGAGCTTGGGGCCAAGTTTTTTGTGGGGAAAAATTAGGTTAAACAGGGCTTTGAGGAAAGCAGATATGCAAAGAGAGGAAATAACAAGGAACCAGGTTTCCATTTTGACAAAGAAAACAACTTCCAAGAGAGTTAGTTGCTTAGATGAATGTGGAACTGATGGTTGCAATTATGGAGCAGATCCTTCAGCTTTTTGCATACAGTTAAGCCTATGTTTGGGTACTATGAGAGAAAAGGAAGAAGAGAAATTAATGGAATGAAAGGAAAAGTACACAAAGGTGTGGGTAGTGGAGAAAGGAAAGAGATCCATTTATACTTTTCAAGAAGGTAAAATGGAGTGGGCTTCTTCCATAAAATTTTTTTGTTTATTATTTTTAATATATCTCTAATCACCATTTACGTATGTGAAATTATAAAAATCAGACCTGGTAATTAAAGGTGTATACTAAAAAATTGTAATAAACATAAAAGTAATATTGGAAGCCGAACCAACTAAAACACGTTATTCACAAAGCAAAAGTATATGTGATACACGAGCTCTATTATTTTTTAACACATTTATATATTGCTTACATGTATAGAATAAATAATCAATAACAATTATACATTGAAGATTAATGAAAAAAACTAGAATAGATCTTACGTAATATTGCTTACGTAGACGTTATAGTGTCATGGCCTCGTGGTCCTCGTAGGTTCTATTTCTAAAATGATCTAAAATCAATAGTTGAGTGACTTAATATGCTAACTCTATTTTTTTTTTTTTAAAGTTTTTAGAGATTGAATTTAATCATTAAAATTAAGTTTGAAATATTTTATCAATAAATTATACTATTGTTAAAATTTTCAAAAAAAATTTATCAAAAATATAATTTTATCTATTTTTTTCTTATTCTTTTTTCTTTTTCTCCCAAATTAAAATTTTATTAACTAAAAATGATATAATTTATAATAATTTTTACGGTTAAGAGGTAAATTTATTTTTTTAATTGATTTAAAAATCAATTATTTTCAAAAAAAGAATTTATTTTGTCTTCATTAAAAAGAAAACAGAATAAAAAATTAGTTTGAGTTAACCAATTAAACAAGAACACTTGTCATATTATCAAATGTTTATATCATTTTTTTTATTGTAAATTTTAAATGTAAAATAGGTAATGGATAATTATCTATTGTTTAATCCTATAAGATTAAAATTAATCATTTAAAAAAAATGATTGATTCATTCTACATTAAAAAATGATTAATCTTCTTTGCAATCGTTTTTATGAGCTCACCAAACATAAATAAGATAATAATGATTTTTTCTTACCGCATCATCTTATGCATCAAATATACTCTTATATGACCAAACATAATAAAATAGTTGCATTAACATGTATATAAAATTTATATTGAATTAAAAATTTTATTTATAAATTAAATAAATCTGATTAATCAAATAATTCATTTAATGAAAATCTTATATCGAAATTAGATTTTTTTTATTTATAATTTGGAGAAAATATTATTAATATGTATAATATAACATATTTAAACTGATAATTTAAAATCAAAGTCTATATATATATAAGCGCCAACAACCCACCCAATTACTCCAATCAACTCAGTCAAGTCAAGGACATCATGTGATTCTGGTTGGAAAATAAAATGGAATGAACTTTCGTTTATCATTTTTTATTTTTTTTTTATACATCTCCCGTCAGAGAGAGCAATCGGTAGGTTGGATTGATTTAATTAAAAAAAATTAAAATTTGATTTAAACGACATTTTTAGTAAAATAACCGATAATCAATCGATTTTCATTGTATAATCAAAATAATCGAATCGATTTAAATCGGTCGATTTAATCGATTTTCTCAATTAAAATAGTGAATGAAATTGGGTTTGGTAAATGGGTTTTTCAATGGATTGATAAATGGATTTAAATTTAATTGGGTTTGGATTTATTAAATTTATTGAGTTTGAATTGATAAATGGGTTTAATTGGGTTTGGATTTGGATTTGGATTTGAATAAAAATATTTATATATATTTATATATATTTGTAATAAATATATAAAAATATATAATTATAATATATTATACGTCGGTTAAGTCGATCGATTCGGTTATGTATTCCACGAACCGAACACCGACCGATTTAACCTAGTAAAACCGAGTAATATAATCGATATTAATCCTAATAAAAAAAATAATCGACTTGAGTAAACCGAATCACTTTCGGTTGGTCAGTTAAGTCGGTTGAAACCGACTTCTGCTCTCCCCTTTCGATTGGTCGATAAGTTGGTTAGAACCGACTTCTCCTCTACCCTATCTCCGGTCACATTTATTTACTTATAAATACAATGATTAAATGTGTATTTAAAAAGTAATAAACATAAATATATATACATTGGAAAACCGGACATGTGTTTGGAACCTAAACATGTTTAAAAGTCAGGCACACGACAAACCTGACTCGTATTGAATCAAACCTGAACAAAAACAAAATTAATTTAGATCGACCAGATTCGAATTATTATTCATCAATAATATTTTTTTTAAAATTTAATTATAAATATTAATATAAAAATAACTATTTAATATTATTTTAGATCAAGATTTAACATGACTCGAACTAAATATTATTAATTAATAAAAATATTTATTTTTTTAATTATAAAAATATAAATAAATATTAATATAAATATAAATAAATATTAATATTGTTATTTTCAATATTTTATTTAAATATTTATATTTTAATAATATATAATATTATTTTACTAAGGAAAATTATTTGTAGACAATGAACTCCATAGCTGCTACAAGATTGGTGTGGCAAGGGCTCATTTCCTCTTCATCAGATAGCACAGAAAGTCATCTATACTGTACACAGCAGTCATCCCCAAACTTTTATCCATCACAATGCCTGTTTCACAGTAATGTCAGCATCCTACCTCCCAGATTTTGCATGTTAGATATGCTGGGGGTGAAAGACCTTGCAGGTTTTCTAAACTATTTTGCTTTGATTCTTCATTTTTTTTAAGTACTTGTATCCGACACCATATCCATGCATATCCAGACATAGGTATGCGGATATGATCTTCCAAAAATCCTCTAAATACATAAAAATCTTGAAGAAAAAAAATTGAATAGACCTGTATCGACACATACCCATGTCCAACACTCACCCACAAATCCGAATAACATAGTTTCTAAACATTATTAATGAAATTAAAGGATGAACTCAACTTCAAAATGAGGCATAAAGTACATTTCAGAATGTGAAATCGCCAAAATAAAATGGCGAATCGATATAACAAAATGTTGCTAGAGTGAGAAGTTGGGTGAGTAGGATGGATGAGTGATAGGAAAATGATCACATTTGAAAACATGTATCTGAGGTAGTACAGCTAGGGCATAAATAAATCAGTGCATTTGGATTATTTGGTCCTTCTGATTAAATGTTAACCTGACATGTGAAATATGATAGGGATGTACCATTATTAAAAGAGAAGGGGGCTGATAAAAAATAGCTATGTTACTCCTCCTCTTCATTTTCTTGAAGTACCCGTGCCCGATGCATATTCGGATATGGATATGGGGATATGATCCTCCAAGGACTCTTCAAATACATGGAAATCTACGAAAAAATTGAACATACTGTAGAAGGAGAAAATTTGTAACCAATTACAAATAGCCACGTGTCAATTGGAATTTCTTTAATTAAGAAATTTTCAATTAAATTATATATTACCATGTGAAATTGATAATATCATATTATAATTAATTATTTTATAATTAATTAAATATGTACACATGGTTTGACCAATCAAATTGCAAGGATTTATGGGTTATCCAATCAAATTTCACTCATGTATCATAATTATTTTACCTCTAATTAAATTAAATTAATTAAGAGATAAATAATAAATTTTTATCTCTAATTAAATTAAATTAATTAAGAGATAAATAAATATTTTATCTCTAATTTAATTAATTAATTAATTAAGTGATAAAAATAAATATTTTATCTCTAATTTAATTAATTAATTAAGGGATAAATAATAAAGTTTTATCTCTAATTAAATTAAATTAAATTAAATTAAATTAATTAAGAGATAAATAAATATTTTATCTCTAATTTAATTAATTAATTAAGTGATAAAAATAAATATTTTATCTCTAATTTAATTAATTAATTAAGGGATAAATAATAAAGTTTTATTTCTAATTAAATTAAATTAAATTAATTAAGAGATAAATAAATATTTTATCTCTAATTTAATTAATTAATTAAGTGATAAAAATAAATATTTTATCTCTAATTTAATTAATTAATTAAGGGATAAATAATAAAGTTTTATCTCTAATTAAATTAAATTAAATTAATTAAGAGATAAATAAATATTTTATCTCTAATTTAATTAATTAATTAGGTGATAAAAATAAATATTTTGTCTCTAATTAAATTAAATTAATTAAGAGATAAATAAGAAGATATTATCTCTAATTAAAATAATTAAGAGATAAATAAGGAGGATGAGTTCTTTTAAAACTATCTTTCACTTGGCTAGCTACCACTATAAATAGAGACCTCCTCTTAACACAAATTCACAATTCAGAAAGCCTGAAGAGAAGAAGATTTTGAAGAGCCAAATCCTCTCAAAATTCTTAAGAAGAAATTAGAGAAATTCTAAGAACGCGGTGCTTGTTCTTGAGAATTCTCTAAGAAGCTGTTCTCCGATCTTGTTCATCGAAGGAAAGGAGATAATTCCTGTTTTTCAAGACCAAGTCTAGAAGACCCTTGAAGCAGATCTCACCGATTCAAGATCAAGTCGTGAAGACCCTTGGATCAAAATTTTACTGAAGAAAAGAATCAAAGGATTTCTTTCTTTAAGAATATTCAGAGATTGTAACCTCAAAGTTTGATTAATAAAATTATTATTTGACTCCAAATTTTCCTTGTCATATTTTTGATATAAAATTTGTGTGTACAAATTTTGGCACGCCTGATGGGACAATCTCTGCCTTTCATCTCTTTTCTTCAAAATTCAAGTTATCAAGTTGCAATGGCTCCCAAGAAGAACCTTGCTAACAAACCAACTCTTAAGCCTGCTCGAGCTAATCCTGCAGTCTACCCCACTTCATCATCAAGCGTTGATATCCCTACTCATCCTTATGGCACTAGGAGAAAGACCAAAGCTCTTGCTGAATTGTATGAGCAGACTTTTCCGGTGCTCAATCAAAACCCCCTCTATGACACTTCTTCTCCAATTCAAGACTTAGAAGAAGTTTCTGCTAGACAAGTTGATTCTCCTCGAGGATCAAGTGCAAGTCGCCAGTTAACATACAAAGAACAAGATAGCTACTCAAGCAACAAGAATATTCCATCCTCTGCTCCTGGAGTAATGGCTGTCATGACAACTGGCACCACATCATTGGAAGAACAAGTTGCACTTCTGGCAAAATCTGTTGAAATTCTTTCAGCAAGTATCAAAGAGAAGGATAACCAGATCGCTTCCATGATGGACAAGATCGCCGGTCTCACTGGAAAAAGGAACGAGGCTTCAAACCAAAATTGGCAATCAATCTTTCAAGATGATGGTGAGAACTCTGGCAAGGAAGTTGCTAAGGATTCTGAAGAAAAGATCAATGAACTCGTCACTACCAGTCAGCTCAAGGATCTTATCAAGGAGGCTATCAAAGATCAAGTTGAAAGCATCACTCAACCTTCATATACATATGCAAAACCATATTCTCAAAGGATCGATTGTCTGAGGATGCCTGGGAACTATCAACCCCCAAAGTTTCAGCAGTTCGATGGAAAAGGAAATCCACGCCAACATGTTGCACATTTCGTGGAAACTTGCAATAATGCTGGCACCTATGGGGATCTCATGGTGAAGCAGTTCGTTCGCTCCCTAAAAAGCAACGCCTTTGATTGGTATACTGATCTTGAGCCTGGGACGATTGATAGCTGGGAACAACTTGAGCGTGAATTCCTTAATCGATTCTACAGCACTCGTCGCTTAGTCAGCATGATCGAACTCACAAGCTCACGTCAATGGAAGGATGAGCCAGTCATTGATTACATCCACAGATGGAGAAATCTGAGCCTTAACTGCAAAGAAAGACTGTCTGAGTCTTCTGCCCTTGACATGTGCATCCAAGGCATGAATTGGGGCTTGCGTTACATTCTTCAAGGCATCAAGCCTAAAACCTTTGAAGAATTAGCCACTCGTGCTCATGATATGGAGTTGAGTATGACAGCTGCTGGAAATCAAGAACCTCCGGTGCAAGAGCCAAAGAAAGCCAAGGAAAAACAAGATACCCGCAAAGGGGGCAAAACCTTTGTCAACAAGGGAGAAAGCAAACAGTCCATGGCTGTAACTACCAAGCCTCTTAAGATATCTCCCAAGTCAAAACAATCTCAAGAGACGAAATCTTCTCCTATCCAAGACAAAGGTAAAAGCAAGATCACTTTGAAGGAGATGCAAGAAAAGAAGTATCCCTTTCCTGATTCTGATGTTTCAAGCATTCTTGAAGAGCTTTTAAAAACTAAGCTGATTCAGTTACCAGAAATGAAGCGACCGGAAGAAGCTGATAAAGTAGAAGACCCCAATTATTGCAAGTACCATCGCTTGATTAGCCATCCTCTGGAGAAGTGTTTTATTTTGAAGGATAGAATTATGTGACTCTATGAAAAAGGGAAAATCGAGTTTGAAGAAGAAACAGTGTCGTCAAATTTGGCATCAGCCAATATGGTTTCTCAATCCAATTTGCTGGATAGAACCATAAAATTTGGCTCTTTTGATCCTATCATACTGGCCTCAAGTACAAGTACGATAGTGGATCTTCAGGGAAGTGGGGGCAACTATTTGCTTCAAAGACAAAATCAAGATTACGATGGTTGGACTCTAGTCACACGCCGAAAAAGCAAAAAGAAAAATCTTCCGAAAGTTGTGAAAGTGCCTACAAGAACTAAGATGATCAAACAACCATCTAAATCTCCAAAGCCCAATGTGCCTCAAGAAGCAAAAATGCCATCTCAGGGCAAAAATTCAGTAGGGAGGAAGTCAAGGAAGCCAATCACTTTGAACGAATTCATGCCAATTCAGCTTAGAGATGAAGATTTGGTTTTCATGACTTGTTACCATAACGGTGGCAATGAAGAAAATGAAAACAACATTGACTCAGTAGCATTTGAAGTTGATGATCATTCTTGTGCTACGAAAATTAACTTTTCTGATGAAGATCTGTTGCTGGGGTCAACCCCTCATAATCGGCCGTTGTTCGTCGTAGGATATACTCGGGAACAGAAGATCAATAGAATCTTGATCGATGATGGTTCTGCTGTCAACATACTCCCGTTGATGACAATGAAAGAATTGGGAGTTCCTTTGGATGAATTGATGCAAAGCCGCTTGATGATCCAAGGATTCAACCAAGGGGGACAAAGAGCTCTTGGAAAACTTAGACTTCAACTTTTCATTGGAGATATGGAGTCAAGTCCACTTTTCCATGTGATTGATGCCAAAACGACATACAACATGTTGTTAGGACGACCGTGGATACATCAAAATGGTGTAGTCTCCTCAACTCTGCATCAATGTCTCAAGTATTGCAGAAACGGTCAAGTCAAGACGATCCTTGCATACGCTAAGCCATTTACTATAGCAGAAGCACATTTCGCAGATGCAAAGTTTTATCTAAAAGATACATTTATCGAAGAAGTAATGCCCAACCCGATGCAAGAATTAAAGCAAAAGGGAAAGAATTTGGCTTCTTCCACAGTTGGAGCAGATGAAATTGCTCAAGGTTTAAAGGATCTGACTCTTCCCCTCACTAACTTGGAAGAATCAAGAGGCCTTATACCTCCACTGCAAGGATTTGTTAGGCCAGTAGAAGAACCTCTTTGTGAGCATCAAGATCTTCCTACTCATCGAGCTAAAGATTTTGATCCTAATGCTTATAGGTTGCTTGTCAAAGCTGGATATAAACAAGAGGATGTTGCAAAATTGGCTCACGAGACAAAAGAGCCTAGCAAAGAAAAGCTGCAAAGTTCATTCAAGATCCGTCAGATCTGGCAAAAGAAAATTGATCACGTCGGAACTTCTAGAGAAGGGCTTGGATATTCTCCATTAAAGTTGAAGATTCATAAACAAACTTCGAGGTACATAAATGTGGAGGAAGTTCTCGAGGAGCAAGAAGATACAGTGAAGCCACCAGGACTTTCAGTATTTGATCGTTTGGGAGCACGCTCAACACGACGTTCAGTGTTTGATCGTTTGAGCATTCAATCATCACGAAGGTCAGTTTTTGAACGAATGGGAGAAAAATGCAGTGAAGTTTCTGTAAGTAAACCAATTTCCATTCAGTCAAGGCTTGGAAGTCTGTACTCTGAAGAAGTTAACTGTAGTCGAAAAAGAAAGTCTTCCACTTTAAAGGAATCAAGAGATTTTCACAGCAAAATTCCTTCTCGAATGAAAAGGCAAAGCGAATGAAAGGTAACTACTGGTGAAGTTTTAAAGGCTAGAAAGCACACAGTGGTTATAACCAAATCAGTCTCATCCTCAGAGGAAGAAGAACTTGAAGAAACAGAAATCTTTACTTCTAACCATGTATCTGTAAAGGAAACTGGTGAAAAATCTCAAGAGGAAGAAGCCCAAGAAGCCCCTTCATCTTTTGAAGAAGGAAATCAAGCTACTATTGACGAACTAAAGGAGGTTAACATCAGTACTAGTGAAGATCCACGACCGGTCTTTATTAATGCTTGCTTACCACCAGAAGAAGAAAAAGCCTATCTTGATCTTTTGATAGAGTATCGAGATATCTTTGCTTGGACTTACAAAGAGATGCCGGGACTTGATCCAAAAGTAGCTATGCATCATCTGGCTGTCAAGAAAAGTGTCCGACCTATCAAACAAGCTCAACGACGTTTCCATCCTGACTTGATCCCCCAAATTGAAGCTGAGGTCAATAAGCTCATCAAAGTTGGCTTTATTAGAGAAGTCAAGTATCCCACTTGGATCTCAAATATCGTTCCAGTGAGAAAGAAAAATGGTCAACTTCGAGTTTGTGTAGATTTTCGAGACTTGAACAATGCTTGTCCAAAGGACGACTTTCCTCTCCCTATAACAGAAATAATGGTTGATGCTACAACTGGCCATGAAGCTTTGTCATTTATGGATGGATCGTCTGGTTATAATCAAATTCGTATGGCTCCAAGAGATGAAGAACTTACCGCATTTCGAACTCCAAAAGGAATATACTGTTACAAAGTTATGCCGTTTGGGTTAAAGAATGCAGGTGCTACTTATCAAAGAGCAATGCAAAAGATCTTTGATGATATGCTTCACAAAAATGTCGAATGTTATGTTGATGACTTGGTAGTGAAGTCAAAGGAAAAATCCAATCATCTCGCTGATCTTCGCCAAGTGTTTGAAAGATTGCGTAGATACCAATTGAAGATGAATCCGCTCAAGTGTGCGTTTGGAGTATCCTCAGGCAAGTTTTTGGGGTTCATCGTACGACATCGTGGGATTGAGATCGATCAATCAAAAATAGATGCAATCATGAAAATGCCTGAACCGCGCAATCTGCATGAACTTAAAAGTCTGCAAGGAAGATTGGCATATATCCGACGTTTTATCTCAAACTTGGCTGGTCGATGTCAACCATTTAGCCGGCTAATGAAGAAGGATATCCCTTTTGTCTGGGATGAGGCCTGCAGTAATGCTTTTAAGAGCATTAAGACCTTTTTGTTACAACCACCTATTCTGAAGGCACCTATACCAGGACAGCCGTTAATCCTTTATATTGCTGCACAAGAACGTTCCTTAGGAGCTTTGTTGGCACAAGAGAATGATGAAGGAAAAGAAACTGCACTCTACTATCTTAGTAGAACTCTCAATGGCGCTGAATTAAATTATTCTCCCATCGAAAAGACTTGCTTGTCATTGATGTTTGCAGTTAAAAAGCTAAGGCATTATTTGCAAGCTCATTCTGTTCGTTTGATTTCGCGAGCAGATCCCCTCAAATATCTCATGTCCAAGTCTGTGCTCAGTGGAAGATTGGCAAAATGGGCTCTTTTGCTACAAGAGTTCGATATTACTTATATTCTACAAAAGGCTGTTAAAGGGCAAGCACTTGCCGATTTCCTTGCAAACCATCTGACTCCAGATGATTGGGAATTCTCTGAAGATCTCCCAGATGAAGATGCTCTTTTCATCGAAATTCCCAGGCCATGGAAACTATTTTTCGATGGGGCTGCCCGTCAAGATGGAGCTGGAGCAGGTGTTGTCTTTGTCACTTCAGAAGGAGATGTATTGCCTTATGCATTTACTCTCACTGAAAATTGTTCCAACAATGTAGCAGAACACCAAGCTCTGATCATTGGATTGGAAATGGCAGTGGGTATGAAGATCACTCAACTTAAAGTGTTTGGGGATTCCAAATTGGTCATCAACCAACTTCTTTCACTTTATGAAGTTAAGAAGCCTGACCTCTTACCATATGTAAACTATGCGAAGAACATTTTGGAATGGTTTGACAATGTAAGCTTGGAACATGTACCAAGAAGAGAGAACAAGCAAGCAGATTCTCTAGCTAATCTAGCATCAGCTCTCGCCATGCCAAGTGTAGAAGTAAAAGTCCCTCTTTGCAAACGATGGATTTTACCTCCAGTTGATTTTAAAGATGACAATACGGAATCCAATGTTGTTTCAGTTTGCGAAGTTGAAAAAGAAGATTGGAGACAACCATTGATTGATTATTTGGAGCATGGGAAGCTACCCAATGATCCAAGGCATAAAACAGAAGTGAAACGTCGAGCTCCTCGATTTATTTACTTTAAGGGTACGCTCTATCGCCGCTCTTTTGATGGTGTCTTCCTTCGATGTTTAGGAGAAGATGAAGTATCCAAAACCTTACAAGAAGCTCATTCAGGAATTTGTGGTGCACATCAGTCTGGAGCTAAATTGCACTTTCAAATTAAAAGAATGGGATACTATTGGCCAACAATGGTAAAGGATAGCATGGACTACTCCAAGAAATGTCAAGCTTGTCAGTTTCATGCAAACTTCATCCATCAACCTCCCGAACCATTACATCCGACAGTCACATCTTGGCCGTTCGATGCTTGGGGACTTGATTTGGTAGGACCATTACCTAAGAGTTCACTAGGGCATATGTATATACTTGCCGCTACGGATTACTTTTCAAAGTGAGCAGAAGTGGCACCTTACAGGGAAGTAAAAAAAGAAACTGTTGCAACTTTTATCAGGACAAACATCATTTATCGGTATGGTGTACCTCGTCACATCATAACTGATAATGAGAAGCAGTTTGACATGAGCAGATTATGTGCACAGTTTGACTTCAAGCAGTACAAGTCTTCAATGTACCACGCTCCAGCAAACGGATTAGCAGAAGCTTTTAACAAGACTTTGTGCAATCTTCTCAAGAAAGTTGTTAACCGTTCAAAGAAAGATTGGCATGAAAGGATAGGAGAAGCTCTGTGGGCTTATCGAACTACATATCGCACACCAACTCAAGCCACTCCGTATGCACTTGTTTATGGTGTAGAAGCTGTTCTGCCACTTGAGCGGCAAATTCCATCATTGAGGATTGCAATCGAGGAAGATCTTTCTAGTGAAGACAATGTACGTTTACGTTTGGAAGAATTAGAAGCACTGGATGGGAAAAGGTTGGAAGCCCAACAACGCTTAGAGTGCTATCAAGCTCGACTATCCAAAGCTTTTAATAAGAAAGTCAGGCAGCGATCTTTCCAAGTTGGAGATTTAGTCCTTGCTGTAAGAAGACCCATAAATACTTCACATCGTATTGGAAACAAGTTCCTTTCAAAATGGGATGGACCATACGTTGTTCGAGAAGTTTATACCAATGGTGCATACAAGATCGTTGATCAAGATGGTGTCAAAGTTGGACCGATCAATGGAAAGTTTTTGAAGCGTTACTATGCTTAAAGAAGATATTGCTCCTAAGCAAGAGCTTAAACTGTTGTATGTTGCTCCTAAACACGAGCTTAAACTGTACATCAAAAAAAAAAAAAGCCCGCTATGTTGAAAATCCTTTCTAGGACAACTTAGGCAAAAGTTAGGGCACAAAAAAAAAATTGATGAACTACGTTATGACTTGATCCTTCAAATTCGAGGGTACGTAGGCAGCTTGGTTTCATTGCCAAGTTCAGTCCAAACAAAAAAAAAAATTTCTTTTGATTCAAATATTATCTTTGGTTCACTTGAAAGTATCATGATAATTCTCCATTCAAATTTCATGATTCAAATTATTTTTCAAGTAAAACAAATCTTTTGCAAATTAAAGATCTTTGGGAATTTAATTTGTAGTCCATACGTGATGCAAAAATGCTTCAGAAAGTGCAAAAGAAAGATGATATATGGAGAAAAAGAAATTTAACTTCATTTCAAACTTGAAAAGAACTTACAATAAAAAAAAAAAAAAAAAAAAAACACTAGCAAGCCTAAGAACTAATATAAATTTCAAAAAAAAAGTTACATCAAAAGGGATTCAAGGCTTCCATTTGAAATTCTTCAAGTCGTCTCGAGAGGCTTCCAACATATTTCGCAACAAATCTAAGTTTTTGGCTTCATCCTCAGTAAGGGTAGTAATAGACTCAACAGAATTCATCTCTTCACGAATCTTGGAGGTGTCGGTTCTTCTTCTTTTCAGTTCATCTTCAGTTTCTTGGAGCGAAGACTCAAGTCTATGTTTTTTGCGCTGCAAATAATGAACTCTTGCTCTATATCTGCCAAGTTCGACTGCAAGGTGTTAAAGTTCTCAACAGTCTTATGTTCAAGTAACATTGAATCTTTAAGTCGAATTTAAAGTGCTTGAAGTCTTTCAATTCTATCATTGGATGAAGAAATGGAAGATTCAAGCTCATTAAACTTCTGGACTTGTGTAAAATAGTCTTCCACCATGCCTTTCAATAAGGATGAATCAACGGACTTAATTGCTTCTATTGCATCAAAGATCTTGTGGACATCACTAGTAAGTGAAGGAACCCGATCAAAAGAAGCGCGAATAATCCTTGGTTGAATGCTTTCCCACAAAATAGTTGCAAGCTTCAACTGACTATCGGATATCACTTTTTCAACACTAAACTTAGAAAATTCTGGAAGGGCGAGATGACTAGCTTCAACATAAAGGCCTGTGGGAGTCTTCACTATAGGAGAAGTATTATTAACAATCACATTAGGGCAAGCATCTCCTTGGTTGGGAACGGTACTTGAAACATTATTCCTGATCTTAGCTGCAAGTTTGTTGAACTCATGCGAACTAGAAACTGAAGCTTCACTTTTGGCGGGGGATATATCACCTTGAAAGGATTCCCTTGGCCTAGTTCGCTTCCAATGTCTGTCACGATCACTCTCATCAATTGAATCTTCAACGATCGCATTATGCTTCCCTTCGATGACTTTCGGTAAAACCCTTTGTCCTTCATCAACTAATGACACTGATCGAGGAACTTCTTGTGAAGTCTTCACATGCTCCTCTGTTAAATCTATGGTGGACGAGACTTTGGCTTTATTGGATTTGTCTTGCGAAATCTCTAAAGAATTTTTCTTAACATCCTTTGGAGGTTTTCTTCTCTTTGACGGTGATGTACGGATGCTCGAAATCAAAATATCAATAGAATGCTCAAGATATGGCTCATGAACTTTCGACCACCATTCCATGTATCTTGCGGTTGCATGATCATTAGGATTTAGAGAACGAGCTGGAGAGATCAATCTGGACTTTGTATGAGAACGAGTGCAAATTCTCCAAAACCTACATAAATCATCCACAGATCCAGAACGAATATCTTCCTTAAGAGCTCCGGGAATATCTTGACAAAACCCAAATTGTCTCCCAAATCGATGAGGACTGTAAGGTTCCACAATGATGGCTTGGTTACATCGGGCAGGCAAATAGCTCGAACGAACATTAACAAGGTAGCCATGATTGATCTTACTAAGAGTGTCATCATCAACAATCACTTCATCCCTATTTCTGGGATATAAGTTAGCATTCCACACTATGCCACTATGAATCAACTTGCGGGCGTCATAATCCTCAAAGTATTTGGCTCCACCTTCTCCTGAAAACTTGCTCATCAAAGGCCCATATACATTATCTGGATTTTGAAAGTGAGTCCGGAAGTAATAACTTAGCCACCCATAAATATAGTGAATTGGAAAACACGCATCTCAAGAGCCCGCTTGAGCGGAAAGTGTAATTCGGTTTAGTCCATGGTAAATATTGGCTAACACCAGGACCGCGAGATTAACAGTTCTCCCAATCGCCATCAGGCTGGCTATCTTAAATGTCTCTGGCCGAACAAATTCTGAATCTTTACTTGGAAAAACGAAAACACAAATCCAACAAGAAAGGAAGGCAGCTAAATAAGTGTCTGATGTTAAACTGTCTTTGATTCCAAGTGTAGTGAATGCTCCATCTCCTGCCATTCCCCGACCTTGGTATTTCCGAAGAATCCCAGTAGGGTTATGTGTAGCTTTTGGACGAACAAGTTTCTTTGCTTTTCGAGCAGGTGGTTTGGTGTAACGCAATTTCCCTTGAAACCAAAAATTGATCCAATCCTCAATAGACACCTTATCCTCCTTGCCTTGCTTCAAAAGATGAAATGCAGCAAATAGATATTCACAACATCTCGGGATGAATCTTCCCTTGTTATCAAAGCCAGTCAATTCGGCAGCACAAGGAATGACTTCATCATAAAAGATGCCGTGAATGGGCAAACCGCCTAGCCTATGCAAATCCCATAAGGAGATGGAGGCTTCCCCAGTAGCAAGGTGGAGAGTATTGGTAGCCGGGCACCAAGCTTCACAAAAAGCGCGAATGACGTCTTTGTTGTGATCATAAGTGTATAATGATGCATAAACAGCATCATATATACTAACAGTCGTTAAATTTTTGTTGAAGTGGTACAACACATCTTCAGTCCATTCCCAGTACTTTGGTATGTAACCAAACTCTCCAAAAATCTTGAAGGAAAATCCCCAATATGATCTTTCGGAAATGATACGGCTTCCCAACGTGTCAAACTTCTCATGATTAGAAGTATTGACGTGAAGACTAGACTGAAGAGATCTCGTCTTTGGAGAAGATTGTGAGGTTGGAGAAAGTTCTATCGACCAATCTTCCAAAGTGGTGGGAAAATCAAATGATTTCCAAGCGGATTTATATCTACCCGATATGGGCTTGTCGATGGAGAGATATAATTCTTCTTTTATGTCTTCATCTTCCTTGGAAAGAATCACAAGATAATCTTTGTGATCTTTGAAGTACACCATGATAATTCTACAAAAAAAAAAAAAAGCAAAACAAAAAAAAAAATGTCAAAGTAGGTAGAGAATTAAAAAAAAAAAGCATGGTGGCAAAAAGAACAAGAAACTAAAGTTCTATGATACGTATCACTATGCATGGCTTTAAAGTAGAACAATCAATCTTGTTTTAACATGCATAGTTTTAAACCAAAGAAAATAATGCATGGCTTGGATGTAATGTAACACTTAGGCGTTATGATGGCGAGACAAGTGGTGCATGAAGGGCTTTGTTTCAAAAAAAAAATGATTCTTAAGCTAGCTAAAGATGCGTTATTTTCAACAACAAAAAAAGTTACTAAAGTGCTATGATACGTAAAAGAAGTATTATATCTATGCATGGCTTTATGGTACTAAAGTGCTATGGTACAATTTGGCTTTATGATACGAAAAAGAAGGATACGTAAAAGAAGTTACTAAAGTACTATGCATGGCTTTATGGTGCAAATGGCAATAAATAACATCACGTGCTATGATACTAAAGTGCTACGATACGTAATGTAACACGTATTGTTTTGAAAACAACGGTTATAGAATCAAATTTTCAAAAGCCGTGGGGGACCACTTTACGCTGGAACGGTGGTGATTGAAGAAACGGTGCACCCAAAACTGTGCGTGTGAGAACTGTAATATTGAACTCTGATGCAGATTATTAACCAAATCAAGTCGCGGTATTGAGTTATCAATGCCACATGCGAAAGCTCCACCGATAACAACTCTGCACATCAAAATTCTACTAATCTTATAAATACTGGTTTTAGAGTTTTCAAAAAAAAAAAATAAATAAATAAAAATAAAGAGGGAAGTGATTTCAAGAAGTTACGAACCTCGGTCAAGAGAATTGCTGATGCTTGTTGAAAATACAAAAATTCAAAGACCCCAGGGCAGTTTATATAGTAGCTTTAGTTGAAATCCCAATTCGAATAGAAGTCAAGACTTTTATTTGGATTTGAAGAGAACTGATTCCTAAAGTCAGGGGTGTGTGTTTCGATTTCTTAAGGAATTGAATTTTAGTTGAAATATAAGATCATGAGCCAGCTAATTAATAAGGAGTTGTGATATAATGCTTCTGCATCTCAATTCTTATTGGAGAAGGAATATGGCTTGAAGACTTTTTTTTTAAACTAGAAGTTTTTTCCTAATTGGCCTGTTAATGAACTTCATGTTGGAGTTGGAATAAAAGTTAAAGGTGCCGATTAAGACTTTACTTTAAATTAAGTTGCATGATTTGATTACTTGTCAGATACAAAATCATGAGAGATAATTGAGGCATGCAAATTAAATTTCAAGACTTGTCCACTTGCTGCACTCAAAAAATCGTGTACGTAACCAAGTCTTGAGGGGGCATTTGTAGAAGGAGAAAATTTGTAACCAATTACAAATAGCCACGTGTCAATTGGAATTTCTTTAATTAAGAAATTTTCAATTAAATTATACATTACCATGTGAAATTGATAATATCATATTATAATTAATTATTTTATAATTAATTAAATATGTACACATGGTTTGACCAATCAAATTGCAAGGATTTATGGGTTATCCAATCAAATTTCACTCATGTGTCATAATTATTTTACCTCTAATTAAATTAAATTAATTAAGAGATAAATAATAAATTTTTATCTCTAATTAAATTAAATTAATTAAGAGATAAATAAATATTTTATCTCTAATTTAATTAATTAATTAATTAAGTGATAAAAATAAATATTTTATCTCTAAGTTTTATCTCTAATTAAATTAAATTAAATTAATTAAGAGATAAATAAATATTTTATCTCTAATTTAATTAATTAATTAATTAAGTGATAAAAATAAATATTTTATCTCTAATTTAATTAATTAATTAAGGGATAAATAATAAAGTTTTATCTCTAATTAAATTAAATTAAATTAATTAAGAGATAAATAAATATTTTATCTCTAATTTAATTAATTAATTAAGTGATAAAAATAAATATTTTATCTCTAATTTAATTAATTAATTAAGGGATAAATAATAAAGTTTTATCTCTAATTAAATTAAATTAAATTAATTAAGAGATAAATAAATATTTTATCTCTAATTTAATTAATTAATTAGGTGATAAAAATAAATATTTTGTCTCTAATTAAATTAAATTAATTAAGAGATAAATAAGAAGATATTATCTCTAATTAAAATAATTAAGAGATAAATAAGGAGGATGAGTTCTTTTAAAACTCTCTTTCACTTGGCTAGCTACCACTATAAATAGAGACCTCCTCTTAACACAAATTCACAATTCAGAAAGCCTGAAGAGAATAAGATTTTGAAGAGCCAAATCCTCTCAAAATTCTTAAGCAGAAATTAGAGAAATTCTAAGAACGCAGTGCTTGTTCTTGAGAATTCTCTAAGAAGCTGTTCTCCGATCTTGTTCATCGAAGGAAAGGAGATAATTCCTGTTTTTCAAGACCAAGTCTAGAAGACTGTACACACAAATTTTATGTCAAAAATATGACAAGGAAAATTTGGAGTCAAATAATATTTTTATTAATCAAACTTTGAGGTTACAATCTCTGAATATTCTTAAAGAAAGAAATCCTTTGATTCTTTTCTTCAGTAAAATTTTGATTCAAGGGTCTTCACGACTTGATCTTGAATCGGCGAGATCTGCTTCAAGGGTCTTCTAGACTTGGTCTTGAAAAACAGGAATTATCTCCTTTCCTTTGCTGAACAAGATCGGAGAGCAGCTTCTAGAGAATTCTCAAGAACAAGCACCGCGTTCTTAGAATTTCTCTAATTTCTTCTTAAGAATTTTGAGAGGATTTGGCTCTTCAAAATCTTCTTCTCTTCAGGCTTTCTCAGTTGTGAATTTGTGTTAAGATGAGGTCTCTATTTATAGTGGTAGCTAGCCAAGTGAAAGAGAGTTTTAAAAGAACTCATCCTCCTTATTTATCTCTTAATTATTTTAATTAGAGATAATATCTTCTTATTTATCTCTTAATTAATTTAATTTAATTAGAGACAAAATATTTATTTTTATCACCTAATTAATTAATTAAATTTGAGATAAAATATTTATTTTTCTCTTAATTAATTTAATTTAATTTAATTAGAGATAAAACTTTATTATTTATCCCTTAATTAATTAATTAAATTAGAGATAAAATATTTATTTTTATCACTTAATTAATTAATTAAATTAGAGATAAAATATTTATTTATCTCTTAATTAATTTAATTTAATTTAATTAGAAATAAAACTTTATTATTTATCCCTTAATTAATTAATTAAATTAGAGATAAAATATTTATTTTTATCACTTAATTAATTAATTAAATTAGAGATAAAATATTTATTTATCTCTTAATTAATTTAATTTAATTTAATTAGAGATAAAACTTTATTATTTATCCCTTAATTAATTAATTAAATTAGAGATAAAATATTTATTTTTATCACTTAATTAATTAATTAATTAAATTAGAGATAAAATATTTATTTATCTCTTAATTAATTTAATTTAATTAGAGATAAAAATTTATTATTTATCTCTTAATTAATTTAATTTAATTAGAGGTAAAATAATTATGACACATGAGTGAAATTTGATTGGATAACCCATAAATCCTTGCAATTTGATTGGTCAAACCATGTGTACATATTTAATTAATTATAAAATAATTAATTATAATATGATATTATCAATTTCACATGGTAATGTATAATTTAATTGAAAATTTCTTAATTAAAGAAATTCCAATTGACACGTGGCTATTTGTAATTGGTTACAAATTTTCTCCTTCTACAAATGTCCCCTCAAGACTTGGTTACGTACACGATTTTTTGAGTGCAGCAAGTGGACAAGTCTTGAAATTTAATTTGCATGCCTCAATTATCTCTCATGATTTTGTATCTGACAAGTAATCAAATCATGCAACTTAATTTAAAGTAAAGTCTTAATCAGCACCTTTAACTTTTATTCCAACTCCAACATGAAGTTCATTAACAGGCCAATTAGGAAAAGACTTCTAGTTTAAAAAAAAGTCTTCAAGCCATATTCCTTCTCCAATAAGAATTGAGATGCAGAAGCATTATATCACAACTCCTAATTAATTAGCTGGCTCATGATCTTATATTTCAACTAAAATTCAATTCCTTAAGAAACCGAAACACACACCCCTGACTTTAGGAATCAGTTCTCTTCAAATCCAAATAAAAGTCTTGACTTCTATTCGAATTGGGATTTCAACTAAAGCTACTATATAAACTGCCCTGGGGTCTTTGAATTTTTGTATTTTCAACAAGCATCAGCAATTCTCTTGACCGAGGTTCGTAACTTCTTGAAATCACTTCCCTCTTTATTTTTATTTATTTTTTTATTTTTTTTGAAAACTCTAAAACCAGTATTTATAAGATTAGTAGAATTTTGATGTGCATAGTTGTTATCGGTGGAGCTTTCGCATGTGGCATTGATAACTCAATACCGCGACTTGATTTGGTTAATAATCTGCATCAGAGTTCAATATTACAGTTCTCACACGCACAGTTTTGGGTGCACCATTTCTTCAATCACCACCGTTCCAGCGTAAAGTGGTCCCCCACGGCTTTTGAAAATTTGATTCTTTAACCGTTGTTTTCAAAACAATACGTGTTACATTACGTATCGTAGCACTTTAGTATCATAGCACGTGATGTTATTTATTGCCATTTGCACCATAAAGCCATGCATAGTACTTTAGTAACTTCTTTTACGTATCCTTCTTTTTCGTATCATAAAGCCAAATTGTACCATAGCACTTTAGTACCATAAAGCCATGCATAGATATAATACTTCTTTTACGTATCATAGCACTTTAGTAACTTTTTTTGTTGTTGAAAATAACGCATCTTTAGCTAGCTTAAGAATCATTTTTTTTTTGAAACAAAGCCCTTCATGCACCACTTGTCTCGCCATCATAACGCCTAAGTGTTACATTACATCCAAGCCATGCATTATTTTCTTTGGTTTAAAACTATGCATGTTAAAACAAGATTTATTGTTCTACTTTAAAGCCATGCATAGTGATACGTATCATAGCACTTTAGTTTCTTGTTCTTTTTGCCACCATGCTTTTTTTTTTTTTTAATTCTCTACCTACTTTGACATTTTTTTTTTTGTTTTGTTTTGCTTTTTTTTTTTTTTTTTTTTTGTAGAATTATCATGGTGTACTTCAAAGATCACAAAGATTATCTTGTGATTCTTTCCAAGGAAGATGAAGACATAAAAGAAGGATTATATCTCTCCATCGACAAGCCCATATCGGGTAGATATAAATCCGCTTGGAAATCATTTGATTTTCCCACCACTTTGGAAGATTGGTCGATAGAACTTTCTCCAACCTCACAATCTTCTCCAAAGGCGAGATCTCTTCAGTCTAGTCTTCACGTTAATACTTCTAATCATGAGAAGTTTGACACGTTGGGAAGCCGTATCATTTCCGAAAGATCATATTGGGGATTTTCCTTCAAGATTTTTGGAGAGTTTGGTTACATACCAAAGTACTGGGAATGGACTGAAGATGTGTTGTACCACTTCAACAAAAATTTAACGACTGTTAGTATATATGATGCTGTTTATGCATCATTATACACTTATGATCACAACAAAGACGTCATTCGCGCTTTTTGTGAAGTTTGGTGCCCGGCTACCAATACTCTCCACCTTGCTACTGGGAAGCTTCCATCTCCTTATGGGATTTGCATAGGCTAGGCGGTTTGCCCATTCACGGCATCTTTTATGATGAAGTCATTCCTTGTGCTGCCGAATTGACTGGCTTTGATAACAAGGGAAGATTCATCCCGAGATGTTGTGAATATCTATTTGCTGCATTTCATCTTTTGAAGCAAGGCAAGGAGGATAAGGTGTCTATTGAGGATTGGATCAATTTTTGGTTTCAAGGGAAATTGCGTTACACCAAACCACCTGCTCGAAAAGCAAAGAAACTTGTTCGTCCAAAAGCTACACATAACCCTACTGGGATTCTTCGGAAATACCAAGGTCGGGGAATGGCAGGAGATGGAGCATTCACTACACTTGGAATCAAAGGCAGTTTAACATCAGACACTTATTTAGCTGCCTTCCTTTCTTGTTGGATTTGTGTTTTCGTTTTTCCAAGTAAAGATTCAGAATTTGTTCGGCCAGGGAGAACTATTAATCTCGCGGTCCTGGTGTTAGCCAATATTTACCATGGACTAAACCGAATTACACTTTCCGCTCAAGCGGGCTCTTCAGATGCGTGTTTTCCAATTCACTATATTTATGGGTGGCTAAGTTATTACTTCCGGACTCACTTTCAAAATCCAGATGATGTATATGGGCCTTTGATGAGCAAGTTTTCAAGAGAAGGTGGAGCCAAATACTTTGAGGATTATGACGCCCGCAAGTTGATTCATAGTGGCATAGTGTGGAATGCTAACTTATATCCCAGAAATAGGGATGAAGTGATTGTTGATGATGACACTCTTAGTAAGATCAATCATGGCTACCTTGTTAATGTTCGTTCGAGCTATTTGCCTGCCCGATGTAACCAAGCCATGATTGTAGAACCTTACAGTCCTCATCGATTTGGGAGACAATTTGGGTTTTGTCAAGATATTCCCGGAGCTCTTAAGGAAGATATTCATTCTGGATCTGTGGATGATTTATGTAGGTTTTGGAGAATTTGCACTTGTTCTCATACAAAGTCCAGATTGATCTCTCCAGCTTGTTCTCTAAATCCTAATGATCATGCAACCGCAAGATACATAGAATGGTGGTCGAAAGTTCATGAGCCATATCTTGAGCATTCTATTGATATTTTGATTTCGAGCATCCGTACATCACCATCGAAGAGAAGAAAACCTCCAAAGGATGTTAAGAAAAAGTCTTTAGAGATTTCGCAAGACAAATCCAATAAAGCCAAAGTCTCGTCCACCATAGATTTAACAGAGGAGCATGTGAAGACTTCACAAGAAGTTCCTCGATCAATGTCATTAGTTGATGAAGGACAAAGGGTTTTACCGAAAGTCATCGAAGGGAAGCATAATGCGATCGTTGAAGATTCAATTGATGAGAGTGATCATGAAAGACATTGGAAGCGAACCAGGCCAAGGAAATCCTTTCAAGGTGATATATCCCCCGCCAAAAGTGAAGCTTCAGTTTCTAGTTCGCATGAGTTCAACAAACTTGCAGCTAAAATCAGTAATAATGTTTCAAGTACCGTTTCCAACCAAGAAGATGCTCGCCCTAATGTGATTGTTAATAATACTTCTTCTATAGTGAAGACTCTCACAGGCCCTCATGTTGAAGCTAGTCATCTCGCCCTTCCAGAATTTTCTAAGTTTAGTGTTGAAAAAGTGATATCCGATAGTCAGTTGAAGCTTGCAACTATTTTATGGGAAAGCATTCAACCAAGGATTATTCGCGCTTCTTTTGATCGGGTTTCTTCACTTAGTGGTGATGTTCACAAGATCTTTGATGCAATAGAAGCAATCAAGTCCGTTGATTCATCCTTATTGAAAGGCATGGTGGAAGACTACTTTACACAAGTCCAGAAGTTTAATGAGCTTGAATCTTCCATTTCTTCATCCAAGGATAGAATTGAAAGACTTCGAGCACTTGAAATTCGACTTAAAGATTCAATGTTACTTGAACATAAGACTGTTGAGAACCTTAATACCTTACAGTCGAACTTGGCAGATATAGAGCAAGAGTTCATTACTTTGCAACGCAAAAAACATAGACTTGAGTCTTCGCTCCAAGAAACTGAAGATGAACTGAAAAGAGGAAGAACCGACACCTCCAAGATTCGTGAAGAGATGAATTCTGTTGAGTCTATTACTACCCTTACTGAGGATGAAGCCAAAAACTTAGATTTGTTGCGAAATATGTTGGAAGCCTCTCGAGACGACTTGAAGAATTTCAAATGGAAGCCCTGACTCCCTTTTGATGTAACTTTTTTTTTTTTTTTGAAATTTATATTAGTTCTTAGGCTTGCTAGTTTTTTTTTTATTTTATTTTTTTATTGTAAGTTCTTTTCAAGTTTGAAATGAAGTTAAATTTCTTTTTCTCCATATATCATCTTTCTTTTGCACTTTCTGAAGCATTTTTGCATCATGTATGGACTACAAATTAAATTCCCAAAGATCTTTAATTTGCAAAAGATTTGTTTTACTTGAAAAATAATTTGAATCATGAAATTTGAATGGAGAATTATCATGATACTTCAAGTGAACAAAAGATAATATTTGAATCAAAAATTTTTTTTTTTTTTTTTGGACTGAACTTGGCAATGAAACCAAGCTGCCTACGTACCCTCGAATTTGAAGGATCAAGTCATAACGTAGTTCATCAGTTTTTTTTTTTTTTTTTTTTGTGCCCTAACTTTTGCCTAAGTTGTCCTAGAAAGGATTTTCAACATAGCGGGCTTTTTTTTTTTTTTTTAATGTGCAGTTTAAGCTCGTGCTTAGGAGCAATATCTTCTTTAAGCATAGTAACGCTTCGAAAACTTTCCATTGATCGGTCCAACTTTGACACCATCTTGATCAACGATCTTGTATGCACCATTGGTATAAACTTCTCGAACAACGTATGGTCCATCCCATTTTGAAAGGAACTTGTTGCCAATACGATGTGAAGTATTTATGGGTCTTCTTACAGCAAGGACTAAATCTCCAACTTGGAAAGATCGCTGCTTGACTTTCTTATTAAAAGCTTTGGATAGTCGAGCTTGATAGCACTCCAAGCGTTGTTGGGCTTCCAACCTTTTCTCATCCAGTGCTTCTAATTCTTCCAAACGTAAGCGTACATTGTCTTCACTAGAAAGATCTTCCTGGATTGCAATCCTCAATGATGGAATTTGTCGCTCAAGTGGCAGAACAGCTTCTACACCATAAACAAGTGCATATGGAGTGGCTTGAGTTGGTGTGCGATGTGTAGTTCGATAAGCCCACAGAGCTTCTCCTATCCTTTCATGCCAATCTTTCTTTGAACGGTTAACAACTTTGTTGAGAAGATTGCACAAAGTCTTGTTAAAAGCTTCTGCTAATCCGTTTGCTGGAGCATGGTACATTGAAGACTTGTACTACTTGAAGTCAAACTGTGCACATAATTTGCTCATGTCAAACTGCTTCCCATTATCAGTTATGATGTGACGAGGTAAACCATACCGATAAATGATGTTTGTCCTGATAAAAGTTGCAACAGTTTCTTTTTTTACTTCCCTGTAAGGTGCCACTTCTGCCCACTTTGAAAAGTAATCTGTAGCGGCAAGTATATACATATGCCCTAGTGAACTCTTAGGTAATGGTCCTACCAAATCAAGTCCCCAAGCATCGAACGGCCAAGATGTGACTGTCGGATGTAATGGTTCAGGAGGTTGATGGATGAAGTTTGCATGAAACTGACAAGCTTGACATTTCTTGGAGTAGTTCATGCTATCCTTTACCATTGTTGGCCAGTAGTATCCCATCCTTTTAATTTGAAAGTGCAATTTAGCTCCAGACTGATGTGCACCACAAATTCCTGAATGAGCTTCTTGTAAGGTTTTGGATACTTCATCTTCTCCTAAACATCGAAGGAAGACACCATCAAAAGAGCGGCGATAGAGCGTACCCTTGAAGTAAATAAATCGAGGAGCTCGACGTTTCACTTCTGTTTTATGCCTTGGATCATTGGGTAGCCTCCCATGCTCTAAATAATCAATCAATGGTTGTCTCCAGTCTTCTTTTTCAACTTCGCAAACTGAAACAACATTGGATTCCGTATTGTTATCTTTAAAATCAACTGGAGGCAAAATCCATCGTTTGCAAAGGGGGACTTTCACTTCTACACTTGGCATGGCAAGAGCTGATGCTAGATTAGCTAGAGAATCTGCTTGCTTGTTCTCTCTTCTTGGTACATGTTCCAAGCTTACATTGTCAAACCATTCCAGAATCTTCTTCGCATAGTTGACATATGGTAAGAGGTCTGACTTCTTAACTTCGTAAAGTGAAAGGAGTTGGTTGATGACCAATTTGGAATCCCCAAACACTTTAAGTTGAGTGATTTTCATATCCACTGCCATTTCCAATCCAATGATCAGAGCTTGGTATTCTGCTACATTGTTGGAACAATTTTCAGTGAGAGTAAATGCATAAGGCAATACATCTCCTTCTGCAGTGACAAAGACAACACCTGCTCCAGCTCCATCTTGACGGGCAGCCCCATCGAAGAATAGTTTCCATGACCTGGGAATTTCGATGAAAAGAACATCTTCATCTGGGAGATCTTCAGAGAATTCCCAATCATCTGGAATCGGATGGTTTGCAAGGAAATCGGCAAGTGCTTGCCCTTTAACGGCCTTTTGTGGAATATAAGTAATATCGAACTCTTGTAGCAAAAGAGCCCATTTTGCCGATTTTCCACTGAGCACAGACTTGGACATGAGATATTTGAGGGGATCTGCTCGCGAAATCAAACGAACAGAATGAGCTTGCAAATAATGCCTCAGCTTTTTAACTGCAAACATCAATGACAAGCAAGTCTTTTCAATGGGAGAATAATTTAATTCAGCACCATTAAGAGTTCTACTAAGGTAGTAGAGTGCAGTTTCTTTTCCTTCATCATTCTCTTGTGCCAACAATGCTCCTAAGGAACGTTCTTGTGCAGCAATATAAAGGATTAACGGCTGTCCTGGTATAGGTGCCTTCAGAATAGGTGGTTGTAACAAAAAGGTCTTAATGCTCTTAAAAGCATTACTGCAGGCCTCATCCCAGACAAAAGGGACATCCTTCTTCATTAGCCGACTAAATGGTTGACATCGACCAGCCAAGTTTGAGATAAAGCGTCGGATATATGCCAATCTTCCTTGCAGACTTTTAAGTTCATGTAGATTGCGCGGTTCAGGCATTTTCATGATTGCATCTATTTTTGATTGATCGATCTCAATCCCACGATGTCGTACGATGAACCCCAAAAACTTGCCCGAGGATACTCCGAACGCACACTTGAGCGGATTCATCTTCAATTGGTATCTACGCAATCTTTCAAACACTTGGCGAAGATCAGCGAGATGATTGGATTTTTCCTTTGACTTCACTACCAAGTCATCAACATAACATTCGACATTTTTGTGAAGCATATCATCAAAGATCTTTTGCATTGCTCTTTGATAAGTAGCACCTGCATTCTTTAACCCAAACGGCATAACTTTGTAACAGTATATTCCTTTTGGAGTTCGAAATACGGTAAGTTCTTCATCTCTTGGAGCCATACGAATTTGATTATAACCAGACGATCCATCCATAAATGACAAAGCTTCATGGCCAGTTGTAGCATCAACCATTATTTCTGTTATAGGGAGAGGAAAGTCGTCCTTTGGACAAGCATTGTTCAAGTCTCGAAAATCTACACAAACTCGAAGTTGACCATTTTTCTTTCTCACTGGAACAATATTTGAGATCCAAGTGGGATACTTGACTTCTCTAATAAAGCCAGCTTTGATGAGCTTATTTACCTCAGCTTCAATTTGGGGGATCAAGTCAGGATGGAAACGTCGTTGAGCTTGTTTGATAGGTCGGACACTTTTCTTGACAGCCAGATGATGCATAGCTACTTTTGGATCAAGTCCCGGCATCTCTTTGTAAGTCCAAGCAAAGATATCTCGATACTCTATCAAAAGATCAAGATAGGCTTTTTCCTCTTCTGGTGGTAAGCAAGCATTAATAAAGATCGGTCGTGGATCTTCATTAGTACTGATGTTAACCTCCTTTAGCTCATCAATAGTAGCTTGATTTCCTTCTTCAAAAGACGAAGGGGCTTCTTGGGCTTCTTCCTCTTGAGATTTTTCACCAGTTTCCTTTACAGATACATGGTTAGAAGTAAAGATTTCTGTTTCTTCAAGTTCTTCTTCCTGTGAGGATGAGACTGATTTGGTTATAACCACTGTGTGCTTTCTAGCTTTTAAAACTTCACCAGTAGTTACCTTCCATTCGCTTTGCCTTTTCATTCGAGAAGGAATTTTGCTGTGAAAATCTCTTGATTCCTTTAAAGTGGAAGACTTTCTTTTTCGGCCACAGTTAACTTCTTCAGAGTACAGACTTCCAAGCCTTGACTGAATGGAAATTGGTTTACTTACAGAAACTTCACTGCATTTTTCTCCCATTCGTTCAAAAACTGACCTTCGTGATGATTGAATTCTCAAACGATCAAACACTGAACATCGTGTTGAGCGTGCCCCCAAGCGATCAAACACTAAAAGTCCTGGTGGCTTCACTGCATCTTCTTGCTCCTCGGGAACTTCCTCCACATTTATGTACCTCGAAGTTTGTTTATGAATCTTCAATTTTAATGGAGAATATCCGAGCCCCTCTCTAGAAGTTCCGATGTGATCAATCTTCTTTTGCCAGACCTGTCGGATCTTGAATCAACTTTGCGGCTTTTCTTTGCTAGGCTCTTTTGTCTCGTGAGCCAATTTTGCAACATCCTCTTGTTTATATCCAGCTTTGACAAGCAACCTATAAGCATTAGGATCAAAATCTTTAGCTCGATGAGTAGGAAGATCCTGATGTTCGCAAAGAGATTCTTCTACTGGTCTAACAAATCCTTGCAGTGGAGGTATAAGGCCTCTTGATTCTTCCAAGTTAGTGAGGGGAAGAGTCAGATCCTTTAAACCTTGAGCAATTTCATCTTCTCCAACTGTGGAAGAAGCCAAATTCTTTCCCTTTTGCTTTAATTCTTGCATCGGGTTGGACATTACTTCTTCGATAAATGCATCTTTTAGATAAAACTTTGCATCTGCGAAATGTGCTTCTGCTATAGTAAATGGCTTAGCGTCTGCAAGGATCGTCTTGACTTGACCGTTTCTGCAATACTTGAGACATTGGTGCAGAGTTGAGGAGACTACACCATTTTGATGTATCCACGGTCGTCCTAACAACATGTTGTACGTCGTTTTGGCATCGATTACATGGAAAAGTGGACTTGACTCCATATCTCCAATGAAAAGTTGAAGTCTAAGTTTTCCAAGAGCTCTTTGTCCCCCTTGGTTGAATCCTTGGATCATCAAGCGGCTTTGCATCAATTCATCCAAAGGAACTCCCAATTCTTTCATTGTCATCAACGGGAGTATGTTGACAGCAGAACCATCATCGATCAAGATTCTATTGATCTTCTGTTCCCGAGTATATCCTACGACGAACAACGGCCGATTATGAGGGGTTGACCCTAGCAACAGATCCTCGTCAGAAAAGTTAATTTTCGTAGCACAAGAATTCTCATCAACTTCAAATGCTACTGAGTCTGTGTTGTTTTCATTATCTTCATTGCCATCGTTATGGTAACAAGTCATGAAAACCAAATCTTCATTTCTAAGCTGAATTGGCATGAATTCGTTTAAAGTGATTTGCCTTCTTGACTTCCTCCCTACTGAATTTTTACCCCGAGATGGCATTTTTGCTTCTTGAGGCACATTGGGCTTTGGGAATTTAGATGGTTGTTTGACCATCTTAGTTCTTGTAGGCACTTTCACAACTTTTGGAAGATTCTTCTTTTTGCTTTTTCGGTGTGTGACTAGAGTCCAACCATCGTGATCTTGATTTTGTCTTTGAAGCAAATAGTTGCCCCCACTTCCCTGAAGATCCACTATCATACTTGTACTTGGAGCCAGTATGATAAGATCAAAAGAGCCAAATTTTATGGTTCTATCCAGCAAATTGGATTGAGAAACCGTATTGACTGATGCCAAATTTGACGACATCGTTTCTTCTTCAAACTCGATTTTCCCTTCTTCATAGAGTCGCATAATTCTATCCTTCAAAATAAAGCACTTCTCCAGAGGATGGCTAATCAAGCGATGGTACTTGCAATAATTGGAGTCTTCTACTTTATCAGCTTCTTCAGGTCGCTTCATTTCTGGCAACTGAATCAGCTTAGTCTTTAAAAGTTCTTCAAGAATGCTTGAAACATCAGAATCAGGAAAAGGATACTTCTTTTCTTGCCTCTCCTTCAAAGTGATCTTGCCTTTACCTTTGTCTTGGATAGGAGAAGATTTCGTCTCTTGAGATTGTTTTGACTTGGGAGATATCTTAAGAGGCTTGGTAGTCACGGCCATGGACTGTTTGCTTTCTCCCTTATTGGTAAAGGTTTTGCCCCCTTTGCGGGTATCTTGTTTTTCCTTGGCTTTCTTTGGCTCTTGCACCGGAGGTTCTTGATTTCCAGCAGCTGTCATACTCAACTCCATATCATGAGCACGAGTGGCTAATTCTTCAAAGGTCTTAGGCTTGATGCCTTGAAGAATGTAACGCAAGCCCCAATTCATGCCTTGGATGCACATGTCAAGGGCAGAAGACTCAGACAGTCTTTCTTTGCAGTTAAGGCTCAGATTTCTCCATCTGTGAATGTAATCAATGACTGGCTCATCCTTCCATTGACGTGAGTTTGTGAGTTCGATCATGCTGACTAAGCGACGAGTGCTGTAGAATCGATTAAGGAATTCACGCTCAAGTTGTTCCCAGCTGTCAATCGTCCCAGGCTCGAGATCAGTATACCAATCAAAGGCGTTGCTTTTTAGGGAGCGAACGAACTGCTTCACCATGAGATCCCCATAGGTACCAGCATTATTGCAAGTTTCCACGAAATGTGCAACATGTTGGCGTGGATTTCCTTTTCCATCGAACTGCTGAAACTTTGGGGGTTGATAGTTCCCAGGCATCCTCAGACGATCGATCCTTTGAGAATATGGTTTTGCATATGTATATGAAGGTTGAGTGACACTTTCAACTTGATCTTTGATAGCCTCCTTGATAAGATCCTTGAGCTGACTGGTAGTGACGAGCTCATTGATCTTTTCTTCATAATCCTTAGCAACTTCCTTGCCAGAGTTCTCACCATCATCTTGAAAGATTGATTGCCAATTTTGGTTTGAAGCTTCGTTCCTTTTTCCAATGAGACCGGCGATCTTGTCCATCATGGAAGCGATCTGGTTATCCTTCTCTTTGATACTTGCTGAAAGAATTTCAACAGATTTTGCCAGAAGTGCAACTTGTTCTTCCAATGATGTGGTGCCAGTTGTCATGACAGCCATTACTCCAGAACTTGATTTTGGAGCAGAGGATGGAATATGCTTGTTGCTTGAGTAGCTATCTTGTTCTTTGTATGTTAACTGGCGACTTGCACTTGATCCTCGAGGAGAATCAACTTGTCTAGCGGAAACTTCTTCTAGGTCTTGAATTGGAGAAGAAGTGTCATAGAGAGGGTTTTGATTGAGCACCGGAAAAGTTTGCTCATACAATTCAGCAAGAGCTTTGGTCTTCCTCCTAGTGCCATAAGGATGAGTAGGGATATCAACGCTTGATGATGAAGTGGGGTAGACTGCAGGATTAGCTCGAGCAGGCTTGAGAGTTGGTTTGTTAGCAAAGTTCTTCTTGGGAGCCATTGCAACTTGATAACTTGAGTTTTGAAGAAAAGAGATGAAAGGCAGAGATTGTCCCACTGGGTGTGCCAAAATTTGTACACACAAATTTTATGTCAAAAATATGACAAGGAAAATTTGGAGTCAAATAATATTTTTATTAATCAAACTTTGAGGTTACAATCTCTGAATATTCTTAAAGAAAGAAATCCTTTGATTCTTTTCTTCAGTAAAATTTTGATTCAAGGGTCTTCACGACTTGATCTTGAATCGGCGAGATCTGCTTCAAGGGTCTTCTAGACTTGGTCTTGAAAAACAGGAATTATCTCCTTTCCTTTGCTGAACAAGATCGGAGAGCAGCTTCTAGAGAATTCTCAAGAACAAGCACCGCGTTCTTAGAATTTCTCTAATTTCTTCTTAAGAATTTTGAGAGGATTTGGCTCTTCAAAATCTTCTTCTCTTCAGGCTTTCTCAGTTGTGAATTTGTGTTAAGATGAGGTCTCTATTTATAGTGGTAGCTAGCCAAGTGAAAGAGAGTTTTAAAAGAACTCATCCTCCTTATTTATCTCTTAATTATTTTAATTAGAGATAATATCTTCTTATTTATCTCTTAATTAATTGAATTTAATTAGAGACAAAATATTTATTTTTATCACCTAATTAATTAATTAAATTAGAGATAAAATATTTATTTATCTCTTAATTAATTTAATTTAATTTAATTAGAGATAAAACTTTATTATTTATCCCTTAATTAATTAATTAAATTAGAGATAAAATATTTATTTTTATCACTTAATTAATTAATTAAATTAGAGATAAAATATTTATTTATCTCTTAATTAATTTAATTTAATTTAATTAGAAATAAAACTTTATTATTTATCCCTTAATTAATTAATTAAATTAGAGATAAAATATTTATTTTTATCACTTAATTAATTAATTAAATTAGAGATAAAATATTTATTTATCTCTTAATTAATTTAATTTAATTTAATTAGAGATAAAACTTTATTATTTATCCCTTAATTAATTAATTAAATTAGAGATAAAATATTTATTTTTATCACTTAATTAATTAATTAATTAAATTAGAGATAAAATATTTATTTATCTCTTAATTAATTTAATTTAATTAGAGATAAAAATTTATTATTTATCTCTTAATTAATTTAATTTAATTAGAGGTAAAATAATTATGACACATGAGTGAAATTTGATTGGATAACCCATAAATCCTTGCAATTTGATTGGTCAAACCATGTGTACATATTTAATTAATTATAAAATAATTAATTATAATATGATATTATCAATTTCACATGGTAATGTATAATTTAATTGAAAATTTCTTAATTAAAGAAATTCCAATTGACACGTGGCTATTTGTAATTGGTTACAAATTTTCTCCTTCTACAAAGACCCTTGAAGCAGATCTCACCGATTCAAGATCAAGTCGTGAAGACCCTTGGATCAAAATTTTACTGAAGAAAAGAATCAAATGATTTCTTTCTTTAAGAATATTCAGAGATTGTAACCTCAAAGTTTGATTAATAAAATTATTATTTGACTCCAAATTTTCCTTGTCATATTTTTGACATAAAATTTGTGTGTACACATACCCGTGTCTGATACTCACACCCGAATCCGAGTAATATAGAAAAATAGTATAGGTGCAGCAACTAGAAAGAACAAGACAGTCCATCTTTCATTACAACTTATCTATGTTGATCTTCTTGGGGATATCATTCATTCAACAAATGTTAAACTCGTGAAATTTAGCTAAAACATCATCTAGCATCAAAATACATACATAATTGAAAGTAAACGCTTGAAGAATTAAAAGAAACCTTGTTCAACTGCACCAATGCATATCAAAACAGGCAACTGTTCATACAATCATGCAATGCTCCTTAACAATGGAAAGTACCTATACAAGCTCAATGTAGGCCATTGGTGCATTGTCCCCTCGTCTAGGCAGGGTTCTAATAATTCTTGTATATCCACCATTTCTATCACCATACCTGTCTGGCACCTCAGCAAAGAGCGCATGCACAATTTGTTTCTCGTAAATGAAGCCAAGAGCCTGCCTCCTTTTGTGAAGAGAACCATCCTTAGCTAAGGTAACCATTTTGTCAACATACTTCCTCATAGCGCTTGCCCTAGCCCTGGTGGTTTTGATCCGACCATGTTTAAGGAGCTGAGTGGTGAGGCCTCTAAGAAGTGCACGTCGCTGGTCAGGAGGCCTGTTGAGTTTAGGTACTCGTCTGCCATGCCTCATAGCATAGAATCGACAACCATTATCAATTATGGTGAAATTGTGCTCAAAGCTGGTGAGCTCTGCCAATGATTGATTAGTAACATGATAATTAGAGGTATAGATACTAAAAGTATCGGTTTTGCATAACTTGAAAGAAAAAACTATTCCATGATGCTACTGCATAGTGCCTACTAATAAATAAAGCAAAGTTATTCGAGAGTAAAAATGATGTAGAACAAGTGATCTCAAATAAAACACTAAAGAAGAGATGTAAAAAATTCAATTGAAATTCTCAATTCTCAAATCTCAATTCTCAATGGTCAATTCTTATTATCAAAAGGTAAAACTTAAAAGCCTCATAACCCAAACTTCAGTAATTCATAGTAAATTCGTTATCAAAGAGCTCAATTAATCCTAGTCCTAAAACTAAAACTACCAGAAACTAGAATAACAAAGGTAATTACAAGAAAAAAAAAAACTGAAATCCTTAATATAAATGCAAAATACCAAACATAATTGAGAAAAGAACCTACATACTAGAAATAACATAAAATTCCCATAGAAATACAACAATGTAATTTCATAAAATCCTACTACTTTATTCAGCTTGTCTTTGTTCTGCATCAAGAAATGGAATAAAACAACTGGATAAACCAATCTTCCTCCCAAGCCATTTAGCTTTTAGAGGATTAAGTGATTAACAAAACATTTCAGCATATTTTTTGCTCTTAGTTTCTAGCTTATCACAATAGAGAGTCAGCTTAAAGCTACTTGAATAAAAATATTACACAAGTATTGGAACTTAAGCCCGGTAATTGAATTAAACTAAACTAAAATGTAACACTAATTCTAACATAATCGTTCCGTATAAAAGTAAAAACCATGTATTTCATTCTCCAAAACAGAAACGACCCTACATTTTTCATTTTTAATTATTCAGAAAGCAGATTTAAGTAATTATAAGAAAAGGGTATAAAAAAGAAGTGGGAGAAGAGAAGTATTAGTATTACCAGAGAAGCCAAGGGAATAGAGAGGGTTAACAGGAGAGAGAGCAGTGAAAGAACGAACAAGCTGAGGGCATTTGGGAGGAGGAGGAGGAGGACGACGACGACAAGGTAACTTAATGGAAGAAGCTGTGGAAGTGAGTGGGGGCAGAGCTGACTTTAGAGATACCATGCTCCATCTACTACTTCCACAATCTGTGGTCATTGCCATTGACATTTTCAACTCTGGGTTTTTTTGGCTGGCCCTGGAAAATGGTGAAAATTGGAATGGATAAGGAATTGTTGTAGAAGAAACTGAATAATTGAAGAAAAACTGAGTGAGAGAAATAAATTGGAGGGTTTACCTGAAAGATGGAATTGGATAAGGCAGGCTCTAGAACAAAACTTTGTAAATTCTCCGCTTTGCCTCTTCTGGCTTGGATTAACAGATCAAATCCAAATTGTATAATGGGCCGTTGGATTCTGAGTTTGGTATGAGCATGAGCCAGATGTCCAACATAATTCCTTTTTTCTTAAAAAAGAAAACCAGGATTTTTCAGACTGAAAATCTATGTCAAATTTGGCATTCTTTATTTTAAATCTGTTCATGTGTTGGATCGGATTGTGATTTAGATTTTTTATATTATTTATCTAAGTTCGGATTTGGTAAGTTTGTAAATCTGAATCACTATTTAAAAAAATATTAAAAATTATTTTTATATTAATATTTTTATATTTTTATAATTAAAATTAAATAAATTTTTTGTTAATAAATATTAATTTGGGCCGAGACGAGCTGGATCGAATTGAAAAAATGCTTGTCCAAGCCTGACTCTTAAACATGTCTAAGTTTAGGTCTTTTTAATATTTTCTTTATTACTGATTTTCTAATATCGACATATGGTTTTTTATCTAATAATAATTAAGTCATGTCGTGTGATACATTTTTTACATATCTTTGTTATTAATATGAACTGTAAATTGTTTAAAAAATTGTGAATTTAGCTAAAGTGGCATTTTAGAGATATGTTTAATCCATGTCTCATCAATATAACATATTATAGTTTAAGTAAATTATATCATACTCAATTTCTTAAAATATTTTATAAGATTTTACTAGCAAGTGCTCTTAGAATATTTTTCTAATTGATTTTTAATTTCATGAGTTTTAATACATTGAAAAAAAAATATTACTTAATATAGTAACTTTAAAAAATATTTTTAAAACATTTATTAGCAAAATCATATCTTATTTTATAAATATAACAAGTGGATTTGAGTGATAATAGATTTGTTTGGAAATATAAACAAAGCATTTGATTTAATAGTAAATACAAAATTAAGTTTCGAATCCTCCTTTCTAAAATAGAAAAAAATGTGCATTATCTCGTAATTTATATGTATTTATATCATCTCATAAGATACATGGATCGATTGAATCTTAATTTTTTAGTAAATTTTGTTTTATAGAATTAATTACAACTTAATTCAAGTCAACTTTTCTCATCGTCAAACTAAATTTGTGCATTCCCCACACATTACTTCCCCAAAGTGTGTAACAAGAAGTGATGAACCACCTTAGGATCATTCATCCACATATTCTGCTATTGCGTTTTTTTATTTTATTATCTGAATTTAAATAGCGGTCACAACGCGATGTTACGATCGTTATTTTATTATTTTGATTTTTTCCGTCATCGATATTCACGATCGATATTTATCGTAATTAACTGCGATAAAATTTATTATGTCCGTAACCGCAATATTTAAATGTCTGGTCTTTTCAAAACTTTCAAGATGAACAACTTAGAAATAAATAGGTTGCATTGCCTAAATTCAAGAGATAGCATTGCCATGCAAGACTACCTTGGCGACAATGGCAGATGTTTTATTTAAGGCTCACAAGGATAATCTATATTATATACATTTCCAGGCATATAAGCTTCTAGATTTGTTGCTTTTTCTGCAGAGAATCAACAAAATCCTCGTCCAAACCTTGGAGTTATATGAGCTTTTAATGGATACTTCATCACCGTAGTAAACTCTTGTTTCTCTGATAAGTCTACATTATCTCCATCGACAGCGATCCACTCGAACTGCCAAACTAAATTTGCCACAAAATATTCTAAGTGAAGCATAGCCAAAGCAAGGCCAGGGCAAATCCTCCTTCCAGCTCCAAATGGCATCATCTTAATCTCCCTACTTCCAGTTATGTCAAAACCTCCCCCTCCCTTTTCAGTTTCACCATTGCTCAAAAACTTTTCTGGCCTGAATTCCATGGGATTTTCCCACACTGTTGAGTCCCACCCAATCTCTGCTACCATAAAATTCAATGTACCATTCTTAGGCACCAAGCAACCATTCAAAACTACATCTTCTGTCACCGCGTGTGGTAGCACTAAATGGGCAGCAGGGTGACGCCTTAAACTCTCTAAAATCACAGCTCTGAGATATGGCATCTTATATAGATCATCTTCTTTCACCATTTCTGCAGCTCCCTCTCCCACAACCCATTTTATTTCCTTGTATAGCTTTTCTTGTATGTTTTGATTCTTAACCAAGTTTGCCATGATCCATTGCAAAGCTGTTGATGTAGTATCAGTGCCTGCATTAAGAAACTCTGAGCAAAGAGTAGCCATTTCTTCTTCCTTCAGCTTTCTATTCTCTTCTGGAAGCTGTAGATCAAACAAAGTATCAACATAGGCTAAGATATATTCATCTTTCTCTTGTTTTATTTTGCTTGAGCTGCTCTCTTCCTTTATGTTTCTTCTTCCTCTTATCAAAGGGATCAAAACTTCTTCTTGCTTTCCTCTTGCTTGCAATAACTCTTTCCATCTTTTGCGAAATATAATCTTTGTCACACTTGGCCAGAAATTTAGTATATTGAATTTACCAATATTCAACAGAAAGCCACGATGAACTTCCTCGATTCTTTTTATCTGTTTTGTTTCGAGCTTGTCACCAAAACACATTAGTATTAATAAGCAAAACATGGCATGTTGGAAATGCTTTAGTACATAAACTGGATCATCAGATTTATTTTGGGACTTGAAGCAATCTAAAAGGATTTTGAGCACCCAATTTCGTGCATGAGAGTATGATTTTATACGTGAAGGATGGAGAATTTCAGATGTTAGGTTGCGCCTAAGGAGGCGCCAAATAGGGCCATAGAAGGCGGAGCTGATGTTGAAAATATTGTTGGTGAGGAGTGGTTTGGGGCGGTTAGCGAAAACGGCACCATTTTGGATTAAGGCCTGGTGAGCTAAGGAACGATCAGCAATGAAGATGGGAGGGCGGAAGCCATCCAGAGGGTGACTATAGGGCCAAATTTAGCATGTATGGATTGGAGGCTCTGCTCAAGTTCGAAAGAAGACTTGCGGAGCCATTGGAAGTTGCGAATGATGGGAAAGGTAGAAGGGCCGGGAGGAAGACTGTAGCAGGGTTTTCTGCTTGTAAAAAGAAGGTTGAAGATGGATTTGATGACAGCCGAAATGCAAATGGAGATGAGGATGATGACCCATGGTTCCATTTTTTCGCAGCTAAGTTTGTGGTTTAGTTGTAATGGAGTAAAGCCCTATTTAACGAAAATTATTCTCTCAACCATTCCCATCACCATCAGTTATGGTTCCAGCCAATTAAATTGAAACAAATCAGATTTTGATTCCATATCATGCTTGCCTTCCCAAACAAAAAACACGAGTTATTTTTCGTAAGAAAAAAATGAAAAATAAAAAAAAAGATTTACATTCTTCGCTTCTTTTTTTTATCTATCGAAAAAAATAGACTGAAGTCAAAAAAATAAAACAACAAGTATGATGTGAAAGAAAAATTTGATATGGTTCAATTTTATTGGCCGAGATCATAACTGATGTGGTCGGAATGACCCATGAAATAATTTTTACTATTTAACAGGAAAAATAGAGGAAACGTGTAATTTAGTTTGATGTTGAATGATTTTGTTGATTATAAATGTCCTGTTATGAAGATATATATCAGCTTTTCTCAGAGCCAATACTCTTAATTTGGCCTCACCTTTGTGTCTGTTTTAGACATTGTTATCAGAAAAAACAAAGGGAAAACAACTACCAAATGTGGGTCAAATCATAAATATGAACTACATCAAGACAATTCAAAGGGGAAGCATGTTAATTAGTCCCTCAAATCCAGATTCTTTCACTAATTTAGTTGTCCATAAATAATTGTCTTTAATGAAAGATGGTTTTATAAAGACTATTGGAGTTCTAAATGATGCTTTTTCTTGTAATTTCTAAATTTTGGATCATATGTTTGTTTGGATAGTACTAATATACAATCAAAGACAACAAGATATCATATTGTCTAATTGTTAATAAACACTTGGATATTTCAGAGAGAATTAAATTTTCTTTTCTTTTTGGATAATTGAATTTAAATTCATTAATCCAAATGAGCAAAAAAATTCTGCATGTAAATAGTCGGGAACTGAGCAATTTTATGCATGGATATAGCCTTATCCTGCAAAAACCATCGAAGTTTTTCTTTTTTTTTTTTTTACACAACGTTAGGTAAAAAAAAAAAGAAAAGGAAAAAAAAAATTGGAAAAAAAATAGATGAAAGAAAGTTATTTTTCTTTATTATATTTGATATAAAAGATGAAAAATAAAGGGGAAAAAAAGTTAGGAGTAAAATTGTAAATAAATTGTTAATTTAAATAGAATAAAATGTTTTTCTATCACATTTGAAATGATTGAATTTGAAGAAAAAGAAAAGATTCCTCTTCCTATTTCCTTCTTACCAAATAAAAAAAAAATATGAAAAGAAAATAGTTTTTCTTTCAATATTATTTCCTTCGTATTTCCCTCCTATAAAATACAGTGTTCAAGAAAAGTCTTTACATGCTTGTGGTTACTATCAGTTGGTGATAGGTAGACCTCTTCGGTACACGTCGAGCCTGATAAACCCATTTCATATTTCATATTGAATTGAGTTTGAATAAAAATTTTAATATTTCGGATTGATCTGTCATGAATTATTGTTCAATTATTAAAAATTATTTTTTATTTAAATTTAATTATAAAAATAAATTTTTAATTTATTATTATTATTTTGAACAGTGAATCGAGCTGGCTGGCCAGCCCGAACCCACCCAAGGCTGGGCCTAGATAAGGGGAAAAAAATCCTGGGCCACAGCCCATCCCGGTCCATGAGCAAATCTAGTAATAGGGCATTTCTAAAATGTCAAATTATACTTTTAGTTTTTGTACTAATATCAAAATTCGAATTTAGTTATTTTACAATGATTTGAAAATTTTGATACTTATTGTTTTTAGAATTTGTAATTTTGATCCAATCTTGAACGAAATCTATTTTTCACAATTAAATGTGCTAACATGGACATTGATTTGTTGACGCGCGTTAACATTACTTATATCACGAGCTGTGTCAACAAAATTATTTAGGCAACTAACGACGAAAAACTTTTCTCACATGGCTTACCAATCTAGGTGGTCAATTTATGATATTAATTCATGTACTTATGTTAAAATGCAAATTTAATCCCTCTAAAATGATTGGAAGAATTTTGGTTTTTCATAATTTTTAAAATTTGAAATTTCTCTTAAAACTATTAAAAATATTCATTTTATTAGAAACTATTAGTAAAATAATAATATTATTATATTAAATAATATTCACTATTTAAATAATAAAAGGTCACATGGATTGAAGCCTGGGATGAGCTCAACACAAATGGAGCTTATGTGCCAAATGGCTAAGCAGCTTAGAAAATTTTCAAGCTTCAAAACATGCAGATGCAGATGCCATGATCACATCTATTGAAAGCTTGGAATGTGCTTAACGCCGCTGGAGCTCCTAGGCCCAATGGCAAAGCAAAGTAGAAAAACTCCATTAGACACAGCCCACAGGCGCCATTAATAGTTTTTTTTTTTTTTTTTTTCTATTGTAACTTTATTTTTTTATCTTCTTCCTCACTAGATTTTGGCGGGATGTAATGTAATTTTAAAAACATTACGTGAAGATAAAACAATGAAATGAATTAGCTGGTTTAGCCCAAAAAAAAAAAAACCTTAAATTAATATTATTGATCAAAAATTGTTGGATTGCATTCGCTATTAGATATTGTTCACTTTGAAAGTCTAAAAATCGTTCTCACGATTTAATCATTTGAGAAAAAACGTCTCGATAAGAGAAAGATAATTTTTGCTTTATAAAGCCACAGTCCCATCTTAACTAATCGATGTGAGATCGTTTTTCTCTTTGAACACTAGCCTCTTAGTTAAGGGTGAGGATTGTGTTTTTGCTAAGGGCTGATACGGATCCAAAACGGATTCCCACAGACGGTGTCATTATTAATGTAAAGATTGTTGGGCTATACCCGTTATAAAGTATTGTCCGTTTTGAAAATCTAAAAACTTTACTCACGGTTTATCCTTTGAAAAAAAATGTCTTACTAAGAGACAATGACCTTTACTTTATAAAACCACAACGTTAGGTCGTGACATCGTTTTAAATAAATTGTACGAGCATCATAATCATAATTCATAACCAAGCTCATAGGAAATAATATACAAACTTATGCATATCAAAGGGCGGATCATAATGGGAGCCCGGGGAGCCCTGGCCCTCCCAATTTTTTTGAAATCCCTTATTATAAATATGTATTTATATTAAATACATTTAAATTGGCACCTCCAAAGTAAAACTATTATTTTTAATTTTATGTATTGACAAAATAAATTAAAATAACATTGTTATTTATCTATTATTTACAAACATTTAAAATTAATAAATTTGTCACAAATATTAAGTCACAATCATATAAATTTAAGAAAAAACAAATTGACTTTCTAATTTTTCGACATAACTTCTCTTTTTATATATTTTAATTTATTTTATATTTTTGTGATCGTTTTCAATGTGTTTTACTTAATCATTTGAGTTACCACTTCAATCGTCTTTACAAAGTTAAATTGTTGTTAAGAGTTTTTTTTGTTTTAAATATTTGTACATATATTATTGTCTTCATATAAATAATCTTAAACTTTTTGTGTTTTGTCGAAAATTCGAGATAATTCTTTCTTAATTTCTGTTATACTGCTATATAAATTGACTTGTCTTAACCACTTATGAAAAATTATTCTTTTACAAAGCTTGATACTTTCGATTATTGAAATTTTATTATGAAAATTAAATTGATAAATTTATGAATCGCTAAAATTTATATATTTTAAGATATTTTTTTTTATTTTTTATTAATATATTGTTTGCATATATCTTTTATATTAATTTTTTTTTGAAAAATACCTTAAACGAAAATAAAAAATATATAATTTTAATTGACCCCTCAAAATCAAATGCATATCTTAAATGAAAATATCTAATACTCGTTACTTTTTCTGCTTCATGCTCATTTTTTATCCCCTTTCTGCTATAATGAAATTAGGCCGGTTCCAACTTCCAACCGAAAATGAATTTAGATGGCATATAATTACAAAAGCCTTAAAAGCAGAAAGCTATCCAAGCCCTCACTGATCCTGACTAAATAATGCTTACACCCGAGCCCCATAATCGACATGATTTAGAATAACAGAGTTCAATCTTCGTATTAGACAATGATTCAGCTTTTTTCAATGTTTTAATTGCAGATCAATGAAATTTGCATGACAGGAAATGCCATAGAAATTTCAGGACACCTTGACTTAAAAGCAGAATACAACATCTTTTATGCAAAGCTTAAATTGTGTGAAAGCAATCAGGTTTGTAATTATTATTCCTTTTCATTTAGATATTATTGATGAAGTCCTCTAGAAAACTACCAGAAAAGTTCTACATTCACGTACAGTAAGGAATACGCACTCACGTACTACGCATAAAACATTATAAGGGATCAAGACCTTATCTCTTCCTTGCTGAAATATGGGCTCGCAATGGAGTCTTCATCACTATTGTGACTTCTTGCTTCTCCTCCAAGCTGATCTCATCTCCATCCATAGCTTTCCATTCAAATTTCCAAATCAAATTTGCCACAAAATACTCCAGATGAAGAAGGGCTAAGCCAAGTCCAGGACAAATTCTTCTCCCAACTCCAAAAGGCATCATTTTTATTTCCCTACTGCCTGTTATATCGAACACTTCACCATTACTATCATCACTGCTCAAGAACCTCTCAGGCTTAAATGTCATTGGATCCTCCCATACCTTCGGATCCCACCCCATATCTGCCACCATGAAATTGATAGTTCCATTCTTGGGGACCAAAAATTCTCCCAAAACTGTGTCTTCTGTCACACAATGAGGCAACACATAGTGCCCTGGTGGGTGCCTTCTTAGCCCTTCCAAAATCACTGCTTTCAAATAAGGCATCTGCTGCAAATCATCTTCTTTGATTTCTTCCTCCCCATTATCTCCCACAACCCTTTTAATTTCAAGCAATAACTTATCTTGAATATAAGGGTATTTCACTAAATTTGCCATAATCCATTGCAAAGCGGTGGTGGTAGTAACAGTGCCAGCATTAAGAAACTCAGAAGCCAAACTAACAATTTCTCCCTCATCAAGCGTCCTTTTCCCCTCTGGTAACTCGAAATCCAACAAAGTATCAACATATGCCAAAACATAATCATCACTTTCCTTGCTCAATTTCTCCTCTTTAGCTTTCTTTCTTGTTCTTATCAGAGGAATCAACACATCTTCTTGATCTTTACGTAGCTGAAAAAACTGCTCCCATTGCTTACGAAGCAAAACCTTGGTCACTCTAGGCCAAAAGTTAAGTATATTGAATCTTCTAAAACCTAACTGCGCCCTTCGCATAACAGACTCAATCTCTTTGATCTGATCTTGACTAATCTTGTCACCAAAACACATCAAAACCAGTAAACAAAACATAGCATATAGAAAATGAGCTAAAACCTAAATTGCTTCTCCAGTTTTAGCCTTTGACTGTAAACAATCGAAAAGAATTTCCAAAACCCATTTACGTGCGTGAGAATACGACTTTATACGTAAAGCACGGAGGATTTCTGACGTGAGGTTCCGCCGCAAAAGCCGCCATGTCGGGCCATAGGGGGCGGAATTGATGTTATATTGGTTGCTACTAATGATCTTGTTAGTGGGAAGAGCTTTGGGGCGGTCTGAAAATAGAGAACCGCTTTGACTAAAGCCTGGTGAGCAAGAGAACGATCTAAGACAAAGATGGAGGTACGAGGACCAATGTGGAGAGTGACCATGGGACCAAGCTTTAAGCGGAGTTTGCGGAGGATTGCTTCTATTTCGAAGTTAGATTTGCGGAGCCATAAGATGTTGCCGATGATAGGGAAAGTGAAAGGGCCTGGAGGGAGAGTGTAGGGAAGCTTTTTGGAGGGGAAGAAGAGGTTGGGTAAGGCTTTGAGAAGAAGAGAAATGGAGATTGTGAGAACGATGAGGAACCAAGTTTCCATTGTTTGGTAAAGTTTAGAGTTGATGTGACAAAACAGAAACTTGTGTTCTCAATTTATAGGGGTAGCTCTGACAAAATAATATTAATTAAGTAATGATGAAAATATTTTTATTCAAATTTATATTTGATGAATAGCTGACAATGAATTATATAATATTATCGTTTAAAAATTTAGTTATTTATATTTAAAGTTTGGAGTTTTTGGGATGTAAGGTTAAAATTTACTTTTTTTTATTTTTTGTAATGAGGTATCATTGCATTAACAGTATTATACATTAATAATATATTAAATATAATTCATGATTATAAAAAATAAATTAATTGTTAAAGATTTATTTTATTAAAAATAAAATAGCTCCATTTTGCCGCAGCTAATTAAGTTGTGGTTAGTTGTAATTAGGGATGGCAAAATCCGATCCGACCGATGGATTTCGAACCGATCCGAATGGAGAGGTTTTTTTTTTGAACAATGGAGGTGGAGCGGGGCGGTGCGGTTTTTTTTGTTTGAAAGGTGGAGATGGAGCAGTTGTGGTAATTGCCTGCTCCGCACTGCCCCACCCCGAATACTGAAATTACAATTTTACCCTTAAATATTTAACTTTTAAAAAAATAATAAATAATATAATTAAACTTATTATTTTTCTTTTTCTTTTTAAAATCTTAAACCTAATACTTTATTTTTTTCTCTTCCTAAATTAGAAACATGTTTATATTGAAAAAAATAAAAAAAATTTTTATAATGTTTTATTATTTGAAAAAAATAAAAATAATTAATAAATATTCGAATATTTAAAAAATTGTTGATATCCGATGTGCTATTATCCTATTTGTGACCAATTTTTTTGGAATAATTACAAAATTAAGTAATAAACCAAAAATATTTACTATTTATTATCATAATAATAAATAATTATTAGCCAGGAAAGAGAATTTTTTTGGCAAGCTTGTAATCAAGAGAGATTTTTTTTTGAAAGAGTTATAAAATGAACCAATAAATTAAAAATATTTATTATCTATTATTATACAATAAATAATTATTAATAAGAAAATAGAAAAAAAAATTATGTGAAAAAAATTATGTAATTATTTTTTATCTTTTGAGAAAAAAAATACCTGTAGGAGTAATTAGTAGGTTTGAATTCTTACAACCAAAGAAAATGAAATATGATTGGTAAAAAAATAGACTTCAGGTTTTATTTTTTTGATAAATTTATCTTTTGATTTTTAAATTTTTTTTTTTATATTAATTTACGTTTTAGTAAATTTTTTTTTTGAAAAATATGTAATGTAAAATATTTAATTTTTATATTAAAAATATAATTATCTAAATATTTAAATAAATAAATTCTATTTAATATAATTAAAATTATATAAAAAAATTTCAAGTGGCTTGCGAAGCGGAAGGGGGACATTCTGATTCTAGTGTATACAAGTCGCCTTTCCCACTTACTATGCCCAAGGTATTGGAAGTAAGAAAAAAAAAAACATAAGCCCAAATATGCACCATCCTATATACGCCAAATAGGCTGAAAATGCCTAGCATTAGTCAGTCCATGCCAAGGCAGCCTAGCTAGTTCAAACCTAGAACATAATTGGACTTGTAGAAAAACTCAAAATCCAAATTCATCTCTCAAATACTTATTTCGACACCAAGCAAGCATATAGGAATTTTCACTTACACTTCGTTTGATATGTGTTATGCCTCAAAATTAAGATCAGTTGCAAAAAAGTGAGATCTACTTATTAAAGGAGGACAATTTTAATCATGTCAATTGCACATAATCTCATATATAAAATGTATGAGGTAAGGATACTGTATCTTAACTCATATTTATATTCTCTAGCATTTTTACTTAGAGGTATCCATGGGTCGAGCCGAATTCGGGTTTGGTTTGAATATGATATCAACATCATATATATGTACAAACCAGTCTTGACCCAAAATACGAGTCTCAAATTCTGCTTAGGTCGCTCATATTTGTAAATGGATAGCTCAAGACCGTCCACGCATGCCCATATTATTTTGTTTTCTAAAAAAAATTTATATATATGTTATTTTTTATTTAATCTTGATTAATTTAATCAATTTTCTTTTATTAAGTTTTAAAATATGAATAATTTAACATGTTTTTAATGTTTGCACTATGATATTATATATATATATATATTTTTATATGATATAAATTACATAACATAACATATAAATATAAATAATATATATTGCATAATTAAAAAATGGGTCGGGTCAGGCCGGGCTCAAGCCGTTTTTCAAATGGGCCTCATTTTTTTTCAACCCCAATTTTGGATATAATATTTTTGTCAAAACCCTCTCAAATATCGAACGAACTTTCGGGCTTGGATGAGTAACTCGACTCGCGGACATGTCTACTTTTACTCTCTATAGCTCTCTTCCTCTTTCCTCTTTGAATATTTCACTGATTAAAGTATTGGAATACGCTTGAAATCTAAGTTTTGGCTCCCTTTTGACTAGGGCTGCAAACGAACAGAGCGTTCGACGAACCGTTCGTGAACAATTCGATTTTTGTTCATTTATGTTCGTTTATTAAGCTAAATAAACGATTATGAACATAATTTGAATGTTCGTTTATTAAACGAACCGAGTTCGAACATATATGTGTTCGGTTCATTTATGTTCACGAACAAGCTCGTTAATGATTCGTTTCAAACTCTTTTATTAGTTTGTTTAAAGCTCGTTTATGTTTGTTTATAATATAATTAATAATATAATTATTTTATTTTATTTATTTATAATATAATTAATATTATTTAATAACTTAAATTTAATAATTTAGTAATAAATTAAATTAAATTATGTTTGTATTTTATTATTTTATATTTAATAATAATTTAAAATTGACTTGTTTTATATTTGTTTGTTTGTTTATTGTTCATGAACATATTTTTAATTGTTCGCGAACATGTTCGATTATATGTTCATGAACATGTTCATTTAATGTTCACAAACAAGTTCATTTAATTTAAATGAACTTATTCTTGAACATTAAATGAACGAACACGAACACACTCAATTTTAAACGAACAGAGCTTGAATACAATTTGAAAATCCTTAATGAACACGAACCGAACACGAACAAACTCAAAAATAAATAAACGAACACAAATAAAGGCTTGTTCGTTCAAACTCGGCTCATTTACAGCCTTACGTTTGAATGTTTATTAGTCTTTGATAGGTCCTCCTTACTCCCAAATCGATCCTCCACCTGAAGTCTCTTGCTATAACCTAAAAACCCCTCAACAATATGGAAAGAAAAAATAAACATTAATCTAATGATCTAGTTATAAAATAACACGTATTAGTATAAATATTAATTATTAAATTAAAAACTTTTTCATCATTTTCCCTTTAATCTTCCATACCAAACATAATGCTTTTCATTGAAAAGGAATAATATAGAATTTCCTTCATTATTACTTTTCCATTATCCATTCGGTGGGCAATGTATCTTTTTTTTTTTTTCCCTTAAATGCAAAGCATAATCGTTTCCGGCCCATTTATTTGTTTCACTGATAATCTCCATGTGAAAATCCGAATGAGAGTAGGGATGAACATTAACCGATTTGAACCGATTAAATCGATTGAATCGATTAAATTTGATTAATTTGATTCGGTTTATTCGGTTTTGAAATTAATCGGTTATGAAAATCGATTTAGTCGGTTAGTTCGGTCGATTGTCGGTTTTTAAAATTCATAACCGAATAGACCGAATAGATCGAACTTACCAACGCTTTTAATTATATTTTTAATTTTATATTAAATATAATATAAATAAAATATATTTATATAATAATTTAAAATTATATATAATATAATATATTATTTATATTATATAATAATATATAATATATAATAAATAAATTATTTTTTAAATAGTTAAAATCGATTAAATCGACTGAACCGACTGACTTAAGTCGGTTTATGTTTTTTCGATTTTAGAATCTTTGTCGGTCGGTTCGGTCGATTTTATAGGTTTAGTGTTTAATCTTTTTTCGGAATTTTGAAACCGAATCGACCGAATGCTCACCCCTAAATGAGAGAAATTAAAATTACTTATATATATATATATATATTTGAAAGATATAGGATTAGTTTCAATTCCTTTAGTTGTACCCATCTTCAATCTGCTTAGTTGGATTTTTACATCTATAATACTTGACGGACTCATAATTATCCAGCAGCTCCAAATATAATAGACACTTGATTTATACCTATCAAGCTCCCAGATGATCAATGATAAGCTCATAAAATATACATTTTATGCCTTTCTACTTTTAGTTTTTGTTATGTTTTCGATTTTTATCTTGTTTACTTATATTATGTTTTTGAAATTTAGGTACAATAAGGAGAATGAAGTAAAAAAATGTCAATAATGATGGTAAAGAGCTTACAAAATCACAATCACAAGATGAAAGAAGACTTGGGAGTCAAAAAGATCAAATTCTTAATGCTAGATGATCAAGTAGATCTGACCTCCTGAGCTTGTAGCAAGGAAATCATTATGTTAATGTCATTATTTGAAGAAACTTCCTCTTGACTTTTGAATCTGACTTGAATACCTTTCCAACGATAGTTTACACGCCTAAATCGGACAACGGATGGTTATCCAAATCAGCCGACGAAGTGCGAGATAGTGCAACAGTCACGAAATCGACGTCAGTGAGCAAAAAACCAAATCAGCCCACTCCACGCCGGAAAGTGTAGCCGCGACGCCGACCTTACTTCCTCCAAAATCGGGGAAAAGTCTAAACTTGCCTTATTTTGCCTCCTAGCTTCCTTGATCAACAAGAAAGGGTTTCGAAGGTCAAAAAGCTCTATAAATACTATCTTTTGAGCCACAAACTATCATTATCTTTGGAGGATACTCAAGGATCATCATTCTTCTTCTTCTTCTTCTTCTCCATTCTTTTATTTTTAGTTTTATGTATACATTATTTATTCCTATGCAAGGCTAACTTCTCTTTGGTTAAGAGTGATTTCAAAGCCTTAGACATGTTTTGTAATTGATTTTTAGATTCTATCTATCATTAATTTTCCATCAAAGTTGCTTGTGTTCTTCCATAAGAATTGCTTGATTTGTTTAGGGTGCACATTAGATAGATCTTGATAATTATCTAATTCTATTTTAAGAATCTTGATCCGTGTAATTGTCTTGATTTCTTATTCATAAGTGGCAATTTGTGATTAATGATTATGTTAAAGTTTTCGCTAATTGCGAAGTGGAACATAACCTAAGTTAAACAATTCATATTCATTTTTTGTTGCTTAGATCAACCTATCTTTCTCATCATAAAGTTGCTGTCAAATTAAATTTAGAGATGTTTATCCTAGGTTGTTTGATAGTTAGAGATTAAGTAGTGGCATTCATCCTGCTTAACGACGAACTAATGAAGGATTGGGGTAACACGGGATGTTGTTATCTATGGTTGTTAACTTTGATAGCTAATTGATGTTGATAGATATGAAATTGATTTTCAATGATGTCTAGTGGTGGAGAATGAAACCTTAACCATATTTCTCTTATATTTGATTTCGTCTTATTTTATTGCTTCTTATTTTTCTTGTTTTCTTAGTTTTTAAAACTATTTAAAAAACCTCTTTTTCTTTTATTTTTCTCGAATTTAAGTTTTAAATTAGTAATTTATAAACCAAAAACGAATCTCTATAGATTCGACCTTGCATGCTACTTTACTATAATTGATCATATTAATTGCAAGGTTTAATAAAGATACATTCTTTTGGGTGCATCAAGTTTTTGGCGTCGTTGCTGAGGATTGATCTTTAGTTTATTAGTTACTTGGTTTATTCTTATTTTCAGTTGTAATTAATTTTATTTTTCTTGTACATAAAGGCTTTTCTTTTAAAATTTTGAGCAAAACAATAGATTTGAGCAATCTAACACTTGAAGAGTTGGTGGCATACATGAACATGGAAAACCAACGAGCCAATCTCACCTCCCCAGTTCAACAATTGGCCATGGGTAATGTTCAACAATCAAGGCAGTGTGGAGTCTGCTTCATGATGGATCATCCAACCAATTGGTGCCCATACTACCGAAAAGATAATTTTGAACCAACCTATGATTGAGGAGGATACCAAAGCCAACCAGGGTTCCAAGAACAACAGTATGATCCTTACTTAAACATTTACAATGAGGAATGGTGGGATAATACTAATTATGGTTACTCGAGAAATTATCAATAAATAGATTCTTATGCCAACTACAATCATCCATCGAGCTTCAATCAATCATGGTCTCAAGAACCAGATCTTTTGCAGTCTCCACTTCAAAACTCAGGTACTTCGTTAGAGGATCTTATCAATTCTCTTACTACTAACAATTGCAAATGCAATAGGAAATAAGGGAAACAAACAGGCAAATGGCAACAAGGATGAGTCAAATAGAGACTCAAATAAGCCAATTGGCTACTGGTGTGGTGCGATGGGTAGAAGAAGGATCTGAGGAACTACATGAACAACTCCCTTCCCAAACTATGATTGATCCAAAAGAGAATGTTAGTGCCACACAACTTGATGATGAATCAGAAAATCCAAGGGAACCCGAGGATGAGAAAGAACTAGAGATGGATTTCCTTCTTGAAGATCATGAAGCTTCAATTCTAAAGGAGAGTACTTCGGCACTTGAGGTAACTTTTAAGGTTCCAATTTTTACTAATGTTTCTTCTCCACATTTTTCTAGTAGATTCGCAAAGTTTAAGGAGGAGGAACATGAACAACACATGCTGGAAACTTTAAACAGCTTATTTATGGATGTCATTCAACAAGTACCAAAATATGCTCCATTCCTCGATGAGCAATGCACTACAAAGGATAATGGAATAATACTTGTAATGGAGAATGCATCCACCGTTGTGCAAAGAAAGCTTCTTATCAAACTCACAAATTTGGGAAGTTTCATGTATGAGCTGACAAGCTTAAAAAGCCAAGAATGGGTGTTGGTTAGGTTGGACAACTTAACTCAAGTACTAATTGGGAAGGCAGCCTAATTAACGAAGAAATTACCAACTTGCCATACTCAGATTTGCTTTCTTTTCATTTCATTTTATTTCATTTCATCTCCTTTCCTTTCATTTCATTTCCTTTCCTTTTATGATTTTTATTGTTTTTATGATTTTTTATGTTTATTTGTTAGTTGTTTGTTTAGTATTTTAGGATTATTTAGGTCGCATGAGTTTGTTTTGCTTTGAGTCTTAGTTATTTATATTTTTATTAGTTATTTTCTTTTACACATGATTCTTTCATTTGGGTTAATAGCATTACATTGAGGACACTGTAAGAATTAAGTGTGGGGGGAAGGATTTAGGATTTCTTTTATTTTTGGCTATTATTTTTTTATGAGTCTTTAATATTAATATTATTATTATTATTATTAGTGTGTTTTAGTTCCTTTTTAATACAATGATGAGATATGAATTGTATAGGTCTAAAACTGATTATTAGTGAGAAGATTTTTTTGAGAATTAAGCTTGATATTATTTTTTATGAGCCAATGTTAATATGATATGTTGATTGAGAAAGAAGCATGTTTAGACTTAATATTGACTTGTATAATCATCCTTGTGAGTTTTGAGCCTATATGATTGATGCATTATACATATCAATCTAATTTCTTTCTTGAGTACTCTTATGATTACATGTTTCTCTAGAACTTATTTTAAACCTTTTTGAGACTATATTGATGCATGTAACTTCATGGATATGATAGAGGCATTAGGATTATAACCAGGGCCAAACAACCATCCTTATTGATGTTCCAAGAGAACATCCCCACTAGTGAGCCAATTTGAGCATACATTGAATATGCTATTTTATTGGTAACCATATCTTACACCTAACTTAAATACATTTATATCTTTACCCTTGTTCTAAAGATGGAAAAGAATGCTTGAGACATATTGCAAAAACAAGGGATACTTTTGAAAATTTGGGTTAGAACAAAAGATAAGTGTGGGGGAAGAGAAATGCAAAAGTCAAAAAAAGAAAAGAAAAAGGGAACATTGTAAAAATACATTCCTATGAAAAAAAATAGAAAGAAAAAAATTGAATCATCTCTCAAACTTCTAGTTAAAGAAAAAGAAAAAAAAATGTTACAAGGTTGGTTAGAATGAAGCAAAGGCTCAATATAAAATATTCAGCCTATGTGATTATGTACTTCCAAGGAATATTGAGAAAATTTTAATTGCAAAATCTTATTTTATCTCTAAATTCTATGAAGTCTTTGGAACCTTGGTACTATCTTTTATCTTTTATTCTTTAACCACATTACTACCCCTTGGCCCCATTACAACCTTGAATAAAGACCTCTTGATTTATGAAGTTGCATGATCTAAATAGTGGAGAATAGGTGGACAAGCAAGCATATGGTAGAACTGTTTTCATGAGATTGATTGAGTGTAAACACTTTACCACTACTTTAAAGAGTGAAAATCATGAGAGTATCCAATGTGAGAAGTTGAGATTAATTTTGAATATGCATTATTTTGATTGAAATATGTTATGTTAATATTGGCTTGACTCAAACTATTTACATTCAAGTATGATTTTTTATGAAATTCTTTCAACTATTGATTAGTTTATAAGACTTATCCAATGATTTTCTCTAATTTGTATTGGAAGGATTAGTTGTAATTATTATTGCTATTATTTTTATTTTTTCTTATGTCTTTAATGTTTGTGGGTATCATCCTAGTAAACCCTCACGAGACTAAACTCGTCCACTAGGGATACCTAGGGGTTTAAAGGCTTGTGTCACATGCTAAGTGCCACCGTGATTTCCTACGAATATGGATTAGATTAGATTTTCTTGTTTTATTTTGTTTTGCTCGAGGACTAGCAAAAAGCTAAGTATGGGTGTATTTGATAAGCTCATAAAATATACATTTTATGCCTTTCTACCTTTAGTTTTTGTTATGTTTTCGATCTTTATCTTGTTTACTTATATTATGTTTTTGAATTTTAGGTACAATAAGGAGAATGAAGTCAAAATATGTCAATAATGATGGTAAAGAGCTTACAAAATCACAATCACAAGATGGAAGAAGACTTGGGAGTCAAAAAGATCAAATTCTTAGTGCTAGATGATTAGGAAGATCTGACCTCCGGAGCTTCTTGCAAGGAAATCATTATGTTAAAATCATTATTTGAAGAAACTTCCTTCTTAACTTTTGAAGCTGACTAGAAAGAATACCTTTTCAACGATAGTTTACACACCTAAATTAGACAACGGATGGTTATCCAAATCAGCCGACAAAGTGTGAGATAGTGCAGCAGTCGCGAAACCGACCTCAGCGAGCAAAAATACCAAGTCAGCCCACTTGGCGCTGCAGTGTTGGAAAGTGGCGCCTTGGCGCCAACCTTACTGCCTCCGAAACCGGGAAAAAGTCCAAACTTGCATTATTTTGCCTCCTAGCTTCCTTGATCAACAAGAAAGGGTTTCCAAGGTCAAAAAGCTCTATAAATACTATCTTTTGAGCCACAAACTATCATTATCTTTGGAGGATAATCAAGGATCATCATTCTTCTTCTTTTTTTTTTTCTTCTTTTTCTTCTTCTTTTTCTTTTATTTTTAGTTTTATGTATATATTATTTATGCCTATGCAAGGCTAACTTCTCTTTGATTAAGGGTGATTTCAAAGCCCTAGACATGTTTTGTAATTGATTTTCAGATTCTATCTATCATTAATTTTCCATCAAAGTTGCTTGTGTTCTTCCATAAGAATTTTTTATGATCTTTGTCTTGATTTGTTTAGGGTGCACACTAGATAGATCTTGATAATTATCTAATGCTAGTTTAGGAATCTTGTCCGTGTAATTGTCTTGATTTCCTATTCATAAAGGGCAATTTGTGATTAATGATTATGTTAAAGTTTTCGCTATTGCGAAGTCGAACATAACTTAAGTTAAACAATTCATGTTCATGTTTTTGTTGCTTAGATCAACCTATCTTTCTCATCATAAAGCTACTGTCAAATTAAATTTAGAGATGTTTATCCTAGGTTGTTTGATAGTTAGAGATTAAGTAGTGGCGTTTGTCCTGCTTAACGACGAACTAAGGAAGGATTGGAGTAACACGGGATGTTGTTATCTACGGTTGTTAACTTTGATAGCTAATTGATGTTGATCAACTAGACCCCCAGTGGAGGGAGAAAAAACCCCTTTTACCCCTCCACTATTTTTTTATTTTTATTTATTTATTTTTAAAATTTTAAAATATTTATTTTTAAAATTTTAAAATATTTATTTTTAACATAAATATATTTCTAATAATTTGTAATTATCATTTAATATGAATATGATTTTAATATATATTTTATTATTTAATATAAAAATAATTTTAATAATTTTTAATTATTTATTATATATATACACATATTTTAATATAATATTTTTAATGGTCATTTTTCTTTCTCATTATAATTTACTTTATCGTCACTACTGCGTTTGAATCCAAATACATATCCCACCACTAATTTTAATCTCATCGCTACAATAACTAATCTTACCGCTATCGCTATTTTTAATTTCATTGGAACTAATCTCATCGTCCATCCAAAAGAAACTTTAAAGTTGTGAAGGTTCAAGCTTCAACTTCCCATCCAAATGGTCAAAAAGAATGTATTTCAAACGTGCATGCTAAGTTTGTATTTGCATATCACATGCAAGATTGAGTTAATTAAAGGGTTTGCACATATAAAAGGGTGAAAATTATGAGTATATCTAGTAATTCGTATATTTTAATTATGTTCGTATATTTTATCATGTTATAATCGTATTTAAGATATTTTATATTTATATAAATTTTGATACGTTAATAATTTGTATTATATAGATTTTGAGACATTCGTATATTAGTGTCGTGTTCGTATTATGTTTTTGTATCATATTTTAATTATTTTTTATGTCGTGTTCGTATAATCGTGTCGTGTCCAATATTATGAGATCTAGATGGGCCTTACCTATTGTTTGACCTTAAAATTTTTAGGTCTACTAGCTAACTAACAGTACTGTTCATGAAAGGCACAAAAGGGTACCCTATAGGCTCTTAAAAACATCTTTTCTTATTATCCAAAAGAAAAAACCCTTTTCTTGTCAATTTTCTTTTAGGTCTATCGGTTATCTAACAAGTCATGACTAAAGCAAAGAGGATGGGACAAACTGGTTATTGAAACCTTGCTTCATCTTCCATGTTCTTCCCATTTTCACTAAAAGGAAAAGTGTGTCCTAACTCAAATAATTTCAGTCTTCCCATAAAAAGGCTTTGTTTTAATATGGGATTGATAATCAAAAGAATTTCCTAGTTCCCGTTTTTTTAACATAACTAGAAATTAAAGCAGGCTGGCTAATTCAGGAAACTTAATGGTTTACATGAGCCCTAACCTTTAAGGGTAGATCAATGAAAGACCAACAATTCTCGACCTAATTTGACATTTATTGTTCATAGGTTAAATAGTCGATTCATAGTGGCATTATCTACCAAAAAAAGAATTATCAACATTTATTGAGTTATTATATTTCCATATACATAGATCTATGAAAGAAACATTATTGTTACTAGACTACAATGCAAATAAGGTATTTGGTCTAGTACTGGAGCTTAACTTGGTGGTGTTAAGTATCAATCAAAAACTCAATTTATTATCCTTAGATGAGAATCAAGATTCGAATCCTGGGAGTCTTCAATGTTGGGAGAGCTTTACCATTACACTCCAGGCCCGACAGGGATTAGGCTTCCATCAACCATAAAATGGGAATGAGAGGACACCCTGGGTTTACACAAAAAAAAAAAAAAAAAATCAATTTATAACATAGGTGGTAAACCTTAATTTTGAACATAAAATTATAAAAATTCAAGACTCGAGATAGCTAGGCTGTAAATGAATAGAACTTTCAACAAATTAATAACTCGTGAATGATCGTTCGATTTTATATTTGTTTATGTTCGTTTTTTAAACTAAACAAACGGTTTTGAGCAAAATTTTAGAGCTCGTTTAATAAAAGAACTAATCTCGAACAAAATATTTTTAGTTCGTTTATGTTCACGAATAAATTCATTATATGAATCGATTATAGATTGATTAGAAGCTCATTTATAGCTCAATTATAGCTCGTTTATTGTTTGACAATAATAAAATAATATTATTATTATATTTTATTATTATTTCATTTGGTTATTGATATATTTTTTCAATTTTTAATAATTTTTAGGGGTATTACTTTAGAAATTATAAGTTTAATTTTTTTTTTTTGTTTATTTGTTTGTTTAAATTTATTTAGATATCTTTTGTTTATTGTTCATGAATATATTTTTAATTATTTGCGAACTTGTTCGATTATATGTTCATAAACATGTTCGTTTAATGTTTACGAACAAACTCATTTATTTAAACGAACCAAACCTGATTACATCATATTTTTAATAAGCCAAACTCGAACACCATGCCAAAAATTCTTAACAGCACGAACCAATCTCTATCAGTCTTAAAAATAAACGAATGATCATATGAGCAGAGTGAAACTTATATGTGTAAGATATAAACTTTAAAAGAAAGAGAGTTTGAATTTTTTTTATTATAGTAGGTGAAAAATTTTGCTTTCAATTATTTAGATAGATAACAACTTTTAGGGTGTGTTTGGATGAAGGATTTGAAAGAGATATTTCATTTCAATCAAGGTTTTCAAAAGTCTAAAAATGAATTTACTTGTTCGGGTAAAAATAAGAAAGAATTTCAAAATTTATAAGGAATTTCAAGAGGGGATTGGAGACCTTTAAATTCTCTTTTGAAAATTGCTCGAAAGTTACTTAAATTTAATCATCAATTTGTCACTCTTTGGGTTCCAACAATTATTTACGAGTAATTCAAGAAGAACCAAAAAAAGTCGGTATCAGTATTAGAATTTATTAACGCAAAATTTTGTTTTGCTGATCAGTTAAAGAGATAAATTTGAACGTTGATCACTGCAAACTTTTGTAAAATGAAGAAAAATTTCACCAGGTAAGTGAGCATAACATCAGCTTTTCCATTCTTGAATCCATGAACAGCCACATGATATGTGAAATTAATGAAGTTTTTTGCTAGAGTGATTCTGGAAGAAGTTACTATCCAGCTGATTGCCCTGCTGCTCAGTACTAAGTAGTATCATTCTGGTTTAAATAGAAGCTTCTCTAAGGTTTACAATGCCCTGCATATTAGAAGGATTAATTGTTTAGCTGTGGACAGATAATAAAAGCTTTTTTTTTTTTTTTTGCTCAGCCAATCAAATCAAATCCATTAGTAAACAGGCATAGTACAGACACAGGCCAACAATTCCAAAGCTGCGAAGGCAGCAATAAGAAGACACCACAGATATTAAAATCAAACTTGACCTTTACCTATATATCCTTGTAAAATATATAATATCTTAACTTTTCCTAGGATAAATGTGGGCCTGCAATGGAGTTTTCATCACCACTGTGAACTCCTGCTTCTCCTCCAAGCTCACCTCATCTCCATCCATAGCCTTCCATTCGAAATTCCAAACCAAATTTGCCACAAAATACTCTAGATGAAGCACGGCCAAGCTGAGTCCAGGGCAAATCCTCCTTCCCACCCCAAATGGCATCATCTTGATTTCCCTACTTCCTGTTATATCAAACACTACTTCCCCATTACTCTTATTGTCATTATTGCTTAGGAATCTCTCAGGCTTAAATGCCATTGGATCCTCCCATACTTTTGGATCCCACGCCATTTGTGCTGCCTGGAAATGAATGGTGACATTCTTGGGCACCAAAAATCCTCCCAGGACTGTGTCTTCTCTCACAGTATGAGGCAGAAGAAAATGAGCTGGTGGATGCCTCCTTAGCCCTTCCAAGATAACTGCCTTCAAATAAGGCATCTTCTGCAAATCATCTTCCTTGACCTCTCCCTCTCCCTCTCCATCGCCCATAACCCCTTTAATCTCCATGAATAGCTTCTCTTGAACATTCGGATATTTCACCATATTTGCCATAATCCACTGCAAAGCAGTGGAGGTAGTATCTGTTCCAGCATCGAGAAACTCAGAGCTCAAAGTAACAATTTCCTGTTCAGTAAGTTTCCTCTTTTCCTCCGGGTGTTGAAGATCAAGCAAAGTATCAACATACGCTAAAACATACCCGTCATCAGCTTCCCCTTTGTCCTCTCCGCTCTTGTTCAACCTCTCCTCTTTCACTTTCTTCCGAGCTCTTATCAAACGAACCAACACGTTCTCATGGTCCTCAACGACCTGGAAGAACTCCTTCCAACGTTTCTGAAGCAAAACCCGCGTCAAGTTAGGCCAGAAATTGAGTATATTGAATCTTCCACCCATGTCTAACAGCAAACGGCGCTGCACAGTCTCAATCTCTTTAATTTGTTCTTGATTAAGCTTGTCACCGAAACACATCAGCACTAATAAGCAGAACATAGCATATTGAAAATTATCCACCACACGAACCGGTTCTCCAGTTTTTGAGTTTGACATTAGGGACTCTAACAGAATTTGAAGAACCCATTTGCGAGCATGAGAGTATGATTTTATACGCGAAGGATGGAGGATTTCAGCTGTGAGGTTACGCCTCAAAAGTCTCCAAGTAGGACCATAGGAAGCAGAGTTTACATTATGTTGGTTGCAGCTTATAATCTTGCCTACAATAGGAGGTTCAGGGCGGTCAGCGAATAAAGCACCGTTTTGGATTAAGGCCTGGTGGGTGAGGGAACGATCAGAGATGAAAATGGCAGGGCTAGAAAGGAAATTGAGAGTGACCATTGGACCAAGCTTTTTGTGGAGGTCCCGGAGGACTGGTTCCAGCTCGGAAAAGGTTCTCCTGAGCCATAGGATGCTGGTGATAATGGGAATGGTGGCAGGGCCTGGAGGGAGAGTTTGGGAAGGTTTTTTGGAGGTGAATGAGAGGAGGTTGAGGAGAGCTTTAAGGAGAAGAGAAATGGAGATGGTGATGAGGATTAGGATGATGAAGATGAACCAGGTTTCCATGGTGCTTTGGCCTTTGGGTTGAGAGTAGAGAGAAAGTGAGGGGAGTTGTGGGTGATAAAAAGGGGTATGGGAGGCAGAAAGTATTGAAGTTTGTTGGCAAAAGCTTGAATTTATGTAAAGAAGACAAGAGAAATACGAAATCTATAATCCAATGCTTTTAAATTTTAATGTTATGATGATGATTGATGAAAAATGGCTAACTTTTTGTGGGGTAGAGTTCCTACATGATTCTCTATATATTTTTGTCGCACTACAGCAGAACAGGCCTTTAGTGGCGTTTTTTTTTAATAATAGCGGCGTTTTTAAATGCCGCTAAAAATTTAGCGGCATTTTTGAAAAACTCCGCTAAAAGTGTCGAGAAAAACGACGTCGGGAATTTTCCCGGCGTTTTAAACAAAAGCGCCGCTAATGTAGCGGCGTTTGTAGGGATATTTGTCGGCGTTTATAAACGTCAGCGTAGGACTGCAGCGGATGGTATTTGAGAATAAATTAGCGACGTTTGTAGATAAAAAACGCCGCTAAATTGAAACATTTAGCGGCGTTTGTCTCGAGAAACGCCACTAATTTTAGAATTTCGTTCTTTAATATTCACAAATATAGCGGCGTTTGTGTTATAAAAACGCCGCTAAATTTCCAGAATTTGTAAAAAAAAAATATAATTTCTTTTATTTAAAAATTATAATTAATAATATTATTCAATAAATTTACATTATAGTTTACAATCAATACATAACAGAAATATATTAAAATTTAATAGTATATTATAAAGTATCATTATACAGCAATTCTATTAAGAAAACACAAAATAATCAACATATAACAATTGAAATATAATTTAAATTAAACAAGACAAGACAAGGTAGTATAAAATTTAATTTGTACCTGTAAATATATAACAATTGCAAGGACCAAAACTTCTATTGCCAATCCTGCACTAACATTACAAGTTATTACAATTTTTTTCCAAATTTGTAAAACAACCAATGATTAGAGTTAATGAAAGCAAAAGTAAAAGAATTGACCTCCAAGGTTCATCATCTGTCAAAATGCCTCTTCCAATTCAATGTTTAGAACCTGAAAAAAAATGCAAAAACTTAAATTAAAATCTCCAATTTACAAAATGCAAAAACATAAAATTGTTACCTTCAAACAATAATCTTCTAGGAATGGAAAGAGATTAACAAAATTTTGCTTAAATCTTTGACCTAAAAGCTGGTGGGTGTGAGAGGATGGACAGAGAGAGGGAGAAAAAATGAGCTTTGTATTTTGGGTAAAGAGGAAGAGGGGTCTGAGACTGATTAAATTTTCAGCAAATAGCGGCGTTTGTTTCGACAAACGCCGCTAAATTGTAAATTTATTCATCTCCTTTTAAAAAAAAGCGGTAAATTTTGCCGCTCAATTTTTTTAATATTTAGCGGCGTTTATGGCGACAAACGCCGCTAAATGTTCTCATCTGATTTTTTTTGAAATATCATACATTTAGCGGCGTTTCTCAGACAAACGCCGCTAAATTGCAACATTAGCGGCGTTTATGGAGACAAACGCCGCTAAATTGCAACATTAGCGGCGTTTATGGAGACAAACGCCGCTAAATTGCAACATTTAGCGGCGTTTATGGAGACAAACGCCGCTAAATGTTTTCCTCTGATTTTTTCAATGTCATACATTTAGCGGCGTTTGTTTGAGAAACGCCGCTATATGAGAACATTTAGTGGCGTTTCTTATAACAAACGCCGCTAAATACACTAATAAAAACGCTGCGTTTTTTTTTAATAGAAATGGCGGGTGATTTTTTAGTGGTAAAAAAAAAACCCGCGTAATTTGTGAAATATTTAGCGGCGTTTTTTGTTCTAAACGCCAGTAATTGATCTTATTTAGCGGCGTTTCTTCCTTACAAACGCCGCTAAATTAATTTCTAGCGGCGTTTAGGGTAGAAACGCCGCTCGCTTTACAAAAACACGGTACCTGCCGGCGTTTTTAAGTAAAACGCCGCCAGTAAAATGCCACTAAAACCCAAAATTGCTGTAGTGTCGGCTTTAACAAAAATAAGATAGTACTAGTTCATATTAGACCTGCTCAAGGGTCATATAATTCATCCAGCTCGGTAAGTTCGATTTGTATTGGATCGAATTTAGACAAAAATTTTAGTGATTTGGGTCGGTCAATCCGTTCGGCTCGACAGGTTTGGTCCGTATTGAGTCGGGTTTGGACAGAGATTTTAGTGATTCGGGTCAGACCGGCCCGGCCCGACTCGGATCACTGTTCATTTATAAAAAAAAAAAATTTAAATTTAATTTTAAAAAGATAGAGAAAAATTTTTTAAAAAATTTTTTTTAATATAATGAACAATAAATACGAGTTAGCGGGACAAAAAAATCAAAAAATCAAAAAACACATGAACAACTCTAATTACCACCATGCCGAAACATTTGGGTCCTTTCAACTACTGCCTTGGCTAATGAGTCTGCCATCCCATTTGCTTCCCTATAAACCTTGCACAATATAACTTTTTTGATTGAAGAACACGGTCTATCAATCTCAGCAAAAAGCTTCCAAAGATTCCATGAACGTTCCTCAATCTTCATGCAGTAATTCAGCACTAAGAGAATTTTTTTCTTTTATTAAGTTCTAAAATATGAATAACTTAGTATATTTTTTAATATTTACACTATAATATTATGTATATTTATTTTTCATATGGTATAAATTACATAATATATAAAACATAAAAATAATATATTATATAAATGAAAAACGGGTTGGGCTCAAACTTTTATTATTGGAGTCAAGGCCGGCTCATTTTTTAAATGAGCTTCATTTTTTTTTTACCCAAGTCCATATTTCGGGCTTAATATTTTTGTCCAAACCCTCCAAAATATGGGTTAGCCTTCGGGCTTGGACGGGTAACCCGACCCTTGAGCATGTCTAATTGTATACATATATGTATATATAATTATTTTTTGTTGATTTAAAAAAAAAAGGATGGTTTCTTTTATCAGGTTAAGAAATTTATGTGAAAAAATTAGTTATATATATATATATATGAATATTATTTTTATATATAACCTTTTATTATTTATTTTTAAATGTTTCAAATATAACTACTTTCAAATTATATGTTCGATAATCACACAATTGATATACTGTGCAGAAATGAAAATTATATCTCAATAAGTGGTTGTTGGCCCAATTAGTGGAGCACTTCTTCTCTATTTATGTCAATAATGTCAATCATGATTGGAAAATTATAAGATTGATATTATTTCTTGAATCATCATGTGTTTATATATATGAATTCACTCTTGATAAATAATTTTACAAATCAAATGGCATGATTATAGAAAGAATCTTGATATATATTGACTCTTTGTGCTTTATTGGTAATTCTATATAAAATTCATAACTTATGCTTGTAAAATTGCATATAATGAACTCCTTGATCTTCATTAAAATACATTGATTGTTGGTTCATTTATTGATTTGGTCAAGATTTATGTTTATATGCTTATTGTTTTAGCTTGACCTTATATGCTTACAATTTTCTTTGTTAAGTTATATGCTTAATGGCTTTCATTGAATACTATTTCTTAAAATTGATATCATTTGAGCTTAATGAATATACTTTCATAACATTTGTATCTTGGTGCTACTAATGAATATATATTTTCAAGAATTTCTCTAAGTCTATACAAGGTAAAATGGTGTTAAAGCTTACATTCCTTTTTGGAGACTTACACTTGCGTTTCAAACACAAGCAAACAAAGCATGCCATCTTCATCAAAATCAAGCCTAGTACATCAAGGACTTGCTCAAACATTTTGTATGAAGGATTAAAAGTCAAATGAGCATATCAACAAAGCTTGGTAAGAATGGAGGTAAATGTTAATCCTATGATATACAAGCTCATATCTATTGGCATTAGGTGTGATGACATACATGAGTTGAATGACATTTGGTATCTCTTTATGTCATGTATGCTTGAAAAGCTTGCCTTGTATGAATCTTTGTGTTAAACCATCTCTTTTAACAACAATTAATTACCACCTTGTTCTTACATGTTTGCATATATTTGAATTGGGCATATTGCTATATTTTTATGCTTTTGTATTAACAATTGGCATGAAAATATTAATAATTGATATAGTGTTGTGGACTAACATTTATTAATAACAATTGGTATGATGGTTTTCTTCTTAATTGCTCAATTGGTATTCATGTCTATTCCATAAGTGAGCTTATATTTTTTATATATATGAGAATTTTTGAATGTGCTTAAATGACTTCCATATGTATGATTGTTTGATTGTGAATATTATGCATAAAGATAAGAATTGGTATTTGTTTTAATAACAATTGGTATTTTTTACTCATGATCTTGAGACTTTGTGCTTAAATGATTTCAAATGAATACAAGATTATCTTGAACTCTTGATTGAACTTCATTGTCCATTTTAACAATGGTATTGAACTTCATTGCTTAACATTTGGTATACATGATTGTGTTTCTCTTGTTGCATTGTCCTTATCTTTGAATTGATTTTTTTTTTTTTATATAACAAAAAAGGGAAGAAGTTTACTATGGACAAATTTGCTTTAAATGAACAAAAAGGGAAAAATTAGATGAAAAGCAAAAAGTGGGAGAGTTTTCATATGTACTTAAATATTTTCTATCTTATGAATATGATTTGTTTTGGATATTGTGCTTAAATGTTTTTGAATATTATGGATTGAAAGTGTCCTTGCTTGTTCTTTCTTGTTCTTGCAAAGTTAAAAAGAATGCTTTTATTAAGGGAGGCTTTTATTGAAAATCTTTATTTCTTAAATGATTTAGGGGGAGTTTTTACAAGCAAATTTATCTTAAGTTTTGTCATATAAAAAAGGGGGAGATTGTTAGTTTTGAATTGATCTCAATTTTGAAATGATAAATTCTTAAGCTTCCTTACTTGTTCTTGCAAAGTTGAAAATAGTACTTTTATTAAAGGGGAGCTTTTATTGAAAATCTTTATTTCTTAAATGATTTAGGGGGAGTTTTTATAAGTAAATTTATCTTAAGTTTTGTTATATCAAAATGGAGACGATTGTTAGCTTTGAATTGATCTCAATTTTGAAATGACAAAATCTTAAGCTTAATTAGCTTGATAATTAATATTTTCAATTTAGCATTTTTTTTAATTATTTTGAAAAAATTTTGGAAAATGCTAAAACACTACAAGAGAACAAACTTTTATCGACGTAATTTTTCGTCGGCAAAAGTCCAATTTCTGTCGGAAAATTTCGTCGGTGATACTACTTCCGTCGGTGAAAATACTTTCGTCAGTAATAAATAATTACCGACGGAGTATTACCAATGGAATTTTTCGTCAGTAATTTTTTACTACCGACGGACTAAATCTGTTTGTGAAACAATTACCGACAGAAATGTCCGTCAGATTATTCCGTCGATAATGTTTTACCGACGGATAATTCCGTTAGTGGAAAACATTTACCGACAGACTATTTCTGTCGGTGAAACAATTACCGATAGAAATGTCTGCCCGATTATTCTGTCGGTAATGTTGTACCAACGGATAATTTCGTCGGTGAAAGACATTTACCAATGGAACAATCCGTCGGTAATTGTTTATTTTCCAAAAAAAAAAATTATATAATAAATATTTTTTTTAAAAATAAATTATATAATAAATATTTTAAAAAATAAAATTATATTTTAATAAAAAATAAACTGAAATCCGTAAAATTATTAATAAAAAATATTTAAATAAATTACAATATTATTAATAAAAATAATAATCAAATGTATCTCTCGAATATAAAACATATTCTGTTATCACTTGGTACTGTTGTCATCGGTACTGTCAACCTCAGCATTGCCTCCAGCATCATTGTCTCTGACACCACCTCTGACAGTAGTCAATCCAGCACCCATGCCTTCAACTCCACCTCTGGCAACACTCAGTCCAGCACCCATGGCAAGCTCTACACCTACTCTAGCACCAACTCCGGCAGCATTTAGTCCAGCACCGACTCCGGCAGCACTTGCTTCGATCTCGCCTAATCCAACTCCAGTTGCTTGCTGTGACTGCAGTATACTGGTGATGAGATTCTCAAGTCTGATGATTGATGTCTGGATTTGCGAGACATCGGACCTCAATGCATTATACCGGTCCTCAAACGGCGCTGCTGGCTGCTCCTGTGTAGTACTAGAACCACATGGAGTGGAACTGGCTACATATGAACTTTGCTGACTGCCGAGCATATCGAAAATTTATTGATTCTTCGGTCTTGTTCCAAACCCATAAAAGTGCGTACGCGTAGTCTCAATGCCCCCAATAGCATTAGACCACGACTGAGGGTTGAAATTGGGATATGAAGACGTATCGTCCCCATATTTTTGCTGCAACGAGGCAGTATATTTTTCCTACAACCACAATTATTGAAATATATAAACAATTAATATATGAAATTGTAATGAACACGTACATAAACAATTCAGTAATATAATAAATTAATGTAATATATAAAGTATTGATATAGTTAAATACTTACGATAACAGCTTTAGACTTGTTGTCTACGTAATTACCTTGACCCTTTGCACGTTTATGGATTTTGTTAAACAGCTTCAGGAAACTCACATTGTGCTACAACTCTTGTGACTACAGATTAAAAGAATTTTTGAAAATTATGTTAATTAAAGAAAATATTCACATAGTTTAAAGTATAAAACTTTTAAACAATAAATTACAAAACAAAAAAGAAATCTTACCATCCTTTCCCCTGTAACTAGAAAAGGAACTGATCCACCAGTGTGCTTCGTAATGCTTCCATCCTTCTCCGTGTTCCTATTACCCTTGGCCTTGTGAGACCTATTTTTCCAAGCGTCAGTACTCCAGACATTGTCAATAAATTGATCCCAAATATCGACTGCTATCCAATCACACTTGTAACCCTTGTAGTCTTCTATTCAATTCGTCTTACAGAAGGCCATGGCATTATCTTTCTCAAAATTCATTATGTCCTTGAATCTATCCTTGTATGTGGCCTCCCATAATTTCCTAACCAGTGGTGTTTGCTCGGGAGACCTCTAGCATTTTCCCTACAATGATACATTATGAATTAATATGACAGTCTTAAACATAATTAAATTGTAATATGACTCTAAAGCAAATCATACCTCAAATATAGTCCACATAGACAGTTTCACCTCAGCCGGTATCTTTGACCAAGTAGACCACAGTCTGTTATAGTGTTGTCTGATCACCAAGGCAATGGTTGATTTTACACAACTCTCCTTGAAAGTTCTAAAAGAAACTAAACGTGTTAGTGAACAATAATTTATTTCTTACTTAAACAATGGAATTATCATAATGTAATTAACTTACGTGTTTGCAACAATTGACAGTCGAAACCTGTCATCCGGATTACTCGATGTCGGTAATCCTTTCGTCCGACCTCTACCCTGTTTCCTCTACTCAGTGGCAGTACCGATAAAGGGCAAAAGATGTGATGCAGGTACCTCTGACTACAACCCGGTATCATCATCTGCTAAATACGTCGGTGCTGGCTCATTGACGAAATACTGCGCAATGTCATCCAGCAGTAGGGTAGACTATGGTAATGCGGGATCAGCTTGAGTCGCCCGAGTAGGTGTCGGCCGTGGCAGTGGAGTGGGAGTCGATGTGGACAGATGTACAACAGAGGTAGGCATTGAGTATGGAGCCAATGTAGAGGGAGCCAGTGCAGAGGGATCTAGTCGATCTGCACGCATACACCGCTATTCATGGTTTTTCGATTTTGTCCATAATCTAATGTATGAAACTTGAAACCATTAACAAAATATCCAGAATAACACCAACTCATACGTCCTGGACCATAAGATAAGTCAACTATACGAGAGTTATGTTGAATTGAACCTTGCTGAACCTATGAACAATAACGGAAAATAATATGACAAATCAATATCAAATTTCATAACTCATTAGCGGACCTTACAATAATGACTGGAACTTACATAGTCCTTAAACCATTTTGTAAATCTAGCTGCACAAACTTTCTCCAACTCACCATCACTAATGTTCGGTGCATCGATTTTCACTATCTCATCAAACACCCTAAAAATGAATGGATACATAATGAGTTCACTATATTTAAAGTATATAACATGATGTATAAAAATATAATTAAGCAAAAATAAATCTCTTACTCAATATATGGTATGACTTCCTCGCAATTCATTAATACATATAATTCAACTGCATCGTACTCATTGTGCTCTAAGTAACGAGCTTTTTTTTTTTGGATCAAAAGATCTCCCTTCATGTGTGAAAATTGAGAGTCGTCCCATCGGATCGACTTCTCCTCCATCATCATTTCGGGGCACTCGAGTAAATATTGTTTCAATATTTGGTTCAAAGTATAAGGTGCAGAACTATGAAATTTTTTCCATTATATACGCCTCAACTATTGACCCTTCAACACATGCGAGATTTTTCACTTTTCTCTCAGATGATGTAGAAATCTAATAATCATAAACAAATAATAAATTAACAAATGTTCAATTCAATAGAGTAATAAGAAATAAAGATTACGTACATCCTTTATATATTAATTACCTTTCAAATGGATATATCCACCGATAATGGACCGATCCACCAACTTTTGCCTCATAAGGTAGGTGAATAGGCAAATGTTCCATTGAATTAAAAAATGCTGGAGGAAATATTTTTTCCATCTTGCAAATGGTCTCAACAATATTGGTTTCCAAGAACTCCATCTGGTCCACATGCTGTAGAGCATAGGTCTCTGAAAAAATGAGATAGCTCCGTAATTTCATACCAAATAGTGTTAGTTACCAAATCTCGAAACGCAATTGAAGCAACCGCTGCATAAAAATATGATAATCATAACTTTTCATGCCATAAAACCCCCCATTAACCACATTTGCACAATGGCCAATATTCGAGACAAATCCATCAGGAAGTCGTAATTCTTTTACCCATGCACAAACTCTTTTCTGATCTCCTCTGTTTAATATGTAACTGGCTTTAGGCTTGTCCGTTTTTCCATTGCTTTCCACCAATTATAATTTCGATCGTCTGCAAAGCAACGCTAAATCCATTTTATCCTTTATATTGTCTTTTGTTTTGCCCTTGACATCCATCATTGTGTTGAACACGTTATCAAACACATTTTTCTCAATATAAATTGTGCCGAATGACATTTGTATGCCAATAAGGTAACTCCCAAAAAATACTCTTTTTCGTCCAATTGTGACATTCTCCAAATTCAATCAACCTCTGTTCACATATTTTACTCCCAAATGTGATATTAGAATGCAATCTATCCTTTCCAAAATTACCTCGTCGGATAATCGTTCAATTGGAGAGTCGTGCTCTAGTCTTTGACAAAATTTATCTCTTTGTCTTCTAAAAAGATGATTTAAAGGCAAGAATTGCCGATGATAATAAAAAGAAAACATGGTTTCTTGCCATAATGCAATTTGAATGACTTAACTTCTTCCATACAATAAGGACAAGCCAATCGTCCGTGTGTGCTCCATCCTGATAACATGCCGTAAGCAGGAAAGTCATTACTCGTCCATAACAATGCAGCTCTTAATATAAAATTTTGTTTCCTATACCCATCATAACTCGGAACACCATGATTCCACAATAATTTCGACTCATCTATCAATGGTCTGAGGAAAACATCAATATTCTATGATGGACTCTTCGGACCCGGAATTACCATATTAAGAATTAAATATGGTTGCTTCATACACATCCATGGTGGTAAATTATATACACAAAGCATTACCGGCCAACAAGGGTACGGTTTCGCTCCATGAGTAAACGGGCAAAACTCATCTGCACACAAACCCAATTTGATATTTCGAGATTCCACTGCAAAAATGGATGCATGTATCTTTTGATAGTGAAGTCCACATACGGAACAAAACGAGGATGGCCACATACGAAACAAAATTCTAAGAGAATCGAGTCGTTATAAAATAACATGCAATTGTTGTTGCATGCATGTATCTTCTAATAGTGAAGTCCAAATTTGGCCATCTTTTTCTTCATTCAGTAAAAATTATCAGGTAAATTATCACTTTCTGGCAACATCCCTTTTATCATAATCATCAAACGATTGAAACACGAATCACTCATGTTAAATTCAGACTTCACATTTAATAGTTGTGACACAGCAGATAAAGTTGTGTGTTTTGTACATCTTGACCACAACGGTTCATCTGCTTCGTTCAACAACGAATAAAAGTTTCTTGAACTTAAATTCGGTTGATCATCTTGAACCATTGCCTAATCAACATTGTAATTACCACCAACACCATGATTCGGGTTTAGAGCACCCATAACCATTCTAGCGTAAGGATTATCTCTTTCAACGTCATTTCTCGTTTCGACTTCATCATTATGCATCATCGATGACTGACCTTGATAACTTTCACCATGTGCATCCCAAATATAGTAATTCTCCTTAAACCCTTTGTAATACAAGTGTTTACGCACATAATCAATTTTTGCAAACCGATTATTCTAACACTTCACATAAGGGCATCTAATTCTATTATCCTTTACGTACTCTCTGTGAGCATATGCAAAACCTAAGAATTCTTAAACTCCATTCAAATACTCATTACTAATATATTGAGAGTCATCCAACCGCCTATACATCTAAGATTTATCGTGCTCCATTGTTAAGCCTAAGTAAACTATCAACAATACAATAAACACAATGAGACATTATACAATTTCATAACTAACAATTATTTTATAGGCAATTATTGGCAGAGTTTGTTTAAGTTTTATATAAGTAACATTTTGTAGATAATTATTTTATGTGTTTATTTCGACACAATTTTAGGTAATATTGTCCACTTTAGCATTTCTCTCTTGAATAATTATAAGAATTATAACAAATCAAATAATTATAACAAATCAAATAATATTAATGGACAATTATAACAAATCAAATAATTATAACGAATCAAATAACTTTAATGGACAATTATAACAAATCAAATAATTATAACAATTAAAACAAATCAAACAATTATAAAAATCAAATAACTATAAAAAATAGACAATTTTAATAATATTTTTTAAATATTTTATCAATTTTTGAATTTTACAAAATAAAATAAAATGAAAAAAAATTTGAATCTTACAGCTGGGGTCGGCGTAGGCGGTGGTCGGACGACGAAGTCGAGCGGTGGCTTATTGGGGACGATCGGATAGCCTAGGCGCTACGGTCTGACGGCAGGGGATCTGGTAGGGTATTTGTAAAAAGTTTTTGTTAAAAACAAGAAATAAATCAAGGAACAATTTGTTAAGAAAAGAGAAGATACCAAGCGCGTGGTGGTCGGACGATGAAGACGCGCGGTGGTCGACTAGGGACAGTCGGACGAAGAATACGTGGCAGTCGAAAGGCGGGCGGACCTGGTAGGGTCTTAGGAAGGAGACCAAAGGAAGAAAAAACGGAAAGAGAGAAAATGGAAGAAGAAAGAAAGAAATAATGGGGAAGAAGAAGTCTCGGGCATTGTTATGCCCAAAACTATCACCGACGGAGTCCCACTATTATCGATGAAATTTCTTGGTAATACTTTTGTCGGACTTTCAAATTCCATCATCGGTAATAGAGTATTACCGACGAAATTTCCATTGATAATAGTGGGATTCCGTCGGTAATATATTATCGACGAAAATTCGGAATCACCGACGAATTTTTCGTCGATATTTGTATTTGACCGTTCACTTTTTGTTTCTTCATTAAATTTTTAATAAATTTGCATTTATTAAATTTCAAAGTCCGTGGATTTTTATTACCGATGGAATATCCATCGGTAATAAGCCTATTTAGTCAGTAATTATTTGGTAATAAGCCTATTTAGTCAGTAATTATTTATGACCGTTGAGTTTTATTTATTTATTTTATTAAATTTGTAATAAATTTATATTTATTAAATATCAAAATCCGTGCATTTTTATTACCGACGGATAATTTCGTCGGTGATAATAGTAACTCCGTCGGTAATAATTTGGCGGGAATCTAAGCCGTTTTCGCCAAAGTATTACCGATGAAAATATTCGGTCATTAATATTCGATCGATAATAGCCAATTTTCGTTAGTAATTCTAAAAAAATCCATCTGTAATGTGCAAAAACATTACCGACAAAATTTCGTCGGTAATTCTAAAAATTCTGTCGCTAAAGAAGTTTTTTGCCAATGAAAGTATTCCGTCGGTAATTTGACATCCTCTTGTAGTGAAATATTTTGAACTCCTTAGCTTTCTCAAAAATACATGTTCTTAAATGTATACCTATGATCAAAACATTTTTGAGACAAGTTAACCTCGTTTTAAAGACAAAGAAAACATTTTTGGGAGATTTTTTGAAGAGAACACCGATCCCCTAAGATAGAGGATCGATCCCTTAGTGAAGATTTTTGGTTGGATCGATCCCGAATTGATCCTATGCAAGTCAGAGGCGTTTTTCACTTTGCAGGGCAGTAGGAGATCGATCCCTACAAGGAGAGGATCGATCTTTCATGATCCAACGGTCATATTTTTGAATTGGAACAAGTAGGGGATCGATCCCCTCATGTAGAGGATCGATCACATACTTGCTGGCAGTTTTTCAAGTACGATTGTTTTAAGCTCCAACGGCTCTTTTCCATCCCAATCAACTCCAAACGGTCATAAATCATATCCAAAGTTTTAAAGGGACTCTCTAACACTTCCAAGAGTAAGAGACACCAAGAGACAAAGATCAAAGTCAAATATTTCATCTCTCTCAAGCTTTCAAGAAGTTTTCTTTGTTCTAAGCTAAATCCTTTCAATCTTTCTTGTATTCCTTTATAAAATCACCATTGTATAGTCTCTATTTGTTGTGCTAAACCTTGTAAAGACCTAGCCTACTATAGGCTCATATTGTTTACACAAATACCTTTGTAAAAGGAAAAAGTTACTACTTTAGCCTTGAAAAGATAGAGAGGTTCTATCTAAGACCTGAAAAGATAGGGGAAGAGGTTGCTATCTAAGCCTACATAAAAGATAGGATTGTGAAGGTTATACCTTATCCTTGAAAAAGTAGCAATTAAGTTAGTGAATTGGAAACTCTTTGGCAAGTGAGGCTAAGGGAGAGAACGTAGGCACAAAGCCAAACCTCTATAAATCGATTATGTTTGATCTTCTTTCCCTGCTCTTTTTATTTGATTTATTTGCATATTTACTTGCCAAATTAATTATATTGTTTAAATTTCACAATTTCATTACTTGTGCTTTAATTCCTTAATTAATTTTTAAGAAATCAATTCAACCCCCTATTGATTTAATCACCACTTGAGCTAACAATTGGTATCAGAGCTTTGGTCTCTTTTGTAGGTCTAACAACCTTTAAAAAAGATTCTTTTCAAAGCTCAAAGAATGATGCAAAGTGGTGAGAATATCCTCAAGGCCCCAAGGATGGAAAAACATGAGCTTTGGGCTTGAAAATTGAGGATGAAGATCTTTTTGATGGCACATAACATTGGAGCCTAGATGGTAGTTGAAAATGGTCTTGGAGCTTGCTCTAATGATGATGAATTCATGAAGAGATTGCAAAATGATGCAAAGGCCATGAATTTTCTTTTTGAAGCACTAAATGATGACAACCTCAACTTGGTCTCCCCTTATACTACTTCCAAGGAAATATGGGAAAAACTTGAGGAACTCTATGAGGACAAAAAGAAAGAGGAAGAAATTGAAGAAAAGCTTTGTGAAAGTCAATGTTCAACAAGTGAAAAGGAAAATAAAGATGAGGAATCAAGTGGAAGCCACCCCTTAAACCAAAATGTGTCATGTCTCATGGCTCTTGAAGAGCCCAAGGTTTCTTACCTTGTGATTCAAACTCTTTTACGTTTGATAAATTACAAGATGCTTTTGATGAGTTAGTTATGTAATTTGAGGAAATAAATTTTAAATACAAGTGTAGACACCTAATTTTGTCTAGGCCCCCTAAACAAGGTAGGTTCTTCATTCAATTTCCCGAAATGCAGAGAATCTCCCCTCATTCCATAGTTGGATCTCCAAGATTTTGATTCGGAGATAAGAAAACCAAAAATCTAACCCTGAAAAGTCAACCACTAAAAAAATCAACTCTCAGTAAAAATCAAGATTCGAAGTTAAATTAAACAATGGTGAAGAAATTTTGATAATCAGATATCAAATCATTTTTTTATGATTTAAAACGCATGAAAAATAATTAATGTTTTTTAACAAAACAAGATTATTCTCGAGTTAAATTAATTCATGAGTTCTCTACTGGGTCTGCTGGGGAGGACATCATCAATTACCATTAACAACGGAATATCTTTTTTTTTTCAAAAACAAGAAAGGTTCGGAGAACTTTTAAAATAACTAAAAATTTATATGTTTTGCCGGGTCTATCGGGGAATATAGAAAAATTTGATGATAATAAATTTCGGATCATTATCAAATAATATAATTTTTTTTAAAGGGGATTATTTTTAAATATCAAATATAAAATCGACTTTTACCTAGACTCGAGATAACACACGCTTAATAAGGTCCAATTTTATACAGGTGTTGTGGGGGTGCTAATCCTTCCCCATACGTAACCGACTCTCGAGCCCGGACTTGTTTTTTCTAATTTAAAGTATTTTACAAAAATCGGTTTTAATAGGTGGCCGATCACACCTAGCCAGAAAATATTGGTGGCGACTCCATTTATTTTTCGAGGTTGTTTTCAGACCTTCAATTTTTTTACTTAAGAGGAATTAAGTCATCTTTTCCTCTTTTTCTCCCCACACTTATTATTATTATTATTATCTTTCAATTATTATCATTTTTAAAAACGTCGTTTAACGGGTCACGAGATTTCCGTTGCGACAGCTTGGCGACTCCACTAGGGACACTTAGAGAGTCAGGCCTAGAAATAGTCGTGTGTTATCAAAAGTTTCGGTTTTGTCGGTCTAATCCGGTATTTAATCTTAGTTCCCACATTTTTTTTAATAATAAGGACAATTTTGAAAATAATAAAATGTTTTTGAATATGTTCATACTCATGTATATGCATATTATTATTATTATTCTCTAGTTATTTTGTTAAATATTATTGATCTTTGCTTAATTAATGCTTTACCCTGTTTATTCTTGTCCTTAATTAATGGTTGGGGTAGTTAGAATAAGGGTTGTAGAATAGGTGGTGAAAGGTTTGTTTGATCCTCTTCACACACTACACGTGCATTTGCATAACATAAGCCCTATACCCGAGTTCCGTCCTTTTTAGGTGGAAGTAAAGTAACTAAGCCTTTGTGATTAACAATCTGCATGGGCTAGTGAAACACTTCCGGAGTACTAAAGTGCCTACTCCTTCGTGATTAACAATCCGCATGGGCTAGGAAAATATGCTCTAACAAATTGAACCCACTTTTATCGGGGTGCCTTACTAGCCTTCACCGGCGACGGTGAGGAACAATTTGGAGCCGATATAACCTAATGCAACCTCATATAGTGAACCTAGGAGAAACCATGCCGAATTTTCTTTAGAGGTACCGAAGTTAGGAAAACATGGAGGGACGTTTCTAACCCTTTTATCCCCTGTTCTACATTCTGAATAAGCCTTGCAAATCGGACGATGATGAACGCACATCATATCGCCCGTAATAAGTTTGATGTTCCTTTCCAGGGGTATCATAATGCCAAAATTTTTTGACACCATCAGGGAAAATTATTGATTTGGATCATATATTATTTTGCTATTATTTGAATCTTTTTCCTTACTAATTCATTTACTTTCTTTTTCATGCATTTTTGTCATCATCTTGGACCAGGAAGGTTATTAGTCTCGGGGTAGTATTCAACCAAGAGGGCTTTCATGGAGGGTCAGTGTGCCTCAGTGGTCGAGAAACATATAATGGTGAGAAAACGCTCCGATGAGTTTCAGTAGGGTAATAGGGATTGTTTGAAAGAGAGGTATATATCAGTATTGCCAACTGAAGTTGGTCTCATTATTTAGCAAAATGATCTCCGTGGGCTGATGGATATATGGAATCAGTGGGATATAACAAAAAGAAAAGCCTTCACTCAGATTTATGGGGACATAACCTTGTTAATCTTAGTCAAGGTTAATAGTGAGTTAATCTGGGCCATGGTGCAATTTTGGAATCTTACCTATTGATGCTTCACCTTCAACCGAGAGGATATGACTTCGACCATCGAAGAATATTCGACTCTGTTGCATATTGAGAGCGTCATTCCGGATCGTATTTACTATAAATATTCGAAGACGTTGGGTTTCAAGAAAAAGGTCTCCACAATTTTGGGGGTGGAAAGAAGTTGGGTCAAGAGTCACGTGGTCCGAAAAGGAGAAAACAATTGCATGTCATGGGATACTCTACGGGCTTTAATCCATAGTCATTCAAGTAAAGAGACAGCTAGAAACATCTTTGCCTTAGCTATCTATGGGTTAGTTATCTTCTCGAAGATATTGGGATACGTGGATGTGGCAGTAGTAGACCTTTTTGAGAGGTTAAGGCAGAAGATAAACTCGGCCCCGACAATCATAGCAGAAACAATTTGGTCCCTGAATTTCTGTAGACGGGGAGGACAAGGGCGTTTTGTGGTTTGTGCACAGCTTATCTACATATGGATTCAAAGCCACTTTTGGAAGCGAGTATAAGTTTCTCTCTGCCCATATTGGAAGTCCTTTGCACCGATCAGTGAGTCTCTCAAGAGAGGTTGGCCCGAAGATAGGATCGAAGAACAGTGGATCAATATACTCCTAAACTTCAAGACTGAGATGCTAACTTGGAGAGCTCCGTAGATAGCTCTTATGCCAATGTTGTACAAGTGTCGGGACAAGGCATGTGTCCCATTGTTAGGAGTATGGGGAGGTGTGAGTTATGCACCTTTGTTGGTGCTAAGGCAATTGGAATCTCGTCAGTTCACTCCTATGACCCACGGGCTTAGAATTTGCCTATGGAGAGAATGGGTACTTAGGAAAAGTGCGCTAAATTGTAGTGGCATGGAAGAAAACTTATCGGGTAGAGGTGGCTCGGTACGCCGATAATGTCACACCAGATTACATGGTATGGAAAGCCAAAAGGGTTAATAATAGACTATCGATGCCCGATGGGAGGGATGTCTCACTAATGGATCTACAAACGGAAGAAGTGCCATCTAAGTTAGAAATCACGAAGTCAGAATTTGAAAAAGAAAAGGTCATAATGAACAAAGAGGTTGCCCGACTCCAAGAAGAGATCGATGACTTAAAGACTGGGAATCAATTTGGGAAAGGGAAGCAAAGAAGGTCAGAAAATAGAGAGATACTTTCAAGAGCGATCTTAGGAACCTACATTTGGAGAATAAAAGGTTTCGATTTGAACTGAAATATGAAAGGGCCGCTAAGTCTTCCAGGGAATGGCAGAAAGAAGTCGACAATCTCAAAAAAATGAGCAACTACTAGAAAAAGAAGGCGAAACAGGAGAAAGTCAAAGCTGTTAGACTTGAGCGGGAGAAGCGAGCTAAGGAAAGCTCGCACACCATTATTTCTATTGAACTTTTGAGATATCAACTAGAAAATGAAAAGTTTCGAGCTAGGTTGAAAGTTGAAGAAGCAAAGCAGTCTGAAAAAAGAGCACTGTGAAGGTGAGTCCGAGATCCGGGAAGGTCACTTTAGGACCATCATAGTTGCAATGACACTTTGACTTCGGATAGAAAGGAAATAGATTGGCAAATTACTCAGTAGATGCTAGATTTTCTTAGGCGAAGTTATTATGCAATATGGACAGATCTTGTTGTTTTATCATTGATGTAGTTAATTTCAGTAATCAATGGAAGACCGTTTGGTTGAAATTATTCCGGGGCTAATACTTTCAAGTGCATTCATACATTTATTTATTAATTGTACATATTCATTTACTAAGTCATTCATTTATCCATTTGTTAATTCTATTATAATTTCATTAATATTTTCTCATTCTTTGATTTAACCATTCATTCATTCATAACAAAATAGAAAGAATATGTCAATAAGTTCTAATCCACGGTATTTAAACTTAAGGTGTAAAGATTGGGCGTCTTCCGAAAGACTCAGAGTTTCAGCTCCAACACAACACCAGATCATGAACTAGAGCCATGGAAAATGAACAGACAGCTCGTATTGAAAGAATGGAAAGGGCTCAAATGGAATTGCAAGAACAGTTAGCAAGATTGCAAGAGTAGCTATCGAAGTCCTAAGAGGAGTCTAGGGAACAGATGACAAAGATGATGGAAATGATGTCTGTTGTACTTCGAGAAAAAAGGCATGTTGAGAATTCAACTGTAAGAAGAGAGGCAGGGAATCAAGGGGTTCAACCAGAGATCATACTGTTAAACGGTCAATCATTTTTGAGCACAAAAAATAAACTGCTGACAGCTACTATGCCATTCGTATATGTCCAACCCCATGTGGGAGCACAAAATCAGGTGTCGATTGGCACAAATATTGGAAATATCCTGGCAAACCCCATTGAAGTCCCAGACTTAGATGACCTGGCTGAGTAAGAAAAGGTAAAGATGGTAGAACTGAAAAAGGTTGAGCTAGCTAAGTCATAGAAGAAATATCAGTTGTTAGAAGACAGACTATGGGCTGTAGAAGGGGTTGAAGTATTTGGTAGTCTTGATGCTAAGGAGCTAAGTTTAGTTCCCGGTCTTGTGATCCCACCTAAGTTTAAAATGCCAGATTTTGAGAAATATGATGTGACTACTAACCCTTTCGCACACTTCACAATGTACTGTCGGAAGATGATTAGGCATGCTGATGATGAGAAACTTCTCATTCATTGTTTTTAGGATAGCCTTATCGGGTCAGCAACTCGATGGTATAATCAGCTCACTGGAAGCAAGATCCCCTCCTAGACGGATTTGGCTAGGGCCTTTTTGGAGCACTATAAGCATATATCTGACATGGTGCCTGACAGGCTGTCATTACAGAATCTAGGAAAAAAAGCTATTGAAAGCTATAAGTAGTATGCGCAAAGGTGGCGGGATATGGCTACTCAGGTGCAACCTCCTCTAATGGACAAAGAAACCACCGTTCTCTTTATCAATACTCTGAAGGAGTCATATTATGAAAAGCTGGTGGGTAATGCCACTAAAAACTTTGCAGACATGGTCATGTTAGGGGAAATGATTGAAACCACTGTCAAGAGCTAAAAAATGGAGAGTGGGGAACCTATTGTCCCTAAGAAAATATTCTCTGCCAAGAAAAAAGAAGGGGAAACATATGCGGTGAGTTTCAACAACCAACTTTTCACAAATTCGACCCCATATACACCCTATCCAACCTATAATCCATACTTCCCAGCCATAAACAATCTTACCCAAAATCCCTTTCCATATACAACCATACCCCAACAAGTATATCCGATTGGTATTTCGCCACAAATAGCTGCTTCCCTAAACACTGTACCAAACACCCAAAACACTACCCGAAATGACCAAAACCGCCAAGGAATAATCAAAAACCTCAGTTTGATCCTATCCTTATGACCTACGATGAGTTATACCCTAAGCTGCTACAGGGGTAACTCGTCGCACTAGTGTACCTCCAACCCTTAAAACCACCGTATCCTAGATAGTATAACGCTAATGCTCACTATGCATACCACGCAGGAATTCAAGGACATTCCATTGAAAATTGTACCGCCTTAAAGTAGAAGTTCCAAAATATGATTGATGATGGGATCGTGAAATTCGAACCTAGGAACGAGCCTAATATTGTGGGCAACCCATTGCCCAATCACACGAAAGCTAAGGTGAATGCAGTTTTGTCAGAGAAAGTTGGTAGGGTCAAGAGGGATATTAGTGAGGTGAAGACACCGATGCTAAAAGTCTGGTTTGAAATGGTTAAGGCTGGGTTGGTTCAGGCTGAAGCAAGTTTGAAAGAGATTGCAAGCAAGTAAGAGAACTTTTGTCTGTTTCACGGGTGTGAGGGCCACACTATACAGAAATGTGAAGATTTTCTAGAAAAGGTCTAGAAGATGAAGGATATGGGCGAGGCTTAATTTTATGAAGATGCAGAAAAAGAGATAGATACAACCGAGAGTACAGTCGGCTATAGGGTGGATAGACCCCTGATCATCTATTATGATGAGTTGGAAGAAAAGGCTATCCCAGTTGATAAGGAAACCATGCCTAAATTAATCATAGAGTTACCATCTCTTTTCTCTTTCAAGAAAGATAAGACGGTGCCTTGGAAATATAATTGTATTATGGTGATGCCCTGTCTTCGAGCCATCAAACTGAAATGATTGATGATATAGCGAGAGTGGGTCATTTAACTCGTAGTGGTAGATGCTATGCTCAGGAACAGTTGAACATAGTCAAATGAGAAAGACGGGAGTACTTGACAAAGGGAAAAGGACAGCGAAATCGGCCCATATAAAGGTAGAACAGTCAGAGAAAGTGGAGAAGAATTCGTCCCCAATTAATAAAGTGAAAGAACTGATGAATGAGAAGGAAGCCTGTGAATTCTTAAAATTTATCAAATACAGTGAATACAGTGTAGTGGAACAATTACACCGCCAATCGATAAGGATTTCAGTCCTTTCACTGTTGTTAAACTTAGAGCCACACCGAAATGCTCTGCTAAGAATTTTGAACCAGGCATATGTGGCTAACAATATATCATGGAAAAATTGGACTGACTAGTGGGAAATATCACAGCAGATGACTACATCTCTTTCAACTATGATGAGATACCACCTAATGGTATAGGATCTACAAGAGCTCTTCATATCACACTACCTGCAAGGGGCATATTCTGCCACGAGTGCTCTTAGATAATGGTTCCTCCTTGAATGTGATGTCTTTGGCAACCTTATCTAAATTGCCAGTCGATATGTCCTACATGCTGCTAAGTCACACCATAGTCAGGGCCTTTGATGGCACTCGTCGGGAGGTGATGGGAAGCATTGTAATCCCATTTCAGATAGGTCCATGTACTTATGAAGTCAAATTCCAAGTAATGGACATCACCCCATCCTATAACTATTTATTGGAAAAGTAGTGGATTCACTCTGTTGGGGCTGTGCCGTTGTCTCTCCATCAAAAGTGGAAATTTGGGATGGAAGGATGCTTAGTCAATGTGTCAGGAGAAGAGGATATCATAGCTTCTGCATCCACTGACCCGCCTTATATAGAAGTGAATGAGGATGCTGTAGAGTGCTCGTTCAGGTCATTGGAATTTGTCAACAATGTATTCATCACCGAGGGACACAGAATCCAAAAACCTAAGTTATCTAGGAACACTAGGTTAGGGGTGAAGACGACAGTAGGAAAAGGCTGTCGTGCAAGGAAAGCATTGGGAAAATACCTCCAAGGAAGGGCCAGAGCAATAGAAGTGGCCAAAAAGAAGGACCGATTCGGTCTTGGGTGCCTCTCTAAAGCCCATGGGAAAAGAAGACAAGTTGAGAAAAACAGGAAAAGGAGGTTGGCCCCAGCTTTCGGATGTGAATATAGATTGGGAACCTATAACTTTCCTTCCGATCCTTCACACTTTTTGCTCCGGAGGATTTAAATATGGAAGGAAGAATTCTGATGATGTGATGGTAATGTTAGAACAGGCATTTGAGAAGTTTTACATGAATGAGGATGAACAGCTGCAAGAAATGGTAATCAACATGGCCGAGATAGAAGGAATGGGGAACGAAAATGCAAGCTGGATGGTGCGCCCATGTCCCTCGGGTTATGAGTTGACGAATTGAAATGTGACTGAACTTCCTTTAGTTTTTAGGTCTATTCCAGAGTAATGCTCTGAATCAATCTTAATTGCCTCTGCCCAAAAGCATTATGTATTGGCTTATGTTTAAGACTTTTCATTCAGTAAATGACAATCACGATGCATTTACTTCATATGTCCATATTCTTTCATTTTTTTCATTATTATTGTCTATATGTCTTCCTATATTGTTTCTTCCCCACCTATTTACAAGTGTTCCGATATGGAATATGAGGACTGTCTTGTCAATAATTTTGAAATTGATTTTGAAAGACCCATTTGTACGGGTGATTTTGATGTCAACGAAGATGCCGAGGATTATGGTTTGCCTCCGGATTTGTTGAGAATAATAGAGTAAGAGGAAAAACAAGTATTGCCTCATAAAGAGCCATTGGAAGTGATAAATTTGAGAAGTAGAGAAGAGATAAAGGAGGTCAAGATTGGGACCTAAGTTTCAGCATCAACAAAGCATGAACTGATGGCCTTACTCCGAGAGTATGTCGATGTATTTTCATGGTCGTAACAAGACATGCCAGGGTTGGAGTTCGATATTGTAGCTCACAAGCTCCCTCTAAAGCTAGATTGCCAGCCAATTCAGTAGAAATTGAGAAGAATGAGGCCTAAAATACTGTTAAAGATAAAAGAAGAGGTGAAAAAGCAATTTGATGCCAGATTCTTAGAAGTGGCAAAATATAAAAAAATGGGTAGCAAATATTGTTCCAGTTCCGAAGAAGGATGGAAAGTACGGATGTGTGTTGATTATCGAGATTTGAATAGGGCTGGCCCTAAAGATAATTTCCCATTGCCTCACATAGATACCTTGGTGGACAATACTAAAAAGAGTTCTGTGTTTTCCTTCATGGACGGATTCTCAAGGTATAATCAGATCAAGATGGCACCAGAGGATATGGAGAAAACCACGTTTGTGACAATGTGGGGAATGTTTTGCTATAGAGTGATGCCATTTGGATTAAAAAATGCAGGGGCAACATACCAAAGAGCCATGGTAACTTTGTTTCATGATATGATGCATAAGGAGATCGAAGTCTTTGTTGATGATATGTTCGCAAAGTCGCAAGGAGAAGATGAGCATGTTGCGAATCTTAAGAAGCTCTTTGAAAGATTAAGAAAGTTTCGACTCAAACTCAACCCGAAAAATGCACTTTCGGAGTCACTTCGAGAAAGTTGTTAGGTTTTGTTGTCAGTAAGAAGAGAATCGAGATTGATCCAGATAAAGTGAAGGCCATCCATAATTTGCCACCTCCTCGTACTCAAAAGGAAGTGAGTAGCTTTCTGGGAAGATTAAATTACATTGCTCGGTTCATTTCTCAACTAACTGACAAGTGTGACCTAATATTTAAGCTATTTCGAAAGCGTGATATGGGAGAATGGGATCTAGGGTGTCAGATAGCCTTTGATAAGGTTAAACATTATCTATCAAACCCACCAATGTTGATGACGCCTACTCTAGAGAAACCGATGTTACATTATTTATCAGTATTTGAAAGATCTATGGGCTGTGTATTGGGGTAGCATGATAAGACTGGAAAGAAAGAGCAAGCAATTTATTACCTCAGCAAAATGTTCATAGAGTATGAGCTAAAGTATTCATCGGTAGAAAGGCTTTGTTGTGCCTTAGCCTGGACTGCCCGAAGGCTCAAACAATACATGTTGTATCACACGACGTGGTTGATTGCAAAGATAGACCCCATCAATTATATGTTGGAAGCACCATCCCTGTCAAGTAGAACGGCGAGATGGCAGGTTTTGCTTTCTGAATATGACATCGTATATGTGAGTCAAAAGGCTATAAAAGGCAACGCAGTAGTCGAATTCCTAGCGAGTCGAGCGATAGAAGATTATGAGCCTTTGGACTTTGGTTTTCCTGATGAAGACTTGATGTGCGTCTCGCAAGAAAATGGGACTTCCTCTGAGAAGAAAATATGGAAAATGTATTTTGATGGTGCCTCTAATGCCATGGGGCACGGGAACGGTGCGGTGCTCATATCCCTTGAGGAAGACTATCATCCCTTCACCGCAGACTGGATTTTGATTGTACAAACAACACTGCAGAATACGAGGCGTATACCATGGGCCTTCGTACTGCTATTGAAAGAAAGATTAAGATGTTAGAAGTATTTGGAGATTCAGCTCTAGTGATATACCAATTGCGGGGAGAATGAGAAACCCGAGATGCAAAGCTGATCCGATATCGAGAGCTTATATTGAGCTTGATCGAGGAGTTCAAAGAAGTAGGTTTCAATTACTTGCTCCGAGAAGAAACCGAATGGCAGATACTTTATCCATTTTATTGTCAATGTTTAAAGTAAATGAAGGGGCCGAAGTTGTGCCAATCAAGATGAGCATATACAAGTCTCCTTCCCACTGCTTGAGTATCGAAGAGGAAATGGATGGTCACCCTTGGTATTACAACATCTTGCAATACATTAAGAGTCAATAGTACCCTGAACAAGTAATAAAAAATGATAAGAGAACCCTGAGAAGAATGGCTATGGGTTTTGTCTTAGATGGTGAAACCCTTTACAAGAAAAGGAAGGACCAGGTTTTGTTGAGATGTGTCGTTTCTGCTGAAGCTCAGAGAATTCTCGAAGAGGTCCACGAAGGGATATGCAACACTCACACCAATGACCACATGCTGGCTAAATAGGTTATGAGGGTAGGATACTATTAGATAATAATAGAAGGGAATTGTATTAATTATTCCCGAAAGTGCCATAAATGCCAGATATATGCAGACAAAATTCACATGCCTCCATCCCCGTTGCATGTCATGATAGCTCCATGGCCATTTTGAATATGGGGAATGGATATGATTGGCCCCATTACCCCGAAAGCTTCAAATGGACACAGTTTCATCATGGTGGGTATAGATTACTTCATAAAGTGGGTAGAAGCAGCCTCTTATGCTAATGTAACGAGGTCAGTGGTGTGCAGATTCATCAAGAAGGATATTGTGTGGCGATATGGACTCCCGAAAAGAATAATTTCGGACAATACTCTCAACCTGAATAATAAGATGATGAGATAAGTATGTACACAGTTCAAGATCAAGCATCATAATTCGGCACCTTATCGTCCGAAAATGAATAGGACAGTAGAAGCAGCCAAAAAAAAAATCAAGAAGATTGTTGAAAAGATGACTGATGTGTTCAAAGATTGGCATGAGATCTTGCATTTTGCTCTCCACGCATATCATACTTCGGTTCTCACATCTATGGGTGCCACGTTATTTTTCGTTGGTATACGAGATAGAGGTAGTGCTACCTATTGAGGTTGAAATCTCTTTTCTTCGTGTTTTTATGGAAGTTGGCCTAGAAGAGGCAGAATAGGTTAGAGCTCGCTATGAATAGTTGAATCTCATCGAGGAGAAAGGCTGAAGGTAATTTGCCATAGGCAGATGTATCTGAAGAGGATGATCCTAGCCCACAACAAAAAGATTCGCCCCATGCAATTTCGAGAAGGAGAGTTGGTATTGAGGAAAGTTCTCCATATTGTGAAAGATCCTCGCAAAAAGTGGGATCCGAATTGGGAAATACCCTATGTGGTGAAAAGAGCTTTTTCTGGATGAGCATTGATCTTAACTCGGATGGACGGTGATGACTTGAGAAATCTCGTAAACGTCGATGAATTGAAGAAATGCTATGCTTGAAGAAAAAAAGAAGAAGAAAAAGTGTGATACTATGAGAATTCGAATGATTCCAAGTGCAAAAATGAAAATTCTATTTATCTATTTCCCCTGAGGATTGCTTTTCAATGAGAATATTCGTGCTTGATATGAGAAATGGCCATCTTTTATATTCCTTTCACTAAAAAGAAATTATCCCTAGTTACCCCCTTTGAGACATAGGAATTCTTTCTTTCTTTGAACCTTGATCAAGGATCACCCTCCGCACTGGGGGTTAATGTGAGGAAAAATCTCCTTCAAAAATCATGGCAACATGAGCCATCAAAAAAGAAGAAAAGAAAAGAAAAAAAAACAAACAAACAAACAAAAAAAATGTGTGAAAAAGTGTGGTAAATGAAAGCCAAGAGTGAAGAAGAAACAAAAGTCAAAGAAAGAAAAAAGTCCAAAAAAGATGAATGTTTCAAAAATGAATCCTCCTCATGAAATGATCCTTGATCTGATTACCCTCAAACACATTTTGGGTATACTTATCCTTTCTTTCTAAACCCGAACCTTGGCCTACATTACGTGCTTTTAAAAGTCCATTTTGATCAAGCATGGGTATTTAACTTGAAGGGTTTTTCCTCAGATTTTATCTCATTTTTTGAATTATCATTTTTACCATGGAAAATTTTAGAACTCTCAGATGCATAAAAAAAGAGAGAGGTTTAAGATGAAAATTCGAAAACCCGAAAAGGACGACTTAAAACCAAATGGGGGACACTTGGGTTGAAAACCTGTAAAAGGTGGCCTAAGTACTGATGTAAGATTGAATCAATGCTCCGTGAAAAGGGGAGAAAGTATCAGAAATTCAGAGAAAGGGGGTAAAGCTCAGTCTGACGCAACTAAGGAACCCGAGAAATTACCCAAGTAAATTGCTCATTCAAAACAAAATTTCAGGTGAATTGAAGGAGGAAGGGTCCAAGATATTTCGCACTGGGGAATCTACAGCCTACAACTCTATATCTATTTCTTGTATCCTTGATATTCATCTCTGTTATCTGAAACATTATTGCAATAAATTCTTGTTATCCCTTTTATGGCATTTGGTTGTTTCATACCATCTTTCATCTATTTTATGGTGCATTTTGAGTGTTATTGAATTGAATGTTGATTAGTAAACATAAAAATCTTCAAACGTAAGGATTTCTTTGTATTACTATGGAGTAGGGTTAAAATTTCAGAGGAAGTTTGGAAAACCACTAAAATTTGAAAACATACCAAACCCCAGTACTAAAAAACTAGTCAAGAAAGGGTGAATAACGGATAGATTGAAGTCACTGTCATTGAGTCAGAAAATTTGAGGATCTCAGTGAAATCATAAGTTAGAACTCATGATAGTTCGCAAAGATAGAAGACTCATAAGGCAGAGTAGACAGTGGAAAAAAATCAAAGACATTCTTCATAAAGTTGGAAAAGTCTGTGAATCTTAGTGAAATCATGGATTAAGACTTATGACGTAAACATATAACTGCATGCATCTCTAGGAAACATGCATTCTACAAGCATTTGCAAAACATGTCATTAACATCACTGTATTCAACTAACATTGCAAGAACTGTGGATTTCTTTTTGTTTAAAATCGAACTTGTTTTTCAAATGGGTCGAGCCCCGAGATCAACGTCGAGGTATTTCTTTTTTTATGTCGAATCCGTTTTTAAAATGGGTCGAGCCCCGAGATCAACGTCGAGATATTTATTTTTTTTTTAAGTCGAAGTCGATTTTAAAATGGGTTGAGCTCCGAGATCAACGTCTAGGTATTTCTTTTAGTTTTAAGTCGAATCCGTTTTTAGAATGGATCGAGCCCTGAGATCAACGTCGACATATTTTTTTTTTGTTTTAAGTCGAATCCGTTTTTAAAATGGGTCGAGCCCCGAGATCAACATTGAGGTATTTCTTTTTGTTTTAAGTCGAATCCATTTTTAAAATGGGTCGAGCCCCAAGATCAACATCGAGGTATTTCTTTTTGTTTTAAGTTGAATCCGTTTTTAAAATGGGTTGAGCCCCGAGATCAACGTCGAGGTATTTTCTTTTCTTTTAAATCGAACTTGCTTTTCAAATAAGTCGAGTCACGAGATCAACATCGATGTATTTTCTTTTCTTTTAAATCGGACTTGTTTTTAAAATGAGCCGAGCCCTGAGATCAACGTCGAGGTATTTTTTTTGGTTTTATGGTTCGTTTATTTGCATAAATTGGCTTCCATAAAATATTTTCTAGAAAATATGAAGATTTTTCGAAAAAGTAGATATTTTCTGATGTTTGGATGACTTAATAAAAAATATTTTTTTGTTGTTTGGTTATTTTCTAGAAAATTTGCTTTTTTTTCAAATATCAATATTGTTATAACTGTTAAATGTTAATTATTAAAATATTAAAAATGATTTATTATTAAAATATTAATATTTTAATAATAATAATTAAAACTAAAATATTAAATTAATATTAAATACTTAAAATAATACTATTCACTATTATAACATTAATTATATTAATATTTAAAATATTATTTCTATTAATATAGTTATTATTAAAATATTATTTTGATTAATATAATTATTATTAAAATACTATTTTGATTAATATAATTATTATAAAATATTATTTCTATTAATATAATTATTATTAAAATATTATTTCTACTTTTTTCAAATAGTAATATGGCACAAATATTAAAATATTTATTATTAAAATATTAAAAAAATATTAATTATTAAAATGTTAATTTTTAATATTAATATTTTAAATAGTAAGGTTTTAATAATAATATTTAATACTAAAACATTATAAAAAATATATTATTTAATATTAAGAAATTAATTATATTAATATTTTAAAATATTTAAGTATTCTAATAATTATTAAAATATTATTTCTATTAATATTTATACTATTAAAATAATAATATTTGTATACTAAAAAACATTTATTATTAAATCTTTATAAAGTAATTTATATATATTTATTAAAATAGTAATATAAAAGCATTTTTCAATAAAATAGTAAAAATACTATTTAAAATTTAAAATATTTATAATATTACAATTTATTATTAAAATAATAATATTGCTATATGAAATCATATTTTTTATTAAAATAATAAATGATAGTTATTATATTAATAATTTATTATTTATTATTAAAATAAAAATATAATATTCTATATTATTAAAATGTAAATATGTAGGTTTAATAATATTTAAATAAAAAATTGAAAATTACAATATTAAAATATATTTATATTAATATTTTGATAATTAAAAAGTAAATATTTTATTAATATAATAATATTTGACTCGAGTAAAGTTAAGTTTCGATCTAAAATATGATGTCCAAATCTCGATTCAAGTAACCCTACTCATGGTTAGTTCTTTTTTGGAAATTGTTTTCCCCTTGACCAGTAAGTCATTTTTCGTTGACCAATCAATTTTCCGCCAACCAAACACCAAAAAATGCAGAAATCAATTTTCGAAAATCATTTTCTATGAAACAAACGGACCTTTAAATCAAACTTTTTTTCAAGATGAGTCGAGCCCCGGGATCACCGCCGAGGTATTTCTTTTATTTCCAAAAGTCGAATTCGTTCCTTTGAGACGAATCGAGCCTTGGTATCGCAATCAAGGTAATTTCAATTCAAGACCTAAATCTTTTATCTTCTGCTTTACATTAAAAATTTTGAAAAAAATTCCTTCTTTTTCGTGACCAGCCTCCATACCCTGACAAAATGGTCATCTATTGGTCTTTGTCGCATTTTTTATTCTCAGCAATACTCAAAGAGAGGCAGCTGTAGACACCTAATTTTGTCTGGGCCCCCTAAACAAGGTAAGTTCTTCCTTCAATTTCCTGAAATGCATAGAATCTTCCCTCATTCCACAGTTGGGTCTCCAAGACTTTGATTCAGAGATTAAAAAACGAAAAAGTCAACTTTGAAAAAGTCAACCTCAAAAAGTCAACCACTAAAAAAGTCAACTCTCAGTCAAAATCAAGATTCAAAGTTGAATTGAACAATGGTGAAGGAATTTTGACAATCAGAGATCTACAATTGAAGATAGAGAAATTGAAAAACAAAGTGCAAAAATTCAGTGTAGGAAAAATGTCAAAATTTGCAAATTGGAGAAAAGTGCGTAAACGATCAAATTGGACGAAATTGGAGGTTCCAAATGGAATAAGATCAATAATTATGGATATTGAAATATCCAATTTTGAAGCAGAGTTGAAGGAAGAATTGGTTTGAAGAGGAAAAGGAAAATAAGGATTTAATGAATAAATAGGAAATTCACAAATTTGAGGAAAACTACAGAGATGGTCCGATTCGATGAAATTGAAGCTCCCAGTTGATGAATAATAAATAAATAAAAATATCCCAAGTAACAATTTGAAGTGGATCCAAAGTAAGAGACGATTGGAGGAGAAACAGAAAACCGAGAAAATTTTCAATTTTGAGGAAAATGAAAAACTAAATCGGAGAGGAATTCAGATGTAAAAATTGGGCATTTTCTGTCCAAATCCAATTCAATATATGAAAAAGGCGGTGAAAAAAGAAAATCCAGAAATTTGGCCCGTTTAGAGTAAAACCGAGGTTTCAGGGGCTAAAGGGCAATTTTAGAAAAATCGAAAAAAATAAAAAATGAGCTTGGAAAATTATGAAAACTTCCAGAATAGAGTTTTATATTGGATGGAATGGATTTGAGAATAAAAATCCGGAATCAGAGCTCAATTGGAGATAGACAAAGTTCAGTGGCACTAAACCGAAACTTTAGAGAAAAATTCGGGAAAAATGCAAAACAAGCTCGAAAAATTATGAAAACCTCAAGAACTGAGTTTTATATTGGATGGAATGGATTGGAGAAGAAAAATCCGAAATCGGAGTTCAAATGGAAATAGACAAAGTTTGGGAGGCACTAAACCGAAACTTTAGAGAAAAATCTGAGAAAAATGCAAAACGAGCTTGAAGAATTATGAAAACCTCCAGAACTGAGTTTTATATTGGATGGGATGGATGAAAAATAAATTTTCAAAATTGGGGTCCATTTGCAAATAAATTAAGTTTGGGAGCCAAAATGCAATTTTATCAAAAAACTGAAAATGGCCATTTTGCACATAAAAAAAAGAGAGGAATGGCTTGGAAAATTTGGATACCGAAATCCAAATGATTGTCTCTTGTAGGTTTGTTAGAGCAAGGAGGAATAAAATGCTTTTATTGGATGCTCTATACACATAAAATGGAAGATGGGTAACCTCTTTGCTTAAAGGTTTTTTGGATGACTAATTTGGTTGCTTATTCATGTTTAACTATTTGGTGCTTAATCCTTTTGAACTTCATTGATTTATCTTGTTGATGCAAAGTATTTTAATGAAGATACATGTTTTGAGATGCATCTTGAACTAAGTATAAGCCTAATTGAATTTTATTAATTATTTTTAGATTTTTAGTTTTCGTTTATTTTTAAATCATGTATTTAAAGGGGTTGGTCCGCAAGTTGACTCGCGGATCGATTTAAGATCCATACTTGACCCGTACGAAAAAAAGTTAAAAATAGAAAAAATTTATTATTTTAATTTTAAATGATGTATTTAAAGGGGTTGATTTGCACGTTGACTCGCGTGTCGATTTAGGATCCGTACCAGACCATTTTGGGGAAAAAATTTATAAAAAATTTATTTTATTTTTAAATAATGTATTTAAAGAGAATGATCCGCACGTTGACTCGCGGGTCGATTTAAGACCCGTACCCGACCGTCTCAGGAAATAATTTAAAAAAAAAAATTTATTTTATTAATTATTTTTATTTTAATTTTAAATGATGTATTTAAATGGGTGAGTCCGTACATTGACTCGCTGGTCGATCAATGATCTGTACCCTATCCGCTCGGGAAAAAATTAAAAAAGAAATTTATTTTATTAATTATTTTTAGTTTTTTCTTTTATTTTATTTTTAAATAATGCATTTAAAGAGGTTGGCCCGCACGTTGACTCGCAGGTCAATTTAGGATCCGTATCCGACCGAATTGGAAAAAATATTAAAAAAAGAAATTTATTTTATTAATTATTTTTATTTTAATTTTAATTTTAAATGATGTATTTAAAGGGGATGGTCAGCACGTTGACACGTGGGTCAATTTAAGATCCGTACCCGACCCGTTTGAGAAAAAAAATTATGTTATTAATTATTTTTCTTTTAATTTTAAATGATGTATTTAAAGGGGTTGGTCTACACCTCGACTTGTTGGTCGAATTAGGAGCCGTGACCCAACCCGCTTGGGATAAGTTAAAAAATAATTTTATTTTATGAATAATTTTATTTTAAGTGATATATTTAAAGGGGTTGGTCCGTACGTTGACTCGCGAATCGATTTATGATCCGTACCGGACAGACTTGGGTGAAAAGTTCACAAAAATTATTAATTATTTTTATTTTAATTTTAAATGATGTATTTAAAGAGATAGGTCCGCATGTTGAGTCGTGGGTCGATTTAAGATCCGTACCCGATCCGCTCGGGAACAAAAATTAAAAAATAAAAAAAAAATAAAAAACGAACTTGCTGCTAACCTATGTGAGAAAATCGATCCTACGAAAACCTATGTGAGAAAATCGATCCTACGAAAGAATAAAATACAAACCACAATTTTGTTTCTTATTTATTATTTTTTACCTCCTATAAATAAAAATTTACAGCATTAAATAAAATTTAAATATTTTTAAATATTTTTAAATATTTTTATTTTATTTTTAAATGATGTATTTAAAGAGGTTGACTTGCACGTTGACTCGCAGGTCAATTTAGGATTCGTACCCGACCGAATTGGAAAAAATATTAAAAAGGAAAATTTATTTTATTAATTATTTTAATTTTAATTTTAAATGATGTATTTAAAGGGGATGGTCCGCACGTTGACACGTGGGTCAATTTAGGACCCGTACCCGACCTGCTCGAGAAAAAAAATTATGTTATTAATTATTTTTCTTTTAATTTTAAATGATGTATTTAAAGGGGTTAGTCTACACGTCGACTTGTTGGTCGATTTAGGAGCCGTGACCCAACCCGCTTGGGATAAGTTAAAAAATAATTTTATTTTATGAATAATTTTTATTCTAAATAATATATTTAAAGGGGTTGGTCCATACGTTGACTCGCGATTTGATTTATGATCCGTACCGGATAGACTTGGGTGAAAAGTTAAAAAAAATTATTAATTATTTTTATTTTTATTTTAAATGATGTATTTAAAGAGATAGGTCCGCACGTTGAGTCGCGGGTCGATTTAGGATCCGTACCCGATCCGCTCGGGAACCAAAATTTAAAAAAAAAAAAAGGTAAAAAACAAACTTGCTACTAATCTATATGAGAAAATCGATCCTACGAAAAAATAAAATACAAACCACAATTTTGTTTTCTTATTTATAATTTTATTACCTCCTATAAATAAAAATATACAGCATTAAATAAATTCAAATATTTTTAAATATATATATATATAAATAACATTTGAAAATGTATTTATATTACATAATTTATAAATAAACAATTATTATAAATTTAATGTTCATAATTATATAAATATTATTATAATTTAAAAAATAAAAAATTATTATTATTATTTAATACAATATGATTTTTAAAAAAATTATTAATTAATTAAAAAAAATTAAAAGTAGTCCGACGAATCGGAATCTTTTCTGTTTTAGTTGAAATAGGAAAATTGAAAAAAATGAAAGGGTGTGGTCCCGAAGAATCACGTTGAAGCTGGTCAGTTTTGAGATTATTTTTAGGACTCTTTTACATATGTAACAATAGTTGTTGTCTTGATGAGAGGAAGAAGTATTTGGGTTCAGATTTTAGGTGCTACAATGTCTGATTCGTTGTTGGCCAGTTGGTTGATGCACCCAAAAGAGTGTATCTTATTTAACCTTGCACTAAAAAGATAAATTGTAAGTATAGTAGTTAGCAAGGATCGAGTCCTCAGGGATTGGGTTTTAGTTTATAAGTTAATAGTTTAAAACTTAAATTCAAGAACAATAAAAGAAAAGGGGTTTTTGAAGCCAGATTTAAACTAAAGTAAATAATAAGAATAAGATGCAAGGCGGTATAACCAGCCAATAAAAATATATATACTAAATTAGGCGGTATAACCAGCCAATAAAAATAAAACAAAGTTAATATACAAACAAGGCGGTATAACCAGCCAATAAAAATATATATACTAAATTAGGCGGTATAACCAGCCAATAAAAATAAAACAAAGTTAATATACAAACAAGGCGGTATAACCAGCCAATAAAAATATATATACTAAATTAGGCGGTATAACCAGCCAATAAAAATAAATATACTTTTAAAAATAAGCAAACTAGAAAATTAAGAAAACAAGTAAGTAAGAAGAATCAAATATGAAAAATATGGTTAAGGTTTCATTCTCTACCACTAGACATCATTAAGAATCAATTTCAGATCTATCAATATCAACCAACTATCAAAGTTAACAACCGTAGATAACAACAAGCTCTGTTATCCCAATCTTTCCTTAGTTTGTCGTTAAATAGAACAAGCTCTCTATTTAATCTCTAACCATCAAACAACCTAGAATAAGCTCTCTAGATTCAATTTAATGGCAGCTTTATGATGAGAAAGATAGGTTGATCTAAGCAACAAACACATAAGCTCGGATTGTTCAACTTAGGTTATGTTCCACTTTGCAATTATTGAAAACTTGACCATAATCATTAATCACAAATTGCCACTTATGAATAGGAAATCAAGACAATTACACGGATCAAGACTCCTAAACTAGCAATAGATAATTATCAAGATCTATCTAGTTGTACACCTAAACAAATCAAGACAACATCATGAACAATTCTTGTAGAAGAACATAAGCAACTTTGATAGAAAATTAATGATAGATAGAATCTGAAAATCAATCATAAAACATGTCTAGGGCTTTGAAATCACCCTTAACCAAATAGAAGTTTAGCCTAGCATAGGCATTATAAACATAAACATAAAATTAAAGAAAATCTAAGAAGAAAATAAAAGAAAGAAAGAAGAAGAGGAAGAATATTAATTATCCAACCTCTTGCTCTCTCTAAAGAAAAAGAAAACTAGAGAAAAGAAAGAAAACTAGAGAAAAGAAAGAAGAAGAAAACTTAGAGAATTTTATTACAATGGCTAATATCCTACCTATGTACAATATGATCCCCTACAATCATCCAAAGCCCTCTATTTATACACATTTTGGAGGGCTAAATGACAAGAGATAAGCTTTACAAATTTCAAAGGTAGGTATAATAGGTGGGTGAATTTTTCTAACAATTTTCGTCATATTGTATGACAATTTTGATCAGCCAACTTGATGGTCGATTTCGTCAATGTTGGAGGCCTGATCTGATCACATGGGCTTCTAGAAAAAGGTTCCCCTATCAGTTACGGATCCATAGCCATTCGAATCAGCTCATTTGCTGATGTGGATAAGCAGATATGGGCAAAATACGAAAACAGGTCAGCACAGACGTCATTGCACATCAGCCAACTTGATGGTCGATTTCGCTAGGGAAAACGACTCCGTTTCAAGAAGTGAAAAACATGAAAAAGATAGATATGCCTCTTAGCTTTGCATGGCTACAAATTTCAGCCTTATTGCTTCAGTGAAACTCCAGATATAGCTGATATGGCAAAAGGTGTCGGAACTGGAACTGAACTGGATTTGCCCTTAATTCTAGTAATCTGAAATCAGTCAAAGAAACTTGTGAAAAACACCAAATTACATAAAAATATAAAAGATCATAAACACAATTAGACTAAACAATAATAACTCGTATTTGACACAAAACAATAATAAAACATAACTAAAAACTATATAATTATACGAGTTATCACACTCCCACACTTAGCTTTTTGCTAGTCCTCGAGCAAAATCAAATAAAAATAAAATAAGAAAATCTAATCTAGTCCACTTTCGTAGGAAATCACGGTGGCACTTAGCATGTGACACAAGCCTTTAAACCCCTAGGTGTCCCTAGTGGACGAGTTTAGTCTCGTGAGGGTTTACTAGAACGATACCCACAAACATTGAAAAACTAAAATATAAATAAACTACATATACTAAAAATATTTATTCCTAATCATTTCAATACAAATTAGAGACAATCTTTGAACAAGTCTTATAAACTAATCAATAGCTTAAAGAATTTCACAAAAAATCATGCTTGAATGTAAATTGTTTGAGTTAAGCCAATATTAACATAACATATCTCAATCAAAATAGTGCATGTTCAAATTTAATCTCAACTTCTCACATGGGATACCCTCATGATTTTCACTCTTTAAAGTAGTGGTGAAGTGTTTACACTCAATCAATCTCATGAAAACAGTTCTACCATATTCTTGCTTGTCCACCTATTCTCCACTATTTAGATCATACAACTTCATGAATCAAGAGGTCTTTAATCAAGGTTGTAATGGGGCCAAGGGGTTTGTAATGTGGTTGAAGAACAAAAGGATAAAGATATCACAAAGGTTCCAAAGAGTTCATAAAGTTTAGAGACATAAAAAGATCATACAAAGAAACTTCTCAAAACTTTTTACAAGTACATAGTCACCTAGGCCGGATATTCATGTTGGGCCTTTTCTTCATTCTAAACAACTTTGTAACATCTTTTTCCTTTTCCACAAATTCAAGAGATGATTCATATATATATATATATATTTTTACATAGGAATGTATTTGCCAGTATTCCATTTCTTTTTCTCTTGACTTTTCTTTTCTTTCCCCCCCACACTTATTTCTTGTTTCTAACCCAAATTTTCAATAGATCTTCCTTGTCTTTGCAACTTGTCTCAAAACATGCTAATTCATCTTTGGAACAAAGGTAAAGATATAAGTATATTTAGGTTAGGGACAAGTTATGGTTACCAAAGAGATAGCTTATTCAATGTAGGCTCAAATTGGTTCACTAAGGGTGTGTTCTCTTGGAACATCAATAAGGGATGGCTGTTTGGCCCTGGCTAAAAATCCTAATGCCTCTATCATATTCATGTTGTCACATGCATCAATATAGTCTCAAATGGTTTAAAGCAAGTTCTAGAGAATCATGTAATCATAAGAGCACTCAAGAAAGAAATTAGATTGATATGTATAATGCATCAATCATATAGGCTCAAAAACTCACAAGGATGATTATACAAGTCAGATTAAGTCTAAACATGCTTCTTTCTCAATCAACATATCATATTAACATTGGCTAAAAAAAAAATGACATCAAGCTCAATTCTCATGAAAATCTTCTCACTAATAAATCAGTTTTAGACTTATGCTATTCATATCTCATCATTGTATTAAAAAGGAACTAAAACATACTAAAAATAATAATAATATTAAAGACTCATAAAAAAATAATAGACAAAAATAAAAAAAATCCTAAATCCTTCCCCCCACACTTAATTCTTACATTGTCCTCAATGTAAGTCTATTAACCCAAATGAAAGAATCATGTGTAAGAGAAAAGAACTAATAACATAAGAATAGGAACAACTAAGACTCAAAACAAAACAAACTCATGCAACCTAAATAATCCTAAAATACTAAACAAAAATTAACAAGTAAACATAAAAAGATTAAAATCAAACTGACAAGGTATGTCTCAAGTCTCCCTTACTCAGACCTTGTTCAGAATGAATACTTCTAAATTGCTTAAAACACAACAAACTTTTTTTTTTTTTTTTGAAAAGAAGAAATCAAACTGACAAGGTATGTCTCAAGTCTCCCTTACTCAGACCTTGTTCAGAATGAATACTTCTAAATTGCTTAAAACACAACAAACTTTTTTTTTTTTAAGAAGGTAAAATTTAGGAGATATTACCTGTAGAGGTTGCTAACCACTTATTATAACTGAGACACAACAAACAAAATGTTAGATAATGTCAAAAAGACAAAGTGCAATCCACTCCTTGCTCGTCCATATCTCTTTTTCTTTTTCCGAGCGTTTGCGAAACAACCGTAGCAGATAAATACTCATAAGCTTGGAGCTTTTTGAGTAAATCTTCAATGGTTGTAGCAGAAATTATGGTTCTCCTTGCCTCTGAAAACATGAATCCATTATCCACAGCATTATCTAAATATGAAAGCAAATTATTAAAATAACCATTAATATTAAGCAAACCAATGGGTTTCTTATTTGTGACCAAAGATGACCAAGAAGTCACGCAAGCTATTTCTTCCAATGTACCGAGACCTCCTGGTAAAGCAATGAATGCATCGGCAGAATGGTACATGATTGTCATCCGTTCAGGGATACTCCAGACTTGTATTTCCTTACCCACGGTAGGTCCACAAAAACCTGTGAATAGTTTTGGCACGACTCCTAGAACTGGACTTCCTCCGGCGTGTGCTGCTGTAGCGACTGCTCCCATTAAACCCGTACTACCGCCTCCATAAATCAACTGGATCTTTTGTTGGGCAAGTATTACTCCAACTCTTATGGCTTCATCAGCAAATTTTGTTATTTTTCCCTGGATAAGCACCTCCAAAGACACAAATTTTTTTAATGCGTTGGGACGAAGTACTTTCCATTTTTTTTCTTTTTCGAGTGCCTGAAAGAGAATGAGTACATGGTGTAATATATAGAGGACTGAGTAGTGAATCAGACAAGAGTAATAATGTCGCCGAAAGTGTATCTGACCTGTCAGAAGAAAATGTTAACCTAACAGAAGATTTTTGCGTGATTTCAGGAAGAAAATCAAAAAGAGAAGAAAAAAATCAACCGTAAAAGACAAATAAAAAAAAAACGAGAATAATTACACAAATCGAACAACACGTAAATTAAACCAAAATGAAGTTATTGCAAATCAAACCAAAAGCTGAGAAGTCATTTATTGTAGTTGTGATTGTGGCTCACATCTTCCTCTGGTTTTACGTCCAGAAACGGCTTAAACGCCTTCTATGAGTCGAGGATATGCTTCCCATCCAGTTTTCTTACAAGCTGGCAAACAGGGTCTTTTAACATCAGATTCCCAAGATGTTGCCATTCCCTTTGGAATTGCGGCCATAAATCAAGAATTTCTCTTTGTACGTCTCCACTAGGATGCGTCTCAAGAGAAAGTTGGATATTACCCAAATTCTCCTTACTCAGTCCATCCTTAATGAATTCAATTTTATCATTTCGATTAGAGGACGGAATCCCAATAGAACGACATTTACCGTTACACGTCCATCGTGCACATTTGTGGCAATTTGAACTCATGCGCTTTGCTCGTCGCTTCATTGCAAAAGTGCTTCTACCTGTACCTGGTAAATGTAAAACAGGAAGATATTCATCTTCACGTACCTTGGCTTCAATTATCCAACGTATGTCTCCAGGAATCCCTTTGTGCATAAGCATTCTTAATCTTTGAAATCGAACTTGGTAAAGCTTCAGTAAAATATTTCGAGGAAAAGGAGGAAATCGTTTCTGCAATCTTGTGAGAATATCATCCATCCTGAAAAAAAAAATGAAAAAAAATGAAAGAGAAATTGGAAGAGAAATTTATATACAATATCAGTTTTGTGGGTAGCTGATGGAACCGATTTAAATAATCACGGAGTACCGTTATCCGCCATTTAACCGGGGTAAAAAATTAAAAATTATATTTACATCTAGTTATTTTCAAAACCAGGATCAGAAAGAAAAACAACATAAAAAGACACAAAAACAAAACACTCTAAATAAAATCCTAAATTCTTCCCCCCACACATAATTCTTACATTGTCATTAATGTAATGCTATTAATCCCAAATGAAAGAATTATATGTAAGAGAAAAGAACTATTAAACAAAAGAAACTTATGCAGCCTAAATGAACTTAAAAGCAGTAAACACAATTAACAAAGAAACATAAGAAATAAAATAAAAACAATAAAAATAATAAAAGAAAAAGGAAAAGAAAGAGAAAGTAAATCTGAATATGGAAGGTTGGTAATTTCATCTTTAATTGGGCTGCCTTCCCAATTAACACTTGAGTTAGTGTTTTGAATCTAACCAACACCCTTTCTTGGCTTTTTAGGCTTGTCAGGCTCATACATGAAATTTCCCAAATTTATGCGTTTGAGAGGAAGCTTTCTTTGCACAACAGTGGATGTATTCTCCATTACAAGTATTATTCCATCATCCTTTGTGGTGCATATGTCATCGAGGAATGGAGCATATTTTGATACTTGTTGAATGACCTCCACAAACAAGTTGTTTAAGGTTTCTGGCATGTGTTGTTCATGTTCTTCCTCCTTGAACTTTGCAAATCTACTAGGAAAAGGTGGAGAAGAAACATTAGTAAAAAGTGAAACCTTAAAAGTTACCTCAGGTGCCGAAATACTCTTATTTGGATCTTTGGCTTCATTATCCTCAAGAATAGAATCCTTCTCTAATTTTGTTTCATCCTCATCTTGTTCCTCATTCTTCAAGGTCACAATAGTAGCATTCTCCTCTGGGTTAACCATCGTTTGGGCTGGGAGTTCTTCAGATCTTTGTGCTACCCATCCCACCATACTACTAGCCAATTGGCTCATTTGCTTTTCCAAACTCTGGATGCTTGCCCTTGTTTCCTGTTGAAATTGCAAAGAATCAGTAACAAGAGAATAGACAAGATCTTCTAAAGAAGTACCTGAGTTTTGAGTCATATGTGGTGGTTGAAAAAGATCTGGTTCTTGAGACCATGATTGATTGAAGCTAGATGGATGAGTGTAATTGGCATAAGGATCTACTTCTTGATAATTTTTCGAGTAGCCATAATTAGTATGATCCCACCATCCCTCATGGTAAGTGTTTGAGTAATGATCATACTGTTGGTCTTGGAACACTTGATGGCCTTGACATCCTCCCATGGCCAATTGTTGAACTGGGGAGGTGAGATTGGCTTGTTGATTCTCCATGTTCATGTATGCCACCAACTCTTCAAGTGTTAGATTGCTCAATTCCATTGTTTTTTTTTTTTTTTAATTTGAAAAGAAAAACCTGTATATACAAGAAAATAAAACTAATTAGAACTGAAAATAAGAATAAACCAAGTAACAAATAAACTAAAGAAAGCAATCCCCGGCAACGGCGCCAAAAATTTGATGCACCCAAAAGAGTGTATCTTATTTAACCTTGCACTAAAAAGATAAATTGTAAGTATAGTAGTTAGCAAGGGTCGAGTCCTCAGGGATTGGGTTTTAGTTTATAAGTTAATAGTTTAAAACTTAAATTCAAGAACAATAAAAGAAAAGGGGTTTTTGAAGCCAGATTTAAACTAAAGTAAATAATAAGAATAAGATGCAAGGCGGTATAACCAGCCAATAAAAATATATATACTAAATTAGGCGGTATAACCAGCCAATAAAAATAAAACAAAGTTAATATACAAACAAGGCGGTATAACCAGCCAATAAAAATATATATACTAAATTAGGCGGTATAACCAGCCAATAAAAATAAATATACTTTTAAAAATAAGCAAACTAGAAAATTAAGAAAACAAGTAAGTAAGAAGAATCAAATATGAAAAATATGGTTAAGGTTTCATTCTCTACCACTAGACATCATTAAGAATCAATTTCAGATCTATCAATATCAACCAACTATCAAAGTTAACAACCGTAGATAACAACAAGCTCTGTTATCCCAATCTTTCCTTAGTTTGTCGTTAAATAGAACAAGCTCTCTATTTAATCTCTAACCATCAAACAACCTAGAATAAGCTCTCTAGATTCAATTTAATGGCAGCTTTATGATGAGAAAGATAGGTTGATCTAAGCAACAAACACATAAGCTCGGATTGTTCAACTTAGGTTATGTTCCACTTTGCAATTATTGAAAACTTGACCATAATCATTAATCACAAATTGCCACTTATGAATAGGAAATCAAGACAATTACACGGATCAAGACTCCTAAACTAGCAATAGATAATTATCAAGATCTATCTAGTTGTACACCTAAACAAATCAAGACAACATCATGAACAATTCTTGTAGAAGAACATAAGCAACTTTGATAGAAAATTAATGATAGATAGAATCTGAAAATCAATCATAAAACATGTCTAGGGCTTTGAAATCACCCTTAACCAAATAGAAGTTTAGCCTAGCATAGGCATTATAAACATAAACATAAAATTAAAGAAAATCTAAGAAGAAAATAAAAGAAAGAAAGAAGAAGAGGAAGAATATTAATTATCCAACCTCTTGCTCTCTCTAAAGAAAAAGAAAACTAGAGAAAAGAAAGAAAACTAGAGAAAAGAAAGAAGAAGAAAACTTAGAGAATTTTATTACAATGGCTAATATCCTACCTATGTACAATATGATCCCCTACAATCATCCAAAGCCCTCTATTTATACACATTTTGGAGGGCTAAATGACAAGAGACAAGCTTTACAAATTTCAAAGGTAGGTATAATAGGTGGGTGAATTTTTCTAACAATTTTCGTCATATTGTATGACAATTTTGATCAGCCAACTTGATGGTCGATTTCGTCAATGTTGGAGGCCTGATCTGATCACATGGGCTTCTAGAAAAAGGTTCCCCTATCAGTTACGGATCCATAGCCATTCGAATCAGCTCATTTGCTGATGTGGATAAGCAGATATGGGCAAAATACGAAAACAGGTCAGCACAGACGTCATTGCACATCAGCCAACTTGATGGTCGATTTCGCTAGGGAAAACGACTCCGTTTCAAGAAGTGTAAAACATGAAAAAGATAGATATGCCTCTTAGCTTTGCACGGATACAAATTTCAGCCTTATTGCTTCAGTGAAACTCCAGATATAGCTGATATGGCAAAAGGTGTCGGAACTGGAACTGAACTGGATTTGCCCTTAATTCTAGTAATCTGAAATCAGTCAAAGAAACTTGTGAAAAACACCAAATTACATAAAAATATAAAAGATCATAAACACAATTAGACTAAACAATAATAACTCGTATTTGACACAAAACAATAATAAAACATAACTAAAAACTATATAATTATACGAGTTATCATTGGTGTTTCTTTCTCCTTTTGTTAGACTGCGACTTCAGGAACTAAAATGTGAGCTTATCTTGTCTTGGAATATTAAAATGTGAGCTTACCATGTATGTAAGCACATAGTAGAAGGTTGTTTGATCTGAACAACAACAACAACAAAAAAAGTACAAGGTTGTTTGATGCTTTCTTAGCAAACAAAACAATGTTTTGCTTGTTTGTTTGAGGCAAGAAAATATGAAACCAAGTTTTTATAGAAAACTTTGGAAAAGTGAAAGTTCTTGAAGAATTGCATATATATATATATATATATATATATATATATATATATATATATATATATATATATATATAACAGGCAATAAGGCATCTATTTTAACAAAATTAAATTTACAATGAACTGGGACAAATGAGGGTGGGTAGTTAATTGGCCTCCGAAGATGAAAAGGATTCTAAGATTTTGTATATGGAAAATGGGAGGATAAGATAAATAGGAGAAGATCAACTTGTTTTCTATTAAATAGGACACCAAGCATCCTACATAGACCTGCTCATATAGGTCGGGTAGCCCATCTGATCGTATTGGATCGGGTTGGACAAAAATTTTAATGATTTGGACCGATTTGAATTACTGTTCACCTATTAAAAAATAATTTTTTTAGAAATTTAATATATTATTATGAATAGTGATCCAACTTGGGCCCACTAAAAAACGAGCATGAAAAAAAAAAATTCGAGCCACGACCCGGCCCGACCCATGAGTAGATTTATTCCTATAAATGTGTAAGATATAAACTTTAAAAAAAGAGAATTTGAATTTTTTTTTTTTATTATAGTAGGTGAAAAATTTTGCTTTCAATTATTTAGAAAGATAACAACATTTTAGGGGAAATGTATAGTGATTTGTGTGTATTTTTATATTTTATTTGATCAAAGACTCCAAAACAAACCTGCTCATGGACTGTAGTCGGCTCGAGCTGCAGTTCAAAATTTTTTTTATTTTTATTATCTAAATCCGGTTTTAAGTGGGTTCAGATTGGTCCATTGGTCCGTTTTACTGTTTAAATAATATTAAAAAATAAAAAACATTTTTGTATTAATATTTATATATTTTTATAATTAAATTTAAATAATTTTTTTTTATTATATAAACAGTGATTCGGGTCAATCCGAAATGAAAAAACTCTATTCAAATTTGATCTAATACGGACCAAACAAGCTACCCAACCTTTGAGCACACCTACTCCAAAGTTGTTTTCTCTATTAAATTCCATAACACTTGCTCTTCTTGGCTTAGTCCAAGATGGAAAATAATTGGTTTTGAAGATTTAGGGTGCTGCCTTTGGCAGAATGAAAATGGCTCGAAAGTTACTTGCATTTAATCAACAATTATTTACGAGTAATTCAAGAAGAACCAAAAAAAAAAAAAGTCAGTATCGGTAGGATTTATTAAACGCAAAATTTTGTTTTGCTGGTCAGTTAAAGAGATAAATTTGAACGTTGATCACTGCAAAAAACTTCATGTAAAATGAAGAAAAATTTCACCAGGTAAGTGAACATAAATTCAGCTTTTTCCATTCTTGAATCCATGAACAGCCACATGAATTTCAGCCTCAGGGCTTAATTAGATATGTGAAATTAATAAAGGTTTTTGCTATAATAATTCTGCTGGAAGAAGTTACTATCCAGCTGATTGCCCTGCTGCTCAGTACTAAGTTTAGCATCATTCCGGTTTAAATAGAAGCTTATCTAAGGTTTACAATGCCCTGCATTAGAAGGCTTATATTAACCTATATGTTATTTAATATCCTTGTAAAATATATCAGTATCTTAACTTTTCCTAGGATAAATGTGGGCCTTCAATGGAGTTTTCATCACCACTGTGAACTCCTGCTTCTCCTCCAAGCTCAGCTCATCTCCATCCATAGCCTTCCATTCGAAATTCCAAACCAAATTTGCCACAAATACTCTAGATGAAGCATGGCCAAACTGAGTCCAGGGCAAATCCTCCTTCCCACCCCAAATGGCATCATCTTGATTTCCCTACTTCCTGTTATATCAAACACTACTTCCCCACTACTCTTATTGTCATTATTGCTTAGGAACCTCTCAGGCTTAAATGCCATTGGATCCTCCCATATTGTTGGATCCCATCCCATTTCTGCAACCAGGAAATTAATGGGAAATTAATGGTAGCATTCTTGGGCACCAAAAATCCTCCCAGGACTGTGTCTTCTCTCACAGTATGAGGTAGAACAAAATGACCTGGTGGATGCCTTCTTATCCCTTCCAAGATAACTGCCTTCAAATATGGCATCTTCTGCAAATCATCTTCTTTAACCTCTCACTCTCCATCGACCATAACCCCTTTAATCTAGGAAACGAAACATGTTCGTATATTTTATCGTCTCATAATTATGTTTAAGATATTTTATATTTATATAAATTTTGATACGTTAATAATTTGTATTATATAGATTTTGAGACATTCGTGTACTAGTATCGTGTTCGCGTTATGTTTTCGTGTCATGTTTTATTTATTTTTTTATGTCGTATTCGTATAATCGTGTCGTGTTCAATATTATCATCTCTATGAGATAGATGAGCTTTACCTATTGTTTGACCTCAAAACTTTTAGGTCTACTAGCTATCTAACAGTACTGTTCATGAAAGGCACAATAGGGTATACCCTATAGGCTCTTAAAAACCTCTTTTCTTATTATCCAAAAAAAAAAAAACCCCTTTTCTTGCCAATTTTCTTTTAGGTCTATCGGTTATCTAACAAGTCATGACTAAAGCAAAGAGGATGGGACAAACTGGTTATTGAAACCTTGCTTCATCTTCCATGTTCTTCCCATTTTCACTAAAAGGAAAAGTGTGTCCTAATTCAAATAATTTCAGTCTTCCCATAAAAAGGCTTTGTTTTAATATGGGATTGATAATCAAAAGAATTTCCTAGTTCCCATTTTTTTAATATAACTAGAAATTAAAGCAGGCTGGCTAATTCAGGAAACTTAATGGTTTACATGAGCCCTAACCTTTAAGGGTAGATCAATGAAAGACCAACAATTCTCGACCTAATTTGACATTTATTGTTCATAGGTTAAGTAGTCGATTCATAGTGGCATTATCTACCAAAAAAAGAATTATCAACATTTATTGAGTTATTATATTTCCATATACATAGATCTATGAAAGAAACATTATTGTTACTAGAATACAATGCAAATAAGGTATTTGGTCTAGTACTGGACCTCAACTTGCTGGTGTTAAGTATCAATCAAAAAAATCAATTTATAACTCTTAGATGAGAATCAAGGTTCGAATCCTGGGAGTCTCCAATGTTGGGAGGGCTTTACCATTACACTCATGGGCCGACAGGGATTAGGCTTCCATCAACCATAAAATGGGGATGGAAGGACACACTGGGTTTACACAAAAAAAATTACCACCTTAACTTTGAACATAAAATTATAAAAAAATTCAAGACTGCGAGATAGCTAGGCTGTAAATGAATAGAACTTTCAACAAATTAATAACTCGTGAATGATCGTTCGATTTTATATTCGTTTATGTTCGTTTTTTAAACTAAACAAATGGTTTTGAGCAAAATTTTAGAGCTCGTTTAATAAAAGAACTAATCTCAAACAAAATATTTTTAGTTCGTTTATGTTCACGAATAAATTCATTATATGAATCGTTTATAGATTGATTAGAAGCTCATTTATAGCTCGTTTATTGTTTGAAAATAATAAAATAATATTATTATTATATTTTATTATTATTTCATTTGGTTATTGATATATTTTTTCAATTATTAATAATTTTTAGGGGTATTACTTTAGAATTTATAAGTTTTTTTTTTGGTTTATTTGTTTTTTTAAATTTATTTAGATATCTTTTGTTTATTGTTCATGAATATATTTTTAATTATTTGCGAACTTGTTCGATTATATGTTCATAAACATGTTCGTTTAATGTTTACGAACAAACTCATTTATTTAAACAAACCAAACCTGATTACATCATATTTTTAACAAGCCAAACTCGAACACCATGCCAAAAATTCTTAACAGCACGAACCAATCTCTATCAGTCTTAAAAATAAACGAATGATCATATGAGCAGAGTGAAACTTATATGTGTAAGATATAAACTTTAAAAGAAAGAGAGTTTGAATTTTTTTTATTATAGTAGGTGAAAAATTTTGCTTTCAATTATTTAGATAGATAACAACTTTTAGGGTGTGTTTGGATGAAGAATTTGAAAGAGATATTTCATTTCAATCAAGGTTTTCAAAAGTCTAAAAATGAATTTACTTGTTCGGGTAAAAATAAGAAAGAATTTCAAAATTTATAAGGAATTTCAAGAGGGGATTGGAGACCTTTAAATTCTCTTTTGAAAATTGGGAGAAAGTTACTTGAATTTAATCATCAATTTGTCACTCTTTGGGTTCCAACAATTATTTACGAGTAATTCAAGAAGAACCAAAAAAAGTCGGTATCAGTATTAGGATTTATTAACGCAAAATTTTGTTTTGCTGATCAGTTAAAGAGATAAATTTGAACGTTGATCACTGCAAACTTTTGTAAAATGAAGAAAAATTTCACCAGGTAAGTGAGCATAACATCAGCTTTTCCATTCTTGAATCCATGAACAGCCACATGATATGTGAAATTAATGAAGTTTTTTGCTAGAGTGATTCTGGAAGAAGTTACTATCCATCTGATTGCCCTGCTGCTCAGTACTAAGTAGTATCATTCTGGTTTAAATAGAAGCTTCTCTAAGGTTTACAATGCCCTGCATATTAGAAGGATTAATTGTTTAGCTGTGGACAGATAATTGTAGAAGGAAAAAATTTGTAACCAATTACAAATTGCCACGTGTCAATTGAAATTCTTTTAATTAAGAAATTTTCAATTAAATTATACATTACCATGTGAAATTGATAATATCATATTATAATTAATTATTTTATAATTAATTAAATATGTACACATGGTTTGACCAATCAAATTGCAAGGATTCATGGGTTATCCAATCAAATTTCACCCATGTGTCATAATTATTTTACCTCTAATTAAATTAAATTAATTAAGAGATAAATAATAAATTTTTATCTCTAATTAAATTAAATTAATTAAGAGATAAATAATAAATTTTTATCTCTAATTAAATTAAATTAATTAAGAGATAAATAATAAATTTTTATCTCTAATTAAATTAAATTAATTAAGAGATAAATAAATATTTTATCTCTAATTTAATTAATTAATTAAGTGATAAAAAAATAAATATTTTATCTCTAATTTAATTAATTAATTGAGAGATAAATAAATATTTTATCTCTAATTTAACTAATTAATTAAGTGATAAAAAAATAAATATTTTATCTCTAATTAAATTAAATTAATTAAGAGATAAATAAGAAGATATTATCTCTAATTAAATTAAATTAATTAAGAGATAAATAAGGAGATTAAGTTCTTTTAAAACTCTCTTTCACCTGGCTAGCTACCACTATAAATAGAGACCTCCTCTTAACACAAATTCACAACTCAGAAAGCCTGAAGAGAAGAAGATTTTGAAGAGCCAAATCCTCTCAAAATTCTTAAGAAGAAATTAGAGAAATTCTAAGAACGCGGTGCTTGTTCTTGAGAATTCTCTAAGAAGCTTTTCTCTGATCTTGTTCATCGAAGGAAAGGAGATAATTCCTGTTTTTCAAGACCAATTCTAGAAGACCCTTGAAGCAGATCTCACCGATTCAAGATCAAGTCGTGAAGACCCTTGGATCAAAGTTTTACTGAAGAAAAGAATCAAATGATTTCTTTCTTTAAGAATATTCAGAGATTGTAACCTCAAAGTTTGATTAATAAAATTATTATTTGACTGCAAATTTTCCTTGTCATATTTTTTGACATAAAATTTGTGTGTACAAATTTTGGCACACCCGGTGGGACAATCTCTGCCTTTCATCTCTTTTCTTCAAAACTCAAGCTATCAAGTTACAATGGCTCCCAAGAAGAACCTTGCTAACAAACCAACTCTCAAGCCTGCTCGAGCTAATCCTGCAGTCTACCCCACTTCATCATCAAGCGTTGATATCCCCGCTCATCCTTATGGCACTAGGAGCAAGACCAAAACTCTTGCTGAATTGTATGAGCAAACTTTTCCGGTGCTCAATCAAAACCCTCTCTATGACACTTCTTCTCCAATTCAAGACTTAGAAGAAGTTTCCGCTGAACAAGTCGATTCTCCTCGAGGATCAAGTGCAAGTCGTCAGTTAACATACAAAGAACAAGATAGCTACTCAAGCAACAAGCCTATTCCATCATCTACTCCAAAATCAAGTTCTGGAGTAATGGCTGTCATGACAACTGGCACCACATCATTGGAAGAACAAGTTGCACTTCTGGCAAAATCTGTTGAAATTCTTTCAGCAAGTATCAAAGAGAAAGATAACCAGATCGCTTCCATGATGGACAAGATCGCCGGTCTCACTGGAAAAATGAACGAAGCTTCAAACCAGAATTGGCAATCAATCTTTCAAGATGATGGTGAGAACTCTGGCAAGGAAGTTGCTAAGGATTCTGAAGAAAAGATCAATGAGCTCGTCACTACCAGTCAGCTCAAGGATCTTATCAAGGAGGCTATCAAAGATCAAGTTGAAAGCGTCACTCAACCTTCATATACATATGCAAAACCATATTCTCAAAGGATCGATCGTCTGAGGATGCCTGGGAACTATCAACCCCCAAAGTTTCAGCAGTTCGATGGAAAAGGAAATCCACGCCAACATGTTGCACATTTCGTGGAAACTTGCAATAATGCTGGTACCTATGGGGATCTCATGGTGAAGCAGTTCGTTCGCTCCTTAAAAAGCAACGCCTTTGATTGGTATACTGATCTTGAGCCTGGGACGATTGACAGCTGGGAACAACTTGAGCGTGAATTCCTTAATCGATTCTACAGCACTCGTCGCTTAGTCAGCATGATCGAACTCACAAGCTCACGTCAATGGAAGGATGAGCCAGTCATTGATTACATTCACAGATGGAGAAATCTGAGCCTTAACTGCAAAGAAAGACTGTCTGAGTCTTCTGCCCTTGACATGTGCATCCAAGGCATGAATTGGGGCTTGCGTTACATTCTTCAAGGCATCAAGCCTAAGACCTTTGAAGAATTAGCCACTCGTGCTCATGATATGGAGTTGAGTATGACAGCTGCTGGAAATCAAGAACCTCCGGTGCAAGAGCCAAAGAAAGCCAAGGAAAAACAAGATACCCGCAAAGGGGGCAAAACCTTTACCAACAAGGGAGAAAGCAAACAGTCCATGGCTGTGACTACCAAGCCACTCATGATATCTCCCAAGTCAAAACAATCTCAAGAGACGAAATCTTCTCCTATCCAAGACAAAGGTAAAGGCAAGATCACTTTGAAGGAGAGACAAGAAAAGAAGTATCCTTTTCCTGATTCTGATGTTTCAAGCATTCTTGAAGAACTTTTAAAGACTAAGCTGATTCAGTTGCCAGAAATGAAGCGACCTGAAGAAGCTGATAAAGTAGAAGACCCCAATTATTGCAAGTATCATCGCTTGATTAGCCATCCTCTGGAGAAGTGCTTTATTTTGAAGGATAGAATCATGCGACTCTATGAAGAGGGGAAAATCGAGTTTGAAGAAGAAATGGTGTCGTCAAATTTGGCATCAGTCGATATGGTTCCTCAATCCAATTCGCTGGATAGAACCATAAAATTTGGCTCTTTTGATCCTATCATACTGGCTCCAAGTACAAGTACGATGGCAGATCTTCAGGGAAGTGGGGGCAACTATTTGCTTCAAAGACAAAATCAAGATCACGATGGTTGGACTCTAGTCACACGCCGAAGAAGCAAAAGGAAGAATCTTCCAAAAGTTGTGAAAGTGCCTACAAGAGCTAAGATGATCAAACGACCATCTGAATTTCCAAAGCCCAATGTGCCTCAAGAAGCAAAAATGCCATCTCGGGGTAAAAATTCAGTAGGGAGAAAGTCAAGGAGGCAAATCACTTTAAACGAATTCATGCCAATTCAGCTTAGAAATGAAGATTTGGTTCTCATGACTTGTTACCATAACGGTGGCAATGAAGATAATGAAAACAACATTGACTCAGTAGCATTTGAAGTTGATGATCATACTTGTGCTACGAAAATTAACTTTTCTGATGAAGATCTGTTGCTAGGGTCAACCCCTCATAATCGACCGTTGTTCGTCGTAGGATATACTCGAGAACAGAAGATCAATAGAATCTTGATCGATGATGGTTCTGCTGTCAACATACTCCCGTTGATGACAATGAAAGAATTGGGAGTTCCTTTGGATGAGTTGATGCAAAGCCGCTTGATGATCCAAGGATTCAACCAAGGGGGACAAAGAGCTCTTGGAAAACTTAGACTTCAACTTTTCATTGGAGATATGGAGTCAAGTCCACTTTTCCATGTAATCGATGCCAAAACGACGTACAACATGTTGTTAGGACGACCGTGGATACATCAAAATGGTGTAGTCTCCTCAACTCTGCACCAATGTCTCAAGTATTGCAGAAACGGTCAAGTCAAGACGATCCTTGCAGACGCTAAGCCATTTACTATAGCAGAAGCACATTTCGCAGATGCAAAGTTTTATCTAAAAGATGCATTTATCGAAGAAGTAATGCCCAACCCGATTCAAGAATTAAAGCAAAAGGGAAAGAATTTGGCTTCTTCCACAGTTGGAGAAGATGAAATTGCTCAAGGTTTAAAGGATCTGACTCTTCCCCTCACTAACTTAGAAGAATCAAGAGGCCTTATACCTCCGCTGCAAGGATTTGTTAGGCCAGTAGAAGAACCTCTTTATGAACATCAGGATCTTCCTACTCATCGAGCTAAAGATTTTGATCCTAATGCTTATAGATTGCTTGTCAAAGCTGGATATAAACAAGAGGATGTTGCAAAATTGGCTCACGAGACAAAAGAGCCTAGCAAAGAAAAGCCGCAAAGTTCATTCAAGATCCGACAGGTCTGGCAAAAGAAGATGGATCACATCGGAACTTCTAGAGAGGGGCTTGGATATTCTCCATTAAAATTGAAGATTCATAAACAAACTTCAAGGTACATAAATGTGGAGGAAGTTCCCGAGGAGCAAGAAGATGCAGTGAAGCCACCAGGACTTTCAGTGTTTGATCGCTTGGGGGCACGCTCAACACGATGTTCAGTGTTTTATCGTTTGAGCATTCAATCATCACGAAGGTCAGTTTTTGAACGAATGGGAGAAAAATGCAGTGAAGTTTCTGTAAGTAAACCAATTTCCATTCAATCAAGGCTTGGAAGCCTGTACTCTGAAGAAGTTAACTGTGGTCGAAAAAGAAAGTCTTCCACTTTAAAGGAATCAAGAGATTTTCACAGCAAAATTCCTTCTCGAATGAAAAGGCAAAGCGAATGGAAGGTAACTACTGGTGAAGTTTTAAAGGCTAGAAAGCACACAGTGGTTATCACCAAATCAGTCTCATCCTCAGAGGAAGAAGAACTTGAAGAAACAGAAATCCTTACTTCTAACCATGTATCTGTAAAAGAAACTGGTGAAAAATCTCAAGAAGAAGAAGCCCAAGAAGCCCCTTCGTCTTTTGAAGAAGGAAATCAAGCTACTATTGATGAGCTAAAGGAGGTCAACATCAGTACTAGTGAAGATCCACGACCGATCTTTATTAATGCTTGCTTACCACCAGAAGAAGAAAAAGCTTATCTTGATCTTTTGATAGAGTATCGAGATATCTTTGCTTGGACTTACAAAGAAATGCCGGGACTTGATCCAAAAGTAGCTATGCATCATCTGGCTGTCAAGAAAAGTGTCCGGCCTATCAAACAAGCTCAACGACGCTTCCATCCTGACTTGATCCCCCAAATCGAAGCTGAGGTCAATAAGCTCATCAAAGCTGGCTTTATTAGAGAAGTCAAGTATCCCACTTGGATCTCAAATATTGTTCCGGTGAGAAAGAAAAATGGTCAACTTCGGGTTTGTGTAGATTTTCGAGACTTGAACAATGCTTGTCCAAAGGATGACTTTCCTCTCCCTATAACAGAAATAATGGTTGATGCTACAACTGGCCATGAAGCTTTGTCATTTATGGATGGATCGTCTGGTTATAATCAAATTCGTATGGCTCCAAGAGATGAAGAACTTACCGCATTTCGAACTCCAAAAGGAATATACTGTTACAAAGTTATGCCGTTTGGGTTAAAGAATGCGGGGGCTACTTATCAAAGAGCAATGCAAAAGATCTTTGATGATATGCTTCACAAAAATGTCGAATGTTATGTTGATGACTTGGTAGTGAAGTCAAAGGAAAAATCCAATCATCTTGCTGATCTTCGCCAAGTGTTTGAAAGATTGCGTAGATACCAATTGAAGATGAATCCGCTCAAGTATGCGTTCGGAGTATCCTCGGGCAAGTTTTTGGGGTTTATCGTACGACATCGTGGGGATTGAGATCGATCAATCAAAAATAGATGCAATCATGAAAATGCCTGAACCGCGCAATCTGCATGAACTTAAAAGTCTGCAAGGAAGATTGGCATATATCCGACGTTTTATCTCAAACTTGGCTGGTCGATGTCAACCATTTAGCCGGCTAATGAAGAAAGATGTCCCTTTTGTCTGGGATGAGGCCTGCAGTAATGCTTTTAAGAGCATTAAGACCTTTTTGTTACAACCACCTATTCTGAAGGCACCTATACCAGGACAGCCGTTAATCCTTTATATTGCTGCACAAGAACGTTCCTTAGGAGCATTATTGGCACAAGAAAATGATGAAGGAAAAGAAACTGCGCTCTACTATCTTAGTAGAACTCTTAATGGTGCTGAATTAAATTATTCTCCCATTGAAAAGACTTGCTTGTCATTGATGTTTGCAGTTAAAAAGCTGAGGCATTATTTGCAAGCTCATTCTGTTCGTTTGATTTCGCGAGCAGATCCCCTCAAATATCTCATGTCCAAGTCTGTGCTCAGTGGAAGATTGGCAAAATGGGCTCTTTTGCTACAAGAGTTCGATATTACTTATATTCCACAAAAGGCCGTTAAAGGGCAAGCACTTGCCGATTTCCTTGCAAACCATCCGATTCCAGATGATTGGGAATTCTCTGAAGATCTCCCAGATGAAGATGTTCTTTTCATCGAAATTCCCAGGCCATGGAAATTATTCTTCGATGGGGCTGCCCGTCAAGATGGAGCTGGAGCAGGTGTTGTCTTTGTCACTTCAGAAGGAGATGTATTGCCTTATGCATTTACTCTCACTGAAAATTGTTCCAACAATGTAGCAGAATACCAAGCTCTGATCATTGGATTGGAAATGGCAGTGGATATGAAGATCACTCAACTTAAAGTGTTTGGGGATTCCAAATTGGTCATCAACCAACTTCTTTCACTTTACGAAGTTAAGAAGCCAGACCTCTTACCATATGTCAACTATGCGAAGAAAATTCTGGAATGGTTTGACAATGTAAGCTTGGAACATGTACCAAGAAGAGAGAACAAGCAAGCAGATTCTCTAGCTAATCTAGCATCAGCTCTCGCCATGCCAAGTGTAGAAGTAAAAGTCCCTCTTTGCAAACGATGGATTTTACCTCCAGTTGATTTTAAAGATGACAACCAGGAATCCAATGTTGTTTCAGTTTGCGAAGTTGAAAAAGAAGATTGGAGACAGCCATTGATTGATTATTTGGAGCATGGGAAGCTACCCAATGATCCAAGGCATAAAACAGAAGTGAAACGTCGAGCCCCTCGATTTATTTACTTTAAGGGTACGCTCTATCGCCGCTCTTTTGATGGTGTCTTCCTTCGATATTTAGGAGAAGATGAAGTATCCAAAACCTTACAAGAAGCTCATTCAGGAATTTGTGGTGCGCATCAGTCTGGAGCTAAATTGCACTTTCAAATTAAAAGAATGGGATATTACTGGCCAACAATGGTAAAGGATAGCATGGACTACTCCAAGAAATGTCAAGCTTGTCAGTTTCATGCAAACTTCATCCATCAACCTCCTGAACCATTACATCCGACAGTCACATCTTGGCCCTTCGATGCTTGGGGACTTGATTTGGTAGGACCGTTACCTAAGAGTTCACTAGGGCATATGTACATACTTGCCGCTACAGATTATTTTTCAAAGTGGGCAGAAGTGGTACCTTACAGGGAAGTAAAAAAAGAAACTGTTGCAACTTTTATCAGAACAAACATCATTTATCGGTATGGTGTACCTCGTCACATCATAACCGATAATGGGAAGCAGTTTGACATGAGCAAATTATGTGCACAGTTTGACTTCAAGCAGCACAAGTCTTCAATGTACCATGCTCCAGCAAATGGATTAGCAGAAGCTTTTAACAAAACTTTGTGCAATCTTCTCAAGAAAGTTGTTAACCGTTCAAAGAAAGATTGGCATGAAAGGATAGGAGAAGCTCTGTGGGCTTATCGAACTACATATCGCACACCAACTCAAGCCACTCCATATGCACTTGTTTATGGTGTAGAAGCTGTTCTGCCACTTGAGCGACAAATTCCATCATTAAGGATTGCAATCCAGGAAGATCTTTCTAGTGAAGACAATGTGCGCTTACGTTTGGAAGAATTAGAAGCACTGGATGAAAAAAGGTTGAAAGCCCAACAACGCTTGGAGTGCTATCAAGCTCGACTATCCAAAGCTTTTAATAAGAAAGTCAAGCAACGATCTTTCCAAGTTGGAGATTTAGTCCTTGCTGTAAGAAGACCCATAAATACTTCACATCGTATTGGCAACAAGTTCCTTTCAAAATGGGATGGACCATACGTTGTTCGAGAAGTTTATACCAATGGTGCATACAAGATCGTTGATCAAGATGGTGTCAAAGTTGGACCGATCAATGGAAAGTTTTTGAAGCGTTACTATGCTTAAAGAAGATAGTGCTCCTAAGCAAGAGCTTAAACTGTCGTATGTTGCTCCTAAGCACGAGCTTAAACTGCACCCAAAAAAAAAAAAAAAAAAAAAAGCCCGCTATGTTGAAAATCCTTTCTAGGACAACTTAGGCAAAAGTATGGGCACAAAAAAAAAAAAATTGATGAACTACGTTATGACTTGATCCTTCAAATTCGAGGGTACGTAGGCAGCTTGGTTTCATTGCCAAGTTCAGTCCAAACAAAAAAAAAATGATTCAAATATTATCTTTTGTTCACTTGAAAGTATCATGATAATTCTCCATTCAAATTTCATGATTCAAATTATTTTTCAAGTAAAACAAATCTTTTGCAAATTAAAGATCTTTGGGAATTTAATTTATAGTCCATACATGATGCAAAAATGCTTCAGAAAGTGCAAAAGAAAGATGATATATGGAGAAAAAGAAATTTAACTTCATTTCAAACTTGAAAAGAACTTACAATAAAAAATAAATAAAAAAAAACTAGCAAGCCTAAGAACTAATATAAATTTGAAAAAAAAAAGGTTACATTAAAAGGGAGTCAGGGCTTCCATTTGAAATTCTTCAAGTCGTCTCGAGAGGCTTCCAACATATTTCGCAACAAATCTAAGTTCTTGGCTTCATCCTCAGTAAGGGTAGTAATAGACTCAACAGAATTCATCTCTTCACGAATCTTGGAGGTGTCGATTCTTCTTCTTTTCAGTTCATCTTCAGTTTCTTGAAGCGAAGACTCAAGTCTATGTTTTTTGCGTTGCAAAGTAATGAACTCATGCTCTATATCTGCCAAGTTCGACTGCAGGGTGTTAAGGTTCTCAACAGTCTTATGTTCAAGTAACATTGAATCTTTAAGTCGAATTTCAAGTCCTTGAAGCCTTTCAATTCTATCCTTGGATGAAGAAATGGAAGATTCAAGCTCATTAAACTTTTGGACTTGTGTAAAGTAGTCTTCCACCATGCCTTTCAATAAGGATGAATCAACGGACTTGATTGCTTCTATTGCATCAAAGATCTTGTGAACATCACCACTAAGTGAAGAAACCCGATCAAAAGAAGCGCGAATAATCCTTGGTTGAATGCTTTCCCACAAAATAGTTGCAAGCTTCAACTGACTATCGGATATCACTTTTTCAGCACTAAACTTAGAAAATTCTGGAAGGGCGAGATGACTAGCTTCAACAAGAGGGCCTATGGGAGTCTTCACTATAGGAGAAGTATTATTAACAATCACATTAGGGCAAGCATCTTCTTGGTTGGAAATGGTACTCGAAACATTATTTCTGATCTTAGCTGCAAGTTTGTTGAACTCATGCGAACTAGAAACTGAAGCTTCACTTTTGGCGGGGGATATATCACCTTGAAAGGATTTCCTTGGCCTAGTTCGCTTCCAATGTCTTTCATGATCACTCTCATCAATTGAATCTTCAACGATCGCATTATCCTTCCCTTCGATGACTTTCGGTAAAACCCTTTGTCCTTCATCAACTAATGACATTGATCGAGGAACTTCTTGTGAAGTCTTCACATGCTCCTCTGTTAAATCTATGGTGGACGAGACTTTGGCTTTATTGGATTTGTCTTGCGAAATCTCTAAAGACTTTTTCTTAACATCCTTTGGAGGTTTTCTTCTCTTCGATGGTGATGTACGGATGCTCGAAATCAAAATATCAATAGAATGCTCAAGATATGGCTCATGAACTTTCGACCACCATTCTATGTATCTTGCGGTTGCATGATCATTAGGATTTAGAGAACGAGCTGGAGAGATCAATCTGGACTTTGTATGAGAACGAGTGCAAATTCTCCAAAACCTACATAAATCATCCACAAATCCAGAACGAATATCTTCCTTAAGAGCTCCGGGAATATCTTGACAAAACCCAAATTGTCTCCCAAATCGATGAGGACTGTAAGGTTCCACAATGATGGCTTGGTTACATCGGGCAGGCAAATAGCTCGAACGAACATTAACAAGGTAGCCATGATTGATCTTACTAAGAGCGTCATCATCAACAATCACTTCATCTCTATTCCTGGGATATAAGTTAGCATTCCACACTATTCCACTATGAATCAATTTACGGGCGTCATAATCCTCAAAGTATTTGGCTCCACCTTCTCCCGAAAACTTGCTCATCAAAGGCCCATATACATCATCTGGATTTTGAAAGTGAGTCCGGAAGTAATAACTTAGCCACCCATAAATATAGTGAATTGGAAAACAAGCATCTGAAGAGCCCGCTTGAGCTGAAAGTGTAATTCGGTTTAGTCCGTGGTAAATATTGGCTAACACCGGGACCGCGAGATTAACAGTTCTCCCAATCGCCATCAGGCTGGCTATCTTAAATGTCTCTAGCCGAACAAATTCTGAATCTTTACTTGGAAAAACGAAAACACAAATCCAACAAGAAAGGAAGGCAGCTAAATAAGTGTCTGTTGTTAAACTGTCTTTGATTCCAAGTGTAGTAAATGCTCCATCTCCTGCCATTCCCCGACCTTGGTATTTTCGAAGAATTCCAGTAGGATTATGTGTAGCTTTTGGGCGAACAAGCTTCTTTGTTTTTCGAGCAGGTGGTTTGGTGTAACGCAATTTCCCTTGAAACCAAAAATTGATCCAATCCTCAATAGACACCTTATCCTCCTTGCCTTGCTTCAAAAGATGGAATGCAGCAAATAGATATTCACAACATCTCGGGATGAATCTTCCCTTGTTATCAAAGCCAGTCAATTCGGCAGCACAAGGAATGACTTCATCATAAAATATGCCGTGAATGGGCAAACCGCCTAGCTTATGCAAATCCCATAAGGAGATGGAAGCTTCCCCAGTAGCAAGATGGAGAGTATTGGTAGCCGGACACCAAGCTTCACAAAAGCACGAATGACATCCTTGTTGTGATCATAAGTGTATAATGATGCATAAACAGCATCATATATACTAATAGTCGTCAAATGTTTGTTGAAGTGGTATAAGACGTCTTCAGTCCATTCCCAGTACTTTGGTATGAAACCAAACTCTCCAAAAATCTTGAAGGAAAATCCCCAATATGACCTTTCGGAAATGATACGGCTTCCCAACGTGTCAAACTTCTCATGATTAGAAGTATTGACGTGAAGATTAGATTGAAGAGATCTCGCCTTTGGGGAAGATTGTGAAGTTGGAGAAAGTTCTATCGACCAATCTTCTAGAGTGGCAGGAAAATCAAATGATTTCCAAGCGGATTTATATCTACCCGATATGGGCTTGTTGGTGAAGAGATATAATCCTTCTTTTATGTCTTCATCTTCCTTAGAAAGAATCACAAGATAATCTTTGTGATCTTTGAAGTACACCATGATGATTCTACAAAAACAAAAACAAAACAAACAAAAAATGTCAAAGTAGGCAGAGAATTAAAAAAAAAAAAAAAAAAAAAAGTGCTATGATACGTGTAATTATGCATGGCTTTAAAGTAGAACAATTAATCTTGTTTTAACATGCAAAGTTTTTTTTTTTTTTTTTAAAAAAAAAAAGGGGGGGGCCAGGTTTTCATGGCTCATCGACAGTGCCTCCAATCACTGGCCCTCCCTCACGTTTCTAATTATCTTTTATTCTCTCCCTTTTATCCCTTTATAATAATTAATTTCCCCTGTGAGCTAGCTACAGCTTAGCCGAGGCCAAAAAAAGAGGGATGGCAGCGGCGGTGGCAACGACCCGAGCGGCTCAGCGGATGGGAGCCGAGGATGAGAAGCTAGTGTTCGAGATGACGGAAGGAGTCGAGCCGATAATGGGTTTCGATCAGATGGGGTTAAAAACGATCTCCTCCGTGGAATCTACAATTACGGCTTCGAAAAGCCATCGGCCATCCAGCAGAGAGCCGTCATGCCTATAATCAATGGCCGCGATGTGATTGCGCAAGCCCAGTCTGGTTCGCTTCCAAAACTTCCATGATCGCCCTCATCGTCTGCCAAGTGGTCGACACCGCTAGCAGAGAGGCTCAAGCATTGATCTTGTCACCTACGAGGGAACTGGCGTTGTGAAGAAGGAAACTATCAAAATCCATGGTTTCTAAGTTGCAGCTGCTTAAAGTTTTTTTGCCGAGTCACGTGCCTCGTGTCGAAGCAGGAAATACTACCTTATTAGGATATATCTATGCTGTTATATCATCTCTATGTTGGTTTGATAATAATATATGCATCTTCTATTTCTTGTGCTTTCCAGTTCAGTAAATTACGAACTGTTGGATGATTATGAAATCTACGAAAGTTTGTTATATAAAAAGAAACTCACCTGCTAAGCTCTCCAACGTAGCAACCTTTGGCAAATTATTTGATGTGCAGATTAGCTTGAGAAGGCTTTGCTTTTATAGAGAAAATAATTCAAGTGGTTAAGGAATAGAACTTCTAATTGCATTAGAATTTCTTTAAAACTGGAAGTTGAGTTTTAATTGAAATTAATTTGAGCAAAGAAGCGATTAGACCAAACTCAAATTCTTTGGAGCTGTAGAAAGTCTTCAAATTGTGAACTATATTTTGCATGGGCTATTGGATCCATTTACCAATTAAATACTTTGAAGGATATTTTAAGTTGGGCCTAAATCTCATTTGTGTCCATAATATGACAAACTTTTGTTATGGCCTAAATTCCATTTATTACGTGGGCCAATATTGGTCCATATTTACTTTACATAGGCCAATGTTGGCCCGATATTCATTTTGTGCTAAATCATTTAGAGTGGGTCGATCGTCCATTCATTTGCTAAATCAATTTTTTTTGTCTCATATGCAAAATTATATGAGGATAATTAATTGATGTAGATAAATTTCAAGACTTGTCCACTTGCTACACGAAAAAAAAATTCGTGTACGTAACCAAGTCTTGAGGGGGCATTTGTAGAAGGAAAAAATTTGTAACCAATTACAAATTGCCACGTGTCAATTGAAATTCTTTTAATTAAGAAATTTTCAATTAAATTATACATTACCATGTGAAATTGATAATATCATATTATAATTAATTATTTTATAATTAATTAAATATGTACACATGGTTTGACCAATCAAATTGCAAGGATTCATGGGTTATCCAATCAAATTTCACCCATGTGTCATAATTATTTTACCTCTAATTAAATTAAATTAATTAAGAGATAAATAATAAATTTTTATCTCTAATTAAATTAAATTAATTAAGAGATAAATAATAAATTTTTATCTCTAATTAAATTAAATTAATTAAGAGATAAATAATAAATTTTTATCTCTAATTAAATTAAATTAATTAAGAGATAAATAAATATTTTATCTCTAATTTAATTAATTAATTAAGTGATAAAAAAATAAATATTTTATCTCTAATTTAATTAATTAATTGAGAGATAAATAAATATTTTATCTCTAATTTAACTAATTAATTAAGTGATAAAAAAATAAATATTTTATCTCTAATTAAATTAAATTAATTAAGAGATAAATAAGAAGATATTATCTCTAATTAAATTAAATTAATTAAGAGATAAATAAGGAGATTAAGTTCTTTTAAAACTCTCTTTCACCTGGCTAGCTACCACTATAAATAGAGACCTACTCTTAACACAAATTCACAACTCAGAAAGCCTGAAGAGAAGAAGATTTTGAAAAGCCAAATCCTCTCAAAATTCTTAAGAAGAAATTAGAGAAATTCTAAGAACGCGGTGCTTGTTCTTGAGAATTCTCTAAGAAGCTTTTCTCTGATCTTGTTCATCGAAGGAAAGGAGATAATTCCTGTTTTTCAAGACCAAGTCTAGAAGACCCTTGAAGCAGATCTCACCGATTCAAGATCAAGTCGTGAAGACTCTTGGATCAAAGTTTTACTGAAGAAAAGAATCAAAGGATTTCTTTCTTTAAGAATATTCAGAGATTGTAACCTCAAAGTTTGATTAATAAAATTATTATTTGACTGCAAATTTTCCTTGTCATATTTTTTGACATAAAATTTGTGTGTACAATAATAAAAGCTTTTTTTTTTTTTTTTGCTCAGCCAATCAAATCAAATCCATTAGTAAACAGGCATAGTACAGACACAGGCCAACAATTCCAAAGCTGCGAAGGCAGCAATAAGAAGACACCACAGATATTAAAATCAAACTTGACCTTTACCTATATATCCTTGTAAAATATATAATATCTTAACTTTTCCTAGGATAAATGTGGGCCTGCAATGGAGTTTTCATCACCACTGTGAACTCCTGCTTCTCCTCCAAGCTCACCTCATCTCCATCCATAGCCTTCCATTCGAAATTCCAAACCAAATTTGCCACAAAATACTCTAGATGAAGCACGGCCAAGCTGAGTCCAGGGCAAATCCTCCTTCCCACCCCAAATGGCATCATCTTGATTTCCCTACTTCCTGTTATATCAAACACTACTTCCCCATTACTCTTATTGTCATTATTGCTTAGGAATCTCTCAGGCTTAAATGCCATTGGATCCTCCCATACTTTTGGATCCCACGCCATTTGTGCTGCCTGGAAATGAATGGTGACATTCTTGGGCACCAAAAATCCTCCCAGGACTGTGTCTTCTCTCACAGTATGAGGCAGAAGAAAATGAGCTGGTGGATGCCTCCTTAGCCCTTCCAAGATAACTGCCTTCAAATAAGGCATCTTCTGCAAATCATCTTCCTTGACCTCTCCCTCTCCCTCTCCATCGCCCATAACCCCTTTAATCTCCATGAATAGCTTCTCTTGAACATTCGGATATTTCACCATATTTGCCATAATCCACTGCAAAGCAGTGGAGGTAGTATCTGTTCCAGCATCGAGAAACTCAGAGCTCAAAGTAACAATTTCCTGTTCAGTAAGTTTCCTCTTTTCCTCCGGGTGTTGAAGATCAAGCAAAGTATCAACATACGCTAAAACATACCCGTCATCAGCTTCCCCTTTGTCCTCTCCGCTCTTGTTCAACCTCTCCTCTTTCACTTTCTTCCGAGCTCTTATCAAACGAACCAACACGTTCTCATGGTCCTCAACGACCTGGAAGAACTCCTTCCAACGTTTCTGAAGCAAAACCCGCGTCAAGTTAGGCCAGAAATTGAGTATATTGAATCTTCCACCCATGTCTAACAGCAAACGGCGCTGCACAGTCTCAATCTCTTTAATTTGTTCTTGATTAAGCTTGTCACCGAAACACATCAGCACTAATAAGCAGAACATAGCATATTGAAAATTATCCACCACACGAACCGGTTCTCCAGTTTTTGAGTTTGACATTAGGGACTCTAACAGAATTTGAAGAACCCATTTGCGAGCATGAGAGTATGATTTTATACGCGAAGGATGGAGGATTTCAGCTGTGAGGTTACGCCTCAAAAGTCTCCAAGTAGGACCATAGGAAGCAGAGTTTACATTATGTTGGTTGCAGCTTATAATCTTGCCTACAATAGGAGGTTCAGGGCGGTCAGCGAATAAAGCACCGTTTTGGATTAAGGCCTGGTGGGTGAGGGAACGATCAGAGATGAAAATGGCAGGGCTAGAAAGGAAATTGAGAGTGACCATTGGACCAAGCTTTTTGTGGAGGTCCCGGAGGACTGGTTCCAGCTCGGAAAAGGTTCTCCTGAGCCATAGGATGCTGGTGATAATGGGAATGGTGGCAGGGCCTGGAGGGAGAGTTTGGGAAGGTTTTTTGGAGGTGAATGAGAGGAGGTTGAGGAGAGCTTTAAGGAGAAGAGAAATGGAGATGGTGATGAGGATTAGGATTAGGATTAGGATGATGAAGATGAACCAGGTTTCCATGGTGCTTTGGCCTTTGGGTTGAGAGTAGAGAGAAAGTGAGGGGAGTTGTGGGTGATAAAAAGGGGTATGGGAGGCAGAAAGTATTGAAGTTTGTTGGCAAAAGCTTGAATTTATGTAAAGAAGACAAGAGAAATACGAAAACTATAATCCTATGCTTTTAAATTTTAATGTTATGATGATGATTGATGAAAAATGGCTAACTTTTTGTGGGGTAGAGTTTCTTCCTACATGATTCTCTTTATATTTTTGTCGGCTTTAACAAAAATAAGATAGTACTAGCTCATATTAGACCTCCTCGCGGGTCAAATAATTCGATCGATAGGTTCGATTTGTATTAGATTGGATTTGAAAAGAAATTTTAGTGATCTGGGTCGGTCAACTCGTTCGGCTCGACAGGTTCGGTCTGTATTGAGTCGGGTTTGGACAGAGATTTTAGTGATTCGGGTCGGACCGGCCCGGCCCGATTCGGATCACTGTTTATTTATAAAAAAAATAATATTTTTTAAATTTAATTTTAAAAAGATAGAGAAATTTTTTTAAATTTTTTTTTTTTAATATAATGAACAATAAATATGAGCTAGCGGGCTGGACAAAAAAATCAAAAAACACATGAACAACTCTAATTACCACCATGCCGAAAACATTTGGGTCCTTTCAACTACTGCCTTGGCTAATGAGTCTGCCATCCCATTTGCTTCCCTATAAACCTTGCACAATATAACTTTTTTGATTGAAGAACACGGTCTATCAATCTCAGCAAAAAGCTTCCAAAGATTCCATGAACGTTCCTCAATCTTCATGCAGTAATTCAGCACTAAGAGAATTTTTTTTATTTATTAAGTTCTAAAATATGAATAATTTAGTATATTTTTTAATATTTACACTATAATATTATGTATATTTATTTTTTATATGGTATAAATTACATAATATATAAAACATAAAAATAATATATTATATAAATGAAAAAACGGGCCGGGCTCAAGCTTTTATTATTGGAGTCAAGGTGGCTCATTTTTTAAATGGGTTTCATTTTTTTTTACCCAAGTCCATATTTCGGGCTTAATATTTTTGTCCAAACCCTCCAAAATATGGGTTAGCCTTCGGGCTTGGACGGGTAACCCGACCCTTGAGCATGTCTAATTGTATACATATATGTATATATAACTATTTTTTGTTGATTTAAAAAAAAAGATGGTTTCTTTTATCAGGTTAAGAAATTTATGTAAAAAAATTAGTTATATATATATATATATATATGAATATTATTTATATATATAACCTTTTATTATTTATTTTTAAATGTTTCAAATATAACTACTTTCAAATTATATGTTCGATAATCACACAATTGATATACTGTGCAGAAATGAAAATTATATCTCAATAAGTGGTTGTTGGCCCAATTAGTGGAGCACTTCTTCTCTATTTATGTCAATAATGTGAATCATGATTGGAAAATTATAAAATTGATATTATTTCTTGAATCATCATGTGCTTATATATATGAATTCACTCTTGATAAATAATTTTACAAATCAAATGGCATGATTATAGAAAGAATCTTGATATATATTGACTCTTTGTGTTTTATTGGTAATTCTAGATAAAATTCATAACTTATGCTTGTAAAATTGCACATAATGAACTCCTTGATCTTCATTAAAATACATTGACTGTTGGTTCATTGATTGATTTGGTCAAGATATATGTTTATATGCTTATTGTTTTAGCTTGACCTTATATGCTTAAAATTTTCTTTGTTAAGTTATATGCTTAATGGCTTTCATTGAATACTATTTCTTAAAATTGATATCATTTGAGCTTAATAAATATACTTTCATAACATTTGTATCTTGGTCCTACTAATGAATATATATTTTCAAGAATTTCTCTAAGTCTATACAAGATAAAATGGTGTTAAAGCTTACATTCCTTTTTGGAGACTTACACTTGCGTTTCAAACACAAGCAAACAAAGCATGCCATCTTCATCAAAATCAAGCCTAGTACATCAAGGACTTGCTCAAACATTTTGTATGAAGGATTAAAAGTCAAATGAGCATATCAACAAAGCTTGGTAAGAATGGAGGTAAATGTTAATCCTATGATATACAAGCTCATATCTATTGGCATTAGGTGTGATGACATACATGAGTTGAATGACATTTGGTATCTCTTTATGTCATGTATGCTTGAAAAGCTTGCCTTGTATGAATCTTTGTGTTAAACCATCTCTTTTAACAACAATTAATTACCACCTTGTTCTTACATGTTTGCATATGTTTGAATTGGGCATATTGCTATATTTTTATGCTTTTGTATTAACAATTGGCATGAAAATATTAATAATTGATATAGTGTTGTGGACTAACATTTATTAATAACAATTGGTATGATGGTTTTCTTCTTAATTGCTCAATTGGTATTCATGTCTATTCCATAAGTGAGCTTATATTTTTTATATATATGAGAATTTTTGAATGTGCTTAAATGACTTCCATATGTATGATTGTTTGATTGTGAATATTATGCATAAAGATAAGAATTGGTATTTGTTTTAATAACAATTGGTATTTTTTTACTCATGATCTTGAGACTTTGTGCTTAAATGATTTCAAATGAATACAAGATTATCTTGAACTCTTGATTGAACTTCATTGTCCATTTTAACAATGGTATTGAACTTCATTGCTTAACATTTGGTATACATGATTGTGTTTCTCTTGTTGCATTGTCCTTATCTTTGAATTGATCTTTTTTTTTTTTTATATATAACAAAAAGGGGAAGAAGTTTACTATGGACAAATTTGCTTTAAATGAACAAAAAGGGAAAAATTAGATGAAAAGCAAAAAGTGGGAGAGTTTTCATATATACTTAAATATTTTCTATCTTATGAATATGATTTGTTTTGGATATTGTGCTTAAATGTTTTTGAATATTATGGATTGAAAGTGCCCTTGCTTGTTCTTTCTTGTTCTTGCAAAGTTAAAAATAATGCTTTTATTAAGGGAGGCTTTTATTGAAAATCTTTATTTCTTAAATGATTTAGGGGGGAGTTTTTACAAGCAAATTTATCTTAAGTTTTGTCATATAAAAAAGGGGGAGATTGTTAGTTTTGAATTGATCTCAATTTTGAAATGATAAATTCTTAAGCTTCCTTACTTGTTCTTGCAAAGTTGAAAATAGTACTTTTATTAAAGGGGAGCTTTTATTGAAAATCTTTATTTCTTAAATGATTTAGGGGGAGTTTTTATAAGTAAATTTATCTTAAGTTTTGTTATATCAAAATGGAGATTGTTAGCTTTGAATTGATCTCAATTTTGGAATGACAAAATCTTAAGCTTAATTAGCTTGATAATTAATATTTTCAATTTAGCATTTTTTTAATTATTTTGAAAATATTTTGGAAAATGCTAAAACACTACAAGAGAACAAACTTTTATCGACGTAATTTTTCGTCGGCAAAAGTCCAATTTCTGTCGAAAAATTTCGTCGGTGATACTACTTCCGTCGGTGAAAATACTTTCGTCAGTAATAAATAATTACCGACGGAGTATTACCAATGGAATTTTTCGTCAGTAATTTTTTACTACCGACGGACTAAATCTGTTTGTGAAACAATTACCGACAGAAATGTCCGTCAGATTATTTCGTCGATAATGTTTTACCGACGGATAATTCCGTTAGTGAAAAATATTTACCGACAGACTATTTCTGTCGGTGAAACAATTACCGATAGAAATGTCTGCCCGATTATTCTGTCGGTAATGTTGTACCAACGGATAATTCCGTCGGTGAAAGATATTTACCAATGGAACAATCCGTCGGTAATTGTTTATTTTCCAAAAAAAAAAAATATATAATAAATATTTTTTTTAAAAATAAATTATATAATCAATATTTTAAAAAATAAAATTATATTTTAATAAAAAATAAACTGAAATCCGTAAAATTATTAATAAAAAATATTTAAATAAATTACAATATTATTAATAAAAATAATAATCAAATGTATCTCTCGAATATAAAACATATTCTGTTATCACTTGGTACTGTTGTCATCGGTACTGTCAACCTTAGCATTGCCTCCAGCATCATTGTCTCCGACACCACCTCTGACAGCAGTCAATCCAGCACCCATGCCTTCAACTCCACCTCTGGCAACACTCAGTCCAGCACCCATGCCAAGCTCTACACCTACTCTAGCACCAACTCCGGCAGCATTTAGTCCAGCACCGACTCCGGCAGCACTTGTTTCGATCTCGTCTAATCCAACTCCAGTTGCTTGCTGTGACTGCAGTATACTGGTGATGAGATTCTCAAGTCTGATGATTGATGTCTGGATTTGCGAGACATCGGACCTCAATGCATTATACCGGTCCTCAAACGGCGCTGCTGGCTGCTCCTGTGTAGTACTAGAACTACATGGAGTGGAACTGACTACATATGAACTTTGTTGACTGCCGAGCATATCGAAAATTTATTGATTCTTCGGTCTTGTTCCAAACCCATAAAAGTGCGTACGCGTAGTCTCAATGCCCCCAATAGCATTAGACCACGACTGAGGGTTGAAATTGGGATTTGAAGACGTATCGTCCCCATATTTTTGCTGCAACGAGGCAGTATATTTTTCCTACAACCACAATTATTGAAATATATAAACAATTAATATATGAAATTGTAATGAACACGTACATAAAAAATTCAGTAATATAATAAATTAATGTAATATAAAGTATTGATATAGTTACATACTTACAGTAACAGCTTTAGACTTGTTGTCTACGTAATTACCTTGACCCTTTGCACGTTTATGGGTTTTGTTAAACAGCTTCAGGAAACTCACATTGTGCTACAACTCTTGTGACTACAGATTAAAAGAATTTTTGAAAATTATGTTAATTAAAGAAAATATTCACATAGTTTAAAGTATAAAACTTTTAAACAATAAATTACAAAACAAAAAAGAAATCTTACCATCCTTTCCCCTGTAACTAGAAAAGGAACTGATCCACCAGTGTGCTTCGTAATGCTTCCATCCTTCTCCGTGTTCCTATTACCCTTGGCCTTGTAAGACCTATTTTTCCAAGCGTCAGTACTCCAGACATTGTCAATAAATTGATCCCAAATATCGACTGCTATCCAATCACACTTGTAACCCTTGTAGTCTTCTATTCAATTCGTCTTAAAGAAGGCCATGGCATTATCTTTCTCAAAATTCATCATGTCCTTGAATCTATCCTTGTATGTGGCCTCCCATAATTTCCTAACCAGTGGTGTTTGCTCGGGAGACCTCTAGCATTTTCCCTACAATGATACATTATGAATTAATATGACAGTCTTAAACATAATTAAATTGTAATATGACTCTAAACCAAATCATACCTCAAATATAGTCCACATAGACAGTTTCACCTCAGCTGGTATCTTTGACCAAGTAGACCACAGTCTGTTATAGTGTTGTCTGATCACCGAGGCAATGGTTGATTTTACACAACTCTCCTTGAAAGTTCTAAAAGAAACTAAACGTGTTAGTGAACAATAATTTATTTCTTACTCAAATAATGGAATTATCATAATGTAATTAACTTACGTGTTTGCAACAATTGACAGTCGAAACCTGTCATCCGGATTACTCGATGTCGGTAATCCTTTCGTCCGACCTCTACCCTGTTTACTCTACTCAGTGGCAGTACCGATAAAGGGCAAAAGATGTGATGCAGGTACCTCTGACTACAACCCGGTATCATCATCTGCTAAATACGTCGGTGCTGGCTCATTGACGAAATACTGCGCAATGTCATCCAGTAGTAGGGTAGACTATGGTAATGCGGGATCAGCTTGAGTCGCCCGAGTAGGTGTCGGCCGTGGCAGTGGAGTGGGAGTCGATGTGGACAGATGTACAACAGAGGTAGGCATTGAGTATGGAGCCAATGTAGAGGGAGCCAGTGCAGAGGGATCTAGTCGATCTGCACGCATACACCGCTATTCATGGTTTTTCGATTTTGTCCATAATCTAATGTATGAAACTTGAAACCATTAACAAAATATCCAGAATAACACCAACTCATACGTCCTGGACCATAAGATAAGTCAACTATACGAGAGTTATGTTGAATTGAACCTTGCTGAACCTATGAACAATAACAGAAAATAATATGACAAATCAATATCAAATTTCATAACTCATTAGCGGACCTTACAATAATGACTGGAACTTACACAGTCCTTAAACCATTTTGTAAATCTAGCTGCACAAACTTTCTCCAACTCACCATCACTAATGTTCGGTGCATCGATTTTCACTATCTCATCAAACACCCTAAAAATGAATGGATACATAATGAGTTCACTATATTTAAAGTATATAACGTGATGTATAAAAATATAATTAAGCAAAAATAAATCTCTTACTCAATATATGGTATGAATTCCTCGCAATTCATTAATACATATAATTCAACTGCATCGTACTCATTGTGCTCTAAGTAACGAGCTTTTTTTTTTGGATCAAAAGATCTCCCTTCATGTGTGAAAATTGAGAGTCGTCCCATCGGATCGACTTCTCTTCCATCATCATTTCGGGGCACTAGAGTAAATATTGTTTCAATATTTGGTTCAAAGTATAAGATGCAGAACTATGAAATTTTTTCCATTATATACGCCTCAACTATTGACCCTTCAACACATGCGAGATTTTTCACTTTTCTCTCAGATGATGTAGAAATCTAATAATCATAAACAAATAATAAATTAACAAATGTTCAATTCAATAGAGTAATTAGTAATAAAGATTACGTACATCCTTTATATATTAATTACCTTTCAAATGGATATATCCACCGATAATGGACCGATCCACCAACTTTTGCCTCATAAAGGTAGGTGAATAGGCAAATGTCCCATTGAATTAAAAAATGCTGGAGGAAATATTTTTTCCATCTTGCAAATGGTCTCAACAATATTGGTTTCCAAGAACTCCATCTGGTCCACATGCTGTAGAGCATAGGTCTCTGAAAAAATGAGATAGCTCCGTAATTTCATACCAAATAGTGTTAGTTACCAAATCTCGAAACGCAATTGAAGCAACCGCTGCATAAAAATATGATAATCATAACTTTTCATGCCATAAAACCCCCCATTAACCACATTTGCACAATGGCCAATATTCGAGACAAATCCATCAGGAAGTCGTAATTCTTTTACCCATGCACAAACTCTTTTCTGATCTCCTCTGTTTAATATGTAACTGGCTTTAGGCTTGTGCGTTTTTCCATTGCTTTCCACCAATTATAATTCCGACCGTCTGCAAAGCAACGCTAAATCCATTTTATCCTTTATATTGTCTTTTGTTTTGCCCTTGACATCCATCATTGTGTTGAACACATTATCAAACACATTTTTCTCAATATAAATTGTGCCGAATGACATTTGTATGCCAATAAGGTAACTCCCAAAAAATACTCTTTTTCGTCCAATTGTGACATTCTCCAAATTCAATCAACCTCTGTTCACATATTTTACTCCCAAATGTGATATTTAGAATGCAATCTATCCTTTCCAAAATTACCTCGTCGGATAATCGTTCAATTGGAGACTCGTGCTCTAGTCTTTGACAAAATTTATCTCTTTGTCTTCTAAAAAGATGATTTAAAGGCAAGAATTGCCGATGATAATAAAAAGAAAACATGGTTTCTTGCCATAATGCAATTTGAATGACTTAACTTCTTCCATACAATAAGGACAAGCCAATCGTCCGTGTGTGCTCCATCCTGATAACATGCCGTAAGCAGGGAAGTCATTACTCGTCCATAACAATGCAGCTCTTAATATAAAATTTTGTTTCCTATACCCATCATAACTCGGAACACCATGATTCCACAATAATTTCGACTCATCTATCAATGGTCTGAGGAAAACATCAATATTCTATGATGGACTCTTCGGACCCGGAATTACCATATTAAGAATTAAATATGGTTGCTTCATACACATCCATGGTGGTAAATTATATACACAAAGCATTACCGGCCAACAAGGGTACGGTTTCGCTCCATTAGTAAACGGGCAAAACTCATATGCACACAAACCCAATTTGATATTTCGAGATTCCACTGCAAAAAATGGATGCATGTATCTTTTGATAGTGAAGTCCACATACAGAAACAAAATGAGGATGGCCACATACAAAACAAAATTCTAAGAGAATCGAGTCGTTATAAAATAACATGCAATTGTTGTTGCATGCATGTATCTTCTAATAGTGAAGTCCAAATTTGGCCATCTTTTTCTTCATTCAGTAAAAATTATCAGGTAAGTTATCACTTTCTGGCAACATCCCTTTTATCATAATCATCAAACGATTGAAACACGAATCATTCATGTTAAATTCAGACTTCACATTTAACAGTTGTGACACAGCAGATAAAGTTGTGTGTTTTGTACATCTTGACCACAACGGTTCATCTGCTTCGTTCAACAACGAATAAAAGTTTCTTGAACTTAAATTCGGTTGATCATCTTGAACCATTACCTAATCAACATTGTAATTACCACCAACACCATGATTCGGGTTTAGAGCACCCATAACCATTCTAGCGTAAGGATTATCTCTTTCAACGTCATTTCTCGTTTCGACTTCATCATTATGCATCATCGATGACTGACCTTGATAACTTTCACCATGTGCATCCCAAATATAGTAATTCTCCTTAAACCCTTTGTAGTACAAGTGTTTACGCACATCATCAATTTTTGCAAACCGATTATTCTAACACTTCACATAAGGGCATCTAATTCTATTATCTTTTACGTACTCGCTGTGAGCATATACAAAACCTAAGAATTCTTAAACTCCATTCAAATACTCATTACTAATATATTGAGAGTCATCCAACCGCCTATACATCTAAGATTTATCGTGCTCCATTGTTAAGCCTAAGTAAACTATCAACAATACAATAAACACAATGAGACATTATACAATTTCATAACTAACAATTATTTTATAGGCAATTATTGGCAGAGTTTTTTTAAGTTTTATATAAGTAACATTTTGTAGATAATTATTTTATGTGTTTATTTCGACACAATTTTAGGTAATATTGTCCACTTTAGCATTTCTCTCTTGAATAATTATAAGAATTATAACAAATCAAATAATTTTAATGGACAATTATAACAAATCAAATAATTATAACGAATCAAATAACTTTAATGGACAATTATAACAAATCAAATAATTATAACAATTAAAACAAATCAAACAATTATAAAAATCAAATAACTATAAAAAAATAGACAATTTTAACAATATTTTTTAAATATTTTATCAATTTTTGAATTTTAAAAAATAAAATAAAATGAAAAAAAAATTGAATCTTACAGCTGGGGTCGGCGTAGGCGGTGGTCGGACGACTAAGTCGAGCGGTGGCTTATTGGGGACGATCGGATAGCCTAGGCGCTACGGTCTGACGGCAGGGGATCTGGTAGGGTATTTGTAAAATTTTTTTGTTAAAAACAAGAAATAAATCAAGGAACAATTTGTTAAGAAAAGAGAAGATACCAAGCGCGTGGTGGTCGGACGATGAAGACGCGCGGTGGTCGACTAGGGACAGTCGGACGAAGAATACGTGGCAGTCGAAAGGCGGGCGGACCTGGTAGGGTCTCAGGAAGGAGACCAAAGGAAGAAAAAACGGAAAGAGAGAAAATGGAAGAAGAAAGAAAGAAATAATGGGGAAGAAGAAGTCTCGGGCATTGTTATGCCCAAAACTATCACCGACGGAATCCCACTATTATCGACGAAATTTCTTGGTAATACTTTTGTCGGACTTTCAAATTCCATCATCGGTAATAGAGTATTACCGATGAAATTTCCATTGATAATAGTGGGATTCTGTCGGTAATATATTATCGACGAAAATTCGGAATCACCGACGGATTTTTCGTCGATATTTGTATTTGACCGTTCACTTTTTGTTCCTTCATTAAATTTTTAATAAATTTGCATTTATTAAATTTCAAAATTGGTGGATTTTTATTACCGATGGAATATCCATCGGTAATAAGCCTATTTAGTCAGTAATTATTTGGTAATAAGCCTATTTAGTCAGTAATTATTTATGACCGTTGAGTTTTATTTATTTATTTTATTAAATTTGTAATAAATTTATATTTATTAAATATCAAAATCCGTGCATTTTTATTACCGACGGATAATTTCGTCGGTGATAATAGTAACTCCGTCGGTAATAATTTGGCGGGAATCTAAGCCGTTTTCGCCAAAGTATTACCGATGAAAATATTCGGTCATTAATATTCGATCGATAATAGCCAATTTTCGTTAGTAATTCTAAAAAAATCCATCGGTAATGTGCAAAAACATTACCGACAAAATTTCGTCGGTAATTCTAAAAATTCTGTCGCTAAAGAAGTTTTTTGCCGACGAAACTATTCCTCGGTAATTTGACATCCTCTTGTAGTGAAATATTTTGAACTCCTTAGCTTTCTCAAAAATACATGTTCTTAAATGTATACCTATGATCAAAACATTTTTGAGACAAGTTAACCTCGTTTTAAAGACAAAGAAAACATTTTTGGGAGATTTTTTGAAGAGAACACCGATCCCCTAAGATAGAGGATCGATCCCTTAGTGAAGATTTTTGGTTGGATCGATCCCGAATTGATCCTATGCAAGTCAGAGGCGTTTTTCACTTTGCAGGGCAGTAGGAGATCGATCCCTACAAGGAGAGGATCGATCTTTCATGATCCAACGGTCATATTTTTGAATTGGAACAAGTAGGGGATCGATCCCCTCATGTAGAGGATGGATCACATACTTGCTGGCAGTTTTTCAAGTACGATTGTTTTAAGCTCCAACGGCTCTTTTCCATCCCAATCAACTCCAAACGGTCATAAATCATATCCAAAGTTTTAAAGGGACTCTCTAACACTTCCAAGAGTAAGAGACACCAAGAGAGAAAGATCAAAGTCAAATATTTCATCTCTCTCAAGCTTTCAAGAAGTTTTCTTTGTTCTAAGCTAAATCCTTTCAATCTTTCTTGTATTCCTTTATAAAATCACCATTGTATAGTCTCTATTTGTTGTGCTAAACCTTGTAAAGACCTAGCCTACTATAGGCTCATATTGTTTACACAAATACCTTTGTAAAAGGAAGAGGTTACTACTTTAGCTTTGAAAAGATAGAGAGGTTCTATCTAAGACCTGAAAAGATAGGGGAAGAGGTTGCTATCTAAGCCTACATAAAAGATAGGATTGTGAAGGTTATACCTTATCCTTGAAAAAGTAGCAATTCAAGTTAGTGAATTGAGAACTCTTTGGCAAGTGAGGCTAAGGGAGAGAACGTAGGCACAAAGCCAAACCTCTATAAATCGATTGTATTTGATCTTCTTTCCCTGCTCTTTTTATTTGATTTATTTGCATATTTACTTGCCAAATTAATTATATTGTTTAAATTTCACAATTTCATTACTTGTGCTTTAATTCCTTAATTAATTTTTAAGAAATCAATTCAACACCCTATTGATTTAATCACCACTTGAGCTAACAATTGGTATAAGAGCTTTGGTCTCTTTTGTAGGTCGAACAACCTTGAAAAAAGATTCTTTTAAAAGCTCAAAGAATGATGCAAAGTGGTGAGAATATCCTCAAGGCCCCAAGGATGGAAAAACATGAGCTTTGGGCTTGAAAATTGAGGATGAAGATCTTTTTGATGGCACATAACATTGGAGCCTGGATGGTAGTTGAAAATGGTCTTGGAGCTTGCTCTAATGATGATGAATTCATGAAGAGATTGCAAAATGATGCAAAGGCCGTGAATTTTCTTTTTGAAGCACTAAATGATGACAACCTCAACTTGGTCTCCCCTTATACTACTTCCAAGGAAATATGGGAAAAACTTGAGGAACTCTATGAGGACAAAAAGAAAGAGGAAGAAATTGAAGAAAAGCTTTGTGAAAGTCAATGTTCAACAAGTGAAAAGGAAAATAAAGATGAGGAATCAAGTGGAAGCCACCCCTTAAACCAAAATGTGTCATGTCTCATGGCTCTTGAAGAGCCCAAGGTTTCTTACCTTGTGATTCAAACTCTTTTGCGTTTGATAAATTACAAGATGCTTTTGATGAGTTAGTTATGTAATTTGAGGAAATAAATTTTAAATACAAGTGTAGACACCTAATTTTGTCCAGGCCCCCTAAACAAGGTAGGTTCTTCCTTCAATTTCCCGAAATGCAGAGAATCTCCCCTCATTCCATAGTTGGATCTCCAAGATTTTGATTCGGAGATAAGAAAACCAAAAATCTAACCCTGAAAAGTCAACCACTAAAAAAATCAACTCTCAGTCAAAATCAAGATTCGAAGTTAAATTAAACAATGGTGAAGAAATTTTGATAATCAGATATCAAATCATTTTTTTATGATTTAAAACGCATGAAAAATAATTAATGTTTTTTAACAAAACAAGATTATTCTTAAGTTAAATTAATTCATGAGTTCTCTACTGGGTCTGCTGGGGAGGACATCATCAATTACCATTAACAACGGAATATCTTTTTTTTCAAAAACAAGAAAGGTTCGAAGAACTTTTAAAATAAATAAAAATTTATATGTTTTGCCGGGTCTATCGGGGAATATAGAAAAATTTTATGTTAATAAATTTCGGATCATTATCATATAATATAATTTTTTTTAAAGGGGATTATTTTTAAATATCAAATATAAAATCGACTTTTACCTAGACTCGAGATAACACACGCTTAATAAGGTCCAATTTTATACAGGTGTTGTGGGGGTGCTAATCCTTCCCCATACGTAACCGACTCTCGAGCCCGGACTTGTTTTTTCTAATTTAAAGTATTTTACAAAAATCGATTTTAATAGGTGGCCGATCACACCTAGCCAGAAAATATTGGTGGCGACTCCATTTATTTTTCGAGGTTGTTTTCAGACCTTCAATTTTTTTACTTAAGAGGAATTAAGTCATCTTTTCCTCTTTTTCTCCCCACACTTATTATTATTATTATTATCTTTCAATTATTATCATTTTTAAAAACGTCGCTTAATGGGTCACGAGATTTCCGTTGCGACAGCTTGGCGACTCCACTAGGGACACTTAGAGAGTCAGGCCTAGAAATAGTCATGTGTTATCAAAAGTTTCGGTTTTGTCGGTCTAATCCGGTATTTAATCTTAGTTCCCACATTTTTTTAATAATAAGGAAAATTTTGAAAATAATAAAATGTTTTTGAATATGTTCATACTCATGTATATGCATATTATTATTATTATTCTCTAGTTATTTTGTTAAATATTATTGATCTTTGCTTAATTAATGCTTTACCCTGTTTATTCTTGTCCTTAATTAATGGTTGGGGTAGTTAGAATAAGGGTTGTAGAATAGGTGGTGAAAGGTTTGTTTGATCCTCTTCACACACTACACGTGCATTTGCATAACATAAGCCCTATACCCGAGTTCTGTCCTTTTTAGGTGGAAGTAAAGTAACTAAGCCTTCGTGATTAACAATCCGCATGGGCTAGGAAAATATGCTCTAACAAATTGAACCCACTTTTATCGGGGTGCCTTACTAGCCTTCACCGGCGACGGTGAGGAACAATTTGGAGCTGATATAACCTAATGCAACCTCATATAGTGAACCTAGGAGAAACCATGCCTAATTTTCTTTAGAGGTACCGAAGTTAGGAAAACATGGAGGGACGTTTCTAACCCTTTTATCCCCTGTTCTACATTCTGAATAAGCCTTGCAAATCGGACGATGATGAACGCACATCATATCGCCCGTAATAAGTTTGATGTTTCTTTCCAGGGGTATCATAATGCCAAAATTTTTTGACACCATCAGGGAAAATTATTGATTTGGATCATATATTATTTTGCTATTATTTAAATCTTTTTCCTTACTAATTCATTTACTTTCTTTTTCATGCATTTTTGTCATCATCTTGGACCAGGAAGGTTATTAGTCTCGGGGTAGTATTCAACCAAGAGGGCTTTCATGGAGGGTCAGTGTGCCTCAATGGTCGAGAAACATATAATGGTGAGAAAACGCTCCGATGAGTTTCAGTAGGGTAATAGGGATTGTTTGAAAGAGGGGTATGTATCAGTATTGCCAACTGAAGTTGGTCTCATTATTTAGCAAAATGATCTCCGTGGGCTGATGGATATATGGAATCAGTGGGATGTAGCAAAAAGAGAAGCCTTCACTCAGATTTATGGGGACATAGCCTTGTTAATCTTAGTCAAGGTTAATAGTGAGTTAATCTGGGCCATGGTGCAATTTTGGAATCTTACCTATTGATGCTTCACCTTCAACCGAGAGGATATGACTTCGACCATCGAAGAATATTCGACTCTGTTGCATATTGAGAGCGTCATTCCGGATCGTATTTACTATAAATAGTCGAAGACGCTAGGTTTCAAGAAAAAGGTCTCCACAATTTTGGGGGTGGAAAGAAGTTGGGTCAAGAGTCACGTGGTTCGAAAAGGAGAAAACAATTGCATGTCATGGGATACTCTACGGGCTTTAATCCATAGTCATTCAAGTAAAGAGACAGCTAGAAACATCTTTGCCTTAGCTATCTATGGGTTAGTTATCTTCCCGAAGATATTGGGATACGTGGATGTGGCAGTAGAAGACCTTTTTGAGAGGTTAAGGCAGAAGATAAACTCGGCCCCGACAATCATAGCAGAAACAATTTGGTCCCTGAATTTCTGTAGACGGGGAGGACAAGGGCGTTTTGTGGTTTGTGCACAGCTTATCTACATATGGATTCAAAGCCACTTTTGGAAGCGAGTATAAGTTTCTCTCTGCCCATATTGGAAGTCCTTTGCACCGATCAGTGAGTCTCTCAAGAGAGGTTGGCCCGAAGATAGGATCGAAAAACAGTGGATCAATATACTCCTAAACTTCAAGACTGAGATGCTAACTTGGAGAGCTCCGTAGATAGCTCCTATGCCAATGTTGTACAAGTGCGGGGACAAGGCATGTGTCCCATTGTTAGGAGTATGGGGAGGTGTGAGTTATGCACCTTTGTTGGTGCTAAGGCAATTGGAATCTCGTCAGTTCACTCCTATGACCCACGGGCTTAGAATTTGCCTATGGAGAGAATGGGTACTTAGGAAAAGTGCGCTAAATTGTACTGGCATGGAAGAAAACTTATCGGGTAGAGGTGGCTCGGTACGCCGATAATGTCACACCAGATTACATGGTATGGAAAGCCAAAAGGGTTAATAATAGACTATCGATGCCCGATGGGAGGGATGTCTCACTAATGGATCTACAACCGGAAGAAGTGCCATCTAAGTTAGAAATCACGAAGTCATAATTTGAAAAAGAAAAGGTCATAATGAACAAAGAGGTTGCCCGACTCCAAGAAGAGATCGATGACTTAAAGACTGGGAATCAATTTGGGAAAGGGAAGCAAAGAAGGTCAGAAAATAGAGAGATACTTTCAAGAGCGATCTTAGGAACCTACATTTGGAGAATAAAAGGTTTCGATTTGAACTGAAATATGAAAGGGCCGCTAAGTCTTCCAGGGAATGGCAGAAAGAAGTCGACAATCTCAAAAAAATGAGCAACTACTAGAAAAAGAAGGCGAAACAGGAGAAAGTCAAAGCTGTTAGACTTGAGCGGGAGAAGCGAGCTAAGGAAAGCTCGCACACCATTATTTCTATTGAACTTTTGAGATATCAACTAGAAAATGAAAAGTTTCGAGCTAGGTTGAAAGTTGAAGAAGCAAAGCAGTCTGAAAAAAGAGCACTGTGAAGGTGAGTCCGAGATCCGGGAAGGTCACTTTAGGACCATCATAGTTGCAATGACACTTTGACTTCGGATAGAAAGGAAATAGATTGGCAAATTACTCAGTAGATGCTAGATTTTCTTAGGCAAAGTTATTATGCAATATGGACAGATCTTGTTGTTTTATCATTGATATAGTTAATTTCAGTAATCAATGGAAGACCGTTTGTTGAAATTATTCCGGGGCTAATACTTTCAAGTGCATTCATACATTTATTTATTAATTGTACATATTCATTTACTAAGTCATTCATTTATCCATTTGTTAATTCTATTATAATTTCATTAATATTTTCTCATTCTTTGATTTAACCATTCATTCATTCATAACAAAATAGAAAGAATATGTCAATAAGTTCTAATCCACGGTATTTAAACTTAAGGTGTAAAGATTGGGCGTCTTCCGAAAGACTCAGAGTTTCAGCTCCAACACAACACCAGATCATGAACTAGAGCCATGGAAAATGAACAGACAGCTCGTATTGAAAGAATGGAAAGGGCTCAAATGGAATTGCAAGAACAGTTAGCAAGATTGCAAGAGTAGCTATCGAAGTCCTAAGAGGAGTCCAGGGAACAGATGACAAAGATGATGGAAATGATGTCTGCTGTACTTCGAGAAAAAAAGGCATGTTGAGAATTCAACTGTAAGAAGAGAGGCAGGGAATCAAGGGGTTCAACCAGAGATCATACTGTTAAACGGTCAATCATTTTTTAGCACAAAAAATAAACCGTCGACAGCTACTATGCCATTCGTATATGTCCAACCCCATGTGGGAGCACAAAATCAGGTGTCGATTGGCACAATTATTGGAAATATCCTGGCAAACCCCATTGAAGTCCCAGACTTGGATGACCTGGCTGAGTAAGAAAAGGTAAAGATGGTAGAACTGAAAAAGGTTGAGCTAGCTAAGTCATAGAAGAAATATCAGTTGTTGGAAGACAGACTGCGGGCTGTAGAAGGGGTTGAAGTATTTGGTAGTCTTGATGCTAAGGAGCTAAGTTTAGTTCCCGCTCTTGTGATCCCACCTAAGTTTAAAATGCCAGATTTTGAGAAATATGATGTGACTACTAACCCTTTCGCACACTTCACAATGTACTGTCGGAAGATGATTAGGCATGCTGATGATGAGAAACTTCTCATTCATTGTTTTTAGGATAGCCTTATCGGGTCAGCAACTCGGTGGTATAATCAGCTCACTGGAAGCAAGATCCCCTCCTAGACGGATTTGGCTAGGGCCTTTTTGGAGCACTATAAGCATATATCTGACATGGTGCCTGACAGGCTGTCATTACAGAATCTAGGAAAAAAAGCTACTGAAAGCTATAAGTAGTATGCGCAAAGGTGGCGGGATATGGCTACTCAGGTGCAACCTCCTCTAATGGACAAAGAAACCACCGTTCTCTTTATCAATACTCTGAAGGAGTCATATTATGAAAAGCTGGTGGGTAATGCCACTAAAAACTTTGCAGACATGGTCATGTTAGGGGAAATGATTGAAACCACTGTCAAGAGCTAAAAAATGGAGAGTGGGGAACCTATTATCCCTAAGAAAATATTCCATGCCAAGAAAAAAGAAGGGGAAACACATGCGGTGAGTTTCAACAACCAGCTTTTCACAAATTCGACCCCATATACACCCTATCCAACCTATAATCCATACTTCCCAGCCATAAACAATCTTACCCAAAACCCCTTTCCATATACAACCATACCCCAACAAGTATATCCGATTGGTATTTCGCCACAAATAGCTGCTTCCCTAAACACTATACTAAACACCCAAAACACTACCCGAAATAACCAAAACCGCCAAGGAATAATCAAAAACCTTAGTTTGATCCTATCCTTATGACCTACGATGAGTTATACCCTAAGCTGCTATAGGGGTAACTCGTCGCACTAGTGTACCTCCAACCCTTAAAACCACCGTATCCTAGATGGTATAACGCTAATGCTCACTACGCATACCACGCAGGAATTCAAGGACATTCCATTGAAAATTGTACCGCCTTAAAGCAGAAGGTCCAAAATATGATTGATGCTGGGATCGTGAAATTCGAACCTAGAAACGAGCCTAATATTGTGGGCAACCCATTGCCCAATCACACGGAAGCTAAGGTGAATGCAGTTTGGTCAGAGAAAGTTGGCAAGGTCAAGAGGGATATTAGTGAGGTGAAGACACCGATGCTAAAAGTCTGGTTTGAAATGGTTAAGGCTGGGTTGGTTCAGGCTGAAGCAAGTTTGAAAGAGATTGCAAGCAAGTAAGAGAACTTTTGTCCGTTTCACGGGTGTGAGGGCCACACTATACAGAAATGTGAAGATTTTCTAGAAAAGGTCTAGAAGATGATGGATATGGGCGAGGCTTAATTTTATGAAGATGCAGAAAAAGAGATAGATACAACCGAGAGTACAGTCGGCTATAGGGTGGATAGACCCCTGATAATCTATTATGATGAGTTGGAAGAAAAGGCTATCCCAGTTGATAAGGAAACCATGCCTAAATTAATCATAGAGTTACCATCTCTTTTCTCTTTCAAGAAAGATAAGACGGTGCCTTGGAAATATAATTGTATTATGGTGATGCCCTGACTTCGAGCCAACAAACGGAAACGATTGATGATATAACGAGAGTGGGTCATTTAACTCGTAGTGGTAGATGCTATGCCCCAGGAACAGTTGAACATAGTCAAATGAGAAAGACGGGAGTACTTGACAAAGGGAAAAGGACAGCGAAATCGGCCCATATAAAGGTAGAACAGTCAGAGAAAGTGGAGAAGAATTCGTCCCCAATTAATAAAGTGAAAGAACCGATGAATGAGAAGGAAGCCTGTGAATTCTTAAAATTTATCAAATACAGTGAATACAGTGTAGTGGAACAATTACACTGCCAATCGATAAGGATTTCAGTCCTTTCACTGTTGTTAAACTTAGAGCCACACCAAAATGCTCTGCTAAGAATTTTGAACCAGGCATATGTGGCTAATAATATATCGTGGAAAAATTGGACTAACTAGTGGGAAATATCACAGCAGATGACTACATCTCTTTCAACTATGATGAGATACCACCTAATGGTATAGGATCTACAAAAGCTCTTCATATCACACTACCTGCAAGGGGCATATTCTGCCACGAGTGCTCTTAGATAATGGTTCCTCCTTGAATGTGATGTCTTTGGCAACCTTATCTAAATTGCCAGTCGATATGTCCTACATGCTGCTAAGTCACACCATAGCCAGGGCCTTTGATGGCACTCGTCGGGAGGTGATGGGAAGCATTGAAATCCCATTTCAGATAGGTCCATGTACTTATGAAGTCAAATTCCAAGTAATGGACATCACCCCATCCTATAACTATTTATTGGAAAGGCAGTGGATTCACTCTGTTGGGGCTGTGCCGTTGTCTCTCCATCAAAAGTTGAAATTTGGGATGGAAGGATGCTTAGTTAATGTGTCAGGAGAAGAGGATATCATAGCTTCTGCGTCCACTGACCCGCCTTATATAGAAGTGAATGAGGATGCTGTAGAGTGCTCGTTCAGGTCATTGGAATTTGTCAACACTGTATTCATCACCGAGGGACACAGAATCCAAAAACCTAAGTTATCTAGGAACACTAGGTTAGGGGTGAAGGCGACAATAGGAAAAGGCTGTCGTGCAAGGAAAACATTGGGAAAATACCTCCAAGGAAGGGCCAGAGCAATAGAAGTAGCCAAAAAGAAAGACCGATTCGGTCTTGGGTGTCTCTCTAAAGCCCATGGGAAAAGAAGACAAGTTGAGAAAAATAAGAAGAGGAGGTTGGCCCCAGCTTTCGGGTATGGATATAGATTGGGAACCCATAACTTTCCTTCCGATCCTTCACACTTTTTGCTCCGAAGGATTTAAATATGGAAGGAAGAATTCTGATGATGTGATGGTAATGTTAGAACAAGCATTTGAGAAGTTTTACATGAATGAGGATGAACAGCTGCAAGAAATGGTAATCAACATGGCCGAGATAGAAGGAATGGGGAACGAAAATGCAAGCTGGATGGTGCGCCCATGTCCCTCGGGTTATGAGTTGACGAATTGAAGTGTGACTGAACTTCCTTTAGTTTTTAGGTCTATTCCAGAGTAATGCTCTGAATCAATCTTAATTGCCTCTGCCCAAAAGCATTATGTATTGGCTTATGTTTAAGACTTTTCATTCAGTAAATGACAATCACGATGCATTGACTTCATATGTCCATAATCTTTCATTTCTTTCATTATTATTGTCTATATGCCTTCCTATATTGTTTCTTCCCCACCTATTTACAAGTGTTCCGATATGGAATATGAGGACTGTCTTGTCAATAATTTTGAAATTGATTTTGAAAGACCCATTTGTACGGGTGATACTGATGTCAACGAAGATGCCGAGGATTATGGTTTGCCTCCGGATTTGTTGAGAATAATAGAGTAAGAGGAAAAACAAGTATTGCCTCATAAAGAGCCATTGGAAGTGATAAATTTGAGAAGTAGAGAAGAGATAAAGGAGGTCAAGATTGGGACCTAAGTTTCAGCATCAACAAAGCATGAACTGATGGCCTTACTCCGAGAGTATGTCGATGTATTTTCATGGTCGTAACAAGACATGCCAGGGTTGGAGTTCGATATTGTAGCTCACAAGCTCCCTCTAAAGCTAGATTGCCAGTCAATTCAGTAGAAATTGAGAAGAATGAGGCCTAAAATACTGTTAAAGATAAAAGAAGAGGTGAAAAAGCAATTTGATGCCAGATTCTTGGAAGTGGCAAAATATAAAAAATGGGTAGCAAATATTGTTCCAGTTCCGAAGAAGGATGGAAAGTACGAATGTGTGTTGATTATCGAGATTTGAATAGGGCTGGCCCTAAAGATAATTTCCCATTGCCTCACATTGATACCTTGGTGGACAATACTAAAAAGAGTTATGTGTTTTCCTTCATGGACGGATTCTCAAGGTATAATCAGATTAAGATGGAACCAGAGGATATGGAGAAAACCACGTTTGTGACAATGTGGGGAATGTTTTGCTATAGAGTGATGCCATTTGGATTAAAAAATGCAGGGGCAACATACCAAAGAGCCATGGTAACTTTGTTTCATGATATGATGCATAAGGAGATCGAAGTCTTTGTTGATGATATGTTCGCAAAGTCGCAAGGAGAAGATGAGCATGTTGCGAATCTTAAGAAGCTCTTTGAAAGATTAAGAAAGTTTCGACTCAAACTCAACCCGAAAAATGCACTTTCGGAGTCACTTCGAGAAAGTTGTTAGGTTTTGTTGTCAGTAAGAAGGGAATCGAGATTGATCCAGATAAAGTGAAGGCCATCCATAATTTGCCACCTCCTCGTACTCAAAAGGAAGTGAGTAGCTTTCTGGGAAGATTAAATTACATTGCTCGGTTCATTTCTCAACTAACTAACAAGTGTGACCTAATATTTAAGCTATTTCGAAAGCGTGATATGGGAGAATGGGATCTAGGGTGTCAGATAGCCTTTGATAAGGTTAAACATTATCTATCAAACCCACCAATGTTGATGCCGCCTACTCTAGAGAAACCGATGATACATTATTTATCAGTATTTGAAAGATCTATGGGCTGTGTATTGAGGTAGCATGATAAGACTGGAAAGAAAGAGCAAGCAATTTATTACCTCAGCAAAATGTTCATAGAGTATGAGCTAAAGTATTCATCGGTAGAAAGGCTTTGTTGTGCCTTAGCCTGGACTGCCCGAAGGCTCAAACAATACATGTTGTATCACACGACGTGGTTGATTGCAAAGATAGACCCCATCAATTATATGTTGGAAGCACCATCCCTGTCAAGTAGAACGGCGAGATGGCAGGTTTTGCTTTCCGAATATGACATCGTATATGTGAGTCAAAAGGCTATAAAAGGCAACGCAGTAGTCGAATTCCTAGTGAGTCGAGCGATAGAAGATTATGAGCCTTTGGACTTTGGTTTTCCTGATGAAGACTTGATGTGCGTCTCACAAGAAGATGGGACTTCCTCTGAGAAGAAAATATGGAAAATGTATTTTGATGGTGCCTCTAATGCCATGGGGCACGGGATCGGTGCGGTGCTTATATCCCTTGAGGAAGACTATCATCCCTTCACCGCAGACTGGATTTTGATTGTACAAACAACACTACAGAATACGAGGCGTATACCATGGGCCTTCGTACTGCTATTGAAAGAAAGATTAAGATGTTAGAAGTATTTGGAGATTCAGCTCTAGTGATATACCAATTGCGGGGAGAATGAGAAACCCGAGATGCAAAGCTGATCCGATATCGAGAGCTTATATTGAGCTTGATCGAGGAGTTCAAAGAAGTAGGTTTCAATTACTTGCTCCGAGAAGAAACCAAATGGCAGATGCTTTATCCACTTTATTGTCAATGTTTAAAGTAAATGAAGGGGCCGAAGTTGTGCCAATCAAGATGAGCATATACAAGTCTCCTTCCCACTGCTTGAGTATCGAAGAGGAAATGGATGGTCACCCTTGGTATTACAACATCTTGCAATACATCAAGAGTCAATAGTACCCTGAACAAGTAATAAAAAATGATAAGAGAACCCTGAGAAGAATGGCTATGGGTTTTGTCTTAGATGGTGAAACCCTTTACAAGAAATGGAAGGACCAGGTTTTGTTGAGATGTGTCGTTTCTGCTGAAGCTCAGAGAATTCTCGAAGAGGTCCACGAAGGGATATGCAACACTCACACCAATGACCACATGCTGGCTAAATAGATTATGAGGGTAGGATACTATTAGATAATAATAGAAGGGGATTGTATTAATTATTCCCGAAAGTGCCATAAATGCCAGATATATACAGACAAAATTCACATGCCTCCATCCCCGTTGCATGTCATGACAGCTCCATGGCCATTTTCAATATGGGGAATGGATATGATTGGCCCCATTACCCCGAAAGCTTCAAATGGACACAGTTTCATCATGGTGGGTATAGATTACTTCATAAAGTGGGTAGAAGCAGCCTCTTATGCTAATGTAACGAGGTCAGTGGTGTGCAGATTCATCAAGAAGGATATTGTGTGGCGATATGGACTCCCGAAAAGAATAATTTCGGACAATGCTCTCAACCTGAATAATAAGATGATGAGATAAGTATGTACCCAGTTCAAGATCAAGCATCATAATTCGGCGCCTTATCGTCCGAAAATGAATAGGACAGTAGAAGCAGCCAAAAAAAAATCAAGAAGATTGTTGAAAAGATGACTGATGTGTTCAAAGATTGGCATGAGATCTTGCATTTTGCTCTCCACGCATATCGTACTTCGGTTCTCACATCTACGGGTGCCACGCCATTTTTCGTTGGTATACGAGATAGAGGTAGTGCTACCTATTGAGGTTGAAATCTCTTTTCTTCGTGTTTTTATGGAAGTTGGCCTAGAAGAGGCAGAATAGGTTAGAGCTCGCTATGAATAGTTGAATCTCATCGAGGAGAAAGGCTAAAGGTAATTTTCCATAGGCAGATGTATCTGAAGAGGATGATCCTAGCCCACAACAAAAAGATTCGCCCCATGTAATTTCGAGAAGGAGAGTTGGTATTGAGGAAAGTTCTCCATATTGTGAAAGATCCTCGCAAAAAGTGGGATCCGAATTGGGAAATACCCTATGTGGTGAAAATAGCTTTTTCTGGATGAGCATTGATCTTAACTTGGATGGACGGTGATGACTTGAGAAATCTCGTAAACGTTGATGAATTGAAGAAATGCTATGCTTGAAGAAAAAAAGAAGAAGAAAAAGTGTGATACTATGAGAATTCGAATGATTCCAAGTGCAAAAATGAAAATTCTATTTATCTATTTCCCCTGAGGATTGCTTTTCAATGAGAATATTCGTGCTTGATATGAGAAATGACCATCTTTTATATTCCTTTCACTAAAAAAAAATTATCCCTAGTTACCCCCTTTGAGACATAGGAATTCTTTCTTTCTTTGAACCTTGATCAAGGATCACCCTCCGCACTGGGGGTTAATGTGAGGAAAAATCTCCTTCAAAAATCATGGCAAAATGAGCCATCAAAAAAGAAGAAAAGAAAAAAAAAAAAACAAAAAAAAATGTGTGAAAAAGTGTGGTAAATGAAAGCCAAGAGTGAAGAAGAAACAAAAGTCAAAGAAAGAAAAAAGTCCAAAAAAGATGAATGTTTCAAAAATGAATCATCCTCATGAAATGATCCTTGATCTGATTACCCTCAAACACATTTTGGGTATACTTATCCTTTCTTTCTAAACCCGAACCTTGGCCTACATTACGTGCTTTTAAAAGTCCATTTTGATCAAGCATGGGTATTTAACTTGAAGGGTTTTTCCTCAGATTTTATCTCATTTTTTGAATTATCATTTTTACCATGGAAAATTTTAGAACTCTCAGATGCATAAAAAAAAAAGAGGTTTAAGATGAAAACCCGAAAACCCGAAAAGGACGACTTAAAACCAAATAGGGGATACTTGGGTTGAAAACCTGTAAAAGGTGGCCTAAATACTGATGTAAGATTGAATCAATGCTCCCTGAAAAGGGGAGAAAGTATCAGAAATTCAGAGAAAGGGGGTAAAGCTCAGTTTGACGCAACTAAGGAACCCGAGAAATTACCCAAGTAAATTGCTCATTCAAAACAAATTTTCAGGTGAATTGAAGGAGGAAGGGTCCAAGATATTTCGCACTGGGGAATCTACAGCCTACAACTCTATATCTATTTCTTGTATCCTTGATATTCATCTCTGTTATCTGAAACATTATTGCAATAAATTCTTGTTATCCCTTTTATGGCATTTGGTTGTTTCATACCATCTTTCATCTATTTTATGGTGCATTTTGAGTGTTATTGAATTGAATGTTGATTAGTAAACATAAAAATCTTCAAACGTAAGGATTTCTTTGTATTACTATGGAGTAGGGTTAAAATTTCAGAGGAAGTTTGGAAAACCACTAAAATTTGAAAACATACCAAACCCCGGTACTAAAAAACTAGTCAAGAAGGGTGAATAACGGATAGATTGAAGTCACTGTCATTGAGTCAGAAAATTTGAGGATCTCAGTGAAATCATAAGTTGGAACTCATGATAGTTCGCAAAGATAGAAGACTCATAAGGCAGAGTAGACAGTGGAAAAAAATCAAAGACATTCTTCATAAAGTTGGAAAAGTCTGTGAATCTTAGTGAAATCATGGATTAAGACTTATGACGTAAACATATAACTGCATGCATCTCTAGGAAACATGCATTCTACAAGCATTTGCAAAACATGTCATTAACATCACTGTATTCGACTAACATTGCAAGAACTGTGGATTTCTTTTTGTTTAAAATCGAACTTGTTTTTCAAATGGGTCGAGCCCCGAGATCAACGTCGAGGTATTTCTTTTTTTATGTCGAATCCGTTTTTAAAATGGGTCGAGCCCCGAGATCAACGTCGAGATATATTTTTTTTTTAAGTCGAAGTCGATTTTAAAATGGGTTGAGCTCCGAGATCAACGTCTAGGTATTTCTTTTAGTTTTAAGTCGAATCCGTTTTTAGAATGGATCGAGCCCCGAGATCAACGTCGACATATTTTTTTTTTGTTTTAAGTCGAATCCATTTTTAAAATGGGTCGAGCCCCGAGATCAACATTGAGGTATTTCTTTTTGTTTTAAGTCGAATCCATTTTTAAAATGGGTCGAGCCCCAAGATAAACATCGAGGTATTTCTTTTTGTTTTAAGTTGAATCCGTTTTTAAAATGGGTTGAGCCCCGAGATCAACGTCGAGGTATTTTCTTTTCTTTTAAATCGAACTTGCTTTTCAAATAAGTCGAGTCACGAGATCAACATCGATGTATTTTCTTTTCTTTTAAATCGGACTTGTTTTTAAAATGAGCCGAGCCCTGAGATTAACGTCGAGGTATTTTTTTTTGGTTTTATGGTTCGTTTATTTGCATAAATTGGCTTCCATAAAATATTTTCTAGAAAATATGAAGATTTTTCGAAAAAGTAGATATTTTCTGATATTTGGATGACTTAATAAAAAATATTTTTTTGATGTTTGGTTATTTTCTAGAAAATTTGCTTTTTTTCAAATATCAATATTGTTATAACTGTTAAATGTTAATTATTAAAATATTAAAAATGATTTATTATTAAAATATTAATATTTTAATAATAATAATTAAAACTAAAATATTAGATTAATATTAAATACTTAAAATAATACTATTCACTATTATAACATTAATTATATTAATATTTAAAATATTATTTCTATTAATATAGTTATTATTAAAATATTATTTTGATTAATATAATTATTATTAAAATACTATTTTGATTAATATAATTATTATAAAATATTATTTCTATTAATATAATTATTATTAAAATATTATTTCTACTTTTTTCAAATAGTAATATGGCATAAATATTAAAATATTTATTATTAAAATATTAAAAAATATTAATTATTAAAATGTTAATTTTTAATATTAATATTTTAAATAGTAAGGTTTTAATAATAATATTTAATACTAAAACATTATAAAAAATATATTATTTAATATTAAGAAATTAATTATATTAATATTTTAAAATATTTAAGTATTCTAATAATTATTAAAATATTATTTCTATTAATATTTATACTATTAAAATAATAATATTTTTATACTAAAAAACATTTATTATTAAATATTTATAAAGTATAATTTATATATATATTTATTAAAATAGTAATATAAAAGCATTTTTCAATAAAATAGTAAAAATACTATTTAAAATTTAAAATATTTATAATATTACAATTTATTATTAAAATAATAATATTGCTATATGAAATCATATTTTTTATTAAAATAATAAATGATAGTTATTATATTAATAATTTATTATTTATTATTAAAATAAAAATATAATATTCTATATTATTAAAATGTAAATATGTAGGTTTAATAATATTTAAATAAAAAATTGAAAATTACAATATTAAAATATGTTTATATTAATATTTTGATAATTAAAAAGTAAATATTTAGTTATATAATAATATTTGACTCGAGTAAAGTTAAGTTTCGATCTAAAATATGATGTCCAAATCCCGATTCAAGTAACCCTACTCATGGGTAGTTCTTTTTTGGAAATTGTCTTCCCCTTGACCAGTAAGTCATTTTTCGTTGACCAATCAATTTTCCGCCAACCAAACACCAGAAAATGCAGAAATCAATTTTCGAAAATCATTTTCTATGAAACAAACGGACCTTTAAATCAAACTTTTTTTCAAGATGAGTCGAGCCCGGGGATCACCGCCGAGGTATTTCTTTTATTTCCAAAAGTCGAATTCGTTCCCTTGAGACGAATCGAGCCTTGGTATCGCAATCAAGGTAATTTCAATTCAAGACCTAAATCTTTTATCTTCTGCTTTACTTTAAAAATTTTGAAAAAAATTCCTTCTTTTTTGTGACCAGCCTCCATACCCTGACAAAATGGTGGTCTATTAGTCTTTGTCGTATTCCTGATTCTCAGCAATAGTCAAAGAGAGGCAGCTGTAGACACCTAATTTTGTCTGGGCCCCCTAAACAAGGTAAGTTCTTCCTTCAATTTCCTGAAATGCATAGAATCTCCCCTCATTCCACAGTTGGGTCTCCAAGACTTTGATTCGGAGATTAAAAAACGAAAAAGTCAACTTTGAAAAAGTCAACCTGAAAAAGTCAACCACTAAAAAAGTCAACTCTCAGTCAAAATCAAGATTCAAAGTTGAATTGAACAATGGTGAAGGAATTTTGACAATCAGAGATCTACAATTGAAGATAGAGAATTTGAAAAACAAAGTGCAAAAATTCAGTGTAGGAAAAATGTCAAATTTTGCAAATTGGAGAAAAGTGCATAAACGATCAAATTGGACGAAATTGGAGGTTCCAAATGGAATAAGATCAATAATTATGGATATTGAAATATCCAATTTTGAAGCAGAGTTGAAGGAAGAATTGGTTTGAAGAGGAAAAGGAAAATAAGGATTTAATGAATAAATAGGAAATTCACAAATTTGAGGAAAACTACAGAGATGGTCCGATTCGATGAAATTGAAGCTCCCAGTTGATGAATAATAAATAAATAAAAATATCCCAAGTAACAATTTGAAGTGGATCCAAAGTAAGAGACGATTGGAGGAGAAACAGAAAACCGAGAAAATTTTCAATTTTGAGGAAAAGGAAAAACTAAATCGGAGAGAAATTCAGATGTAAAAATTGGGCATTTTCGGTCCAAATCCAATTCAATATATGAAAAAGGCGGTGAAAAAAGAAAATCCAGAAATTTGGCCCGTTTAGAGTAAAACCGAGGTTTCAGGGGCTAAAGGGCAATTTTAGAAAAATCGAAAAAAATAAAAAATGAGCTTGGAAAATTATGAAAACTTCCAGAATAGAGTTTTATATTGGATGGAATGGATTTAAGAATAAAAATCCAGAATCAGAGCTCAATTGGAGATAGACAAAGTTCAGTGGCACTAAACCGAAACTTTAGAGAAAAATTCGGGAAAAATGCAAAACGAGCTCGAAAAATTATGAAAACCTCCAGAACTGAGTTTTATATTGGATGGAATGGATTGGAGAAGAAAAATCCGAAATCGGAGTTCAAATGGAAATAGACAAAGTTTGGGAGGCACTAAACCGAAACTTTAGAGAAAAATCCGAGAAAAATGCAAAACGAGCTTGAAAAATTATGAAAACCTTCAGAACTGAGTTTTATATTGGATGGGATGGATGAAAAAGAAATTTTCAAAATTGGGGTCCATTCGCAAATAAATTAAGTTTGGGAGCCAAAATGCAATTTTATCGAAAAACTGAAAATGGCCATTTTGCACATAAAAAAAAAAAGAGGAATGGCTTGGAAATTTGGATACCAAAATCCAAATGATTGTCTCTTGTAGGTTTGTTAGAGCAAGGAGGAATAAAATGCTTTTATTGGACGCTCTATACACATAAAATGGAAGATGGGTAACCTCTTTGCTTAAAGGTTTTTTGGATGACTAATTTGGTTGCTTATTCATGTTTAATTATTTGGTGCTTAATCCTTTTGAACTTCATTGATTTATCTTGTTGATGCAAAGTATTTTAATGAAGATACATGTTTTGAGATGCATCTTGAACTAAGTATAAGCCTAATTGAATTTTATTAATTATTTTTAGATTTTTAGTTTTATTTTATTTTATTTTTAAATCATGTATTCAAAGGGGTTGGTCCGCAAGTTGACTCGCGGATCGATTTAAGATCCATACTTGACCCGTACGAAAAAAAGTTAAAAATAGAAAAAATTTATTATTTTAATTTTAAATGATGTATTTAAAGGGGTTGATTTGCACGTTGACTCGCGCGTCGATTTAGGATCCGTACCAGACCATTTTGGGGAAAAAATTTATAAAAAATTTATTTCATTAATTATTTTATTTTTAAATAATGTATTTAAAGAGAATGATCCGCACGTTGACTCGCGGGTCGATTTAAGATCCGTACCCAACCGTCTCAGGAAAAAATTAAAAAAAAAAATTATTTTATTAATTATTTTTATTTTAATTTTAAATGATGTATTTAAATGGGTGAGTCCGCACATTGACTCGCTGGTCGATCAATGATCTGTACCCTATCCGCTCGGGAAAAAATTAAAAAAGAAATTTATTTTATTAATTATTTTTAGTTTTTTCTTTTATTTTATTTTTAAATAATGCATTTAAAGAGGTTGGCCCGCACGTTGACTCGCAGGTCAATTTAGGATCCGTATCCGACTGAATTGGAAAAAATATTAAAAAAAGAAATTTATTTTATTAATTATTTTTATTTTAATTTTAATTTTAAATGATGTATTTAAAGGGGATGGTCAGCACGTTGACACGTGGGTCATTTAAGATCCGTACCCGACCCGTTTGAGAAAAAAAATTATGTTATTAATTATTTTTCTTTTAATTTTAAATGATGTATTTAAAAGGGTTGGTCTACACGTCGACTTGTTGGTCGATTTAGGAGCCGTGACCCAACCCGCTTGGGATAAGTTAAAAAATAATTTTATTTTATGAATAATTTTATTTTAAGTGATATATTTAAAGGGGTTGGTCCGTACGTTGACTCGCGAATCGATTTATGATCCGTACCGGACAGACTTGGGTGAAAAATTAAAGAAAAATTATTAATTATTTTTATTTTAATTTTAAATGATGTATTTAAAGAGATAGGTCCGCATGTTGAGTCGCGGGTCGATTTAAGATCCGTACCGATCCGCTCGGGAACAAAAATTAAAAAATAAAAAAAAATAAAAAACGAACTTGCTGCTAACCTATGTGAGAAAATCGATCCTACGAAAACCTATGTGAGAAAATCGATCCTACGAAAAAATAAAATACAAACCACAATTTTGTTTCTTATTTATTATTTTTTACCTCCTATAAATAAAAATTTATAGCATTAAATAAAATTTAAATATTTTTATTTTATTTTTAAATGATGTATTTAAAGAGTTTGACCTGCACGTTGACTCGCAGGTCAATTTAGGATTCGTATCCCACCGAATTGGAAAAAAATATTAAAAAGGGAAATTTATTTTATTAATTATTTTAATTTTAATTTTAAATGATGTATTTAAAGGGGATAGTCCGCACGTTGACACGTGGGTCAATTTAGGACCCATACCCGACCCGCTCGAGAAAAAAAATTATGTTATTAATTATTTTTCTTTTAATTTTAAATGATGTATTTAAAGGGGTTGGTCTACACGTCGACTTGTTGGTCGATTTAGGAGCCGTGACCCAACCCGCTTGGGATAAGTTAAAAAATAATTTTATTTTATGAATAATTTTTATTTTAAATAATATATTTAAAGGGGTTGGTCCATACGTTGACTCGCGAATCGATTTATGATCCGTACCGGATAGACTTGGGTGAAAAGTTAAAAAAAATTATTAATTATTTTTATTTTAATTTTAAATGATGTATTTAAAGAGATAGGTCCGCACGTTGAGTCGCGGGTTGATTTAGGATCCGTACCCGATCCGCTCGGGAACCAAAATAAAAAAAAAAGGGTAAAAAATAAACTTGCTACTAATCTATATGAGAAAATCGATCCTAAGAAAAAATAAAATACAAACCACAATTTTGTTTTCTTATTTATTATTTTTTTACCTCCTATAAATAAAAATATACAGCATTAAATAAAATTCAAATATTTTTAAATATATATATATATAAATAACATTTGAAAATGTATTTATATTACATAATTTATAAATAAACAATTATTATAAATTTAATGTTAATAATTATATAAATATTATTATAATTTAAAAAATAAAAAATTATTATTATTATTTAATACAATATGATTTTAAAAAATATATATTATTAATTAATTAAAAAAAATTAAAAGTAGTCCGACGAATCGGAATCTTTTCTGTTTTAGTTGAAATAGGAAAATTGAAAAAAATGAAAGGGTGTGGTCCCGAAGAATCACGTTGAAGCTGGTCAGTTTTGAGATTATTTTTAGGACTCTTTTACATATGTAACAATAGTTGTTGTCTTGATGAGAGGAAGAAGTATTTGGGTTCAGATTTTAGGTGCTACAATGTCTGATTCGTTGTTGGCCAGTTGGTGTTTCTTTCTCCTTTTGTTAGACTGCGACTTCAGGAACTAAAATGTGAGCTTATCTTGTCTTGGAATATTAAAATGTGAGCTTACCATGTATGTAAGCACATAGTAGAAGGTTGTTTGATCTGAACAACAACAACAACAAAAAAAGTACAAGGTTGTTTGATGCTTTCTTAGCAAACAAAACAATGTTTTGCTTGTTTGTTTGAGGCAAGAAAATATGAAACCAAGTTTTTATAGAAAACTTTGGAAAAGTGAAAGTTCTTGAAGAATTGCATATATATATATATATATATATATATAAATATATATATATATATATATATATATATATATATATATATAAAACAGGCAATAAGGCATCTATTTTAACAAAATTAAATTTACAATGAACTGGGACAAATGAGGGTGGGTAGTTAATTGGCCTCCGAAGATGAAAAGGATTCTAAGATTTTGTATATGGAAAATGGGAGGATAAGATAAAAAGGAGAAGATCAACTTGTTTACTATTAAATAGGATACCAAGCATCCTATATAGAACTGCTCATATAGGTCGGGTAGCCCATTTGACCGTATTGGACCGGGCTTGAACAAAAATTTTAATGATTTGGACTGGTTCGAATTACTGTTCACCTATTAAAATATAATTTTCTTAGAAATTTAATAATAAAAAAGTAATTTTATTTTATTATTATGAATAGTGATTCAGCTTGGGCCCACTCAAAAATGAGCATGAGTAAAAAAAAAAATTTGAGCCACGACTTGGCCCGGCACATGAGCAGGTTTATTCCTATATATATTTAAAATATAAACTTTAGAAAAAGAGAATTTGAAAATTTTTTTTTATTATAGTAGGTGAAAAATTTTGCTTTCAATTATTTAGAATCAATTATTTAGAAAGATAACAACATTTTAGGGGAAAATGTATAGTGATTTGTGTGTAATTATTACATTTTATTTGATCAAAGACTCCAAAATAAACCTGCTCATTGGCTGTAGTCGGGTCGAGCTGCAATTCAGAAATTTTTTATTTTTATTATTTAAATCCAGTTCTAAGTGGGTTTGGATTGATCCAGTGGTCCGTTTTACTATTTAAATAATATTAAAAAATAAAAAACATTTTTGTATTAATATTCATATATTTTTATAATTAAATTTAAATAAATTTTTTATTTATTATATAAACAGTAATTCGGGTCAATCCGAAATGAAAAAACTCTATCCAAACTAGATCTAATACGGACCAAACAAGTTACCCAATCTTTGAGCACGTCTACTCCAAAGTTGTTTTCTCTATTAAATTCCATAACACTTGCTCTTCTTGGCTTAGTCCAAGATGGAAAATTATTGGTTTTGAAGATTTAGGGTGCTGCCTTTGGCAGAATGAAAATGGCTCGAAAGTTACTTGCATTTAATCATCAATTAGTTAGTCTTTGGGTTCCAACAATTATTTACGAGTAATTCAAGAAGAACCAACAAAAAAAAAGTCAGTATCAGTAGGATTTGTTCAACGCAAAATTTTGTTTTGCTGGTCAGTTAAAGAGATAAATTTGAACGTTGATCACTGCAAAAAACTTCATGTAAAATGAAGAAAAATTTCACCAGGTAAGTGAACATAAAATCAGCTTTTTCCATTCTTGAATCCATGAACAGCCACATGAATTTCAGCCTCAGGGCTTAATTAGATATGTGAAATTAATAAAGGTTTTTGCTATAATAATTCTGCTGGAAGAAGTTACTATCCAGCTGATTGCCCTGCTGCTCAGTACTGAGTATAGCATCATTCTGGTTTAAATAGAAGCTTATCTAAGGTTTACAATGCCCTGCATTAGAAGGATTATATTAACCTATATGTTATTTAATATCCTTGTAAAATATATCAGTATCTAAACTTTTCCTAGGATAAATGTGGGCCTTCAATGGAGTTTTCATCACCACCGTGAACTCCTGCTTCTCCTTCAAGCTCAGCTCATCTCCATCCATAGCCTTCCATTCGAAATTCCAAACCAAATTTGCCACAAATACTCTAGATGAAGCATGGCCAAACTGAGTCCAGGGCAAATCCTCCTTCCCACCCCAAATGGCATCATCTTGATTTCCCTACTTCCTGTTATATCAAACACTACTTCCCCACTACTCTTATTGTCATTAATGCTTAGGAACCTCTCAGGCTTAAATGCCACCCATATTGTTGGATCCCATCCCATTTCTGCAACCAGGAAATTAATGGTAGCATTCTTGGGCACCAAAAATCCTCCCAGGACTGTCTTCTCTCACAGTATGAGGTAGAACAAAATGACCTGGTGGATGCCTTCTTAGCCCTTCCAAGATAACTGCCTTCAAATATGGCATCTTCTGCAAATCATCTTCTTTAACCTCTCCCTCTCCATCGACCATAACCTCTTTAATCTAAGAAACATGTTCGTATATTTTTTTGTGTTATAATTATATTTAAGATATTTTATATTTATATAAATTTTGATACGTTAATAATTTGTATTATATAGATTTTGAGAGATTCGTGTACTTAGTGTCGTGTTCGCGTTATGTTTTCCTGTCATGTTTTAGTTATTTTTTTTTTATATCGTATTCGTATAATCGTGTCGTGTCTAATATTATAATGTCTATTATCATGTCTATGAGATAGATGCTTTACCTATTGTTTGACCTTAAAACTTTTAGGTCTACTAGCTATCTAACAGTACTGTTCATGAAAGGCACAATAGGGTATACCCTATAGGCTCTTAAAAACCTCTTTTCTTATTATCCAAAAAGAAAAAACCCCTTTTCTTGCCAATTTTCTTTTAGGTCTATCGGTTATCTAACAAGTCATGACTAAAGCAAAGAGGATGGGACAAACTGGTTATTGAAACCTTGCTTCATCTTCCATGTTCTTCCCATTTTCACTAAAAGGAAAAGTGTGTCCTAATTCAAATAATTTCAGTCTTCCCATAAAAAGGCTTTGTTTTAATATGGGATTAATAATCAAAAGAATTTCCTAGTTCCCATTTTCTTTTTAAATAACTACAAATTAAAGCAGGCTGGCTAATTCAGGAAACTTAATGGTTTACATGAGCCCTAACCTTTAAGGGTAGATCAATGAAAGACCAATAATTCTCTACCTAATTTGACATTTATTGTTCATAGGTTAAGTAGTCGATTCATAGTGGCATTATCTACCAAAAAAAGAATTATCAACATTTATTGAGTTATTATATTTCCATATACATAGATCTATGAAAGAAACATTATTGTTACTAGACTACGATGCAAATAAGGTATTTGGTCTAGTACTGGAGCTTAACTTGCTGGTGTTAAGTATCAATCAAAAACTCAATTTATAATCCCTAGATGAGAAAGGTTCGAATCCTGAAAGTCTCCAATGTTGGGAGGGCTTTATCATTATACTCCTGGCCCGACAGGGATTAAGCTTCCATCAACCATAAAATGGGAATGAGAGGACACCCTGGGTTTACACAAAAAAAAAATCAATTTATAACATAGGTGGTAAACCTTAATTTTGAACATAAAATTATAAAAATTCAAGACTTGAGATAGCTAGGCTGTAAATGAATAGAACTTTCAACAAATTAATAACTCGTTAATGATCGTTCGATTTTATATTTGTTTATGTTCGTTTTTTAAACTAAACAAACGGTTTTGAGCAAAATTTTAGAGCTCGTTTAATAAAATAACTAATCTCGAACAAAATATTTTTAGTTCATTTATGTTCACGAATAAATTCATTATATGAATCGATTATAGATTGATTAGAAGCTCATTTATAGCTCAATTATAGCTCGTTTATTGTTTGACAATAATAAATAATATTATTAGTATATTTTATTATTATTTCATTTGGTTATTGATATATTTTTTCAATTTTTAATAATTTTTAGGGGTATTACTTTAGAAATTATAAGTTTATTTTTTTTTTTTGTTTATTTGTTTGTTTAAATTTATTTAGATATCTTTTGTTTATTGTTCATGAATATATTTTTAATTATTTGCGAACTTGTTCGATTATATGTTCATAAACATGTTCGTTTAATGTTTACGAACAAACTCATTTATTTAAACGAACCAAACCTGATTACATCATATTTTTAATAAGCCAAACTCGAACACCATGCCAAAAATTCTTAACAGCACGAACCAATCTCTATCAGTCTTAAAAATAAACGAATGATCATATGAGCAGAGTGAAACTTATATGTGTAAGATATAAACTTTAAAAGAAAGAGAGTTTGAATTTTTTTTATTATAGTAGGTGAAAAATTTTGCTTTCAATTATTTAGATAGATAACAACTTTTAGGGTGTGTTTGGATGAAGGATTTGAAAGAGATATTTCATTTCAATCAAGGTTTTCAAAAGTCTAAAAATGAATTTACTTGTTCGGGTAAAAATAAGAAAGAATTTCAAAATTTATAAGGAATTTCAAGAGGGGATTGGAGACCTTTAAATTCTCTTTTGAAAATTGCTCGAAAGTTACTTAAATTTAATCATCAATTTGTCACTCTTTGGGTTCCAACAATTATTTACGAGTAATTCAAGAAGAACCAAAAAAAGTCGGTATCAGTATTAGAATTTATTAACGCAAAATTTTGTTTTGCTGATCAGTTAAAGAGATAAATTTGAACGTTGATCACTGCAAACTTTTGTAAAATGAAGAAAAATTTCACCAGGTAAGTGAGCATAACATCAGCTTTTCCATTCTTGAATCCATGAACAGCCACATGATATGTGAAATTAATGAAGTTTTTTGCTAGAGTGATTCTGGAAGAAGTTACTATCCAGCTGATTGCCCTGCTGCTCAGTACTAAGTAGTATCATTCTGGTTTAAATAGAAGCTTCTCTAAGGTTTACAATGCCCTGCATATTAGAAGGATTAATTGTTTAGCTGTGGACAGATAATAAAAGCTTTTTTTTTTTTTTTTGCTCAGCCAATCAAATCAAATCCATTAGTAAACAGGCATAGTACAGACACAGGCCAACAATTCCAAAGCTGCGAAGGCAGCAATAAGAAGACACCACAGATATTAAAATCAAACTTGACCTTTACCTATATATCCTTGTAAAATATATAATATCTTAACTTTTCCTAGGATAAATGTGGGCCTGCAATGGAGTTTTCATCACCACTGTGAACTCCTGCTTCTCCTCCAAGCTCACCTCATCTCCATCCATAGCCTTCCATTCGAAATTCCAAACCAAATTTGCCACAAAATACTCTAGATGAAGCACGGCCAAGCTGAGTCCAGGGCAAATCCTCCTTCCCACCCCAAATGGCATCATCTTGATTTCCCTACTTCCTGTTATATCAAACACTACTTCCCCATTACTCTTATTGTCATTATTGCTTAGGAATCTCTCAGGCTTAAATGCCATTGGATCCTCCCATACTTTTGGATCCCACGCCATTTGTGCTGCCTGGAAATGAATGGTGACATTCTTGGGCACCAAAAATCCTCCCAGGACTGTGTCTTCTCTCACAGTATGAGGCAGAAGAAAATGAGCTGGTGGATGCCTCCTTAGCCCTTCCAAGATAACTGCCTTCAAATAAGGCATCTTCTGCAAATCATCTTCCTTGACCTCTCCCTCTCCCTCTCCATCGCCCATAACCCCTTTAATCTCCATGAATAGCTTCTCTTGAACATTCGGATATTTCACCATATTTGCCATAATCCACTGCAAAGCAGTGGAGGTAGTATCTGTTCCAGCATCGAGAAACTCAGAGCTCAAAGTAACAATTTCCTGTTCAGTAAGTTTCCTCTTTTCCTCCGGGTGTTGAAGATCAAGCAAAGTATCAACATACGCTAAAACATACCCGTCATCAGCTTCCCCTTTGTCCTCTCCGCTCTTGTTCAACCTCTCCTCTTTCACTTTCTTCCGAGCTCTTATCAAACGAACCAACACGTTCTCATGGTCCTCAACGACCTGGAAGAACTCCTTCCAACGTTTCTGAAGCAAAACCCGCGTCAAGTTAGGCCAGAAATTGAGTATATTGAATCTTCCACCCATGTCTAACAGCAAACGGCGCTGCACAGTCTCAATCTCTTTAATTTGTTCTTGATTAAGCTTGTCACCGAAACACATCAGCACTAATAAGCAGAACATAGCATATTGAAAATTATCCACCACACGAACCGGTTCTCCAGTTTTTGAGTTTGACATTAGGGACTCTAACAGAATTTGAAGAACCCATTTGCGAGCATGAGAGTATGATTTTATACGCGAAGGATGGAGGATTTCAGCTGTGAGGTTACGCCTCAAAAGTCTCCAAGTAGGACCATAGGAAGCAGAGTTTACATTATGTTGGTTGCAGCTTATAATCTTGCCTACAATAGGAGGTTCAGGGCGGTCAGCGAATAAAGCACCGTTTTGGATTAAGGCCTGGTGGGTGAGGGAACGATCAGAGATGAAAATGGCAGGGCTAGAAAGGAAATTGAGAGTGACCATTGGACCAAGCTTTTTGTGGAGGTCCCGGAGGACTGGTTCCAGCTCGGAAAAGGTTCTCCTGAGCCATAGGATGCTGGTGATAATGGGAATGGTGGCAGGGCCTGGAGGGAGAGTTTGGGAAGGTTTTTTGGAGGTGAATGAGAGGAGGTTGAGGAGAGCTTTAAGGAGAAGAGAAATGGAGATGGTGATGAGGATTAGGATTAGGATGATGAAGATGAACCAGGTTTCCATGGTGCTTTGGCCTTTGGGTTGAGAGTAGAGAGAAAGTGAGGGGAGTTGTGGGTGATAAAAAGGGGTATGGGAGGCAGAAAGTATTGAAGTTTGTTGGCAAAAGCTTGAATTTATGTAAAGAAGACAAGAGAAATACGAAAACTATAATCCTATGCTTTTAAATTTTAATGTTATGATGATGATTGATGAAAAATGGCTAACTTTTTGTGGGGTAGAGTTTCTTCCTACATGATTCTCTTTATATTTTTGTCGGCTTTAACAAAAATAAGATAGTACTAGTTCATGTTAGACCTGTTCAAGGGTCAAATAATTCGATCAGTTCGATAGGTTCGATTTGTATTGGATCGAATTTAGACAGAAATTTTAGTGATCTGGGTCGGTCAATCCGTTCGGTTCGACAGGTTCGGTCCGTATTGAGTTGGGTTTGGACAGAAATTTTAGTGATTCGGGTCGGACCGGCCCGGCCCGGCCCGACTCGGATCACTGTTTATTTATAAAAAAAATAATATTTTTTAAATTTAATTTTAAAAAGATATAGAAAAAATTAAAAAAATATTTTTTTAATATAGTGAACAATAAATATGAGTCAGCGGATTGGGTCTGGGCAAAAAATCAAAAAAATTTCGGACCGCAACCTGGCCATGAGCACTTCTAGCTCAAATAATATTTAAGTTGTTAACAAATTTTTGAAAATCAAGGGTTTGAAAGGATTTAGGTACGTAATGTCTACTCAGATGAATTAATTAGATATAGATCGAGTGTAAAAATAGATTAGAACGCGTAATATCTTCCTCCGATAAATTAATGAGATATGAGTCGAAAAAAATAAAAATAAATTAAGAACCTCAAAACAATTCATTTAATCGAAAGAGATCAACACTCGTTGCATTTTACTAACGATTGTTTCTCAAAATAATTTTAAAAAAAAAAAAATTATTTTAATGCTTTCAATGCACCTTACTAATGATTGTTTCTCAAAATAATTAAAAAAAAATTATTTTAATGCTTCCAATGAAATTATTTTGCTATATATTGTCTATTTATATGGAGAATGTTAAATATAGAAGTGCTCATTGGTCGAGTTGGATAAGATTTGGGTTAGAGTTAGGTATCGTATCAATATTATATATACTTATTCAAATCCAGTCTGGTCTAAAATATGGGTCTTAAATTCTGTCCAAATCTTTTCATATTTGTAAATGGATAGTACAAACCTATTTAGAATTGTCCATATTATTTTTTTTTTTAAAAATCAACAAATAATTTTTTATTATTTAATTTTTAATAATTTTATTTATTTTTTGATAAGCCGAAATTTACTAATGAAAGGAGTTACAAACAGAGTACGCCATACTACATAGAACTACAATTAAAGCTGGAAGAAGGCCGATACTAAAGACTAGATGAATGGCCCCGATACAACAACAGTTAAAATCTGAAAAAAAAAAAAAAAAAAAACATATAAAGACAACTGACATGAACAACTCTAATTACCATCATGCCGAAGGACTCTTAAGTCTTTCCCACGTTTTGCATCCAAGTCCGCACCTTGGTTGTGCTAAGGACCAATCAGCTCGTCGCAACTTGGCCCAATCGTAGCCTGCCTGCGTCGACCCGCAGCAAGGCCCGATGGCTGGCTTGCTTGTGTCGATTCACAGCAAGGCTTGATGCTTGCGCATCTCAGGGTCTAACTTGTCACAAGGTTAATTTTCTCCCCAAAATTTCGACCCTATGATGGCACTAAGTTGCGCACTTAGTTAGCCAACTCTCAAACACAACGGAAAGCAATCAACAATCAAACAAAGGCAACAAGTTTACGGGAATCTCCCAACCGTTTTATTGCTCGTCAATAAAATCGGAATACAAAGTCTGCTGCAGGGATCACACACTCAGATTTCTAATTCTCTGTTGTGTCCTCTGCTTTACTTAACTAAGTATTTATAGATAAAAGACTTGGCCAACATCCCTGACCAGTAAGACACGTTTTAGGCAACAGTTAGAGTCCTAGTTCAACACGAAGTCTGACCACGATCTGAAGTGTGCCTCAAGTTTCGACCAGCACTCCTAAACTTGTGCTCCATGCCGCTTACGTGGGCCTTGGGGCTGTTCTGGTCCGAACAACTCGCCCATGATCAGTTTTCCACTCGAACTCAACTTCCTCAAGCCAAGATGTCTCTTGCGCACATCACGGACCACTTGCTCGCATGCTTGCAACCCAGACTCCCACTCGGATCTGGACTCTAAGTCTTTGCCACGTTTTGCACCCAAGTCCGCACTTTGGTTGTGCTAAGGACCAATCACCTCGTCGCAACTTGGCCCAATCGTGACCTGCTTGCGTCGACCCGCAACAAGGCCGGATGGTTGGCTTGCTTGTGTCGATCCACAGCAAGGCCTGATGCTTGCGCATCTCAGGGTCTAACAAACCCACCCCCACCAGATGATTTCGATGCCCTCATCGGAAGAGTTTCCAAGTAATGCCCGATCTCATCCTCAAACTACCAAAGGTCCACTTCCCTTTCCCAAGTCGCATCTTCCATGTTTTCATCTTCCCAATGCACTAAGTAGTAATCCCGACGATTCTTTCTACTAGCGCCTTCCCTCCGATAGTCTAAAATTCTCACCATTTTTTTCTCAAAGTGTTTTCGAACACTTGGAGGTGCCCGTCTGATCAACTGTCTTTCATTAACAGCATCTTCATGATAAGGCTTCAGGAAGCTTACATGGAACGTTGGGTGAACTTTCATCCGTTCAGGCAACTTCAACCGATAAGCAACATTACCAACCCGCTTGATCACCTCGAAAGGACCATCATACCTTTGCACAAGGCCCTTGTGGTAGCGTCTGTCAGTCACCTTCTTCCATATTTGAGGCGTCAGTTTCAACAGAACTTTGTCCCCGACTTGAAACTCTAGTGGCCGTCGATGCTGATCTGCATACTTTCTCATCCGCCGTTGAGCTTTCTCTAAGCTCTCTCTTGCCTGGTCCATCAACTATTGCCTTTGTCTAGCAAAGCGATAGGCTGCCGGCATTCTCCCTGGGACTTAGACTTGGCTACTTCTGACGGTGTCAATGGTTGTTGTTCCATAACCAACTCCGCTGGACTCAAACCCGTCGCAGATGACTTATGCAAATTGTAGCAAAACTGAGCTGCATCAAGTAAACTCACCCAGTTCTTTTGGCTCGCCGTCATATAGTGCCTCAAATATTCCTCTAGCAAAGCATTGATCCGCTCCGTTTGGCCATCACTTTGCGGATGGTTTGCTGTGAAAAATTTCAATTTTGAACCCAACAACTTAAACAAGCAAGTCCAGAACTTACCCGTAAACCGAGCATCTCAATCACTGATCACATCCTTAGGAAACCCAAAGATTTTTACCACATTTTTTAGAAAGAGTTTCGTCGCTGCATTGGCGGTGCACGACTGTGGTGCTTCCATAAAGACTGCATACTTAGAAAAACGATCTACCACGACCAATATCGAATCCAAGTCACTGACTTCAGGCATCTAGTTGATAAAATCCATAGAAACAGACTCCCACTGTCTCTCCGAAATCGGAAGTGGTTGAAGAAGACCAGCTTGCTTCTTTCTCTCGGTCTTGTCCACTTGACAAGTTAAACATGTCCGAACATACAACTCGATGTCTTCCTCCATTTTAGGCCAAAAGTATGTTCGCGACAATAGAGCTATCATCCTCTCAACTCCCGAATGTCCAGCCCACTGAGGGTCATGCGTTTCCCGCAACAACTCCCTCCTCAATGCCCCTCCCGCAGGAACATAGCACATCCGCAATGAACCATCTTGCTTCCTCTGAAACAAAATCGGGGCTCCATAAGGGGCCTTTGAGGGTTGGATGTAACCAGCATCGAGCAACTAAACTCATCCAGCACCTCAACGACTGAATTTGAGACTTCCACCACTTGATCTGGTTTTATCTCGACCAGTGCAGCAATCATGGTGGTCTCTCCTCTTTTGACACCCGACTTAAACTGAGAAGCACTCTGCATCAGTGGCTTCCCTGTAACCTGCCCCTCAACAGGTACAAAACTTGGACTCCTCTCACTTGCAATCATAATGCCCCCTAAATGAGGCATAGCCATAGCCTTGGCTTGGACAAAGAACTCAATTTCGAGAATCATGTCAAAATCATCTAAGGGCAAAGCCATGAAGCGGCACTCCTCTTGCCAACTTCCCACCCGCAAAGCAGAAATAGCCGTCCCTTGGATACCTTAAGCCTTCGAGTTCACTGTCTTAACTTGACTTGTACTTTTGGTGACTTTCAAACCCAACTGATCAACCATCCTTAACGACACAAAGTTGTTTGTAGAACCCGTGTCCAGCATAGCCCGCACAGCCTTGCCATTCACCCTGGCTGTCATATACATCAGTCCTTTCATTGGAACCTGCTGTTCCGTGGTCAATGCATTGAGCAGTTGAATAGGATTTACTCTTGGTGTGCTCTCACTGCAACCACCGTCATCTCCCGATTCATTTGACATAAGGGCCGACAACCGATCTCTTTTGGGATAATCTCGAAATTTATGAGGACCAGAACACAAAAAGCAACCAGATTTACCTTTGCTTTGGGGCGGATCCGAACCCTTCTGCTTAGGCAACTCCCCCTCTTTATGTTTATCTTTCCTCCAATCTTTTTAAAACTTTTCCTTTTTTCCCTCGTTTCCTTTCTTCTTTTCAGCAGTTGAAGAAGAAGGATTAAGTTTGTAGTCAACCAAACTGTCCGCGACTGCGATTGCCTGAGGCAAATCCTTCACATTTTGCCTCCTCAATTCAGCTTGTGCCCAAGGCTGAAGGCCCGAGAAGAAATTGAACAACTTGTCGTCCTCCGACATATTCTTCATGTCCAACATCAAATAACTGAATTCTTTGATATAATCTCGCACAGAACCAGTGTGCTTAAGCCTTTTCAAGGCTTCCCTTGCAACCCACGCGGCATTCAAGGGCAGGAATTGGTCCCTCAATTCCTTTTCCAGTACTTCGAATGTCTCAATCCATGGTCTACCAGGGCAAGCATCATCGTTGATCCTGCTTCTCCACCACAACTTAGCATCGCCGGCGAGGTACATTCTTGTGATGGTGACTTGTTCCCTATCCGCAACTCGAGCAGCCTGGAAGTACTGCTCCATGTCCCACAAGAAGTTTTCAAGTGCCTTAGCATTCTGACTACCATCAAACATCTTTGGCTCAGGGACTCAGAGTTTCGTTTTCTCACCACCATCGCTACTGTCTTGGCCCACAACAGCCCTCTTCAGCAAGGAAATATCCTGTTCAAGAGCACAAAATCGTTCCTCCACCCATTCTGCAACTCTAAGTAACTGACTGAGAATATGGTTGTACCTAGCAACAGCATCCGACTGATTGTCCATAACAAGTTGCGATAACTCTTTCATTCGTTCCGCATGCAACTCGCCTTGTTCTGAAAATGATCCTGCATCATGGGCTGGCGCTCCAACCAGTCCTTCGAGCATACTCACGCGCTCGCTCAGCTTTCTGGTTGCCATTGATATTTGAGAAAGATATTTCCTTGCTGAAGAGGGCTGTTGTGGGCCAAGGCAGTAGCGATGGTGGCGAGAAAATGAAACTCAAAGTCCCGGAGCCTAAGGCGTTTGATGGTAGTCGAAATGCTAAGGCACTTGAAAACTTCTTGTAGGATATGGAGCAGTACTTTCAGGCTGCTCGAGTTGCGGAGAGGGAACAAGTCACCATCACAAGCATGTACCTCACCGGCGATGCTAAGTTGTGGTAGAGAAGCAGGATCAACGATGATTCTTGCATGGGTAAACCACGGATTGAGACATTCAAAGTACTGAAAAAGGAATTGAGAGACCAATTCCTGCCCTTGAATGCCGCGTGGGTTGCAAGGGAAGCCTTGAAAAGGCTTAAGCACACCGGGTCTGTGCGAGATTATGTCAAAGAATTTAGTTCTTTGATGTTGGACATGAAGAATATGTTAGAGGACAACAAGTTGTTCAATTTCTTCTCGGGCCTTCAGCCTTGGGCACAGGCTGAATTGAGAAGGCAGAATGTGAAGGATTTGCCTCAGGCCATCGCAGTCGCGGACAGTTTGGTTGACTTTAAACTTAATACTTTTTCTTCAAATGCTGAAAAGAAGAAAGGAAACGAGGGAAAGAAGGGAAAATCCGAAAAAGATTGGAGGAAAGATAAACATAAAGAGAGAAGTTGCCTAAGCAGAAGGGTTCGGATCCGCCCCAAAGCAAAGGTAAATCTGATTGCTTTTTGTGTTCTGGTCCTCATAAATTTTGAGATTATCCCAAAAGAGATCGGTTGTCGCCCTTGTTTCAAATGAATCGGGAGATGACGATGGTTGCAGTGAGAGCACATCGAGAGTAAACCCGATTCAACTGCTCAATGCATTGACCACGGAACAGCAGGTTCCAATGAAAGACTGATGTATGTGACAACCATGGTGAATGGCAAGGCTGTGCGAGCTATGCTGGACATGGGTGCCACAAACAACTTTGTGTCGTTGAGGATGGTTGATAAGTTGGGTTTGAAAGTCACCAAAAGTTCAAGTCAGGTTAAGGCAGTGAACTCGAAGGCTCAAGGTATCCAAGGGACGGCTATTTCTACTTTACGGGTGGGAAGTTGGCAAGAGGAGTGCCGCTTCATGGCTTTGCCCTTAGATGATTTTGACATGATTCTCGAAATTGAGTTCTTTGTCCAAGCCAAGCCAAGGCTATGGCTATGCCTCATTTGGGGGGCATTATGATTGCAAGATATTTCACCACCACTAATATCGAACCCAAGCCATTGACTTCAGGCATCCCAGTGATAAAATCCATAGAAATAGTCTCCCACTATCTCTCCAAAATCGGAAGTGGTTGAAGAAGACCAGCTTGCTTATTCCTCTCAGTCGAATCGCCTAACTGTTTTATTGCTCGTCAATAAACTAGGTATACAAAGTCTGCTGCAGGGATCACACACTCAGATTTCTAGTTCTCTGTTGTGTCCTCTGCTTTACTTAACTAAGTATTTATAGATAAAAGACTTGGCCAACATCTCTGTCCGCGACTGCGATGGCCTGAGGCAAATCCTTCACATTCTGCCTTCTCAATTCAGCCTGTGCCCAAGGCTAAAGACCCGAGAAGAAATTGAACAACTTGTCATCCTCCGACATATTCTTCACGTCCAACATCAAAAAACTGAATTCTTTGACATAATCTCGCACAGACCAGGTATGCTGAAGCCTTTTCAAGGCTACTTTTGCAACTCACGCGGCATTGAATGGCAGGAATTGGTCCCTCAATTCCTTTTTCAGTACTTCGAATGTCTCAATCCGTGGTCTACCCGCGCAAGCATCATCGTTGATCCTGCTCTCCACCACAACTTAGCATCGCCGGCGAGGTACATGCTTGTGATGGTGACTTGTTCCCTCTCCGCAACTCGAGCAGCTTGAAAGTACTGCTCCATGTCCCACAAGAAGTTTTCAAGTGCCTTAGCATTCCGAATACCGTCAAACACCTTAGGCTCTGGGACTCCGAGTTTCATTTTCTCGCCATCATCGCTACTGTCTTGGCCCACAGCAGCCCTCTTCAGCAAGGAAATATCCGACTCTGGGTTACTAGCAATGTGCCACTGAGGACAGTGGGTCCTTGTTGGAGTGGGGGAGGATGTCATGGTCTTAGAGTGGAGCCATGAATCCCACATCGGCTGTGTACTAGAGTTCGACTGGGTATATAAGTGTTCACACCATATTCAATTTGCGAGATGCCTTTTGTGGACAAAACGTGAGGCCTAATGGGCTGAAGCAGACAATACCTTGCAGGTTGGTGTGAACCGTGACAATTGGTATCAGAGCTCGTGGTTCGTGAAAGGTGTTGATCATAGGGATGGCATCTCAGGCAGATAACCAGACACAGGAGGTCCCAGAAACTCGTGGGAGGAGTAAGAAGGCTAGTTTAAGGGCCAGTTCAAAAGATGTTCTATCGTCCATGGATGGCAGGATGGCCAAGCTCGAAGTGACCGTTGGAGACATACGGGAGAACCTGGAGATCGTTGAGGGTCGCATCGAAGAGCTAGACTCCGCTGGGGAGGAGCTCAAGGACAGGATGCAGGGGGCTCTCAATGAGGCAATATACATGCTGACTCAAAAGAATGATGCTCTAGAAGCCATGATGGTGGCCATGCGGAATGAGATAGAGGAGCTCAAGGGAGAGCTCACTTCATTCAAAGCAGCCATAGGGGGTGGCGTGCTAGCTGTGACACCTAAACACAGGATGGAGATCCCTAAGCCTAAGGAGTTCAAGGGAACCAGATCGACGAAGGATGTTGACAACTTCTTGTTGGGGATGGAACAGTACTTCTGTGCAATGGGCATTGATGATGATGCCACTAAGGTAAACACTACCTCAATGTATTTTACTGATGTTGCTCTTTTATGTTGGCGGCGTAGGTACAGTGATGAGAGGCATGGTTGCACTGCCATTGGAACCTGGAAGGAGTTCCAAAGTGAATTCAGGCAGCAGTTTTACCCAGAATATGCCGAGGATGAGGCGTGTGCCAAGTTGGGACGGCTTACACAACAAGGCACAATTCGAGAATATGTGCGGGAGTTCAGTGAACTCATGCTCTAGATTTCTGATCTCGGGGAGAAGGAGGCATTCTTCTCATTCATGGATGGACTTAAACCCTGGGCAAAGCAAGTGTCCAGGATCTGACTAAAGCCATGGCTACAGCTGAGTCCTTACTTGACCTCAGTTCAAAAAAGCCGAACAAGTTCGAATATTCCAAGCCCAAGGGAAAAGGCAATGGTAGGGGAAACAATGAGCAATAGTCCAAAGATGGCGATGGGAAGCCACCGACAGGGAAGTGGAAGTACAATAAATAGTCCGACAAGAAGAAGAACAGGGAGCCAGTGGAGTGCTTCTTATGTGCAGGTCTACACCGGATGCGAGACTGCGCAGAGCGAACCAAGATGTTCGCCATCAACAGGGAGGATGATGAGCAAGAGGATGAGACTCTGAAGCTTGGTTCAATTATTCTCAGTTCTGTCAAGGCAAAGAGGTGCCAAAAACAGAAGGGGCTGATGTTCGTGGACATCACCATTGCAGGCCAGAAAATGAGTGCTCTAGTTGACACAGGAGCATCAGATTTGTTCATGTCCGAGGAGGCTGCTAAGAAACTTGGTCTCAAGGTTGAGAGGACAGCCAGTTGGATCAAGACTGTTAACTCAAAGGAAGTCCCAACCATGGATGTGGCAAAAGAGGTGGAGATGCAACTTGGAGACTGGAAGGGTAAGGAAACTATTGAGGTAATCCCATTGGATGACTATGACTTTGTTCTTGGTTTAAATTTCCTTGATCGGATTAATGCTCTTGTTGTTCCATTTGCTGATTGCATATGTATCTTGGATGCCCGATGTCAATGCATTGTGCCGGTGAATCGGGAGATGGGTGTCGGAGCCAAGGTATTGTCTGCAATCCAGCTTACCAAGGGTGTGAGAAAAAATGAAAACACTTACTTGACGGCCCTGAAGTTTGATGAGCCTCAGAAGCCCACGGATGAGACCCCCATGAAGGTGCTAGAGGTGCAGCAATCCTTTGAGGATGTGATGCCTGCCGAGTTGCCCGAGGGGCAGCCATCAAAGAGAGGGGTGGATAAAAATGATGCATTAGACTTTGCTAGCGGAGAAGTGCTGATGCAAGATGGACAAACAGTAATGTTAGAGAGTCAAAAGCTCGATAAGACAGAGCTTTGCTGCAAGGTCCAAGAGAGAGCCCTGTTGGAGGACCGTTATTATTGGCCACACCTGCAGAAAGATGTTGAGGACTATGTGGAAACTTGTCTAGTGTGCCAACAAGGCAAGGTTGAGCTTAAGACACCAGCTAGACTCTTACAGCCATTGTAAGAGCGTCTCCATTGATTTTATTGCAGGTTTGCCAAAGGCGGATGAGTTTGGGAGCACTATGGTAGTGGCATGGACTGAGTTGTTCAAGCTGCTAGGGTTAGACTTGAACTTTTCCACCAGTGTGCATCCCCAAACAGATTGGCAGACCGAAAGAGGGAATACTTTACGAGAGTTATATCTCAGGCACTATGTGAGTGCAACGCAGCGAGACTGGCCGAAGCTAGGAGTGAAGTCTTCCTGCGAAAAAGATATACAGTGTATACTTGCGGATCGAGTAGTACAATGAAAGAACTACAGGCCAAGGCATGAGTACTTTGTCCAATGGAAGGGACTACCCGATAGTGAGGTAAATTGGGAACCAGTAGAGGCATTATGGCAGTTCCAGGATAAGATTGAGCAATTCCATGCAGATGACGCGACGAGGGCGTCGCTTGAACAAGTGGGGGAGAATGTCACGGCCTGCGCTATCTCGCTCGGGTCCGTTATGCACACAACAGGTCCAGGCCCAGGATCTGAGTTACAAAAAGTATCTTGACCCACCAGAATAGGCCCAATCCCTGGAGCATTCTAGAAGGCCCTGGAAAACAAATTTTACTTGGAGGTTATAAAATCAGTAAAAGATAGTTACTGCCCAACAGTTCCAGCTCATCTAGAACTCTAAGAGATAGAGTTTAAATTCCTTTAGGCCTCTAGATAATGTAATCTTAGCCGTTCATTTGTTTAAATCTGAACCGTTGATGTAAGGGGGATTCAACTATAAATAGAGGCCTCCTCCAGCCTCATTTGTATCATTCAACTCATTTGAGTAATATACAAGAGCATTCTTCTCTACTCTCTCTTGTTCTATTTTTTTGCTTAGCCCTAGTAACTTTTAGTTACCAGTGCCTTTCTTGAGTGTTAACAGGCTGACTTAGGCATCCAGGGAAGCGACTTCCAGCCTAAGGCCGCATGGTTCGCAGGGCTAAAGTTTTGAGTCCGTGACAATAAAACGGTTGGGAGATTCCCGTAAACTTGTTGCCTTTGTTTGATTGTTGATTGCTTTCCGTTGTGTTTGAGAGTTGGCTGACTAAGTGCGCAACTTAGTGCCATCATAGGGTCTAAATTTTGGGGAGAAAATTAACCTTGTGACACTTCAGATCGTGGTCAGACTTCGTGTTGAACTAGGACTCTAACTGTTGCCTAAAACGTGTCTTACTGGTCAGGGATGTTGGCCATAGTCTTTTGTCTATAAATTCTTAGTTAAGTAAAGTAGATAACTCAACAGAGAAAATAGAATTTGAGTGTGTGATCCCTACAGCAGACTTTGTATTCCGAGTTCATTGACGAGCAATAAAACGGTTGGGAGATTCCCGTAAACTTGTTGCCTTTGTTTGATTGTTGATTGCTTTCCGTTGTGTTTGAGAGTTGGCTGACTAAGTGCACAACTTAGTGCCATCATAGGGTCAAAATTTTGGGGAGAAAATTAACCCTGTGATAAGTTGGTATCAGAGCTTCGTTATCGGAAGAATCAAGATCAATGGCGACCAGAGAGCTGAGCGAGCGCGTGAGTGTGCTCGAGGGACTGGTAGGAGCGCCAGCCCTTGATGTAGGATCATTTTCAGAACAAGGAGAATTGCATGCAGAAAGAATGAAAGAGTTGTCGCAACTTGTTCTCGACAATCAGTCGGATGCTGTTGCTAGGTACAACAATATTCTCAGTCAGTTACTTAGAGTTGCAGAACGGGTGGAGGAACGATTTTGTGCTCTTGAGCAGGATATTTCCTTGCTGAAGAGGGCTACTGTGGGCCAAGGAAGTAGCAATGGTGGTGAGAAAATGAAACTCCGAGTCCCTGAGCCAAAGGCTTTTGATGGTAGTCGGAATGCTAAGGCACTTGAAAACTTCTTATGGGACATGGAGCAGTACTTTCAAGCTGCTCGAGTTGTGGAGAGGGAACAAGTCACCATCACAAGCATGTACCTCGCAGGCGATGCTAAGTTGTGGTAGAGAAGAAGGATCAACGATGATGCTTGAACGGGTAGACCACGGATTGAACATTCGAAGTACTGAAAAAAGAATTGAGGGACCAATTCCTGCCCTTGAATGCCGCGTGGGTTGCAAGGGAAGCCTTGAAAAGGCTTAAGCACACCGGGTCTGTGCGAGATTATGTCAAAGAATTCAGTTCTTTGATGTTAGACGTGAAGAATATGTCGGAGGATGACAAGTTGTTCAATTTCTTCTCGGGCTTTCAGCCTTGGGCACAGGTTGAATTGAGAAGGTAGAATGTGAAGGATTTGCCTCAGGCCATTGCAGTCGCGGTTGACTTTAAACATTTGGGTCCTTTCAACTCCTGCCTTAGCTAATGAGTCTGCCATCCCATTTGCTTCCCGATAAACCTTGCACATTATAACTTTTTTGATTGAAGAACACGGTCTATCAATCTCAGCAAAAAGCTTCCAAAGATTTCATGAACGTTCCTCAATCTTCATGCAGTAATTCAAAGCCAATAATGAATTTGATTCGATAATCAATCCTTCACCAAACTTGCTGCCAGATTTGACAAAAAAACTCCAGAGCTAATTTAATGGCTAGTAATTCATCACTACGAGAAATTTTTTTTTTATTAAGTTCTAAAACATGAATAACTTAGTCTATTTTTCAATGTTTACACTATAATATTATGTATATTTATTTTTTATATGGTATAAATTATATAATATATAAAACATAAAAATAATATATTATATAAATGAAAAATGGGCCGGGCTCAGGCCTTTATTGTTGGAGACAAGGACCGGCTCATTTTCTAAATGGGCCTCATTTTTTTACCCAAGTCCATATTTCGGGCTTAATATTTTTGTCCAAACCCTCCAAAATATGAGTTAGCCTTCGGGCTTGGACAGGTAACCCGACCCTTGAGCATGTCTAATTGTATACATATATGTATATATAATTATTTTTTGTTGATTTAAAAAAAAAAGATGGTTTCTTTTATCAAGTTAAGAAATTTATGTGAAAAAATTAGTTATATATATATATGAATATTATTTATATATATAACCTTTTATTATTTATTTTTAAATGTATCAAATATAACTACTTTCAAATTATATGTTTGATAATCACACACTTGATATACTGTGCAGAAATGAAAATTATATCTCAATAAGTGGTTGTTGGCCCAATTAATGGAGCACTTTTTCTCTATTTATGTCAATAATGTCAATCATGATTGGGAAATCATAAGGTTGACATTATTTCTTGAATCATCATGTGCTTATATATATGAATTCACTCTTGATAAATAATTTTACAAATCAAATGGCATGATTATAGAAAGAATCTTGATATATATTGACTCTTTGTGCTTTATTGATAATTCTAGATAAAATTCATAACTTATGCTTGTAAAATTGTACATAATGAACTCCTTGATCTTCATTAAAATACATTGATTGTTGGTTCATTTATTGATTTGGTCAAGATATACGTTTATATGCTTATTGTTATAGCTTGACCTTATATGCTTAAAATTTTCTTTGTTAAGTTATATGCTTAATGGCTTTCATTGAATACTATTTCTTAAAATTGATATCATTTGAGCTTAATGAATATACTTTAATAACATTTGATATCTTGGTGCTACTAATGAATATATATTTTCAAGAATTTCTCTAAGTTTATGCAAGGTAAAATGGTGTTAAAGCTTACATTCCCTTTTAGAGACTTACACTTGCATTTCAAACACAAGCAAGCAAAGCATGCCATTTTCATCAAAATCAAGCCTAGTACATCAAGGACTTGCTCAAACATTTTGTATGAAGGATTAAAAGTCAAATGAGCATATCAACAAAGCTTGGTAAGAATGGAGGTAAATGTTAATCCTATTATATACATGCTCATATCTATTGGCATTAGGTGTGATGACATACATGAGTTGAATGACACTTGGTATCTCTTTGTGTCATGTATGCTTGAAAAGCTTGCCTTGTATGAATCTTTGTGTTAAACAATCTCTTTTAAGAACAATTAATTACCACCTTGTGCTTACATGTTTGCATATATTTGAATTGGGCATATTGCTATATTTTTATGCTTTTGTATTAACAATTGGCATGAAAATATTAATAATTGATATAGTGTTGTGGACTAACATTTATTAATAACAATTGGTATGATGGTTTTCTTCTTAATTGCTCAATTGGTATTCATGTCTATTCCATAAGTGAGCTTATATTTTTCATATGTATGAGAATTTTTTAATGTGCTTAAATGACTTCCATATGTATGATTGTTTGATTGTGAATATTATGCATAAAGATAAGAATTGGAATTTGTTTTAATAACAATTGGTATTTTTTTACTCATGATCTTGAGACTTTGTGTTTAAATGATTTCAAATGAATACAAGATTATCTTGAACTCTTGATTGAACTTCATTGTCCATTTTAACAATGGTACTAAACTTCATTGCTTAACATTTGGTATACATGATTGTGTTTCTCTTGTTGCATTGTCCTTATCTTTGAATTGATCTTTTTTTATATAACAAAAAGGGGAAGAAGTTTACTATGGACAAATTTTCTTTAAATGAACAAAAAGGGAAAAATTAGATGAAAAGCAAAAAGTGGGAGAGTTTTCATATGTACTTAAATATTTTCTATCTTATGAATATGAATTGTTTTGGATATTGTGCTTAAATGTTTTTGGATATTGTGGATTGAAAGTGTCCTTGCTTGTTCCTTCTTGTTCTTGCAAAGTTAAAAAGAATGCTTTTATTAAGGGGGAGCTTTTATTAAAAATCTTTATTTCTTAAATGATTTAGGGGGAGTTTTTACAAGCAAATTTATCTTAAGTTTTGTCATATAAAAAAGGGGGAGATTGTTAGCTTTGAATTGATCTCAATTATGAAATGATAAAATCTTAAGCTTCCTTACTTGTTCTTGCAAAGTTGAAAAGAGTGCTTTTATTAATGGGGAGCTTTTATTGAAAATCTTTATTTCTTAAATGATTTAGGGGGAGTTTTTACAAGTAAATTTATCTTAAATTTTGTCATATCAAAATGGGGATGATTGTTAGCTTTGAATTGATCTCAATTTTGAAATGACAAAATTTTAAGCTTAATTAGCTTGATAATTAATATTTTCAATTTAGCATTTTTTTTAATTATTTTGAAAATATTTTGGAAAATGCTAAAACACTACAAGAGAACAGACTTTTACCGACGTAATTTTTCGTCGGCAAAAGTTCAATTTTCGTAGGAAAATTTCGTCGGTGATACTACTTCCGTCGATGAAAATACTTTTGTCGGTAATAAACCGACGAAGTATTACCAACGGAATTTTTCGTCAGTAATTCTTTACAACCGACAGACTATTTTTGTCGGTGAAACAATTACCGACCAAAATGTCCGTCCGATTATTCCATCGATAATGTTTTACCAACGGATAGTTCTGTTAGTGAAATACATTTACCGACGGACTATTTCTATCAATGAAACAATTACCGATAGAAATGTCCGTTCGATTATTCCGTCGGTGAAAGACATTTATCAACGGAACAATCCGTCGGTAATTGTTATTTTCCAACAAAAAAAAATTATATAATAAATATTTTTTAGGAAATAAATTATATAATCAATATTTAAAAAAATAAAATTATATTTTAATAAAAAATAAATTGAAATCCGTAAAGTTATTAACAAAAAAAATTTAAATAAATTAGAATATTATTAATAAAAATAATAATCAAATGTATCTCTCGAATATAAAACAGATGCTGTTATCACTTGGTACTGTTGTCATCGATTTCACTGTCAACCTCAGCATTGCCTCCGGCATCACTGCCTCCAACACCACCTCTGACAACAGTCAATCCAGCACCCATGCCTTCAACTCCACCTCTGGCAACACTCAGTCCAGCACCCATGCCAAGCTTTACACCTACTCTAGCACCAACTCTGGCAGCATTTAGTCCAGCACCGACTCCGGCAGCACTTGTTTCGATCTCGCCTAATCCAACTCCAGTTGCTTGCTGTGACTGCAGTATACTGGTGATGAGATTCTCAAGTCTGATGATTGATGTCTGGATTTGCGAGACATCGGACCTCAATGCATTATACCGATCCTCAAACGGCACTGCTGGCTGCTCCTGTGTAGTACTAGGACCACATGGAGTGAAACTGGTTGCATATGAACTTTACTGACTGCCGAGCATATCGAAAATTTATCGATTCTTCGGTCTTGTTCCAAACCCATAAAAGTGCGTATGTGTAGTCTCAATGCCCCCAATAGCATTAGACCACGACTGAGGATCAAAATTGGGATATGAAGACGTATCGTCCCCATATTTTTGCTGCAACGAGGCAGTATATTTTTCCTACAACCACATATATTGAAATATATAAACAATTAATATATGAAATTGTAATGAACACGTACATAAACAATTCAGTAATATAATAAATTAATGTAATATATAAAGTATTGATATAGTTAAATACTTATAGTAACAGCTTTAGACTTGTTGTCTACGTAATTACCTTGACACTTTGCACATTTATTGGTTTTGTTAAACAGCTCCAGGAAACTCACATTGTGTTACAACTCTTGTGACTACAGATTAAAAGAATTTTTGAAAATTATGTTAATTAAAGAAAATATTCACATAGTTTAAAGTATAAAACTTTTAAACAATAAATTACAAAACAAAAAAGAAATCTTACCATCCTTTCCCCTGTAAATAGAAAAAGAACTGATCCACCAGTGTGCTTCGTAATGCTTCCATCCTTCTCCGTGTTCCTATTACCCTTGGCCTTGTGGGACCTATTTTTCCAAGCGTCAGTACTCCAGACATTGTCAAGAAATTGATCCCAAATATCGACTACTATCCAATCACACTTGTAACCCTTGCAGTCTTCTATTCAATTCGTCTTAAAGAAGGCCATGGCATTATCTTTCTCAAAATTCATCATGTCCTTGAATCTATCCTTGTATGTGGCCTCCCATAATTTCCTAACCAGTGGTGTTTGCTCGGGAGACCTCTAGCATTTTCCCTACAATGATACATTATGAATTAATATGACAGTCTTAAACATAATTAAATTGTAATATGACTCTAAACCAAATCATACCTCAAATATAGTCCACATAGACAGTTTCACCTCAGCCGGTATCTTTGACCAAGTAGACCACAGTATGTTATAGTGTTGTCTGATCACCGAGGCAATGGTCGATTTTACACAACTCTCCTTGAAAGTTCTAAAAGAAACGAAACGTGTTAGTGAACAATAATTTATTTCTTACTTAAATAATGGAATTATCGTAATGTAATTAACTTACGTGTTTGCAACAATTGACAGTCGAAACCTGTCATCCGGATTACTCGATGTCGGTAATCCTTTCGTCCGACCTCTACCCTGTTTCCTCTACTCAGTGGCAGTACCGATAAAGGGCGAAAGATGTGATGCAGGTACCTCTGACTACAACCCGGTATCATTATCCGCTAAATACATCGGTGCTAGCTCATTGACGAAATACTGCACAATGTCATCCAGCGGTAGGGTAGACTATGGTAATGCGGGATCAGCCTGAGTAGCCCGAGTAGGTGTCGGCCGTGGCAGTGGAGTGGGGGTCGATATGGACAGATGTACAACAGAGGTAGGCATTGAGTATGGAGCCAATGTAGAGGGAGCTAGTGCAGAGGGATCTAGTCGATCTGCACGCAAACACCGCTATTCATGGTTTTTCGATTTTGTCCATAATCTAATGTATGGAACTTGAAACCATTAACGAAATATCCAGAATAACACCAACTCATACGTCCTGGACCATAAGATAAGTCAACTATATGAGAGTTATGTTGAATTGAACCTTGCTAAACCTATGAACAATAACGGAAAACAATATGACAATCAATATCAAATTTCATAACTCATTAGCGGACCTTACAATAATGACTGGAACTTACATAGTCCTTAAACCATTTTGTAAATCTAGTTGCACAAACTTTCTCCAACTCACCATCACTAATGTTCGGTGCATCGATTTTCACTATCTCATCAAACACCCTAAAAATGAATGGATACATAATGAGTTCACTATATTTAAAGTATATAACGTGATGTATAAAAATATAATTAAGCAAAAATAAATCTCTTACTCAATATAATGTATGACTTCCTCGCAATTCATTAATACATATAATTCAGCTGCATAGTACTCATTGTGCTCTAAGTAACGAGCTTTTTTTTGGGGGGGGGACCAAAAGATCTCCCTTCATGTGTGAAAATTGAGAGTCGTCCCATCGGATCGACTTCTCCTCCATCATCATTTCGGGGCACTCAAGTAAATATTGTTTCAATATTCAAAGTATAAGGTGTAGAACGATGAAATTTCTTCCATTATATACGCCTCAACTATTGACCCTTCAACAAATGCGAGATTTTTCACTTTTCTCTTCAGATGATGTAGAAATCTAATAATCATAAACAAATAATAAATTAACAAATGTTCAATTCAATAGAGTAATTAATAAAAAAGATTACGTACATCCTTTATATATTAATTACCTTTCGAATGGATATATCCATCGATAATGGACCGGTCCACCAACTTTTGCCTCATAAAGTAGGTGAATAGGCAAATGTTCCATTGAATTAAAAAAATGCTGGAGGAAATATTTTTTCCAACTTGCAAATGGTCTCAACAATATTGGTTTCCAAGAACTCCATCTGGTCCACATGCTGTAGAGCATAGGTCTCTGAAAAAATGAGATAGCTCCGTAATTTCATACCAAATAGTGTTAGGTACCAGATCTCGAAACGCAATTGAAGCAACCGCTGCATAAAAATATGATAATCATAACTTTTCATGCCATAAAACCCCCCATTAACCACATTTGCACAATGGCCAATATTCGAGACAAATCCATCGGGAAGTCGTAATTCTTTTACCCATGCACAAACTCTTTTTTGATCTTCTCTATTTAATGTGTAACTGGCTTTAGGCCTGTGCGTTTTTCCATTGCTTTCCACCAATTATAATTCCGACCGTCTGCAAAGCAACGCTAAATCCATTCTATCCTTTATATTGTCTTTTGTTTTGCCCTTGACATCCATCATTTTGTTGAACACGTTAACAAACACATTTTTCTCAATATAAATTGTGCCGTATGATATTTGTATGCCAATAAGGTAACTCCAAAAAAATACTCTTTTTCGTCCAATTGTGACATTTTCCAAATCCAATCAACTTCTGTTCACATATTTTACTCCCAAATGTGATATTTAGAATACAATCTATCCTTTCCAAAATTACCTCACGGATAATCGTTCAATTGGAGAGTCATGCTCTAGTCTTCGATAAAATTTATCTCTTTGTCTTTTAAAAAGATGATTTAAAGGCAAGAATTGCCGATGATAATAATAAAAAAAAACATGGTTTCTTGCCATAATGCAATCTGAATGACTTAATTCTTCCATACAATAAGGACAAGCCAGTCGTTCGTGTGTGCTCCATCCTGATAACATGCCGTAAGCAGGGAAGTCATTACTCGTCCATAACAATGCAGCTCTTAATATAAAATTTTGTTTCCTATACCCATCATAACTCGGAACACCATGATTCCACAATAATTTCAACTCATCTATCAATGGTCTGAAGAAAACATCAATATTCTATGATGGACTCTTCGGACCCGGAATTACCATATTAAGAATTAAATATGGTTGCTTCATACACATCCATAGTGGTAAATTATATACACAAAGCATTACCGGCCAACAAGAGTACGGTTTCGCTCCATGATTAATGGGCAAAACCCATCTGCACACAAACCCAATTTGATATTTCGAGATTCTATTGTAAAAAATGGATGCATGTATCTTTTGATAGTGAAGTCCACATATGGAACAAAACGAGGATGGCCACATAAGAAACAAAATTCTAAGTGAATCGAGTCGTTATAAAATAACATGCAATTGTTATTGCATGCATGTATCTTCTAATAGTGAAGTCCAAATTTGGCCATCTTTTTCTTCATTCGGTAAAAATTATCAGGTAAATTATCACTTTCTGGAAACATCCCTTTTATCATAATCATCAAACGATTGAAACACGAATCACTCATGTTAAATTCAGACTTCACATTTAACAGTTGTGACACAGCAGATAAAGTTGTGTGTTTTGTACATCCTGACCACAACGGTTCATCTGCTTCGTTCAACAACGAATAAAAGTTTCTTGAACTTAAATTCGGTTGATCATCTTGAACCATTGTCTAATCAACATTGTAATTACCAGCAACACCATGATTCGGGTTTAGAGCATCCATAAACATTCTAGCGTAAGGATTATCTCTTTCAACGTCATTTCTCGTTTCAACTTCATCATTATGCATTCTTGATGATTGACCTTGATAACTTTCACCATGTGCATCCCAAATATAGTAATTCTCCTTAAACCCTCTGTAATACAAGTGTTTAAGCACATCATCAATTTTTGTAAACCGATTATTCTAACACTTCACACAAAGGCATCTAATTCTATTATCCTTTACGTACTCGCTGTGAGCATATGCAAAACCTAAGAATTCTTCAACTCCATTCAAATACTCATTACTAATATATTGAGAGTCATCCAACCGCCTATACATCTAAGATTTATCGTGCTCCATTGTCTAAGCCTAAGTAAACTATCAACAATAAAATAAACACAATGAGATATTATACAATTTCATAACTAACAATTATTTTATAGGCAATTATTGGCAGAGTTTGTTTAAGTTTTATATAAGTAACATTTTGTAGATAATTATTTTATGTGTTTATTTCGACACAATTTTAGGTAATATTGTCCACTTTAGCATTTCTCTCTTGAATAATTATAACAATTATAACAAATCGAATAATTATAACAAAGCAAATAATTTTAATGGACAATTATAACAAATGTTTATAACAAATCAAATAATTATAACAAATCAAATAACTTTAATGGACAATTATAACAAATCAAATAATTATAACAATTAAAACAAATCAAACAATTATAACAAATCAAATAACTATAAAAATAGACAATTTTAACAATATTTTTTAAATATTTTATCAATTTTTGAATTTTACAAAATAAAATAAAATGAAAAAAAATTTTGAATCTTACAGCTGGGATCGGCGTAGGCGGTGGTCGGACGACGAAGTCAAGCGGTGGCTTACTGGGGACGGTCGGATAGCCTAGGCGCTACGTTCGGACGGCTGAGGATCTGGTAGGGTATTTGTAAATTTTTTTTGTTAAAAACAAGAAATAAATCAAGGAACAATTTGTAAAGAAGAGAAAATATACCAGGCGCGTGGTGGTCGGACGATGAAGGCGCGCGGTGGTCGACTGGGGACGGTCGGACAAAGAACGCGTGGCGGTCGAAAGGCGGGAGGACCTGGTAGGGTCTCAGGAAGGGGACCAAAGGAAGAGAAAATGGAAAGAGAGAAAATGGAAGAAGAAAGAAAGAAATAATGGGGAAGAAGAAGTCCCGGGCATTGTTATGCCCGAAACTATCACCGAAGGAATCCCACTATTATCGATGGAATTTCTTGGTAATACTTTTGGCGGACTTTCAAATTTAATCGTCGATAATAGAGTATTACCGACGGAATTTCCATAGATAATAGTGGGATTCCGTCGATAATATATTACCGACGAAAATTCGGTAGCACCGACAGATTTTTCGTTGATATTTGTATTTGACCGTTCACTTTTTGTTCCTTCATTAAATTTTTAATAAATTTGCATTTATTAAATTTCAAAATCCGTGGATTTTTATTACCGACGAAATATCCATCGATAATAAGCCTATTCAGTCAGTAATTATTTATGACCGTTGAGTTTTATTTATTTATTTTATTAACTTTGTAATAAATTTATATTTATTAAATATCAAAATCCGTGGATTTTTATTACCGACGGATAATTCCATCGGTGATAATAGTAACTCCGTCGATAATAATTTGGCGGGAATCTAAGCCATTTTCACCAAAGTATTACCGATGAAAATATTCGGTCATTAATATTCGATCGGTAATAGCCAATTTCCGTCAGTAATTCTAAAAAAATCCATCGGTAATGTGCAAAAACATTACCGACGAAATTTCGTCAGTAATTCTAAAAATTCCGTCGCTAAAGAAGTTTTTTGCTGACGAAAGTATTCCGTCGGTAATTTGACATCCTCTTGTAGTGAAATATTTTGAACTCCTTAGCTTTCTCAAAAAAACATTTCTTAAATGTATATCTATGATCAAAACATTTTTGAGACAAGTTAACCTCGTTTCAAAGCCAAAGAAAACATTTTTTGGAGATTTTTTGAAGAGAGAACCGATCCCCTAAGATAGAGGATCGATCCCTTCGTGAAGATTTTTGGTTGGGTCGATCCCGAATCGATTCTATGCAAGTCAGAGGCGTTTTTCACTTTGCAGGGCAGTAGGAGATCGATCCCTACAAGGAGAGGATCGATCCCTCATGATCCAATGGTCATATTTTTGAATTGGAACAAGTAGGGGATCGATCCCCTCATGTAGAGGATCGATCCCATACTTGCTGGGCAGTTTTTCAAGTACGATTTTTTGAAGCTCCAACGGCTCTTTTCCATCCCAATCAACTCCAAACGGTCATAAATCATATCCAAAGTTTTAAAGGGACTCTCTAACACTTTCAAGAGTAAGAGACACCAAGAGAGAAAGATCAAAGTCAAATATTTCATCTCTCTCAAGCTTTCAAGAAGTTTTCTTTGTTCTAAGCTAAATCCTTTCAATCTTTCTTGTATTCCTTTATAAAATCACCATTGTATAGTCTCTATTTGTTGTGCTAAACCTTGTAAACACCTAGCCTACTATAGGTTCATATTGTTTACACAAATACCTTTGTAAAAGGAAGAGGTTACTACTTTAGCCTTGAAAAGGTAGAGAGGTTCTATCTAAGCCCTGAAAAGATAGGGGAAGAGGTTGCTATCTAAGCCTACATAAAAGATAGGGATTGTGAAGGTTATACCTTGTCCTTGAAAAAGTAGCAATTCAAGTTAGTGAATTGGGAACTCTTTGGCAAGTGAGGCTAAGGGAGAGGACGTAGGCACAAAGCCAAACCTCTATAAATCAATTGTGTTTGATCTTCTTTCCTTGCTTTTTTTATTTGATTTATTTGCATATTTACTTGCCAAATTAATTATGTTTAAATTTCACAATTTCATTACTTGTGCTTTAATTCCTTAATTAATTTTTAAGAAATCAATTCAACCCCCTCTTGATTTAATCACCACTTGAGCTAACAATTGGTATCAGAGCTTTGGTCTCTTTTGTAGGTCTAACAACCTTGAGAAAAGATTCTTTTAAAAGCTCAAAGAATGAGGCAAAGTGGTGAGAATATCCTCAAGGCCCCAAGGATGGAAAAACATGAGCTTTGGGCTTGAAAATTGAGGATGAAGATCTTTTTGATGGCACATGACATTGGAGCCTAGATGGTAGTTGAAAATGGTCTTGGAGCTTGCTCTAATTATGATGAATTCATGAAGAGATTGCAAAATGATGCAAAGGCCATGAATTTTCATTTTGAAGCACTAAATGATGACAACCTCAACTTGGTCTCCCCTTGTACTACCTCCCAGAAAATATGGGAAAAACTTGAGGAACTCTATGAGGACAAAAAGAAAGAGGAAGAAATTGAAGAAAAGCCTTGTGAAAGTCAATGTTCAACAAGTGAAAAGGAAAATAAAGATGAGGAATCAAGTGGAAGCCACCCCTCAAACCAAAATGTGCCATGTCTCATGACTCTTGAAGAGCCCAAGGTTTCTCACCTTGTGATTCAAACTCTTTTACATTTGATAAATTACAAGATGCTTTAGATGAGTTAGTTATGTAATTTGAGGAAATGAATTTTAAATACAAGTGTAGACACCTAATTTTGTCCAGGCCCCCTAAACAAGGTAAGTTCTTCCTTCAATTTCCCGTGATACAGAGAATCTCCCCTTATTCCATAGTTGGATCTCCAAGATTTTGATTCGGAGATAAGAAAACCAAAAATCTAACCCTGAAAAGTCAACCACTAAAAAAGTCAACTCTCAGTCAAAATCAAGATTTGAAGTTGAATTGAACAATGGTGAAGAAATTTTGATAATCAGAGATCTACAATTGAAGATAGAGAGTTTGAAAGATAAAGTGCAAAAATTTAGTGTAGGAAAAATGCCAAATTTTGCAAATTGGAAAAAAGTGCGTAAACGATCAAATTGGACGGAATTTGATGTTCCAAATGGAATAAGATCAATAAATATGGATATTGGAAGATACAATTTTGAAGCAGAGTTGAAGAAAGAATTGGTTTGAAGAGGAAAAGAAAAATAAGGATTTAATGAATAAATAGAAAATTCACAAATTTTGGGAAAACTACAAATATGGTCCGATTCGATGAAATTGAAGCTCCCAGTTGATGAATAGTAAATAAATAAAAATATTTCAAGTCCCAATTTGGAGTGGATCCTAAGGAAGAGCCGATTGGAGGAAAAATGAAAAATCGAGAAAATTTCCAATTTTGAGAAAAAAGGAAAAACTAAATCGGAGAGGAATTCAGATGTAAAAATTGGCCATTTTCAGTCCAACTCCAATTCAATATATGAAAAATGCGGTGGAAAAAGAAAATCCAGAAATTTGGCCCGTTTCGAGTAAAATCGAGGTTTCAAAGGCTAAAAGGCAATTTTGGAAAAATTGGGAACAATAGAAAACGAGCTCAAAAAATTACAAAAACTTTCAGAATTGAGTTTTATATTGGATGGAATGGATTGGAGATGAAAATACAGAATCAGAGCTCAAATAAAAATAGACAAAGTTCGGGGGTACTAAATCGAAACTCTAGAGAAAATCCAAGAAAAATGTAAAACGAGCTCAAAAAATTATGAAAACCTTCAGAACTGAGTTTTATAGTGGATGTAATGGATTGGAGAAGAAAAATTCAGAATCGGAGCTCAAATGTAAATAGACAAAGTTTTGGATGTACTAAACCGAAACTTTAGAGAAAAATCTGGAAAAAATGCAAAACGAGCTCAGAAAATTATGAAAACCTCCAGAACTGAGTTTTATATTGGATGGGATGGATTAAAGAAGAAAAATTTGAAATTGGGGTCTATTTGCAAATAAATTAAGTTTGGGGTCAAAATGCAATTTTTTTGAAAAATCGAAAAGAGCTATTTTGCAAATAAAAGAAAAATGAATGGCCTGGAAAATTTCAGGCCATTTTCGGTCAACCCGTGGATGAAGGTGGGAGTGTGATCATCTTGAATCAAATGGCCAAGATTGAATAGCAAGATGATATTTTTAATAAAGGATACGATTCTCCCATACTTGCCTACATGGCTTTTTTGGCCAATGGAAGGCCTCCAAATTGCAAAGCCATGTGAAGAGCATGTGAAGGCTATGAGATGATTCCAAATAGGATTAAAAATGCCACCTAGGAAGATATTTTAACAGTAAGCCGTATGATCATGACAAGTGGCTTAGATATTTTGTAGAGATATGAGACAAGAATAATCTAGGTGGCATTATTGGCCAATAAGAGGCTAGGAAACCCTTAATTTAAGGGAAGCATCATGCAAATAGGGGACAAGAACCCTTAATTTAAGGAAAGCATCATGTAAGGAGGGGATAAGAAATAGCCATGTGGCAAAGATGTTGGGAGAGCATGCAATGCATGACTGAGGAAAAGATGAGCACTCTCTATACTACATGAAGAGAGAATCGGCAGCCCCAAATAGTAGGAGGAGAATCATTTTTTCAAGGCAATTTTCACTACACTCTTGAGAGGAAGAAAGGGAGAAAAAGAAAAACAGGGAGAAAGAAAAGAGAAATTGGAGTGCTTGATTTGGAAAGCAATTGCTAGGTAGCTATTTTCTCTTCTTCTTCAATTATTTTCTTGGATATCATGTTCTTTTTTGTTCTTTTTTTCTCCATGTGATTTGTTAACTTTCCTTATTTAATAAAAGGTTTTCAAAATAATTTTTAAAGGTTTTCTTTCCTTAATATTTTATTCTTTATAAAAATAACAAGGTTGTAAAATTTTCGTACATATTTTCATCATGGCCGAAACCTTAGAGGGCCTTATTGTGTTTGTTTTTGCTTGATTTTTTTTGCTTGTTTTTTAAACTCATGATTGATTCATTTTCATATGTTTGTTGGCTGTAAAATCATGCATCTTATACCATTTTCAACTTGGTTTTTTGGCTAAGACCAATCAATAGTTTCTAGCCAAAAATCCCTTGTCTATACTAGTTGAAAGAGTGATAGTTTGAGTTGGATATTCTAACTTTGGTAATTGTTTTCACCACTCATCTCTTGTCAAAATAAAAATATTTTTTAACCACATGTAGTAGACCTTTAGAGGATGCCTTGGTATTTTTGTCAAGATATTTAGATTTTTTTATCAAGGTTGAAAAAATGGTTTTCGATAAAATAGTTTTTAGTTTACTGTTATGACTTTAGTTAAATTTCAGTCAAGGCATCCTTAGCCCAAAAATTAAATAGATTTTACCCCATAAATACCATCATGTCTGAAGTCTATACTGATTTTTCTTGGATTTTTAGACTTTTTTACCTAGGGTGCAAAAATAGTTTTCGGTAAAACAGTTTTTAGTCTACTATTCTGACTTTAATGCAATTTCGGTCAAGGCATCCTTAGTCCAAAAACTAAGCTGATTTTTTCTCATAAATAACATCATGTTTCAAGTCTAAACTGATTTTTTTTAGATTTTTTTGAATTTTTTATAAGGGGTAGAAAAATAATTTTCTAAAATCGGTTGTTGGAGTTAGAATGACTTTTTTAAACCAATAATTTACTTTTTTATTTAAAAAAAAAAGAAAAAAAAAGAGAAGGGCCTGATTTGAGTAATTAGCTATTGTTTTAGGTTGATTTGCATGTCATCTCAAGAATAAAAATTGATTTTACAAAGATCGGGTCATGGGCACTTAACCCTGGTTTTAAAAAAAAAGGAAAAGCTAGAGCATTTTAGGGGGTATTCAGCCATGACCCCTTTTTACTCCAAAAATATCGATTTTTTAAATCCGAGCTCAAGGACATTCGATTTTTAAAATCCAATTTAAGTTTCTCTCAAAGGTAGTCGGATACCTTTTTTAGGTATACGGATGTCTTTACTTCAAGGGAGAAATACATCTTCATGCATTGCATATTTTAAAATGTTTTCATTAAATTTTGTGTAAAAACGTATTTTTCGATTTCCTAAACATTTGGCAAAAATTAGTTCTAATCTTTGCCAGGTTTGCCGGGTAGGTTAGGACATTATTCAACACACGTGTTTATGGAATCGAAACATATGGTTTTCGTTTTACTCGGAATCATGAAAATGTCATATGAAATAATTATTTTCCAAGCTTTGCCGGGTTTGCCGAGGAGTACAGTAATATTTTTTGACATATACCGTTTATGTGATTTCTCACATGAAAAATCAATTTCAAAATGATGATGTGTGCATATTCCATGATCATGCATATGCCATGATATCTACATTTGTCATCTTAATTATTGAAATTCTATGTTTATGAATATTCCATGTTGATGTCATTTTATATTCATGTTGCTAGTGTGATTATGAATATTTTATGATGATCTCATTTTGTGATTTTTGCCATGTCAAGCATGCAATGTCATTCATTCTTTGGCCATGACATAATAGGATTTGCCATGTCATTAATTCATATGCCATGTCATTAATTCTTTTGGCCATGCCATTTAGATTTTGCCATGTCAAGTATGCCATGTCATTAATTCTTTTGCCATGTCATAATAGGATTTGCCATGGCATTAATTCAAATGTCATGTCTATTAATTCACATGTCATGTCATTAATTCTTTTGGCATGTCATTTAGATTTTGCTATGTCAAGCATGCCATGTCATTAATTCTTTTGCCATGTCATAATAGGATTCGCCATGTCACTAATTCTTTTGGCCATGTCATTGAGATTTTTGCCATGTCATTAATTCTTTTGTCATGTCATAATAGGATTTGCCATGTCATTAATTCATATGCCATGTCATTAATTCTTTTGGCCATGCAATAATAAGATTTTGCCATGTCAAGCATGTCATGTCATTAATTCTTTTGTCATGTCATAATAGAATTTGTCATGTCAAGCATGCCATGTCATTCATTCTTCATGCCATGTCGTTAATCCTTTTATTGTTTTTGCCATATCAAGCATGCCACCTCATTATTTCTTTTGTCATATCAATTAGATTTTGCCATGTCAAGCATGCCATGTCACTATGTCTTTTGCCATGTCATAATAAAAGTTTGTAATGCCATGATATTTGTCTTAGTATTGATTTGCATATTCATAATCATTTTTTTTATGATTTAAAATGCATGAAAAATAATTAATGTTTTTTAACAAAACAAGATCATTCCCGAGTTAAATTAATTCATGAATTCTCTACTGGGTCTGCCGTGGAGGACATCATCAATTATCATTAACAACGGAATATCTTTTTTTTCAAAAACAAGAAAGGTTCAAAGAACTTTTAAAATAAATAAAAATTTATATGTTTTGCCGGGTCTATCGGAGAATATAGAAAAAATTTTATGTTAATAAATTTCGGATTATTATCAAATAATAATTGTATTTTTAAAGGGGATTATTTTTTAATATCAAATATAAAATCGACTTTTACCGAGACTCGAGATAACACACGCTTAATAAGGTACAGTTTTATACAGGAGTTGTGGGGGTGTTAATCCTTCCCCATACGTAACCGACTCCCGAGCCGCACTTGTTTTTTCTAGTTTAAAGTGCAGACTTCAAAATTGATTTAATAAAAAAATAATTAATTTTAAAATATTTTACAAGAACCGGTTTTAATAGGTGGCCGATCACACCTAGCCAAAAAATATTGATGGCGACTCCATTTATTTTTCGAGGTTGTTTTCAGACCTTCAATTTTTTTACTTAAGAGGAATTAAGTCATCTTTTCCTCTTTTTCTCCCCACACTTATTATTATTATTATTATTATTATTATTATTATTATTATCTTTCAATTATTATTATTTTTAAAAACATCGCTTAACGGGTCACGAGATTTCCGTTGCGACAGCTTGGCGACTCCACTAGGGACACTTAGAGAGTCAGGCCTAGAAATAGTCGTGTGCTATCAAAAGTTTCGGTTTTGTCGGTCTAATCCGGTATTTAATCTTAGTTCCCACATTTTTTAAAATAATAAGGAGAATTTTGAAAATAATAAAATGTTTTTGAATATGTTCATACTCATGTATATGCATATTATTATTATTCTCTAGTTATTTTGTTAAATATTATTGATCTTTGCTTAATTAATGCTTTACCTCGTTTATTCTTGTCCTTAATTAATGGTTGGGGTAGTTAGAATAAGGGTTGTAGAATAGGTGGTGAAATGTTTGTTCCTCTTCACACACTACACATGCATTTGCATAACATAAGCCCCATACCAGAGTTCCGTTCTTTTTAGGTGGAAGTAAAGTAACTAAGCCTTCGTGATTAACAATCCACATGGGCTAGTGAAACACTTCCGGAGTACTAAAGTGCCTACGCCTTCGTGATTAACGATCCGCATGGGCTAGGGAAATATGCTCTAACAAATTGAACCCGCTTTTATCAGGGTGCCTTACTAGCCTTCACCGGCGACAGTGAGGAACAATTTGGAGCCGATATAACCTAATGCAACCTCATATAGTGAACCTAGGCGAAACCATGCCGAATTTTCTTTAGAGGTACCGAAGTTAGGAAAACATGGAAGGACGTTTCTAACCCTTTTATCCCCTATTCTACATTCCGAATAAGCCTTGCAAATCAGACGATGATGAACGCACATCATATCGCCCGTAATAAGTTTGATGTTCCTTTCCAGGGGTATCATAATGCCAAAAAAAAATTGACACCATCAGGGAAAATTATTGATTTGGATCATATATTATTTTGCTATTATTTGAATCTTTTTCCTTACTAATTCATTTACTTTCTTTTTCATGCATTTTTGTCATCATCTTGGACAAGGAAGGTTATTGGTCTCGAGGTAGTATTCAACCAAGAGGGCTTTCATGGAGGGTCAGTGTGCCTCAGTGGTCGAGAAACATATAATGGTGAGAAAACGCTCTGATGAGTTTCAGCAGGGTAATAGGGATTGTTTGAAAGAAGGGTATGTATCAGTATTGCCAACTGAAGTTGATCTCATTATCTAGCAAAATGATCTCCGTGGGCTGATGGATATATGGAATCAGTGGGATTTAGCAAAAAGAGAAGCCTTCACTCAGATTTATGGGGACATAGCCTTGTTAATCCCAGTCAAGGTTAGTGGTGAGTTAATCCGGGTCGTGGTGCAATTTTGGAATCTCACCTATCGATGCTTCAGCTTCAACCAAGAGGATATGATTCCGACCATCAAAGAATATTCGACTCTGTTGCATATTGAGAACGTCATTCCGGATCGTATTTACTATAAATATTCAAAGACGCTGGGTTTCAAGAAAAAGGTCTCCACAATTTTAGGGGTGGAAAGAAGTTGGGTCAAGAGTCACGTGGTCCGAAAAGGAGAAAACAATTGCATGTCATGGAATACTCTACGGGCTTTAATCCATAGTCATTCAAGTAAAGAGATAGCTAGAAACATCTTTGCCTTAGCTATCTATGGGTTAGTTATCTTCCCAAAGATATTAGGATACGTGGATGTGGCAGTATTAGACCTTTTTGAGAGGTAAAGGCAGAAGATAAACTCGGCCCCGGCAATCATAGCAGAAACAATTTGGTTCCTGAATTTCTGTAGACGGAGAGGAAAAGGGCGTTTTGTGGGTTGTGCACAGCTTCTCTACATATGGATTCAAAGCCACTTTTGGAAGCGAGAAAAAGTTTCTCTCTGCCCGTATTAGAAGTCTTTTGCACCGATCAGTGAGTTTCTCAAGAGAGATTAGCCCGAAGATAGGATCGAAGAGCAGTGGATCGATATACTCCTAAACTTCAAGACTGAGATGCTAACTTGGAGAGCTCCGTGGATAGCTCCTATGCCTATGTTGTACAAGTGTGGAGATAAGGCATGTGTCCCATTGTTAAGAGTATGGGAAGGTGTGAGTTATGCACCTTTGTTGGTGCTAAGGCAATTGGAATCTCGTCAGTTCACTCATACGACCTACGGGCTTAATGAGTTAGAATTTTCCTATGGAGAGAATGGGTACTTAAGAAAAGTGCGCGAAATTTTAGTGGCATGAAAGAAAACTTATCGGGTAGAGGTGGCTCGGTACGCCGATAATGTCACACCAGATTACATGGTATGGAAAGCCAAAAGGGTTAATGATAGACTATCGGCGCCTGATGGGAGGGATGTCTCACTAATGGATCTACAACCGAAATATGTGCCATCTGAGTTAGAAATCATGAAGTCAAAATTTGAAAAATAAAAGGTCAGAATGAACAAAGAGGTTGCTCGACTCCAAGAAGAGATCGATGACTTGAAGACTAGGGAATCAATTTGGGAAAGGGAAACAAAGAAGGTCGGAAAATAGAGAGATACTTTCAAGAGCGATCTAGGAACCTGCATTTGGAGAATAAAAGGTTTCAATTTGAACTGAAATATGAAGGGGCCGCTAAGTCTTCCAGGGAATGGCAGAAAGAAGTTGACAATCTCAAAAAAATGAGCAATTACTAGAAAAAGAAGGCGAAACAAGAGAAAGTCAGAGCTGTTAGACTTGAGAGGAAGAAGCGAGCTAAGGAAAGCTCGCATACCATTATTTCTGCTGAACTTTTGAGATATCAACTGGAAAATGAAAAGTTTCGAGCCAGGTTGAAAGTTGAAGAAGCAAAGCAGTCCGAATAAAGAGCACTGTGAAGGTGAGTCCGAGATCCGGGAAGATCATTTTAGGACCATTATAGTTGTAACGACACTTTGACTTCGGATAGAAAGGAAATAGTTTGGCAAATTACTCAGTAGATGCTAGATTTTCTTAGGCAAAGTTATTATGCAATATGGACAGATCTTGTTGTTTTGTCATTGATGTAGTTAATTTCAGTAATCAATGGAAGACCGTTTGGTTTAAATTATTCCGGGGCTAATACTTTCAAGTGCATTCATACATTTATATATTAATTGTACATATTCATTTCCTAAGTCATTCATTTATCAATTTTTCATTCTATTATAATTTCATTAATATTTTCTAATTCTTTGATTTAACCATTCATTCATTCATAACAAAACAGAAAGAATATGTCAATAAGTTCTAATCCATGGTATTTAAACTTAAGGTATAAAGATTGGGCGTCTTCCGAAAGACTCAGAGTTTCAGCTCCAAAACAACACCAGATCACGAACTAGAGCCATGGAAAATGAACAGACAGCTAGTATTGAAAGAATGAAAAGGGCTCAAATGGAATTGCAAGAACAGTTAGCAAGATTGCAAGAGTAGCTAGCGAAGTCCTAAGAGGAGTCCAGGGAACAAATGACAAAGATGATGGAAATGATGTCTGTTGTACTTCGAGAAAAAGGGCATGTTGAGAATTCAATTGTAAGAAGAGAGGCAGAATCAAGGGGTTCAACCAGAGATCATACTGTTAAACGGTCAATCATCTCTGAGCACTGAAAATAAATCGTCGACAGCTGCTATGCCATTCGTATATGTCCAACCCCATGTGGGAGCACAAAATTAGGTGCTGATTGGCACAAATATTGGAAATATCCCGGCAAACCCCATTGAAGTCCAGACTTGGATGACCTGGCTGAGCAAGAAAAGGTAAAGATGATAGAACTGAAAAAGGTTGAGCTAGCTGAGTCATAGAAGAAATATCAATTATTGGAAGACAGACTGCGGGCTGTAAAAGGGTTGAATTATTTGGTAGTCTTGATGCTAAGGAGCTAAGTTTAGTTCCCGGTCTTGTGATCCACCAAAGTTTAAAATGCCAGATTTCGAAAACTATGATGTGACTACTAACCCTTTCACACATTTCACAATGTACTGTTGGAAGATGATTAGGCATGCTGATGATGAGAAACTTCTCATTCATTGTTTTTAGGACAACCTTATCGGGTCAGCAACTCGGTGGTATAATCAGCTCACACGAAGCAAGATCCCCTCATAGACGGATTTGGCTAGGGCCTTTTTGGAGCACTATAAGCATATATCTGACATGGTGCCTGACAGGCTGTTATTACAGAATCTAGAAAAGAAAGCTACTGAAAGCTATAAGTAGTATGTGCAAAGGTGGCGGGATATGGCTACTCAGGTGCAACCTCCTCTAATGGACAAAGAAACCACCGTTCTCTTTATCAATACTCTGAAGGCGTCGTATTATGAAAAGCTGATGGGTAATGCCACTAAAAACTTTGCAGACATGGTCATGTTAGGGGAAATGATTGAAACCACTGTCAAGAGCTAAAAAATGGAGAGTGGGGAACCTATTGTCCCTAAGAAAACATTCCTTGCCAAGAAAAAAAAAAGGGGAAACACATGCGGTGAGTTTCGGCAACCAACTTTTCACAAATCCGACCCCATATACACCCTATCCAACCTATAATCCATACTTCCCAGCCATAAACAATCTTACCCAAAATCCCTTTCCATATACAACCATACCCCAACAAGTATATCCGATCGGTATTTCGCCACAAATAGCTGCTTCCCCAAACACTGTACCAAACATCCAAAACACTACTCGAAATGATCAAAGACTGCCAAGGAATAATCAAAAACCTCAGTTTGATCCTATCCTTACGACCTACGATGAGTTATACCCTAAGCTGCTACAGGGGCAACGCATCGCACTAGTGTACCTCCAACCCTTAAAACCGTCGTATCTTGGATGGTATAACGCTAATGCTCACTACGCGTACCACACAGGAATTCAAGGATATTCCATTGAAAACTGTACCACCCTAAAGCAGAAGGTCCAAAACCTGATTGATGCTGGGATCGTGAAATTCGAACCTAGGAACGAGCCTAATATTGTGGGCAACCCATTGCCCAATCACACAGAAGCTAAGGTGAATACAGTTTGGTCAGAGAAAGTTGGCAGGGTCATGAGGGATATTAGTAAGATGAAGACACTGATGCTAAAAGTCTAGTTTAAAATGGTTAAGGCTGGGTTGGTTCAGGCTGAAGCAAGTTTGAAAGAGATTTCAAGCAAGTAAGAGAACTTTTGTTCGTTTCACGGGTGTATGGGCCACACTATACAGAAATGTGAAGATTTTCTAGAAAAGGTCAAGAAGATGATGGATATGGGCGAGGCTTAATTTTATGAAAAGCAAAAGAAGAGATAGATACAACCGAGAGTACAGTCGACTATAGGGTGGATAGACGCCTGATCATCTATTATGATGAGCTGGAAGAAAAGGCTATCCCAGTTGATAAGGAAACCACGCCTAAATTAATCATAGAGTTACCATATCCTTTCTCTTACAAGGAAGATAAGACGGTGCCTTGGAAATATAATTGTATTATGGTGATGCCCTGTCTTCGAGCCATCAAACAGTAACGATTGATGATATAACGAGAGTGGGTCATTTAACTCGTAATGGTAGATGCTATGCCCGAGGAACAGTTGAACATAGTTAAATGAGAAAGACAAGAGTACTTGACAAAGGGAAAAGGACAGCGAAATTGGCCCATATAAAGGTAGAACAGTCAAAGAAAGTGGAGAAGAATTCGTCCCCAAATAATAAAGTGAAAGAACCGATGAATGAGAAGGAAGCTTGTGAATTCTTAAAATTTATCAAATACAGTGAATACAGTGAATACAGTGTAGTGGAACAATTACACAGCCAACCGATAAGGATTTCAGTCCTTTCACTGTTGTTAAACTTAGAGCCACACCGAAACGCTCTGCTAAGAATTTTGAACCAGGCATATGTGGCTAACAATATATCGGTGGAAAAATTGGACCTACTAGTAGGAAATATCACAGCAGATGACTACATCTCTTTCAACTATGATGAGATACCACCTAATGGTATAGGATCTACAAAAGCTCTTCATATCAAACTACCTGCAAGGGGCATATTCTGCCATAAGTGCTCCTAGATAATGGTTCCTCCTTGAATGTGATGTCTTTGGAAACCTTATCTAAATTGCCAGTCGATATGTCTTACATGCTGCCAAGTCACACCATAGTCGGGGCCTTTGATGGCACTCACCGGGAGGTGATGGGAAGCATTGAAATCCCACTTCAGATAGATCTATGTACTTATGAAGTCAAATTTCAAGTAATGGACATCACCCATCCTATAACTATTTGTTGGGAAGGTCGTGGATTCACTCTGTTGGGGCTGTACCGTCATCTCTCCATCAAAAGTTGAAATTTGGGATGGAATGACGCTTAGTCAACGTGTCAGGAGAAAAGGATATCATAGCTTCTGCGTCCACTGACCTACCTTATATAGAAGTGAATGAGGATGGTATAAAGTGCTCGTTCAGGTCATTGGAATTTGTTAATGCTGTATTCATCATCGAGGGACACAGAATCCAAAAACCTAAGTTATCTAGGAACACCAGGTTAGGGGTGAAGGCGAAAATAGGAAAAGGCTGTCGTGCAGGGAAAGCATTGGGAAAATACCTCCAAGGAAGGGCCAGAGCAATAGAAGTGGCCGAAAAGAATGACTGATTCGGTCTTGGGTGCCTCCCTAAGGCCCATGAGAAAAGAAGACAAGTTGAGAAAAACAGGAAGAGGAGGTTGGCACCAGCTTTCGGGTGTGGGTATAGATTGGGAACCCATAACTTTCCCTCCGATCCTTCACACTTTTTGCTCCGGAGGATTCAAATATGGAAAGAAGAATTATGATGATGTGATGGTAATGTTAGAACAAGCATTTGAGAAGTTTTACATGAATGAGGATGAACAGCTGCAAGAAATGGTAATCAACATGGCCGAGATAGAAGGAATGGGGAACGAAAATACAAGTTGGATGGTGCGGCCATGTCCCTCGGGTTATGAGTTGATGAATTGAAATGTGACTGAACTTCTTTTAGTTTTTAGGTCTATTCCAGAGTAATGCTCTGAATCAATCTTAATTGCCTCTGCCCAAAAGCATTATGTATTGGCTTATGTTTAAGACTTTTCATTCAATAAATGACAATCACGATGCATTTACTTCATATTGATATGTCCATATTCTTTCATTTCTTTCATTATTATTGCCTATATGCCTTCCTATATTGTTTCTTCCCTACCTATTTACAAGTGTTCCGATACGAAATATGAGGATTGTCTTGTCAATAATTCTGAAATTGATTTTGAAAGACCCATTTGTACGGGTGATTTTGATGTCAACGAAGATGTCGAGGATTATGGTTTGCCTCCGGATCTGTTGAGAATAATAGAGTAAGAGGAAAAACAAGTATTGCCTCATAAAGAGCCATTAGAAGTGATAAATTTGAGAAGTAGAGAAGAGATAAAGGAGGTCAAGATTGGGACCTACGTTTTAGCATCAACAAAGCATGAACTGATGGCCTTACTCCGAGAGTATGCCAATGTATTTGCATGGTTGTAACAAGACATGCCAAGGTTGGAGTCTGATATTGTGGCTCACTAGCGCCCTCTAAAGCTAGATTGCAAGCCAATTCAGCAGAAATTGAGAAGAACGAGGCCTAAAATACTGTTAAAGATAAAAGAAGAGGTGAAAAAGCAGTTTGATGCCAGATTCTTGGAAGTGGCAAAATATCCGAAATGGGTAGCAAATATTGTTCCAGTTCCGAAGAAGGATGGAAAGTACGGATGTGTGTTGATTATCGAGATTTGAATAGGGCCAACCCTAAAGATAATTTCCCATTGCCTCACATTGATACCTTGGTGGACAATACTACAAAAAGTTCTGTGTTTTCCTTAATGGACGGATTCTCAAGGTATAATCAGATTAAGATGGCACCAGAGGATATGGAGAAAACCACGTTTGTGACAATGTGGGGAATGTTTTGCTATAGAGTGATGCCATTTGGATTAAAAAATGTCGGGGCAACATACCAAAGAGCCATGGTAACTTTCTTTCATGATATGATGCATAAGGGGATCGAAGTCTTTGTTAATGATATGTTCGCAAAGTCGCAAGAAGAAGATGAGCATGTTGCGAATCTTAAGAAGCTCTTTGAAAGATTAAGAAAGTTTTGACTCAAACTCAACCCGAAAAATGCAATTTCGGAGACACTTCAAGAAAGTTGTTAGGCTTTGTTGTCAGTAAGAAGGGAATCGAGATTGATCGAGATAAAGTGAAGGCCATCCAGAATTTGCCACCGCCTCATACTCAAAAAGAAGTGAGTAGCTTTTTGGGAAGATTAAATTACATTGCTCAGTTCGTTTCTCAACTAACTGACATGTGTGACCTAATATTTAAGCTATTTCGAAAGCGTGATCCGGGAGAATGGGATGAAGGGTGTCAGATAGCCTTTGATAAGGTTAAACATTATCTATCAAACCCACCAGTATTGATGCCGCCTACTCTAGAGAAACCGATGATACAATATTTATCAGCATTTGAAAGATCTATGGGCTGTGTATTAGGGTAGCATGATGAGACTGGAAAGAAAGAGCAAGCAATTTATTACCTCAGCAAAATGTTCACAGAGTATGAGCTAAAGTATTCATCGGTAGAAAGGCTTTGTTGTGCCTTAGCTGGACTGCCCAAAGGCTCAGACAATACATGTTGTATCACACGACGAGGTTGATTGCAAAGATAGACCCCATCAATTATATGTTGGAAGCACCATTCCTGTCAGGTAGAATGGCGAGATGGCAGGTTTTGCTTTCTGAATATGACATCGTATATGTGAGTCAAAAGGCTATAAAAGGTAGCGTAGTAGTCAAATTCCTAGCGAGTCGAGCGATAGAAGATTATGAGCCTCTGGACTTTGATTTTTCTGATGAAAACATGATGTGCGCCTCGCAAGAAGATGGGACTTCCTCTGAGAAGAAAACATGGAAAATGCATTTTGATGGTGCCTTTAATGCCATGGGGCACGGGATCGTTACGGTGTTCATATCCATTGAGGAAGATTATCATCCCTTCACCGCAGACTGGATTTTGATTGTACAAACAACACTGCAGAATACGAGGCGCATACCATGGGCCTTCGTACTGCTATTGAAAGAAAGATTAAAATGTTAGAAGTGTTTGGAGATTCAGCTCTAGTGATATACCAATTGCGGGGAGAATAGAAAACCCGAGATGCAAAGCTGATCTGATATCGAGAGCTTATATTGAGCTTGATCGAGGAGTTCGAAGAAGTGGGTTTCAATTACTTGCTCTGAGAAAAAATCGAATGGCAGATGCTCTATCCACTTTATTGTCAATGTTAAAAGTAAATGAAGGGGTCGAAGTTGTGCCAATCAAGATGAGCATATACGAGTCTCCTGCCCACTGCTTGAGTATCGAAGAGGAAATGGATGGTCACCCTTGGTATTACAACATCTTGCAATACATCAAGAGTCAATAGTACCCTGAACAAGTAATAAAAAATGATAAGAGAACCCTGAGGAGAATGGCTATGGGTTTTGTCTTAAATGGTGAAACCTTTTACAAGAAAGGGAAGGACCAGGTTCTGTTGAGATGTGTCGTTTCTACTGAAGCTCAGAGAATTCTCGAAGAGGTCCACGAAAGGATATGCAGCACTCACACTAATGACCACATGCTGGCTAAACAGATTATGAGGGCAGGATACTATTAGATAATAATAGAAGGGGATTGTATTAATTATTCCCGAAAGTGCCATAAATGCCAGATATATGCAAACAAAATTCACGTGCCTCCATCCCCGTTGCATGTCATGAAAGCTCCATGGACATTTTCAATGTGGGGAATGGATATGATTGGCCCCATTACCCCGAAAGCTTCAAATGGACACAGTTTCATCATGGTGGGTATAGATTACTTCATAAAGTGGGTAGAAGCAGCCTCTTATGCTAATGTAACGAAGTCAATGGTGTATAGATTCATCAAGAAGGATATTGTATGCCGATATGGACTTACGAAAAGAATAATTTCGGACAATGCTCTCAACCTGAATAATAAGATGATGAGATAAGTATGTACCCAGTTCAAGATCAAGCATCATAATTCGGTGCCTTATCGTCCGAAAATGAATGGGGCAGTAGAAGCAGAAAAAAAAATAATCAAGAAGATTGTTGAAAAGATGAAAAGATTGTTGAAAAGATGACTGATTTGTACAAAGATTGGCATGAGATCTTGCATTTTGCTCTCCACGCATATCGTACTTCAGTTCTCATATCTACGGGTGCCACGCCATTTTTCGTTGGTATACGGGATAGAGGCAGTGCTACCTATTGAGGTTGAAATCTCTTTTCTTCGTGTTTTGATGGAAGTTGGCCTAGAGGAGGCAGAATGGGTTAGAGCTCGCTATGAATAGTTGAATCTCATCGAGGAGAAAGGCTGAAGGTAATTTGCCATAGGCAGATGTATCTGAAGAGGATGATCCGAGCCCACAACAAAAAGATTCGCCCCATGCAATTTCGAGAGGGAGAGTTGGGAAAGACCCTATGTGGTGAAAAGAGCTTTTTATGGATGAGCATTGATCTTAACTCGGATGGACGGTGATGACTTGAGAAATCTCGTAAACGCCGATGAATTGAAGAAATGCTATGCTTGAAGAAAAAAAAAGAAGAAAAAGTGTGATACTGTGCATATGAGAATTCGAATGATTCCAAGTGCAAAAATGAAAATTCTATTTATCTATTTCCCCTGAGGATTGTTTTTTAATAAGAATATTCGTGCTTGATATGAGAAATGGCCATCTTTTATATTCCTTTCACTAAGAAGAAATTATCCCTAATTACCCCCTTTGAGACTAAGGAATTCTTTCTTTCTTTGAACCTTGATCAAGGATCACCCTCCGCACTGGGGGCGAATGTGAAGAAAAATCTCCTTCAAAAATCATGGCGAAATGAGCCATCAAAAAAGAAGAAAAAAAAAATGTGAAAAAGTGTGGTAAATGAAAGCCAAGAATGAAGAAGAAAGAAAAGTCCAAAAAGGACGAATGTTTCGAAAATGAATCCTCCTCATGAAATGATCCTTGATCTGATTACCCTCAAACACATTTTGGGCCTACTTATCCTTTCTTTCTAAACCCGAACCTTGGACCTACATTACGTGCTTTTAAAAGTCCATATTGTTCAAGCATGGGTATTTAACTTGAAGGGTTTTTCCTCAGATTTTATCTCATCTTTTGAATTATCATTTTTACCATGGAAAATTTTAGAACTCTCAGATGCATAAAAAAAAGGGGAGAGGTTTAAGTCGAAAACCCGAAAACCCAAAAAGGGCGACTTAAAACCAAATGGGGGACACTTGGGTTGAAAACCAGTAAAAGGCAGCCCAAGTACTGATGTAAGATTGAATCAGTGCTCCGTGAAAAGGGGAGAAAGTATCAAAAATTCAGAGAAAGGGGGTAAAGCTCAGTCTGACGCAACTACGAAAACCGAGAAATTACCCAAGTAAATTGCTCAAAAGAAATTTCAGGTGAATTGAAGGAGGAAGGGTCCAAGATATTTCGCATCTGGGGAATCTACAGCCTACAACTCTACATCTATTTCTTGTATCCTTGATATTCATCTCTATTATCTGAAACATTATTGCAATAAATTCTTGTTATCCTTTTTATGGCATTTGGTTGTTTCATACCATCTTTCATTTATTTTATGGTGCATTTTGAGTGTTATTGAATTGAATGTTGATTAGTAAACATAAAAATCTTCAAACGTAAGGATTTTTTTGTATTACTATGGAGTAGGGTTAAAATTTCAGAGGAAGTTTGGAAAACCAATAAAATTTGAAAGCATACCAACCCCTGGTACTAAAAAACTAGTCAAGAAGGGTGAATAACAGATAGATTGAAGTCACTGTCATGGAGTCAGAAAATTTAAGGATCTCAGTGAAATCATAAGTTAGAACTCATGATAGTTCGCAAAGATAGAAGACTCATAAGGCAGAGTAGACAGTGGAAAAAAATCAAAGACATTCTTCATAAAGTTGGAAAAGCCTGTGAATCTTAGTGAAATCATGGATTAAGACTTATGAAGTAAACATATAACTGCATGCATCTCTAGGAAACATGCATTCTACAAGCATTTGCAAAACATGTCATTAACATCACTGTATTCGACTAACATTGCAAGAATTGTGGATTTCTTTTTGTTTCAAAATCGAACTTGTTTTTCAAATGGGTCGAGCCTCGAATCAACGTCGAGGTATTTCTTTTTGTTTTAAGTCGAATCCGTTTTTTAAAATGGGTTGAGCCCTGAGATCAACGTCGAGGTATTTCTTTTTTTAAGTCAAATCCGTTTTAAAATGGGTCGAGCCCCGAGATCAACGTCGAGATATTTTTTTTTTTAAGTCGAAGTCGATTTTAAAATAGGTTAAGCTCCGAGATCAACGTCGAGGTATTTCTTTTTGTTTTAAGTCGAATCCGTTTTTAGCATAGGTCGAGCCCCGAGATCAAGTCGACGTATTTCTTTTTGTTTTAAGTCGAATCCGTTTTTAAAATGGATCGAACCCCGAGATCAACATCGAGGTATTTCTTTTTGTTTTAAGTCGAATCCATTTTTAAAATGGGTCGAGCCCCGAGATCAACGTCGAGGTATTTCTTTTTGTTTTAAGTCGAATCCGTTTTTAAAATGGGTTGAGCCCCGAGATCAACGTCGAGGTATTTTCTTTTCTTTTAAATCGAACTTGCTTTTCAAATAAGTCGAGTCACGAGATCAACATCGATGTATTTTCTTTTCTTTTAAATCGGACTTGTTTTTAAAATGAGCCGAGCCCTGAGATCAACGTCGAGGTATTTTTTTGGTTTTATGGTTCGTTTGTTTGCAGAAATTGGCTTCCAGAAAATATTTTCTAGAAAATATGAAGATTTTTCGAAAAAATAGATATTTTTTGATGTTTGGATAACTTAATGAAAAATGTTTTTTGTTGTTTGGTTATTTTCTAGAAAATTTGCTTTTTTCAAATATCAATATTGTTATAACTATTAAATGTTAATTATTAAAATATTAAAAATGATTTATTATTAAAATATTAATATTTGAAATATTAATATTTTAATAATAATAATTAATACTAAAATATTATATTAATATTAAATACTTAAAATAATACTATTCACTATTATAACATTAATTATATTAATATTTATATATTATAATATTATTAAAATATTAACATTAATTATATTAATATTTAAAATATTATTTCTATTAATATAAGTTATTATTAAAATATTATTTTGATTAATATAATTATTATTAAAATATTATTTTGATTAATATAATTATTATAAAATATTATTTCTATTAATATAATTATTATTAAAATATTATTTCTACTTTTTTCAAATAGTAATATGGCATAAATATTAAAATATTTATTATTAAAATATTAAAAATTATTAATTATTAAAATGTTAATTTTTAATATTAATATTTTAAATAGTAAGGTTTTAATAATAATATTTAATACTAAAACATTATGAAAAAAATATATTATTTAATATTAAGAAATTAATTATATTAATATTTTAAAATATTTAAGTATTCTAATAATTATTAAAATATTATTTCTATTAATATTTATACTATTAAAATAATAATATTTTTATACTAAAAAAACATTTCTTATTAAATCTTTATAAAGTATAATATATATATTTATTAAAATAGTAATATAAAAGCATTTTTCAATAAAATATTAAAAATACTATTTAAAATATAAAATATTTATGATATTACAATTTATTATTAAAATAATAATATTGCTATATGAAATCATATTTTTTATTAAAATAATAAATGATAGTTATTATATTAATAATTTATTATTTATTATTAAAATAAAAATATAATATTCTATATTATTAAAATGTAAATATGTAGGTTTAATAATATTTAAATAAAATATTGAAAATTACAATATTAAAATATGTTTATATTAATATTTTAATAATTAAAAAATAAATATTTTTATTAATATAATAATATTTGACTCGAGTAAAGTTAAGTTTCGATCTAAAATATGATGTCCAAATCCCGGTTCAAGTAACCCTACTCATGGGTAGTTCTTTTTTGGAAATTGTCTTCCCCTTTTGAAAAGAGGAAGACAATTTTCAGAAAAGAAGCCTTATTTTTCGTTGACCAGTAAGTCATTTTCCGTTGACCAATCAATTTTCCACCAACCAAACACTAGAAAATGCATAAATCATTTTTCGAAAATCATTTTCTGTGAAACAAACGGACTCTTAAATCGAACTTGTTTTCAAGATGAGTCGAGCCCCGAAATCATCGTCGAGGTATTTCTTTTATTTCCAAAAGTCGAATTTGTTCCCTTGAGACGAATCGAGCCTTGGTATTGGAATCAAGGTATTTTCAATTCAAGACCTAAATCTTTTATCTTCTGTTTTACTTTAAAATTTTTGAAAAAAATCCCTTCTTTTTTGCGAGCAGCCTCCATACCCTGACAAAATGGTTGTCTATTGGTCTTTGTCGTATTCCTGATTCTCAACAATAGTCAAAGAGAGGCAACTGTAGACACCTAATTTTGTCTGGGCTCCCTAAACACGGTAAGTTTTTCCTCAATTTCCTGAAATGCAGAGAATCTCCCCTCATTCCACAGTTGGGTCTCCAAGACTTTGATTCAGAGATTAAAAAATGAAAAAGTCAACCTCAAAAAGTCAATCGCTAAAAAAGTCAACTCTCAGTCAAAATCAAGATTCAAAGTTGAATTGAACAATGGTGAAGAAATTTTGACAATCAGAGATCTACAATTGAAGATAGAGAATTTGAAAAACAAAGTGCAAAAATTCAGTGTAAGAAAAATGTCAAATTTCGCAAATTGGAGAAAAGTACGTAAACGATCAAATTGGACGAAATTGGAGGTTCCAAATGGAATAAGATCAATAAATATGGATATTGAAATATCTAATTTTGAAGCAGAGTTGAAGGAAGAATTGGTTTAAAGAGGAAAAGGAAAATAAGGATTTAATGAATAAATAGGAAATTCACAAATTTGAGGAAAACTACAGAGATGATCCGATTCGATGAAATTGAAGCTCCCAGTTGATGCATAATAAATAAATAAAAATATCCCAAGTAATAATTTGAAGTGGATCCAAAGGAAGAGCCGATTGGAGGAGAAACAAAAAACCGAGAAAATTTTCAATTTTGAGGAAAAGGAAAAACTAAATCGGAGAGGAATTCGGATGTAAAAATTGGGCATTTTCGGTCCAAATCCAATTCAATATATGAAAAAGGCGGTGAAAAAAGAAAATCTAGAAATTTGGCCCGTTTAGAGTAAAACCGAGGTTTCAGGGGCTAAAGGGCAATTTTAGCAAAATAAAATAAAAAATAAAAAATGAGCTTGGAAAATTATGAAAACTCCCAGAATAGAGTTTTATATTGGATGGAATGGATTGGAGAATAAAAATCCAGAATCGGAGCTCAATTGGAAATAGACAAAGTTCAGCGGCACTAAACCAAAACTTTAGAGAAAATTTTGGGAAAAATGCAAAACGAGCTCGAAAAATTATGAAAACCTCCAGAACTGAGTTTTATATTCGATGGAATGGATTGGAGAAGAAAAATCCGAAATCGGAGTTCAAATGGAAATAGACAAAGTTTGGGAGGCACTAAACCGAAACTTTAGAGAAAAATCCAAGAAAAATGCAAAACGAGCTCGGAAAATTATGAAAAGCTCCAGAACTGAGTTTTATATTGGATGGGATGGATGAAAAAGAAATTTTCAAAATTTGGGTCCATTTGCAAATAAATTAAGTTTGGGAGCCAAAATGCAATTTTATCGAAAAATCGAAAAGGGTCATTTTGCAAATTAAAAAAAAAAAGGAGGAATGGCCCAGAAAATTTGGGTACCAAAATCCAAATGATTGTCTCTTGTAGGTGTGTTAGAGTAAGGAGGAATAAAATGCTTTTATTGGATGCTCTATACATACAAAATCAAAGATGGGTAACCTCTTTGCTTAAAGGCTTTTTGGATGATTAATTTGGTTGTTTATTCATGTTTAATTATTTGGTGCTTAATTCTTTTGAACTTCATTGATTTATCTTGTTGATGCAAAGTATTTTAATGAAGATACATATTTTGAGATGCATCTTGAACTAAGTATAAGCCTAATTGAATTTTATTAATTATTTTTAGATTTTTAGTTTTATTTTATTTTATTTTATTTTTAAATCATGTATTTAAAGGGGTTGGTTCGCACGTTGACTCGCGGATCGATTTAAGATCCATACTTGACCTGTACGAAAAAAAGTTAAAAATAATAAAAAATTTATTATTTTAATTTTAAATGATGTATTTAAAGGGGTTGATCTGCGCGTTGACTCGCGCGTCAATTTAGGATCCGTACCAGATCCTTTTGGGGAATTTTTTTTTTTAAAAAAAAACTATTTTATTAATTTTTTTTTTTAAATGATGTATTTAAAGAGAATGATCTGCACGTTGACTCGCGGGTCGATTTAGGATCCGTACCCGACCGTTTTAGGAAAAAAATTTTAAAAAGAAATTTATTTTGTTAATTATTTTAATTTTAAATGATGTATTTAAATGGGTGGGTCCGTACATTGACTCACTGGTCGATCAATGATCCGTACCCTATCCGTTCGGGAAAAAATTAAAAAAAAATTTATTTTATTAATTATTTTTAGTTTTTTATTTTATTTTATTTTTAAATGATGTATTTAAAGAGGTTGACCCGCACGTTGACTCGCAGGTCAATTTAGGATTCGTACCCGACCGAATTGGAAAAAATATTAAAAAGGAAAATTTATTTTATTAATTATTTTAATTTTAATTTTAAATGATGTATTTAAAGGGGATGGTCCGCACGTTGACACGTGGGTCAATTTAGGATCCGTACCCGACCCGCTCGAGAAAAAAAAATTATGTTATTAATTATTTTTCTTTTAATTTTAAATGATGTATTTAAAGGGGTTGGTCTACACGTCGACTTGTTGGTCGATTTAGGACTCGTGACCCAACCCGCTTGGGATAAGTTAAAAAATAAATTTATTTTATGAATAATTTTTATTTTAAATAATATATTTAAAGGGGTTGGTCCATACGTTGACTCGCGAATCGATTTATGATCCGTACCGGATAGACTTGGGTGAAAAGTTAAAAAAATTATTAATTATTTTAATTTTAATTTTAAATTATGTATTTAAAGAGATAGGTCCGCACGTTGAGTCGCGGGTCGATTTAGGATCCGTACCCGATCCGCTCGGGAACCAAAATTAAAAAAAAAAAAAGTAAAAAACAAACTTGCTTCTAATCTATATGAGAAAACCGATCCTACGAAAAAATAAAATACAAACCACAATTTTTTTTTCGTATTTATTATTTTTTTACCTCCTATAAATAAAAATATACAGCATTAAATAAAATTCAAATATTTTTAAATATATATATATATATATAAATAACATTTGAAAATGTATTTATATTACATAATTTATAAATAAACAATTATTATAAATTTAATGTTCATAATTATATAAATATTATTATAATTTAAAAAATAAAAAATTATTATTATTATTATTATTTAATACAATATGATTTTATAAAAAATATTATTAATTAATTAAAAGAATTAAAAGTAGTCCGACGAATCGGAATCTTTTCTGTTTTAGTTGAAATAGGAAAATTGAAAAAAATGAAAGGGTGTGGTCCCGAAGAATCACGTTGAAGCTGGTCAGTTTTGAGATTATTTTTAGGACTCTTTTACATATGTAACAATAGTTGTTGTCTTGATGAGAGGAAGAAGTATTTGGGTTCAGATTTTAGGTGCTACAATGTCTGATTCGTTGTTGGCCAGTTGGTGTTTCTTTCTCCTTTTGTTAGACTGCGACTTCAGGAACTAAAATGTGAGCTTATCTTGTCTTGGAATATTAAAATGTGAGCTTACCATGTATGTAAGCACATAGTAGAAGGTTATTTGATCTGAACAACAACAACAACAAAAAAAGTACAAGGTTGTTTGATGCTTTCTTAGCAAACAAAACAATGTTTTGTTTGTTTGTTTGAGGCAAGAAAATATGAAACCAAGTTTTTATAGAAAACTTTGGAAAAGTGAAAGTTCTTGAAGAATTGCATATATATATATATATATATATATATATATATAAAACAGGCAATATAAAAGTGAAAGTTCTTGAAGAATTGCTGGTGATAATGGGAATGTTGGCAGGGCCTGGAGGGAGAGTTTGGGAAGGTTTTTTGGAGGTGAATGAGAGGAGGTTGAGGAGTGCTTTAAGGAGAAGAGAAATGGAGATGGTGATGAGGATGAGGATGATGAAGATGAACCAGGTTTCCATGGTGCTTTGGCCTTTGGGTTGAGAGTAGAGAGAAAGTGAGGGGAGTTGTGTGGGTGTTAAAAAGGGGTATGGGAGGCAGAAAGTATTGAAGTTTGTTGGCAAAAGCTTGAATTTATGTAAAGAAGACGAGAGAAATACGAAATCTATGATCCTATGCTTTTAAATTTTAATGTTATGGTGATGATTGATGATAAATGGCTAACTTTTTGTGGGGTAGAGTTTCTTTCCTACATGATTTTCTATATATTTTTGTCGGCTTTAACAAAAATAAGATAGTACTAGCTCATATTAGACCTGCTCACATGTCAGATAACCTGATCAGTTCGGTAGGTTCGATTTGTATTGAATCGGATTTTGGACATAAATTTTAGTGATCTGGGTCGGTCAATCCGTTCGGCTCGACAGGTTTAGTTCGTATTGAGTTGGATTTGGATAGAGATTTTAGTGATTCGGATCGGCCCGACCCGACTCGGATCACTGTTTATCTATAAAAAAATATATATTTTTTAAATTTAATTTTAAAAAGATATAGAAAAAATTAAAAAAATATTTTTTTAATATAGTGAATAATAAATATGAGTCAGCGGATTGGATCTGGGTAAAAAAATCAAAAAAATTTCAGACCGCGACCCGGCCATGAGCACTTTTAGCTCAAATAATATGTAAGTTGTTAACAAAATTTTGAAAATTAAGGGTTTGAAAGGATTTAGGTACGTAATGTCTACGCAGATGAATTAATTAGATATAGATCGAGGGTAAAAATAGATTAGAATGGGTAATATCTTCCTCCAATAAATTAATGAGATATGAGTCGAAAAATAAAAATAAATTAAGAACCTCAAAACAATTCATTTAATTGAAAGAGATCAACACTCATTGCATTTTACTAACGATTGTTTCTCAAAATAATTAAAAAAAAAAAAACATTATTTTAATGTTTTCAATGCACTTTACTAATGATTGTTTCTCAAAATAATTAAAAATATATATATATTTTAATGCTTCCAATGAAATTATTTTGCTACATATTGTCTATTTATATGGAGAATGTTGTATATAGAAGTGCTCATGGATCGAGTAGGGTAAAGTTTGGGTTGGAGTTAGGTATCGTATCAATATCATATATACTTATTCAAACTCAGTCTGGTACAAAATATGAGTCTTAAATTCTGTCCAAATTCTTTCATATTTGTAAATGGATAATCCAAACCCATTTATACCTATTCATATTATTTTTTTTAAAAAGAATTCAACAAATAATTTTTTAATATTTAAGTTTTAATAATTTTATTTATTTTCTGATAAGCCGAAATTTATTAATGAAAGGAGTTACAAACAGAGTACGCCATACTACATAGAACTACAATTAAAGCTGGAAGAAGGCCGGTACTAAAGACTAGATGAATGGCCCCGATACAACAACAGTTAAAATCTGAAAAAAAAAAAAAAAAAAAAAAACATATAAAGACAACTGACATGAACAACTCTAATTACCACCATGCCGAAAACATTTGGGTCCTTTCAACTCCTGCCTTAGCTAATGAGTCTGCCATCCCATTTGCTTCCCTATAAACCTTGCACATTATAACTTTTTTGATTGAAGAACACGGTCTATCAATCTCAACAAAAAGCTTCCAAAGATTCCATGAACGTTCCTCAATCTTCATGCAGTAATTCAGCACTAAGAGAATTTTTTTTTTTATTAAGTTCTAAAACATGAATAATTTAGTTTATTTTTCAATGTTTACACTATAATATTATGTATATTTATTTTTTATATAATATAAATTACATAATATATAAAACATAAAAATAATATATTATATAAATGAAAAACGGGCCGGGCTCAGGCTTTTATTGTTGGAGCCAAGGCCCAGTTCATTTTCTAATTGGGCCTCATTTTTTTTACCCAAGTCCATATTTCGAGTTTAATATTTTTGTCCAAACCCTCCAAAATATGGGTTAGCCTTTGGGCTTCGACGGGTAACCCGACCCTTGAGCATGTCTAATTGTATACATATATGTATATATAATTATTTTTTGTTGATTTAAAAAAAAAGATGGTTTCTTTTATCAGGTTAAGAAATTTATGTGAAAAAATTAGTTATATATATATATATATATATATGAATATTATTTATATATATAACCTTTTATTATTTATTTTTAAATGTTTCAAATATAACTACTTTCAAATTATATGTTCGATAATCACACACTTGATATACTGTGCAGAAATGAAAATTATATATCAATAAGTGGTTGTTGGCCCAATTAGTGGAGCACTTCTTCTCTATTTATGTCAAAAATGTCAATCATGATTGGGAAATCATAAGATTGATATTATTTCTTGAATCATCATGTGTTTATATATATGAATTCACTCTTGATAAATAATTTTACAAATCAAATGGCATGATTATAGAAAGAATCTTAATATATATTGACTCTTTGTGCTTTATTGGTAATTCTAGATAAGATAAAATTAATAATTTATGCTTGTAAAATTGCACATAATGAACTCTTTGATCTTCATTAAAATACATTGATTGTTGGTTCATTTATTGATTTGGTCAAGATATATGTTTATATGCTTATTGTTTTAGCTTGACCTTATATGCTTAAAATTTTCTTTGTTAAGTTATATGCTTAATGGCTTTCATTGAATACTATTTCTTAAAATTGATATCATTTGAGCTTAATAAATATACTTTCATAACATTTGATATCTTGGTGCTACTAATGAATATATATTTTCAAGAATTTCTCTAAATCTATGCAAGGTAAAATGATGTTAAAGCTTACATTCCTTTTTGGAGACTTACACTTGCATTTCAAACACAAGCAAACAAAGCATGCCATCTTCATCAAAATCAAACCTAGTACATCAAGAACTTGCTCAAACATTTTATATGAAGGATTAAAAGTCAATGAGCATATCAACAAAGCTTGGTAAGAATGGAGGTAAATGTTAATCCTATGATATACAAGCTCATATCTATTGGCATTAGGTGTGATGACATAAATGAGTTGAATGACACTTGGTATCTCTTTATGTCATGTATGCTTGAAAAGCTTGCCTTGTATGAATCTTTGTGTTAAACCATCTCTTTTAACAACAATTAATTACCACCTTGTGCTTACATGTTTGCATATATTTGAATTAGGCATATTGCTATATTTTTATGCTTTTGTATTAACAATTGGCATGGAAATGTTAATAATTGATATAGTGTTGTGGACTAACATTTATTAATAACAATTGGTATGATGGTTTTCTTCTTAATTGCTCAATTGGTATTCATGTCTATTCCATAAGTGAGCTTATATTTTTCATATGTATGAGAATTTTTGAATGTGCTTAAATGACTTCCATATGTATGATTGTTTGATTGTGAATATTATGCATAAAGATAAGAATTGGTATTTGTTTTAATAACAATTGGTATTTTTTTACTCATGATCTTGAGACTTTGCGCTTAAATGATTTCAAATGAATACAAGATTATCTTGAACTCTTGATTGAACTTCATTGTCCATTTTAACAATGGTATTGAACTTCATTGCTTAACATTTGGTATATATGATTGTGTTTCTCTTGTTGCATTGTCCTTATCTTTGAATTGATCTTTTTTTATATATAACAAAAAGGGGGAAGAAGTTTACTATGGACAAATTTGCTTTAAATGAACAAAAAGAGAAAAATTAGATGAAAAGCAAAAAGTGGGAGAGTTTTCATATGTACTTAAATATTTTCTATCTTATGAATATGAATTGTTTTGGATATTGTGCTTAAATGTTTTTGGATATTGTGGATTGAAAGTGTCCTTGCTTGTTCTTTCTTGTTCTTGCAAAGTTAAAAAGAATGCTTTTATTAAGGGGGAACTTTTATTGAAAATCTTTATTTCTTAAATGATTTGGGGGGAGTTTCTACAAGCAAATTTATCTTAAGTTTTGTCATATAAAAAAGGGGGAGATTGTTAGCTTTGAATTGATCTCAATTTTGAAATGATAAAATCTTAAGCTTCCTTACTTGTTCTTGCAAAGTTGAAAAGAGTACTTTTATTAAGGGGGAGCTTTTATTGAAAATCTTTATTTCTTAAATGATTTAGGGGGAGTTTTTATAAGTAAATTTATCTTAAGTTTTGTCATATCAAAATGGAGACGATTGTTAGCTTTGAATTGATCTCAATTTTGAAATGACAAAATCTTAAGCTTAATTAGCTTGATAATTAATATTTTCAATTTAGCATTTTTTTTAATTATTTTGAAAATATTTTGGAAAATGCTAAAACACTACAAGAGAACAGACTTTTACCGACGTAATTTTCCGTCGGCAAAAGTCCAATTTTCGTAGAAAAATTTCATCGGTAATACTACTTCTGTCGGTGAAAATACTTTCGTCGGTAATAAATAATTACCAACGGAGTATTACCAACGAAATTTTCTGTCAGTAATTCTTTACTACCAACGGACTATTTCTGTCGGTGAAACAATTATCGACAAAAATGTCCGTCCGATTATTCCGTCGATAATGTTTTACCAACGGATATTTCCGTCAGTGAAATACATTTTTCGACGGACTACTTCTGTTGGTGAAACAATTACCGATAGAAATGTCCGTCCGATTATTCTGTCGGTAATGTTGTACCGACGGATAATTCCGTCGGTGAAAGACATTTACCAACGGAACAATCCGTCGGTAATTGTTTATTTTCCAAAAAAAAAATTATATAATAAATTTTTTTTAAATAAATTATATAATCAATATTTTAAAAAATAAAATTATATTTTGATAAAAAAATAAACTGAAATTCGTAAAATTATTAATAAAAAATATTTAAATAAATTACAATATTATTAATAAAAATAATAATCAAAAGTATCTCTCGAATATAAAACAGATGTTGTTATCACTCGGTACTGTTGTCATCGACTTCACTATCAACCTCAGCATTGCCTCCGACATCACTGCCTCTGACACCACCTCCGAGAGCAGTCAATCCAGCACCCATGCCTCCAACTCCACCTCTGGCAACACTCAGTCCAGCACCCATGCCAAGCTCTACACCTACTCTAGCACCAACTCCGGCAGCATTTAGTCCAGCACCGACTCCGGCAGCACTTGTTTTGATCTCGCCTAATCCAACTCTAGTTGCTTGCTGTGACTGCGGTATAATGGTGATGAGATTCTCAAGTATGATGATTGATGTCTGGATTTGCGAGACATCAGACCTCAATGCATTAAACCGATCCTCAAACGGCGCTGCTGGCTGCTCTTGTGTAGTACTAGGACCACATGGAGTGTAACTGGCTGCATATGAACTTTACTGACTGCCAAGCATATCGAAAATTTGTCGATTCTTCGGTCTTGTTCCAAAACCATAAAAGTGTGTACGCATAGTCTCAATGCCCCCAATAGCATTAGACCACGACTAAGGGTCGAAATTGGGATATGAAGACGTATCGTCCCCATATTTTTGCTGCAACGTGGCAGTATATTTTTCCTACAACCACAAATATTGAAATATATAAACAATTAATACATGAAATTGTAATGAATATGTACAAAACAATTCAGTAATATAATAAATTAATGTAATATATAAAGTATTGATATAGTTAAATACTTACAGTAACAGCTTTAGACTTGTTGTCTACGTAATCACCTTGACCCTTTGCACGTTTATGGGTTTTGTTAAACAGCTCCAGGAAACTCACATTGTGCTACAACTCTTGTGACTACAGATTAAAAGAATTTTTGAAAATTATGTTAATTAAAGAAAATATTCACATAGTTTAAAGTATAAAACTTTTAAACAATAAATTACAAAACAAAAAAGAAATCTTACCATCCTTTCCCTTATAACTAGAAAAGGAACTGACCCACCAGTGTGCTTCGTAATGCTTCCATACTTCTCTATGTTCCTATTACCCTTGGTCTTGTGGGACTTATTTTTCCAAGCGTCTGTACACCAGACATTGTCAATAAATTCATCCCAAATATCGACTGCTATCCAATCACACTTGTAACCCTTGCAGTCTTCTATTCAATTCGTCTTAAAGAAGGCCATGGCATTATCCCTCTAAAAATTCATCATGTCCTAGAATCTATCCTTGTATGTGGCCTCCCATAATTTCCTAACCAGTCGTGTTTGCTCGGGAGACCTCTAGCATTTTCCCTACAATGATACATTATGAATTAATATGATAGTCTTAAACATAATTAAATTGTAATATGACTCTAAACCAAATCATACCTCAAATATAGTCCACATAGACAGTTTCACCTCAGCCGGCATCTTTGACCAAGTAGACCACGGTCTGTTATAATGTTGTCTGATCACCGAGGCAATGGTCGATTTTACACAACTCTCCTTGAAAGTTTTAAAAGAAACGAAACGTGTTAGTGAACAATAATTTATTTCTTACTTAAATAATGGAATTATCGTAATGTAATTAACTTACGTGTTTGCAATAATTGACAGTCGAAACCTGTCATCCGGATTACTCGATGTCGGTATTCCATTCGTCTGACCTCTACCCTGTTTCCTCTACTCAGTGGCAGTATCGATAAAGGGCGAAGGATGTGATGCAGGTACCTTTGACTACAACCCGGTATCATCATCCGCTAAATACGTCGGTGCTGGCTCATTGACGAAATACTGCGCAATGTCATCCAGCGGTGGGATAGACTATGGTAATGCGGGATCCACCTGAGTCGCCCGAGTGGGTGTCGGTCGTGGCAGTGGAGTGGGAGCCGATGTGGATTGACGTACAACAGAGGTATGCATTGAGTATGGAGCCAATATAGAGGAAGCCAGTGCAGAGGGATCCAGTCGATCTGCACGCAAACACCGTTATTCATGGTTTTTCAATTTTGTCCATAATCTAATGTATGGAACTTGAAACCATTAAAGAAATATCCAGAATAACACCAACTCAAACGTCCTGGACAATAAGATAACTCAACTATACGAGAGTTATGTTGAATTAAACCTTGCTAAACCTATGAACAATAACGGAAAACAATATGACAATCAAATCAAATTTCATAACTCATTAGCGGACTTTACAATAATGACTGGAACTTACATAGTCCTTAAACCATTTTGTAAATCTAGCTGCACGGACTTTCTCCAACTCACCATCACTAATGTTCGGTGCATCGATTTTCACTATCTCATCAAACACCCTAAAAATGAATGGATACATAATGAGTTCACTATATTTAAAGTATATAATGTGATGTATAAAAATATAATTAAGAAAAAATAAATCTCTTACTCAATATAAGGTATGACTTCCTCACAATTCATTAATACATATAATTCAGCTGCATCGTACTCATTGTGCTCTAAGTAACGAGCTTTTTTTTTCGGACCAAAAGATCTCCCTTCATGTGTGAAAATTGAGAGTCGCCCCATCTGATCGACATCTCCTCCATAATCATCTCGGGGCACCCGAGTAAATATTGTTTCAAAAGGCACAGAATGATGAAATTTCTTCCATTATATACGCCTCAACTATTAACCCTTCAACACATGCGAGATTTTTCACTTTTCTCTTCAGATGATGTAGAAATCTAATAATCATAAGCAAATAATAAATTAACAAATGTTCAATTCAATAGAGTAATTAATAAAAATGATTACGTACATCCTTTATATATTAATTACCTTTCGAATGGATATATCCATCGATAACGGACCGGTCCACCAACTTTTGCCTCATAAGGTAGGTGAATAGGCAAATGTTCCATTGAATTAAAAAATGTTGGAGGAAATATTTTTTCCAACTTGCAAATGGTCTCAACAATATTGGTTTCCAAGAACTCCATCTGGTCCACATGAATTTCTGTAGAGCATAGGTCTCTGAAAAAATGAGATAGCTCCGTAATTTCATACCAAATAGTGTTAGGTACCAAATCTCGAAACACAATTGAAGCAACCGCTGCATAAAAATATGACAATCATGACTTTTCATGCCATAAAACCCCCCATTAACCATATTTGCACAATGGCCAATATTCGAGACAAATCCATCAGGAAGTCATAATTCTTTTACCCATGCACAAACTCTTTTTTGATCTTCTTTGTTTAATATGTAACTGGCTTTAGGCTTGTGCGTTTTTCCATTGCTTTCCACCAATTATTATTCCGACCATCTGCAAAGCAACGCTAAATCCATTCTATCCTTTATATTGTCTTTTGTTTTGCCCTTGACATTCATCATTGTGTTGAACACATTATCAAACACATTTTTCTCAATATAAATTGTGTCGAATGACATTTGTATGCCAATAAGGTAACTCCCAAAAAATACTCTTTTTCGTCCAATTGTGACATTCTCCAAATCCAATCAACTTCTATTCACATATTTTACTCCCAAATGTGATATTTAGAATGCAATCTATCCTTTCCAAAATTACCTCACGGATAATTGTTCAATTGGAGAGTCATGCTCTAGTCTTCGATAAAATTTATCTCTTTGTCTTTTAAAAAGATGATTTAAAGGCAAGAATTGCCGATGATAATAAAAATAAAAATAAAAACATGGTTTCTTGCCATAATGCAATCTGAATGACTTAACTTCTTCTATACAATAAGGACAAGCCAATCGTCCTTGTGTGCTCCATCCTGATAACATGCCGTAAGCAGGGAAGTCATTACTCGTCCATAACAATGCAGCTCTTAATATAAAATTTTGTTTCCTATACCCATCATAACTCGGAACACCATGATTTCACAATAATTTCAACTCCTCTATCAATGGTCTGAGGAAAACATCAATATTATATGATAGACTCTTCGGACCCAGAATTACCATATTAAGAATTAAATATGGTTGCTTCATACACATCCATGGTGGTAAATTATATACACAAAGCATTACCGGCCAACAAGAGTACGGTTTCGCTCCATGAGTAAATGGACAAAACCCATTTGCACACAAACCCAATTTGATATTTCGAGATTCCACTGCAAAAAAAATGGATGCATGTATCTTTTGATAGTGAAGTCCACATACGGAACAAAACGAGGATGGCCACATATGAAACAAAATTCTAAGTGAACCGAGTCGTTATAAAATAACATGCAATTATTGTTGCATGCATGTATCTTCTAATAGTGAAGTCTAAATTTGGCCATCTTTTTCTTCATTCGGTAAAAATTATCAGGTAAATTATCACTTTCTGGCAACATCCCTTTTATCATAATCATCAAACGATTGAAACACAAATCACTCATGTTAAATTCAGGCTTCACATTTAACAGTTGTGACACAGTAGATAAAGTTGTGTGTTTTGTACATCCTGACCACAACGGTTCATGTGCTTCGTTCAACAACGAATAAAAGTTTCTTGAACTTAAATTCGGTTGATCATCGTGAACCATTGTCTAATCAACATTGTAATTACCACCAACATCATGATTCGGGTTTAGAGCATCCATAACCATTCTAGCGTAAGGATTATCTCTTTCAACGTCATTTCTCGTCTCGACTTCATCATTATGTATCCTTGATGACTAACCTTGATGACTTTCACCATGTGCATCCCAAATATAGTAATTCTCCTTAAACCCTCTATAATACAAGTTTTACGCACATCATCAATTTTTGCAAACTGATTATTCTGACACTTCACACAAGGGCATCTAATTCTATTATCCTTTACGTACTCGCTGTGAGCATATGCAAAACCTAAGAATTCTTCAATTCCATTCAAATACTCATTACTAATATATTGAGAGTCATCCAACCGCCTATACATCCAAGATTTATCGTGCTCCATTGTCTAAGCCTAAGTAAACTATCAACAATACAATAAACACAATGAGACATTATACAATTTCATAACTAACAATTATTTTATAGGCAATTATTGGCAGAGTTTGTTTAAGTTTTATATAAGTAACATTTTGTAGATAATTATTTTATGTGTTTATTTCGACACAATGTTAGATAATATTGTCCACTTTAGCATTTCTCTCTTGAATAATTATAACAATTATAACAAATCAAATAATTTTAATGGACAATTATAACAAATCAAATAATTTTAATGGACAATTATAACAAATCAAATAATTATAACAAATCAAATAATTTTAATGGACAATTATAACAAATAATTATAACAATTATAACAAATCAAATAACTTTAATGGACAATTATAACAAATCAAATAATTATAACAATTATAACAAATCAAACAATTATAACAAATCAAATAACTTTAATGGACAATTATAACAAATAATTATAATAATTATAACAAATCAAATAATTATAACAATTATAACAAATCAAATAATTTTAATGGACAATTATAACAAATAATTATAACAATTATAAAAAATCAAATAACTATAAAAAAATAGACAATTTTAACAATATTTTTTAAATATTTTATCAATTTTTGAATTTTATAAAATAAAATAAAATGAAATTTTTTTTTGAATCTTACAGCTGGGGACGGCGAAAGAAGTGGTCGGACGACGAAGTAGCGCGGTGGCTTGCTGGGGATGGTCGGATAGCCTAGGCGTTACGGTCGGACGGCGGGGGGTCTGGTAGGGTATTTGTAAAAAAAAAAAATTTGTTAAAAACAAGAAATAAATCAAGGAACAATTTGTAAAGAAGAGAGAAGATACAAGGCGCGCGGTGGTCGGACGACGAAGGCGCACATTGGTCGACTGGGGACGGTCGGACGACGAATGCGTGGCGATCGGAAGGCGAGGGGACCTGGTAGGGTCTCAGGCAGGGCACCAGAGGAAGAGAAAATGGAAAGAGAGAAAATAGAAGAAGTAAGAAATAATGGGCAAGAAGAAGTCTCGGGCATTGTTATGCCCGAAACTATCACCGACGAAATCCCACTATTATCGACGAAATTTCTCGATAATACTTTTGGCGGACTTTCAAATTCCATCATCAGTAATAGAGTATTACCGACGGAATTTCCATTGATAATAGTGGGATTCCGTCGGTAATATATTACCGACGAAAATTCGGTATCACCGACGAATTTTTCGTCGATATTTGTATTTGACCGTTCACTTTTTGTTCCTTCATTAAATTTTTAATAAGTTTGCATTTATTAAATTTCAAAATTCGTGGATTTTTATTACCGACGGAATATCCATTGGTAATAAGCCTATTCAGTCGGTAATTTTTTATGACCGTTGAGTTTTATTTATTTATTTTATTAAATTTGTAATAAATTTATATTTAATAAATATCAAAATCCGTGCTTTTTTATTACCGACGAAATTAATACTAACTCTGTTGGTAATAACTTGGCGAGAATCTAAGCAATTTTCGCCAAAGTATTACCGACGAAAATATTTGGTCATTAATATTCGATCGGTAATAGCCAATTTCCGTCGGTAATGTGCAAAAACATTACCGACGGAATTCCGTCGGTAATTCTAAAAATTTCATCACTAAAGAAGTTTTTCGCCGACGAAAGTATTTCATCGATAATTTGACGTCCTCTTGTAGTGAAATATTTTGAACTCCTTAGCTTTCTCAAAAATATATGTTCTTACATCTATATCTATGATCAAAACATTTTTGAGACAAGTTAACCTCATTTCAAAGCCAAAGAAAAAAAAATTGGAGATTTTTTGAAGAGAGCACCGATCCCCTAAGATAAACGATCGATCCCTTAGTGAAGATTTTTGGTTGGATCGATCCCGAATCGATCCTATGCAAGTCAGAGGCGTTTTTCACTTTGCAGGGCAGTAGGAGATCGATCCCTACAAGGAGAGGATTGATCCTAATGATCCAACCGTCATATTTTTGAATTGGAACAAGTAGGGGATCGATCCCCTCATGTAGAGGATCGATCCCATACTTGCTGGACAGTTTTTCAAGTACAATTTTTTAAAGCTCCAACGGCTCTATTCCATCCCAATCAACTCCAAACGGTCATAAATCATATCCAAAGTTTTAAAGGGACTCTCTAACACTTCCAAGAGTAAGAGACACCAAGAGATAAAGATCAAAGTCAAATATTTCATCTCTCTCAAGCTTTCAAGAAGTTTTCTTTGTTCTAAGCTAAATCCTTTCAATCTTTCTTGTATTCCTTTATAAAATCACCATTGTATAGTCTCTATTTGTTGTGCTAAACCTTGTAAACACCTAGCCTACTATAGGTTCATATTGTTTACACAAATACCTTTGTAAAAGGAAGAGGTTACTACTTTAGCCTTGAAAAGGTAGAGAGGTTCTATCTAAGCCTCGAAAAGATAGGGGAAGAGGTTGCTATCTAAGCCTACATAAAAGATAGGGATTGTGAAGGTTATACCTTGTCCTTGAAAAAATAGCAATTCAAGTTAGTGAATTGGGAACTCATTGGCAAGTGAGGCTATGGGAGAGGACGTAGGCACAAAGCTAAACCTCTATAAATCGATTGTGTTTGATCTTTTTTCCCTACTCTTTTTACTTGATTTATTTGCATATTTACTTGCCAAATTAATTATATTGTTTAAATTTCACAATTTCATTACTTGTGCTTTAATTCCTTAATTAATTTTTAAGAAATCAATTCACCCCCCTCTTGATTTAATCACCACTTGAGCTAACAATTGGTATCAGAGCTTTGGTCTCTTTTGGAGGTTAGACCTTGAGAAAAGATTCTTTTCAAAGCTCAAAGAATGATGTAAAGTGGTGAGAATATCCTCAAGGCCCCAATGATGGAAAAACATGAGTTTTGGGCTTAAAAATTGAGGATGAAGATCTTTTTGATAGCACATGACATTGGAGCCTAGATGGTAGTTGAAAATGGTCTTGGAGCTTGCTCTAATGATGATGAATTCATGAAGAGATTGAAAAATTATGCAAAGGCCATGAATTTTCTTTTTGAAGCACTAAATGATGACAACCTCAACTTGGTCTCCCCTTGTACTATCTCCAAGGAAATATGGGAAAAACTTGAGGAACTCTATGAAGACAAAAAGAAAAAAGAAGAAATTGAAGAAAAGCCTTGTGAAAGTCAATGTTTAACAAGTGAAAAGGAAAATAAAGATGAGGAATCAAGTGGAAGCCATCCCTCAAACCAAAATGTGTCATGTCTCCTGGCTCTTGAAGAGTCCAAGGTTTCTCACCTTGTGATTCAAACTCTTTTACATTTGATGAATTACAAGATGTTTTTGATGAGTTAGTTATGGAATTTGAGGAAATGAATTTTAAATACAAGTATAGACACCTAATTTTATCCAGCCCCCCTAAACAAGGTAAGTTCTTCCTTCAATTTCCCGAAATGCAGAGAATCTCCCCTCATTCCATAGTTGGGTCTCCAAGATTTTGATTCGGAGATAAGAAAACGAAAAATCCAACCCTGAAAAGTCAACCACTAAAAAAGTCAAATCCCAGTCAAAATCAAGATTCGAAGTTGAATTGAACAATGGTGAAAAAATTTTGATAATCAGAGATCTACAATTGAAGATAGAGAGTTTGAAAGACAAAGTGCAAAAATTCAGTGTAGAAAAAATGCCAAATTTTGCAAATTGGAAAAAAGTGCGTAAACGATCAAATTGGACTGAATTTGATGTTCTAAATGGAATAAGATCAATAAATATGGATATTGGAAGATACAATTTTGAAGCAGAGTTGAAGGAAGAATTGGTTTAAAGAGGAAAAGGAAAATAAGGATTTAATGAATAAATAGGAAATTCACAAATTTAGGGAAAACTACAGATATGGTCCGATTCGGTGAAATTGAAGCTCCCAGTTGATGAATAATAAATAAATAAAAATATTCCAAGTCCCAATTTGAAGTGTATCCAAAGGAAGAGCCGATTGGAGGAAAAATGGAAAACCAAGAAAATTCCCAATTTTGAGGAAAAAGGAAAAACTAAATCGGAGAGGAATTCATATGTAAAAATTTGGCATTTTCAGTCCAACTTCAGTTCAATATATGAAAAATGCGATGAAAAAAAATCCATAAATTTGGCCCGTTTCGAGTAAAACCGAGGTTTCAAGGGCTAAAAGGCAATTTTGGAAAAATTGGGAAAAATAGAAAACGGGCTCGGAAAATTACAAAAACTTTCAGAACTGAGTTTTATATTGGATGAATGGATTGGAGATGAAAAATACGGAATCAGAGCTCAAATGGAAATAGACAAAGTTCGGGGGCACTAAATCGAAACTTTAGAGACAATCCGAGAAAAATGTAAAACGAGCTCAAAAAATTATGAAAACCTTCAGAAATGAGTTTTATATTGGATGTAATGGATTGGAGAAGAAAAATTCAGAATCGGAGCTGAAATAGAAATAGACAAAGTTTTGGATGCACTAAATCGAAACTTTAGAGAAAAATCTGGAAAAAATGCAAAACGATCTCAGAAAACTATGAAAACCTCCAGAACTGAGTTTTATATTGGATGGGATGGATTAAAGAATAAAAATTCAAAATTGGGTTTCATTTGCAAATAAATTAAGTTTGGGGCCAAAATATAATTTTTCGAAAAATCGAAAAGGGCCATTTTGCAAATAAAAAAAATGAATGGCCTGGAAAATTTCAGGCCATTTTCGGTCAGCCCTTGGATGAAGGTGAGAGTGTGATCATCTTGAATCAAATGGCCAAGATTGAATAGCAAGATGACATTTTTAAGAAAGGATACGATTCTCCTCTACTTGCCTACATGGCATTTTTGGCCAATGGGAGGCCTCCAAATTGCAAAGCCACGTGAAGAGCATGTGAAGGCTTTGAGATAATGCCAAATAGGATTAAAAATGCCACCTAGGAAGATATTTTAATAGTAAGTTGTATGATCATGACAAGTGGCTTAGATATTTTGTAGAGATATGAGACAAGAATAATCTAGGTGGCATTATTGGCCAATAAGAGGCTAGGAAACCCTTAATTTAAAGAAAGCATCATGCAAATAGGGGACAAGAACCCTTAATTTAAGGAAAGCATCACGTAAGGAGGGGATAAGAATTAGCCATGTGGCAAAGATGTTGAGATAGCATGCAATGCATGACTAAGGAAAAGATGAGCACTCTCTACACTACATGAAGAGAGAATCAGCAGCCCCAAATAGTAGGAGAAGAATCATTTTTTCAAGGCAATTTTCACTACACTCTTGAGAGGAAGAAAGGGAGAAAAAGAAAATGAGGGAGAAAGAAAGAAAGAAAGAAAGAGAAATTGGAGTGCTTGATTTGGAAAGCAATTGCTAGGTAGCTATTTTCTCTTCTTCTTCAATTATTTTCTTGGATATCATGTTCATTTTTGTTCTTTTCTTTTTCCATGTGATTTGTTAACCTTCCTTATTTAATAAAAGGTTTTCAAAATAATTTTTAAAGGTTTTCTTTCCTTAATATTTTATTCTTTATAAAAATGACAAGGTTGTAAAACTTTCCTACATATTTTCATCATGGCCGAAACCTTAGAGGGCCTTATTTTTTCTGGCTTGTTTTTTAAACTCATGATTGATTCATTTTCATATATTTGTTGGCTGTAAAATCATGCATCTCATACCATTTTCCACTTGGTTTTTTGGCTAAGACCAATCAATAGTCTCTAGCCAAAAATCCCTTGTCTATACTAGTTGAAAGAGTGATAGTTTGAGTTGGATATTCTAACTTTGGTAATTGTTTTCACCACTCATCTCTTGTCAAAATAAAAATATTTTTTAACCACATGTAGTAGACCTTTAGAGGATGCCTTGGTATTTTTGTCAAGATATTTAGATTTTTTTTATCAATGTTGAAAAAATGGTTTTCGATAAAATAGTTTTTAGTTTACTGTTCTGACTTTAGTTAAATTTCAGTCAAGGCATCCTTAGTCCAAAAATTAAACAGATTTTACCCCATCATGTCTCAAGTCTATACTGATTTTTCCTGGATTTTTAGACTTTTTTACCTAGGGTGGAAAAATGGTTTTCGGTAAAATAGTTTTTTATCTACTATTCTGACTTTAATGCAATTTCGGTCAAGGCATCCTTAGTCCAAAAATTAAGCTGATTTTTCCTCATAAATAACATCATGTTTCAAGTCTAAACTGATTTTTTCAAATTTTTTTGAATTTTTTATAAGGGGTAGAAAAATAATTTTCTAAAATTGGTTGTTGGAGTTAGAATGACTTTTTTTAAACCAATAATTTACTGTTTTTATTAAATAAAAAAAAAAAAAAGAGGGGCTGATTTGAGTAATTAGCTACTGTTTTAGGTTGATTTTCATGTCATCTCAAGGATAAAAATTAATTTTACAAAGATCGGGTCATGGGCACTTAACCCGGGTTTTAAAAAAATAGGAAAAGCTAGAGCATTTTAGGGGGTATTCGGCCATGACCCTTTTTTACTCCAAAAATATTGATTTTTTAAATCCGAGCTCAAAGTCATTCGATTTTTTAAATCCAATTTAAGTTTCTCTCAAAGGTAGTCGGATACCTTTTTTAGGTATACGGATGTCCTTACTTCAAGGGAGAAATACATCTTCATGCATTGCAAATTTTAAAATATTTTCATTAAATTTAGTGTAAAAACGTATTTTTCGATTTCCTAAACATTTGGCGAGAATTAGTTCCTAATCTTTAGCAGGTTTGCCGGGTAGGTTAGGAAATTATTCAACACACGTGTTTATGAAATCGAAACATATGGTTTTCGTTTTACTCGGAATCATGAAAATATCATATGAAAGAATTATTTTCCAAGCTTTGCCGGTTTGCCAAGGAGTACAGTAATATTTTCCAACATATGCCGTTTATGTGATTCCTCACATGAAAAATCAATTTCAAAATGATGATGTGTGCATATTCCATGATCATGCATATGCCATGATATCTACATTTGTCATCTTAATTGTGCAAATTCTATGTTTATGAATATTCCATGTTGATGTCATTTTATATTCATGTTGCTAGTGTGATTATAGTGATTATGAATATTTTATGATGATCTCATTTTGTGATTTTTGCCATGTCAAGCATGCCATGTCATTCATTCTTTGGCCATGACATAATAGGATTTGCCATGTCATTAATTCATATGGCATGTCATTAATTCTTTTGGCCATGCCATTTAGATTTTGCTATGTCAAGTATGCCATGTCATTAATTCTTTTGCCATGTCATAACAGGATTTGCCATGGCATTAATTCATATGTCATGCCATTAATTCTTTTGGCCATGTCATTTAGATTTTGCCATGTCAAGCATGCCATGTCATTAATTCTTTTGCCATGTCATAATAGGATTCGCCATGTCATTAATTCTTTTGGCCATGTCATTTAGATTTTTGCCATGTCAAGCATGCCATGTTATTAATTCTTTTGCCATGTCATAATAGGATTTGCCATGTCATTGATTCATATGCCATGTCATTAATTCTTTTGGCCATGCCATAATAAGATTTTTCCATGTCAAGCATGTCATGTCATTAATTCTTTTGCCATGTCAAGCATGCCATGTCATTCATTCTTTATGCCATGTCATTAATCCTTTTATTATTTTTTCCATTTCAAGCATGCCACCTCATTATTTCTTTTGTCATATCAATTAGATTTTGCCATGTCAAGCATGCCATGTCACTATATCTTTTGCCATGTCATAATAAAAGTTTGTAATGCCATTATATTTGTATCTTAGTATTGATTTGCATATTCATAATCATTTTTTTATGATTTAAAACGCATGAAAAACAATTAATGTTTTTTAACAAAACAAGATTATTCCCGAGTTAAATTAATTCATGAGTTTTTTACTGGGTCTGCCGAGGAGGACATCATCAATTATCATTAACAACAGAATATCTTTTTTTTTCAAAAACAAGGATGGTTCGGAGAACTTTTAAAATAAATAAAAATTTATATGTTTTGTCGGGTCTATCGGGGAATATAGAAAATTTTTATGTTAATAAATTTCGGATCATTATCAAATAATATAATTGTTTTTTTTAAAGGGGATTATTTTTAAATATCAAATATAAAATCGAATTTTACCGAGACTCGAGATAACACACGCTTAATAAGGTACATTTTTATACAGGCATTGTGGGGGTGCTAATCCTTCCCCACACGTAACCGACTCCCGAGCCCGCACTTGTTTTTTCTAGTTTAAAGCGCAAACTTCGAAATTGGTTTTAAAAAAATACTAATTAATTTTAAAATATTTTAAAAAAACCAGTTTTAATAGGTGGCCGATCACACCTAGCCAAAAAATATTGGTGGCGACTCTATTTATTTTTCGAGGTTGTTTTCAGGCCTTCAATTTTTTTACTTAAGAGGAATTAAGTCATCTTTTCCTCTTTTTCTCCCCACACTTATTATTATTATTATTATTATTATCTTTCAATTATTATTATTTTTAAAAACGTCGCTTAACGGGTCGCAAGATTTTCGTTGCGACAGCTTGGCGACTCCACTAGGGACACTTAGAGAGTCAGGCCTAAAAATAGTAGTGTGTTATCAAAAGTTTCGGTTTTATCGGTCTTATCCAGTATTTAATCTTAGTTCCCACATTTTTTTTAATAATAAGGAGAATTTTGAAAATAATAAAATGTTTTTGAATATGTTCATACTCATGTATATGCATATTATTATTATGCTCTAGTTATTTTGTTAAATATTATTGATCTTTGCTTAATTAATGCTTTACCTTGTTTATTCTTGTCCTTAATTAATGGTTGGGGTAGTTAGAATAAGGGTTGTAGAATAGGTGGTGAAAGGTTTGTTCCTCTTCACACACTACACGTGCATTTGCATAACATAAGCCCTATACCCGAGTTCCATCCCTTTTAGGTGGAAGTAAAGTAACTAAGCCTTCGTGATTAACAATCCGCATGGGCTAGTGAAACACTTCCGGAGTACTAAAGTACCTAAGCCTTCGTGATTAACAATCCGCATGGGCTAGGAAAATATGCTCTAACAAATTGAACCCGCTTTTATTGGGGTACCTTACTAGCCTTTACCGGCGATAGTGAGGAACAATTTAGAGCCGATATAACCTAATGCAACCTCATATAGTGAACCTAGGCAAAACCATGTCGAATTTTCGTTAGAGGTACCAAAGTTAGGAAAACATGGAGGGACGTTTCTAGGGCTGTAAACGAATAGAGCGTTCGACGAACTGTTCGTGAACAGTTCGATTTTTGTTCATTTATGTTCGTTTCTTAAGCTAAATAAACGATTATGAACACAATTTTAATGTTCATTTATTCAACGAACCGAGTTTGAACAGATGTGTGTTCGGTTCGTTTATGTTCACGAACAAGCTCGTTTACGGTTCGTTTCAAGCTCGTTTATTAATTTGTTTCAAGCTCGTTTATTATTCGTTTATAATATAATTAATAATATTATTATTATTATTTGTATTTATTTATTTATAATATAATTAATATTATTTAATAACTTAAATCTAATAATTTAGTAATAAATTAAATTTAATTATGTTTGTATTTTATTATTTTATATTTAATAATAATTTAAAATTGACTTGTTTTATATTTGTTTGTTTGTTTATTATTCATGAACATATTTTTAATTGTTTGCGAACATGTTTGATTACATGTTCATGAACATGTTCATTTAATGTTCACGAACAAATTCATTTAATTTAAATGAACTTGTTCGTGAACATTAAATGAACGAACACGAACACACTCAATTTTAGACGAACAGAGCTTGAACACAATTTGAAAATCCTTAACGAACATGAACCGAACACGAAAAAGATCAAAAATAAATAAACGAACACGAACAAGAACTTGTTCGTTCAAGCCCCGTTCATTTACAGCCAAAGACGTTTCTAACCCTTTTATCCCCTATTCTACATTCCAAATAAGCCTTGCAAATCGGACGATGATGAACGCATATCATATCGCCCGTAATAAGTTTGATGTTCCTTCCCAGGGGTATCATAATGCCAAAATTTTGTTGACACCATCAGGGAAAATTATTGATTTGGATCATATATTATTTTGCTATTATTTGAATCTTTTCCCTTACTAATTCATTTACTTTCTTTTTCATGCATTTTTGTCATCATCTTGGACAAGGAAGGTTATTGGTCTCAGGGTAGTATTCAACCAAGAGGGCTTTCATGGAGGGTCAGTGTGCCTCAGTGGTCGAGAAACATATAATGGTGAGAAAACGCTCCGATGAGTTTCAGCAGGGTAATAGGGATTTTTTGAAATAGGGGTATGTATCAGTATTGCCAACTGAAGTTGATCTCATTATCTAGCAAAATGATCTCCGTGGGTTGATAGATATATAGAATCAGTGGGATATAGCAAAAAGAGAAGCCTTCACTTAGATTTATGGGGACATAGCCTTATTAATCCTAGTCAAGGTCAGTGGTGAGTTAATCCGGGCCGTGGTGCAATTTTGGAATCTCGTCTATCGACGCTTCACCTTCAACCGAGAGGATATGACTCCTACCATCGAAGAATATTCGACTTTATTGCATATTGAGAATGCCATTTCGCATCGTATTTACTAGAAATATTCGAAGACATTGGGTTTCAAGAAAAAGGTCTCCACAATTTTGGGGGTGGAAAGAAGTTGGGTCAAGATTCACGTGATCCGAAAAGGAGAAAACAATTGCATCTCATGGGATACTCTACGAGCTTTAATCCATAGTCATTCAAGTAAAGAGACAGCTAGAAACATCTTTGCCTTAGCTATCTATGGTTAGTTATCTTCCCGAAGATATTGGGATACGTGGATGTGGCAGTAGTAGAACTTTTTGAGAGGTTAAGGCAGAAGATAAACTCAACCCCGGCAATCATAGCAGAAACAATTTGGTCCCTGAAATTCTGTAGACAGAGGGGAAAAGGGTGTTTCGTTGGTTGTGCACAGCTTCTCTACATATGGATTCAAAGCCATTTTTTGAAGCGAGAAAAAGTTTCTCTCTGCCCGTATTGAAAGTCTTTTGCACCGATCAGTGAGGTTCTCAAGAGAGATTGGCCCGAAGATAGGATCGAAGAACAGTGGATCGATATACTCTTAAACCTCAAGATTGAGATGCTAACTTGGAGAGCTCCGTGGATAGCTCCTATGCCAATGTTGTACAAGTGTGGGGACAAGGCATGTGTCCCATTGTTAGGAGTATGGGGAGGTGTGAGTTATGCACCTTTGTTGGTGCTAAGGCAATTGGAATCTCGTCAGTTCACTCCTACGACCCACGGGCTAATTGAGTTAGAATTTGCCTATGGAGAGAACGGGTACTCAGGAAAAATGTGCGAAATTGTAGTGGCATGGAAGAAAACTTATCGGGTAGAGGTGGCTTGGTACGCCGATAATGTCACACCAGATTACATGGTATGGAGAGCCAAGAGGGTTATGATAGACTATCGGCACCCAATGGGAGGGATGTCTCACTAATGGATCTACAACCGGAAGAAGTGCCATCTGAGTTAGAAATCACGAAGTCAGATTTTGAAAAAGAAAAAGTTCGAATGAACAAAGAGGTTGCCCGACTCCAAGAAGAGATCGATGACTTGAAGACTAGGGAATCATTTTGGGAAAGGGAAGCGAAGAAGGTCAGAAAATAGAGAGACACTTTCAAGAGCGATCTTAGGAACCTGCATTTGGAGAATAAAAGGTTTCGATTTGAACTGAAATATGAAGGGGCCGCTAAGTCTTCCAGGGAATGGTAAAAAGAAGTCGACAATCTAAAAAAAATGAGCAACTACTAGAAAAGGAAGGCGAAATAGGAGAAAGTCAGAGCTGTTAGACTTGAGCGGGAGAAGCGAGCTAAGGAAAGCTCGCACACCGTTGTTTCTGCTGAACTTTTGAGATGTCAACTAGAAAATGAGAAGTTTTGAGCGAGGTTGAAAGTTGAAGAAGCAAAGCAGTCCGAAAAGGGGCACTGTGAAGGTGAGTCCGAGATCCAGGAAGGTCACTTTAGGACCATCATAGTTGTAATGACACTTTGACTTCGGATAGAAAGGAAATAGATTGGCAAATTACTCAGTAGATGCTAGATTTTCTTATGGACAGATCTTGTTGTTTTATCATTGATGTAGTTAATTTCAGTAATCAATGAAAGACCGTTTGGTTGAAATTATTCTGGGGCTAATACTTTCAAGTGCATTCATACATTTATTTATTAATTGTACATATTCATTTACTTAGTCATTCATTTATCCATTTGTTCATTCTATTATAATTTCATTAATATTTTCTCATTCTTTGATTTAACCATTCATTCATTCATTCATAACAAAACACAAAGAATATGTCAATAAGTTCTAATCCATGGTATTTAAACTTAAGGTATAAAGATTGGGCATCTTCTGAAAGACTCAGAGTTTCAGCTCCAACACAACACCAGATCACGAACTAGAGCCATGGAAAATGAACAGACAGCTCGTATTGAAATAATGGAAAGGGCTCGAATGGAATTGCAAGAGTAGCTAGCGAAGTCCTAATAGGAGTCCAGGGAACAGATGACAAAGATGATGGAAATGATGTCTGCTGTACTTCGAGAAAAATGGCATGTTGAGAACTCAATTGTAAGAAGAGAGGCAGGGAATCAAGGGGTTCAACCAGAGATCATACTGTTAAACGGTCAATCATCTTTGAGCACTGAAAATCAACCATCGACAGCTGCTATGCCATTCGTATATGTCTAACCCCATGTGGGAGCACAAAATCAGGTGTCGATTGGCACAAATATTGGAAATATCCCGACAAACCCCATTGAAGTCCCAAACTTGGATGACCTGGCTGAGCAAGAAAAGGTAAAGATGGTAGAACTGAAAAAAGTTGAGCTGGCTGAGTCATAAAAGAAATATTAGTTGTTGGAAGACAGGCTGCGGGCTGTAGAAGGGGTTGAAATATTTGGTAGTCTTGATGCTAAAGAGCTAAGTTTAGTTCCCGGTCTTGTGATCCACCTAAGTTTAAAATGCCAGATTTCGAGAAATATGATGTGACTACTAAGCCTTTCGCACACTTCACAATGTACTGTCGGAAAATAACTAGGCATGCTGATGATGAGAAACTTCTCATTCATTGTTTTTAGGACAACCTTATCAGGTCAGCAACTCGATGGTATAATCAGCTCACTCGAAGCAAGATCCCCCCTAGACGGATTTGGCTAGGGCTTTTTTGGAGCACTATAAGCATATATCTGACATAGTGCCTGACAGGCTGTCATTACAGAATCTAGAAAAGAAAGCTACTAAAAGCTATAAGCAGTATGTACAAAGGTGGCGGGATATGGATACTCAGGTGCAACCTCCTCTAACAGAAAAAGAAACCACTGTTCTCTTTATCAATACTCTGAAGGCGTCATATTATGAAAAACTGGTGGATAATGCCACTAAAAACTTTGCATACATGGTCATGTTAGGGGAAATGATTGAAACCACTGTCAAGAGCGGAAAAGTGGAGAGTGGGGAACCTGTTGTCCCTAAGAAAACATTCTTTGCCAAGAAGAAAGAAAGGGAAACATATGCGATTAGTTTTGGCAACCAACTTTTCACAAATCCGACCCCATATACACCCTATCCAACCTATAATCCATACTTCCTAGCCATAAACAATCTTACCCAAAATCCCTTCCTATATACAGCCATACCCCAACAAGTATATCCGATCGGTATTTCGCCACAAATAGCTGCTTCCCCAAACACTGTACCAAACACCCAAAACACTACCCAAAATGACCAAAGACCGCCAAGGAATAATCAAAAACCTCAGTTTGATCCTATCCTTACGACCTACGATGAGTTATACCCTAAGCTGCTACAGGGGCAACTCATCACACTAGTGTACCTCCAACCCTTAAAACTGCCGTATCCTAGATGGTATAAAGCTAATTCTCACTACGCATACCACACAGGAATTCAAAGACATTCCATTGAAAACTGTACCGCCTTGAAGCAGAAGGTCCAAAACCTGATTGATGCTGGGATTGTGAAATTCGGACCTAGGAACGAGCCTAATATTTTGGGCAACCCATTGTCCAATCACACAGAAGCTAAGGTGAATGCAGTTTGGTTAGAGAAAGTTGGCAGGGTCAAGAGGGATATTAGTGAGGTGAAGACACCGATGCTAAAAGTCTGGTTTGAAATGGTTAAAGCTGGGTTGGTTCAGGCTGAAGCAAGTTTGAAAGAGATTGCAAGCAAGTAAGATAACTTTTGCCCGTTTCACTAGTGTGAGGGCCACACTATACATAGATGTGAAGATTTTCTAGAAAAGGTCCAGAAGATGATGGATATGGGCGAGGCTTAATCTTATGAAGAAGCAGAAGAAAAGATAGATACAACTGAGAGTACAGTAGGCTATGGGGTGGATAGACCCCTGATCATCTATTATGATGAGCTGGAAGAAAAGGCTATCCCAGTTGATAAGGAAACCATGCCTAAATTAATCATAGAGTTACCATCTCCTTTCTCTTACAAGAAAGATAAGACGGTGCCTTGGAAATATAATTGTATTATGGTGATGCCCTGTTCGAGCCATCAAACGGCAACGATTGATGATATAACGAGAGTGGGTCATTTAACTCGTAGTTGTAGATGCTATGCCCCAGGAACAGTTGAACATAGTCAGATGAGAAAGACAGGAGTACTTGACAAAAGGAAAAGGACAGCGAAATTGGCCCATATAGAGATAAAACAGTCAGAGGAAGTGGAGAAAAATTCATCCTCAGATAATAAAGTGAAAGAAGCGGTGAATGAGAAGGAAACCTGTGAATTCTTAAAATTTATCAAATACAGTGAATACAGTGTAGTGGAACAATTACACCGCCAATCGGTAAGGATTTCAGTTCTTTCACTGTTGTTAAACTTAGAGCCACATCGAAACGCTCTGCTAAGAATTTTGAACCAGGCATATGTGGCTAACAATATATCGGTGGAAAAATTGGACTGACTACTGGGAAATATCACAACAGATGACTACATCTCTTTCAACTATGATGAGATACCACCTAATGGTATAGGATCTACAAAAGCTCTTCATATCACACTACCTGCAAGGGACATATTCTGCCACGAGTGCTCCTAGATAATGATTCCTCCTTGAATGTGATATCTTTGGCAACCTTATCTAAATTGCCAGTCGATATGTCCTACATGCTACCAAGTCACACCATAGTCAGGGCCTTTGATGGCACTCGTCGGGAGGTGATGGGAAGCATTGAAATCCCACTTCAGATAAGTCCATGTACTTATGAAGTCAAATTCCAAGTAATGGACATCACCCCATCCTATAACTGTTTATTGGGAATGCCGTGGATTCACTCTGTTGGGGCTGTGTCATCGTCTCTCCATCAAAAGTTGAAATTTGGGATGGAATGACGCTTAGTCAACGTGTCAGGAGAATAGGATATCATAGCTTCTGCATCCACTGATTCGCTTTATATAGAAGTGAATGAGGATGCTGTAAAGTGCTCGTTCAGGTCATTGGAATTTGTCAACGCCATATTCATCACCGAAGGACACAGAATCCCAAAACCTAAGTTATCCAGGAACACCAGGTTATGGGTGAAGGCGACAGTAGGAAAAGGCTGTCGTGTAGGGAAAGCATTGGGAAAATACCTCCAAGGAAGGGCCAGAGCAATAGAAGTGGCCGAAAAGAAGGATCGATTCTGTCTTGGGTGCCTCCCTAAAGCCCATGGGAAAAGAAGACAAGTTGAGAAGAATAGGAAGAGGAGGTTGGCCCCAGCTTTTGGGTGTGGATATGGATTGGGAACCCATAACTTTTCCTCCGATCCTTCACACTTTTTGCTCCAGAGGATTCAAATATGGAAAGAAGAATTCTGATGATGTGATGGTAACGTTAGAACAAGCATTTGAGAAGTTTTACATGAATGAGGATGAACAGTTGCAAGAAATGGTAATCAACATGGCCGAGATAGAAGGAATGGGGAACGAAAACACAAGTTGGATGGTGGGCCCATGTCCTTCAGGTTATGAGTTGACGAATTGAAGTGTGACTGAACTTCTTTTAGTTTTTTAGGTCTATTCCAGAGTAATGCTCTGAATCAATCTTAATTGCCTCTGCCCAAAGGCATTAAGGATCCTTTTGTATTGGCTTATGTTTAAGACTTTTCATTCAATAAATAACAATCACGATGCATTTACTTCATATTGATGTGTCCATATTCTTTCATTTTTTTTATTCTTTCATTTCTTTCATTATTATTGCCTATATGCCTTCCTATATTGTTTTTTCCCCACCTATTTACAAGTGTTTCGATACGAAATATGAAGACTGTCTTGTACCGGTGATTTTGAAAGACCCATTTGTACGGGTGATTTTGATGTCAACGAAGATGCCAAGGATTATGGTTTGCCTCCGGATCTGTTGAGAATAATAGAATAAGAGGAAAAGCAAGTATTTCCTCATAAAGAGCCATTGGAAGTGATAAATTTGAGAAGTAGAGAAGAGATAAAGGAGGTCAAGATTGGGACCTCAGTTTCACCATCAACAAAGCATGAACTGATGGCCTTACTCCGAGAGTATGTCGATGTATTTGCATGGTCGTAACAAGACATGCCAGGGTTGGAGTCCGATATTGTGGCTTACAAGCTCCCTCTAAAGCTAGATTGCAAGCCAATTCAACAAAAATTGAGAAGAATGAGGCCTAAATTGCTGTTAAAGATAAAAGAAGAGGTGAAAAAGCAGTTTGATGCCAGATTCTTGGAAGTGGCAAAATATCCAGAATGGGTAGCAAATATTGTTCAAGTTTCAAAGAAGGATGGAAAGTACGAATGTGTGTTGATTACCGAGATTTGAATAGGGCCAGCCCTAAAGATAATTTCCCATTGCCTCATATTGATACCTTGGTGGACAATACTACAAAGAGTTCTGTGTTTTCCTTCATGGACGAGTTCTCAAGGTATAATCAGATTAAGATGGCACCAGAGGATATGGAGAAAACCACGTTTGTGACAATGTGGGGAATGTTTTGCTATAGAGTGATGCCATTTGGATTAAAAAATGCCGGGGCAACATACCAAAAAGCCATGGTAACTTTGTTTCATGATATGATACATAAGGAGATCGAAGTCTTTGTTGATGATATGATCGCAAAGTCATAAGAAGAAGATGATCATGTTGCGAATCTTAAGAAGCTCTTTGAAAGATTAAGAAAGTTTCGACTCAAACTCAACCTGGAAAATGCACTTTCGGAGTCACTTCGAGAAAGTTGTTAGGTTTTGTTGTCAGTAAGAAAGGAATCAAGATTGATCCAGATAAAGTGAAGGCCATCCAGAATTTGCCACCGCCTCGTACTCAAAAGGAAGTGAGTAGCTTTCTGGGAAGATTAAATTACATTGCTCGGTTCATTTCTCAACTAACTGACAAGTGTGACCCATTATTTAAGCTATTTCGAAAGCGTGATCCGGGAGAATGGGATGAAGGGTGTCAGATAGCCTTTGATAAGGTTAAGCATTATCTATCAAACACACCAGTGTTGATGCCGCCTACTCCAGAGAAACTGATGATATAGTATTTATCAATATTTGAAAGATCTATGGGTTGTGTATTGGGGTAGCATGATGAGACTGGAAAGAAAGAGCAAGCAATTTATTACCTCAGCAAACTGTTCACAGAGTAGGAGATAAAGTATTCATCGGTAGAAAGGCTTTGTTGTGCCTTAGCCTGGACTGCCCGAAGGCTCAGACAATACATGTTATATCACACGACGTGGTTGATTGCAAAGTTAGACCCCATCAATTATATGTTGGAAGCACCATCCCTGTCAGGTAGAACGGCGAGATGGCAGGTTTTTCTTTCTGAATATGACATCGTATATGTGAGTCAAAAGGCTATAAAAGGTAGCGCAGTAGTCGAATTCCTAGCGAGTCGAGCGATAGAAGATTATGAGCCTCTGAACTTTGATTTCCCTGATGAAGAATTGATGTGCGTCTCGCAAGAAGATGGGACTTTCTCTAAGAAGAAAAAATGGAAAATGTATTTTGATGGTGCCTCTAATGCCATGGGGCACGGGATCGGTGCAGTGCTCATATCCCCTGAGGAAGATTATCATCCCTTCACCGCAAATTTGTACAAACAACACTGCAGAATACAAGACGTATACCATGGGCCTTCGTACTGCTATTGAAAGAAAGATTAAGGCAGTTATCTTTGGCAGAATGAAAATGGCTCGAAAGTTAATTGCATTTAATCATCAATTAGTTAGTCTTTGGGTGCCAACAATTATTTACGAGTAATTCAAGAAGAACCAAAAAAAAGTATCAGTAGGATTTATTAAACGCAAAATTTTGTTTTGCTGGTCAGTTAAAGAGATAAATTTGAACGTTGATCACTGCAAAAAACTTCATGTAAAATGAAGAAAAATTTCACCAGGTAAGTGAACATAAAATCAGCTTTTTCCATTCTTGAATCCATGAACAGCCACATGAATTTCAGCCTCAGGGCTTAATTAGATATGTGAAATTAATAAAGGTTTTTGCTATAATATTTCTGCTGGAAGAAGTTACTATCCAGCTGATTGCCCTGCTGCTCAGTACTAAGTATAGCATCATTCTGGTTTAAATACAAGCTTATCTAAGGTTTACAATGCCCTGCATTAGAAGGATTATATTAACCTATATGTTATTTAATATCCTTGTAAAATATATCAGTATCTTAACTTTTCCTAGGATAAATGTGGGCCTTCAATGGAGTTTTCATCACCACTGTGAACTCCTGCTTCTCCTCCAAGCTCAGCTCATCTCCATCCATAGCCTTCCATTCGAAATTCCAAACCAAATTTGCCACAAAATACTGTAGATGAAGCATGGCCAAACTGAGTCCAGGGCAAATCCTCCTTCCCACCCCAAATGGCATCATCTTGATTTCCCTACTTCCTGTTATATCAAACACTACTTCCCCACTACTCTTATTGTCATTATTGCTTAGGAACCTCTCAGGCTTAAATGCCATTGGATCCTCCCATATTGTTGGATCCCATCCCATTTCTGCAACCAGGAAATTAATGGTAGCATTCTTGGGCACCAAAAATCCTCCCAGGACTGTGTCTTCTCTCACAGTATGAGGTAGAACAAAATGACCTGGTGGATGCCTTCTTAGCCCTTCCAAGATAACTGCCTTCAAATATGGCATCTTCTGCAAATCATCTTCTTTAACCTCTCCCTCTCCATCGACCATAACCCCTTTAATCTCCATGAATAGCTTCTCTTGAACATTCGGATATTTCACCATATTTGCCATAATCCACTGCAAAGCAGTGGAAGTAGTATCTGTTCCAGCATTGAGAAACTCGGAGCTCAAGCTAACAATTTCCTGTTCTGTAAGTTTCCTTTTTTCCTCCTGGAGTTGAAGATCAAGCAAAGTATCAACATACGCCAAAACATACCCATCATGATCAGCTTCCCCTTTGTCCTCTTTCGCTTTCTTCCGAGATCTTATCAAACGAACCAGCACGTTCTCTTGGTCCTCAACGACCTTGAAGAACTCCTTCCAACGTTTCTGAAGCAAAACCTTTGTCAAGTTAGGCCAGAAATTGAGTATATTGAATCTTCCACCCACGTCTAACAGCAAACGTCGCTGCACAGTCTCAATCTCTTTAATTTGTTCTTGATTAAGCTTGTCACCGAAACACATCAGCACTAATAAGCAGAACATAGCATATTGAAAATTATCCACGACACGAACCGGTTCTCCAGTTTTTGAGTTTGACATTAAGGACTCTAACAGAATTTGAAGAACCCATTTGCGAGCATGAGAGTATGATTTTATACGCGAAGGATGGAGGATTTCAGCTGTGAGGTTACGCCTCAAAAGTCTCCAAGTAGGACCATAGGAAGCAGAGTTTATATTATGTTGGTTGCAGCTTATAATCTTGCCTACAGTAGGAGCTTCAGGGCGGTCAGCGAATAAAGCACCGTTTTGGATTAAGGCCTGGTGGGTGAGGGAACGATCAGAGATGAAAATGGCAGGGCGAGAAAGAAAATTGAGAGTGACCACTGGACCAAGCTTTTTGTGGAGGTTTCGGAGGATTGGTTCCAGCTCGGAAAAGGTTCTCCTGAGCCATATGATGTTGGTGATAATGGGAATGTTGGCAGGGCCTGGAGGGAGAGTTTGGGAAGGTTTTTTGAAGGTGAATGAGAGGAGGTTGAGGAGAGCTTTAAGGAGAAGAGAGATGGAGATGGTGATGGTGATGAGGATGATGAACCAGGTTTCCATGTTGCTTTGGCCTTTGGGTTGAGAGTAGAGAGAAAGTGAGGGAAGTTGTGTGGGTGTTAAAAAGGGGTATGGGAGGCAGAAAGTATTGAAGTTTGTTGGCAAAAGCTTGAATTTATGTAAAGAAGACAAGAGAGATACGAAATCTATAATCCTATGCTTTTAAATTTTAATTTGATGATGATGATTGATGAAAAATGGCTAACTTTTTTTGTTTGGGTAGAGTTTCTTCCTAGATGATTCTCTAGATATTTTTGTCAGCTTTAACAAAAATAAGATTCATTTAATTGAATTAATCAAGTATTACTTCACATGGTATACAAGTTGACAAATTTCTAAAGAGTGGAGATTTGAGAAAGTTTAAATACGTAATATCTTTTTCAAATAAGTTAAGTAGATATGAATTAAGGATAAGGATAAATTAGGACGCGTAATATATTTTTTAGATGAAATAATTAAAGAAGTGTTGAGGAATAAAAGTAGATTAAGAACCTAAAAAAAATCATTTAATTGAAAGAGATATAAACACTCTATACACTTTACTAATGATTGTTTCTCAAAATAACTCAACAAAAAACATTATTTTAATGCTTCCGATGAATTCATTTTGCTATATATTGTCTATTTATATGGACAATGCAGTATACATATTTGTATATATAATTGTTTTTGGTTGCATTTTTTAAAAATAAAAAAATAAGATGACTTTTTTTATCAAGTTAAAAAATTTGTGAAAAAATTCAATTATGTGTATATATATAAGTATATTAATATATATAACCTTTATTTATTTTTTTAATAACTTTAAAAATATAATTTATTCATTATTAAAGTGGTAAGATGTGATTCATTAAATAATAATGTATAAAATCAATTGATAATGCTTCAAATAACTTTAAAAAAATATCAGACACTTGACATACTGTCGAGAAAAGAAAATTCTGTCTCAATATGTGGTTGTTGGCCCAATTAGTGCAGTACTTCTCTATTTCAAAAAGTTAAAGTTGGTTTGAAAAATAATTTTAGTTTTGTAAAAGCTAAAAGTAAATTTTAAGAGTTTTATTTAATGTTATTTGATATCGACCATACATATTAATTTTTAACAAAATTAGTACATTTAAAATTATTATACTATTTCATATTTATATTAGTCTATATTGATTGTACCAATTTGTATCTATTTGTATCAATCGTTTCAAATTGTATCGGTCCTAGTGATTGGTACAAAATTTATTCTTTTTAATTTTTTTATATTTTCACTTATTCGATTCCTCTAATCAATTTTTAATATTTTTTTCTCATTATTTTTTTATTTTTCATATTTTGATCTAAAAATAAATATATTCATTAAATTAAGATATTGAACTTGTTTAATAATTACTTACTATATTTTCTTAATATTTTTATATTTATTATATTTATTTAATTTTTTAAAATTTTGAATATTTAATATTTATAATTTTAAAAATTATATATAATTGATGAGTATTTTATATTTTGAATTTCAATATATTAGATTTAATCTCATTTATTTTATATTTAAATTTTTTCATATATATATATATGAAATTTTCTTAAAATATCAATAAATTCTAAACAATACACTCTGACTACTTTGATTTCAACTGGACAATCTAATAACAAATTCTTTAAAAAAATTAACATATAGATTGCTAGTTATTTTAAATATATTATTTTAATTTAATAACACTTTTCAGAAAACAAAAAAAAAAACTTTACATCAATTTATAATTGATAGAAATCTTTAAAATATTGATATACATTTCACCAAATCTTGAAGAGTTAAATTTAGCCTACCTATAAATTTAGACTTTTTTAATAATATAACAATATAATTATTCTTATATTGTTAGGATAATATCTCCTTGCTAAAAAAATAGGATTCAATTTTTTTCAAAATAAAAAATTATTATAATAATATTCTAAATATCTTTTGAAATAAAATAAAAAATTTATATTTGATACACTGTCAGTGTATAATTCTATGACGGAATCACATGATGTTATCTATTAAAATATATAGTTATCTATATTTATTTTTAAAATTTTATATTTATTTATTAATAAAATATCATTATATGATTTACTGACGATGTATAAATTTATATATTGACAATAAATTAAATAAAAACTCATAAAAATTATCCATTTAAATAAATAATTTTAAAAATTTTAAACTATTCAAACTTGATCTTGCAAATTTAAACGATTAACCGACTCATAAATAAATTTACTTTTTAGCTATGCCATAAGGCCCATGTAAAACAACCAGAAGGCCCAGCCCAGTGTAATACAGAATTTGATAGTGTTACCCACATGATAAATACTAAAAATCCAATACAGAATTAGGAAAACAAAATTCAAAATTTGAATTTAAACAGAAGCATCGGAGAAAAGAAGAGAAGGATTCAAGATTCAAGAATGTCAACAACATCGAAGAACATGAAGGGTTTCTACAGGCAGAAGAAGAACAACACTACGGGAGGCATCACCAAATCAAAATCCTCAAAGTCAATCAAAAACCAATCTCCTGCCCTTGTTTCTCATGGCGATTCCCTCGATCTCAAAGGTCACTCTTTCCCCCCTTTTTTTGTTTTTTTTGTTTTTTTTTTTTCAAATGGGTATTTATAAAAACTGAATATTATTGTTCTTTTTATGGGGAAAAGATGATTACAATGAGCAAGAGCAAGTGTTAAGGCAATTTGATATGAACATGGCATATGGACCGTGCATTGGAATAACACGGCTGGCTCGTTGGGAAAGAGCTCAAAGGTTGGGGCAAAACCCTCCTAAAGAAATTGAAAATCTTTTGAAAGGTGGGAAAGTGAAGTTAGAGAGTTTACTTGATGGTCGTGTTTAGTTAATTTAGTAGTACTATTTTATGTTTTGGTGAAATCAATGTACAGCTTCTGGCTGTGCTTGTTGTTGGGTGTTTTTCATGGACCTGGAAAGTTTGTTAAGATAAGTTTAGGATACGGATATATTTAATTTTTTTAAAAATATTTGCATATATTTGAAATATCATATTTTTAACCCATGTTCGAATATATATCACATAAAACTGTCGGACACATGTATGTACTTAAGAAAGAATTTGAGTAACATAAAATGCAGATGTTTTGCATGTATAAAAATTTATTAAATTTGCCCTCGCAAATTGCTTGTTGTAGCATTGAGTTATTTGGCTGTTCCAATGCTAATCCCCTTTGTTAACTCCTTGGTATATTTTGATCTTGGTTGCTTGGCTTCTGAATCTACACATCTTGAATAAGTACTTGAGGATTTTGCTAGCTAATCTGGCTGGTATCTTATTGGGTTTAGCAGTATCAAATATAGAAGTTATAACAATATTTGTGATTTCTAGTGTTGATTATGAAAATTGAGCAAAGTCTAATGTAAAAAGAGAAGAATAAAAGCCTATTCAATTATAAAATTGGAATTTGGAACTAATCCATCAGCTTCTTTTGGTGAAAACTAAACTCTGATATCTAATTTCTTGCAAATATGTGAGTGAATTATATATCCTAAATAAAGGATACAACAAGTTGTTGAAAAGAAGATGCAGCACTATAAAACATCTATTGGTTTGGAAATGAATAGTGCTGTGCTTGCCAAGGCAAATTGGATTGGGAATTATCTACTTTCATTGCTAGTTTCTGCACTAGAGAAAATTGTTTACCTTTTTACTATGAGGAGGGAATACTTGAACATGGATGTGAGATGCTTGAATTCTTTGAATTAGTGAACTTTTAAGCAATGAGTAAATCTTAAACATGTGAATGATAACTAAAGATAAAAATGTAGTGGATTGAATCTTAATCCGTAACGACAGTGAAGAGGCAAAGGTGTAATAGTAACGAACCAATTCATAAAGAGGCACCTATAACAAAGTTCCTAAAACTATTTGTGATTGTTCTTATTGGTCATTTGTTCATACTAAATATTGTTATCCTATGTTGTTCCGACTCTTCATTTTTCTTGAAGCAACCGTATCCGACGCATATCCGGACATGGGTATAAAAATATGATCCTCTAAGAACCCTCTAAATACATAAAAATCTAGGAAAAATTTAAACATACCTATGTTGGACACTCACACCTGAATCCAAGTAACATAGTTGCTGTAAAAAAAATAGCAAAAAAAAGCAATTATTTTCGAAATGAAAGAAGTTAAAACATCTCCTCCCAGTTGCGCATTTCATACCGTTCTTGTTCTTGAAAACACCAACATTATTTACTCCGTCCTGGTTTTAGACTTCACATCATCAGGTATCCACGATGACCAAAATAGCGGCAGGAGGGTACAAACTGCCTGAATTAGAAGGCCAAGAGGAAATCCAGAAAAATCATTTCCTGTGACCCCCACGTAGGATGCCAATGCAACACCAAGGTATCCACTCACTATGAATGCAAGGGCTAAAGCTGACATTACGAATGCCATTAGAGACCCTTCACATCCCGGAGGGCATAGTTTTGCTATCAGAATACTAAATGGCAGAATCTTGAAGAAGAATATAACCTCTAAGACACCAGAGAAAACCACAACATAGATAGAGTCCGGCACCCCCATCTCTCGATAAATCCCTTTCGCAAACAACACATCTGAAATCATGAATACTGCCATTGTTACCTGAATGGCTTCGATCAGTTTCCTTGGTCCGATTGACTTTAAGCTACGATTGTAGATGACACCCCATAACAGAGTTACTGCCTGGCCGAACACCTTAGAAATTCCCAATACGGAGGCGTCAATCTTCAAATACTGTGTTTGGTAAAAGAACATTGTTCCTGTCAGCGCTGGAATTATGGCATATGATGCAGCAAACCAGGCTATTGAATAAGCTATATCAGGTTTTTGTAATGCAGCTAAAAGCTCTGAAAGCTGTTTCCTAATCCCAACATTTGATGGACTTTTTGGAAGGTTAAGAGAGCATTCAGGAACTGAGATAGTTATAAAAAACTGGAGCACAAGGAGAAGTCCAAAAAAGAGGAACATTGATTGGGGCGAAAATCTGTCAATGGCAATGCCACCTAACAGGTTTCCAAGGACTCCACCAACAGAGGAAGCCATCCAAACAAATGACTGAAGCTCACCTGAGGAAGCTAATTGAGACTTTTTGGATTTTCCCATCTCAGCTACAATGGCATCATTAGCAACCTCGGCTATTGAAGCGCCAAGGTTACCGAGGAGAAGATATAGGCTCATTGTGAAGATTGAAATGTTTGACTGTGAAAGTATTGCTATTGCTAGCCATGACACTGCTTGTAAGAAAGCTGCAACAAGGAAAGAGCAAAAACTATTATGGAGAAGAAAATAGAAATTCAATTGAAGAAATAAATAAAAAAATACAGCAAAGCTAAGCAAAACAAAAACATGACATAACTTCTAATTTATAATCCATTTCTACTGGTATTGAACCTTGCTTTTAACAAGAAATAATGACTCAAAACAGCAGCAGCCACAATGACATAATAGAATAAACTCCGGCACACCTTTGCCTCCTCTCTGCAACCTTCAATTAAAGTTTACTGTTTTCAAGACATCCCGAATAATCTGTAAGCCATAATCTGTCTAACTAAGAGATTGTATTTCCACAAAACTAAGGTATTCGGGTTAATTAACAAACTTGACACTCTAATTTTGGGTTCCAATGTCCAGCAGCTAATCAAATCTAAGAACTCATATAGCATATTCACATTGTTCTGCTAGAAAAAATCTTGAACTGATTTATCATTTTCCTTTTCTTAATATTGTTACTGAAAAATCATCTTATGCTAGTAATTGATGCCAGCCAACTTAAATGCTGGCGGCTGGCCATCTATAGTTGCATCTGAGACTCGCAATTATATCTTGCCTATAACATTTTCAATGGTTCTTGTGTTTAAGGAGCGTTATCGCCATACAAACATATATATTCAATCTTAACTTTCAAATCATGACCACATGTTTGCTTCAACTAAAGTTATTCTGTCCCTCATTGCTAATACTGTTTCCCCGCACAATATCTTTGCTTGTTCGAAATGAAATGCTCGAAAATGACACTAAATGCAATTAGAAGCACAATAACACACACACAAACAGCAAGGTTTGCCAGTTACAATATCTTTACTTTTTCAACAACAAAAAAAATCTTAACAAAACTCAAAAAAAGAAAAAGGTGAAGCAATTGATTTCCAAGTTTCCATAAAGAAAACAAACAACTTCCCATATTTCTAAATTTATTCAAAGAAAAGAAGAGATAATGTAGAACAATAGAGTAAAGTTAACCCTTAATTCTAGCATCTGAAAACACTTCCTTTATTCCCAGATTGTGGCTTCCTTTGTACCAAAAAAGTTAACCCTTAATTTTTTTTTTCCTCTGCAAACACATTTTCCAGAGCCAGTCTTACTATATACTAAAGTCGGATCATAGGAAATTATACATGATAATAAATTAATCACATATTGCTCCAATGCTAATAAATATAAATCTATAATTTTAAAAAATCCCATATAAATTAACATGCATAAAATCATAAAAAGGAAAAAGGTAACAATTAGAAAAAGATTTCCCATTTTCCAGAATCAAACAGAGACTGGCATTATTGTAATAAAACAGAAAACACCAACAATGAAAAAAGACCAAAAATATAAAATAAAATAAAAGCTTTTACCACCGATGGCGATATAAGGAACACGGTGCTGGCCAGAGATATAAACGGCATCGGAAACAACACCATAGAGGGGCTTCCCAACCATAGGGAGATTAGCAGAATTCTGAAGAATTTGAAGAGTTGAAGGGTCCACTTTAACACTATCTTTAAGAAAAAAGTTAACAGCCATCCATGGAAAACACCTGAATCCTTGGACCCAATACCCGACTCCGAGAAGGCTCCGGATCCGATTGGCCTTCGCTTTCTCGGGTCGCCTTCCATTTCCATCTTCTTTAGCTGACATAACAATAATAATAATAATAATTTAACAAAAGAGGTTTATTTGTTTGTGAATTTTTTTTGGTTTTCCTTCAGGTTTTAGTTTTGTATTTGAAAAGGGTTATTCGGTAGCGCAGATGACGGCGGCGGTGACGGTGGTTAAATTGGTTTCTTTTGTTTGTACTATGCTGAATTTGCATGGAGGTTTGTGTATTTGAATGTAGTGTGGTTTTTCCTAGAACAATCCTTCTTAAATAATGTGCAATGTCTTTCTTTCCTTTCCTTTCCTTCCATTTGAAGTTTGGACTGACTAAACTTTTTCTTGTTTCACTTTTTGTTTTTTTTTTTTTTTTTTTTTTAATTCTAACTAAATGGCTCTTGAATATTTATTTACATTTAAGAAAATATTATATATATAGATATACTAAAACTATATATATAAATATTATTGGTTTTTTCTCACATAAACTTTTAATCTAATAAAAAAAGTCTTTTTTATTTTTTTATTTTTCAAAATATCATCAAAATATAATTATGCATATATATAGCATTATTTTTAATTTTATTATTTGAGAAATGAGATAAAGATATATCCTGTATTTTGCAGGTTAAATTTGTCTAAAAAAAAGCTCCTACCAGAAATAATCTTCAATTATATTTGATTGTTATTATTCACTTTTTAGTTCATTTATTTATGACCATTTTTTTTTATGATCTCGTAATTTCAGTTGTGATTTTTTTATTTGATCAAAACCAAAAAGGAATTAGTGAACGAATAAAAAAAATACTTTAAATTTTTTTTTTTTGGGATAAACTTTAAATAAACCTGCAAACTTTATTAAGAAAATAAAAATAAGCACTTATTTCTTATTGCATGAAATTTAAGGATATAATTTTATTTTATTATAATGAAAATCTCGACACATTACGACTTTCTTAGTCAAACTAATGTAATTTATAGAAAAGTTATATCTAAATTTATTTGGATGAATATGAAGATGAAAATGTCTATTTATAGATCGTGTCGGGTTGATTGACGGTTCGAAATTTTTTTATTTTTGTTATTTAAAATTTGGGTTTAAAAATCGATATTATTATTTAAAATGATATTAAAATATTTTAAAAAATATTTTTAAATTAATATTTATAATTAAATTTAAATAAAAATAATTTTTATTGATAAATAATAATTTGAAATCATCCTAATTTTTTTAAAAAAATCTCTATCTAAACTCGGTCCTATACGAATCAAACTGAACGAGTAATTCGATCATTGAGCAGGTTTTACTTGTGATATAGTTGACATTTTTTGCTATTGGCTTATCATTTGAGAAATGAAGAACAAAATTTATTTAAATCAACAAACTCAGAAAATGATGGAAAGTAGAGAAAATATGAGCTCAAATTTTCTGAACAGATGTTTAGGGTTTTACACTATTAATTAACTGATGTATTAAAACATTTTATTTAATTATAAATGCATGTATCCTTCATTACAAAAATTTAAATTTGAATTCTCTTTTCAAATAAAAAAATTAATTGATTATTTTTATATTTAAATGTATATGTTTTAATTTTTAATTTTGAAATAAAAATTAACAAAAAATAAGATGAAAACAAATGCAAATTAATTCATTAGAACAAATGTCCCCATAAAATAAAATAAAATAATTTTTGAAAAAAATCTTAAAATAGAGAATAAAATACAGTTTTTTTTTCTTTCTCTTCTACTAATTTAATTGCCTGTTGGCAATTCTGACCCAAAAAAAAAAAATTGTATAGAACTCAGCTCTTTTCAACACCAGGAACGGTGTCGTATTATTCATAGCAGAAACTCTCTTCAATTGTTCTTTGTCTGCTCAGTTTCAGTTCCGAAATCCTAAGAAACCACTTTAACAACGCAAAACCAAAAGCCCCATTTTTTTCTTTTGATAAGAAAAAAATCCAAAAGTTTTAAGTTATGATAAAATATTTCACCATCTATAAAAAATCTCTCTTTCCCTTCCATTTTCTCTCAAGATCCTCCACTTTCTCATCAACCAAACACCCTTCACTCCTTAAACCCTCCAAAACCCTACCACCCTTTTCTCCAAAAACCCTTTCCAATCCAATAATCCCCTCAGCCAAGACCCATCTTTACGCCTCACTTTTCTGCACTCTTATCCACTTATACTTAACCTGTGGAAGATTTTCCGATGCCAAGGAGACATTTTTTAACATGAGGAAACATGGTGTTATTCCCGTTTTGTCCCTATGGAATCACCTTATTTATAGTTTTAATGCCTCTGGCTTGGTTTCTGAGGTAATGCTACTTTACTCTGAGATGATAGCTTGTGGGGTTTTGCCTAATGTTTTCACTGTAAATGTTTTGGTTCATTCTTTTGCCAAAGTTGGTAATTTGAGCTTTGCCTTGGAATTTCTTAGAAGTGTTGATGACAAGAACAATGTTGATACTGTTACTTATAATACTTTGATTTGGGGTTTTTGTGAGCAAGGTTTGGCTTATCAAGGTTTCGGCTTTTTGTCTGAAATGGTCAAAAAAGGTATAAATTTTGATGCTTTTTCATGTAATATAGTTGTTAAGGGATTTTGTAGAATTGGATTGGTTAAATATGGAGAGTGGGTTATGGATAATTTGACTACTGGTGGGATTTCTAAGGATGTTATAGGGTTTAACATATTGATTGATGGGTATTGTAAGAGTGGAGATATGAATTATGCAGTCGGATTGATAGATAAGATGAGAAGAGAAGGTTTAATGCCTGATATCATTAGTTATAATACTTTGATAAATGGATTTTGCAAAAAAGGTGATTTTGTTATGGCTAAAAGTTTAATCGATGAGATTTTGGGCTCTCGTAGGAAGAAAGTTTTTAAGATTTTGGGAGGTAATGATTATCAAAAGGCGGTTGATAACAGTGTGATATTGGAACCAAACCTTATTACGCACACCACACTTATAAGTGCCTACTGTAAGCAAGAAGCGCTTGAGGAAGCACTTTCTTTGTATGAAGAAATGGTTGTGAATGGGATTTTGCCTGATGTCGTTACTTATAGTTCAATCATAAATGGCCTCTGCAAGCATGGAAAGTTAGCTGAAGCAAAAGTGCTATTGATGGAGATGGAGAAGATGGGCGTGGATCCCAATCATGTCTCTTATGCTACTCTTATGGACTCATTCTTCAAAGCAGGGAATTCCATGGATGCTTTTGCCCTTCAAAGTCAAATGGTTGTTCGTGGAATTGCGTTTGACGTTGTTGTGTACACTATACTGATGGATGGACTTTTTAAGGTTGGGAAGCCTACAGAGGCAGAAAACATGTTTATTACTCTTTTAAAGCACAAATTGGTGCCTAATACGACCAGCTATTCAGCATTGATTGATGGCCGCTGCAAGTTGGGAGACATAAAAGGTGCAGAATCTGCATTGGAAGAAATGAAGGAAAAAAATGTTGTTCCTAATGTCGTGACTTATTCTTCTATCATAATCAGCTACATCAGGAAAGAAATGTTTGATGAAGCTGTTAACATGATGAGGAAGATGGTGGGTGAAAATATCTTGCCAAATGTATTTATATACGCTGCACTAATTGATGGATATTTCAAGGCAGGTAAAGAAACAGTTGCTCTTGATCTCTATAATGAAATGAAACTAGTAGGTTTAGAGGAAAACAAATTTATACTAGATGCTTTTGTGAACAATTTGAAAAGATCTGGAAGGATGGGGGAAGCCGAGGAATTAGTTAAAGATATGATGTGTAGGGGCTTGTCACTTGACCATGTAAACTATACATCTTTGATGGATGGCTTTTTCAAAGAGGGAAAAGAGTCAGCTGCTCTTACCTTGGCCCAGGAAATGACCGAGAAAAATATACCATTTGATGTTGTTGCATACAATGTCTTAATTAATGGTCTTTTGAGGCTTGGAAAATACGAGGCACAATCTATTTATGCTAGAATGAGAGAGTTGGATCTGGCTCCAGACCTCATTACATGCAATACCATGATTAATGCATACTGCAAAGAGGGTAAGTTTGAATATGCATTAAACCTCTGGGATGACATGAAGAGTTGTGGGTTAATGCCAAATTCCATAACTTGTAACATTCTGATGAGAGGTCTTTGTAAAGCTGGTGAAATTCAAAAAGCTCTGAATATTTTGAACAAGATGCGGATTTTAGGCTTTTCACCTACCCTTGCCATTCACCGATTTCTGCTTGATGCATCCTCGAGGAATGGAAGGGCTGATGCCATTTTGCTAATGCATGAACGTCTTGTTTCCATGGGACTTAAACTTAATCAGGCAGTTTTCAACACTCTCATCACTGTCTTATGCAGATTAGGGATGACCAGGAAAGCTGTTTCAGTTTTAGAAGATATGACGGGAAGAGGCTTTTCATCTGACACAGTAACTTACAATGCGCTTATACATGGATATTGCATTGGCAGCCATGTAGAGAAGGCTTTTGCTACATATTATCAGATGTTAGAGAAAGGAGTTCCACCAAATATTGTCACTTACAATCTTCTTCTGAGAGGTCTCTCAACTGCTGGTTTGATGAAAGAAGCAGATGAATTATTTAGCAAAATGAAAGAAAAAGGCTTGAACCCTAATGCTTCAACATATGATACATTGATATCTGGCCATGGTAAGGCTGGAAATTATAAGGAATCTATAAAAGTTTATTGTGAAATGATTACCAAAGGATTTGTTCCCAGAACTAGCACCTACAATGTGCTTATCAATGGTTTTGCTAAGGTAGGAAAAATGGCCCAAGCTAGAGAGCTTCTTAAGGAGATGCAATTGAGGGGATCATTGCCTAATTCCTCAACTTATGACATACTAATCTCTGGTTGGTGTGACCTCTCTGACCAGCCAGAGCTGGACAGGGCCTCAAAAATGTCATGCCTAGCTGAGGTGAAAATTTTACTTTTGGAAATGAATGATAAACAGTTTATACCATGTGAAAGTACTCTTTCCGATATCAGTTCTACCTTTGCAAAACGAGGAAAGAAGTTCAATGCTCAGATTTTTTCAGAGGGACTATACAAGAGAAAGAACATATAAGGAGTAAGCTAAATACAAAAAAGGGGATTTCCTCGACTTGGATAGCCGACCTTCCTGGTCTTCATTAGCTCTTCCTTCAGAAACCTGGCTTCAGTTCTTTGTGCATGGTATGCTCTTACTGCATTGGTATTACCATATGGATTTCATATTGCTGCTTCCATCTCTGATAAGCAGTTATGCTGGCAATGAAAACTATTTTCAGTTTCTATCACTTTGAAACTTCCACATGTAGACTGTAAGAAAGGTTAAACAAAAATCAAGGCATTCTGTTTAAACCGCTTTCTTTTTCTTTGTATCTTTCAATTGACATTTTATTAGCATTTTGCAAGCACCTATGTTGCTTCGACTCTTCATTTTTCTTGAAGTACCGGTGTCCAACACCCGTGTCCGACGCATATCCGGACATGGGTATGGGATATGACTCTCCAAGGATCCTCCAAATACATGGAAAAACTTAGAAAAAATTGAACATAACCGTGTCGGACACATAGGCAAGCACGATGTTAGGACTATCTCGATTAACCACTGACATGTTAGGCCTTTTCTACATTCTTTTACAGTTCATGGTGATAGTCATGGGTTTCATTTATGGACATTATCTGCCATTCTTAGTTCAACAGAGTGGGTATGTGAGTTTTGGTATGTAAATTTTAAGTTCTTTCTTTCTTTCTTTTTATTGTCAAATTATAGGCCTGTATTTTCTTTTATATTTACCTCTTTATGTGTTCTTATGATCAATAATATGAAAAGTGGAGATAACCATTGATTTCCATTTGAACAGATTGTGATGAGAAGAGCAATGTATTGGCAGTTGGATTCAGCTTCAGGCAATTGGTGTTCAGAGGCAAGATTCCATGGTTGATTTTTCTGATGCAATTCGTACGTTATCTTTTAGTCAGTAATTTCATTGTGTATTATATAAATACTTTGCAGAACAGCACAAAACCTCATTAATCAGTATGCACACAATTCGTGGTCATAACAGGTTAGGATCCCTCTATTATTTTTCTATCTATTACTATCCAATACAACTTTAATTATTATTTATAAGTATGATATTCACAATTTATAAGTGAATACTGTACATATGAATGTATTAAAAAGTAATAGTTAAAAATTAACGAAGGAGAAACTGACCCGTTCAGAGCTAAGAACAGATTGCAAGTTCTTTTATTAGAAATGTATGCATAGATGAAGCAACGGATTTTGGATTTAGAAAGAAAGAAAACCAAATCTAGATGTTCAAGGTTAATAGAATGTCAATTTGGTTCTAAAAAGAACCCAGCCAGATTGGTATGGAACCCATTAATTCCTGGAGTTTATTCATGTCAGAAGTTTACCTTGTGAAATCATGATTTACTTGACCTATTCTGAGATTCTTGTTTTTTTTTTTTTTTAAATAATCATTTCTATAATGTTTTTTTTTTCTTCCAAATGGGCCATCCATTTGATCGATTCTTCTTTCTTTTTTAAGCTCGCAACACCCTGGAATCAGATTGCCAATAAGGATCCAAGAACGGGCACCCAGCCACTGACTTCCGAGCCTACTAACACTGCAAACGAATCCGATTCAGCGCCGGCTGCCACCATATAAGCATAAACCATGATGAATCACTCAAAACCCAGCTTTTAGATTTCTGACGAACTTGTATGTGAATTCTTGCCTTGTTCATGTCAATTAATACCTCCAACACCTGATAAGCCTAGTTTTACCATACAACTGCAATCAATATAAAGCTTTCCTGCAAGCAAGTGTAAAGATCTGACTTACCAAAACTAAGACCGTAAATAAATCGGACTTGAACGAATAAATCTCTGTTTGTAAACATTTGTTTATTTTAAGTCTATTTGTGTTTGGTTTGATTCGGATTCATTAAGGATTTTAAAAATTGCGTTTGAACTTGATTAGTTTAAAATTGAATATGTTCGAGCTCGATTCGTTAAATTGAATGACTTATTCATGAACATTAAACGAACATGTTCATAAACATATAATTAAACATATTTACAAACAATTAATAATATTTAGGTCTTTCTAGTAAGATCTCTATTACTACTGATACTACAGCTAGACTAAGTATCAGACAAGCAAGTGGCAATCAAATCCCAAATACAGCACGCTGCATCAAAGGACACCACTGGCAGGGAATTCCAGAAAGTTCTCCAATATTATTAAAACTATGATGGTTGATATCGTACCGATTCGGTATCAGTTTTGAAGAAAAACAAAAGGGTACCAACATCATAACGTTTCAGTTTTCGTATTGATTCGTATCGGCCTGTACTCGAAAAGGTACACTAAAACACATTAATTTGACAAGTATCAATATCAAAAGAAAAACAATACGCTCACCGATACAATACCAACTACTTTGATTAAAACATCAAGAATCCATAGAAGAACCCTCAGACTGCTCTTATTATCAAACAAAGCTACATTCCATGCCAATGAATGCAAACATACCTTCCAATGAGTATTAATGAGTGCTCCATTGAAGACTACATGCTTGGTCAATGGAAACTTTGCTTCTCTTCATATCTAAAATAAATATTAAGCTAACAGATTCTACATGATAGGGTTAGAAAATATGTAATGTGTATAGGGCATCTCATCAGCTGAAGACATTGAGATTTGGCATCAAGCACAATAACTAGCTTACTTGTGAAATTACCTAAGCACTATAAAAATTCTACTAAATTTGGATTTTAGACTTCACAGCCTTCACTAGAAATATTAACATTTATATTCTGTTCTTCATTAGAGAACCATGTTATCAATCTTTATCACAAGTACAAAGTAAACAACATAAAAGGGCAACACTACCCTAAAGATCTTCTACAGAACACAAACAGTGATATTGTTACAAGTTAGTACTGTCTTGGGTACAAACAATAAAATGAACTTGCTTACAAGCCTCACCATATAGTAATGGAAAGTCCATTAGCATTAGTAGCAAGACCATATCAATATATTTTTACAGCTAGCACCAAAACAATATGTATATATACTGCTGCAAACTAATAAACAACTTACATCTTCATGAACAAAATGCATTTCGACCAAGTGGCTCCCTAAAATGCAAGTTAAAGGCTGGTTATAGTTACTCAATCAAGTTGTCTTTATCCCAACCATTGGCAGCAGGAGTCCAATAGAGGATGAATATTGTTGAAACTGCAATCACATAACCATTTGGACCAATTTCAGCTCAAGAGTTTCAAAAATTCAAGCCTTCTTATATCAACTAAAACAAATGAATATTCAAATATACAGTGAACTCAGCATAAGACAACATAGATGAGGATAGTTCAACAATAATAACACAAGTTGATAATGGTAATAATAATAATCATAATAGTAAAGTTTTCACTGGTTGATAAAAGGGAAAAAAATTCATCCAATTACTGACAGTTTAATTTATACATATGCTTCTAGAAGGCCAGATTTTGAAATCTCACATCCTCCATAACATTGAAAGACAATTAATTTATTAATTATTAATAATTCTTTATTTTCGGATAAATTTATTTATTAATAATCGAGCTTTTCTAATAATCCTAGTTTAACAAGATTTTATACTGGTTGAATGAACCAAAGAACAAATATTCAATTTTTTTGATAATCACACACATAAAGACATTCAAGGTTAAAATAAGGGATATAATACCTGTTTTACAATCTCTTCAGACTTACTATTTAACTGCTTCACTTTAGCAGCTCCAGATTCTTTTACCATACTGGTCTTTAAAGTTATGGAGTCCACCTGTTAAGTTTAAGAAATACAAAAGGGGAATTTAGAGGTTGAGCAACTTCAGGTAGAGTAGAGACTAGAGACAACTTGGTACCATATAGAATTAAAAGACATGAGGATTACCTCTGCTACCACATCTTCAACCTTCTTTTGCCTTGCTTCCAGTTCACGCTGCTTAGATTCCACCTCCAACTTCACATCATTCAAATGTTTAGTATATTCCTCAAACTTGAGATCTCTTTCTTTTTGTAACTGCCTTTGGAGCTCATCCAACTGTTCAACTGGTGAAAGAATAAAGCTAAAGGTTTAATTACCTATGTAGTGGTTTATAAATGAATAACAATAACACAACATAGCTTGAATAAGAACCTGCCTTTTCTTTTCCGTTCAATCAGTTTAGCCTCGAGTGACTTGTCTAACACAGCATCATCACTTAACTTAGCTTTCAAACCCTTGCATTCTTTTTCAACTGATTTTGCAGAGTTCACCTATTAAGATGAACAATGTTAAAAACAAAGGTATTTTGCTTTGCAAAATGAGTAGTTCTTATGCAAAGTAAAATGGATAGCATTCAAAAATCAAAACCTTTTTTAAGAGAAAAACTTAATTATTTAATATTTTAAAGGTAAAGGAGCTCTTAAGAGTTGCAACTTTATTGAAAGCTAAAACAACTGATATATATTTGAAAATCCCAAATAGGTTTTTTCCTTTTTTCCTTTCTTTCTTTCCCTTTTTTTTTTTTTGGAGAAGGGAGGGGGAGGGACGGGGATTTTGTTCGAGTGACAAGCCACAAAAAACGTAAAATTGAAGCATAAAGACATTGCCACACAATTTCAGAGCAAAAGCACAAAAGGGAGAATGGCCAACTATCTGTGTACCTGTTCATGTATAGCTTGCATTAAGGCAAAGTGCTTTGGCATTTTCTTAAGAGCCTGTAACAACACCCAAAGGATATCAAGAATTAGTTATCCTTCTTTTCTACCATATGAAATTCCTCATGTATGCATGTTGACTAGATGCTTCTTCACTTTAATGCTTTTCCAGATATTTAGCTTTCTGAATAAACCTGTATAGTTGGCTCTTGTGATTTATAATTAACTACTAATGTTTCTTTCTGCTATTTGAGCTATGTTTATCACCTTTGTTTAATAAAAAAAAAGTATACTATGACTTATTCTCATTAGGTCACCCAGTTATTATTGATATGTGAGAGGAAAAAAAAGTGCTTACTTTGATTGCTGATAAATACACAAAAATTCAGATTTAACAGTATGAAAGAATATACAAGCAAGCTTTCTGAGGGAAAATCTAAGGTTTGACGGCCCACTGATAGATCAATCTGTTCATAACTCAAGTGTATGCATGTGAACATCCATACATCTCTGCTCATATTTTATCTGCAATTTTAAATCTGGGACCACTAGGTTCCAACAATTGAGCAACAATAGCATAAATAAAACTGGTTTCTAAGCCCAAGTCCCAATAGAATCCAATCTTATAGGAGCAATACATGATTCTAGATTTTTCCAACAATACAGGATACAAAAGCCAAAGAGTGAAGCAAGAAGTTCAGTGACAACATATGATTGAGCACTTCAAGTACGAAGAGTATGAACAGCAGGATCTTGCAAAAAGGTGAGGTATGCAATCTTTAAACTTCCACATGAAACATATAAACGAGCATTCTACTACTATTAAGGTTAAGAAATTAGGAACCTTTTCGTGATGCATTTCTATACAATATGTCGGAATCCATTTAAATAAATATGATCAAGAAAACTAAACTCTCACAGCCAGTCAGCTTTCAGATGAATGAGAATAAGAGTCTGACAGTTGGACACCTGATATCATAATTTATGACACGGTGCATACCTTGCTATAGACCTCAACAATGGCAGTCTTCTCCTGAAAAGACTGCATAGCCAACCTTTCAGCATTCTTTGCCTCATCTCGAGCTAATTTCTTCTCCTCTAAAGCTCTCTTTTGGGGAAAAAGATGTATTGTAACAAACGAAACAGAGATTAATGTTTTAGTCCAAAGAAGGAAATTCATACCATCCAAGAGTGAATAACAAATTTAACTGTAACCTACATTAAATACTCTAATCAACATGGCAAGTTAACAGAGAAAAGTGACTCGGCAGTATATTTACTTTGTCATGGAAAACTATGGAACAAAGAAAACAACTTCAAATACTGGGTGTCAGTTCTGGAACATGCCATCTGTCTGTATGCCTAAAAACAAAGTTAAATGAAAACTGAATTTTTGCATACTAGATAAAATGTACAACTATAGACACGTCCGCTTGAAAGGATGCAATCAGAAATTAAAGGTGCCAAATCTGACATGCAATTATTCCATGGTTCTAACAAAGATGAAAATAAAGATTGAATAAAAAGTGAGGGAGGAAAGTGATAGAAAATAACAGGGCTTGAGAAAAAGTCACCTACAACCAAAAAAGGAAAAGAAAATCATCCAAAGTTTCAGAATAGCATGTAATGTCTGATGGCAACAATGCTATATAGTAACACAAAGGTGGCTTCAGGTTTAAAAATTAGCAGGCAGGAATTTGATAGCAAACACATAAAACAGGGTATACATGCATGCATTTGCTAGCAGAATAATTAAATTTTCAGTGAAACAAGATTCTATTTAATGCTCTTCTATCCAAGTTAGATGCCCTGGTCATGCATGCCAGATACCATTTCAGTCACAACAAAGAAGACAGCTATGTATAATGCATGTCAGTTTAAGCTAGCTGTCTTAGACACTGCATACCAATTTAGATCCATGGACATACTGGAGGGTCACAGGCCAAACAAATTCACACCCAAGTATTTTATTCTTCCAACTTCCCTTGATACAATCTTGAATAGCGATGCTGTCTCTCAATCTCAACAATTGAATATTTACTTTAGTGAGAGGTTAAATAGGAGTATCTGAGCATCAGCAAAACAAGCAATAAAAAAAAGTTTTTTATCAATTAAATAACTTTTTTCCATCATTAGTCAGTGAGGAAGTGTTTTGGAAACTCATACACCGGCTTACTCTTGTTTTAAACATAATCAGTAAAAGTAGTTAATTAGGTAATGGTTTAAACATAATTGTTTCACATAGGATTTTTTTTGCCACAGTTTCAAATAGGATTAAAGAACTTCTAAATTATGGAAGAAAAAATGTTTTTAATAATTAACCTTTCCTGCACCTGTCTAACCTTGCTATTTGGTGTCAAATCTCTAAATTAAAAGTTAATTCTATGGTTTTAAAAGACCACCCAACTGAATAAAATAAAACTGGTTCCACCACAGAAACAAATAACTAGTTGGAATTTCCCAAACCCCAAGACTAAAAGAGTAATTACATAATACCACCTGTACAAAAATAAATAACTAAATCATATCTTATCTATTCTAATATACGTACATAAAAATATAAACCACAAATAAATAATCTCTCCATTCTTACTTACAGGCATTCGATTATTAGAAAAGTATCATTAACCTATATACATGGTTTATCAGAACCAATAACAGCAACGCTTTACATAACTGAACCATAATTACCTAACTGGAACTTAATAAGAAGGAATATGCACCTGTAGTTTATCTGGTGAGTGAACTATTTTTGAACATAGATTTGCATTTTCTTGGACACTTTGTACCAGGTCAAACTCAGCCTTAGAAATCTGTAAAGAGAGGGCATGTCAATGTAAATAGTACTAATGCTTAAAGAGGGGAAAATATAATGCACATATAAAAGCAAAAATCATGGTGAACCTAAAAGTTTAAAACATTTTTTGGAAAAAGGAAATCAACATTAGGATCAAATGGTGGTCTAACGAAAAAAAGAAAGAAGATCTTCTACACAAATGAAGAATATAAAGTATGTATCTCAGCATTTTAATAGGAACATAGATCAAACACTACTATTAAAAATCCAAGGTTCAAAGACATGGGCCACTTAGGTGAAAATACATAGACAACAAATGGAAAAAGTTCTTTAGTTATCCACAATTTATAGAAACAGATCTAAATCTAGGCACATCCTATGGTCGAAACTTTGAGTATAAACATTTTCTCCAATGTCAAACACTATCAAAAACTTTAATTTGAAAAACATATATAGGTTAACTCTCCTCACAAAGTTGATCACTTGTCCCTATGTCTACATCAGTGAAATAAAGCTTTTGTAAGGAGCTACTGATAACATTCTAACCTTCTCATCCATTTGCCCAGTCTTCTCCTTCAAATTCCGAAAAGAAGTTCTCATTGACATCTGGTTACTGTTGAGGCCAGCAATCATCTCACGCAATTCTTTAACTTTTGAGTCTACCTCTTGAACAAGGGGTAACTCCCTTTCTCTTGCTTCACTATAACCTGCAATCTCTGCATTCAACTGCATGGCAGAGATATGATGAAAAATGATCTTTATGCTAAAACATCACAAGTCTTTCTTCATATACCTGAGAAATCTTAGCCTCCCACTCCTTCCGTTGCTCATCTAGAAGGGCCAGTTCCTCTACAATCGGTCTCAGGAGATTCATTTTTGTTTCTCTGAGATGGACATCAACAAACAGAATACCTTAATGCATGAAAGGCTGTAAAAGATTGGAAAACCAATTAAAGGAAATTTGCTGTTCCAAAATGTTAGTTGAGAACCAGAATTTCTCATAAAAGGCAATCAGAGAAAAGGACTAATCTAAGAGAATAGGATTATATATATATATATATATATATATATACCAAGAAAAACTGTCATATTGGTCACTACAAGTTGAACCTACAACTGACCTGATAAAAGAAAGGGCATACGTAATAATTTCTTGGTTCTAAACCTAACCATTAAATGGCATAACAATTTAATCCCACATTTTCTAATTTTTACTAAAGTAAATTGAAGTAAATCAAAATCAAAACTTTTAAAGTCAGAAAATACATACTTATAAAGACAAAAATTGAGGATTCCACTGAGGAAATGCTCGGTCCGACCAGAATCAGGTTTAACCAAATCCCTAAGGCTAAATTGGATTGGACAATTAAGAGAGGCAGTCACCTCTCTTAACCTGCAATACAAATTCATAACCTGGATTGACCCAATAAGAAGATCCGGGTTATCAATTTGCTCCAATGCTGAAAACTCAACTTGCCCTTGGTCTTCCCTGCAAAAAAAATAGAAAAATGATTATTTATAGAATTAATTTTTTTTTTTTTAAAGGAAAGGAAATTGCTTTCATGGGGAACTGGGCAGACTCGTGGAGAGCGTCGAGGTAGATAAGGAGGCGGGTGTAAAGATTGAAGACGAAATTGGGTTTGATATTCTTGAAATCGATGTCGGTGACGGCGGCGATTTGTGACTCCGCCAGGATTGACATTATGTCGCCACGAGAGAGTACGGGGTAATCGAATGTCGACATTTTCTTTGTTTGGCTGCCAATTCGAGTGGTTGGTTGCTGAGACAGTGAAGGAAAAAATGCAAGGAAAACTAAAAAGGAAAATTTAATTGGCCAAGAAAAGAAGATAAAAAAAAAAAAGCAAGTTTTTAAAAAATAAATATTGGTGACAGATGAGGAAAGATGAATATCTTTCCCGCCAAAGAGAAATTTAAGCTTATATGGATTTTCTTTTCTTTTCACAATATATGAATGTTGCCAAACAATTTATCTATCTATACTATTATCTATTTATACTATTATAAAGAAAATAATTGAGTTGATATCACTAAATTAAGTGAAACCAACTTAATTTGTAAAATTAATTAAAAATTAAATTTTATAAATCAAATAATAATATTATAAAGGTATTTAAGTCATTTAAAATTTTTATATAATAATATATTTTTTTTAAAAATTGCCCACTCCCTTAAAAAAACTATCACTTCCTTAAAAAAAAACTAACATTCTCTTAAAAAAAAACTAACACCTACTTAAAAACTATTTTTTTTTAAAAAAATTACCACTCTATAAAAAAAAAAAAAATTCTTTCACCCACATAGTGGGTGTGATTTAATCTAGTACTACTATAAAATGAGTAAATGAGTTGGTGTCACAAATTAAATAACATCAATTCAGTTGATTAAAGTAAAAAACAATCAAATAAAATTAAAAAAAAAAAGATAATTATATCTTTTAATATTTTATATAATATTTTTAATAAAAAATTATCAATTTACTTTTTAAAAACCACCAAATCTTCTAAAATAACTATTCCATTAAAATAACTATCAAAATTTTAGCCACTTAAAAATATATTTTCACTCACAGAATGAGTGTTAGAAATTCTAGTAAAGTAAAATAAACTAGGAAATTGAACCCGAAACTTAATTCAGTTGGTTCAAGCAGCTATCTTTAAAATGTGACATCCAATGGGTTCTAGATTTCGAATCTCAACATCTGCAACTACTTCTTCTATTTTTAGACTGCGACCTCTTTATAAAAAATAATAATAATAAACTAAAAAATTCACGTGTAAAATTCATGAATTGAGTAACCCGACTGGTTCACGGACCTAGCCCAATTCTAATCGAATTTTGGATAAAATTTTAATATTGGGCCGGATTTAACTTGGATATTATTTTATTACTAAATTTTTTTTATTTAATTTTAATTCACTAAATCATTTTACAAATTACTAATTGCCACAACACAAGATACTCTTGACTACAAGATAAGTGCATTATAGCTCATAAAGTTTAATTCAAATATTCCTTCTCTCATAAGTACAATTTTGATAAAAATAAATAAATGCCATATAACAATTTAAATGATATAAGAATTATGTAAAAAAAAATTACTAACGAATATTTTCACTTAATGTATTGAAAATCATGAATAAAATTATTTATTATTATATTTAATATAAAATTATTACTAAAATAATATATTAATTAATTTTAAAAAATACTCTAGAAACTCATTAGCAAAATTAAAAAATAAATGATAACCAATTTGATAGCGTGGAATATGTCTTTTACTTTTTCATATCTATACCATACCATACTATATATATATATATATATATATATAAAAGGAATTGCTGAGTCATGGTATCACTCTAACTCGGTGAAAAATAAATTATTGAGTCATGGTGTCACTCTAACTCGGTGAAATGTAGTATAAATATGTTAACTGAACTTACGACATTTGACGCGCTTTTCAAAAAAACAATTTCTAATTCTCTTTTCTGACCAAAAAAAAAAAAGTTTTCAATTTCGAATGAATTTGTTTACACGGTTATCAAAATTGTGGGTTGCTCTTTAAAAACAGTTTTTTATATACTCAATAGCCATAATGGATTTTTATACACAGTTATCAAAAAAAATAATTAATGGCATATTATTTTTATTTTTATTGTTTATTTCTCTATTTTTATCAAATTGTTTTCACATGAGAAAATCTTTCACATGCATTTTCACGTCTTATATACCTTTGAATTTATATAATAGGGACGTTTGACATTACTCGTATATATAATATGATTAATTGAGTTAGTGTCACGAGTCAAATGACAACAACTCAATTAAAGAAAGTACAAAAAAAATCAAATAAATTATTATATCAAATAACATAATAAAAGTATTGATGTCTTTTCAATTTTTTATATAATTTTTACTTTGAAAATTTATATCAACTTTTTTCTAAAAACTACCTACTTCTATTAAAAAAAATTATCCATACATACAAATTAGGTGAAAGTACTTGGGAGGTCCCTGTACTATATCATCTAGTGCAAATTAATCCATCTACTATAAAACTGGATAATTTAGTCCTTATTCTTTTAAAATTGAAGCAAAAAGGTAAAATCACTAATTGGTGTAACGTGAACCATTTAAAAAGCTGATGTGGCATTTAACTTGTGTTTAATTGATTACGTGGATGTCAAATGCTGATGTGGCACAATAAAATATATTATTTATGATGACATGGACAAATCAATAATATATTTTTAACATTTGATGTGGCATTTTCAACAACTTGGTTATTTATTTTGTCCACGTCATCTTAAAATAATATATTTTATTGGTGTCATATCAGCATTTGACATCCACATCATCAATTAAATACAGGTTAAATACCAAGTCAGCTTTTTTAACGGTTTACTTAATGATTTCACTACAAGAGGATGTCGGTTTACCGACGGAAACATCACTGACGGAATAATTCTGTCGATAAAACAACATATTACTGATCGAATTTTGATTATTACCGACGGAATTTCGTCGGTAATGTTTTGGCCTATTACAGACGAATTTTTCAGCATTTTCGACGAAAAAAGAATATTACCGACGGAATATTAGCGACAGATTCATTCCGTCGGTAAAAGTTTGGTGCGAACGACCTAGATTCCCGCCAAATTTTCACCAATGGAATTTTCGTTGGTGAAAATAACACACGATTTTTGAAATAATTAATAAATAAAATTAATAATAAAAAATTAAACGGTCCAAAAACTATTACCTACAGATTATCCGTCGGTAATAAGCAATTTCCGCCGGTAATACTTTTTGACCGTTCATATTTTTTACCGAAGGAATTCCGTTTGTTACCGACGAAAAATCCGTCGGTAATAGTTTTTTCTCGATTTTTAATAAATAATAAATGCAAATTTATTAAAAAATTAATTAAGGTTTTAAAGTGAAAGGTCAGAAAGTATTACCAACAAAATTTTCGTCGGTAATACTTGATTTCCGTTGGTGAAAGGGTATTCTGTCGATGATATATCACTGACGAAAAAATGCTAATACCGATGGATGAAATTTGAAATCCCGCCCAAAGTATTACCGATGAAATTTCTGTCGATGAAAGTTTATTCCGTCGGTGATGTTTCACCGACGGAGGATGGTATTACCGATCGATATTCCATCGGTAATACTTTATTACCGACGGATGACATTTGAAATCCCGCCAAAAGTATTATCGATAAAAAATTTGTCGGTAATAACCCTATTCCGTAGGCGAAAGTCTCGGGCATAACTTAATGCCCGAGACTTCTTTCCTCATTTTCTTTCTTTCTCTCTTTCGTCTGTCGTGCCCTTTCGTCGTCCAACCCCTTCGCCGTGGCCGTCCGACCGTCCCCCACGAGCCATCACCGTCGCTGCCACCGTCTCACCGTTCGACCACCACATCTGTTTTTGTTCTCTCTCTTCTTTTAATTTCGTTTTTTGATTTTTAATATTGTTTGATAATATTGTTGTTTTCATTTTTGTAGTTAAGTCCGAGCCACCGCCGTCGCCGTCTGACCATCGCTACGAGTCACCACCATCACTGCCACCGCCGGAACCGTCCGACCACTGCGTCTGTTTCTTTTCTCTATCTTCTTTTATTTTCATTTTTTTTTTATTTTTGATATTGTTTGATATTATTGTTGTTTTCATTTTTGTAGTTAAGTCTGATTGTCCTCCGCGAGCCATCGCCGTCGCTGCCTGTGCGCGCCACCAGCTAAGATGCCCAACCACCACGCCTGGGTATGAGTTGTCTTTTCTCTATGATTTGAAAATTGTTAATGTGTATATTGTTGAAATTTTTGTGTGTATATTGTTTAGTTGAAATTGAAATTGTTAATGGGTGAGTTGAAATTGTTAATGTGTATATTGTTGAAATTGTTAATGTATATTGTTGAGTTGAAATTTAAATTGTTAATGGGTATGAGTTGAAATTGTTAATATGTATATTGTTGAAATTGTTAATGTGTATATTATTGAAATAATAGTTTATTTATAATTATAATTTAAAAAGATAATATTAAAAATATATATAAAATTCTAATAATAAAAAAATAGTATTGTAGGCAAGTGAAACTTATTAATATTTTTAAATTAATTGTGTAGGAAAATTGTTAATGTGTTATAATAAATGAAACTTTATTTATAATATAGTAATAAATATAAAAATATAAATTAAATAATAATAATAATAGTTTATTTATAATTATAATTTAAAAAGATAATATTAAAAAATATAAAAAATTCTAATAATAAAAAATAGTATTGTAGGCAAGTGAAAATTATTAATATTTTTAAATTCATTGTGTAGGAAAATTGTTAATGTGTTATAATAAATGGAACTTTATTTATAATATAGTAATATATATAAAAATATAAATTAAATAATAATAATAGTTTATTTATAATTATAATTTAAAAAGATAATATTAAAAAATATATAAAATTCTAATAATAAAAAAATAGTATTGTAGGCAAGTGAAAATTATGAATATTTTTAATTTAATTGTGTAGGAAAATTGTTAATTGTGTAGGAAAATTGTTAATGTGTTTTAAGAAATAAAACTTCATTTATAATATATACTAATAAACATAAAAATTTAAATTGAATAATAATAATAGTGTATTTGTAATTATAATTTAAAAGTATTAAATTTAAAAATATATAAAATTTTAATATTAAAATTAGAGTATTTTAGGCAAGTGAAAATAATTAATATTTTTAAATTAATTGTGTAGGAGTTAGAATAAATAAAACTTTATTTATAATATATAGTAATTTAAAAAGATAATATTTTCAATTTGTTATTTTGATTCTTGTGTTATTGTATTATTGATAGTTTACTTAGGCTTAGAGAATGGAGCACGATAAATCTTGGATGTATAGACGGTTGAACGACTCTCAATATATTAGTAATGAGTATTTTAATAGAGTTGAAGAATTCTTAGGTTTTGCATATGCTCACAACGAGTACGTAAAGGATAATATAATTAGATGCCATTGTGTAAAGTGTCAGAATAATCGGTTTGGAGAAATTGATGATGTGCGTAAACACTTGTATTATATAGGGTTTAAGGAGAATTACTATATTTGGGATGTACATGGTGAAAGTCATCAATCTCAGTCATTAAGGATGCATAATGATGAAATCGAGACGAGAAATGACGATGAAAGAGATAATCCTTATGCTAGAATGGTTATGGATGCATTGAGGTTCGATGTCTGAGGACTATCATGCATTGAGGTTCGATGTCTCGCAAATCCAGACCTCAATCGTGAGACTTGAGAATATCGTGATGAGCTGGAATACGATAATCACACATTTACTACAGTCACAGATAGAAGCTGCATTAGGCGGGATCGAAACTCAGGTTGCCGGACTTAGTGCTGCCTTAGGCATGAGTGTTTGATCGAGTGCTGCAAGAGTCGATGCTGCTGGAGACATGGCAGCTGGACTAGGATTAAGTGTTGTCGGTGCTGGAGTGAGTAGGGATGGCAATGGAGCGGGGCGGGGGCGGATTTTGCAGTATCCGCCCCTGCCCCGCCATAGTACTGCTCTGCCCCGCCCCCCGCCCCGCTCCGCCATGGATGTTGAAATTTCAATACCACTACCACCTCCATGGATGTCGGTTACATCCATAACCGCCCCGCCCCGCTCCGCCCCATTTGATATTTATTAATTATTTTTATTTTTTTTAAAAATAATAAAGCATTTTAAAAAAATTTAAATATAAATTAAATATAAACATGTTTCTAATATAGGAAGAGAAAAAAAAAGTATTAGGTTTAAGTTTTTAAAAATAAAAACAAAAATAATAAGTTTAATTATATTATTTTATTATTCATTTAAAAGCTAAATATGTAAGGGTAAAATTATAATTTCAGTATTCGGGGCGGGGCGGTGCGGAGCAGACAATTACCACAACTGCTCCATCCCCGCCTTTCAAATAAAAAAACCGCACCGCCCCGCTCCGCCTCCATTGTTCAAAAAAAAAAAAAACTCTCCATTCGGATCGGATCGGTTCGAAATCCATCGGTCGGATCGGGTTTTGCCATCCCTAGGAGTGAGTGCTGCCGGAGTCGTGCTGTCGGAGGTGATGCCGGAGTCGAAGGCATGGGTGCTGTAGGAGGATTGAGTGCTGCCAGAGGCAATGCTGAGGTGGACAGTGAAGCCGATGATAGCAGTACCTCGTAATGAGTTCTTTTTTTTTTATTCGAGAGATATATTTGAATATTATTTTATTTATATTTTTACGGATTTTATTTTTTTATGGTGTAATTATATAAATTTTTTATTTTTTTAATAATTTATTTTTAAAATATTTATTTTAAAATTTATTTTTTTTGTTCAGAAAAATAATTACCGACAGAATAATCCGTCGTTAAAGGACATTTACTGATGAAATATTCCGTCGGTAATAAATTATTACCAACCAAATCCATCCGTCGGTAACTCAATTACTGATAAGCTCACAAAATATACATTTTATGCATTTCTACCTTTAGTTTTTGTTATATTTTCGATCTTTATCTTGTTTACTTATATAATATTTTTGAATTATAGGTATATTTAAAAGAATGAAGCCAAAAGATGTCAATAATGATGGTAAAGAGCTTACATAATCACAATCATAAGATGGAAGAAGACTTGGGAGGTAAAAAGATCAAATTCTTAGTGCTAGATGATCAGGCAGATTTGACCTCCGGAGCTTGTTTCAAGGAAAACATTATGTTAAAGTCTTTATTTGAAGAAACTTCTTTCTTGACTTTTGAATTTGACTTGAATACCTTTCCAACGATAGTTTACACGCCTAAATCGGACAACGGATGGTCACACAAATAAGCCGACGAATGCGAGATAGTCCAGTAGTCACGAAAGCGAAGTCAGTGGGCAAAATCACCAAGTCAGCCCACTTGGAGCCGCGACGCCGACCTTACTGCCTCCAAAACCGAGAAAAACCGGGAAAAAGTCTGAACTTGCCTTATTTTGTCTCCTAGCTTCCTTGATCAACAAGAAAGGATTTTCAAGGTCAAAAAACTCTATAAATACTATCTTTTGAGCCACAAACTATGATTATCTTTGGAATGAGACTCAAAGATCATCATTCTTCTTATTCTTCTTATTCTTATTTTCCGTTCTTTTATTTTTATTTTTAGTTTTTGTATATATTATTTATGCTTATGTTAAGTTAAACTTTTATTTGGTTAAGGGTGATTTCAAAGCCCTAGACAAGTTTTGTAATTGATTTTCAGATTTATCTATCATTACTTTTCTATCAAAGTTGATTATGTTCTTCCATAAGAATTGTTCATGATATTATCTTGATTGTTTAGGTCGCGAACTAGATAGATCTTGATAATTATCTATTGCTAGTTCAGGAGTCTTGATCCGTGTAATTATCTTGATTTCCTATTCATAAGTGGCAATTTGTAATTCATGATTATGTTAGGTTTTCGGGAATTACAATGTGGAACATAACATAAGTTGAACAATCCGAGCTTATGTGTTTGTTGCTTAGGTCAAGCTATCTTTCTCATCATAAAGCTGTTATCAAATTGAATTTAGAGAGTTTATTCTAGGTTGTTTGATAATTAGAGATTAAATAGAGAGCTTATTCTATTTAATGACAAACTAAGGAAAGATTGGGGTAGCAGAGCTTGTTGTTATCTACGGTTGATAATTTTGATAGTTAATTGATGTTGATAGATCCGATTATTGATTCTCAATGATTTCTAATGGTGGAGAATGAAACCTTAAAAATACTTTTCTCATATTTGATTACTTCTTATTTACTTGCTTTCTTCTTTGATTATAAGTTTTTAGTTTAAACTGATTTTAAAAACCTTCCATTTTATTTTGTTTTCATTGAATTTAAGTATAAACTAATAATTCTTAAATTAAACACCAATCCATGTGAACTCGACCCTTGCTTATTGCCATATATTACAACTGATGTTTTTAGTGCAAAGATTAAATAAGATATACTCTTTTGAGTGCATCAATTACCGACGGAATATATCCGTCGGTATACCTATCACCGACGAAATATTCCGTTATAATGTTCTGTCGGTAAAGAAATTTACGACGGAACTATTTCGTCGGTGATAAAAGAATACCGATGAAAATTTTCGTCGGTACAATTCCATCGATAAAGTAAAACAATATCGACGGAATATTCCGTCTGTAAAAGTCCATCGATAAAGTTTCTTTACCGACGGATTTTTCTTTACCGACTGAATTAGTATCACCGACTTAAGTATCACCGACGAAATTTTCCGTCTGTAAAACGTATCATCGACAAAAAATAGACTTTTACCAACGGATAATTCCGTCGGTAAAAGTCCGTCCTCTTGTAGTATTTTACGTTTTTGCTTCAATTTTAAAAGAATAAAGACTAAATTACCTAAATTATAGTAAAGGGACTAATTTACACTAGATGATATAATACAAGGACTTCCCAAGTACTTTGACCATACAAATTACCAACTAATCATTTTTTTAAAACATGATTTTTACTCACATTTTTTTTTTCATCCACTCACATAGTAGATGTGTCATAATCTAGTAATCAATAAATTAGAATTGGTACACTCACATTGTGAGTGGTTTTTTTTTTTTTTTTTTAAGTTTTGAAAAAAAGTAATAATTGGGAATTTTTTTTTAATGTAAAAGTGGATAATTTTGTAATTTTTAAATAAAAAATGTTTTATAAAAAATTATAAATAAATATTTCTTATTTTACATTTATCATAATATTTTAAAATTTTTAATAATTTTCTTAACTAAGTCGATGTCACTTAACTCGTGATATTAAATTCAATCAACAACTTTAATATTAATATAGACTATATATTGCACACCCACGATGCGGATGAAAATGAAAAAAATTGAAAAAATAAATTATATATTAAAATAAATTCATCTAATGATGTAAGATATTGATAATTTTTATATAAAAAAGAAAACTACATGATGATGTAACATATGTGGTAGTTTTTTTTAAAAGTAAAATATATAAACACTCTTTAATTACGGTTTATATTATAAGTTTAATTTGATTTTTTAGTAAATTTATCAACTGAGTTGATATCTTATTAACTCATGATATCAACTCAATCAGATCTTTAATATTAATATAGATTATAAACATATATGTACTAGAATTTATCACTTTATGTGTGAAAAGAATGTGTTTTCAAAAGATAATTTTTATATTTCAAAAAGAATATTAAGTTAAAAAATACGTGAGTAGTTGTTTTAGTGAGTGGATTGTTATTTTTTCAAAAGTAAAAATATTAAAAAACAGTGAGTAGTTTTTTAACAGCTAGATAATTTTAAGGTTAAAAAGACCTAAATATTCCCAATTTATTTTATTATTATAATTATAATTTTGATTTATATTTAAATTCTTTAACTGAGTTTGTGTCACTTAATTTGTGATACAAACTCAATCAGGAGTTTTATAACTAGTATAAATGAGTTGGTATCACTTGACTCGTGACATCAACTCAGTCAAAAGTTTTATAATTAGTATATATTATAAAAATTAATATTTGAAGTGTGTTGTTAGTGATATTAACTTACTAACCACATAAATAAAGGTATCCATAAGTCAAGCCTAGGCTCGGAATGTTTTTATTTTGCTTACCCAAGCTCGGTCCGAGTCGGGTTCAGATCAGGTCCGAAAGTCATTTTACTATTTAAAAATATTATAAAATTATTTTTATATTAATATTTATATATTTTTATTAAAAAAGTAATAATCTTGACCGTATCGAATTGACTCAGATTACAAAAAAAAATCTCTTTCTAGACTTGACCAATTCGAGCCGAGCAACCCATGGACATGCCTACATGGAAAGCTAATAGCAGGGGCGAAGCCAGAAATATTGAGGAGGAAGGCCGAAATTAGACCTTCTCATGGGCCAGGCTGGGCCATGGCTCGGCTTTTTTTCAACTTTACCCAAGCCCGGCTTGGGCCGGGCCTAGATTGGCCCGTTTCACTGTTCATTTAATATTAAAAATTTTAAAAAAATTATTTTTATATTAATATTAATATATTTTTATAATTAAATTTAAATAATTTTTTTATTATTATTTAAACAATGATCCGAGCCGGCTTAGATCACAAAAAATCTTGTCCAGGCCCGGTATGTGTCGAGGGGCTGCCTGGCTCATGAGTAGGTACAGCCGGAATATACATATAAAGATTTAAAGTAAAAATAAAAATCATGTATGAAATAAACCTGTCCAAGGATAGGGTTATTCATCGGTTCGAATCGGGCCGGGCCGGGCTTTGGACAAGTAAATTTTTTTGCTATGTGAGCCTGACTCAATCCAGTCCATGGACAATTTAAGTATAAAAATATTAAGCTTTAAATATTATATATGATATTAAATTTGCTAACAATATATAATTTCCTTATAATGAATGATATTTTTAAAAAAATATTATAATTCATGTTGCATATGAAAAAAATTTAATAAGAAATAAAGTCATAACGTCAAAAAATTTATTGTCTAATTAAAATATGTATAAATTTATTTCATATTATAAAAGAAAATTATAAGATTACATATATTTAGAAAAAACAAAATAAGTTAAATGCACAATTCATATTAGATATTGTAATTGTTTAACTTTATTTATTTATTTTTCTCTTATGAGTATAGAATGAAAACTATTAAACAAAATAATTAATGTAAATGCATCTATTTAATTGATTGAAAAGGTAAATAGAGATAACTAAGCTAATAATAATGAATGAGGTTTAAACTACAAATATTACCAAATTTATTATATCAAACAAATTCTACACATAGGAGGCTAAATTGAAGGGCCAAATAAAATTTATAGGGGCCGAACATAATTTTATTTTATTTTATTTCAAAAATCTTAAAAATTTTAAGAGGATCGAATAAAATTTAAAGGGACTAAACATAATTTTATCCTTATGTCAAAAATCTAAAAAAATTTAAGGGGAGCAAGGCCCTACCTGCCCTCCCTTAATAGGGCAGCTGCCATACTGCCCTAGTGTTTGAAGAAGGGGATGTGCCCATAAGAATGGGTCTGTGAATTGCAGTATGATATATTTTAAAAAATAAATCTTCTCATATTTGGATTTGTTTTAATAGTTATTTTATCTTAGTTTTATGCAAAAACACATGCATCTATGAAAATAATTAAGAGTAAATTATTTTTTGTCACAATTTTTAAATTTTTTTAATTAATTAATTTTAAAAAATAATATTGTGATCACTAACATTTATAAGCATTATCATTTTAATTAATATGATAAGAAATAATTTTACTTAAAAAAGGTATTAAAAAAATAATTTAATTTTTAAAAAAATTCTAACCATGTTATGTGGACATAGAAGTATTCATGGGCCGGGCCTAGCCTAAGTTCGGAAAAAAATATTTTTTCTTGCCCAAGTCCATTTCGGACCGGGTCCAGGCCGGCTCATAAACCCATTTCACTATTCATAAATTATTAAAATATTAAAAAACTATTTTTATATTAATATTAATATATTTTTTATAATTAAATTTAAATAAAAAATATTTTTTAATTGTTGAACAGTAATTCGAACTGGGCCGACCCGAATTACAAACATTCTTACCTAAGTCGAACTCGGACCTAGTCGAATTTGTCGGATCGGATGAGCTACCCGATCTTTGAGCAGGTCTATGTGGACATGGTTATGTATACAATTAATGTGGATAATGATGTGAAATGTTAGGTGAGAGATTCATTATCTTACATGGTTATGTATACAATTAACGTGGATAATGATGTGAAATGTTAGGTGAGAGGTTCATTATCTTTTGATGATTGAGTGACAAACGATAACACTAATTATAACCAAACGTTGATCATCAAAATAGTATTTTCTTATGATCAAAATAAATAATCTCAAAAAATTAAATGACAAAAAATAATTTACTCAATAATTAAAAATCATATAATTATATATATACACGTAATTCTTCACAAACATTTGTTGCTCTCATATCTATTTTTTTTTATTTAAATTTCGCTTCTTTACATTCAAATTCCAAAGCACAAAACAAGTAAGCTATTCTAAAAGTACTGTAAAAAAAAGAAGCTAAAATAGTGTTTGACAAGCTTAATACAAAATTACTGTAAAATGTTGAAAACTCTTGATAATTTGTTTGTAAATTTTTAATAAATGAAACAATAAAATAGTCTACTTTATTAAACTAAATCAAACGTTTTTAAGTGAAAGAAAGAAATAAAGCAAAGATATTTTTGTTAATTAAAATTAAAAATAAAATTAATCAATAGAAAAAATGGATAAAAAAAATTAATGTGAAATAATACAATCATTAATTATTAAAAGGTAAAGTGAAAATGTAAAAATTTCATTATATACTTGTTATTAAAATTAACGGTTCTTAATAAGCTTTGATATATAGTTTTATCTAAAAACTCAAATGTACTTCCTGCCTAAGTTAAAAATCTTAAAATTTTACGAGCCAAAGATATTGCATCTATTTTTATTAAAAAAAAAACTCTTTTATAAGTTTGACCAAACATCCAGTTAACCAACAACTAAACGTGGTTTAAGTTAAGAGTTCGTATTTAATACATTAGTGGTAATTTTTTTTTTAATTTTATAAGCATGTTAAAATTTTATCACATGTTTTATTTATTTTTTCTTAATTTTTTAATATATCTTAAAAAATATGTGTTACTCATTAACTTATTTGTAAAATTAAAAAACTTGATTAACGACGATTAGATAAATTCTCTTAAGTTAGGATGTGTCTGCATTGAAAATTTTCAATGCATTAATTTTTTTTCCCAAGACTTTAGTTTTTTTAATGTGTTTGATAACTTATAGTAAATGTTACTTAATAGAAAATTTTCAACAAAGAAGCGTTGAATGAGATAAGTAGGTAGAGAGCTATTTATCACTTAATGTAAAATATGTTGAGTCAATAAAAAATTATATTTAAATTAAATTATTTTATTTTTTAATTACAAAAGATGAAATATTTAAATTATCCTTCTAATTTTTATCTAGAACTATCAATAATTATAAAATCTTATGTTAATAAAATTAAAATTGTAAAAATAATAATTTTAAAATTTAATATTTATAATTATCAAACAATATAATTATATGCAGTACTTAATTTTCAATAACATACCAAATAATTTTTATAATAAAAATTCAATATTTATAAATTCAATACTTAAATTTTCAACATCTCAATTTATCAAACAGCACTTAATTAAGCAGGGCAATAGTTCAAAAAATTATGAGTTGACTTACCTTTGGTACTCGAATCTTTATAACCATAATAAAGAAAAGGATCGAATTAGACATTTCTAATGAAAATTTAATTAATTATTCCAAATTGTCTTCTCAATATATACTTTCACGAAATTTTAATTCATATTCTCATTTGTGCTGAAAAGTTAATACCGTTGACTTTTTTTTTTTAATGATGAATAATTTGCTCGGGGACCAGGGATTACCGGATGAATAATAAAAAAATAGATATTTAATATTATCCGATTTATTTTTTATGGATTAGAAAATTAGTTTTATTATCTATCGCGATTTGATATAGACTTTTAGATATCTATTATCCGAATCTACTTTGATTTTGATTCGTTTAATATGGGATATCCAAATCCGTTATCTGAATTTTCTTTATTTATAAGATTAACGGATTCAGATATCTGAATTTGATATCTATTTACATATTTAATTTATATATTTAAAAAAAAATTTATTTTAATAAATTCATATATTTAACAGATTCGGATATTCAACGGATATTACTCTTTAAATCAAATCCGAATACTAAACAGATAATAAACGAATTCAAATTTTAAATAAATTAAATGAATTCAAATTTAAATATTTTAAAAAATTATAAATATTCTATCCACTATAGATGACTAAAATAATGACAAGGCTGAATGATACATTTCATTTGTCTCAATCGCATAAGCTTAGTTTGACACTATCAATTTTCTAACAAACTTTTTTGAGAAAAGTAGGTGTGCATTGATTATTAAGCAGACAAGATTTAGATAAAGTTTTTTTTTGGTCGAAAAATTTAGATAAAGTTTCTTAAGTAACTTTGTGAGATTCTTTAAAAAAATGATTATATAAAAATTAAAATCGAAATTTCAAAGCGAGAAATCGAAATACCTTGATTTAAGTATACAAAATTTGACAAAAAATGAATGAATTTTGATATATATTTTATTAATAATTATAACAAAATTTTCACCAGAAAAAACTGTATAGATTAATTTATAAAGTAACCAAAGCGATACAATTTTCAAAACTAGTTGTTAGAGGTGTTAGGTTGAATCGAGTCTTCAGTTGATATCTTTAAATTTTAAGTCTAAACCTGAACGGTTGAACGCAATCTGTCAAGTTAATTTTTAAATATTAATAAATATTTAAAAAATATATATTAATATTTTAAAATTAAAATTAAAAAAATTATTTATTAATAAAAATATCACAAACGGGACTTAAATCTAAAAATTCCTATCCAAGATTCCACTAGAATCGAGCTAAGCTACTCATCTGGTTTGTTACGCATTATATATGTTAGCAATAAAAAGGAAAAAAAAAAAAAAATTACTCCCATATTTTATAGATATTAAAATTAGAAAAAAAGAATAAAAAAGAAAAGTTATAAGGCAGAATAAAAAGTACAACTTGGATCATCTGTTTCATCCAAGCTCAATTATTCAATTACTTTTGGAGAGCACTTTAATCAAATTTAATAGAGTAATAGTGACTGTTTCAACATTAATTTTATGCTATTTAATTCATCCTTTTTTAGATGAATAATTGCCGGTGACTAATTAAATAAAACAATGACAAGGACTCACTATATATTTAATAGAATTTACGATTCGTGTACTCGTATCGTGTTTATATATTTTTTCATGTCATAATTATATTTAAAGTATTTTATATTTATATAATTTTTAATACGTTAATAATTCGTATTATATAGATTTTGAGACATTCGTATATTCGTTTCGTGTTATGTTTTATGTCGTATTTTAGTTTTTTTTTTTTCATATCGTATTTATATCAAGTCTAATATTATCAGGCGTACTATTTAATATGCTTTGCACTAACCTTTCATTTCTAAGGGTCAATTTGGATGAACGGTGAGATTGACTCCGGTGAGATTAAAAATAGCGGTGGAGGTGAGATTAGTTACTGTAGCGGTGAGATTGAGTACTGTGCGGTGAGATAATAATCAATTGAGGGATATGTGTTTGGATTCAAAAGCAACGGTGGCGGTGAGATTAATTGTAGTGAGAAGATAAAATGATCATTAAGGACATTAGATTAAAATGTGTATATATATAATAAAAATCTTAGTTTATTTGATATTTATAAAATTAATAAATAATTAAAATTATATTTATGTCAAATAATAATTTTATTTATAAAAATTATAAAAATATATCAAATAATAATTTTATATATATATATATTTATTATTCATGTAATTAGTTATTTTCAATTAATTCCTATTAATTTTATAATAATAAAATTTATATATTTATTAAATTATTATATAAAAATAAAATATATATTTATTATATAATAATAAAATTTATTATATAAAAAAAGTTAATCATAAAGGTTATTTTAGAGAAAAACCCTTCCACTGGAGGGTCTTTTCTTCCACTAGAGCCTTAGAGCTCCAATGGAAGAAAAAAAAGCCAGAATTGTCTCATTCCAAACAACAATTTTGATGCGATTGAAGTAAAAAAATCTCAAACCGCACCAAAATGAATGTCCGATGACATCCATATGGGGTCTAATTGTCTCAATCGCTAAAAGTTAGTTTCACACTTGATTCCCTAACGAACTGATTATTTGTTAATCAAAATTTGACCTAAAACACCTTATCTAAGTTCTTATTGTTGTGCGGAAGCGAATTGATATTACTAAAACCGATTTAAACACACTGAAAAAACACCGATATTTTACGTGGTTCGGCAACTGTGCCTACGTCCACGGGAGGAGGAGCTTGAAGCTTTGTATTAATGGAGTTTAGAGTACAAACATATACAGAATTCAAGGTGCTACACAAGCACTGAACTCACAACTCAACACAATACCGAATTACTCTATAAACACAGAGTATTTGCTTCAACAATTTAGCTCTAACACATACTCAACTCTACTCTACTCTACTCACTCATTTTCTCTCTTACTCTACATGGCTATTTATAGCCAAAATATCAAGGTGTGAACATGCATCAAGTGGCAGCCACCATAGCCACCATAGCCACCATCCACCACCTATCTTGGTGTGAACACATTGCAAGTGGTAGCCACCATAGCCACCATCCATTTGCAAGTGGTAGCTTCCATTATTGGTGGTGCAAGTGGTAGCTCCATTAATGGTGCTAAGCCACCAAATGTGACTTTGAGCCATACCATATTCCAACAATCTCCACCTTGGCGAGAATCCACAGAGAGAATTCACAGATCAGAGCTTCCTCCTTTCTCCTTCAAATGTACACATCATTACTCACATATCAGGGCACCTACTGCATTGGCATGATTCATCAATGCACTGAGCCTGAGTCAATTTTTCTGTCTACTTCCCAGGAATTTTCTTAGCTTCTCCAAGATCATCTCGAACTCTGAGCTCAGTTGAGCCTTCAGCCTGTCGATCTTCACCTTGCCTTTTTCAGCAGATAGACAAATGATCCATCTTGAAGTTTCCGGAAATAAACACAGTGATCAAATTGACTGTGTGTGTACTTTTCATCCTGTCTTGAAACAGTCCAACCGTTTGTTCAGCTGTCACGGGATTGTTTCAGATCATACAGTGATCGGTTCAACTTGCTTTTGTAATCTCTGCGACCGGGGACTCCAGAACCATCTGGTTGAGTCATACAAATTTCCTCCTCTACGGAACCATGGAGGAATGCAGTTTTTACATCAAGTTGAACTATCTCTAGGTTATACAGTGCTACTAAAGCCAATAAGATCCGAATAGATGCATGCTTAACAACAGGTGAAAATACCTCATTGTAGTATATTTCTTCTTTTTGAGCCTAACCTTTGGCTACCAATCTGGCTTTGTATCTGATACTGTCTTTGCCGGTAGCACTCTCCTTTTTGGCAAAGACCCATTTGCACCCAATTGATATCTTGAGTGTTGGAAGTGGAACCAACTTCCAAGTCTGATCGCCTCCTTCCACTGGGCATGCACAGGGCTGTTTACAGCTTCTTTGTAATTGATCGGAACATCATCATCAATTACTGGAAGGGCGTATGCCACCACGTCTGTGTATCGAGCAGGTTTCCGAATATGTCTATTCGGTCTACTGGTGACAACTGATTCAAGTTGCTGAAAGATTTCCGGTGATGACTCCTCCACTTCATTTAAGGTGTCATCAGATTCTGGTTCAGATTAATCTGAATTTTGACCAGCATCTTCTAATTCAAACTCCACCTGCTTTAGAGAATCTTGGTTCACATTCTCTGGAGTTGACAGTTTCAGCATTACAGATTTGTCAAAGGCAACATCTCGGCTTACGATGACTTTCTTTGACTCAAGGTTCCACAATCGGACTGCTTTTACTCCTTCACTAAAGCCCATGAAGACAGCTTTCTTGGCTCTAGGATCCAGTTTTGCATCCGTTACTACGAAGCCGATCATATTCAATGGCAGAATATCCGGACTACACCTCTATGGGAGTCTTCCCATCAATTGCGGTAGAGGTTAGTCTGTTGATAATGTGGGAGGCGAACAATAAAGCCTCCGCCCAAAATGCTTTGCTCAAGCTCGACTGGGATAACATGCAGCGAACTTTATCAACCAAAGTTCGGTTCATCCTTTCTGCAACTCCATTCTGCTGGGGAGTGCTAGGAACAGTGAAGTGTCGGATTTATCCCATCATTCTGTGAGAGGCTGCTGCTCTGCCTGTCACGGTTTCTCTGTCAAGGAGATACAGATTTCCCTTCATATAACCCTTCATTGCTAAGAATGCTCCACGTACAACTCTCAGGACTCCATTCTGAATGGTCACCTTGTAACCATTTGAGTCTAAGACCCCCAGTGATATGAGGTTCTTCTTGAGATCAGGGACATACCTTACGTCTGTAAGTTGTCTGATTGTACCGTCATGCATTTTCAGTCGGATCGTTCCGATGCCTCTAGTGTGACAAGTGTTGTCATTGCCCATATGGACAATCCCTCCATCAAACTCTTTGAAGTTTGAGAACCACTTCCGGTTCGGACACATATGGTAGGAACATCCGGAATCCAGAATCCATTGATCTGAAGAGTGTGTTGTTGTGGAAATCGTAAATGCAGAGTCTTCCTCTCCCTCAGATTCTTGAGCTACACTCACAATCGACCTCTCCATGTTAGGACAGTTATTCCTCCAGTGCCCTTTCTCATGGCAAAAGGCACACTCGTCCCTTGAGAGTCGTGTTCTCGATGATCCCCTCCTTGAGCGGGATTTACCTCGCTTGTTTTCTCCGGCTCCTCGGTTGTCCGTCCTGCCTCTGTACACAGTTAAAGCTTCTGGTGTAGTATTCTGGTGATCATGCTGATCCTTTTTCCGATACTCATTATTCACCAGAGCATTACTAACATTAACATATTCTATATCATTTTTACCATACAACAGTGTAGTGGTTAAATGATCATAGCTATCAGGCAAGGAATTTAACAGAGTAAGAGCCTTATCTTCATCAGAGATATTTGCATCTAGATTTTCAAGATCAGCGAGGATTTTGTTAAAACTTACTAGATGCTCCTGCATGGTGATACCTTGCATATACTGGAAGCGGAACAGCTTCTTCTTCAGATAGAGTCTGTTCTCCATGCTTTTTGTCATGTACTTGTCCTCAAGTTGTTTCCAGAGAGTTTTTGCATTATTCTCTCTCATGACAAAGTACTTCTGGTCCTTGGCTAGGCATAACCGGATTGTGCCACAAGCCTGACGGTTGACAAATTTCCAGTCATCTTCCGAAATATCTCTGGGTCTGTCTTCCAGAGCGATATATGAACCCTCTCGGAATAACAGATCCTGAACTTCGCACTGCCACATGCCAAAGTTGGTGGTGCCATCAAATTTCTCCACCTCGAACTTTGCAGTGGTCATCGAGTTCTTTCTGATATAAGAACTTGATCGTGCGCTGCTGGTTGTTTCATGTGTCTCTAATGATTCTGCCATGGTAATAAAACAAAATTACCAACAAAGTGTTTTTCCGGTACCTGTATGGAAAAACGGATGCCGTGGTTGAGTCCGGAATAGTCGAAATAGCCAGGAACGGGTCCAACTGTGTAAATTTTGGACACACGGTGAATATTCTGCTAATATTCTGCTTCAGGTGGCTCGAAATGGACTCGGTTTAGCTCAACCGGCTCGGAAAAGTCTCGGAATAGTGTTCAGAAACGGCTCAAAAAATAGCCCGAAAAATTTGGTCGGAGCTGCGGCGGCGCGTGGACGGCGTACGGCGGCGCGTGCGGCGGCGCGTGGAGCGCGTGGAGCTGTTTGGTGGCCGGCGCGTGGGGCGCGTGGGCGTCACGCGTCTTCAACCTCTGGAGGCGCGTGTGGCGCGTGCTGCGCGTGGGCGTCACGCGTCTTCAACCTCTGGAGGCACGTGTGGCGCGTGGGCGCGTGGGGCGCGTGGGCGCTTCTTCTGGCGGCGCGTGTGGGCGCGTGCGGCCTCCTCTGGTGCTCCGGTTGATTCTGCTACACTCCTCTCGACGACCTCTTCAACCTGGTATTTTCAAAACACAAATTGGAGCACTTTTGAAAAACGGACAGAATCGAAACAAACTCGGTTTTACGTAAAAATTGGCTCTGATACCAATTTGTTGTGCGGAAGCGAATTGATATTACTAAAACCGATTTAAACACACTGAAAAAACACCGATATTTTACGTGGTTCGGCAACTGTGCCTACGTCCACGGGAGGAGGAGCTTGAAGCTTTGTATTAATGGAGTTTAGAGTACAAACATATACAGAATTCAAGGTGCTACACAAGCACTGAACTCACAACTCAACACAATACCGAATTACTCTATAAACACAGAGTATTTGCTTCAACAATTTAGCTCTAACACATACTCAACTCTACTCTACTCTACTCACTCATTTTCTCTCTTACTCTACATGGCTATTTATAGCCAAAATATCAAGGTGTGAACATGCATCAAGTGGCAGCCACCATAGCCACCATCCACCACCTATCTTGGTGTGAACACATTGCAAGTGGTAGCCACCATAGCCACCATCCATTTGCAAGTGGTAGCTTCCATTATTGGTGGTGCAAGTGGTGCAAGTGGTGCAAGTGGTAGCTCCATTAATGGTGCTAAGCCACCAAATGTGACTTTGAGCCATACCATATTCCAACACTTATCCTATTGATCGTGTTTCTTTTTTTCAAACATCTTATTCGTATAATTATATAAGCAAAATTTGATTATTTTTCGTTCTTTATACGATTCTACACGAAAATAAACATAATACTTATAATCATATAATTTTCAATATATATATATATATATGTATATATATGATATACTTATAACGTCAATCTGAAAAATCAAATAAATAAATAAAATAACATAAAATTAAAAAAATCACCACTGAAACTTAAACTTTAATCATTAACAACTTCAAGAATACTTTTTCTTTCCAAGTAAATCCTGATGACATTTAATTTAATTAATAAGTTAATTATTTATATCAGTATTTTGGTTCAAATTTTTTTTATATCAGTATTTGTGCTCTTGATTGACTTGTCAAAAAGCTATACTTTATCATTTTGTTGGAGTTATTTGAGATATTTAATGGCGAAAAAAATGACAATAGTTTTTTTTCCCCCTTTTTCCTAGAATTGCAATCATGATCATATTTCAAGCTAAATCATTTTTGTAAAATTATATATGTACCGTATATTTTTAATGAGCTAAAAAGAATATATAATGTTAAATTTGGTAATTAATTATTGTAAATGTTTAAATTTATAAGAAAGACAATAATTATACACCTCCTTACATGCAAGTCATGGATTTACAGGTGAGGTGTGTGGTGATATTTAAATATAATTGTTGAATTATTTTTTATAAGTTTAAACTTTTAAAATAGTTCAATTTGATAAAAAAAATTAAGTGACAGAAACATTTACTTCTCTGCTGTCACAAAAAAAAAAAAAAAAAAAAAACAAAACAAAGACGTGTTGGAAAAATGCAACCGGTGGGAGGGATTATTTGGAAACAAAATAAGTGCTGCACCATATTAAACAAATAGGTAGCACGGCAAGGTTGTGGCAAACAGCTATCCCAATCGTGCCATGCCATAGTTTTATTTAAATCCAAACGAAGCTTAAGATTTGATTTGGATCGACTCTAATCGATATTTTAATTTATGAACAAATTTATTAATCATTAGACTAGCAACAAAAAAAAAAAAGTTATATGTGAACATAAATTTCAAATTTAGACAAATTATAAAAAAGAAAAGTTATGAGGCCAAAAAAAGTACAACTTTCATATGCTCAACTATCGGATTAATTTAAAAATATTACATAATTTCGATTTTCAGGGAAGTGCTTTAATCAATAATATCAGACTAATGGTGATTGTTCAACTAGATTCAACATTAATTTTATGTGGTTAATTTAGGGGTTGGTGGAGAAATTAGGAAAGTTTCCTAGTGGCAAAATAATTGTCAACTTCTAAACCATATATAAATGTTTGCTTAGATCTTTGTAATTCAAACTATAAACTCTGATCACAAGAAACAGTGATTGAATTTAAAGGAGAAGAAAAAGAAGACTTTTAGCCTTAATTTCTATCATCAATTTTTAGCCATGGCATTGCTACCATCCAATTCTCTAGTGTTTACGGTCCGTAGGCATGAAGCTGAGCTAGTCGTCCCAGCTAAGCCAACCCCTCGTGAGTGTAAATTACTCTCCGACATTGATGACCAAGAGGGCCATCGATTCCAAATCCGAGGGCTCCATTTTTATCAATGCAACTCCTTCATGCAAGGGAAGGACCCTGCTAAGGTCATTAGGGAGGCACTGGCTAAAACCCTAGTGTTTTATTATCCATTTGCTGGTAGACTAAGGGAAGGGCCAAACCGCAAGCTTTTGGTGGATTGTACTGGGGAAGGTGTGTTGTTTATTGAGGCTGATGCTGATGTTTCGTTGGAGGAATTTGGTGATCAGCTTCACCCACCGTTTCCATGTATAGAGGAGCTTCTTTATGATGTCCCTGGTTCTAACGATGTGCTAAATTGCCCATTGCTGCTGATCCAGGTTTTTGTTTTTATAACTCTAGTCTCTCACTTTGATATAACTCGATGTTGTCAAGTAAATGGCATCACATGATATACAATATGGTTAGGATTCGAATTCGAAAATTTTAAGTTAAAGTTCAAAGTAATTAAAGTCAAAATCAAATCCGGAGTTTAACTCAATTGATTCATACAATCATTCTTAAAAGGTGAAATCTAACAAGTCTGGATTCAAATTTTAACATTTACAATTCTTCCTTTATTTCCAGGCTCTGACCTCTTTGTAAAAAAAAAAAAAAGAAGTCAAAATTGTCATTATATATGCTATATAGATTAATATTGAAAATTTTAAGTTAAAGTTCAAAGTAATTAAAGTCAAAATTGAACCCAAAGTTTAGCTCAATTGATTTGTAAAAATTGATCCAACAAATCTAGATTCAAATCTCAATACTTACAATTCTTTCCTTATCTCCAAGTTCTAGCCTCTTTGCACAAAAAAAAGTCAAATTGTCATCATATATGCTATATAGATTAATATTGAAATTTATCTTTCTACTTTAATTTTATTAAAATTTGTCATTGTATTTTTAATTTTATTGATTTTTTGAATAAAGTAGTAATGAAATTGATGAAAGTTTACCTGGACATTAACAAAATATTTTATGAAATACTTTAATTTCATTAATTTTTATCTAAAAATAAATAAAAATTAAAATATAATGACAAAATTCAATGAAAATAAATTACAATAACAAATTTAGTTTCAAATCATAATATAATAATGAATTTGAATTTGATCTTGAATTTAAAATTTACTAACTTATATGATATAAAATAAATTTGATAAAGTGCAAATTAAAATCGTGTCGATTTACTTCAATTAATTCTTTTTCACTTTTTGCAAATTAACAGGTGACACGCTTGAAATGCGGTGGTTTCATCTTTGCCCACCGGTTTAACCACACGATGAGCGACGGTTCTGGCCTATCCCAATTCATGTCAGCCATGGGAGAGATAGCACGAGGTGCGCTTGCTCCCACAACTCCACCGGTTTGGGAAAGGCACCTCTTGAGTGCTCAAGACTCACCACTCATAACGTGTCTGCACGATGAGTACTACAACGATTCTTCGGTTCCCAAAAATGGTACAATCATTCCGACAGACAACTTGGTTCGACGCTCATTTTTCTTCAGACCAGCTCATATTTCAGCGCTTCGTAGATTCGTCCCTGACAACCTCCGCTGTTCAACGTTTGATATCTTATCTGCATGCTTATGGCGTTGTCGTACAAAAGCTTTGGAACTTGACCCAAACGAAGAGGTTCGCCTTATCTGCATCGTTAATGCTCGGTCCAAGTTTAATCCTCCGTTGCCATTAGGATATTATGGGAACGCACTTGGTTACCCTGCGGCTTCAACAACTGCAGGAAACCTAAGCCAAAACCCATTAGAACATGCATTAAAGCTAGTGAAACAGGCGAAGACAAAAGTAACGGAAGAGTACATGAAATCAACAGCAGATTTACTGGTGATTAGAGGTCGACCAAATGTTAACTTGGTTGGATCCTACATTGTGTCGGATTTAACACGTGCCAAGTTCAAAGAGGTTGACTTCGGATGGGGTGAGGCAGCCTTTGTTGGACCAGCCACTAGTTGGGAGCTAATAAGCTTTTATATACCATCGAAGAATAAGAAGGGAGAGGATGGAATTGTGGTGCCAGTTTGCTTGCCAGCCTTAGCTATGAAAAGCTTTGTTAAGGAGCTGGATGGCATGTTGAAGGATGAGCAAGTTGCAGCTGTTGGTGCATAGTAACGTATTCTAATTAACCATGCATATATATTTTATCAAATTGAATTTGCAAAATAAATGCATAACCTTTTTATGCAATTATAAAATATTTCTCAATTTCTCATGTTAAGTACGCCAAGCGGTGGACTTTATAGAGTTGAACATCTTTTAGCTTGGTTATATTATAGGCTTATAAGCCTTTATGTGTTTTTTTTTTTCCTTGTTTCTTGGATATATGCTATTTTGATTTAAATTTTACATGCAGTGCAGTCTTTGTTTGTTGGCACAATTAGTTAACGGACATAAATATGAGGTTTAATCCAATTGATTCATATAATTATTTTTAAAAGATAATATTCAGTAAATTTATAATTAAAATCATAGCATCTGAATCCTTATTCTATCATTAAGTTGCGATCCTTTTTGTAAAAAAATAAATAAATTAATGAAGAGTGCTACATGTATTTTTTTAAAAACATATAAATTTTGTTAATTAATTGTGGAAACGCGTTTGTAATCAACATAATCGAATAATAGTGATTGTTCAACTACATTCAACATTAATATTTTTCTGTTAGGTGGTCCATTATTCTTTGATCTTAACTAAAAAAATGAAAAAAAAAATGGTTGGAAAATGCTTGTCAACGTCTAAATCATATATATTTATTTCTTAAACATATATATATATATATATATATATATATATATATATATAAGAAGAAGTAAGAATAGTCTCCATCATTGTTCTGAGTTAGCCTCATTCTGACCAATATCTTTGCCGTCATTTATTCATTATTACCCATGGCACTGCTATGCTACCACCATCTTCTTTAGTGTTAACCGTCAGTAGGCAAGAACCGGAGCTAGTTGTCCCAGCTAAGCCCACCCCTCATGAGTGTAAATTGCTCTCGGACATTGATGACCAAGAGGGTCTCCGGTACCAAATTCCGGGGAATCCATTCTTATCGGTTCAACTCCTCCATGAAAAGGAAGGACCCTGCTAAGGTTATAAGAAACCCTCAAAACTCAATTCCCTTTTCTGCGTTTTGTTGTTTATATTTTGCTCTTTATTTTTGATGCCCTTGTGTTCCTCCCTTCTGTGCTGTGTCTTTTGTGGTGGTGGTGGTGGCTCAGTGTTTTTTCTTCTGTGTTGAATGGGGGTCTCGATCGGGTTTGGCAATGCTGGAAATGTTTGCTTCTGGTGGCAGTCAGATTACAGGTTCCATTGTTTTGGCTGAGAGTCTGGACTCTGGACTTGGTGCTGGGATTTTTTTGTATGTTTGTTTGTGTTGTTAGGCTCTGGTGGTAGGGGTCTGTGTGTGCTTGGCTTCTTTCCTCCCCTGTCCACACTAATTGTTGGAGATATTTTGTATATTTGTAAAACTTTGTTGAAAATATTTATTTGCAATAATTAAATAGCATACCTTTAAATAAATTATTAGAGAACTTACTCATACTCGGTGGTCCTCTGATCAGCATTATCTCAGTTGGCTTGTTGGCCATTTCAAACTTACTTGTCTTTGCAAAAAGACCTTTGTTTTGACCCGCTGACCTACCACGTTTAACCCTATGATCTCTTTCAACTGCTTCAAGCACGACTCAGGTGCATTCACTCATGCCCCCGCTAGGGCTCTTGTTGAAGACAAAATTGAAAAATTAAGAACTTTACGTTGTTGCCAAGGATTGAATCCTTTGTCCTTAAGGCGAAATTGCCCGTCACTTGGTGCACACGGTTTCAATGCAATTGCCTCCCAGGAATTCAACAATACCACCTTGAAGAATTGCATAGTTTTTCAAGGTCTACGAACTTAAGGAATTGACTCAATTTTCTCTCTACAATAACAGATTCGTAAGCTCTAGAGTAGAAAGAACAAAGGAAGAACAGTGCTTTTAGAATTGTTGAACCGATTGTTGAATCTCTTGTTGAATGGTTGAATGAGATTCCCATAATCACAAAGCACCTATTTATATAGGACTCTAGGAACCTAAACATTAATTACCCAAATGAATGTACATGATACATGAATGTACATAATACATGAATGCACATTAATTATGATGAATATACATAGTACATGAATGAATAAATTCATGAATGACATAAATTAAGCTCATGAATTATGAAATTCATGAACACACCATAAATAATGTATTTGGATCATGCACTATATAAAGAGATCAATTTCACATTCACTTGTTTGGTTCCAAACCAAATTCCAACAATCCCCCACATGAATGAAAATTGACGACCAGTACGAAGACGCAAAAGATTTGTAGAGAGAAAATTGAAGTGGAAGAAAACTACATCAGGAGAGGTAGCTTTTGGCTTTGAACCTTCCCTAGTGAAGTGCTATCGGGTTTACTCGGCTAACTAGTGAACGTGATGTCTTGAACTATTCAGCCTTTTATGTAAACCAAGACAATAGTACTCACATAGTCTCTACCTAGAGATTCCATTTGTTTTCACGGTTGTGTTCATTTTGGTCCTGAACAACTCCTGGTTTCATGAATGCTTTAGAGAATTCAGCCTTCTAAATATTCTCAAAGAAACGGTCATATTTCTCATTCATATAGGTGATCTCTCATTAAGAGTATTTTGCTTATAATCCACTTGGAAACCAAGATATGAGAATCATTAAGAGCACAGCTCATCCTTATCTCGCTGGAGTTAGCACTTTTTCATCATAGGAATAGACAGGACATAATAATTTTCAAGTGCTACTTAAAGTGCAATATAACTTAGTTTTCTCTTTGAACCTAGATCTTGGGATCTCTAGTCAATTAGGTAGGGTTACCATCATAACACTTTTTGTATTTTAAAGGCTTTAAGCCCATTCCCTCGATGAATTATACACAAGCTCTCTTGTTAAACCTTTTGTTAGCGGATCCGCAATATTTTCCTTAGACTTTACATAGTCAATGGAAATAATTCCATTCGAGAGCAAGTGTTTAATGGTATTATGTCTACGACGTATATGTTTAGACTTACCATTATACATGCTACTTTGTGCCCTTCCAATTGCTGACTGACTGTCACAATGGATACAAATTGCTGGCACTGGCTTTGAACCTTAATGTTTGGACAGATGTACACTCAAGTCCATTGGTGTTTTGACAATACTATTGTCACCTTTAGAAAATTTGTCGAGAATATTCTCAACATAATGAGATTAGGACAATACAAATCCAGCAGATGTCTTAGAAATTTTGATTCCTAGTATGGCATCCGCAACACCCAAGTCTTTCATGTCAAACCTTTTAGTTAACATGTTCTTAGTAGATTTGATCATGTACTCATTGCTGCCAAAAATCAACATGTCGTCTACATATAGACATACAATGGTATAGCCCTTATCAGTGTTCTTCACATAGACACACTTATCAACCTCGTTGATTTTAAAGTCATTTGACAATATAACTTTGTCAAAATTTTCATGCCACTGTTTAGGAGCTTGTTTCAAGCCATACAAAGACTTGACAAACATACACACTTTATTTTTCTTTCCTTTAACAACAAACTTCTCGGGTTGTTGCATATAAACTTCTTCTTCAAGTTTACCATTTAGGAAAGTTGTCTTTACATCCATTTGATGTATTTCTAACTTGTTAATAGCAACAATGGCTGTTAATGTCCATATGGATGTAATTCTTGATACAGGTGAGAATGAATCAAAATAATCCACACCTTCTTGTTGTTTGTATCCTTTAACAACAAGCCTAACTTTGTAATAGTCAATAGTTTCTATCAACTTTCATCTTCCTCTTGAAGATGTCATGTCAATGTTCTAGTACTGCTACAAAACATTGAAGGAGGCCAATGAAAATAATAAAGCCTTTACAACATCCGAATCTGGTTATGTAGAAAATCCATGGAAGTTGAATCAGTAGAAGATGAATAGGTTCAAGAGGGTGACAAGGACAGAGAAAATGCAATGAATGATGCCTGTGGTGGAAATGATAACATGTGTGTTGAAACTAACAATCTGGGTACTCTAAAAGGAGGAGGTATGCGTTTCGAAGACACATATGTATTGGTCATAATACGAATACTAATGGAGAGGCGGCAACTAACTTTGACACCTGGGTAGAATAATTCTAAGGAAGAGGGTAGGTTGGAAATAGAGCAGGAAGACAGAGGTAATAAAGCACTGGTGGACCCACAGACCCTTTCTCTAAGCTTTTTGGCAGAATTCAGGGAAAGAAAAATAATAATCAGAATAAAAGAAGGGTCAAAACCCTTGAAGAGATTGAAGAGACAATGGTCTCGAGACTTTCCCAAAAAGCTTAGAGAAAGGGGAGAAAAAACAAGGAGCAATAAAGTAATTCAGAGATCCAGATCTGCTTGCAGCAAAATTGCCAACGAGTCATTATCAGACTCTGATTTTAGAAACAGAAGAAGGATGCTAAAGGAAGAAGCGCACGACACTTGGGAGTTAAGTAAGATGCTGGGCTTGTCCTCTAGTGGCAACGACGAGCTAATCATCGACAATTTGGTAGAGCTAGAAACTAGAGGTAAGAACCACGTCTAATTTTGTTGTTGTGTGGGTGATCGGCGAGTGAGTTAGCTGATAGTAGTGGTGGTTTGACATGCGAATTTCGGAGGTGGTTGTTTGGACCGAACTAATATAGTGTTTCTATTGTGATTAATTGCGAGATATGAGGATCCTAAGATGGAATATAAGAGGGATAGGAATGAAGCAAAACATAAAGTGTTGAGAAAAATTGTGAATGAAAATAGGATTGAACTATTACTAATTCAAGAAACCAAGTGGAAGTAGTGTCTGATCAAACGATTCAGAAGATATGGTATGATGGAGAGTTTGATTTTGCATATAGTGCCTCGAATGAGAACTCAGGTGGATTGCTGATGATCTGGGACAAAAGGGTGTTTTAAAATGGAGACCAAGATGAGCATGAACAGGGTTCTAGTAATCAAAGGAAGGTGGATTAGGCAAAATTTTGGCTGTGTATTTGGGAATGTTTACACCTCTTGAGAGAAAATGGAACAACAAAATTTATGGGCTGAAATCCTTGTTATAAAGCGGGGGTTGCAGGGGTGTTGGTGTATAGCAGGTGAATTTAATGTGGTAAGGTCGAATAGTGAAAGGAAAGGTTGCAGAGAGGGGAGATGAAGGGATAGTTGATTTTAATAACTAAATTAGTCTTGGCGAGTTTGTGGATTTACCCCTTAATGGGAAGAAGTTCTCCTGGTTTTATTATGGGAACAAAAGGAGCAGACTCGATCGTTTCCTGGTGGCAACAGAGTGGGTCACTAGCTTCAGAGATCTTTGCCGAAGATGATTGAAGAGGTCAGTGTAAGATAATTACATCATATGTGCATACATAAAATTTTTGTCGAAAATAAGACAATATAAATTAGAGTTAAATAATAATTTTATTTATTAGATGTGAAAATATAATCTTTGAGAATTCTTAAAATAAACAAAATTTTATGATTTTTTTCTTCACAAGAAAAATTTTGCTTTAGAGGTCTTTGATGACTTGATGTGACTTGATTTTGAATAAGATTTGTTTCAAAAATTTTTATGATTTGATTTTAAATAAGATTTGCTTCAAGATCTTTGATGACTTGATCTTGAATAATGAAATTTGCTTCAAAGATTTTAGTGCAACAGGATTGAAGAGTAGCTTATTAAGAATTCTCAAAACCTAAATACAACGTTTTTCAAAATATATACAGTTTCCTCACAATTTTAGAATTTGATTCTTGAAATTTTAGAGAGACTTCAAATTATTCTTATTCTCTTCTAAATTGTGAAAATTATTGTGAATGACTCTGGGGTGGCATCCTATATATACTGTTAACCGGCTCGGTAAAAGAGAGTTTCGAAGATTCGAGCTTAATCTCTTTATTTTATCTCCAAATTAATTTAATTCGAGTTTGATCAAACCAGACTCAAATCTTAAATGTTGAAGTCAAGACTCGACTTGCTTTTTAAATAGGTTTCATTTTTTCTCTCAAGCTCATTTAACAAGGTTAATATTTTTGCCTAAACCTTCCAAATATTGAACGAGCCTTCGAATTTGGATGGATAACTCTATCCTTGAACAGGATTATTTTGAACGGACAAAACCAGATATTTTGTTCATTAACTTTATAAATTACCATTATTTTTTTTATTTATTATAATTTTAAATTTTAATAAGAAGATTAATTTTGTAGATACAAAAAGAGTTTTTATCATATTAAATTATCATTATTAGAATAGATTTTTTTTGGATAATAATTATTTAGACAACTCTTAAACGGTTGATTTGTCAAACAATATAAAATTAATTAGAGTTCATGAGTAATTAAATCCCATACCATTACATATATTGGTATACTTTGGTTTTAACAAGATGTTTGGAAAGTATTTATTTTTTTTTTTAAATCTTGGGTCGGCTTAGAAAAGAATGAGATATATGCTCATAGTTTTTTTATTAATGAATTTTTTGCATAATGATTATTTAGATAACGCTTACCTGGTAAATTTATCAAACAAGGTTAAATTTAATTAAACTTCATGAGTGACTAAATCTCATGCCATTATATACATTGCTTAACTTTGATTTCAATATATCTCAGTCAAAAGTTTTATTATATACCAGCAGCACATATGCTTATACTTTTTTATGTGGTTATTTATTCAGTCAAAAGATGAAATTTTAAACTTTAACCTCACTTATTAGGTACATTTTTTTTTAATCATTTTTTCGCGTGTGCAATGGACATGCTATATTGCAATGCATAGACTGTTAGGATTGTGCTATTTAAAACAATTATAAATGGTATTTTCAGTTTGATAAATTAAATAAAATGATTTTTTTTATTTAATGCGTATTTGTGTTTACATGAAAGTGCATTGATTATCATTTTTATAATCATAAAGATGTTTGCAATTATAAATAAAATTAGGCATTTTATTTATGATAATTTTAGTGAAGATTATAGTTAATTGGATTGGATATCCAATTATGATTCACTGATACTAATTGTATTATCAAACAGGTCAAATAAGATTTAATTTTTAGTGGTCATTCCAAATTAAATCTTATAGCACCACAAGAAAAGTTATTTTTACCGGCATTTATAAGTGCCGGTAAAAGACACAAAAAATGCCCTTGTTAGTATCACCAGCGGTTCTTTGACCGTCGGCTAGGTGAGTCCCGGTGAAAATTTTTCGGCTGGCCAAACCACTAACGCCGGAAGAGCACTTGTATTTGCCGGCTTGAGTTTTTTCGGCACTTTAAAATGCCATTAAGCTTTTCCAGGTATTTTAAAGAGTCGGTAAAAGTCTTATTTGAATTGAACTAATATATTAGTTTACATATTTGTTGAATAAGTTATGTTGAAACTTATAATTTCCCTTACAAGTTAATAACCTTTAAAGGCATTTTAAAGTGTCGGTAAAAATCTTATTTGTATTAAATTTATTTATTTATTTTTTGAAAAGCAATTTATTTATTAATTTATATATTTATTGAATGAATTATATTGACACTTAAAACTATCCTTACAAGTTAATAACTAAAGGTAATTTAAATTAAAACAAAAAATCTATACTCTAATTGTCAGATTTATTGATATGTAAAGGAAAGAAACAAAATAGACAGGTTCTCTGTGAAATGAAACTAAGATAAGGTTGAACATCTTGGTTCAAATTAGATTAAGAAATGAAAATTTCCATTACAAGATCTTCAAAAGACAAAAGAAATACAATGTCTTTTTTGTTACTTTTTTCTATTCAGCACCACTAACATCCAAAACAAAGCTTTTCTTTGCCTAGAATGTTGTCCTTGAATTATACTACATTATTCTAAATTTAAGTGTCTTCTCCACAGCCCATTACTTTGAGCTTGAATTCCTGTCTTTCTGAGATGAGAGTATAGCTTAAGTCTCTCATCTAAATTTATACTACATTATCAATGGCTTCTCTTACTTGAGAAATATAAGGAGCTCTCCCACCTTGAACAAGCCGAAATTCATCTGTTACCAACACCTGCACCATTAATCATAATACAATTTTAACTAAAATTGCCACTTTATCAACTCTATATGATTAATTCAGGCTGATGACTAAAAGATAAAGATCATTAAACCAATAATCAAAAGGTAAAATCACACCTTCACTTGCAACTGAAGAAACTTGACATAGTTAATTACTTTCTCCAGCATGTAACCAGATCAATCTGTGCAAGATAAAGATAAAAAGATCATTTCCAGCATTTACTATAAACAAAGTGCAATTGGAAATATCACATCAGTAGTAACAATGCCTCACCTTGGAGCTTTGAGGGTCCTTTGATGGTTCTGACTTAGTTTTTGTTTTCTTAACTTCATCATTGCATTGTTTCTTCAAAGAGTGATTGATCTCTCCTATAACCAATTTTGTCAGTAGTAAAATCAGTACGTATCTTAAATTAACTGATTATTAATTACTTGGTTGATCGGAAAAGAAGAATAGTACCGTATGCGGACGCTTGAGGCCAGCTGCTTCTGGTGATCCCGACTCCTGGATACCATCAGCAAATACAGCTGCTTCAGAGTATAACCAATCCCCATGGTTTTCTTTTGTAGCACTTGTCATGGAATTATAATTGCTAGCAATTTCAAAGTAGCTAAAATCTTCCACCAGGCGAGGATCGGCATCTGATTCCACTAGTAATTCTGGTTCAAATGGCATTGAAATAGATATTTCAAGTTCATGTTTTATTTATGTTCAGACTTCTTTAATGCTAACAAAATACTATCAAATACTCGAGTCTGAAATATACACTTCATTGCTAATCATTTTAGGTGAATTGCATAGCTCAATACAAACAATACGCTTAAGATACAAACAATACCCTCACATGGAAATATGAAGGGCGCACTGGTTCTGCTTATGAGAGGAAGAGTTGAGTAGTGATAAATTATCCCTGTTTGTTAATCCTATTTTTTTATTTTTTTATTTAACACATCTTTGTAAAATATATTAACTGCCTATAATATTAGCTAGAATTAGGAGGATAATAAATGGGGGAACAGAGAGAGAGAGAAACCAACCTCTCCTCCACAGCAGGAATTAGTCCACCAGTCAAAGCCACTCCACCAATCTGAAGCACAAAACCAAATTAAAAGTTCAATTATTAAAAAAATAGAAGTATCTCATGTGGTCTATTGTAAGTAAAAACATGTAAAATGTCTATTTATTTTTTTATTTTTACATTCAGATGGGGTTTAGGATCGATCCTTTTGATGTTAGATGATCCCTGTGGCTTTCGACAGCCAAATGTGATTTTTATTGACAGTAAAATCAGGTTAAGAATCAATTCTTTTCAAAAAAAATTCTTTGCAGGTCTATGCGACCTGTCAATTGAAAAGAAGCAACTGGTTAGATTGGGATACTATTATAGCTAATTAGAACATGCTAAATATGCAGTACGCAAACCTACCAGTTGAAAGAATGCTACTGGTTATGGCTTCTGCTAGGCCAACCTTCTCTTCTTTCTTTGGTTTCATTGAAAAAATGGATAGTTTTCACTGCACTCATAGCAATTGACTTCCAATCTCTATTTCAGTGAACATCAGATAAATTCTTTTTACTTTCAAAGCAAAGAGGGAACTTTTCAACTAAACTGAGAAGATTTGATAAGAAAATAATTTACACGCAAATGATGAACCCTGGATTATATTAGGCCTAATTTCAACAATTCTTAACTGATAACAAAAAAAAAAAAATTAAAAGAGAAAAGATAAGAAATGTACCGTGAAGATGCAAATGAGAAACCCAACAGAAACAATTATTTAATTTTGGATTTCCTTTCTTCTCTTCCCTCATTTTCTCACCTCACAAACATATAAAAATAAACCTAAAAAAACAGACAGAGAATAGCGAAAAAACAGAGACTATTTTAGAGAGAAATCTGGTGATCGAGATATGGTAGGAGATTTTGCCTGACAATGTACGTTTGATAACCTAGAAAATTGAAAGAAAATAATAAGAGATTTGAAATTTCATTTATGAGTATTTAAGGAAAGAGCGAAGAGCCAAGGAGGAATTCCGTAAGAGCAAAGAGCCAGAAAATTGCAGAGAAAAAAGCCAGAAAACACAATGACTCAAGTTTCTAACTGATTTATTTCGGGCTTGACCCATAGTGCCTTTAAATCCCCATGTTAACCCGGCGGATTTACAATGACGATAAAAGTCAGCGGCAATTAAAGAACCGCAGGCGGTTCTTTAAACCGTCAACAGAACAACGCCCTTAAAACTGTTGTTTTTTTTAGTCTGTGTAGGTACTATAAATATGTTTTATTGGATTGAATATTTCGAGTTTACTATACCAAAAGATATACTAGGATTGAATATTTATTGGATTTACTACAAGTGAGAATTTGTGAATTCAATAACTTTTGCATTCGGAAATATGATTCCCGATATAATGATTAATTAGTATAACAATAATAGAATTTTGTGGCTCTTGAGAGAGTTAATAATTTTCTCTCAAATTGTCTAAATAATTGATCACTAAAAACTTGGTCAAAGTATTTTCATTAGAAAATCAACATATTTGATTATGTTTGAGTGATTAAGAAAAATGACTAACAGCCTTAAGACACAAGATATAATTTAATTGAATAAATAGTCATTTCAATTAAATTATAAAAATTAAACAAAGAAACATGATATATGATTAGTGTGTCATGAATTACACTTTTGTGTATAAAATAAGTTAATAAGACTTTATGTTTTTCGGAGTGCAATTTCAAATCTATAGTGGAATGATGTTGAAATTGCATTTAATCTAATAAATCAAAGAGGTGATTTTGGATTGTGTTAAATGTTGGGAGCCAAATAATATAAGATTATTACATTCCTACAATAACTTCAAATTCGTGTAGCAAATTAGATGAAGAAGATGGATTATGTTTTTAATAAAAGCCCAACACAAATGGGTAAAATGGATCTAAGCCTATTGGTTTATCTCTTAACCCATTAATAAAATATTTATTTTCTGAAAATAAAATAGATATTTATCTTATTATTGAATTTATTTATTTTGGATATTAATTATAATTTATTTATAAATTAATTTTGAATTAGTTTAGTTAAAAATGGATTATAATTAAGTGGTAAAAATAAAATAAAACTCTATCTTTTGTATTCAAGATGAAGACTTCCAATTAAAATGGGATTTTCAAGAATAAGATATAAAAGTAAAAAGGATTCTTTAAATCTTGAGAATTTTAACGGGTTTAACTATTTTCTAAAAAAGAGAGAGCAAGAAAAATTAAAAAAACAAAGTATAAGAATTGTTTTCTTGATCAGTAAAATTAAAAGTGCTCTCACACAAGATACTATCACTTTTGGAGCATATCGTAAAAGATCTCTCGGTGATATCCATAAGAGTATATGTAAAACTTATGGTTACATATTACCCAAAAAAATTATTTTTAATTCATATTTTTCTGCTGCGTTTGTATAATGTAAAAATTTTAAAGATCAATTTTATTTATTTAATTATACTTTGCATAGATTAGGGTTAATTCTCTGTTAAAGTCAATCACCGACTACTCTAGAAATATCTCCAATCTTTTCTTCCTAGATTATCCTTTAGTTTTCTATCTAGAATCCTCTCCAATCTCCTCTCTAGCATTCTCTATATTCTTCCCCATTGTTCTTTCTCTAGAACATTATAGTTTAGCCACCATCCTAGAAAATGTAAGATAATACTAGAAAGTTTGAAAGTTAGGTTAGTAACCGACTTAGACAAACTATAAATAGAGATAAGTGTTGTGTGTGATGTGTGTGTAGAGATAAAAAGGGAAGAAATAGGTGGAGAGAAAAAGAACAAAAAAGATGTGAGTGTTGGGTGAAAGAAAAGAGGTGTTGAGAGCCAGAGCATGGAAGCTGCAAAATTTGCAGAAATTGAAGAAGAAAGTGAGCACGTGAGTGGTGTTAGGTGTATGAATGAATAGTGAGTGAATAGTAAAGTGAGAAAGAGTTTGTGTGAGGTTGTCTCTATTGTTAGTTGGTGTTCACACCAATTGTATTTGGTCTTTTCTCATATTAATAAAAAAGTTGTTTTTCGGAAGTTACTGTAGCATCCCGAGATAAAGTTACTGTAGCTTCAACACCACCAACTGATGTCGGAGAACTAAGAAAATGGAAGATCAAAGCCGGTAAGGCCATGTACGTGTTATCAGTCACCATTGAGGATGGTTTATTACAACGCATCAAGGATGCAAAGGCACCGAAGGAAGCCTGGGACACACTCACAATGCTGTTCGCGAGGAAAAATGATGCTAGGCTCCAACAATTGGAGAATGAACTCCTGTCAATATCGCAGCAAAATATGTCGGTAAGCAAATATTTCTCTAAAGTTAAAACTCTTTGTGATGAAATTTCAAAATTAGATCCAGAAAATGCCATTACCTAAACGAGGATGAGAAGAATTGTCATCCATGGCTTGCGACCTGAATACAACGGGATTGTTACTGCAACTCGTGGATGGAGCAAAGAACAAACTTTAACTGAGTTGGAAAATATCCTAGCCAATCAAGAGACTTTAGATAAACAAATGTCTAAAGTCATGATAAAAGATTATGAGAAAGCCCTCTTTAGCAATAGAAGAGGTAAAGTTGCTATGAGGCAAGGAATAGAAGACATTGAAGTTCAAAACAAACAAGAAGCTTGGCAACGGAGGAGCTTTCAGCGAGGGGGAGCTCAAATTGTTCAAGATAGAGACGATAGCGAAAATGTGAGGTCTCATCGTCGAAACGTTCAGTGTTTCAATTGTGGCAAGATTGGTCACTATGTTCGAGAATGTCAATATAGACAAGTGCAAGGCAATGTGACAGTGTTCTCACGAAAGGAGAATAATTATGAAGAAGAATGGGATTTTGAAACTGCATTTACTATTGAAGAATGCGAAGAACTCGTAGCTGCTTGCACCACCGAGTTAGAAGAAAATGTTTATGATGACATGGAAGAAGAAATTGATTTTGAGAATACTCTTCCAAGACAAGAGGTAATTGAAGGAACGTCAAAGGAAAAGAACGAGTCAATGTTTCAGTCTTCAGAAAAGACTTTTGAAGAAGAAAGACTGTTTCAAGAAGTCGAGAAGAAGCTTGAAGCTGATGTCAACATGGAGAAGGATGACAACAAGGTCAACAACACTGGTAAGCCTTATAAAGGCGTGGAAGATATGAAGATCGATTATGGAGTCAACAAACTAATGATAGTTGACAAAGTCGAGTATGCCGCAGACAGTGAGAGATTGGCAGAGAGTATCAAGAAGAAAGAAGATAACAATGGTGCTGAAGCAAAGGTGGAAGAAAAGAAGATCAAGAATCAAAAGAGAAAAGAGCAATCAACGATGGATGAAGCAGAACTAATGATGCTGATGAATTTTAAGAAGAGAAAGAAAAAGAGAAGATATTTGATGCAAGATTTGATAAGTCCAGAAGACAGTCTGGAATGACAACCAAGCCAGCATCAAGAGAGAGTAGTCGTTGAGGGGGAGTGTTAAAGTCAATCACCGACTACTCTAGAAATATCTCCAATCTTTTCTTCCTAGATTATCCTTTAGTTTTCTATCTAGAATCCTCTCCAATCTCCTCTCTAGCATTCTCTATATTCTTCCCCATTGTTCTTTCTCTAGAACATTATAGTTTAGCCACCGTCCTAGAAAATGTAAGATAATACTAGAAAGTTTGAAAGTTAGGTTAGTAACCGACTTAGACAAACTATAAATAGAGATAAGTGTTGTGTGTGATGTGTGTGTAGAGATAAAAAGGGAAGAAATAGGTGGAGAGAAAAAGAACAAAAAAGATGTGAGTGTTGGGTGAAAGAAAAGAGGTGTTGAGAGCCAGAGCATGGAAGCTGCAAAATTTGCAGAAATTGAAGAAGAAAGTGAGCACGTGAGTGGTGTTAGGTGTATGAATGAATAGTGAGTGAATAGTAAAGTGAGAAAGAGTTTGTGTGAGGTTGTCTCTATTGTTAGTTGGTGTTCACACCAATTGTATTTGGTCTTTTCTCATATTAAAAAAAAAAGTTGTTTTTCGGAAGTTACTGTAGCATCCCGAGATAAAGTTACTGTAGCAAATCGGTACTGTAGCACAAAACTACAATTGGTACCGAGAGTCAAAAATCAACATTCTCAACATAGACAGCAAGGACCAAATAATAGGTAGCATGTTAAAACCTAGGCCCTCCCCTCCAAGTAATTAGTTTTACAACATGGATCTACACATCTATGGATTCATATATATAGATTCGTGTGGCCTTGTTGTCATATTTATTTCTAGCTTTAATACTTTTTATGCCTTTAGGAATTTTAATATATAGTGAATGGAAAATTTTGGTTGAATTCATTGTTTAGTTCCTTCAGCTTTGAAATTAAAATGGATATTGTTCGTTTATTATTCCTGTACTTTAGGGTTTAGGGTACATTAATCCAAGATCTTCACAAAAAAAAAAAAAAATCAATTCGAACAATATTTGTACTGTTACCCATTCCATCTCTTCACAAACTTTCTTGATTTGAAAGAATCTCACTTAAGTCTTAAATTCGTCAATTGTGAAATTGAGTTCCTAAAATTTGAATTTTGTACAAAGTTTAGTCCTAACATTAGGTTTTAGCCTTTGAACAGCATTGTTAGTAGTTTTGATAATTCGTGTATTCGTACAATGTGTATGTTATTTTTCTGTGTCATAATCGTGTTTAAAATATTATATATTTATATAGATTTTGACGTGTTCGTATATTCGTATTATTTTTTGTATTGTGTCATATTTTATGTTATTTTTTAATTATTTCTCACATATTATATTTATATCGTGTAATTATGTTGTATCTTAAATTATCAAATCTAATTGCTAGTTAGCTAGGCGGTTTAAGCCAAAATGAGGAGGCAAAGAGCCAAAATTCTACTTTTAGCTGGACTTAAGGGTTAAAATTAATGTTCAATCCATTCTCACCGCTCTTGTTAGAATTTGGATCTTCAACTGGACCCAAACACATTTCAATAGTAGATTATCTTCGGATCTTACATTGGCAATTTGTATGAGTTTTTAGTTAAGTTATATAGAAATTCCTCGATGATTAAAATCAGTAATTAAACGTGTTTCCTAAAAAAACCCCAAACCTAATAGAACATCAACATATATAAATTTTCTCATTAGATCATTAATTATAAGTTTGAGTTGACTAAATATTACAACTCCTAAATTGGATCAAATTACTAATAAGGCTGCATGGATATGTATTGCTACATAAAGATATTTATGGGTCGAGTTGGCTTAAGTATGGTATCAATACCATATATATTTACTTAAGTTTGGTCCGGTCTGAAATATGAAAAAAAAATTTGTCCAATCTTGCTTATATTTGTAAATAGATAGTCTAGATCTGTTTAGATCCATCCATATTTTTTTTTCTAAGAAAAATTAAAAACATGTTATTTTTTATTTAATCGTTAATAAGTTTATCTTTTTTCTTTTATTAAGTTTAGAACATGGATAAGTTAACAAAATTTAATGTTTACACTATAATATTATATATATTTTTATATGATATAGATATCATAATATATATAAATATAAATATAAATATAAATATAAATATAATTTATATTATATTATATAATTGAAAAACGGATCAGGCTCGAACGTTGAATGTTGGAGAAAACGGACCTATTTTTTTGGTCTAATTATAAGCCCATTCTTCGGTCATATATTTTTATTCAAACCCTTCCAAATATTGGACGAAACTTCAAGTTTGGATGGGTAACGCGGTCCATGGACAAATCTAATGTTGCTTGTGAACACACCTCATTGGAATTTTCTTGGTATAATAAGAAAAACTATGGTTGTAGATGTTCAATAAAAGTACAATATCACCACCATAATGTTTAAATAATTATATATAAGATAAATTATCTTATTCATCATCAGTGAAATTTTTAGACTCTTCAAAAAGAGTTATGACACATACATTTTAAAATATATTTAAAAAATAAAATATGTGATAATCTTTTAATCCCTCTTATAAGATTAAAAAATTTCACTTTCAATTTATCAAAGACAAACGAATGAATTAATTTTCTTTAGACAAGTGATCTTTTTTGTTGAAGTGTTTGGTTATTAAGATTTTATTTTTTCAGTACATGTGAGTAGATTACACATACAAAATATTTCAATCTCTCCTTATCTATTTTAAAATTCCAATTCAAAACCTCAAAAATGAAATCTTAAACTTTAACCTGACCATAAAAAAAAATCTAGAAGATGAAAAATTAAACTTTAACCTCACTTATTAGGTATATTTTTTTTTTATCATTTTGTAGGATGTGTAAAGCACATGCTATTAGCCATAGTGCAATGCATACCGTAAGGATTGTGCTATTTAAAGTAATTGTAAATGATATTTTCAATTTGATAGATTAAATAAAATTAATTTTTTATTCAATGCATATTTATAATTGAATTTACATGAAAGTTCATTGATTATAATTTTTATAATTATGAAAGTGTTTGCAATTATAAATAAAATTAGATATTTTATTTTTGATTAATGTTGTGCATATTACAGTTAATTAGATTGGATATTCAATTGTGATTTACTGATACTAATTGTAGTATTGAACGAATCAAATAAGATTTAGTTTTTGGTAACTATTCTATATTAAATCTTATAAGCACTAAATATGATCATGTTTTTAATTTCGAGTTTACTATAAAAATCATATATTGCGATGAAATAACCTCTGTTTTGGGATATGTGATTCTTGATATAGTGATTAATTAGTATGCCAATGATAGTATTTTGTGGCTCTTGAGGGAGTTAATAATTTACTCCCAAATTGTTTAAGTAATTGATCACTAGAAACTTTGATCAAAGTATTCTCATTAAAAAACAAACATATTTGATTATATTGGGGTGATTAAGAAAAATGATTAGGCACAATTGGATAAAATCATTCCAATTAAATTATAAAATTAAACAGTTGGAAATAATTTTTTTTTTTTTCTAAACCAGAAATAATTTTATTAATCGAAAGGAAAAAAGTCAAAAGCAGTCAGAAATATAGAAGTAATTCTATTACATACCAAGACTCATAATTGAAAATAGTTCTGTTATATACAAGTAAACAGAACTTCTTAAGAACATACACCTAGCATCCAAAATCACCATAAAACCAATCTTAAAACTTAAAACCTATAAACTTGGACATCATATAAATAATAAAAGGAAAAAAAAAAAAGGAACAAATCAAGTTAAGTTTCCAAGAAACGTGAACCAATACATTGCCATCAAGATTTCACAACAAAACTTGAGAAATCTGGACTAGACCTTCTTATTAATCGGGTTACAGCTCGATTTGCAAAAGCTCAAACTCGATCCAAATTATTATTTATAAATTAATAAAAAAATATTTTTATATTAATATTTATATATTTTTATAATTAAATATAAATATTTTATATTATGTGAACAGTGATATGAGCCGAACCGACTTAAATTATAAAAATATTTATCCAAATCCAATCCAATATAAATCGAATTTATCAAATCAAAAAAATTATCCGACCATGAGCCGGTCTAATCTGGACCATATACAACTAACCCATTCTCCACCACTCAAAGTTCCATGATTTGTTTCTTGACGTGACTCTAAAAAAAAATCCACCTTTAATTCTTTGACATAAGAAATGTTGGAATATGGCTTAGAATATGGCTTGAATATAGCTTGAATATGGCTCATTCACCATAGGTGGCTTAGCACCAATAATGGAGCTACCACTTGCACCACTTGCACCACCAATAATGGAAGCTACCACTTGCAAATGGATGGTGGCTATGGTGGCTACCACTTGCATGTGTTCACACCAAGATAGGTGGTGGATGGTGGCTATGGTAGGCTATGGTGGCTGCCACTTGATGCATGTTCACACCTTGATATTATGGCTATAAATAGCCATGTAGAGATGAGAGAGTTGAGAAGAGTTGAGTATGTGTTAGAGCTAAATTGTTGAAGCAAATACTCTGTGTTTATAGAGTAATTCGGTATTGTGTTGAGTTGTGAGTTCAGTGCTTGTGTAGCACCTTGAATTCTGTATATGTTTGTACTCTAAACTCCATTAATACAAAGCTTCAAGCTCCTCCTCCCGTGGACGTAGGCACAGTTGCCGAACCACGTAAAATATCGGTGTTTTTTCAGTGTGTTTAAATCGGTTTTAGTAATATCAATTCGCTTCCGCACAACAAATTGGTATCAGAGCCAATTTTTACGTAAAACCGAGTTTGTTCGATTCTGTCCGTTTTTCAAAAGTGCTCCAATTTGTGTTTTGAAAATACCAGGTTGAAGAGGTCGTTGAGAGGAGTGCAACAGAATCAACCGGAGCACCAGAGGAGGCCGCACGCGCCCACACGCGCCGCCAGAAGAAGCGCCCACGCGCCTCACGCGCCCACGCGCCGCACGCGCCACCAGAGGTTGCAGACGCGTGACACCCACGCGCAGCACGCGCCACACGCGCCTCCAGAGGTTGAAGACGCGTGAAGCCCACGCGCCCCACGCGCCACACGCGCCGGCCACCCAAACAGCTCCACGCGCTCCACGCGCCGCCGCACGCGCCGCCGTACGCCGCCCACGCGCCGCCGCAGGTCCGACCACCTTTTTCGGGCTATTTTTGAGCCGTTTCAGAACACTATTCCGAGACTTTTCCGAGCCGGTTGAGCTAAACCGAGTCCATTTCGAGCCACTTGTAGCAGAATATTCGCAGAATATTCACCGTGTGTCCAAAATTTACACAGTTGGACCCGTTCCTGGCTATTTCGACTATTCCGGACTCAACCGCGGCATCCTTTTTTCCATACAGGTACCGGAAAAACACTTTGTTGGTAATTTTGTTTTATTACCATGGCAGAATCATTAGAGACACATGAAACAACCAGCAGCGCACGATCAAGTTCTTATATCAGAAAGAACTCGATGACCACTGCAAAGTTCGAGGTGGAGAAATTTGATGGCACCACGTAACTTTGGCATGTGGCAGTGCGAAGTACTGGACCTGTGAGTCCGCGAAGGACCAGTAGACAGTGAAGATCCCGTCCAGGAGGAGGTGAAGACCCCGTCCAGACCAGTAGACGGTGGAGATCCCGTCCAGTAGGAGGTGAAGACCCCGTCCAGTAGACGGTGGAGATCCCGTCCAGTAGGAGGTGAAGATCCTGTCCAGTCCAGTCTAGTAGACGGTGAAGATCATGTCCAGATCCCGTCCAGTAGGCGGTGGATATCCTATCGAGGAGAAGAATCCTGTTAATCCGCGAAGGACCGATAGATGAATGAAGATCACGTCTAAGAAAAGTATCATCGACAATCTGCAAGGGACGAGTGTGCCCAGTGTTGGACACTGGAAGAAAGACTGTCCAGACAGAAAGGTCGATTGAGATCCCGCTCAAAGAGGGGATCATCGAGAACACGACTCTCGAGGGACGAGTGTGCCTTTTGCCATGAGAAAGGGCATTGGAGGAATAACTGTCCCAACATGGAGAGGTCGATTGTGAGTGTAGCTCAAGAATCTGAGGGAGAAGAAGACTCTGCATTTACAATTTCCACAACAACACACTCTTCAGATCAATGGATTCTGGATTCCGGATGTTCCTACCACATGTGTCCGAACCGGGAGTGGTTCTCAAACTTCAAAGAGTTTGATGGAGGGATTGTCCATATGGGCAATGACAATACTTGTCACACTAGAGGCATCGGAACAATCCGACTGAAAATGCATGACGGTACAATCAGACAACTTACAGACGTAAGGTATGTCCCTGATCTCAAGAAGAACCTCATATCACTGGGGGTCTTAGACTCAAATGGTTACAAGGTGACCATTCAGAATGGAGTCCTGAGAGTTGTACGTGGAGCATTCTTAGCAATGAAGGGGTATATGAAGGGAAATCTGTATCTCCTTGACAGAGAAACCGTGACAGGCAGAACAGCAGCCTCTCACAGAATGATGGGATAATCCGACACTTCACTGTTCCTAGCACTCCCCAGCAGAATGGAGTTGCAGAAAGGACGAACCGAACTTTGGTTGATAAAGTTCGCTGCATGTTATCCCAGTCGAGCTTGAGCAAAGCATTTTGGGTGGAGGCTTTATTGTTCGCCTCCCACATTATCAACAGACTAACCTCCACTGATGGGAAGACTCCCATAGAGGTGTAGTCCGGATATTCTGCCATTGAATATGATCGGCTTCGTAGTAACGGATGCAAAACTGGATCCTAGAGCCAAGAAAGCTGTCTTCTTTGGGCTTTTGTGAAGGAGTAAAAGCAGTCCGATTGTGGAACCCTGAGTCAAAGAGAGTCATCGTAAGCCGAGATGTTGCCTTTGACGAATTTGTAATGCTGAAACTGTCAACTCCAGAGAATGTGAACCAAGATTCTCTAAAGCAGGTGGAGTTTGAATCAGAATCTGATGACACCTTAATTGAAGTGGAGGAGTCATCACCAGAAATCTTTCAGCAACTTGAATCAGTTGTCACCAGTAGACCGAATAGACATATTCGGAAACCTGCTCGATACACAGACGTGGTGACATACGCCCTTCCAGTAATTGATGATGATGTTCTGATCAATTACAAAGAAGCTGTAAACAGCCCTGAGCATGCCCAGTGGAAGGAGGCGATCAGACTTGGAAGTTAGTTCCACTTCCAACACTCAAGATATCAATTGGGTGCAAATGGGTCTTTGCCAAAAAGGAGAGTGCTACCGGCAAAGACAGTATCAGATACAAAGCCAGATTGGTAGCCAAAGGTTAGGCTCAAAAAGAAGGAATAGACTACAATGAGGTATTTTCACCTGTTGTTAAGCATGCATCTATTCGGATCTTATTGGCTTTAGTAGCACTGTATAACCTAGAGATAGTTCAACTTGATGTAAAAACTGCATTCCTCCATGGTTCCGTAGAGGAGGAAATTTGTATGACTCAACCAGATGGTTCTGGAGTCCCCGGTCGCAGAGATTAAAAAAGCAAGTTGAACTGATCACTGTATGCTCTGAAACAATCCCGTGACAGCTGTACAAACGGTTGGACTGTTTCATGAAAGGATGAAAGGTACACACAGTCAATTTGATCACTGTGTTTATTTCCGGAAACTTCAAGATGGATCATTTGTCTATCTGCTGAAAAAGGCAAGGTGGAGATCGACAGACTGAAGGCTCAACTGAGCTCAGAGTTCGAGATGATCTTGGAGAAGCTAAGAAAATTCCTGGGAAGTAGACAGAAAAATTGACTCAGGCTCAGTGCATTGATGAATCATGCCAATGCAGTAGGTGCCCTGATATGTGAGTAATGGTGTGTACATTTGAAGGAGAAAAGAGGAAGCTCTGATCTGTGAATTCTCTCTGTGGATTCTCGCCAAGGTGGAGATTGTTGGAATATGGCTTAGAATATGGCTTGAATATAGCTTGAATATGGCTCATTCACCATAGGTGGCTTAGCACCAATAATGGAGCTACCACTTGCACCACTTGCACCACCAATAATGGAAGCTACCACTTGCAAATGGATGGTGGCTATGGTGGCTACCACTTGCATGTGTTCACACCAAGATAGGTGGTGGATGGTGGCTATGGTAGGCTATGGTGGCTGCCACTTGATGCATGTTCACACCTTGATATTATGGCTATAAATAGCCATGTAGAGATGAGAGAGTTGAGAAGAGTTGAGTATGTGTTAGAGCTAAATTGTTGAAGCAAATACTCTGTGTTTATAGAGTAATTCGGTATTGTGTTGAGTTGTGAGTTCAGTGCTTGTGTAGCACCTTGAATTCTGTATATGTTTGTACTCTAAACTCCATTAATACAAAGCTTCAAGCTCCTCCTCCCGTGGACGTAGGCACAGTTGCCGAACCACGTAAAATATCGGTGTTTTTTCAGTGTGTTTAAATCGGTTTTAGTAATATCAATTCGCTTCCGCACAACAAGAAAAACAAAAAATATGATGAGGATTAATATATCTTTTAAAATTATATCACATTCCCTTATGGCCCGTAGATCCACGAAAACAGAGACAAAAAAACCGTAGCCACATCTTCCTCTTAGCCTGATAAACATAAAGATCAAGAACCATAACCCCCGAGAGTCTAAAATGACCACACCTCTTATAAATCTTTCCAAGGACAAAGTTAAGTATTAAACATTGATTAAAAAAAAGGATTGGTTTGGTTGATCGAATTGATTGAATCGAAAATTGGTGACTTGTTCGATTCAAACAGTATATTTAACTGGGTATTAATCAAACTAAGTTAAAAACCGGTAAAAATCAGATTGAATCGGTAAAAAACCAGTTATATATATAGATTTTTTAATTTTTTCAAAATTTTATTTGAAATTAATGAGGTTTGAACCTTTAATCTATTAGTTTTAAATTAAAGATCATATCATTAAATCAAATGCATATTTTTATTTATTATTAACTATATTTAATATTTATTTAACATTAAACTTAATGTTTAAATATAAAAAAAAATCATCAAATCAGTTGAAACGAAAATCGAAGACTTGACCAATTCGATCTCCGATCCGATTTTTTTAACCTTGGTATTAAACACTCATGAAATTACCACCTTAAAATAAGAATAATAACTAATGCTCTTTTCTTGAACCAAGATAACTTCAAGAATACCAAAAAAAATACCAACCCAAGAAGCTGATAAAAAGATAAATGATAAGTTGATAAGTTCAGGAGATGAGTTAGCAGATTAACATCCAATTTCCTGATGAGGAGATAAGTAATAAAAAGATAAATGATAATGAATATCTTGTAGATAAAATAAGATAATTTCAATTGTTTATCTTTTACTTTATCGATAAGATTGTTGTACCCTATAAATACTGATTACCAGTTAATGAAAAGTTAAACTTTCAACACCAGATTAATTGTCTTCTTTACATGGTATCAAGAGCTTAAACACTGCTTAATCAGCTGCTGATTCTTCCTGCTATCAGTATCAATAACACCACAATTGATAAGTTCAAGTGATAAGCTAACAAATCAACATCCAATTTCTTGATGAGGAGATAAGTGATAAGAAGATAAGTGATAATGAATATCTTGTAGATAAAATAAAATAATTTCAATTGTTTATCTTTTACCTTGTAGATAAGATTATTGTATCCTATAAATACTGATTACCAATTAATGAAAAGTTAAGATTTTAACACCAGATTAATTCTTTATAGAAGCATCCAAAGCAAACCAATTAAACCCAACCAATCTCAATGGTAAAATCTTTAAGAATTTTGTACTTTTAGATAATCAGAAAGGAACAAAAACTATCATGTTTTCCAAAGCTGATAAAGTAGAACAGGAAAGGACCCAGCCAAAAAGTTTGCAATTGCAGAACAAAACAGATCAAAAGAAGAAAGAATCTGCAACAGGTTAAAGCCAAGAGACAGCACACCTAAATTTATCTCCCAAATTAGAAAGTCTTCTTTGCCATCTTCCAAAGACACACCCACCACTCATCCAAAGGTCGAATTAAAGAATCGATTCTTATTAAAAAATGTCTTCAAATGGACATGATATATGATTAGTGTGTCATTAATTACATTTTTGTGTATAAAATAAATTAATAAGATGTTTACGTCATTTGAAGTGCAATTTCAAATTTACAATGGAGTGATGTTCGAATTAACATTTAATCCAATAAATCAAAGAGGTAATTTTGGATTGTGTCCCTACGGTTAATATATTAATTGTATAAATCAACTGTAATCTTTAAGATTACTCTAATAACTTAATTACAGTTGATTTATACAAGTATTACATTAACACCTACAATAACTTCAAATTTGTGTAGGAAAATTAGATGAAGAAGATGTACTCTGTTTCTAATAAAAGTCCAATACAAATGGGTAAAATAGGTCTAAGCTTATTGATTTATTACCTAACTCATTAATAAGATATTTATTTTATGAAAATAAATAGATATTTATTTTATTATTGAATTTAATTTTTTTTGTATATTAATTATAATTTCTTTATAAATTAATTTTGAATTACTTTAGTTTAAAATGGATTTTAATTAAGTGTTAAAAATAAAATAAAACTCTATTTTTTATATTTAAGAATGAGACTTCCAATTAAAATGAAAATTTCAAGAATGGAGATATAAAAGTTAAAAATAAAAAGGTTTTCTTTAAATCTTGAGAAGTGTAATTTTTTCTATAAAAGAGAGAGTAAGAAAAATTAGAAAACACAATTAAGAGTTTTTCCTCTTGATCAATAAAATTAAAAGTGTTCACACAACTATCACTTTTGAAGCATATTATAAAAGGTCTCTTGGTGATATACGTAAGAGTATATGCAAAAAAAAAAAAAGTTTTGTAACATTTTCTTGATTTTATTATTGAAGTATATTTCTAAAATCATGGTTTCATATTATTCACAACTCAGAAGTTTTGTTTTTAATTCATATTTTTCAGGTGCGTTTGAATAGCGTAAAATTTTAAAGACACGGTTTTATTTATTTATTTATTTGAATATATTATATATAGATTAGGGTTAATTCTCAATATAGACAGCACATAAGGACCATATAGTAGGACTTAGCAAAAAAAAGGACCATATAGTGGGGTAGCAACCTACAATCTAGGCCCTCCCCTCCAAGTAATTAGTTTTACAACATGGATCTACACATCTATGGAGTCATATATATAGAATCATTATTTCTAGCTTTAATATTTTGTATGCCTAATGCCTTTAGGAATTTTTATATATAGAGAATGGAAAATTTTGGTTGAATTCCTTGTTTATTTCCTTCAGCTTTGAAATTAAAATGGATATTGTTTGGTTTTGATTCCTATACTTTAGGGTTTAGGGTACATTAATTAATTGATCCAAGATTTTCACCAAAAAAAAATCAATTCCAACAATATTTGTAATGTCTTGAATCATTTTGACAGATTTCTTATCAAAGTTTATTCATGTCACTTCCCCCTTTTATTGTCAAAGATAAACATCATATTTAATCTAAATTAAAAAGATAACTTGTTTATCAGTTAGCTAGTTGAACTTTCTCCTTTAAGATGTTGTCATATATATTTTTTATTTTCTATTTTTGAAAAGTTATTATAAAGCAAATGTAAAAAATAAAAAACATAATTAATTAATAAATAATACTTATAAATTAACACCAATTATGTCATACTTTTTTATTTAAAAAATTACATATTTAATTTATAATTTTTGAAAAATATGATTGATTTTAATTTGTATTGCAAAGCAACCAAACCCAATTTAAAAGATGATAAGCATTGATGGTAATGTTCTCTATAAGAGCTCCAAAAATACATTTGTAAATATATTTATAAAAATTATTAAATAAATACATGATAATCATTTAACTTCGTTCTGTTTGTCAAATTTAAAAATTCGTTCTGTTTGTCAAATTCAAAAATTCGATAATAATATACATAATAATAATCCATTATTGATTAGGTCCACGAATATATTGTATGGTGTCCATCTATATAAATCATTGAAGATTTCCAAAAAAAAAAATAATAATAATTTTGCCTATTTAACTTTCATAAAGTTTTGGGAAAGTTTTAATTTTAATGTATCTTATATTAAAATTTTAAATTTTTTATAAAGTTGATGTAAAATGATATTTTTAATGCCAAAAAATAAAAAATATATGAAAAATAATTTTGAAATATTAAAAAAAATAAGAAAATTAATTTTAATTTTAAATATATATATATAATTTTGAGACATTGAAAAAAATGGCCAAAAAAGGAAAAGAGAGCGAAGAAAGTATCACATCCTGAGTCAATATCAGTGTTAAAAGTAGAAGAACAACAATGAGTCAATTCGGTGAGGGGCTCACTGCAATTATTTTTCATGTCTCCACTCTTTCTTTTATTTACGATGTAACTTAGCAACAACCTTGACAATTATTTTCCCAAGGAAAAAAAGCAAACACCTTATCGGCAGTCAATTTTGTTGAAATTAAACAATTGTTTTGGAACTTTTTCTGAAAATTGTTTGGAAAGGAAAGTATAGATTTGCTATGTTAAATTGTCCAATACCAGCCCAAGAAAAAAAATAAAAGCCTAACAATGTGTGGTTGCAATTGTGTGATTTAATGTGTGGTTGTAGTTGTGTGATTTAAATGTGTGGTTGTTATTAAACAATAATGTGTGGTTGCAATTGTGTGGTTTAATGTGTGGTTGTAGTTGTGTGGTTTAATGTGTGGTTGTAGTTGTGTGATTTAAATGTGTGGTTGTAGTTGTGTGGTTTAATGTGTGGTTGTAGTTGTGTGATTTAAATGTGTGGTTGTAGTTGTGTGGTTTAATGTGTGGTTGTAGTTGTGTGATTTAAATGTGTGGTTGTTATTAAACAACAATGGGTGGTTGTAATTTATTTAGATTTTATATTTGTGTGGCTTGTGTTTGTCTTGGTATTGTATAAATACCTCCCTCCCTTGCAATTGTAAATCATCAAGTAGTAAGCTTCAATAAGCAATAAAAGTTCTAAGTTTTCCTAAGGAGTTCTTCTCTAAAGAGTGTAGTCTAGAGTGAAGTGTGAGCATTTGTGAGTTTTCCTAAAATCTAAACTTTCTTCTTTGAGTGGTAAAATTAGAGTTATCTACTCTAAGTTTTTCTCAACAATTGGTATCAGAGCTAGGTTGTGAGTTACTACCATAGTTACTATTCACACGTATCACTATATACTTTTATAGTAATTGTTAACATATACGAGATTTATTCAAGTATATGGTATACGATACTATTCACGTATACGGTACTGTTCACGGTGAAATAGTTATTCAGGTACTATTTTTGGTTTGAGCGTTCTTGAGTCGTGAGGAGTTTGTACTCTACAAGTTTGTGTCTCAAAATCAAGCTTGTTCGGTATTGTTAGAGTCTTGCCGACACGATGGGTGATCTTCAAGTAGTTGGAGGAATCAAGAAGCTCAATCACAAAAATTACAACACGTGGAAGACGTGTATGATGTCTTACCTACAAGGTCAAGACCTTTGGGAAGTCGTTGGTGGTAGTGAAGTTACGAAGCCCGAGCAAGAAGATGCTCAAGGAACCTTGCGTAAATGGAAGATTAAAGTGGGTAAAGCCATGTTTGCCCTTAAGACCACAGTTGAAGAAGAAATGTTGGAATACATACAAAAGCTAGAAACGCCAAAAGAAGCGTGGGATACTTTAGATGCACTCTTTTCGAGAAAGAATGACACAAGACTTCAACTTCTTGAGAATGAATTGTTATCAGTTGCACAACGGGATATACCGATTGCTCAATACTTTCACAAGGTAAAAACGTTATGCCGTGAAATTTCTGATTTAGATCCTACAGCTGCTATTGGAGATACCAGGGTAAAAAGAATAATTATCCATGGTTTGAGGCCCGAATATCGCAGTTTCGTTGCCGCTATACAAGGATGGCCAACTCAACCATCACTTGTAGAGTTTGAAAATTTGCTTGTTGGTCAAGAATCTATGGCCAAGCAAATGGGAGGGGTCTCGTTGAAAAGTGAAGAGGAAGCACTCTACACCAACAAAAGCAAAGGCAAATTCAAACAGCACGTCGGTGGTGGATCTAAAAAGTATGGTGACAAGACAAAAAGTCATCAAGGAGAAGGGAGCTCTCGTCCAGGGGGAGCTTCAAAGAATCGTAGCAACAATAAAAGATTTGAAGGTAACTGTTACAACTGTGACAAGAAAGGTCACATGGCAAAAGATTGTTGGTTTAACAAAAGGCCCGCTGAGAGCAATGCTGCTACTTCTAGTACAAAGGAGAAAAGCGAAAATGATTGGGACGCTGAAGCATTTTTTGCTATGGAAGAGGAAGAGTTAGCTCTCACAGTAACAACGGCTGACCGAATTGACTATGAGAATGATTGGATTGTCGATTCAGGTTGCTCAAATCACATGACAGGCGATAAACAGAAGTTGCAGAACCTGTCAGAATATAAGGGAAATCGCATTGTTGTTACAGCTGATAATTCAAGATTATCGATTACTCACATCGGTAAGACGGTAGTAGCACCTCGATATAGTCATAATCAGGTACCACTACAAGATGTTTACCATGTCCAAGGCATGAAGAAAAATTTGCTTTCAGTGGCACAATTAACATCGTCAGGTCACCATATTCTGTTTGGTCCAAGAGATGTGAAGGTATATCGTGATCTAAAAATCTCAGGACAGTCGATGATGGAAGGACGACGTCTGGAGTCAGTCTACGTGATGTCAGCAGAGTCAGCATATGTAGACAAGACAAGAAGGAGCGATACAGCAGATTTATGGCACATGCGGTTAGGTCATGTTAGTTATTCCAAACTAAGTATGATGATGAAGAAGTCGATGCTTAAGGGACTTCCTCAGCTTGACATAAGAACAAACACAGTTTGTGTAGGATGCCAATATGGTAAAGCACACCAATTGCCATACGAGGAGTCAAAGTTTAAAGCAAAAGAACCATTAGAGTTAGTTCACTCTGATGTATTTGGGCCCGTTAAGCAACCATCAATTAGTGGAATGCGGTACATGGTGACGTTTATTGATGATTTCTCCAGGTATGTGTGGGTTTTCTTTATGAAAGAAAAGTCTGACACTTTCTCAAAGTTTAAAGAGTTCAAAGAGATAGTTGAAGGAGAAGTGGGAAAGAAGATATGTTGCTTGCGCACAGACAATGGAGGAGAATATAGCTCAGGCGAATTCTCTCAATACCTACGAGAATGCAACATACGTCATCAGTATACTTGTGTCAATACACCACAACAGAATGGTGTAGCAGAGAGAAAGAATCGGCATCTTGCAGAAATTTGTCGGAGTATGCTGCATGCAAAGAATGTACCCGGAAGATTTTGGGCCGAAGCTATGAGAACCGCATCCCATGTGATCAACAAACTTCCTCAACCAAGGTTAGAGTTTGTTTCACCCTTTGAGAAATTGTGGAAAATGAAACCTTCAGTCAGCTACTTTCGAGTATTTGGTTGTGTATGTTATGTATTTGTTCCTGATCATTTACGTAGCAAGTTTGATAAGAAAGCAACTAGGTGTATCTTTGTGGGATACGACAACCAAAGGAAAGGGTGGAAATGTTATGATCCTACGAGTGGAAGATGTTACACTTCACGCAATGTGGTATTCGATGAAGCATCTTCCTGGTGGTCCTCAGAAAAGGAGGTGTTGTCAGATTCAAAAGAATTTGAAGACATGCTACAACAGAAAATGGGAGAGTATATTGTCCAACTTCAATCAACTTCAGACGAAGTAGAAGACCTATGTGATGATGACGATGACGAGCAAGTGTTAGTCCAGAGTCCTTGGCAAACTGGTGTGTATCAACCAGATGTTAGATCGAGTGAAGTGGAAGAACCATCTCCACAATCACAAATCCGAAGGACAACAAGAGCACGGAAGCCAAATCCCAAATATGCTAATGCAGCCATAGTGGAAGAACCAATTGCAACAGAACCTGAGACGTTTGAAGAAGCATCACAGAGTTCTGAGTGGATTATGGCTATGAAAGAAGAGATCACTGCGCTTGAGCAGAATCAGACTTGGGATCTAATGCCAAAACCAAGAGATGTGAAACCCATATCCTGCAAGTGGGTTTACAAGATAAAACATCATCCAGATGGGTCGATTGAAAGGTACAAGGCACGGTTGGTGGCTCGTGGTTTCTCTCAGAAGTATGAGCTAGACTATGATGAAAGGTTTAGTCCGGTGGCAAGACTTACAACCGTACGAGTCCTACTTGCCCTTGCAGCCAACAAAGACTGGAACTTGTGGCAGATGGATGTGAAGAATGCATTCCTTCATGGAGAGCTAGATCGGGAAATCTACATGATTCAACCATTGGGATTTCAAAACCAAAATCATTCTGAGCATGTGTGTAAGCTGCGAAAGGCACTTTACGGATTGAAACAAACACCTAGAGCATGGTATGGTAAGATTGCTGAATTTTTAACTCATAGTGGTTATTCAGTGACACCTGCAGATTCCAGCTTGTTTGTCAAAGCTAATGGAGGAAAGCTAGCTATCGTATTGATATATGTGGATGATTTAATCATAACTGGTGAATTTATGAGGCAGAAATTCTTCAAACCAAGGAGAATTTATAAGTTCGTTTCCAAATGAAAGAACTTGGACAACTCAAGCACTTTCTTGGTCTAGAGGTTGATCACATACAAGAAGGAATATTTCTCTGTCAACAAAAATATTCTAAAGATTTGCTAAAAAGGTTTGGAATGCTCGAGAGCAAGCCAATTTCAACACCGATGGAACCAAATGGCAAGATGTGTGCACTTGAAGGCAAAGACTTGGAAGATGCAACTATGTATCCACAATTGGTAGGTAGCCTGATCTACTTAACCTTGACTCGACCTGACATTTCTTATACAGTTGGTGTGATGAGTCGGTATATGCAAAATCCGAAGAAGCCTCATTTAGAAGCAGTTCGACGAATACTGAGATATGTGAAAAGTACAATAGATTATGGTCTTTTGTACAAGAAAGGTGAAGACTGTAAGTTAGTTGGTTATTGTGATGCTGACTATGCAGGAGATCATGACACCAGGAGATCAACAACTGGGTACATGTTTAAACTTGGTTCTGGAACAATTTCTTGGTGCAGTAAGAGACAACCAACGGTATCATTGTCAACTACCGAAGCTGAGTATCGAGCAGCAGCAGTGGCAGCTCAAGAGTGTACGTGGCTGATACAACTAATGAGTGATCTACATCAACCAGTAGATTATGCAGTTTCGTTGTATTGCGACAACCAGTCAGCAATTCGTTTGGCAGAAAATCCAGTCTTTCATGCAAGAACCAAACATATAGAAGTGCATTATCACTTTATCAGAGAAAAGGTTATACAAGAAGAGATTGAGATGAAGCAGATCAAGACAGATGATCAAATGGCAGATTTATTCACAAAAGGTTTGAGTATCAACAAATTTGAAATGTTTCGTCGTCAACTCAACATGGTGCAAAGAGGAAGAGCTGGTATTGAGGGGGAGTGTTAAATTGTCCAATACCAGCCCAAGAAAAAAAATAAAAGCCTAACAATGTGTGGTTGCAATTGTGTGGTTTAATGTGTGGTTGTAGTTGTGTGATTTAAATGTGTGGTTGTTATTAAACAACAATGTGTGGTTGCAATTGTGTGGTTTAATGTGTGGTTGTAGTTGTGTGGTTTAATGTGTGGTTGTAGTTGTGTGATTTAAATGTGTGGTTGTAGTTGTGTGGTTTAATGTGTGGTTGTAGTTGTGTGATTTAAATGTGTGGTTGTTATTAAACAACAATGGGTGGTTGTAATTTATTTAGATTTTATATTTGTGTGGCTTGTGTTTGTCTTGGTATTGTATAAATACCTCCCTCCCTTGCAATTGTAAATCATCAAGTAGTAAGCTTCAATAAGCAATAAAAGTTTTAAGTTTTCCTAAGGAGTTCTTCTCTAAAGAATGTAGTCTAGAGTGAAGTGTGAGCATTTGTGAGTTTTCCTAAAATCTAAACTTTCTTCTTTGAGTGGTAAAATTAGAGTTATCTACTCTAAGTTTTTCTCAACATGCTAGTGGACTCGAACTCTAGAAACATGATGATCATACACCATGGAACTTGTGGATCACCTTTAAACCAGATTGATGCTTTTATTGAGTGAAGTAATTTGTTTTTAATATATATATGTCGAGATGCAAATAGTATTGACAAAATTGGGTGTATCAAATTATCAATAATTGATGTACTTATGGCATGGTGGTAAAATGAGATTATAGAGTTGATAATTGTAGTTCTCAAAATTTTTACAGTATCTATCTCTTTTTTTTAGATTGTTGTTTTATATATTTTATTAAACTTTTCATCTTACAAACTAATTTTTGAGGTTAGAATTTGAGTTTCTACTTGGTATCAACACTCGTAGGTTTCTTATCCGTTTCGTCGGATTGCTTGTTATGTGTTTGTTTCGCCATATATCTATCGAATGAGTATCAAAATCCCACATCGTCTAACTCTTGTTCACTTTAATGTTGCCAATTTGGTATTGCTGAAGTTCACTAATGCTATGCTTGGAAACATGAATTTAAAATTTTGAATTTAGATTTCATTCGCTATATAAATTGTGAAAATGAAATACATATATGAATTAGTTAAGATTCAATATGATTATATGTTTGAAAGGTATAAAAACATGAATTTTAAATTCACAAATATTTATAGGTATTTCAAATTCATCATTAAGTAAGCATCCAACAAATCCATAAATTTGAAAAATAATCATAAATGTTACATATGTGTTTTATTATACAATTTACACTATTTTTGAAATGTAAATCCATTTTTTGAAATTTAAGTTCCCAAATGCAACCTAAAGATCACATCTGTGTTTTTGGTTTAGTAAAATTCCTGGGTCAGGGTCTAATGCTATGTGATGATTTATTATATATTAATATTTATTGTCATGTACATCGCATATGAATATTTATTATTTTATTTATTTTTTAATATATATTGTATATTTTATAAATAAATAAAGTTAATAAAGTGTATATTAACAAAAATTTACATTAACACATAAAATTTATTTCATATGCAAATTATAAATATAAACTTTAACTCTTTTCCATTTTAAAAATTTGAAGACAAAACAATTCATTACAAACTTTTAATTCTTCTTTATTTATTATCAAATAAATTTATTTAACGATTTTTTTTTAATAAAATTAAGCTTTTTACTTATAAATTAGATAAATTTTATTAATAAATTCATTTAACGAAATTATTTTAATGAAATAAAAATTTTATTTATAAATTAGATAAACTTATGATTATGAATAATAAAAAATATTTACAATGGAAATTTGAAAATATAGTGAACAAAATGGTTATTTTTGTCAATTCAAAAATTTTACATATCCGTACTTTTATATATACTAGTATTTTTATCACATGCCTTTGCACATGAATACTCGTTGATTTATTTCTTTTTTGAATATATAATTGTATCTTTAAAAAAAATAAAACTAATAAAATGTATATTAACTAAAATTTGCATTAAAATGTAAAGTTTATTTCATATACAAATTATATCAAATTATACAAAATTAATTAAAAATATAAAAAAATACAATATAATTTATTTTTTTTTATGTCAAATAAATTAATTTATTAGTGAAAAAAAATAGAACTTTTAAGATGAAGCAATTGCATATAAATTTTTAGTACTTTTTTTTAACATTAAATTAATCCATGTAACGAATATGTTTTAGTCAAATTAAATTTTTTACTTAAAAATTAGATAAATATTATTAATAATAAAAAATTATTTATAATGGCAATTTAGAAATATAGTGAACAACACTGGCTATTTTCGTCAGTTCAAAAGATTCTACACATTCGTGCTTTTATATATACTAGTATTTGTTATCAAATATGTTTGCATATGAATACTCGTTGTTTTATCTATTTTTGAATATATAGTTGTATATTTTAAAAATAAATAAAACTAATAAAATGTATATTAACTAAAATTTGGTAAAATTTGTTTCATTTGCAAATTATATCAAATTATTATAAAGTTTATTATTTTTAATATCAATGTAAAATTAATTATGAATATAAAAATTTTAATGTAAATTTTAATTATTTTTTATTCATATTAAATAAATTGATTTAATTTTAAGATAAACTGATATATTCAATAGCTTTATAATTTTTTCAATAACCTTCGTTTGCAACATCAGTAATCTCAAAATATTTCATATTTTTCATAATATTTATCTATTATTTAGTAATCTTAAGCTTTTATGATAAAGCAATTTCATATAAACTTTATTTTATTTATTTATTATTAAATTAATACATTTAATGAAAGTATTTTAATAAAACAAAACTTTTTTATTATAAATTAGATAAATCTTATTAATAATAAAATATATATATATATTTAAAATAGTAAATTAGTAATATAATAAACAACAATAGGTATTTTTGTCAATGCAAAAGATTATTCATATTCGTGCTTTTATAGATATTATAGATACAATATAGATACATCATAAATACATAATGCTTAGAAGTTTTGTCTAGTTATAAGTTAGGGCTCGTGTGATTCTTACTGTAAGTGTTTGGAAGATGTTGCCTATATGTTTAATCTCTCTCTTTTTTTTATGAATAGACTTTTTTGTCTTAACAAAACAAAAATAAATCAAACTCTCTTGTAAAGCAAGGTGTTGGCGAGAGTATTTATCTTGTTGCTTGGCAATGGAGGCTTTGCTTATTTTTTTTCTATATTCCAATCTCTTGTTTTCTCTACTACATCTAGATTATCTTAATTCTTTATGAGTTTAACTTGTATTAAGATGGTCATAAAATGTCTTTTTTTTTTTTTTTTTTACAAAAAATGTTGTAGTCTGCAAATAAAAAAAAAAGGTTGCAGATGTTGAGATTCGCATCCAGACCTGCTAGATGTCACCTTTTAAGGGTGGTTGCATAAACTAACTGAGTTAAACTTCAAATTTTAATGTCATTTTTTTTATGCACCTATTAAAATTATGTCATTTCATTTTTTTTAAAAAGAAATCTTAAATATTACCCTCACTGACACCAATTTTCATTTTGTCGATACTAATACCAAATTAACGGTCATTAATTTTACTAAACCCTAATTAACCGAATTATTACAAATATAAAGAAGAAGAGAACCCAGAGTTTGATTTTTAAATTTTGATTATCACTATGGCCTTTCTCCTTTGGGATGACATTTTGGTTGTTTAATTTCTTTTTTCGATTGTTGTTTTAAAAATGTTATCACTATCACTAATCGAAAAGAAAGAACAATTTTTATTGAGTTTATATATAATATATTTACTACTTCTTTCACTTACTTTTTAATATTTTATTAAATTCAGATGTTCGGAGTAATTGGATTAATGGTGAAGTATGTTCTTCTAACCAGATTTGGTCATGTTGTTGGGATTTATTGGGTTTTTCTGTATCTAATATTTATTTTTTATTTATAATTTTCATTTGTGTATTTTATTGGATTTTTTTAACTCGTGGTTTAGTCAAGATTAATACAATCACTTTTAAAAGTAGCATCTAGTAAATTTAATATTCTAATCCCATCTGTAACCCCTTTTTCTATCCCTAAACTTTAACCTCATTTGTAAAAAAAATATTATTGTTTTTCAATAATAAAAATTTATAATTTTTTTAATCGAAGGTAATAGAATGAAAGATAATTAATTTGGTGTTAATGGATGTATGATATTAATAATAGACTAGGCGGTTGCCCATGTTTCGCTGTGGGACTAATTTCGTAATTTTTAAAAATAATAGGTTGATAAGTAACCTGTCACATTATTCCTCAAAACACTAAGCAAAGAAATTAAAATCAATTTGAGAAAAGAAAGCAAAGAACAACCAACTCCATAAATAAAGAAAATTTTCCAAATTCATGGAAGAAAAATCATGCATTCAAAGGAAAAATAAAGAACTAAAACTAAACGAATAAATCATAAAGTTAAAGAGCAATCAAGAACACATCACTTGCCATTTCAAACATAAAAAAATATTAAAAAATGTTAATTCACAAGAAATTTATATTAGGAAGAACAAAATTAAATCATTATAATCAATTTATTAGAAAAAACCAAATCAAAAAGTAAAACTCAAATGAAGAAAACATTCATAAAGAAGAAGGAGACAGGAGAACCGAAAAGAATAATAATAAATATATAAAAAAAAGGGAACAAACCCAATCGGAAGACAATTCCGAGAAAAAAAAGACAAAGGAAAATCAAAAGAACGATCGGCACTAGACCTGCTCATGGGCCGGGCCGGGGCTCGGAACATTTTCATTTTCCTTGCCTAGGCCCGGCCCTGGGCCGGCCTACGGACTCGAATTACTGTTTATCCCTTAATAAAAAAAATTTAAAAAAATTATATTAATATTTATATATTTTTATAATTAAATTTAAATAAAAAAATTATTTTATATTATATGAACAGTGATTCGAACCGAGCTGGATCACAAAAATGACTGTCCAAACTCTGTCCAATACGAGCCGAGCCGGGGAGCTGTCCGGTTTATGAGTAGGTTTAATCGGCACCAATGACTCTATAAGAGAATAAGCAAAAAGAAAAAGAAAAACAATAATTTCAATGAGGCGGAGAAGTCTAAGGAAAAACTAATAACATGAATGAAAAGAATAACTAATACATGCCTCCTCTCTCCCATGAGAAAGGCCAAATCAGACATTTCCTCTAATTAATCCAAAAAGCATAAGGCAAAAGTTCAATCAACCTTAATTTTTTAATTACATATATCATAATTAATCTCCTATGACATGTGTTATTTGTCCAAAAAAAAAATACTTTAATTTTTCAAATTCTTAGAGATATCTTTAATAGATTGGTATGAGAAAGGTCATATCAGATCTTTCTTCTAATTAATCCCAAAATTATAAGATAAAAGTTCAATCAACTCGAATTTTTTAATTACATATACCATAATTAATCCCCTAATTATAATTTATACATGTTTTATTTGTAAAATATATATATATATACTTTAATTTTTCAAATTGAGCTTCTTCATGTATTTGAGGATAGCTTTGATAGATTGTTATTGATTTGTAAGAAAATGTAAAACGGCATATTTCTATTGATGCCTAAAAGGTGATTTTTAAAATCATCTTAATATAAATTAAACTCATTCTTTATTTATTCAACAAAATATGTATAAACATAAACATTAAATAATCAAATAAAAGTAATAATTAATATGATTAAGATTTGTGGTCGCTTATTTTTCACATATTAAATAATAAAATCCTGTCGCAACCTATTTAATTTTATTTAACTTACATAAAATAATAAGCCATCCCCAACTCCTTTTGGCTCCTTATAAATATTACTTCCACAATCATTAAACATCCAACACTCAATTTTATCAGCTGCTCTCTAAGTATTCTTTCTATCATATATCTGTCTACTCCCACATAGATTTTGTGCCATGGCTCTACTGTCAACTTCCTTAGTTTTTACCACTCGCAGATGCGAACCCGAGCTTGTTGCTCCGGCCAAGTCCACCCCTCATGAATACTTATTGTTGTCCGATATTGATGATCAAGAGAGTCTTAGGTTCCAAATTCCAGTCATCCAATTTTACCGATACAATCGAGGCATGCAAGGGAAGGACCCTGCTAGGCTTATTAAGGATGCACTTGCTGAAACCCTAGTTTATTATTATCCATTTGCAGGTAGGCTAAGGGAAGGTCCTAATCGCAAGCTTATGGTGGATTGCACTGGCGAGGGTGCCTTGTTTATTGAGGCTGAAGCTGATGTTACACTTGAGCAATTTGGCGATGCACTTCAACCACCATTCCCTTGCTTTGATGAGCTCCTTTACAACGTTCCAGGCTCAGATGGGATGTTAAATTGCCCATTGGTATTAATTCAGGTACTCCAAGCTCTTATGAGCATAAATGAGATCAACTTACTTTTCAATTTTGTTTTACGAGTTGCGTTAAACAACAAGAATTTATTGACTCCGGGTCCTTGCACTCTATACTTTCACTAAAAATCAAGATGGTCACCCTTTTTCCTGACCAGTTATCATCAATTTACATTGTCAATGACTAAGGCCCCGTTTGGATTCAAACGGGGCCATTGTTCGGCGCTATTGGGGCACTTTTTTGCCCCAATCGCGCCAAAGTTATCCTTTGGGTAATATGAGCCAGCACGGTTTCACTGTTAGAGGTGTTCATGGACCGAGTCGCGGCCCGAATTTTTTTTGATTTCTTTACCCAGACTCGGCCCACCGGCCCATATTTATTGTTCACTATATTAAAAAAATATTTTTTAATATTTTTTATATATTTTTAAAATTAAATTTAAAAGATATTATTTTTTTATTAGATGAACAGTGATCCGGACCGGCCCGACCTTGATCATTAAAATCCCTGCCCAGACCCAGCCCAATACGAGCACAGCCTGTCGGGCTGGGCAGGCTGCCCGACCCATGAGCAGATCTACTCACCGTGCTAGCCCCTTTTATTTCACTAGAGCATGAGTGCTCCAGTGAAAGAAAAGGCCCTCCACTGAAGGGCCATTTTACTCTTTTAACCTTATTTTAACTTTTTATGATTATTTTTTTATTTTTTATATAATGAATTTATTATTATATAATAAATATATATTTTATTTTTATATACTAATTTAATAAATATATAAATTTTATTATTATAAAATTAATAGAAATTAATTAAAAATAAATAATAACATGAATAGTAAAAAATAAATATAAAAATATTATTTGATATATTTTTGTAATTTTTATTAATAAAATTATTATTTGATATAAATATAAATATAATTTTAATTATTTATTAATTTTATAAATATCAAATAAACTAAAAATTTTATTATATATATATACATTTTTATTTAATGTCCTTAATAGTTTTTTTTTTGGATAAGTAAAGTTTTTATTTATCCAAAAGCAGCATGCACTGCTACATCAATACAACCAGCATAGCTGGCAAACAAATGTACTATTTTACAATGTCTTCTTTACATAGCTAAGAACCAATTATGCTATCAGTGAGCTTTTTAACCCCCATGCAACATGCAAATCTCTATTAACAGTATCATCCTTTATGGTTTTCATCCCCCTAGTCTATAGCTAACCTCCTCCTTGATTTTCTCAAGCATTTGCATACATTGCTGAGATTGTTTACCAAACCTGCGGTTATTCCTCTCCCTCCATACATGATATATGAGAGCATTCCAAGCAATTCGAAGCACTGTAGCAATAAGAGATTTACCCTTTAGCTTCCTCTTTGCCCATTGAACTTCAAAGTCCCAGCTTCTGATGACTCTATGAAGCTTACATAGGTGCAGAATCTCCCTCCATACTGCCTTAGAATACTCACACTCAAAGAATAAATGGTCTCGAGTCTCCATTTGTTGACTGCACATATCACAAGTTCCATTTAGTTCCATTCCCCATTCCATCAAGCGATCTTTTGTAGGGAGCTTGTTCTGAATTGCCATCCATGATATTTGGGAATGCCTTGGAATATGGTAGGCATACCATACCAATCTATCCCAATCCACCTTTGGCTGCCTTGGCCTGATTTGCTGCCACACTTTAGCCACTGAAAACCTGTCCCCAGGAAATTTCCAAACTAATCTTCCATTATTCTGATAGGTAAATTGAGCTGCTAATGGTCTCAATTGTAGGAGTTTCCTCCAAATCCAGCTACTTCCCTGGGTGATTGGGAACTGCCAGAATGAGGTGCCTTTTAGAACATAGTTGTGGATCCAAGCAATCCACCATGAACCTGCCTTAAAAAGCAATGTCCATATTATCTGCATTATGCTTGCCCTGTTCCAAGAAACTAGATCCTTCAGGCCAAGTCCCCCCTCTGATCTTGGACAACAAATTTTCTGCCAGCTCAACCTTGCTCCTCTGGCTTCTACATCTTTCCCTAACCAATAGAATCGAGAACAGAGTTGATTAATTCTGGAGAGCACTGCCTTAGGTAGAATAAAGATTCTACACCAATAGTTTTGTATATTGAACAAAACTGATTGAATAAGCTGAAATCTTTCAGCATAGGACAGAATCTTTGATGTCCAGTGAGTGATCCTAGCAGTAATCTTTGAGATAAGTGGGACACAGTTTTTTTCTGTCAGCTTCTTTGTTACTAAAGGAACCCCCAAATACCTCACTGGCAGCTCTCCTAGCTTGAAGCCTGTCACCCCCTGGATTTCCTGAAGTTGAGCTCTACTGATTCCAGAAGAATAAAGTTCACTTTTGGCACAGTTGAGCTGCAAACCAGAAAGTTTATAAAAACTTTCCAGGATATCCTGCACTCCTTGGATGGATTTCAGGTGCCCTTTAGTGAAAATCATCAAGTCATCAGCAAAACATAGGTGAGTGAGCCCAATCCTTTTGCACTTAGGATGGAAATCAAAGACTTTATGCTGTGCAGTAGCATCCAAAAGCTTAGAAAGTGCATTCATAGCAAGCACAAACAGATAAGGGGAGATATGATCTCTTTGCCTTATACTCCTTTCTCCCTTAAAGTAGCCCACCAAGCCTCCATTAATTGATAGAGAGAACCTAGGACCAGTGATGCAACTCTTGATCCATGTTATAAATTCTGTTGGAAAATTCAAAGCTACAAGAACCAGCAACATGAAGTCCCAGTCAAGTGTATCAAAAGCCTTTTGAAGGTCAACCTTTATAGCACTTCTAGGTGACAGAGTTTTCCTGGCATAGCCTCTTACTAACTCCTGTGCCATTAGGACATTATCTGAGATATTCCTTCCTTCCACAAAGGCACTTTGACTTTTGCTGATGATTGTTGGCAGGAATTTTTTGAGTCTTCTAGCCATCACAGATGTAATACTTTTGTAGACTACTGAACAACAGGAAATAGGCCTGTAGTCTTTAATACAAGTAGGATTTTGGTTTTTTGGCACTAGAGCTACAATTGTGGAATTAAAGCCTGCTAGCAAATCTCCTGTCTGGAAGAAATGAAGAATGGCATCAATGTACTCTTCCCCTACTACTGTCCAAGCTTCCTTAAAGAAGTGAGATGTGAAACCATCTGGCCCTGGAGCCTTGTCCCCCTTGATGGCAAAAATGGACTCCTTGACTTCCTCCCTGGATATTGGCTTTGAGAGTTCAAACTTTTCTGCATCCGAGAAGGAGAACTGCAAAAGTTCTCGTAGAAACTCCCTTGTACATCCCTCAACATTATAGTCCTTAGTGCCAATAATTTTCTGGAAACAATTAATCTCACCGTCACCACTACTTTTGAATCCAAACACATATCCCACCACTAATTTTAATCTCACCGCACAATACTCAATCTCACCTCTACAATAACTAATCTTACCTCTACCGCTGTTTTTAATCTCACCGGAACCAATCTTACCGTCTATCCAAATGGACCCTAATATTTTACATATATTAATATTACTTTTCGGTTCCCTATAGTAAAGGACGAGAACATGCTTTTGCTTCATATATAGGCTTATTTGCTTCATCTTGCTCTTCACATGGATGGTTGTAGAAGTATATGTCCATGGGTGGGGGACCGCTGGAGAAATTAAAAACCTAGGATTGAATCAAAGTAAATAAAAATTTTAACAAATGTTATTTAGATGCTTTTATATATCTTGACTTTGTATTATTCATGACTATTGGAAAGTCATAGGAGGATGATGTTCTAAAAAAATGTTAAATAATTCATTTCTCTGAGTTGAAAAATAAACTGATCAACAGGTAACAAGACTGAAATGTGGTAGTTTCATCTTTGCCCTTCGCCTCAACCATGTCATGAGCGATGCTGGTGGCATGACTCAATTCATGTCTGCCATGGCTGAGATGGCTCGTGGTGCAATTGCCCCCTCAATCCCACCCATATGGGAGAGGCAACTCTTAGATGCCCGTCATCCACCACGAGTCTCATTCACGCACCGTGAGTACGACGAGGTTGATAGCAGTATCACCCCATTGGAAAACATGGTTCAACGCTCCTTTTTCTTCGGCCCCAAAGAAGTTTCAACTCTTCGCAAGCTCCTACCCGACCACCTTCGTAAGTGTTCGAAATTTGAACTCTTAGCAGCTTGCTTATGGCGTTGTCGAACCATTGCTATAAAACCTGATCCTGATGAAGAGGTGCGAATACTATGCATTGTCAATGTACGTTCCAAGTTGAATCCTCCATTACCGTCAGGATTTTATGGGAATGCATTTGTGTTCCCAGCTGCAGTAACAACAGCTAGAAAACTTTGCCAGAACCCGCTAGGATATGCAGTGGAACTAGTGAAGCAAGCCAAGGAGAGTGTGACTGAAGAATACGTGAAATCAGTGGCAGATTTGATGGTGATTAGCGGTAAACGAATCCACCATACAATGGTGAGATCTTGTATTATATCAGATATAAGCCATGCTGGATTTTTAGACGTCGATTTTGGTTGGGGTAAGGCAGTTTACGGAGGGCTTGCAAAAGGTGGGTTGGGTACTATACCTGGATCATCAAGCTTTTTTATAGCATTCAAGAATAAGAAAGGAGAGGCTGGAGTTCTTATGCCAATTTATTTGACAGCTCCAGTTATGGAAAGATTTGCCAAGGAATTGGATAACATGACGTCGTCGAAGGAGCAGCCAGCTGAGGGAAAGGGTAAACCAGTTTCTATTTCATCTGCTATGTAAAAAAAGATATTAAGAGAGAATGTTTGGTGTGTGGTATTGGAAACTAGTTTCCTAAATTAATGGTTTTTTAAATATCAATGCAAAAGTTGTGTTAATTTTTTTCTTTTTTAGCTTAGATTAAAACTTGTTTCCCAATTAATTACCACATTCATCATGGTTTGACTTTTATACATGAGTAAAGGTGTACATAAGTTGAGCCGGATCTAGAACCTATATTAATAAATATTATGCCTGAATTCCTGTCTTCTCCACAGCCCATTACTTTGAGCTTGAATTCCTGTCTTTCTGAGATGAGAGTATAGCTTAAGTCTCTCATCTAAATTTATACTACATTGTCCTTGAATTATACTACATTATCAATGGCTTCTCTTACTTGAGAAATATAAGGAGCTCTCCCACCTTGAACAAGCCGAAATTCATCTGTTACCAACACCTGCACCATTAATCATAATACAATTTTAACTAAAATTGCCACTTTATCAACTCTATATTCAGGCTGATGACTAAAAGATAAAGATCATTAAACCAATAATCAAAAGGTAAAATCACACCTTCACTTGCAACTGAAGAAACTTGACATAGTTAATTACTTTCTCCAGCATGTAACCAGATCAATCTGTGCAAGATAAAGATAAAAAGATCATTTCCAGCATTTACTATAAACAAAGTGCAATTGGAAATATCACATCAGTAGTAACAATGCCTCACCTTGGAGCTTTGAGGGTCCTTTGATGGTTCTGACTTAGTTTTTGTTTTCTTAACTTCATCATTGCATTGTTTCTTCAAAGAGTGATTGATCTCTCCTATAACCAATTTTGTCAGTAGTAAAATCAGTACGTATCTTAAATTAACTGATTATTAATTACTTGGTTGATCGGAAAAGAAGAATAGTAGTATGCGGACGCTTGAGGCCAGCTGCTTCTGGTGATCCCTGTTGTGCGGAACTAGATCGAGATTAGTAAAACCGATAAAAAACACACAAAAGAAACACAGATATTTTACGTGGTTCGGCCAATATGCCTACGTCCACGGGAGGAGGAGCAAAGCTTTGTATTTATCGGAGATGGAGTACAAACACGAGATACGTATTACAAGTGCTCTCTCTAGCACACACTCAACACCTCAATACACAAGCTCTACCAGACAGCTACAGCCTTTAAGGCTTCTCTACACCTCAACCGGGAGGGGCTCTCTCTGGAGCTCTCACTATGCCTCACCCGGGAGGGAGCTCTTGGAGCTCTCCTTGGAGCTCTCTAGCTCTCTGGAGCTCTTCTCTCCTCTGCTCTCTTCATGCCAAGGCCAAAGGCCTTTATATAGAAGAAATGATGTCATTAAAGGTCAACAATGTTGGCTTGAAAAATTTGCCCAAAAACGTAGCAAACTTTGCTACAAATTCGGCTCCCACAATTCAAGAAGAGTTTAGAAACCTTGGGTGGGCCGACATGCCAAAGTTTCATGCTTGAAGTTGCCACCAAGTTGTAGCCATCAACTTTGACTAAACCTTGGCTTTTTAATTTTAGCCACAATTCCAACAATCCCGACTCCTGGATACCATCAGCAACTACAGCTGCTTCAGAGTATAACCAATCCCCATGGTTTTCTTTTGTAGCACTTGTCATGGAATTATAATTGCTAGCAATTTCAAAGTAGCTAAAATCTTCCACCAGGCGAGGATCGGCATCTGATTCCACTAGTAATTCTGGTTCAAATGGCATTGAAATAGATATTTCAAGTTCATGTTTTATTTATGTTCAGACTTCTTTAATGCTAACAAAATACTATCAAATACTCGAGTCTGAAATATACACTTCATTGCTAATCATTTTAGGTGAATTGCATAGCTCAATACAAACAATACGCTTAAGATACAAACAATACCCTCACATGGAAATATGAAGGGCGCACTGGTTCTGCTTATGAGAGGAAGAGTTGAGTAGTGATAAATTATCCCTGTTTGTTAATCCTATTTTTTTTTTTTTTATTTAACACATCTTTGTAAAATATATTAACTGCCTATAATATTAGCTAGAATTAGGAGGATAATAAATGGGGGAACAGAGAGAGAGAGAAACCAACCTCTCCTCCACAGCAGGAATTAGTCCACCAGTCAAAGCCACTCCACCAATCTGAAGCACAAAACCAAATTAAAAGTTCAATTATTAAAAAAATAGAAGTATCTCATGTGGTCTATTGTAAGTAAAAACATGTAAAATGTCTATTTTTTTTTTTTTTTTTTACATTCAGATGGGGTTTAGGATCGATCCTTTTGATGTTAGATGATCCCTGTGGCTTTCGACAGCCAAATGTGATTTTTATTGACAGTGAAATCAGGTTAAGAATCAATTCTTTTCAAAAAAAATTCTTTGCAGGTCTATGCGACCTGTCAATTGAAAAGAAGCAACTGGTTAGATTGGGATACTATTATAGCTAATTAGAACATGCTAAATATGCAGTACGCAAACCTACCAGTTGAAAGAATGCTACTGGTTATGGCTTCTGCTAGGCCAACCTTCTCTTCTTTCTTTGGTTTCATTGAAAAAATGGATAGTTTTCACTGCACTCATAGCAATTGACTTCCAATCTCTATTTCAGTGAACATCAGATAAATTCTTTTTACTTTCAAAGCAAAGAGGGAGCTTTTCAACTAAACTGAGAAGATTTGATAAGAAAATAATTTACACGCAAATGATGAACCCTAGATTATATTAGGCCTAATTTCAACAACTCTTAACTGATAACAAAAAAATTAAAAGATAAAAGATAAGAAATGTACCGTGAAGATGCAAATGAGAAACCCAACAGAAACAATTATTTAATTTTGCATTTTCTTTCTTCTCTTCCCTCATTTTCTCACCTCACAAACATATAAAAATAAACCTAAAAAAAACAGACAGAGAATAGCGAAAAAGCAGAGACTATTTTAGAGAGAAATCTGGGGATCGAGATATGGTAGGAGATTTTGCCTGACAATGTACGTTTGATAACCTAGAAAATTGAAAGAAAATAATAAGAGATTTGAAATTTCATTTATGAGTATTTAAGGAAAGAGCGAAGAGCCAAGGAGGAATTCCGTAAGAGCAAAGAGCCAGAAAATTGCAGAGAAAAAAGCCAGAAAACACAATGACTCAAGTTTCTAACTGATTTATTTTGGGCTTGACCCATAGTGCCTTAAAATCCCCATGTTAACCCGGCAGATTTACAATGACGATAAAAGTCAGCGGCAATTAAAGAACCGCAGGCGGTTCTTTAAACCGTCAACAAAACAACGCCCTTAAAACTGTTGTTTTTTGTAGTCTGTCCAGGTACTATAAATATGTTTTATTGGATTGAATATTTCGAGTTTACTATACCAAAAGATATACTAGGATTGAATATTTATTGGATTTACTACAAGTGAGAATTTGTGAATTCAATAACTTTTGCATTCGGAAATATGATTCCCGATATAATGATTAATTAGTATAACAATAATAGAATTTTGTGGCTCTTGAGAGAGTTAATAATTTTCTCTCAAATTGTCTAAATAATTGATCACTAAAAACTTGGTCAAAGTATTTTCATTAGAAAATCAACATATTTGATTATGTTGGAGTGATTAAGAAAAATGACTAACAGCCTTAAGACACAAGATATAATTTAATTGAATAAATAGTCATTTCAATTAAATTATAAAAATTAAACAAAGAAACATGATATATGATTAGTGTGTCATGAATTACACTTTTGTGTATAAAATAAGTTAATAAGACTTTATGTTTTTCGGAGTGCAATTTCAAATCTATAGTGGAATGATGTTGAAATTGCATTTAATCTAATAAATCAAAGAGGTGATTTTGGATTGTGTTAAATGTTGGGAGCCAAATAATATAAGATTATTACATTCCTACAATAACTTCAAATTCGTGTAGCAAATTAGATGAAGAAGATGGATTATGTTTTTAATAAAAGCCCAACACAAATGGGTAAAATGGATCTAAGCCTATTGGTTTATCTCTTAACCCATTAATAAAATATTTATTTTCTGAAAATAAAATAGATATTTATCTTATTATTGAATTTATTTATTTTGGATATTAATTATAATTTATTTATAAATTAATTTTGAATTAGTTTAGTTAAAAATGGATTATAATTAAGTGGTAAAAATAAAATAAAACTCTATCTTTTGTATTCAAGATGAAGACTTCCAATTAAAATGGGATTTTCAAGAATAAGATATAAAAGTAAAAAGGATTCTTTAAATCTTGAGAATTTTAACGGGTTTAACTATTTTCTAAAAAAGAGAGAGCAAGAAAAATTAAAAAAACAAAGTATAAGAATTGTTTTCTTGATCAGTAAAATTAAAAGTGCTCTCACACAAGATACTATCACTTTTGGAGCATATCGTAAAAGATCTCTCGGTGATATCCATAAGAGTATATGTAAAACTTATGGTTACATATTACCCAAAAAAATTATTTTTAATTCATATTTTTCTGCTGCGTTTGTATAATGTAAAAATTTTAAAGATCAATTTTATTTATTTAATTATACTTTGCATAGATTAGGGTTAATTCTCTGTTAAAGTCAATCACCGACTACTCTAGAAATATCTCCAATCTTTTCTTCCTAGATTATCCTTTAGTTTTCTATCTAGAATCCTCTCCAATCTCCTCTCTAACATTCTCTATATTCTTCCCCATTGTTCTTTCTCTAGAACATTATAGTTTAGCCACCATCCTAGAAAATGTAAGATAATACTAGAAAGTTTGAAAGTTAGGTTAGTAACCGACTTAGACAAACTATAAATAGAGATAAGTGTTGTGTGTGATGTGTGTGTAGAGATAAAAAGGGAAGAAATAGGTGGAGAGAAAAAGAACAAAAAAGATGTGAGTGTTGGGTGAAAGAAAAGAGGTGTTGAGAGCCAGAGCATGGAAGCTGCAAAATTTGCAGAAATTGAAGAAGAAAGTGAGCACGTGAGTGGTGTTAGGTGTATGAATGAATAGTGAGTGAATAGTAAAGTGAGAAAGAGTTTGTGTGAGGTTGTCTCTATTGTTAGTTGGTGTTCACACCAATTGTATTTGGTCTTTTCTCATATTAATAAAAAAGTTGTTTTTCGGAAGTTACTGTAGCATCCCGAGATAAAGTTATTGTAGCTTCAACACCACCAACTGATGTCGGAGAACTAAGAAAATGGAAGATCAAAGCCGGTAAGGCCATGTACGTGTTATCAGTCACCATTGAGGATGGTTTATTACAACGCATCAAGGATGCAAAGACACCGAAGGAAGCCTGGGACACACTCACAATGCTGTTCGCGAGGAAAAATGATGCTAGGCTCCAACAATTGGAGAATGAACTCCTGTCAATATCGCAGCAAAATATGTCGGTAAGCAAATATTTCTCTAAAGTTAAAACTCTTTGTGATGAAATTTCAAAATTAGATCCAGAAAATACCATTACCGAAACGAGGATGAGAAGAATTGTCATCCATGGCTTGCGACCTGAATACAACGGGATTGTTACTGCAACTCGTGGATGGAGCAAAGAACAAACTTTAACTGAGTTGGAAAATATCCTAGCCAATCAAGAGACTTTAGATAAACAAATGTCTAAAGTCATGATAAAAGATTATGAGAAAGCCCTCTTTAGCAATAGAAGAGGTAAAGTTGCTATGAGGCAAGGAATAGAAGACATTGAAGTTCAAAACAAACAAGAAGCTTGGCAACGGAGGAGCTTTCAGCGAGGGGGAGCTCAAATTGTTCAAGATAGAGACGATAGCGAAAATGTGAGGTCTCATCGTCGAAACGTTCAGTGTTTCAATTGTGGCAAGATTGGTCACTATGTTCGAGAATGTCAATATAGACAAGTGCAAGGCAATGTGACAGTGTTCTCACGAAAGGAGAATAATTATGAAGAAGAATGGGATTTTGAAACTGCATTTACTATTGAAGAATGCGAAGAACTCGTAGCTGCTTGCACCACCGAGTTAGAAGAAAATGTTTATGATGACATGGAAGAAGAAATTGATTTTGAGAATACTCTTCCAAGACAAGAGGTAATTGAAGGAACGTCAAAGGAAAAGAACGAGTCAATGTTTCAGTCTTCAGAAAAGACTTTTGAAGAAGAAAGACTGTTTCAAGAAGTCGAGAAGAAGCTTGAAGCTGATGTCAACATGGAGAAGGATGACAACAAGGTCAACAACACTGGTAAGCCTTATAAAGGCGTGGAAGATATGAAGATCGATTATGGAGTCAACAAACTAATGATAGTTGACAAAGTCGAGTATGCCGCAGACAGAGAGAGATTGGCAGAGAGTATCAAGAAGAAAGAAGATAACAATGATGCTGAAGCAAAGGTGGAAGAAAAGAAGATCAAGAATCAAAAGAGAAAAGAGCAATCAACGATGGATGAAGCAGAACTAATGATGCTGATGAATTTTAAGAAGAGAAAGAAAAAGAGAAGATATTTGATGCAAGATTTGATAAGTCCAGAAGACAGTCTGGAATGACAACCAAGCCAGCATCAAGAGAGAGTAGTCGTTGAGGGGGAGTGTTAAAGTCAATCACCGACTACTCTAGAAATATCTCCAATCTTTTCTTCCTAGATTATCCTTTAGTTTTCTATCTAGAATCCTCTCCAATCTCCTCTCTAGCATTCTCTATATTCTTCCCCATTGTTCTTTCTCTAGAACATTATAGTTTAGCCACCGTCCTAGAAAATGTAAGATAATACTAGAAAGTTTGAAAGTTAGGTTAGTAACCGACTTAGACAAACTATAAATAGAGATAAGTGTTGTGTGTGATGTGTGTGTAGAGATAAAAAGGGAAGAAATAGGTGGAGAGAAAAAGAACAAAAAAGATGCGAGTGTTGGGTGAAAGAAAAGAGGTGTTGAGAGCCAGAGCATGGAAGCTGCAAAATTTGCAGAAATTGAAGAAGAAAGTGAGCACGTGAGTGGTGTTAGGTGTATGAATGAATAGTGAGTGAATAGTAAAGTGAGAAAGAGTTTGTGTGAGGTTGTCTCTATTGTTAGTTGGTGTTCACACCAATTGTATTTGGTCTTTTCTCATATTAAAAAAAAAAAGTTGTTTTTCGGAAGTTACTGTAGCATCCCGAGATAAAGTTACTGTAGCAAATCGGTACTGTAGCACAAAACTACAATTGGTACCGAGAGTCAAAAATCAACATTCTCAACATAGACAGCAAGGACCAAATAATAGGTAGCATGTTAAAACCTAGGCCCTCCCCTCCAAGTAATTAGTTTTACAACATGGATCTACACATCTATGGATTCATATATATAGATTCGTGTGGCCTTGTTGTCATATTTATTTCTAGCTTTAATACTTTTTATGCCTTTAGGAATTTTAATATATAGTGAATGGAAAATTTTGGTTGAATTCATTGTTTAGTTCCTTCAGCTTTGAAATTAAAATGGATATTGTTCGTTTATTATTCCTGTACTTTAGGGTTTAGGGTACATTAATCCAAGATCTTCACCAAAAAAAAAAAAAAAATCAATTCGAACAATATTTGTAATGTTACCCATTCCATCTCTTCACAAACTTTCTTGATTTGAAAGAATCTCACTTAAGTCTTAAATTCGTCAATTGTGAAATTGAGTTCCTAAAATTTGAATTTTGTACAAAGTTTAGTCCTAACATTAGGTTTTAGCCTTTGAACAGCATTGTTAGTAGTTTTGATAATTCGTGTATTCGTACAATGTGTATGTTATTTTTCTGTGTCATAATCGTGTTTAAAAATTAATGTTCAATCCATTCTCACCGCTCTTGTTAGAATTTGGATCCTTCAACTGGACCCAAACACATTTCAATAGTAGATTATCTTCGGATCTTACATTGGCAATTTGTATGAGTTTTTAGTTAAGTTATATAGAAATTCCTCGATGATTAAAATCAGTAATTAAACGTGTTTCCTAAAAAAACCCCAAACCTAATAGAACATCAACATATATAAATTTTCTCATTAGATCATTAATTATAAGTTTGAGTTGACTAAATATTACAACTCCTAAATTGGATCAAATTACTAATAAGGCTGCATGGATATGTATTGCTACATAAAGATATTTATGGGTCGAGTTGGCTTAAGTATGGTATCAATACCATATATATTTACTTAAGTTTGGTCCGGTCTGAAATATGAAAAAAAAATTTGTCCAAACTTGCTTATATTTGTAAATAGATAGTCTAGATCTGTTTAGATCCATCCATATTTTTTTTTCTAAGAAAAATTAAAAACATGTTATTTTTTATTTAATCGTTAATAAGTTTATCTTTTTTCTTTTATTAAGTTTAGAACATGGATAAGTTAACAAAATTTAATGTTTACACTATAATATTATATATATTTTTATATGATATAGATATCATAATATATATAAATATAAAAATAAAAATAAATATAATTTATATTATATTATATAATTGAAAAACGGATCAGGCTCGAACGTTGAATGTTGGAGAAAACGGACCTATTTTTTTGGTCTAATTATAAGCCCATTCTTCGGTCATATATTTTTATTCAAACCCTTCCAAATATTGGACGAAACTTCAAGTTTGGATGGGTAACGCGGTCCATGGACAAATCTAATGTTGCTTGTGAACACACCTCATTGGAATTTTCTTGGTATAATAAGAAAAACTATGGTTGTAGATGTTCAATAAAAGTACAATATCACCACCATAATGTTTAAATAATTATATATAAGATAAATTATCTTATTCATCATCAGTGAAATTTTTAGACTCTTCAAAAAGAGTTATGACACATACATTTTAAAATATATTTAAAAAATAAAATATGTGATAATCTTTTAATCCCTCTTATAAGATTAAAAAATTTCACTTTCAATTTATCAAAGACAAACGAATGAATTAATTTTCTTTAGACAAGTGATCTTTTTTGTTGAAGTGTTTGGTTATTAAGATTTTATTTTTTCAGTACATGTGAGTAGATTACACATACAAAATATTTCAATCTCTCCTTATCTATTTTAAAATTCCAATTCAAAACCTCAAAAATGAAATCTTAAACTTTAACCTGACCATAAAAAAAATCTAGAAGATGAAAAATTAAACTTTAACCTCACTTATCAGGTATTTTTTTTTTTTATCATTTTGTCGGGTGTGTAAAGCACATGCTATTAGCCATAGTGCAATGCATACCGTAAGGATTGTGCTATTTAAAGTAATTGTAAATGATATTTTCAATTTGATAGATTAAATAAAATTAATTTTTTATTCAATGCATATTTATAATTGAATTTACATGAAAGTTCATTGATTATAATTTTTATAATTATGAAAGTGTTTGCAATTATAAATAAAATTAGATATTTTATTTTTGATTAATGTTGTGCATATTACAGTTAATTAGATTGGATATTCAATTGTGATTTACTGATACTAATTGTAGTATTGAACGAATCAAATAAGATTTAGTTTTTGGTAACTATTCTATATTAAATCTTATAAGCACTAAATATGATCATGTTTTTAATTTCGAGTTTACTATAAAAATCATATATTGGGATGAAATAACCTCTGTATTGGGATATGTGATTCTTGATATAGTGATTAATTAGTATGCCAATGATAGTATTTTGTGGCTCTTGAGGGAGTTAATAATTTACTCCCAAATTGTTTAAGTAATTGATCACTAGAAACTTTGATCAAAGTATTCTCATTAAAAAACAAACATATTTGATTATATTGGGGTGATTAAGAAAAAATGATTAGGCACAATTGGATAAAATCATTCCAATTAAATTATAAAATTAAACAGTTGGAAATAAATTTTTTTTTTTCTAAACCAGAAATAATTTTATTAATCGAAAGGAAAAAAGTCAAAAGCAGTCAGAAATATAGAAGTAATTCTATTACATACCAAGACTCATAATTGAAAATAGTTCTGTTATATACAAGTAAACAGAACTTCTTAAGAACATACACCTAGCATCCAAAATCACCATAAAACCAATCTTAAAACTTAAAACCTATAAACTTGGACATCATATAAATAATAAAAGAAAAAAAAAAAAAGGGAACAAATCAAGTTAAGTTTCCAAGAAACGTGAACCAATACATTGCCATCAAGATTTCACAACAAAACTTGAGAAATCTGGACTAGACCTTCTTATTAATCGGGTTACAGCTCGATTTGCAAAAGCTCAAACTCGATCCAAATTATTATTTATAAATTAATAAAAAAATATTTTTATATTAATATTTATATATTTTTATAATTAAATATAAATATTTTATATTATGTGAACAGTGATATGAGCCGAACCGACTTAAATCATAAAAATATTTATCCAGATCCAATCCAATATAAATCAAATTTATCAAATCAAAAAAATTACCCGACCATGAGCCGGTCTAATCTGGACCATATACAACTAACCCATTCTCCACCACTCAAAGTTCCATGATTTGTTTCTTGACGTGACTCTAAAAAAAAAATCCACCTTTAATTCTTTGACATAAGAAAAACAAAAAATATGATGAGGATTAATATATCTTTTAAAATTATATCACATTCCCTTATGGCCCGTAGATCCACGAAAACAGAGACAAAAAAACCGTAGCCACATCTTCCTCTTAGCCTGATAAACATAAAGATCAAGAACCATAACCCCCGAGAGTCTAAAATGACCACACCTCTTATAAATCTTTCCAAGGACAAAGTTAAGTATTAAACATTGATTAAAAAAAAGGATTGGTTTGGTTGATCGAATTGATTGAATCGAAAATTGGTGACTTGTTCGATTCAAACAGTATATTTAACTGGGTATTAATCAAACTAAGTTAAAAACCGGTAAAAATCAGATTGAATCGGTAAAAAACCAGTTATATATATAGATTTTTTAATTTTTTCAAAATTTTATTTGAAATTAATGAGGTTTGAACCTTTAATCTATTAGTTTTAAATTAAAGATCATATCATTAAATCAAATGCATATTTTTATTTATTATTAACTATATTTAATATTTATTTAACATTAAACTTAATGTTTAAATATAAAAAAAAATCATCAAATCAGTTGAAACGAAAATCGAAGACTTGACCAATTCGATCTCCGATCCGATTTTTTTAACCTTGGTATTAAACACTCATGAAATTACCACCTTAAAATAAGAATAATAACTAATGCTCTTTTCTTGAACCAAGATAACTTCAAGAATACCAAAAAAAATACCAACCCAAGAAGCTGATAAAAAGATAAATGATAAGTTGATAAGTTCAGGAGATGAGTTAGCAGATTAACATCCAATTTCCTGATGAGGAGATAAGTAATAAAAAGATAAATGATAATGAATATCTTGTAGATAAAATAATATAATTTCAATTGTTTATCTTTTACTTTATAGATAAGATTGTTGTACCCTATAAATACTGATTACCAGTTAATGAAAAGTTAAACTTTCAACACCAGATTAATTGTCTTCTTTACATGGTATCTGATGGGCAGAAACCGAACTTACCAATAAATCGGGAAAACACAACCGGTAGTTCTTTCTCTCCCAATTAACAGGATCTGTAAATATGGTACTAAATTGCACAAGATATATATAAATATATTCCAGCAACACAAATTCAACCAAGGATAATCACCAACAACCAATCACACGAGACACACAATTTTTACGTGGAAAACCCCTTTAAATCAAAGGGTAAAAACCACGGGACTTAGGAGTCCAGTCAAAATCTCCACTATAATGAGAGTGTGTTTACAATATCACAATAATTCAGCTAACACAATGAGTACACAACTCTAACTTAGCTATCAACAAGTGATATTAAAATCAAAGAGAGAAAGTTGAGAAATCACCAAAAACGTGACTACTATTCGGACACAAAACAGTACTTTATAGTGTTCAGATGAAAATTCTCACCGTACATAATCAGCATCTACGTATCCTATAGCCACTGCCAGAAAATCAAGAAGATCGGACCACGGATGAACCTCCGATCGACGACTTGATCAAAACTATGCAACTCACTCTTTTCTCTCTTTCTCTGCCGCCTCCCTCTTTTTGTTCTTTTTGTTTAGCTACTGACTCCCCTTTCTCAGCCAAATACAAAAGCCCTCAAATTAAAAGGGCTAAGGGCAGAATGGGTATTTCCTCCACATAGGAGGGACCCATGCCCAACAAATCTCCCCCTCCCTACTATGTGGAGGTGTTCGCCATCCCGGCGATCAAACAACATATTTCAAACTTTTCTCTTGGTAAGGCTTTAGTCAACATATCAGCACCATTATCATCAGTATGAATTTTCTCAAGTTCTAACAATTTAGCATCGAGAACATCTCGTATCCAATGATACCTTACATCGATATGTTTAGACCTAGCATGAAAGGTTGAATTCTTACCAAGATGAATAGCGCTCTGGCTATCACAAAATAAAACATACCTCTCTTGGGTAAAGCCAAGTTCTTGCATAAATCTCTTCATCCAAAGTAACTCCTTGCACGCTTCGGTCACTGCAATGAACTCTGACTCTGTAGTGGACAATGCAACACATTTTTGCAATCTGGATTGCCAAGCCACAGCTCCCCCTGCAGAAGTAATTAAGTAACCCGAAGTGGACTTTCTGGAGTCAATGTCTCCAGCCATATCAGAATCTGTATAACCAACTAGAACAGGTTTCTCATTGCCGAAGCAAAGTTTCAAGTTGGAAGTACCCCGAAGATATCTCATAATCCACTTCACTGCATTCCAATGCTCTCTGCCTGGATTAGAAAGAAACCGACTGACGGTACCAACAGAATGAGCTAAGTCAGGTCTTGTGCATACCATTGCATACATCAAACTACCCACGGCTGAAGCATAAGGAACCTTCTGCATGTCTTCCTTCTCTTCTCTTGTGGAAGGACTCTGCTTGACACTCAATCTAAAGTGTGTAGCAAGAGGAGTGCTCACCACTTTAGCTTTATCCATACTAAACCTTTGAAGTACTTTTTCAATGTACTTCTCTTGTGATAACCACAATTTCTTGGCATTTCTATCACGTGTGATCCTTATGCCAAGAATTTGCTTTGCTGGCCCCAAGTCCTTCAACGCAAAGGATTTACTCAACTCTTGCTTCAACATATTAATCTTAGAAGCATTACGACCAACAATAAGCATATCATCAACATAGAGCAACAAAATAATAAAATCATCACCAGAGAATTTCTTGACAAAAACACAATGATCAGAAGTAGTCTTCTTGTAGCCATGCTCCCCCATAACAGACTCAAACTTCTTGTACCATTGCCTCGGAGCTTGCTTCAAACCATACAAACTCTTCTTTAATTTGCACACATAGTCCTCTTTTCCTTGTGCAATGAAACCCTCTGGCTGCTCCATGTAAAGCTCTTCTTCTAAATCACCATGAAGAAAAGCAGTTTTCACATCCATTTGCTCGACTTCCAAGTCATAATAGGATGCCAAACTCAATATAGATCTGATAGAGGATATTTTTACAACTGGAGAGAATATTTCCTCAAAATCAATCCCCTTTTTCTGACTGAAACCCTTGACGACCAATCTAGCTTTGTATCGTGGAGTTGAAGAATTCTCTTCTTGCTTCAACCTGTAAACCCACCGATTTTTCAAAGCTCTTTTACCCTTAGGCAATTTCACCAGCTCAAACGTATGGTTGTCATGTAAAGATTTAAGCTCATCTTTCATAGCATCAACCCACTGATCTTTGCATTCACTCTCCATAGCCTCTTCATAACACTCCGGTTCTTCCCCATCAGTTAAAAGAACATACTGATCAGAAGAATACCTCACAGAAGGCTGTCGATCTCTAGTAGACCTCCGAAGTGGAACTGCTGGTGGAGATATAGGTCCTTGGTGTTGATCATTCACAACACTATCCATGGGAGCATCAAAATCACCCATACCCTGCTGGTCATCATGGACATCTTCTTGCATGCCATCCTCAACTGGATTTGGCGGAGGGATTAGAGGAATTGGATCCATGGCGGTCAAGTCATCACTATTCTGTGGATCGGTTTTCTCCGCCTTGTCAATGTCATCAATGGTCTGATCCTCAACAAAAACAACATCTCTGCTTCTAACAAGCTTCTTTTCAACTGGGTCATATAACCTGTACCCAAATTCATCTTGACCATAACCAACAAAGATACATTGACGAGTCTTGGCATCTAACTTTGACCTCTCATCCTTTGGAACATGTACAAAAGCCTTGCAACCGAACACACGCAGGTGATCATATGACATATCCTTACCAAACCAAACTTTGTCTGGAACATCACCTTGCAAAGGAACACTTGGAGACAAATTAATCACATGTGCCACTGTATACAAAGCTTCACCCCAAAAAGATCTAGGTAACTTTGCATCTGAAAGCAAACATCTGACTCTTTCAATCAATGTTCTGTTCATTCTTTCGGCTAAGCCATTCAACTGTGGTGTCTTAGGAGGTGTCTTTTGATGTCTGATTCCCTGTGCACGACAATAATCATCAAATGGTCCACTATATTCGCCGCCGTTATCGGAACGGATGCACTTCAACTTCTTCCCAGTTTGCCTTTCAACTGAAGCCTGAAACTGTTTGAACACATCAAGCACTTGGTCTTTTGTTTTCAAAGTATAGACCCAAAGTTTTCTTGAATGGTCATCAATAAAAGTCACGAAATAAAGTGCACCACCATACGACCTTACTTTTAAAGGACCACAAACATCGGAATGTACCAACTCTAGCAAATCTGATTTTCTTGAAGGAGGATGACTCTTAAATAAAACTCTTCTTTGTTTTCCAGCCAAACAATGAGCACAATTCTTCAGTGTAGCATTCTTCAACCCAGAAAGTTGATTCTTCTTGGCCAGACAATTAAGCCCCTTTTCACTCATGTGACTAAGCCGTTTATGCCATAGCACAGTTGAACTATCATTTTCCGTCACATTAACAATGCCTCTGGAAATTGAAGACTGCATCAAATATAAATTTGAACACTTCTTTCCTCGAGCCACAACGAGTGAGCCTCTAGTCAATTTCCACTGACCATCACTGAAGGTGTTACAAAATCCCTCATCATCTTTTTAAGCATGAACAACTTGTTATTGCCAGACTTTAAAGCATACAAGTTTTCAAGCTTGTTCCACAATGTGCGTGCATGTGTCTCTTGATCAATGTGATTGTAAACATTTTCCTCAACAAATTGGCGAATAAAAGCACACACCTGCTGATTCTCAAATTCCCAATCCTCATCACTTTTAGATTCGGGTTTTTGAGTAGCAAAGACAGGAAGATGCAAAGACTTCACGAATAACAGGTCTTTCATTTTATTCTGCCACAATTGATAATTTGTGCCATTCAAAACAATCATTCTACTTGTGCCAGCTTCCATAATTACACAACAACACAACCAAAGCTCTGATACCAGTGTGATGGGCAGAAACCGAACTTACCAATAAATCGGGAAAACACAACCGGTAGTTCTTTCTCTCCCAATTAACAGGATCTGTAAATATGGTACTAAATTGCACAAGATATATATAAATATATTCCAGCAACACAAATTCAACCAAGGATAATCACCAACAACCAATCACACGAGACACACAATTTTTACGTGGAAAACCCCTTTAAATCAAAGGGTAAAAACCACGGGACTTAGGAGTCCATTCAAAATCTCCACTATAATGAGAGTGTGTTTACAATATCACAATAATTCAGCTAACACAATGAGTACACAACTCTAACTTAGCTATCAACAAGTGATATTAAAATCAAAGAGAGAAAGTTGAGAAATCACCAAAAACGTGACTACTATTCGGACACAAAACAGTACTTTATAGTGTTCAGATGAAAATTCTCACCGTACATAATCAGCATCTACGTATCCTATAGCCACTGCCAGAAAATCAAGAAGATCGGACCACGGATGAACCTCCGATCGACGACTTGATCAAAACTATGCAACTCACTCTTTTCTCTCTTTCTCTGCCGCCTCCCTCTTTTTTTTTTCTTTTTGTTTAGCTACTGACTCCCCTTTCTCAGCCAAATACAAAAGCCCTCAAATTAAAAGGGCTAAGGGCAGAATGGGTATTTCCTCCACATAGGAGGGACCCATGCCCAACAGTATCAAGAGCTTAAACACTGCTTAATCAACTGCTGATTCTTCCTGCTATCAGTATCAATAACACCACAATTGATAAGTTCAAGCGATAAGCTAACAGATCAACATCCAATTTCTTGATGAGGAGATAATTGATAAGAAGATAAGTGATAATGAATATCTTGTAGATAAAATAAAATAATTTCAATTGTTTATCTTTTACCTTGTAGATAAGATTATTGTATCCTATAAATACTGATTACCAATTAATGAAAAGTTAAGATTTTAACACCAGATTAATTCTTTATAGAAGCATCCAAAGCAAACCAATTAAACCCAACCAATCTCAATGGTAAAATCTTTAAGAATTTTGTACTTTTAGATAATCAGAAAGGAACAAAAACTATCATGTTTTCCAAAGCTGATAAAGTAGAACAGGAAAGGACCCAGCCAAAAAGTTTGCAATTGCAGAACAAAACAGATCAAAAGAAGAAAGAATCTGCAACAGGTTAAAGCCAAGAGACAGCACACCTAAATTTATCTCCCAAATTAGAAAGTCTTCTTTGCCATCTTCCAAAGACACACCCACCACTCATCCAAAGGTCGAATTAAAGAATGATTCTTATTAAAAAATGTCTTCAAATGGACATGATATATGATTAGTGTGTCATTAATTACATTTTTGTGTATAAAATAAATTAATAAGATGTTTACGTTATTTGAAGTGCAATTTCAAATTTACAATGGAGTGATGTTCGAATTAACATTTAATCCAATAAATCAAAGAGGTAATTTTGGATTGTGTCCCTACGGTTAATATATTAATTGTATAAATCAACTGTAATCTTTAAGATTACTCTAATAACTTAATTACAGTTGATTTATACAAGTATTACATTAACACCTACAATAACTTCAAATTTGTGTAGGAAAATTAGATGAAGAAGATGTACTCTGTTTCTAATAAAAGTCCAATACAAATGGGTAAAATAGGTCTAAGCTTATTGATTTATTACCTAACTCATTAATAAGATATTTATTTTATGAAAATAAATAGATATTTATTTTATTATTGAATTTAATTTTTTTTGTATATTAATTATAATTTCTTTATAAATTAATTTTGAATTACTTTAGTTTAAAATGGATTTTAATTAAGTGTTAAAAATAAAATAAAACTCTATTTTTTATATTTAAGAATGAGACTTCCAATTAAAATGAAAATTTCAAGAATGGAGATATAAAAGTTAAAAATAAAAAGGTTTTCTTTAAATCTTGAGAAGTGTAATTTTTTCTATAAAAGAGAGAGTAAGAAAAATTAGAAAACACAATTAAGAGTTTTTCCTCTTGATCAATAAAATTAAAAGTGTTCACACAACTATCACTTTTGAAGCATATTATAAAAGGTCTCTTGGTGATATACGTAAGAGTATATGCAAAAAAAAAAAAAAAAAAAAAGTTTTGTAACATTTTCTTGATTTTATTATTGAAGTATATTTCTAAAATCATGGTTTCATATTATTCACAACTCAGAAGTTTTGTTTTTAATTCATATTTTTCAGGTGCGTTTGAATAGCGTAAAATTTTAAAGACACGGTTTTATTTATTTATTTATTTGAATATATTATATATAGATTAGGGTTAATTCTCAATATAGACAGCACATAAGGACCATATAGTAGGACTTAGCAAAAAAAAGGACCATATAGTGGGGTAGCAACCTACAATCTAGGCCCTCCCCTCCAAGTAATTAGTTTTACAACATGGATCTACACATCTATGGAGTCATATATATAGAATCATTATTTCTAGCTTTAATATTTTGTATGCCTAATGCCTTTAGGAATTTTTATATATAGAGAATGGAAAATTTTGGTTGAATTCCTTGTTTATTTCCTTCAGCTTTGAAATTAAAATGGATATTGTTTGGTTTTGATTCCTATACTTTAGGGTTTAGGGTACATTAATTAATTGATCCAAGATTTTCACCAAAAAAAAATCAATTCCAACAATATTTGTAATGTCTTGAATCATTTTGACAGATTTCTTATCAAAGTTTATTCATGTCACTTCCCCCTTTTATTGTCAAAGATAAACATCATATTTAATCTAAATTAAAAAGATAACTTGTTTATCAGTTAGCTAGTTGAACTTTCTCCTTTAAGATGTTGTCATATATATTTTTTATTTTCTATTTTTGAAAAGTTATTATAAAGCAAATGTAAAAAATAAAAAACATAATTAACTAATAAATAATACTTATAAATTAACACCAATTATGTCATACTTTTTTATTTAAAAAATTACATATTTAATTTATAATTTTTGAAAAATATGATTGATTTTAATTTGTATTGCAAAGCAACCAAACCCAATTTAAAAGATGATTAGCATTGATGGTAATGTTCTCTATAAGAGCTCCAAAAATACATTTGTAAATATATTTATAAAAATTATTAAATAAATACATGATAATCATCGTTCTGTTTGTCAAATTTAAAAATTTGTTCAGTTTGTCAAATTCAAAAATTCGATAATAATATACATAATAATAATCCATTATTGATTAGGTCCACGAATATATTGTATGGTGTCCATCTATATAAATCATTGAAGATTTCCAAAAAAAAATAATAATAATTTTGCCTATTTAACTTTCATAAAGTTTTGGGAAAGTTTTAATTTTAATGTATCTTATATTAAAATTTTAAATTTTTTATAAAGTTGATGTAAAATGATATTTTTAATGCCAAAAAATAAAAAATATATGAAAAATAATTTTGAAATATTAAAAAAAATAAGAAAATTAATTTTAATTTTAAATATATATATAATTTTGAGACATTGAAAAAAATGGCCAAAAAAGGAAAAGAGAGCGAAGAAAGTATCACATCCTGAGTCAATATCAGTGTTAAAAGTAGAAGAACAACAATGAGTCAATTCGGTGAGGGGCTCACTGCAATTATTTTTCATGTCTCCTCTCTTTCTTTTATTTACGATGTAACTAGCAACAACCTTGACAATTATTTTCCCAAGGAAAAAAAGCAAACACCTTATCGGCAGTCAATTTTGTTGAAATTAAACAATTGTTTTGGAAGTTTTTCTGAAAATTGTTTGGAAAGGAAAGTATAGGTTTGCTAGTGGACTCGAACTCTAGAAACATGATGATCATACACCATGGAACTTGTGGATCACCTTTAAACCAGATTGATGCTTTTATTGAGTGAAGTAATTTGTTTTTAATATATATATGTCGAGATGCAAATAGTATTGACAAAATTGGGTGTATCAAATTATCAATAATTGATGTACTTATGGCATGGTGGTAAAATGAGATTATAGAGTTGATAATTGTAGTTCTCAAAATTTTTACAGTATCTATCTCTTTTTTTTAGATTGTTGTTTTATATATTTTATTAAACTTTTCATCTTACAAACTAATTTTTGAGGTTAGAATTTGAGTTTCTACTTGGTATCAACACTCGTAGGTTTCTTATCCGTTTCGTCGGATTGCTTGTTATGTGTTTGTTTCGCCATATATCTATCGAATGAGTATCAAAATCCCACATCGTCTAACTCTTGTTCACTTTAATGTTGCCAATTTGGTATTGCTGAAGTTCACTAATGCTATGCTTGGAAACATGAATTTAAAAATTTGAATTTAGATTTCATTCGCTATATAAATTGTGAAAATGAAATACATATATAAATTAGTTAAGATTCAATATGATTATATGTTTGAAAGGTATAAAAACATGAATTTTAAATTCACAAATATTTATAGGTATTTCAAATTCATCATTAAGTAAGCATCAAACAAATCCATAAATTTGAAAAATAATCATAAATGTTACATATGTGTTTTATTATACAATTTACACTATTTTTGAAATGTAAATCCATTTTTTAAAATTTAAGTTCCCAAATGCAACCTAAAGATCACATCTGTGTTTTTGGTTTAGTAAAATTCCTGGGTCAGGGTCTAATGCTATGTGATGATTTATTAAATATTAATATTTATTGTCATGTACATCGCATATGAATATTTATTATTTTATTTATTTTTTAATATATATTGTATATTTTATAAATAAATAAAGTTAATAAAGTGTATATTAACAAAAATTTACATTAACACATAAAATTTATTTCATATGCAAATTATAAATATAAACTTTAACTCTTTTCCATTTTAAAAATTTGAAGACAAAACAATTCATTACAAACTTTTAATTCTTCTTTATTTATTATCAAATAAATCTATTTAACGATTTTTTTTTAATAAAATTAAGCTTTTTACTTATAAATTAGATAAATTTTATTAATAAATTCATTTAACGAAATTATTTTAATGAAATAAAAATTTTATTTATAAATTAGATAAACTTATGATTATGAATAATAAAAAATATTTACAATGGAAATTTGAAAATATAGTGAACAAAATGGTTATTTTTGTCAATTCAAAAATTTTACATATCCGTACTTTTATATATACTAGTATTTTTATCACATGCCTTTGCACATGAATACTCGTTGATTTATTTCTTTTTTGAATATATAATTGTATCTTTAAAAAAAATAAAACTAATAAAATGTATATTAACTAAAATTTGCATTAAAATGTAAAGTTTATTTCATATACAAATTATATCAAATTATACAAAATTAATTAAAAATATAAAAAAATACAATATAAATTTTTTTTTATGTCAAATAAATTAATTTATTAGTGAAAAAAATAGAACTTTTAAGATGAAGCAATTGCATATAAATTTTTAGTACTTTTTTTTAACATTAAATTAATCCATGTAACGAATATGTTTTAGTCAAATTAAATTTTTTACTTAAAAATTAGATAAATATTATTAATAATAAAAAATTATTTATAATGGCAATTTAGAAATATAGTGAACAACACTGGCTATTTTCGTCAGTTCAAAAGATTCTACACATTTGTGCTTTTATATATACTAGTATTTGTTATCAAATATGTTTGCATATGAATACTCGTTGTTTTATCTATTTTTGAATATATAGTTGTATATTTTAAAAATAAATAAAACTAATAAAATGTATATTAACTAAAATTTGGTAAAATTTGTTTCATTTGCAAATTATATCAAATTATTATAAAGTTTATTATTTTTAATATCAATGTAAAATTAATTATGAATATAAAAATTTTAATGTAAATTTTAATTATTTTTTATTCATATTAAATAAATTGATTTAATTTTAAGATAAACTGATATATTCAATAGCTTTATAATTTTTTCAATAACCTTCGTTTGCAACATCAGTAATCTCAAAATATTTCATATTTTTCATAATATTTATCTATTATTTAGTAATCTTAAGCTTTTATGATAAAGCAATTTCATATAAACTTTATTTTTTTTATTTATTATTAAATTAATACATTTAATGAAAGTATTTTAATAAAACAAAACTTTTTTATTATAAATTAGATAAATCTTATTAATAATAAAATATATATATATTTAAAATAGTAAATTAGTAATATAATGAACAACAATAGGTATTTTTGTTAATGCAAAAGATTATTCATATTCGTGCTTTTATAGATATTATAGATACAATATAGATACATCATAAATACATAATGCTTAGAAGTTTTGTCTAGTTATAAGTTAGGGCTCGTGTGATTCTTACTGTAAGTGTTTGGAAGATGTTGCCTATATGTTTAATCTCTCTCTTTTTTTTATGAATAGACTTTTTTGTCTTAACAAAACAAAAATAAATCAAACTCTCTTGTAAAGCAAGGTGTTGGCGAGAGTATTTATCTTGTTGCTTGGCAATGGAGGCTTTGCTTATTTTTTTCTATATTCCAATCTCTTGTTTTCTCTACTACATCTAGATTATCTTAATTCTTTATGAGTTTAACTTGTATTAAGATGGTCATAAAATGTCTTTTTTTTTTTTTTTTTACAAAAAAGGTTGTAGTCTGCAAATAAAAACAAAAGGTTGCAGATGTTGAGATTCGCATCCAGACCTGCTAGATGTCACCTTTTAAGGGTGGTTGCATAAACTAACTGAGTTAAACTTCAAATTTTAATGTCATTTTTTTTATGCACCTATTAAAATTATGTCATTTCATTTTTTTTAAAAAGAAATCTTAAATATTACCCTCACTGACACCAATTTTCATTTTGTCGATACTAATACCAAATTAACGGTCATTAATTTTACTAAACCCTAATTAACCGAATTATTACAAATATAAAGAAGAAGAGAACCCAGAGTTTGATTTTTAAATTTTGATTATCACTATGGCCTTTCTCCTTTGGGATGACATTTTGGTTGTTTAATTTCTTTTTTCGATTGTTGTTTTAAAAATGTTATCACTATCACTAATCGAAAAGAAAGAACAATTTTTATTGAGTTTATGTATAATATATTTACTACTTCTTTCACTTACTTTTTAATATTTTATTAAATTCAGATGTTCGGAGTAATTGGATTAATGGTGAAGTATGTTCTTCTAACCAGATTTGGTCATGTTGTTGGGATTTATTGGGTTTTTCTGTATCTAATATTTATTTTTTATTTATAATTTTCATTTGTGTATTTTATTGGATTTTTTTAACTCGTGGTTTAGTCAAGATTAATACAATCACTTTTAAAAGTAGCATCTAGTAAATTTAATATTCTAATCCCATCTGTAACTCCTTTTCTATCCCTAGACTTTAACCTCATTTGTAAAAAAAATATTATTGTTTTTCAATAATAAAAATTTATAATATTTTTAATCGAAGGTAATAGAATGAAAGATAATTAATTTGGTGTTAATGGATGTATGATATTAATAATAGACTAGGCGGTTGCCCATGTTTCGCTGTGGGACTAATTTCGTAATTTTTAAAAATAATAGGTTGATAAGTAACCTGTCACATTATTCCTCAAAACACTAAGCAAAGAAATTAAAATCAATTTGAGAAAAGAAAGCAAAGAACAACCAACTCCATAAATAAAGAAAATTTTCCAAATTCATGGAAGAAAAATCATGCATTCAAAGGAAAAATAAAGAACTAAAACTAAACGAATAAATCATAAAGTTAAAGAGCAATCAAGAACACATCACTTGCCATTTCAAACATAAAAAATATTAAAAAATGTTAATTCACAAGAAATTTATATTAGGAAGAACAAAATTAAATCATTATAATCAATTTATTAGAAAAAACCAAATCAAAAAGTAAAACTCAAATGAAGAAAACATTCATAAAGAAGAAGGAGACAGGAGAACCGAAAAGAATAATAATAAATATATAAAAAAAAAAGGGAACAAACCCAATCGGAAGACAATTCCGAGAAAAAAAAGACAAAGGAAAATCAAAAGAACGATCGGCACTAGACCTGCTCATGGGCCGGGCCGGGGCTCGGAACATTTTCATTTTCCTTGCCTAGGCCCGGCCCTGGGCCGGCCTACGGACTCGAATTACTGTTTATCCCTTAATAAAAAAAATTTAAAAAAATTATATTAATATTTATATATTTTTATAATTAAATTTAAATAAAAAAATTATTTTATATTATGTGAACAGTGATTCGAACCGAGCTGGATCACAAAAATGACTGTTCAAACTCTGTCCAATACGAGCCGAGCCGGGGAGCTGTCCGGTCTATGAGTAGGTTTAATCGGCACCAATGACTCTATAAGAGAATAAGCAAAAAGAAAAAGAAAAACAATAATTTCAATGAGGCGGAGAAGTCTAAGGAAAAACTAATAACATGAATGAAAAGAATAACTAATACATGCCTCCTCTCTCCCATGAGAAAGGCCAAATCAGACATTTCCTCTAATTAATCCAAAAAGCATAAGGCAAAAGTTCAATCAACCTTAATTTTTTAATTACATATATCATAATTAATCTCCTATGACATGTGTTATTTGTCCAAAAAAAAATACTTTAATTTTTCAAATTCTTAGAGATATCTTTAATAGATTGGTATGAGAAAGGTCATATCAGATCTTTCTTCTAATTAATCCCAAAATTATAAGATAAAAGTTCAATCAACTCGAATTTTTTAATTACATATACCATAATTAATCCCCTAATTATAATTTATACATGTTTTATTTGTAAAATATATATATATACTTTAATTTTTCAAATTGAGCTTCTTCATGTATTTGAGGATAGCTTTGATAGATTGTTATTGATTTGTAAGAAAATGTAAAACGGCATATTTCTAATGATGCCTAAAAGGTGATTTTTAAAATCATCTTAATATAAGTTAAACTCATTCTTTATTTATTCAACAAAATATGTATAAACATAAACATTAAATAATCAAATAAAAGTAATAATTAATATGATTAAGATTTGTGGTCGCTTATTTTTCACATATTAAATAATAAAATCCTGTCGCAACCTATTTAATTTTATTTAACTTACATAAAATAATAAGCCATCCCCAACTCCTTTTGGCTCCTTATAAATATTACTTCCACAATCATTAAACATCCAACACTCAATTTTATCAGCTGCTCTCTAAGTATTCTTTCTATCATATATCTGTCTACTCCCACATAGATTTTGTGCCATGGCTCTACTGTCAACTTCCTTAGTTTTTACCACTCGCAGATGCGAACCCGAGCTTGTTGCTCCGGCCAAGTCCACCCCTCATGAATACTTATTGTTGTCCGATATTGATGATCAAGAGAGTCTTAGGTTCCAAATTCCAGTCATCCAATTTTACCGATACAATCGAGGCATGCAAGGGAAGGACCCTGCTAGGCTTATTAAGGATGCACTTGCTGAAACCCTAGTTTATTATTATCCATTTGCAGGTAGGCTAAGGGAAGGTCCTAATCGCAAGCTTATGGTGGATTGCACTGGCGAGGGTGCCTTGTTTATTGAGGCTGAAGCTGATGTTACACTTGAGCAATTTGGCGATGCACTTCAACCACCATTCCCTTGCTTTGATGAGCTCCTTTACAACGTTCCAGGCTCAGATGGGATGTTAAATTGCCCATTGGTATTAATTCAGGTACTCCAAGCTCTTATGAGCATAAATGAGATCAACTTACTTTTCAATTTTGTTTTACGAGTTGCGTTAAACAACAAGAATTTATTGACTCCGGGTCCTTGCACTCTATACTTTCACTAAAAATCAAGATGGTCACCCTTTTTCCTGACCAGTTATCATCAATTTACATTGTCAATGACTAAGGCCCCGTTTGGATTCAAACGGGGCCATTGTTCGGCGCTATTGGGGCACTTTTTTGCCCCAATCGCGCCAAAGTTATCCTTTGGGTAATATGAGCCAGCACGGTTTCACTGTTAGAGGTGTTCATGGACCGAGTCGCGGCTCGAATTTTTTTTGATTTCTTTACCCAGACTCGGCCCACCGGCCCATATTTATTGTTCACTATATTAAAAAAATATTTTTTAATATTTTTTATATATTTTTAAAATTAAATTTAAAAGATATTATTTTTTTATTAGATGAACAGTGATCCGGATCGACCCGACCTTGATCATTAAAATCCCTGCCTAGGCCCAGCCCAATACGAGCACAGCCTGTCGGGTTGGGCAGGCTGCCCGACCCATGAGCAGATCTACTCACCGTGCTAGCCCCTTTTATTTCACTAGAGCATGAGTGCTCCAGTGAAAGAAAAGGCCCTCCACTGAAGGGCCATTTTACTCTTTTAACCTTATTTTAACTTTTTATGATTATTTTTTTATTTTTTATATAATGAATTTATTATTATATAATAAATATATATTTTATTTTTATATACTAATTTAATAAATATATAAATTTTATTATTATAAAATTAATAGAAATTAATTAAAAATAAATAATAACATGAATAGTAAAAAATAAATATAAAAATATTATTTGATATATTTTTGTAATTTTTATTAATAAAATTATTATTTGATATAAATATAAATATAATTTTAATTATTTATTAATTTTATAAATATCAAATAAACTAAAAAATTTATTATATATATACACATTTTTATTTAATGTCCTTAATAGTTATTTTCTCTTCTCACTACAATTAATCTCACCGCCACCACTACTTTTGAATCCAAACACATATCCCACCACTAATTTTAATCTCACCGCACAATACTCAATTTCACCTCTACAATAACTAATCTTACCTCTACCGCTGTTTTTAATCTCATCGGAACCAATCTTACTGTCTATCCAAATGGACCCTAATATTTTACATATATTAATATTACTTTTCGGTTCCCTATAGTAAAGGACGAGAACATGCTTTTGCTTCATATATAGGCTTATTTGCTTCATCTTGCTCTTCACATGGATGGTTGTAGAAGTATATGTCCATGGGTGGGGGACCGCTGGAGAAATTGAAAACCTAGGATTGAATCAAAGTAAATAAAAATTTTAACAAATGTTATTTAGATGCTTTTATATATCTTGACTTTGTATTATTCATGACTATTGGAAAGTCATAGGAGGATGATGTTCTAAAAAAATGTTAAATAATTCATTTCTCTGAGTTGAAAAATAAACTGATCAACAGGTAACAAGACTGAAATGTGGTAGTTTCATCTTTGCCCTTCGCCTCAACCATGTCATGAGCGATGCTGGTGGCATGACTCAATTCATGTCTGCCATGGCTGAGATGGCTCGTGGTGCAATTGCCCCCTCAATCCCACCCATATGGGAGAGGCAACTCTTAGATGCCCGTCATCCACCACGAGTCTCATTCACGCACCGTGAGTACGACGAGGTTGATAGCAGTATCACCCCATTGGAAAACATGGTTCAACGCTCCTTTTTCTTCGGCCCCAAAGAAGTTTCAACTCTTCGCAAGCTCCTACCCGACCACCTTCGTAAGTGTTCGAAATTTGAACTCTTAGCAGCTTGCTTATGGCGTTGTCGAACCATTGCTATAAAACCTGATCCTGATGAAGAGGTGCGAATACTATGCATTGTCAATGTACGTTCCAAGTTGAATCCTCCATTACCGTCAGGATTTTATGGGAATGCATTTGTGTTCCCAGCTGCAGTAACAACAGCTAGAAAACTTTGCCAGAACCCGCTAGGATATGCAGTGGAACTAGTGAAGCAAGCCAAGGAGAGTGTGACTGAAGAATACGTGAAATCAGTGGCAGATTTGATGGTGATTAGCGGTAAACGAATCCACCATACAATGGTGAGATCTTGTATTATATCAGATATAAGCCATGCTGGATTTTTAGACGTCGATTTTGGTTGGGGTAAGGCAGTTTACGGAGGGCTTGCAAAAGGTGGGTTGGGTACTATACCTGGATCATCAAGCTTTTTTATAGCATTCAAGAATAAGAAAGGAGAGGCTGGAGTTCTTATGCCAATTTATTTGACAGCTCCAGTTATGGAAAGATTTGCCAAGGAATTGGATAACATGACGTCGTCGAAGGAGCAGCCAGCTGAGGGAAAGGGTAAACCAGTTTCTATTTCATCTGCTATGTAAAAAAAGATATTAAGAGAGAATGTTTGGTGTGTGGTATTGGAAACTAGTTTCCTAAATTAATGGTTTTTTAAATATCAATGCAAAAGTTGTGTTAATTTTTTTCTTTTTTAGCTTAGATTAAAACTTGTTTCCCAATTAATTACCACATTCATCATGGTTTGACTTTTATACATGAGTAAAGGTGTACATAAGTTGAGCCGGATCTAGAACCTATATTAATAAATATTATGCCTGAATTCCTGTCTTCTCCACAGCCCATTACTTTGAGCTTGAATTCCTGTCTTTCTGAGATGAGAGTATAGCTTAAGTCTCTCATCTAAATTTATACTACATTGTCCTTGAATTATACTACATTATCAATGGCTTCTCTTACTTGAGAAATATAAGGAGCTCTCCCACCTTGAACAAGCCGAAATTCATCTGTTACCAACACCTGCACCATTAATCATAATACAATTTTAACTAAAATTGCCACTTTATCAACTCTATATGATTAATTCAGGCTGATGACTAAAAGATAAAGATCATTAAACCAATAATCAAAAGCTAAAATCACACCTTCACTTGCAACTGAAGAAACTTGACATAGATAATTACTTTCTCCAGCATGTAACCAGATCAATCTGTGCAAGATAAAGGTAAAAAGATCATTTCCAGCATTTACTATAAACAAAGTGCAATTGGAAATATCACATCAGTAGTAACAATGCCTCACCTTGGAGCTTTGAGGGTCCTTTGATGGTTCTGACTTAGTTTTTGTTTTCTTAACTTCATCATTGCATTGTTTCTTCAAAGAGTGATTGATCTCTCCTATAACCAATTTTGTCAGTAGTAAAATCAGTACGTATCTTAAATTAACTGATTATTAATTACTTGGTTGATCGGAAAAGAAGAATAGTACCGTATGCGGACGCTTGAGGCCAGCTGCTTCTGGTGATCCCGACTCCTGGATACCATCAGCAACTACAGCTGCTTCAGAGTATAACCAATCCCCATGGTTTTCTTTTGTAGCACTTGTCATGGAATTATAATTGCTAGCAATTTCAAAGTAGCTAAAATCTTCCACCAGGCGAGGATCGGCATCTGATTCCACTAGTAATTCTGGTTCAAATGGCATTGAAATAGATATTTCAAGTTCATGTTTTATTTATGTTCAGACTTCTTTAATGCTAACAAAATACTATCAAATACTCGAGTCTGAAATATACACTTCATTGCTAATCATTTTAGGTGAATTGCATAGCTCAATACAAACAATACGCTTAAGATACAAACAATACCCTCACATGGAAATATGAAGGGCGCACTGGTTCTTCTTATGAGAGGAAGAGTTGAGTAGTGATAAATTATCCCTGTTTGTTAATCCTATTTTTTTTTTTTTTTTATTTAACACATCTTTGTAAAATATATTAACTGCCTATAATATTAGCTAGAATTAGGAGGATAATAAATGGGGGAACAGAGAGAGAGAGAAACCAACCTCTCCTCCACAGCAGGAATTAGTCCACCAGTCAAAGCCACTCCACCAATCTGAAGCACAAAACCAAATTAAAAGTTCAATTATTAAAAAAATAGAAGTATCTCATGTGGTCTATTGTAAGTAAAAACATGTAAAATGTCTATTTTTTTTTTTTTTTTTTACATTCAGATGGGGTTTAGGATCGATCCTTTTGATGTTAGATGATCCCTGTGGCTTTCGACAGCCAAATGTGATTTTTATTGACAGTGAAATCAGGTTAAGAATCAATTCTTTTCAAAAAAAATTCTTTGCAGGTCTATGCGACCTGTCAATTGAAAAGAAGCAACTGGTTAGATTGGGATACTATTATAGCTAATTAGAACATGCTAAATATGCAGTACGCAAACCTACCAGTTGAAAGAATGCTACTGGTTATGGCTTCTGCTAGGCCAACCTTCTCTTCTTTCTTTGGTTTCATTGAAAAAATGGATAGTTTTCACTGCACTCATAGCAATTGACTTCCAATCTCTATTTCAGTGAACATCAGATAAATTCTTTTTACTTTCAAAGCAAAGAGGGAGCTTTTCAACTAAACTGAGAAGATTTGATAAGAAAATAATTTACACGCAAATGATGAACCCTAGATTATATTAGGCCTAATTTCAACAACTCTTAACTGATAACAAAAAAATTAAAAGATAAAAGATAAGAAATGTACCGTGAAGATGCAAATGAGAAACCCAACAGAAACAATTATTTAATTTTGCATTTTCTTTCTTCTCTTCCCTCATTTTCTCACCTCACAAACATATAAAAATAAACCTAAAAAAAACAGACAGAGAATAGCGAAAAAGCAGAGACTATTTTAGAGAGAAATCTGGGGATCGAGATATGGTAGGAGATTTTGCCTGACAATGTACGTTTGATAACCTAGAAAATTGAAAGAAAATAATAAGAGATTTGAAATTTCATTTATGAGTATTTAAGGAAAGAGCGAAGAGCCAAGGAGGAATTCCGTAAGAGCAAAGAGCCAGAAAATTGCAGAGAAAAAAGCCAGAAAACACAATGACTCAAGTTTCTAACTGATTTATTTCGGGCTTGACCCATAGTGCCTTAAAATCCCCATGTTAACCCGGCAGATTTACAATGACGATAAAAGTCAGCGGCAATTAAAGAACCGCAGGCGGTTCTTCAAACCGTCAACAAAACAACGCCCTTAAAACTGTTGTTTTTTGTAGTCTGTCCAGGTACTATAAATATATTCATGTTCTTAATTTCGAGTTTACTATACCAAAAGATATACTAGGATTGAATATTTATTGGATTTACTACAAGTGAGAATTTGTGAATTCAATAACTTTTGTATTCGGAAATATGATTCCCGATATAGTGATTAATTAGTATAACAATAATAGAATTTTGTGGCTCTTGAGAGAGTTAATAATTTTCTCTCAAATTGTCTAAATAATTGATCACTAAAAACTTGGTCAAAGTATTTTCATTAGAAAATCAACATATTTGATTATGTTGGAGTGATTAAGAAAAATGACTAACAGCCTTAAGACACAAGATATAATTTAATTGAATAAATAGTCATTTCAATTAAATTATAAAAATTAAACAAAGAAACATGATATATGATTAGTGTGTCATGAATTACACTTTTGTGTATAAAATAAGTTAATAAGACTATGTTTTTCGGAGTGCAATTTCAAATCTATAGTGGAATGATGTTGAAATTGCATTTAATCTAATAAATCAAAGAGGTGATTTTGGATTGTGTTAAATGTTGGGAGCCAAATAATATAAGATTATTACATTCCTACAATAACTTCAAATTTGTGTAGCAAATTAGATGAAGAAGATGGATTATGTTTTTAATAAAAGCCCAACACAAATGGGTAAAATGGATCTAAGCCTATTGGTTTATCTCTTAACCCATTAATAAAATATTTATTTTCTGAAAATAAAATAGATATTTATCTTATTATTGAATTTATTTATTTTGGATATTAATTATAATTTATTTATAAATTAATTTTGAATTAGTTTAGTTAAAAATGGATTATAATTAAGTGGTAAAAATAAAATAAAACTCTATCTTTTGTATTCAAGATGAAGACTTCCAATTAAAATGGGATTTTCAAGAATAAGATATAAAAGTAAAAAGGATTCTTTAAATCTTGAGAATTTTAACGGGTTTAACTATTTTCTAAAAAAGAGAGAGCAAGAAAAATTAAAAAAGATTTGTTTTCTTGATCAGTAAAATTAAAAGTGCTCACACACAAGATACTATCACTTTTGGAGCATATCGTAAAAGATCTCTCGGTGATATCCTGTTTTCAAACTTTATTAATCAAGCTGAACTCATGGATCTGCCAATGTCAGGAGAAAAATACACTTGGACCAGTAATAGGGCCGTTCCGTCCTTCAGCAGATTGGATAGGTTCCTTTTATCGCCTGGTCTGGTTGCTTTATGGCCTTCGATCAAACAAAGTGCTCTTCCCCGTTCTCTTTCCGATCATAATCCAGTGATGATTGTTGAAGAGAGCGTAAACTGGGGGCCCAAACCTTTTCGGTTCTTCAACAACTGGTTGGAAGATAGGAGCTTTCATTCTGTTATCCAGACTGCTTGGAATTCTATAGGATGTTCTCGGCCTTCGGGGTGTGGTTTATGGTTCAAGCTGAAAAATCTCAAACCAGCCATTAAAGACTGGTCTGTTAGGTACCATAAGGCTGATTTCTACAACATTGTGGAACTTGAAAAGGTAATTGCTGGCCTTGAACAGAGTGTACAACAGGGGCAGGTGGGGAACCAGCTGCGAGAAGAGTTATGGAATAAGAATGCTGATTTATGGTCACTGTATCGTATCGAAGAACAAACTTGGCTCCAGAAATCGAGATTAAAATGGGCGCAAGAGGGTGATAGGAATACTAAATTCTTCCATATTGTCGCTACAGCTAGGAGTCGCAAGAATCATATTGGGAAATTGTTGATTGATGGGAAGGTGTTCGATGAACCTAGGGCTCTCATGAAGGCCATTGGGTCGTATTTCAAAAACCTCTTTAACTCTACAAAGGTAGCCAGACTCAAAGATATCAAGTGCAGTTTTAAGTCATTATCAGCGCAAAGTTCGTCTAATCTTGAGCGGCCTTTTTCGGAAGAAGAGGTTTGGGGTGTCATCCAAGGCTGCGATGGCAACAAAGCTCCGGGGCCGGATGGTTTTAATCTGAATTTCTTCAAGTCCTTCTGGGCCACGGTAAAGGGTGAGGTTATGTCGTTCATGAATAATTTTCATAGCACTGGTTGTATTGATAACTGTTTAAATGCATCTTTTATTGCTCTTATACCTAAATGTGATTCTCCGTGCTCCATTAGCGATTACCGCCCTATCAGCTTGGTGGGCAGTGTTTATAAAATTCTAGCCAAAGTTCTTGCTAATCGCCTGAAGCAATCGGTGGGGGATATTGTTGGGCAAAACCAGTTCGCGTTCATCCCGGGGCGTCAAATTCTGGACTGTTCCTTAATTGCCAATGAGGTTATTCATTCCATGAAGACTAATGGAGAGGGTGGTATGATATTTAAGGTTGATTTCGAAAAAGCCTATGATTGTGTGGATTGGTCCTTTCTTGATTTTTTTATGGGTAGAATGGGCTTTGGGGATAAGTGGAGGACTTGGATTCAGTCGTGTTTATCTTCAGCTTCTTTATCAGTCCTTGTTAATGGGGTGCCAACGGAACAGTTCAGGATGAGCAGAGGGTTGAGACAAGGCTGTCCCCTTTCCCCCTTATTGTTTAATCTGGTTGCTGAAGTTTTGAGCTTATTTCTTAGTAAGGCTACTTCAACCGGCCTTTTCAGGGGTATGACTATTGATCCGGGGTCTGTGTCTATATCTCATCTTCAGTTTGCGGATGACACAATCATCTTCTGTGAGCCTGTGGTGGAGCAGGTTAGGAATGTTAAAAGAATTCTAAAGTGCTTTCAGTTGTTATCTGGCCTCAAAGTTAATTTGAAAAAGAGCAGTCTTTTTGGAGTTGGGGTGGAGCAAAGTGTCACTGATCGGTGGGCTTCGGATATCCGTTGTCTGAGCAGTCGTCTCCCATCCCTTTATCTCGGTCTTCCCTTGGGGCACGGAGCGAACTCTATCTCACTGTGGAGTCCTATCATCGATAATTTCAACAAGAGGCTTGCCGGCTGGAAAGGCAATCTACTTTCCATTGGGGGCAGATTGACTCTTATTAAATCGGTGTTGTCTTCTCTGCCCATTTATTATATGTCCCTACTTCAAATCCCTCGTACCGTATCTGATGCACTGGATAGAATGGTCAGAAGATTCCTTTGGGGTGGTTCTTCGTCGGTGAAGAAGATGCATATGGTTAATTGGAAGTCTGTCTGTAATACCAAGGAATTTGGAGGACTCGGTCTAGTTGATTTAAGGCTGAAGAACAGAGCGCTGCTCAATAAATGGATCTGGAGATTTGGGAATGAGCGTTCCTCTTTATGGAGATCAGTCATTGTCGAGAAATATGAGTCATCGGTGGGTAATCTGCTTCCTTCATGCAGCCGGTATCGGAAAATGTCCCCAACCTGGAAAAACATTATTCGACCCCTTATGCCTTCAAATCATTTTCACCCTTTTTTGTATGCTGGGTTGTGTTTTCTTCCAGGTGATGGCAGCTCCATAAATTTTTGGCAGGATGAATGGATCGAAGGCGTTATCCTTAAAGAGCAGTTTCCAAGAGTCTTTGCGGTAGCTGTTTCTAAAAGCGGGAAAGTAGCGGATTTTGGCAAATGGCAGAATAATCAATGGCACTGGGAGGTTAACCTCCGAAGAAGATTGTTTGATTGGGAGCTGCAGCAGTGGGAATCCCTGTTGGATCTGCTGGGAAAACAAGTGCTCTTCAGAAACTCCTTTGACTAAGTTGTTTGGAAGCACACCCATAGTGGCGTTTATTCGTCTAACTCTTTCTGCCATTCTGTGTTGAGTGAGTCCTCGTCAAAATGGGAACATTGGAAATTTATATGGGCCGGTCATGCGCCTCCGAAGGTGGAAATCTTTTGCTGGCTAGTTTTGAGAGGCAGCGTAGCTACCAAAGTTGAACTCAGCAAGAGAGGTCTTATTGTTAATGGTTCGACTCTGTGTCCACTATGCAATCTGATGCCTGAAACTATTGAGCATCTGTTTTTTACATGCAGAGTCTCATGGTTTGTGTGGGCCCATTGCTGTCTTTCTTGGGGCATATCTTGGTCCACGCCAAGGAGTGCCGTGGGTTTTTTTCTCGCGTGGCAGCATGCATTCCCAGCGAATCATTGCAGCAAATTGTGGAGAATGATTTTTTTTGTTGCACTATGGTCTATTTGGTTACACAGGAATGATATTGTTTTTAATAGGAAAAATGTTGCTGTTTGGCAGTTACTGGACTCTATTAGACTCAGACTCGCTTTGTGGTCCAAGGCTAAGTGGCCTTGTGAGGAAGGGCTGTTTTCGCAGTTCAAGTGGTCACCTGCTATTTGTCGATTGAAGAGGGAAATGAAAGTTGGCATTGATATGACTTGGAATAAGCCACCTGCCGGCTGCCTTAAGTTCAACGTCGATGGTTCGGCGCGTGGTAATCCTGGTCCTGCGGGGATTGGTGGTATTATGCGCGACAATCAAGGTATGGTGAAAGCAGTTTTTTCTAAATCTATCGGTTCTGCTAAGGCATATGTGGCTGAATTAAGGGCCGTCAAAGAAGCCTTTCTCATTTTTGGTGCTTCGTCTTGGGCGCTATCGCATAAACTTATAATTGAATGTGATTGCCAGATGGTTGTTGCTTGGGTTAAGAATCCGAGTAGAGCCCCATGGCGGATTTCGCGAAGTATAAGGGCTATAGAGCTTGTACGAACTGCGGTTCAGAATTGGGAAATTGTTCATATTTTGAGGGAGGCTAATGGTGAGGCTGATAAGCTAGCCAAATCTGGTGTAAATAGGGTGTCAGATTTGTTATTTTATAGTCCTTAGTTTTGTCTGCAGCATGCTGTTTTCTGGTTTGTAAAAAGGACATCTTCTTCATTGCAATAAATCATGCTTTTCAAAAAAAAAAAAATATTACCCAAAAATTTTATTTTTAATTCATATTTTTCTGCTGCGTTTGTATAATGTAAAAATTTTAAAGATCAATTTTATTTATTTAATTATACTTTGCATAGATTAGGGTTAATTCTCAACATAGACAGCAAGGACCATATAATAGATAGCATGTTAAAACCTAGGCCCTCCCCTCCAAGTAATTAGTTTTACAACATGGATCTACACATCTATGGATTCATATATATAGATTCATGTGGCCTTGTTGTCATATTTATTTCTAGCTTTAATACTTTTTATGCCTTTAGGAATTTTAATATATAGTGAATGAATTTTTTTGGCTGAATTCATTGTTTAGTTCCTTCAGCTTTGAAATTAAAATGGATATTGTTTGTTTTTTATTCCTGCACTTTAGGGTTTAGGGTACAATAATCCAAGATCTTCAACAACAAAAAAAAAAAAAAAAATCAATTCCAACAATATTTGTAATGTTACCCATTCCATCTCTTCACAAACTTTCTTGATTTCAAAGAATCTCAATTAAGTCTTAAATTCGTCACTTGTGAAATTGAGTTCCTAAAATTTGAATTTTGTACAAAGTTTAGTCCTAAAATTAAGTTTTAGCCTTTGAACAGCATTGTTAGTAGTTTTGATAATTCGTGTATTCGTGTAATATTTATGTTATTTTTTTTGTGTCATAATCGTGTTTAAAATATTATATATTTATATAGATTTTGACGCGTTCTTATATTCGTATTATTTTTTTGTATCGTGTCATATTTATATCATTTTTTTATTATTTCTCACATATTATATTTATATCGTGTAATTATATTGTATCTAAAATTATCAAATCTAATTGCTGGTTAGCTAGGCGGTTTAAGCCAAAATGAGGAGGCAAAGAGCCAAAATTCTACTTTTAGCTGGACTTAAGGGTTAAAATTAATGTTCAATCAATTCTCACCGCTCTTGTTAGAATTAATGTCCACGATGATTAAAATCAGTAATTAAACGTGTTTCCTAAAAAACCCCAAACCTAATAGAACATCAACATATATAAATTTTCTCATTAGATCATTAATTATAAGTTTGAGTTGACTAAATATTACAACTCCTAAATTGGATCAAATTACTAATAAGGCTGCATGGATATGTATTGCTACTTAGAGATATTTATGGGTCGAGTCGGCTTAAGTATGATATCAATGCCATATATATTTACTTAAGTTTGGTCCGGCCTGAAATATGAACAAAATTTTTGTCCAAACCTACCTATATTTGTAAATGGATAATCTAGACCTGTTTAGATCCGTTCATATTTTTTTCTAAAAAAAATTAAAAAACATGTTATTTTTTATTTAATCGTTAATAAGTTTATCTTTTTTCTTTTATTAAGTTTAGAATGTGGATAATTTAACAAAATTTAATATTTACACTATAATATTATATATATATATATTTTTATATGATATAGATATCATAATATATATAAATATAAAACTAAAAATAATTTATATTATATCATATAGATCCATTCATATTTTTTTTTCTAAGAAAAATTAAAAAACATGTTATTTTTTATTTAATCGTTAATAAGTTTATCTTTTTTCTTTTATTAAGTTTAGAACATGGATAATTTAACAAAATTTAATGTTTGCACTATAATATTATATATATATTTTTATATGATATAGATATCATAATATATAAATATAAAAATAAAAATAATTTATATTATATAATTGAAAAACGGATCAGGCTCGAACCTTGAATGTTGGAGAAACCGGACCTATTTTTTTGGTCTAATTATAAGCCCATTCTTCGGTCATAATATTTTTATCCAAACCCTTCCAAATATTGGACGGAACTTCAAGTTTGGATGGGTAACGCGGTCCATGGACAAATCTAGTGTTGCTTGTGAACACACCTCATTGGAATTTTCTTGGTATAATAAGAAAAACTATGGTTATAGATGTTCAATAAAAGTACAATATCACCACCATAATTTTTAAATAATTATATATAAGATAAATTATCTTATTTATCGTCAGTGGAATTTTTAGACTCCTCAAAAGGAGTGATGACACATACATATTAAAATATATTTAAAAAAAATAAAATAAAATATGTGATAATCTTTTAATACCTGTTATAAGATTAAAAAATTTCACTTTCAATTTATCAAAGACAAACTCATGAATTAATTTTCTTTAGACAAGTGATCTTTTTTGTTGAAGTGTTTGGTTATTAAGATTTTATTTTTTTCAGTACATGTGAGTAGATTACACATACATATATTTCAATCTCTCCTTATCTATTTTAAAATTCCAATTCAAAACCTCAAAAATGAAATCTTAAATTTTAACCTGACCATAAAAAAAATCTAGAAGATGAAAAATTAAACTTTAACCTCACTTATCAGGTATATTTTTTTTTTAATCATTTTGTCGGGTGTGTAAAGCACATGCTATTAGCTATAGTGCAATGCATACCGTAAGGATTGTGCTATTTAAAGTAATTGTAAATGATATTTTCAATTTGATAGATTAAATAAAATTAATTTTTTTATTCAATGCATATTTATAATTGAATTTACATGAAAGTTCATTGATTATAATTTTTATAATTATGAAAGTGTTTGCAATTATAAATAAAATTAGATATTTTATTTATGATAGTTGTTGTGCGTATTACAGTTAATTAGGTTGGATATTCAATTGTGATTTACTGATACTAATTGTAGTATTGAACGAATCAAATAAGATTTAGTTTTTGGTAACTATTCTATATTAAATCTTATAAGCACTAAATATGATCATGTTTTTAATTTTGAGTTTACTATAAAAATCATATATTGGGATGAAATAACCTCTGTATTGGGATATGTGATTCTTGATATTGTGATTAATTAGTATGCCAGTAATAGTATTTTGTGGCTCTTGAGGGAGTTAATAATTTACTCCCAAATTGTTTAAGTAATTGATCACTAGAAACTTTATCAAAGTATTCTCATTAAAAAACAAACATATTTGATTATGTTGGGGTGATTAAGAAAAATGATTAGGCACGATTGGATAAAACCATTCCAATTAAATTATAAAATTAAACAGTTGGAAATAATTTTTTTTTTCTAAACCAGAAATAATTTTATTAATCGAAAGGAAAAAAGTCAAAAGCAGTCAGAAATACAGAAGTAATTCTATTACATACCAAGACTAGAGGTGGCAATTGGGCGGGTTCGGGCGGGTTCGGGTCGGGTTCATTCGGGTTCGGGCTCATTCGGGTTCGGGTCCATCCGGGTTCGGGCTCATTCGGGTTCGGGTCCATTCGGGTTCGGGCTCATTCGGGTTCGGGCTCATTCGGGTTCGGGCCCATTCGGGTTCGGGCCCATTCGGGTTCGGGCTCATTCGGGTTCGGGCCCATTCGGGTTCGGGTTCGGGTTCGGTCTGGGTTCGGGTTCGATCTGGGTACGGGTATGTTTTACATTATTTTATTTTATATTAGATGTAATCATTTTTACGTAATTTAAATATTTATATCTAAAAACAAATTATTAATTTATTATTATTTTTTTTATTTTTATACTTTTGCTATTATATGATATTTTTAATTATATTTATTTTTTAAAATTAATATTTGTTAGCACCAAAAGAATAAGAAATTAATTTGTTATATAAAATCAAATTTTGAAATAATTTATTATAAAAAATATGATATATTATAAATTAATATATTGATATTTAAAATAATTGATTTGATGAGCTCGGATTTCAAAATATAAATACATTATAATTTATATTCACTATAAAATAAAAAACTTTTAAAAATAAATCCTGGCCTTCATTTATTCGTTTATATACTTATAAAATGCAAAACATTTATGCTTATAGTCAAGATATATATATATATATCGAGTACTTATATTTTTTTCATCAGTATAAAGTATAAATTATAAAGTAGTACTAAAAAATATAATTTATATTTAAATTATACGTAATAAATATATAATTAATATGATTATTTATTAATATATAATAAATATACCCAAAACCAAAAGGCCATAAAACCCAAAACCCCATTAAATCCACCATCTAAAATAAAATCACATGAAAGCCATAATCCAATTAAACCCACCCTAACCTAACCGCATAAGTATAACTAGAGCTGCTTATGGGCCGGGCCGGGCCGCGGCCCAGTTTTTTTTTTATTTTCTCTGCCCAGGCCTGGCCCTGGGTCGGCCCGGCCCGCCCGTTTAGGCCCGAAACACTGTTCATTGGAATAAAAAAATAATTTTTTTATTTTTTTTATTTTTTATAATTAAAATTAAATAAAATAATATTATAATAAAAATTACTGTTCCGGGCCGGGCCGGCCCGGAACACAAAATATCCTGCCCAGGCCCGGCCCGTGAGCAGGTCTAAGTATAACCCAAAAGGCCAAAATAATTGAATTATTGTCAATTTTTTTACCCTTATAGATTAATTGAATTATTGTCAAATTTTTTTTCACATCTTTAAAATTTTCAAGAATTTAAAATATTTAGATTGTAAATTCATCATGATATGAGACGTTAAAGTTATAACTTATAAGTACAAAATATAATTTACTTTTTGATAAAATTATTATTTCATCATATATATAATATATTAAATTTTAAATTTTAATTAAATTATTAAAAAAAATTAGAATAAAATTAATAATTAAAGTTATTGCTTTGTAAAAAAAAAATAATTGCAATTTGTTTATTTTTATTTTTAGTATTAAATTCGGGTTCGGGTTCGGGCCGGTCTCGGGTTCGGGTCCATTCGGGTTCGGGCTCATTCGGGTTCGGGCTCATTCGGGTTCGGGCCCATTCGGGTTCGGGTCCATTCAGGTTCGGGTCCATTCGGGTTCGGGCCCATTCGGGTTCGGGTCCATTCGGGTTCGGGCCCATTCGGGTTCGGGCTTTTTCGGGTTCGGGTTTTTGACTTTTTGGTCAAATCGGGTTTGGGCGGGTTCGGATTCGGGTTTTCCTGGGCGGGTTTTCGGGTTTGGGTTCATTTTGCCACCTCTAACCAAGACTCATAATTGAAAATAGTTCTGTTATATACAAGTAAACAGAACTTCTTAAGAACATACACCTAGCATCCAAAATCACCATAAAACCAATCTTAAAACTTAAAACCTATGAATTTGGACATCATATAAATAATAAAAGGAAAAAAAAAAAAAAGAACAAATCAAGCTAAGTTTCCAAGAAACGTGAACCAATACATTGCCATCAAGATTTCACAACAAAACTTGAGAAATCTGGACTAGACCTTCTTATTAATCAGGTTACAGCCCGATTTGCAAAAGCTCAAACTCGATCCAAATTATTATTTATAAATTAATAAAAAAACATTTTATAACAATATTTATATATTTTTATAATTAAATTTAAATATTTTATATTATGTAAACAGTAATATGAACCGAACCGACTTAAATCATAAAAATATTTATCCAAATTCAATCCAATATAAATCGAATTTATCGAACCAAAAAAATTATCCAACCATGAGACGGTCTAATCTGGACCATATGCAACTAACCCATTCTCCACCACTCAAAGTTCCATGATTTGTTTCTTGACGTGACTCTAAAAGAAAAATCCACCTTTAATTCTTTGACATAAGAAAAACAAAAAATATGATGAGGATTAATATATCCGTCAACTACTCAACATCCCATCTTTTAAAATTATATCACATTCCCTTATGGCCCGTAGATCCACGAAAACAGAAAGAAAAAAAACCGTAGCCACATCTTCCTCTTAGCCCGATAAACATAAAGATCAAGAACCATAACCCCCGAGAGTCTAAAATGACCACACCTCTAATAAATCTTTCCAAGGACAAAGTTAAGTATTAAACATTGATTAAAGAAACGGATTGGATTGATTGATCGAATTGATTGAATCAAAAATTGGTGACTTGTTCGATTCAAATAGTATATTTAACTGGGTATTAATCAAATCAAGTTAAAAATCGGTAAAAATCAGATTGAATCGGTAAAAAACCGGTTATATATATATATATTTTTTAATTTTTTCAAAATTTTATTTGAAATTAATGAGGTTTGAACCTTTAATCTATTAGTTTTAAATTAAAGATCATATCATTAAATCAAATGCATATTTTTATTTATTATTAACTATATTTAATATTTATTTAACATTAAACTCAATATTTAAATATAAAAAAAATTCATCAAATCAGTTGAAACGAAAATCGAAGACTTAACCAATTCGATCTCCGATCCGATTTTTTTATCCTTGGTATTAAATACTCATGAAATTACCACCTTAAAATAAGAATAATAACTAATGCTCTTTTCTTGAACCAAGATAACTTCAAGAATACCAAAAAAAATACCAACCCAAGAAGCTGATAAGAAGATAAATGATAAGTTGATAAGTTCAGGAGATGAGTTAGCAGATCAACATCCAATTTCCTGATGAGGAGATAAGTAATAAAAAGATAAATGATAATGAATATTTTGTAGATAAAATAAGATAATTTCAATTGTTTATCTTTTACTTTGTAGATTAAATAATATATTATATAAAATTAATGATTGATTAATGAATTTTATTCTTTGGTCGTTCTTTTTAATTTTATATTTTAAGATTTTAATTTGTTCAAACTCTCACGAGAAATAAAATGTACATGAATTTAGTACTCATTAACTCTATTTAATTTTGAGTATTTGAATTATTCAATTGTTAAATATTTAGGATAATCATCCAATCTAAAATCAATTCACAATAAAATAAAAAACGCAACTTAAATATATGAGCACAAAAAATCTAAGATTTAACTCATATATGAAACAATACCACTTAGCATTTATTAGATGATGTTAGGTGATCTTCAATTTAAATTTTGTATTTTACCTAACTTAGACTTAGTCTTAGATTAATTATGCTTATCTTGTAAACAGATCAGTTGTACACTAGAATTTAAATAACTGTACTTATCTAGACTTATCACTGGACTAATTTGAACATGTGTATATAAACTCATTGCTGAATAGAAATTAAACTGAGTGTTCTTTTGCTAAAGCCTCTCTCGCTCATAATCTTTTATGATATCAGGGTTTTATTGCTTTAAAGAGCCTACACTTTGATCCTACATAACTCATTCTTACTGCTAAAATGCCCACTTCTGCCAACTCCTCCATTAACAACACTCCTAAGACCAATCAAAAGTCAACCACTCTTCTATCCTCAACTCTTCCATCATCCACCATTATCACAACTGATCAAATGTATCAACTTGTCACCATCAATGCACCAGCACAACTCTCCATCATACTCATTTCTAGGGATGGCAAAACCCGATCCGACCGATGGATTTCGCACCGATCCGCTCCGAATGGAGTGGTTTTTTTGTGGAGCGGGGTGGAGCGGAGTGGTTTTGGTAAATGCTTGCTCCACTCCGCCCCGCCCCGACTTTTGAAATTACTATTTTATCCTTTAAAATATTTTATATTTTTCCTTATATTTTTAATATATATTAGATATATATACTAAAATCATATATATACTAATATTTTATATCTATACTTTTAGTATATATGTATTATATATATTATATTAAAGATTTTTATAGACTAAAATTATGTTCATAAATAAATTATAATATAATTTTTTATAATATTAAGTTAAAAATAATTAATATAAATTGAGGTGTAGCGGAGTGGAGCACCGTGGAGCGGTTATGGATGTAACCGACATCCATGGATGTGGATGTTTCCAACATCCATGCAAGAGTGGGGTGGAGGTGGATAAGGCAATATCCGCCCCCGCCCCGCTCCATTGCCATCCCTACTCATTTCTCTGAACTTTTCCATCTTGGCATGGACAATTTAACTCTCTTCTTGTTGGCTATAAGCTTTCTGATTATGTAGATGGATCATTCCATTGCCCTGCTGAGTTTTTCCTTGATGAAACTTCTGACCCTACACAAATGGTGTCTAATCCTACATATTAGCACTAGATTAAACAAGATCAATTGCTACTCAAGGATATGAAGCCAATTAATAGTGATTATTCTAAAGATTCATTCCAAGACTTCCACCAGTGTCTTTGTATTGACTGCGTTATAGACCCGACTAATAGAATGTATATTAACTAAAATTTGCATTAACATGTAAAGTTTATTTCATATGCAAATTATATCAAATTATACAAAATTAATTACAAATATAAAACAATACAATATAAATTTTATTTTTTTTATTTATATCAAATAAATTAATTTATTAGTGAAAAAAATAAAACTTTTAAGATGAAGCAATTGCATATAAATTTTTAGTATTTTTTTTAAACATTAAATTAATCCATGTAACGAAAATGTTTTAGTCAAATTAAATTTTACTTAAAAATTAGATAAATGTTATTAATAATAAAAAATTATTTATAATGGCAATTTAGAAATATAGTGAACAACACTGGCTATTTTCGTCAGTTCAAAAGATTATCCACATTCGTGTTTTTATATATACTAGTATTTGTTATCACATATGTTTGCATATAAATGCTCGTTGTTTTATCTATTTTTAAATATATAGTTGTATATTTTAAAAATAAATAAAACTAATAAAATGTATATTAACTAAAATTTGGTAAAATTTGTTTCATTTGCAAATTATATCAAATTATTATAAAATTTATTATTGTTAATATCAATGTAAAATTAATTATGAATATAAAAATTTTAATGTAAATTTTAATTATTTTTTATTCATATTAAATAAATTGATTTAATTTTAAGATAAACTGATATATTCAATAGCTTTATAATTTTTTCAATAACCTTCGTTTGCAACATCAATAATCTCAAAATATTTCATATTTTTCATAATATTTATCTATTATTTAGTAATCTTAAGCTTTTATGATAAAGCAGTTTCATATAAATTTTATTTTTTTATTTATTATTAAATTAATACATTTAATGAAAGTATTTTAATAAAACAGAACTTTTTTCTTATAAATTAGATAAATCTTATTAATAATAAAATATATATTTAAAATAGTAAATTAGTAATATAATGAACAACAATAGGTATTTTTGTCAATGCAAAAGATTATTCATATTCGTGCTTTTATATATATTATAGATTATAGATACATTATAGATACATCATAAATACATAATGTTTAGAAGTTTTGTCTAGTTATAAGTTAGAGCTCGTGTGATTCTTACTGTAAGTGTTTGGAAGATGTTGCCTATATGTTTAATCTCTCTCTCTTTTTTTTTCTTTTTTTTTTTAATTTATGAATAGACTTTTTTGTCTTAACAAAACAAAAATTTGGCAATGGAGGCTTTGCTTATTTTTGAATATGCTTATTTATGAATAGACTTTTTTTTTAATAGACTTTTTTAATTTATGAATAGACTTTTTTTTTTAATTTATGAATAGACTCTCTTGTAAAGCAAGGTGTTGGCAAGAGTTTTTATCTTGTTGCTTGGCAATGGAGGCTTTGCTTATTTTTTTCTATATTCCAATCTCTTGTTTTCTCTACTACATCTAGATTATCTTAATTCTTTATGAGTTTAACTTATATTAAGATGGTCATAAAATGTTTTTTTTTTTTTTTTACAAAAGAGGTCGTAGTCTGAAAATAAAAGAAAGGGTTGCAGATGCTAAGACTCGCATCCCAGACTTGCTAGATGTCACCTTTTAAGGATGGTTACATGAACTAACTGAGTTAAACTTCAAGTTTTAATGTCATTTTTTTATGCACCTATTAAAATTATGTCATTTCATTTTTTTTAAAAAGAAATCTTAAATATTACCCTCACTGACACCAATTTTCTTTTTGTCGATACTAATACCAAATTAACGGTCATTAATTTTACTAAACCCTAATTAACCGAATTATTATAAATATAAAGAAGAAGAGAACCCAGAGTTTGATTTTTAAATTTTGATTATCACTATGGCCTTTCTCCTTTGGGATGACATTTTGGTTGTTTCTTTTCTTTTTTCGATTTTTGTTTTAAAAATGTTATCACTATCACTAATCGAAAAGAAAGAACAATTTTTATTGAGTTTATATATAATATATTTACTACTTCTTTCACTTACTTTTTAATATCTTATTAAATTCAGATGTTCGGAGTAATTGGATTAATGGTGAAGTATGTTCTTCTAACCAGATTTGGTCATGTTGTTGGGATTTATTGGGTTTTTCTGTATCTAATATTTATTTTTTATTTATAATTTTCATTTGTGTATTTTATTGGATTTTTTTAACTCGTGGTTTAGTCAAGATTAATACAATCACTTTTAAAAGTAGCATCTAACAAATTTAATATTCTAATCCCATCTATAACCCCTTTTTTATCCCTAGACTTTAACCTCATTTGTACCAAAAATATTATTGTTTTTCAATAATAAAAATTTATAATTTTTTTAATAGACAATAATAGAATGAAAGATAGTTAATTTGGTGTTAATGGATGTATGATATTAATAATAGACTAGGCAGTTGCCTACGTTTCACCGTGGGACTAACTTTGTAATTTTTAAAAATAATAGGTTGATAAGTAACCTATCACATTATTCCTCAAAACACTAAGCAAAGAAATTAAAATCAATTTGAGAAAAGAAAGCAAAGAACAACCAGCTCCATAAATAAAGAAATTTTTCCAAATTCATGGAAGAAAAATCATGCATTCAAAGGAAAAATAAAGAACTAAAACTAAACGAATAAATCATAAAGTTAAAGAGCAATCAAGAACACATCACTTGCCATTTCAAACATAAAAAAATATTAAAAAATGTTAATTCACAAGAAATTTATATTAGGAAGAACAAAATTAAATCATTATAATCAATTTATTAGAAAAAACCAAATCAAAAAGTAAAACTCAAATGAAGAAAACATTCATAAAGAAGAAGGAGACAGGAGAACTGAAAAGAATAATAATAAATAAATAAATAAAAAAGGGAACAAACCCAATCGGAAGACAATTCCGAGAAAAAAAAGACAAAGGAAAATCAAAAGAACGATCGGCACTAGACCTGCTCATGGGCCGGCCTACGGACTCGAATTACTGTTTATCCCTTAATAAAAAAAATTTAAAAAATTTATATTAATATTGTACACACAAATTTTATGTCAAAAATATGACAAGGAAAATTTGGAGTCAAATAATAATTTTATTAATCAAACTTTGAGGTTACAATCTCTGAATATTCTTAAAGAAAGAAATCCTTTGATTCTTTTCTTCAGTAAAATTTTGATCCAAGGGTCTTCACGACTTGATCTTGAATCGGTGAGATCTGCTTCAAGGGTCTTCTAGACTTGGTCTTGAAAAAACAGGAATTATCTCCTTTCCTTTGATGAACAAGATCGGAGAGCAGCTTCTTAGAGAATTCTCAAGAACAAGCACCGCGTTCTTAGAATTTCTCTAATTTCTTCTTAAGAATTTTGAGAAGATTTGGCTCTTCAAAATCTTCTTCTCTTCAGGCTTTCTGAATTGTGAATTTGTGTTAAGGGGAGGTCTCTATTTATAGTGGTAGCTAGCCAGGTGAAAGAGAGTTTTAAAAGAACTTAACCTCCTTATTTATCTCTTAATTAATTTAATTTAATTTAATTAGAGATAATATCTTTTTATTTATCTCTTAATTAATTTAATTTAATTAGAGATAAAATATTTATTTTTATCACTTAATTAATTAATTAAATTAGAGATAAAATATTTATTTATCTCTTAATTAATTTAATTTAATTAGAGATAAAACTTTATTATTTATCCCTTAATTAATTAATTAAATTAGAGATAAAATATTTATTTTTTTATCACTTAATTAATTAATTAAATTAGAGATAAAATATTTATTTACCTCTTAATTAATTTAATTTAATTAGAGATAAAAATTTATTATTTATCTCTTAATTAATTTAATTTAATTAGAGATAAAAATTTATTATTTATCTCTTAATTAATTTAATTTAATTAGAGGTAAAATAATTATGACACATGGGTGAAATTTGATTGGATAACCCATGAATCCTTGCAATTTGATTGGTCAAACCATATGTACATATTTAATTAATTATAAAATAATTAATTATAATATGATATTATCAATTTCACATGGTAATGTATAATTTAATTGAAAATTTCTTAATTAAAGAAATTCCAATTGACATGTGGCTATTTGTAATTGGTCACAAATTTCCCCTTCTACAAATGCCCCCTCAAGACTTGGTTACATATACGATTTTTTTTTTTAGTGTAGCAAGTGGACAAGTCTTGAAATTTATCTACATCAATTAATTATTCTCATATAATTTTGCATATGAGACGAAAAAAATTGATTTAGCAAATGAATGGACGATCGACCCACCTTGAATGATTTAGCACAAAATGAATATCGGGCCAACATCGGCCTACGTAAATAAAATATAGGCCAATGTTGGCCTACGTAAAAAATATATATATAGGCCAATGTTGGCCTACGTAACAAAAAATGATTTTAAGCCAAACTTTAATTTTTTTTTTTTTTTTAAGAGTTTGACTTGGTAAAGGAACCCAACAACTTATGCATAGCATAATTCTCAGTTTGATAAAGACGCAGACCTTCTAGAAATTAGGTGGTTCCATATCTACTCAAAGTCTAATTGAGATTTGTAGTCCTATTGGGATTAAACTACTGCACTATATATACTCCATGTTCATGCTTCTTCTTTTCAGCTTTGATAGCTGAGATTGCCAATGATTTCTCCACTCACGCTGCTCTCCTAGTTCCTCATCGTATTCATATTGATAACGTCGTCTAGCAGAGAAAGCAAGACGAATCCCGCAAAGCCACGTATAATCCTGCACCCAGAGAAAGCAAGACGAATCCCGCAAAGCCACGTATAATCCTGCAGCCGATCTGGGGACGACGCGTCCGGGTATGCTCTTTTTTTTTTTTTCTTCATAAGAAACTAGTGCGCTTTTTGTTGGCCCTGAAGCAGTAACCGGTTTCTCATCAGTTCCTGACTTGCCTGGTTCATCATCAGTTGCAACCTGATTACCTGTTTTCTCTGTTTCAAACTCCAATAAAAAATCTTCTGGAATCAACTTGACAATGCAATAATACCAGTACCAGGAAAAACAGAACCAGAAGTACCGTTTTCATGATTAACCTATGCTTATCTTTCTTCCTTGCGCCATTTTATTTGATGAAGCTTGTAAATATTGCTTTCAAGGGTAAAATTTATAGCCTTATCCTAAACGATACAGAATTTGCTTTTTCATATATCTTTTGAATATTGGCATTAAATAATGACACAACATGCATTAGATTCCCATGCAATTGACACCTTGCACCATAATCATGCATTTATTTCTAAGCCATGCATAATATTCTTTTATGCATGATTTTGGTTAATTGTATATTGCATGCATGTTGACACGTTTACCTTGCATTTTTCACTTTGCCTTCATTCAATATAAAAGCCATAGTTGCCCGATCATGTGAAAATCCCATTGCTACATGCTGCTGAGATAGCCACCGCACCGCTCACGCAACTCCTGAGCTCACATGCGGCAAAGCATGGTTAAAAAAAAATGACAGCCATTACTCCATAACATGTTTTAGGACTACCGTGGATAAATCAAAATGGTGTAGTCTCCTCAACTCTGCACCAATGTCTCAAGTATTGCAGAAACGGTCAAGTCAAGACGATCCTTGCAGACGCTAAGCCATTTACTATAGCAGAAGCACATTTCGCAGATGCAAAGTTTTATCTAAAAGATACATTTATCGAAGAAGTAATGCCCAACCCGATGCCAGAATTAAAGCAAAAGGGAAAGAATTTGGCTTCTTCCACAGTTGCAACTTTTATCAGGACAAACATCATACCGATAAATGATGTTTGTCCCACCGGGCGTGCCAAAATTTGTACACACAAATTTTATGTCAAAAATATGACAAGGAAAATTTGGAGTCAAATAATAATTTTATTAATCAAACTTTGAGGTTACAATCTCTGAATATTCTTAAAGAAAGAAATCCTTTGATTCTTTTCTTCAGTAAAATTTTGATCCAAGGGTCTTCACGACTTGATCTTGAATCGGTGAGATCTGCTTCAAGGGTCTTCTAGACTTGGTCTTGAAAAAACAGGAATTATCTCCTTTCCTTTGATGAACAAGATCGGAGAGCAGCTTTTTAGAGAATTCTCAAGAACAAGCACCGCGTTCTTAGAATTTCTCTAATTTCTTCTTAAGAATTTTGAGAAGATTTGGCTCTTCAAAATCTTCTTCTCTTCAGGCTTTCTGAATTGTGAATTTGTGTTAAGGGGAGGTCTCTATTTATAGTGGTAGCTAGCCAGGTGAAAGAGAGTTTTAAAAGAACTTAACCTCCTTATTTATCTCTTAATTAATTTAATTTAATTTAATTAGAGATAATATCTTTTTATTTATCTCTTAATTAATTTAATTTAATTAGAGATAAAATATTTATTTTTATCACTTAATTAATTAATTAAATTAGAGATAAAATATTTATTTATCTCTTAATTAATTTAATTTAATTAGAGATAAAACTTTATTATTTATCCCTTAATTAATTAATTAAATTAGAGATAAAATATTTATTTTTTATCACTTAATTAATTAATTAAATTAGAGATAAAATATTTATTTACCTCTTAATTAATTTAATTTAATTAGAGATAAAAATTTATTATTTATCTCTTAATTAATTTAATTTAATTAGAGATAAAAATTTATTATTTATCTCTTAATTAATTTAATTTAATTAGAGGTAAAATAATTATGACACATGGGTGAAATTTGATTGGATAACCCATGAATCCTTGCAATTTGATTGGTCAAACCATATGTACATATTTAATTAATTATAAAATAATTAATTATAATATGATATTATCAATTTCACATGGTAATGTATAATTTAATTGAAAATTTCTTAATTAAAGAAATTCCAATTGACATGTGGCTATTTGTAATTGGTCACAAATTTTCTCCTTCTACAAATATTTATATATTTTTATAATTAAATTTAAATAAAAAAATTATTTTATATTATGTGAACAGTGATTCAAACCGAGCTGGATCACAAAAATGACTGTCCAAACTCTGTCCAATACGAGCCGGGCCGGGGAGCTGTCCGGTCTATGAGCAGGTTTAATCGGCACCAATGACTCTATAAGAGAATAAGCAAAAAGAAAAAGAAAAACTATAATTTCAATGAGGCGGAGAAGTCTAAGGAAAAACTAATAACATGAATGAAAAGAATAACTAATACATGCCTCCTCTCTCCCATGAGAAAGGCCAAATCAGACATTTCCTCTAATTAATCCAAAAAGCATAAGGCAAAAGTTCAATCAACCTTAATTTTTTAATTAAATATATCATAATTAATCTCCTATGACATGTGTTATTTGTCCCAAAAAAAAAAATACTTTAATTTTTCAAATTCTTAGAGATATCTTTAATAGATTGGTATGAGAAAGGTCATATCAGATCTTTCTTCTAATTAATCCCAAAATTATAAGATAAAAGTTCAATCAACTCGAATTTTTTAATTACATATACCATAATTAATCCCCTAATTATAATTTATACATGTTTTATTTGTAAAATATATATATATATATATACTTTAATTTTTCAAATTGAGCTTCTTCATGTATTTGAGGATAGCTTTGATAGATTGTTATTGATTTGTAAGAAAATGTAAAACGGCATATTTCTAATGATACCTAAAAAGTGATTTTTAAAATTATCTTAATATAAGTTAAACTCATTCTTTATTTATTCAACAAAATATGTATAAACATAAACATTAAATAATCAAATAAAAGTAATTATTAATATGATTAAGATTTGTGGTCGCTTATTTTTCACATATTAAATAATAAAATCCTGTCGCAACCTATTTAATTTTATTTAACTTACATAAAATAATAAGCCATCCCCAACTCCTTTCGGCTCCTTATAAATATTACTTCCACAATCATTAAACATCCAACACTCAATTTTATCAGCTGTTCTCTAAGTATTCTTTCTATCATATCTCTGTCTACTCCCACATAGATTTTGTGCCATGGCTCTACTGTCAACTTCCTTAGTTTTTACCACTCGCAGATGCGAACCCGAGCTTGTTGCTCCGGCCAAGTCCACCCCTCATGAATACTTATTGTTGTCCGATATTGATGATCAAGAGAGTCTTAGGTTCCAAATTCCAGTCATCCAATTTTACCGATACAATCGAGGCATGCAAGGGAAGGACCCTGCTAGGCTTATTAAGGATGCACTTGCTGAAACCCTAGTTTATTATTATCCATTTGCAGGTAGGCTAAGGGAAGGTCCTAATCGCAAGCTTATGGTGGATTGCACTGGCGAGGGTGCCTTGTTTATTGAGGCTGAAGCTGATGTTACACTTGAGCAATTTGGCGATGCACTTCAACCACCATTCCCTTGCTTTGATGAGCTCCTTTACAACGTTCCAGGCTCAGATGGGATGTTAAATTGCCCATTGGTATTAATTCAGGTACTCCAAGCTCTTATGAGCATAAATGAGATCAACTTACTTTTCAATTTTGTTTTACGAGTTGCGTTAAACAACAAGAATTTATTGACTCCGGGTCCTTGCACTCTATACTTTCACTAAAAATCAAGATGGTCACCCTTTTTCCTGACCAGTTATCATCAATTTACATTGTCAATGACTAAGGCCCCTTTTGGATTCAAACGGGGCCATTGTTCGGCGCTATTGGGGCACTTTTTTGCCCCAATCGCGCCAAAGTTATCCTTTGGGTAATATGAGCCAGCACGGTTTCACTGTTAGAGGTGTTCATGGACCGAGTCGCGGCCCGAATTTTTTTTTGATTTCTTTACCCAGACTCGGCCCACCGGCCCATATTTATTGTTCACTATATTAAAAAAATATTTTTTAATATTTTTTATATATTTTTAAAATTAAATTTAAAAGATATTATTTTTTTATTAGATGAACAGTGATCCGGACCGGCCCGACCTTGATCATTAAAATCCCTGCCCAGGCCCAGCCCAATACGAGCACAGCCTGTCGGGCTGGGCAGGCTGCCCGACCCATGAGCAGATCTACTCACCGTGCTAGCCCCTTTTATTTCACTAGAGCATGAGTGCTCCAGTGAAAGAAAAGGCCCTCCACTGAAGGGCCATTTTACTCTTTTAACCTTATTTTAACTTTTTATGATTATTTTTTTTATTTTTTATATAATGAATTTATTATTATATAATAAATATATATTTATTTTTATATACTAATTTAATAAATATATAAATTTTATTATTATAAAATTAATAGAAATTAATTAAAAATAAATAATAACATGAATAGTAAAAAATAAATATAAAAATATTATTTGATATATTTTTGTAATTTTTATTAATAAAATTATTATTTGATATAAATATAAATATAATTTTAATTATTTATTAATTTTATAAATATCAAATAAACTAAAAATTTTATTATATATATACACATTTTTATTTAATGTCCTTAATAGTTTTTTTTTTGGATAAGCAAAGTTTTTATTTATCCAAAAGCAGCATGCACTGCTACATCAATACAACCAGCATAGCTGGCAAACAAATGTACTATTTTACAATGTCTTCTTTACATAGCTAAGAACCAATTATGCTATCAGTGAGCTTTTTAACCCCCATGCAACATGCAAATCTCTATTAACAGTATCATCCTTTATGGTTTTCATCCCCCCTAGTCTATAGCTAACCTCCTCCTTGATTTTCTCAAGCATTTGCATACATTGCTGAGATTGTTTACCAAACCTACGGTTATTCCTCTCCCTCCATACATGATATATGAGAGCATTCCAAGCAATTCGAAGCACTGTAGCAATAAGAGATTTACCCTTTAGCTTCCTCTTTGCCCATTGAACTTCAAAGTCCCAGCTTCTGATGACTCTATGAAGCTTACATAGGTGCAGAATCTCCCTCCATACTGCCTTAGAATACTCACACTCAAAGAATAAATGGTCTCGAGTCTCCATTTGTTGACTGCACATATCACAAGTTCCATTTAGTTCCATTCCCCATTCCATCAAGCGATCTTTTGTAGGGAGCTTGTTCTGAATTGCCATCCATGATATTTGGGAATGCCTTGGAATATGGTAGGCATACCATACCAATCTATCCCAATCCACCTTTGGCTGCCTTGGCCTGATTTGCTGCCACACTTTAGCCACTGAAAACCTGTCCCCAGGAAATTTCCAAACTAATCTTCCATTATTCTGATAGGTAAATTGAGCTGCTAATGGTCTCAATTGTAGGAGTTTCCTCCAAATCCAGCTACTTCCCTGGGTGATTGGGAACTGCCAGAATGAGGTGCCTTTTAGAACATAGTTGTGGATCCAAGCAATCCACCATGAACCTGCCTTAAAAAGCAATGTCCATATTATCTGCATTATGCTTGCCCTGTTCCAAGAAACTAGATCCTTCAGGCCAAGTCCCCCCTCTGATCTTGGACAACAAATTTTCTGCCAACTCACCCTTGCTCCTCTGGCTTCTACATCTTTCCCTAACCAATAGAATCGAGAACAGAGTTGATTAATTCTGGAGAGCACTGCCTTAGGTAGAATAAAGATTCTACACCAATAGTTTTGTATATTGAACAAAACTGATTGAATAAGCTGAAATCTTCCAGCATAGGACAGAATCTTTGATGTCCAGTGAGTGATCCTAGCAGTAATCTTTGAGATAAGTGGGACACAGTCTTTTTCTGTCAGCTTCTTTGTTACTAAAGGAACCCCCAAATACCTCACTGGCAGCTCTCCTAGCTTGAAGCCTGTCACCCCCTGGATTTCCTGAAGCTGAGCTCTACTGATTCCAGAAGAATAAAGTTCACTTTTGGCACAGTTGAGCTGCAAACCAGAAAGTTTATAAAAACTTTCCAGGATATCCTGCACTCCTTGGATGGATTTCAGGTGCACTTTAGTGAAAATCATCAAGTCATCAGCAAAACATAGGTGAGTGAGCCCAATCCTTTTGCACTTAGGATGGAAATCAAAGACTTTATGCTATGCAGCAGCATCCAAAAGCTTAGAAAGTGCATTCATAGCAAACACAAACAGATAGGGGGAGATAGGATCTCCTTGCCTTATACCCCTTTCTCCCTTAAAGTAGCCCACCAAGCCTCCATTAATTGATAGAGAGAACCTAGGACCAGTGATGCAACTCTTGATCCATGTTATAAATTCTGTTGGAAAATTCAAAGCTGCAAGAACCAGCAACATGAAGTCCCAGTCAAGTGTATCAAAAGCCTTTTGAAGGTCAACCTTTATAGCACTTCTAGGTGACAGAGTTTTCCTGGCATAGCCTCTTACTAACTCCTGTGCCATTAGGACATTATCTGAGATATTCCTTCCTTCCACAAAGGCACTTTGACTTTTGCTGATGATTGTTGGCAGGAATTTTTTGAGTCTTCACTACAGCAAATTGGTCTTTCAGCGGCGTTTTGTTATTGGAATAGCGGCGTTTATAAACGCCGCTAAAAAAATTACAGGCGTTTAAAAAAATGCCGCAACAAACGCCGGTAAAAACAGTGACGGGAAATTTAGCGGCGTTTTCCGGGAAAACGCCGCTAAATTAGTGGCGTTTTTAGGTACTTTAGCGGCGTTTATAAACGCCACAATTGAAGGTCCAAAATGGTAATACTTGAAACTTTAGCGGCGTTTTTTGTTCTCAAACGCCACTAAGTGTTCGGTTTTAGCGGCGTTTTTGAATATAAAACGCCGCTAAATTTTGTCTTGTAGCGGCGTTTTCTGATCACAAACGCCGCTATATTTTGTCTTTTAGCGGCGTTTCCTGATAAGAAAACGCCGCTATATTTGCAGGAATTTATATATATAGCGGCGTTTTCTATCAGAAAACGCCGCTATATTTGCAGAAATTTATGTATTTAGCGGCGTTTTTTTTCATAAACGCCGCTATAAATGCAGAATATTTTTTTAAAAAAATACAATTGAAGGTCCGAAATGCGTAACATTGTCGAATAATACACAAACAACACAAATTATAAAAAAAATATATAATATAAAAATATATTTAATATCAACCATACAATGTATTATTCAACACATCAAATCCACTTACAAATTCTTTAATCTGAAGTAGATGAGCCTCCTAAATTCTTTTGCTGCACTAAATTCATCAACGACTGAAACTGTGTCTGCAGCTCCTGATATCGTCTATCCTGTTCTTCTTTTTCAGCTTGTCTCTCTGCTTCCTTCTCCTCAAAACGTTTATTCATATTTTGCATTTCTTCTCTCAGCATCTGAACTTCATATGCACTGGAGTTTTGTGAAGAAGAAGCAGTAAACCGTTGAGAACCAAGTCCATAGTAGATAGATGGTGTCGGACCCATTCCGACACCTCGAACCCGTCCATATCGTTCTTTTCCAGCTACTTCAGTGAATATTTGATTCTCCACATCTTGCATATTCGCTGATGATCCATCTGATGCTCCGATTTGATACTCAGCAATTTTATTTCGAGCTTTCTCCTACAAAACAATAAAATTAATAAAATCTTTTGTAAAACATATTTGTAAATGAAAACAAGTTTGAAGAAAATATACCACAATTTCCTGAGTCTCGATGTTCAAATAGGATCCATCCTTCTTAGTATGAGTTAACTGAAACAGTTCAACTCGTCCAATTTTTTCACCCCGCTCAATTTCCTACAAAACAAAAATAATTAATACTAAATTGTATTAAAATAATTGAAAACTAATATATTAATACATTATGAATGTAAACTTACTTTTTTATTAGCTTTTCTGGCAAAACTTTTTGAACCACTGGTGTGACTGTATTTCTGTTGTTGTCTACTGCTTACCCCTATCTTTTCTCGTTCCTGTACATTAGACAAAGCACGTTATAAAACTATACATATTCCATAAAATTGTATTATATCAAGTACTATAAGTAAATGACCAAAATAAATTATAAATGATACCTCTCCTTTTTTTGAATACCAGAATCTAACCAGTCTCTCATACTGCAACATAATCACACCACGCGGTATGGTTCGTAGTAAGACATTAGGATCAGTATTTCGATCGAAATACTTTTTCTTCAACTCATGCTTAAAGTCTTTCCATTTTTTCCCCAATGATTTCATAACGAATGATGTGGGAATCTGCAAAGAAAATCGTGACTGAAACGGAGAAGTTGTACAACGTTAGTTTCGATGATCAACAAAATTATTAAAATAATGCAATACTAATGTAACATGCTTATACCTCAATAAACTTTAACATCTCGACTTTCTCAGTATTCGGCACGTCACGCCATGACTCATAATGAATGGGACACTTCATCCCATTTCGAGCAATCAGACCAAGAAAGCTAGCCAATAATTGTGCTTCTGGACCAATTGGCTGCTGCTCATTATTTGCTGCGACAACAATACGCTCTTCAGGAGGTAGTGCCCATAACTCCTTTAATGTCGTACGACCACGAGTTCTGCGTTGTCCAACATTATCAACTACACAAAAGCAAATATATTAGCAATTTCAATATGATTTTGCGTACTTTTAACACAAACGCCGTACCACGATACCTGTATTCAAGTTCGTATGAACTGCAGTTTCTGCAGCTATGGAGGCAGTCGACAACTCTGGTGGGTTAACATCTGCAGTAGACGCATTCGGCACCTCTGAAGGCGTCACTCTAGTGTCACCCTCAACAGTCTGAATGATATTGATATCCCTTAATCTTTTCCTCGCCATGCTATCTGCATCAATTTTAAGTAAACAACATTAGTATAAGAATGAAATACTATTATGTAAAAAACATTAATAATAATATTTACAGTATAAAAACATATTATATACAGAGTATTTGTTTCAAAATAATCTTACTAGATTTTGTTTTTGATATCAAGTTTCATAAATGTCTTCATCAACATCTTCGCGAACCCACCGAACATCTGTATTGGTACTAGGGATATTTTCATCCAAGTTTTGATCCGTAAATGGCAAGCATTCAGTTCTTTGTTCAATATCATCTTGAAATTTATCACCCATATCAAACAGGTTTCTAGGTGTGTTACGGAGTACAACATACCAACCCGCATCATTCGGATCTTCGGAATAAAATACTTGTTTGACTTGAGATGAAAAAACATAAGGTTCGTCAATCAGTTGTTGTCCGGTGTGAATTAATCGAGAGAAATTCACCATTGTAAATCCGAACTGATCTTTTTTAACACCTCTACTAGTATTCACATCAGCCCAATCACATCGAAATAACACGACCTTCCACTTGCCATAATAATCCAACTCAATAATATCATTTATAATTCCATAATAATCAATATCCCCCTCCACAGGATTTATAATCACATCAAGGTTGTGACGCAATAAATTATGCTCCCAATAAGGTAACTCAAAAAGAATACTTTTTTTTTCCACAAATCCGCCTCATTTGGATCATCTTCTTCATCTTCCTCCTCATCACTCTGAATTTCAACATCACCTTCTAACATCTCCCTTGATCTTTTCCTTGACTGTGTGCAACTTGTTTGATTCATCTTTCCATAAGTGAAATTGATATCTTTCAACATCAACAAGATATCCGACCCAATCGTGGTCTCAGGTGCTTGTCTTAACTCTTCACTGCCATCAAAGACATGTTTTTGGAATCTAAATCTATGATTTTCATCTAACCACCGACGATGTCCCATATAACTGAATTTCTTTCCGTTATATAACCATTTTGAACATGTTTGTGCAGCACAGCAAGGACAAGCATAACGACCTTTGGTGCTCCAACCAGATAGATTTGCATAAGCAGGAAAATCGTTTATAGTCCATAACAAAGCTGCACGCAAATTAAAGTTTTCCTTTTTTGATGCGTCATATGTTTCAACCCCTTCCCATAACTGCTTCAACTCTTGAATAAGAGGTTGCATATAAATGTCAATATCATTTCCGGGACCTTTCTCTCCAGGAATTATCATGGATAAGATAAAAGAGGATTGTTTCATGCAAATCCATGGAGGCAAATTATAAGGAATCAAGACAACCGGCCAAGTACTATAAGAAGTACTCATTATTTTGAACGGATTAAAACCGTCAGAACCAAGTCCAAGCCTCACATTCCGGGGATCATTAGCAAAAGATGGGAACTTATTGTCGAATGATTTCCAAGCCAAAGAATCTGCAGGATGTCTTAATAAGCCATCATCAATCCTTTCATCATGATGCCACCTCATAGAATCAGATGTTTTTGATGACATGAAAATTCGTTGAAGTCTTGGTATTAACGGAAAGTACCGCAAAATCTTTGCAGGTTTCTTCTTTAAATGTGTGTCACCATCGTCCTCATTCATATTTTCTTCTGTATTTCCATTCAACCATCGACATCTACCGCAGACATGACAAAATTGTTCATTTGTTCTATCACCCCAATACAACATACAGTCATTCGGACAACTATGAATTTTCTCATATCCAAGGCCTAGATCTTTTATCATCTTCTTCGAGTCCTTACAAGACTGAGGGATTTTTGCAAAAGGAAACATTTCTTTCAAAAATTCTAATAACAGTGTCAAAGAATTTCCTGTCCACCCGCTTAAGCATTTTAAGTGAAAAAGACGGATACAGAAAGACAATCTTGTATGCTTAGATCCCTCGTAAAGTTCTTCATTCATATCATCAAGCAACTTATAAAACTTTTCCGCTTCTCCATTGGGTTCCTGATCACCCATACCTCTTCCCGTTTCAGCAAAGTCATTCATGCCAACATTGAACCCATCATTCCCTCCAGGAACTTCTGGTGAAGATGTGTACAAACTATGGTTACGCATGTTAAATGCATCTCGCAACATACCTTCCATGTCATCTTGTCTAATAGACTGATGTTGATTGTTAGAATTACTTGGACGAACTCTAGAAGATGACGTAGAAGTTGCGGACTCTCCATGAAAAATCCATTGTCTGTAACCCGGGAGAAATCCTTCACAAATCAAATGTTCGAAAACAACTCCACGCATATGCCAATCAATATTGGCACACCTCGAACAAGGACATAATATCTTATTATCTTCGCTTGCGTTCTGAAAAGCGAAATCGAGAAAACTATGTACTCCATCTTCGTACTCTTGACTTAGTCTCGACTTTTGCATCCAACTCTTATCCATTTTTGTGCCAAATACCTTTTTAATCAAATTACATGATTAATCAAAACCATACAATAATGCTCCATACCAAAATCAAGATATTTGGCACAAGATAAGTAGCAGAAGGAAAGAAAAGGCATTTAGCAGGCAATATGAAAAGGACAATTTATAGCATATCAGAAGGATTGCTAAACAATTAATCTGCAGAAGTCTTTTCCTTGATATATAATTATCAAGTTAAGCAAAACAAGGTTAGTAATTTAATCACAATTGTCTGACCAGAAACCTTGAGTGTTTAATCAAACTGCTGCTAAGCCTGACCTTTCATTGAATTTGAATCTAAAGATTTGAATTATTGGAAATGATTAAGTTTATGGTATTCATGCATTCAATTGTGAATGAATATACTTAGTGTTTTATCATTTAAGTTTAATATTCTAAATTTTGATTTATATTTACTATTGAGTAGTATAAATACCAATGAATCAAATTCAAATTGCATGAATCTAACATTCATGAACCTAGTCATTCATAAATCTATGGTATCTATGAACCTAATTAATTAATCTTAGATGAATGTACTTAGTGTTTGGTGTCATTTAAATTTAAACATTTTGAGAATAAATTCATATCTCTTGAGCAATACTCGTGAATCAAATGCAAATTGTGTTTGTTAATATATACTCATTTGGTGTATCTATTTAAACTCTTAAAAACATAAATAGTAATTATGATTGTGCTTTCTATATATTTAAAAGTTATATAGGATAATACATATCCATGTAAAATATAATATTAATAAAATACTTATTAATTTTTTAACACCATTTATAAAATTTAAAAACTTCATCTACCATATATACAAATTAATCAAACTCAAAGATTAATTAGAATTTCTTTTAGCTTGTGAGAATTAATCAAAACCATATGACCAATTAAGTGTATGGAAGGAAATGAGATCAGAAAGAAAGCTATGGATTTGAAGGAGAAAGCTGCTCTTTGTCTAATGGAGGGTGGTTCTTCATGCTGTTCTTTCAATGAGTTAATAAAGCAGATATCATCAGCTTGATTCCTTGTACTTTTAGTTTATGGTATGGCATCTGTGTCACTTATTATTAAGCTTTGTAGAAAAAAAAAGCACAAACGCTAGCAGCATAATGTTGTGTTATATTAAAACAATTTACATTATTAGCAGATAAAACCTTAAAAGGTTACAAACTACATTTTCTCAGCAATATCAGTTCACCCACAAACAGAAATCAGATTTCATTGTTTTAACACACAAGTCGAGAACATTTAAGAAAACCTCTCAAATTCATAAAACACCTTAAAGAGATCAAAGAAGTTCACCAAGGCTTAAAACGGATACCACCTTAAAGAGAATCAAATTGATTCTTGCACCACTTGCTGTCACAAGCTTGAATATGAAACCAACATTACTATGCTAAATTAATGGATTTTGGTATTTGCAATATTCTTCTTTTGAGATGCAGAGAAATAGTCTTTCATATGCAGCTGCCATTTTGGTGGCAGTGAACAACTTACATGAATGAACGCATGAATAGGTGCTAACAAAGATCAATGGAAAACAACACACTTCACTAATCAAAAACAAAATGCATGTTTGCGAAAGCAAAATGGGAGTGTGCTGAAGTTGGAATTACTTACGATTTGACGATTTGGAGACGAATAGATGATGATTTTCAAGATCAAGAGCAGGAAAATCGGCTTGGAGATGACTATTTCGGCTTGGTGATGTGTGAGAGAGAGAGGGAGAGAGAGAGAGAGAGACTCGGCGCAGGTTTCTGAATTGGGGTTTAGGGTTTCATATTAGAAAGAATAGCGGCGTTTGTATCAACAAACGCCGCCATTTCACAAGGTAAAACACATCGTTTTGCCTTAAGCCATAAATGAATCAATATAGCGGCGTTTCTATTATCCAAACGCCGCTATATCGAAATAATTAGCGGCATTTACATTTACAAACGCCGCTACATCGAAATATTTAGCGGCGTTTATATTTAAAAACGCCGCTATGTTTCTTATTTAGCGGCATTTGTGTCCACAAACGCCGCTAAAACAAAATCCTAAACGCAGCGTCTCGCTTCTAAATTTTGGCGCTAAAATTTTGGCGGAATTTTAAAAAATTGATTATACTTTAGCGGCGTTTGTATAATGAAAACGCCGCAATTAGTACAGATTTAGCGGCGTTTTTTCACATAAAACGCCGCTAATTTACAACTTCCCGGCGTTTTCTATAGAAACGCCGCCGGGTTTTCAAAAACACGGTACTCCGCGGCGTTTTTAAGTCAAACGCCGCTATATTAGCGCCACTGAAAACCAATTTGGTTGTAGTGCTTCTAGCCATCACAGATGTAATACTTTTGTAGACTACTGAACAACAGGAAATAGGCCTGTAGTCTTTAATACAAGTAGGATTTTGGTTTTTTGGCACTAGAGCTACAATTGTGGAATTAAAGCCTGCTAGCAAATCTCCTGTCTGGAAGAAATGAAGAATGGCATCAATGTACTCTTCCCCTACTACTGTCCAAGCTTCCTTAAAGAAGTGAGATGTGAAACCATCTGGCCCTGGAGCCTTGTCCCCCTTGATGGAAAAAATGGACTCCTTGACTTCCTCCCTGGATATTGGCTTTGAGAGTTAAAACTTTTCTGCATCCGAGAAGGAGAACTGCAAAAGTTATCGTAGAAACTCCCTTGTACATCCCTCAACATTATAGTCCTTAGTGCCAATAATTTTCTGGAAACAATTAATCTCACCGCCACCACTACTTTTGAATCCAAACACATATCCCACCACTAATTTTAATCTCACCGCACAATACTCAATCTCACCTCTACAATAACTAATCTTACCTCTACCGCTGTTTTTAATCTCACCGGAACCAATCTTACCGTCTATCCAAATGGACCCTAATATTTTACATATATTAATATTACTTTTCGGTTCCCTATAGTAAAGGACGAGAACATGCTTTTGCTTCATATATAGGCTTATTTGCTTCATCTTGCTCTTCACATGGATGGTTGTAGAAGTATATGTCCATGGGTGGGGGACCGCTGGAGAAATTGAAAACCTAGGATTGAATCAAAGTAAATAAAAATTTTAACAAATGTTATTTAGATGCTTTTATATATCTTGACTTTGTATTATTCATGACTATTGGAAAGTCATAGGAGGATGATGTTCTAAAAAAATGTTAAATAATTCATTTCTCTGAGTTGAAAAATAAACTGATCAACAGGTAACAAGACTGAAATGTGGTAGTTTCATCTTTGCCCTTCGCCTCAACCATGTCATGAGCGATGCTGGTGGCATGACTCAATTCATGTCTGCCATGGCTGAGATGGCTCGTGGTGCAATTGCCCCCTCAATCCCACCCATATGGGAGAGGCAACTCTTAGATGCCCGTCATCCACCACGAGTCTCATTCACGCACCGTGAGTACGACGAGGTTGATGGCAGTATCACCCCATTGGAAAACATGGTTCAACGCTCCTTTTTCTTCGGCCCCAAAGAAGTTTCAACTCTTCGCAAGCTCCTACCCGACCACCTTCGTAAGTGTTCGAAATTTGAACTCTTAGCAGCTTGCTTATGGCGTTGTCGAACCATTGCTATAAAACCTGATCCTGATGAAGAGGTGCGAATACTATGCATTGTCAATGTACGTTCCAAGTTGAATCCTCCATTACCGTCAGGATTTTATGGGAATGCATTTGTGTTCCCAGCTGCAGTAACAACAGCTAGAAAACTTTGCCAGAACCCGCTAGGATATGCAGTGGAACTAGTGAAGCAAGCCAAGGAGAGTGTGACTGAAGAATACGTGAAATCAGTGGCAGATTTGATGGTGATTAGCGGTAAACGACTCCACCATACAATGGTGAGATCTTGTATTATATCAGATATAAGCCATGCTGGATTTTTAGACGTCGATTTTGGTTGGGGTAAGGCAGTTTTCGGAGGGCTTGCAAAAGGTGGGTAAGAAAGGAGAGGCTGGAGTTCTTATGCCAATTTATTTGTGTTCAGACTTCTTTAATGCTAACAAAATACTATCAAATACTCGAGTCTGAAATATACACTTCATTGCTAATCATTTTAGGTGAATTGCATAGCTCAATACAAACAATACGCTTAAGATACAAACAATACCCTCACATGGAAATATGAGGTTAAGAATCAATTCTTTTCAAAAAAAATTCTTTTGATGGGGTTTTTTTTTACATTCAGATGGGGTTTAGGATCGATCCTTTTGATGTTAGATGATCCCTGTGGCTTTCGACAGCCAAATGTGATTTTTATTGACAGTGAAATCAGGTTAAGAATCAATTCTTTTCAAAAAAAATTCTTTGCAGGTCTATGCGACCTGTCAATTGAAAAGAACCAACTGGTTAGATTGGGATACTATTATAGCTAATTAGAACATGCTAAATATGCAGTACGCAAACCTACCAGTTGAAAGAATGCTACTGGTTATGGCTTCTGCTAGGCCAACCTTCTCTTCTTTCTTTGGTTTCATTGAAAAAATGGATAGTTTTCACTGCACTCATAGCAATTGACTTCCAATCTCTATTTCAGTGAACATCAGATAAATTCTTTTTACTTTCAAAGCAAAGAGGGAACTTTTCAACTAAACTGAGAAGATTTGATAAGAAAATAATTTACACGCAAATGATGAACCCTAGATCATATTAGGCCTAATTTCAACAACTCTTAACTTGATAACAAAAAAAATTAAAAGAGAAAAGATAAGAAATGTACCGTGAAGATGCAAATGAGAAACCCAACAGAAACAATTATTTAATTTTGGATTTCCTTTCTTCTCTTCCCTCATTTTCTCACCTCACAAACATATAAAAATAAACCTAAAAAAAACAGACAGAGAATAGCGAAAAAGCAGAGACTATTTTAGAGAGAAATTTGGTGATCGAGATATGGTAGTATATTTTGCCTGACAATGTACGTTTGATAATCTAGAAAATTGAAAGAAAATAATAAGAGATTTAAAATTTCATTCATGAGAATTTAAGGAAAGAGCGAAGAGCCAAGGAGGAATTCCGTAAGAGCAAAGAGCCAGAAAATTGCAGAGAAAAAAGCCAGAAAACACAATGACTCAAGTTTCTAACTGATTTATTTCGGGCTTGACCCATAGTGCCTTAAAATCCCCATGTTAACCCGGCAGATTTACAATGACGATAAAAGTCAGCGGCAATTAAAGAACCGCAGGCGGTTCTTGAAACCGTCAACAAAACAACGCCCTTAAAACTGTTGTTTTTTGTAGTCTGTCCAGGTACTATAAATATATTCATGTTCTTAATTTCGAGTTTACTATACCAAAAGATATACTAGGATTGAATATTTATTGGATTTACTACAAGTGAGAATTTGTGAATTCAATAACTTTTGTATTCGGAAATATGATTCCCGATATAGTGATTAATTAGTATAACAATAATAGAATTTTGTGGCTCTTGAGAGAATTAATAATTTTCTCTCAAATTGTCTAAATAATTGATCACTAAAAACTTGGTCAAAGTATTCTTATTAGAGAATCAACATATTTGATTATGTTGGAGTGATTAAGAAAAATGACTAACAGCCTTAAGACACAAGATATAATTTAATTGAATAAATAGTCATTTCAATTAAATTATAAAAATTAAACAAAGAAACATGATATATGATTAGTGTGTCATGAATTACACTTTTGTGTATAAAATAAGTTAATAAGACTTTATGTTTTTCGGAGTGCAATTTCAAATCTATAGTGGAATGATGTTGAAATTGCATTTAATCTAATAAATCAAAGAGGTGATTTTGGATTGTGTTAAATGTTGGGAGCCAAATAATATAAGATTATTGCATTCCTACAATAACTTCAAATTTGTGTAGCAAATTAGATGAAGAAGATGGATTATGTTTTTAATAAAAGCCCAACACAAATGGGTAAAATGGATCTAAGCCTATTGGTTTATCTCTTAACCCATTAATAAAATATTTATTTTCTGAAAATAAAATAGATATTTATCTTATTATTGAATTTATTTATTTTGGATATTAATTATAATTTATTTATAAATTAATTTTGAATTAGTTTAGTTAAAAATGGATTATAATTAAGTGGTAAAAATAAAATAAAACTCTATCTTTTGTATTCAAGATGAAGACTTCCAATTAAAATGGGATTTTCAAGAATAAGATATAAAAGTAAAAAGGATTCTTTAAATCTTGAGAATTTTAACGGGTTTAACTATTTTCTAAAAAAGAGAGAGCAAGAAAAATTAAAAAAACAAAGTATAAGAATTGTTTTCTTGATCAGTAAAATTAAAAGTGCTCTCACACAAGATACTATCACTTTTGGAGCATATCGTAAAAGATCTCTCGGTGATATCCATAAGAGTATATGTAAAACTTATGGTTACATATTACCCAAAAAAATTATTTTTAATTCATATTTTTCTGCTGCGTTTGTATAATGTAAAAATTTTAAAGATCAATTTTATTTATTTAATTATACTTTGCATAGATTAGGGTTAATTCTCTGTTAAAGTCAATCACCGACTACTCTAGAAATATCTCCAATCTTTTCTTCCTAGATTATCCTTTAGTTTTCTATCTAGAATCCTCTCCAATCTCCTCTCTAGCATTCTCTATATTCTTCCCCATTGTTCTTTCTCTAGAACATTATAGTTTAGCCACCGTCCTAGAAAATGTAAGATAATACTAGAAAGTTTGAAAGTTAGGTTAGTAACCGACTTAGACAAACTATAAATAGAGATAAGTGTTGTGTGTGATGTGTGTGTAGAGATAAAAAGGGAAGAAATAGGTGGAGAGAAAAAGAACAAAAAAGATGTGAGTGTTGGGTGAAAGAAAAGAGGTGTTGAGAGCCAGAGCATGGAAGCTGCAAAATTTGCAGAAATTGAAGAAGAAAGTGAGCACGTGAGTGGTGTTAGGTGTATGAATCAATAGTGAGTGAATAGTAAAGTGAGAAAGAGTTTGTGTGAGGTTGTCTCTATTGTTAGTTGGTGTTCACACCAATTGTATTTGGTCTTTTCTCATATTAATAAAAAAGTTGTTTTTCGGAAGTTACTGTAGCATCCCGAGATAAAGTTACTGTAGCTTCAACACCACCAACTGATGTCGGAGAACTAAGAAAGTGGAAGATCAAAGCCGGTAAGGCCATGTACGTGTTATCAGTCACCATTGAGGATGGTTTATTACAACGCATCAAGGATGCAAAGAGACCGAAGGAAGCCTAGGACACACTCACAATGCTGTTCGCGAGGAAAAATGATGCTAGGCTCCAACAATTGGAGAATGAACTCCTGTCAATATCGCAGCAAAATATGTCGGTAAGCAAATATTTCTCTAATGTTAAAACTCTTTGTGATGAAATTTCAAAATTAGATCCAGAAAATGCCATTACCGAAACGAGGATGAGAAGAATTGTCATCCATGGCTTGCGACCTGAATACAACGGGATTGTTACTGCAACTCGTGGATGGAGCAAAGAACCAACTTTAACTGAGTTGGAAAATATCCTAGCCAATCAAGAGACTTTAGATAAACAAATGTCTAAAGTCATGATAAAAGATTATGAGAAAGCCCTCTTTAGCAATAGAAGAGGTAAAGTTGCTATGAGGCAAGGAATAGAAGACATTGAAGTTCAAAACAAACAAGAAGCTTGGCAACGGAGGAGCTTTCAGCGAGGGGGAGCTCAGATTGTTCAAGATAGAGACGATAGCGAAAATGTGAGGTCTCATCGTCGAAACGTTCAGTGTTTCAATTGTGGCAAGATTGGTCACTATGTTCGAGAATGTCAATATAGACAAGTGCAAGGCAATGTGACAGTGTTCTCACGAAAGGAGAATAATTATGAAGAAGAATGGGATTTTGAAACTGCATTTACTATTGAAGAATGCGAAGAACTCGTAGCTGCTTGCACCACCGAGTTAGAAGAAAATGTTTATGATGACATGGAAGAAGAAATTGATTTTGAGAATACTCTTCCAAGACAAGAGGTAATTGAAGGAACGTCAAAGGAAAAGAACGAGTCAATGTTTCAGTCTTCAGAAAAGACTTTTGAAGAAGAAAGACTGTTTCAAGAAGTCGAGAAGAAGCTTGAAGCTGATGTCAACATGGAGAAGGATGACAACAAGGTCAACAACACTGGTAAGCCTTATAAAGGCGTGGAAGATATGAAGATCGATTATGGAGTCAACAAACTAATGATAGTTGACAAAGTCGAGTATGCCGCAGACAGAGAGAGATTGGCAGAGAGTATCAAGAAGAAAGAAGATAACAATGGTGCTGAAGCAAAGGTGGAAGAAAAGAAGATCAAGAATCAAAAGAGAAAAGAGCAATCAACGATGGATGAAGCAGAACTAATGATGCTGATGAATTTTAAGAAGAGAAAGAAAAAGAGAAGATATTTGATGCAAGATTTGATAAGTCCAGAAGACAGTCTGGAATGACAACCAAGCCAGCATCAAGAGAGAGTAGTCGTTGAGGGGGAGTGTTAAAGTCAATCACCGACTACTCTAGAAATATCTCCAATCTTTTCTTCCTAGATTATCCTTTAGTTTTCTATCTAGAATCCTCTCCAATCTCCTCTCTAGCATTCTCTATATTCTTCCCCATTGTTCTTTCTCTAGAACATTATAGTTTAGCCACCGTCCTAGAAAATGTAAGATAATACTAGAAAGTTTGAAAGTTAGGTTAGTAACCGACTTAGACAAACTATAAATAGAGATAAGTGTTGTGTGTGATGTGTGTGTAGAGATAAAAAGGGAAGAAATAGGTGGAGAGAAAAAGAACAAAAAAGATGTGAGTGTTGGGTGAAAGAAAAGAGGTGTTGAGAGCCAGAGCATGGAAGCTGCAAAATTTGCAGAAATTGAAGAAGAAAGTGAGCACGTGAGTGGTGTTAGGTGTATGAATCAATAGTGAGTGAATAGTAAAGTGAGAAAGAGTTTGTGTGAGGTTGTCTCTATTGTTAGTTGGTGTTCACACCAATTGTATTTGGTCTTTTCTCATATTAAAAAAAAAAGTTGTTTTTCGGAAGTTACTGTAGCATCCCGAGATAAAGTTACTGTAGCAAATCGGTACTGTAGCACAAAACTACAATTGGTACCGAGAGTCAAAAATCAACATTCTCAACATAGACAGCAAGGACCAAATAATAGGTAGCATGTTAAAACCTAGGCCCTCCCCTCCAAGTAATTAGTTTTACAACATGGATCTACACATCTATGGATTCATATATATAGATTCGTGTGGCCTTGTTGTCATATTTATTTCTAGCTTTAATACTTTTTATGCCTTTAGGAATTTTAATATATAGTGAATGGAAAATTTTGGTTGAATTCATTGTTTAGTTCCTTCAGCTTTGAAATTAAAATGGATATTGTTCGTTTATTATTCCTGTACTTTAGGGTTTAGGGTACATTAATCCAAGATCTTCACACAAAAAAAAAAAAAAAATCAATTCGAACAATATTTGTAATGTTACCCATTCCATCTCTTCACAAACTTTCTTGATTTGAAAGAATCTCACTTAAGTCTTAAATTCGTCAATTGTGAAATTGAGTTCCTAAAATTTGAATTTTGTACAAAGTTTAGTCCTAACATTAGGTTTTAGCCTTTGAACAGCATTGTTAGTAGTTTTGATAATTCGTGTATTCGTACAATGTGTATGTTATTTTTCTGTGTCATAATCGTGTTTAAAATATTATATATTTATATAGATTTTGACGTGTTCGTATATTCGTATTATTTTTTGTATTGTGTCAAATTTTATGTTATTTTTTAATTATTTCTCACATATTATATTTATATCGTGTAATTATGTTGTATCTTAAATTATCAAATCTAATTGCTAGTTAGCTAGGCGGTTTAAGCCAAAATGAGGAGGCAAAGAGCCAAAATTCTACTTTTAGCTGGACTTAAGGGTTAAAATTAATGTTCAATCCATTCTCACCGCTCTTGTTAGAATTTGGATCCTTCAACTGGACCCAAACACATTTCAATAGTAGATTATCTTCGGATCTTACATTGGCAATTTGTATGAGTTTTTAGTTAAGTTATATAGAAATTCCTCGATGATTAAAATCAGTAATTAAACGTGTTTCCTAAAAAAACCCCAAACCTAATAGAACATCAACATATATAAATTTTCTCATTAGATCATTAATTATAAGTTTGAGTTGACTAAATATTACAACTCCTAAATTGGATCAAATTACTAATAAGGCTGCATGGATATGTATTGCTACATAAAGATATTTATGGGTCGAGTTGGCTTAAGTATGGTATCAATACCATATATATTTACTTAAGTTTGGTCCGGTCTGAAATATGAAAAAAAAATTTGTCCAAACTTGCTTATATTTGTAAATAGATAGTCTAGATCTGTTTAGATCCATCCATATTTTTTTTTCTAAGAAAAATTAAAAACATGTTATTTTTTATTTAATCGTTAATAAGTTTATCTTTTTTCTTTTATTAAGTTTATAACATGGATAAGTTAACAAAATTTAATGTTTACACTATAATATTATATATATTTTTATATGATATAGATATCATAATATATATAAATATAAAAATAAATATAAATATAATTTATATTATATTATATAATTGAAAAACGGATCAGGCTCGAACGTTGAATGTTGGAGAAAACGGACCTATTTTTTTGGTCTAATTATAAGCCCATTCTTCGGTCATATATTTTTATTCAAACCCTTCCAAATATTGGACGAAACTTCAAGTTTGGATGGGTAACGCGGTCCATGGACAAATCTAATGTTGCTTGTGAACACACCTCATTGGAATTTTCTTGGTATAATAAGAAAACCTATGGTTGTAGATGTTCAATAAAAGTACAATATCACCACCATAATGTTTAAATAATTATATATAAGATAAATTATCTTATTCATCATCAGTGAAATTTTTAGACTCTTCAAAAAGAGTTATGACACATACATTTTAAAATATATTTAAAAAATAAAATATGTGATAATCTTTTAATCCCTCTTATAAGATTAAAAAATTTCACTTTCAATTTATCAAAGACAAACGAATGAATTAATTTTCTTTAGACAAGTGATCTTTTTTGTTGAAGTGTTTGGTTATTAAGATTTTATTTTTTCAGTACATGTGAGTAGATTACACATACAAAATATTTCAATCTCTCCTTATCTATTTTAAAATTCCAATTCAAAACCTCAAAAATGAAATCTTAAACTTTAACCTGACCATAAAAAAAATCTAGAAGATGAAAAATTAAACTTTAACCTCACTTATCAGGTATATTTTTTTTTATCATTTTGTAGGGTGTGTAAAGCACATGCTATTAGCCATAGTGCAATGCATACCGTAAGGATTGTGCTATTTAAAGTAATTGTAAATGATATTTTCAATTTGATAGATTAAATAAAATTAATTTTTTATTCAATGCATATTTATAATTGAATTTACATGAAAGTTCATTGATTATAATTTTTATAATTATGAAAGTGTTTGCAATTATAAATAAAATTAGATATTTTATTTTTGATTAATGTTGTGCATATTACAGTTAATTAGATTGGATATTCAATTGTGATTTACTGATACTAATTGTAGTATTGAACGAATCAAATAAGATTTAGTTTTTGGTAACTATTCTATATTAAATCTTATAAGCACTAAATATGATCATGTTTTTAATTTCGAGTTTACTATAAAAATCATATATTGCGATGAAATAACCTCTGTTTTGGGATATGTGATTCTTGATATAGTGATTAATTAGTATGCCAATGATAGTATTTTGTGGCTCTTGAGGGAGTTAATAATTTACTCCCAAATTGTTTAAGTAATTGATCACTAGAAACTTTGATCAAAGTATTCTCATTAAAAAACAAACATATTTGATTATATTGGGGTGATTAAGAAAAATGATTAGGTACAATTGGATAAAATCATTCCAATTAAATTATAAAATTAAACAGTTGGAAATAATTTTTTTTTTTTCTAAACCAGAAATAATTTTATTAATCGAAAGGAAAAAAGTCAAAAGCAGTCAGAAATACAGAAGTAATTCTATTACATACCAAGACTCATAATTGAAAATAGTTCTGTTATATACAACTAAACAGAACTTCTTAAGAACATACACCTAGCATCCAAAATCACCATAAAACCAATCTTAAAACTTAAAACCTATAAACTTGGACATCATATAAATAATAAAAGAAAAAAAAAAGGAACAAATCAAGTTAAGTTTCCAAGAAACGTGAACCAATACATTGCCATCAAGATTTCACAACAAAACTTGAGAAATCTGGACTAGACCTTCTTATTAATCGGGTTACAGCTCGATTTGCAAAAGCTCAAACTCGATCCAAATTATTATTTATAAATTAATAAAAAAATATTTTTATATTAATATTTATATATTTTTATAATTAAATATAAATATTTTATATTATGTGAACAGTGATATGAGTCGAACCGACTTAAATCATAAAAATATTTATCCAAATCCAATCCAATATAAATCGAATTTATCAAACCAAAAAATTTATCCGACCATGAGCCGGTCTAATCTGGACCATATACAACTAACCCATTCTCCACCACTCAAAGTTCCATGATTTGTTTCTTGACGTGACTCTAAAAAAAAAAATCCACCTTTAATTCTTTGACATAAGAAAAACAAAAAATATGATGAGGATTAATATATCTTTTAAAATTATATCACATTCCCTTATGGCCCGTAGATCCACGAAAACAGAGACAAAAAAACCGTAGCCACATCTTCCTCTTAGCCTGATAAACATAAAGATCAAGAACCATAACCCCCGAGAGTCTAAAATGACCACACCTCTTATAAATCTTTCCAAGGACAAAGTTAAGTATTAAACATTGATTAAAAAAAAGGATTGGTTTGGTTGATCGAATTGATTGAATCGAAAATTGGTGACTTGTTCGATTCAAACAGTATATTTAACTGGGTATTAATCAAACTAAGTTAAAAACCGGTAAAAATCAGATTGAATCGGTAAAAAACCAGTTATATATATAGATTTTTTAATTTTTTCAAAATTTTATTTGAAATTAATGAGGTTTGAACCTTTAATCTATTAGTTTTAAATTAAAGATCATATCATTAAATCAAATGCATATTTTTATTTATTATTAACTATATTTAATATTTATTTAACATTAAACTTAATGTTTAAATATAAAAAAAAATCATCAAATCAGTTGAAACGAAAATCGAAGACTTGACCAATTCGATCTCCGATCCGATTTTTTTAACTTTGGTATTAAACACTCATGAAATTACCACCTTAAAATAAGAATAATAACTAATGCTCTTTTCTTGAACCAAGATAACTTCAAGAATACCAAAAAAAATACCAACCCAAGAAGCTGATAAAAAGATAAATGATAAGTTGATAAGTTCAGGAGATGAGTTAGCAGATTAACATCCAATTTCCTGATGAGGAGATAAGTAATAAAAAGATAAATGATAATGAATATCTTGTAGATAAAATAATATAATTTCAATTGTTTATCTTTTACTTTATAGATAAGATTGTTGTACCCTATAAATACTGATTACCAATTAATGAAAAGTTAAACTTTCAACACCAGATTAATTGTCTTCTTTACATGGTATCAAGAGCTTAAACACTGCTTAATCAACTGCTGATTCTTCCTGCTATCAGTATCAATAACACCACAATTGATAAGTTCAAGCGATAAGCTAACAGATCAACATCCAATTTCTTGATGAGGAGATAATTGATAAGAAGATAAGTGATAATGAATATCTTGTAGATAAAATAAAATAAAATAATTTCAATTGTTTATCTTTTACCTTGTAGATAAGATTATTGTATCCTATAAATACTGATTACCAATTAATGAAAAGTTAAGATTTTAACACCAGATTAATTCTTTATAGAAGCATCCAAAGCAAACCAATTAAACCCAACCAATCTCAATGGTAAAATCTTTAAGAATTTTGTACTTTTAGATAATCAGAAAGGAACAAAAACTATCATGTTTTCCAAAGCTGATAAAGTAGAACAGGAAAGGACCCAGCCAAAAAGTTTGCAATTGCAGAACAAAACAGATCAAAAGAAGAAAGAATCTGCAACAGGTTAAAGCCAAGAGACAGCACACCTAAATTTATCTCCCAAATTAGAAAGTCTTCTTTGCCATCTTCCAAAGACACACCCACCACTCATCCAAAGGTCGAATTAAAGAATGATTCTTATTAAAAAATGTCTTCAAATGGACATGATATATGATTAGTGTGTCATTAATTACATTTTTGTGTATAAAATAAATTAATAAGATGTTTACGTTATTTGAAGTGCAATTTCAAATTTACAATGGAGTGATGTTCGAATTAACATTTAATCCAATAAATCAAAGAGGTAATTTTGGATTGTGTCCCTACGGTTAATATATTAATTGTATAAATCAACTGTAATCTTTAAGATTACTCTAATAACTTAATTACAGTTGATTTATACAAGTATTACATTAACACCTACAATAACTTCAAATTTGTGTAGCAAAATTAGATGAAGAAGATGTACTCTGTTTCTAATAAAAGTCCAATACAAATGGGTAAAATAGGTCTAAGCTTATTGATTTATTACCTAACTCATTAATAAGATATTTATTTTATGAAAATAAATAGATATTTATTTTATTATTGAATTTAATTTTTTTTGTATATTAATTATAATTTATTTATAAATTAATTTTGAATTACTTTAGTTTAAAATGGATTTTAATTAAGTGTTAAAAATAAAATAAAACTCTATTTTTTATATTTAAGAATGAGACTTCCAATTAAAATGAAAATTTCAAGAATGGAGATATAAAAGTTAAAAATAAAAAGGTTTTCTTTAAATCTTGAGAAGTGTAATTTTTTCTATAAAAGAGAGAGTAAGAAAAATTAGAAAACACAATTAAGAGTTTTTCCTCTTGATCAATAAAATTAAAAGTGTTCACACAACTATCACTTTTGAAGCATATTATAAAAGGTCTCTTGGTGATATACGTAAGAGTATATGCAAAAAAAAAAAAAAAAAGTTTTGTAACATTTTCTTGATTTTATTATTGAAGTATATTTCTAAAATCATGGTTTCATATTATTCACAACTCAGAAGTTTTGTTTTTAATTCATATTTTTCAGGTGCGTTTGAATAGCGTAAAATTTTAAAGACACGGTTTTATTTATTTATTTATTTGAATATATTATATATAGATTAGGGTTAATTCTCAATATAGACAGCACATAAGGACCATATAGTAGGACTTAGCAAAAAAAAAGGAGCATATAGTGGGGTAGCAACCTACAATCTAGGCCCTCCCCTCCAAGTAATTAGTTTTACAACATGGATCTACACATCTATGGAGTCATATATATAGAATCATTATTTCTAGCTTTAATATTTTGTATGCCTAATGCCTTTAGGAATTTTTATATATAGAGAATGGAAAATTTTGGTTGAATTCCTTGTTTATTTCCTTCAGCTTTGAAATTAAAATGGATATTGTTTGGTTTTGATTCCTATACTTTAGGGTTTAGGGTACATTAATTAATTGATCCAAGATTTTCACCAAAAAAAAATCAATTCCAACAAAATTTGTAATGTCTTGAATCATTTTGACAGATTTCTTATCAAAGTTTATTCATGTCACTTCCCCCTTTTATTGTCAAAGATAAACATCATATTTAATCTAAATTAAAAAGATAACTTGTTTATCAGTTAGCTAGTTGAACTTTCTCCTTTAAGATGTTGTCATATATATTTTTTATTTTCTATTTTTGAAAAGTTATTATAAAGCAAATGTAAAAAATAAAAAACATAATTAATTAATAAATAATACTTATAAATTAACACCAATTATGTCATACTTTTTTATTTAAAAAATTACATATTTAATTTATAATTTTTGAAAAATATGATTGATTTTAATTTGTATTGCAAAGCAACCAAACCCAATTTAAAAGATGATAAGCATTGATGGTAATGTTCTCTATAAGAGCTCCAAAAATACATTTGTAAATATATTTATAAAAATTATTAAATAAATACATGATAATCATTTAACTTCGTTCTGTTTGTCAAATTTAAAAATTCGTTCAGTTTGTCAAATTCAAAAATTCGATAATAATATACATAATAATAATCCATTATTGATTAGGTCCACGAATATATTGTATGGTGTCCATCTATATAAATCATTGAAGATTTCCAAAAAAAAATAATAATAATTTTGCCTATTTAACTTTCATAAAGTTTTGGGAAAGTTTTAATTTTAATGTATCTTATATTAAAATTTTAAATTTTTTATAAAGTTGATGTAAAATGATATTTTTAATGCCAAAAAATAAAAAATATATGAAAAATAATTTTGAAATATTAAAAAAAATAAGAAAATTAATTTTAATTTTAAATATATATATAATTTTGAGACATTGAAAAAAATGGCCAAAAAAGGAAAAGAGAGCGAAGAAAGTATCACATCCTGAGTCAATATCAGTGTTAAAAGTAGAAGAACAACAATGAGTCAATTCGGTGAGGGGCTCACTGCAATTATTTTTCATGTCTCCTCTCTTTCTTTTATTTACGATGTAACTTAGCAACAACCTTGACAATTATTTTCCCAAGGAAAAAAAGCAAACACCTTATCGGCAGTCAATTTTGTTGAAATTAAACAATTGTTTTGGAACTTTTTCTGAAAATTGTTTGGAAAGGAAAGTATAGGTTTGCTAGTGGACTCGAACTCTAGAAACATGATGATCATACACCATGGAACTTGTGGATCACCTTTAAACCAGATTGATGCTTTCATTAAGTAAGCATCCAACAAATTCATAAATTTGAAAAATAATCATAAATGTTACATATGTGTTTTATTATACAATTTACACTATTTTTGAAATGTAAATCCATTTTTTAAAATTTAAGTTCCCAAATGCAACCTAAAGATCACATCTGTGTTTTTGGTTTAGTAAAATTCCTGGGTCAGGGTCTAATGCTATGTGATGATTTATTATATATTAATATTTATTGTCATGTACATCGCATATGAATATTTATTATTTTATTTATTTTTTAATATATATTGTATATTTTATAAATAAATAAAGTTAATAAAGTGTATATTAACAAAAATTTACATTAACACATAAAATTTATTTCATATGCAAATTATAAATATAAACTTTAACTCTTTTCCATTTTAAAAATTTGAAGACAAAACAATTCATTACAAACTTTTAATTCTTCTTTATTTATTATCAAATAAATCTATTTAACGATTTTTTTTTTTAATAAAATTAAGCTTTTTACTTATAAATTAGATAAATTTTATTAATAAATTCATTTAACGAAATTATTTTAATGAAATAAAAATTTTATTTATAAATTAGATAAACTTATGATTATGAATAATAAAAAATATTTACAATGGAAATTTGAAAATATAGTGAACAAAATGGTTATTTTTGTCAATTCAAAAATTTTACATATCCGTACTTTTATATACACTAGTATTTTTATCACATGCCTTTGCACATGAATACTCGTTGATTTATTTCTTTTTTGAATATATAATTGTATCTTTAAAAAAAATAAAACTAATAAAATGTATATTAACTAAAATTTGCATTAAAATGTAAAGTTTATTTCATATACAAATTATATCAAATTATACAAAATTAATTAAAAATATAAAAAAATACAATATAATTTTTTTTTTATGTCAAATAAATTAATTTATTAGTGAAAAAAATAGAACTTTTAAGATGAAGCAATTGCATATAAATTTTTAGTACTTTTTTTTAACATTAAATTAATCCATGTAACGAATATGTTTTAGTCAAATTAAATTTTTTACTTAAAAATTAGATAAATATTATTAATAATAAAAAATTATTTATAATGGCAATTTAGAAATATAGTGAACAACACTGGCTATTTTCGTCAGTTCAAAAGATTCTACACATTCGTGCTTTTATATATACTAGTATTTGTTAACAAATATGTTTGCATATGAATACTCGTTGTTTTATCTATTTTTGAATATATAGTTGTATATTTTAAAAATAAATAAAACTAATAAAATGTATATTAACTAAAATTTGGTAAAATTTGTTTCATTTGCAAATTATATCAAATTATTATAAAGTTTATTATTTTTAATATCAATGTAAAATTAATTATGAATATAAAAATTTTAATGTAAATTTTAATTATTTTTTATTCATATTAAATAAATTGATTTAATTTTAAGATAAACTGATATATTCAATAGCTTTATAATTTTTTCAATAACCTTCGTTTGCAACATCAGTAATCTCAAAATATTTCATATTTTTCATAATATTTATCTATTATTTAGTAATCTTAAGCTTTTATGATAAAGCAATTTCATATAAACTTTATTTTTTTTATTTATTATTAAATTAATACATTTAATGAAAGTATTTTAATAAAACAAAACTTTTTTATTATAAATTAGATAAATCTTATTAATAATAAAATATATATATATATATTTAAAATAGTAAATTAGTAATATAATGAACAACAATAGGTATTTTTGTCAATGCAAAAGATTATTCATATTCGTGCTTTTATAGATATTATAGATACAATATAGATACATCATAAATACATAATGCTTAGAAGTTTTGTCTAGTTATAAGTTAGGGCTCGTGTGATTCTTACTGTAAGTGTTTGGAAGATGTTGCCTATATGTTTAATCTCTCTCTTTTTTTTATGAATAGACTTTTTTGTCTTAACAAAACAAAAATAAATCAAACTCTCTTGTAAAGCAAGGTGTTGGCGAGAGTATTTATCTTGTTGCTTGGCAATGGAGGCTTTGCTTATTTTTTTCTATATTCCAATCTCTTGTTTTCTCTACTACATCTAGATTATCTTAATTCTTTATGAGTTTAACTTGTATTAAGATGGTCATAAAATGTCTTTTTTTTTTTTTTTTACAAAAAAGGTTGTAGTCTGCAAATAAAAACAAAAGGTTGCAGATGTTGAGATTCTCATCCAGACCTGCTAGATGTCACCTTTTAAGGGTGGTTGCATAAACTAACTGAGTTAAACTTCAAATTTTAATGTCATTTTTTTATGCACCTATTAAAATTATGTCATTTCATTTTTTTTAAAAAGAAATCTTAAATATTACCCTCACTGACACCAATTTTCATTTTGTCGATACTAATACCAAATTAACGGTCATTAATTTTACTAAACCCTAATTAACCGAATTATTACAAATATAAAGAAGAAGAGAACCCAGAGTTTGATTTTTAAATTTTGATTATCACTATGGCCTTTCTCCTTTGGGATGACATTTTGGTTGTTTAATTTCTTTTTTCGATTGTTGTTTTAAAAATGTTATCACTATCACTAATCGAAAAGAAAGAACAATTTTTATTGAGTTTATGTATAATATATTTACTACTTCTTTCACTTACTTTTTAATATTTTATTAAATTCAGATGTTCGGAGTAATTGGATTAATGGTGAAGTATGTTCTTCTAACCAGATTTGGTCATGTTGTTGGGATTTATTGGGTTTTTCTGTATCTAATATTTATTTTTTATTTATAATTTTCATTTGTGTATTTTATTGGATTTTTTTAACTCGTGGTTTAGTCAAGATTAATACAATCACTTTTAAAAGTAGCATCTAGTAAATTTAATATTCTAATCCCATCTGTAACTCCTTTTCTATCCCTAGACTTTAACCTCATTTGTAAAAAAAATATTATTGTTTTTCAATAATAAAAATTTATAATTTTTTTAATCGAAGGTAATAGAATGAAAGATAATTAATTTGGTGTTAATGGATGTATGATATTAATAATAGACTAGGCGGTTGCCCATGTTTCCCTGTGGGACTAATTTCGTAATTTTTAAAAATAATAGGTTGATAAGTAACCTGTCACATTATTCCTCAAAACACTAAGCAAAGAAATTAAAATCAATTTGAGAAAAGAAAGCAAAGAACAACCAACTCCATAAATAAAGAAAATTTTCCAAATTCATGGAAGAAAAATCATGCATTCAAAGGAAAAATAAAGAACTAAAACTAAACGAATAAATCATAAAGTTAAAGAGCAATCAAGAACACATCACTTGCCATTTCAAACATAAAAAAATATTAAAAAATGTTAATTCACAAGAAATTTATATTAGGAAGAACAAAATTAAATCATTATAATCAATTTATTAGAAAAAACCAAATCAAAAAGTAAAACTCAAATGAAGAAAACATTCATAAAGAAGAAGGAGACAGGAGAACCGAAAAGAATAATAATAAATATATAAAAAAAAAGGGAACAAACCCAATCGGAAGACAATTCCGAGAAAAAAAAGACAAAGGAAAATCAAAAGAACGATCGGCACTAGACCTGCTCATGGGCCGGGCCGGGGCTCGGAACATTTTCATTTTCCTTGCCTAGGCCCGGCCCTGGGCCGGCCTACGGACTCGAATTACTGTTTATCCCTTAATAAAAAAAATTTAAAAAAATTATATTAATATTTATATATTTTTATAATTAAATTTAAATAAAAAAATTATTTTATATTATGTGAACAGTGAGTAGGTTTAATCTCTGTCCAATACGAGCCGAGCCGGGGAGCTGTCCGGTCTATGAGTAGGTTTAATCGGCACCAATGACTCTATAAGAGAATAAGCAAAAAGAAAAAGAAAAACAATAATTTCAATGAGGCGGAGAAGTCTAAGGAAAAACTAATAACATGAATGAAAAGAATAACTAATACATGCCTCCTCTCTCCCATGAGAAAGGCCAAATCAGACATTTCCTCTAATTAATCCAAAAAGCATAAGGCAAAAGTTCAATCAACCTTAATTTTTTAATTACATATATCATAATTAATCTCCTATGACATGTGTTATTTGTCCAAAAAAAAATACTTTAATTTTTCAAATTCTTAGAGATATCTTTAATAGATTGGTATGAGAAAGGTCATATCAGATCTTTCTTCTAATTAATCCCAAAATTATAAGATAAAAGTTCAATCAACTCGAATTTTTTAATTACATATACCATAATTAATCCCCTAATTATAATTTATACATGTTTTATTTGTAAAATATATATATATACTTTAATTTTTCAAATTGAGCTTCTTCATGTATTTGAGGATAGCTTTGATAGATTGTTATTGATTTGTAAGAAAATGTAAAACGGCATATTTCTAATGATGCCTAAAAGGTGATTTTTAAAATCATCTTAGTTAAACTCATTCTTTATTTATTCAACAAAATATGTATAAACATAAGCATTAAATAATCAAATAAAAGTAATAATTAATATGATTAAGATTTGTGGTCGCTTATTTTTCACATATTAAATAATAAAATCCTGTCGCAACCTATTTAATTTTATTTAACTTACATAAAATAATAAGCCATCCCCAACTCCTTTTGGCTCCTTATAAATATTACTTCCACAATCATTAAACATCCAACACTCAATTTTATCAGCTGCTCTCTAAGTATTCTTTCTATCATATCTCTGTCTACTCCCACATAGATTTTGTGCCATGGCTCTACTGTCAACTTCCTTAGTTTTTACCACTCGCAGATGCGAACCCGAGCTTGTTGCTCCGGCCAAGTCCACCCCTCATGAATACTTATTGTTGTCCGATATTGATGATCAAGAGAGTCTTAGGTTCCAAATTCCAGTCATCCAATTTTACCGATACAATCGAGGCATGCAAGGGAAGGACCCTGCTAGGCTTATTAAGGATGCACTTGCTGAAACCCTAGTTTATTATTATCCATTTGCAGGTAGGCTAAGGGAAGGTCCTAATCGCAAGCTTATGGTGGATTGCACGGGCGAGGGTGCCTTGTTTATTGAGGCTGAAGCTGATGTTACACTTGAGCAATTTGGCGATGCACTTCAACCACCATTCCCTTGCTTTGATGAGCTCCTTTACAACGTTCCAGGCTCAGATGGGATGTTAAATTGCCCATTGGTATTAATTCAGGTACTCCAAGCTCTTATGAGCATAAATGAGATCAACTTACTTTTCAATTTTGTTTTACGAGTTGCGTTAAACAACAAGAATTTATTGACTCCGGGTCCTTGCACTCTATACTTTCACTAAAAATCAAGATGGTCACCCTTTTTCCTGACCAGTTATCATCAATTTACATTGTCAATGACTAAGGCCCCGTTTGGATTCAAACGGGGCCATTGTTCGGCGCTATTGGGGCACTTTTTTGCCCCAATCGCGCCAAAGTTATCCTTTGGGTAATATGAGCCAGCACGGTTTCACTGTTAGAGGTGTTCATGGACCGAGTCGCGGCCCGAATTTTTTTTGATTTCTTTACCCAGACTCGGCCCACCGGCCCATATTTATTGTTCACTATATTAAAAAAATATTTTTTAATATTTTTTATATATTTTTAAAATTAAATTTAAAAGATTATTTTTTTATTAGATGAACAGTGATCCGGACCGGCCCGACCTTGATCATTAAAATCCCTGCCCAGGCCCAGCCCAATACGAGCACAGCCTGTCGGGCTGGGCAGGCTGCCCGACCCATGAGCAGATCTACTCACCGTGCTAGCCCCTTTTATTTCACTAGAGCATGAGTGCTCCAGTGAAAGAAAAGGCCCTCCACTGAAGGGCCATTTTACTCTTTTAACCTTATATTAACTTTTTATGATTATTTTTTTATTTTTTATATAATGAATTTATTATTATATAATAAATATATATTTTATTTTTATATACTAATTTAATAAATATATAAATTTTATTATTATAAAATTAATAGAAATTAATTAAAAATAAATAATAACATGAATAGTAAAAAATAAATATAAAAATATTATTTGATATATTTTTGTAATTTTTATTAATAAAATTATTATTTGATATAAATATAAATATAATTTTAATTATTTATTAATTTTATAAATATCAAATAAACTAAAAATTTTATTATATATATACACATTTTTATTTAATGTCCTTAATAGTTATTTTCTCTTCTCACTACAATTAATCTCACCGCCACCACTACTTTTGAATCCAAACACATATCCCACCACTAATTTTAATCTCACCGCACAATACTCAATTTCACCTCTACAATAACTAATCTTACCTCTACCGCTGTTTTTAATCTCACCGGAACCAATCTTACCGTCTATCTAAATGGACCCTAATATTTTACATATATTAATATTACTTTTCGGTTCCCTATAGTAAAGGACGAGAACATGCTTTTGCTTCATATATAGGCTTATTTGCTTCATCTTGCTCTTCACATGGATGGTTGTAGAAGTATATGTCCATGGGTGGGGGACCGCTGGAGAAATTGAAAACCTAGGATTGAATCAAAGTAAATAAAAATTTTAACAAATGTTATTTAGATGCTTTTATATATCTTGACTTTGTATTATTCATGACTATTGGAAAGTCATAGGAGGATGATGTTCTAAAAAAATGTTAAATAATTCATTTCTCTGAGTTGAAAAATAAACTGATCAACAGGTAACAAGACTGAAATGTGGTAGTTTCATCTTTGCCCTTCGCCTCAACCATGTCATGAGCGATGCTGGTGGCATGACTCAATTCATGTCTGCCATGGCTGAGATGGCTCGTGGTGCAATTGCCCCCTCAATCCCACCCATATGGGAGAGGCAACTCTTAGATGCCCGTCATCCACCACGAGTCTCATTCACGCACCGTGAGTACGACGAGGTTGATGGCAGTATCACCCCATTGGAAAACATGGTTCAACGCTCCTTTTTCTTCGGCCCCAAAGAAGTTTCAACTCTTCGCAAGCTCCTACCCGACCACCTTCGTAAGTGTTCGAAATTTGAACTCTTAGCAGCCTGCTTATGGCGTTGTCGAACCATTGCTATAAAACCTGATCCTGATGAAGAGGTGCGAATACTATGCATTGTCAATGTACGTTCCAAGTTGAATCCTCCATTACCGTCAGGATTTTATGGGAATGCATTTGTGTTCCCAGCTGCAGTAACAACAGCTAGAAAACTTTGCCAGAACCCGCTAGGATATGCAGTGGAACTAGTGAAGCAAGCCAAGGAGAGTGTGACTGAAGAATACGTGAAATCAGTGGCAGATTTGATGGTGATTAGCGGTAAACGACTCCACCATACAATGGTGAGATCTTGTATTATATCAGATATAAGCCATGCTGGATTTTTAGACGTCGATTTTGGTTGGGGTAACGCAGTTTACGGAGGGCTTGCAAAAGGTGGGCTGGGTACTATACCTGGATCATCAAGCTTTTTTATAGCATTCAAGAATAAGAAAGGAGAGGCTGGAGTTCTTATGCCAATTTATTTGACAGCTCCAGTTATGGAAAGATTTGCCAAGGAATTGGATAACATGACGTCGTCGAAGGAGCAGCCAGCTGAGGGAAAGGGTAAACCAGTTTCTATTTCATCTGCTATGTAAAAAAAGATATTAAGAGAGAATGTTTGGTGTGTGGTATTGGAAACTAGTTTCCAAAATTAATGGTTTTTTAAATATCAATGCAAAAGTTGTGTTAATTTTTTTCTTTTTTAGCTTAGATTAAAACTTGTTTCCCAATTAATTACCACATTCATCATGGTTTGACTTTTATACATGAGTAAAGGTGTACATAAGTTGAGCCGGATCTAGAACCTATATTAATAAATATTATGCCTGAATTCCTGTCTTCTCCACAGCCCATTACTTTGAGCTTGAATTCCTGTCTTTCGGAGATGAGAGTATAGCTTAAGTCTCTCATCTAAATTTATACTACATTGTCCTTGAATTATACTACATTATCAATGGCTTCTCTTACTTGAGAAATATAAGGAGCTCTCCCACCTTGAACAAGCCGAAATTCATCTGTTACCAACACCTGCACCATTAATCATAATACAATTTTAACTAAAATTGCCACTTTATCAACTCTATATGATTAATTCAGGCTGATGACTAAAAGATAAAGATCATTAAACCAATAATCAAAAGCTAAAATCACACCTTCACTTGCAACTGAAGAAACTTGACATAGATAATTACTTTCTCCAGCATGTAACCAGATCAATCTGTGCAAGATAAAGGTAAAAAGATCATTTCCAGCATTTACTATAAACAAAGTGCAATTGGAAATATCACATCAGTAGTAACAATGCCTCACCTTGGAGCTTTGAGGGTCCTTTGATGGTTCTGACTTAGTTTTTGTTTTCTTAACTTCATCATTGCATTGTTTCTTCAAAGAGTGATTGATCTCTCCTATAACCAATTTTGTCAGTAGTAAAATCAGTACGTATCTTAAATTAACTGATTATTAATTACTTGGTTGATCGGAAAAGAAGAATAGTACCGTATGCGGACGCTTGAGGCCAGCTGCTTCTGGTGATCCCGACTCCTGGATACCATCAGCAACTACAGCTGCTTCAGAGTATAACCAATCCCCATGGTTTTCTTTTGTAGCACTTGTCATGGAATTATAATTGCTAGCAATTTCAAAGTAGCTAAAATCTTCCACCAGGCGAGGATCGGCATCTGATTCCACTAGTAATTCTGGTTCAAATGGCATTGAAATAGATATTTCAAGTTCATGTTTTATTTATGTTCAGACTTCTTTAATGCTAACAAAATACTATCAAATACTCGAGTCTGAAATATACACTTCATTGCTAATCATTTTAGGTGAATTGCATAGCTCAATACAAACAATACGCTTAAGATACAAACAATACCCTCACATGGAAATATGAAGGGCGCACTGGTTCTGCTTATGAGAGGAAGAGTTGAGTAGTGATAAATTATCCCTGTTTGTTAATCCTATTTTTTTTTTTTTATTTAACACATCTTTGTAAAATATATTAACTGCCTATAATATTAGCTAGAATTAGGAGGATAATAAATGGGGGAACAGAGAGAGAGAGAGAAACCAACCTCTCCTCCACAGCAGGAATTAGTCCACCAGTCAAAGCCACTCCACCAATCTGAAGCACAAAACGAAATTAATTTACACGCAAATGAGGGAACTTTTCAACTAAACTGAGAAGATTTGATAAGAAAATAATTTACACGCAAATGATGAACCCTGGATTATATTAGGCGGTTCTTCATACCGTCAACAAAACAACGCCCTTAAAACTGTTGTTTTTTGTAGTCTGTCCAGGTACTATAAATATATTCATGTTCTTAATTTCGAGTTTACTATACCAAAAGATATACTAGGATTGAATATTTATTGGATTTACTACAAGTGAGAATTTGTGAATTCAATAACTTTTGCATTCGGAAATATGATTCCCGATATAATGATTAATTAGTATAACAATAATAGAATTTTGTGGCTCTTGAGAGAGTTAATAATTTTCTCTCAAATTGTCTAAATAATTTATCACTAAAAACTTGGTCAAAGTATTTTCATTAGAAAATCAACATATTTGATTATGTTGGAGTGATTAAGAAAAATGACTAACAGCCTTAAGACACAAGATATAATTTAATTGAATAAATAGTCATTTCAATTAAATTATAAAAATTAAACAAAGAAACATGATATATGATTAGTGTGTCATGAATTACACTTTTGTGTATAAAATAAGTTAATAAGACTTTATGTTTTTCGGAGTGCAATTTCAAATCTATAGTGGAATGATGTTGAAATTGCATTTAATCTAATAAATCAAAGAGGTGATTTTGGATTGTGTTAAATGTTGGGAGCCAAATAATATAAGATTATTACATTCCTACAATAACTTCAAATTTGTGTAGCAAATTAGATGAAGAAGATGGATTATGTTTTTAATAAAAGCCCAACACAAATGGGTAAAATGGATCTAAGCCTATTGGTTTATCTCTTAACCCATTAATAAAATATTTATTTTCTGAAAATAAAATAGATATTTATCTTATTATTGAATTTATTTATTTTGGATATTAATTATAATTTATTTATAAATTAATTTTGAATTAGTTTAGTTAAAAATGGATTATAATTAAGTGGTAAAAATAAAATAAAACTCTATCTTTTGTATTCAAGATGAAGACTTCCAATTAAAATGGGATTTTCAAGAATAAGATATAAAAGTAAAAAGGATTCTTTAAATCTTGAGAATTTTAACGGGTTTAACTATTTTCTAAAAAAGAGAGAGCAAGAAAAATTAAAAAAGATTTGTTTTCTTGATCAGTAAAATTAAAAGTGCTCACACACAAGATACTATAACTTTTGGAGCATATCGTAAAAGATCTCTCGGTGATATCCATAAGAGTATATGTAAAACTTATGGTTACATATTACCCAAAAATTTTATTTTTAATTCATATTTTTCTGCTGCGTTTGTATAATGTAAAAATTTTAAAGATCAATTTTATTTATTTAATTATACTTTGCATAGATTAGGGTTAATTCTCAACATAGACAGCAAGGACCATATAATAGATAGCATGTTAAAACCTAGGCCCTCCCCTCCAAGTAATTAGTTTTACAACATGGATCTACACATCTATGGATTCATATATATAGATTCATGTGGCCTTGTTGTCATATTTATTTCTAGCTTTAATACTTTTTATGCCTTTAGGAATTATAATATATAGTGAATGGAAAATTTTGGTTGAATTCATTGTTTAGTTCCTTCAGCTTTGAAATTAAAATGGATATTGTTCGTTTTTTATTCCTGTACTTTAGGGTTTAGGGTACATTAATCCAAGATCTTCACCCAAAAAAAAAAAAATCAATTCGAACAATATTTGTAATGTTACCCATTCCATCTCTTCACAAACTTTCTTGATTTGAAAGAATCTCACTTTAAGTCTTAAATTCGTCACTTGTGAAATTGAGTTCCTAAAATTTGAATTTTGTACAAAGTTTAGTCCTAACATTAGGTTTTAGCCTTTGAACAGCATTGTTAGTAGTTTTGATAATTCGTGTATTCGTACAATGTGTATGTTATTTTTCTGTGTCATAATCGTGTTTAAAATATTATATATTTATATAGATTTTGACGTGTTCGTATATTCGTATTATTTTTTGTATTTTATCATATTTTATGTTATTTTTTAATTATTTCTCACATATTATATTTATATCGTGTAATTATGTTGTATCTTAAATTATTAAATCTAATTGCTAGTTAGCTAGGCGGTTTAAGCCAAAATGAGGAGGCAAAGAGCCAAAATTCTACTTTTAGCTGGACTTAAGGGTTAAAATTAATGTTCAATCCATTCTCACCGCTCTTGTTAGAATTTGGATCCTTCAACTGGACCCAAACACATTTCAATAGTAGATTATCTTCGGATCTTACATTGGCAATTTGTATGAGTTTTTAGTTAAGTTATATAGAAATTCCTCGATGATTAAAATCAGTAATTAAACGTGTTTCCTAAAAAAACCCCAAACCTAATAGAACATCAACATATATAAATTTTCTCATTAGATCATTAATTATAAGTTTGAGTTGACTAAATATTACAACTCCTAAATTGGATCAAATTACTAATAAGGCTGCATGGATATGTATTGCTACATAAAGATATTTATGGGTCGAGTTGGCTTAAGTATGGTATCAATTCCATATATATTTACTTAAGTTTGGTCCGGTCTGAAATATGAAAAAAAAATTTGTCAAAACTTGCTTATATTTGTAAATAGATAGTCTAGATCTGTTTAGATCCATTCATATTTTTTTTTTCTAAGAAAAATTAAAAACATGTTATTTTTTATTTAATCGTTAATAAGTTTATCTTTTTTCTTTTATTAAGTTTAGAACATGGATAAGTTAACAAAATTGAATGTTTACACTATAATATTATATATATTTTTATATGATATAGATATCATAATATATATAAATATAAAAATAAATATAAATATAATTTATATTATATTATATAATTGAAAAACGGATCAGGCTCGAACGTTGAATGTTGGAGAAAACGGACCTATTTTTTTGGTCTAATTATAAGCCCATTCTTCGGTCATATATTTTTATTCAAACCCTTCCAAATATTGGACGAAACTTCAAGTTTGGATGGGTAACGCGGTCCATGGACAAATCTAATGTTGCTTGTGAACACACCTGATTGGAATTTTCTTGGTATAATAAGAAAAACTATGGTTGTAGATGTTCAATAAAAGTACAATATCACCACCATAATGTTTAAATAATTATATATAAGATAAATTATCTTATTCATCATCAGTGAAATTTTTATACTCTTCAAAAAGAGTTATGACACATACATTTTAAAATATATTTAAAAAATAAAATATGTGATAATCTTTTAATCCCTCTTATAAGATTAAAAATTTTCACTTTCAATTTATCAAAGACAAACGAATGAATTAATTTTCTTTAGACAAGTGATCTTTTTTGTTGAAGTGTTTGGTTATTAAGATTTTATTTTTTCAGTACATGTGAGTAGATTACACATACAAAATATTTCAATCTCTCCTTATCTATTTTAAAATTCCAATTCAAAACCTCAAAAATGAAATCTTAAACTTTAACCTGACCATAAAAAAAATCTAGAAGATGAAAAATTAAACTTTAACCTCACTTATCAGGTATATTTTTTTTTTATCATTTTGTCGGGTGTGTAAAGCACATGCTATTAGCCATAGTGCAATGCATACCGTAAGGATTGTGCTATTTAAAGTAATTGTAAATGATATTTTCAATTTGATAGATTAAATAAAATTAATTTTTTATTCAATGCATATTTATAATTGAATTTACATGAAAGTTCATTGATTATAATTTTTATAATTATGAAAGTGTTTGCAATTATAAATAAAATTAGATATTTTATTTTTGATTAATGTTGTGCATATTACAGTTAATTAGATTGGATATTCAATTGTGATTTACTGATACTAATTGTAGTATTGAACGAATCAAATAAGATTTAGTTTTTGGTAACTATTCTATATTAAATCTTATAAGCACTAAATATGATCATGTTTTTAATTTCGAGTTTACTATAAAAATCATATATTGGGATGAAATAACCTCTGTATTGGGATATGTGATTCTTGATATAGTGATTAATTAGTATGCCAATGATAGTATTTTGTGGCTCTTGAGGGAGTTAATAATTTACTCCCAAATTGTTTAAGTAATTGATCACTAGAAACTTTGATCAAAGTATTCTCATTAAAAAACAAACATATTTGATTATATTGGGGTGATTAAGAAAAAATGATTAGGCACAATTGGATAAAATCATTCCAATTAAATTATAAAATTAAACAGTTGGAAATAAAATTTTTTTTTTTCTAAACCAGAAATAATTTTATTAATCGAAAGGAAAAAAGTCAAAAGCAGTCAGAAATACAGAAGTAATTCTATTACATACCAAGACTCATAATTGAAAATAGTTCTGTTATATACAAGTAAACAGAACTTCTTAAGAACATACACCTAGCATCCAAAATCACCATAAAACCAATCTTAAAACTTAAAACCTATAAATTTGGACATCATATAAATAATAAAAGGAAAAAAAAAAAGAACAAATCAAGCTAAGTTTCCAAGAAACGTGAACCAATACATTGCCATCAAGATTTCACAACAAAACTTGAGAAATCTGGACTAGACCTTCTTATTAATCAGGTTACAGCCCGATTTGCAAAAGTTCAAACTCGATCTAAATTATTATTTATAAATTAATAAAAAAAAATTTATAATAATATTTATATATTTTTATAATTAAATTTAAATATTTTATATTATGTAAACAGTAATATGAACCGAACCGACTTAAATCATAAAAATATTTATCCAAATTCAATCCAATATAAATCGAATTTATCGAACCAAAAAAATTATCCAACCATGAGACGGTCTAATCTGGACCATATACAACTAACCCATTCTCCACCACTCAAAGTTCCATGATTTGTTTCTTGACGTGACTCTAAAAGAAAAATCCACCTTTAATTCTTTGACATAAGAAAAACAAAAAATATGATGAGGATTAATATATCCGTCAACTACTCAACATCCCATCTTTTAAAATTATATCACATTCCCTTATGGCCCGTAGATCCACGAAAACAGAAAGAAAAAAAAACCGTAGCCACATCTTCCTCTTAGCCCGATAAACATAAAGATCAAGAACCATAACCCCCGAGAGTCTAAAATGACCACACCTCTAATAAATCTTTCCAAGGACAAAGTTAAGTATTAAACATTGATTAAAGAAACGGATTGGATTGATTGATCGAATTGATTGAATCAAAAATTGGTGACTTGTTCGATTCAAATAGTATATTTAACTGGGTATTAATCAAATCAAGTTAAAAATCGGTAAAAATCAGATTGAATCGGTAAAAAACCGGTTATATATATATATATAGATTTTTTAATTTTTTCAAAATTTTATTTGAAATTAATGAGGTTTGAACCTTTAATCTATTAGTTTTAAATTAAAGATCATATCATTAAATCAAATGCATATTTTTATTTATTATTAACTATATTTAATATTTATTTAACATTAAACTCAATGTTTAAATATAAAAAAAATTCATCAAATCAGTTGAAACGAAAATCGAAGACTTAACCAATTCGATCTCCGATCCGATTTTTTTATCCTTGGTATTAAATACTCATGAAATTACCACCTTAAAATAAGAATAATAACTAATGCTCTTTTCTTGAACCAAGATAACTTCAAGAATACCAAAAAAATACCAACCCAAGAAGCTGATAAGAAGATAAATGATAAGTTGATAAGTTCAGGAGATGAGTTAGCAAATTAACATCCAATTTCCTGATGAGGAGATAAGTAATAAAAAGATAAATGATAATGAATATCTTGTAGATAAAATAAGATAATTTCAATTGTTTATCTTTTACTTTGTAGATAAGATTTTTGTACCCTATAAATACTGATTACCAGTTAATGAAAAGTTAAACTTTCAACACCAGATTCATTGTCTTCTTTACATGGTATCAAGAGCTTAAACACTACTTAATCAACTGTTGATTCTGTTAAAGTCAACAACTCCTCTAGAATTCTCTCATCTAGAATTCTCTCCAAACTTTATTATTTCTCTAGGTTTTTCTAAAATTTTCTTAAGTCTTCTTTCTAGAGTTCTCTCTAGATTTTTTATTGTTCTTTCTCTAGAATATTAAACCAACACACTAGAACATTATAGGTTGGTTTAGTAACCAACATAGAAAGCTATAAATAGGGTGGGATGTAAGTTGTTAGATGAAGAGAGGTGAGTAGAGAGAAAAAGGAAGAAAAAGATATGAGTGAAAGAGTGAAGTTGTGAGTGCATATTAAAAGAGTGTGTCTAGTGTATATTTGGTCTTTTCTCATATTAATAAAAGAGTTGTTTTTCGGAAGTTACTGTAGCATCCCAAATCGGTACTGTAGCACAAAACTACAATTGGTACCGAGAGTCAAAAATCAACAGATTCTTCCTGCTATCAGTATCAATAACACCACCATTGATAAGTTCAAGAGATAAGTTAGCAGATCAACATTCAATTTTCTGATGAGGAGATAAGTGATAAGAAGATAAGTGATAATAAATATCTTGTAGATAAAATAAGATAATTTTAATTATTTATCTTTTACTTTATAGATAAGATTGTTGTATCCTATAAATACTGATTATCAATTAATGAAAAGTTAAGGTTTCAACATCAGATTAGTTCTTTACAGCAGCATCCAAAGCAAACCAATTAAACCCAACCAATCTCAATGGTAAAATCTTTAAGAATTTTGTACTTTTAGATAATCAGAAAGGAACAAAAACTATCATGTTTTCCAAAGCTGATAAAGTAGAACAGGAAAGGACCCAGCCAAAAAGTTTGCAATTGCAGAACAAAACAGATCAAAAGAAGAAAGAATCTGCAACAGGTTAAAGCCAAGAGACAGCACACCTAAATTTATCTCCCAAATTAGAAAGTCTTCTTTGCCATCTTTCAAAGACACACCCACCACTCATCCAAAGGTCGAATTAAAGAATCGATTCTTATTAAAAATTGTCTTCAAATGGACATGATATATGATTAGTGTGTCATTAATTACATTTTTGTGTATAAAATAAGTTAATAAGATGTTTACGTTATTTGAAGTGCAATTTCAAATTTACAATGGAGTGATGTTCGAACTAACATTTAATCCAATAAATCAAGGAGGTAATTTTGGATTGTGTTAAATATTGAGAGCCAAATAATCCCTACGGTTAATATATTAATTGTATAAATCAACTGTAATCTCTAAGATTACTCTAATAACTTAATTACAGTTGATTATACAAGTATTACATTAACACCTACAATAACTTCAAATTTGTGTAGCAAAATTAGATGAAGAAGATGTACTCTGTTTCTAATAAAAGTCGAATACAAATGGGTAAAATAGGTCTAAGCTTATTGATTTATCACCTAACTCATTAATAAGATATTTATTTTATGAAAATAAATAGATATTTATTTTATTATTGAATTTAATTTTTTTGGATATTAATTATAATTTATTTATAAATTAATTTTGAATTACTTTAGTTTAAAATAGATTATAATTAAGTGTTAAAAATAAAATAAAACTCTATTTTTTATATTTAAGAATGAGACTTCCAATTAAAATGAAAATTTCGAGAATGGAGATATAAAAGTTAAAAATAAAAAGGTTTTCTTTAAATCTTAAGAAGTGTAATTTTTTCTATAAAAGAGAGAGTAAGAAAAATTAGAAAACACAATTAAGAGTTTTTCCTCTTGATCAATAAAATTAAAACTGTTCACACAACTATCAATTTTGAAGCATATTATAAAAGGTCTCTTGGTGATATACGTAAGAGTATATGCAAAAAAAAAAAGTTTTGTAACATTTTCTTGATTTTATTATTGAGGCATATTTCTAAAATCATGATTTCATATTATTCACAACTCAGAAGTTTTGTTTTTAATTCATATTTTTCAGCTGCGTTTGAAAAGCGTAAAATTTTAAAGACACGATTTTATTTATTTATTTATTTATTTGAAGATATTATATATAGATTAGGGTTAATTCTCAATATAGTGTTAAATTGTCCAATACCAGCCCAAGGAAAAATAAAAGCCTAACAATGTGTGGTTGCAATTGTGTGGTTTAATGTGTGGTTGCAATTGTGTGGTTTAATGTGTGGTTGTAGTTGTGTGATTTAAATGTGTGGTTGTTATTAAACAACAATGTGTGGTTGCAATTATGTGGTTTAATGTGTGGTTGTAGTTGTGTGATTTAAATGTGTGGTTGTTATTAAACAACAATGGGTGGTTGTAATTTATTTAGATTTTATATTTGTGTGGCTTGTGTTTGTCTTGGTATTGTATAAATACCCCCTCCCTTGCATTTGTAAATCATCAAGTAGTAAGCTTCAATAAGCAATAAAAGTTCTAAGTTTTCCTAAGGAGTTCTTCTCTAAAGAGTGTAGTCTAGAGTGAAGTGTGAGCATTTGTGAGTTTTCCTAAAATCTAAACTTTTTTCTTTGAGTGGTAAAATTAGAGTTATCTACTCTAAGTTTTTCTCAACAATTGGTATCAGAGCTAGGTTGTGAGTTACTACCATAGTTACTATTTACACGTGTCACTATATACTTTTATAGTAATTGTTAACATATACGAGATTTATTCAAGTATATGGTATATGATACTATTCACGTATACGGTACTGTTCACGGTGAAATAGTTATTCAGGTACTATTTTTGGTTTGAGCGTTCTTGAGTCGTGAGGAGTTTGTACTCCACAAGTTTGTGTCTCAAAATCAAGCTTGTTCGGTATTGTTAGAGTCTTGCCGACACGATGGGTGATCTTCAAGTAGTTGGAGGAATCAAGAAGCTCAATCACAAAAATTACAACACGTGGAAGACGTGTATGATGTCTTACCTACAAGGTCAAGACCTTTGGGAAGTCGTTGGTGGTAGTGAAGTTACGAAGCCCGAGCAAGAAGATGCTTAAGGAACCTTGCGCAAATGGAAGATTAAAGTGGGTAAAGCCATGTTTGCCCTTAAGACCATAGTTGAAGAAGAAATGTTGGAACACATACAAAAGCTAGAAATGCCAAAAGAAGCGTGGGATACTTTAGATGCACTTTTTTCGAGAAAGAATGACACAAAACTTCAACTTCTTGAGAATGAATTGTTATCAGTTGCACAACGGGATATACCGATTGCTCAATACTTTCACAAGGTAAAAACGTTATGCCGTGAAATTTCTGATTTAGATCCTACAGCTGCTATTGGAGATACCAGGGTAAAAAGAATAATTATCCATGGTTTGAGGCCCGAATATCGCAGCTTCGTTGCCGCTATACAAGGATGGCCAACTCAACCATCACTTGTAGAGTTTGAAAATTTGCTTGTTGGTCAAGAATCTATGGCCAAGCAAATGGGAGGGGTCTCGTTGAAAAGTGAAGAGGAAGCACTCTACACCAACAAAAGCAAAGGCAAATTCAAACAGCACGTCGGTGGTGGATCTAAAAAGTATGGTGACAAGACAAAAAGTCATCAAGGAGAAGGGAGCTCTCGTCCAGGGGGAGCTTCAAAGAATCGTAGCAACAATAAAAGATTTGAAGGTAACTGTTACAACTGTGACAAGAAAGGTCACATGGCAAAAGATTGTTGGTTTAACAAAAGGCCCGCTGAGAGCAATGCTGCTACTTCTAGTACAAAGGAGAAAAGCGAAGATGATTGGGACGCTGAAGCATTTTTTGCTATGGAAGAGGAAGAGTTAGCTCTCACAGTAACAACGGCTGACCGAATTGACTATGAGAATGACTGGATTGTCGATTCAGGTTGCTCAAATCACATGACAGGCGATAAACAGAAGTTGCAGAACCTGTCAGAATACAAGGGAAATCACATTGTTGTGACAGCTGATAATTCAAGATTACCGATTACTCACATCGGTAAGACGGTAGTAGCACCTCGATATAGTCATAATCAGGTACCACTACAAGATGTTTACCATGTCCAAGGCATGAAGAAAAATTTACTTTCAGTGGCACAATTAACATCGTCAGGTCACCATATTCTGTTTGGTCCAAGGGATGTGAAGGTATATCGTGATCTCAAAATCTCAGGACAGCCGATGATGGAAGGACGACGTCTGGAGTCAGTCTACGTGATGTCAGCAGAGTCAGCATATGTAGACAAGACAAGAAGGAGCGATACAGCAGATTTATGGCACATGCGGTTAGGTCATGTTAGTTTTTCCAAGCTAAGTATGATGATGAAGAAGTCGATGCTTAAGGGACTTCCTCAGCTTGACATAAGAACAGACACAGTTTGTGCAGGATGCCAATATGGTAAAGCACACCAATTGCCATACGAGGAGTCAAAGTTTAAAGCAAAAGAACCATTAGAGTTAGTTCACTCTGATGTATTTGGGCCCGTTAAGCAACCATCAATTAGTGGAATGCGGTACATGGTGACGTTTATTGATGATTTCTCCAGGTATGTGTAGGTTCTCTTTATGAAAGAAAAGTCTGACACTTTCTCAAAGTTTAAAGAGTTCAAAGAGATAGTTGAAGGAGAAGTGGGAAAGAAGATATGTTGCTTGCGCACAGACAATGGAGGAGAATATAGCTCAGGCGAATTCTCTCAATACCTACGAGAATGCAACATACGTCATCAGTATACTTGTGTCAATACACCACAACAGAATGGTGTAGCAGAGAGAAAGAATCGGCATCTTGCAGAAATTTGTCGGAGTATGCTGCATGCAAAGAATGTACCCGGAAGATTTTGGGCCGAAGCTATGAGAACCGCAGCCCATGTGATCAACAAACTTCCTCAACCAAGGTTAGAGTTTTTTTCACCCTTTGAGAAATTGTGGAAAATGAAACCTTCAGTCAGCTACTTTCAAGTATTTGGTTGTGTATGTTATGTATTTGTTCCTGATCAATTACGTAGCAAGTTTGATAAGAAAGCAACTAGGTGTATCTTTGTGGGATACGACAACCAAAGGAAAGGGTGGAAATGTTGTGATCCTACGAGTGGAAGATGTTACACTTCACGCAATGTGGTATTCGATGAAGCATCTTCCTGGTGGTCCTCAGAAAAGGAGGTGTTGTCAGATTCAAAAGAATTTGAAGACATGCTACAACAGAAAATGGGAGAGTATATTGTCCAACTTCAATCAACTTCAGACGAAGTAGAAGACCTATGTGATGATGACGATGACGAGCAAGTGTTAGTCCAGAGTCCTTGGCAAACTGGTGTGTATCAACCAGATGTTAGATCGAGTGAAGTGGAAGAACCATCTCCACAATCACAAATCTGAAGGACAACAAGAGCACGGAAGCCAAATCCCAAATATGCTAATGCAGCCATAGTGGAAGAACCAATTGCAACAGAACCTGAGACGTTTGAAGAAGCATCACAGAGTTCTGAGTGGATTATGGCTATGAAAGAAGAGATCACTGCGCTTGAGCAGAATCAGACTTGGGATCTAGTGCCAAAACCAAGAGATGTGAAACCCATATCCTGCAAGTGGGTTTACAAGATAAAACATCGTCCAGATGGGTCGATTGAAAGGTACAAGGCACGGTTGGTGGCTCGTGGTTTCTCTCAGAAGTATGAGCTAGACTATGATGAAACGTTTAGTCCGATGGCAAGACTTACAACCGTACGAGTCTTACTTGCCCTTGCAGCCAACAAAGACTGGAACTTGTGGCAGATGGATGTGAAGAATGCATTCCTTCATGGAGAGCTAGATCGGGAAATCTACATGATTCAACCATTGGGATTTCAAAACCAAAATCATCCTGAGCATGTGTGTATGCTGCGAAAGGCACTTTACGGATTGAAACAAGCACCTAGAGCATGGTATGGTAAGATTGCTGAATTTTTAACTCATAGTGGTTATTCAGTGACACCTGTAGATTCCAGCTTGTTTGTCAAAGCTAATGGAGGAAAGCTAGCTATCGTATTAATATATGTAGATGATTTAATCATAACTGGTGATTATGAGGCAGAAATTCTTCAAACCAAGGAGAATTTATCAGTTCGTTTCCAAATGAAAGAACTTGGACAACTCAAGCACTTTCTTGGTCTAGAGGTTGATCACATACAAGAAGGAATATTTCTCTGTCAACAAAAATATTCTAAAGATTTGCTAAAAAGGTTCGGAATGCTCGAGAGCAAGCCAATTTCAACACCGATGGAACCAAATAGCAAGATGTGTGCACTTGAAGGCAAAGACTTGGAAGATGCAACTATGTATCGACAATTGGTAGGTAGCCTGATCTACTTAACCTTGACTCGACCTGACATTTCTTATACAGTTGGTGTGATGAGTCGGTATATGCAAAATCCGAAGAAGCCTCATTTAGAAGCAGTTCGACGAATACTGAGATATGTGAAAAGTACAATAGATTATGGTCTTTTGTACAAGAAAGGTGAAGACTGTAAGTTAGTTGGTTATTGTGATGCTGACTATGCAGGAGATCATGACACCAGGAGATCAACAACTGGGTACATGTTTAAACTTGGTTCTGGAATAATTTCTTGGTGCAGTAAGAGACAACCAACGGTATCATTGTCAACTACCGAAGCTGAGTATCGAGCAGCAGCAATGGCAGCTCAAGAGTGTACGTGGCTGATACAACTAATGAGTGATCTACATCAACCAGTAGATTATGTAGTTTCGTTGTATTGCGACAACCAGTCAGCAATTCGTTTGGCAGAAAATCCAGTCTTTCACGCAAGAACCAAACATATAGAAGTGCATTATCACTTTATCAGAGAAAAGGTTCTACAAGAAGAGATTGAGATGAAGCAGATCAAGACAGATGATCAAATGGCAGATTTATTCACAAAAGGTTTGAGTATCAACAAATTTGAAATGTTTCGTCGTCAACTCAACATGGTGCAAAGAGGAAGAGCTGGTATTGAGAGGGAGTGTTAAATTGTCCAATACCAGCCCAAGGAAAAATAAAAGCCTAACAATGTGTGGTTGCAATTGTGTGGTTTAATGTGTGATTGCAATTGTGTGGTTTAATGTGTGGTTGTAGTTGTGTGATTTAAATGTGTGGTTGTTATTAAACAACAATGTGTGGTTGCAATTGTGTGGTTTAATGTGTGGTTGTAGTTGTGTGATTTAAATGTGTGGTTGTTATTAAACAACAATGGGTGGTTGTAATTTATTTAGATTTTATATTTGTGTGGCTTGTGTTTGTCTTGGTATTGTATAAATACCCCCCTCCCTTGCATTTGTAAATCATCAAGTAGTAAGCTTCAATAAGCAATAAAAGTTCTAAGTTTTCCTAAGGAGTTCTTCTCTAAAGAGTGTAGTCTAGAGTGAAGTGTGAGCATTTGTGAGTTTTCCTAAAATCTAAACTTTCTTCTTTGAGTGGTAAAATTAGAGTTATCTACTCTAAGTTTTTCTCAACATATAGACAGCACATAAGGATCATATAGTAGGACTTAGCAAAAAAAGGACCATATAGTAGGGTAGCAACCTACAATCTAGGCCCTCCCCTCCAAGTAATTAGTTTTACAACATGGATCTACACATCTATGGAGTCATATAGTAGGACTTAGCAAAAAAAAAGGACCATATAGTAGGGTAGCTTTAATATTTTGTATGCCTAATGCCTTTAGGAATTTTTATATATAGAGAATGGAAAATTTTGGTTGAATTCCTTGTTTATTTCCTTCCGCTTTGAAATTAAAATGGATATTGTTTGGTTTTTATTCCTATACTTTAGGGTTTAGGGTACATTAATTAATTGATCCAAGATTTTCACCAAAAAAAAAAAATCAATTCCAACAATATTTGTAATGTCTTCAATCATTTTGACAGATTTCTTATCAAAGTTTATTCATGTCACTTCCCCCTTTTATTGTCAAAGATAAACATCATATTTCATCTAAATTAAAAAGATAACTTGTTTATCAGTTAGCTAGTTGAACTTTCTCCAAAAGTTGTCATATATATTTTTTATTTCTATTTTTGAAAAGTTATTATAAAGCAAATGTAAAATATAAAAAACATAATTAATAAATAATAATTATAAATTAACACCAATTATGTCATACTTTTTTTTATTTAAAAGATTACATATTTAATTTATAATTTTTGAAAAATATGATTGATTTAATTTGTATTGCAAAGCAACCAAACCCAATTTAAAAGATGATAAGCATTGATGGTAATGTTCTCTATAAGAGCTCCAAAAATATATTTGTTATTTTTTTTTATAAAAAATATTAAATAAATACATGATAATCATTTAAATTTTTTGTCAAATTTAAAAATTCGTTCTGTTTGTAAAATTTAAAAATTCGATAATAATATACATAATAATAATCCATTATTGATTAGGTCCACGAATATATTGTATGGTGTCCATCTATATAAATCATTGAAGATTTCCAAAAAAAAATAATAATAATTTTCCCTATTTAACTTTCATAAAGTTTTGGGAAAGTTTTAATTTTAATGTATCTTATATTAAAATTTTAGATTTTTATAAAGTTGATGTAAAATGATATTTTTAATGCCAAAAAATAAAAAATATATGAAAAATAATTTTGAAATATTAAAAAAATAAGAAAATTATATATATATATATATATAATTTTGAGACATTGAAAAAAAAATGGCCAAAAAAGGAAAAGAGAGCGAAGAAAGTATCACATCCTGTGTCAATATCAGATTGATGCTAGTGGACCCGAACTCTAGAAACATGATGATCATACAGCATGGAACTTGTGGATCACCTTTAAACCAGAGTGATGCTTTTATTGAGATTGAAGTAATTTGTTTTTAATATATATATGTCGAGATGCAAATAGTATTGACAAAATTGGGTGTATCAAATTATCAATAATTGATGTACTTATGGCATGGTGGTAAAATGAGATTATAGAGTTGATATTTGTAGTTCTCAAAATTTTTACATTATCTATCTCTTTTTTTTAGATTGTTGTTTTATATATTTTATTAAACTTTTCATCTTACAAACTAATTTTTGAGGTTAGAATTTGAGTTTCTACTTGGTATCAACACTCGTAGGTTTCTTATCCGTTTCGTCGGATTGCTTGTTATGTGTTTGTTTCGCCATATATCTATCGAATGAGTATCAAAATCCCACATCGTCTAATTCTTGTTCACTTTAATGTTGCCAATTTGGTATTGATGAAGTTCACTAATGCTATGTTTGGAAACATGAATTTAAAAATTTGGATTTAGATTTCATTCGCTATATAAATTGTGAAAATGAAATGTATGTATAAATTAGTTAAGATTTTATATGATTATATATTTGAAAGTATAAAAACATGAATGTTAAATTCACAAATATCTATAGGTATTTCAAATTCACCATTAAGTAAGCATCCAACAAATCCATAAATTTGAAAAATAATCATGAATGTTACATATGTGTTTTATTATACAATTTACACTATTTTTGAAATGTAAATCCATTTTTTGAAATCTAAATTCCCAAATGCAACCTAAAGATCACATCTGATTGTAATTGTTTTTGGTTTAATAAAATTCCTAATAGGGTCAGGGTCTAATGCTATGTGATGATTTATTATATATTAATATTTATTGTCATGTACATCGCATATGAATATTTATTATTTTATTTATTTTTTAATATATATTGTATATTTTATAAATAAATAAAGTTAATAAAGTGTATATTAACCAAAATTTAAAACATAAAATTTATTTCATATGCAAATTATAAATATAAACTTTAACTCTTTTCCATTTTAAAAATTTGAAGACAAAACAATTCATTACAAACTTTTAATTCTTCTTTATTTATTATCAAATAAATTTATTTAACAAATTTTTTTTAAATAAAATTAAGCTTTTTACTTATAAATTAGATAAATTTTATTAATAAATCATTTAACGAAATTATTTTAATGAAATAAAATTTTATTTATAAATTAGATAAACTTATGATTATGAATAATAAAAATTATTTACAATGGAAATTTGAAAATATAGTGAACAAAATGATTATTTTCGTCAATTCAAAAATTTTACATATCCGTACTTTTATATATACTAGTATTTTTTATCACATGCCTTTGCACATGAATACTCGTTGATTTATTTATTTTTTGAATATATAATTATATCTTTAAAAAAATAAAACTAATAAAATGTATATTAACTAAAATTTGCATTAACATGTAAAGTTTATTTCATATGCAAATTATATCAAATTATACAAAATTAATTACAAATATAAAACAATACAATATAAATTTTATTTTTTTATTTATATCAAATAAATTAATTTATTAGTGAAAAAAATAAAACTTTTAAGATGAAGCAATTGCATATAAATTTTTAAGCAATTGCATATAAATTTTTAGTGTTTTTTTTAAACATTAAATTAATCCATGTAACGAAAATGTTTTAGTCAAATTAAATTTTACTTAAAAATTAGATAAATGTTATTAATAATAAAAAATTATTTATAATGGCAATTTAGAAATATAGTGAACAACACTGGCTATTTTCGTCAGTTCAAAAGATTATCCACATTCGTGTTTTTATATATACTAGTATTTGTTATCACATATGTTTGCATATGAATGCTCGTTGTTTTATCTATTTTTGAATATATAGTTGTATATTTTAAAAATAAATAAAACTAATAAAATGTATATTAACTAAAATTTGGTAAAATTTGTTTCATTTGCAAATTATATAAAATTATTATAAAATTTATTATTGTTAATATCAATGTAAAATTAATTATGAATATAAAAATTTTAATGTAAATTTTAATTATTTTTTATTCATATTAAATAAATTGATTTAATTTTAAGATAAACTGATATATTCAATAGCTTTATAATTTTTTCAATAACCTTCGTTTGCAACATCAATAATCTCAAAATATTTCATATTTTTCATAATATTTATCTATTATTTAGTAATCTTAAGCTTTTATGATAAAGCAGTTTCATATAAATTTTATTTTTTTATTTATTATTAAATTAATTCATTTAATGAAAGTATTTTAATAAAACAGAACTTTTTTCTTATAAATTAGATAAATCTTATTAATAATAAAATATATATATTTAAAATAGTAAATTAGTAATATAATGAACAACAATAGGTATTTTTGTCAATGCAAAAGATTATTAATATTCGTGCTTTTATATATATTATAGATTATAGATACATTATAGATACATCATAAATACATAATGTTTAGAAGTTTTGTCTAGTTATAAGTTAGAGCTCGTGTGATTCTTACTGTAAGTGTTTGGAAGATGTTGCCTATATGTTTAATCTCTCTCTTCTTTTTTTTTCTTTTTTTTTTTTAATTTATGAATAGACTTTTTTGTCTTAACAAAACAAAAATTTGGCAATGGAGGCTTTGCTTATTTTTGAATATGCTTATTTATGAATAGACTTTTTTTTTAATAGACTTTTTTAATTTATGAATAGACTTTTTTTTTAATTTATGAATAGACTCTCTTGTAAAGCAAGGTCTTGGCAAGAGTTTTTATCTTGTTGCTTGGCAATGGAGGCTTTGCTTATTTTTTTCTATATTCCAATCTCTTGTTTTCTCTACTACATCTAGATTATCTTAATTCTTTATGAGTTTAACTTATATTAAGATGGTCATAAAATGTTTTTTTTTTTTTTTTACAAAAGAGGTCGTAGTCTGAAAATAAAAGAAAGGGCTGCAGATGCTAAGACTCGCATCCCAGACTTGCTAGATGTCACCTTTTAAGGATGGTTACATGAACTAACTGAGTTAAACTTCAAGTTTTAATGTCATTTTTTATGCACCTATTAAAATTATGTCATTTCATTTTTTTTTAAAAAAGAAATCTTAAATATTACCCTCACTGACACCAATTTTCTTTTTGTCGATACTAATACCAAATTAACGGTCATTAATTTTACTAAACCCTAATTAACCGAATTATTATAAATATAAAGAAGAAGAGAACCCAGAGTTTGATTTTTAAATTTTGATTATCACTATGGCCTTTCTCCTTTGGGATGACATTTTGGTTGTTTCTTTTCTTTTTTCGATTTTTGTTTTAAAAATGTTATCACTATCACTAATCGAAAAGAAAGAACAATTTTTATTGAGTTTATATATAATATATTTACTACTTTTTTCACTTACTTTTTAATATCTTATTAAATTCAGATGTTCGGAGTAATTGGATTAATGGTGAAGTATGTTCTTCTAACCAGATTTGGTCATGTTGTTGGGATTTATTGGGTTTTTCTGTATCTAATATTTATTTTTTATTTATAATTTTCATTTGTGTATTTTATTGGATTTTTTTAACTCGTGGTTTAGTCAAGATTAATACAATCACTTTTAAAAGTAGCATCTAACAAATTTAATATTCTAATCCCATCTATAACCCCTTTTTTATCCCTAGACTTTAACCTCATTTGTACAAAAAATATTATTGTATTTCAATAATAAAAATTTATAATTTTTTTAATCGAAGGTAATAGAATGAAAGATAATTAATTTGGTGTTAATGGATGTATGATATTAATAATAGACTAGGCGGTTGCCCACGTTTCGCTGTGGGATTAACTTCGTAATTTTTAAAAATAATAGGTTGATAAGTAACCTATCACATTATTCCTCAAAACACTAAGCAAAGAAATTAAAATCAATTTGAGAAAAGAAAGCAAAGAACAACCAACTCCATAAATGAAGAAAATTTTCCAAATTCATGCAAGAAAAATCATGCATTCAAAGGAAAAATAAAGAACTAAAACTAAACGAATAAACCATAAAGTTAAAGAGCAATCAAGAACACATCACTTGCCATTTCAAACATAAAAGAATATTAAAAAATGTTAATTCACAAGAAATTTATATTAGGAAGAACAAAATTAAATCATTATAATCAATTTATTAGAAAAAACCAAATCAAAAAGTAAAACTTAACTGAAGAAAACATTCATAAAGAAGAAGGAGACAGGAGAACCGAAAAGAATAATAATAAATAATAAAAAAAATGGAACAAACCAATCGGAAGACAATTCCGAGAAAAAAAGATAAAGGAAAATCAAAAGAACGATTGGCACTTGACCTGCTCATGGGCCGGGCCGGGGCTCGAAACATTTTCATTTTCCTTGCCTAGGCCCGGCCCTGGGCAGACCTACGAACTCGAATTACTGTTTATCCGTTAATAAAAAAATTAAAAAAAAATTATATTAAAAATTATATATTTTTATAATTAAATTTAAATAAAAAAATTATTTTATATAATGTGAACAGTGATTCAGACCGAGCTGGATCAAAAAAATGACTGTCCAAACTCCGTCCAATACGAGCCGGGTCGGGGAGCTGCACGGTTTATGAGCAGGTTTAATCGGCACCAATGACTCTATAAGAGAATAAGCAAAAAGAAAAAGAAAAACAATAATTTCAATGAGGCGGAGAAGTCTAAGGAAAAACTAATAACATGAATGAAAAGAATAACTAATACATGCCTCCTCTCTCCCATGAGAAAGGCCAAATCAGACATTTCCTCTAATTAATCCAAAAAGCATAAGGCAAAAGTTCAATCAACCTTAATTTTTTAATTACATATATCATAATTAATCTCCTATGACATGTATTATTTGTCCCAAAAAAAAATACTTTAATTTTTCAAATTCTTAGGGAAATCTTTAATAGATTGGTATGAGAAAGGTCATATCAGATATTTCTTCTAATTAATCCCAAAATTATAAGATAAAAGTTCAATCAACTCGAATTTTTTAATTACATATACCATAATTAATCCCCTAATTATAATTTATAAATGTTTCATTTGTAAAAAATATATATATATATATATACTTTAATTTTTCAAATTGAGCTTCTTCATGTATTTGAGGATAGCTTTGATAGATTGTTATTGATTTGTAAGAAAATGTAAAACGGCATATTTCTAATGCTGCCTAAAAAGTGATTTTTAAAATCATCTTAATATAAGTTAAACTCAATCTTTATTTATTCAACAAAATATGTATAAACATAAACATTAAATAATTAAATAAAAGTAATAATTAATATGATTAAGATTTGTGGTCGCTTATTTTTCACATATTAAATAATAAAATCCTGTCGCAACCTATTTAATTTTATTTAACTTACATAAAATAATAAGCCATCCCCAACTCCTTTTGGCTCCTTATAAATATTACTTCCACAATCATTAAACATCCAACACTCAATTTTATCAGCTGCTCTCTAAGTATTCTTTCTATCATATATCTGTCTACTCCCACATAGATTTTGTGCCATGGCTCTACTGTCAACTTCCTTAGTTTTTACCACTCGCAGATGCGAACCCGAGCTTGTTGCTCCGGCCAAGTCCACCCCTCATGAATACTTATTGTTGTCCGATATTGATGATCAAGAGAGTCTTAGGTTCCAAATTCCAGTCATCCAATTTTACCGATACAATCGAGGCATGCAAGGGAAGGACCCTGCTAGGCTTATTAAGGATGCACTTGCTGAAACCCTAGTTTATTATTATCCATTTGCAGGTAGGCTAAGGGAAGGTCCTAATCGCAAGCTTATGGTGGATTGCACTGGCGAGGGTGCCTTGTTTATTGAGGCTGAAGCTGATGTTACACTTGAGCAATTTGGCGATGCACTTCAACCACCATTCCCTTGCTTTGATGAGCTCCTTTACAACGTTCCAGGCTCAGATGGGATGTTAAATTGCCCATTGGTATTAATTCAGGTACTCCAAGCTCTTATGAGCAATGAAATCAACTTACTTTTCATTTTTGTTTTAAGAGTTGCGTTAAACAACAAGAATTTATTAATTGACTCCGGGTTCTTGCATCCTATACTTTGACTAAAAATCAAGATGTTCACCCTTTTCTCTGACCAGGTATCATCAATTTACATTGTCAATTACTAATATTACTTTTCGGTTCCTATAGTAAAGGACGAGAACATGCTTTTGCTTCATATATAGGCTTATTTGCTTCATCTTGCTCTTCACATGGATGGTTGTAGAAGTATATATCCATGGGTGGGGGACCGCTGGAGAAATTGAAAACCCAGGATTGAATCAAAAGTAAATAAAAATTTTAACAAATGTTATTTAGATGCTTTTATATATCTTGACTTTGTATTATTCATGACTATTGGAAAGTCATAGGAGGATGATGTTCTAAAAAAATGTTAAATAATTCATTTCTCTGAGTTGAAAAATAAACTGATCAACAGGTAACAAGACTGAAATGTGGTAGTTTCATCTTTGCCCTTCGCCTCAACCATGTCATGAGCGATGCTGGTGGCATGACTCAATTCATGTCTGCCATGGCTGAGATGGCTCGTGGTGCAATTGCCCCCTCAATCCCACCCATATGGGAGAGGCAACTCTTAGATGCCCGTCATCCACCACGAGTCTCATTCACGCACCGTGAGTACGACGAGGTTGATGGCAGTATCACCCCATTGGAAAACATGGTTCAACGCTCCTTTTTCTTCGGCCCCAAAGAAGTTTCAACTCTTCGCAAGCTCCTACCCGACCACCTTCGTAAGTGTTCGAAATTTGAACTCTTAGCAGCCTGCTTATGGCGTTGTCGAACCATTGCTATAAAACCTGATCCTGATGAAGAGGTGCGAATACTATGCATTGTCAATGTACGTTCCAAGTTGAATCCTCCATTACCGTCAGGATTTTATGGGAATGCATTTGTGTTCCCAGCTGCAGTAACAACAGCTAGAAAACTTTGCCAGAACCCGCTAGGATATGCAGTGGAACTAGTGAAGCAAGCCAAGGAGAGTGTGACTGAAGAATACGTGAAATCAGTGGCAGATTTGATGGTGATTAGCGGTAAACGACTCCACCATACAATGGTGAGATCTTGTATTATATCAGATATAAGCCATGCTGGATTTTTAGACGTCGATTTTGGTTGGGGTAAGGCAGTTTACGGAGGGCTTGCAAAAGGTGGGTTGGGTACTATACCTGGATCATCAAGCTTTTTTATAGCATTCAAGAATAAGAAAGGAGAGGCTGGAGTTCTTATGCCAATTTATTTGACAGCTCCAGTTATGGAAAGATTTGCCAAGGAATTGGATAACATGACGTCGTCGAAGGAGCAGCCAGCTGAGGGAAAGGGTAAACCAGTTTCTATTTCATCTGCTATGTAAAAGATATTAAGAGAGAATGTGTGGTGTGTGGTATTGGAAACTAGTTTCCTAAATTAATGGTTTTTTAAATATCAATGCAAAAGTTGTGTTAATTTTTTTCTTTTTTAGCTTAGATTAAAACTTGTTTCCCAATTAATTACCACATTCATCATGGTTTGACTTTTATACATGAGTAAAGGTGTACATAAGTTGAGCCGGATCTAGAACCTATATTAATAAATATTATGCCTGTTTAGGCTTGGTCTTATCCGAAATATGGACAAAAAATTTTGCTTAGATTCGACTCTATCATATAAAAGCACTATCCAATAACGCACAAATTCGTCTAAATTTATACACAGAAGGATCAATTCTTTTTTAAAAAGGGATCATCTATTTGAAAAAAAAAAGATAGAACCCTTTGTAAAAAAGTCGATCTCTAAAAAATCTATATTAGTAACAGTAAAACATGTCAGATTGAGTTTAGACAAAAAAATGCCATCTTCAAGACCTTTTTTTTTTCCAAGTCTATTTTTCAGGTTCGGTATTTTTATCCAAACTCTCCCAAATATCGGACAGACCTTCGGATTTAGACGAATAACCCGTCCTTTGGACAAATTTAAAAAAGTAACTTTATTAACAAAGAAATTATGAATAAGGTAGGTTTTGTTTTTTTTGTCCATATGAAAATTCATTATGCCTTAATTAATCTACAAAGTAGAAAGTAACTTTTTCTCACCCGTTAATCTTACTCCTCTTTCAAACTAACAAGGTTGTGGATTAACAGTTTGAGTTTTGAGATGCATGTATATGAGTTGTTTGTAAATCAAATACCGAAAGGAAAGAGATTTTATATTTTTAAACTATCAAAGTATTTTTCTATTGGATACCAAGAAAAATAATATGGATTTATATTTAATATATTGTCAGATTATAAATTTTTACATTATCAATGAAACACATAATATTATCTATTTAATAATTAAGCAAAGTTATCTGTATTTATTTTTAAGAATTTTTAAAATTTAGATGACATCATGTGATTCATTGACAGTATATAAATTTATATAATGATAATGCATCAAATGTAAACCCAAATAATATTATATCTTTTTTTAAAAAAAAAAGTAAATGAATTTTCCATATCAAATAACAAGAGGAAATTAATTAAGGATGGCAATGGATAGTAAAAAAATGGATATCCGACATTATTCGATTCTTTTTTTGTAGATTCGAATATTGTGGATTCAGATGATTTACGGATTCAGATATTATATTTACTATTCGAGTGGATTCGGATATGAACTCTTGGATATTCGTTATTAGAATCCTCTTTGATTTTGATTTGGATAGTTTGGATGTTCGAATTCGTTATCTGAATCTGTGTTATTTATACAGATAACGGATTTAAATATCTGAATCCAATATCATTTACATATTTAGTTCTTGTTTAATTTTATATTTATATATATTTTTAAAGATGATCTAATAAATTTAGATATTTAGTAGATTCGAATATCCGACAAATATTGCTCTTTAAATCGGATATGGATTCAGATAATAATATTCGGATAATAAGTGGGTAATAAACGGATTCAAATTTTAAATAAATTAAACAAATTTGAATATTAAAAAAATTATAAATATCCGATCTACTACGATGTAGAGGTGCTCATGGGCCGGGCCGGGCCGGGTCGAGACCCGAAAATTATTCAACTTCCTTGCCCAGGCCAGGCCCGTAGGCCCATGAGCACTGTTTATCCTATGTAAAAAATAAAAAATAATAAAAAACTATTTTTATTATATTTTTATAATTAAAATTAAATAAAATAATATTATTTTAATAGTTAAATAGTGATTCGAGTCAGATCGACTCGGATCACAAAATATCTTGCCCAAACCGAATTCAGTATGAACCGAATCAAACGAACTGCCCGACTCGTAAGCAGGTCTACTATAATGTACTATCCCTAAAAAAATCAGAGCATACAACTCTGATAAAAGCAAGGAAGTTCAATGCGCTATCCACGCAAACTAAAATATAAATTAGTTTAAAGTTTATTTACATAAATGTTCTCATATCATTGTATTTACTGCAATTCAAATAATATCCACAATAAAGTAGAGAAGCATGATTTTAAGAAATGGAACATTGGATTCAGAGATTAATACATGTTTTCTCCATCACCCAAAAGAAAATAGATTTTAATTTATTTTTTTTATAGAACCATATTTATGATTTTTTTTTTAAAAATTTTAAATTTTGAATTTTAAATATCTTCAATTTCATTTTATTTTGTTTGTCGTTAGACTGCGAGAAAATATAGATAGACAAACAACACCCATAAGCATTAAACAAAAAAGAATTAAAAAAAAAAAAAAAACTACAACCACCCAATGCCAGAAGAGCTTTTAGGCATCCAAGGAAGAAGATATAATAAGCAACAAAAACCACCACACAAAAATATCAGTTGCCAACGTGCCAAAAACAATGCAAATCAGAAAACATCAACTAGCAAATCCACTTGAAAATCTTGTCGGGTGGAAGTATGGTCGCATTTTTGCCTTCTAAAGTGTTGTGGGCTCTTTTTGCTAGAGCTTTCATTTGGGGTTCATGCTTTTTCTTTTTCTTTTTTATTAGGATTAAAGGATAAATTTATCATCATATTATAGGTGGATATTAAAATTTGTTATTATATTTTATTTTGATTGATATTTGTCATTGTACTTTTGGAATTAAATGCAAATTTACCACTATACTTTAACTCAATATTAAATTTTGCCACTCAACTTTTGTTTGATTGAATTTTGCCATTAGATTTTGATTTTTAATTGAATTTTACTACTCAACTTTGATCTTAGATGATTTTAAGACAAAATGTAATAATATTTTTTTCAAATATTTCATTTTAATAATTAGAGTTTAATAAATTAATTAATAAAGAATGATAAATAAAAAAATTTAAGCTTTAATTTCTTATAAAATTAAAATTTTATGTTAATTTTTTAATTTTTAATATTTTTTATAAATTAATTTTATCTTCAAATATTTCAAAATCAAAGTTGAGTTTTCGAGTTGTGACAAATAATGATTTATGCCTGTGTTTAACTTACACGCGTCAGAAAAATTAAAAAAAATGATGACATGTAATTTTTTACACACATGGCAGTATAAAACATAAAATAACTCTGAAAAATAAAAGTATAATGAAAAAATAAAAATCAAATAGATAAAATGAAACCCAAAATCCATTTCATTACCATAAAAAACTCAACATCCATTTTCATTCCTTTGGTTTCACCTCAAAACGGTTTCTAATTAAAATCGAAATTCATTTCATGTTTATAAATCATTCTTCATTCAAAAAAATCCAAACCAAAATCATTGCATGTTTCGACTTAATCCTATGATTCGCTAATTCATCCCGCAAACTAATAGACAGGACAATCCAAGCGAAAGGGTAATGGTTGAAAGCCAATATGACAAGCATAATTCTAGAGAAAGTACTACAATGGAATTCCTCCAATGTGCAGTTCTTGGTAAAGGCAAGGAAAGGTTCCTCCGATGAATGGATAAAACTTTGACGGAGGCACATCTAATAAAGTCTCTCCTTTATGCCTTAGGAAAGGAAATTTCACCTCAAGAAAAAAAGGATTTTTCATTCTCCTTATGATATTTCGAAAAAGTGATGGATAGAGTCAAAGAAAGAAGTGGCAAAGGTGGAAGAAATGGTTTTCAATTTCAGTTTCCTGCTATTTGGAAATGGGTATTAAACAAAGGAAATAGTGGGTTAGATAACACTACTTTGAGAGGGAGACGAGATTGTCAAATTTTTATGTTATTCAAACAAATATTCCAGAAATTTTGAAGACTTAGATGAAGAACAAATGCTTGAAAGTTTCTAAATAATAAATTACTTTGTGGGTGAGAGATAAGTGTGTAATCAAAGATTGGGAATAAGAAGTAAGCAAATATTATTTTCAGATAGATTAATTTCACATTTCAAATCGAAATAAGGAAGAGAGATTTGATTTTGAGACTTTTTTGTTTCTAATTTTTTTTATTAATTTATTTTCTTTTTAGTATTTAAAAATTAATTTATTAATTAAATGGTCATCTCTCTTGCCAGATGTGTTAAAAACAAATACATATCAGCATTTTTTTTATAAATTCACTGACCTTTTTGTCGCGTGTAAGTTAAATACAGTCGTAAACTTTTATTTATCACAATTCAAAAAATATTAAACTCTTAATAGATTGAAATAAAATATTTAACCATGACGCACTCATGTATTAATAGATTTAGTCCTAAACTAAGCATTTAGAAGAAGAAAATGTGCCCTCGAAGCTGGCAATAGTTCACGGACTAGAGTTTATTATATCTTCTGTTTTGGATTTGGGCAATGTTTTTGAGCCGTTTAGACCAAGTTCATTAAAATGAGCACTTCGACCCAAAGTTTGAAGCCCATTTTCCCTTTTGTCTTGGTATTTGGCTATTTGCCTTTGCTCTCATCAATCACCACCCGTTTTCTTCTTCAAAACATAAACTAAAAAATCACCCCCAAAGGAGAAAAACCAGCTTCACTTTCCCCACCCTTAAACCTCTCCAATGGCCAAGGCTATTATAACAACTCGCCCTTACATCTTCTCATCAACCAAAACCAATCTTTTCCTTAATTATTTCCCACTCTTTTCCCACTCCAACAAATGTTTTACCTCTAAAGCCACGCTCTTGGCAATCAAAAACCATCCAAATTCAAGCTTGTTTTGGTCTTCCAACATTTATAAACCAATCAACAATGATGAAAAGAGCAACAGGGTTGTTTCAAAAACGGGGTCTGGAATTTTGGGTCACCGCAGATTTTCCATAAAAGCTACTCATGTTAATGATCCTGGCTCTGTTGACTCCCCTCTCATGCAATCTATGGAGAAAAAGGTAAAAAAAAAAAATTCTCTTTCTTTTTTTACGTTTTTTTTGTTGGATGTTATTCAAAATTTGATTTTTTTTTTCTCGGGGGTTGATATTTAGTTGTTTCTGTTTAACCAGGGAAATGGCATACATTGCTTCTTGAGTGTTGCTTAAAATTCAGTTTTTATTAATTCTTTTATTTTCTCTTAACACCAATAAGTTGAATAATATCTTAGGCTCTAAGTATAGATTAATAGCTACTGTAATGCATTCTGTGGATCTGATTGAAAGAATGTCTTATTTAAAAAGAAAAGGAAGACTTTTTGAAGTATGAAAATAAGAGGCTTTCTAAATTAGTTTGTTCTCTTTATATTATCAAATGCAAAGGAAGACATAGAACAAGATTCATGGCTTCGATTTTCTTTTGAGGATTTTTATTTAAGATTCAAAGAGTTTAATATTCATTTGTATAAAATCTCCAGAATTCAATCTGAAGTGATGCATGTAAAGCTTGTTGGAGAGAAAGAAAAAATTACTAGTTATTGATTGATCATTGTCTAAGGCTCCACCAGTCATAAACGGCACCCCCGGTGCAGTGGGTGTCCCTCCAACCGGGCTCCCAAATGGAGCCTAAGGCTAATTTCGTATAAACACTATTAGCCTAGAAACTTAGTCTCCTGATTGGCCCTTGTAGTAATTAAAAGCATTCTTGCCATTCTATCAGAGTAATTCAAAACAAAAGGTGAACATGACTATTTATTGCCCCTTTCCATCTGCAGCCAAAGCTATCCATTGCATGTACCCTATGGTTTAAGAACATCCTAAAGCAAGCTTCAGCTAAGCCCTCATCTAGATTTCAAAGAATTGCATCCACAAGGTCTGGACCTTTTACAAAAAAAAATTACTTGAGGTATCAAGTAAAAGGTGGTTTTCATCATTTTAAACTTGAGGTATCAAAGGAAGAAGTCCCTGTACATGTTAAAAAAATATTCCCTAATTGTTTCAGTGCAATCATAGTGTCCAAAATAATTTTTAAATAATTATATTATCTCCAATTAACCATTCAAAAGTCCTCTTGTTCCTTTGATTTCAAATAACTCAACTGTTTGATGATAATAAATCCAATTTCAATATATCCTGCTGTCTCAGTATCAATTCCAAGGAGAGTAATTAACATATCTCACAGCCGGATGATAATCACCCCTTATAAAGCAGTCAATACAGAGACACTGGTGGCAGTCTTCCTATGAGTCTTTAGAATAATCGCTATCAAATATCAATTGGTTTCATGTCTTGGAGCCATCTATAAGATGATCAATTACAGGAGAAAGCCTTTATTCCTTTGCTCCTGGTAGCCATGTTTGACCTTTACAACAAGTACTTAGTTTTGATAAGGCTTTGTATTGGACTAACTTGTCAGGAATGAAAGCAAATCGTAGCATGGCTAGAGTATAAAAATGAGAGTAGTTTTGTTGCAAAAGAAAATTTTCTTTGCAAAAGATGATGCTTGAATGTTCAAATTATCTAGTCAAGTCAAGTGTTAAAGGAGCCTGTATCAATGTTAAATGTTAATTCAAATAAATATGGGTGAAATGCAATTTATTTCCAGCTGAATGGTATTATTCATTTTGTCCAACAATGCTGTAGCTTGTGTTCAGTTTTTGTCTAATGTTTTCAAAGTTTTTTCTTTAATTATTTCAGTAGAGCCACCAGTATTATTCACTTTTTCCATTTTAACTGTTGATTTTGCTGGTTCACTGTTGTTCATAGAGATAGTATATTTCTTGTCTACTTGGTCTGTGCTCTTATTCGAGTTAATGATTTAATTTTGCTTCTGCAGATCAAGGAACATTTAAATGCAGAATCAGTTATTGTAAAAGATGCATCTGGAGATGGCCGGCATGTTTGGTAAGTAAGCCATGTTTTCACTGGTTTAATTGGTTGATTGACCAAAAATACTTACTAAGAGGTGCACTGGCTTCTTGCTTCATTCTTAATACTGTTCTTGGAAGTTCTTGTTGAATGTTATGGTGAATCCACACGATTAGTTGTTTTGCATACTCAGTAAGTATTCTTATTTAATGTATGAGATTGCTCTGTTATCGACAAGAAAATCCTTCTCAATTCCGTAGGTTTGCAGCAATGCTTGTAATTCCTTTGGCAGCATCTTCTAGCTCTGTCTGAAAATTACCTTTGTGTGTTAGGACATGATGCTTTCAAGTTATAAAAGGGCTATACTTGTGAGTAATAACATACGAGTCATATGACAATGGTGTAGAGGTCAGCTTATATGAGAATCCACGATGTAAAACACATAATTCTGTTACTTCAACTATTGGGTCTTCTACATTTATTCTTTTATCAATTAATTCTTCAATTTCTTTTTCATACAACCAAAGTGGCACTTTGCTTCAAAAGATGTGAGCGAGGATATGGGGCATGGCATTGGACATGGCTGTTGTGGCAAAGTACCAGAAATTGTGTGAAAATTGAGGGTTGAAGGAAAGTGAAGCTCACCATTTTGCAGGTTCTTTTGGATTCTAAGAAGTTTGCAGATGGGTGGAGGTCTGCTTTAAACAAATCAATATGGCATCTTGCTTTGTTGCAGAAAAACATGTAAATCATTAAATAAGACCACTAACATGTTAGAACGTCAAACAATTGCTCTGATAAGTTCTACTTTACAGTGCCATGACTGAAATTCGTCTGATGGGAAAATGTTAAAAGTTAAAATAAAAACTATATCCAAAATAAATTCTTGCAGGAACATGCTATCATGGGACTAATACAGCATAGTAGCTTTTACTGTCATACCAAATTTATGCCCTCTAACAAATATCATTGTATAATTCCTGGAGACTCCATTTTAATTATGTGTTCTAAGGGAAACATCTTTGGCTGGTCCTTTTGACATTGTTATCTTCTAACTGCTCTCAGTGCGACATGATATATGTGCATAGCTTATGTTTGCAATTTTAGAAAATGTGTAAAACCCATATTCCGAGGTGTTGTTTTAGCAAATTACAACAGGTAGAAGGTGAAGCATGACTTCTGGCCCTGATAGCCGGAATTGACTTTCATGCCCCTAGATATATTTGCATTCTTAAAAGATAAGCAGTTACTGTATTTATGGAGTCTAATTAACTTTTAGGGTGGACGTGAAGTAGGATCTTTCCTTAACAAATTAGTTCTATAAAGATTGATTGTTGTTCTCCATGTATCTGATTATTTGGAATGGCATATCTCTGAGAACTATAATGTAGCACAATTATGGCAAGTTCATTAATGCCGTCAATACCTACTTAGCAGTAGCTAAATCTGAACCACTCTATAAACTGTTGGGCCTTTTGGATACGAGGTTTATTTCTGCTTAAAAATTGAATGGCTCAGTTCAACAACTCTCATCAGTTGTTCACATGCTTACTTGACCTCTTTTCTTGAGTTTCAAATTATGATCAATGACGCTTTTTTCTACGGAAAATTGCATACGTGCAAAGCTATGTTACTTTACTCTTCATTTTCCTTGAAATACTCGTGTCCGACACATATTCGGACAAGGATATGGAGATATGATCCTTCAAATATATGAAAAAACTTAAAAAAACTTGAGCATATCCGTGTCGGACACATAGTCGTATCCGACACTCACCCCTGAGTCCGAGTAACATAGGTGCAAAGTGCAATTTACATGGTTTTATCACTTATAGTGTGCTTGGCTTCATAGTTTGCAGAATTTCTGGGCTGAATTTATCTTTCTTAATGCAGCATTGATGTTGTCTCTTCAGCATTTGAGGGACAATCTGCTGTGAACAGGCAGAGGATGGTTTACAAAGCCATATGGGAGGAGCTGCAAAACACAGTGCATGCAGTAGACCAGATGACTACAAGAACCCCCAGTGAAGCAGCTAGTCACAAGTGATAAAGCATTGCCAACTATGTTGCTCTGACTCTTCATTTTTCTTGAAGTACCTGTGTCTAACGTATATCCGGACATTGGTATGGGGATGCATACGTGTATCCGATACTCACACCCGAGTCGAGTCAAGTAACATAGATTGCCAATATTTTCAACCTGACACCAAACTCCTTTCAATAATTCTCCTTTGATTCCTTGTCTTATGAGAAGAGTCTTCAATCTGTTTGGCTAGTAGCAATTTGTAATCTTCCTCTCCTTTTGTATTCCATTACCTTAACAGTCAAAACTTTTGGTAGAATTTATCACTGCATACACTAGAAAAGGGAAAGACTAGAAATTATTTCATTTTGGCTTTAAAACCACAATGGTTGCCAAGGTGTGGGTTCTGATTGCCCACATTGTTTTTGGTAAGCTTCATTAAATTTGAACCATCTGCTGCTGCAGCTAGGAATCTGGCATGACTTGTGAGGTCAGACGCATGCATATACAAACAATGATTTCATTAGACCTGCCAATTCCAGTATTATGTCGTGTTTGTGTTTTTTTTTTGTTTTATAATCGTGTTTAAGATGTTATATATTTTTTTATAAATTTTAATACGTTAATAATTCGTATTATATAAATTTAAACATATTCGTGTATTCATGTTGTAATCATGTTTATTTTTTGTGTTATATCGTGTTTTAGTTATTTTTTTGTGTCGTGTTTAAATTTATCATGTCTAAATTTAATGAGGATGGAGGTCCATTGTGTTGTGTTTGGTGCGAGAGGAAAGCGGAATGGAAAGGACTGCTCCTATATAATATTAAGGGATTTCCATTTTTTGTTTGGTAGGGAGGAATTGTTGAAAGAAAAAATATATATATATGGAAGAGCCAAAATTTGACCCTTTAAAATTGGAGAGAATTATTAAAGCCAAAATTTCTATATAATATAAGTCAAATAAGTCAATTACTGGTACGTGGATTTCAATTCCAATTTACGTTTTAATCAACACAAGTAAAAGGGAAAATCGATATTTTATTTAATTTTACTTTTAAAATAATATTTTTTTTTTTTTTAGTTCAGATCTATTGAACTCAACGAGTTGAGTTTTGAATAAAAAAATTTCAAAGGTCAACTGAATTTGATCCAATATAGTTCGACTCATTGTCGTTGGTATCTTTAATCTACAATTATATGTAGGGTTTTTTTAACTTAAACACCGATATTTAAGTCAATATGGAGATTTATTAATTTATTATTAGAGGTCGTTAATATAAAACTTTAATCTAAAAAAAATTCAAGATATCAAACTGTTGCGAAAACTATGATCGTGCCTAAAAAGGTTAGTTTCCTATTCTTTATTTAAGTCAAGCTAGCTAGCTTTCCATAAAGGGCGGGCAGCCCCAGTTTTTACTCTTAGACAATCTCTATTTTTCTCTCGTTATTAATGCCACTTTCGAGAATCGAATTGAGTTAGATCAAATTCAGATAATAAAAAATTTATTTATTTAAGATTCGATTTGGTTCATCGAATCCGAAATCTCATTTCATTATTTAAAATATGTTTAATTTTTTTAATATTTATATATTTTTATAATTAAATTTAAATAAAAATATTTTTTTATTAATTAAATAGTAACATGGCCGGACCAAATCAAAAATATTACATCTTAAATCCGATCGAATTTAGATAGAATTCATAGAACTGAACAAATAATTCAATTCTCAAACAGGTTTTACTTATAAATGACGATCAATTAAAGATGGTCGCAAAATGGAGCTCGAATCAATAACCTCACTCACTGCTTTTATAATTATTTTACTTATTTTCAAATTCATTTTAATTTCCTAGCAAAGCATCAGTGCTTGATTTGAGAACAATAACTTTTGCTCACTTGGCAAATAAAGTATTTGTTGTATATTGAAAATACAACCATAAATTAATCACTGGGAAATTAAAATGAATTTGAAAATATGTAAAATAATTATAAAATAAAAAAAAGAGAAAGGGTGAAGAATGTCTTGCGTCCAAGATCAAATAACTCAAGAGAAGTAACAAGGATTATAATATATAAAATTTTGACCATAACTTACATTTAACAAACAAAAAAAAAAAAAGTGATGGCCACATTTTGCCACACCTATAAAGCAAAGCCTAGAAAACAAATTAAATCTATCCCTTGTACAAAACGTAACTTTGTAGTGCTTTCTTCACTTCCTAAGATTACTTTCACCCATATTTGTATATATGGGATTGCACTATTTTTTGTCTACTTTTCTTCTGCATTTAGTCATGATAGTGCTATTTTTCTACTAGGTAAATTTATTTAATTCATTAGGTTGCTTCAAGTATATATTTCTATCTTTTCTTATATATAAAATTGAATTGATAAGAATACCTTAGTGGGAGAAAATGGCAAGATTCATGAAATCCGAAATTTAATTCAGTTGATTCATACAGTATTTTTAAGAAATGGCATCCAACATATCTGAATTTAAATCTCAGTACCTACCATTTTTTTTTTATTGTTTTTTAGACTGCGACCTCTTTTATACTACAAAAATGAAAGGATTCATGTCAAAGTAGCAATAAATTATTATCTTTAACTGATTTCAACACACTTTAATAGATTATAGAGGAAGGATGTTGCATGTTAACTTCAATCTTTTTTTTTTGGTTACAACAGTCCTTTTAAGTAAATATATATATATATATATTTATTTATTTACAAATTAATACGTTTTTATAAGGTTCCAAAACTTGGCACTGACCATGCATTATTTTTCAAAATAAGATTAATTTTAGTTCGAAATAGCTAGCTAGCATCATTTAGTAGCTTTGAATTGTTTCTATACACGTAATTCATAGAAAGTTATCTAATCCAATTTAATTCAAAGAAAAGAATTTATTTCCATTGATATTAGGAGTACTATGGAAATCAATAACCTTACAATAATTAGTTTCTACCTTCTTTCACCAAGAAGTTTGAATTCATGGTTTCGAACTTAACTTTTAACTGTTTAAAAATGATGTGGTGAAATCAAGAAATTTGTCTATAGTGAATATTTTTAGAGTTTAATTTATGGGCAGTAAACCTGAAGTTTAATCCAACTGTTTCATATAATCATTTTTAAGAGATAGTATTTAATAAATTTGGATTTTGAATCTTAATATATACAATTCATTTCCTTATCTCAGACTACGACATTCTTTATATAAAAAAGATAATGTAAGAAATTAAAACGAAAATAGTATAAAAAAAATCTTTCAATTCACATATATATATGCATTTATCATCGAGTTAAGTAATGCTTAGGTTAATAACAAATGCATATATACTAATGATTTAATTAACAAGATTAATATTTCGAGTTTAGTCTAATTAGGTGATTGAGGACCAAGGTTTTACTCTTGTTGTCTGACCCACTAGCTACTTAGGTTTGGTATTACATCACCATATATATACTGTTGCTTAATTTAACATTCATATTGAAATAATGGACTTTTAATGCATGATGACCATTGCTCCATATACTAAATAAATAAATAAAAATAAAAAACAAATCCTTAATTGGTTTAACAAATATCAAAATTGCAAGTACAATCTTTCAACTCAAAAAACAAGGAAAAACAGAAACATGAACATGAACATGACCATAAAAAAGAAGACAAGAAACTCTTGATCATGTGTTTTGTTCCCAAGAACATGAAAATTTAATTACTACTTAGTACTTACCTAGCTGACATAAAATAAAAAAAAAAAAAAAAAAACTGAAACAATTCATATTTGGAGTTCAGAAAGCTTCACCAATCATATAGCTAGACTCTTAGACCATCTTTGGCTGAAGCTGAACCACCCGAACGATCAGCATCACCATCAGGTTGGTCATTGTGTCTCCTTGACGGACCTGAAGGAGGAATGGGAACACCTTTGGTGAGAAGACTAAAGGAAACTTTGTTGAAGTTGATCATCTTATTATTATGTTTCTGTTTGTTTTTGAGGCTTAAATCATGGCTTCTGTATATAGCTCCATTGCTTACAGGAAGGAGAAGAAAGAGAAGTGACAGAAACAACACAAAAATGGTTAGACTAATCTGTCTGGTAGCCATTGAAATGGAAAAAAGAAAAAAGAAATACTGTTGAATTATGGGGTTTGCTGGTAGTTATTGGATTTTGTATAATGAAAATGTACTGAGAGAAGTCAAAGGAGATTGGAATTGGATTTTGATTAAAGGATGGAAATTATATATATATATATATATATATATTAATTGTATGAAAAGCAAAGTAATCTGAGAGGATTTGCCGAAATTGGGATATGTAAGAAAATGTCAAAGATAAAAGTTGCAGGGTAACGGATGCTTAAAGAGAAAGCAAATATATTAAAAAAAAGAGTTGAATTAATGTGGGATTTAATTTACGTGTCACAATTTTATTTAAAATATTATATATTTAATAAATTTTTACTTGTTAATAATTTTTATTATATAAATTTTAGTTTATTTATATTGTATTCATATTACTTTTTTTATCGTATCATATTTTATATTGTGTTTTAATTATTTTTCGTATTATATTCATATCTTATAATCATCTTATGTCTAAAATTGACAAATCTAAATTTAAACAAAAGTAATAAGAGACAAATTTTAGAATTAATGAGGGAGAAATGGGAGTGCAAGGTTGCAGGCAGCAGCCATATATAGAAGAAAGAAAGTCCTTTTTCATTGTTTGGGGAATCACTTTTGTATGTTTGTTACCTCATTTGGTCTCTCTCCTCCCTCTTTTCTAGCTGTAATAATTTTAGAAATAATAAGATTAATATATGATATAGACATAATACAAAAATAATAATAATTAAAATATGATACTAAACACGACTGCCTGGCAATTTGTGTATTCGTATCGTATTCGTATATTTTATCGTGTCATAATCATGTTTAAGGTATTTTATATTTATATAAACTTTAATATATTTATAATTCGAATTAAATAAATTTTGAGACATTCGTGTATTCGTGTCGTGTTCGTGTTATTTTTTGTGTCGAGTCGTGTTCGTGTCGTGTTTTTAGTTATTTTTTCCGTGTCGTGTTCAGTATTGCCAGGTGACGACGGAACGAAAAAATCACATGAACACAACATGAATATATAAATATATAAAAATTTATATAATACGAATTATTAACGTATCAAAATTATATAAATATATAATAACTTAAATATAATTATGACACATAAAAATAATATAAATATGATATAAATATATAAATTATCAGGTGATCTTTTCTCTCTCCTTTTATTTCTCTCCACATATATACATAAAATGTAATATAAAGTATATATTTTTGTTGTTACTTAAAAATAAAATTTGGGATTGATAAATTTCTTCATCCTTAAAATCAAAATAAAATGTGTCGTGCCTTATAAGAGTTCTTCCACAATTAATATGAGCAAGAGATTATTGACAAAATAATTAAACTAATTAAAATCACTTGCGATGAATTTATAATTGACAATCTTTTCTTTAAGTTCGAATAAGATGTGTCGTACTTTATAAAAATAATTTTAAAATCAACATTTATAAAAGGTACATGATAAGATTTGAACTAATAAAAAGATCAATTACACTCGAAGTTAGACCTACTCATGGCCGAGTAAATATTCGAAATTTTTTTATTTCTTTTACTCAGGTCCGGCTCGTCGGCCCGATTTATTCTTCACATAATAATAAAAAATTAAGATTTTTTATATTAATTTTTATATATTTTTATAATTAAATTTAAATACAAAAATATTTTTTATTAATTAAAATATGATTCGAACTAGACCGGACCGAATCACAAATATCTCTGTCCAAATCAGATTCAATACGGATCAAACCTGTTGGGTCGGGTGGACTACCCAACTCTTGAGCAATTCTAGTTGAAGTGGATGAAATTACTGATTAATTTAATCTCTTATTAATTATATATATACATTAATTCTAATAAATATTTGTATTTATATGATTATAATTTGATTTAAAGTAGATAACTTTTTTAATTGTGGTTTGGAATAACCTCTCAAATATAATTTTTTGAATAAAATAAAAGTTCATAACCTTTGTAAATTTTTGGTTAAAATATTAATAAAAAAAAAATTAACTTTTCATTTTTCTTAAGTAACTTTTTATATTTTTATTATATTCAAATAAGTACTTATTCTTTGATTTGTACCTAAAAAAAAAAAATCTTATTTCAAATAAAAAAAATTGATTTACCTTAAAGGTTTATGTAAGTATAAATTACAAGTTAAGGATTTATTTGGTACAAATTAAAAGTTAAAAATTTATTTAAATACAAATTAAAAATTATTTAAATGCAATAAAAATATGAATTTATCTAAATAAAGTAACAAAGTTCAAAAACTTTTTTGTTATTTTAACCTAATGTTTTCTACTAAAACATTTTCTTTTTTTGTTTTTTTATTGGGTGTGGGTGAGTATATATAATAAAAATATAATTGTTCTTTTTCTTCTCTTTTCTTTTTCTTTCATTTTGAAACTGTTATCTTTAAATGATATTTTTTTTCCTTTTTAGTAAGGCATTAGTTCCTGAATTTTCATGACTGAAAATGTTTATGATGGTAATGAGTATTAATGTTCACTTTTGTGAGAATTGAATGGGTATATAAATCATGAATAAAAGTTGAACAAAAAAATTGTTGCCATGTTAGAGAAAATAATTTGTAATAAGTGATGGAACAAATAACAATTTTTTATTAATTAATATCTTATCTTCACAATATATTCAAGATAAAATATTTATCCATGAGCTAGACCAAATTGAGTCTTGTTGATTTTTAAAAATCCTTATCCAAGGTCCGGTTTCATTGAATTTGAACAGGACGTTTTACTATTCATAAATATTAAATTATTTTTATATTAATATTTATATATTTTTAAAATTAAAATTAAATTAAATTAAATAATTTTGTTTATTAAATAATATTCAAACTGAATCAGTTCAAACCCAGACTTCAAAATCCTTGTCTAAGACCGGACTCGAATCAATCTTAGATATAAGGTATTTTCTGGCATTTAATCATATGATTAACCTAATGTGTTTATCTTTCAGCTAGCATTGCAAAAGGCAGTTTGTTATGTTCAATTCTTTATTCGTATATTTCTGTTTTATTCCTTTCTCAAGTCTGGGCAAATCGCCAACAGCCGTATTGTTTGTTAATAGAATGCCGAATTTTTAGTTTCTTTGATCAAATCTTGACAACTTTAAATATTAAAAAAAATTACTCAAACATATATAAGAATCAAATATCAAAAAAAAAAGTCTTGGCAAATATAGAAATAATAGCAGTGCATTTTGGTTTTCATGAAGTAAAAAAGGAGAGACAAACACAAAAATTTGCAGAGCTTTGACAAACAAGAAATTTTGTAACTTACTGTTACAGTTTAGTTCTGCAATAATTTTTAAGAAAATATGAAACATACACTGAAGTATAATTAAAATGGCAATCAATTTTTGGGTTTTTTCATTAATATTATTTGCACTTTTGAAATGTATACAAATTAGGGTTCAAACATGTGTAGTTTTATATACAACTAAATCAACTGTTGTAGTTTTTCTGTTCACAAAAATGATCACATCTTTACACAAATTAATGCAGCAGATGCCGAGATGAAATGAATAGGGGAATGGGTTGCAAATATTAGGATTCAAAACCCAGATCTGTTGAATACCATCTTTTACGGGTGATTGCATGAACCAACTGGACTAAGCTTCAGATCATGTCATATTAACAGATTGAACTCCCAAATAATCATTACCTGAAAGAAATTTAAAGCCTGGAACTTGACCTGTTCATGTCATATTAACTAATGGAGGGCAGCATTGGATCCATGCCAAGTCCTGATTCTCCAGAAGCACCAGGTTCAGCATGCTTCACCCTACCAAAATAGCGAATATGGCGCAAGAGCCTGGCCAGGAAAGTGTTGTGGCAAATTGTTGAGCTATCACACACAACCGCCACATGTTTACGCGCCCTTGTTAGGGCAACATTCATTCGCCGACTATCTCCCAAGAATCCGACAGCTCCTAAAGTGTTCGATCGTACCTAAAACAGTAACAGACAGGCATTCCATTCCACATCAGTCATAGTTAGAATTAGTCAAGCATTTCTGTCGATAATGACTCGGTTTCAAGCAATCCATGATTGAAGCACTAATTTAGAACACTGTATTATCAAGGGGCATATAAAGAAACTTCATACTTAGTAAAACATTAAAAGTTTTCCAAAACAAAGCATCAAATGAATAACTATCTAATGCTTTAACCTATGTTACTCGGACTTGGGTGTGAGTGTCGGATATGGGTATGTGTCTAACATAGATATGTTCAATTTTTTCCATATATTTGGAAGGTCAACCCATACCCATGTCCGAATATGCGTAGGACACAGATACTTCAAGAAAAATAAAAAGTCGGAGCAACATGGGCTTTAACACAAATGTAATGCTAAATTATATCAAGTAAATAGAAATGGCATTAAATATAAACTGAAAATAGATCTTGCTATAGGGTGCCTATAATATGATCCAATGCACTTAGGCACTGATCACTTGCTTTAACATCCATCATCTGCAACATAGCTACTCAAGGAAACACCAGAATCATGTCCAAGTCTGAACAATCATAATTCATACATTCCAATATTGCTAACTTGGTTGCAATATAAAGTGAGAAAGGAGAAATTTTGAACAATTCTTAACCCAACTGGGAAAATGCAGAAAACAATCATTTGTCATTTCTAATGTCATAAACTATGATTTGAATTAACTGACATGTTATGTTCCTGGCCATTATATCGCATAGCTATTCAAATATCTTCATTTCATAAATAATGTTCAGAACCTAAAGAGAACCGAGCATTTACTAGCAAATTTTAGAGACTTCAGAAGAAATTCTCAGGTATTTCAAATGAAAAACATAGTAAATCATGCAAGAATATATTTAACAATACCATTGATATAATTACTGCATCAGCTTCTCGACCCTGAAAGCTATCAATTGTTGCAACCTCAACGCCTGCAGCCTCTGGAAACTCATCAAGCCTGTCCCTTAGGAGCTGTACCTGAGCAACATAAGGTGATTGGACAGCAATAGCTGTTGGGCTGACACCTGCATGAGAGATTAGAACCACAAATCATTTAACTTGGTTAAGTAAAGAAAAGGGTATAGACATCAGCGCCTATTAACAAAGCAAACAAGGATGAAACTTGAAAGAAAAACAAACAAAAAAGTGAAGAAAGTGGGCCATCAAATTATCTTGAATGCAGTTGTTTGTTTACCAGCCGACAAGTATTATGCACAACTATGACAGAAATCGATTTAAAACTCATGCAAAGTGAAAATCATGGATAGAACACTTCCTGGAAGAAGCGATGTACAAGATTGACCATCAAGCTATGTTGCTCCGACTCTTCATTTTTCTTGAAGTATCCGCGTCCGACACCTATATCCAATGCATATCCGGACATGGGTATGGGATATGACCCTCCATGGACCCTCCAAATACATGAAAAAACTTAGGAAAAAATGAATATACCCGTGTCGGACACATACCTGTACCCGACACTCACACCCGAGTTCGAGTAACATAGCCATCAAGTATGCCAGATATGAGCTACAAGAAGCTTCTACAATCTTCTTACTTATAAATTTGAATCACAATAAGAGTGCAATTGTTACGTCCTATACCTTTACTATTTTTCACACAAGTCTCAAGTTCAAAGGCAAGAGTTTATCATCATAGGTTAAATAGTTGATGGATGAACCAACATCAGTACATGTTAAGGGAACAAATCATAAAAGAAGATTGAAAATAAATGTGAAACTATAGAAAGTCTACAACTGCTAGCACAAAGTGAAAATTTTGGGCACCCAACAACGGGCAAGATTCTTGATTTCCAACTGAGTTTCTAGATGCATTTCAACAGATAATACATATCGGAGACATCTGAAAGTAGAGATGTCAAAGCACGTTGCTTGATCATGCACCTCACAAAAAAAAATTGACACAAAGAACAATCCCCCCAACTGAGTAAAAGGAACCTATTTGAGAACCTATATTGCTGTAGCAATATGATGCACAATATTCACCCCCCCAAAAAAATGACATAATGACAAACCAAACTCTAAAAAAAATGTATGTTGCTATATTCCTAAGAAGATGGCACTCTCTTCACGATAATGGCAGGTTATGAATTCCCAATTGAGATAAGTACAGAATATTCACCCGGACAACGGAAAAACCATCATGTTCATAAATGTTGATTTTCACATTCTCAAATCCAATATAGTTCAACATTTTGTACTATCAAGGACTTGTAAAACTTGAATAAAAAATTCATCAGTAAAGGACTTAACTTGTGATTTAACTTGTTCCTCAAATACCCATGAGAACACAAGAAAGCACTATGAAAAAAAGTAGAAACTAAGAAATGAGCAATTACCAGCATAGATAAGATAAAAGACATGCTGGACAACAATATCTGCTTCCCCTTCATTGTAAAATGATCCTGTGCCTGCTGGATCTAAATGCTCTTCACAGCCAACTGACAAACTCCCGTATGGCATTCTTGTATCGAGTAACAACAATGGGCATTGTGTTATCCATGTGGGCTGCAATAATGTAACAAATTGTCAAAACTCAAACCTTTTCCTTCTTTTCCTTTCCAAAACCCCAAGTCACCCCACAAGAAATATAAATCTATGTTGCTCCGACTCTTTATTTTCCTTGAAGTACCCGTGTCCGACACCCATATCCGACGCATATTCGGACATGGGTATGGGGATATGACCCTCCAAATACATAAAAAAATTAGAAAAAATTGAACATACCCGTGTCAAACACATTTCCATATCCGACACTCACACCCGAGTAACATAGATATAAATAATTAAAAGAGCCAAGAACTTAACAAATTAGAATCCTAAACCTTCACAAACAAAAGCTTGGACAAATAGAACTCTCGGTGTAGAATTATAATTATTATATGCTTTTTTTTTCTTTGATATCAGATAGGAAAACCCTAGAATATAGCAAGCATATCAATGGAAAGCCAAGAAAACCCATACAAGCATAAAAGCTATAAGAAGAAAAAGGAAAGGGAAAGGGAAAGGGAAAGAAAAAGAAAAAGAGAATATAAATTCAAATAAAACAATAGGGTAAGAAAAAGAAAAGTTCAGATCCTTAGAACTTAAAACATCAATTAGATAAAGGATTGTTCTTTCTCAACTTGAAGACTGTTGTCCTTTAGCATTTCCAGTAGCCATTACTTAATAAATAAGGCGAATTTATCAACTGAGTCTTGTGGAGTTTTAGTGAACCAAACAAATAAACGTTATGGGAGGTGGGAAGAAGCTCAAAAACATTAGGAAAGATCTAAATTATATCCAACAATGGGATAGATCTATGCTCCAATTTATAGAATGAATAAACAATATTGGGTCTCATACCTTGACAAATGGAGAATCAACTAGAAGATGAGACGCGACAGAGGGAGAGGATTTCAGTTCTCCATTATACATCTCCTTTGAAGCCCAACCAGCTATAGCATCATTCATTCGGTACTGAGTTGTTAACATGGTAGCAAGAACCCCTTCATGCAAAGTTGCAGCTCTCTCCAGTAAGGATACTCCAAGGCCACCTTCTAAAGCTTTTCTGGACAAAATTACTGGAGCAAGTTGGCATTGATCACCAGCAAGTATACAACGTTTTCCCTGCAATATTGGGATCCAACAGGATGGCTCAATTGCCTGCGCAGCTTCATCTATAACAACCAGGTCAAAAGTATCCAGCGTTCGTATAAGTGGATCAGCCGCTCCAGTGTTGGTAGAAAGCACCACCTGTGCACTTGATAGTACTTCCCTCACTGTCTCCTTCTCCTTCTTCTTTAGCGTCTTATCAAGCTGCTTTAAAAGCTGGCGTATGCCAGCAGCTAAAGAATCATCCTTTAAACAATGTCGAAGGTCTTTTCTTAGATCTGACTTCTTCCTCTCAAACTCTGCTCGGTAATCTGCAAGCTTAGAATTCACAATCTCAACCAAAGACTTTGATGCTACAGTTGAAGAAATACGTGCTGGATTTCCAACCCGCACTATGTTCAATCCAGTATTGGAAAGTTTCTCAACCATGTTGTCAACAGCTGCATTAGTTGGTGCTGTTACTAGCACCCTTTCACCTTGCTGAACAGCAAGTGCTATAACTTTCTTAAGCAAACCTGTCTTCCCAGTACCAGAAGGTCCTTGGACAACCAACACAGGGTGCTTCTTGTTTAAGCCTAAGCAAATTGCTCTTCGCTGAGAATTATCAAATTTTCTATTCTGTAACAATCCATCCAACTCTGCTTGATTCCACTCTACCAAATCATTCTCCTCCAGCCATGCCACATCTTCTTTGTCTCCAAACAATGTGGCCACAACAGCAATTGAAGGATTTTTCTTCTGCAAGCCATTCTTCTGAAGTAGCATCAAGGCTTCACAATTGCGCTAAAAAAAACCCAAAATGGCAGTTCATGACATATAAGAATTTATTCAAATAGAAACAAATGGAAAGTGAATTGATTGAAGTAGGGTAAAGAAGGAACTTTTGCAAAGTGGCTGAAACATTGTCTGGGACTGGGTTTAGTACTGATGGGTCATTCAAACAACTAACTCAAAAGTTAAGATGTCCTTCTATGGGCCAATTCCCTATAGCATGTGGAAGAGTGAATCTTTCACCACATGCAAGCTCATACCAACTTCAGTCTCTTCTAAGTAAAAAAGGGTGTAGCCCAAGTCAAGAACTACACCTTGAAACATCATATCATCTTACCAGAAAAAATTTAAGGAAATCTATAGAATTTACTAGAGTCAATAGAGTTTCAAGATAGTTAATTCTCATTTTATCAAGTCTACTAAAATTTTCAATACAGGTTTCAGTATAAAATTGCTAGTCTTGGAGATGCTACAATCAAAAAGAAAAAGAAAAAAAAAGGGGGGGGGGGGGAATAGGGGAGAGTCTTTGAGATGCTACTCTAGGCATTCATAAGTAAATAACAGGGATTACATTGTGCCACCATTTTGCGTAGAGATGGAAAAACCTAAAGTACATGTTGACCTAAGCATTGAGTCTAGACCTAAATGCTACTAAATATGTTCCATCAGATATTACAGTTTTCTAGCTTTCTGCAATACACTAAGAGTTAAGAAATATACTAAAGGTTGTAAAATTAACAAATGATAAAATTAAATGCATTTATCAAATACCTCATATGTGAGGGCATCAGCCAATCCTGGAATACGATCAATGCGCACACTTTTTCCAAAGAGCTTAGAGAAAGTGGGATCACCATGACGAGATTCCAGGGCGACACTGATGCTACAACCATCCTCCCCGAGGTTGTTAACAAATCCCTGAATGCAAGAAGTAGCACCTGCTCCCCTGCTGTCACAAATCCTAACACAAACCATCTCTCCAGGAGACAGGGTAGTAGGTGGAAGTCGATGATTTCCTTCGACTCTAAATAACACCAAATGCATTCCACCTAATCCTGTGCACAGCACAATTCTAAAGGTATCACCAAACTTAACCACCTTTTTTGACACAAACTCCTAAATTGCATTAAAAGACCAAATGAAGAACAAGCACAGCCACAGGGTATCAATCTCATATAAAAGAAAACAACTCTGGGTAATAAAGATAAATAAGTAGATAACCTGTTGATGTGCTAACGGCGTTTAAATTGCAAATGGTGTCACAAAGTTCTTGCTGAGCCTGACCATGGCTAACCAAGAACTCAATAGGCTTTGATGAATCAGAACCCTCATAAGGTGTAGGGACAGCATCCAACTCCTCCTGAGTGAACTCCAATTCTGAATCCCTCTCTATCCGAAGCAGCTCTGACATCTGCTTTGTAAACTCATCAATCCTGCCCTGCATGGCCTTAGCCTTCTCTAAATCCATTCCCAAAACACCTTGAACAGGCTTTGGCTGTGTAATCTTCCGAGCAATTGCCCTATGCTGAGCTGCAAATCCACCATTCCCAGCTCAAACTCACTCTTTAATCAAACTTCTAAATTCATTAACTAGCATATTCCAAGCATTATATTAAAACAGTTAACTTATGCTACAATCAACCAAGAAATAAAGTTGGACAACAAAATACTTCCAGCCATCAAGAAAATAAAACCTGAATTTGCGAGCTCCTTGAGCAGCTTCCAAGACTCAGTCTCCCTCCAATCTTCAACCACAGATTTCTGTTGCAACTCTTGCAGAACATTCCTCAATTCCCTCTGGAAATGATCAAACAAAGTTGGATAATGCGTACAAGCCTTCAAACAAATTGCTTCAAGTCCAAGAGGCATAGGAATGGCATTGAGATAAGGCTGTGCCTGGATCACAAAAGTCAATCCAGGCCCCATCCTTTGCCTCACCTCCAAAAACTCCCCTTGCAACTCTGCAGACACAAAATCTGAAGCCATTGCCTTCATCCCTTCACTAATCCACCTAACTACCCTCTTCCCAAGATCACTTCTACCCAAGGGATCCCCATTTTGATACAAAGTTCTCACATTTAAAGCCTTAGTCTTTTCAACTTTCGTTTGCTTCTGCTTCTTCAACAACCCCAGTTCTTCCACTATTATCTTTGTACTACTAGGCTTAGAAGTAGACTTATTATCATTTTTGCTAATTTTTGGCTTGCTGCCAACATTGCTTTTGCTTCTAGGCTTCTTCTTTGTAGCTGTAATAAACTTGCTGCTACTTTGACTGCTGCTGCTTTCGCTACTACCCTTGCAAACAAGCTGCTTGTACTGAAATTTTGTTGAAGGATAATTATCTTTTGCTGCTTGGACTGAAATAGATTTCACAGAAGAAGAAGAAGAAAAAGAGAGTGGCAAAGAACTCAAAAAGCTACTCTTTTGAACACACAAAGCCAAAGCTTTCGTTGTTGTTGAAGGAATGCTTCCACAAAACAAGTAAGAAGCTTTTTCCATTTCACTTGTAAGAAATTTGTTTATTTTCCAAGAAAGAATCCCACATCATAATGCAAAGAATCAAGCTTCCATTTTTTTTCTTCTCTCTTAGTCTCTCCCAAGAATGAATCTTTATGGAATCTTCTATATATATATATATATATATATATATATATATATATATACTCTAGAGATTTTTTTGGCTTTGTTTTTGAGTTAGAAGAAATGGGTTTTTTAATTTGAGCCTCAAAATGGATCTGAGGTGAAGAATGAGAAGAAAAATAGACTCTTTTTCCCTTTTTTATACCTTTTTTTTTTTCCTTTGAATGTACTGCAAAAATACAGTCAAGCACAAAAGAACGAGAGGGAGAGAGCTGAGCAATTGAGGGGTCAAAACCAAAGGAGGAGATCTAAGAGAGAGTGTTTGATTGGCTACAAGTGATTGTGTGGAGAGGGAATGTGGGGGATAAACGTGTTCTATTGCTGTTCTATCTTTTCCTTCTCTCTTTCTTTCTTTCTTTCTTTCTTTATTTTATTTTTTTATTTTGATTTGTGGTGAAAGCTAGTTGTGGGTAAACAGAAGATTTTAAGAAAACAGTTTCATTTTATTTCCATGTGGAAAGTAGACTTGTGCTTCTGTTAGCCACGGAAATTTTTTAAATTGAAAATATTTTATTTGAAGTCAACATTCATGCTAAGCAAGGGGACATTCAACTTGGAAATCTTGGTTTCAGAAAATATCACTTGTTTGAATTTTAATCACCCGTTAGGTTGGATGGAATAGCTGCCAATGCCTTCAGATGTGTGAAATAAATAAAAATAATAAAAAAAAGGCATAATGAAATATATTTATACCAAAAAATTGATGTAATGAGTTAATAAAAAACCAATTCAATTGAATATATATAAAATAAAAACCAATTCAATTGGTACATTTATTAAAAAAAAAATTAAATTTATAATATAATATAAAATATATTTAAAAGTTCTTATATATTTTATTTTAAAAAAAAAATTTATCACATCTTATATTATTAGATAAATTTATTTTAATATATAATTTCTTTTTTTTTTTAATTTTGTTTTCATTTTTACCTATATGTTGTACAATATCTAGTATATATATAGTTTATTAATATCGGAGTGGAAATGGGTAACTTAATGGCATTGGTTTTTCATGTTTGAGAAAATATTTTTGGAACTATTTTGTTCTAATTAAAATGGGAGGTTGCATGCTAGACGTTTCTCTTATCTGAATCTGTTTTGAAAATATTTTAAATAACAAACCCCCACAAAATTAGGAACTAATATTTGTATTTTTGTTGAATGTTTGTTTTACTTTTTTTTCAAGTCTTCCCAACAAATGAATTTAGCAATGAACTGAATACTTTTCCTCCTCTCTTACTGCTCTCACTATCTTCTTCAAGGTAAGACTTATTTAATGTGAGCAATTATAAACTTTAAGCTATAAAGTATTTTCTTAGAGAACAAGTTATCTGAATTTTGATGAACTAATATTTCTATATATTTTCTTTTGGCACATAACCTTTTTTATTAATTACCTTCTCTTCTTTATATCAATTTACAAGAAATTTTCTAACCCATGATAGACACAACATTAATCAATTCTTCTTAGTTCATAGATAATCATGGGGTAATCAATCATCAAATGCATTTAATGATTGTAAATTAAAATTTGATTTTGAAAATGCTAGATTTTCCATAGCCATGCTTATTTTCTGTTTTCATATGACTGTCTTTCATATAGAATCAGAAATTTTTGCTTCTTTTCTATTCCTGTGTGGACATATTTTTTGTTCAGAATCAGATGAACTTCCCCATCAAACAATTTGTTTAAGAATCTCTACCAACTCATGATTTTTATTCTTTTATTGTAACCAGGGAAAGATTTTTTAAGAATCATATGTAACTGTTAATGTAGAGTTGCTGTTAATGTTATAATGTGTAGCCTGTGTGAATGTATAGTTGCTGTTGTTATGAAATTTATTCTTGAACGAATCCGGAACTTAGTCCAGTTGGTTCATGTCCGAAATGTATAGTTGCTGACTGCTTCAATTCTGTCTTCTGTAGTTTTTATTGAAAAGCTGAAACTGCACAACATGACCGAAAGGCAATACGCAGATAAATCATTGAGGTACTCAAATCCTCCTATTGTCGTTCCATTTTCCTTCTACGCTGTTGTCCTTCTTTTCTGTCTGATTACATTTTATGTCTTGAATCTTTGAGTTGTTTTCCGCCATGTTACTCATACTCAGATGTGAGTGTCGGATAGAGGTATGTGTCCGACACGGGTATGTTCAATTTTTTCCAAGATTTCCATGTATTTGGAGGGTACTTAGAGGATCATATCCCCTACCCATGTCCGGATATGCGTCGGACACGAGTGTTGGACACGAGTACCTCAAGAAAAATGAAGAGTCAAAGCACATAGGTTTTCCCAATTCTGGCTGCCTCCTTACAACTCTTTTTTTTAATCTCAGGATGTCCAAGTCTGCATCTTCTACAGAATTGGAGGTTCATGTAGGAAGTATGCCATTTACCCTGGACAAAGTGAGAAAATGTTCCAAAACAACCTTCATTTCATTAATAATTTCTCCATTATTATTGCAGTTTTTTTCTGTGTTCTTGTCCTTTATACACCAACAGTATAATTTGAATATATGATCATTACCATCCTAGGAACTTCTGGCCTCAAAATCAGCTAAAGTTGCTGCCTTACTTAAAGAGAATTCCAATGCAGATCTCTCTTACTTACTTCGGGACATTCCGGCTGATGAAGCGACTTTCGAACTTGTTGCAAGATTTTGCCGTGGATATGCAGTACAAATGTCCACTGAAAACATTGTACCACTCATTTGCCTGTCTTTCTACTTAGGGATGGATGAAAATCACAGCAATAATAATCTATTAAGCAAAGCTGTTACCTTCTTTGAACAAAGAGTCCTCCCTAGTTGGAATGAAATTATCAAGGCTTTGCGCGTGTCCGAAAAATTCGTTCAACAAACAATGCAGCTCGGTTTATTCGATGCCTGCTTACAGGCTATGATTGCAAAGGCATCAGATAATCCCCGACATGTAGGGGAACCGATAACCATTTCGACAAACTATGGCGAAACTGAAGATGGTGATGACAGTTATAGGCCTAATGCAAAGAGAAGGCTCTTTGCTCTTGACTTGCAAGAGGATTTAACAACATTGCCTCTCCAGCTATATGAGCCAATCATTTATACAATGAATCAGCATGAAATCCCACCAGAGTACATTTCTGCATCTATTTATCAATATGCAAAGATGTGGATCTTTTCTTGTAACACTGGAATGGAGACAATGTCAATTTACAAGATGAAATCTCAAAGAAATCTAATTGAAACATTGGAGAGGCTTTTGCCCCATGGAAGAGAACTCCTTCCTTGTACATTGTTGTTCGAAATGCTCCGCCGTGCAATTGACTTGGAAGCTAGCTCTGCTTGTAGGAATGGTTTTGAGATTAGGATTGGAAAGCAACTGGACCAGGCAAAAGTAAAGGACCTATTAATTCCTTCTCAAGGCTATGCTAAGGAAATGCAGTATGATATTGAGTGTGTAAGGAGGATTTTGAAAATTTTCTATGGCAATTATAATAGCTCCGATGCTTCAGGATTTATCACTGTGGCAGAACTGATAGAAGAATTCTTGGCAGAAATTGCTGGTCATATAGATTTAATGATAGACACTTTTATTTCAGTAGCAGAGATGTCCATGGCAGCAGCATTAGGAACAAAGAGAAACTCTGATGGAATATACCGGGCTATCGACATATACTTGGAAAAGCATAGTTACCTGACAGAGAAAGAGAAAGAACAAGTTTGTAGGGTGTTGGATTTTCAAAAAATGTCGGCTGAAGCTTGTGAACATGCAGCCAAAAATGAAAGATTGCCAGTGAGAGTAGTAGTGCAGGTGCTGTTTATGGCACAGTTGCAGCTGCGAGAAACATTGGCAAACGATCAGGTGCGGGGTTTTGATGACAAATTGGGAAAAGAAGAAGAGGAGGAAGATGAAGTGAGGATTGAAATGGAAAAAATGAGCATCAAGGTGAAGGAGCTAGAGAAGGACTGCTATCTCATGAAGAAAGAAATCACAAATGGCTGCAGCAGGCAAAGAGTAAAAAAGGGAAAGGTGAGCATGTGGACAGAAATGAAGAGGAAGTTTGGTTGCATGAGTAACATGAATGACTTTCATTGCCCGGCCAAGAAGAAGAAGAAGAAGGTGCATCCAAAATTGGGCAAATGACTCCATTTCAGATTAATTTAAGTTCATTCATATTTAAAGTTTCTTATTTCCTGCTCAGTTTTTCAAGGTTTACCGGCTAGTATTCGAATCATTCAACTTGAGGCCTTGAAGTATATAGCTCCGAAGAAGTAGTGTCTGACAAGTATTTCCTTTAGTAATTTCCAAATTTACTGCTTCAGTTTGAGGAATTCAGCTGGAAAACATTACTTTTTTAACAGTTGGTTCAAAATAAAGCCTGGACTTTAGTTATACGGCCACAACTACTCCCAAACATGAAATTATTGCCAGACTTATGTTGATTTCTTGATTACATGTTTTCCAACATAAAGGATTTCATGAAATACTTCTATTAGATCAAATTCTTGTCAAAGCATGTGATTTGCTTCACATTCTAGACTAGAAACCAAACATATCGAGCATCATGCTTTGCCAAAAGAAAAAAGAAACATATTGAGCATCACATAATGAAGAGGGGAAAGGGGGAATATTAAGGAAATGCTGACAAGAATCATGTAGAGATCAATATTAGTACCTTGAAATTTAAAGTGCCTTATCATCCATTTTCATCTGCATGAATTTTATAGCTGAATTGGTGTCAGGGTATATAGTTTTCCACTATGTTGCATTGATTTTTCATTTTTCTTTAAATACTCATGTCCGATACATATTCGGATATGGATATGAAGATATGACCCTCTAAAGACCTTCCTAATACATGAAAAAACTTTTAAAAAATTGAATATACCTGTGTCGGACACATACCCGTATCCAACACTCACATCCGAATCCGAATAACATATGTTTTCTATATCTTCTGTATGTCTCCAACTTCCCTATGTAGGTTTACTACTTTCTTTGCTCTCTTTTCCTTGATGTTTAAGTGGACAGGAAACTGCATTATTTCATGTTGTTGAATAGCATCTACCAAAACCTGGAATTGCAGAAGGTTTTCTTTCTGAAAAAAGCAAAGAATGGTGAAGGCAAAGAACAAGTTCAACCAGTAAACAAAGATCATTTTTTATCTTCAGAGCACATCTATATAGATAAAATAAAATGTTATGTCAACCAGAATTGAAGAACTATTTCATCAAATTTTGATACCTATAGCATCCACAGCATTGAGCAAAATGAGATGAAATTTATTGGTTAAGTTAGAAGGCAATCCCACCAAATAAAATTAGTATTTATCAGAGATTTTCAAATGAACAAAGCAAAAATTTCTTAAAATCTTTGCTAGTTTTGTAATTTGATCAATAAAATAATCGAATTTAAAATGAGATACTAAATCAATTCCAGTGGAGGCAAAATTGATTTTTTTCTTACATAGTATTATCAACAAGTTCTTAAGATTTGGTTGCTACCAAAAGGTTTTTAAGATTTACTGTTCATATTGTAAATCCATCTCTAGTCTGCTCCAACAAGTGTCTGCTCGTCTGCATTTAAGGCATTTTCAGATAGCTGTTAGCCAATATAAACCTATTTTTCCAGATCTGAATATCAAACATGAACCTTCATATTATGATCCAACAAATTCTTGGGTTTCAAGAGCAATGCAATGCAAATAATCATCCCTGCAACCAACAAAAATCCTGCCACCGATCATCACAGGTGAAGAAAACACATCACCCTCCAGCTTAAGCCCTGCGAATTCCTGCACCGTATATTTTCTTTGATGATTCTCGATCCCTTCGTCCATGTTGATTCGAACCAAAAAAATGCCTCCGGAGCTAGTACAGACACAAACCAATCTGCAAAATATATCAAAAGAACTTGTTTAAAAAAAAAATTGTGCAATTATCTTATAGCATTCATCTATGTTATTTGGACTCGGGTATGAGTGTCGAACACGAGTATGTTCAAATTTTTCTAAGATTTCTATCATATCCCCATACCCATGTCCGGATATGCGTCGAACACGGGTACTTCAGGAAAACTGAAGAGTCGGAGCGCATTCATGCAGTTTGTTTACCTGTCAACTGAAGTGGAGGGATTTGATACCAGCTGTAAGTTCTCATCAATATAAGCAGATGCAGTGATTGGATCTCCAACATTTAATTCCCAGAGTAGTTCACCTTTCTCCTGAAGTGAACTCCCATAGAGGTTAATGACATGAAAAAGATCATCTCAACAGAAGTAAAAGAGAACATTATACTTCAACTGGGAATGGTTTTGGGTGGAACTTTTGACTTTTAGGTTTTTGCATAAGAATTTAATAATTCACTTTAATATTAAGATTTATTGGCTTTGTGGAAAAAGAAAGTATTAAAATATGTGAATCAATTCCGAATATTAAAAAGTGAATTGACACATCTTCGTATAGAAGGTAACACATTCAATTGGGATGGAGTACTAATTATCATTTGATCGGCACAACTGACCGATTTTTCAGGCACTTTATCCGGCAATCCGGCATGAGCTTGAATTCTCAAGTCATTTCAGAAAAGCAAAAAGGAATGGTGCTTGAACCAGAAAAACAGTGGCTATGTTACTCGGACTCGGGTGTGAGTGTCGGACACTGGTATGTGTCCGACACAAGTATGTTCAATTTTTTTCCCAAGATTTTCATGTATTTGGAGGGTCCTTGGAATATCATATCACTATACCCATGTCTGGATATGTGTCGAACACGGATACTTCAAGAGAAATGAATAGTCCGGTCAACATAGAATAGTGGCATAAGTGGTGAAGACATCAAATTTTCTTGTATACACACTCATACCTAATCAATTCTCACCCTTACCATTTCAAAAGAATAAACACTTCCGTTCCGGGAACAGATTAGCACCTGTAGGACAATTAAGTAGACAGAATCTCAGTCAAACCATAATTTTCTACCAAGTTATGTCTATGCCAGTTAAAAAATTTACAAGTGGAATCACAAAATGATAAAAATAGATGTAATTGGAGAAAGTTTGGGCATTAAACCAAGTGAAGAAATAAACTCAATTCCTTTCCTCAACACTCAAACTACTATCAAGCCCGAGAAATAATGGCGAAGACTCACCATCTAGACTCTAAATATGTAATAAACTTGACTAGTTTTAATCTCAAATGAAAGAGATGCATTACCTGAGAAGGAAGTGCAGAAGATATGCAAGCTCCAGCAAATATTGGACCACCAGTTCTCCGCTACACGAGAAAAATAATTTATAAGGAGAAAGATAAAAAAAATTTGAAGAAAAAATAATCAGCATGAAAGTGATAAAAACAGCAAAAGAAAATTCATTGTGCAAGAGAAAAGTCCATAAGTTAGTAACAGACCGAGGAGTATTTTCTTAGGAAAAAATAACTGCATCCTAATTAGTCATCACATCACATTATAAATTCTTAACAAATATGATGGATTTTAAACACGTACCTTCCAAATAATGGATCCACTTGGATCCAATGCAACAACATGCCCATCCACCAAGCAACAAATAACTACAAAGAAACAAGATCAATAATTTAGATGCAGCAAAGGAAAAGAAAAATACAGTACACGGACCGATTATCAGAAAGAAAAAGAATCTTAGCGCATCATCGGAAAAAAAAAAAAAAAAAAACCCAGAAAAGTACCATATCCATTTGGTGAACTGATGGAAAGTGACCCAAATACTGGCACTTCAAGTTCATGTAACCACAAAGTACGAAATGGCAACTCCTGTAATTATAGAGCATAGAACATCCAAAAAGGAAAGAGTTTCACCTTGTTGACTGTTGAATGATAAAGGGAGCAACTACTTATAAATTCAACTAAGAACGACCTTCAGCTATATATGTCCAGAAATAGAGTTATTTTAAGCCATGAGTTGAGCATAGCTCAACTGATCCATCCATATAAAAAAGTAAATTTTGTTAGTCTTGAAGCAAATACACCCTTTAAGAATGTAATGCTTTATTCCAAGAAAATGATAGAAGGTAACAAACTGTTGTACCTTAATTGATATAGCTGTCACACGGCCACTAGTAGATGCCACATAAATTGCACGATGTACCTAATTGAAACATAAACCAGAAAGTATATCAAGTGATGATAAACAACACAGTTAGAGTGATTTACTTATTTAGCTATAGTCTAATATAAAATGTGATTGAACAAAAAGTTATTCATAATATGATTCATATGTACAACTATAGGCTACGGAAAAAAACAGCACAATCTATCATACTTCAGATTCTATTAGTTAAACAAGAAGATCAGAAGATTTCCTTTACATATATAAAACAAAACAAAAAAATAATTATAGTAGTAATGCAAATTTTATTTGATTTTAGTACAAGCTCCCTACATGATCATTAGCCATTTGAAAAACAGCAGATAAGCTACTTAGACCAGTACACTGCTAATTCACTGACCTCCCACCCAAAGTATATTACCTTCAAATAACCTCTCTAGTAAAGCTGAATACGAGGTAATTCCAACAAATAAGCTACATCCTTAGCGCTCTATGTGTGCCATGAGACAACAATTTTGAATGTTTTTATGCCTAAGATCATAGACAACTAGAATCCTGCAAAAACCCTTTAAAACCATTTATCAAGTAACCATAACCCAATTATCCAGTCCTACCCCAGTAGCTTTTAACCCATGGTATTTAAAAATTAGAATCAGAGCTGAATTTGAATATATTCCTGCATCTTATTTAGAATCAGACCTATCCTGTATTAGTTTGTTTCAGGGCTCTATGCTGTCCCGTATCACTCTAAGCCATTAATAAATTCCAAAAAGAACTCTAATTTAAGAACAAATCCATAATATCATTAAAAAACTTATGCTGTGCTCTACTAAAATACTACTGAGTGAAATTACCCAGAGATTAAACATATACATGCCAGATTTATAAAGAAATAAAAAAAGCATGTAAGGCAAGTCATATTCTAGGGGGAAAATGGCACAAAGATTAAGAAAGAAGAAAAAAAAACTATAGCTTCTAGAGCACAAAAAGTACATTGGGATGTTCGAAATAATTAAATATTAAAAGACAATATCTGCAGATTGACCAGACATGATGCTCAAAAACAGTTCCATCAGACAAATGAGGTTAAAGGTTTAATATATACTTGAAAACAAACCTCACCTCATCAACTGCAGGTGACCCAAATATACTACCACCACAAGGAAGCCTATATATGCAGCACTGATTTCTATAATCAAGAGCATATAAGTTATGGTCATGTGATCCACACCTGCATATAGTTCTTCCAGAGATTAGATCACGTAAATATGGTCATCAAAATTTAGAGGGAGCATTGGAAATGGTTCAAGAATAACAAAATTGAAGAAAATTATATGACTTAATTTGGAAATGTAAAATGATAAGAAATTTCCAGTAATTGATATGTGTGGTGGTAATGACAAAAATGATATTAAAATGATCATAGTACTAGTTGTCAACACAATAATTGATAACCACAATGCAGTAGAAATCAAAATAATTGATATTCATGTGGTAGTAGTGATAACATTGCAACCATCACTAAACATAAAGAAACAGCACTCCAACAAAACGATTCATTGAACTGGGTTTCATGTCAAGTTTTCAAAAATGATCATTTAAAGCTTTTCCAGAAGAATTAAGAAATCACTACTACTGGAAGTAGAAAGCAACATGTGCTCCCTCTAACTGGAGAATGAAACAAAGAATATCGACTCTTTAAACTGATTTTAGAATCCATATGATAAAGAGTTATCACCTTTTAATAAAGTAACAAAATAGTCAATGTCTTCTGATGAGTAGGAAACACAACAAGAGAAACCAAAATGCAGTTACACTCGGCTTAGCTTAAGCAATTAAAGAAACAGAATGAAAATAGCAGCATGGCGAAGATAAAAGCATTCATGAATCAGAGAAACTCTTACCAGATCAATCCCCAATGTGTGTCCACAATTGGCTGGCATTTCACCTGCAAACATTCACAAAACAAAAGTTCAACATGAATAATAGCATCAGGCAAGGAAATAAAATGTTTACTGCAAAGTATAATGAAAACCAGATTTTGGTTTACAAAGGACCCTATAAAGATGGTATTGATTTTCAGGGAAGAAAGGTGAGATTAAATTTCAAATGATGGAAAGCAGGTGAAAGAAGGAAAAACAGAGAAGCGAAAATACTGCAGCTTTAATTAAATATTTATATTATTTCTAATCCAATTCTATGGAAACAAGAGATTAAATTTAAAAATACTCCATATTGCTAAAAGATGCTCATCAAAGACATATTTAAGTTAATCATTAATTGCAAAAGGCATTCAGAGTCAATAACAAGACTTATCATCAAAGCTTTCTTCCTTTTTTTTTATAATCATACACATTATATGTCCCATAAAACAGGTTATGAAGCCGAAAATGAGCCTTCACTTCTTGAGAATTTTAAGGGTGATCATCATCTCAGCCTCACTTAACAGTTCTATTCATTTTTGAGAAAACTTATTCCCTGATCAATGCACATTTATCTCTGACACAAGAAAAATTGACAACATGGTAAAGCTTCTGAAACCACATACCTCACCAGATGTATGGAAAGTCCAACAGATGTTGCCATTTAAAAATTCAAGAAAATATATGTTCCCATCATAGCATCCCACAACCACCTATTGACATCAAGCATGCAGGAAACAGTAAAAAAACTTTTAATTGCTCAGAGTCAAATGGAATCTAAATAGTGAAGGACAACAAAGAAAAAAATGATGAACAACCTGAGAGAAGTCACCAACAATTGCTGCAGAACCTTCAACTCGTCCTTGCAGTCTGGTTTCCCACTGGATAGAACCACTAAACCAGATTAAGTAGTATTACAATGGTTGAGATAGAACACGAATAGCACAGAAGGAAATGTTAAAAAAGTTTCATGCATCATGCATGGTCAAACTATTCTAGACACTAACTGCAGCACCCTAATGATTAAATTCTTCCCCATCTCTCATATGGTCAAAAAGTTTCAAGCATCATGCATGGTCAAATTTTACTGCAAGGATATTAGACAGGTTGCCCAACAGAGAAGATGGGACATGAGATAAAACAATCTGTGCTGCATGATGAAAAATATTACAGTTAGCATCAATTTAGAATTAGAAGCTCTACTCTATCAGCCCTCAAAAATTGGTAATACAAGATACGTGCAGTCTGGAATATGGTTACATAGAATACATATATATCATGATTGTAATAACTTGGAAATAACGATAGCATATGATTTGTCAAAAGTGCAATTATACATGCATGAAGTCAACACATCTGGCCATGTGCTATATTTAGCCCATAAATTAATGATTCCTTATCCTTTACTTTCAAGAGAATTTTGATGATGAATAAAACCAGCTGCATCAGAAGTCATCCATGAAGCTCTTGTTACTAAGGAAACCGCGTCTCCAATGAGAGAGACAACAATATTTAGTCGGATAAATCCCAGGAATTATTCACACTGATGGTGCTTCCTATGTCAACTAACTATTAGAGAACAGAAGCATTAAATTATTGAAATAACACACACACATACAAAATGAAAAACACCCAAAAACAAAAAAAAAAAGATGGGGATTACTAAGAACTTTCATTTGTGAATAAGGATGTTGAAGTTGAGCATGTACATTCATATTGCACGTTTCCAATTTATAGATAGCCCATTCATCACTTCCTAATTTCTAATTTTCAGTTTAACACTGAAATATGAGGTTCAGTATGGTTAAATGGCTACATATCAACTTAAACAAATGTTTCTATTAACCAGAATGACCACAGCAACCATATATATTAATACTTCTTAAAAGGGAAGATGGTGATTGAGTATCTAGAGCTGAAATGAAATATTGTAACAGCATTAAGAAATTTCAATTTGGCCTTAATTATTTGATGCTAATAACAATGAATCAAGTAGAAATGAAGTAGTTGTAAAAATGTGCTAGTGAATTATAGAATTAACTCATTTGTTTTCTCTAAGGGACTAAGGTGATATCCATACCTTTTTGCGTTAATGCAGAGGAACTTCTGCGAATGAGATCCAACAAATAAATAAATATCAGAATCTTTGAACACAACAAGTGGTGAGGCATCAACACAGGACTCCATGTGAATTTTCCACAGTTCTTGCATATATCCTGTTCTAGTTCTTGAAACTTCCACCAACTGAGCTACTTGCAAGGTACCATTGACCACATATCCACCTTCAAGAATAACCTTGTTGCAGCGGCTAAATGAACATGACTTGGGCATTGACGCAGAATTCCACGGACATCCACTGAACAAATGAACAGGCTCCAGAACATAATGTTTATTTGAATCCACCTTCAATCGTTTAGACCTATCAGCTTGATCATCATTCCTTTCATAAGGTGTCCATGACAATGCTCTTCGTAACTTTAAGCCAGGGGGATCATGAGTTTCAGATTCAAGAAAAGAAAATGCAGTCCCCTTGTCTGGTTCCATAATCGATTCCAGGTTATCACTGATTCCAAAATTTGTATTCTTTGATACCTTTTTCTCCAGGAGAGAAAGTAGGAGCTTAGCTGGAGTTGAAAAGGTATACAGCAATCTCATACCAATCCCAAGATTATGAGAAACATGTGCTGCAGAGATGGAGTTACCACCTATCATAAAGAAATCATCATCATCTGAAACATCTTCAACCATCAAAGCATCACAAAATGCCTGCAGAATATTCATAAAATAAGCTTAATTCTTTCTCGACAGAGCACATTGAATCAAAGCCTAAAATATTTAAGCATTCTTTATTACTTTCTTCATTCATGCAACATAACTAGTAAGACTTCAAGATTAATCAAACTTTTTCAAATCATGAACTCCTTCACCCAATGTTAAAAATTAAGAAAGAAGAAACAAAGTAAATACTTGGTCTAAATCATTAAATTAATCTCTATATGAGAATTCACATATGGGGTCCCTCCTCTACATGGCTGCTATTAGTTTTAATACATCCACAATACAAACTTCCAATAATTCCTCCAAAGATGGTAACAAAAAGAAGAAACTAAGGACATCATGGTGCCAAAAAAAAAAAAAAAGATGGGGAAAAGTAGAAACAGAACAAACCTTTTTTATAACTTGCATGAGATTGCTAGCCCCAATGTCATTAATGTCATCTTGAACATGCCTGAGGGAGAATATTGAGTCTGCCAATAGTGCATAGTGAACTTTTCCACTGGCAGACATTGGCAATGATTCCACAAAGACAAAGTGACTAGGAACCATCACTGAAGGAAGTTTACTGATCATCCAGTTTCTGATGGACGTTTTAACCTTTTCACCAGACTTTTCCTTCTCTCTTAACGATATGAATGCAACAATGACTGCGTCTTCTCCCTGATCCTTTTGAGAAATAACAGCAGCATCAACAACATCATTATGCCCCCTTAATGTATTTTCTACCTCTTCCAAAGCAATGCGTTGGCCATTAACTTTTATGGTACGGTCCTTTCTCCCCAAGAAAACCAAGTCACCACTTGGTAACTGGTGAGCAAAATCACCAGTCCTAAAATATACTTGACTTCCACAATCTTCCATAGAACACTTACAAATTGAATTCTGGTGCAACTTTACATTGTTCAAAGGTATAATAGCATTTTCAGAAAAGTATCCAGTAGAAACACAGAGACCTCTAATGTATATTTCTCCAACATTGGGATTACCAGTTTCACCAATAAGTAAGCTACTGCATTTAGCAATAGGCAAACCAATTGGAACACTTGTTAGTTTCTCCATCTCCAAAATTGATGGCAACCTCTTGCAGTCAAAATACATACAATCTCCAGAAACCTTAATTCAGAAGTTCAGATTTTAGCCAATAACAATGAGTGCTACAGAAATAATTACTATGATGATAATAATAAATAGGGTAAATTAAACATAATTCTTAAGGATTGACCTTAAATACACAGAAGGGCACTAATATGAAAAATCTACATTCCAGCCCAAAATTTTGGTCAGCACATAACAAATAAATCCTACCATCAACATTATGTTAGTATAGCTGTTAAAATGCTGACATGGCATTATGTATACCTCAATTAATACCCAACATACCCTTTATTATGAAACGATATTGAGTTTCATTTAATTAAAACTGGGAAGAAAGTTATTCTTCTCTGCTTGTGTAGACAGAAGAAATTTACAAAGTAAAAGAGAAAAATGGTAGCAAGAAAAAAAAAGAGCAAAGTCTACATTTGCCAAAATTTGGAATTCTTTGTCTTTGACCACATATAAATATATTAAGCAAATGAATAACTAACTAGCTAATTTATCAAAAAGAGAATAATTAAATATTGGCTGCAAATTTTCATTTGAGCTAAGTCAGATTTTGAGGAGTCATGTTTGAGGTAAATAGCTAAATTTTCTAAGAAAGTTGTGTAAAAGGTAACTAAAAAATTGGAGAAAGCATATCTATGGTTGTTTATCCAATACAGCTATTTGTGTAAGTAAAAAATAACACTAAAAAAATTATATACGAGTGCATGAAAACTCAAAAACCCCATATAAATTATTTCAAAAGCCTATAAAATTTTGAGATATTAATATATTTAATATTAACACTATCAAAAAAAATTGCACAAAAACAAGCTGGTATAAGGGGGAACCTGACTGGAACTCTTTAGAGATCCCCCAAATTCAAAAAGTAGTTTCATCTAAATTTGTAAAATAAAAGAATTAAAACTCATACAAACAAAATTCCTTGACAAACAACAAGGAAAAAAATACATGTCGAAATTCTTTTAAGGCTACAAGCATGGCGAGCAAGACTGTTAGTTGAACGAGCAAAGCTCAAATTCTCTCTTCTCATTAGGGCCTGATTCATCCATGTTTCTATTGCTTATAAAACCCACATAACAAAATTCGAAGCCAACAGCCAAATAAGAAGAGAAAAATATCCATATAATAACAGCTTTGATTGATGAGTTGGTATCCAGAAAAAAAAGCTCTTCAGTGGTTTGTCTTGAGAGGAGAGGGAGCTCAGAGAAGAAAACAACCATGAAGAACTGGTTTTGGCAATATGGTAATTATCACATTTCTATTAATGATGTTTACATTTTTTGGGGTTGGATGTAGTTTCCTCAAACTAATGTCCTTCTGTGTAATTATTGTTAAATCTCAAGGATTTCTTTGTAATTTGCTATAATAAATAATCAGGGATAAAAAATAAAAAACTTAAGGCAAAGATTGTAGCTACATTTTTTTTAAGTCAGTAAACACAGTGACAGGAACAGTTCAATGCTTATAATTTGTCATATATTAGCATGTCAATTTATCTGAAAAAAGCATGATAAAGGAAAAAGAATGGAAGGAATACACAAGGAGTCTTTCATGGCCTATGACAAAAAGGAAATAGAATAATCTTCACCTCAACAATGAATGTGCAATTACATGAGGCACGATAACAAATTGATAGAGACAGAAAGAGATCAAAAGATCATGAAGATGCATGTAGGATTTAAGTAAAGGATTGAAATTATCAACTTCCTCATCACACTTCTACAGCTAAACATCATGACTTAATCTGTTAAAGTAGAAATAACCTAAAATGAGAAGAATACCTCTGTGCTCCCATACAAATTCAGAACAGAGGTCTTGGGTAATAAATTGGAAAGCATGTTCCACAAGGATAAGGGTAGGACTTCACCACTTAGAACTAACAACTTTAGAGAACTTGAAATCCGAATATCATGTTGACTTTGCATGGCAGGAAGGATCACCCTCATAAGTGATGGAACAGCTGTGAGCCTATTAATGCTGTAAGCCTGCAACAGAAGTGCAAAATACTCATTACCAAATAAGTTGAAAAATCACTAATACTTTGATTGGCTAACAAGCAGAGGTAAATGGAAAAATTTACATATCACATCCAGAACAGAGAAGAAGCAAAAGGATCAGCCTTTTAAAAAAGGAAATCTTACATAATACAGTTGCTTAAAGCAGAAACTCCATAGAATTCATGCCAAAAACCGGTGAACATAATTCCAGGTCTCTCTGTTTATAACATATTTTAATTCAAAGAGAATATTCACAGGGGACCCACAAGAATTAGCTCGTTTTCTTCTTGACATACATCAAATTTCTAGAGCACATCCTCTGGATATATATATTTTTTTTTCTGAACTATATCTCCAGTTAATCCATACATTTTCCATATTCTCTCAATTTTCTATCAATGTTACTTTTTACTTCCATGTACATACTTTATGTAGTAAATCTTTTCAAGGAGTTGATAAGTTTATAAGCATATCAATACAATCATACAAGCATAACCTAAGATCATTGACTTTCTCCAAATCATAAATGTTTCTAACAAGCTATTGACAGCTCAACTGAATAGACTTCAACCATCCTACCCAATCATTTCAAGCTATTGACAGCTGATTGCATTAAAAGTCCTAAGTTGTGAAAATGATAACATGTTTGCTGCCAAGAACAGGATAAAATTGCCATGTTAGACTTCTAGGTAACCATTTAGTAAAATTTAACAATTCAGAATTAAAATTTCTCTTCAGCTCATTACTTGTCTTGTAATAGGCCTATGACCACAACACAAAAAGACAACAGCAAAAGTTTTAATCATTCAATGCCGACTTAATCATTCAAGAAGAGCAGTCATTATATAACAATGTGAATTCAACTAACTTAAGAAAACATGGAGGATGATAAGGAAGTATGAAAAGGTTACCTGGAGAAAATCAATGATAGAAAAAACATTTTGTCTTAACTCAGTGAAAGGAGGTACGACCAGTGTACAAGCAGTAAGAGAAGCAACAAGAAATTCTTGCAGATGATCAACAAAGCTTATTGATGTCTTGAATAACAGAAGTTCCTCTCCTTGCAAGGGATACAGTTGTTGCATCCACAGAAAGCGATTTAAAAGACCTTAAAAAGGTAGGGGAGGTTGCATCATCACACTGAACTTCACATGCAAAAGCAATATTAAAATAACTGACCTAAAGAAAAAAAAAAATAATTGAGGCTGTGAAACAGGCACTTGATCAGCAAAGAAAGTATCATTTAGAGCAAAATACAGAAACTTAATATCCTCACTTTGTTGTTTGATCTCTCTTAAACCCCCTCTCTTCATGCAATGATGCAAACAAGAAGAGGTAGATACAGATTGAAGATCACTGGATTTAACAGAATGGAGAAAATAGATTTTTGTAGTCGAGTGGGTTAGGATTAAGGCTTATTGGTTTGAGTTATGTTGTAGCACATCACAATCAAAGACCTGGGAAACTAAGCTTGTCCTCATTCAAATGCTCTATGCACATGGTATCTCAAAATGATCATGGTATCTCAAAAGGATGAAGGGTTTAATTGGTTAACTATACAATGATCTATTAATAACATGATAAAGAAACTACAGCATCAATTGTATTGACATTTACATGGGAACATAACCATGGAGCATCTTGTATTTAAATCCAAGTGTACTACCTCCAGTTATCCGATACTGGTTACTGCCAAAATTTCTTAGTTTATTTTGTTCCTTAGTTCAGCACAACACAAGCCCCAAAGACTGCTTCTAATAGAAGCTCAAGTGGATGGTTTAAGACTTTAAGATAAAGAAAGGTAGAAAAATGACATTGTGAACCACGGAATATCACTTAAATCTCTCAGGATTAATACTCAGGAAGTCTCTATCAGGTTATCAGCTCTGTCTAATTTTGTCTAGCCAATTAATTGCAGAAATCAAGTTTGGTTTTTTCCTTAAGAGAGTACTAGAACAAGGATACGATGAAACAGTCACATTTTCGAAAAGAAAAAATGAAAAAGTTATTAACATTGACAAGATGAAAGAGAAAACGTAGATTCATATTATGCAATAGATAAGATCAATAAACTATTGCCAGCAGCCTAACTGTATGACACTATGGTAGTATTCAAATTGCGATGACAACCGACCTTGCTCTGTGCCACATACACCTTTAGGCTTTCCAGTAGATCCTGAAGTGTACATTAGATAACAGAACAATCTTTTTCTTTCATTTTCACAAGGCCATGCAATACTCGATTGACTTTTATGATGTTCAATACTTTCCTCCATAGAAAAGTGCAAGACAGGACAATTACTGCATTCTAAGAGCCAATGTGATTGATCAAGCAGCTCACAACCACTTTTCCCAAATGAAGACCCGCACGCGACAACAAGAGCAGCATTTGAAGAATCCAAAATCGACAATATTCTATCTCTTGGCCATGAAGGATCGAGAGGCAAGAAAGCCTCCCCACACTTCAAGACAGAAAGAACAGAAATTATGTATTCCACTGAAGGCGGCATAAAAAGCGCAACTATCTTTGGTATATACATATTCTCAAGTTCAGTATCTTGACCAACACCTTGAATGAAATTCAATGAAGCCTCAGAAATTCGAACAGACCCAGTATGATTGCCATTGGAATTATCACCTTCAATGAAATAGAGAATGACCAAAAAGGATAATTAAAAAAAAAAAAACCAAAGCAAAACAAAACAAAATTCCCTTCTCAAAACAATAAAATATTTGTACACTAGTCTAAATATTTCAATTAATTCTTGCTTTTTTCTTCTTCTTGCAGTCATTGTTAACATAACGTATTCAAACCCATTTCATTAATCCATAAAAGAATTAAGAAACAAAATTAAAATTCCTTTAACTAAGTATTTGGTTTTTATTTTTCCTACTTGCTCTTTGATATATCAAAAGTTGCCGTAAAGAAGAAGCAAATAATGGAATAGCAAAATTAGAATCGATAGAAAATTAACAAATGATAAAATTAAATCATGGATTTTGTATTTTTTTTAATAAAAAAATAGCTTTGTAATTTTTATTAATTGTTTAAGAGTTCGTTTTTGATGCACTGTTAGTGTATAAAATCTATATAGTGACAAAGAATACTACACTGACACCTCATTAAAAAACTAAAACCTAACCCAAACCCAACAGCTGGAGTCGTAGGATGCAAGTGTATAGTCTTAACAGTGCATCAAATATTAATCCATTGTTTAAAAATTTATTAACTTTTATATCTAAATGTACTCTCTTTTTTTTCCTTCTTTCTAATAAGTAATAACCAACCAGAATCTTAATAAATAAAATCATAATTAAAGAAAAATGAAATTACCTGAGGGTTGGGGTTTAATCAAGTAAGGGTCATCAGCACCACCAAGAACGGAACGTAGACGAAAACTGAGACATTCAACAGACGCTAAAAGGTTAGCGAAAGTGAAACACCGGTCGCCTTTATATACAGGAGGATTCCCACCGTTGATCAACTCTCTGTCAATCTGGACCCCACTAGCTGACGGCTTAGATGGTGACGCGTGGATAACGGCTATTTTTTCTGGGTTTTTGCTCGCTGCTCTGTAAAATTCGTGGGATAAGCAGCAGTGCTGACGCTGCTGCGTCTCGTGCTCGTCTCTCGGACAAGCCATTTTTTTTTTCGTTGTTTTTCAAAAATGGAAAAGTTTGGATTTGGTGCATTATATAGTGGAAATAGTAATTAGGCCGAATCAACAAAAAGATATAGTAATTGGGTCGAGAATTATAATTTGGGTTTCACCAAATTGGAGTTTTCGTTTTTTTAGGCTGATAAATATTTTAATTTTCTACAAAATAAACATAACCATTACAGCCCAAAAGAAACCCATGAACACATGTGGACTAAAGGTGTCCATGAGAATCCCTCCGACCCAGAAAGTAAAAAATTTGTTTGTTGAGATCCGGCTCGGCCCGAAATCTCATTTTAATATTTAAAAAATAATTTTTATATTAATATATTTTATAATTAAATTTAAATAAAAATATATTTTATTAATTAAATAATAATCTAAACTGATATGGATTAAAAAAAGGGACATGTTTGATCCAATTTGGATCAAACTTTTTGGATCCATAGATAACCTAATTCGTGTTTTTGATTCAATGATATAAATTTAATTATTTTTTTTTATAATAGTATAGGTTACACAAAAGATACAAAGATTGATTGATTGAGGAAAGACGTAGGATCCCTATTTAACTGACAATTTCAATGTGATCCACTTTTTAAAATCCAATCAGACAAAAAATGCTATTTAGATAGCATCAGTGTGGCAGGGTAAAGCCCTTCCCATCGTGCCACACCCCCCGTTTGGTGAATGAACCTTTTAAGTCCGATGAGAATTTAATGCTCCCATCGCACCATATACTTCCATTTATGTCATTACTTTTTTTTTTATCCTACAAAAACATCTTTGCATTATATTTTTTTTCATTCTTTACTTTTTCATTTAAATTTTTTTAAATTTAATATAATTTTATTATATAATCAACTAATTAATAAATAATCGGATAAACTAATAAATAAATCAATTTACTTATTATATAATTAATATAAATTAACTAAAAATAAATAACTATATAAAGAAAATAAAAGAAAAATATTATTTGATATAATACTATTATTTTTAGTAATTTTCAATTTATTAAAAAATAATATTTGATATAAAAATATTTTAAGAATTTTTAATTAATTATTGACTTCACAAATATCAAATAATTTTTTAAATTTTTTTTATTATATACAAGTTTTAATCTAATATCCCTAATGATCATTTTCTCTTCTCACTATAATTCATCTCACCACCATCGCTGCTTTTACATTCAAACACATATTTCATCACTGATTTTAATCTTACCGATACAGTACCCAATCTCACTGCTACAGTAATTAATCTCACTGCCATCGCTGTTTTTAATTTCATCAGAACCAATCTCACCGTCTATTCAAATGGATCCATAAACGAAATTCTTTAGGTTAAGTTTGTAAAATTAGTACGGATTAAATTTAATTATAAATGTTATTTTTAATATTTTTTTTACATATTATTAGTTTTTTTATTGAATTTTATAAATCTATATATTTTTATTTTAAAATTAATTTTTTACGTAATCATCTATACTATAAATCCTAAATAAAAAAAGTGAAAATGTAATCTTCCAAAAAGTTGTAGTACTACTTAAATTGTCCAAATTGTCACTTTATTTTAATATTTTACATAGAAATATACAACTCTGAAAATGTTGGCAAACTCCTTAACATAAACTTAATTTCAAACACATTTTATTTTTAGTACATTGAAATTTTCCAAACAATTTAAATCTTACAACACATATTATAAATACAAGGGTTACATGAATAACAAAATAGATTTATCTATCCAAGAAATCCAACAACAACAACAAAACAAAACAAAAAAAAAAAAAGGAAGTTTGGGTGAAGAAGAAGAAGAAAGTAGAGAAAAAAGATGGGAAAAAAAGAAAAGAAAAAAAAATCCTTCCACAAAATGCAAATTGAGCCTAGCTTTTTTTGGTTCCAACAAAGTTGTTAAACTTAAACCCTTCCAAAGTAGCTAGGCATGCTAACTTGTTAAACCCCAAATTTCTTCAAATTGAAAACATTGCAACACAAAATTAAGATGCACAACATCTGGAAAATGGGTGATGGAAACTTGGCAAGATTGTGATGAACATGTTTTTGTTTGATCAATTATCACAGACCAAACAAGAGAAAACCTTCTGCACGAAAGTTTTGGATGTTGTTGTCCTAGTAGGTGCATCAGCTGAAACAGTATTATCCTCAGCTCCATTAATTTCCTTTGCTTTCTTCCCATCATCAGAGAATTTCTTGAAGGAATCTTCAACATACTTGAGACCAGCTGAGACTGTCATGTTCTCAACAAGTTTGAATGGATAAATATCTTTCAAGTGATCCCCATTCAATGCTGCTGCTGCTTGTACTAAATCTTCTTGAAAATCGCTTAGTTTTGCAGTTTCTTTTGCATCAGTGTCTCTCATTTTCACAGGCTCAGTTAATTTCTCTACATTTGCATGTAATAATATACCTTCAATTAGTTTATTGGGGAAAAAACAATTGTAGGATTTTGGTTGTAAGAATAAGAGATGAACCTGGACAATCTGTTCTTGGGCTGCTTCTATTCACAACAATATCAAAGGAACCAGCCCATGCATCACGCTTTGTTAGAAATTCTTTCAGATTGAAAATCTTTTTAACTGTTGCTGCAATTGAGGAATGCTCGAACTCTGATGTAGGATCAGGCCCTGATGGCCTGTGCAACACTGAATATTAAAGAAACAATTAGAGCTTCAATTCCACCGTCTACTTCAGATTCAAGGATTACAGAATGCTAACAGACTCTTTCCTTTGATCTATAGATTCAAAGTTTGCTATCTGAAATCTGATTCGACCCATGCACAGCTCTAGATGAAAGATATCTATAGGATGCGAGGGAATTACTTTTCATTATGTAGTATAAAATCATATCAAAATCGGGATTTAAATAGCGGACACAATGCAACGTTACAGTTATTATTTTACGGTTTCGGCTTTCTTCGCTACGGATATTCACTACCGATATTTACTGCAATTGATCGCGATAGTATCCATTACGTAATTTGCGACTGTAATTTAAATCCCTGATCAAGATATTATCAGATCCGATGTATCGATATGCTGAGGAGGTTGTTTAATCTTGTTATTGAGAATTGAGACTGATATAATTAGAACGAGCAACTTGCAGATAATCTTGCATTAGTGTAGAGTAGAAATTACCTGTTCCAGGCTGAATCCATGGAGAAACCATAATGGCTGGAACCCTGCAACCAAGGCGATCAAACTTGAAGTTATAAGGCTCAGCACCAACAATATCATCGGGACTAGGGACCCCGGTAGGTGTGGGAACATGGTCATAAAAACCACCATGTTCATCATATATAACCAGGAACAAGATTTCATTCCACTGGGGACTTGATCGAAGTGCCTCATAGATTTCCTTCACAAGCTTCTGGCCCTCTGAAACATCATGGGAAGGGTGGTCATCATTTGCAGCAGCTGTTAAAATGTCGAAATATCTTGGCTCAATCACCACATAATTTGGTAGCTTCCCTTTCTCACAGTGACGCTTGAAGCTTAGATCATATTGATGGAAATTGTCCACATATTTCAATTGCCTAAGGTTCCTGCAGCCATTGTCAATATAATATTATGAAATCATTAAGTTAATTCAGATCAATACATATCTTCTATAGAATAATAGTTGTAAGAATAATGAGATTAATTTACTTTTATTTGTTCTTTCTTTTCTTTCTTTTGGATTTGGTTTTAGGGATTTTTTTAAGGTCCATTCAAATGGACAGTACAATTGATTTTATTGAGATTGAAAACAACGGTGACGATCAAAATGAATACTGTAAGTTGAGATTAAAATAAGTGATAAAATCTGTATTTGGATAAGAAAACAACGGTTGCGATAAGGTAAAAATGAAAAATGATGATTAAGAACATTAGTCTAAGATTATATTAATAAATTATTCTTACGTATATTTTAATAATATTTAAAATTTAAAATTTTAATATATATTATGTTATATATTTATTTTAATATTTTAATCATATTTCTTTAAATATTTTAATTAATTTTTATATAATTACATAAATTTATTGATTATATTAAATGTATAAATAATTTGAAAATGTTTAAATAAAAAATTGAAAAATAAACTAACAAAATAAAAAAAATGAAAGATTAAAAAAAAAAAATTTCAAAAACTTTTAAATATAAAAAAATTAATAAAATAAAAAATTTGTTGAAAAAAAAAACTGATGAAAGGAGAATTTTAATCTCACTGCAAGGTCGAGTTGGCCACTGATTTCTTACCTTCCAGTGTCCCAACTGCAATGCAATTGAGGGTAAAAACCTTTAAAAAACTTTGAATTCCATTGCATCAAAAGTGCGATTATATTCAAATAGAACCTGAGTGAAATAATTCTATTCATAATTGGGATCTTTTCTTATCTATAAGGAATATCCATTTACATCGGTATAATATAAACTTTAATTGCTTGTCATGTAATTTTTACATAGTTTAGTTAATTAAATTTTTTATAAAAATACAAAAAAAAAAAAATTCCAATGGAAACATAAGGCATGTATTTCTAAAAAAATTTGGCACCCAGACGAAGCCAAGGATATGAATCAATTCAAAACAAAATAAATATAGCTTCAACTAAAACAACCATTAAATATTAAATATTAAATTTAATTAATCTTCTTGAACGAAAGATGTTTTAACGTTATTGAAAACGGTAGGGTGTGGGTGTCCCACCAGATAAAGACTAAGAGAACCATGTTGATATAGAAAAATAAAGGGTTTATATTCAATTAATACAGTATATATATTTATATAAATTAAATGATATCACCTTATTAATTAAATTTTTTTAAAATAAATATAAATAATTTTATTTTTAATGAGATATCATATCTGATTTACTGACAGTATATAGATTTATACACTCTTAGTGTATCAAATATAAATCCTATATTTAATTTATATATCATATTTATATTTAAGATTTTAACATATTTTATAATTTATATTTCGTTTATATTTATGCGATTGTTAAAAAAACTAAAACACAAGACTCAATACGTATACACGAATTGAATAGAGCTATAATATTCAATTTTGAAAAGAAACAAGTTTAAAGGTTAAAATAATAAAAAACTCTTGAATTTTACTACTTTATTTAGATAAACTCTTATTTTTTTATCACACCGAAATATATAATTTACTTTTAGTTTGTACCCAAATGAGATTTTAACTTTTAATTTGTACTCAAATAAACTTTTAACATTTAATTTATACCTAAATAAACTATTAACATAAATCAATCTTTTATTTAAAATAAAATTTATTTGAATACAAATCAAAAGATAATGACTTATTTTAAGTACAATAAAAATATATAAACTAACTTAAAAAATAAAATAATTCAAGGGCATTTTTTAATATTTTAATCAAATTTAAAATCCTATCATCACAAAAGAAAAGATAAGAACAAGGGAAAGAAATGTTCTCATCTTGGGGAGGCAAGGCAACCCAACTCATAAAGTCAAATATGAAAACTTTAGTCAACTAATAAAGCTATAAGAAATTGGCATTGTAGTTGGTACCAAACCACCAACTAATAAACGAAAGCTAGGAAAAACAATGGAAATTGCAAGACAAAATTAGCAAAGAAAAAAAAACCAACCATAAAAATTTTGGTTTTATTTAAACAAATTTGGGTAACAAAAAAAAAATGAATTTGTGAACGTGAAACAAAAATTTTACATGCTTCTCAAGATGGAACGTATCAATTTCAAATTCGAATCTTAAAAAAAAAAATTGAATTTTTTTTTACATAAAAGAGATCATAATTTGAAGATATAAAAAAATTACAAATGTTGTAATTCGAATTTCGAATATGTTGAATACCAATTTTTAAAAATAATTGTATCCAGATTCAAAATTTTGAAATTTATGATATAAGAGAGAATTATCTCTAATTGTATAAATTTTTGTAGGTACTTAAAAAATTTGTTACTTTGATTTGGATTAATCAAGACAGAGGAGTAGGACTAGGACTAGGAAGTGTTGTGCATGATTTATTATTAATTTTTTAATATCTGGGCCCCTTCAATGATGAAAGAAATAATTAAATTCTAATAATCTTATTATGTACCTAAAGTAGATTGGACCATGACATTGCCAGCCTATCTTGATTCAAAGATGACCTTTTAAAAATTTATTTATATATGATTTTATAAAGGAAGATATTTTTTTTGGTTAGATTTCAATGTTGTAGAGCTGTAAGTGAAGATCAAATAAATGAAGTTATAAAAAAAGATATATATTTGTGGGGAAGGGAAAATAATAATGAAAAACCTAACCTTGGATTGGATTCTTCGTGGAGCTGTTGTTGTCAAAATCAAAACAGGAAAAAGTTTGGAAAAATATGTATACATTACATTACATTAGACTTGTTCAATACATTAGATTTATTCGAAAGTCGGATTACTCATTCGACATGATAGATTCGATTTGTATTAGAGTAGATTTGATTAATGATTTTTTAATTTGAGCCGATCCGACATAAATTACTATTTATCAATAAAAATTATTTTTTATTTAAATTTAATTATAAATAATAATATAAAAATAAAATTTTAATATTATTTTAAATAATTATATAAATTTTTTGAACCGACCAAAGATTGGATAAAAAAAAAAAAAAAAATTTGTTCCGTCACTTGACCCTACCCATAAACTGATCTACATTACATGCAGAAATTAATTAATGTTGAGATTGGACTGTCCAATAGTCAAACGGATCCACTAATTCATATCTTTTTTTATAATAGACCTGTTTCTTAGATTATTATTGATATTAAATTAACAACACTAGAAATTTAGACACCTGTATTATGAGTGAAAAAAAATATGTAAATTTTTTTTTTTTGAAATATAAGAAAAAGTTATTTATGAGTAGTTTTTTAAGACGTGAATAATTATGTAAAAAGGAATTAAGTAATTTTTAAAAAATATATATAAAAATCTAATGAAATCAGTATCTTTATTATATAATTTGATATTATTATTTATTTTATTTTTTTAACTGAATTAGTATCACTTAATTCATGATATCAAACTCAATTAAAAATTTTATAATAATAAAAATTATTCATATGTATTGATCATTGTATATATAGTAATTAATAATCATTATAAATTAAATTATTTCTCCTTTAATTACAGCTTAGCGGCCTGCTTTTATATTTTATCATAATGTCGTTTTCACCTTTAATTATTTGTCCTATTACTTTCTCTATTTTTGAAAAAAAAAAAAAAATTATACAGTGTTTTAAATTTTATTTTTAAATTAAGACTTCTAAATGAAAATTTCAAGAACAGTTAAGTTAAAATTATTACCTGTAAAAAGCCGTAGATGGAAAAGATTGATAATAAATCCCAAAGCTAAATCCATTCTCTTCCATTGATTCAAATATAGTTTTTTGAGGAAACCCTTCAATAAGCTGCTGTGTGTTGTTGCTCATGGCCCCATGCGACGTAGCTGAGTGTACGTAAAGCCTGTTAGGCTGCGTCGACGCCGGCAACGACGCAAACCACCGATCACACACCGCGAACTCCGTCACCAACTCCTTGAACACCGGCACCGCCTCCGGTTTAAACCCATTCATGACAGTCTCCGACAACCCTGGCGTTGTACGTTCAGCGTTTTGTACAAAACCATTCATTTTTATCTCCGGGTTCGGATCCGGGTTGTTGGTATCCCATGTTTTGCCTGATACTTGTTCATATATGGCTTGGAAAGAGTGGTCAGGGTCAGGATCGACGTAGCCGGCGGTGTCCTGGAAGGTGACTTGGGTGGAGTTCGCGTCGGAGGTGGAAATGGGGTTGGATTCGGATCCTGTGACGCCGTCGATTTCCGGGTTTAGAGTTTTGAACCAGCCTAACATGTGGTCAAAGGAACGGTTCTCTTGAACCAAAACAACCACTGTTTTGATTGGAGATGAAGTAGCAGAGCTTGTTTCAGCTACCATTGTTGTTGATTTTGTTGTGTTTGAATTTTCTTGTCAGGTTTTTTGTTTTTGGCAAAATGGGATGACTTGGTTTTAGCTTAAGGTTTTTGGAGTTGAAGGCATATATATAGATAAACGAGGTAAATCCATTTACATTTGTATAAAATTTATTAATTTTACATATTTTTATAATTTATTTAAAATTAATATTTTAATAAATTGATTATTGGATTTAGTAATATAATTGCACTCATCATACACGTAAAATTTTAAATTGATATGATATTTATATTTTGTCAATCGAGAATACCGTACTTTTTACATATATATATTTAACGGTTAAATTTTTTTTACATCAAATAAATAGTTAAATATTTTTAATTTACTCGAAATTTGACGTACACAATTTACATGAATAGAGCATGAAATACAACACTCAAATTAAAAAAATATAAATCATATAAAAAATTAAATTAATTTTACATTAATATAAGTACATCCCTCTTCTAGATAAATAAAGATTTGCAATTAAGGGTGAGGACAGAAATGGAATTTTCGTTTAAGAATATGTATAATTGGAAAGCAAGAAAAATATGTTTTTATTTTTCTTTTTCTTGGAAGCTGTTTTTGATAGCTATGTTTGTGTTTTATCTTCAATTAAGAGATTGACGTTTGAAAATTCATATTTGTATGTTTTGTCTTAATTAGTGCCATTGAAAATACATAATGTATGTGCACGTTTCTTACTGTTGTTTTTGCATTTTGTTTATTTCTATTTTATGCAAAAGGGTTTTATCTTGTAAACTTTCATTTTCGTTGTAAATTTTTGACTAAAATATTAAAAAAAAAAAAAATCTTTGAATTATTTTTTAAAGTAAATTTTATATTTTTACTTTACTCAAATAAATTCATATCTTTTGATTTGTATCGTATTTAAATAAATTCTTACTTTAAATAAAATATTTAATTTATTTTAAACGTTTATTTAAATATAAATTAAAGGTTAAGAGTTTATTTGAATACAAATTAAAGATTAAAAATTTAATTGGATGCAAATTAAAAATTAAAGATTTATTTGAGTGCAATAAAAATATAATAATTTATTTAAATAAAATGATAAAAATCAAGATTTTTTTTTTTTGTTTTGTTATTTTAACCTAAAATTTTCTTGAATAGGTTATTCTAATTTTGACATAATAGAAAAAGAGGAATTATGCATAATCATTAACATAATTGCCGCACATGAACTATATTGTTCACCCCCTTTTGCTTTGAATAGCATAAAAAATGTGTCAATTGAATTCCCAACAAGAAAAATGTTTTTTTCCTTTTTTTTTTTTTGTTTTGAATCCAACAAGAAAGAGTTGATTCAATGAGTTTGTAACATCAACCAAAATAAATTTTTTATACATAATTTTTGTAAGTACAAATTGATGATAATTAAATTAATAATTCGAAATAAAGTTAAATTACGAAAATATTAAATTATCGATATTATATCAATTCAAACTTGATTTAGTATTTTTTTTATCAGGACACATCATTTAAATGTTTAGTACTTTAATTATTATCCCTTGGCCAAAACAAAATTATTATCATGTTATAAAGTTAAGGTAAATCCAAATATCTCCTCCATCTTTAATTTTCTTATATATACATTTGAAATATCAAATTAACACTTTAAAAAGCGATACTATATAAGTATATATTATGTTATTGGACTTGTAAGAAAAACCAATGTCTTCTGCTACAATTGTTCATGGTTGGATTGAGTAGATCGGTCAGATTTAGATAGTAAAAAAAATTGTTTATTCGAAATCCGATTCGATCCATCTTATTGGATTTGAAAATATATTTAAATATTAAAAATAATTTTATATTTTTATAAATTAAATAATAATTCAAATTAGATCAATCTGAATTTCCAAAATTCTATTTTAAATCAGACCTAATTCAAATCAACCAAATAATCTAAACCTTGAAAAGATCTATTTCTGGCTAAAGAGATGGCCAAAATTCATGTGTTTACGAACTGCAAAATAATAAATTAGGCCGTGTAGTGTAATTGTCACGGTCCGAACGCGTCCGCCCGAGTCCGAGACGCATACAGTCGAGTCCATGACATTGGCATGTTACACGAGATAAGGATGCAAATAGGGATAATTTATCCTAGAAGAAAACTAATCAATTAAAATATTTTATTATAAAGAAAATGCTTATGACTTTTGAACAAGTAGCTATAGTGACAAAGTGGCCAATCAAAAGACATTGTTATCCTATGGTAATTTATTAATTTATAATAAAGCAGGGCAACACGCCAAGGAAAGGAGCACAAAGTTTCTACGTGCTTTCTTTTCCTTTCTTTATTATAAATTAATTACCTATTATTAATCATGTCTTATACGAATTTTAAATTACATAAAATCACAAGTTATGCTAAAGAACAAATTAAGCATATGCTCTTCGTGTAATTTGGCTTTTGCATATAATTAAAAATTAGAAAAAGAAATGTGGTCCAATTGATTTAATTAATATATATATATATATATCATCCGAACATCTGGTTCAATTGATTGATGCATAATACTTCTGCTAAAAAAACAAGATTCAAATCTCCTTCTTCAAAATTATCATATATATATATATATATATATATATATATATGACAAAGGGTCAATTTTAAGATTTGAGCACAACTAATTATTGGTAAAGAATATCAGTTTAGTATAAAAAAAAACAGATTTAATAATGGTAAATAATAAACCATAAAAGAGAGACGGTTAAAAGTTAATTTATTTATTAAAGACCTTGTTCGATCTGTCTGATCTCAAAAACTCATTTATTGTTTAAAATATTTAAAATTATTTTTATATTAATATTTTTATATTTTATATTTAAATTTAAATAATATATTTATTGAATAATAATTCAGATTGAGATCAAGTCAGACTAATTTAAATTTAAAATATTTTATTTCAAATTCGATTTAATTCAGTCCAATAAATAGTCTGTCTTTGGACATGTATAACATGTATTGTAGAGTGTGCATTGAGTAATTTTAAATGGACTATAGCATTGTGCTTAGACCTGTCTATGGGTCGAGCCGAGGCCTGGAAGAAAATTTATTTGCTTGCCCAAGCTAGTTTCAAGTCCGGCCCAGCCAGTAAGTCCGTTTTACTATTTATAAATTATTAAATTTATATTAATATATATTATATTTAAATTTAAATAAAAAATAATTTTTATTTAATTAATAGTGATCGGGTTGGGCCGGACCGACCCGAATCTTAAAAAATTTTGTCCAGACCCAGCCTAATACAAGCCCATGGACAAGTCTTTGTGCCTCACATGCGATATATTTGTCCAAAAAAAAAAGATATATTTGTCCACTTTCTAAATTATTATTATTATTAAGCTATTAAAAAGTTCACATTTTCAGATTTTGCATACATTAATTTGTCCACTCTATGAATTTCTTTTAAAATTATGACTTTGAAGATGCAAATTAAACTGTTGTGATTGAATATTTGGCTAGTTTTTTAACTCTTAATTATAAGGATTATGCTTGATCAATTGAAGAAGGAAAAGTTTAATTACACCATGAAATTACCTTGACAATTAATGTTTTCAAGTTTATAAAGATTTGAATTTTCATAACTTGACACACAATGTTTTATTTCTTTGTAATAATTTTGAACATGGTTAAAATTTTTATTATTTTATATCAACAAACAATTAAAATGGAATAAAGAGTAATGATTTTTTAAATTTTTATCATGTAATCAATAACAAATGAGTATGGAGATTAGGTCTCCGAATTCATGGAATTAGTGTCTTTTTAAAAAAAAAATTATTTAACATAATGTAGTAATACTTAGCTTCATCCAAACTTTTTAAATCATAAAATTTATTTTTCATTTTTTAAGCATATCACAAAATTAACTTTATGAGCTATAAAAAGAAAATATTTTAGAACCTAGAGCTTAGTCTAATTGGAAGTGACATCTAATAAATCTGAAGTTTGAATCCTAATATTTGCAATCCCTTCTTTTATTCTTAGATTACCGCCTCTTTGTATCAAAAGAAAATATATATCTTAACATGAGCTGATTTCTAATCTTGGATTATTGACTATAATATTATGACAAATCAAGTAAATCATCATAATTATTTTGATTCCTAATCTTGGAATCAAAATCATTTTTTTTTTCTATGCAGTATTGTCCATATCCCTAATGTGCAAGACCAAAAAGAAATATTTCCTGCTGATGTACAGCTCAGACAGGAAAAACATTATTTGGATCTAGATTTATGCAGGCAGGTTTGCCAATACAACAATCTCAGTTCTCAGATGCAGATTGGCTGGAAATGGTCAAATCTCCATTTCCCCTAATCAAGGCGCCATCAAGACTGCAAAATTCATCAGCAACAGCCTGGATGACTTCTATACATACAAGAATTTCTTAACTTATCTTACTCACAAGCTCCTGGATCCAATCCAAGGAGAAATATATATATATATGTTATTCGAATTATTCATTTTTCTTAAAGTATTTATATTCGATAGCTGTATCCGGCACATATTCAAACATAAGTATGAGGATATAATCATCCAAAGTTCAAATATATGAAAAAAACTTAAAAAATAGAATATACCATGACAGAAACATATCTGTATTCAATACTCATCCGAATTCGGGTAATATATATATATATATATATATATATATATATGAATCTGGTTAAAATATTAAAGTAAAAGCTTCCATGGGAATCTTTTTGATCTTTTATTTTGTTTTGGATGAGAATATATGTTTTAGAAGCAAACTAGCAAAGGCTATGTTATGAATTGGAAAGTAAGCAATCATTATTTATTTCAACTGTTTTTTTCCCCTTAAAACAACTCAACATAATTCATTCAAGGATAGCAGCATCTTAGTTGAATCTTCTCTCATTTCTTGGTCATTTTTGTTGCATTTTTTTCTTATACTATGCGTGTAAGTTGGGTTTTAAGGTTTAATGAGGATTAGCAAAACAGAGCAGCAAATGATTAAAAGAAAGTCAGATTTGTATATATTATTGTTATAACAATACAAAGAATAAACTAAAGTGTTGCTTGGCTGGCTGCTTATATTTTAAATTGGATTAAGTAGTGATTAAAGTTTACAAAAGAACCAATTCCACTGCCGATTGACCTAGCATTGGTTCCAAGACAACGATTTTGGTGCTCCTTTCTTATCTGTTTACCTACTCCACCAATAAGTTTTGATTGAAGTAATCTTCTCTCACCACCACAAAATTCAGTTTAGGATCAGTTATTTATCTGTACTAATAATAAAAAGATCGATTAAATTTGATATTACAAGTAAAGTGACATCAATTCAATTGTTAAATTTATATAAAAGTCAACTTAAGATTATAATTTAAAATTAGAATTTGACCATCCACTACGTGGCTGTTTTGAAAAAAACATAAAAAAAAGTTACATGAATAAAATTGATAATTTTTTAAGAGGTGAACACTTTTTTTTTTCAAAAATTGATAGTTTTTTAAAATATTTTTATAAATACCCTAATTTTATTTTAATATATATTTATTTTGGTTTTTTATGTATTTTTATCAATCGAGTTGATATTATTTGACTTGACTCGTGATACCAATTCAATCATGAGCCTTATAGATAATATAAATACAATTAAAGGTATTATATCTTTCATTTTTATAAAAAATACTTATACGTATGACACTATCAAAGAATTTCCTTACTTAAAAAACTAACCACACATTTAACATTATAAGTTTTAGATTATAATCAAACTCAGAATCCTAATACGCTTGCTTCCTTTAAAAGTTGGGGATTGAGGCCTCGCTTATTTACCTGGAAAATCCGTTCTTGGGCCCTTCCTATTTATAAAAACACCTTCAAAAGTGCCAGCCAATGCATCACGCTTTGTCAGGAATTCTTTTAGATTGAAAATCTTTTTGACAGTTGCTGGGATTGATGAATGCTCAAATTCTGAAGTAGGATATGGCCCTGAAGGCTCATGTATCACTGCAAATTTCGTTAGCAAAAGATATTGAATGACATCTAGAAGTTACAGGTTTAACAACAACATAACTTAACCCTATTGTAAAGTTGGAACATGATAAAAAAATCCACCATGTTCATCATATGTAATTACTAACAACATTTCCTTCCACTGGGGGCTTGCTCTTAGTGCCTCGTAAACTTAACAAATTTTTGGCCGTATGAGACATCGTGGGACGGATTATGTTACCCGGATCCTTTATTATTATTTTTAAAAATTTTCATATTTCGAAACTTGTATCCGGTACATATTTGGATATGAGTATGAGTGTATAATCTTTCAAATATATGAAAAAACTTTAAAAAAAATTAAATTTATTTATGTCGGATATATACCCGTATTTGACATCCATCTCAAATCTGAATAACATAAGGAAGTGTAGATCATATTGATGAAAGTTTTTTAAGTACTTCAATTTTCTAAGGTTCCTGACACTATGGAGTTTATTCTATCAGAGTACATAAAAGTAGGAGCTTCCTATATCTTTTATGTCTGAATTAATCCAAAGATAAAATCATAAATCATGCAAGCTTGATCTAAATAAAGTAGATTTCAAGTTTCTGTATAATATTATTCTCATAAAATTAGAAGAATTTATGAATCAAATATAAAAATGACTTTAAACTGATAAATCCATGTGCCCAATCTGGAACAGGAAGAGCAATTACTAGGATAGTTTCATAACTCAGAATTATTTTACCAGGGATTTTTATCTGTGGGCAGATTCAAACTAAGGCAGTCCAATGCAAACCATAGAAAAGAATACAAATCATTGTCATTGAATCAACATCAATTTAGATAGTTCTTGACCCCAAAAAATATGATAGTAAATGAAAAAGAAGAAAAATCAAGACTTAAAAATTTTGAGAACCATCAGCTGTTTGGTGGACATTTCTATCATTGAAAAACAATTAGGGTGCATTTGAAAATTTGAATTTAAAAGAAGGGATTTTAGTTTCAAATTTAGTATAAATTATGTGATAAGATACATATAAATAAGACATTCATAATTATTCTTCAATTTATGAATCTGTTTGATGCCTATTTATTGATAAACATATTTGAGAATTTGAAATTTATCTTTTTATACATTTTCAAACATAAAATATATTGAATCTTAACTAACTTGTGTATAATGCATACATTTTATTTCCATAATTTACATAGAAATTAAATTCAAATCCTAACTATGTGGAGTTGTGGACAACAAAGAAGCCTTTAATAACCACTAACTTAGTGGCTTGATGATACCTTAAAAGCTAATTAAGATGTTGGAAAATCTTGGTCCTAAGGGTTTCTCTCTCTCTCTCTCTCTCTCTCTTTTTTTTTTTTTTTTTTTTTTTTTTTTTTTTTTAATTTTCAAATTTGATAGTTTGGGGGTATAGGGGGATTGGTAACTTATTTTTTGAGTAGGAGAGCATGCACCAATCATTGAGCCAAAGGCTCAGGTGCAATTTTCAAATATTGTTACGTACGTGAAAGGCAGTAATTGAGCACATTGTATTAGGTTCAAGTCATTTCTACTTTGAGTAAGTTATTTTTGGATTAGAATAGTTTCTAGAGTAATGTTGTTGTTTCAATTTGGATTGTTTCAAATTGAAATTTGTTACTTTGTTTAAAATAAATTATTTAAGAGTCGGATTATTCTTCTGACTCGACAAACTCGGCTCATATAAATTAAGCCGTACTTGAGATAATATATTTTTTAATCCAAATCGAATAAAACCATAAGTGCAATCCAAATAAAAGAACCAACAAGACCAAAAATCACCGGAATTTAATTATTTATAACCCATTTGATAAACCCATTTTTTGCATATTTGATAGCTGCAAATGGATTATGAGACTGCTAGCTAGTTGTTTCATTAAACTAGTAAGCCAAAGATCACCAAATTTCTTATCAGAAACAGCCTTATAAATTGCCTCATCAATAATATTACAACCTTTTACACGGGGCGAATCTAAGGAGGGCTGATAAGGGTCTTGGCACCCCTCGGCTCCTCAATTTTTTTTTAATCTCAAGTATTTTTTCACTCATAAAATAATAAAAACATATTTTGACCCTCACAAAAATTTATACCTTAACTCTTTTATCCCGACCTTCTCAACACAAATTTTGGCTTTACCCCTGCTTCTACAATAGTGAAAGATGAAATTAAGAAATACAGGAAGATCAATCCATCTTGTGTTTCCTCAGCTGATCCAAAATGGAACAACTAATCAATGCTGCAATACATGTGAATGTGACCTAACAAAAATGAAAGGATGTTTGACGCCTTTGTCTCCATGGGGAAAGTAATTAAATCAAAATCTAATTAAGCAGGCTTTTGTAGTAATTTTTCTTAGATTTTATGGAAGTTTTGCTAATTATATTAGATTTCTCACTACAAAAAAAAAAGCCATTTACCGGCGGACCAAAATCCGTCAATAAATACCCTAAAATCTGTCACTAAAAGCACGAAAAACCTTTACCGATGAAGGATATAGATATTCTGAAAATATATCATCAATAAAAGCCTTGTCGTAAAGACATTTACTGCAGGACTTTTCGTTGGTAAAGATCTATTATCCTATACTGACGATAATTCCCGTCGTAAAAGTTGTCTCAATTTGACTATTTGTATCGATAATTACTGACGAACTTTGTCCGTTGGTAAAGATCTATAATCCTATACTGACGGTTTTTTCCGTCAGTAAACATGTTTCCAATTTGACGTGTTCCGTCTGTAAAACTTGTGACCCTATAGTGACTGTCGGTATAAAATCTGATATTTAATTGCTAAACAGCTTTTCATTTTGTTTATACATTTTACATTATTAAAATTCATTTTATTATAATTATAATTATAAATAAAATATATTAAATTCAAATATAATTTTTAATATAGTCTGTCATACAAATAAAGAAAGAAAATAATTTTCTTATAGTTAATAAAGTATGAGTCACAAATAATTAAGTTATAACACAAAGTTTTCAAATAAACATCAAAACATGTCTCCAAACTACAGAGTCACCCCAAACAAAATGTCAAACATAGATTTTTCAAACTTGTTACGGGTTTTAAAACATGATCCAACCTTCTTACGGTGCATTCCTGCATCCAAATAGACAATACAAAACAATTTAAATAAAATATTTGTCATTAAGCAAAGCAAGAAGAACCTGGATATTAGCCAATAATGACTTTTGAACCAAAATCCAAATCAAATAATCATTCCACCACTTTGACAGTTATTTACATAAATATATTAGCAATAAAAAATATATGTAAAACATAGCCAAGCCTCTCATACAGTGATCTCAGTAAAAAAAAATGCTCTAATGTGTTCCCAAATTTGTTACCACCGTGAATAACTCCCACACAAGCTGCACCTATTAAAAAACTTAAAACTAGATAACAAAATGCAATATTTCGTGCACCCAATGGTAGATAATCTACCACTCATCCTGGTATGCAAAAGTAGGGATGAATTTCTAAAGTGAGCTAGCATTACATGAAAGTTTCACCGTTACACTTAAATCCATCCATTAGTTTTTCTCCTTTGCTGGATTTACTGTCCTCAAAGCTTTCCACACAGCACTGTTACACTTAAATCCTGAACCAAATGCAATTTGCCATGTTCTGTCCCCCTTCCTAATCCTACCCTTTTGTTATCCTTTGCTTCAAACTAAGCTAAGTACTTGTAATTGTATTTATCCAAAGAAGCAGAATTCTATCATAATACAAACTAGCCAACTACTAATTATCACCATAGATTCCACCATAGATTCCACACTACTTAACTCACAATTGTTTTAGATTAGGCAAGGTGCCAAGAAATTCAGGGATAGAGCCGATTAGGTTGTTATTGTGCAAATCTTTGCAATGAAAAGAAAGTAAGATTTTAAACAACAAAAGATTGAGATCAAACTGATAAAGTTGGAACAAACAGATTGAGATCAAATCTCTGCAATTCAGGGATACAACTCACACTGAGGGCGAAAGGAACAAATATTCAAAGCCAAACTTCCATTTCTTTATTCGCTTTACAACCCAGACCACATGAACATGAACATTTCGCTTTACAACCCTGCCCGAGCAAACAGATAACTATAAATCAAAGAATAATACAGAAAAAAATTAAAAAATGAAATGAAATGGTGAAAGAGATGAGTAGGCGAACAGATGAGAAGGACGAAAAGATTTGCAAAGAGATTACCGATTGCAAAGGAAATGATAAAAGAGATGAGAAGGGCGAAAGAGATAAGTGAAAAGAAAGGGGAAAATATAACCTAACAAATTACCAACGGGCAAGTACGTTGTTATAGCATTTTTAATAAAAAAAAAATTTATTAAAAATAAAATGACCCACCATTTAAAAAAAGGCGCGTTTTTTTTTCTTTTCAGAATGACCTATACTGACAGATTTTGTTATTTGTCAATATAGATTATTCTTATACCGACGAATTTTTATTTATCCGTCAGTATAGGTAACACATATACCGACATATACGAATTTCGTTGGTATATGATGAATATATACCTACGGTTAACAATTCCGTTTAAATAGCATATTTATATCGATGGATTTTTTCCGTCAATATACGCCTTCGTCAGTATATGACATTTTTTTTATAGTGTCTGTGATGCAAGCTGTACTGATTCACCAATGAATTCAGGAGAGTTGGGAACTTGAACAACCCTCGAGAGAACTTGGCAACAAGAACAAGAACAGAGAAAAGAAGAAGAGAAGAAGGAAGCAGAAGAGAGATGGGAATTGTACTGGATTTCATTCATGATTGTAATACTATACCAGTGTACAATTTATACTAATCAATGAAGACAAGTTATGCATTCGGTTCATTCTGTTATAACAGCTAACAGTAACAACTAACAATGCTAACTGTATTGACTTAACTGCTAACTGACTTAACTGCTTCAGCTAACAATGCTAACTACTTTAACTGCCCCCTCTGCATCATACACGCATCAATCCCCTTCCCATAACAAAAACCTTGACCTCAAGGTTGGAAATCAGGAAATTTCTGTTGCAAATCATATAAGAATTCCCACGTAGCATCCTCAGGAAAAGAATTGGACCAGTGAACCAAAACCTGAGTTGCAGCACGCTGGCCTCTTTTAACCATTCTCCGTTCTAAAATGGCTAACGGTTTTAGAGTAGGAGAGGGACCAGGTAATGGAAGCTGGGAATGCACCATAGGGTCAGTACATATTTTCTTCTTCAGCTGAGAAACATGGAAGACTGGGTGTATTTTTGCATTGTCAGGCAAAGCCAACCTGTAAGCCACCGAACCTATCCTGTCAACAACCTTATAAGGACCAAAATACCGTGGAGCCAACTTCTGGAATTGTCGATCATGCAAGGAATTCTGTCTGTAGGGCTGTAACTTCAAATAGACCAAGTCCCCAATTTGGAACTGTCAATCACTTCTATGTTTGTCAGCTTGTACCTTTATTCTTTGTTGAGCTATACTCAAATGATGCTTCAATAAGTGCATCATATCTTCTCGAGCCTGCAAGCTTGTATCAACTGAATGCACCAAAGAATCTCCAGGGAAATAAGGGACATGTAATGGAGGAGGGTACCCATAAAGTGCTTCAAAAGGGATGATATTGATAGCTGAATGATGGTTGGTGTTATACCACCATTCAGCCAAAGACAACCACTTGCTCCAAGCTTGAGGTTGATCCCCTGATACACATCTGAGGTATGTTTCCAAGCAACGATTAACTACCTCTGTCTGACCATCAGTTTGAGGATGGTAAGCAGTGGACATATGTAAAGAGACACCCTGGATCTTAAAAAGTTCTTGCCAGAAATTGCTAAGGAAGATGGGATCCCTGTCACTGATGATAACTGTGGGAAGACCATGGAGTTTGAACACAAAATCCATATAAGCTTGAGCCACTGTCATTGCTGTGTAAGGATGAAGCAGGTTGATGAAATGAGCATATTTAGTGAGACGATCAACCACTACTAAGATGACATCTTTACCAAAGGACTTGGGCAATCCCTCTATGAAATCCATGCTCACCTGAGACCATGCTTCAGCAGGTATTGGCAAAGGTTGAAGCAAGCCTGGAGAAGCACTAGGATCATATTTAAACCTCTGGCAGACATCACATTCTCGTATAAACTGTCTCACTTGCTTAGCTAACCCTTTCCAATAGAACAGTACCATGGCTCTCTTTGTTGTGGCATGCATACCAGAATGACCTCCCATTCCCCCAGTGTGATACAACTGAATGAGTCGAATTTGTAGTGTGGGATCCTTACCTATCACAAGTCTTCCCTTACGTCTCAGCTGTCCATCCTTCCATGTATAGGGAGAGTCAGAATTTGGTTGTTGCTGAAGTTGTAGGATGACCCTGCTCAAGTCAGGATCATTTTCCCAACTAGCCTGTATTAAGGGCCATAACTCTGATGAAACACTGGTGATGGCCATAAGCATCAATTCATGAGATTGGACTCTGGAAAGAGCATCTGCAGCAACATTCTCCTTCCCCTTTTTATAGCTGATCTCATAATCATACCCCATTAATTTGGTGAGCCAAGCATGCTGGCCATGGTTGGTGATCCTCTGTTGCAGTAAGTGCTTCAAGCTCTGATAATCAGCCTTAATGCTGAAACGTTGTCCCACCAAGTAATGGTGCTATTTTGTTACTGCATAGACAATAGCTAAAAGTTCCTTCTCATACACTGAGAGCCCTTGGTGCCTACGGGAGAGTGACTTGCTTATGTAGGCAATTGGATGACCTTGTTGCATTAGCACTGCTCCAATGCCATTACCAGATGCATCAGTCTCAATGACAAAGGGATGGGAAAAATCAGGCAAGAGTAACACAGGTGAGGAGGTCATGGCCACCTTGAGGGCTTGAAAAGCTGTAGTAGCTTGCTCATTCCAAATGAACTGGTCCTTTTTCAATAATTCTATGAGTGGCTTACTAATAAGCCCATAATTCTTAACAAACCTCCTATAGTACCCTGTGAGACCCAAAAATCCCCTCAACTGTTTGACATTCTTGGGAAGGGGCCATTGTTGCACTGCAGCAATCTTTTTGAGGTCAGTGGAGACTCCTGCAACAGAGATGAAGTGGCCCAAATAATCGACCTTGGGCTGAGCAAAGTAACATTTGCTTCTTTTGGCTAGTAGGGAATGTTGTTGTAGCTTGAGGAAGACCATTTCTAAGTGCTGCACATGTGCAGAGAGGTCATTGCTATACACCAAGATGTCATCAAAGAAGACTAAGGTGAATTTTCTCAAGTAAGGCATGAATATATCATTCATTAGGCTCTCAAAAGTGGAGGGAGCATTTGTGAGGCCAAAAGGCATGACTAAGAACTCATAATGGCCATCATGGGTCCTGAATGCTGTTTTATGCACATCAGGAGGGTGCATTCTAATTTGATGATAGCCTGACCTTAGGTCAATCTTGGAGAACCATGCAGCCCCATGAAGCTCCTCCAATAACTCCTCAATGAGAGGAATAGGATATTTGTCCTTAATGGTTCCTCTATTCAATTCCCTGTAGTCAATACACATCCTCCAGGTGCCATCTTTCTTCTTGACTAGAACCACAGGGGAAGAGAAAGGGCTGTTACTGTGCTGAATGAGGCCTGTTGTCAACATCTCCTGAGTCATTCGTTCTATCACATCCTTTTGAAGTGCAGAATGTCTATAGGGCCTTAGATTAACTGCTGCAGTACCTTCCTTTAGCAGGATTTGGTGATCATGTCCCCTATGGGGAGGGAGCTCCTTAGGTTCCTCAAATATACCAGCATACTTGAGCAAAAGTTGCTGAATCTCCTGGGGAATTGTTGTTGCTTCATCCATAGTAGGGCTGATTGTCTGAAGTGTACATTCAGAATCTGGTTCAATCACCATGCAACACAATTGTATTAATGAACACTGTGAAGAGTGAGGTAAAAGTTTGCCCATCTGTTTGCTGGTAACAGTTCTGAGAGTTGGTTGAGGTTGAGCACCTCTGAGAACATGCTTTTTCCCTTCAACAATGAATTCCATTCTTAGTTGTTTGAAATCCCATTGTATAACACCCAATGTTTCTAACCATTGTATTCCCAGTACCATATCACAGTTACTCAAGGGTAACAATAGGACATCTGTGGTGAAGGTGGTCCCTTGTAGTGTCCATGCTAATCCCTTACATGCAGCCCTATAGTGGACATTGTTGCCATCTGCTACATCAACCTTAAGGGACTAATGTCCATGATTTGGCATCATAATTTCTTGGCTACTTCTATATCCAAGAAGTTGTGGGTGCTTCCAGAATCGATCAAGATATGGAGTGGTTTCTTTTTTACAAAGACAGTCACTCTCATGGTCCTATAGCCCTTGTCAACATGGCCATTCATAGCATGCACAGAAATCTGGGGGTTTTCTTCTTCCCATTCAATATTTTCAGCATTGTCATCAACCACTACATCTTCTTCCACTTCATTAAGTTCAATCTGATACAGTTGTCTGCGTTGACACTTATGCCCCTGATCATATTTTTCATCACACCAGAAACATAATCCTTTTGCCCTTTTTTTATCAAAATCTCTACTGGTTCTGAGGTTGGTTGGTTTATATGGTGTGTTTTGGTTTCTGGATATGTTGTTATGTGGTCTGGGGAGGTGTGGTTGCAAGGGTTGGTTTCTGGGTGGTGGTTTCTGTATGTAGTTGGGGGTTGGTAGTAGGGGTGGTGATTTGGTGAATGTGGCAGGGAAGGTGTTTGCAGGTTGTTTCTTAGGTAAAACAGTAAGTTCATGTTGTAAGGTCTCTAAGGAGGATTCCTGTAATTGGGCTAAGGCAAAAGCATGTTGTAAAGTCTTGGGCATAAACATCCTAACAGGTTTCTGTATAGTGTCTTTGAGTCCTTTTAGAAAGAAACTAATGGCATACTCTTCAGAAATATCCACTCGACCAAGCAGGAATTCAAATTGGTCATGGTATTGAGATACAGTACCTGTTTGTTTGCAGCTGAGGAGCTCTGTCATAGGGTCTCCATACAGCTTATTCCCAAAGCGAGCCTCCAGGGCTTGGATGAAATCTTCCCAAGAAGTGACTGCATTGCCCTCTTTATACCTGGTCCAATTCTGGTGCCATTGTAATGCCCTTCCTTCCAAGTTGATGACTGCCAGCTTAACTTTGGTTGTTTCTGGAGTGCCATCCACTTCAAAAAATTGCTGGCATCTGTAAATCCACCCCCTAAGTCATCCCTTGTGAATCTGGGAAAATCCACCTTGGCCTGTCGAGTGGCCATGTATTGTCCCCTCCCCTGGGGGGCTGGTGCAGCTTGAGTCCCAGATTCAGCTCCTTGAAACTGGCTCATTATGAGGTTCTGCTGGAGATTGAGAGCAGAAATATCTTGTCTCAATGCTGCAATGATCCTTTCTTGACTGAGTTCTTGACCATGGATCTTGGCTGAGATTTCCTTCAAGGATTCTTTGACAGCCTCTTCAAACTTCTTAAAGTCATGTGATCTGGTGTTGTCTGCCATTTCCAGGTGCCAAGAAAGAAGCTCTTGATACCACTTGATGCAAGCTGTACTGATTCACCAATGAATTCAGGAGAGTTGGGAACTTGAACAACCCTCGAGAGAACTTGGCAACAAGAACAAGAACAGAGAAAAGAAGAAGAGAAGAAGGAAGCAGAAGAGAGATGGGAATTGTACTAGATTTCATTCATGATTGTAATACTATACTAGTGTACAATTTATACTAATCAATGAAGACAAGTTATGCATTCGGTTCATTCTGTTATAACAGCTAACAGTAACAACTAACAATGCTAACTGTATTGACTTAACTGCTAACTGACTTAACTGCTTCAGCTAACAATGCTAACTACCTTAACTGCCCCCTCTGCATCATACACGCATCAGTCTGTATGTAAGATAAATATAAATATATATTTCCTTTGGTAAAAAGACTCAGATCTTATTTTCTTTCTTTCTTGTTGCTTCTTAATGTGGAAAGGGCATGGAAGTTATTCTGAGTATGTAAAGGATGGTAAAGATAGAAAATTGTGTGTTATTTATTTATTTTATACGATGAGGAGTTTCACATGTTTTATTTGACTTTAATCTCTTCACCAAACGTTTTTAAAATTGAATTCCTCACATCGATTTAATGAATTTAGGATTTTATTCTCAAAATATTCTTTATAGAAATTAAATCTAGATTGACAAAAAAAAAAAAAAAAACTCCTCTTACCAGCGGAGCTAACTTCTTGTGGGTGAAAATGGCGTTTTATTAGTAAAACATGTTAGAACAGAACGTCTGAAAAATCGAACAATAAGAACAAGGCTTCAAAATGGGTATCTATGCCACTTTCTTTAAAGTTTTATTTGTCTCGACCGTAATATTTAGTAGGTGTGTAAAGGAGTTACCAGCGTATAAATATCGAGGATACAATGAAGCCCAATGATTGATTACGTATTGCATTAACGAAATCAATCCACCGAGCAATGTGTAACAAAACTATCAAACTTCTATAAGAATTTATGCAGCAACACGTTATAAAAAAATCTAAGAAATTTTCTAAAGAAGGAGGGAGAATAAAAACGAAAAAGGTTTCAGTATATATTTTTCTGAAACCATAGAAGTATTTATAGACTTTTACATGTCTGTTTGTACATACATAATTTGTCTAAACGAATCTATTTGTTTGAAACAAACAGGAAACTTTTGAACATATGTAATTATTTGTTCAGACATAACTTCTCTGAACAAATCTAATTATTTGAAATAAATCAGATAACATTTTTTTTTGGATACATTGAAAATTTTATTCCAAGATCCAAAAAGAAGCAGGAATATAGCTGCTACATCAGAAACATAAGGGTATGCCTAACATTTAACTATCATGGCTAATACCCCATTGACTACAAAGTGCACTATTTACAGCATTGTTGAAAAGATTTCGAACAACACAGAATCTAGCTTTAACAGTAACAACTATTAATTGGAACAATTGTTTAGGGCTTCTTCTCTTGTTTGAATACTTCCGAGAGTTCATTTCCCACCATAAATGGTAGATAGTGGCAGTCCATACGAACCTTAGCAAGATAGACTTAAACGTTTTACCCCTAAGGTTTTGAATCGCCCACTGCATAAAATCCTGCCAACTAATCAGATTGCTACTAATAAAAGAGATTGTGAGAACCTTTTGCCATACTTGAGAAGAATAAGAGCAGTCAAAGAATAAATGATCCCTGCATTCCTTATCCACCTGACATAACAGACATGTAGTAGATTGAACCAGTCCCCAAGCTTGCAGCGCTAAGTCTGTCCAAGATTGCTAACCAAACAATGAAAGAGAATTTTGGAACATAAAGGGAGAACCAAAACCAGATGATGCCAAGACACTCTAGCCTGCCTTATCCTTAAATGGCTCCAAGTGTCTGAAACAGAATAAACCAGATTTTGAAGCTGCCCACCTTACATTCCCAACTGCGTCATTAGGAAAGACTAGCATAGTTTGAGCTATCTCTCTTAGCTTAAGGATTCTCCTTCATCCCCAGCTGCACACTTGAGGCGTTTTTACGTGCCAAAAATCCTTTCTTCTCAAAGGATAAGCTTGAATCCAAGCAACCAAGATGGAACCAAAGTTGCTAAATAAGATCCAGATGTGTTTCAGAATGTAAGCTACATTCCATATAGTTTTTCACTTTTGTCTAAAACAAAACAAAAAATTAATAATTAATTATTAGCTGCATCTGGACGTGTCCAAGTGCTAAGTGTCTTTATAGTATATTAATATATTATTAGACCATTCAAACTTAGTCATAGTCCAATTAACACTTAAATTCACATATGTCCAATTATTAAAATCATTTACTTTTCTATATTTAAAAAAATATATAAAAAAATTCATTTCCTTTATTTTTTCCAACATAAAATTCCATCCCATATTTATTTTAAAAATATTCAAGAAAACAAACATGAATATATATATATATATATATATCAATGTTTCATGAGAAGTTAGAAAATTATCACCATGTCCCCGACCGTGTGTCAATCTCGCATATAGTATGTTTTGTCATTTTACTTTAAACAAATTTTTTATTATAATTTTATAAGTGTCCAATCATAATTATAATTTACGCAAAGGTTCACAACTTAAAATATACGTTTAGTACTGGATCCTATAAAATATTAAATTATGATTTATTATTTGAATTGTAATAATTTGCTCAAATTTTTATGCAAGAATATTATTCACATGGTTGATGAATTAAAAAAAAGAAAAGAAAAGAATATACAATATATAATTGGACAATCTCTTATTTTAATCAATTATCACATGCATGAAGAGAAATTTGAACATACGTCGTGATAGAAAATAAATATATATGAAATTAAAATTGGAATATAAAAATAAGAGTATTAGTTATCAAAAAAAGATAGAATATTATTTTGAAATATTTAAAAAACTGAACAAAGAATTAAAATTGAGCTTTGGGTGTGCCCATAATAACCTTCTAAAACTCTCTTTTTATTTTTTTGCATTTTGCGTATACTAGTGAAAAAAAAAAATAATAAGTAAAAAGAAAAGGTAAAAAATGAAAAAAAAACTCTTTTAATTTCGATTTTTCATTTTTTCTTTTCTCCAAATATTGTTAAATATAATATTTTCCAATAATTTTGTATTATTTTAAAATTAAAAAAAATTAAAACACTGCTAGTTGAGGGAGTTTTCTAATTTATATTAGAAATTAGCTTGTGATTGTGCACTGCACGAAATAATTTTATATATTTAAATATGTATGTAGACACATAAATTAATATTATTTAACTACTATATATCTAACATAATCAAGATATGTATAACTATTGGTACAGTTAAGAATAATCAAAGAAAATTTATATAAGTAAATAAATAGAGAAATAATGCATATCAATATATGAAAATGGAGAATGATTTTCAGAAATTAATTGAATTTCGGAAAAAGAAACATTAAATAAGAAATAATTATAAATTTTTTAATTAATAATATAATTGTTCCCAATACTATTTTAGAAATTAGTTATACTTGCTGTTAACATTATCTTCATCATTTGCATAATCGTTTTTATCATGTATTAATTCTGAATAATAATCATCAATCTCATCAATTTTATTTTTTTTTTGCTTTTGACGTCAGAGTAAGTTGCAATATCTCTAACTCTTCATTTGAAAGTATTGGTGTCTTTCGTCCACAAAATGACGAAAAATCTCGAATAATAGACATTTTTCTTGGCTTAAAGGTATAGTTTGAATATGTATTCAACTGAAGATATTTTTTTATTTAGTTATTCGCGATTTTTTTATTTAATTTTCGAGCAACGGCTTTGATGGTGCACATATACACTTGGAAGGTTATCCAAATAAGCCACAGAATAGTAATTTATTATGGCCAAGGAAGCATGCATTTTGCAAAGGTAGAAGCTGTGATTCAATTTCTTTTCCTCCAGAATCCTTAACAACGATATTCTCATCAATAACCTGTAGCAAGTGATGATGCAAAATCACACTTCAGAAGCATAATTAGGACAAAACAAATTGCATAAAAGATTTTACATCTTTTACAAACATTGAAGATTAAATCCTCATCCTTCCAAATCAATACATGCACATATGGAAGTGCACAGAAAAGAGTAATTATGTAAAAATAATTATAAGACAAAACACAAGCCCCAAAAAGGCAATAAATCTCCTCTCTTGAGATGTTGGCATGCTTGAATGTGAATTTAAAGGTATATGTGTCTCATTTTATCTTAGATCTGCTCATGGGCCGGGCAGCCCGCCCGGCCCGGCAGGCCAGGCCCGTAATGGGTCGGGCCTGGGCAGGATATTTTGTGTTCCAGACCGACCCGGCCCAGAACAGTATTTTATTATTATAATAATATTATTTTATTTAATTTTAATTATAAAAATATAAAAAAATAAAAAATATTTTTTTAATCCAATGAACAATGTATTCGGACCTACCGGGCCTGGGCAAAGAAAATGAAAAAAATGGGCCGCGGCCCGGTCCGGCCCATGAGCAGGTCTGATTTTATCCATGTACTTAATTAAAAGGAAGAAGAGTTACTTGAGATGGTATAAATCATAGTTGATTAAAAGGAATAAGAGTTATTTGAGATGGTATAAATCATAGTTGAAATGGATATGCTATACATGGATATGTATTTTTAAATTGATAAGCATTTTTTTAAAATTTTAAAATGGACATAATAAGTGATAAAGGTAAATCAAATCCCTTGAATTACCCTACATATTTGAAATATAAATATGATGTTTTTAGCTGAGATGAACATGCTAGTTCCTATTATTTAGGAATTTTAATATGAAATGATTATTTAAATTTTCAATGCCTTATATAATTTTCAAAAGATAATTTTTGTTTGATTTAAATCAAGATAAATAAAAGTCAAATTTTGTTTGATTTAAATCAAGATAAAGAAAATCAAATTTTATTTGATTTAAATCAAGATAAAACATATATTGAATGGTTGAAATAAATTTCATCTAGATAATTTTAAACATATTGAAAGATTTTTGAAAATTTAATAATTGATTAAATAAGATTATTTGATAATTAATTTAAATTTAAAAACTATCCAAAATGTCAATACTACAAGTTGTCCACATAGGATTACACATAAGTAGATCTTATCAGGTTTCGATGTACCTTGTTATATTATATTATATATGTAGCAACCCAATTTTGTCCGGGTCATGCTCGAATCAAATCCGAATTGCGTTTTAGCCAAGTTTCGAGTAAAGACTTATTTTAAGTTCTCTCAATTTATAATTTTTTATTTACCTTCTATTTTTTTATTATTTTTTTAAAATTGTTTTTATTGTTTTTATTGTTATTATTGTTATTGTTATTATTATTCTTATTTTTATTTGGGCCTGGAAATCCGAAACCAAGTAGGCTGATTGGGCCCGATGGCCTAGTAGGCCAGTTAGGCCTGCTGGTCTAGCAGGCCGATTGGACCTGCTGGCCTAGCTGCCCACATCTAGCAGACCACTAAGCCTACTACCCTACCAGCCAAGGCCACCACACCCAGCAAGCCCACAGCCAGGCCTGTCACCCAAAAAAATCCTAGCCCTCTGCCGTGCCTGTCACCCAAAACCCTAGCCCCCTGCCGTGCACGTCACCTTAGCCTGCCATCCTAGCCGACCTAACCACTGCCTCCACCCTAGCCTCGACACACACTACCCACGCCACCGGTTGCTTCCAAGCAACCTTCCTGAAACCCAAAAACCTAGGGCCTTGAACCCCAAATTCTTCAAAAGGGGGGATCGATTCTCACCCCCCAAAGAAAAAGAAAATGAGGGGAAAGAAAAGCCATCTGAACGGAGCCTCACAACAGGCTCCTGACCCCCACCATCGACTTCCCGCCCCACTCTCTCGGTTCCTAACCCCCAAGAAAATTAGATCCCAACCACAACAAAAAACCACACAACCGACAACAGCAAAAAGACCTGCACAAGAAAGGAAAAGAAATGACACAACAAAATCCAAAACTAGGTTAGGTCTCGGGTTCCCTAGATCCAAGAGGTTGGGGGTTTTTTCTTTAAAAAAGGGAGTGGTGACTAACAAGAAAAGGGGAGGAGTATCGGGTTCCTTTTTTTCGAGCCAGTCCAATGGCCAAAGAAGGAGTTTGGAATAGTGAAAAGTTCAGATATAGGATTTAGATCTACACGGTTTAGGTTTGATTTGGGTGGAATTTGTTGGATATTCGGGTAGAGGCATTGAAGGTTATGATTTTGGGCTAATTTTCGAAGGAAAGAGAACTCCGGCAACGGCGGTCGATGACGGAGTGACCAACCGTTGCCAGAATCTGGGTTCGGTCTAGAGAGAAGGGAGAGAGGGCAGGGAGTTAAAGAGAGAGGAAAGGCTGAAAATGAAAAAAAAAATTGGGGGTTTAAATAGAGCATGAGAACGACGTCATTTAGGGAGGAAGAGGGTCCGCGCGTGGACTCGGATCAGACCTGGGATCTGCGCGCCTGACCCGGTTCAGGTAGGGGAGAAAAAAAAAAGAAGGGAAAAGGGGGAAATGAAAAATGAAAAAAGCAAAGGGCCAGCAAGCCCATCACAAGTAGACTGGCCCAATTCGTGGGTTTTCAAGCCCACCAGTTTTGGGTACAAGTTCTATTAGACTTGGGCCAGGCTCTTTCAAATAGGGTAATTTTATTTTCCCTTTTATTTTTGTGCAAACATGTTAGCATATTTTAATATATTATATTTTGTATATTATTTATTTAAATGTCGTGACATGTCTTAGTATATTTTATTATTCGTGTTTATCGTTTATTTAAATGTGATAGCATATCAATTATTTGTGTTTATTATTTATTCAAATATTGTAGTAGGTCTTAATATGTTTTATTATTTGTGTTTTAACGTTGTAACATGTTTTAATATTTTTTTTATTGGTGTTTATTGTTTATTCAAATGTTGTAGTATGTTCTAATATATTCTATTGTTCGTGTTTAGTATTTATATAAAGGTTGCAGTATATTTTTAAGATGTTTTATTATTTGTGTTTTAATGTTGTAACATGTTTTTAGTATTTTATTGTTGGTGTTTATTATCTATTTTAATGTTGTAACATGTTCTAGTATTTTATTGTTGGTGTTTATTATTTATTTAAATGTTGTAGCATGTTTTAATATATTTTATTTGGTGGTTATTATTTATTGTAAATATTGTAGCATATTTTAAGATATTACGTTATCAATGTTCATCATTCGTTTAAATGGAGTAGAATATTTTAGCGTCATAAAATATGGGTTTGTTGTAGAAGGTTTAAAGTATTATAGTGAGAAATTAATTTTAATAAATAAACATAAGGATAAAAATGGACGGGGATAACCGACGATGAAATTTGAAGGACGTCACAATAGTGATTCCTAAGATATCTTAAGGTGAGAGGATCTCATTAAATACCACCAAGGGTGTTGGAAATATTTAATGAGTGTTCTCGATAATAGATTTACGTTCACTTTCATTTTCAAAAAAGTAATAACAATTCTTAAAAAAAAAAAGAATAAACATGTTTTTTTTTTTTAAAAAAAAAAAGAGAATTCGTTTTAAATACCGATATCAAATCCATTAAATCGAGATTTAAGATAACACATGATTAATTGATACCGTTTTATTAACGGGCGTCATGGGGGCGCTAATACTTTCTCCACGCGTAACTGTACTTCCAAACCCGAACTTTTGATTTTCGTAGACCAAAATTATCTTTTTAATTAATTTTAAAATTCTATTAAAATGATAAGCTTTCTAGGTGGCCAATTACACCTAAACAAAAAAAGATTGGTGGCGACTCCTCTGTTGTTTTTTTTAAATTGTTTGACGGTTAAAAAACCGTTATGACAGCTTGGCGACTCCACTGGGAACTTTTGAGAGTCGAGCCATAAATTAATCATTTGTTATCTTAAAATCTCGATTTAATGGACTTAATTGATATTTAATTTAATTCTCCTATTTTTTTTTATTGTTTTTTTTTTTGCCTTTATGTCTTGATATTTGTTAATTGTTTATTCATGTTTTTAATTATGTCCGTTATTTATTATTTTTTATAATTATGGGATATTTAGAATAAAGGATCGTAAATAAATAGTCAAATCTTTGTTTGCTCCCTCATCCACACCCCTGCACGCGCATTTGCATAACATGAAGCACTTATACCCGGGTTTTCATCATTTTAGGTAGAAGTAAAGTAACTACGCTCTCGTGAAGTGATAATCTCCGCATGGGCTAGCGAAACACTTCCAGAGTAATAAAATACCTACGCTTTAGTGATGTGATAACCTCCGCATAAGCTTGAAAAATATACTCCAACAAATTGAACCCATTTAAAGCGGGGTGCCTTACTAGGCTTCACGGGCGACAGTGAGGAGCAATTTGGGGCCTTTTAGAACCCGGTTCAACCTCATATAGTGAGCCATATGAAGCCAGTTTAGGTAGGAACATGCCGAATTTTCGTTAGAAATAACCATATTAGGAACACATGGAGCAACACTTTCGACCTTTTTCTTTTCTACATTCCAAATATGCATAGTACATCGGGTAAGGATAAACGTACGTCACCCGTAATAAGTTTAAAATTTCGTCCCAAAAGGCTTCTTGATGCCTGAATAAGTTGATATCGTTGGGGCAAATGTTCATTAATTAATTAATTAATTGTAGTGATGATTTCACTCCTTTACTGTTTCATTCCTTTTTCATGTATCATTTGTATCAATATCGAAAATTAGTATTTTTAGATTATTTTGAAATTTACCTTTGTAGGGATTTTTAGAAATGAAAAAAAGAGTTTTTATCCCATAAAATAATGAAAAAACTTTCTTCTTTGAAAATTAGAAATAAATAAAAAAAATAAAAAATGAAAAAAATGAGAAAAGAAATAATGGAAAAAGAGTTCATTTGTAGTGGAATAGTGTTGTGAAAAAGATAAAAATTTCTTTTTAGTTTTGAGGTTTGAGAAAATATATTAAAAAAAAAAAGGAAAAGATATCAAAAAGGAATAATTGTGAGGAAATTTAAAAAGTAGAAAGAAGAAAAAAAAAAGGGGTGATTTAGGATTTTCTTTTTCCTGATCTTTTCATTGCATTTTGCATAACATTTGTAGATAGGAAAATTCTTTTTTCAAATATCTTTGCATTTCGTACGTTTCAATGTATTAATTAATTACTATTACATTCATGCATATATGAATAGAGCATGTGCATTTATGACTATATTTTTTGATCTCATGGTGGCAATAATCTCATTTGATGATCCCATAGATATTCATTGATTAAATAAGAATTGTAGATCGGTAGTGTTGAATAAACATTTGAACACCAGTGCCATAATAAGACCTATTACCCTAAATTGTTGTTGTTTTGTAAAAATAATGTTTTGATTAAATTTTAACTTTTACGGGGAAAATGTATTTAAAAAAATAGTGGATCAAATTTGGGGGAAATCTTGTATAAATGAGATTTTTGAATAATTAAGATTGGTCCCATTAATTTGGTTTAATCATTGAATAATCTTCCTGTGTAGATTCATGCATTAATCTTTTTATTTTTTTATATGCATCATTTTGGCATCAGGTTACACTCATGTCATACATAGTTAATGCATGATTTCTCTTTATATGTTTATGCATTAATTTGTTTATTTTTTACATGCATCATAAGGGCATCGTGTTACATTCACGACATTCATGCCTCATTCATCATGAAACACTGTAGACACCCGTTTTTGTCCGGATTTAGTTAGTTAATTTTAGTTTTAACTTTAATATTTCTTTTAATTTTTAGGTTAATTTTCGGATAATTAGAATAAATAAATAACCAAAAAAAAGAGAAAAAGTTTGCTCAAATCCAAACTCCTCATGGGATTAAGATTAAACTCTGGAATTTAAGATAAATGCCAAGAAAATAGTTTTTATCTAGAATAAGATTACATTTTGATGGGGATGAGAACTCCAACCCAAATCAATCTAAGACTCTAACTGATTTTTCCCTATAAATAGAGATCCAAACCCCCGACGTTCAACACATAATGGAGAATACAGAGGTCAGAGAAAGAAAAAAAAGGTTTTTTTTAAAAAGCAACCAAGGCCGATTGCTTGTTCTTCATGCAACTCCAAGGGGCACGTCAAATGCAAATGGTGCGGGGGTACAAGTTTCTTTATCATTGGGGATAATATGCTCTGCCAAGTTCCTTCCAGAAATACCAATTGTGTGATTTGTGTTGGGAAAGGATCAAAATGCTGTTCTGACTGCAAAGGAACTGGATTTCGTGCCAAGTGGTTGGGTGAACTTAGGGATGGCAAAACCCGAACCGACCGATGGATTTCGAACCGATCCGATCCGAATGGAGAGGTTTTTTTTTTTTGAACAATGGATGCGGGGCGGGGCGGGGCGGTTTTTTTTGTTTGAAATGCGGGTATGGAGCAGTTGCAGTATTTACCTGATCCGCCCCACCCCGCCCCGACTAGTAAAATTACTATTTTACCCTTCCCTAAAAACCTAATATGTTTACTTCTTCTCTATCTCTACAACTCCACAGCCGCTCCCTTTCCTTCTACTTTCCCTTTCCTAATAGAAGTTCTCTAAAATAGAAGTTCTTGTATCCCTCTCGCCTCTCACTCAGTCCGCTGCTGTCTTCTCTTTTTCTCCCTTCCTTTCATTTTCTAGTCAAATTTAAACCATATTATTTTGCTCTTATCTTCTCTTGGTCTAGGTCATGCCGCCATTCACTTGAAATCTCAGTACAACTTCATAATTTAACAAGTCACCACACCCACTCACCACCCACTTGGCCACTTGAATTCATGAAGACCACCACACAGCCACCTACCAGCGTCCAACAACCTTCGACGCCAGCCATTGAAGAAGCCCAGCATCGTGAGCCAGATCCGTGAGCTAGGAGTCCCAGTTCAGCCCTCACCGTGAGTCATCTCCATTTCTCTCATTTTTTCGTTGTGTTTCAAATCTTAGTAAGAAAAGTTAATGCCATTTCCCCTTTGCAATTGAGAATGTAGGACCCCATATCTGCAATTTAATTGAATGCTTGCTAGAAAAAATTTATGGTCAATGCTTTTTCTTTAGCAAAGCCCATTTTTCATGGTCACAAAAAAAAAAAGTTGGAAATGATTGAAAAATGCAGAAATCGATAGAACCGACGAAACCGACCGAAACAAGTCAGTTTTGATTAATTTCGGTTATTTATATTATGTTGGTCGGTTTCGGTTAATTTTGAGGGAGCGTCGGTTAAGTTGGTTTTCGGATTTTTTAGATCGAATAACTAATAAAAATCGGATGGAGCGGGGCGGGGCGGGGCGTAACCGACATCCATGGAGGTGGTAGTGGTATTGAAAATCCAACATCCACGGTGGAGCGGGGCGGGGGGCGGGGCAGAGTAGGTCACTGGCGGGGCGGGGACGGATTTTACAAAATCCGCCCCCGCCCCGCTCCATTGCCATCCCTAGGTGAACTTCCTATTTGCTAATAGTGGATAGTTTCTCAATTGTTGCCTGCCAAGTTAAAATGTTGTAAGCTGCATATTGTTGTAAGTCTTACTTTCTTTTACAATAACGTTTTGCTTCTTGATTAGTTTTTTTTTATTTTTTATAACTTTATTTATTATATAATAATTGTTTAATGATTAGATAATGATGATTTATTTTATTTTTATTTTATTATTCCTTTGTTTTATAATTATAATAATGACATTGGTAATGACTTTTTTCTTTTAGCATTATTTTTTTGTTATGTTTTTTACATTTTGTTATATATTAATTTATATAATTTATTTATTTTATATTACTAATATTATTTTTCTTTCATGTTTTAGGTATAAGTTTTTTTTTTTAATTAATTATATTTATTTACTTGATTATTGTGAATATTTTTATCTTAAATTTTCTTTAACCTTTGGATTTTTGTAAATATTTGTATATTGATTGATGATTTGTTTATTTTTAATTATTATTTAATTAAGATTGAGTTAGATTAATTTTTAATTGAGTTTTTATAATTGACAATTAATTAAATTAAAATAATAAATTGAGATCTTTTCCAATGATGAAATTCAAAGAGATCACGAACAGTTGATTTCCGAGAAATTTCTAGGTGAAAGAATTCTCTTAAAAATTCTCCAGAACGAATGGAATGATTTTTTAAGAGATTATTTTCGATATCAATAAAGATCAAAATTTATTATTTTAAAATAATTAATTTTCAATGTCTCTTTTTCAAAATAATTTTTCATAATAAATGCCTAATTAAAATTGAAGGATAAATTAAGATTTTTTCCGATGATGAAATTGAAGAGAGTCACGAATGGTTGACTTTTAAGAAATTTCTAGGTGAGAAAAATTCTCTTAAAAATTCTCCAGAACGAATGGAAGAATATTCTAAGGGATAATTTTCGATATTAAGATCAGAATTTATTTTTCGAACAAATATAAATAAATATATGGATTAATTTTGGAAGATTAATTTAAGAGAAATAACTTTGTTAAATAATCTAACTTTTCCGATGACGGAGCCTCTTCAATAGAACGAATGGTTTCTTTTGGATACTCTCGAGGTGAGAAAATGTTCTTTTAGTAATTTCTTCAGAATGAATGGAAGAGAGATCTAAAAAATAATTTTCGAGATTTTTAACTTTAACAATTAAAATGAGATAGGATAGACAAGACCATTTAATTAAGACTTTTAAGTATCACAAGACTAATTAGGTACTATCTCTTAGATAGGCATTGTGAGGGTGCTAATCCTTCCTCACCCGTAACCGTACTCCCGAACCTAGTTATGATAAGCAGACCAGAACCTATTCTTTTTAAGGTGCCTTAGTCAAGCTTAAGATTATTTTAAATAGGATAGATTCATAAAGGTGACTAATCACACCTAGATTAGATGATTAGTGGTGACTCCATGATTTGTGTCTAGCATGCTGAATTCGTATTTGGCACGTTATGACAAACACATTTGAGGGGATAAAACAGAAATTGGCTTGGCTTTAAGAGCTTTGAAGAAGTTTCTTTTTCAAATTAGAGGTATAAGAAGTACTGAGCAACTTTATAACACATGCCAGGATCATGGATAATGAGCAGCAATATAGACTGGATAGAATGGAGAGAGCATAGAGAGAATTACAGGATTAATGGGCAAAGTCACAAGAAGAATCGACAAGATCCCAAGAAGAATCGAGAGAACAGATGACTAGACTCATGAAACTGGTGTCCGCCGCAATCAAAGGAAAGGGATACACTGAAAACTTGGCCGCCAGAGAAAGATTGGAGGCACAAGGGGGTCAGACTGAAGCCATACTGTTAAATGACCAGTCTTTTCAGAACACAGCTAATCCCATCAGCGTCTTGAACTCAGAAGATCCGGCTGAACAAGTAAAGATGAAAATGGTTGCATTGAATGGGCCTGAGTTGGCAGATTCCCGAGAGAAATATCAGCTGTTGGAAGAAAGGCTCCGAGCAATAGAAGGCACATATGTATTTGGGAGTATAGATGCAAATGAGCTTTGTTTGGTCCCTAATTTAGTCATCCCTCCTAAATTCAAGGTCCCCGACTTTGAGAAATATGATGGGACAATTGATCCATCAGCCCACATCACTATATTCTACTGAAAGATGACGGGCCATATGGATAATGATAAGCTTTTGATCCACTCTTTTCATGATAGCCTCAACGGATCCGCAATCAGGTGGTATAATCAGTTGAGCAAGGATCAGATTCACTCTTGGAATGATTTGGCTAAAGCTTTTCTAAGCCAATACAAGCATGAGACCGATATGGCGCCCAACCGTCTCACTTTACAAAATATGGAGAAAAAGGCTACTGAGAGCTTCAAAGTGTATGCTAGAAGGTGGAAGGATATGGCCTACGATCGCCCCTGACTCAAAAAGAAACCACTTTCCTTTTTGTGAACACATTGCGGGCCCCATACTATGAAAGACTAATTGGCCACACCACGAAAAATTTTGCGGACCTGGTAATGTCCAGGGAGATGATTGAAAATGCTATTAAGAACGGGAAACTCGAAAGAGATAAGACATCTAACACCGAGGGAAACAGGGCACTCGAAGAGAACGTGGAATATGTCCAAGCTATGGGAGACTTTGCCCCATATCCCTAATTCCCCTTATGTCAGCCATTCTGCCATACCCTGAACAATGTTACTCAAGGTTCTTATCCTTACCAACAAAGGCATGCAACTACGTTGGTATTTGCATCTATCTATCAGTCAAACACCCATGGGAATAACCGAAGAGGGCGTAAAAAGTGAAAAAGAAATCAGGTTGACCTGATTATAATGAGTTGCTACCTCAACTCATTCAGAACCGTCTTCTGACGCCTATGCAATTAGAGCCTCTGAAGCCCCCGTACCTGAGCTGGTATGATGCTAATGAGTGTTGCAATTATCATTTCGGCAATCAAGGTCACTCAACAAAGAACTGCCTCATATTGAAGTACAAGGTTAGAGATCTCATCAAGGCTGGTTCGATAAGTTTCGAAGAAGGGAGACCCACGTGTCATAAGAAACATGATGCATGATCATATCAGAATTCATGATGCATGTAGTTCTATACACTGTGGACAATGAAAGCACTTGTCTCATATTGACATCTATATGAAATAAATAAATTTGGAGCTTTAAATGCTTTATGTCATATCGAGTTTTGACAATATTTGAATTTGCAAAAACAGACATTGAGGAAATTTCGGATCTTGTAAAAATTGAACAGTAATAATGTGTTTTTAAAAGAATATATATTTTTTTACATTAGGAAGTAATGAAATGTCTCTAGAATATTGATGATCATTGTTAGAAATGAGCCAATACCCTCAGATTTCTTTCCATATCTAAATCCTTTGAGTCGAGACCATTTGAAAGACCTACTGCTTCGGGGAATATACATGCTAAATTTCATAAACCATATTCATCGCGAAATAAAGAAAGATGTAAATTCTAGCTTAGGCTATGAGCAATGGAACATACTTTTTTAAAAAAAAAAAATCGAACTCCTTGGAGTCTCAAACAAGTGAAACATTTTCAAGGATCTAGATTGTGGTAAATTGATGTGTGTCAAGATTATGCCAAAACCATTCATATCTCGTCCAATAACCACAAAACACGAATTTCCCAAACATCACTTCATGATTGATATCCATAAGCACAATGACTAAACCTGATTTTCCCATGTCCCCCAGAAAAACATATTTTGGGCCATATTCTTTCTTGTCACTTCGGATAACCCAGAAAAGACTTGAGGTGTTCCTCGTAATGATACGAATTCTCATTTGTATGACCAATCAAAGGGTGCATCATTTGTAGACGTGGAGGAAAGGTGGTGAATAAGGATGAAGTAATTTTCGAGGCATGCATCAATAAATAAAAAAAGAAAGAGAAAAACCAAAAAAGAAAGAGAAAGAGAAAAAAGAAATGCAAAAAAATGAGTGTGACATCATGTATTTACGAAATTCAAGATGGTTTCAAGAAAAAACCCTTTTTAACATTTTTTTCAAGAAAAAAAAACTCTTCAGTTTAAGTGGTTGTGTTTGAGATGAAAATGGTCATCTTTCATCATTCTTTCATCCAAAAATATTCCCTTTGCTACCCCTGTTGAGCCTAAATAATCCCTTATTATTTTTTGAACCCTGATCAAGGATCACCCTTCACACTGGAGGCAAATACGAGGAATGATCTTTTCGAAGATCACAGATAAATGAGTCCTAGATCAAAGATGAATATGAAGCAAATGGAGCTCTCAAATAAGTATGATTTACTTTGCCAAAGTGGAAATGCACAAGAAGACAAAAAAAAAGACATAAAATGTGAAAAAATGACGAAATGAAAGCAAAAAAAAAAATACAGAAAGAAAAAACGAAAGAAGAGGAAAAAGAGTAGAAAATCAGAAGATGAAAGAGAAGCTCAGAAATGACCAATGTTTCAAAGGGAATCATTCTCATTAAATGATCATTGATCTGAATACCCTTAAATACATGTTTGGGCCTATTTATCCTTTCTTTCTGAACCAGAAACCTTGACCTACGTTACAGACCTTGAAAAGATTATTTTGATCAAACATGGCTATTTGAATTGATGAATTTATTCCTGGAGAAATGGACGAGGCTTTGGTCTTATTTTTGGCTAAAATTATTCTTTTTGGATAAGTTTTAAATTTTTAAATGCATGGTGAAACATTCAATAAAAATGAAATGAAAAGAAATAGAAACAAGAAACAAGAAAACTCTAGGGTGAAAACCCAAGAATGGGCAGTCTAGAATGAAATGAAAAATTTTTGATACCCCTCATGGTGTTGTCAAGGATATGACTTAAGAGGATGTCAATTTGAAATTAAGGAACATCTAGGAATTCCTGAACATCCCAAATGGTCAGCTCTCATTTGGAGGATCGACTTCAAAAACTAAACCTGTTTTTCCCTCCAACATGGTACTTTAACCTTGAACATCCCGGCTAATCTTGACGCCTGTCAAAATACCATGATTTGGGAGCTAAAAGAATGCCAAATTTGTTTGATCTTCGATGAATTCATGTTTTATAAAAACCTGTTCCATGTGTGAGCCTAGAAGGGACATACATTTTTCTTGTTGTGAGATTTTCTTGGACCAACCAAAATCCTGTTGTACCAAGCCCTTCCAAATTTGAAAAAACCAAAATGATATTCAGAGAATTTCTAATAGTGATCATCAGTCTTAAAGAGATTTGGATATCACACATTGTAGGAATAACGTTTTGGCTCAAAAGTTTTCAATAAATGAGCAAAATCTTTAGGGAAAAAACAAAGAAAATGATGAGCATATTTTTTGAAGTCACTTTAAAAAAAAATGATGTTGACATGAGACGAGGGTTCTTCTAACCCAAAGGTATGGGACTACTGAAGTTGATATTGACTTCCAGATATGAGAATAAGAAATAGAACTTGGCAAATAGATATCCGTGGATAAAAGTTTAAAAAACTGTAGGGGCAAGGAGATAACCAAGGATTGAAAAGGGAATGATCTCTTATGGGCCACGAGTGGTCGAGGTACACTCTGATTTGGAAGGGGAAGTGATTTGGAAAGGCTAAGCCAAATTCAAGAAGGAACAATCGGGGACATTTGCATATGCATTAGGAAGCATTTGAATCCTTGTTAATCTCTGCATCTGCATTAAGAAGCATTTGCATCAATTGAAGACATTTTCATTAAGAAGCATTTGCGTCCTTGTTAACCTTTGCATTTGCATTAAGAAGCATTTGCATCATTGTTAATCTTTGCTTTTGCGTTAAGAAGCATTTTCACTTTTGCTAATCTCTACATTTGCATCATGAAGTATTTGCATCAATCGAAGATATTTGCATCTGCATTGTGAAGCATTTGCGTCCTTTCTGAAAACCTTTCTGGTATAATTTTCAACACATTTTCAAGAATTAATATTCATAATTTTTTGTTTTAAAAGAAAGGAGCAAGTCTTTGGTGGTGATAGCCAAAGCTTCTAGAGGAGATACCCAAAATTTTACTATTTTAAAAGAAATGAGCAAGTCTTTGGTGGTGATAGCTAAAGCTTCTGGAGGAGATATCCAGAATTTTATTTTTTTTAAAAAGAAATGAGCAAGTCTTTGGTGGTGATAGCCGAAGCTTCTAGAAGAGATACCAAGAATTTTACTGTTATAAAATAAAGGAGCAAGTCTTTGGCGATGATAGCCGAAGCTTTAGGAGGAGATACCCAAAATTTTATTGTTTTAAGAAATGAACAGAATTTATTGTTTTAAGAAATGAACAGATTTTTATTATTTCAAGAAATGAACAGAGTTTTACGGTTTAAGAAATGAATAGAATTTTACTGTTTAAAAAAAGAAAAAAAGAAAAAAGAAAGGAGCAAGTCTTTGGTGGTAATAGCCAAAGTTTCTGGAGGAGATACCCATAATTTTACTGTTTTTAAAAGAAATGAGCACGCCTTTGGTGGTGATAGCCAAAACTTCTGGAGAAGATACCCAGAATTTTATTGTTTTAAGAAATGAACAGAATTTTACGGTTTGAAGAAATGAATAGAATTTTACTATTTTAAAAGAAATGAGCAAGCCTTTGGTGGTGATAGCCAAAGCTTTTGGAGGAGATACCCAGAATTTTACTGTTTTAAAATAAATGAGCAAGCCTTTGGTAGTGATAGCCAAAACTTCTGGAGGAGATACCCAAAATTTTACTGTTTTAAAAGAAATGAGCAAGTCCTTGGTGGCAATAGCCAAAGGTTCTGGAGGAGATACCCATAATTCATTATTTTAATAAATGAATAGAATTTTATTGTTTTAAGAAATGAACAAAATTTTATTATTTTAAGAAATGAACAAAATTTTACGATTTGAAGAAATGAATAGAATTTTACTATTTTAAAAGAAATGTGTAGACACCTAATTTTGTCCGGGCCACTAAACAGGTATGTTTTCTTCCCATATTGATGTTTCCGAGTATAAAAAGAATGTTTTCATCCTGCAGGTGGTACTCCGAGACTTAGTTTAAGAGGGCGAGCACAAAAAGACAAACTTGAAAAAAAGTCAACCCCGAAAAAGTCAACCCCGAAAAAGTCAACCCCAAAAAGTCAACTATTGAAAAAGTCAACCCACTTTCAAAATCAAGATTTTAAGTTCAATTGAAAAATGGCGAAAGAATTTTGATAATCCGAGGTCTACATTGAAAGATATGGAGTTCGGAAGTTGGGATTTGGAGATTCAGTAGAAAAGAAACCCTAATCCAAGAAATTTGGGGAAAAGTGCTTAAACGATCAAACTGGTCGAAATTGAAGGTTCCAAATGAAAGATAAGCACTGACTACGGGTAATGGAGAAGTCACTTGCAAGAAAAACCGAAAGAAAAATCAATCCGGGAGAAAACCGAGAATTAGGGTTTCTAGTGGATCTCGGTGAAATCGGGAAGAATCACAGAAATGGCCCGACTTGGTAAGACCAAAGCCCCCAATGGATGAAGAATGGTTAAAAAGGATGGCCCAAGGCTCAGATTGAAGAAAATCTGAAAATCGGACTTGTTTTGAGCAAAACCGGGTTTCGAAGGTTAAAGGGCAAAATTGGAAAATTTTGGGAAAAATAGCAAATGGACTCCGAAAATTATGGAAAATTTGTCAATCTCATTCTTAAATCATTTGAAAGAGATTGGTAAAAGAAAATCTTGATTCCGAGTTCGTTTGCAAAATGGCCAAATCCCGGGCTTCTTATGCAGTAATTCAAAAAGATAAATCCCGGAAAAATAGCAAATGGACTCCAAAAATTCTGAAATTTGGTAAATCTCATTTTTAAATTATTTGGAAGAGATTGGCGAAAGAAAATCTTGATTCCGAGTTCATTTGCAAAATGGCTAAATCCCGAGCTTCCTATGCAGTAATTCAAGCCGATAAATCCCGAAAAAATACCAAATGAGCTCCAAAAATTACGAAAACTTCCAGATCACACTTTTTAATTATTTTGAAGAGATTGGTGAAGAAAAATCTTGATTTGGAGCTCGTTTAAAAAATGGTAAAAAGTAGGGGCATAAAAGGATATTTTGGGAAGAAAAAATCCAAATAAATAGCAAACGGACTCGGATAATTTTGAAAACTTCCAGAACTCAATATTTTATTATTTTGGAAGTATTAAAAAATGAAAAAATTGAATTTGGAGCCCGTTTGATATTTATTTTGCATCCGGGAGGGCAAAATGGTCATTTCACCCAAGCAACCGAAAAGGGCTTTTTGGGCCCTTCAAAAAATCAGAGTTGGGCTGGAAAAAAGATGTCAACATTTTTCTTGGACAGCTGTAATTTGAGAGGGCTGAGATGCTAATCTAAGGGTGGTAATTTCATGACTTTTCATCTTGAATTATTGGCCATTTGATGGAAATTAGGTTACACAAAAATGACAACATCTTGGAGTCCATATAAGCATCATTTTCTGCCAGCCCTAAGGGGGGGAGGCAGATTTTGTTGTTTCTTTTCCATTTTGGTTGATTTCTCTTAGTTTTTCTTAGTTTTTTATCTTCTTGGTTGAGAGCAAAAAAAGAAAAGTTTAGAAAAAAAGGAAAGTTTGAAGAGAAAAGCTTGAAATATTAGCTTCTTGAGGTTGCTCTTGAGCACCAACTCTTGGACTTTCATTTTCTATTCTTATTTTTTGCTATTTTAATCTCTACTTGGTGAGTTTTCATTTTAAAATAATGTTTTTTGTTCTTCCTTCATTTCCTTTCTTAAGTATATTTTTTTTTACATTTTGTTTTTACAATAAACTCACCATGGCCAAATGGCCTACATTATTTATTTTAAGTTGTTGTTTTTGATTCATTTTACCATATTGTTTATGCTATTTTCTTTATTTTTGATGTTTTAAATATTATGTTATTTCATGTTCTTAAGTTATATTTAATTTGGTTGCTTTGTTTATTGCCATTTATGTCTTAGATATCATGTTTTTGCATTTTTAATTTTCTGTTTTTATGTTGTTTAAATTTGAGCATGTTTTAGATTTAGTATATTAGGTGTTTGTGAAAATGCTTGTGTGATTTTTGTGTTATGACTTAGTTTTTCATGCTAGCATACCAAGTGTTTGTGAAAATGCCATGCTTGTTGAAGCTTGGGGCCATTTGGCTACTCCATGTGTTTTGCATTGTGTGTTGTATTTTTGTCATGCTAGTTGTTAGGTTTTTGCATTTGCATGATATTTGGTTGGATTTTTGAATTAAGCATGCCTTGTGTTTGTGAAAATGCCATGCATGTCTTAGGTCTAGGTTACATTAAATGCCATGCAAGTTCATGTTAGGTCTAGGCCATATTATTTGTGTCATGCATTTTCCTTACATTTAGGTTTAGTTCCATGCATTTCATGCATTATGTTTGCTGCATTGTTTCATGCATTTCATGTTCATGCCACTTGAATAATGACTTGAGCCAATTAATGGTTCAAGATCATGCTCTCTTGAGCACACTTGTGGAAAATTAAGTTTCTCAAATTGATTACTCTACCTTTGTGATTTTTTTTTATTTAGCCAATTTTTATCTAACTTTCAAAGAGTCCTAGCTACTGCTTTCAAGTCATTTTATGAGTTTCAAATATTTTTACTTTGGTTTTTAAATGATTTTATCAAAAGCAAAAATGTGTTGGCAAAGCAGTTTTTTTCTCCTCCAAAAACTCGTACATCTATGATTTTTCTGGGAATTCATCTTTGATCATAAAATTAAGCCGATTTGTTTTCATGTAGTTTTACATGTCCTGAGTCTCCAGTATTTTTTTTTAGAATTTTTGGAAGTTTTAAAAATTGGGTAAAAAATCATGGATTAAAACTGGACAGTGGAGTCAGAATTGAATTTAAAGAAAAACAAAGCAGTTTTTTTTCTCCTCCAAAAACTCGTACATCTATGATTTTTCTGGGAATTCATCTTTGATTAGAAAATTAAGCTGATTTGTTTTCGTGTAGTTTTACATGTCCTGAGTCTCCAGTATTTTTTTTAGAATTTTTGGAATTTTTGAAAATAGGATAAAAAATCGTGGATTAAAACTGGACAGTGGAGTCAGAATTGAATTTAAAGAAAAACAAAGCAGTTTTTTCTCCTCCAAAAACTCGTACATCTCTGGTTTTTCTGGGAATTCATCTTTGATCAAAAAATTAAGCCGATTTTTTCTCGTATAGTTTTATATGTCCTGAGTCTCCAGTATTTGTTTTAGAATTTTTGGAATTTTTAAAAATAGGGTAAAAAATCGTGGATTAAAACTGGATAGTGGAGTCAGAATTGAATTTAAAAAGAAAAACCATTTTTCTGATTTGGTTAATTTACTTAGAGTGGGCTGATTAGGAGAGTTAGCTACTGACTTAGGGTGGTTTCTAAGCCTTTTCAAACTCTAAAAATGGTTTTTCAAGTCTCGGGTTAAGGGTAGTAAAATCCGGATTTTTAAACTTAGGAAATTAGAGTCATTTTAAAAATTTTAGCCCAGTTTTTATTTTTAATTCAAGCTTTTCAAAATTGTTTTCAAACAATCACAAAGTATTTTGGTTTTAGAATATTTAATTTGACATATTTTCCTAAGGTAGCCGGATATCTTTTTAGATATACGGATTTCCTTAATTAAAGGAAAAAATACATTTCATGCATTGCATTTTTATATTCATGCATTTTATATAATATGTGATTCTTGCCATATTAATTTCTATGTGTCATGACATTTAGGTTGCATTATATTATTTAGATTTTGCTATGTCATTTTATTTATGCCATCCCTATACATATTCATTTCTTTTAAATGTTTTCAAAAAAAGATAATGGTTTTCAATAAAAATAAAGATATTCCCGATTTAAAATAATTCATGAGTTCTCTACCGGGTTTGCTGGAGGGAATATCATCAATTATTATTAATAAAGGAATATCTTTCTTTCAAAAAAGAGAATGATTCGGAAAGTTTTCTAAAACTAATAAAAATTTCTATATTTTGCCACGTTTGTTGGGGAATATAGGAAAATTTTGAATTTATAAATTTCGGATCATTGTCAAAAAAAATGAAATTATTTTTCTTTAAATTGGGAATTAATTTGAAATATTAAATTTAAAACCAACTTTTACCGAGATTTGAGATAACACACGATTAATAATGTAACGATTTATACGGGCATTGTGGGGGTGCTAATCCTTCCCCACACGTAACCGACTCCCGAACCCGCTTCTTTGATTTCTCTGGTTTAAAACGCAGACTTGAAATTGGTTTTTAAAATGTTTTAATTAATTTTTAAAATATTTTATAAAACCGGTTTTAATAGGTGGCCGATCACACCTAGCCAAAAAAGATTGGTGGCGACTCCATGTCTTTTTTAAGGTCATTTTCAAAACCTTCATTTTTCTAGAGGAATTAAGTCGACTTTTCCTCGATTTTTTTTTTAAATGTCACGCTTAATGAATAATAAAGTCTTGCGATGAGACGTCGTTATTTTTTAGGTTGCGACAGCTTGGCGACTCCGCTGGGGACTATTAGAGAGTCAGGCCTAGAAATAGTCGTGTGTTATCAAAGTCTCAGTTTTGGTTGGTTTAATTGGTATTTAATTTTAATTCCCACATTTTTCTAATAAAGAGAATTTTGAAAATAATAAAATGTTTTTAAAAATGTTCATTCTCATGTGCATGCATTTTATTATTGTTCTCTAGTTATTTAGGTTGTATATTATAATTGCTTGTCGGTTAATGCGTTACACTATTCTTGAATGTTTTAATTGTTAGGACATTTAGAATAAGGTTTGTAGAATAGGTGGTGACAGGTTTGTTTTGTTTCTCCACACACACTACACGTGCATTTGCATAACATGAATCCTCTACCCGGGTTCCGTCCTTTTAAGTGGAAGTAAAGTAACTAAGCCTTCGTGATTGATCCTCCGTATGGGCTAGTGAAACACTTTCGGAGTATAAAGTACCTAATGCCTTCGTGATAATCCTCCGTACGGGCATAGGAAAATATACTCTAACGAATTGAACCCGCTTTTATCGGGGTGCCTTACTAGCCTTCACCGGCGACAGTGAGGAACAATTCGGGGCCTTAGAACCGATTCACCCTCATATAGTGAACCTAGGCGAAGCCATCCCGAATTTCCGTTAGATATACCGAAAATAAGAACACATGGGAAGGACATTTCTAAACTTTTTGTTACCTGTTTTACACTCCGAATAAGTGTGGAAGATCGGGCAACGATGTACGTACATCGCCCGTAATAAATGTGATACTCCGCCTCGAAGGCATCGTGATGCCTAAATAAGCAGATATTGCTGGGGCAGATGTTCATTAGCTGTTTTTTTTAAAAAAAAAAAAAAAAAATCCTTTTTCAAGCATTTTTGCATGTGGCACATTTCATGCATGTGTAAATAAAGCATGTACATTTTTTGTTGTATTATTGATCTCATTCTTTGCAATAAACAGTTGGTAATTGAATTTGATGATTTCATAAAACCGGTAGTGTCACATGAACAATTGCATATTGTACCATAGTAAGATCCACCCTGAAATTCTTTTGAAAATGATGTGATTGGTTTATCAAAAAAAAAATCAAAAAAAAAAAAAATTTGGAGGCAAATCCTGCATAATGAGATTTTTGAATAGTCCCACCAATTTCGTGTAATCATTGATTTCTTTGTATATACCTTTGTGTTAATTCATTTATTTTTGCATGTATCATTTTGACATCATATTACATCATAGCATGCATGGTCATTCATTGTAGGACACGTCTATGACATGCATAGTCATTATCTGTATATACCTGGTGTCGCAACCTAAAATAAAAAATAACGACGAGTCTCATCGCAAGACTTTATTATTCGTTAGGCGTGACATTAACAAAAATCGAGGAAAAGTCGACTTAATTCCTCTAGAAAAATGAAGGTTTTGAAAATGACCTTAAAAAAGACATGGAGTCGCCACCAATCTTTTTTAGCTAGGTGTGATCGGCCACCTATTAAAACCGGTTTTATAAAATATTTTAAAAATTAATTAAAACATTTTAAAAACCAATTTCAAGTCTGCGTTTTAAACCAGAGAAATCAAAGAAGCGGGTTCGGGAGTCGGTTACGTGTGGGGAAGGATTAGCACCCCCACAATGCCCGTATAAATCGGTACCTTATTAATCGTGTGTTATCTCAAGTCTCGGTAAAAAGTTGGTTTTAAATTTAGTATTTCAAGTTAATTCCCAATTTAAAGAAAAATAATTTCATTTTTTTTATTGAAAATGATCCAGAATTTATAAATTCAAAATTTTCCTATATTCCCCAACAAACGTGGCAAAATATAGAAATTTTTATTAGTTTTGGAAAACTTTCCGAATCATTCTCTTTTTTGAAAGAAAGATATTCCTTTATTAATGATAATTGATGATATTCCCTCCAGCAAACCCGGTAGAGAACTCATGAATTATTTTAACTCGGGAATATCTTTATTTTTATTGAAAACCATTATCTTTTGAAAACATTTAAAATAAATGAATACGTATATGCTAAATAAAGATAACTAAATAAAAGCATAGGATATCATGAAATATTCGAAACCATATAATAAACCATGTAACATCAAAAAATATAAATCAAAATAACAACAATATCATAGAAATTATTATAGCAAGAATCACATATTATATAAAATGCATGAATATAAAAATGCAATGCATGAAATGTATTTTTTTCCTTTAATTAAGGAAATCCGTATATCTAAAAAGATATCTGGCTACCTTAGGAAAATATGTCAAATTAAATATTCTAAAACCAAAATACTTTGTGATTGTTTGAAAACAATTTTGAAAAGCTTGAATTAAAAATAAAAACTGGGCTAATTTCTTTAAAATGGCTCTAATTTCCTAAGTTTAAAAAATCCGGACTTGACTACCCTTAACCCGGGACTTGAAAAACCATTTTTAGAGTTTGAAAAGGCTTAGAAATTACCCTAAGTCAGTAGCTAACCCTTCTAATCAGCCCACTCTAAGTAAATTAACCAAAACAGAAAATTGTTTTTTTTTTTTTTAATTCAATTCTGACTCCACTGTCCAGTTTTAATCCACGAATTTTTATCCTATTTTTAAAAATTCCAAAAATTCTAAAAAAAATCCTGGAAACTCAGAACATGTAAAACTACACGAAAAAAAAATCGGCTTAATTTTCGAATCAAAGATGAATTCCCAGAAAAATCAGAGATGTACGAGTTTTTGGAGGAGAAAAAACTGCTTTGTTTTTCTTTAAATTCAATTCTGACTCCACTGTCCAGTTTTAATCCACGATTTTTTACCCTATTTTAAAAAATTCCAAAAATTCTGAAAAAAATACTGGAGACTCACGACATTTAAAACTACACGAGAAAAAATCAGCTTAATTTTTTGATCAAAGATGAATTCCCAGAAAAATCAGAGATGTACGAGTTTTTGGAGGAGAAAAAACTGCTTTGTTTTTCTTTAAATTCAATCCTGACTCCACTGTCCAGTTTTAATCCACGATTTTTTACCCTATTTTTAAAAATTCCAAAAATTCTAAAAAAAATACTAGCGACTCAGGACATATAAAACCACATGAGAAAAAATTGGCTTAATTTTCTGATCAAAGATGAATTCCCAGAAAAATCGGAGATGTACGAGTTTTGGGTGGAAAAAAAACTGCTTTGCCAACACATTTTTTTTGTCTTTGATAAAATCATTTAAAAATAAAAATAAAAATATTTGAAACTCATAAAATGACTTGAAAGCAGTAGCTAGGACTTTTTGAAAGTTAGATAAAAATTGGCTAAGTAAAAAAAATCACAAAGGTAGAATAATCAATTTGACAAACTTAATTTTCCACAAGTGTGCTCAAGAGAGCATGACTTTGAACCATTAATTGGCTCAAGTCATTATTCAAGTGGCATGAACATGAAATGCATGAAACAATGCAGCAAACATAATGCATGAAATGCATGGATCTAAACCTAAATGTAAGGAAAATGCATGACATAAATAATATGGCCTAGACCTAACATGAACTTGCATGGCATTTAATGTAACCTAGACCTAAGACATGCATGGCATTTTCACAAACACAAGGCATGCTTAATTCAAAAATCCAACCAAATATCATGCAAATGCAAAAACCTAACAACTAGCATGACAAAAAATACAACACACAATGCAAAACACATGGAGTAGCCAAATGGCCCCAAGCTCCAACAAGCATGGCATTTTCACAAACACTTGGTATGCTAGCATGAAAAACTAAGTCATAACACAAAAATCACACAAGCATTTTCACAAACACCTAATATACCAAATCTAAAACATGCTCACTAAGATATAAAACAAGAATCATGCAAAGAATCACACAAGCATTTTCACAAACACTTAATATGCTAACTCTAAAACATGCTCAAGTTTGACTTTTTGTGCTCGCCCTCTTAAACTAAGTCTCGGAGTACCACTTTCAGGATGAAAACAGTCTTTTTACACTTGGGAACATCAATATGGGAAGAAAACATACCTGTTTAGTGGTCCGGACAAAATTAGGTGTCTACAGCTGCCCCTCTTTGGCTATTGCTGAGAATCAGGAATCAGGCAAAGATAAACCGACACTAATTTTGTACGGTCAGTGACATCACATGTGAAGGAAAGGGAAAGGGGTTTCTTTTTCATTTTAATTTTTTTCATTTTCTATTTTTCATTTTTTCATTTTTTTCTTCTTTCTTCTTTTTTTTATTTTATTTTTTTTTAATTTTTTTTATTTTTTTTTAATTTTTTTTATTTTTTTTATTTTTTTTCTATTTTCTCTTTTTTCATTTTTTTTTAAAAACAATAAATTGAAGATTTTGTCCTTAAATTGAATTCCCTGCCTAAACAAGGCTCGATTCGTCTTAAGGGAATGAATTCGATTTCAAAAGAAAAATTTATGCTCGAAGGGCTTTAAAATTGGTGCCCGAAAGTCTTAAAATGGTGCCCGGAGGTCTTAAAAATTGGTGCCCGGAGGTCTTAAAAATTGGTGCCCGGAGGTCTTACCCCTGAAAAAAGTTATGCCCGGAGGTCTTAAAGATGTTGCCCGGAGGTCTTACCTGTGATTTGAAAAATTATGCCCGGAGGTCTTAAAAATTGGTGCCCGGAGGTCTTACCCCTGAAAAAAGTTATGCCCGGAGGTCTTAAAGATGTTGCCCAGAGGTCTTACCTATGATTTGAAAAAAATAATGCCCGGAGGTCTTAAAGATGTTGCCCGGAGGTCTTACCTGTGATTTGAAAAATTATGCCCGGAGGTCTTAAAAATGGTGCCCATAGGCCTTACCCCTGAAAAAAAGAGTTATGCCCGGAGGTCTTAAAGATGTTGCCCGGAGGTCTTACCTGTGATTTGAAAAATTATGCCCGGAGGTCTTAAAATGGTGCCCGGAGGTCTTAAAAATTGGTGCCCGGAGGTCTTACCTGTGATTTGAAAAAAATGCGCTGTATGCGACTTTAAAAATGATGCCCGGAGGTTTTAAGAATGGTGCCCGGAGGCCTTACCCGTGATTTGGAAGAAATGCGCTGTATGCGACTTTAAAAATGATGCCCGGAGGTCTTAAGAATGGTGCCCGGAGGCCTTACCCATAATTTGGAAGAAATGCGGTGTATGCGACTTTAAAAATGATGCCGGAGGTCTTAAGAATGGTGCCCGGAGGCCTTGCCCATAATTTGGAAGAAATGCGCTGTACGCGACTTTAAAAATGATGCCCGGAGGTCTTAAGAATGGTGCCCAGAGGCCTTACCCGTGATTTGGAAGAAATGCGCTGTATGCGACTTTAAAAATGATGCCCGGAGGTCTTAAGAATGGTGCCCGGAGGCCTTACCCATAATTTGGAAGAAATGCGCTGTATGCGACTTTAAAAAGGATGCCCGGAGGTCTTAAGAATGGTGCCCGGAGGCCTTACCCGTGATTTGGAAGAAATGCGCTGTATGCGACTTTAAAAATGATGCCCGGAGGTCTTAAGAATGGTGCCCGGAGGCCTTACCCATAATTTGGAAAAAATGCGCTGTATGCGACTTTAAAAATGATGCCCGGAGGTCTTAAGAATAGTGCCCGGAGGCCTTACCCCTGAAAAAAGTTATGCCCGGAGGTCTTAAAGATGTTGCCCGGAGGTCTTAAAGATATTGCCCGGAGGTCTTACCTGTGATTTGAAAAATTATGCCCGGAGGTCTTAAAAATGTTCTTTGAAGAATTGTTGAAAATTACCCTAACGATTTTGAGAAGATGCGAATGCTTTTTGATGCAGATGCAGGTGTTGAATAAGACACGAAATGACTTAAACTGGTGCAAATGTCTTTAATGCAAATGTAAATGACTTGGATTGATGCCCATGTTTCATGATGCAGATGCCCCTACTAATTGTGTTCATGTAACTGGTTTATGAATGGTGTAACTACAATTACCACACAGTAATGAAAATGCAATGATTCTAGAAATGATGCAATTGCTTGAGATGACACAAATGCGAATTCCATGAAGAATGTAAATGTAAAGGTAAAATGCAGATGCTTATGGAATAATGCCAATGCAAATACCCATGAATGATGCAAATGCTTGCCGACACTGTGTAGATGCAAAAGCTCGATAGAGAGATGAGTGCTCATGAGTGATGTAAATGCCCCCGGTTGTTTTTCTAGACTTTGGCTTAGCCTTTCAAATTCATTTTTCCTCTTCAAATCAGAGTATACCTTCAATTCATTTTGGCTATTCTCTTTGCCCCAAAAGTTTTCAAACTTCCATCAATAGAGATCTGAACTGAGTTCGATTTCTTCTTCTCATATATGGAAGTCAAGACCTATCCTGGCAGTTCTATACCTTTGGGTTAGAAAAACCCTTGTCTCATGTCAACATCAAAAATGGGTATTTCAAAAATATTTTTATTTTCCCTTTTTGAAAAACAATTTTGCTTATTTAAGGAAAACTTCTAAGCCAAAATTTTTAACTCCACAGTGTATGATGTACAAATCTTTTGATGACTGATGATCACTGTTAGAAATTTCTCTAAGTATCAAACTGGGTTTTTTTAACTAGGATTGGCAAGGCTTGGTATAACAAGATTCTGTCTTTTTCAGGAAAACTTCATGACAAAAATGTATATCCCTTCTAGGCTCACAAATGGAACAGGTTTTATAAATCATGAATTCATTGAGAACCAAGCAAATTCAACATTCTTTTAGTTTCCATATCAAGGCTTTTTGACAAGCGTCAAGATTGGCCGGGATGTTTAAACCGGAAAGTTTAATCTTGGAGAAAAAAAGTTTTAGTTTTTTAAGACAATCCTTTGAATGAGAGTTGGCAATTTGGGGGTTCAAGAATTCCTAGATGTTCCTCGATGACCACTCCTTTAAGATGACCTTTTTTTTTTTTTTTGGGTATCGGCACAGATGGCATCGAAAATTTCCAAATTTACTCTAGACCGCCCGTTTTTGGGTTTTCGCCCTAGAGTCCCATTCTTTCCATTTTTTTTTTTCATTTTTACCATACACTTGAGAATTCTAAATTCTTCCTTAGTGAAATGATAATTCGATGAAATGGGATAAAATCTGAGGAAAAACCTTTCAAATTAAATATTCATGCTTGATCAAAATGGACTTTTAAAGCATATAATGTAGGCCATGGCTCAGGGTTCAGAAAGAAAGGATAAATAGGCCCAAAATATGTGTTTGAGGGTAATCAGATCAAGGATCATTTCTTGAGGAGGATTCTCTTTGAAGCATTTGTCCCTTCTTGGACATTTCTTTCCTTTTGACTTTGCACTTTTTCTTCCTTGCTTTTGGCTTTCAATTTGCCATGTCTTTCACACACATTTTTTTATTGTGTTTTTTGTTTGTTTTTCTTGGCTTTCATTTCGTCATCTTTTCCTCTTCTTTTTTTCTTTGACAGAGTGCGCCCGTATTTATTCGGGGCTCCATTTGCTTTGTGTTTGTCCCTGAGCTGTCACTCATTTCTCAATGATCTTTGAAAAGATCTTTCCTCGCATTTGCCCCCCAGTGTAGAGGGTAATCCTTGATCAGGGTTCAAAGAATTAAGAATTCTTTTGGCTCAAAAGGGGTGACTATGGATAATAATTTTTTTCTTGTGAAATGGATATGAAAGATGGCCATTCATCATATCAAGCCCAAATATTCTCATTGAAAAGCAATCCTCAGGGGAAATAGATATTCAGAATTTCATTTTGCACTTTGGAATCATCCGAATTCTCATATGCATGATATCATGATTTTTTTTTTCTTTTTTTTTTCTTTTTTTCGTCGCATGCCCCCAATGATTCATGCATTAGCCCATCCTTCTTCACTATGTATCCATCATTTCCACATATGATGCCCCAATTTGATTATCCATGCGAATTTGTATCAACGAGGAACATGGCAAGTCTAGGTCTGTTTTGAAAAGGCTGAGTTTCCAATCTGAGTTCTTTGAAGAGACAAGGAAAACATGACCCAAAAGCAGGTTTTCTCTGGGACAAGGGATAATCTAGTTTAATCATTGTGCCCCAAGGTGTCAATCATGAAGTGATGTCTGGGCAATTAGTGTTTTGTGGTCATTGGGAAAGGTCATGAATGGTTTTAGCACAATCTTGACACACACCAAATTATCAAAATCTGGATTTTTGAAAGAATGTCTCATTTGTTTGATTTTCAAGGAATTTGAAAATTTTCAAAAAGTTCGTTCCTTTGCTCATAGCATAGACTAAGATCTACATCTTTGCTTATTCTGTGATGACAATGGTTTTATGAAGTCAAATCATTCATATTCCTTGAAGCATTAGGTCTTTCAAGTGGTCTCGGTTCAAAAGATTTAGGCTTAGGAAAGCCTAAAAGAGAGGGCTGAAGGTATTGGGTCATTTCTAACAATGATCATCAATTTTCTTGAGACTATCCATCACTAAAAATTCCTTAATGCTTGTTTTTGCAAATTCAAGTTATTGTTGAAACACAACAAACACAAAGCATTTAAAATACAAAATTCATTTAATTAACATGAGACAAGTGCTTTCCTCATCACAGTGTATAGAACTACATGTGTCAAAAACCTAATGTGATCATGCACAATGTTTCTTATGACACTTGACTTCCCCATCTTCAAAACTTATCGAACCAGCCTTGATGAGATCTCTGACCTTGTACTTCAAAGCGGGGCAGTTCTCTGTTGAGTGACCTTGATTGCCAGAATGGTACCCACAACACTCATTAGCATCATACCAGCTCGGATAAGGGGGCTTCAGAGGTGCTATTTGCATGGGTGTCACAAGGTGATTCTGGATGAGTTGAGGTAGTATCTCACTGTATGTCATAGGAATCGGGTCAACCGGATTTCTTTTTCGCTTTTTATGCCCCTTTCGATTATCCCCAAGGGTGTTCGATTGATAGACAGATGTAAATTCTGGTGTATTTGCAGTCATTGGTTGGTAGGGATAAAAACCATGAGAGACATTATTCAGGGTAGAGTAAAATGGCTGATATGAGGAGAATTGGGGAGGTGGGGCAAAGTCTTCCACGACTTGGGTATCTTCCTTTTTCTTTTCAGATGCCCCCTTGTTCTTGGTATTGGATGTTCTTTCTCCTTCAATTTTCCCATCCTTGATAGCATTCTCAATCATCTCCCCTGAAATTACCATGTCTGAAAAATTATTTGTGATGTTGCCAACAAGTATATCACAGTACGGGGCCTGCAGTGTATTCACAAAAAGGACAGTGGTTTCCTTCTGAGTTAAGGGCGGTTGTACTTGGACGGCCAGGCTCATCCACCGTTGCACATATTCTTTGAAGCTCTCAGTAGCTCTTTTCTTCATATTTTGCAAGGTGAGACGGTCAGGCGCCATGTCAGTCATATGCTTGTACTGGTTTAGAAAAACCCTAGCCAGGTCATTCCAAGAGCGAATCTGATCCTTGCTCAACTGACTATACCACCTAATTGCGGACCCACTGAGGCTATCCTGAAAGAAGTGAATTAAAAGCTTATAATTATCTATCTGACTTGTCATCTTTCGGCAGAACATAGTGATGTGGGCTGATGGATCGGTCGTCCCGTCATATTTCACAAAGTCAGGGATCTTGAACTTAGGAGGAATGACTAAATCGAGGACCAAGCATCGTTCTTTCGCCTCCACACTCCCGAATACATCTGTTCTTTCTATTGCCCGGAGCCTTTCATCTAACAACTGATATTTCCCTTGGGAATCTGCCAACTCAACCTCATTTACTGCAACCCTTTTCAACTTTGCCTGTTCAGCTAGATCATCTGAGTTTAGGACATTGACGAGGTTAACAGTGTTCTGGGCATCACTTATTATGACCTCATCCTGGCCCTTTTGTGCCTCTAACCCTTCTCCGGCGACAAAGTTTTCGGTGTATCCTTTTCCCTTGATTACAGCAGACATTAGCTCCATCAGTTTAGTCATCTGATCCTTAGATTCTGCTTGAGATTTTGCTAGCTGTTCTCGCAATTCTCTCTGTTCCCTTTCCATTTTTTTCATTCGGGCAACTTGTTCATCCTCAATAGCACCAGCCTGTATTAAAAGTGTACTCAGTACTTCTTCTGATTTGAAATGGAAATTATTTCAAAGACTCCTAAAGCCAAGCCAACTTCTATTTTATTTCCCCCAAATGTATGTCATGATGAATGAGCCATGAATGCAATTTGATGCATGTGAAGCCTAAACAATATGATGTATGGATATGTACAATGGAAACATGCTGACCATATATGTAATAAATGCAATCACAATGCCAACATGTTGCAAACAAAGAATAAACAAATCAACACATGGATATATGCAATGACTGATCATGTGCATTTTAGCATGTTTCCCAATGAATGATCATATATCCTATGAATGCAACACGGTGTCAATTATGATACATGCAAACAATGAATGATTGATATAGAGTATATACAAAGAAAATCATGCTAACCATGTGTGTCATGAATGCGACCTAATGCTAACATGATGTATGTAATAAGCAAATTAATGCATGAACATATACAAAGAAATTATGCTGACTATGTTTGTTATGAATGCAACCTGACAAATAATTGATGGGATGCAAAATGCAAAGGGGAAGATATCACGGAGGAAATAAGAATCGGAGGAACTTAATCATCAACATCTTATAAATTTGAAGCATACTCAATTCATTCCCATATCAATGTTCACAATGGTATAAACCATGTTTTACAAAATTTGAGCAGTAGTTAAAACTGTCTTTACAAGCACTTTATTCTTCCTAGCATCCTAAGGCTATAAGAGCCGGCTACTGAAAAAGTGAAATCCTATTACATCATATAAGACCGAAGTCTTTCCACTTCAATGCTGTAAATCTCCCAATCCTAATGGCGTTTTCCCAGTCCTTTATCAATCAGTGTCGTTGGATCCAACCACTTGGCATCTATGAGAGCTTGCACTTTCCTTTTGACTGCTATACAATCTTCGATGCTATGGCCAACAATTCCACAGTGATAATCACATCTTTCATTTGGATTATACCACATTGGATATGGTGGTAACAGGGGTTTCAATGGGACACAGGCAACCATGTGATTTTGGATCAGTATAGGGAGGAGCTCTTGGTAGCTGATTGGAATGGGATCAAAATGCATTTGGGTCTTATTCTGGGATCGTTTCTTAGTCACACATGGCCTAGGAGTTGGGGCACTTGGTGGTAGCACTAAGGTTCGAACCGGAGTGTTTACATGGGGATGTGGCGGAACAGCATGGTAAGGGTATGGATTTGGACACGGGGCCTTTGGAGGTTGTACATAGCTCGAGGTTCCTATCCCAGGTACTGGATAAGGTGATTGATGAGGGAAATAGTATGAACTGGTAGTTGGTAACGATGGAGTGGGATTCAGGAATCCCGTAGTGGTCGTCCTAATGGACGATTGGACCATAGTAGGGTGGGGATACTGGTTTGGACCTAGAACAGTTTGCAGGTATGGTACTGGATTCGAGGTTTCTGTCTTTGGTATCAAGCTTTCAGGTTTAATTATTTTCATGATTTTGTCCACAATTTCATCAGGATTGCAACCTTTGTGGCATTGACAAGTGCAGGATCCAGCAAGGATTGTATGTTCTGGACCTAATGGTTTTGGTTGATCCGAAGATGATGCGAAGCCCTGAGAAAGTTCACCTTTACTGTTACCCATATCCTCAACCATTTTCAGCAATTTGGCAAGTTGTTCCTTCACCTCTCGGATTTCATGTCCATATTCATCTTGATTGCGTTCCAAAGCACCCAATCGTTCCTCCGATTCATTCCTCATATCTCGAACCCCTTTCATGCAAATGAAAATGTCATGAGATTAAGATTATGAATGTACACGCTCTATTCCTATGTGCATGAATAAATTGATGATTAATGCATGAACATATACATAGAAATTATGATGACTATGTATGCTATGGATGCAATTTAATGCCAGGTATATACAGATAATGACTATGCATGTCATAAACGTGTCCTACAATGAATGACCATGCATGCTATGATGTCAAAATGATACATGCTAAGAATAAATGAATTAATACAAAGGTAGGTACAAAGAATGACCATGTATATCACAAATGTATTCTACAATGAATAATCATGCATGTTATGACTGTAACACGATGTCAAAATGACACAAATAAATTAACCAATGATTACACGAAATTGGTGGGACCTAAATCTTGATTATTCAAAAATCTCATTATGCAAGATTTGCCTCCTAATTTATGATTTTTTTTTAACATGCTTTTTTTTGTGTTTTTTTTTAAAATTTATGAAAAACCAATCACATTATTTTCAAAAGAATTTCAGGGTGGATCCCACTATGGTACCATATGCAAATGTTCATGTGACACTACCGGTTTTATGAAATCATCAAATGAAATTACCAACTGTTTATTGCAAAGAATGAGATCAATAACACAACCAAAAATGTACATGCTCTATTCACACATGTATGAAATGTGCAACATGCAAAATGCTTGAAAAAAGATTTTTTTTTTTTTTAAAAAGAACAGCTAATGAACATCTGCCCCAGCAATATCTGCTTATTTAGGCATCACGATGTCTTTGAGGCGGAGTATCACATTTATTACGGGCGATGTACGTACATCGTTGCCCGATCTACCACACTTATTCGGAGTGTAAAATAGGTAACAAAAGGTTTAGAACTGTCCCTCTATGTGTTCCTATTTTCGGTATATCTAACGGAAATCCGGCATGGCTTCGCCTAGGTTCACTATATGAGGGTGAATCGGTTCTAAGGCTCCGAATTGTTCCTCACTGTCGCCGGTGAAGGCTAGTAAGGCACCCCGATAAAAGCGGGTTCAATTCGTTAAAGTATATTTTCCTATGCCCGTACGGAGGATTATCACGAAGGCAATAGGTACTTTATACTCCGAAAGTGTTTCACTAGCTCATACGGAGGATCATCACGAAGGCGTAGTTACTTTACTCCCACTTAAAAGGACGGAACCCGGGTAGAGAATTCATGTTATGCAAATGCACGTGTAGTGTGTGTGGAGGAATAACAAACCTTTCACTACCTATTCTACAAACCTTATTCTAAATGCCTTAGCAATTAAAACATTCAAGAATAGTGTAACGCATTAATCGACAAGCAATTATAATATACAACCTTAAATAACTAGAGAACAAAAATAAAATGCATGCACATGAGAATGAACATATTTAAAACATTTTATTATTTTCAAAATTCTCCTTAAAAAATGTGGGAATTAAAATTAAATACCAATTAAACCAACAAAACCGAGACTTTGATAACACACGACCAATTCTAGGCCTGACTCTCTAATAAGTCCCCAACGGAGTCGCCAAGCTGTCGCAACCTAAAAAAAAAATAACGACGAGTCTCATCGCAAGACTTTATTATTCGTTAGGCGTGACATTAACAAAAATCGAGGAAAAGTCGACTTAATTCCTCTAGAAAAATGAAGGTTTTGAAAATGACCTTAAAAAAGACATGGAGTCGCCACCAATCTTTTTTAGCTAGGTGTGATCGGCCACCTATTAAAACCGGTTTTATAAAATATTTTAAAAATTAATTAAAACATTTTAAAAACCAATTTCAAGTCTGCGTTTTAAACCAGAGAAATCAAAGAAGCGGGTTCGGGAGTCGGTTACGTGTGGGGAAGGATTAGCACCCCCACAATGCCCGTATAAATCGGTACCTTATTAATCGTGTGTTATCTCAAGTCTCGGTAAAAAGTTGGTTTTAAATTTAGTATTTCAAGTTAATTCCCAATTTAAAGAAAAATAATTTCATTTTTTTTATTGAAAATGATCCAGAATTTATAAATTCAAAATTTTCCTATATTCCCCAACAAACGTGGCAAAATATAGAAATTTTTATTAGTTTTGGAAAACTTTCCGAATCATTCTCTTTTTTGAAAGAAAGATATTCCTTTATTAATGATAATTGATGATATTCCCTCCAGCAAACCCGGTAGAGAACTCATGAATTATTTTAACTCGGGAATATCTTTATTTTTATTGAAAACCATTATCTTTTGAAAACATTTAAAATAAATGAATACGTATATGCTAAATAAAGATAACTAAATAAAAGCATAGGATATCATGAAATATTCGAAACCATATAATAAACCATGTAACATCAAAAAATATAAATCAAAATAACAACAATATCATAGAAATTATTATAGCAAGAATCACATATTATATAAAATGCATGAATATAAAAATGCAATGCATGAAATGTATTTTTTTCCTTTAATTAAGGAAATCCGTATATCTAAAAAGATATCTGGCTACCTTAGGAAAATATGTCAAATTAAATATTCTAAAACCAAAATACTTTGTGATTGTTTGAAAACAATTTTGAAAAGCTTGAATTAAAAATAAAAACTGGGCTAATTTCTTTAAAATGGCTCTAATTTCCTAAGTTTAAAAAATCCGGACTTGACTACCCTTAACCCGGGACTTGAAAAACCATTTTTAGAGTTTGAAAAGGCTTAGAAATTACCCTAAGTCAGTAGCTAACCCTTCTAATCAGCCCACTCTAAGTAAATTAACCAAAACAGAAAATTGTTTTTTTTTTTTTAATTCAATTCTGACTCCACTGTCCAGTTTTAATCCACGAATTTTTATCCTATTTTTAAAAATTCCAAAAATTCTAAAAAAAATCCTGGAAACTCAGAACATGTAAAACTACACGAAAAAAAAATCGGCTTAATTTTCGAATCAAAGATGAATTCCCAGAAAAATCAGAGATGTACGAGTTTTTGGAGGAGAAAAAACTGCTTTGTTTTTCTTTAAATTCAATTCTGACTCCACTGTCCAGTTTTAATCCACGATTTTTTACCCTATTTTAAAAAATTCCAAAAATTCTGAAAAAAATACTGGAGACTCACGACATTTAAAACTACACGAGAAAAAATCGGCTTAATTTTTTGATCAAAGATGAATTCCCAGAAAAATCAGAGATGTACGAGTTTTTGGAGGAGAAAAAACTGCTTTGTTTTTCTTTAAATTCAATCCTGACTCCACTGTCCAGTTTTAATCCACGATTTTTTACCCTATTTTTAAAAATTCCAAAAATTCTAAAAAAAATACTGGAGACTCAGGACATATAAAACTACATGAGAAAAAATTGGCTTAATTTTCTGATCAAAGATGAATTCCCAGAAAAATCGGAGATGTACGAGTTTTGGGTGGAAAAAAAACTGCTTTGCCAACACATTTTTTTTGTCTTTGATAAAATCATTTAAAAATAAAAATAAAAATATTTGAAACTCATAAAATGACTTGAAAGCAGTAGCTAGGACTTTTTGAAAGTTAGATAAAAATTGGCTAAGTAAAAAAAATCACAAAGGTAGAATAATCAATTTGACAAACTTAATTTTCCACAAGTGTGCTCAAGAGAGCATGACTTTGAACCATTAATTGGCTCAAGTCATTATTCAAGTGGCATGAACATGAAATGCATGAAACAATGCAGCAAACATAATGCATGAAATGCATGGATCTAAACCTAAATGTAAGGAAAATGCATGACATAAATAATATGGCCTAGACCTAACATGAACTTGCATGGCATTTAATGTAACCTAGACCTAAGACATGCATGGCATTTTCACAAACACAAGGCATGCTTAATTCAAAAATCCAACCAAATATCATGCAAATGCAAAAACCTAACAACTAGCATGACAAAAAATACAACACACAATGCAAAACACATGGAGTAGCCAAATGGCCCCAAGCTCCAACAAGCATGGCATTTTCACAAACACTTGGTATGCTAGCATGAAAAACTAAGTCATAACACAAAAATCACACAAGCATTTTCACAAACACCTAATATACCAAATCTAAAACATGCTCACTAAGATATAAAACAAGAATCATGCAAAGAATCACACAAGCATTTTCACAAACACTTAATATGCTAACTCTAAAACATGCTCAAATTTAAACAACATGAAAACAGAAAATTAAAAATGCAAAAACATGATATCTAAGACATAAATGGCAAACACTTAATATGCTAACTCTAAAACATGCTCAAATTTAAACAACATGAAAACAGAAAATTAAAAATGCAAAAACATGATATCTAAGACATAAATGGCAACAAACAAAGCAACCAAATTAAATATAACTTAAGAACATGAAATAACATAACACTTAAAACATCAAAAACAAAGAAAATAGCATAAACAATATGGTAAAATGAATTGAAACAACAACTTAAAATAAATAATGTAGGCCATTTGGCCATGGTGAGTTTATTGTAAAAACAAAATGTAAAAAAAATATACTTAAGAAAGGAAATGAAGGAAGAACAAGAAACATTATTTTAAAATGAAAACTCACCAAGTAGAGATTAAAATAGCAAAAAACAAGAATAGAAAATGAAAGTGCAAGAGTTGGTGCTCAAGAGCAACCTCAAGAAGCTAATATTTCAAGCTTTTCTCTTCAAACTTTCCTTTATTTCTAAACTTTTCTTTTTTTGCTCTCAACCAAGAAGATAAAAACTAAGATAAACTAAGAGAAATCAGCCAAAATGGAAAAGAAGAAACCAAAATCTGCCTCCCTTCCTCTAGGGTTGGCCTAAATGATGCTTATATAGCCTCAAAGATGTTGTCATTTTTGTGTAACCTATTTTCCATCAAATGGCCAATAATTCAAGATGAAAAGTCATGAAATTACCACCTTTAGATTAGCATCTCAGCCCTCTCAAATTACAGCTATGCAAAAATAATGTTGACATCTTTCTTAACCTATGTGGTTTAATCACCATGGCTTGATCAAAGAGAATGGTTAACTAACTCTTGATTTTTAACCACTTGATTGAAAAAAAAATCAAGCTTCCTCCTTCCTTTGGGCTTGGGCAGGCCAGCACTTCTCTTTTCCAGCCCAGCTCTGATTTTTGAAAGGCCCAAAAAAGCCCTTTTCGGTTGCTTGGGTGAAATGACCATTTTGCCCCCCGGATGCAAGTAAATATCAAACGGACTCCAAATTCAATTTTTCTTTTTTTAATACTTCCAAAATAATAAAATATTGAGTTCTGGAAGTTTTCAAAATTATCCGAGTCCGTTTGCTATTTATTTGGATTTTTTCTTCCCAAAAATGCCTTTTTATGCCCCTACATTTTACCATTTTTTAAACGAGCTCCAAATCAAGATTTTTCTTCACCAATCTCTTCAAAATAATTAAAAAGTGTGATCTGGAAGTTTTCATAATTTTTGGAGCTCATTTGGTATTTTTTGGGATTTATCGGCTTGAATTACTGCATAGGAGGCCCGGGATTTGGCCATTTTGCAAACGAACTCGGAATCAAGATTTTCTTTCGCCAATCTCTTCCAAATAATTTAAAAATGAGATTTGCCAAATTTCAGAATTTTTGGAGTCCATTTGCTATTTTTCCGGGATTTATCTTTTTGAATTACTGCATAAGAAGCCCGGGATTTGGCCACTTTGCAAACGAACTCGGAATCAAGATTTTCTTTCTCCAATCTCTTTCAAATGATTTAAGAATGAGATTGACAAATTTTCCATAATTTTCGGAGTCCATTTGCTATTTTTCCCAAATTTTTCCAATTTTACCCTTTAACCTCCGAAACCCGGTTTTGCTCAAAACAAGTCCGATTTTCAGATTTTCTTCAATCTGAGCCTTGGGCCATCCTTTTTAATCATTCCTCATCCATTGGGGGCTTTGGTCTTACCAAGTCGGGCCATTTCTGTGATTCTTCCCGATTTCACCGAAATCCACTAAAAACCCTAATTCTCGGTTTTCTCCCGAATTGACATTTTTTTGGTTTTTCTTGCAAGTGACTTCTCCATTACCCGTAGTCAGTGCTTATCTTTCATTTGGAACCTTCAATTTCGACCAGTTTGATCGTTTAAGCACTTTTCCCCAAATTTCTCGGATTAGGGTTTCCTTTCTACTGAATCTCCAAATCCCAACTTCCGAACTCCATATCTTTCAATGTAGACCTCGGATTATCAAAATTCTTTCGCCATTTTTCAATTGAACTTAAAATCTTGATTTTGAAAGTGGGTTGACTTTTTTAGTAGTTGACTTTTTCGGGGTTGACTTTTTCGGGGTTGACTTTTTCGGGGTTGACTTTTTTCAAGTTTGACTTTTTGTGCTCGCCCTCTTAAACTAAGTCTCGGAGTACCACTTGCAGGATGAAAACAGTCTTTTTACACTTGGGAACATCAATATGGGAATAAAACATACCTGTTTAGTGGTCCGGACAAAATTAGGTGTCTACACCTGGCATTAGATTGCATTCATAACAAACATAGTCAGCATGATTTCTTTGTATATGTTCATGCATTAATTTGCTTATTACATACATCATGTTAGCATTATGTCGCATTCATGACACACATGGTTAGCATGATTTTCTTTGTATATACTCTATATCAATCATTCATTGTTTGCATGTATCATAATTGACACCGTGTTGCATTCATAGGATATATGATCATTCATTGGGAAATATGCTAAAATGCACATGATCAGTCATTGCATATATCCATGTGTTGATTTGTTTATTCTTTGTTTGCAACATGTTGGCATTATGATTGCATTTATTACATATATGGTCAGCATGTTTCCATTGTACATATCCATACATCATATTGTTTAGGCTTCACATGCATCAAATTGCATTCATGGCTCATTCATTATGACATACATTTGGGGGAAATAAAATAGAAGTTGGCTTGGCTTTAGGAGTCTTTGAAATAATTTCCATTTCAAATCAGAAGAAGTAATGAGTACACTTTTAATACAGGCTGGTGCTATGGAGGATGAACAAGTTGCCCGAATGGAAAAAATGGAAAGGGAACAAAGAGAATTGCGAGAACAGCTAGCAAAATCTCAAGCAGAATCTAAGGATCAGATGACTAAACTGATGGAGCTAATGTCTGCTGTAATCAAGGGAAAAGGATACACCGAAAACTTTGTCGCCGGAGAAGGGTTAGAGGCACAAAAGGGCCAGGATGAGGTCATAATAAGTGATGCCCAGAACACTGTTAACCTCGTCAATGTCCTAAACTCAGATGATCTAGCTGAACAGGCAAAGTTGAAAAGGGTTGCAGTAAATGAGGTTGAGTTGGCAGATTCCCAAGGGAAATATCAGTTGTTAGATGAAAGGCTCCGGGCAATAGAAAGAACATATGTATTCGGGAGTGTAGAGGCGAAAGAACGATGCTTGGTCTTCGATTTAGTCATTCCTCCTAAGTTCAAGATCCCTGACTTCGTGAAATATGACGGGACGACTGATCCATCAGCCCATATCACTATGTTCTGCCGGAAGATGACAAGTCATATAGATAATGATAAGCTTTTGATTCACTGCTTTCAAGATAGCCTCAGCGGATCCGCAATTAGGTGGTATAGTCAGTTGAGCAAGGATCAGATTCACTCTTGGAATGACCTGGCTAGGGTTTTTCTAAACCAGTACAAGCATATGACTGACACGGCGCCTGACCGTCTCACCTTGCAAAATATGAAGAAAAGAGCTACTGAGAGCTTCAAAGAATATGTGCAACGGTGGATGAGCCTGGCCGTCCAAGTACAACCGCCCTTAACTCAGAAGGAAACCACTGTCCTTTTTGTGAATACACTGCAGGCCCCGTACTATGATATACTTGTTGGCAACATCACAAATAATTTTTCAGACATGGTAATTTCAGGGGAGATGATTGAGAATGCTATCAAGGAAGGGAAAATTGAAGGAGAAAGAACATCCAATACCAAGAAAAAGGGGGCATCTGAAAAGAAAAAGGAAGATACCCAAGTCGTGGAAGACTTTGCCCCACCTCCCCAATTCTCCTCATATCAGCCATTTTACTCTACCCTGAATAATGTCTCTCATGGTTTTTATCCCTACCAACCAATGACTGCAAATACACCAGAATTTACATCTGTCTATCAATCGAACACCCTTGGGGATAATCGAAAGGGGCATAAAAAGCGAAAAAGAAATCCGGTTGACCCGATTCCTATGACATACAGTGAGATACTACCTCAACTCATCCAGAATCACCTTGTGACACCCATGCAAATAGCGCCTCTGAAACCCCCTTATCCGAGCTGGTATGATGCTAATGAGTGTTGTGGGTACCATTCTGGCAATCAAGGTCACTCAACAGAGAACTGCCCCGCTTTGAAGTACAAGGTCAGAGATCTCATCAAGGCTGGTTCGATAAGTTTTGAAGATGGGGAAGTCAAGTGTCATAAGAAACATTGTGCATGATCATATTAGGTTTTTGACACATGTAGTTCTATACACTGTGATGAGGAAAGCACTTGTCTCATGTTAATTAAATGAATTTTGTATTTTAAATGCTTTGTGTTTGTTGTGTTTCAACAATAACTTGAATTTGCAAAAAACAAGCATTAAGGAATTTTTAGTAATGGATAGTCTCAAGAAAATTGATGATCATTGTTAGAAATGACCCAATACCTTCAGCCCTTTCTTTTAGGCTTTCCTAAGCCTAAATCTTTTGAACCGAGACCACTTGAAAGACCTAATGCTTCAAGGAATATGAATGATTTGACTTCATAAAACCATTGTCATCACAGAATAAGCAAAGATGTAGATCTTAGTCTATGCTATGAGCAAAGGAACGGACTTTTTGAAAATTTTCAAATTCCTTGAAAATCAAACAAATGAGACATTCTTTCAAGAATCCAGATTTTGATAATTTGGTGTGTGTCAAGATTGTGCTAAAACCATTCATGACCTTTCCCAATGACCACAAAACACTAATTGCCTAGACATCACTTCATGATTGACACCCTGGGGCACAATGATTAAACTAGATTATCCCCTGTCCTAGAGAAAACCTGTTTTTGGGTCATATTTTCCTTGTCTCTTCAAAGAACTCAGATTGGAAACTCAGCCTTTTCAAAACAGACCTAGACTTGCTATGTTCCTCGTTGATACAGATTCTCATGGTTAATCAAATTGGGGCATCATATATGGAAATGATGGATACATGGTGAATAAGGATGGATTAAACGCATGAATCGTTGGGGCATGCGATGAAAAATGAAAAATGAAAAAATTTGTGATATCATGCATATGAGAATTCGGATGATTCCAAAGTGCAAAATGAAATTCTGAATATCTATTTCCCCTTGGGATTGCTTTTCAAAGTGAATATTCGTGCTTGACGTGAGGAATGGCCATCTTTCATATCCCTTCACACAAAAAGAAATCATCCATAGTCACCCCTTTTGAGCCAAAAGAATTCTTTCTTGTTTGAACCTTGATCAAGGATCACCCTCTACACTAGGGGGCAAATGCAAGGAAAGATTTTTTTAAAGATCATTGAGAAATGTGTCCTAGCTCAAAGACAGATGCAAAGCAAATGGAGCCCCGAATAAAGACGGGCTCACTATGTTGAAAAAGAAGGGGGCAAAATGAAAGCAAAAAAATGTGTGAAAGACATGGCAAATTGAAAGCCAAGAGCAAGGAAGAAAAAAAGCAAAGTCAAAAGGAAAGAAATGTCCAAGAAGGGACAAATGCTTCAAAGAGAATCCTCCTCAAGAAATGATCCTTGATCTGATTACCCTCAAACACATATTTTGGGCCTATTTATCCTTTCTTTCTGAACCCTGAGCCATGGCCTACATTATATGCTTTAAAAGTCCATTTTGATCAAGCATGAATATTTAATCTGAAAGGTTTTTCCTCAGATTTTATCCCATTTCATCGAATTATCATTTCACTAAGGAAGAATTTATAATTCTCAAGTGTATGGTAGAACAAGTAAAAAAAAATGGAAAGAATGGGACTCTAGGGCGAAAACCAAAAAACGGGCGGTCTAGAGTAAATTTGGAAATTTTCGATGCCATCTGTGCCGATACCCTAATCAAAAAAAAAAAGATCTTATTAAAGGAGTGGTCATCGAGGAACATCTAGGAATTCTTGAACCCCCAAATTGCCAACTCTCATTCAAAGGATTGTCTTCAAAAACTGAAACTTTTTTTCTCCAAGATTAAACTTTCTGGTTTAAACATCCCGGCCAATCTTGACGCTTGTCAAAAAGCCTTGATATGGAAACTAAAAGAATGTTGAATTTGCTTGGTTCTCAATGAATTCATGATTTATAAAACCTGTTCCATTTGTGAGCCTAGAAGGGATATACATTTTTGTCATGAAGTTTTCCTGAAAAAGACAGAATCTTGTTATACCAAGCCTTGCCAATCCCAGTTAAAAAAACCCAGTTTGATACTTAGAGAAATTTCTAACAGTGATCATCAGTCATCAAAAGATTTGTACATCATACACTGTGGAGTTAAAAATTTTGGCTTAGAAGTTTTCCTTAAATAAGCAAAATTGTTTTTCAAAAAGGGAAAATAAAAATATTTTTGAAATACCCATTTTTGATATTGACATGAGACAAGGGTTTTTCTAACCCAAAGGTATAGAACTGCCAGGATAGGTCTTGACTTCCATATATGAGAAGAAGAAATCGAACTCAGTTCAGATCTCTATTGATGGAAGTTTGAAAACTTTTGGGGCAAAGAGAATAGCCAAAATGAATTGAAGGTATACTCTGATTTGAAGAGGAAAAATGAATTTGAAAGGCTAAGCCAAAGTCTAGAAAAACAACCGGGGGCATTTACATCACTCATGAGCACTCATCTCTTTATCGAGCTTTTGCATCTACACAGTGTCGGCAAGCATTTGCATCATTCATGGGTATTTGCATTGGCATTATTCCATAAGCATCTGCATTTTACCTTTACATTTACATTCTTCATGGAATTCGCATTTGTGTCATCTCAAGCAATTGCATCATTTCTAGAATCATTGCATTTTCATTATTGTGTGGTAATTGTAGTTACACCATTCATAAACCAGTTACATGAACACAATTAGTAGAGGCATCTGCATCATGAAACATGGGCATCAATCCAGGCCATTTGCATTTGCACTAAGAAATATTTTACATTTGCACCATGAAGCATGAGCACCTTGTTAAAAGACATGTGCATCTGCATCATTTCTCAAAGCTTCTGGTGGTGATATCCAGAATTTTGCAGTTTTAAAAGTGAACAAGTCTTCGGTGGTGATAGCTGAAGCCTCTGGTGGAGATATCCAGGGTTTTATAATTTTGAAAAATGAGAAATTTTATTCTGAAGGAGTTACCCAGAATTTTACAATGAGCAAGTCTTTGGTGGTGATAGCCAAAGCTTCTGGTGGTGATATCCAGAATTTTGCAGTTTTAAAAGTGAATAAGTCTTCGGTGGTGATAGCTGAAGCCTCTGGTGGAGATATCCAGGGTTTTATAATTTTGAAACATGAGAAATCTTCTTCTAGATGAGTTATCTAGAATTTTATATTGAGCAAGTCTTTGGTGGTGATAGCCAAAGCTTCTGGTGGGGATATCCAGAATTTTACAGTTTTAAAAATGAACAAGTCTTCGGTGGTGATAGCTGAAGCCTCTGGTGGAGATATCCAGGGTTTTATAATTTTGAAACATGAGAAATCTTCTTCTAGATGAGTTATCTAGAATTTTATATTGAGCAAGTCTTTGGTGGTGATAGCCAAAGCTTCTGGTGGGGATATCCAGAATTTTACAGTTTTAAAAATGAACAAGTCTTCAGTGGTGATAGCTGAAGCCTCTGGTGGAGATATCCAGGGTTTTATAATTTTGAAAAATGAGAAATTTTATTCTGAAGGAGTTACCCAGAATTTTACAATGACCAAGTCTTTGGTGGTGATAGCCAAAGCTTCTGGTGGTGATATCCAGAATTTTGCAGTTTTAAAAGTGAATAAGTCTTCGGTGGTGATAGCTGAAGCCTCTGGTGGAGATATCCAGGGTTTTATAATTTTGAAACATGAGAAATCTTCTTCTCAAGGAGTTACCCAGAATTTTACAATGAGCAAGTCTTTGGTGGTGATAGCCAAAGCTTCTGGTGGGGATATCCAGAATTTTACAATTTTAAAAGTGAACAAGTCTTTGGTGGTGATAGCTGAAGCCTCTGGTGGAGATATCCAGGGTTTTATAATTTTGAAAAATGAGAAATCTTCTTTTGGAGGAGTTATCCAGAATTTTATTCAACATGTGCATCTACATCAAGAAGCATTTGCATCAATCTAAGTTAGTTGAATCTGCATCAAGAAAATTTGCATCAAATCAAGTCATTTACATTTGCATCAAAGATATTTGCCCCAATCTAAGTCATTTGCTTCTACATCAAGAAGCGTTTGCATCAACAAAAGACGTTTGCATTTGCATCATGAAGCATTTGCATCATCTCTTAAAGCTGTCAGGTATAATCGAACTCATTTTGCTTCTCAAATGAGTCGAGCCCCGAGATCATCGTCGAGGTACTTCTTTTATTATTATGAACAAGTCTTTGGTGGTGATAGCTGAAGCCTCTGGTGGAGATATCCAGAGTTTTTAAAATCCTTTGAAAAGGTTAAAAGTCTTTGGTGGTGATAGCTGAAGCTTCTGGAGGTGATACCCAGAATTTTTACATTTTAAAAAATGAGCAAGACTTTGGTAGTGATAGCCGAAGCTTCTGGAGGAGATATCCAGAATTTTAAACACAGCTGAGAACAAGACAGGTTAAGGCCCCGAGACCATCGTCGAGGTAAATTCCTTTCTTGCAAATCGAATTCGTTTTCTTAAGACGATTCGAGCCCCGAGATCATCATCGAGGTACTTTTTTTATTATTACTATGAACAAGTCTTCGGTGGTGATAGCTGAAGCCACTGGTGGAGATATCCAGAGTTTTAAAATCCTTTGAAAAGGTAAAAAGTCTTTGGTGGCAATAGCTGAAGCTTCTGGAGGTGATACCCAGAATTTTTACATTTTAAAAAATGAGCAAGACTTTGGTAGTGATAGCCGAAGCTTCTGGAGGAGATATCCAGAATTTTTAACACAGCTGAGAACAAGACAGGTTAAGGCCCCGAGACCATCGTCGAGGTCGTTTCCTTTCTTGCAAATCGAATTCGTTTCCTTAAGACGAATCGAGCCTTGATTAGATGGGGAATTCAATTTAAAGACAAATCTTCAATTTAATGTTTAAAAAAAAAAATTGAAAAAAGGAAAAATGAAAAAATGAAAAAAATGAAAAAATAGAAAATGAAAAAAATGAAAAAATAGAAAATGAAAAAAATGAAAAATGAAAAAGAAACCCCTTTCCCTTTCCTTCACATGTGATGTCATTGACAGTACAAAATTAGTGTCGGTTTATCTTTGCCTGATTCCTGATTCTCAGCAATAGCCAAAGAGGGGCAGCTGTAGACACCTAATTTTGTCCGGGCCACTAAACAGGTATGTTTTCTTCCCATATTGATGTTTCCGAGTATAAAAAGAATGTTTTCATCCTGCAGGTGGTACTTCGAGACTTAGTTTAAGAGGGCGAGCACAAAAAGACAAACTTGAAAAAAAGTCAACCCCGAAAAAGTCAACCCCGAAAAAGTCAACCCCAAAAAGTCAACTACTGAAAAAGTCAACCCACTTTCAAAATCAAGATTTTAAGTTCAATTGAAAAATGGCGAAAGAATTTTGATAATCCGAGGTCTACATTGAAAGATATGGAGTTCGGAAGTTGGGATTTGGAGATTCAGTAGAAAAGAAACCCTAATCCAAGAAATTTGGGGAAAAGTGCTTAAACGATCAAACTGGTCGAAATTGAAGGTTCCAAAGGAAAGATAAGCACTGACTACGGGCAATGGAGAAGTCACTTGCAAGAAAAACCGAAAGAAAAATCAATCCGGGAGAAAACCGAGAATTAGGGTTTCTAGTGGATCTCGGTGAAATCGGGAAGAATCACAGAAATGGCCCGACTTGGTAAGACCACAGCCCCCAATGGATGAAGAATGGTTAAAAAGGATGGCCCAAGGCTCAGATTGAAGAAAATCTGAAAATCGGACTTGTTTTGAGCAAAACCGGGTTTCGAAGGTTAAAGGGCAAAATTGGAAAATTTTGGGAAAAATAGCAAATGGACTCCGAAAATTATGGAAAATTTGTCAATCTCATTCTTAAATCATTTGAAAGAGATTGGTAAAAGAAAATCTTGATTCCGAGTTCGTTTGCAAAATGGCCAAATCCCGGGCTTCTTATGCAGTAATTCAAAAAGATAAATCCCGGAAAAATAGCAAATGGACTCCAAAAATTCTGAAATTTGGTAAATCTCATTTTTAAATTATTTGGAAGAGATTGGCGAAAGAAAATCTTGATTCCGAGTTCATTTGCAAAATGGCTAAATCCCGAGCTTCCTATGCAGTAATTCAAGCCGATAAATCCCGAAAAAATACCAAATGAGCTCCAAAAATTACGAAAACTTCCAGATCACACTTTTTAATTATTTTGAAGAGATTGGTGAAGAAAAATCTTGATTTGGAGCTCGTTTAAAAAATGGTAAAAAGTAGGGGCATAAAAGGATATTTTGGGAAGAAAAAATCCAAATAAATAGCAAACGGACTCGGATAATTTTGAAAACTTCCAGAACTCAATATTTTATTATTTTGGAAGTATTAAAAAATGAAAAAAATTGAATTTGGAGCCCGTTTGATATTTATTTTGCATCCGGGAGGGCAAAATGGTCATTTCACCCAAGCAACCGAAAAGGGCTTTTTGGGCCCTTCAAAAAATCAGAGTTGGGCTGGAAAAAAGATGTCAACATTTTTCTTGGACAGCTGTAATTTGAGAGGGCTGAGATGCTAATCTAAGGGTGGTAATTTCATGACTTTTCATCTTGAATTATTGGCCATTTGATGGAAATTAGGTTACACAAAAATGACAACATCTTGGAGTCCATATAAGCATCATTTTCTGCCAGCCCTAAGGGGGGGAGGCAGATTTTGTTTTTTCTTTTCCATTTTGGTTGATTTCTCTTAGTTTTTCTTAGTTTTTTATCTTCTTGGTTGAGAGCAAAAAAAGAAAAGTTTAGAAAAAAAAGGAAAGTTTGAAGAGAAAAGCTTGAAATATTAGCTTCTTGAGGTTGCTCTTGAGCACCAACTCTTGGACTTTCATTTTCTATTCTTATTTTTTGCTATTTTAATCTCTACTTGGTGAGTTTTCATTTTAAAATAATGTTTTTTGTTCTTCCTTCATTTCCTTTCTTAAGTATATTTTTTTTTACATTTTGTTTTTACAATAAACTCACCATGGCCAAATGGCCTACATTATTTATTTTAAGTTGTTGTTTTTGATTCATTTTACCATATTGTTTATGCTATTTTCTTTATTTTTGATGTTTTAAATATTATGTTATTTCATGTTCTTAAGTTATATTTAATTTGGTTGCTTTGTTTATTGCCATTTATGTCTTAGATATCATGTTTTTGCATTTTTAATTTTCTGTTTTTATGTTGTTTAAATTTGAGCATGTTTTAGATTTAGTATATTAGGTGTTTGTGAAAATGCTTGTGTGATTTTTGTGTTATGACTTAGTTTTTCATGCTAGCATACCAAGTGTTTGTGAAAATGCCATGCTTGTTGAAGCTTGGGGCCATTTGGCTACTCCATGTGTTTTGCATTGTGTGTTGTATTTTTGTCATGCTAGTTGTTAGGTTTTTGCATTTGCATGATATTTGGTTGGATTTTTGAATTAAGCATGCCTTGTGTTTGTGAAAATGCCATGCATGTCTTAGGTCTAGGTTACATTAAATGCCATGCAAGTTCATGTTAGGTCTAGGCCATATTATTTGTGTCATGCATTTTCCTTACATTTAGGTTTAGATCCATGCATTTCATGCATTATGTTTGCTGCATTGTTTCATGCATTTCATGTTCATGCCACTTGAATAATGACTTGAGCCAATTAATGGTTCAAGATCATGCTCTCTTGAGCACACTTGTGGAAAATTAAGTTTCTCAAATTGATTACTCTACCTTTGTGATTTTTTTTTATTTAGCCAATTTTTATCTAACTTTCAAAGAGTCCTAGCTACTGCTTTCAAGTCATTTTATGAGTTTCAAATATTTTTACTTTGGTTTTTAAATGATTTTATCAAAAGCAAAAATGTGTTGGCAAAGCAGTTTTTTTCTCCTCCAAAAACTCGTACATCTATGATTTTTCTGGGAATTCATCTTTGATCATAAAATTAAGCCGATTTGTTTTCATGTAGTTTTACATGTCCTGAATCTCCAGTATTTTTTTTAGAATTTTTGGAAGTTTTAAAAATTGGGTAAAAAATCATGGATTAAAACTGGACAATGGAGTCAGAATTGAATTTAAAGAAAAACAAAGCAGTTTTTTTTCTCCTCCAAAAACTCGTACATCTATGATTTTTCTGGGAATTCATCTTTGATTAGAAAATTAAGCTGATTTGTTTTCGTGTAGTTTTACATGTCCTGAGTCTCCAGTATTTTTTTTAGAATTTTTGGAATTTTTGAAAATAGGATAAAAAATCGTGGATTAAAACTGGACAGTGGAGTCAGAATTGAATTTAAAGAAAAACAAAGCAGTTTTATCTCCTCCAAAAACTCGTACATCTCTGGTTTTTTTGGGAATTCATCTTTGATCAAAAAATTAAGCCAATTTTTTCTCGTATAGTTTTATATGTCCTGAGTCTCCAGTATTGTTTTTAGAATTTTTGGAATTTTTAAAAATAGGGTAAAAAATCGTGGATTAAAACTCGATAGTGGAGTCTGAATTGAATTTAAAAAGAAAAACCATTTTTCTGATTTGGTTAATTTACTTAGAGTGGGCTGATTAGGAGAGTTAGCTACTGACTTAGGGTGGTTTCTAAGCCTTTTCAAACTCTAAAAATGGTTTTTCAAGTCTCGGGTTAAGGGTAGTAAAATCCGGATTTTTAAACTTAGGAAATTAGAGTCATTTTAAAAATTTTAGCCCAGTTTTTATTTTTAATTCAAGCTTTTCAAAATTGTTTTCAAACAATCACAAAGTATTTTGGTTTTAGAATATTTAATTTGACATATTTTCCTAAGGTAGCCGGATATCTTTTTAGATATACGGATTTCCTTAATTAAAGGAAAAAATACATTTCATGCATTGCATTTTTATATTCATGCATTTTATATAATATGTGATTCTTGCCATATTAATTTCTATGTGTCATGACATTTAGGTTGCATTATATTATTTAGATTTTGCTATGTCATTTTATTTATGCCATCCCTATACATATTCATTTCTTTTAAATGTTTTCAAAAAAAGATAATGGTTTTCAATAAAAATAAAGATATTCCCGATTTAAAATAATTCATGAGTTCTCTACCGGGTTTGCTGGAGGGAATATCATCAATTATTATTAATAAAGGAATATCTTTCTTTCAAAAAAGAGAATGATTCGGAAAGTTTTCTAAAACTAATAAAAATTTCTATATTTTGCCACGTTTGTTGGGGAATATAGGAAAATTTTGAATTTATAAATTTCGGATCATTGTCAAAAAAAATGAAATTATTTTTCTTTAAATTGGGAATTAATTTGAAATATTAAATTTAAAACCAACTTTTACCGAGATTTGAGATAACACACGATTAATAATGTAACGATTTATACGGGCATTGTGGGGGTGCTAATCCTTCCCCACACGTAACCGACTCCCGAACCCGCTTCTTTGATTTCTCTGGTTTAAAACGCAGACTTGAAATTGGTTTTTAAAATGTTTTAATTAATTTTTAAAATATTTTATAAAACCGGTTTTAATAGGTGGCCGATCACACCTAGCCAAAAAAGATTGGTGGCGACTCCATGTCTTTTTTAAGGTCATTTTCAAAACCTTCATTTTTCTAGAGGAATTAAGTCGACTTTTCCTCGATTTTTTTTTTAAATGTCACGCTTAACGAATAATAAAGTCTTGCGATGAGACGTCGTTATTTTTTAGGTTGTGACAGCTTGGCGACTCCGCTGGGGACTATTAGAGAGTCAGGCCTAGAAATAGTCGTGTGTTATCAAAGTCTCAGTTTTGGTTGGTTTAATTGGTATTTAATTTTAATTCCCACATTTTTCTAATAAAGAGAATTTTGAAAATAATAAAATGTTTTTAAAAATGTTCATTCTCATGTGCATGCATTTTATTATTGTTCTCTAGTTATTTAGGTTGTATATTATAATTGCTTGTCGGTTAATGCGTTACACTATTCTTGAATGTTTTAATTGTTAGGACATTTAGAATAAGGTTTGTAGAATAGGTGGTGACAGGTTTGTTTTGTTTCTCCACACACACTACACGTGCATTTGCATAACATGAATCCTCTACCCGGGTTCCGTCCTTTTAAGTGGAAGTAAAGTAACTAAGCCTTCGTGATTGATCCTCCGTATGGGCTAGTGAAACACTTTCGGAGTATAAAGTACCTAATGCCTTCGTGATAATCCTCCGTACGGGCATAGGAAAATATACTCTAACGAATTGAACCCGCTTTTATCGGGGTGCCTTACTAGCCTTCACCGGCGACAGTGAGGAACAATTCGGGGCCTTAGAACCGATTCACCCTCATATAGTGAACCTAGGCGAAGCCATCCCGAATTTCCGTTAGATATACCGAAAATAAGAACACATGGGAAGGACATTTCTAAACTTTTTGTTACCTGTTTTACACTCCGAATAAGTGTGGAAGATCGGGCAACGATGTACGTACATCGCCCGTAATAAATGTGATACTCCGCCTCGAAGGCATCGTGATGCCTAAATAAGCAGATATTGCTGGGGCAGATGTTCATTAGCTGTTTTTTTTTTTTAAAAAAAAAAAAAAATCCTTTTTCAAGCATTTTTGCATGTGGCACATTTCATGCATGTGTAAATAAAGCATGTACATTTTTTGTTGTATTATTGATCTCATTCTTTGCAATAAACAGTTGGTAATTGAATTTGATGATTTCATAAAACCGGTAGTGTCACATGAACAATTGCATATTGTACCATAGTAAGATCCACCCTGAAATTCTTTTGAAAATGATGTGATTGGTTTATCAAAAAAAAAATCAAAAAAAAAAAAAAATTTGGAGGCAAATCCTGCATAATGAGATTTTTGAATAGTCCCACCAATTTCGTGTAATCATTGATTTCTTTGTATATACCTTTGTGTTAATTCATTTATTTTTGCATGTATCATTTTGACATCATATTACATCATAGCATGCATGGTCATTCATTGTAGGACACGTCTATGACATGCATAGTCATTATCTGTATATACCTGGCATTAGATTGCATTCATAACAAACATAGTCAGCATGATTTCTTTGTATATGTTCATGCATTAATTTGCTTATTACATACATCATGTTAGCATTAGGTCACATTCATGACACACATGGTTAGCATGATTTTCTTTGTATATACTCTATATCAATCATTCATTGTTTGCATGTATCATAATTGACACCGTGTTGCATTCATAGGATATATGATCATTCATTGGGAAATATGCTAAAATGCACATGATCAGTCATTGCATATATCCATGTGTTGATTTGTTTATTCTTTGTTTGCAACATGTTGGCATTGTGATTGCATTTATTACATATATGGTCAGCATGTTTCCATTGTACATATCCATACATCATATTGTTTAGGCTTCACATGCATCAAATTGCATTCATGGCTCATTCATTATGACATACATTTGGGGGAAATAAAATAGAAGTTGGCTTGGCTTTAGGAGTCTTTGAAATAATTTCCATTTCAAATCAGAAGAAGTACTGAGTACACTTTTAATACAGGCTGGTGCTATGGAGGATGAACAAGTTGCCCGAATGGAAAAAATGGAAAGGGAACAGAGAGAATTGCGAGAACAGCTAGCAAAATCTCAAGCAGAATCTAAGGATCAGATGACTAAACTGATGGAGCTAATGTCTGCTGTAATCAAGGGAAAAGGATACACCGAAAACTTTGTCGCCGGAGAAGGGTTAGAGGCACAAAAGGGCCAGGATGAGGTCATAATAAGTGATGCCCAGAACACTGTTAACCTCGTCAATGTCCTAAACTCAGATGATCTAGCTGAACAGGCAAAGTTGAAAAGGGTTGCAGTAAATGAGGTTGAGTTGGCAGATTCCCAAGGGAAATATCAGTTGTTAGATGAAAGGCTCCGGGCAATAGAAAGAACAGATGTATTCGGGAGTGTGGAGGCGAAAGAACGATGCTTGGTCTTCGATTTAGTCATTCCTCCTAAGTTCAAGATCCCTGACTTCGTGAAATATGACGGGACGACTGATCCATCAGCCCATATCACTATGTTCTGCCGGAAGATGACAAGTCATATAGATAATGATAAGCTTTTGATTCACTGCTTTCAAGATAGCCTCAGCGGATCCGCAATTAGGTGGTATAGTCAGTTGAGCAAGGATCAGATTCACTCTTGGAATGACCTGGCTAGGGTTTTTCTAAACCAGTACAAGCATATGACTGACACGGCGCCTGACCGTCTCACCTTGCAAAATATGAAGAAAAGAGCTACTGAGAGCTTCAAAGAATATGTGCAACGGTGGATGAGCCTGGCCGTCCAAGTACAACCGCCCTTAACTCAGAAGGAAACCACTGTCTTTTTTGTGAATACACTGCAGGCCCCGTACTATGATATACTTGTTGGCAACATCACAAATAATTTTTCAGACATGGTAATTTCAGGGGAGATGATTGAGAATGCTATCAAGGAAGGGAAAATTGAAGGAGAAAGAACATCCAATACCAAGAAAAAGGGGGCATCTGAAAAGAAAAAGGAAGATACCCAAGTCGTGGAAGACTTTGCCCCACCTCCCCAATTCTCCTCATATCAGCCATTTTACTCTACCCTGAATAATGTCTCTCATGGTTTTTATCCCTACCAACCAATGACTGCAAATACACCAGAATTTACATCTGTCTATCAATCGAACACCCTTGGGGATAATCGAAAGGGGCATAAAAAGCGAAAAAGAAATCCGGTTGACCCGATTCCTATGACATACAGTGAGATACTACCTCAACTCATCCAGAATCACCTTGTGACACCCATGCAAATAGCGCCTCTGAAACCCCCTTATCCGAGCTGGTATGATGCTAATGAGTGTTGTGGGTACCATTCTGGCAATCAAGGTCACTCAACAGAGAACTGCCCCGCTTTGAAGTACAAGGTCAGAGATCTCATCAAGGCTGGTTCGATAAGTTTTGAAGATGGGGAAGTCAAGTGTCATAAGAAACATTGTGCATGATCATATTAGGTTTTTGACACATGTAGTTCTATACACTGTGATGAGGAAAGCACTTGTCTCATGTTAATTAAATGAATTTTGTATTTTAAATGTTTTGTGTTTGTTGTGTTTCAACAATAACTTGAATTTGCAAAAAACAAGCATTAAGGAATTTTTAGTAATGGATAGTCTCAAGAAAATTGATGATCATTGTTAGAAATGACCCAATACCTTCAGCCCTTTCTTTTAGGCTTTCCTAAGCCTAAATCTTTTGAACCGAGACCACTTGAAAGACCTAATGCTTCAAGGAATATGAATGATTTGACTTCATAAAACCATTGTCATCACAGAATAAGCAAAGATGTAGATCTTAGTCTATGCTATGAGCAAAGGAACGGACTTTTTGAAAATTTTCAAATTCCTTGAAAATCAAACAAATGAGACATTCTTTCAAGAATCCAGATTTTGATAATTTGGTGTGTGTCAAGATTGTGCTAAAACCATTCATGACCTTTCCCAATGACCACAAAACACTAATTGCCTAGACATCACTTCATGATTGACACCCTGGGGCACAATGATTAAACTAGATTATCCCCTGTCCTAGAGAAAACCTGTTTTTGGGTCATATTTTCCTTGTCTCTTCAAAGAACTCAGATTGGAAACTCAGCCTTTTCAAAACAGACCTAGACTTGCTATGTTCCTCGTTGATACAGATTCTCATGGTTAATCAAATTGGGGCATCATATATGGAAATGATGGATACATGGTGAATAAGGATGGATTAAACGCATGAATCGTTGGGGCATGCGATGAAAAATGAAAAATGAAAAAATTTGTGATATCATGCATATGAGAATTCGGATGATTCCAAAGTGCAAAATGAAATTCTGAATATCTATTTCCCCTTGGGATTGCTTTTCAAAGTGAATATTCGTGCTTGACGTGAGGAATGGCCATCTTTCATATCCCTTCACACAAAAAGAAATCATCCATAGTCACCCATTTTGAGCCAAAAGAATTCTTTCTTGTTTGAACCTTGATCAAGGATCACCCTCTACACTAGGGGGCAAATGCAAGGAAAGATTTTTTTAAAGATCATTGAGAAATGTGTCCTAGCTCAAAGACAGATGCAAAGCAAATGGAGCCCCGAATAAAGACGGGCTCACTATGTTGAAAAAGAAGGGGGCAAAATGAAAGCAAAAAAATGTGTGAAAGACATGGCAAATTGAAAGCCAAGAGCAAGGAAGAAAAAAAGCAAAGTCAAAAGGAAAGAAATGTCCAAGAAGGGACAAATGCTTCAAAGAGAATCCTCCTCAAGAAATGATCCTTGATCTGATTACCCTCAAACACATATTTTGGGCCTATTTATCCTTTCTTTCTGAACCCTGAGCCATGGCCTACATTATATGCTTTAAAAGTCCATTTTGATCAAGCATGAATATTTAATCTGAAAGGTTTTTCCTCAGATTTTATCCCATTTCATCGAATTATCATTTCACTAAGGAAGAATTTATAATTCTCAAGTGTATGGTAGAACAAGTAAAAAAAAATGGAAAGAATGGGACTCTAGGGCGAAAACCAAAAAACGGGCGGTCTAGAGTAAATTTGGAAATTTTCGATGCCATCTGTGCCGATACCCTAATCAAAAAAAAAAAAGATCTTATTAAAGGAGTGGTCATCGAGGAACATCTAGGAATTCTTGAACCCCCAAATTGCCAACTCTCATTCAAAGGATTGTCTTCAAAAACTGAAACTTTTTTTCTCCAAGATTAAACTTTCCGGTTTAAACATCCCGGCCAATCTTGACGCTTGTCAAAAAGCCTTGATATGGAAACTAAAAGAATGTTGAATTTGCTTGGTTCTCAATGAATTCATGATTTATAAAACCTGTTCCATTTGTGAGCCTAGAAGGGATATACATTTTTGTCATGAAGTTTTCCTGAAAAAGACAGAATCTTGTTATACCAAGCCTTGCCAATCCCAGTTGAAAAAACCCAGTTTGATACTTAGAGAAATTTCTAACAGTGATCATCAGTCATCAAAAGATTTGTACATCATACACTGTGGAGTTAAAAATTTTGGCTTAGAAGTTTTCCTTAAATAAGCAAAATTGTTTTTCAAAAAGGGAAAATAAAAATATTTTTGAAATACCCATTTTTGATATTGACATGAGACAAGGGTTTTTCTAACCCAAAGGTATAGAACTGCCAGGATAGGTCTTGACTTCCATATATGAGAAGAAGAAATCGAACTCAGTTCAGATCTCTATTGATGGAAGTTTGAAAACTTTTGGGGCAAAGAGAATAGCCAAAATGAATTGAAGGTATACTCTGATTTGAAGAGGAAAAATGAATTTGAAAGGCGAAGCCAAAGTCTAGAAAAACAACCGGGGGCATTTACATCACTCATGAGCACTCATCTCTTTATCGAGCTTTTGCATCTACACAGTGTCGGCAAGCATTTGCATCATTCATGGGTATTTGCATTGGCATTATTCCATAAGCATCTGCATTTTACCTTTACATTTACATTCTTCATGGAATTCGCATTTGTGTCATCTCAAGCAATTGCATCATTTCTAGAATCATTGCATTTTCATTATTGTGTGGTAATTGTAGTTACACCATTCATAAACCAGTTACATGAACACAATTAGTAGAGGCATCTGCATCATGAAACATGGGCATCAATCCAGGCCATTTGCATTTGCACTAAGAAATATTTTACATTTGCACCATGAAGCATGAGCACCTTGTTAAAAGACATGTGCATCTGCATCATTTCTCAAAGCTTCTGGTGGTGATATCCAGAATTTTGCAGTTTTAAAAGTGAACAAGTCTTCGGTGGTGATAGCTGAAGCCTCTGGTGGAGATATCCAGGGTTTTATAATTTTGAAAAATGAGAAATTTTATTCTGAAGGAGTTACCCAGAATTTTACAATGAGCAAGTCTTTGGTGGTGATAGCCAAAGCTTCTGGTGGTGATATCCAGAATTTTGCAGTTTTAAAAGTGAATAAGTCTTCGGTGGTGATAGCTGAAGCCTCTGGTGGAGATATCCAGGGTTTTATAATTTTGAAACATGAGAAATCTTCTTCTAGATGAGTTATCTAGAATTTTATATTGAGCAAGTCTTTGGTGGTGATAGCCAAAGCTTCTGGTGGGGATATCCAGAATTTTACAGTTTTATAAATGAACAAGTCTTCGGTGGTGATAGCTGAAGCCTCTGGTGGAGATATCCAGGGTTTTATAATTTTGAAACATGAGAAATCTTCTTCTAGATGAGTTATCTAGAATTTTATATTGAGCAAGTCTTTGGTGGTGATAGCCAAAGCTTCTGGTGGGGATATCCAGAATTTTACAGTTTTAAAAATGAACAAGTCTTCAGTGGTGATAGCTGAAGCCTCTGGTGGAGATATCCAGGGTTTTATAATTTTGAAAAATGAGAAATTTTATTCTGAAGGAGTTACCCAGAATTTTACAATGACCAAGTCTTTGGTGGTGATAGCCAAAGCTTCTGGTGGTGATATCCAGAATTTTGCAGTTTTAAAAGTGAATAAGTCTTCGGTGGTGATAGCTGAAGCCTCTGGTGGAGATATCCAGGGTTTTATAATTTTGAAACATGAGAAATCTTCTTCTCAAGGAGTTACCCAGAATTTTACAATGAGCAAGTCTTTGGTGGTGATAGCCAAAGCTTCTGGTGGGGATATCCAGAATTTTACAATTTTAAAAGTGAACAAGTCTTTGGTGGTGATAGCTGAAGCCTCTGGTGGAGATATCCAGGGTTTTATAATTTTGAAAAATGAGAAATCTTCTTTTGGAGGAGTTATCCAGAATTTTATTCAACATATGCATCTACATCAAGAAGCATTTGCATCAATCTAAGTTAGTTGAATCTGCATCAAGAAAATTTGCATCAAATCAAGTCATTTACATTTGCATCAAAGATATTTGCCCCAATCTAAGTCATTTGCTTCTACATCAAGAAGCGTTTGCATCAACAAAAGACGTTTGCATTTGCATCATGAAGCATTTGCATCATCTCTTAAAGCTGTCAGGTATAATCGAACTCATTTTGCTTCTCAAATGAGTCGAGCCCCGAGATCATCGTCGAGGTACTTCTTTTATTATTATGAACAAGTCTTTGGTGGTGATAGCTGAAGCCTCTGGTGGAGATATCCAGAGTTTTTAAAATCCTTTGAAAAGGTTAAAAGTCTTTGGTGGTGATAGCTGAAGCTTCTGGAGGTGATACCCAGAATTTTTACATTTTAAAAAATGAGCAAGACTTTGGTAGTGATAGCCGAAGCTTCTGGAGGAGATATCCAGAATTTTAAACACAGCTGAGAACAAGACAGGTTAAGGCCCCGAGACCATCGTCGAGGTAAATTCCTTTCTTGCAAATCGAATTCGTTTTCTTAAGACGATTCGAGCCCCGAGATCATCATCGAGGTACTTTTTTTATTATTACTATGAACAAGTCTTCGGTGGTGATAGCTGAAGCCACTGGTGGAGATATCCAGAGTTTTAAAATCCTTTGAAAAGGTAAAAAGTCTTTGGTGGCAATAGCTGAAGCTTCTGGAGGTGATACCCAGAATTTTTACATTTTAAAAAATGAGCAAGACTTTGGTAGTGATAGCCGAAGCTTCTGGAGGAGATATCCAGAATTTTTAACACAGCTGAGAACAAGACAGGTTAAGGCCCCGAGACCATCGTCGAGGTCGTTTCCTTTCTTGCAAATCGAATTCGTTTCCTTAAGACGAATCGAGCCTTGATTAGATGGGGAATTCAATTTAAAGACAAATCTTCAATTTAATGTTTAAAAAAAAAATTGAAAAAAGGAAAAATGAAAAAATGAAAAAAATGAAAAAATAGAAAATGAAAAAAATGAAAAATGAAAAAGAAACCCCTTTCCCTTTCCTTCACATGTGATGTCATTGACAATACAAAATTAGTGTCGGTTTATCTTTGCCTGATTCCTGATTCTCAGCAATAGCCAAAGAGGGGCAGCTGTAGACACCTAATTTTGTCCGGGCCACTAAACAGGTATGTTTTCTTCCCATATTGATGTTTCCGAGTATAAAAAGAATGTTTTCATCCTGCAGGTGGTACTCCGAGACTTAGTTTAAGAGGGCGAGCACAAAAAGACAAACTTGAAAAAAAGTCAACCCCGAAAAAGTCAACCCCGAAAAAGTCAACCCCAAAAAGTCAACTACTGAAAAAGTCAACCCACTTTCAAAATCAAGATTTTAAGTTCAATTGAAAAATGGCGAAAGAATTTTGATAATCCGAGGTCTACATTGAAAGATATGGAGTTCGGAAGTTGGGATTTGGAGATTCAGTAGAAAAAAAACCCTAATCCAAGAAATTTGGGGAAAAGTGCTTAAACGATCAAACTGGTCGAAATTGAAGGTTCCAAATGAAAGATAAGCACTGACTACGGGTAATGGAGAAGTCACTTGCAAGAAAAACCGAAAGAAAAATCAATCCGGGAGAAAACCGAGAATTAGGGTTTCTAGTGGATCTCGGTGAAATCGGGAAGAATCACAGAAATGGCCCGACTTGGTAAGACCAAAGCCCCCAATGGATGAAGAATGGTTAAAAAGGATGGCCCAAGGCTCAGATTGAAGAAAATCTGAAAATCGAACTTGTTTTGAGCAAAACCGGGTTTCGAAGGTTAAAGGGCAAAATTGGAAAATTTTGGGAAAAATAGCAAATGGACTCCGAAAATTATGGAAAATTTGTCAACCTCATTCTTAAATCATTTGAAAGAGATTGGTAAAAGAAAATCTTGATTCCGAGTTCGTTTGCAAAATGGCCAAATCCCGGGCTTCTTATGCAGTAATTCAAAAAGATAAACCCCGAAAAAATAGCAAATGGACTCCAAAAATTCTGAAATTTGGTAAATCTCATTTTTAAATTATTTGGAAGAGATTGGCGAAAGAAAATCTTGATTCCGAGTTCATTTGCAAAATGGCTAAATCCCGAGCTTCCTATGCAGTAATTCAAGCCGATAAATCCCGAAAAAATACCAAATGAGCTCCAAAAATTACGAAAACTTCCAGATCACACTTTTTAATTATTTTGAAGAGATTGGTGAAGAAAAATCTTGATTTGGAGCTCGTTTAAAAAATGGTAAAAAGTAGGGGCATAAAAGGATATTTTGGGAAGAAAAAATCCAAATAAATAGCAAACGGACTCGGATAATTTTGAAAACTTCCAGAACTCAATATTTTATTATTTTGGAAGTATTAAAAAATGAAAAAAATTGAATTTGGAGCCCGTTTGATATTTATTTTGCATCCGGGAGGGCAAAATGGTCATTTCACCCAAGCAACCGAAAAGGGCTTTTTGGGCCCTTCAAAAAATCAGAGTTGGGCTGGAAAAAAGATGTCAACATTTTTCTTGGACAGCTGTAATTTGAGAGGGCTGAGATGCTAATCTAAGGGTGGTAATTTCATGACTTTTCATCTTGAATTATTGGCCATTTGATGGAAATTAGGTTACACAAAAATGACAACATCTTGGAGTCCATATAAGCATCATTTTCTGCCAGCCCTAAGGGGGGGAGGCAGATTTTGTTTTTTCTTTTCCATTTTGGTTGATTTCTCTTAGTTTTTCTTAGTTTTTTATCTTCTTGGTTGAGAGCAAAAAAAGAAAAGTTTAGAAAAAAAAGGAAAGTTTGAAGAGAAAAGCTTGAAATATTAGCTTCTTGAGGTTGCTCTTGAGCACCAACTCTTGGACTTTCATTTTCTATTCTTATTTTTTGCTATTTTAATCTCTACTTGGTGAGTTTTCATTTTAAAATAATGTTTTTTGTTCTTCCTTCATTTCCTTTCTTAAGTATATTTTTTTTTACATTTTGTTTTTACAATAAACTCACCATGGCCAAATGGCCTACATTATTTATTTTAAGTTGTTGTTTTTGATTCATTTTACCATATTGTTTATGCTATTTTCTTTATTTTTGATGTTTTAAATATTATGTTATTTCATGTTCTTAAGTTATATTTAATTTGGTTGCTTTGTTTATTGCCATTTATGTCTTAGATATCATGTTTTTGCATTTTTAATTTTCTGTTTTTATGTTGTTTAAATTTGAGCATGTTTTAGATTTAGTATATTAGGTGTTTGTGAAAATGCTTGTGTGATTTTTGTGTTATGACTTAGTTTTTCATGCTAGCATACCAAGTGTTTGTGAAAATGCCATGCTTGTTGAAGCTTGGGGCCATTTGGCTACTCCATGTGTTTTGCATTGTGTGTTGTATTTTTGTCATGCTAGTTGTTAGGTTTTTGCATTTGCATGATATTTGGTTGGATTTTTGAATTAAGCATGCCTTGTGTTTGTGAAAATGCCATGCATGTCTTAGGTCTAGGTTACATTAAATGCCATGCAAGTTCATGTTAGGTCTAGGCCATATTATTTGTGTCATGCATTTTCCTTACATTTAGGTTTAGATCCATGCATTTCATGCATTATGTTTGCTGCATTGTTTCATGCATTTCATGTTCATGCCACTTGAATAATGACTTGAGCCAATTAATGGTTCAAGATCATGCTCTCTTGAGCACACTTGTGGAAAATTAAGTTTCTCAAATTGATTACTCTACCTTTGTGATTTTTTTTATTTAGCCAATTTTTATCTAACTTTCAAAGAGTCCTAGCTACTGCTTTCAAGTCATTTTATGAGTTTCAAATATTTTTACTTTGGTTTTTAAATGATTTTATCAAAAGCAAAAATGTGTTGGCAAAGCAGTTTTTTTCTCCTCCAAAAACTCGTACATCTATGATTTTTCTGGGAATTCATCTTTGATCATAAAATTAAGCCGATTTGTTTTCATGTAGTTTTACATGTCCTGAGTCTCCAGTATTTGTTTTAGAATTTTTGGAAGTTTTAAAAATTGGGTAAAAAATCATGGATTAAAACTGGACAGTGGAGTCAGAATTGAATTTAAAGAAAAACAAAGCAGTTTTTTTTCTCCTCCAAAAACTCGTACATCTATGATTTTTCTGGGAATTCATCTTTGATTAGAAAATTAAGCTGATTTGTTTTCGTGTAGTTTTACATGTCCTGAGTCTCCAGTATTTTTTTTAGAATTTTTGGAATTTTTGAAAATAGGATAAAAAATCGTGGATTAAAACTGGACAGTGGAGTCAGAATTGAATTTAAAGAAAAACAAAGCAGTTTTATCTCCTCCAAAAACTCGTACATCTCTGGTTTTTTTGGGAATTCATCTTTGATCAAAAAATTAAGCCAATTTTTTCTCGTATAGTTTTATATGTCCTGAGTCTCCAGTATTTTTTTTAGAATTTTTGGAATTTTTAAAAATAGGGTAAAAAATCGTGGATTAAAACTCGATAGTGGAGTCTGAATTGAATTTAAAAAGAAAAACCATTTTTCTGATTTGGTTAATTTACTTAGAGTGGGCTGATTAGGAGAGTTAGCTACTGACTTAGGGTGGTTTCTAAGCCTTTTCAAACTCTAAAAATGGTTTTTCAAGTCTCGGGTTAAGGGTAGTAAAATCCGGATTTTTAAACTTAGGAAATTAGAGTCATTTTAAAAATTTTAGCCCTGTTTTTATTTTTAATTCAAGCTTTTCAAAATTGTTTTCAAACAATCACAAAGTATTTTGGTTTTAGAATATTTAATTTGACATATTTTCCTAAGGTAGCCGGATATCTTTTTAGATATACGGATTTCCTTAATTAAAGGAAAAAATACATTTCATGCATTGCATTTTTATATTCATGCATTTTATATAATATGTGATTCTTGCCATATTAATTTCTATGTGTCATGACATTTAGGTTGCATTATATTATTTAGATTTTGCTATGTCATTTTATTTATGCCATCCCTATACATATTCATTTCTTTTAAATGTTTTCAAAAAAAGATAATGGTTTTCAATAAAAATAAAGATATTCCCGATTTAAAATAATTCATGAGTTCTCTACCGGGTTTGCTGGAGGGAATATCATCAATTATTATTAATAAAGGAATATCTTTCTTTCAAAAAAGAGAATGATTCGGAAAGTTTTCTAAAACTAATAAAAATTTCTATATTTTGCCACGTTTGTTGGGGAATATAGGAAAATTTTGAATTTATAAATTTCGGATCATTGTCAAAAAAAATGAAATTATTTTTCTTTAAATTGGGAATTAATTTGAAATATTAAATTTAAAACCAACTTTTACCGAGATTTGAGATAACACACGATTAATAAGGTACCGATTTATACGGGCATTGTGGGGGTGCTAATCCTTCCCCACACGTAACCGACTCCCGAACCCGCTTCTTTGATTTCTCTGGTTTAAAACGCAGACTTGAAATTGGTTTTTAAAATGTTTTAATTAATTTTTAAAATATTTTATAAAACCGGTTTTAATAGGTGGCCGATCACACCTAGCCAAAAAAGATTGGTGGCGACTCCATGTCTTTTTTAAGGTCATTTTCAAAACCTTCATTTTTCTAGAGGAATTAAGTCGACTTTTCCTCGGTTTTTTTTTTTAAATGTCACGCTTAACGAATAATAAAGTCTTGCGATGAGACGTCGTTATTTTTTAGGTTGCGACAAAATGAGCAAGTCTTTGGTGGTGATAGCCGAAGCTTCTGGAGAAGATATCCAGAATTTTACTACTTTAAAAAGAAAGGAGCAAGTCTTTGGTGATGATAACTGAAGCTTCTGGAGGAGATACCCAGAATTTTAATGTTTTAAAAGAAATGAGCAAGTCCTTGATGGTGATAGCCAAAGCTTCTAGAGGAGATATCCAGAATTTTACTGTTTTAAAAGAAATGAGCAAGTTTTTGATAGAGATAAGCGAAGCTTCTGGAAGTGATATCCATAATTTTAAACTAAGTTGGCACAAGATAAGATTAGGCCCCAGGGCTCCGTCGAGGTATTTTCTTTTCTTACAAAATCGAACCCGTTTCCTTATTAAGGGTCAAGCCGTGGTATGTTAGTCAAGGAAATCAATTTAAGGAAAATTCCTTATTTTACAGTATCTATATGAAAAAAGAAAGAATGAAAAAAAGGAATTTTGTGTGGATCCATGATCACGGACAAAACTGTTGCTTGTGTCTTTGCTCGATTCCTGATTCTCAGCAATGTGTAAAGAGGGGCAGTTGTAGCAACCCAATTTTGTCCGGGTCATGCTCGAATCAAATCCGAATTGCGTTTTAGCCAAGTTTCGAGTAAAGACTTATTTAAGTTCTCTCAATTTATTAATTTTTATTTACCTTCTATTTTTATAATTATTTTTATTGTTTTTATTATTATTTTTATTTAGGCTTGGAAATCCGAAACCAAGTAGGCTGATTGGGCCTGATGGCCTAGCAGGCCAATTAGGTTTGCTGCCCTGCCAGGCCGATTGGGCCTGCTGGCCCAGCTGCCCACACCCAACAGACTACCAGGCCTACTGCCCTACCAGCCAAGGCCACTAGGCCCAGCAAGCCCACAGCCAGGCCTGTCACCCAAAAAAAACCCTAGCCCCTGCCGTGCCTGTCACCCAAAACCCTAGCCCTATGCCATGAACGACATCTTAGCCTGCCACCCTAGCCAACCTAGCCACTGCCTCCACCCTATCCTCGGCACACACTCCCCACGCCACGAGTTGCTTCCAAGCAACCTTCCTGAAACCCAAAAACTTTAGGCCTTGAACCCCAAATTCTTCCAAAAGGGGGATCGATTCTCACCCCCCGAAGAAAAAGAAAATGAGGGGAAAGAAAAGCCATCTGAATGGAGCCTCACAACAGGCTCTCAACCCCCACCATCGGCTTCCCCCTACTCTCTCGTTTCCTAACCCCCAAGAAAATCAGACCCCAGCCACAACAAAAAACCACACAACCGACAACAGCAAAAAGACCTGCATAAGAAAGGAAAAAAATGACATAACCGTTGAAGGGTATGATTTTGGGCTGATTTTAGAAGGAAAGAGAACTTCGGCAACGACGGAGCACGACGGCGGCGTGAACAACCGTTGCCGAAATCTGGGTTTAGTCTAGAGAGAAGGGAGAGAGGGTAGGGAGTTAAAGAGAGAGAGAGGAAAGGCTGAAAATGAAAAAAAAAATGGGGGTTTAAATAGAGCATGAGAACGATGTCGTTTAGGGAGGATGAGGATCCGCGCGTGGACCCGGATCTGACCCGGGATCCGCTCGCTTAAACCGGTTCAGGCAAGGGAGAAAAGGAAAAAAAAGGAAAAATGAGAAAAAAAAAAGAAATAAGCAAAAGGCCAGCAGGCCCATCACAAGTGGACTGGCCCAATCCGTAGGTTTTCAAGCCCACGAGTTCTGGGTACAAGTTCTATTAGACTTGGGCCAGCCTCCTACCCTTTAAATAGGGTAATTTTATTTTCCCCTTTATTTTTGTGCAAACATGTTAGCATATTTTAATATATTATTTTTTATATATTATTTATTTAAATGTCGTGACATGTCTTAGTATATTTTATTATTCGTGTTTATCGTTTATTTAAATGTGGTAACATATTTAACATATTCAATTATTTGTGTTTATTATTTATTCAAATACTGTAGTAGGTCTTAATATGTTTTATTATTTGTGCTTTAACGTTGTAACATGTTTTAATATTTTTTTATTGGTGTTTATTTAAATGCTATAGTATGTTCTAACATATTCTATTATTCGTGTTTAGTATTTATATAAATGTTGTAATATATTTTTAAGATGTTTTATTATTTGTGTTTTAATGTTGTAACATGTTTTTAGTATTTTATTGTCGGTGTTTATTATCTATTTTATTGTTGTAACATGTTCTAGTATTTTATTGTTGGTGTTTATTATCTATTTAAATGTTGTAGCATGTTTTAATATATTTTATTATTGGTGGTTATTATTTATTGTAAATGTTGTAGCATGTTTTAAGATATTTCGTTATCAGTGTTCATCATTCGTTTAAATGGAGTAGAATATTTTAGCGTCATAAAATTTGAGTTTGTTGTAGAAAGTTTAAAGTTTTATATTGAGAAATTAATTTTAATAAATAAACATAAGGATAAAAATGGACGTGGATAACTGATGAAGGAATTCGAATGACGTCACAGTAGTGATTCCTAAGATAACTTTAGGTGAGAGAATCTCGTTAAATACTACCAAGGATGTTGGGAATATTAATGAGTGTTCTCGATAATAGATTTACGTTCACTTTCATTTTCAAAAAAATAATAACAATTCTTAAAAAAAAATAAAAAAGAATAAACAGGTTTAAAAAATAAAAAAATAAAAAGAGAATTAGTTTTAAATTCCGATATCAAGTCCATTAAATCAAGATTTAAGATAACACAAGATTAATTGGTACTGTTTTATTAATGGGCGTCGTGGGGGCACTGATACCTTCCCCACGCGTAACTGTACTTTCAAACCCGAACTTTTGATTTTCGTAAACCAAAATTATCTTTTTAATTAATTTTAAAATCTTATTAAAATGATAAGCTTTTTAGGTGACCAATCACACCTAAACAAAAAAAAAATAAAAAATTGGTGGCGACTCCTATGTTGTTTTTTTCATGCTTAGATATGATTGTTTCGGGAAAAGTGATTTTAGTATTTTTTATTTATTTATTTATTTATTTCGAATATGAAAAATGGTTTTGTTACGATTAAAATAATAATAAAATTTTTAAATTTTATTTAAGTAAGTCTTTATATTTTTATTATTATTCAAATAAACCTTTAACATTTAATTTGCACTCAAATAAACACTTAACTTTTAATTTTTGTCCAAATAAACTCTTAACTTTTATTTTATACCTAAATAAGCTCTTAATTTAAATCAATCTTTTATTTGATATAAGATTTATTTGGGTATAAATTAAAGGATAAGAGTTTATCTGAGTATAATAAAAGTATAAGGACTTACTTAGGTAAAGTTATAAAATTCAAGGTTTCTTTTAGTAGTTTAGCCTTTTGTTAACGAAAAATAAATTTTGGATCAAACGAAAATTAATTATTTTTCAAAAAATATCGTACACTTTTGAAAAATATAAGATATTTTTCGAAAATTTAAAAAAAAAAAAAAAAGATCGATCCTTTAAATATCGAAATCAGTCACTTCTTTAAGCAAATCATAAAAGAATCGATCCTCTATATATGTATAGAGATTAATCTCTTATAAATAGAAGATAAAATAAAGTAAAAAATATCAATCTTTTAAATATAAAGATCGATTGTTTTTATATTCATGCAAAAAAAAAATTTGAAAAAAAAACAATAAAAATATTTTATATAAAATCATTCAAACAACAAAAAAGTATTAATTTTTTTAAAAAATAAATTTATTTTTTAAATATTATTTTTTAAAAATTATTTTGCGCGAAATAAATCGACCAATCCCAATTTCCAAGCCACTTCTTTGATATAAAAAACTGAAAAAGTAAAAAGAAAGAATTTATAATAGAGACAGGAGGAGGAGCTTCAAACTTACTGAAAACCAAGAATTGATCCAGCCAAGCCAAACAATATTGGTTGTGAACAAAATTAATTGGGCGGCTGAATCTATCACTTTAATCTCATGGAAAAAGAATAATTAAAGTAAAAGAATATTTCATTATCATTCCTCCTAAAGGTCCAAAATAACCTAAAGTGGACTCATGTTGCTTTAATCATTTCACTCCAAGGAATTTTGAAAAGAAAAAAAATGATGAGAAAAGAAAAGAAAAAGTTTGTTTCAATCTTTTATAAAATTAAGGTATAAAAATCTGAATTGGAATGAAATCTACTTTATTTTTTTTTATCTTTTAATATATCTATCATCATCGTCTATATAAGTAGATCCATCAATGAATAATAAACTTTTAAAGTGAACGAAATCAATATAAAAAATGCATCTTTAAAATTATTAAAAAAATTAAATATTGACAAATTTTAAAAATATCTTTGATCATATTATATTAATGATAGATTGACAAAAAAAAATAACGAAAAAGAGTCGAACTTATGAAATTTTTGTTTGGTTAGACCCATTAAATATATATGTTACTTTTGACAATCTACATGAGGAAATAATCAATTACCATCTAATTATGATTTTTTTTTATAAAAGGAAGTCAAAGTTTAGGGATAAGAGAAAATGTTGTAAATGTTGAAATTCAAAGTTCAAATTTATCGGATGACAACTCTTAAAAATAACTTTATGAACCAACTAAATTAAACTTTTACTATATCAACTATATAACCATTTTAAACAAAAGAAAAAAGGCTTATAGTAATTTTGGCTAGAAGGGAGGAAAAGGGGATAACTTATGACCCATTTATCAGAAAAAGGGTCCAAAATAAATTATCATAAACTTTTGGCAGTTTCTATATGTAGCCTTGTTTAAAGTGATTGAATATAAGCTTAGAAGGGGAGATTTTAAAATCCATCTAAAACAAACAACAAAGTACCAACTTTTTGTTTCTATATGGTCTAGTGGACTGGCAGTTCAGCTGTCCTGTCTTGTTTTCATATCTAATCAAATTCTATCTCAATCATGTTAGTTCCAATAATTTCAATTGCAAAGTCAGTTCTAATTTCCCAACTTCCTTCCAACCATTCTTTTTTTTTTTTTTTTTTTTAATTTGTTACTTGACAAGTCACCAAATCTTGTTTATACAATTAAAAAGTCAGATCAGAATTTGTTAGCATTGCTTTTAATATGTTGTGCTTCAAGCTCAAACCAAGTTATTGCAAATGCTAATTGCCAATCTCAAACCAAGGGATCAAGCTAATTGCCAAATACCAGTTTTGTTTAGGCTAAGCACAAATGCTAATTAGGATTTTGATAGAAATCTTAGAGATATAATCGCAAAACGACATTATGATGCGATTGATATTTCTCATTGAAATTCAAATGAACTTAAATTTCAAACTCTAAATATATACTCTTTAATATTTCATATCATATATAAATATATATATATATATATTTTTAAAAAAAAATATGTTGTAGAAAAGATGGGTAAAATAATTTTCAAAAAATGAAAGAAAAGAACTACAAGTTAGCTGGTGGCAAGGTAACATGGCAAATACCAATTCAATTTATTTGCTGATGTTGTGCTTCTTCTAAGGATCTTTTCTTTGTATGAAAATCATTCAATGGATTCCATTCCAAAAAATTTGACCAAAGTTTATTATAATTAAGCTACAAAGAACAACTAGCAAAGTTTCTTCCATTATTGCAATGTTGAATCGTTGTTTCTTACCTTCAATTCATCTTTTTAGCTCTTTTTCTCCTAAAAAAAATTTCCTGATGCAGATATGTGAATTCTATTACTTATCATTATGTTCTGTAAATAAAGTGAAAGCTTTTACCAGGCCTCCTTTTCTTTTTTCACTTTAATTAGCTGGCATGGCATGGATTAGGGTTTGCCAACTGTATAATGGATGAGAACATTCATGAACACATAAAAATAAAAATAAAGCATTAATTATAACAAATTTCTATATATCAATGAAAAGAACTTCCAAAATTATTACTAAATGTTTTTATTTTCCATTTCTCAATATCAATTTTACCAGGAGATTTGATTGAAGAAATAATTTTAACAAATTGCAACTAATGAATATTCAAGATCCCTCACTGAATCATTCAGAATAGACTATAGATTGAAGTGAGGTTTTGGCCATTCAGAAGAAGAAAAGAAAAATCTATTCAGAAATTTTTAGGATAGGATACCATAAAGGAATATGGATTCAGTAAATGTAAGAATCTGATTAGTCTAAATTTATAAATCTGAGATCTCTATCAGCGGTGTTACACTCTTCATTTTCTCTAAAGTTTTCAAATTTAATATTTATCTCCGACACATATTAAAACATGATATTTCAATAAAAAAAATTTAAATATATTAGTATTAAATGCATAACTTTGTTCGACATGATGAGTCTAATATGTTAGACAGGAATAAAAATTTAAAAGCCTGGTTTGTTATACACAGAAGAATTGACTTTTTCAATTGGGGAGCATAGAGTTTCTCTCTTTTCCATACCTGGGGAACATAAATCTTCCTGTTGAAATGGATCTCTTCATTGCTAAAGGACTTCTAACCAGATTGAAAACCCCACTTCTGTAATTTGACTTGCAATAATATTCTCCATCAAATTGTTTTGAGGATCCAATTCCCATTGATGATTGGAAATGATGTTCCACTTGCAGATTATCCTCATCTTCTTCACTAATGCGTAATATATCAGCAATGGAAAGGACTTGACCTTGAAACAAAGAAGCACCCATTGAAACTGACCTTCTCAATGGCTGAATTATTCCATTATCTTCCTGTCTAATTTCTATCATGCTACTACTTTCTTGCACATTCCCCATTTCACCAACAACAAGGCTAACCAAAGCCTCTTCTCTAACACCATTTTCCAAATCCTGGATCACTGAAATAGCAGCACCATTTCTTTGCTGATACTCAAATGCAGATACACTAACATTCCGGTGAGCTTCCTGGGTTGTTGTTGTCGCCGGAGCCGCCGCCACGGCTTGATTAGGCAAAAGATTGGTGGATGATGCAATATTGGCACGGCAAAGGGGACAACTAGAGTGAGAGTTTAACCAAGTATCAATACAAGGAACATGGAAAGCATGATTACACTTTGGCAATAGTCTCAAACTCTCACCTTCTTGAAACTCACTTAAACAAACAGAACAATCTGTTCCTTCAACTAAACCATCACCTTTCTTATACTTGCAAACTGTTATAGACTTAATAAGACCTAGATCTAATCCTTCTGAAGTAGCTTGCCATCCATCTTGATTGATTTCATCCCTACTTTCATTGAACTCTAAGCTTGTATGATCCTGCCTACGCCGTTTGCAATACTTTGAGATGATAGTATAGTAACTTACCAAGATAAATGCACTTGCCAGGATTCCAATTACTGCTACAATTAGAGGTGAGAAATCAGTTCCTGAATCCCCATCATCATCATCAATGCTAAAAGGAGGAGGTGGTGGGAAAATGAGACACCATTGTGGGCAATATATGCTACAAATTCCTTGTGAACAATCTTTATATGTATCATAAGGTGACCAAGGATTTGGGATACTAGCTGAAGAACTCATGTTCAATCCTTGAAACAAGTTTGTTTTATTTTAAATTTGTACTTAAAAAAAAAAAAAATGGAAAGAGAAAGAGAAAGAAAGTGGTGGGGGGCTTAGAGGGGAAGGAAAGTAGAGGAAATGGGAAGTTGATGTGTCCATGTCCTGATCCTCTACTTTATTCTCATTGCTTTGGCTATGGGTCTTTTTATTTTTTTTGGTTTTTATTTTTGAGAAATTATCTTATTTATTATTATTAAAGTTTTTAAATTTTACAAATGAAATTAATAAAATAATTTATATTTTTAAAATATATTTTAAAAAATAAAAAAATATGTAGCAATTTTTTAATTTGTTTGTAAAATTTTAAAAAAATAAATTTCAATGTATTGAAGTTTTTTTTTTTTGTCTTCAATGGGATTGATGGGTTGTTGACTGAATGGCAGTATCTTTCATGGATCAAAGAGACTTATTAAATCAATTGCCTTGGGTATCGTTAAGCTTTCAGTATTGGTGGGTAACGTGTAGGTGAGTCGACTCTTTTTACATTTCCTATGCAAAGGCAAATCACATTACCAACCGGCTCAACCAATTGGATTTTTGCCACGTTTCCAAGATTTGTTATACATCACATGTTACCATGTGAATTGTCTGACGTGGCAAAATCTCATTGCTGAACAATGAAATTTGTGACACAGGAATATATCTATATGATACTAAAGTACGTTCATTTTGAAATAGGAGTTTAATTCATTTATTTCATACAATAATTTTTGAGAACTAATATTTAATAAGTTTAAAATTCGAATTTTAGTATCTTTAATTTTTTTTATAGTTTTTTTTGTGTAGCATCCAATTTAAAATTAATTGACAATAGGTGAAGAGTTTCAATTTTAATATAAGACGACAAACATTTTAAGATTTAATGATGCGGAATAACATCACTTTATCAAGTGTCCACCATGTGTATACGGAGACATAGAAGCCTACCACTTAAGTGACAAATTCGAAAAGGATAACACATATGAATAACATGTAAAAACAACAAAACAAAATCTGAGTTCTGATATTATGTTAAGCATTCAATCTAAAATCAATTGACAATATGGAGAGATCTAATTTGAATATAAAATCACAAATAATTTAAAATTTAACCAATATAAGATAACAATATATACTAAAAAAAGTAGGCCATTTTGGTAGATGAAAGGTAGGTAAGTAATAAGAAAGATAAACTAAGAGTTGTGGCTGCTGTTTTGAAGCATAGAAAATGGGGTTGGTTCATAATCATATCAAGCAACCATAAATGGTGGTGGGTTTTGGGCATCCATCGTAAGAACTCTTGTTCGACACGGTGATTCCTAATCCTATTTAAAGGACTGACTATTACTTATGATAATTTAAACTTATTAAAAAAGAATGATATTTTAACAAAATCTTGAGTAGTTTGTTTATTACGTATGGTATTCATCTTTATTATTGTATTCCATATATGGTTAGACTTAGGGGGTGTGCAAATTATCTGTTTATCGAACAAATCGACTAAAACGATGTTATTTGGTTTATTCAGTTTGGTTTATTTGGTTTCGGTTGTGATCGGTTAGCAAGTTCAGTTTAAACGTATTTATTTAATTGGTTTGCGATTTTTTTCTTAAATCGAATTGATCGAAAAAACCGACATTTAATTAAAGAATAAAGAATATTATTTTTATTTAAACCAAATCCATAACCCATAAGACAATCCGTTATAAGAAACCCAATACATATAACCAAACCCATAAGGCCATAACTGATCAAATCGATCGAACCGAATCGATTAAGTTTAGTTGATTCGGTTTGAGGACTCTTTGTCAGTAGATTCGGTCGGTTTCGTAGATTTAATCGGTTATCGATATTTTGAAACCGAACCAACCGAATGCTCACCCTTAGTTAGACCTGCTCATGGACTGAGCTGGGCCGTGGCTCGAATTTTTTTTCATCTTACCTAGGCTCGGCTCTAGACGGACCCAAGCTGGCTCGCCAACTCATATTACTATTTATTTGATATTAAAAATTAAAAATTAAAAATTTTATTTTTATATTAATATTTTTATAATTAAATTTAAATAAAAATTTAATTTTTTATTATTTATATTATTAATTATAAAATTATATCTAAAACTAGTTACTTTCATTTATGCCTATATTATTAATTATAAAATTTTCAAGGAACTCTTTAATAAAATTATTTTTATTTTATATTTTATATTTTCTACTAAAAAACCAAGGGTTAACTGAGTTATGAAACCTTTAAACCATGTTAAAGTTGGGTTCCATAATTTGCACATGCAATCTAGAAGTTGGAGATAAAAAAAGGTGATACTGGGTAGTCAATGTCTTAATATCCTGGCAATTAATTTCCATGACTCGATCTCATATGCGCTAAATCCGATAATTTTAAATACGTACGTTTAATAAATATAAAAAATAAAATATATGATATCAATTTTTATAAATTAAAGAAAAAAGTATATTATAGAAATAATATAAAATGATTGATATCTTTGCATTTGACAACCAACAATTTCCCCAATTGGTTTATCACTTGTTTATATTATTAATTAAATTATTTAGTTTTTATTTATTTATCTTTTAGTAATTTTTCATGTGATTTGATCTTTTCTTGTCTCATCGTTTTATTTGTTTGTTTTTTATGATATCTCAAAATTATATTCTCTTTATCTTAAGAGTTTGTATTTGACACACTGACAGTTAGAAGTGATAAAATAAATCCGAATCCGAAAACCCGTCCAGAAAAATCCGAACCCGTCCAAACCCGATTTGACCAAAAAGTAAAAAATCCAAATCCAAAATGGCTCGAGCCTAAAATTACCCTAACTAGAAAGGGCCGAACCTGAAAAAAATCCGAACTCGAAAAATCTGAGCCCGAAAAAATCCGAACCCGAAATTATCTGAGCCCGAGATCGAACCGAACCCGAACCCGAATTTAATACTAAAAATAAAAATTATCAAATTATATTAAATAATTTTTTATAAAGCAAGAACTTTATTTATCAATTTTATTCTAATCTTTTTTTAATAATTTAATTAAAAATTATAGTTATAATTAAAATTTAATTTATATTTTATATATATGATAAAATAATAATTTTATCAAAAATAAATTATATTTTGTAAACTCATGTAGATTTTAGCTATGTGAATTTTTCTAACATAAAGTATTACTTGTATTTTATTTATGTTATTTTAAGAGCACCCTTATAATAGTATAATAGTGTTTCCTATATATTAATATTAATGAACAACAATTTATTCATTTTAACTTATCTCTAGTATAATGGTATTTATTATATTAAAAAATAGATAAAAACTTTTTTTTTTTAAATGTGTTGTTTTTCGCAACATATATATAATTTTCTTAGACAAATTATTAAATTAAGTCAACAGATATTGATTTATAAAAGTATCATATCTTTTTAGAATTTAAAAGTATTTAACATAATTAGCTAATTTAATTTTGTAATTGATTTATTATTTTGGATAAGTATTTTTTAAATTATTATTATTTTATTACACTTGATATAATTTAAGATATAATTTACTTTTAGTAACAAATTATATCAAAATCCAAGATTGGTTCACTTAGTAATATCCTTACTATTAAGAGTTGAATGTTATGTTTGATTTTTTACATAACCATAAAATTTTTACATTTTATAAATATATAAACAGATAGTTGAATGCCATGATTCATCCTTAAAAGTCTTTTATCTTGTAGTGTATAAACTATAATGTATTTACATGTTGAAATTTGAGTTCATCAAATCAATTATTTAAATATTAATATGATTAATTAATAATATATCATATTTTTTATAATAAATTATTTAACAAATTTATTTTATATAAAAATTTTATTTTATATTCTTTTGATGCTAACAAATATTGATTTTAATAAATAAAAATAATTAAAAATATCATATTACAATAAAAGGTTATTTTTAAAAATAATAATAAAATATTTAATTTATTTTTAAAAGTAAATATTTAAATTATGTAAAAATGATTACATCTAACATAAAATAAAAATGATGTAAAACATACCCGAACCTGAACCCGAATCGAAGCCGAACCCGAATGAGCCCGAACCCGAATGGGCCCGAACCCGAATGAGCTCGAACCCAAATGAGCCCAATCCGAACCCGCCCAATTTCCACCTCTACTGACAGTGTATAAGACTCATACACTGTCAGTGAACCACAACAAGACACCTCATTAATGAGCAAAATAAAATTAAAAAATGGAAGGACCTATACCTTAAACCCAAAAACTGATTAAACCGGTAAAAAACCTTTTTTTTTTGTTAATTTTATTCAAAAATTATTTGTAAATAATAAAATTTAAACTTTTAACCTCTTAAGCATATAGTAAATACTATACCATTAAACCAAACACATTTTTTATTAACTAATGACTATATTTAATACTTATTTAATATTAAAATCATATATTTAATGTAATTTACTTTTAAATTGAACAATCAGGTCGGTTGAACCGATGACCCGGAGGTCACATCGTTTTGACCTTCGGTTCGATTTTTTCAACATTTGTTCTGTGTTGGAAAAAAATAATTTAAAAATAAATTATAATTAATATCCAAAAAGATAAATCCAATAATAAAATAAATATCTATTATATTTTCATATTAAATATTTTATTAATAGGTTAGGAGATAAATCAATGAGAAAATTCTAAGAAAATTCTAAGAAAAACTCTTTAAAATGAGCTTGCCGTAGGCTCCATTACATAAGTAATTTGTCATGTTTATATGTAATTTGTGTCATATTTATATGTAAAAAAAATTTATATAAATATATGACATATTTGTCATGTTTATATGTAATTGTCATGTTTATATGTAATTTGTCATTTTTATATGTAATTTGTCATGTATAGATGTATTTTGTCATATTTATATGTAAAAAAAAAATTACATATACATTTTTTTTAATCAACTGTTATTGTTGGGATCTAATGAGCTTTTGTTATTTGACTTCCAACATTTAGTCTAATCCAAAATCACCTCTTTGATTTAGGGTGCATTTGGATTCCACCGCACCCTCGATGCGATAGAATCCAAATTTTTTTGGGGGGGGGGGGGATTTTCTCCTCCACTGGTATGCACCTCCACCGGAGGTGCATTTGGATGCACCTCCAGTGGAGGTGCAATTGGACTAGGGGTCCAGTTCATGGCTGGACCTCCAAGGGTCCAGTCATGGACTGGACCCCTAGTGAGGGGGATAATTCCCCTTTGCTCCACTATTTTTTTATTTTAATTTTTTAAATTATTATTTAATATAAATATAATTTTTAATTATTATTATTTAATATAAATATAATTTTAGTAAATGTTTATTATTTAATATAAATAAAATTTTAATAACTTTTAATTATTTATTATATATATACACATTTTAAATTAATATCCTTAATGATAATTTACTTTTTAACATAAATATATATTTAAAATTTTTTAATTATTATTTAATATAAATATAATTTTAATATATATTTTATTATTTAATATAAATATATTTTTAATTATTTATTATATATATATACACACATTTTAATCTAACGCCCTTAATAGTCATTTTTCTTTCCTACTATAATTCATCTCACTGCCGCCGCTGCGTTTGAATCCAAACACATATTTTATCGCTGATTTTAATATCACCGCTATAGTATCCAATCTCACCGCCACCGCTATTTTTAATCTTGCTGGAGCCAATCTGCCCATCCAAATGGACCCTTAATGGATTAAATATTAATTCCAATATCACTCCTAGAGGTGGCAATTGGGCGGGTTCGGGCGGGTTCGGGTCGGGTTCATTCGGGTTCGGGTTTATTCAGGTTCGGGCTCATTCGGGTTCGGGTCCATCCGGGTTTGGGCTCATTCGGGTTCGGGTCCATTCGGGTTTGGGCTCATTCGGGTTCGGGGTCATTCGGGTTCGGGCCCATTCGGGTTCGGGCCCATTCGGGTTCGGGCTCATTCGGGTTCGGGCCCATTCGGGTTCGGGTTCGGTCTGGGTTCGGGTTCTATCTGGGTACGGGTATGTTTTACATTATTTTATTTTATATTAGATGTAATCATTTTTACGTAATTTAAATATTTATATCAAAAAAAAAATTATTAATTTATTATTATTATTATTTTTTTTTATACTTTTGCTATTATATGATATTTTTAATTATATTTATTTTTTAAAATTAATATTTGTTAGCACCAAAAGAATAAGAAATTAATTTGTTATATAAAATCAAATTTTGAAATAATTTATTATAAAAAATATGATATATTATAAATTAATATATTGATATTTAAAATAATTGATTTGATGAGCTCGAATTTCAAAATATAAATACATTATAATTTATATTCACTATAAAATAAAAAACTTTTAAAAATAAATCCTGGCCTTCATCTATTCGTTTATATACTTATAAAATGCAAAATATTTATGCTTATAGTCAAGATATATATATATATATCGAGTACTTATATTTTTTTCATCAGTATAAAGTATAAATTATAAAGTAGTACTAAAAAATATAATTTATATTTAAATTATACGTAATAAATATATAATTAATATAATTATTTATTAATATATAATAAATTTGAAATTACACTACACAAAAGTATAACCTATGATACACTAATCATATAAACCCTAAACTATTAGAAAATATCTAATGTGGTACCTAAACTAAAAAAAAAAATGTTCAATTAGGTATCAAAAAGTTATGTCTAGACATGCTCAAGGGTCGAGTCGGTTCGCAACCCGAAAATTTTCTTTTTCCCTTACCTAAGTCAGGCCCTGGATGGGCCCGAGCCGACTCGCAAGCCCGTTTCACTATTTAAATAATATTAAAATTTTAAAAAACATTGCACACTCGTCCTTTTTAGGTTGTCTGGTTGATGATTTTTTTCCTGGACGGGATCTCCCCCGCCTACTGAATCCTCCAGATTTTTTGTTGCTTGTCCTGCCTCTGGATATAGTCAAAGTTTCTAGTGAGATATCATTGTGATCATACTAATCCTTTTTCCGATACTCATTATTCACCGAAGCATTTGATACATCTATGAATTTAACCTCACTTTTTCCATACAACAGAGTAGTGGTTAAATGTTCATAGCTTCAAGGCAAAGAATTTAACAGCAATCGAGCTTTATCTTTATCTATGATTTCTGCATCTAGATTTTGCAGATTAGCGAGGAACTAGTTAATAACTTCAATTCAAAGAAAACAAAAGAAAAAGGGGGTTTTGAAATAGTTTTAAAAATAAGCAAACAAATAAAGTAAGATGCAAGTAAGTAAGAAGAAATCAAATATGAGAGAAGTATGGTTAAGAGGTCATTCGCCACCACTAGACATCATTGAGAATCAATTTCATATCTATCAACATCAATTAACTATCAAAATTATCAACCGCCCGTGTTACCTCAATCCTTCCTTTGTTCGTCGTTAAATAGGACGAACGCCACTACTTAATCTCTAACTACCAAACAACCTAGGATAAACATCTCTAAATTTAATTTGATAGCAGCTTTATGATGAGAAAGATAGGTTGATTTAAGCAACAAAAGCATAAACATAAATTGTTTAACTTAGGTTATGTTCCACATTGCAATTCCTGAAAACCTAACATAATCATTAATCACAAATTGCTACTATTGAATAGGAAATCAAGACAATTACATATCAAGTCTACTAAACTAGCATTAGATAATTATCAAGATCTATCTAGTTGGTCACCTAAACAAATCAAGACAAAGATCATGAACAATTTTTATAGAAGAACATAAGCAACTTTGATAGAAAACTAATGATAGATAGAATATGAAAATCAATTACACAACATGTTCTAGGGCTTTAGAATCACCCTTAACCAAAAAGAAGTTTAGCCTTGTATAGGCATTGTTAACATAAACATGAAACTAAAAAGAAAATAAGAAAAAAACTTAAAAGAATGGAGAATAAGAAGTAGATAAATAATAACCAAAATATGTCTAGTTTGTGGATCAAAAGATGGTATTTATAAAGCTTCAAAATCCTGAGAATCCTTTCGTGCTGCACAAGTAACTTAGGAGGCAGAAAATTGCGTATTTTGCTATTTTTGGCAAGTCTGGATTTATGCCCATTGCTGCAGTGCCAGCTTCCTAGCACTGGCTCTCGAAATATTTGGGCGCCGTGGCGCGCTGAATTTTTTGATGCATCTTCTTACACTTCTTCGGCTGATTTGAATGACCATTTTTTATCCGATTTGAGCGTATGATATACTGTTGGAAAGGTATTCAAGCCAGCTTCAAAAGTTAAGAAGGAAGTTTTTTTTTAAATAAAGACTTTAACATCATGTTTTCATAGCAACAAGCTCCAGATGTAAAATATGTCTGATTGCTTTGCACTAAAAATTTGACTCCCAAGTCTTCTTCCATCTTGTGATTATGATTTTGTAAGCTCTTTAACAACATGATTGACATCTTTTTACTTCATTCTCCTAAATATACCTAAAATTTAAAAATATAATATAAGTAATCAAGATAAAATCGAAAACATAGCTAAAACTAATAATAGAAAGGGAATAAAATGTGTATTTTATGAACTTATTAAATTACAACCCTAATGCCAGCTCATGGATGCCAGTTGTGGGTTCGGATATTGCGGATTAAAATTCGAATTCGGATATTATGATTATTATCCGCAGCGGATTTGGAGCGGATGCGTATATGAAACATCGGATATCCATTATCCGAATCCGTATTACTTATGCGAATAACGGATTCGGATATCCGAATCCGTTATCCGAATCTGCTTATTTTTATGGATTCGGATATCCGAATCTATTATCCGTTTATTTGAATTTAAAATTAATTTTTATTTGATTTTATATTTTTATTTAATTCTTTTACTTACTGAATTCGGATATTTAGCGGATTCGAATATCCGACGAATAATGTTATTTAATTTGGATTCGGATAGTAATATTCGGATTTAATGCGAATAATAAACGGATTCGGAATTTTAATCAAATTTGTGAATTTGGATTTAAATATTACAAAAAAAAAAACATATATCCGACCCGCTACCATCCTTAGGTGAAGTGCTCTTTCAGTGGAGTGGATCCACCCTCAACAGATATAACTGAGACATATGGATAGATCATACTGTTGGTAGCTAGGAATATTTTTTATTGATGGATATCTTTCACTCTTCCTGATTCAATTTTTTTTTATTTCCAAAAAATGGAACTATTTAATTGTCACATTAGTGATCGATTGATATTAATTTTTTGATCTTTTTCATTTTTTCCTTTAATTTTTATAGTATTTGGTCATTTAAATAAAGTCATTGCCCTTCACCTTAATTATTAGAAAAAGAAAAAAAATACTTTCCTTCAAAGAGAAAAAAAAATATATAGGAGAAGTAGGAGAGAAGGATCTTGATCCAATTTATTATTTAACTAATTTGAATACTGATACAATATTATACATTTGCATTACTATATACAAATCAAAATCAATATCTAATTGTATCTAGTGCTTAATCCAAATAATTTATTTGGCTTTTGTTAGGAGTTGTTCAAGCAAAATTCAATTCAATTCCGAGAATTTGCAAAAAACAAATTCTCCAATTTCCTTAAGCCTTAATCTCTTTTGTATAAAAAAAATCATGATTTAATTATTGAACTTTGAATTATATATGATATTGGTATTGTTCAATTGCACTAGTAATTAAACTCATAGCGAAAAAGTCAATTGAGCATTGGTTCAGTTGGTTCAGATGGTATACTGGAGAAACTCTTAAAAGTTACGAGTTCAAAAAAATTTAAGCGTATAATATCTTCCTTAAGTGTTAAATAAATAAGGATTGAAAAATTAAGAGTAGATTAAAAATGTTAAAAAATATATATCATAGCAAAACTAAAATAAACTGAAAATCAAAGTTACTTGCGCCGCATAAATATATAGAAAGAGACGGAAGGAGAAGGAGAAGGATCTTGATTTAACTTTATTAATCGACTTTGAATGACACATCGATATTAACTCATTTACATCACTACATCATGATTTTTATTTGAGTTTGAAATTATGATTAGACTTGCTCATAAACCGGGTCGTTGTCCAAATTTTTTTTCAACATTTCTAGATCTAGCCCGGGTCGGCCCGTCGCCCGTTTTACTATTTATTTAATATTAAAAAATATATTTTTATATTTTTATAATTAAATTTAAATAAAAATTATTATTTTATTACTTAAACAGTGATCCGAACCGGACGAATTATTCGATCCATGAGCAGGTCTAACTATGATCTTATTGGCATTGCTTGCATAGTGAATGACATCAAATCCAAATTCCATTGTAAAGCTACTTGGCATTTATTGTCAAAAAATTAAGTTATATATATTATATTTACTTTTCATGTCAAAATTAGAGATGAAAAAATAGTCCGTTCTCAACGGGTTTTGATTCGCCCCGATTCGATAGAGATATATATATTTTTAAATCAAATATTGGGTCGAGGGTTGGACACGTTAGAAAATAAAATGTCAAGATTTGGTCAGAGTTGGATTTAGGTACCTCCGACCCGACTCGCCTTGACTCGAGATGTATATAAAATAATTATTTTTTATTTTATAATTATTAAATATATGTATATTATATTATAAATTTATTATTTAATACTAATTAAAATAATTAACTTAATAATATAATACATTTAAAAGTAAAAAAGATATAATTTATATTAAAAATATTTTTTTATAAAAAAAATATATTAAATTAATATATAAATATAAATTTCAAGACCAATCAAGTTAGATGTAAATTATATATATATAATAATTCGGATCGAAATCGAATATTAAAAAAGACAATTCAAAATTAAATCAGATCAAAATAGAATTTAAAATGTATAATATCGGGTCAGATTCCGGTGGATAAAAAATTCCGTTCGATTTGACCTGTTGTCATCCCTTATCGAAATACTTTTTTAAGCGTAAATTTACAAATGAATCAAGTCCGACGGCAGTGGGCCTAGGGCAATGCGTTCGTTTGGGGCCGAATGGACCCAAATTAACGTTTCAGCTGGTTGCGTGATTAGGCCCATCCACCTTGATGTCGGTTAAATTGAACTGCTCGTAACGGTATTAAAGTGTTGAAAGTTCTACTCTTCCGACATCACTTCTACTAACGTAAGACGATTCACGAAAATCACCTTTCTAGTTCCTTTGCTTGTACAACTGAAACAAAAAAAGAAGATCAATGTCCAACAATTATAATCTTCGTGTGCTTTACATTCTTTTATTATTAATTCTATTGTCTTCTTCACATTTCCTTCCTTCAGTCCTGGCCAAATCTCGTAATCCAATCACAGTACATTTCAATTTCTCCTTTTTTTTTTAATTTTTTTTTCCAGTTTTTTTTTTTTTAATTCTTTTATTGTATTTGTTTCCCTAATTGTTTGTTTTAATGGTAATTCACAGGATTTTGAGATTAAGAAAAAGAAGAGTGAATGTTATGCTGATATCGACAGGTGGGTATTTTCTGTTTTCTCCTTTAATTTTGGGTCTCTTTATTTTTCTTTTATATTCACTGTTTTTCTTCAATTAGGCTTAATATTTTTTATTTGGATTGAAACAAATTTGGGGTTTTTTATATATATTTTTCTTAATATTTGATTAAATCTTAGATAGAGTTATTTGTATTGACTATTTTAGTTATCAATTATTAAGTTAGATTTAACTAATTAAGTTATTAAAACATTATCAATTATTTTCATGAATGATGATTTAATTTATAGTTAAATAATTGTATGGATATATCATATATAAAACTGTTCATGAGTTGAGTCAGGTCGCGGGCCGAATTTTTTTCACATCCTTTACTCAAACTCAATCTAAGTCGGGTTTGGATTGGCTTGTAAGCCCGAATCACTATTCAAAAAATATTTTTATAAGTAAACTTAAATAAATTTTTTTATTAATAAATAGTAATTCGAGACAAGTCGGATCAACTCAAATTAAAAAAATGCTTGTCCAGACCTAATCCAATACGGTTCGGGTTTATTCGGTCATTGAACAAGTCTAATCATATAAAATATATGATGTTTTAGTGTTAATAACTTGTAAATTGTAAACATTGAGGTTTAAACCTTTTAAATATTTTCTATTTGAATTTCTCAAGACTTACTTCTTACTAAATAATAATTTCATTTAATAACAATATCATATCACATTAGTATGGCAAATACATTAGATTATAGAGGTATAATCGTATAAATATAGTAAGTAATATATTTTGGATTAATTTAAAAAATTAATGATCAGTTATTTAAGATCCACATGATCTCATTGCATATTTGGTATAAAATAAAATTGAGATGTGGGTTGTGTTGTATTTGGTTTACTAAGTAATAATTTAATTTCAATAATATTATCATTCATCATATATTCATATTCATATGTATATGAATATGTGTTTGATAATCTATTAATATCTAATTGACTTAAAAAAAATAACATCTTTTAAAAGTTTAAAAATTAAAATAATTTTATTGAATTTGATTAAAAGTGAATCAATGATTTGTTGGCAATAGCGTGATAGCCCACAATAAGCATTAAACCACAACATGTATTCGGGAATATAATACAATATTTTTAACGTGGTTCAATCCTTTTTGCCCTACGCCGACGATCATTAAGAAAATATTTCAACTTGTAACTTTTGAATGGATAAAGCTACAAACCCTCCTACAACACACTTGTAGCTTTTGCACGGATAAAGCTACAAACTTTCTTACAACACACTGGACTCACCACCTATAGAGCTTCAATACAACTTTTATTTAAGTGCATAAAGTCTCTCTCACAAGGAGTAGTGGTGGTTCTCTTTTAAAGATCAAAACTCCTATTTATAGGTGAGCATTCCTTTTTGACTTGAGATAACTACTTAATGTAGGATGAGTAATCTACTTGACTTAATCAAATTAAGCAAACATTCTCTTAATTTAATCAAGTTACTCAATATGAGACTTGGACTGAATAACCAACATTAGTACCATTAGCTATACCTCGGCTATCACTTTAAGAAATCATCGAGATATCAATTCACATTAGGTATCTCCCAGGCTCTCAGCTAATCATGCCTGCAAATGCTTCTCGAGTTTCTCCCCTAAATCCCTGTAGCTCAGGGTGTTCAAGATCACAAGAATTTGTTCATTATTCTTCTTGTAGATGTCTTTAATCATGGAGCTAAGCAACTTTTAAATTACATATTATTATATATGAGTTAATGTTATGTAGACATTCGTTTTTGGTCAATAACATTTTATGCAGGAACAAATCTTATATGTAGCGGGCCTTAGTAATAGTCTCCCTGTCAGCAGCGCTCTTGGCACGTCGCTTGGCACGTCTCTTGGCACGTCGCTTGGCACGTCGCTTGGCACGTCACTTGGCACGTCGCTTGACACGTCGCTTGGCACGTCGCTTGGCACGTCTCTTGGCACGTCGCTTGGCACGTCTCTTGGCACGTCGCTTGGCACGTCACTTGGCACGTCTCTTGGCACGTCACTTGGCACGTCGCTTGGCACGTCGCTTCTTGGCAGCAGGACTTCCTGCAGTAATACACAACTACATTAAGACTGTGGAGCTAACCCGGGAAGGTTGGTAGGATTCTTGGGTTTGCTCCACTCTTGGGATGTCTTGGAGAGCATGGCTTGGAGGCTCGAATATGGAGATTGTTAAGAAGTTCGCTTCTTAACCTTTCCCTGGAACACAAGTGCTTCCCTATCCCGTTGAACGGACAGTGCATTCTCAAGCGTGCTGTCAGTAGCCTTCCTTCACTACATGTGACTGAAACACTTCTCCTAATATAACCTCCCATAACTGGCACTTCTCCCACTATCATATACAACCTCCCCACCACCCATGATCGAGATCACGTTTATATAAAATAACTTTCCACTCTGTTAATGACTTCTCCTAATAACCTCTTTGAAGAGGCTATAAATAGAAGCTCAAATGCTTCATTTGGGATCTTTTGGCCATTTGACAAATTTTCTGACGTTAAGAATTATCTGCAACATTTTCTCTGCAATTTCTACAACAACCATACTTTCCACCATCCTCAGCCACTTACAGCCTTCATCACCACCACCTGCCACCGCACTTGTTCTCCAGGGTCTGCTCCAATCTTCCTCTCCGCCATCTCCCTACGACATCTCGTTTTACTGGTTTGCAACGTTTCCTCACCCGATCAAAAACACCCTCTACATTTTGGCGACTCCACTGGGGAGGAGCGATTGCATTGAGTGAAACACTTTCGCCGGAAAAAAAAAATGGAAGACTCTATTGAAAACCAAAGTGCACCAATTCCATCTTACATCCAGGATCTGATGAAGATGATGAAGGCTAACAAGGAAAAAAAATACAAAGGCTAGAAGAAAACAATAGAAAGATGATGGAAACCATCTCTCAGTTTACACCTTCCTCTAATGCCACTATCTCCCAAGTCTAACCTGCGAACAATGAAAATGGGAAATACCTTACATTGTCCATGAAGTGAATGATAGTGGTTACTGCAAGTTGATCAACCCAAAGAATAATGTGGTTACTACGCCTATTAACTTTCAATATATCAAGAAATTCCATGTATGAAATCTGGACTCTATCTTTAATTCTTCATATTACTTTTTGTAAATAGAAGTTAATTGCATGTCCATACTTATCTTTCATCGTCAGTTGACTACTATGTCCATCTGTAAAGAACTATGAAATGTATGAAAAATGATGAATTCCAGTCGCAGCTTTATCGCTTAAAATCTGGCTGTACTCTATTGCTCTTGTATAGCGCAGCTTTAACGCTTACTTTGACTATGACATTGATTATAAACCAGCCGCAGCTTCATGCTTAAATTTTGGTTGGAATGTGATAATTATACTTTGGCCGCAGCTATAATCGCTCATATCTTGGCCACAAGTCGCTTATTGGGTTGAATGATTTACTTCATTTAAGGTTGAGATACAATCTCCCTAATGAAAGTAGATAGTTCCCCTTGGCCGCAGCTCTAACGCTTATTTTAAAGGGTTGAATAGTTTACTTTATTTAAGGTTGAGATTCAATCTCCCTAATGAAAGTGAATAGTTCCCCTTGGCCGCACGACTCTATCAAAAGTAAAAAGTGTGTGTGAAAAACGTATGACATTCACATAAGTACACAATTGCTATGAAAAAATTTAGCATAATATATGTATGTTTTAGTATGATATAAAAGTTCAAAGACAACTCAGTTAAAAAAAAAAAATCAAAATGAAAATGAAATAAGTTTACTCCCTTATGTTGTCCCATGGAGAAGAATTAGAGCTACGAAGATGATGAATATTATCTAGCTGGTTCTGCAACTCCAGGTTCTTGCGCTGATATGTCTCTGTTTCCTGCTTAAGAGAATCAAGCTTCTGTCTAATTTCATCCAAACTCGTCTCTACCTGAGCTTTTTCTACCTCTATGTTAAGAATAGCTTTGGCCTTAGCCATACAAGAAGTAAGACATCCCAGTCTGAACCCAGTTTTGGTAACCGCATCCATGAGTGCAAACATCTCTTGCAACTTTGTTGTAGGGATATCCGACCATCGAGCATCAGCAATTACTAAAGCCTTACCAAATTGTCCCAGAAAAAATGAAATAAATCCTTCAATCTGAAAGGTGCAAGTAGTCCAGAATTCACTCTCTATTTTATAAATGTCTTCCAAATACCGCTGATATTGTGAGTCAACGGAGAAACCATGGAAATCCATTTTTGAAGTACCAAGAGAAGTATTGACTCCAATAGTCTGAGATGGAGTTGACCCAAGGATACTCGGTCCAAAGGCAACTGTTCCGAAGGAAGTGATTGTCCCAAAAGCAGATCCTGTTGCAAACGTGACTGTTCCAGAACTTGTAGCTAGGTTAGAATCTCTAACTCCTAGTACTGGGGAGGAAGGAACAGGAGGAACACCTAGAGCGGTAGTAGAAACCATAGCATCACCAAATTCAGGCTGAGCGGTATCTCTGGTATGTTCCCTCTCCTGACTTTGAACAGTAGCATCACCAAGTTCAGGCTGAGTGGTATCCCTGGTATGTTCCCTCTCCTGACTTTGAGCAGTAGCATCACCAAGTTCAGGCTGAGTGGTATCCCTAGTATGTTCCATCTCTTGACTTTGAACAGTCTCTATGTCTTGTGGAGAAAAGAGAGCATCAATTTCAGAAGCACAATTCCTTGACCTGGAAGAAGCAGCATCAGTTTCTGGCTCAGAATGATTTGATGCATCATCATCATCGTTATCATCATCATCGTCATCATCATCACTATCAGTATCAACCTGCTTATCTATCTCTTCTACTCGAGGATCACTAGCTTCAAAAGTTGATACACCCTACAAGAAACACAAGTAGAAAAGTGATAAGTGAAGGGTAAAGAGTGAGTATATATATAAAAAAAAAAAGAAGAGGAAACTTACTTCTTGAGATGCATGAAATGAAGCACGAACGATTTGATGCATCATCATCATCATCATCATCATCGTCATCATCATCACTATCAGTATCAACCTGCTTATCTATCTCTTCTACTCGAGGATCACTAGCTTCAAAAGTTGATACACCCTACAAGAAACACAAGTAGAAAAGTGATAAGTGAAGGGTAAAGAGTGAGTATATATATATAAAAAAAAAGAGGAAACTTACTTCTTGAGATGCATGAAATGAAGCACGACTCTTTTTTTGTCGATGAAGGATCAGAACATCATCTTCTTCTCCATCATCAGTATCTACAACTGCAGAAGTTTTCCGTCTTGGTTTGTCGGGCATACGCAAAGATATGTCGCTAGTAGTAATATTTGGGGGCTTAAGTTCAGCTCTAAGATTAGCTAAGGGCCTCACAAAAACCTTCCACTCATCAAGGCATACACCCCAATAGGCCCCCCAGCCAGATGAACACATGCCAACTCTATCAAGTGCTGGGGCAGTTACACTCTTAACTGGAAGACCCCTGACTGTATCTTTGAGAAACCATTTAGCACTAGTAGCAAATGTTTCACGGGACATAGAAGGGCCAGGTGGAACTCCTTGATCATACCCGAATTGACGTGCTACCCTAGAGGCCGAATATACTGCTGCTGAATATGAGTCCCTAATAACTCCTGAGCTAGAATTTTCAATCATGCGAGGTAGCGCACGACATTGAACCCACAAATAAAAATGCATTCTTTGTACACTCACGGAATCAGACAAGTTATAATAAAGAGTAGGACTTCCATACCCATTGAGCGAGTTAACATATGGCCTAGGTTCGAATTCATCTGCCACGTCCATCACTTCAAGAACACTCTTCTTTGATGTTCGAGCAAGCCATGCCCAAGCTCTGTAGTCATTCTTGAGAACGGTCGCTGAATTAGAAGTCCCAGATGAGTTGTATACATTAGGCTCAGGAGCACAAGAGCCGAATCTCTCCCATAGACACATCTGAATAAAAGTGGCATCCACAAAAGTCATGATTTTGTACCGACCAGCTGAATCTTTAGTTTTAGATTGGTACAAGTCTAGTCGTTTATACAAGGATCCCAGGTAGTATGGAGCAAGAGGAAAGTCAAATCCCTTAGAAATCTTGATAGCCAGAGAAATTACACCTGGAGAAATCCCGTCGTCTGGATAGCCTGGAAACACTTGTCGTGCTAACCACAGAATTAATAGTGCTATCAGTTCCCACTTATGATCTGGATAAGTAGGATCTGCAGTTTTATCCCCTTTAGAATTATATTTCTGGAAGAAAAGACCTACCCAGTTGGAAAATCGTGCAACCTTAGAACTGTTAGTTTGACTCTGGAGCAAATTACAAAAGAACCTGTAAATGTCTCTCTCTTCTTCAGCAAGCCTATAGAAGAAATTTCATAACCGCCATAACAGGGAAGCTCGAGTAAGATATGCACATCTTCTAGAGTAAATGTGAACTCACCCCAAGCTGTAATCATGGTATGAGAGAAAGTGCTCCATCTAGCAAGAATAGCACGCCACACCTCTAATTTCTTCTCCTTCTTTATTTGGAGGAGCTTGGAACTAATTCGGATAGCATGAAGTACTCCTGCCATCGAAAGGATGCTCACATTAGTAGGTTTCGCCAAGATTTTATTTATCCACTCATCCCATCCTTGAATTGGACAGGTATTGGCAAGTTTGGTAATGGAAAATGGAAATTGTCCTTGCTCAAATCTGAATTTCAAGACAGAATTGCCTGGGATATATTCTCTCTCACGTGACTCAGGATTGATATATTTGAAGGTGTATCCAGCTGGTGCAGGTGGATGTTGACCATACTCATTCTCATTTACATATTCCCAAAAACGATCAGCCCCGCCCGCCTTGATGATTGAATCCTCCCAATGCCTGGGCACAGCAGGGACTAAACCATCTTTGTTCGTTCTAAGAGTAATCTTTTGAATGAGAATTCTGCCAGCAGTTTGTTTCCTTTTCTTTGGAGGTGGAATAGCATCTCTGGAGGGCTGACCATAACTTGGCCGGTGTATGTTCATAGTTTTCACCATGGTGAGTGTGAAAATCCTGCAAAACAACAACAAAAGGTCAAGTAAGTATTCTTATTCAAGTAGCATAAAAAATTAAACAAAAGACAAAATCAGAATTTCATATATTTTATTTATTTATTAATTAAAATTTTCTTTTTAATAAAGCATGTTTAAAAAAATATTATTATTATTATTTATTGCTTTTAATAAAGCATATTTATTTAAAATAAATAAATAAATATATTTATTTATTGTTATAAAAAAAAGCTCCTACAGGTCCCTTTGCAGCCCCCGCCTGCAGGCCTCTCCTGCAGCCCCACATTAGACAAAAAAAAAATACCCCCCCAAGCTGCTAAAGGCTACACATATGAATATGAATATTTTTTAAATATATCAAGATGGTTGTTTAAACAACCCCAAGCTGCAAGCGATTGATTACCCCCAAGCTGTTAGTATATATGTGTCCCAACTTCATATATTTAAAAAATATTTCCCCCAATCTGTGCGTTTAATATATATATATATATATATATGAAGTTGCTTTTAACAAAAATATACTTGCAGAACCCCCACCAACCTACGCGTTTTTCTTTTAAACCAATCTCATATAGCGTTTTAAATTTTTTCCATACAAATTGATTTGAAAAAAAATTTGGGGGCAATATTTTTAAAACTCCAAAACCTTAGTTTATTCTTGATTTAAAAGAAACAAAATCAAAATCAATTCTCATATGAAAATTTTCATCTCATGTCTTAATAAAAAAAAAAAATAGAGATACATGGATGAGAACTTACCTTTTCTCAAAATTGAGGAGAAGAATTGAAATCTTTCTGCTTGGGAAGAGCTTTTGAGATTATTGAAAATAATTTTTCAAGTGACCTTCGTATTTATAGACAACATGTAGTGTCCTTGTGCTATTTGAACTCTAAAAAGATATTTATCTTTATTTATCTCGTTAGATTTTATTTATTTATTTATTCAAAAAAAAAAGGGCATGACCGGGATGCATGCAGGCGGTTTGCCTATACTTTTTGTTCATCCATTCCTGTAATCTTTTTATTTTATTTTATTATTATTAGTATTATTATTTTTAGCACCCCTTTCACTTCTAAACAAATACTCTACAAAATCATTTAGCTTTAACACACTTTCGCGCCTATAAATATTGAACTTAAACATGATATCATGAAGACCCATTTTATTTTATTTTATTTATTTATTTTTATTACATTGCAATTGGGTCGTTTAAAGGTTTAAAATCTTCAAGAACCCAATGCCAAACCATCATATGTTCTTATTGTTCTAGTATCACATGCATGATATCATGGATCATTAATTTTATATTTTCTTAAAAAAAAAAAATGTGGGACAATCATATCAAATTTTGAAATTATATATTTTCATACTTGATGTTATTTACAGTGCATAAGAATTTTTTACAATAAAAAATTCTCATGCAGGGGGCAAAATGTAGACACTCGTTTTTGATCAATAACATTTTATGCAGGAAAAAATCTTATATGTAGCGGGCCTTAGTAATAGTCTCCCTGTCAGCAGCGCTCTTGGCACGTCGCTTGGCACGTCTCTTGGCACGTCGCTTGGCACGTCGCTTGGCACGTCACTTGGCACGTCGCTTGACACGTCGCTTGGCACGTCTATTGGCATGTCTCTTGGCACGTCGCTTGGCACGTCACTTGGCACGTCTCTTGGCACGTCGCTTGGCACGTCACTTGGCACGTCTCTTGGCATGTCACTTGGCACGTCGCTTGGCACGTCGCTTCTTGGCAGCAGGACTTCCTGCAGTAATACACAACTACATTAAGACTGTGGAGCTAACCCGGGAAGGTTGGCAGGATTCTTGGGTTTGCTCCACTTTTGGGATGTCTTTGAGAGCATGGCTTGGAGGCTCGAATATGGAGATTGTTAAGAAGTTCGCTTCTTAACCTTTCCCTGGAACACAAGTGCTTCCCTATCCCGCTGAACGGACAGTGCATTCTCAAGCGTGCTGTCAGTAGCCTTCCTTCACTACATGTGACTGAAACACTTATCCTAATGTAACCTCCCATAACTGGCACTTCTCCCACTATCATATATAACCTCTCCACCACTAATGATCGAGATCACGTTTATATAAAATAACTTCTCACTCTGTTAATGACTTTCTCCTGATAACCTCTTTGAAGAGGCTATAAATAGAAGCTCAAATGCTTCATTTGGGATCTTTTGGCCATTTGACAAATTTTCTGACATTAAGAATTCTCTGCAACATTTTCTCTGTAATTTCTATAACAACCATACTTTCCACCATCCTCAGCCACTTACAGCCTTCATCACCACCACCTGCCACCGCATTTGTTCTCCAGGGTCTGCTCCAATCTTCTTCTCCGCCATCTCCCTACGATATCTCGTTTTACTGGTTTGCAACGTTTCCTCACCCGATCAAAAACACCCTCTACATGTTATTTGAATTTTTTTTTTTTCGAATTATTTATGTTTGATATTTTTGTCTGAACATATTAATAAGAAATACAATTTTTTTTAAAATATAAATATAAATATATATATATATATATATTTATATTTATCGGGAGTCCCGATAAAAGTCAAAATGCTGCTTGACAATTTGTTTATGGAAAGTGTCGGCAACAAGCGTAGTTTTTGCCTGAACCACGTCCATTCCTTCCAGTCACTGAAATGACAGTCCTTTCAAACTCTCCAGTCTCCATTTGTCAACCAATCCAATAACTGGCGTTGGGTCTTTTTAATGCCCACAAGATCATTTTTCAGCCAATTAAGATCAGGATTGCCAAGCATTCCTTCTGATCTTTTATCTTTCCCTTCTAATTCATAAAATCCCATATCTATCTGGCTTCTCTTTTAATTTTTTTTCATTGATATCCCATAGATTCTGCGAAAAATGAAGGAAAAAACTTGAGAATATACCCTTCCATTGTTGTTGTATCTTCGTGTCATACATGTACTTGTTTATTGACAAAAATTAAGTTATATATATGTTTATTTTTCATGTTGAAATTAGGGATGTAAAATAGTTCATCTTTGACGAGTTTCAATTTCCCCTGACTCGATAGTACGGTCTTTTTAAAAAATCGGTCGGGACGGGATGAGATGGGTTAAAAAATAAAAAATAAAAGCTTAATAGGAGTTGAGTTTAGGATCTTCACCAACAAGCTTTTGGTTGAGTGGCCAAGAGGTTTGGGGACATGAAGTCTTGGGTTCAAATCCAAACAACCTCTCCCCTTACCCAATTATCAAAAAAAAAAGTTTAGGATCTTCTTTCTCAACCTAAAAATAATATATTTTTTAGTTTTATATTATTAAATATATATTATAATAATAAATTTATTATTTAATATTAATTAGATTGATTAACTCAATAATATAATATATTAAAAATAATTAAGATATAATTTATATTTAAAAAAAAAAGTTTTTATGAAAAAACAATATGTAAAATATAAATTTCAGAATAAGTCTAGTGGGATGTGAATTATATATATATATATATAATAATTTGGATTAGTATTGGTTATTAAAAATGATAATTAAAAATTAAGTTGGATTGAACTCAAATTTAAAATATACAAAATTAGATCAGATTCAAGTGGATCAAAATTTTATCCGATTCGATCCGTCATCCTTTCTCGAAATACTTTTGAAGTGTAAATTTACAAATGACTCAAGCCCGACGGAAATGGGCCTAGGGCAATGCGTTGTTGGGGCCGAATGGACCCAAATTTCATGGCACTGAGCAGGAACTCAAATGAACGTTTCGGCTAGGTTGCGTGCTTAGGCCCATCCACCTTCGTGTAAATAGAACTGCTCGTAACGGTATTAAAGTGTTCAAAGGTCTCCTCTTCCGACATCACTTCTGCTAACGTAAGACGACGATTCACGAAAATCACCTTTCTGGTTCCTCTGCTTGTACAACAGAAACAAAAATAAGATCAATGTCCAACAATTATAATCTTCGTGTGCTTTACATTCTTTTATTGTTAATTCTATTGTCTTTTTCAAATTCCCTTCCTTCAGTCCTGGCCAAATCTCGTAATCCAATCACAGTACATGCCAATTTCGCTTCTTTTTATTTTTATTTTATTTTCCAATTTTTTTTTTTTTAAAATTCTTTTATTGTATTTGTTTCTCTAATTAGTTGTTTTAATGGTAATTCACAGGATTCTGAGACTAAGAAAAAGAAGAGTGAATGTTATGCTGATATCGACAGGTGGGTATTTTCTATTTTCTTCTTTAATTTTGGGTCTCTTTATTTTTCTTTTATATTCACTGTTTTTCTTCAATTAGGCTTTTCATTTTTGCTTATTTGGATTGAAACAAATCTGGGATTTTTTTATATATTTTTTTTCTTAATATTTGATTAAATCTCAGATAGAATATTTTGTATTGACTATTTTAGTGGAATTTATTTCAGTTTTTGAAACTTTTTTCTCAATCCAACTTTTATTCTTCCCACAGTAGAGGGACCTGCATGGGTTTTTTTAGTGAAGAAGATGAATGGATAAGGAAAATATGAGTTTTGATGCTTAACAAGATGTAATAATTTTCAAGTTTTTTTTTTTTTTTTTTTTGCTTAGTCTGATTATTATATTTTATTTTGTTTGATGATGGAATCAGTGGATTGTGGGGTGGGCACTGCAAGTCCTCATCAATAGCAAAGGAGAATTGTGCTTTGAATTGCCTTTCTCCGGCTTGTTACGAGCTTATATATGAAAGTGATCCAGTATGTAAAATCCTTCCTTGTTGTGGTGCTCGTGCTCTATTGCATCTGTTTCTATCGTCTGGTTTAATGGTTTCTTCCTTTTGGATTTTTATGTTGTAGCTTGAAGAAGGAGAGAAAGATTTTATAAGGAGCCAAGAGTTCAAGTACTGTATGTATAAGTAAGTTTCACACCTTTTATGTATTCATCATGTCTTCTCTGTTTGATATTGTGCAATAATCATGCTTTTATTCAACATATCTTAAAATGAGTGGGACTTTGGACTTTGGAGCATGAATGCATGATGCATCACAACTTTTCCAATATTTTCCTCTTACCCCTCATTTTGACTTTATCTTTTCTTGGAACAGTATTCGGGGCTAGGTCTATAACAATTATAGCTCTTTATTTATCTTAATCTCTTGGAATTGATACTATGGTAAAAGTGTTTGAACAAGATTGATGATTGGGGATTAAGCGAGCTGTTCTAGCAAAATAGAATGAACGATTGTCTGTACCTAACATATGCATTTAAGCCACGTGGAGTATATATAAAGAGGTGTGAATACTGATATTTTCGTGGATTTGTATGATTCTGAAGGAGAATTAGGGTATTAGAAAATATGACGAGAATATAAAGCAAGATCTTTACTTCTTTTACTGAAAACAATGGAGTGCATATGGAAGGAAACTGCATGGTCAAGGTATGGCAGATCTGGCCACCAGAGTGTAGATGAATTAGTTTGGGATATAGATGGCCCTTGTTGAGGCCATGTAGACTCAAACATAAATGATACTTATCAGGTAGAAAGGTCATTTGGAAACTTTTGTTGCAAAAAATAAGACAATATCCTGTTCGACACCTAAGCTGTTGTACTCATCATCACATGATCTTCCTGACAATGACATCAGTTTTTAAGAAAGGAGGTTAACAATCTGGTTAAGGGTGGTTTTATAGGGCTCTTTGGTGTCCGCCTGTTTCAACTAAATGCAATTAGGTTTTGAAACTTAGTTTGCTTGGCTTACTTCTTATATCTTATGTGTCATAGGGTTTTTTTTTTTTTTTTGGCGCAAGGATGTGTCATAGGATCTTTAGACATGAGAAACAAACTCGAAGTCCTTCACTTGGAAGATGCATTTTGTCAGAATGAACTTATTGCTGCAACATAGATTTTTTTACGAGTTATTTACAGCTGAGTCTCTTTGATGCTATTGGGGTGCTATTATGCCTGCTCTTTATCAGATTCAAGGTTGATGTAGACAAACTGTTGCTTGATTTAAATCCTCTTTTATTTCATCCTTTCTTTCCAATTTGGGCAATTTGTCATGTATAGAAAATATTGATGTTCATGGATGCTCTTGTCCTCCCCCCTTTCCCTGACAAGGTTCATAGATGTTGTTCAGTTCAGTTGTCATAATAGAAGTATTTGTGCGATTGCAGTATGTAGACTTTAAAGACCATGTATACAAACAAACAACCACTAGTGTCTAGTTCATAGGGTATTCATACTCCTGTCTTTTAGTTTAGCTGTAATTGCAACTCAGCACACTTTCTTTGGTAAGTGACTTCTGCATCCTTGGACTAAATGGTGTTAAGCATTGAATGTACAATACATTTACTGATTTGCCCTGTATCTTGGCAGCACATCATCAAACATTTTTGGTTGCTATATAACTAGCCTCATTAAAGCATTCAATTTCTACTGTCATCAAAAACCTTAAGTGAGTTTTACTTGTAAGAGATGAAAATAAAAGGAATAAATTAGATATACCTTTTGAGTCTTTTTTCCCCTCGCTTCCTCAAGGTGCTAGCATTCCACATCTGAGCCTTTTATAGCAATGAGGTGAAAAGAAACCCTGAAGGGCTCTTCATATTAATTTTTGACAATTTCTTGTACATCTTACTTCTGTGCTAGTGACCACACTATATCAGTACTTGTAGTGACAGTTGACCATTGTTTTTTTTAAAGGTAGTATGGGTAGATCTTGTAATTGGTTAGTGTCTTTGCTGTTCATTACTTTGGCTTATGATGAAAGATCTTTCTAGGGAATGGTTCTCTCTCAATTGCGGCCAAGGTGCCTAACTTGTATCTTTTAGTTTTTCATGTATGTTTCTTCTGATGATTTTGGTGTTGCTGATTTTTTTGATGAACTTCGGTAATTAATTTTGGATGTTTGAAGATGAATCTTGGGGCTTGGAGACAAGATAGTGAATAAATCCTTGTAGCACCTATTTTTTTTTTTTTGACTAATTGATATAATTTCTCAAATGTGTTAGACACAGTTCCTACAAGAAGAGTTTATATGTAAGGGCAAGGAAAAGCAATTTGCTTTCCTCATAGCTTATAAATGATTGATGATTAAAAGGCTTATTCTTCAGCTAGAGAATTCCCATTTTTTATTGCCAAGTTATCTCACTATGTTCTTGTTGAAACCTAAGGAACTTATAATTCATCATCCTAGAGAAGGAAACTACATGCCATCTCATTATGGAACTGTCTGTAGCATGCTCTGCCTAAACCAGTAGATAGTTACGGCTTTGTTCGCTTCTCCTTAGTTTCTTTTCCTTGATATCAAATATAGTATCTAGAATGAAAGAGAAAACTGGGTTATTAACAGGATAATTTCTTCCTTGTGCTGGTACTATATATTGGGTTTAATTATATTGCTTTTGAGGTAGTACCGTTTCGGGGGGCTTATTTTCTTATTTGAGATGTTAATCTTGCTTATCTTGTTGATAACGTCCAATGCATTTAAATGAAAGTGAAAATACATTTTTGACCCATGTAGATGGGGGCAGTAGAGTCTAGACACTGGGGCAATTCAACTAAAATGGATGTTGGGAACAAAATTAAGTTTGAATTATTATCTTCATGCTTTTGGTGGACATTGATTGACTTTGTTTCTTCCTCTTACTTCTGCTTTATAAATTAACTAGTTGTGTGATTCTTACCTACTTAATATAAAGTAAACAAATAAGTCACTGACAATGATTGACTATCCCTTAAGTGTGTATAAATCAGTGATTAAAAAATAGGACCGGCCGGTCGGATCAGTTGAACTGAGAATCCTGTGGCCTGTCCGGTCCGGTACTATATATAAAACCGAAGTTTCTTTGAACTGGTGGAAAATCGATTTAACCAGTAAAAAACCGTTTTTTTTTTTATTTTATATTTTTCAAAATTTTTATCGTAAGTGATTAGATTTGAACCCTTAACTTCTTGGTTTTATATTAAAGATCATACCACTAAGTTAAATACATATTCTTATTAATTATTTATTATATTAATTACTTATTTGACATTAAAATTATTTTCTTATATAGTTAAAATATTTTGATCAAACCGGCCGGTCCAACCAGTTGAATCGGGAATCAGAGGTCTGCTCCGATCTGGTTTTTTAACCTTGGTATGAATGGTACTATGGTAGGCATGCTTTTTGCTGCTTCTCCATTTGAAAGTATAATGTCAGACGTTTCTTCTTCTTATCTGTTTGATGTCGTTTTTTGCTTTAATTTTGATGCCTTTTCCAATGATTGCAATGTATAGGTGTTAGAAAATCATATTTTCCTCTTGTGTATATTTTAAGGCCAATAAAATCTACACAGTTAGGCTGTTCCCCTGCAGAGTGAGAAATGTGGCTATTCTTCGAGCAATTCTCCTCGTGTTTTTGTTGATCAATTTTGTTACTGTTAGATATCAAGCCACTTTTAGATGCTTTTTTTTTCTTTCTTTTTTCCAATTTACTTTATAAAAGTGCGCATGTTGGTTCAACTAAAGCAATGCATTTGGCCTTGTGAAAATTTGTTCAAACTTTCACTCTAGAAGCTTGCTCTAGTCATGTAATTGATTGGGAGAAATTATGTTGCTCAGACTCTTCATTTTTCTTAAAGTACTCGTGTCTGACGCATATTCGGACATGGGTATGGGGATATGATCCCCCAATGACCCTTCAAATACATGGAAAAACTTAGAATAAATCAATATACTCGTGTCGGACACATATCCGTGTCGGGCATTCACACCAGAGTCCGAGTAACATAGGGGAGAAATGCAAAAGAATCTTGATTAATACTAGGCATGTTAAGTTTGCATCTATCATTATATACCGTGTTCACTGATTATTCTTAGCCAAAGTTCATCTTCTTCTGCCAAAGGGCCTTTGTCCTGCTTCCTTTTCGTGGTTTGATTTTTATGTTTACTCATGTTGATGTATTTCTTTTTTTTTTAATATAATTATATCTTAATAAATTGGAGGGTTCCCGAGCTGAGTAATGTATTGGAACAACTTGTTCACTTCAACTCATATTTTTTGGTACAAAGGAGATTGCAGCCTGTGGCAGATGTTGGGATTCGAATCTTAAACCTACTAGACGCCACCTCTTAAGAGTGGTTGCATAATCTAACTGAGATAAGCACCGGATTCTACTTCAAAACATCTTTATTCAATTTTTCTTTTTGTTTTTGTTTTGCAGGTTATCAATAGGAGAGAGCCTTGAGGGTGTTAAGGGTACCTTTGACTATTAAACCATGTAAGCTGACAGCATTGAGTGTGAGTTGGACATTGATTCTGTATGAACAATTGTGTCTTTACATAATGACAGACAGTAATAACAACAATGTTTCATTCTCTTTCCATCTTCTCTCTCCACAATTTTTTTTTTTTTTTTTTAATTCTCTCTTTCTTCTCTATCAACAATGTCATTTCTCTCTCTATTGAGTGCACTGCAGGCACTTGTTTTTTCCTCCTTTTTTCAGGACCCAATGTAGTTGGCTGTGGGTTGGTTTTGTCTGATTGCTATCTTTATTTGGAATTTTGATCAAGCATTGAGTTGTTGTATTCAAACTTCTCAACAGGGTAGTGGCCCATGGGCCATGTCCAGAGTATATCAAGGCATGATATACTGCTTTTGGATATAACAGGCAATCCATGAGTTAGATTTTCAATGGTAGTTAGGGAAATTATTTATTTTTTGTTACTGAAAAAAAAAAAAACATATCGTGAATGCACATACTAGTGGGATTGACATATCATTACATATCATTATTTATCTATGTTACTCAAATTCGAGATAAGTGTTGAATAAGATTATATGTTCGATATGGGTATATTTATTTTTCTTTTATATTTGAAGGTTCATACTCTTATATCCATATTCAAATATGTGTCAGATGTCGGTACTTTAAAAAAAATAAAAAATCTGAATAATATAAATATTTATCACTAAGTCAAATGCCCATGCTTTTTTTTATCTATATTTCTATATTTTTTTTCTGCCATTAGGGTCACCGGTTCATGATTACTTGATTTAATTGAGTGCTTGTGGGCCTAGCTAGCTAAGTAGATTAACAATTTTAGTTTAAGCCCAATTTTGAATATTTGGTGTAAGGTTTATTTCAAAGCTCTTATGATCCTATGCTTTGTATCTTTGTCAATTGTCATTAGAGCAGCAACTTTTGCTAAAGAATAGTCTTTCTTTCATAGGTTTTACTTGACCCAAAAATAAATAAATCAATGTAATCAATTAAAGAACAAAACCTAATCTCCACTGCTTATAAAAGAATTAACAAATATTACCCCACTTGGTGGTTAATAATTAATCCGATTACTAAAGTAATTTGCTTTAACATTATGACAACTTATGGTATAAAGAAAATGCACGTGATAATTGCCTTCAACAAAAATTGTTTCTTCAACATCTTTTTCAATGAAGAAAAGAAGGTCCAAAATTCAAAAGACTTCTCTTATTCTCATCCTTTGTTTTCTTCTAGTTAATGCACTCAATCATTACCTTTCTACCTTTAATAAAAAAATTACTATTAGAGATTATCTATATAACAAATTTTAAAAAATAATATTTAATAAATTTTAGATTCGAATTTTTGTATCTGTAATCCTTTCTCACTCATATTTCAAACTATAACCTGTTATATATATATATATATATATATATATATATATATATATATATATATATATATATTCTTCTACTAAATCTCTTTCTCATTAATTTACTCACTCTCTCCCTTCAGCATTAGTTTCAACTCTCTCTCCCTCATTGTTGGCCTTTGTGGGAAGATAATATTCAAGCCATTTCTCTATGATCTCTTCCTCTTTTTTTTTTTTTCTTTCTTTTTTTCCATAGTTAGCTAACTTTGTCAGAACTTTAATGGAGGCTCAAAACCAAAATAAACAGAAACCCAATTCAGATCAAGTAGTCCTCTTCATGGATGAACCAAACTTGAAACACAAAGAATCATCTCCTCAAGTAGATAATAACCTTACTGATCCAGTCTCACAATCCCCTGCAAAACCCAAAACTCTTCGCCGTCTCAACTTTTCAAAACCAAGAGCTCGTTTTGCTGAACCTACCTTCCCTCTAACTCCCAAAACCATCCCTGAATCCGAAGAAAACCAACCCTTATACCCTCACGATGATTCCTCATCCACTGACTCCGATGACGAGTGGTTCGAAATCGAAGGAGAAGATGGTAATGGAGATAGTAAAGAAGCCAAATATAGAAGAAGAAGAAGAAAAAGAAAGATCAACAAAAGAGCCTTAATTGAGTTCATTCTCTTTGTCATTATCATGACTTGCTTAATCTGTTCTCTAACTCTACAATCTCTCGAACACAAACTTACTTGGGGTTTAGAGCTATGGAAATGGTGTCTGATGATCATGGTTTTGTTTTGTGGACGCTTGGTTTCTGCTTGGGTTGTTGGGTTCATGGTTTTCCTTATAGAACGAAATTTCATGCTTCGTGAAAAGGTTTTGTATTTCGTTTATGGATTACGGAAAAGCTTTCAAAACTGTGCTTGGTTAGGCTTAGTTCTTATATGTTGGATGATCATGTTCCCTGATATTCACAAACAAAACATTGTAGTTAAAAAAACATTCCTTGGCCTTATAGCTGTTCTCACTGGAGCCACGATTTGGTTAATCAAAATCGTCCTGGTCAAGGTTCTAGCTTCATCTTTTCACGTAGCAACCTTTTTTGATCGCATGAAAGAGAGCGTTTTCCATCACTATGTCCTCGATGCACTTTCAGGGCCTCCATTAGACGAGGCTGATAGGGAACTGCCTCAAAAACAAGGACTAAGGCATTGTAAAACTATGCCTGCGAGGCTGAGAGAAGGAGATGGAGGCATAGCTAGAACGTTGTCGAAGAAAGGGTCGAGAAGGATTGACATGGAGAAGCTGAAGAAGCTTAGCTTGGAAGGAAGAGCTAGTGCATGGAGCGTGAAGAGGCTGGTGAACCACGTTAAGTCATCGGGGTTGTCGACGATTTCGAGGTCGGTCGATGATTTTGGGGCTGGGGAGTCGGAGATTAACAGTGAGTGGGAGGCTCGGACATGTGCTCAGAGGATTTTCAAGAATGTAGCCAAGCCTGGTGCCAAGTAAGTTTCTCTTCATCTGTCCCATCTTTGATCTTTTTCTTTTTTTCTTCCAATTTTTGGAATGGGATTTGTTTGCCTAATTCCTCATAGCCATAGTAATCAAATAAATAGATTATAGTAACTGAAGAATATCAATTGGAATCTAGTAAGTTAATTAAGTTTCTTTTCAGCCTTCAAATGTGCATATTCATGGTCAAGTTTAAAAATTCCACTTTCTCTCATCATATTTTTTTTATCTATGTTTTTAATGTTACGAAATTATGTACTCTTGTCAATTTCAGCACCTAAAACACTTATTTTTTTATTATATAAGAGAGCAATTAAGTTTAAGAATTTTAAAACTTGATTCAAGTAGCTTAAAGTTGTTGATTCTGGACTTAAAAGTAACTATTAATTAAGTTTAATAATAATTTCAGTATCTTTTAATTTCTTTTCTCAAAATAATGGAATTCAAGTAATTAACACAAATTGTTGACTGGTATGGTTAAAATTAATCTTAATCGAATTCAAATTTAATCCAGTTGATGATTCAGATAATCACTCTTAAAAATAAAATTCAATAAACCTGATTTAAATCTCAACTTCATTTCTCTCATGTTACTACCTTTAAACCTAAAAAAAAAAAAGTTAGCCTAAGTTTCCAAGTTCCAATTTTTGTTTCTTAGGATGACAGGCTGATAATTGCTGGCCCATAATTGCAACATTTTGCAATCCCAAGACTCTACTTAATTTGTAACATGCAAAAATTCCAGTCATCATGAAGTAGTAGAATTCGTGATGTCTGTCTATCTGTGTGTCCCATTTTTGTTTGTTGCATTCATAAGCACATGATCCAACCCCACTGCCCACTCATACTGTTCGAAAACGTTCTTTCCTTTTTTATTTATTTATTTGGAATACTGCTTTCTATCTTAATCAATCTTTTTCTTTTAGAATATTCAATAATTTAGAAATAATAGAGGAAGCAATATATACTTTAGTGACTACTCTTGCCCATTATTCCTATAAGTCTTGCGAGGTTGTGATGATTTTGGATCAAAGATAAATAAAGATTATTTTAGCCTTGGAATCTACTTACGAAGTTTCTGATCTGAGCAATTAAATCTGGTTCATAGAAAGTGCGCAACTGCGCATATATATATATAGTGGAAGATGTACACTGGTCAGTGATCACCAATTGGTCATCTGAAACAGTACAGCACTCAAGAATTTGTTTTCTTTACATTATTATTTTATATATGTAGGGCTTAAATCTTATATTTTTGGCTTAATTACTTTGAAGTTAGTCGTGAAAAGATGTGGAACAACATCTTTTTCCCTAATTCATCCAATAATTTTGTGAAGGATTTTCGAAAAAGAAATTAGCATTACTCAACCAATTCGAAATAAATAAACAAAATTCCATTTCTCTAATTTTTCCATTTATTTTTCTTAATATAAAATCCATTGTTCAGTTTTCTAAATCAGAACAAGATTTGTTGTACCTACATAATTGAGTCAAGAATTCTATAAATCAATCAAATATGGATCTATTCACATTTATGTATAAAAAATTATTTCATACATTAATGATAAAAATTTTAGACTCCACCAAAAATATTAAAAATATATAGTATAAATTGTCTTTAATTTTACAAAACGATGTAAAAGTTTATAGATAGTATTGATTCTGACGGGGTCCCTGGCATTGGAATTAAACATTATAGAGTTGTGGAACCCAAAAAAATGATCCTGAAATCAGCTTTTTCTTTAGGTATTGCTAGGAGATAGATATATGATAGTCGACCATCCACTAGGATTTGAATAGGATATTTTGTATTTTGGATCGATCCGGTCCAGCTCGGAACAGTATTTTTTTATTATAATAATATTATTTTATTTAATTTTAATTATAAAAATATAAAAAAAAAATATTTTTTTAATCCAATAAACAGTATATTCAAACTTATCAGGCTGACTCAGGACTGGACTTGAGCAAAAAAAAAAACCGAACCGCGGCTCGGCCCGTTCCATGAGCAGGTCTACCATCCACTGCCTTGGATTTATTGCTTATGTATATATTTTAAACACCCAGCACTTACCTAATTGTCTCTTTCTATTAAGAAAGATAGAAAAGGAAATTTGAAGATATTTATGTCAAGTTGGTTTGGGTGGGTTCGGATAAATTTTTTTGTTTGTTCAAGTTTAGTTTGATTTAGATCGGATCGGGTTGGGTTAAGTCCAAAAACTCGTTTATTATTTAAAATATATTAAAAATTAATTTTATTTATTTTTATAATTAAATTTAAATAATTTTTTTATATTATATGTACAATAATTCAAATCGAATCAGACCGATAAATCTGATCAAAATGTCACTAAATAAAAATTTAACCCAAAGAAAGAAAAAAGGAACTTGATGTCAAATAAACCATACCAAGCACAAAAAGAAAAGGAGAAATACTATTTTATTTTAAAACTCTTCCTCCATCAACTTGATTTAAAAAAATACCTTAATTAATATTTCTTCAACTGGACGTAGGGTTGGATGGTTTTAGCTTTTTTGTATAGCAATACAAATTTTAATTAATTAGTAAAATACAAAATACAAAGTAGAAAATAGTTGATTAACTTTTACTAACTAGTAATTTGGAATAATCATTTTCCCCTGTACTAGTGCATAATTATCTGCTGTAACTTAAATTTTAATTTTGATTCTCTGGATTTCCTTAATATTTATGCATATATTTATATATAGGTATATAGAAGAGGAAGACCTATTGAGGTTCTTGAGTAGTGAGGAAGTGCATACTATATTTCCTCTCCTTGAAGGAGCCCTTGAGACTGGAAAGATCTCAAAATCTTCCTTCAGAAATTGGGTGGTAAGCTTCAATATATATATATATATAAAGAGGGATCAATTTATATTTGTGTAAAATTAGTTAATTTTATATATTTTCATAATTTCGTGTACGATTGATATTTTAACAAATTGATTGTTAGATTTAGTAATATAATCGTATTCATCGTGCACGTAAAATTTCAAATTGATTCGATATCTATATCATGTCGATCGAGAATACCGTCTTTTTTTTATATACATTTAATGATTAAATTTTGTTACATCAAACAAATAATAGATATTTTTAATTTACTCAAAATTTGACGTACACGATTTACAAGAATAGAGCATGAAATATAATGATCGAATTAAATAAATATAAATCGTATAAAAAATTACGAAAGCAGATAAAACTAATTTAATTTAATCCACACTGCATGAATTTGCATGCTGAATTTACACTCCTTATAGAAAAATGAGCCAAATTGAAGAAAAGAAGTATGAAAACATTCTTTTTCTTTGTACCAACAACAAAAATGGTTGGTGCACAATATATAGGAAATTAAAACATTGTACCAAGCTGTCCAACAGTATAATCCTTATACAAATTTATTGCTCATGAGATACACAGGAACTAAGACAATTGCAAGCAATTAATCATATGATTACACAAGTTTGTTTCAAATTGTGATTAAAGTATATGATGAATTGTTCTTTTTCCAGGTATATGCTTATGTTGAGCGAAAAGCCTTGGCTCATTCCTTGAACGATACCAAAACTGCAGTCCAACAGCTGCACAGATTAGCAAGTGCAATTGTTAGTGTGATTATAATTGTAGTTTCCCTTCTTGTAATGGGGGTTGCCACAATTAAGGTTGTCTTTGTTGTTACATCTCAGTTGCTGCTTGTCGGATTCATGTTCCAAAACACCTGCAAAACCATCTTCGAATCCATCATTTTCGTCTTCGTTATGCACCCTTTCGATGTTGGTGATCGTTGTGTCATCGATGGAATTCAGGTAAGGGAGTTTTTCTTGACAAAACAAGGCAGAGATTGATTGAAAACATTCTTTTTTTTTTTCTTTTTCTTTACAAATGTGATGTTTTTTGGGAGGTTTGGTGCAGATGATTGTGGAAGAGATGAACATTTTGACAACAGTGTTCTTAAGATATGACATGGAGAAGATATATTATCCAAATTCTGTTCTTATTACAAAGCCTATTAGCAACTTCAGAAGAAGCCCTGACATGGGAGACAGTGTTGATTTCACCATTGATGTCTCAACTCCTGTTGAAGATATCAATGCTCTCAAGAAAGCTATACAATTGTAAGTATTATACTTAAAAGCTTTTAGCTATTTTTTCCTAATAATCATAGAGTTTTTAATCTTTTATAGTTCGATATAGTTAAGGAAATTCAAACCTTTAATTACTCAGAACTATCCGTATATTCGTGTTGTGTTTATGTTTTTTTTCTTGTTATCATAATCGTGTTTAAATGTTATATGTTTATATAAATTTTGACACGTTAATAATTCAAGTTATATAGATTTTGACACATTCATGTATTCGTATCGTGGTTGTAATATTTTTTATGTCATGTCGTATTTTACATCTTATTTTAGTTATTTTTCTCGTGCCGTATTCAAAATTACCAAATCTACTCATAACATAAAGCTATTCTCAGCATCCTATGAACCCTAATATATAGCTATAGCAAGATCCTAATGTGAAATGTCAAACTTTGATCTCCCTGTTGGGCATGGGTCCCTCCTATGTGGAGGAAATACCCATTCTGCCCTTAGCCCTATTTTATTTTGAGGGCTTTTGTATTTGCTGAAGGAGAGTCAGTAGCTAAACAAAAAGAAAGAAAAATAGAGGGAGGCGGCAGTGAAGAGAGAAAAGGGTGAGTTGCACAGTTTTGATCAAGTTGTCGATCGGAGGTTCATCCGTGGTCCGATCTTCTTGATTTTCTGGCAGTGGCTACAGGATACGTAGATGCTAATTGTGTACGGTGAGAATTTCCATCTGAACACTATAAAGTACTGTTTTGTGTCCGAATAGTAGTCACGTTTTTGGGGTGATTTCTCAACTTTCTCTCTTTGATTTTAATATCACTTGTTGATAGCTAAGTTAGAGTTGTGTACTCATTGTGTTAGCTGAATTATTGTGATATTGTAAACGCACTCTCATTATAGTGGAGATTTTGACTGGACTCCTAAGTCCCGTGGTTTTTACCCTTTGATTTAAAGGGGTTTTCCACGTAAAAATTGTGTGTCTCGTGTGATTGGTTGTTGGTGATTATCCTTGGTTGAATTTGTGTTGCTGGAATATATTTATATATATCTTGTGCAATTTAGTACCATATTTACAGATCCTGTTAATTGGGAGAGAAAGAACTACCGGTTGTGTTTTCCCGATTTATTGGTAAGTTCGGTTTCTGCCCATCACACTGGTATCAGAGCTTTGGTTGTGTTGTTGTGTAATTATGGAGGCTGGCACAAGTAGAATGATTGTTTTGAATGGCACAAATTATCAATTGTGGCAGAATAAAATGAAAGACCTGTTATTTGTGAAGTCTTTGCATCTTCCTGTCTTTGCTACTCAAAAACCCGAATATAAAAGTGATGAGGAATGGGAATTTGAGAATCAGCAGGTGTGTGCTTTTATTCGCCAATTTGTTGAGGAAAATGTTTACAATCACATTGATCAAGAGACACATGCACGTACATTGTGGAACAAGCTTGAAAACTTGTATGCTTTAAAGTCTGGCAATAACAAGTTGTTCATGCTTAAAAAGATGATGGAACTGAAGTATAAAGAAGGAACAACTGTGGCTGATCACTTGAATGAGTTTCAAGGAGTTATGAATCAGTTAATTGGTATGGGCATCAAATTTGAGGATGAAGTAGTAGGGCTTTGGTTGCTTGCTACTCTACCGGATTCTTGGGAAACATTTCGGGTTTCACTTATTAATTCTGCTCCTAATGGTGTAGTAACTTTGGAACTTGCCAAGAATGGTGTTTTGAATGAAGAAGTGAGAAGAAAGTCTCAGGGTTCTTCATCACAGTCTGAGGTTCTAGTTACTGAAAATAGGGGGAGAAGTAGGAGCAAAAATGAAACGGGTAGAGATAAAAGCCGAAGCAAGTCAAGATCAAGATTTAAAAATGTTGAGTGCCATTATTGTGGCAAGATGGGCCATATCAAGAAATATTGCTACAAGTGGAGGAAAGAGAACAAAGGTGGTAGTGATAAACAAGAGAATAGGGATCATGGAAAGAATGATCGTGTTACTGCTGCTACCTCTGATGATCTGTTGGTTACTTGTGATGAGAATGTGATCAACTTAGCATGCGACGAGACAAGTTGGGTAATAGACACTGGTGCTTCACTTCATGTCACGTCTAGGAAGGAATTCTTCACATCTTATACGCCTGGTAATTTTGGGGTATTGAAGATGGGTAATGATGGCTTAGCACATGTTGTTGGCATGGGAGATGTCTGTTTGGAAACTAACAATGGAACAAAGTTGACGCTGAAAAATGTCAGACATGCACCGGATATCCGTTTGAATTTGATTTCAGCGGGAAAGCTAGATGATGAGGGATTTTGTAACACCTTCAGTGATAGTCAGTGGAAATTGACTAGAGGCTCATTAGTTGTGGCTCGAGGAAAGAAGTGTTCAAATTTATATTTGATGCAGTCTTCAATTTCCAGAGGCATTGTTAATGTGACGGAAAATGATAGTTCAACTGTGCTATGGCATAAACGGCTTAGTCACATGAGTGAAAAGGGGCTTAATTGTCTGGCCAAGAAGAATCAACTTTCTGGGTTGAAGAATGCTACACTGAAGAATTGTGCTCATTGTTTGGCTGGAAAACAAAGAAGAGTTTCATTTAAGAGTCATCCTCCTTCAAGAAAATCAGATTTGCTAGAGTTGGTACATTCCGATGTTTGTGGTCCTTTGAAAGTAAGGTCGTATGGTGGTGCACTTTATTTCGTGACTTTTATTGATGACCATTCAAGAAAACTTTGGGTCTATACTTTGAAAACAAAAGACCAAGTGCTTGATGTGTTCAAACAGTTTCAGGCTTCAGTTGAAAGGCAAACTGGGAAGAAGTTGAAGTGCATCCGTTCTGATAACGGCGGCGAATATAGTGGACCATTTGATGATTATTGTCGTGCACAGGGAATCAGACATCAAAAGACACCTCCTAAGACACCACAGTTGAATGGCTTAGCCGAAAGAATGAACAGAACATTGATTGAGAGAGTCAGATGTTTGCTTTCAGATGCAAAGTTACCTAGATCTTTTTGGGGTGAAGCTTTGTATACAGTGGCACATGTGATTAATTTGTCTCCAAGTGTTCCTTTGCAAGGTGATGTTCCAGACAAAGTTTGGTTTGGTAAAGATATGTCATATGATCACCTGCGTGTGTTCGGTTGCAAGGCTTTTGTACATGTTCCAAAGGATGAGAGGTCAAAGTTAGATGCCAAGACTCGTCAATGTATCTTTGTTGGTTATGGTCAAGATGAATTTGGGTACAGGTTATATGACCCAGTTGAAAAGAAGCTTGTTAGAAGCAGAGATGTTGTTTTCATTGAGGATCAGACCATTGATGACATTGACAAGGCGGAGAAAACCGATCCACAGAATAGTGATGACTTGACCGCCAGGGATCCAATTCCTCTAACCCCTCCGCCAAATCCAGTTGAGGATGGCATGCAAGAAGATGTCCATGATGACCAGCAGGGTATGGGTGATTTTGATGCTCCCATGGATAGTGTTGTGAATGATCAACACCAAGGACCTATATCTCCACCAGCAGTTCCACTTCGGAGGTCTACTAGAGATCGACAGCCTTCTGTGAGGTATTCTTCTGATCAGTATGTTCTTTTAACTGATGGGGAAGAACCGGAGTGTTATGAAGAGGCTATGGAGAGTGAATGCAAAGATCAGTGGGTTGATGCTATGAAAGATGAGCTTAAATCTTTACATGACAACCATACGTTTGAGCTGGTGAAATTGCCTAAGGGTAAAAGAGCTTTGAAAAATCGGTGGGTTTACAGGTTGAAGCAAGAAGAGAATTCTTCAACTCCACGATACAAAGCTAGATTGGTCGTCAAGGGTTTCAGTCAGAAAAAGGGGATTGATTTTGAGGAAATATTCTCTCCAGTTGTAAAAATGTCCTCTATCAGATCTATATTGAGTTTGGCATCCTATTATGACTTGGAAGTCGAGCAAATGGATGTGAAAACTGCTTTTCTTCATGGTGATTTAGAAGAAGAGCTTTACATGGAGCAGCCAGAGGGTTTTATTGCACAAGGAAAAGAGGACTATGTGTGCAAATTAAAGAAGAGCTTGTATGGGTTGAAGCAAGCTCCGAGACAATGGTACAAGAAGTTTGAGTCTGTTATGGGGGAGCATGGCTACAAGAAGACTACTTCTGATCATTGTGTTTTTGTCAAGAAATTCTCTGGTGATGATTTTATTATTTTGTTGCTCTATGTTGATGATATGCTTATTGTTGGTCGTAATGCTTCTAAGATTAATATGTTGAAGCAAGAGTTGAGTAAATCCTTTGCGATGAAGGACTTGGGGCCAGCAAAGCAAATTCTTGGCATAAGGATCACACGTGATAGAAATGCCAAGAAATTGTGGTTATCACAAGAGAAGTACATTGAAAAAGTACTTCAAAGGTTTAGTATGGATAAAGCTAAAGTGGTGAGCACTCCTCTTGCTACACACTTTAGATTGAGTGTCAAGCAGAGTCCTTCCACAAGAGAAGAGAAGGAAGACATGCAGAAGGTTCCTTATGCTTCAGCCGTGGGTAGTTTGATGTATGCAATGGTATGCACAAGACCTGACTTAGCTCATTCTGTTGGCACCGTCAGTCGGTTTCTTTCTAATCCAGGCAGAGAGCATTGGAATGCAGTGAAGTGGATTATGAGATATCTTCGGGGTACTTCCAACTTGAAACTTTGTTTCGGCAATGAGAAACCTGTTCTAGTTGGTTATACAGATTCTGATATGGCTGGAGACATTGACTCCAGAAAGTCCACTTCGGGTTACTTAATTACTTCTGCAGGGGGAGCTGTGGCTTGGCAATCCAGATTGCAAAAATGTGTTGCATTGTCCACTACAGAGTCAGAGTTCATTGCAGTGACCGAAGCGTGCAAGGAGTTGCTTTGGATGAAGAGATTTATGCAAGAACTTCGCTTTACCCAAGAGAGGTATGTTTTATTTTGTGATAGCCAGAGCGCTATTCATCTTGGTAAGAATTCAACCTTTCATGCTAGGTCTAAACATATCGATGTAAGGTATCATTGGATACGAGATGTTCTCGATGCTAAATTGTTAGAACTTGAGAAAATTCATACTGATGATAATGGTGCTGATATGTTGACTAAAGCCTTACCAAGAGAAAAGTTTAAAATATGTTGTTTGATCGCCGGGATGGCGAACACCTCCACATAGTCGGGAGGGGGAGATTTGTTGGGCATGGGTCCCTCCTATGTGGAGGAAATACCCATTCTGCCCTTAGCCCTATTTTATTTTGAGGGCTTTTGTATTTGCTGAAGGAGAGTCAGTAGCTAAACAAAAAGAAAGAAAAATAGAGGGAGGCGGCAGTGAAGAGAGAAAAGGGTGAGTTGCACAGTTTTGATCAAGTTGTCGATCGGAGGTTCATCCGTGGTCCGATCTTCTTGATTTTCTGGCAGTGGCTACAGGATACGTAGATGCTAATTGTGTACGGTGAGAATTTCCATCTGAACACTATAAAGTACTGTTTTGTGTCCGAATAGTAGTCACGTTTTTGGGGTGATTTCTCAACTTTCTCTCTTTGATTTTAATATCACTTGTTGATAGCTAAGTTAGAGTTGTGTACTCATTGTGTTAGCTGAATTATTGTGATATTGTAAACGCACTCTCATTATAGTGGAGATTTTGACTGGACTCCTAAGTCCCGTGGTTTTTACCCTTTGATTTAAAGGGGTTTTCCACGTAAAAATTGTGTGTCTCGTGTGATTGGTTGTTGGTGATTATCCTTGGTTGAATTTGTGTTGCTGGAATATATTTATATATATCTTGTGCAATTTAGTACCATATTTACAGATCCTGTTAATTGGGAGAGAAAGAACTACCGGTTGTGTTTTCCCGATTTATTGGTAAGTTCGGTTTCTGCCCATCACTCCCAAGGACCTGATGAAGCTACTTAGCTCTATAATTTAGATTTGGAAGAAGATTAAAGATGAAGTTACTTGAATGCAGGTATATTGAGAGCAAGCCAAAACATTGGAGTCCAAAACACACAATAATATTCAAAGAGATTGAGAAGATGGACAAGATGAAGGTGGTTCTTTGTGTTCAGCACACCATGAACCATCAAAACTATGGCGAAAAGAGCGGTCGTAGATCAGAGCTGGTCTTTGAATTGAAAAAGATTTTCGAGACTCTTGGTATTAAGTATCATCTCCTGCCTCAGGAGGTTCATCTCACCCAGGTTAACATGCCCAATGGCAATGGGAGAATGGCGATGTAATATTAATTCCTGATACCCAATCCATTTTGTTAAGACTGCAAAACCAAAAAAGAAATTCCCTAACAGTACATGTAATGACTTAAAAGTTTGTTCATATAAAGGTTGTGGTCACTGTCCTTGCATCCTTTTTTTTTTTTTTTTCTTTAAAGATAGCTTATCAAGGGATAAAATCTAGAGAGATAGATGGCTTCTTTTCTAAATTAAAGCTGGAATATAAAATTTCTTCCAAACTTTGTACAAAGGAACCTGCAATTTGAAAAAGGATGATAGAATTACAAATATTAGGATTCTAATTTTAAAATCTTTAACTAAAATTTTTAAGAATGATATGAATCAATTGAATTAAACGATCCACTCTCAACTAATTATAAGTAAGGATGGCAATGGAGCGGAGCGGAGACGGATTTTGCAATATCCACCTTCGTCCATTCATTGGACTGCTCTGTCTCGTCCCCGTCTCGCTCCATCGTGGATGTTGAAATTTCAATACTACTACTACTTTTATGGATGTCGGTTATATCCATATCCGTCCCGCCCCGCTCCATTCGATATTTATTAATTATTTTTATTTTTTTTAAATAATAAATATAAATTCAACATAAACAGATTTCTAATATAGGAAGAGAAAAAAATAAAGTATTAGATTTAGGTTTTTAAAAAGAAAAATAATAAGTTTAATTATATTATTTTATTATCCTTTTAAAAGTTAAATATTTAAGGGTAAGATAATAATTTTAGTATTCGAGGCGGGACGGAACAGACAATTATCAGAACTGCTCTAATTCCACCTTTCAACAAAAACAAAAAAAAAAAGCCCGTCCCGCTTCACCTCCATTGTTCAAAAAAAACAAACCTCTTTATTCGGAGCGAATCAATTCGAAATTCATCGAACGGTTCAGATTTTGTCATCCCTAATTGTAAGTGAATATTGCATGATTTTATTAATTAAGTTAGAGAAAACCTACAGCCTAATTATTTTCGAGTAAGAAAAAGTTTAGTGATCATTTTTAGCAGTAAAAAATTGTTTGGATTCGATTCTCTTTAATTATATTTTTATCTATTATTATTTAATACAATTTTAACTATTATTTATAAGTATGAATTTTATAATCTGTAGATTAATCTTACATATATAAATAGTGACAATGAATGTATTAAAAAAGTAACGGAGTGAAAATAATTTACAAGATCTCAATTTAGTGAAAAATCTATAGCTTAAATTTAATTTGAAATAAATCTTTTGATATAATAATATCTTAAATCAGATTAGGCCGGATTCTAGAAGCGGTTGGCTTGGCCCCGAACTGAGACCTCGCAAGGAGAAGAAACAGTTTATGGTTCCTACTTCCTACTGAGTTGAAGAAACCCATGGCGACAGCTTCATCCTCCACCACTTCTACAGACCCCAAACTCGACCTAATCAAGCAGGTTTTTTTTTTTTCTTTCTCTTTCTCATTTTTCTATGTGTCATGCTTTTATATTCATGGGATTTTTTTTTTCTTCTTTTCTTTTTATCAGATAAGAACCCATGAAGTTGCCATAGCAGAGCTCGGCAATCTTTCTTCTTCACGGGTACTTTTTAATGAAATTCAACAATGACCCATTTTTCTTTTTATGTTTTTTTCAAAGTTTTCTACTTTATTCTTGTTGCTTATATTGCTTCATGTCTAATTAATAAGGATTACTACTTTATCTCCTGTAAAGTTGGGTTTTTTTTTTTTTCTTCTTTTTCTTCTTGTACATGCTCTTTATTTGAAGGATGCATGAAACTGGGATATCTTCAATCTGAAATTTGAAATTTGAAACGGTTAGGATGTCTGATTGGCATTGGGAATTCTTCATGGTTTAGCTTTTATGTTCTGGAGTTAGTTAGATTAATTGAAACTGGCCAAGTTGGCCTTTCCATTTTCCCTTGTTAATGGAAATATTAGTTTGATTTTTTTCTATTTATGTTCGTATCACTTGTAGGGTTGTGTTGATATAGATGGTTAGTGTCATCATTAGAGGTGGCTGATTTAGGTGTGTTTTTATAAGGATGTCTGTTAATTTAGGGCTTTCCTGAGAGGTAGGGACTTGGGGTTTTTATGTGTTATTTGTGGAGTCCTTGATTTTGCCTGAGTTTAATTATGATGTTATTGGTAGCCATGAATAGCTCTTTTCAAATGTGACAGCATGATGAATGGTGTTTGTGAATAGGTTCATATAGAATGTCTTAGACAATTCAAGAGAATTAAGCATCTCTAACTTTGAAGGAAAATTGATTGTTACTTTGTCTACTACCTTGCATTACCCTTTATTGAGCACCCACTGCAGAACGGGAATGGTATATTTTTTCGTTATGGTAGTATCTGGATAGGAACTTTAAGGAAGTGCTGATCACTGCAATGTGGCATTAGGAAATACCTTGGGTTGTAAAATTTCTAATGTCGATGATGAAGATAGCTAAGTGAGAAGAACTGCTGTATATGCTGTGCACAGAACAGGCTTGAAAAGGCCAAAAAGTCTGCTGGGGAGTTACAAATGATTGGAGGGTTGTTTTGCAGCATATCATAAATGATGTTGATCCAAAATTGATGGATCAGCAAGCTCACTATTGTTGATTCTTTGGATTAAGCATATTTTTGGGTACTGGAACATAGGAGTTGAGTTCCAAAATCAGGTGAAGATCTCTTGTAATTGGGGAGAAGCCAGTCGAAGGTTGTTATTTTCTAGACACCGATGAGTCTTTGTAATAAAAGAGAAGGTTATGGCAGCTCTTTGCGAAGTTCACCTGGAGATGCAGTACTTGCTTTAACAGAAGCTTGCATGCCTGTTACTGTTTATTGTATGGATTAGACATGATAAAGATTCGCCTAGAGTCCTCAGAAGGCTCCTGATGAATTTAGTAGCTTGCCAATGAGAGATTGATATTTTCTCATTGCACTGCCAAAAGTATTCTTGCATATAGGAAATAGCAAATATTATGAAAGGGTTTATCCGATTATATATAAGCATTAGGTGCACTCTACTTGGCAGACAATCATACCCCTTCCCACTCCTTTACATATTGGTGCATTTTATGATGTACTTTTGTAGAGTACCGAGTGATGATAAGTTACCTGTTACCACATCTTTAGTCTTCAGGTTTTTGACATACTAAAACTATTTACGCTTTTTTTGTTTTTTTTGTTTTTTCTGTTAATTGGAAAACTCTTTGGTTGTAGAGGAGTTAAACCATTTTTGCATGGATGAAGCAGGAAAATAAGCAGCAGTAGTAATATACCCCCAGTTTCTTTGTAGGTGCATAAATGGATTTAAGATACTCCTTATTTACATTCTTTCAATTGGAAAATAACTTTCTATTTTTTCAATGGAGAACACAGAACTTTCTAGGAGAGTCTAGTAAGTATGCGGCAACGTATATTACACTCATAACATATATGATCCAATGATCTAAAGTAATCTAATGAAGGGATTGTTTTGTCTAGTTTTCGTCATTAAACCAAAAGTTTCTGAATTAGATTCTTCTCAATATACATTAAAATAATGCCCAGCCACTTCTGAGTATGTACAAGATATGATATTTCTGTTTTTTTTTTTTTTTTTAACTGCAGACTGTCTATCAGAAAAATGGGTACTTATTTTTCCGCATAACTATTCAAAAAGCAACATCATCTGAGGAAAGTAAGAAATCTTTGGTTTTCACTGCATAATCTTTCTCTTGGGAATTATACAGCTTTAATGATATAGTTTTCCTTCTTGGTTGGTTAATATCTGGCAGAGCAACTTGATCTGGCAAAAGCTAAGCTAGAAAAGCTGAATTCCCAATGATTATACTTGGCCTATGTTGGTTTCAGCTTCAATGACTACACTTGCCGCCTTATATCCACCACCACCTATTCCTAGGTTATGATGTTAAAGTTCAGAGTTTTTTTGCAGGATTGAAGCCTATTATTTGTTACCAACAAGGCAGAAGAAAAGATTGGAAATTTTCGGGTGAAACTCTTCTGAAAGATTACCTCTATTATCTGTTTAATGCAACATGCAAAGTGCTGGAGTGAGACTTGAACATTTCTCGTTGTTAAAAACTAAATACAATGAAACTTCTCTTTCAACCTTTCTTATGGACTTCTGTATATACATGAGGTGATTTGTTTGGGGGAAAAAGAAGAGTGAAGAATTTTTTGTTGTTCCAGAGTTGGAGTCAACCAAGTGTTGGAAGGGTTTATTTTGGGTTCAAAGTAAAATTTTGAGTTGAACCAATTAGAACGGTATCCCAAAAAATAATAATGATTCTTGAATGAGAATTTGAAACTGATAATATTAATTCATTAGGGTGGGTATAATCGAGTTGACTCGAGCTCAAGCAGTAAGAAACTCGAACTCGATTCGAAATTTGTGGTTCAAAACTTGATTCGAGTTCGATCGAGTTTTATTTTTAAAGTTCGAGCTCAATTCGAGATAAAATCGAACTATTCTAACTCATTCAATTTGCTTTGTTTATCTAGTAAAAATCAAATTTGATTTTCATGTTCGACTACAAACTTGATTAACTCGAGTTCGAGTTCAAATTGAATTTTTTTTCAATATTAATTAAAAATAATAAAAATATATTTAAAATAAAAAGTTCAATTAAGCTCGCGAGTTACTCAAGCTAGATATTGGGATATTCGAATTCGGCTCGCTTGATAGTTCACGTTACTCGAGCTCGGCTCGAGAATAACGAAGCCGAATTTAAGTTTTTTTGAATCGAATCCGAGTAACTTGCGAGTACGAGTGTCTCATTTACACACTACTTGAGAGCAATATTGATGTCTAATCATCCCATTTAATTCCTGGTTTGACTGTTTATATATATTCTTTACAGGCTAAACACCAATTGCTTAGGATTTGAAAATTAGCTTAAAGCCCTGTCAATTTTCTATTTCAAAACATTCTATGATGTAAAATTCAACCATAAAATGATGCTTAAATTGCTAATATAGAATAAGGGATAAGAAAAAGTCTTAATATTTGACTAGATAAATCTTACAGTTTTGAAGTAAATAAGCACACTGACTAAAACATTGTGGCATACAGTAAAAGAAAAGCTAGGGGAACAGACTTTGACATAAGAGGTGAAACTGTTTTTTTCTTTGCTCGAGTCCTGGCTCTTGAGTCTTGACCACGACATCAATATAAGATACCACGAAAAGACCAAAAAATTTACTGGTAATTGTTCAAGACTGAAGTTCTTCCATCATAAACTTGTAATTCCCAGTCTCCTACTGAATCTGCCGTAGCAAATACGCTATAAGACTAATAAGATTATGACAGTTCCGGGTCTCAGTATTATAAAGAAAGGCACTCCTTTCTAACTTCATCACCTGTTTCTCCATCTCTGATCTAAATAGAAAAAAAAAAAAAAAAAAACACTATATTGCAATTGCCATGGAGAAGAACCTTAAGCCCTGCCCAAGATTCTATGTTCTTGCATTGTTCTTGTTGTTGCTGTTGTTGCATTCTGGCAGCACATAAGGACAACAAGCTTATCTGAATAATGATCAGTTGGAATGCGCTGACAAAAGCAAGGACAACAATGTCACCAGAGGCTTTCTATGCAATGGCCTGAAAAAATCATGCAAATCCTATATCAGCTTCCGGGCAGAGCCTCCTTACAATTCAGCAGTCACCATAGCCTATCTCCTGGGAGCTCAACCTGATCTCATTTCCTCCCTTAGAGTCAACAATCTCTCGTCCGATGTATCATCAATCCCTGCAAATTCCTTGGTTTTTGTTCCACTTAAGTGCTCCTGTGCTGGCAGCTACTACCAACACAATGTTACCTACACAATCAAGGACGATTCTGAGACTTATTTCACCATGGCCAATGATACTTATCAGGGACTCACCACTTGCCAGGCTATGAAGGCTCAAAACTCCATAGGTATCCTGGACCTGAAAGTGGGTGATAAACTACAAGTTCCCCTTAGATGTGCTTGTCCAACACTTGACCAAACCAAAGCTGGTGCCAAATTCTTGCTCACCTACATAGCTGATTGGGAGGATTCCATTTCTTCAATTGCTGAAACTTTTGGTGTTGATGAGCAAAGCGTATTGGACGCTAACAAGTTCACAGAGGACATGATATTTCCATTCACTCCCGTTTTGGTTCCACTTTCCATAGAGCCTACAATGATTTTACCACCCCAAGCTTCCCCCTCTCCGCCACCGCCTTCTCAAATAACTATTGCTCCTATTAAAAATTCCAAATCTTCCAAGTGGGTTTTTGTAGGTATTGGCATTGCAGCTGGTTTGTTTCTCCTTTTTGGCCTCGCCGGGCTTCTTTTTTGCTTCTATAGACACCCTTCTCATAAGGCTGAGGCTGAGCCAGAGGCAGCTTCACCACCTGAACCGCAACCACTCTCGGACTCTGTAGAATATTCTGACAAGTCCTGGTTTGTATCTATCCAAGGGGGTAGGTATGCAGTTGAATCCTTAACCCCCTATAAGTTCAAGGATTTGGAAGCTGCCACTGGGAATTTCAGTGAGTCTTACATAATCAAAGGCTCTGTTTACCGGGGCCAATTCCAAGGTGATGATGCTGCAGTTAAGGTGATGAAAGGGGATGTCACGGCAGAGATTAATTTATTGAAGAAGATCAATCACAACAACATCGTCAGGCTTTCAGGTTTCTGTGTACATGAAGGCAACAGTTATCTTGTCTATGAGCATGTAGAGAAAGGATCTCTAGATGATTTGCTTCAATCTAGCGAGTGCCAAACTTCATTAACTCTTTCGTGGAAGCAAAGAGTTCAGATTGCATACAATGTAGCAGATGCACTCAATTACCTCCATAACTATATAAATCCTCCAAATATGCACAAGAACTTGAAGACCAGTAACATTCTCTTGGATGGCAACTTCAGAGCCAAGGTTGCCAACTTCGGGTTGGCAAGAACTGTGGAAAATGATGGTGGCCTGCAATTTACAAGACATGTGGTTGGGACACAGGGTTATATGGCTCCAGAGTACATTGAGAATGGGGTGATCACGCCTAAACTTGATGTTTTTGCATTCGGGGTTGTCCTATTGGAGCTTTTATCTGGAAGGAAAGCTGCTGAAATGAATGCTGAAGGAGAGGAATTGCTATCAGCATCTATAAAAGGGGTGTTAGAAGGGGTTAACGTGAGGGAAAAGCTTCAAAACTTCATTGATCATACTCTCAGGGCCGAATATCCCCTGGATTTGGCTTTCTCCATGGCCCAATTGGCTAGAAACTGTGTTGCTTATGATCTCAATGCTCGCCCCTCAATGGCTGAAGTTTTAATGGCTGTCACCAAGATTCTCTCTTCTTCATTGGACTGGTGTCCATCCAAAACTCAGTCTCAAAGCAGTTTCAAGCAGGCCACCTACTAGGATTGCAAGATACTACTATGAATTGATAGAGGATCCGGTTACAGGATTTTAATATATACTACTCAGAGGATTTTATGATACTAGTTTTGAATTCTAATGTATACTACTCAAAATATTGTAAGATACTAGTTTTCATGGTGGCTATTCTCCTGAGCCCTGATTACTATATAATAAGAGGAAAGAGACAGTGACAGTCTGACAGGCTTTTTCGCTTATTCTCCTACACAGCAAGTAAAGTTTTCCTGTTCTCATCAACATTTTGTGACTATGTTATTCGGACTCGGGTTTGAGTGTCGAATACGAGAATGTATCCGACACAAGTATGTTCAATTTTTTTTTATTTTAAATTTCATATATTTAGAAAATCCTTGGAAAGTCATATTCCCATGCCCATGTCCGAATATGCATCGAACACGGATACTTCAAAAAGAACGAAGAATCGTAGCAACATACTTTTGTGCTATCTACTTACCGTGTAAACGAAAGTTTCTCTTTAGATAAAAAAAAATGGTTGAAGATGAGATCCTTTATAAATACACATGCACTACACAGTATGGTTTTGAAGCTAAAATGTGTTCCAACTATTCATGCTTTATACACAAGTTTGTACTCCACATGCAAAAAGATGATATTATTCAACTTGGATCCTAATGCCCATCAACCTGCTTTGATGAAAAGCAAAATCATTGAGGACCAACTACATCTTTAACATATAATTTTATCATAACTACACCATTTTTGTAAAATGGTTTCCCAGAAATGCACTGGGTTTCTTCCCCTAAATGAAAGTTTCAATGATAAACAAGAAATGAACATAGAAAGGTAAAAGAGGAGAAAGGGGAAAGAAACTACTGAAATATAAGAGAGAATCATCCCCTAATGAGGCAACAACTATCATATGCATTATCAAAAGTTACTAATCCTTCTACAATGAAGTTTCAGAGATGTACTCCTGATTATTAAGCCAACTTGCAAGACATTGTTCTATACAAACTGAGCAATAATCTTTATCTCATTTACAGTAGAGAGTAATTTGACAGGAAAGATAGAATGCTCTACTAAATCTCTTCGCGCGAAGTTTGAAACCAAACAATCGCAAGGGTCACAAGGGATGCATAAATCGCATTGGGTAACTTTTGCACCACTTTCCCAACACCAGGAACGCCCTCAGTAGCCTTCTTTGTTGCCATAGCAACAGTTGGAGCTACAACCAAAGTGAGAATCAGTCCCTGACTAACAACAATGAATGTGTCAGTCGTGAGCTGCTGAATGAATTTCACAAATTCTTCATGGTCGATTTCTCCATCAAGGTTGAAGTCACACTCCTGCATAGGAAACAAATTAATTGCTTTATGCCTTTAACCATTACTATATTCCATTCTTCCATGAAATTTTTTAGAGAAAAGAAAAGATACAAATTATAGAGAAAATTAAGTCAAAAAGTGAAGTAAATATGTGCCATAACTTTCCAAGCTGCCGACACTCATAGGTAATGAGACTCAACAGAATAGTAAACAAGTCCAGAGAGGTAAATATGTCCCATAACTTTCCAAGATCTGAAACTCCTAGGTAATGAAAATAAATACAGTATTACTTTGAGTCCACTTCAACTTGTCACTGCATTTTCTTTGCCTAAGGTTTATATGGTACATATATTTATGCTAAAAACCTGCTTAAATTCCAAGTAATTCGCAGAAGTGAGGTTGTCAATGAGTTTTGATAAGGGAATCTTTGCTTTTTTTTCATAATATGCTTTATAAATGGTATCTTAGGTTACGGAATTGACATATGCATTTGAATCCTAGGCAAGACAAAGTGGATGCATTTAAAAAGAAATCCATTCAACATCCAACCAAACCTTGAATAAGTCAGCCCTTTAGAACAATATATTTGCAGGTACTCTTAATCTAATATGAGAGGATGTATAGTTGAGTATTATTATCACTCAACTCCCAATTGTATCTTTGCACCAAAATTACAAGCACGGAAGCACCTTGAAGTGGATTCAATATCTCCTTATGTAAACCCATGTACCAAAGATATCCTAGAGGGCAGCCAAATCCTGTATCTTATCTGAAATTAGGACCTACTTTGATACTCTCAGACACTTAATCCACTATTTTACATGCATAATCGAAATTTGAAAATAAATTTACCAATTTCAGAGGTGCATCTTATATTTGTTAGATACTTCTAGATACATATTAAACATGTATTCAACTCAATGATAATAGTTTCAAGCATGGATTAAGAATGAGTCTATACATAAAAGTATGAAAGATAATATTATACAAGTTATAGTTTATGTGTGGGAAGGAACATTCATGAACCGAATATATAATAAACATCCAATGACAGAATAGCATATTATTTAAAAAGAGAGTGCCACTATCCAGTAAGACAAACACCAAGATCCCTTGTTTCTTACCCTAACAAACACTTCATACACACCAAAAAGGAATTTCTGACACAGACATAGCGGAGTTCAAGCCTATATAGGAACATCAACATGGATATTCCCCAAACTTTAATGGAAATTATCTTCCTATCTACTCTCATCCTATTTTGAACCGATTAGTGCCAATTGAAAGGTAAATGCATCACGTTTCGCCCTCCTTCTTATCAAACAATATCACCTTTCACTCCACAAATATACCCTTTTAAACTTTAAGAGCTTCCTTTTACCAAAAGCATTCAAATTGGTAACTTTTATTCTTAAAATTTTGGGACACACATATACACATGCAGTGACATCCGTTAATCAATAGCTAAGCCCTCTGGCGCTGTGTCAATTAATCAGATACATGTATATTCCACAATATTGAATGCACGATTCAAGCATATTCATAACATTTTCATTGCAGTAAACTATCAAGTATATTCTCCAATACAGTCTTTTCCATTGCTGCATTTTTTTTGGGGGGTGGGGGGGTTTACCTGCATCATTGATCTGATTTGCTCTTTAGAGGGTGGATCAAAGTGCGGCCCAGGCAAAAGCTTATTAATATCACTACAGAAGGAATAATTAAAGATCATTCTACCGTTGCATGATTAATAAATATGAAATCATTGAAACTAAAAACGTTTAAGCAAAATTCCTCACTTGTACACCAGCAAGACAGCAATATATAGATCTTCAAATGTTAAAGTAGCTCTTCCTGATTGAGTTTTGATACGCTCAAAAACCTTATCACTTATTTTCCTAACCTGTTTCTTTCTCCATTCCTTCCCTGAAAAAAAGTGTTAAACTACCAAATACACACTGATAGCACTACAAGCAGTGCAAGCTCACTTGTACTCATAAAGCCAAATACTAATAAAAAAGTATAGTTATCAGAGAATATCAAATCAGTAAAACATCATGGTCTATATACCAATTAACTATTCCAGTTCCACCCACAGAATTCTTTGGTCGCATTGTGTTTAACACACATCCGGCACTGTAAATAACAATAAAAGCAAGAAGCCATGAAAAAAGCCTCTTCAAATTCATTACTTACTACAGTAAATAACAATTCCAGTTAACATGAACATCTAGCCATCATATTCTAAATACCCATTTCTTCAAAAGGATAATTAAAGATTAGTATGACCCAGAAATTAGAAAGTAACTTTCTATAGAATACAAAAAGTAAGATCTTTTCTTTTTCCTTTCTATATAGTCTTAAAAAAAGTAACATACCCAGTAACATACTTCTAAAAAGGAACACTTTTTTTTTTATGGAATATCAATAAAAATAAAGCTTTCTAAAAATACCCTTTATAATTCCCATGATTAAAAAAGCATAAAAAATCAACTTCTGGGTTTTAAATATCAGAAACTTTTGAACTATAAAGTTTCCAGATAAAGAAAAATTAAAAGCTTGATCGAAAAGCTTACCGTGAAATTTGTCTAGGACTTGTCCCATGACTTCAACAACGACGTAGCTTTGGGAAATCTCAGGTTCAGTTTGCCGATGAAATAAAGATGGAAGGCAGATTCGATGGTTGATATAAGGCGGAAGAAAGATACAAGCAGAGAAAGAGAGAGAGAGAGGGGACACTTGATACGGCATCATTTTATATAGAAAAAAGATTTTTGTAGGAGTGACGTGGCACATAGAAAGTAGAGGATTGTAACGTATGGTGCTGTACTTTGGAAATCCAATCCTCACATTTTCTTCATTGACTTTTTTTATTTTCTTTTATTATTAATAGTAAGAAAAATAAATGCTTCGATCTAGACTCGAAACACGCACACGTACAAGATTGAAGTACCGTTCGATAAATTAAACTAAAAATGAATCAATTTAAAATAAAATATTTTAAATTTAAATAAATTTAACTCGACTGAAATTATAATTTAATAAATAAAAATATTTTTATTTATTTAATTATAAAAATATAATAATATTAATATTAAATAATTTTTTAATATATTTTAAACAATAAATTTAATTTAATAAATTAAATCTGATCAAATTTAAAAAATTAAAATTTTTATTATCTGAATCTAATCAATCTAATTCAACCTATAAAGAATTCTAAATCGAAGGAATACAATATATGGGACTGGATCTTGGCTTCTTTCTAAGGGCTCTAGTCTACTACTTTATTATTGCAAGGTAAATTAAAAGGGTCAAATTAATAAGTCCAAAAATCATATGTACCAAAATAAATAAATCATGGTAGATGTTATACCGATCAATTTTGTAATGACTTGATGCAGCTCATTTTTAAAAAATGTACATGTGTTAGTATATACTGAAAATAGTAAAAAAAAAATTCTCTTGAAAATCGATTGTGTTAATGTAAATCTTAAACATGATATGATTATACGATATAAAAAAATATATATGATAGATGTTAAACTGATCAATTTTGTAATGACTTGATGCAGCTCATTTAAAAAAATATGCATGTGTTAATATAAAATTGAAAATAGTAAAAGTTTCTCTTGAAAATCGATTGTGTTAATGCATATTTGATAACTTTAGACATTATACGATTACACGACATAGAAAAATTACTAAAACACGATATAAAATACGACATGACACGAAAAAATAATACAAACACGATACGAATATAAAAACGTGTCAAACTCTATATAATATAAATTATTAAAATATCAAAATTTATATAAATATATAATACTTTAAATATAATTATGATAAATAAAAATATATGAATACACATCAATCAATATGTGCCCAACATAGTCCATTGTCGGATACTTGAGTCGACTCTTTGAAAATTTAAGGTCGAGCCAACTTGTTCATTTAAATTAGGTTTATTATTAAAATATTAATATTAATATTAATATTTTATTTTATATTAAAATTTAATTTTTTTTTAAGCAGGCCCATGTCTATGGCCTAGTCTTTGCTAGCCAGTGTGCTTTGTGTCAACACGAGATTATTATAAATAGATTTGGTAATTTATGTATATATATAATTTTTATATATGTATCATGTTTTATATGATTTTTTTGTATTAATTATGTAAATATAAAATAATATAAATTATTAAATATATTAAAATTTTAAATATAAATATAATATATGTTGTGTTAATTATATTTAAATATATCACATCATATTTATTAAATATATCATATTTATATCGTATTTTTATATTTTATCTAAAATCGACAAATCTAATCAAAAAATCATGTCATGCCGAGCCAACAAGGTTTTGGATGATCATAAGAAATTTATTTATTAATTCATTTTAGTGTCTAGCTAATAGCTAAGAGCACATTTCAAAGTAAAATTACAAATCTCGAAAATAAAATTCTGTATCCGACCATCTGGCTGGTGTACTTACTCAAATATTAAGATTTTAATTATCTCTCATTTCTTAAATTAGAAATTAAAAATAAAATCTTAATAGTAATTGTTTGTTCTTTATTGAATTTGACTTTCTTTGGCAAAAGAACATCAACTGATGGAGAAATAAATTAAGCACAACTCCAGAAACAATATCAAGACAAATCAGTTTTAGAAGGATAATTTGGAAGACCTTGTTATAAACCTAATAATTTTAAACACGATACAATTATACGATACGAAAGAAATAAGTAAAACACGATAGAAAACATAACATAATAAAACGAATATAATACGAATATAAAAATGTATCAAAATCTATATAACAGAAATTATTAACGAATCAAAAATTATAAAAATATATAATATTTTAAAAATAAATTATTAACGTATCAAAAATTATGTATAATTATTATTTTTTTTTTTAAAATGAATACGAGAAACAGGGAAAACTATATAATTTGTGTGGGGTTTAAATTCTAAGACAAATCCGGTGTCCCTCTAATTTTGTCAGGTAATTTCATCTTTCCAAATTTGTAAGAAAGTAGCTTTTCTGGCAAACCCTGCATCCATTTAGGGCTGTAAATAAACAGAACGTTCGACGAATCGTTCGTGAACCGTTCGATTTCTGTTCGTTTATGTTCGTTTATTAAGCTAAATAAACGATTATGAACACAATTTTAATGTTCGTTTATTAAACGAACCGAGTTCGAACAGATGTGTGTTCGGTTCGTTTATGTTCACGAACAAACTCATTTATGGTTCGTTTCAAGCTCGTTTATTAGTTTGTTAAAAGCTCGTTTATGTTCGTTTATTGTTCGTTTATAATATAATTAATATTAATATTATTATTTGTATTTGTATTTTATTTATAATATAATTAATATTATTTAATATCTTAAATTTAATAATTTAGTAATAAATTTAATTTAATTATGTTTGTATTTTATTATTCTATATTTAATAATTATATAAAATTGACTTGTTTTATATTTGTTTGTTTATTTATTGTTCATGAACATTTTTTTTTTATTGTTCGCGAACATGTTCAATTATATGTTCATGAACATGTTCATTTAATGTTCACGAACTTGTTCGTGAACATTAAATGAACTTGTTCGTGAACATTAAATAAACGAACACGATCACACTCAATTTTAAACGAACAGAGCTTGAACACAATTTGAAAATCTTTAACGAACACGAACCGAACACGAACAAGCTCAAAAATAAATAAACGAACACGAACAAAGCTTGTTCGTTTAAGCTCGGTTCATTTACAGCCCTACATCCATTTAAAAAGGAAGTTGTTGCGGATTAAAGCTTTAATTTGAAACTAAAGGGAAGGGAGTGCTAGCCCTAGCTATTGCTGAAGAACATCCCATTGGTTTTACTTATAATTTGTTTCATAAGATTATATTATATATAAGCCACTTAATTACAAGTTACAACGAAAATAAAAGATATATATATATATATATTTCTTTACAAACTATCATTGCACTGTTGCACACACAAAAAATGAATAAATATATACAAAGAAATATGTGATTTTACATTAAATATTAGTACTAAAACTGTTCAAAAATCGATTTACACATTCGACTCTGTTCATGAACAGCTGCACTTGTAACATTTTTGGGCCTTGATATTTCTCACTTAAGTCTGTCAGTCATTTTGCTTGGTTTTCTCCTTTTTATGATTTATGAAGCAAAATGAAGTTAAATTATGACTTACAAACACACCCTATAGAAAATTAGAAAATTTGCAACCTGAAATCAGTTTGATAGATTATCATTTTCATACTTAAGAAATTTGATTTGTATTACATTTTATTTTGTTTTAGATTTTACATTATATATATATATATATATATATATATATATATAGTTCTTACCTGCTGCTAGAATATCCTCTTGAAGACGGCTATAATCCAAAGTTACTACAAGAAGAATAGTAAAAACAAAAAGTAAAAACAAAACTAGTATATATATATATATATATATATATATATGTTAAACTATGAAGGATGACATATATAGGAAACAATAATGGCAGAAGAAGTGAAGCTTTTTAAGACATGGTCAACCCCTTTTGGTTTAAGGGTTGTTTGGGCATTGAAGCTGAAGGGTATACAATATGATGCAATAGATGAAGATCTATCCAACAAGAGTGCTTTGCTTCTTCAGTTTAATCCTGTTTACAAGAAAGTTCCAGCGCTTGTTCAAAATGGAAAACCAATCTCAGAGTCACTTGTGATTCTTGAATATATTGATGAAACATGGAAGCAAAATCCGATATTGCCCGAAGATCCTTTAGAGAAAGCCAGGGAACGATTTTGGGCCAAATTTAATGATGAAAAGGTAAGCTTTTAGTTTCTGCAAGCCATGTTACTGTTACTATTTTGAGGTTCGTAATTGATTGTGATAATATTCATTACATCTACAACCGCAATAAACGTGAGGCGACCAAAAATCCGTATGTGATGGCAATTTAAATCCCTGTCTGTTTCTTCTTAATGCAGCTTATACCATCAATATGGAGTGTTTTCACTACCAAAGAAGGAAAAGAGCGAGAGGAAGCTATTGCTGCATCACTGGAGAACCTGAAATTTGTAGAAGAAGAGCTGAAAGGAAAGAAATTCTTCGGTGGAGAGAAGATAGGACTGGCTGATCTTGTTTTTGGTTGGCTTGCTAATTTGATCTGTGTTTTTGAAGAGGTAACTGGGTTGAAACTAATCGATGAGAGATTTCCATTGTTATTTACCTGGATGCAAGAGTTTTCAAAACTCCCAATAATCAAAGATAATTGGCCACCTCACGACAAGCTCGTCGTCAAGTACCAAGCACTTTATGAGAAATTCCATCCTGCAAAATGACCTGTTGTGAGGGTTTTTCATAGATGGTTCACATTAAAATTTATGCATCATATGGCTAGCAATAACTTCAAACTGTTTTCTGTAGACAATTACCATAAATGGGGGGATTTTCCCTTGTGCCTTGTCAAGAAACAGAAGTTGTAATAGTGTAGACAGCTATGTTACTCGGACTCGAGTGCAAGTTTTGAATATGGATATATGTCCGACACGGGTATGTTCAAATTTTTTTTTTTTTTTTAAAGATTTTCATGTATTTAGAGAGTTCTTGAAGGATCATATCTCCATACATATGTTCGGATATGCGTCGGAGACGGATACTTCATGAACAATGAAGAATCAGAGCAAGACAGATTGCCTTAAAAATTATATAAGACTTGTTGCTGATTTTTTTCACTTCTTATCCATGGCATCTAGCTCCTAGACTGTAGAATGAAAAGAAACAACTTAATCAAATGAATCATAATTGGAAAAGAATAATAATACAATAAATAGATGCAGGCTCCACTCTTAAAGCCAAATCTGCCATTAATTTGCAATCATTCTCTCCAATTTTTATGCCTCCATAAGCACAGTGAAATTTTCATTAAGCATAGCAGGTCCAAGCCAGCAATAAGGTGAATATTTACAAGCAGATAAGTCTAGATACCTATTGACAATGTGCTTTGTTTATGATAAATAATTGCCAGCTAGAAATAAACAGATTATATTAATTGTTTGGAAGAAGGATCTGGCTTTTCCAAGATAGGTTTTACTCATTGTCTTTTGTGTTAACTATGATAGTAACTATGAAAGATCATCCATAAAATATTTAAGAAATCATGTATAAAAAGAAGAAGAAAAAAAGTGACAACAGTAACCTGGTAAATTTGAAAATATGAAAATATGAACTTAGTTGTCAGAACTTACGTCCAATTATCTGCATTTTCCTTTCAATTCAGCACCTTGGAGAACCCTGCATATAAGAAAAATAAGTATATAGACACTGTAGAGGTGTCCATGGGCCGGCCTGAGCCGGTCCGGAATATTTTATTTTTGTTTGCTCAAATCCGGTCCTGACCAGCCCGATTTACAAAAAATTCTCTGTCCATATCCCACCCATGAACAGGTCTAATAGACAGCACACATCAGAATTTCCACAAGTTGAATGACTTCAAGAAGAAATTATCATATATAAGCCTGTTTTTCTTCTCTGGATAATTTTTTCAAGAAGGTTACTCCTCAAGAACAACTAGAACCATAGCTGCAGTGTGCCTGTGCTACTATAAGGAAATTAAAAATTAAAAAACTTGCAAAACTATACTTCAAAAAGTAAAAAACAAAAAATAGAAGAGAAGAGAAGTATATAAATTTATGCATCTGATAACTTGTTGCTAGTTTTTACCAGCATTAATTTATCTTTATCCAAACCAAATCCATGGCTTTTTGAGGAAGAGGGTAGCGGGGTTCTCTTCCCTTGTTAAAAAATATGATCAAGCAAAGAGATCCATCATCAATGATCTCCATCCTTGAAAACATGACTGAAAGCGATTGGCATATCTTACTAATATTTCTCTTTGCATAATCATTGATATATACTTGGTCTCAGTGTGACAATCCCCGCAAACACCAAGGTTTTTCATAATCTGCAATGGAGTTCCGAGCTTTGTACATGTTTAAAATAATCCAAATGCTATGGCAAGCCTTTGGCTGTCTGTGCCCACAAAGCAGGTCTCTTGTCTCATCCTCTTCAACATCATGCAAAACATATATCTCACATCAGCAACATAACCTTCCTTAGCTATCAAACCAGAAATTATCCCCAATAACTTATTAACCTCCTCAAAGAACTTATCCCTAGTTCCAAACACCTACAACCTTCTTTAATTTCTATCCAGCTACATCCAGCTTTTATGGATTTTCACTATGTTGCTCCGACTCTTCATTTTTCTTGAAGTACCCGTATCCAACACTCGTGTCCGACACATATTCAGATATGAGTATGAGGATATGACCCTCCAAGACCCTCTAAATACGTGAAAAAACTTCGAAAAAATTAAATATACCCGTGTCGAACACATACCCGTATCCGAAATTCACACCCGAGTCCGAATAACATAGGATTTTCGTATCATCCTCACTTGATCCCACTTCCCCAAAATGGCATATACATTTGATGCTAAAACATAAATACCCAGTATGATTTGTCTTTAATTCAAGGATCCGCTCAGAAACACGTTTGCAACCTCTATATATGTTTCCACTCGATCGACAAGCACTAAGTAGAGATCCCCATATACTTGCGTTGCATCTGGCTTCAATGGCATTGAATAGATAAACTCATCTGCTTTAGAAATCAATCCAGAACGAGAAAGAAGATCAACTAGACAAGCATAATGTTCAATTCTAGGCTCCAAGTTGTAATCTTTCTGCATCTGGTCCAAACAAGCCAAACCCTCTTGTACCAAACCTGAATGGCTACAAGCATAGGTGAAAGAAACAAAGGCAACATGGACAGGAAGAACACCAGTTGCTTTCATATCTTCAAAAGCTCTCACTGCTTTCTTGACTTCACCATACATCCCATAGGCAGAGATCATAGCAGTGCATGTCACCACATCTCTCACCTTCATACGGTCAATGCTATAATAAAGTAATATAATAAATAAATTTTATCATTATTAATAATAAAGTAATCTATAACCATTATTAAAAGCAATCCCCAACTAATGGGATTGCTCAATTTTAGAATTTTGGAGCATGGATTTTAAGACAACTAAGCTTTGTCTTAAATTTGTGTTTAGGAGTTAGTTTGGGCAAACAATTATAAAGCTTGGGTGGTTTTTTCTATGCACTCTTAAGGTTAAAATGATCATTTAATTGAGTTAAAATCATTATTATTATTATTGTATTAAAGTTATCCATTTTTTCTTTTTATTTATTTATTTTATTTAATTCTACATACATATTTAAAATTAAATAAATGCATATTTTAATTAGATAATTGAAAAAAAAGTTTTTTATTATAATTATTTTATCACATAATTTTAATAACCTTAACACTCTATTAAAGTTGTCTCAAAATCAATGTGAAGCTTGAATTTAGGAAATTAAAAGCATGATTTGTGACAAACTAAGCAATGACTTAAATTATGATTTTAGGGTTATTTGAAGTACTTAAATAATTATTTTTGGGTTATTTAGGTAATTTAAGTATGATTGTGGCCAATTAAGCAATGAGACATTCCACTTAGAATTATTTGGATATTTAATTACTTCAATGAAATTAAGGATATATTTATTTAATTCAATAAAATTTACTTTATTTAGATATTAAAATTATGTTTTTTTTTACTTAATCTTCTATACTTACAATTAAAACTATTCGTAATCAATTTAATGCTTTCATTTAAAAAATTAGAGCATAATTTTTTGATAGTTAACAAATGTCAAATATTAGTTTTTTGACAATTAATTTATAATCTATCTATAACAATTACTAAAAGTTGTCATCAAGCAAGGAGGATGCCCAATTTTAATTTTGGGTACTCTTGCTTGGCGACAATTAATTTCAGGTATTAAGGGGTTGGGGAGTTAGTTAGGGTATTTTCAAGGTTTTTTTTTTTATGAAGAAGGAAAAAAAAGAAAAGAAAGAGGGGAGAAAAGAAAGAGAAAAAATTGAGTATTTGTGTCATTTTTGTTTTTGTGTTATTTTTTCATGTGTTCAAAATATTACAAATTTACATAATTTTTACATATTAATAATTCATTTTATGTAAATTTTTTCACATTCGTGTATTTGTGTTGTGTTCATATTATTTTTCAGGTGTCACGTTTGTATTCGTGTTATTTTTTCGTGTGTTCAAAGTATTCGTGTTATTTTTTCGTGTGTTCAAAGTATTATAAATTTATATAATTTTTACAAGTTACTAATTCGTTTTATGTAGATTTTGACACATTCGTATCGTATTTATGTTATTTTTCGTGTCGTGTAACGTGTTCATGTTATTGTATCATGTGTTTAAAGTATTATAAATTTTATATAAATTTTTACACGTTAATAATTCATTTTATGTAGATTTCGACATGTTCGTATATTTGTTTCGTATTCATGTTATTTTTCATACCGTGTCGTGTTTTAATTATTTTTTCATGTTATGTTCGTATTGTATAATTATATTGTATCCGAAATTACCGGATTTAATTGACCATATTCAAATAACTCTCAATTTTATATCAGGTGTCGTATAATGATGAAAGTTATTATTTTTCTAAATTATCTTTACTCCTCTTATTTTTTTATCTTTTAAATTTATTATAAAGTATTAACTCAAATTCGATAATATACCCGCAGCAAAGCGCGGGCATCTATCTAGTATAATAAATTTTTAACTATTTTTAATTTCATAAATATCAAATAATTATAAATTTTGATTATATATAAATTTAAATCTAATATCTTTAATGATCATTTTATCTTTTCATTACAATTCTTTTCATCGTCGCCGTTGTTTTTTTTATTAAAATGCATATTCTGCCGTTGATTATAATTTCACCGCTGTATTACACAATCTCACTATGTACTACAACAACTAATCTCACCAACACAATTATTTTTAATCTCATTACCCATCCAAATAAACCTTAAAACCCTTTATTACAACGCACTCCTTACAGTGTCATTTCCTTCTGCGATCACAATTGTTTATGCATTGTTGTCTTAACAAGGAAGAATATCAACCTTACAAGCTACAGAGATTATAAGTCCAATTTTGGGTAAAAATTTCCAGGCAAGAATATCAATATTGTTCTGAAAATCCAAAAGATAAATCTTATACTTTTTGCAGCAAAGATAGAGCATCCACGTCACTTTTTTGTTCAACTTTTTTTTTTTTTAGGAAATAGAAAGAAATAAAAATAAATAAAAAATAAGAGAAAGATGAAAGAAAGAAAAGATAAAAAAAATTTGTATTTAAATCTTACAGTTTTTGCAGCAAAGATATCCACGTCACTTTTTTGTTCAACTTCTTTATTTTTTTTTTTGTGTGGTAGGAAATAGAAAGAAATAAAAATAAATAAAAAATAAAAAAAGGAAAGAAAGAAAGAAAAGATAAAAAAATTTGTATTCGCGTTAAATTTTTTTTATATTTAAAATATTCTAAATTTATATTAATTTTTACACGTTAATCTTTCATTTCATGTATTCGTATCGTGTTTGTGTTATAATTTATTTTATGTATATTTTTTCAAGTTCGTATATTATTGTCGTGTTCATGTTATTTTTCGTTTTGTGTTTTACTTATTTTTTTATGTTGTGTTCGTGTCGTGTCTTAATCCATCTCATATTTTACATAATTTGTCATATTGATTCAATTTATGAAAAAATTTGTGTATTGGTAACGTGTTTGTGTTTGTGTTTTTTTTTTTTTTTTGCGTTTTCAAAGTATTATAAATTTATATAAATTTTTACACATTAATAAAAATTTATATAAATTTTTTACACGTTAATAATTTATATAAAGTATTATACATTTATATAAAATTTTATGATAATTCATTTTATATATTTTTTTAAATGTTCGTGTATTCGTGTTGTGTTTAAGTTATTTTCCATGGTGTATTTTAATTATTTTTTTCTATTTTGTGTTCGTATCGTGTCTTAATTCATCTCATATTTTACATAATTTCTCATTATTATGTAAAGTTCGAATTAAAATACACGTTAATAAATTAATTTAAATTCGAATTGAAGTGGACAAACATATATTATATATTAAGTATTCAATATATATTTTTAATTTTTAACATTATATCATTGTTTGTATATTTTTATTATAATAGTATCATTATTAATGTAAAATAAAATTATTTTTTAATTAAAAAAATAAAATATAAGTATTTTCGTTTGTAACATAACGTAGGTCTGTTTATAGTTCATTCAAATGTTTTTGAACAAACAAAAGCTAACAACGTGTAAGACATTGTTTACTTTTGTTTTTTATATTTCCTTTTTAAAAAAAATTAAAATTAAATAAAAAAAGAGTGGAGTGTCGTGCACTCCACTATGACTTTTTTTATTATCTAAAAAAAATAATCATACTTACCCCCTGCCAAGGCTAAAAGCCTAAACCAGCTGCTTTGCTTTCTTTCTCTTTCCTCTATGCATTTTCCCCATTTTTTCTCAGTTTGGTCTCGCTCCTTTCTTTTTCTTTTGCATTTTTTTTTATTTACTTTGAAAACAAAGATTGCTAAGGAAGGTTTCAACTAACGATATGGCCTCTCTTAACATCAATCAGATCTATTCTTTTGCTTCTCATCTGCTCTTCACCTTTTTTTTAAAAAAAAATAAAAAAAAATTTGTTTTGTAAATTTAGAGATGGTTAGGTCAAATATACTTGATGGCTTATTTTCAATTGGGAACTGCTCACCTGCTCTTCAGTTATTTTTTATATTTTTTTAAATTTTTTTAGAAAAAATTTGGTCTTCCTATTTTGTGGGTTTAAAAATAGTTCAGTCAAATATATGGGTGCTTATTTTCGGCTGAGAATGTCAGAGTTGTTGGGTTTGCCCATACTCCTCCTTACCAGCTTGCGTCCTGTTGTTGCGTTTCTTCTCAAAAGTTCTGCTTATTTTGGAGGCAGACATTCGGTGCATTAGTTTTGCAAGTTCGTTCCTTTCTTTTTCTCTCTGTCTGTTCCTGTTGGTTTGTTCATGTGCTTTTCATTTTATTTTTTTGGTGTAGGGGAAAAAGTCTTTTGTTATTTTTGTTCATTTTTATCTTTGTTCTGTTTTTCTTACTCTGTTCAGGATGTGTTATACTTTTCTTCTTTGGCTTATGGTTGCTGTTATTGTCGTTGGTTCAAAAAATTTTGAGCTCTCCCCTTCTTTCGTTGGAAATTCTGATGTTTTTTTTTTTTTTTTTGTATTATTTTTCCTTTTTAAATGTTCTCCTTTGTTTACCTGCTTTTTTTAAATTCGTGGTCATGTATTCTCTGTTATTATTTTCCTGATTTTGTTTGGTATTTTTTTGGGAACTCTTTGGGGTTTTTAGTGAGGTGGTGATGCTAATGATTGTTATTTTCAAATTCCTTTGAAGGTCTGTTCAATCCTCGATCGAGGTTGGTGTTGATCATATCAAGGCTTTTACGCGGGTTGCCGTACGGTTACTTTCTCCAACCTGGTGCTCATAAGCTTTTCTCCAATTTATTTATGTTCAAAGTTTTTATTGTGGTTTTTCATGTTATTATTTTTTTTCTTTTTGTTCCTCTTTATGTCTGTTGTTGTTGTCGACTCCTGTGGTGTGTGTTCATCAAGTCCTATTTGGTTCAAATATTGGTTTGTTTGTTGGGTAGCTAATATTGAAAGTCCCATCTATTTCAATTTTGGTATAGATTGCTCTTATTCGATTAAGTTCAATAGGTTAAGAAGGATTGAACACATTAGGAATCGAATAGTTAGAAATAGAGAAAACTCTAATGTTTCATGTGTTGCATCTATTATTAGCCAAAATTCTACCTGTAGTACTAGGCTCATGGATTTAGCTATGCTTGCATATTGTAAGCTATTGAAAGCATTAAGTTAGATGCCAGTGTTAATGTGCAAGAGGATTTACAAACTGTTTTTGTTCTTTCTAATGCTATTGTCTCTGATAAGAGCTGCTTATCTACTATGTGTACTGATCTCATACACACGGAGTACGAGATTGGATCGAGTAGCTCTGTCAGTTATTGTCAGGAAAGAAAAATAAACTAGGATATATATATATATATATATGTAGGATGCTATATTTCCTCGCATTATACAACACATTTATATAAAATCTGAACACAAAAATGATCAGTTAAAAGAATTGTTTGATAACTTAATAATACGATGTAATATATTTCATACCTCATTAATCACTATCATGATACCATAAGGCCTACAAATTGTAAATTCTGTGTATGTAATGCTTACTTTAGAAGATAAATCTATTTCATAGGAGGGTTAATGCAACTTTGTAATATGTGCACCCAGATTTATGCACAAATACTTAATGATTGCTTGATGATTTCCTTGTCTTCACCATTATTGAAGGTTTGCAACCTGATCATACTGTCCACATGGTTCGTGGTTTTGCCCTATCTTCATATACACCTCTTCTTGCAGCTACCACAAATATTGAAACCCCTAAACTACACCAGGGGTCACTCGGGATGTTGGTTCTAATGAGGATGTTGGTCTGGGAGAATCCTCATTTCCTAGACTTAATGCACTTGGTGGCAGTGGAGGTTTTGGTTTGTTTGGATTTTCTTTAGCTACAATTTGCTTATGCTTTCACTTTAATCATGTCAATTACTTTATTTCTCTTCGGAGTTTTTTTTTTGGATTCTATTGAATCATAAGAGCATCTTTCCTTGCTGTGGTAACAGGATGCTTTACTGACTTTGCTACTTGATTCACCATATTTCAGTTTCTTATTTGTTCATTTTTGCCACTGTCTTTGAACAAAATAAGGCTTGACTGACATATGGAAGTTATGGATGAATAGGGAAAACATGACTCTAAATCTTTTTGGGCATCATGCATGCATGTTTCTATGAAATGTTTGTTTTAAAGTTGTGTCCTTTTTTACGAATTAAATGCAAATCAGGAACATGATCAATTGTATATTGATTTGACCGGACTTTTTGAAACCATGATGAAATCATTGATCTGTTCCAGACTCAAAGGTTGAATTATTAGAATTGATATTGTTGTTAGGATGATAGTACATAAGAGAGTCGAATATCATACTCAATCCCTGTTTGAAAATACTCATTACTCTTATTTGATTTTAGAATAATCAGTTAGCCGATGTAATCTTTAATAAAAATTGCTGGAATGTGGAGGATTTACTATATATTGTCAAATTTTGATCCATGTTTTGGATAAAGACAATCAACGAGGACGTGATTGTTTCAGAGGTATTATGGTGCTGTGATCCAGTAGCATGTGTTTCAGGTTCTTTAGCCAACTTTAAGAGGGTTTTGTTCTATCTGGTCTACTCCTGCACTTGGGTTTATGAATTTTAACATTGATGGATCAACTTGAGGGGAGCCTAGCCCTGTTGGTTGTGGGGGAGTACTGAGAAATGATAGCGGTAATATTGTGGCTATGTTTTCTTGACCATTGGGGATTCTTGATTGCAATGCAGCAGAACTGATGGTTATTAAGATGGCCTTCGAGGTTTTTGTTGTGACTGAGTGGAATGGGGTTGATTATTGAGTCTGATTCGAAGGTTGCTTTTTTCTGGTGTATCAAGGTGGAAGGTTGATCTTGGAGATTTTGGGATGCTTCTTCCAAAATTTATTTCCTTATTGTTGAGACTAATAGTGTGAAGCTGTGTAATATCTTCCATGAAACAAATGGACTTGCTGAATATTTGGCCAAAATTGGGGTGAACAGTAGTGATATGTTTACTGGCTGCTGGTGATAGGGATGTTTTAATTGTTTTTCTATTCTATATATTTTGAATTTATGAGGTGTTGGACTCTGCTTTGATTATGCTGTAATTTTGTGGTTTCACACAGTTATTGTTGTGATTCCTTCTTGAATATATATATATATATATATATATATATATATATAACTGATTTATCAACAACAAAAAAAAGAATTGCCATGAGCTTCCTTCAAAACATTGGGATTGTTTTTCCTCACACTTAGTTGTATTACAGAATTATGTATAAATCTCTAAAGGGCATGGAATTGATTTGTTGCTTCAATTACTATTACAAAATTAACAGTTTTTTTAGTGAACGAGCATGCAAAATATCGAAAGCTAATTTTTTCACCCGCAGCATAGCGCGGGTCTTCATTCTAGTCAATAATAATGGTACAATTGCTTGTACCCTTTTTGGTTCCGAAATGAAGAATTTAAATCAAACCAAAAGAATAATAATAATAAAAAAGGAATAAAAAAAATAGAGAGATCTTATGTGAAAAACATAGAGAATATCATTAGAAACAACATAAACTTCAACAAAGAAATAATTATTAATGCTGTTAACAAAGGATAACAACAACTCGAGTAATTATCAGAATTCATGCTAAAACATTGCAGAAAAGAATTGGCAGGCTAATTCTTGGTGCAATCAGCGGGCATAAACGACACGGTCTGCTTTTCTGTATCATAGCCAACCAAGAAATTCATCTGTGCCAAGTTACCATAGATTGCAAAATCTGGAATAGAACTGAAGGTAAAGCAAGCAACTGTGTCAGAAACCAAGGCGAAGGTGTTTAAAGGCTGCAACTTGACATCGGCGCCATTGGTGAAATGAACTGTAATATTTGGAACTGTAAAGTCAGTTTGAGAATCGTAGCATAAACTCAAACCCTCCGGACCATTAACCCTTCTCGCATTAATCTGGCTAGACACGGCTGATTCCAATTCTGAGTAAAAATCATCGGGGAAAAGTGTCAATGTAGTGCCTGAATCAATGATAATATTACCCTCATCTGATCCGAAAGGAGTATCTGTATAGTTTATTCTGTTGCTTCCCACACTGATTGCTTCCAGGTTGAGGAAGTAGAAAGTGGGTGGGGATAATTTAATCAATGGAGTCGAAACAGCTCCATTTCCTGAAACATTAGCATTAGAACCGAAGTTCATTTTGCTTGACTCTCCTGCTTCGGAAAGAGGCAACAAGCAGTAGGAGAATTTGCCATCAATGGAAGTTCCCAATTGGGAAATAAGTGAAACATCACCACCTCCAAGGCCAATAATGCCGGAGGTATTTTCGTCGAAAGTTCCACCGTTGTCGGGTCCGCATCCGATAACCGTGTTCGGAACAGCTACGGGACGACCCGTTGTCGAAGCCAAGGTGAGTGTTTCACCAGCAAGTTCACCATTTGAAAAAGAGCCATCACCATAAGAGACTGAATATTGGCAAGAGTTATTACTAGAACAAGAGGTTCCGTCAAGATTCTCACATTGACTTGCACCGCAAGAAAAGGTTTTGTAAGTGGATGATTTACTAGGGTCAAAAAGAGGAGCGTTTTGCTTGAAACACTGGGAACAAGGCAGGCATTGGGTCCAAATAAGATCGCTTCCAGTATCAGCTATGGCAACAATATCAAAAGCTGGGGTACCAATGGATATATTCATCAGGTATTCGCCCGAATCGGCAATAATATCAACTTGTGCTGCCATTGTTGAGACAGAAGTTGGTTTGAAGCGATGAACACGATCAAAGGAACGAAGCAAGGCATTGGTTACACGATTATAGGTAGTATCCAAAGGATTGTACAAGGGAGACTTTGGGGAGTCACGGGGGATTAATTCAACACTGAAACCACCCTTTTGAGCTTCAATAAGGCAAAGACTCGAGAGACCAAGGATGGCAAAAACAAGGGTGAAAAGAGAGGTAGGATTGACAATAGCAGCCATTGTTAGAAGAAAGATAGAGGGATACTTGAGAAGGTTGTGATGGTTTGAGTGTCTAGAATTGTGGTCAATTTATAGTGTTGAAATCAATTGAGACAAAACAAATTTAAGATACAAAATTTCAGGAATAATTTATAATGAAATGAGCAACAAAGATTTGAACTCGAATTTAGTTCAATTGGCTCATATAACAATTTTAAGCGATGTCTTTCAATAAATTTAAAGTTTGAATCCTGACATCTGCAATTTCTTTTTCTATTGTAAGTTGTGACCTCATTTGTATAAAATTACACTCAATTTCCCTTTGTAGTTCAAAGTATATAAATATATACATTTGATTAATTTACTATAATCAAAATTCATTATTATTATATAAGAAATTGATGTTATGAAAGAGACCTTTTGACTTGGCAAAATTAAAGTTACGTGCAATTATAGGAAGATTAATGATGTTAAGAATTTGAAAAATCATGCCGGTTGACAAAATTAAACGAGATAATTATCTTTTAAATAGTAAGGATTAATTTAGTATAGCTGTTGAACAAATTTTGGGTTAAAAATATATATTTAAAAAGTATAATGAAAAAATGTGACTGTAATGAATTAAAATGTTAAAAAAACCAATTTTCAAACCGGAAAGTACTACTTTTTAATTTTTCGATTTAAATTATCAAATCATGATTTTAACAACATGCAAAATTGTTTATCCGTTTAATATTGAAGTTGCGATAAATTATAACTTTTTGATCTCAAAAACTATCTCACCTTGCTAAACGAGACCTAATTAATCTTGATGGCATTTAATATTTATCATACATTACTAGAACCAGTTAGAATAATTCAAATTATAAGGGGATTTAAAAACAAACAAAAAAAATGTTTTTGAAACCATTTTTTTTTCTGGCAAATTAATTAAAAGAAATTATATATTGTTGAAGACAAAAAGAACAAAAAAAAAAAAAAAATCATATATATAAAATATTTGAAAGAATATTAAATAGGTCCAACGAAGACCATCCTTAGATAAAATCGCTTACCAGAGAGGAGAAAATTACAAGGAATGCCGGCTTTTGGAAATTTTGAAGAAAATATACGACGAAAAAAGAGAAGATTTTTTTTTTAACTTTTAGCTCAAAATTTCCTAGAGATGGGAGAATACAATCCCATAAAACAAAGTATGGCTGGCTTCAATAGTTGACCAAAATTTGCATTTTCTAATATAGTATAAATTTGCATCGTAACCGAATTCGAAACTTAATCCAATTAATTCATACAATCATTTTTAAAAAATAATATTCAGTAGATTGAAATCCGAATCTTAATATCTACAATCCTTTCTTTAAAAAAAATTTACATTGTAACCAACCAACTATGCATTGGTTCGAGCAACCAAACTGTGAAAATTAAAGTAAATTAAAGTAAATCAAATTGCAGATGATATTGAATCACCTTGCTTATAAACAATTGAGCCAAGAGAATCCAATATCAGAATTTAAGAATGTTAATGCAGATTCGCACTTACAAATAACTCTTATGAATCACCAGTTGCTACTAACATCTACACAAACTTGAAATCAATTCAGATTCGCCAACAACCTCTTGTCCGAGTGGTCAGAGGCTTTGTGGCATGTATGGCTCGGGTTCAAGCCCAAACAACCTCTCCCCATTCCCCAACATTAAAGTGATCAAAAAAAAGAAATCAATTCAGATTCCATCATTTGACGATCGCTATGTTTTAGATCCAGAATAACTTGCATCATTTGAGGCCAGCTCTAACATCCAGGTCTTAATCCAAATCCGAATCCAAGCTCATGTCTTGAATAAAAGACAATGCTGCATTTTTTAATGGAACATACACACTCTTCGACACGGACAGATACTCTGTCAGTACTTTCTTACTGTCTAGCTACGATCATCATAACTTTACCTGCTCGTTTTGCTCGCGAGCAATAGAAGCCGAGAGAATTCCAAGATTACAATTTAAGAATGTCACTGCAGACTCACACTCGGAAATAATTCTTGTTACAGGAGACGGTTCACCGGCAATTGTTTCAGACGATCCAACAGCAAGAGCGGCATGTGAGTCTCTCAGATTCCTCAAGTTGCCCAGGAACTGCCACAGAAGCAAAGGAATCTCGAGTTTACTAACAGCCCTAGAGTATTGAAGGATAATTAAAATGTTGACAAAATATGAAAATAATCAAATATTCTAGGATTGAAAGTCCAAAACCTATGTTACTCGGACTCAGGTGTGAGTGTCGGACACGGGTATGCTTCCGACACGGGTATATTCAATTTTTTCTAAGATTTCCATATATTTGGAGAGTCCTTGGAGGATCATATCCTCATACCTCTGTCCGGATATACGTCAGACATGGGTGTCGAATATAGGCCCTTCAAGAAAAATGAAGAGTCAAAGCAACATAGTCCAAAACTATATATATGAAGTGATACTGGGATATATCATGTGTCATCTTAGTATATATTAGCATCATTTCCAAGCTGCTCTCCCCCTCCAAGAGTACTATGTGTGCATACTCTCATTATTTATGTACATCATATTATGACATTTTCTCTTGCCATAATAAATTTAGATGATGATTCTTGCATGACACGTAAATGTCAATGTCTTCCAACCATTTTATGCGTATTAAAGATTCCTTTCAGGATAATTTTTGGGACTTATGAGCAAGCTAATTATCAAAGAAAGGAAAATAGCAAAAATATAAATCCTAAGTCGTGCAAGCTATCTTATATTTGGCCTATCTAAGCTTCCTATTATTATCAATCATTCATCCAAGTTTCCTCAAAATAGTTAAGTTCCCCAAAGCTGTCAATCTCACCTTTCTAGCATAAGATGAATTTATGACAGCTTGTTATTGAAACTCTTAAAATCTAGACCTGAATGCTAATTAATTGAAAGCAAGATATTAAGAGTAGTTGTATGCTATTCACAGGCTCTATCAATTCAGATTGATATGAGAGGAAAGAGAGGTATGTTAGCTGAAACACCTTAGGTGAAAGTATTCATTTCAGCACATAATCCACATAAGATGACCCTGCTCTTGCACGTGTACAAACCTATGTTGCTCCGACTCTTCATTTTTCTTGAAGTACCCGTGTCCGACGCATATTCGGATATTGGTATGGGAATATGATCCCCCAAGGTCCCTCCAAATACATGGAAAACCTTAGAATAAATCAAACATACCCATGTCAGACACATACCCGTGTCCGACACTCACACCCGAGTCCGAGTAATATAGGTACAAACACATGGGCACACATGTATATGCATTCTCATGAAAGCAGACGATAACACTGTCTTAGCAAATCTCTCCTCCTAAACAATATAGGCAACAAGGAAAGAAGAGAACATGGAAATGAGGGAGATATGAAGTCAAAAACAAGCACCGGAACCATCTATATAGCTAAGCTTATGAAAGAATTGAACTATGAAAAGAAAAGGTATCATCTTCCTAGACCACAAGTTAGGAGAACGATGAAATCAATATTGAGATACCTTTAAAAGCATCTTGTAAGCCTCCAATAAGCGATTGGCAGAAGGCCCAAACCCATGAAGTTGTGGTACCTCCATCATGTGTGTCCATGGACGAATTTCCTACAAGGAAAACTTTCAAAATTAAGACCATTCAAAAAACATGCACCGACATTAAAAATATGACAATAGTTCTACAGAGAAATTCTAGGGCATGAGAAGTCAATGATCATATTAAGTGCAGAACACCTTGCTGAAACCAGATAAATAAATACATGCTAGAATAAGGTTTTGTGCAGATCCAAAGTGATTGAAGTCAAAACTAAAACTTCAGACCATTTATTTATTGGAAATTAAACCAAAAGCTTTTCCCCTAACAACCTTCTTTCTAGGGATTTGGGACATCAAAACAAGAAATACTATTAACTCAAATCAAAAGGGTAAGCCATAAACCCACCTAAATGGGGTTGGCTCATTCTACGTTATGCCACTACACACTGTCAAGAGCATGAAGAAAAGGAGCATATAAATGTAAGACATACAAGTAGCAAGATCTTTCAATCAATCATGCTTAAATATAGGAGATAACTGAGAATAAACATATAGAAGCATATCAACTGAAAGCAACAGCAAGCCAGACCTTGGTGTAAATCATATTGAATGACTTTGCAGTTTCAAGAAAAGATTCCAAATGCGCCCGCAGTTTAGATTCCACCTCTATATACTCCTCGTCAGGGTTGTAAGCATGCTAGAAAGGGGGGGGGGGAATTGAAATTAAATAAAAGAAACAAAATGTCTGTAATTAGTAACAGACACAGGAGCATGAACAAACACTCAAAAACAAAATTATGGATGCATAAACATACAGCGGGAAATCAAGATTTAGGACAATTGAAAGCCAGAAAAACACAATAATTTAGAAAACCATGTAGCCTCAGAAAATTGCAAAGAGTATCTTCTAAGTGGAGGAATTTTTTAAAATACAAGAGATAGTGTTGACAGTCTAGTAACAGAATAACCAATGTCAATGCTCCATATAACTGGAGATCAATTACATATTAGAAGCACAATTAGCACAATATTTGAAAGCCACACAACGGTAAGACAAATACTAAATATTTTATTTTCATCCAAGGGAAAACAAATTCCTATGTAATCTACAGTATAAATGAATGGTGGCACTGCTTTATTCCCAATAAAAACCCCACATACAGTGAAAAGATGCTTTCAAAAAACTAACATGCAGTTGATCAAATCAAACAGCACTGCCCTTCCAGGAATTAATGCATGAAGTTAAACAGACAGAAACATGTAACTCTAAAGACATGTTGAACCATGAGCTAAGGAGCTAGAATAAACCTTTGATGCCAAGTCATCAACTTTTTGCTGAAGATTTGAGAGTATCTTGGACTGTTCTGAAAGCTTTGACTCCAGCTCAGAAACATCAGGTCTGCAAACAAACTTGATAAAGGAAACAATGTCACTACATCTGCCGATGACAAACTACACATTATGTGATTGGCATGTAACTCAAGTCTGAAATTGTCATCAATTGCAATGTAGTATTACTTTTAATTGTAATAGGACCTATACTGGGAGCATGATCTTCATAGCTAAACGGTTCAGCTAAAGCACTATATAAGCATCTTAAATTGTGACATTGCAGTAGAAGTAGAAGTGGTCTAATAAAGGAGGCAGGAGGCTATTAGCATTAGTGGACTAGCAGGAAATTGATTCTATAACCCAGCAGTCCATGACATATAACAATTCCATATTTTGGTTTAAAAGGACACTAGATACATGTGCTAAGAGAAGCCCCACTATCCAGTGCTAGTCCCAAGAAATGTTGACTACTATCATACTATGACAGCAATATGGTATGGTCCTATCAGGAAATGGGAAAAAACCAGCCACTCTCAGGCTCAATCACATATTTGGGTTTGATAGCTGAGTATTTTATCATGGCAATAAATGCCAGATCTCTGGAAAGGGCAGTCTTGAAGATGATCCTTAGCAACAGACATGGCAACATATTGGCAATTATTGAACAACCATCAACTCCATTGAATCTTGGGCTTTGTTCATCGGTTAAGAGAGAATCAAAGCTCAAAAGGAGGAAAATGGAAGTTTGCTTGCAGTTACATTAAATAGTATTGCGATAGAAAAGAAACATGGAAAACAGAATCAGGTAAGTATGTAGACACTAATAAAGCAAAAGGGAGGCTGCTTACAATGGATATATGGATTGAATCTGCACATCTGCAGGGAACAACTTGCATTCCTCAGAGAAAATTAGAGCTTGTTTCTCTGCAATAGCATCTATTAGTTGTATGTCCTTTGCTACCTGCTCATCAACACTGCAAAAGAATGTATAGCAAATCTTGGAACAAGAAATTATGATACCAGACTAAACATTGAAAGTAATGATTGAAACAAAAGAAATGATATAAACACAAGAAATGAAAATTTCTTCTTTGAAAATGAATGCAATTAGAATTTCGAACCAAATATGAACTCCATATCATCTGTACCTCCATTCCGGATTATCTCATAGATGCTTGCCTCTACCAGATCAACAATAAGACGAAGCATTTCCTTTCGATCTTCATAGCTTCCTCGCCCCTGGAAAACACCATGTTATTGCTTATGCTAAAACTTGGAATACAAATCTTCAAATGTGATATACAAACAATAATAAACTATAACTGACATAGGATTCATCCAATCAAGTCATAATCAAAGCTCCTTGCATTGCCCCACTAAGGCATTCAGAAACAACTTAAGAGATAAACCTCTATACTTCTCAGTACTTTCTCAAAAAATGTCGAAGCCTCCTATCAGAGCTAGGAAATATTCTTCTAATAGTTAGATGGGGAAAAAGTGCAAGTTTGTATTGTCAGTTTTGTTCATCTCCAAATAAACCATGTCCAACCAATCTCACATTTTTAAGACATAATATGCTATAAAAAGAAAAACCCTAAATTGAAAAAAGCCACAGATTTCAAATGTCAACTGTCCAAAATATAACTTTTCATTTCTCTCCCTAAAATAATTTTTGAACATCATTAGTAACTTTTATTTTTTCTTTTTGTCTCTCTTCACCAAACAAGACGCAAAATGCCAAATTATACTGTGCCGGTTAATACTAGGCCTGAATCCAGCACTTGTACCCAAAAAAAATGCTACTACTTTCACTTAAGTTCCATTCAGTTGTTACTTTTACTACTTTTGCTTCAGAAGCCAAAGAACAAAAAATGGTGTTAACATACAAAAGTAAATAATATTTTTTAATAATTAAAATTAAATTTCCAATATTTGTGAATAACAAAACGCATGATTTTTTTACTTTCATGTAAAATCATTATAATTGAGCATGTGTTGCATTCTGTTTTTAGCAACTTTCAAAGAAGTAAAAGTAACTATCAAACAGAGCCTCAAAAATAGTAACTTAGAATCTGAGTTAGCTTACTTGGATAGCTTCTGTGTCAATTGTAGTAGTAATCCCCAAAAACTTCGCAATTTCAGCCAAATCTGCAAATTTTAACAAATTTCCCCAAAACCAAACAAAAAATCAACAAAACCAAATCCCAAAAAAATAGAAAGAAAGATAAATTCAAGAGATAATGAACTTTACATTGGATTCTAGAAGTTTCTTCATCACGATCCATAGCATCCCCTTGCAAATTTTGGTGCGAAAACGGTGACTTATCCCCTAATAGCCTGAATTTAACCCAAAAAAAAAAAAAAAATCAAAGAAAACCCCCAAAAAAAGCAAACAAAGAAAAAATAAGTGTTGAAATTGAAACTACCGAAAAAAGAGCCATTCAAGAAGAGCGTAACGTTCCATGCCGGCGAAGAGAAGAGACTGAGATGGAGCATTGGCTCTCGGGTAATTTACCATCGATAATTTTCTTTGAATTTCCTCCATTTGTTTCGCTGCCATTTTACCTTTTTTTTTTTTTTTTTCTTCTGTTTCTTAAGCTGAGAAACTGAGTCGGGGCTTCAAGCTTCAAAGATCTACTATGGAATAATTTGAAAAATTGAAAGAGAAAGGTTTAAATTGGGATCCGTTTGGTAACTTGGTTACATGTAATCGGGTCGTGATCAATCTCAAATCCCCAAAGCCCAATTGCTAGTTTGTTTTCTAAATGTTCCATAGCCAAACTTAGATATTAGTATAAAATTTTGACATATTAATAATTTGTGTTATATAGATTTTGATGCATTCATATATTCGTGTCGCCCTCGTAGTTTTTTTCATGTGGTATCATATTTCGTATTGTATTTTAATTCTTTTTTTATATCATATAATCGTATCATGTTTAATATTAACAGGTTCTTATTTGAGTTTAAGGTTTGAAAAGCTAGCTCAAAATAGCAAAGCTCATAATCTTGATTATTTTTTATGAAATTATTTAAATATAAATAAATATTATAATAATTAAATAAAATAATTACAATATTTATATTAATATAATTATTTTTATATTTTATTTTAACTTTAAACTTCATATGTGATTTTTTCTTATGGTAGGCATGTTTCTTGAGCCATTTTTCATTCTTAAAATCTTTTTACTTCACCATGTGTGAATTAAAATTTCATCATACATGAATTAGATATGATAATTTTAGGCACAATACAATTATATAACATGAGAAAAATAATTAAAACAGTATATAAAATACGATATGACATGAAAAAATAACATGAATACATGAATGTGTCAAAATCTATATAATACAAATTATTAATGTGTTAAATTTTATATAATTATATAATACCTTAAATACAATTATAATATAAAAAATAACATAAACTTAACATGAATATACTAATTGCGAAATCCAACGTGAATTTAATCCAATTTTATGTCATTCTACTTTGACAATTAAAAGGTCATCCCGAAGCCACTTCCTAGCGCCAAACTTTGGCCTAATTAAATAAAGATGATGCAAGAGTAATTGTTACTGTTCTGTTTCATTTGTGTTTTTATTTCATTCTGTTTTGTTCTTAATTAAAGTATTTTATTTGTAATAAGTAGTCACATGACTAGCATGTGACTTTTTAATGAGGTTTAGACTTAAGATTATTTAGGCTTTGAAGATTGGGCTAGGTTTAATAATATGTTAATGACCCTAGTATAGATAACTTAGGGATTTGTATTCAGGATGATAATTCAGCCGTAATATTATGTTTCAGATTTGAGAGGTTTCTAACTTCTAGAACCCCTCTTTTTATCGTCCTCTTTAGTTTTTTCTCAATTTCTGTTCTTTGATTGCTGTCTGACAATTTCTACTGCATCAAATTGGTATCAGAGCTATGGTTGGACATGGAAGAGGCAGAAGTGGTAGAGGTAATCAAGGGCAGCAAGAAGAGTTGGCTGAGTTGAGGCGTATGATTGAAGATTTGTCATGAGTAGTATTTACTTTACAGCGACAGGAACCAATGGGAGCCCGTATGGAGAATCCGGAAGGCAACCATGACCCTACAGACATTCCGAAAGGTGGTCTAGAGGATGATAGTGAAAATGAAGAAGAAAAAACCCCTTTCATAATGCAGAACCAGCAAATCAGGAGGCGCAAAAGTGATTGGAGGAGCGGTTGATACGAGCCTTGGATCTAAACGGTGGTGGAATCGAAATTGAAGTTGCTGACTTCTTTGGGAAATTGCATGTCGAAGATTATTTAGATTGGGAGGCTAGTTTGGAGAATTATTTTGAATGGAAACCAATGACAGAAGCTAGGAAGGTGCTGTTTGTGAAACTCAAATTAAAAAGGACTGCACTTCAATGGTGGAAGAGAGTTGAAGAGCAACGAGTGCGACAGGGAAAACAAAAAATCAGTTAGTGGGAGAATTGCAGGGGTCAATAGGCTCAGAAAAACTTCTTTTTCGGTTACATGACATATATTTATTTAAAGGCAACAAACTATGCATTCCAGAGGGGTCTTTGCGAGAGCAGATCATCAAGGAACTCCATGGGAATGGTTTAGGAGGACATTTTGGTAGGGATAAAACCATGAAAATAGTGGCAGATTGCTATTATTAGCCCAAGATGTGTAAGGATGTGGACAGATTAGTGAAGAGGTGTACAACTTGTCAATTTGGCAAGGGAAGCTCACAAAATACGGGGTTATATACCCCATTGCCTAAACCAGAAACGCCATGGATTCATTTGAGCGTGGATTTTGTCTTGGGTCTTCCAAAGACTTCAAAAGGGCATGACTCTATTTTTGTTGTGGTAGATCGATTCTCAAAGATGACACAATTTATAACATGCTCTAAAACTGCTGATGCTTCTCATATTGCTGAACTATTTTTTCGTGAAGTGGTAAGACTACATGATGTTCCTACTTCTATTATTTCCGATAGGGATGTCTAATTCATGGGACATTTCTGGAGATCGTTGTGGTGGAAACTTGGGACTCACTTGAAGTATTCCAGCACTTGTCATGCCCAAACTGATGGTCAAACAGAAGTAGTAAATCGGAGTTTGGGAAATTTGTTAAGGTGTTTGGTTGGAAATCATGCAAAGTCTTAGGATTTTGTTATACCACAGGCAGAATTTGCTTACAACAATTCTGTGAATCGGACCATAAAAAAGACTCCATTTGAAGCCGCATATGGTCTAAAGCCCCAACATGTGCTTGATTTAGTACCATTACCACCAGAAGCTAGAGTGAGTGATGATGGAGTGGCATTCGTTGAGCATATTCAGCAGGTTCACCAGGAGGTCAAGGAAGCTCTAAAGACCAGCAATGAAGCCTAGGCAGTTGCTGCTAACCAACACCGTCGAGCTAAGGAATTTGAAGAATGTGATATGCTGCTTGTGCATTTAAGGCGGGAACGTGTTCCTAAGGGTGCTTATCACAAGTTGAAACCAAGGAAATTTGGTCCATGTAAAGTACTAAAGAAAATAAGCTCTAATGCTTACCTAATAGAGTTACCTCCTAAATTACAAATCAGCCCTATTTTTAATGTAGCAGACTTGTACTCTTTTGAGGGTTTGATGGGGAAGTAACTCCTGTTGCAGAACAAGTTGGTAGTTTATCCACAGTACAACAAGATGTTATTCAGGAAGTGCTTGATGTTAAGGAGGTGAAGTCAAGGCGTGGATACCAGTATCGGCGATTTTTAGTTAAATGGTTGGGTAAGCCTACCACTGAAAGTACTTGGGTGGCAATGAGTTGCAACAACTTGATCCCGAGATATATACTGAAGTTTCTAAAGTTTTCACATCAGACATTGGTCTCTTTTCAAGAGAGGGAGAATGATGCAAAAGCAGTTGTTACTGTTCTGTTTCGTTTGTATTTTTATTTCATTCTGGTTTGTTCTTGATTAAAGTGTTTTCTTTGTAATAAGTAGTCATATGACTAGCATGTGACTTTTTAATGAGGTTTAAGCTTAAGATTATTTGGGCTTTGAAGATTGGGCTAAGTTTAATAATATGCTAATGACCCAAGTATAGATAATCTAGAGATTTTTATTCAGGATGATTATTCAGTCGTAATATTATGTTTCAGATTTGATCGGTTTCTAACTTCTAGAACCTCTCTTTTTATCGTTCCTCTTCAATTTCTTCTCAATTTTTCTTTTTTGATTGCTGTCTGACAATTTCTACTGCATTAAAAGGTTACACTCCAAATACCAAAGTTGTTGTGTTGAAGAAGTGGCAAGCATATTTTATGCAATTATTATATTACAATAGCCAATTAGAATCATAAGTTATGTAAGATCTGATAAATTTTTATATATAATAGAACAAAAACCTGCATTACGCTGCGGGTGAAACGATTCACTTTTTATTTTTGTAATAGTAATGACAACAATGTTATGAACACATAAATTAATAACGTATAAAATTAATTATTAACATGAAAAAATTTATATAAATTTATAATATTTTGAAAATAGAAAAAAATAACACGAACACGTTATGAAAACACAAATTATTTCTTTAAATTGAACCACTCTGACAAATTATGCAAAATATGTCATGAATTGAGACACGACACGAACACACAAATTTTTTTTAAAAATTAAATCACAATAACAAACTATGTAAAATATGAGATGATTGAGACATGAGACGAACACAACATAGAAAAAAATTAAAACACAACACGAAAAATAACATAAACACGACATGAATACACGAACGTGTAAAAATTTATATAAATTTATAATACTTTATATAAATTATTAACGTGTACAAATTTATATAAATTTTAATACTTTAAAAACACAAAAAATTACACGAACACACAAATTTTTCTTTAAATTGAATAATTATGACAAATTATGAAAAATATGTCATGAATTGAGACATGATACGAACATAACATAGGAAAAATAATTAAAACACAACACGAAAAATAATATGAACACGACATGAATACACGAACGTGTGAAAATATACATAAAAAGAATTATTAACGTGCAATTTTTTTTATAAATTTATAATAGTTTATATAAATTATTGTGTAAAACTAATTATTAATGTGTTAACATTTATATAAATTTATAATACTTTGAAAAAAAATACGAACACGCCACGAACACAATTTTTTCATTAAATTGAATCATTATGATAATTTATGCAAAATATGTCATAAATTGAGACATGACACGAACACACAAAATTTTCTCTAAATTGAATCACAATGACAAACTATGTAAAATATGAGATGAATTAAGACACGATAAGAACACAAAATTGAAAAAATAATTAAAACACAACACGAAAAATAACATGAACACGATACGAATATACAAACGTGTAAAAATATACATAAAACGAATTATTAACGTGTAAAAATTTATATAAATTTATAATACTTTGAAAAAAAAAACACAAACACGAACACGTCACGAACACAATATAGAAAAAATAATTAAAACACAACACGAAAAATAACACAAACACGATATGGATACACGAACATTTTAAAAATATACATAAAATAAATTATTAACGTGTAAAAATTTATATAAATTTATAATACTTTAAATACACAAAAAAATAACATGAACACATAATTTTTTTTTTGTTTTCTTCCTATCATTTTTCTTTTCTTTTTCTTTCTCTACTCCTAAACAACCCCCCAAAAAACTAAAGGGAGCGACGTGGCCACCCTAACTTTGCATCAAAAATACAAAATTTATTGTATGGACTTTATTATAATTAATTATTATAAAAATTATAAAAAAAAAAAATTACAAGTGATATGGTTGGAGTATTATGCTGAATTGCTATATTATTTGGATTTGGGTTATTGTGAAATATGAGTATGTGTCCGTCACGAATATGTTTAATTTTTATAAAATTATATCTTATACTTATATACGAATATATATTAAACATAAATATCAAATATAAATACTTTATAAAAAATAAAAAATCCGACTAACGTAATCTAATTACTGAATAAAATGCTTTTGTTAGATTTTGTACTTGGGGCTAGGGGTGTTCATTCGGTTAATTCGGTTAATAACCGAACCGAATTACCCAAAACCGAATTAACCGAATTTTTTTTCCAATTAACCGTTAACTGAACCGAATAATTAATTCGGTTAATTAACCGAACCGAAATTATTTCGGTTAATTCGGTCGGTTTCCGAATTAACGGAAATAAATAAAAAATTTATTTTGCTAACCTATTTTTTTACATGATTTTGTATCCAAATTATCCATCCAAGTCCAACCAATCAAAATCCAAAAGCAAAGCATATTATAAAATCCAAATATGAAACAAACACAACTAAAAAAAATGATAAAACATGAACATTACATAGTCTCAAAGACTCAAAGCAAAGAAGCACTCAAGCACAGTACAGACATAGCAATAACTAAGCTCAAACAAACATTCAAAGTTCAAACAGCCTACTAACCCATAAACCAAAGGCAGTACCGCAGTAAGCAATAACAATTAACAAACATCTCTACTAAGTACTGACATACAATAGAATCATTACAAACCAAAGGCAGTACCGCAGTAAAACATTCACAGACTTAAAACATAACATACAATAACAAACTTAATAAATACTTTTATCTTCAATAGAATCATTACAAACATCTTCAAAGGGAGCAACAAGCCAAGTAGCCAACAACCAACAGAAATGCAAATGCTACACTGTCAAGTCCAATCCAGGTGTAAGCTCTCTACCTTCATCAATATCCAATTGTCCTACAAAATATATGTAAAAATAGAAAATAATGTTATTATTAGAATTTAAAAATAAATCAAATAACATAATTACATAAACTATATTACATAATCTTACCCTTCAACTAACAATAGCTCATGAATTAACGGTAGGCTCTAATGCATTCCAAGATAAATCTAAACACCCAAAAGAAAAAAAATAAATAAAGATAAACATTAACAAAAATATTTGTAGTTCATAGAATAAAAGGAAAGTAATAATTATACCATTTTCAATTTTGTCAAGATCTTGTAACTGTTCTTCATTGTTGATGTCTTCATTTGTTGATTTCCGAATCCAATCTTGAGTACACACTAGGGCTTGTACAACTCTAGGAGTTAAAGAACTCCTAAATGAATCAAGCACACGTCCCCCGGTACTAAATGGGGACTCAGAAGCAACAGTAGAAATTGGAACAGCTAAAACATCTTTGGCCAAGTGTGAAAGGATAGGAAACCTAGGGCTATTGAGTTTCCACCATCCTAAAATATCAAAATCATCAACATCTGCCTCATTAGTCTCATTTAAATACTTATCCAATTCTGACTTTTGATCCCCATCACCAGATTCAACTACATGCTTATGATACTTTGATTTCATACGCTTCTTTAGTTTTTGTTGTGGTTCTACAGAAGTATGTGGTGTCACACTTGATTTGCCATTATCATTTGGAAGTGGAGGTAAATACTCATCATACAATTCATATAAAACTTCCTTCAACCTTTGCACCATGCTCAAACCTTTTTCACCCTCATACATATCTCGAATTGCAAAATCTGCATATTTAAATTTATGCCTAGGATCTAGAACAACAGCAACAAAAACAAGCATATTAATCTTTTCAATGTTGCCCCAGTATTTATCATATTTATCTTTCATCCTCATGGCCATCACACCAAATTCAATATTTTCATTTAATTGAGACTCTCGCAAAAGACAATCCATTTCAGCAAGTTCATCAAAAAAAATGTTGGATGTGACATACAAACTGCCAGAAACTCGCACAGTGAGTTCATAGAAGTGTTCTAAGAAGTCCCTCAAGTTTCTAACAGTAGTCCAATCCTCCTCAGAAGGCCAACCTTCCCCCAACTCAAGTTCAACTCTAAAATTGTTATCTTGCTCTTCGAATCTCTCAAAAGCTCTTTCAAATTTTTGAGCGCTATCTAACATCAAGTAGGTAAAGTTCCACCTAGTACTAACATCTAGACACAACAACTTTTTGCTTTCTATTTTTTCCATCTCAACACACTCCTTAAATTTTTTAAATCTAGCTGGAGATTGCCTCACATATCTTACAGCCCCCCTGACACGTGCAACAAATTTATTCATTTCTTTCAAACCTTCAACCACAATCAAATTCACAAAGTGTGCAATGCATCTCATATGAAGGTATTTACCATTTAAAATACAACCCCCCCGCTGCCCAAACTTTTTTCTCAAATAACCAACAGCAACATCATCTGCACTTGCATTATCAAGTGTTATAGTGAACAATTTATCAATCCCCCAACTAAGTAAACATTTCTCTACCAACATGCCTATGGCCTCACCTTTATGACTAGAAATTGGACAAAAGTTTATGATTTTCTTATTCAATTTCCAATCATTATCAATAAAGTGAGTCGTAAGACACAAATAATTAACTCTTTGCAAAGATGTCTATGTGTCCGTAGTTAGACAAACTCTTGTACATGAATTTTTCAAAAATTGCTTCATTTTTATGCTCTCATCTAAGTAAAGCTGATAAACATCCCTAGTCACAGTAGTTCGTGAAGGAATATGAAACCTAGGACATGCCCTAGACATAAATTTTCTAAAGCCTTCACTTTCTACAAACCTAAAAGGTAACTCATCAATCACAATCATTTCTGCTAAACCTTTCCTAATTCCATCTTGATCAAATTTCCAAGTTGTAATATGCCTTTCCCCTTCAAGACCCCTATGACTAGGTAAAACTAGTTGGGCTTGTGCAGTGTCAACATTAGCAGGATTTTGCTTGCATTGGTTCATGTGATATTTTAGTGATCCAGTGCCATTTCTCTTTACATCACAACAAAATTCCTTATCACAATGATTACATCTACTCTTTATATCACCTTCACTAGTAACAAATTTAGTAAAATGAGACCATACTTCTGACCTTGGGGGCATGGCTTTTCTTTTCCTCCCTTGAGCAATCCCAATTTGCTGTTTTGCTTGACTTGAAGCTTCAGCTGCTGAACTTCCGTCATGTTCTGTGTTAAGAGGACTAGGAGTAACACTAGCCTCAAGAGAGTCTACTTCAGTGGACATCTACAAAGATACAAGAAAACAATAGTTAGGGTTACTTGATGTTAGATGGTAGATATTGTTACTGCAATAGTCTATTAGTACAGACAACATAGTTCATTAGTTCAGTACAGAAAATATCAAATTGTTACTGCAATTAGGGGGTTTCTGCAATCGGGAATTTTAATTTTTATTTTTATCCTATTTGGTTTCAGTAGCTAGGGTTTCAGTAATTTTTATGCAAGGTGAAGTTTTCCATTCTGGGAATTCATTTGGTTAACAATACGAACAAAAACCCAAAATCACTCGACCAACTCTATTAACATTTATACTGTTATGAACTGTGAAAAATGCCAGCTGACAGCATGCATATCTCAACAACTTACCTCCTGAAAGCATTTTGTTGAAATTATGTCTGAATCTGTCAAATTATACAATATGTTATCCGCTTGATTTATTCCACATGGTGCATAATTTCCTCAATGGTTCCATAGTAGGAGAACTGGTTATTATAACTCAAAAATTCACTACCATCCAATAAGATTTTGAGGTTGCCCTACCTTGATCATGGAACTAGAAAAGCTGATTAATCCACTGATCTAAGGCATGTAAAGACCTGGCTGAACAAAAATGTTTCTTTTGGTTGAATTCTAATTTACTAGTTCATGTATATGACCCTCCAATACAAAGAAAACCAAATCAGATATTTCAGTGAGACAGAACATAAAAACTGATTTCTAATATAGTTTATTTTCAACATAAATTTAACCTAAAGGATGTTGTCTTCTTCCAGACTAAACCTGGTTACACTTAAGTCAAGCAAACACATTATCCACCTATCAGAACTCAACTCCTCCACAAACAATTGTGAGCGCCGGTTTAGAGAGGAAGAAGATAAAAAATGAGCCATCAGTGTAGAATGAAAACCAAAGCACTGCAAAGACAGTACATAAATTCAAAATATACCTTGTAGGTCCTGAGAAGGTGAGAGGTCCTGAGAGCCTGAGACCGAGAGGGGCTGAGCCTGAGACCAAGAGGGGCTGAGCCTGAGAAGGGCTGACTGAGAGAGGTCCAGACTTCACCTGACTCCTGAGACTGAGAGCCGAGAGGGGCTGAGAGAGAGAGGTGAGAGTCGAGACTGAGAGAGATCTGAGAGAGGTGAGAGTCGAGACTGAGATCTGAGAGAGGTGAGATCGAGACTGAGAGAGAGAGGTGAGATCGAGCCTGAGATCTGAGAGAGGTGAGATCGAGCCTGAGATCTGAGAGAGGTGAGTCGAGACTGAGAGACATAGAGAGAGAGGTGAGATCGAGACTGAGTAATTGAGATTTGAGAGAGCCAGAGAGGTATCGAGCCAGTGATTCTTGAGATCAGACTGAGAGAGGTGAGATCGAGAGGGCCAGAGGGGAATGGGGATGATGATTGATGAGGGGATTAGGGTTAGGAAATGTTATTAGGGTTTTTAGTTTTTAATATATAAATTAATTTAAAAAAAATCTAAACTCATAAAATCTTGTCGTTTTAAGCATTTCGGTTAATTCGTGTAATTCGGTTATTTTCGCTTAACCGAACCGAATTAACCGAAAACCGAAATTTCTCAAAACCATTAACCGTTAACCGAACCGAATTTTATTCGGTTAACCGATTAACCAAACCGAATTAAAATTCGGTCGGTTAATTCGATTAAAACCGAATTATGCACACCCTACTTGGGGCAAGTGGAAGTGAATGTCAATCCAAGTCAATAGCTTGCTATTACAGACAACATGAAGTCAGATTATACTTTCATTCCATCCTTCTATCTTTCAGCATGAATCCAGGATCAGGAGTTTAATATTCTTTTTTAGGCACTGTTTGTTTATAAATAGTAGTAATATATTTCCTCGTATCTTGCAGATTTTATTTTATTTTATTATTCAATAAACCCAAAACCCAATACAAACGTTCAAATTTTTGTAATAAAAAACAGTAGCTTAAAAAGTTAAAAGGACCCTTTGAGATCCAAACCAAGAAGCACTGAAATATCTATCCCTCTTTCCTTCAATCTTCCTTCAATTTTTATGTTTTTTCTCTTGTTGCAGAATCCCTTGTTTCTTGTCTCCTGCAATAACAAATGCTTACTTTGAATCTCATACCATCCTCTCCTTTTACTTTCTCCAAATCCCCTCATCAATATTATCCCATAAAAAGGATCCAAAACCCAAAAAACTTTACTCAGTCACCTGCTTTTCTCAACAAATCCACCCCTCACGGCCCCAAAGTTTGCAACTTTAACAAAATCCATGGCTACCCTTTTGGCAAGATCCAAGCTTTAAGCACCAAAACAACTCATTTCGGCAATATCCTTGAAAACCCATCTAGGAAACCAGGATCCCATGTTCCCAAAGCAGCTGCATCATCTGAATCTAATCCAGAAGGAGAAGCTGAAGCTGCTGAGGTAGCAGCAAAGTCAAAGGCCAAAACTTTACAGCTTGCACTGGTGTTCGGTTTTTGGTACTTTCAAAACATTGTCTTTAATATTTACAACAAAAAAGCATTGAATGTCTTTCCATTCCCTTGGCTTCTTGCTTCTTTTCAACTCTTTGCTGGTTCCATTTGGATGTTCGTTCTCTGGTCTTTAAAGTTGCAACCTTGTCCCAAAATCACAAAGCCTTTTATTATTGCACTTCTTGGACCTGCATTGTTTCACACAATAGGCCATATTTCAGCTTGTGTTTCATTTTCTAAGGTTGCTGTTTCCTTCACTCATGTTATCAAATCATCAGAGCCTGCGTTTTCTGTTGTTTTCTCTTCATTTCTTGGTGATACATACCCTTTGAAAGTCTGGCTTTCCATTGTTCCCATTGTTTTGGGATGTTCTCTAGCTGCTATAACTGAGGTTTCCTTTAATTTTGGAGGCTTATGGGGTGCTTTGATTAGCAATGTTGGATTTGTGTTAAGGAACATTTACTCCAAGAAAAGTTTGCAGAACTTTAAGGAAGTGAATGGATTGAATCTGTATGGTTGTATCAGTATAATCTCTCTGCTTTATCTGTTTCCAGTGGCAGTTATTGTTGAAGGGTCCCAATGGGTTCAAGGATATCACAAAGCTATTGAAACAGTTGGCAAAGCATCCACATTTTACATTTGGGTCTTGCTTTCAGGGATATTTTATCATCTATACAACCAATCATCTTATCAGGCACTTGATGAAATTAGCCCTTTGACATTTTCAGTTGGGAACACAATGAAGAGAGTTGTGGTTATAGTGTCAACTATTTTGGTGTTCAGAAATCCAGTTCGGCCATTGAATGCACTTGGATCTGGGATTGCTATTCTTGGAACTTTCTTGTATTCACAAGCAACAGCTAAGAAGAAGAGTACTGGAGGTGAAAAGAAGAGCTAAGGTTCAGTAATCTCTTCAAAGTTTTAACCTTTTGTTTTTCCTTTTGATCAGATGATATTTGCATTTTGTATCTTAGCTTCCCTCACTTTTATAAATGTTAATAAATGACCTATATTTTGCTTCCTTGATCTGCACTCTTCCATTGTTATAAGATTGCTTTGTGTTTGCTGTGCTTGGGTTGAAGTTGACTTAAAGTGACATGATCTTTTATGCACCTAAGACTCTGGCTTAGGTCAATCTGAGACTCTGCTGAAAGAGTTTTTTTTTTTTACCAGGAATAGCATTTAAAATTTACTACTGCATTATCAGCTCAACAAGGGAATGCATTTTTGCAAATCTTATTTCTTGAATGTGTAAAAGTTTGATATTTACAGTTTTGTAATTGTGAAATCTGTATTCAATTGATATATAATGAATTTAACGAAACCTTTCATTAGTTTGTCTGCAAAAGCAGTCAGGTTGTCGAAACTTTTTTAGGAGTTTTTCTTGTTGAAGATCTCATAACATTTTGCATTATGCTTTTAACAAACTGCGAACTTGAATTAATGCTAGCTTTTATTTAAATTTGCACACTGCAAACTGGTATCCAGGTTTAATTTCCAAGAAATCCTGCATTTGTTATTGCAGTTACTAACTAGCTCTAACCTATGTTACCCAGATTCTTCATTTTCCCTAAAGTATTTGTATCGAATAAAGTATTTGTATCGAACATTTGTGTCCGACACATATTTGGACATGGATATTGGAGTATGATCTTCTAAATATATGAAAAAACTTAGAAAAATTGAGCATATCCATGTCGAACAAATACCTATATCTGACACTCACCTCCGAGTACAGGTAACATAGGCTCTAACATCTAGTTTTAGTAAACATTATCACTTCTTATTTTAATTGTTGATTGAATACTATCTTAGGATAATGATTCACTCGCTTCTTTGTGTTGGTTGAGTAGTTTTGCCAGAGGTTTGTCTAACTACTTGGAAGGACACCAGAAACATTGGGGGTTCAGTTGTCTCCAACTCTCCCCAAATAGAGTAGATTATCTAAGAATGGTCCAACTGTAGATTTGTACAAATTGCTTACTCGACCTATGTTACTCGGACTCGGGGTTGAGTGTCGGATACGGGTATGTATCCGACACGGGTATGCTCAATTGTTTAAAGTTTTTTCATATATTTGAAGGATCATACTCTCATACTCATGTCCGAATATGTGTTGGATATGGGTTTCGGACACGGATACTTCAGAGAAAATAAAGAGTCGGAGTAACATAGTACTCGACTTCTAACTCTAAGTGATTAGCAGCACGCTTGATAATCTTTTTGCTCTAGCATTCTTCCTCTCAGATATCTTTTGAGACTGAAAACTTTTTGATGACTGCACCATTAGCTTTCTTCATAAAATTTCTATGTATTTTCTCAGTTCTTGTGTTGATATCTGTTAGCCCTTCCCTTGTCAGTTCCACGAGGTCATCAGCTCCATCACCCAGAAGATATCAACAATATCAATCGCTTCAATCCCCCTTTATCACTTATCCATTTTGAGAGTGCCTTCTAAAAAGTAGTTTAGGGGCATGATATCATACTCCAGGTATTTAGCATAAAGAAAGAGTTAAACAGAGGATAAGCAGAATCTAGCAGCTGCTAAGATAACCTTGTAAAAGACTCGGAAATTCTGTCTTGACCTCTCTTTTCTCAGTGCAGAAATAACCCGGTTTAGATAACTGTGGACATGACTTGCTGTTAGCAAAAGAGCAATGTAAAAATGTGGTTTAATCAATGTCCTAATACCCTGCTGTTATCCTAAAAGCAAGTTCATCATCATTCTAATGTGGTGGTTGCACCAAATCAGTCAGCAATGTAAAAATGTGGCCAACAAATAGTTTGGCTCAGGTTTTGCAAGTTGAGATCTACCAATTAGCAGATGGTTGGAAGCTTTTGCATGTTATGTTATCCGGATTCGGGGTGAGTGTTGGATACGGGTATGTATCCGATACAAGTATGCTTAATTTTTTTATAAAAGTTTTTCCATATATTTAAAAGATCATACTCCCATACCATGTTTGAATGTGTCGGATATAGGTGTCAGACACGTGACTTTATGGAAAATGGAGAATCTGTGTAACAGAAGTTGCATGTAGCCATTGAATAGCTAAAGAATTACTTGATATATGTATGCTCTAATTCATGCAAATAATTTGGTGTTTCTTGTGTTTACTGTTTAGGGATAGGCATATTGTGGTATAAAATGAAAAAAAAAAAAAAATGTAGCTTTTCCTTTGTGCATTGTTGCCTAATGGCTTGAGAGTTGAGAGTGATTTGTTTTTTCTGATGGATTGTGTGTTCTTGGAAGCACTTGCTCCCTAATTCAGTCCAAAGTCAAGTAAGAATTGGAAATTGAAGGATAAGTAAAAAAAAAAATGTAGTGATTTTATTCTATAAAAGAATGTTGCTTGTGATTTATAAGTAAAAATGACAAAATCAATTGTTTGATATATTTATATATATTTAAATGTTAATATACTTATAATAATAAGTTTCATTGTTAGATGTTGCATATAAAAGTTTATTTTTTTAATAGATTTGAGATATTTTTATAAAACAAGAAAAAAAAATTTATCGTTACATAATAGTAGTTTGACTCTCTAAAATTAGAAGTCAAGATCTGTTCCTAATCCCAATATTTATAAGATAGAAAAAGAAAGAGATCTATCGTAGAATTTGGTTTTTATTAAATTTAATTTAGGGTCCATTTGAAGGTGCGGTAAGATCCAATATTATTTTGGAGGGATTTTCTCTCATTGACTGACTCTCATTGGAGGATGCATTTGGATGCACTTTTAGTGGGAGTTTTATTCTCACTGGCTCCTCTAGTCTAACTGGAGGGGTAGAGGTTTAGTTGATAATTGGAAATTTCCTTTTTACTCCCTCCATTGTTTTTTTTTTTTTATTTATTTAATTCTTTTAATTTAATTAATTTATTTTTTAACATAATTATAATTTTAATAAATTATAATTATTATTTAACATAAATATAATTTTAATTAGTTAATATAAAAATAATTTTAATAAATTTTAATTATTTATCATATATATACATTTTAATTTAATATCTTTAATGGTCATTTTTTTCACTATAATTAATCTCACTGTCAACGTTATTTTTGCATCCAAACGCTATCCCACCATTGATTTTATTCTTACCGTTACAGTAACTAATCTTACCACCATTGTTGTTTTCAATCTCACCGGAATCAATTTCACCGTCCATCCAAATAGACCATTAATCTTTGTGATTTTATTATTATTTTTTTTTGTAAGAGTTTTTAAGTAATAATTGGTAGGCTCAACAAATAGATAAATTATAATGTGATTTTAAAATCTCTTAACTTATCCAAATAGACCATTAATCTTTGTGATTTTTTTTTTTTTTTTTGTAAGAGTTTTTAAGTAATAATTGGTAGGCTCAACAAATAGATAAATTATAATGTGATTTTAATCTCTCTTAACTTCTAATGTATAAAATTTATGGGGTAATATAAAAAAAAATAAAACTAACAATTTTATAATAACAATTCTTCTATAATAGTCATTCTAATTAAATTAATAACAAGTAATGTACTTTCGTTTTAATACTAACTAGTTTTTGGCCCGTGCGATGTACGGGTTTTTAATATTTACAATAATATTAATTTGATTTATTATTTTGCTGTAGTTTCTTTTTATTCAAAATTTTATTATTTAACAATAAATATTTGTCAAGAATTAAAAAATCTACTCATTTGTCACAACTATGTATAAAAAAAAAAAAAAAAAAAAATTATAAAATTTAAGTTCGAGCGAAGCTTCTTAATTTGTTTTTCCACTGATGAAGCATTAAAATGTAAAAAAGAAAAAGAAACTTTTCAACATATATACTTGTTTGTTTGTATTTTTCATTTGAAAGAAAAAATTCAAACCAATTACTCATTGAACTAATAAAATGCATATACATATACATATATATATCATTAAACCAATAAAATGCATATTGAACCAAATATTGAGATACAAATTTTTGTTTCCTTTTCATCAACATATCAAAGATTTCACTGTCAATGTTGGTCTTTTTAATTATCATAACACAGAGGGAGAAAGGAAAGATAAATATTAATAATTCTTAAGAAATCAAAATCTTTTTGACGAAAATCCATAAATTAACGGTTATGATCAATCCATAAAAAAAATTAATGTTAATTATAATAAGAAATGAAGAACAACTTGAGATTAAATTAAAGTAAGAAAATTAGCATTTCTAGTATCTTAAGAAAAACAAGACAAAACTTGATTGCTATAGAGCTTGCTAGAGCATTAAGAAGAATGAAGAAATACAAAAATCAATCAATTCTTAATCCTTATTAACAGAAATGTGCCTCAATATTTGGAGAGACTCGATAATGGTGATTGATGAGTTGAAAAATACCAACTAGAAATCTCCATGCCTTGCAGTGAACTTTGCCACTCATTTCTTTCAAAATAAAATTAGGATATATGTACTCTAGGTTATCTTCAAAATAATAAATTAATATAAATAAAATATAAAATTACAGATAAAATTAGGATAAAAAATAAAATACAAAATAAAATTGACAAAAAATGCTCTTTAATTATGAAGAGCAGTAATGTAACACCCCTAGGCAATTTCCACATCGACATGAGACGGGTGAGGGGTCTGGACTAATAAGGGGTGGCACACCTTCCACATATATGAGGCGCCTTTTGTAGGACAAAACTGTGAGGCTCTGCAGAGCCAAAGCGGACAATACCTTATGACGTGGAAGTGTGGTACCATGACAAGTAAAGAGTATAATATTAAATTAATCCTATTAATTTTAATTGATAATGATAATAAAAAAAAAACTATTGTCAATCATATAGCATAAAAAATTATTTTCAATTATATAAATTTAATAAAATGAATCACACATACAAACTTATGTATTCAATGAAAATTAATCACAGACAAGTATATTTTCAATAAGTTTCTATAGTTATTTGAAAAGTTTACAATACAAAAACCAACATTTCTATACTTTGTCCTCTTAACTCGATGATTGTTTAATTTGTATTAAAACTTCATAATATCTGCATGAATCATTTTCATTTTACTTTTAGTCATCAACTCATCATATAAATTTTGGCATTCATGATCTAAATTTAAAAATAAAAATGGAAAACAAAAATAAAATATGATTCATTCATATTTACTTGTATTAATACTTAAAACATATTTAGTGGTTGTAATATGATTAATTTATTTTCAAGAAAAGAAAAACGTTAAAGTAGATAAGAGCTTGTATTTACCTGTATGGGAATCAAAATCTCGATCTGCAAATGTCACTACAAACAAATGGTCATATAGTGACGGTCCAAAAAGCGTTGGTAAAACTTCAAAATCCGTCGCTAAAAGTCCTAAAACTCTATACCGACGGTCAAAATAACTATTCCGACAAAAAATTAAGCGACTGTAAAACCCTCGTCGGTATAGACCTATACCGACGGAAAAGGTGACCGTCGGAATAGAATGTATAACCTATACCGACAGTTTTAGGCGTCACTAATGTTACTATTGTCGGTATAGCCTATGTTGGGATAACCCGTTTTGCTTTTACCTATACCGACGGATTTTGTATCCGTCGGTATAGATACCGCATCTATACCGACAGCTTTTGTATCCGTCGATATAGATACCGTATCTATACCGACGGGTTTTTCAACCGTCAGTATAGATATCGCATCTATACAGACGGATTCTGTAGCCGTAGGTACAGATACCGTATCTATACCGACAGTTTTTTGTTTCCGTCGGTATAGATACCATATCTATGCCGACGGATTTTGTTTCCGTCGGTATAGATACGGTGTCTATACCGACGGATTTTGTTTCCGTCGGTATAGACACCATTGATATTATACCGACGGTTTTTTTTTTTTTTTTTTTTTTTTGCGTCCGTCGGTATAGATTAAAATGTAAAATATACCTATAACGACAGTTTGTCGTAATTTTACTGACGATTTAATCGATCAGTATACTATACATTTTTTGTTGTTATATGAACTGTCAGTATAGAGGTGAGTAAAAATAAATTTTGATATATTTATAATTTAATCCAAGATAAGAAACCCATTATAAGAAACTACAAAATATTTCATAATATTAAAAATAAAAGATATTTATAGGGTTGAAGCACTTTATTTTGAAGAGTAATCATTGGAAGAGCTTGGAAAAAGCCGGTAATAATGGTGAAATAGTGAGGTAATGGGAGGTATTTTTTTTTAATGCATTTCTATTGCAATTAACTACAACAAAATCAAGTAAAATAAAAGCTTAATTAAATTATTTACTGCTGCTATAGGTTGTAAACAAAGAAATTATAATTTCATTTGCATTTATATTTGATATCTCTTAGAATCACTTTAATTATGGAACTATCATCCAATCTTTATTGCAGGAAAAGATCATAATTGACAACTTAACAAAAATTAGTTTTTTGCTTAATCATAGGGATTGTAAGAATTAATTCAAAATAATTGTATGTTGTTATTTCATAATTTTCCAATTTAAGTCAAACTAGATATGGAAATTAATAAAATATTTTTAGTTAACGTAATTTTAATTTTACTTTTGAAATATTGATGGTAGAAGACTCTTATTTATAATAGTTCTTATAAATATAAAAGATATATCAATTAGAAAAGTAAAATAAAATAAATATAATTTATTATATAAAATATTTTAAAATTTAAATCAAATTAAAATAATTAAATGCAAGACACATGTCAATTATTCAAGATTGTTCACATGTAATAAAGTTAAGCAATTCATGTATCACAATTGCCTTTTTTGTCAAAGATTTTGGCTTTTATATATTTACATAAGGTAAGATAACTATAACCTTTTTTTTTTCTTTTTAAATCTTACATGTCTTAGCAATATTAGCTTTGAATTGATTTTAATCTTGAAATGACAAATTCTTAAGCTTAATTAGCTTGAGATTAAATTATTTTTAATTTAATATTTTTGTTGGATCATTTTGATAATATTTTGTAAAATGCTAAAACATTTTAAACTCCTTATTTTTTTAAAAAATACATGTTCTTAAATATATATATATATAAATGTTTAAAATATTTTTGAGACAAGTTGACCTCCTTGAAAATCAAAGAAAACATTTTTAGCAAGAGAGGATCGATCCCTTAAGATAAAGGATCGATCCCCTAGTGAAAAAATTTCTCTCGGATCGATCCCATGAGAGTCAGTAGCGTTTTGAGTTTTGCAGGACAGAAAGGGATCGATCCCTACAAGGAGAGGATCGATCCCCACAAGCTCTAACGGTCAGATTTTTAAAAGAACAAGGAGAGAATCGATCCCGGCAAAGAGAGGACCGATCCCTGGCGTACTGCACTGACTTTCAAGTACGATTTTTTGAAGAAAAAATGGCTCTATTCTATCTCTAACCACTCCCAACGTCCATATTTGAGATTGGACGTATAGAAGGGTGTTTCTAATATCCAACACCAAGAGAAGCAAATCAAAGCAAGAATTTTCATATTCTCTCTCTAGCTTTCAAGTGTTCATTGTGGTTAAACTTTATTTCACATTGTATTCATTTTATCATTGTAATAGTCCCTTCACATATTGTGTTTAAACTCAGCAAACACTTTCTTATTAGAGAATCATTTTAGTTTGCAAACAAATCTTCATTCTCTAAAGAGGTTTGAGATTTTGAGTTACTTATTCTTAAGGATTTGGGTAAAACTCTTAGGGGGCGTTTGGTACCTTCCGAATGTGATTCCTGAGAATGTGATTCTTGGGAATGTGATTCCTAGGAATGTAACTTTCCAGCGTTTGGTATACATAGGAAAGTGCTAATTAAAATCCTGAGAATGTGATGATATTTTCCGAAATTACCCTTATAAAAAATGTAAATTTTATTAATTTTAAAATTTTTCAATGATATTTATTATTAAAAAAATATTTATACTAAATATTTAAAAATAATATTTTAAATTTGAGTTACTTTTAGGATAAAAAATATTTATTAATAATAAAATTTTGAAATTACTCTCATGTAGTTAAAAAATTAAAAGGCTGGATGCAAATTAAATATTATTTAAATATTTTAATGATATTTATTATTGACAAATATTTGTACTAAATATTTAAAAATAATATTTTAATTGGTAATTTGAGTTATTTTTATGATAAAAAATATTTGTTAATAATAAAATTTGAAATTACTCGCATGTAGTTAAAAAATTAAAAGACTATATGCAAATTAAATATTATTTAAATATTTTAATGATATTTATTATTAACAAATATTTGTACCAAATATTTAAAAATAATATTTTAATTGGTAATTTGAGTTATTTTTATGATAAAAAATATTTGTTAATAATAAAATTTTTAAATTACTTTTATGTAGTTTCAAAGTTAAAAGGCTGTATAAAAATTAAATATTATTTAAATATTTCAATGATATTTATTATTAACAAATATTTGTACTAAATATTTAAAAATAATATTTCAATTGGTAGTTTGAGTTACTTTTATGATAAAAAAATGTTTGTTAATAATAAATTTTTAAGGTACTCTCAAGTAATTAAAAAATTAAAAAGCAAAATGCAAATTAAATATTATTTAAATATTTCAATAATATTTATTATTAATAAATATTTGTACGAAATATTTTAAAATAATATTTTAATTGATAATTTTAACTCAAATAGAAAAAGGATAATGTTGTCTTTAACTTTCCAACTACATGGGAAAGTTACTTTCCCACCACTTCTCATGGGAATCACATTCCAATGCTTGTGGGAAAGTAACTCTCCAAGGAAAGTTAAATTCCCAGGAAAGTAAACAGTTTTTAGTATACCAAACATGGGAATCACATTCCCACCAATTACTTTCCATGGAAAGTGATCACTTTCTATCATACCAAACGCCCTCTTAAGGGGTCGAGAGGTTTCTATCTAAGCCTCAAAAGATAGGAATTGTAAAGTTATACCTTAACCTCAAAGGTAATTTTCACTAGTGGATTGGTGAAGCATCTTGGCAAGGAAGTTAAGAGAGGACGTAGACACCAAGTGGAAGGACCGAACCTCTATACATCGATTATTTGCTCTCTTTTCTCTTACTCTTTATTTTAGCTATTCATATTATTCATTTATTTTATATTAAGTTTGATTTTTTAAGTTTCATAAACTAAAAATCTAATTTACTTGTTAAATTTTTAAAAACCAATTCATCCTCTTCTTGGTTAATCTCTACACTTGAGCTAACAATGTCAATTACATACCATAATTTTAAATGAAATACAAATTTTATATACCAAATTTAATATAAGTTTCAAAAGGAAATAATAATCTCAGTTAAGTTTCAACTTTTCATATTCAAAATAAATATTTAAATTTAACTAATTAAATTTTTTAAAATATATACATATCAAATATATAAGTTTCAAAAGGAAATAATAATCTCAGTTAAGTTTCAACTTTTCATATTCAAAATAAATATTTAAATTTAACTAATTAAATTTTTTAAAATATATACATATCAAATATAAAAATTAAATAATAAGTAATCAAATACAAGCTTAACCAAATAAAAAAACTATAGATGCAATATATATATATATATGTTAATTCCAGCAGAAAGATTTTAACGACTTTCCTACTATAACAAGAGATTCTGGGAACGAGAGGAAAAAAAAGCTGAAGGAAAGCAGGAGACTCTGAATAAACTTGTTCATGGGTCGAATCGTGATTCAGAATTTTTTTTATTTTCTACTTATATAATATTAAAAAATTATTTTTATATTTTATAATTAAATTTAAATAAAAAATATATTTTTTATTTAATGAATAGTAATTTAAGCCGAACGATCCGAATTACTAAAATCCTTAGCCAGGTCTGACCCTTGAACAAGTCTAATCCTGAAAAGAAAAGAAAAATTGAAAGCCAAGGAAAAAAAAAAACAAGTGCAAAATTCAGTAAAAACAGATCAACAATCCCAGAAAGCAAAAACCAGGCAATTTAAACAAGTACAGATTCAAGTTAAAACAAAGAAAACAAGATGCATTTTCTTTCTCATATAATTTGGCAATTAGTTACATGCTAAATGATTCATTTTATAAGTTCCCCTTATTACAAAATTTTCCCTATAATTTCATTGGATTAACAAACTTGACCATTAAGATATCTGTATAATTTTTGTGTTTACATTCTTAACCCTTTTTTTTTTTATGCTTTGTGGTTTACACCCCAAAGCTCTAAATTTAGGTTTGGTTTTTTTCATTATTTTTTAGTCTATAATATTTTAATATATCTTTAATCCCTATTCATAAATATGACTTTCGTAATTAATAAATGAGTCTTATACATATAAATAATAATGAGTATATTAAAAAATAATAAACTGGATTCTAACTTATAAAACTCATTCTTACAAAATTATTTGTCACAATAAAAATATTTTGACTTCCATCTTTACTATCAAACGTAACATTAAAAAAGCTTTGCTTGGTAAGATAAAAAAAAAATAAAAAGATGAAAAAATAAATAGAAATATAAAAAAATGAAAAAATAAAATAATATCCTAACAAAGACTAGCTTAACAAATTAAAAACTACAAATAGAAAAGATTACCATAACAATATATGTCTCAAATTAAAGAGAAAGTCAATTACATAATTGGAGCCTTGAAACAAAAGATGAAAAGCAAATAACAAAAATAAAAGTACTAATCAAACGATATTTAAAAGTACATAAATTATTTTTTATAAGTACACTATTTCATGCACATAGCCATTCGAATGGCAGCGAAGACATTGCGCAATTCATCAGGTGGGGGAAGGTTTTGCGCAATGCTTGGAACTTGCAGGAAATTTTTGATCCATAAATCTAAGGAAGGAAATTTTGTTGAATCCATTACCTTGAAACCCCCAACTTCCTCAATAAACTGCAACCAATATGCAATCCATCCAGCTACTATATCAAGAAACCCAATTTCTTCATCTCCACCAAAAAAGTTTTTTCTTTGAAGCTCTTCTTCAAGTAATTTTAAGGCCTCCACTGTCGATTCGATCGCCTTCACTTGATCATCTCCCGTCGAAGCAAATGCTTTCTTTGATGCTTCCATCAACTACATCAGAAATTTTCAATAACTATGCAAGGATAATTTAATTAACTAGCCATAAAAAAAAAATCTTTAAAGTATGTTTTGCTCGTTAGTTTTTACTAGACCTGTTCATGGATTCAGTCAAGTTTAGGTCTTATATTAATAAAGAATGTGTCTGTTTAGGCACAGGTTCGATCCGAAATATGGGTACAAAATTGTCTAACCCGACTTGTTTTATGAAATACACTATCTAAGCTCGTACAAATTTGTATAAATTTATACACAAACGGTTCAATTTTTTTTAAAAAAATAAAGATCGTTCTTTTTTAAAAGAGAATCCATCCCTGAGTATCGATTACTCTTAAAAATGATCGATCTTCTTCGAAATTTATATTTAGTATAGTAAAACGGGTTGGGCTTGGACAAAAATTGTCATGTCCAAGACTCAACTCGTTTTTCTAACTGATCTTATATTTATTCAAATCCGTTTTTCGAATCCAATATTTGTGCCTAAGCTTTCTCCAATATTATGTGAACTTTCGGATTTGAACGAAAAATTCAACCCTCGAATAGATCTAGATTTTGTCCTTTTTTCATTTTAAAAAATTGATAATAAAGACATAAATGATCGAAATTATAAAAGCTAATTGGGGTAATCACCTTGTCATCAATGAACGCAGCCCAGAAACGTACATAAGCCCTCTCCTGAGGATGTTCTGGCAAGAGAGGCCTTTCTTTCCATGTTTCATCGATGTATTCCAGGATGATTTTCGATTCGTTGATCGGCTTTCCGCCATGAACGAGAACCGGAACTTTTTTATGAACTGGGTTCAGTGTGAGAAGCAATGAACTCTTATTAACAAGGTCTTCTTCAATGAACTCATATTCAACGCCCTTCAACTTCAGTGCCCATACAACTCTTTGGGTGAATATGCTCTGCCTTGTACCCAACACCTTCAAATCGTCTCCGGCTGCCATTGATTTTCTAAATGCTACTGAGAAAATGAAGACAGGAACTAAAATTTTGGTGGTAATTATTATTTGCAGAAATGAAGTAGTTGTTCAATTTTATATACCCAAGTCTTTTTTATTATTTTTTTTTTTTGGGAAGACTGACCTAGGTCAATGAATATTGATCAATAGTTGTAGCAAAAGTAAAATGAATTTAGTGATGATAATTTTATATACGATATAATTATATAATATAAAAAAAAATTAATGAATTAATATTTGCTGCATTGATCGTGTACAGATCATGTTATCTCATTAAAAATAAAATTATTTGTATATATTTTTAAATTTTTTAATGAGATGATATCATCTGATTCACTTACAATGTGTAGATATATGTACAGTGTCAATGTATCAAATATAAACTCATAATTAAAATACGATCTAGAATATGACATGACATAAAAAATAATACGAATATTACATGAATATACAAACGTGACAAAATTCATATAACATGAATTATTAACATGTCAAAATTTATATAAATATATAACACTTAAATTCGGTTATGACATAAAAAATAATACGAACAGAATACAAATACACAAATTATTAAATCTACATAAACTTCAAACCTAAAACTTAATTCAATTGATTCATAAAACTATCCTTTAAAATATAACATTCAATATATTTAAATTTAAATCTTAACAATTATAATTTTTTCTATCTTTAAAAAAAATATATACATAAACTTCCCATTGTATATATAATATCCAAAAGCAGAAAGTTACAAAAATAATATAAAAAAAAGACTAGCATAGTACTTTAGGTTTAGGACCATAAAAGAACTATGATTAAAAAAACAAAAGCTTTGGCGTGGGGCTTACCCACTTCTCTTTTTGTCGATTGTGTGGGTTACTATCTTCGATAAGATACTTTTGTCACCAATAATTGAATGCAAACTTGAACAAACAATTAACTTTGAGGAAAATCTCAAAGCATTATTTTCACCGTTTCGCTCTCATATAAGGATGGTAAAATTCGAATTATTCATAGATTTTGAAATAATTCGTTTTGAAATAATAAAAAAAATTTAAACAGTAGAAGCGGAATGAAATAGAGCGGGACGTGCGATTTTTTTTATTTGAAAGAATGGAATGAAATAGTTTTAGTAATTGTCCTGTCCCGAATATTGAATTTACTATTTTATCTTTAAATATTTAGCTTTTAAAAAGATAATAAAATAATATAACTAAATCTATTATTTCTATTTTTTTTTATTTATAAAAACTTAAACTTAATACTTTATTTTTTTGTCTTCCTAACTTAAAAACTCGTTTTATGTTGAATTTATATTTAAATTTTTTTACAATATTTTATTATTTGAAAATTTTAGAAATAACTAAAAAAATTCGGATAGAGTAAGGCGGGACGGTTATGGATGTAACCGATATCCATAGAGGTGATAATGGTATTGAAATTTCAACATCCATGACGAAACAGACAAAAGCAAGACAGAGCATTCGAATGACGGAACGCGGACGAATATTACAGAATCCGATCCCACTCTGCTCCATTGCCATCGCTACTCACAGAGCCCAAATTCTCCTGTCTTTCCAACTAACACCTTTTGAAATATACTGACTTAAACATCGGAGAATTGTTCCTGAAACCGAACTCTTAACGCTGATCCAGGTAAAGAAAAACACTAAAGTATATGCTTGCTTATGCTTCCTGCTTTTTCAACACCCTTTAAAATATACTAACTTAAACATTAAAATGTACTCATGAAATCAAACTTCGATGTCCTTATGACGTTTATGTTCCTGCAAATCAATCCCAACGTATATGATAACCTCCAACAAAAAAAAAAATGCTAAACAATAGGCGTTGTGCAAATCATCAAATGCGGGAAGGTTCTTTGGAATGATTGGATTGTAGAATTTCTTTAGTCCATAAATAAAAGAAAGGAAATTTTGTTGAAACCATCTATTTCCTCTACAATTGGTAGCCAATGGGCCATCCCTAGACTTGCTCATGGATCGGATAGTCCGTCCGTCCGATCCGATCCGTATTAAGTCGGGTTTGTGAAGGATATTTTTGATCCGGACCGGCTCAGAACAGTATTTTTTTTATTATAATAATAATTTTTTATTTAATTTTAATTATAAAAATATAAAAAAATATATATTTTTTTAATCTGATGAACAGTGAATTCGGACTTACCGAATCGGTCCGACCCGATCCAGAGCTAGGCTTGAGTAAAAAATTTGAAAAAAAAATCGAATCGCGACTCAACCCGGCCCAGCCCATGAGCAGGTCTAGCCATCCCATCCTGCTGCTATTTCCTCTACTATTGTATATTCATTGATTCTTATACAACAACTCTATAATAATTTTCAATTCAAAGAGGTAGCCAACAACTCTTTTGAGATAATGATATAACAACTGAAAAAAAATACTCGAGTAATTTATAATTTTATACTCCATTCAAGGAGTTTGCGAGCTTAATCAAACATTTTTTTTTTCTTTTGGTATTTTATCTAGATTCATATAATATATGTATGATATATGAATTAAAGAAATAAAATCAAGATTAATTAAATTTAATCGAGTTGATTTTATCTTTGATTTTCTTTTTCTTTGATCCCAACTTGAATTTGACAATGAAACTTAATATTATAAAGTTGAAATCACTTTTTGAACCTAAATTTCGACTCGGTTTACATTTCTAATATCTCCGCAACAAGTAATAATAGCTCTCTGCTATTGAATTTACTTTCAATTTATTGGGTATAAAAATTATCTTCTGCATATTGTACTTGAACTTAAATTCTAAAAACAGCGACTTAATAATAACAATTATTTATATAACTTATAAGCATGAATTTCACAATTCCTCTAAATTATTTTTAGGTAAATTGCGCAAACGATCCTTAATCTTTTAAATACTTTCAAATTTGATTTCTAATTTTAAAAGTTTTTCAACTTCATATTCAAATTATTTAATTACAATTATCATATTTTTTTTATAAATTGATATATAATAAATTAAAGTTGTCCCTATGGAAATTGGGTCTCCAATTTGCTGTCAAGTATCCTTAATTTGAATAAATTGGGTATTATTGATTTATTGGGGGGACTTTTGGCATTTTGGTCTGTAGCAATTAGTCTTAATTGAGTGACACATGTCATTCAATTATTAGCTCTCAATTAAAGCTTCTTTGGCTATTGCTAGTGGAGTTAGAATTGGTGCTCCGTCGCCGTCGTAGGTGGCGGCGTTGACGGCAACAAGAATGGAAAGAGGAGAAACCTAAGCAAAAAATAGATTTTTTTTTTTTTTTTTTCAAATTTCAAGCCCTTAATTTTTTCACAAGAACAAATCCTTAAGTATATTTTTACCAACCAAGAAAATCTAGCCACAATTTCTAATAGGAGAGCAGCAACAAAAAAAAAAAATAGAATACATAACACAAGAACAATTCACAAAGCAGAAAAAAGGCAGCAAAAAACTAGAGACAATCTGAGACAGAGAGGTTTAGGGTTTCATCTTTTCTAAGGGTTTTGTGGATTGGTTTTTAGAGAATAATGGTAGAGCAGGAAGAGGAGAACCAAGCGGAGGCTCTTTTGACGAGCCTAATGGTGGAATTGGAGGTTGAAGGTTGTTAGGGTCTTCTTCTTTCCAGAATTACCACTTTAACAATGGTTTTCCATGCAGGGCTTACTGGATATCATTGAAAAGGGACTTGTTTCACATCCACATGAAGAAGTGAGTCTTCTAATATTGTTAGAATTGTTGATTGTGTAGGAAAAATATTTCATGTCTTTCATTTTATCAATTTAGCACAACTGAAGAAATATTTATGGAAGTAATTTATTTTGGCCAATCTTCATGTAGCACTTAAGGCCTTAAAGGTTGGATCTTTTTTTGGTGTTTCATTTTGTTTGACTTGCACTTGCAAAATGTCAGTATTTAGTTATAAATGGATGGTATAATTTTTCCACTATCCGGACCTATCTCTTTTGATTTGTTCTTTGTGTCATTTTTTTTGTTTTTTTGGGTACAAAGGCCACATCTTAATGATAGAAAAAGAGTTGCAGATATTGAGATTCGAATTTTAAATTTATTAAATATTATTTTTTTAAATAAATTATATAAATCAATTGAACTAAATTTTAAAATTTTATATCCTTAATCATTACAGAACCTTTTTAACATGCCATATGGGGATAATTATTTTATTGGTGGTTAACTGGTTAATGATATAACCTTTATATATGGTTGGCTGGATTCGAATGTACTTGATTGATGTTTATCCAATTTTTGCCTTTAGACCCAACTCTCTTTTTGATTAACAAATTATGGAAAGAATTATGAAAATGTTAAGGACAATATTATCTCTTTGGTCAAAGAAGGAAAAAAAGGGACAATGTTGGTCATACATCCCATTCATCTGAGCACTCAAAGATCTGTTTCTCTGGAGATTTTTACCTGGGTTGTCATATCCTGTATTATAGTCAGGTGCACGGGCTATTCTAATTGCGTGTTGTAATTCTAGAAGGCAATTTCTCATTCCTTTTTCCACTTTTTTAACTAGTTATCATTGCATGGGGTGGAGAATTGTTGGCCTTAATAGCATACTAAAAAATAACCCGCGCAATACTGCAGACAAAAAAAATTATTATTTTATTTATCATATTAATTGATTAAAAAAATTATTATTTTATTATAACATTTATCGATAAATAAAAGCAATAAAATGAAGAAGTGAAAAATGAAATAAATATATGCATAAATTAAATGAAACATTAATAAAAAATGATATAATACCTTAATTGATCATAGCAAGATTAATGAATAAGTATTGAATTATAAGGGTCTTCTGTTTCCATGAATGATTTGGTTTGACATCTGCAGAAAACAAACATTTGATTACAAATAAAAAATAAAGCAGCAGAATACAATCATATAAGTTTCGGCATAAAGTTGCAATAAAAGATAGGATAGCAGTAATATTTGATTTCTAAACAAAAGACATGACTTTAAATTTCCTAATTTATAGAACTCGTTCTTTGCAGAGTTGTGATTGTCAACAATAAAAAGTTGTTGTAAAAGGTCATGGTTGCCACACATATATTCAATATAGAAACCAACCAAGAATTATATACTTGGAAACAACATTAAATAAGTTTTCAAACTCCTACACCTATCTTTACAAAAACTTAACAAAAGTGTGATGATATCTAAATTGCATCTTCAGTTTTGTTGAAGCAAGTTGTCTGAAAGATATCACATAACTGTAAAAATCAAATTCCATCATTTTTCTTCAGCTGTTAGCGTATTTACAATTTCAAAAATGGATGAGGTATCTGATCTTCTTCCCTCTCCCTCCCCAAATAAAAAAAAGAAAAGAAATTATATATGATGATGATAGACCAAACACAGTCATTCTCAGAATTCATCAACAAAAAGTGCTAAAAGAAAGTGATAAGCAAATTCAAACCTGCTTCGATTGACGGGACTCAATTTAAGCAATCTGTGAGGACAGATCATGACTTTTTTTTCCTTTTTGCCCCTAAGGCAAAAAAGTTAAGAGAAGCGATTATAGCAATCTACTGTTAATTGAAAAATGCATAAATCATGTAAAATCAATGTAAACAAATACATCTTTAGTGCAGCAGAATATCATGGCAGTGTAGAGAAAAACATATACAATACAAATTTCAGTTGTTGATGCCAGTAAACATAGTTGAAAAAGAATTTGAGTTAGATTTCATATTTTATTAAATTGCCAAATACCAGAAATAAGATTCAACAACTTTTTACTCAATCAAAAGCAGAAAAACATTCAGAAATATGAAAAGGGAAAACAAAGAAAATCAAATGACTTTACAACTTAATAACTGAAACATTTCTAGTAACCATTTCTTTTAATGCTCAAGTTTTTCCAAGAATATAATACTAAAACAATGCAAATTAAATTAGTGTGGATTAAAGCACCATTGAGACTTTAATAGTCAACTATAGATTTCATCAATATTTAAGCACTCAGTGTTCAAGTGTCAATCAGCATTTAAATTTCATCAATCAACATCATCACTAACATTAGTGCAATGAACAAATGCATAAAAAATTTCATTCTTTTCCAAAGTTTGAACAGTAGTGGAGTAAGCAGAGAAGTTTCATTTATGGTAGCACTTTAACAGACTATTTAATGTGTGCATCCTTAAATTCAGATACACTTTTTTGTCACATTTTTTAATTTTTAACTACTTTACAAAATGTGATATGTACGGGAAAAAAGAAAGTTCTATTTTTGAGCTTTGCATTATGGTGTAATTGCAAAAAAGATTATCAATGAAATTCGTTCTAGGCTAACAAACATAATGATAGAGCCTAAAATCATTCAAGCTCAATCTTGCGATTCTATTAGACTAATGAGCCTAAAACAATCACTATTAACCATTTTCTAAAGTATTTTAGAAAAAACTCAATCAAGCACAAAAAATTGCAAAATAGAGAATCAAACAGGAAAAATGAATGGCCTAAACAGTCATCACCAAACAAAACTTCAAAAGAACAAATATCCACAAAACTAAAGCATCCACAGTTCCATGAATGATACCCATACATAACACAGTATGTAAACTTGAAAAAATCAAAGGCAAAGAAGTTCACAAATATATTTTATGAGAAACGATATACATATATAACCAACGTATGTTAATTAAGTTTCAATAAAAAAATTGTCTCGCCAGCCAAGCAAGCTTTGTTAATCAAATAACAATATGCATTCAAGGATACTATCTTTAATGAAAGAAATTACCATCAAGAGTAAACTCGAAGGCATCAAACAATGTAGCCACAGCTGCAACACTTTCAGCATTTAAATCAGATGCTCCGTTTGAAGTACCTGGAGTATCAACAAATGGTATTGGTTTTGCTTGAAGGGCTTACTCTTATTAGTTTTGCTTACAAAATAATTAGCAAAACAAATGGTAATTCATAATAAAATTTATATTTCAGCAACTTAGGCATTGCAGCATTGCATTCCCTCCCACAATATGTAAAATCTCAAACTTTATCAAACTCTTAAAACTAACATTTAGATCTACCACATCAAAGTAGACAAAAAAAAGAGATCTACCCTAAACATGCAAGCTTTGTATCTAATTGAAAACAAATATTTAAACAGAAGAACAAAGCATTTAACTCTTAGAACCAATCGAATGAGAACTTGATTAATGATCTGAATAATGTTTTAGTAATCATTTTGTATTCTAAAATCTGAATAGAAATCTTTAATCAGACTAACATTTGGAATCCAACAAAAATTTAAATAATGTTACTTGAAAATTAAAGCTGAAATACCTGGAAAAACCCCTACAAAAATCTGCAACACTTAGAACAATTTGTTCAATTGCAAAGCATTGAACAACTAATATCATAACTAACTTGAACATAATTATGGAATGCCTTAAACACTCTTTGCAAGAAAATGAAGAAAAAACAATCAGACATGTAAATTCAATTTCAATCAAGTAAGATTCTTGAAGCAACTTAAGCTACCAAACATGAAAAAATAAGAGTTAATGATCAATTTCAAAACCAATTTAAACAACATGCAAAAAATAAAAACAAAATTGGCTTTAAACACACTTCCTGGAATACCTTAAAGGAAATTAATTTGTAAACAAATCAATATCTTGAACACTACCTGCAAGAAAATGAAGAAAAAACAATCAAACATACACATTAATTCAATGAACTAAAATACTTTGATGGTATTAACTTTTTTCATGTTTAAACAACATGAAAGACCTTAAAGCGTTGAAATCCAAGGTTTGGTTGTTTAACCCATCTTAAAAACAATTTAAACAACATGCAACAAAATTAAAATCAAAACATACTTACTGAAACAATCCTTGAAACTATACCAAATCAAAAGTCAGTAATTAATTTCAAAACCAATGAACAATAAAAGCCAAAACTCACCTTAAACTTAGATGTTGCAATGCTTGTAATAATTCTTGCAATTGGAAAGTACTGGCCAATTAAAGGGTCAATGATTAATTTGAAACCAATTTAAACAACAAACAACAAAATTAAAAGCAAGACTAACATAAAACAAACTTGGTATAATACCTTAGAGATCCCCAATGAGAGTTACCAATTAGTAATACTTAAGGGGCACCTAGCAGCAGAAACTTGATATAAAAAAATAACATATATATATATACCTAAAAAGAGAAGATAGAAGCAATTTAAGACCCAATAATCAATTTAAAAATATTTTAAATAACATGCAAGAACATTAAAAGAAAAAAATAATTTTAAACACAATGGATTACCTTATAGTAAATAACCTTCTAAACCATTGATTACCTTCAACAGGCTATGCAAGAAAATTAACAAAAAACTATAAAATATATAATTTAATTCAGTTTCAATAGACGAAAATGCTAATCATCCATATTAAATCCAATTTAAACAACATGCAATAAATTAACTAAAACCAAAACTAACTTCAAACACACATGAGGGAATACCTTAAAATTTTCATACAATTGCTCAATAACTTAACGATTTTATCCAAACAAATCAACTAAAATGTCAAACTCAAGAAAATCTTAGAAGCAATTAAAGAAATCAATCATGAAAAACAAAATTAAGTCAACCAAACAAACCTTCAATCTAGATGGCCAAATATCTTCAACAAACCCTGAAATAAACACTGAAAAAAAGCAACAACAAAAAAAAACAATCAAACATATGACAACCAAAATCACCAATCAATTTAAAACGAAATTAAACCAACATGCAAAACACTAAAGAAAATATGTAAGAAATATGTATTTCTACAAAAAAAAAAATTATCAAATTTGCAGCATCTTTATGTATGAATCTGGTAGAAGTAAAAAAAGCTACCTAATCCGACGCTGAGATGGCTGGACTTTGAAAATTTTTGAAGTAAAAAAAGTCTCCTGAAACTTCCATCCCTAATAAAAAAAGCAAGCAAGAGCATGGGTCTCTCAATGAAATTTATAAAACTCAATCCAATTGAAATAAAAATAAAAAAAAAGAAGGGACTTTGACTAACTTTCTCAATTGCAAAATTTTCCTACCTTTGTAATTCAACTAAACCTTGATCCTTAGATGACCCCTCAAATTATCAAGACATGATAAACTCGAACGACCCTTGAACAAATATTTAAATTGTAATGAATGGAGGAGAAAGGTACCGACAGCTTGACTTGAGAAGTTGGATGGTGGATCTTGGTCATGGGGAACTAACGGCGGAGGAGGGTTGATGTCGTTTCAGCATGTTGACAGTAAATATTCGTTTCAGAATAATGAAAGAAAAAAAAAATGAAAGAAATTGAGTAGAAGAGTATTTGGGTTTTAGAATTCTGGAAAAAACCTCTCATTCTCTCTTCACATTCTCTCACTCATTTTTCTTCCAGAACTCTTCTCACTTTTACGAACATTTTATCCTTTCTATTCTTAATATTTGGTAAATTACCTTTTTAACCATGGACAGTTGTCAATCTCTAAGCTTCTAAGGGATTCTTTTAGTATATTGATAGTATATTGATATATTAATAGTATTGATATCTCACCTTTTGTGGTTTTTTTTTTTTATTTAAAAAAGCTTTAAACAGTATATTTAGTAAGTAAAAGGTAAAAAAAAAAAACTATTGCATGATGTTAAAAAAAAGCAAATAGTTGATTGAAAAACATGACATACAGAGCGCCTTTGTGTTTCTCCTTTCTCTCTCAGATAAAATAAAAAAATATAATATGCACATAGTTCAAGAAAATAAAAGAAAAGAAGACAAAGTGGAGTGCACCGCACTCCACTTTGTCTTTCTTTTATTTTTTAAATTATTTTTTTATAAAATAATTTAAAAAATATGATATAGACATCTTTTGATAAATAAAAAAATCCAAAATTCAAAAAAAAATCTTTTACTTATCTTTTAATTTTTTTTTTGTATTTTTTTTAAATATAAAAAGTTTAAAAAGATTAAATAAATATAGGTGAAAAGATTTAAAAAAAAAATATAATACACATGGTTAAAAAAAAATACAATACACATGGTTAAAAAAAAGAAGAGAAAGTGAAGTTCCGTTGTCTTCTTTTTATTTTTTTAAATTAAATTTAAAAAATAAATAAAAAGAATAATTTAAAAGAGATTAACAATATTTTTTAACACATGTACACCTTGCAATAAGAAATTTTTCAAAATTTATTGTATGGATTTATTCTTATTGTAAGAATGTTATATTAATTATCATAATTTTATAATAATATTTAAAACAAATTATATATTTTAATTATCATAGATATACTTATAATAATTTCATAAATTTTTTATCGTTATACTTATTATTTAAAATAAAGCATTATTTAAAATAAATATATACTTTCTTAAGTTTTACCATGAGATTTTTAAAAGTAAATAAAATAGGTCATTGATATGTGTATTGTATTATAATGATTTATATATTGCGTTATAATAATACATTTACAAATATGTAAATGAATTAGATTAACGATTTCAATTATACAATAATACTCCTTTAAGTAAAACAGATACTTGAATTTGAAAAATTATCGGATCATGCTCGAATACAAAAAAAAATCGGGTTCAATAAATATTTATTTTTTAATTAAAATTTACAATGTCTATATTTATTTTTAAATATTATTTATTACTTATTTTCTATATTTCAATAAAATTCTGAATACATTTGACTCAATCAATTAATTTGTTTAAAGTTGATCTGATTTGATTTTAGAATTAAAAAATTAAACTCGAGTGTCAAACCCGAATGATACGAACCCGAAATGAAACGAACCTGAAGTGATTTGAACCCGAAATATTCGAAACCCGAAAATGATAAAAAAATTTTAAAACTAAAAAAAAGAAAAGAAAATGAACACGAACACGAATACGAATACGTCACGAACATAAAAAAAAAAATTAAATTGAATCACTACAATATACGAAATATGTCATAAATTGAGACACAACACGAATACCCAAATTTTTATCTAAATTGAATCACAATGAAAAACTAAGTAAAATATGAGATGAATTGAGACACGACACGAACACAACATATGACGTATAAAAATATATATAAAATCAATTATTAATATGTAAAAAATTATATAAAAAATAATATGCACAAACGTTTAAAAATATATATAAAACGAATTATTAACGTTTAAAAATATATAAATTTATAATATTTTATAATAATTATAAATTATTAATGTGTAAAACTAATATATGAACGTGTAAAAAAAAATTCTCTTTTTTCTTTCTTTCTTTCTTTCTTTCCTTCCTTCTTTTTCTTCTTTCTTCTCTCTTTTCCTTTCTCTCTTTTTTTACTTCAACCACTACACAAACAAAAAAACAAAAAAAAAAAAAGAGGCGACATGGATGGCCTCACCATCCAGGAAATTTGTCAATATTTATAGTAAGGACTAAAAATAGACCCGCGCTATGCTGCGAGCGAAAATATTTACATTTTATTTTAAGTTTTTTAATCGGAAAAATAATTTCAGTCTACATTAACAATGACAAAATTATAATAAAATAATGCTAATGATGAGATAATGTTCTATTGAAGTTAAATGAATAGAGAACTATAATCGAAAGTAAAACTAAATACACACATCATAGCAATATTGTAATCCAGTAAACAAAATCTAATCTGAAAGATATAACAATGCTATAATAAAAAAAAGTTAAAAACTGACCGTATAGCTAATTGACAGAACAACTTTAATAATCCCTGCAACAAAAACAGAAAAATTTCAAAATCAATCTAACAACTTAAACACAGGAAAAAATAAAAATGAGTAACCAATTTTAAAACCTATGAACAATACAAACCAAAACTAACCGTAAACTTGCTTGCTACAATACCTTTACCAACACCTACAACAAAAAGATGAACAAACAAATAGCTAAAAAAAAAAATTCAAAATCAGTCAATGAAAACGTTAGAATCAATTTCAGAATCCAAATATGAAAAAATGAAAGTCAAATATCAATTTCCATATCAATTTAAACAACATGCAACCAAATCAGAAACAAAAAATCAAGTAAACAAAGAAGAACAATCAAAACACAGAATCATACACTAAAAAGTATGAAATTCAAAACCAATAAAAATACCAAACAAACCTTAAACTTAATTGTCCAAATAGTTTCAACAATTTCTGATTGCATTCCTATAACTCCATGATTGTAACTCCATTTTTTTAACAGCAACCCTTTTATGAAAATATGTCAGTTTGTTATTTACGTTTTGTTTGAATAGATATTGCCCCAATCACATTGCACTTCCCAATTGAAATAAGAGAAAATAAAAACATGAGATTTTCCCACTCTTTGCATGCAACAAATTCCTTATCTTTGACCATTAATCCGCTGCCCATGAAAACTGAAAGAATATAAAATCTAGAGAGCTAACCTCAAATATATCTTTCTCAAGAAATCAAAAACCATATGAGAAGCAATTTAAGAAAACATACATGCAAAAAATTAAAATATTAATTCATTTCAAACCAATTTAAAGAATGTGCAAGAACGACAAAAGCAAAATTCACTTAAAAAACATTTGTTGGATCACCTTCAATATCAATTAAATACAATATAGGAAGTATTTTAACAAATCTAACATGAAAAATCAAATTAAAGATACAATACCCGATTGTAAATGTAAAAGTAAGGAAAAAAAGAAAACGAAATAAACAAAAGAAATGACTAACTATCAAGAGTTTACAATTTTCTAAAAAAAATCCTAATATTTCTACAAAAAATATGAAAAATCAAATGCATTGGCATTTCATGTGTAATTATTATAACTTTAATAATAACAAATGGATTAGTCATAAATAAATTAGATCTTAACTGAATGTGAATCAATTAAAACGTTAAAATTACCTCTACAACATTTGCCAAGAAAGAGAATAAAGTAGATAAAACAAACTCCATCGCCCAAATTGATTCAACTGTCCATGAAACATTAAAAAATATAGAAAAAGCAAAATCAATAACCAATAAAAAAATATCAACAGTGTTATATGATCATCACAAAATCATGCCACAACAAATTGCCACAACTCTCTAGCATAAGTTTATTAGTTGTTCACTAAAAAGTGGCAAGTTCCCAAATGCAGTAAAATTGAGAAAAATGTAAAGGAACAACTCTTGAAAGTTTGATGAAAAAACTTACCAGGAAAAAAAGAGCTCTTACAAAATCCAACTTATGCACTTCCAAGGTTTATCCCCTTGAATTTACTGTACAAAACATGTGAAAATAGCGATCAATCATGCTGAATAATAATATCTCTTTAAAATTTTAATACATGAGATCATTATTTCATAAAACAATCTATGACGAATAATGAAATTAAAATTTTTTTTTTTATGATTTTTTGTAATTTGAACTTAATGCATTAGAATCGAACCAATAATAAAATCAATAAGAAACTAATATACATATATATATATATATAATATACACGCAAACCAAATATACTGAAAACTAACATTTATATAGCATCCACGGGTGAATAACAAATAATATGTGAACTTATTTTATGAAGATTCCTTAACTAAATTTAAATTTGAGAATTTATGATAATCTAAACTGTTTACTATCAAATAAATGCTATGAGAACATGTTTATTAACTAAATTTATGGATTAAATTTGATATTTTTCCATCTACACATGTTTAGTATGTTCTTACATTAAAATAACAACAATATAATACTAATTCTCATGGACAATTGGAATCAAACATTCATGATATAACTTGTCTTTCAGATAAGTAAAATCATATTAAAATAAATCATCAAATTCTTTTGTACTTTGTTGTATTAGGGATAAAAAAGATTAACTATAAAAAAAATATGATATACATCAACTAAAGTTAAAGAGAGCTACATATTTAAACAAAATAAAATATCCTCAAAAAGTGATTATCAATTTTAAGTTCACTATATAGATAAAAAACAAAAAGATATCAATTCCCGTTATGTAAGAAATCTATAGAAAAACCTATGAGTAAAAAATAAAACAATTAAAAAGTAATAAAGAAAATAGAGAATGATAGTTAATAGATATATTAAATATTATTTTATATGCACATATATTTGTACAAACATGTTTCAATAGAGGAAAAATTACTTAAATAAGGAATCAAGAAAGATAAAGCTTTATACTAATAAGTTTGATAATAAAAAAGAGAAAAGTAATACATACATGTATACATAATAACTCCTCATTTTATTACTAAATTTACTTTAAACTCACAAAATTTTCACTTTCGAAAACAATTTTATCATTTTAGCTGCTCTTGCCACCAAGCTTCTTATCATTGTCGTTGTCATTATCATTACAATAAGTTCAACATTAAAATCATGTATCATTGCCAGATAAGAACTTATGTATCTTTTTGAAATTCAATTTAAGTTCAATTCAATTAGAGAAAAACTCTAACTTTTCGTTTATTATTGATATCTAATACTAAAAAACAAAAGAAACAGTTTGCATTGACTGACATATAATAGCAAAGCCAACTAAATTTCACTAATTACCCAAAAACTTCTCAAACAATGACACCATAAATTCAAAAACACCAAATCCAAAACAATGATCAACAATTTAATGGGACTTCAATTGATTTTCTGTATGCATGCATAGATTAAAAATAAAAAATATTAAGAGCAAATATCATATATCCTTTCAAAAAAAAAATGAGGACATATATCACCAAAATTCTAACTTTATCATTAGTTGCAAAGCAAGCACAAAAATGAGATTAAACATGCAACCACCAATACATGCAACTATGAAAATAGCTCATCAAATTTAAGAATGTAGTGATAATAGTTATCATATTACAATAGCGCCTCATATTTCATTCTAATTGAAAGGGAATACATGAACAATCAAAGATTCTAACTTGACAGCATCAAAATTCATACCAAGCCAAAAATATTCAAAGGCAAAAAGTTAGTATTAAAATTACAAATAAGCAACAATGAGAAGATAACATGAGATTAGATACGTAACCTTGATTGTCTAATTAACATTTTTTTTTTGTGATCTAGAAACCTCTACAGCTCGACCTCCCTAAAGAAACCAACGACAATAGTGATAACAAAAATGCACTTAGTAAATATGCTTCAGAAAAAGAAAATGAGTTATTGAGACATACCTCTAGGGAAAGACATTGGCATTCTCTTTCACTACAACACTTTTAATAAACAGAGTGTATCAGGTAACTTTGAGCTGTTGTGAGGAGGAGCAATCTTTCTCCTATTTATCAACATAAGAAATTGGCATTATTCTGTCATTTGGGAGAAAGTAATAATAAAATTATGGAAAAATTAATAAATAATAATGCATTATTTAATTTATTTAAGTTATTGTAAGCAAAAAATTTCATTCAAACCTTGCTATTGCTTTCTTCTTCCAAAAATATATTTCTACATAAAAATAAAAAACACTAAAAGAATTCTGACTTATATTTTTTTTTTCTGTTTTAATCTCATTCTCTTCTTCCATTTTATGAGAAACCTCTTCCCAAATTAATTAAATAAATAATATCTATATGAAAATTCATGAAAACTAAAAAATGAAAAACACAATAAAAAATTTGGACTAACTGTGGCCAATCGTTGTAGTCATGCAATAGTCAATCTTAGTTAGATCAACCTTTAAACCCTGAATCACAAACAAAATTAATAATAAACTGAAGTCATCTTAAAAAGTACTAATAAATTTATGAAGAAAATAATCGTAAAGAAATAAATCCAAAAAGTGTACAAAAAAATTAAGAAAATATCTTTTTGAAGAAAAAAAAAATCAGCTTCAATTAACCCAAGCCGATTTGGTGTTGGTGTGATTGAAAATCGCCTAAAGCTTGGTTGGATCTCTTTGTTTTTCTTTCAGCTCACGTTGGATTCTCCCTTCCCTTACTCACTCTCTCTCTCTCATCCATCAAGGTCTCTTTTTTCACTTTCAAATTCCTCCCCATCTATTCTCTTTTTCTATGTTTCCCAGAAATTGTGAATTAAAAAAAAAAAAAACAAATCTCAAATGTTCTTTTATATTTCAGATTTTCTCTCTTTCTTTGCTCTTCTCGATCCTTCTACCTTTGTTTTCTTTCTTTTTTACAAAAAAAAAAAAAAATCCCAGAAACCCACTCTAAATAAAAACAATTGAGAATTCCTTCCATTTTTTTTCTTGTGTCGTCACCTCTCCCCTTCTCATCTTCTTTCTTCTTCTTATTTTCTCTCTTTGAAAAAAAGAAGAAGGAAGAATTGAAAAAGCACGTATGGAAAAAAAAGGGAATGGGGAAAGAAAGAAAGAAAAAAAAAATGAAAAAATATGGAGGAAGGAAAATGGCAGGGAGAAGAGAAAGAAAGCCAATCTGTCTACCCGTTTTCCATCCATTTACCAACCCAATATTTTTTTTTTCAAAATAAAAAATAAAATCAGCAAATATTAAAGAAATAAGAAAAAGAATATCTCATTTTCAATGCATTGTTTTTGTTTTTTAAGAGTAAAAAAAAGAAATAAAAAGGCACATTGTACACCCTTTTGACTTTAAAATTTTCCTCTATCTTTTTTTTTTTTTTTGGGTTCTTTTTTTTTTTCCTTCTCTTTTTTCCTTTCTTTTAATGCCATATCTCACCAACTCATATTTTTTCTGACAGCACAATTTTTTTCAACAATCCTTCCATATCTTCTTTCTTTCCCTCCTTGTCTTATCATTCTTCTATGTCACACCTTCCATCAACTATTTAATTTTTTCTCTTACACCTTTTTAAGAGAAAAGAACCAAAAATGAAAAAACAATAAAAATGAAAATTTCTTTACCTACTTGTACGTTGCTCTCTTTGCAAATTAAAAAAAAAAATAATAATATGTATTTGAGTTAAAGTAAAAAAAAGTAATGAAAAGGAGACAAAGTGGTCCATGTTTCTTTCTTTTTTCCTTAGTATTTTATTATACTTTTTTTTTTTTTTTTAAATAATATGAACACGACACGAATACTCGAACATATAAAAATTATACATAAAATAAATTATTAACGTGTAAAAATTTATATAAATTTATAATATTTTATATAAATCATTAACGTGTAAAAAGTTATATAAATTTATAATATTTTATATAAATTATTAACATGTATAAATTTATAATATTTTGAAAAACAAAAAATAACACGAACGCGAACATACAATTTTTTCTCTAAATTGAATCATTATGAAAAATTATGCAAAATATATCATAAATTCAGACACGACATGAAAACACAATTTTTTATAAATTAAATCACAATGATAAATTATATAAAATATGAAATGAATTGAGACACGATACGAACACAACATAAGAAAAATAATTAAAAACAACACGAAAAATAACATGAACATGACATTAATACACGAACGAGTAAAAATATACATAAAACGAATTATTAACGTATAAAAAATTATATAAATTTATAATACTTTAAAAACACAAAAAATAATACTAATACGAACACGTCAAGAACACACGAACTTTTCTCTAAATTGAACTATAATGACAAACTATGTAAAATATGAGATAAATTAAGACACGACACGATACAACATTGGAAAAATAATTAAAATACAACACGAAAAATAATATTAGCACGACACGAATACACGAACGTGTAAAAATATACATAAAATGAATTATTAAAGTGTAAAAATTTATATAAATTTATAATAGTTTAAAAACACAAAAAAATAACATGAATGCGAACACGTTACGAACACATAATTTTTTCTCTAAATTGAATCACTATGACAATTTATGCAAAATATGTCATGATTGAGACACGACATGAACACACAATTTTTTTTTTAAATTGAATCAAAATGACAAACTATATAAAATATGAGATAAATTGAGACACGATGCGAATACAATGTAAAAAAAAATAATTAAAAATAACATGAACACGGCACGAATACACGAACGTATTAAAATATATATAAAATAAATTATTAAAGTATAAATATTTATATAAATTTATAATATTAAAAAAAAATATATATATAAACACATAATTTTTTCTCTTTTCTCTTTTCTTTCTTTTTCTTTTTCTTTTTCTTTTTCTTTTCTTTTCTTTCCTTTCCTTCCCTTCCCTTCCTTTCTCTTTCTCTTTCTTTTTCTCTTTCCTTCCTTCCTTATATTCTTCACCGGCAAAAAAGAAAAGAAAAGAGATGAACAGTAACTTGGAGACGTGGACACCTTGTCCATGCAGGAAAAAACTCATATTTATAGTAAGGATTCTAATTTTATGGCCTTACTGTGTTGGAGAGTGCTAGAAATTGGAAATTTGAACTGTAGTAAAACATTATTTTTTTCTTTCTCTTTCTTGGTTCTAATTGGTTTTATAGCCATTTGTTACATATTGGAGAGATAATGAATCTTTGCATCTGTTGTGAGGCAACCATTTGTTGGATCAGATATGATTTTTATTTTGATATCGCCCCTTAGAACCTGCTTGTCCTCCATTTTTCCCCTTCTCTTTTCAGGTTGATGTTTATCATTTAGCATTAAGTACCTTTAGCATTGTAAGAACGCTCCATTTAAAATCAATTCAATTAGGGAGATCTTGAATGGTCAAACGAGTGTTGGACTCTTGTAGTGTAATTGTTTAGTTATAGCTTCTTTGTTCTTTACAACCAGTTGGAAAATCATGGTTCTTTGTGATGCCAAGGTTTAAATTGACAACCGGGGGACAGAAAAAAGTATTGCTGAAGTTTTACTAGCCTTTTTAAGAGGTTTATAAAGCATGCTATGGAAATAAACCAACGTTAAGACCTTTTTGGGCTATTTTGATTTTAGATAGAAATTTACAAATTTTCTAAGCTAACTTAATTCCTGAATATATATATATATATATATATATATATATATATTTGAATCGCTTCTCAATTTGCAAAATACTCATTAATTGATCAATTAGTTCTACTTCACAGATATTCTTAGTGAATGAGTTCCCTCTACTTCACAGAGCAGAAAAAGTGGTAGATAATGCTGAGTTTCACTTGGATTTCTTACAGATTGAAATTTGAAGTTGGGTGTTAATGTCCAAAATTGGTAGGTGTTTTGTCTATCAAAACTATATATATTGCTGGACCTGCAATCTAGGTGCTTGTGTGACCAGAATGACTGAGCCTGGATTTCTTTTGCCAGCATTTTCACCTTTGTGTGTATGACCTGCTATTGTATTAGTTTCCTTGTGTTTAGTTGATTTACTGTCTGAGTGATTACAGTAGACAGGTTTGGTACAATCCTGTTATGGTTGTCTGCAAGTGTCATGCAAATCTATACCTGGTTTTTGTATAATGGAGATCATTTGATATTTATCAGTAGTATGGAGCCTGCATGATGCAATTGCACTCCTGGTTTTGGAAGGATGAACACGACTGCCGGACGTTGTGTTTGATGCAATTGCTGTTAGATAAACTTGATTGATTCATTGTTGTTTTGATAGTCAGGTGGGATGTTAAAGTAGGGTTATTTGTTGTTGAGAACATCTGATATCCTTCCATAGGTTAGTCAATAGACAATGTCTTGTTACTTTCCGCAAGGCGTTGTAATTTGAATTGAACCAATTTGATTTTGTTATACGATCTTTTATCTCATTCAACTTTTAGTATACTTTATATACATGCATTTTGACATGAAGACCCCTTAGTTTAAAGATTTTTGGTATAGTATCAGATAAATTGATGGCATCTCAGGTCTTTATACAGAGAAAGTACCCACATTGCAATTCATTTGAAAAAATCATGCTATAAAACAAAAATAGAAACATCTGTAACAAGCACGAATACAAAAGTGTGAACAGAACAGGTATTTTCTTTCCTTTCTTTCCCTTAATTTCAAGCAATGGTTTCAGGTTTTAGGCCTTAAAATGGCACCCCTGATAATAAGTCCTTTTTTCCAATGGCCACCATGTTCATAGAGATCAAAACAAACTTCTCTTGTTTCTCCTGTTGCTTCATTCTCTTCGGTATAGAAATTGCCGACATTGAGCTCCATCCATTGCCCTCTAGGCTTCTGCAAAAGGCTAACTTGCCTTTCTTGGACTCTGCCATTAGGGAGGGATAGTCTCAGCTTGATAGGGAGTTCCCAACCAAATGCCCCTTTTGTCAACTTGACTTCATACACAACTTCGTATAAAGTTCCAGGGGAAAGGTCTGATATTTTGAATTTTCCTCTCACATCCAGCCAACATACGTGGCTTAATTTTGCTACTTCGATGTTCTCATTACTGCAAATCAAGGGATGAGTTACAGTTTAGAACCATGAACATACAGCAATCGACTGAAATAATAATTTCCATGAAAAATTATATCCCCTGAATATCTCACCTTGTATCTTTAAAACTGTTCCAAATCCAATTCTCACGGGCACCCCATGTGATGTAGAGTGACCTTGCATACAACATGAAGCATTTAAGACCAGACTTTGCATCTTCCCAGGTTTTCTGCATGATGAGTCGGAACAGATAATAATGAAATCTTTCTCTGTACAATTTCACATATTCTAACTTCATTTAAATGTATGAAAGTATAAGAATAAAAGGAACGGTCCCTTATTCTCAGTGACTTACTTTTATACCAAAAAATAAAAACAAGAGAAAGAGAGAGAGAGAGAGAGAGAGAAACCTTTCTCTTGTGCTCAAGGAAGACTTCCTTGTTGTCTGTTGTTACAACTTTCTTCTTCTTCTTCATCAAGTTCATTGATTATGTTCCCAACAAAACCAACAATCTCCAGACTCCTAAAGCTTTTCCTGTATCGACTTTAATGGCATCTTCTTCCCATTTGTCTATTTATAGTTAAACCTGAAGAACAATGTAAAGGAAATGAAAACAAGGAGAGAGAGATTATAGAGAGGAGGTGGAGATTGAACTTGCAACTTCTAAGAACATACCTAGATAGTTACTTCCCTTTTTGTCTAGTTAAGTTCCATTGCAATTTCTGAGACGCGGGAGGACCGCGACAAAGGGGGACCACGGAACTAGAACTATAAGAACGTTTCAAGAAAGTTAGCTACTGCCCTATTTGCATTAGTTAATTAGCCTCCATTATTATTTATTAATCAAGTTGATTTGTGTGCAAGTTACAATCTTATCTCCTTCTAGACCGTGTGAACTGGAAGGTGATGGAGACTCAATAACAACTACAAAAAGGTGGCAAGAAAAGTATTAGTCGCTTTGATTTAGTTTGCATGAAGTCATATAAGTTTTGTCTGAAAGATTGCATTGGATGATACCTTGACCCGTTCAAAAGGGAAACATTTGCAGAAGGAAATTAAAAGAAATGAGACTATTGAATTTGCAATCATTTTCCATGCACTGTTCAAAAGTTGGAGGAGTCAAGAAAAAGAGGTGGAAACATCCATCAGAATTAAGTCAGAAGAAAAGTACATTATTAAAGTACACTTTTACAAAAAGAAACAGGAAAGTTCTCTGCAAAAATTGAATTAATGTGCATAGAGGACCATTGGATGAAAAGGTTCAGGAAGCCAGCAGTATCAGATTGATTTCCTCCTGAGACCACATTGCAAGACTTTTGAAATTTTCTTTGGTTTTCCACCATGTCTCTCTAGATATTTTCCTTGAACAATATGAAGCATTCAACTTGCGACTATGTTGTTCCGACTCTTTATTATTCTTGAAGTACTCGTATCCAACGCATATTCAAATATGGGTATGAGATATAATCCTCTATAGACCCTATAAATACATGAAAATTTTAGAAAAAAAAAAATTGAATATACTCACATTCATACCCGAATCCGAGTAACATAGTCATGCGATGTTATACATCATATAAAACAGTATTTGCTAGGTAATACTTTTCCGTCCTTTACCCCACCATACTCACATGCCTAAACTCAGACCGGAGACTTAGAACTTTGTCAAGGAATGAGATTTATGCCGGTGGTTACAAAAAGTGGTTGAATTGTTCACCTTCATTTGATAAAGGAAATAAGAATAGGACGACCTTTCTGCCTCTGGTGCCATTAAATCAAACGTGGTATGCATAGTCAATCTACTAGCTCCTTTTGTCGTCCTTGCTATCTGAGGTAATTTATGTTAGCAAGAAGGAAGAAGTTTCATAGGAATCTGCACCCAGACTTCATGGTCCCGTTGTCTGAACTTTTCTATATATAGACAGAACCAGGAACCAAAGGAAATCAAAGCAATTCATCCTGTTCCAACTGAGTTCTTTTAAGGTCTTCAACATATTTTCTTCTTGACACACTTTCTTGCTGGTGAGTTCTTGTGTAATTCTTGCATGTAGAACTAGAAGAACAACATGAATGAGGAAAAAAAAGAAAACCATACTTATTGATTCTTTTTCTTTATTGTAGGAGTTCTGATCAATAAGCTGCCGAGTAGTTATGGCTGATCCAGTTAGTATTATTGTGAGTCCTATTGTGGCCAGTATCATTGACACTGCTGCATCCTTGATCAAAGAAGAATCTCATGCAATCTACGGTGTTAAGGAGGAGGTGGAAAATCTATCAAGCAATCTAATCAGCATCAAAGCTGTGCTTAAAGATGCAGAGCAGAGGCAACTGGATGCAGATTGTGATGAATCTTTGAGAGTCTGGCTAAGAAAGCTCAAAGACGCTGCTTTTGATGCAGAGGACATATTAGAAACTTTTGCAACAGAAACTTTCCTCTGGAAGAGAAAGCAGCAGGTACGCAAAATCCGAACTCCAATCAGTGTGGCACATAGGATCCAACAAATTTCAGCAAAACTTGATTTGATTGCTAAACAGAAAAACGATTTCCATCTCAATGTAAGTAGTGAGGCTGGAAGGTCTCAAAGTCAAAACCCTCCACTCACCACTTCCTCTGTAGACAAAATAGATGTCTTTGGTAGGGATTCTGATAAGGAAAGATTAATAGGTCAGATGCTATCAAATGAATCTGATACTGAAGCTGATGTTTCTGTCATTCCTATCACTGGGATGGGAGGCTTAGGCAAAACAACTCTTGCTCAACTCATCTTCAATGATGAAAGAGTAAAGAATCATTTTGAGTTTAGGATGTGGGTCTGTGTCACAGCTAATTTCAACTTCGGAAGGATACTTAAGGAAATGATAGAATTTCACACTGAAATGGAGTATTCTAACAACTTACCCCTCAGCATCCTAGAGTCACGCTTCCGAGAATTCTTGGCTGGGAAAAATTTTCTGCTTGTTTTAGATGATGTTTGGACTGACGATTACAAAGAGTGGGAGCCACTCCAAAGCCTCTTGAAACAAGGAGGTAAGGGCAGTAGAGTTTTAGTCACTACTCGAACCACCAAGGTGTCAGACTTAATGGGAACACAACCTCCCCATACATTGGAAACTTTGCCTGAGGAGGAATGTTGGTCACTATTCAAAAAAATTGCTTTCAAAAGCTGTAACTTACTGGGAGGTACACAGCAGAAAGAATTGGATGGCATTGGTAGGGAAATTGTAGGGAAGTGTAACGGCTTGCCTTTGGCGGTGAAGGCAATGGGAGGTCTCCTGCGTGGTAATGTTGATGTAAACAAATGGAAACAAATCTTAAGACATAGCATATGGGAGCTAGAGGAGAAGGACTACGATAAGCCTAAAATTTTGCCTGCTTTGAAATTGAGTTATTACCACCTACCTTCTTCTTTAAAACAGTGTTATGCATATTGCTCTGTATTTCCAAAGGCCTATGTTTTTGATAGGAAGGAGTTGGTCAAGCTTTGGATGGCTGAAGCATTTATTCAGCCTAGTGGGCAAAATAGTGTAGAGGAGACTGGACTTGACTATTTTAATGAGTTGTTAAATAGGTCTTTCTTCCAAACTTTAGACATTGATAACAAGGTGAGATATAGAATGCATGACCTTATCCATGACTTGGCAGTATCAGTTTCAAGTCCCCTGTGCTGCCATGTCAAGGATAACAAGTCGTGTATTTTCTCTGAAGAATCTCGTCATGTCTCATTGCTTTGTCAAGATTTAGAGAGTCCTACCTTGCAGATTATTGAAAAATGTACTAAGCTGCGCACACTCCTACTGCCTAGCGAGTACTTGAAAAGCTTTGGGCAGGCTCTGGACAAAATGTTTCATTCTCTAAAATACATTCGTGTTTTGGATCTAAGTTCAAGCTTGCTCACAGAATTGCCTAACTCTGTTGAAGAGTTGAAGCTATTACGGTACCTGGATCTCTCTAGAACGGAGATCAAAACGCTTCCCAACTCAATATGTAACCTTTGCAATCTACAGACACTTAAGCTTCTAGGGTGCCTTTGGCTTCTCGAATTGCCCAAGGACCTTGGTAACATGGTTAACCTGATTTATCTTGAGATAGATGAGATGTTTTGGTTTAAGTGTAGGATGCTGCCACCGAAGATGGGAAACTTAATCAGTCTACAGAATTTGCATGCATTTCCAGTCAGTGGCACAAGTGGACATGGCGTTGGAGAATTGAAGGACATGGCAAATCTTACAGGAACACTGCATATCTCGAACCTGGAAAATGCAGTGAATGCAGCCGAGGCAAAGCTAAATGAGAAGGAGAGCCTTCAGAAGCTGGTGTTAGAGTGGAGTGACAAAGACTTCAACCAAGAAGATGAAATCAGAGCAGAGAGGGACCTTAAAGACCTTCAGCCTCATTCAAATCTCAAAGAGCTGGCACTTGATCACTTTAAGGGCTCTAATTTTCCTTCGTGGATGACAGATGGTCTGCTTCAAAATTTGGTAACACTTACCTTAAGTCATTGCACTAAATGCACTACAATCTCTACTGGTCAGCTACCTTGCCTTAGAGTGCTCTACATCAAAGGGATGCAGGAACTGGAAGAATGGCCAGAAGTTCAATGTCCTTCATTGGATACACTACGTATCAGTAACTGCCCCAAGCTGAGGAAGGTACCAAACTTGATGCCAAAATTAAGAGTTCTGAAGATAAAGAAGTGTGATTCACTGAAGGCACTTCCAATGGCTCCTTCTCTGATGTTTTTAATACTTATTGATAATCTTGTTCTGGAGGATTGGCAAGAAGGAATGTGCATTGCCCAAGATAATCAAGGCAACCTAGTAGGCCAACCTAGGCCTACTTTGATTGGTCTTTTGGAATTGAAAATGGAAAACTGCCCCAACATACAAGCACTTCCTCGGATGTTTGCTCCACAGAAACTGGAGATAAGAGGGTGTGTACTCATAACTACCCTTCCTGTCCCGCGTTTCGCCCAACGTCTTCAGCATTTAGCTCTGGAAACGTGTTCTAATGAAACACTTTTGAGGGAAATACCAAGTACCAACTCTCTCTACTCCCTGGTCATCTCAAACATCTCAAACCTTACCTCTTTCCCAAAATTGCCCCATCTTCCAGGGCTAAAGAGTTTGCATATCAGTGATTGCAAAGACCTCACTTCTTTGTCTGAAGAAGAAGGGTCATTGAAAAGCTTGTCATCTCTCAAACTGCTCTCCATTCGAGAGTGTCCAAAGCTTGAATCATTTCCTGATGAAGGGTTACCAACAGCACTTGAGTGTCTAGTGATTGGCTCATGTCCCATTCTAAAATCTCTAGGTTCCACACAGACCTTAAAGAGCCTTCTCTCACTCAAGGACTTATATTTGGAGGATTGTCCCTTGATTCAGTCCTTTCCCGAGGATGGACTACCTTCCTCTCTCCTTCATTTGGAGATTCATGGATGTCCCCTGCTTATTGAACAATGCCAAAAGGAGGGTGCAGAATGGCAAAAGATCGAGCATGTTACAGACCGGGAAATTGATTCCATCAAGCTACCTTCAGCCCCAGATTTGCCAAAGAAGAAAAAATGGTCTCCTCTAATTGGTCGCAGTAAAGGTGAGTTACTTACTTGTCCCTCTCTCATATTTTGATCTATTTTTTGAGGTAAACAAATGATAAAAACAATTTCCGAAACTCATTCTACCTGTAAATTATTCTTGTTCATTTTGTTATAAATGGAAGTTCTCTTAACAGAAAAGAAAGCTAAGGATTTGAGAATATAAAAGTTATTTTCTTTGTTAGCTTGATACTATTACTCCTTCATTAATTGGTTTAAGCTTAAAGAGGAACCAACATATGCTTATATGAATTTTGCAGGGCCCTAAAAAGGTGAATGGTTGATTCAGGGGATGCTGTCCATGGCAGTGAATGATTAAAAGCTGCAGCAAGAGATGAGAATAATAGCTTGATAGCTTAAAGTTAATGATTGTTACTACTGATATGTGTGTTTGTATCCATACAAAAATAAAAAATAAAATAAAAAGCCATTGAAAGTGGGAGACAAATGGCTTAAACCATAGCATACTTGTTTCAGATCCTGTTGTTCATGTTCCATTGTGTTTTTTTCTACATTGATTGAAGTGAGAGTGATAACTTTATCCATTGTAAGTTATCCATTGTTAATAAATGATAAATGGATAATTGGATTGTTGGTTTTCCATTGTAAGTTATGCATTGTTTTCTTATTCAGGTGTAATATACGATAAATGGATTGTTGGTTTTCTAAACTTCTAAGTTTTTTCATTTCCTAACCCCGTTAGCATCTGCAATTCCCTGGAGCCTATTTTTTGTCCTGCTAGATATAATTTTTCAACAACCTTTTCATTTTTTCTCCCCCCAAAGATCTTTTCTATCCGATATGGGATTAAACCTACTTCTTTAAACCCGTCTAATCTTGTGACGAATCTCCATCTTTTGCCTACCCCTCACCCTGGAGTGTTCCCTATATGTTAGAATACTCGACCTGAAATCGAATAATCAAGTTAACTCTGATATCACTTGTCACGAAAACATTACTCTCTTCTCAAAAAACGCGTGCACATTATCTTCTCAAAATACATAGCTGACAGAATGAGGAGAAACTATTAAACCTCAACCAAGTTTGCTCATATCAGGAAAGCAGAAAAACACAAATGGAGAATGCATTTCAATAATAAAATGGAAGTAGCACTCATCAAAAGAGTTTTATACTTAAAACTCTTTTCCATTGCTTCTTGTGTTATTAAAACATCAACCAAATAGAATCTTAATTATAATACCTGAGAAACTATGCTTATAGCAAGGAAATAACATTCTTTTACAAATGAATCAACAAATGTTTACCAAAAATCGTCTAAAGAAGGAAATAAAGATAATTATTGAGATCTCATGTTGTCTGTCTCTCAAAAGTAACACTAGAAAATTAAATTAAAGCACATTCTTGACCAACTCAGAACATAACTTTGTCACAAACCAGTTTTAAGTATTCAACTCTTGTCAACAAGATTTACCAGAAGAGCATTACATATCAACTAAAAGAAAAGAAAAGCAAACTAGTATAAACCAGTACCACCTACCAAGACATATCCCTCTGTGCTAATATTAGAATTAGTATCGACTGATCATCATATATCCATCTGTGCTAATCTTAGTATCTAGCATCACTGGCAAACAAGTTTAAATTTAACCTAACAATTATTGCCTTTGCAATGGAGAATCAAAGTCCTATGTGCAAACCATCCTAGACCTTGCCCAATTGTAACTAAAAATATTCAAAGATGAGTGATTTGAGGTGTTCCATGCAAAAAAAAGAGGCTTTCAATTCTTTCTTTCTTTTTTTGGTTAATGATCACATAGACCCTGCAAAATTCCTATACGATACCAAGGATAAGACCCTGCCATTGCAAGCAAATATGCTAGCAAATTCCACACAAAATAACCAAAGTCATAGGTACAATACATGCGTTCAGAACCAAGCATGCAAAATAGATTTCTTCACTAGGATGCCATGCCAAGCTCCTCGTGTAGTCTCCATGGAGAGAGACACAAAAAGAGGTAACTCAAGTGAGCTTCATTCAGGCCAAAAAATGTTAAGCTTGATCGCACTTTATCAGACAAAAGTTCATTACTTCTAACCTCGTTAAATATCCAATTAACACATACAAATGGTAGGCTGCTGCTATCTAACCATACATACATAGCAAGAGAGAGAGAGAGAGATCTACCGCTACATCACTCAGCGTGGCACTACGAAACCGAGACAGAACTCGCTATCCTGCTCTATCTCCTGCAACTAAGTTACAACACCGTATACAAACAAAACAAATATGGCTGGCTCCAGCTACACCAACACTCTAACTAAGCCTCAGTGATCAAGATGGAGGGCTATACTTAAGATGTTGCTCGTAGAAGTTGATCAACTGGCACAGAAGAAAAAGAGACAAAAGTAGTGCGAGAAGTGTTAGCTCTTAGAGCCAATGTTAATTGATGAGGAAAAAGGTCGGGCAAGATATGATGATCAATTACCAGAAGTGGATTGTTAGCTTTAAGATATCTGTTGTCCACCATAACCTCTTTTCCATCGGACCTGTCAAAAAATGCACCAAACAAAATTTATCATCGACAATAGAAACATCAAGTGCAGCATAAACTTGAGGACTCTCAAAAAACACAATTACATCTAAGATCAGCAAGCTTCTCTTCCAGTTAAAATTAAAATGCAAAACCCAGAAATTTCACTATTCTAACAGTTCATATCACAAAAACAGTTCCTCTCTCAGAGCCCACTACTCACTGTCATAGCAACATCAATTTCTCATCCAATATACAATTCTCAGGAGTGAGAAAAACTTCATCCTTTACTAACGTACAAAATTCTCCCAAAGTCAAAAAGGTTAGTCTCAATTGGGTCATACATACACACAACACCTTCATTTGAAGGTAAGAATTAAGATTACCGTCAGGCTACCCTTGGACCAAGGTAATTGCTCAACTTGCAATTTGATTCCTATAAAACAAGTCCACACATGCTGTATAAAAAATATATAAAAGAAAAAAGGATCATAACTAAGAAGTTTGAGAGAAATCTCCATCATCAATTCTTAAATAATTAATAATCACTCATTTTTTTTCAATAAAAAAGGCCCCAAAAGTGCAATTTCCTATCTACCATGCTCTACGGCTGAAAAACATAAAAGCACGCTACAATATCATTCTTGTCATGTCCAAAGAGGCCACCTGCTCACCTACCTAGACTTTAATTTCAAGTCAACATAAAGTTACCATTCTCTTGGACAAGATCTTTCAATTGTCAACCATGAAGAATGTACACTTCCCACGTACAATTACACATGGATAGAGAAGCAGCCCATGGTTCTTAATGAAGTGTAGTACGTTCTCCCAAATTTTAAATTAAAGACAAGCCAGAACTCAAGTAGAACATTTTTTTTCCTATACGTTCTTTTAGAGAAAGACAAAAAAAAAAAACATGTTGATGTTTTCTAAGAACACTATAGTCAAATACAGGCACAAACAATGTAGAATGCTCCACCAACAACTAAAGCTCTAAAGAGCAACATGAAAGTACATTAAATGTTAATACATCAGAATATAATAATTTACACTAGAAAGAACCACTGCCATCCGATAATACCACCCACCAAGAGGAAGCCAAAATACTTTTCACAGTCAGCCAAACTAAAATCAGTTTCTGCAATTAAATTTTATCATGATCTGAATGTGTAATATTCTTGAAGGTTAGAAGTTTCTGCCTAAAAAGATACTAAGCAATATGTAGATATAATTTCAATATACTATAAATCAGTTAAGGTACAAAAGCTAGCAATTATAAACAGAGTGTTTTGCAAGTTATTTGCATTGCATTTACTTCTAGATAGAAATGAAAAACAATTGTAACAACATAAGACAACACATCATTAGCTCAGATAGTTATGGAACCTAATGCATGGCATATGTTGGAAAAATGGCTGCGAGATTCATTAGATGCAAAAGTTTTCTCTTATTGCTTGTCTGGCACAAATTGCCCACTTACAGCAATAGTAGATACTATTTTAGCTTTTGTTTGGAAGACAGAAGGATGGAGAATTTTTCATATAAAATGATGGTTGCACTAGAGTTTGAAAACAAACCTGATTGCCAAGAAGGTTACTGACACATCGTGACTGTTGTCTGATACAGAAGCTGAAAATCCTACAGGCTTGAGAATCTTGGTTATGACAGGTACATTTACAGAATTATCAATGAGGGGCCTATGACTCAAACCATCTGCTGTTAAACCATGATTTTCAATTCCTATCTGTTCATCTGTAATTCCATAGCCAACATGGATATTTGATGTTGCATTTTGAGTCAAATTAGATCCAGAGGAAGATAGATCTTGTTTAAACCTCTTCACAGAACCAGACTTCCTTCTTTTAGCCCCTGTTCGACGATCACTCTGAATTGATTCCACATGATCAACCTTTGGTAATCCATTGGCAAGGCCATCACCTTCAGAAGCTTTGCCTCCTTGGAATTGTATCACAAGCTTATCGGCATTGACCCCATTGGAAGATATTGCTCCTTTTAGCTCACTAAGCTTGGTATCATAATCATTTTCATCCTTCCTTTCCTCAATTTTCTTTGAACCATTTGTAAACCCGTTCTCCTTAACTCTTTTAGATTTTTTGACATTGTTGGCATTTCCATTACTCTCTCCGTCACGTGCTGGCACTGTAACTGGACTTGCGGCAAAAAGATCAGCAATATCTGAATTGTCAAGAAGAGGAACCAAGGGAGCCTTATCAACAACACAGTCTTCAAGACCAGTAGCATTATATGTAGCAGCAGAGGAGCACGACTGCTTCTTCTTCGACTGTATATGAGGACCACCATACTTGCGCTTGCGCTTTCGATTGTGCTTCCCCGAACACAAGCTTCAAATCAAAAGAAAATTAAAGACATATTATATGGAAAAGACAAACTGGTTGTTTACACCTTATTTGCCAAGATAGTTGAGTATAAGTGAAAGGCAATGAAGGCCAAAATGTTACTTTAACAATTTATACCCTTTTTCTTATCCTAAAAAATGGAAGACAAAAACCAAATAGTTAATAAAACTTAGACTAATTCGACTATTTGCCACTCAAATGGATCGTAACACTAATTAATAACTTAACAAATAACAACAATGTCTGCTTTGGCTACTCGATGATAAAGCTAGGCTAAGTGATATGAAACAACAATAATGAATAAATACATTGTTAACAAATAAAGTACGCTTTTCTTTAGCTTACCTAGCAACCATACAAAGCCAAGGAAGATATGAGCAATATAGAAAGGAAATCAAGGAATCTAACCTTTCCTCAAATGCATCTATAACATCAGAACAAGATTGGAGATTCTCCAATGGCTCCCATGTATTTGCCGTTTCCGGCCATCCACGCCTTCAAAACATGATAAAAATCACCCAAATGAATAATTTGGATTACCATTTTCTTCAGTAAGCTAATACCTCATACCGTTCATAAAAAAAACATTGAAGAGATAGATAGAGAGAGGGCACTCACCATTTGATAAGATACTGAAGCTGGCCCTATATTATACAAAAAACACTCGTAATTAGGTAAAATAGAGAGAAAATTAAACCTAAAAGTAAAAACTACCCACCACCCTCCAAAAAAAGGAAAGCAACGAAGGACATATTATAATTATCTCATTTCCTAAAGCTTCTTCATTTCCATCACAAACCCTCAAATTTGAGAATAAATAAATAAAAAGCAAATAACTGAAACTAAAAAACCCAAAAAAAAGAATTCAAAAGTCCTAAACTTTGCATACAAAAGAACCCATTTTCCCCTTTCTCCCATCTGTTTGGTTCAGGAGAAAATTAACCCAAAAAAATATATATAAAAAAATCCAACCTTTCGAACCCTTTTACGACGAATAGCTTCAATCTCAAAGAACCCATCATCAAGCTTAGTCCTTTCTTCTTTTCCATCATCATTTTCTTCTTCTTTGCCTTCTTCTTCTTCTTCTCCTTCTTCTTCTTCTTCTTCTTCTTCTTCTTCATCTTCCTCTTCCTCCTCTTCTTCTCCTTTTTCTACCTTCTTTTTCTCCCCAAGTCCTTCACTTTCAACTATTTGTTCTCCATTACCTCCTCTTTCCTTCTCTTTCTCACCACCCCCTCCTCCTTCCTCACTCTGTACTACCCTTTTCCTTCCTCCTTTCATTTCTTAAACAAAACCCAGAATCCAAATGGAAAAAAGGAAAAAAAAAAAAAATCAAAAGAAGAAGCCTTCACCTTTGTTTTCCTCTCCCTCTCTTTGTCTTTCACAATGAATTTTAATCTGGGAAAAGAACTGAGAAGTGGGAAATAAAAGGGTGTTCTCTTTTTGGGTTGTGTGTGTAGGGGGGGAATGTTAAGTTGGACCCGAATTGACTCCGACCCGGATTCTATATAGAATCGTCTCAAAGTCTTTAAAATTACTTTTTCTTTCCAATTTTGGGTATCTTGCCTTTGCCGCTTTGTTTCCGCCAAATCTTATTCTTCATTTATCCTTTTAATTAAGGGTGAGTACTAATAGGTTAGAATAGATTTATTGGATCGGAATTGATTAAATTTGGTTTATTTTATTTATTTAGTTTTGATATTAATTGATTAAGAAAAATAATTTATTTGATTAGTTTAATCAATTATCAGTTTTTCAAATTAATAATCAAATAAATCCAACTAACAAATCTATTAATTTATTTTTAATATATTTTATATGTATAATATAAATACAACATAATAATTATAATAAGTTAAAATTATATATAATATATCATTTATTTTATATGATATATAATATGCTATAGTTTTTATACAATAATATAAATAATTTATTTTTTAAATAATTAAAACCGATTAAATCGATTGAATTCATCGATTTAAAACGGTTTCGATTTTTTTAATTAATCAATTTAATTCGATTGATTATTTCAAATGAAATCAATTAATTCGGTTTTTGAACTTATGAAACTTAATCGAATTAATACTCTTCTCTACTTTTAGCTTCTTTTGTTCTCGAAAATTGAATACTTTGATCAAAATTTACATAAAATTAAAATTTTATTGAGTTAAATATTTAAATATCTTATTAAAATTTTTATTGAGCTAAATATTCAAAAATGGCGTGATATCCACATCCTCAATATCACAGTATACTTTTTTTCTTCTTTTTATTTTTTTTCCTTTTATGATTTATTATTTACGAAATAAAAATTAAATTTATGCTTTAAAGAAATATATGTTATAGCATCGGATTATGTTATTATTGCATTATCCTTTTATATCTCAGATTTAAACTAACAAAAAATCAATTAGAGTGATCGAATGAGATAGATTAACAAAAATGGAAATATGGTAAAACTTTACTTGAGTAATTTCTAGTTTTTTTTTTTTTTTCAATTCCTCTAATGATCCGACAATTTAAGACAATAGGTAAAAATATTGCAATAAAAAAATATAAATATAATAAAACACGACACGTTTAATAAATATAAAAATAGTCCAATCAACACGATACAATTAATATACGTATCATATTCGTATTTAGGATTTTGACATATTTAATAATTTGTATTGTGTTTATATTTACACAATTAATATTAAAAAAATAAAATAAAAACATTAGATACAACATGCATACATAAATTATCAAATCCAAAAGATAAATCTTACATTTTTTGAAGGAAATCTAAGCTATCCACGTCTGCAACTTACTCATCCAACTCTTTGTGCAGAAAAATAGGACGGTTCTCCACATGCACTGCACGTGTGACAACCTCTTATGTTTAATTGTCCTTCAGCCACGTTTGCAAATCTGTAATGGTGCATGGTTCAGAGGCTTCCTCTACCTTTTTTACTTTTTCTTCTTTTCTTTGCTGAGCCATTTTCTACCTCTTTGCAATCGATTATTTCAGATTTTGTTTCTGAAATAGAGATTGGCAACCTACTTTAATCCGAAAATTACTCTGTAAATGTGGAATGTTGTACATTGTCATTCTTTGTCTGTGCAGTAGCTTTGATTGCCCCGGTTCTCTCTGCATCCTTATGTGCTTTGTCCTTTTTATTGTCATATTGGCCATGCTTCTTTGTTCACCTATCTGAGTTGGAATTCCTACAGGGATTTTCATTGTGTTCTCCCACCTCCCGCAACTGCTTTTCCTTACCCTTTCTTAGCCTTCCTTTTTTTGGTGGTTATTTTTTTAGGCGGTTGGTATGCTTGGTTTACTGTTACCACAGTTAGCTATGTCAGAATTTGGTCATTTACCCACGCTTCTGCCTACTGGGTAGGCTTTTTTTTATTGAAATTATTTTCCTTGCTGTTCTAAACAACCACAACACAAATTCTGTTGCAGGTATGTGCCCAGTTTTGCTCTTTCTGTTCTTCAACTTTTCTTTAACTTTGTTCACTCTTTTTTTGGGAGGTTGTGGGAACAATTGGCTTCTGTATGTCCTCTTATCTCATCTGTTCTCAGTTTTTTTTCAAAGCTTTGCCGTTGGGTTTTTGCTTATTTGTTGAATGTTTCCTTTTTTTCAATTGCATTCTTTGAAAGAAGCTAGACCCATACATTGTTTTCCCCTGCTAACTTTATCCTTTATGTGTTTTCTGTTAAAGGGAAAAGAAACTCCTGATACTGATACTTTTTTAATATGCTTATTTGAAGGTTTCTTTTTCTGTTCAAACTTTTTTCCCTGCATTTGGATGCTTCTCCTTTGCTAAACTTTGTTCCTGTGTGAATGTTGAATTGGTCACTGCTGTAGTTGATCTCCAATGAGTTTAGTTTAGTCTGCATAGTTGTTTAATTGCAGATTCTGTTAACTTTTGGGTTATGTTGGATTTTGTTCATCTGCATTGTTAAAAAGACAGATATTCCTTATCAATTTGGTTTGGGTATTTATTTTCTCTTATTCCTTTAAAGCATTTTTGCTTTTGCTTTTAAAAGGAAACTACTCATTCTAACCATTGTTTTTTATATTTTTTTGGACTTCTTTACCTTTTCAGGTTGCTGATTTTATCAATAGGGTCAGTCCAGTTCCTGTGTAGTTGGTTTCCCTCATCTGGTGTTGTATTTTCTTCTTTTACTTACTTTTTCTTCATTTTTTTCCCTTTTTACATTTTCTATTTCTTATGATTAATATTTAGTTGTCTATGCATGTTGAATTATTAACTGCTGTGGTGAGCATAGAGTCAGTTTTTTGCTATTTGATTAGTTGTTTCTTCTCTGTTTTTGTAATGCCCTTATGTGCACATATTCAGTGATCTTCTTGGTTGATTTCCACTATGGATCCTTCTCATTTGGCTAGAATTAATAGGGTCAGGAGGGTAGAACATATATGAGTAGAAGAGTTAGAAATAAGCAATCTGTTAATTCTTCATGTGTTACAGGCGGTGTTAACAATCATTCTCCCTATATTGCTAAACAATCAGCATTTAAATGGTACTGTTTTCGAATCTGGTGAGCAACCTGTTAGGACACTATTTTCATTATCTGATGCTGTACTGGGATTGTCCTTTGCCTCTGGGTCAGATCATCAAGCTTCTTCAAGTTATGCTCTAACTAACAATCGTAAGTATTTATATGATGTTTGTTGATTCTGTGCAAGTAGATGTTATCTCCAAGTGCATTTTTTCTTTCCATTGCTTCACCTTCTTATTAACATGATCTATTTTCCTGTATATGTATAGAATAATTGGTGATTTGGTGACACATGTTGTTGTTCTCAGTTGCAGTACCTCCCTTTTTCTGCTTTGCTAATTTTTCGAGGCAGTAATTTGTTGTGCCATGTCCTTACTGTTTTTAATGCATTTAAAAATAAATAAATAAACAAATTACTTCTTATAACCAGCTACTATCTGTAAGTGCATTTTTTCCTTTACATTGCTTCACCTTCTTATTAGTACGATCTATTTACCATGTCTTTCTTATTTACTGCCTTCACTTTTGCATTCGCCCTTTATTACATTGCTATGCTTAGTTTACTACAATTCCAGTGTTTTTCTGTATATGTATAGAATATTAGGTTAATTGCTGACATATGCTTATGTTCCCAGTTGCAGTTCCTTCCTTTTCCTGCTTTACTTATTTTTCAAAGCAGTCATTTGTTGTACCATGTCCTTACTGTTTTTAATGCATTTTAAAAAATAAGATAAATTGCTTTTTATGAGTTCTCCTTTTAGTTAATTGGTTTGCTTAGTGTTCTGCTATGTTGCCTTTATATTGGTAGGTCAGTTTTTTGAACCACTAGATTTGGGTGGTCTGGATTATGAATACCCTTATTGTGAGGCAAAAATGTGGTATGAGGAGAGGGTTTCCAGCTCACGTCGGACACATACACCAGTTTTCAATCTATGTTGCAAAGAGGGTTCAATTATCTTGCCACCATATAAGCCAACTCCACCCTTTCTAGATTCTTTGCTATCTTATGACGGGGGGCCGCAATTCAGGTTGGTTCAGAGATAACAGCAGGATGTACAATGCTATGTTTCAATTTATGTCAATAGGTGGCAAGATTGATCACGTAGTTAACAACAAACCTGGGCCTTATGTTTTTCAGATTGGTGGCCAAGTACACCACCGTATCGAGTCTTTGTTGCCAATTCGTGGTCAAAGTCCAAAATTTGCTTAGCTTTATATTTGCGATACCGACCATGAAGTTATAAATAGGATGAGCTCTTTTGCCACTGACCCTAAGAATAATCCTGATGCAAATGTTGTAGAAGGTTTGATGCATATGTTGAATGCTGTCAATGAGATTGTCAAGGCTTTTAGGATGGCTAGAGATCGTTTTCTTCAGTCAGATTTCCTTACAGTCCGTTTGCAATTGATTGGCAGAAGAGAGACAAATGATGGTCAATATACTTTGCCAACTGCTGGTGAAATTGTTGGGCTGATAGTAGGAGAGGATAATGGATCGCGAGATGAGCGTGATATCATTGTTGATCACAGGTCCGATGGATTGAAACAAATCAGTGAGTTGCATCCTTTATTTATGTCCCAAGGGAATTTGCTCATCACCACTTGCCTCCTCATCCAACAACACTACTTTCAGTTCCAGGCAACAAAGGAATTGGACTGTTAAATATATCTGCACCCCTCATCCAACAACACTACTTTCAGTTCCAGGCAACAAAGGAATTGGACTGTTAAATATATATGCAACAAGAATAACAAAGCATTTTCTGGAGGCTGGACCCAATTTGTCAGAGACAATTGCCTTAGGATCAATGATCGTTGCATCTTTGAACGAATTGGTGACAGACAACTTCATGTGCAGATTATTCGAGACTGTCCCTGACCAAATGTTAGATCCCTTTTTTGAACAACTCTGTCTTTTTGGTTACTGCATGAAGTTCAAGCTAATTTATCTAATGCTTTCTTAGAACATTATGAGTCTTTGCATATACAAGCTGTTGATATATTAGAAAAACAAGATATACTTTTCTTTTTGGCAAAGTATTCATGCAACTATCTACTAAATCTTTTTTTTGTTATTTCAAGTAGCTTATTTAACATATCTTAATTCACCCTTGCTCATAGAATTACTTACATGTTTCATAGTATTGTTGTTATTGCTATTACAAAATAGAAAAACAAATTGTTTTACCCGCAGCGTAGCGCGGGTCTTTTACCTAGTCTAAATAATATTTATAAGACTATTCTTCTAATTTTATTAAAAAAATCTAGCATCTTAACCTTCTTTTTATCATATAATTTTTTTTATTTGAGATTGCTAAAACTTAAATTATGACGGCCTGGATTGCAAGAAACCCTTCCTTGATCAAGGATCTAGCAGTGTCAATGATTTTGCTCACGAGAAGATGCACGAAAATTGACCACAGTTTTCGTAATAGTTATTATTTTGTGATTTCGATTCTCTCTATCGTCGATATTCGATATTTACTGCAATAGACCGTGATAACATTCATAACGTTTGCAACCGTAATAAACGCGACACGACTGAAAACACGTCGGAATTTAAATCCATGAGATCAGCAATAACTCTTGATAGCTTATTAATCATAAACCCTACAGAACAAAAAAGCATTGATCATTATACATGGTTTGCTTCATTCATTTTCTTATGTATTAAAAGATGATACAAGAACTCATCAGCAAGAAAATATGTTTAAGACAATATAAGAAACCCTTCTCTTGTATCTATTCTCAAAGTATTTTATTAACATATCATAAAAGCCATGTTTTAATTTATTAATTCCTTTAAAAAAATTTATAAACCATAAATTTCTTAGGTCTAAAAACTAACTAACAAACAGATTTTTCTAACAGACAATTTTTGACAGGTCCGATGGAAACAGGTTATGGTGGACAACAGATATCTTAAAGCTAACAATCCACTTCTGGTAATTAACATTGGCTCTAAGAGCTAACACTTCTCGCACTTCTTTCGTCTCTTTTTCTTCTGTGCCAGTTGATCAACTTCTACGAGTAACATCTTAAGTATAGCCCTCCATCTTGTACCAACTAGTACATATCGGTATGTACCGGTAATAATCGATATTAATCGGTATACCAAAACCGGATCGAAATTAAAGACTGTCTGTACCAGTATAGTTAAAAACTGAGACGTACCGACCTGTACCGACATCACAATTATCCATTTATCATATATACTAGAATTACAACCCGCGCTTTGCTGCGGCAAATTTGTGTTATATTTTTAAATAGATGATAGAAACTAAATATTAAAAAAGGCGATAAATAAAAGTAGTTTTTTATTTTTTATAAGTAAATAAATAATTTTTAAGTTGTAATTTATATAACTAATAAAACAATTACAAATAAACAACAATAATAAATAATTTTTAAGTTGTAATTTATATAACTAATAAAACAATTACAAATAAACAACAATACCTTCAATTCAAATTTGTAATTTCATTATTCAAATTGGCAAAAAAAAATTAAACAGCTAAAAAACAAACTTAACTTGAAATGAGCTTTAGACTAAACAACAAATTTATTATTGGCAAAAAAATACTTTTGAATCAGTGCAGCTAATAATATGTAATATTTCATCACTATAACAAATTTGGAATAACAATGAAAATCAATCCCATTTTTTTTTTTTTAAATCGTACTCATCCTCTCATCTTATTATCAATATAAATCATCTATGTAATTTTATTTGAAAAAAAGTTAGGCTCACCAACAATAAACTTCACATCATTCTTTTCCAAAAACAAACTATAACTCTCATCTATACCTAATTAAAGTTGCCATAATCAAACCAAAACAATCACCAATACAAAAAAAAAAAAAAAAAAACTTTAATTGAACATACATATCAAGAATAAACAAAGAGAATATTTGAATCTCTGTCTTTCTCTTCGTAATTCCCATGTTCACTTTCTCTATTTCTGATTCTGTTTCGCCAACCTTAACCTCTCAAAACCATATCTGAATCATCTAAATTAACTATGAAAGTTTTAATAAAATGTCAAGAAGAAAATAGTATCAAGAAAACAGAAGTCATTAGAGGTGGCAAAATGAACCTGAACCCGAAAACCCGCCCAAGAAAACCCGAACCCGAACCCATCCAAACCCGATTTGACCAAAAAGTCAAAAACCCGAACCCGAATGGGCCCGAACCCGAATGGACCCGAACCAGAATGGACCCGAACCCGAATGGACCCGAACTCGAATGGGCCCGAACCCGAATGAGCCCGAACCCGAATGAGCCCGAACCCGAATGGACCCGAACCCGAGACCGACCCGAACCCGAACCCGAATTTAATACTAAAAATAAAAATAATCAAATTGCAATTAATTTTTTTTTTTTACAAAGAAATAACTTTAATTATTAATTTTATTCTAATTTTTTTTAATAATTTAATTAAAATTTAAAATTTAATATATTATATATATATATATATATGATGATGATAATAATTTTATCAAAAAGTAAATTATATTTTGTACTTATAAGTTATAACTTTAACGTCTCATATCATGATGAATTTACAATCTAAATATTTTAAATTCTTGAAAATTTTAGAGATGTGAAAAAAAATTTGACAATAATTCAATTATTCTTTAAGGGTAAAAAAATTTGATAATAATTCAATTATTTTGGCCTTTTGGGTTATACTTATACGGTTAGGTTAAGGTGGGTTTAATTGGATTATGGCTTTCATTTTAGCGGGTGAATTTAATGGGGTTTTGGGTTTTATGGCCTTTTGGTTTTAGGTATATTTATTATATATTAATAAATAATCATATTAATTATATATTTATTACGTATAATTTAAATATAAATTATATTTTTTTAGTACTACTTTATAATTTATACTTTATACTGATGAAAAAAATATAAGTACTCGATAGATATATATATATATATATATCTTGACTATAAGCATAAATTTTTGCATTTTATAAGTATATAAACGAATAGATGAAGGTCAGAATTTATTTTTAAAAGTTTTTTTATTTTATAGTGAATATAAATTATAATGTATTTATATTTTGAAATTCGAGTTCATCAAATCAATTATTTTAAATATCAATATGATTAATTTATAATATATCATATTTTTTATAATAAATTATTTCAAATTTTGATTTTATATAACAAATTAATTTCTTATTCTTTTGGTGCTAACAAATATTAATTTTAATAAATATAATTAAAAATATCATATAATAGCAAAAGTATAAAAATAATAATAAATTAATAATTTGTTTTAGATATAAATATTTAAATTACGTAAAAATAATTACATCTAATATAAAATAAAATGATGTAAAACATACCCGAACCCAGACCGAACCCGAACCCAGACCGAACCCGAACCCGAATGGGCCCGAACCCGAATGAGCCCGAACCCGAATGAGCCCGAACCCGAATGGACCCGAACCCGGATGGACCCGAACCCGAATGAGCCCGAACCCAAATAAACCCGAACCCGAATGAACCCGAACCCGAATGAACCCGACCCGAACCCGCCCGAACCCGCCCGAACTCGCCCAATTGCCACCTCTAGAAGTCATACTTGTTAAAATGCATCAAATTTTCTCTACAAAATCTTACCTAAGTGATGAAGTGTTTAAACTTCTCTATTTGTAGGAATCCCAATGCTTCAAGTTGCCTAAGCAATTTCATTTTTTTTTTCTATACCATAAATTTTTGTTGTATAAAAAAATTGTAAGTTACATGAATTCCAAAAATATATGTACTGTTAACAAAAGGCATTATTGAAAACAAAATTCAAGATGGCTTGTATCGATGAAAAGACATGAGGTTCAAATGGCAAAAAGATTCTCCATGGAACATGAAAGAAAACTCAACAACTTAAGCATTCAAAAATTACATTATATTAAATAAGTTATGAAAAATAATCTAATAGCATCCCAAAAACTTCACACTTTTGATTACCTCACATAATTGAATTACATATATGGATAATTAGGTAGTGACTAAACATATATGGATAATTAGGTAGTGACTAAACCCATGAATTTGTTATATTTACATTCTAGTTTAAAAACAATTTCAACATTTTTTTCAAAGAATATCCTCTAAACTAACTTAGAAAAATGTTTTAAAAGAATTCATGAAACCAATCAAGAAGACATTGTATATCTCAAACATTCTCTTGAACAGAATTGAAAATAAAGTAAACATCTAAATAATAAAACAAAATCAATGAAAACTTATTGATAAAAAAACATTATAATGACTAATAGAATTAAGATTTTCAATAGAATTTTAGTTTCATGTATATGCCTACAACTCAAATATAATAACGTCCTCAAACAATTTGAAACCACAATCCCCAAACAAAAAGTGATGAATTGATAGGTGTTAAGCCCATTGGCACATCAAACCAAGAATTAGGTTAAGAAGTAACAATTGTCAATTTATGTACAATTAAGAATATAAGAATTATATTTTCTATTCAGAATTAAGAACATTACAATTGTATTTTTATATCTCAAAGAAACAAAATATAAGAATTAAGTGGCTTCACAACATCTTTAGTTGTAAAATCCTTAGTATACAGTGATCTAATGATTTTGATATAATCATGCACTAAAAGCAAAAACATCCTACTTATACATGGCTCACTTAATAAAAACTAAAAGTATCATCATATTGTTGATTACCTTTAGTATCCTTGCTCTCTCAAATTTCTCCTTGTTACTTTGCCCCTTCAAAGAATTGCCTCCTATAAAAATTTCATCTTTTCAAGTTTTCATCTAATAAGCAACATTAATTAAAAAATATATATATATATGAGAATATAGTAAATTCAAGTATTAAAATAAATCTGCATGATTTTCAACAACTTTGGAGTTGTCAAGCATTTCAGTAATACCTTTGGATACTCTCTTTGACGCATAGTCCAAGCGGTTCAACTTTGAAAATTTCTTATACACAATTAAAAAATATCAGTATTAGTAAGGACTTACATTAGAAACAGAGAATATATTAATAAATCGGAAGAAAGCACATCAATTTGATAGACCTTAAGGTGATTAAAGAAATAGGAAAAAAAAAGTTTTTATTTTTTTATTTACTTTCCAAAATCAAGGCAGAAATAAGGATAAGTAGAGACAAATTAAACCAAATTTTATATTAAAGCTAAATCTTCACAACAACATTAAAAATCATACTTAATGAATGTAATACTTAATGATCTTAATTATTTAGAATTTGCTTCAAATCAAAATTATGTGAATAGACATATAGGTCCTAAGACAAATATACCATCTAAAATGATTGCTCAAATATTTAAGTTCAGTGTTAATATTTCCAATTGACCACATGCAAAATCTAAAAAATAACTAAATTTACTATCAAGTCATAACCCAAAAGAAAAAAAACAACTAATTCCTAAACATACAGGAGTTATCTTCTTTTAACAATCAATTAAAAAATTGTGAACCCAATAAGTTTAATAGATAATCTCCCGAGAAAAATTTATTGAAATTTTATATTAAAAATCCATCTCAAATCTGAAAAAAGCAAGTAAAATGAACATAATTATGATTACAGGTTACCAGGTGTTATCGATCTTTTTTTTTCATCGTTTTTACAGATAATTTTTTAAGAGATTTGATATCAATCGATGTCCAGTTCTGACATAATTTTTTTTTAAAAAGTAAATAAAAATAAAATGATCATGAAATAGTGAAACAAAATAAGGCAAAACATTGAAATACCTGAAATTTCATATATAAAATCCATCGCTCACCTGAAAAATAACAAAAAAGAGAGGGATTAATTGTACATTCAAACGAAAAAAATAGCAAACTAAAGCAATATTTCGAACATATAATAAATGAAATATTCACACACAAAAAAAAAAAAGAAAAAAAAATATAGAAAAATGAAATGCAATGGAAAGAAAAGGCAAAAACAAAAGAAAAAAAAAATAAAGAGAAACCAACAAATACTCAGAAGAGTTGAACTCATAAATTTAAAAAAAAAATAACAAAATTAAAATATCAAAAACCCATAACAAATTCTCAAAAATGAATAGATAAATAGATAAATATAAGAAGAAAAAAAAAATCGGACAAAAAAATAAGAAAAAGTTTAAAAAATAAAATCATAAAAAATATTTAAAAATTACAAAATGGAGAATTATAAAAAGAAAGATAGATGAAAGAAAAAATTGAAAAATAAAGATTGGAGAAGAAAGAGATGGGGGAGATAGATGGAGAAGAAGATAGAAGAAAAACGAAAAAAAATAGAAAAAAAAAAAAAAAAAGAAGTTAGATAGTTGAAGGAAGGATGAGAAATAATCGGGTAGAAAAAGAGAAAGAGGAAAGAAAGAGAAAAATAAAAAAAATTAAGGCCTTATCTTTTTGCGTGAAAAAAAGGAAAATATCACATGGGATGAGTATAAAATTTATCATTTTATTTCACTGTCAGACACTTTTTTTTTTTTTTATTTCAATTTTTTTATTATTAAAAGTGATGTGATTTGACCTTTGGATAAAAAAGAAAGAAAAGGAGAGTTAAAACGGTGGAGCTCCCTTCTCCACAAAATATATATTTTTATATTATGATAATTTATACTATCTTATCAGCTCCTTTTATTATTTTCATCTCATATTTTATTATATTTTAATAATTTATATCAATATACTTAAAGATTAAATCAATTTTCTCAATTACCAAAGCTTATTACGTAGATTTAATAATATTGGACACGACATAATTATATAACACGGAAAAAATAATTAAAACACGACATAAAATACTTTGAAAACACGATATAAAACACAAAAAAATAAAACGACATAAAACACAACACGGGAAAAATACTTTGAAAACACACAAAAATAAAACAAATACGAACACACAAATTTTTTTTTAATTGAATCACAATGACAAACTATATAAAATATGAGATGAATTGAGATATGACACGAACACAACATAAGAAAAATAATTAAAACACAACACGAAAAATACAAACACGATACGAATACATTAACGTTTTAAAATATACATAAAATAAATTATTAACGTGTAAAAATTTATATAAATTTATAATACTTTACAAATAAATAACACGAACACATAATTTTTTTTTCCCTTTTTCTTTTCGTCTTTCTTATCTTTCCTTTTATTTCTTTTTCTTAAAAAAAAAAAAAAAAAACCAGCAAGGGGGAGACGTGGATAGTCTCCCCTTGCTCAAAAACATCCTAAATTTATATATAGGATTTATAATTTTTTAAACACAAAAAATTAACATGCAGGAACGTGTAAAAATATATATAAAATGAATTATTAACGTGTAAAAATATATATAAATATATAATATTTTATATAAATTATTAACGTGTAAAACTAATACACGAACGTGTAAAAAAAGTTCTCATTTTGTTTTTCTTTCTTTCTTTCTTTCCTTCTTTTCTTTTTTCTTTTTTCTTTTTTTTTTCCTCTCTCCTTTTTTTTCTCTCTTTCTTTTTTTCAACTGAAAAAAAAAAAAAAAAAAAAAAGCAAAAGGCCACGTGGATAGCTTGATTGGTCTTCAAAACTTCCAAAATTTATATATAGGATATATATATATATATATATATATATATATATATATATATTACACCTGAATAAGAAAACAACGGATAAAATCATCACTCTCACTTCAATCAATACAGAAAAAACACGATGGAACATGAACAACAGGATCTGAAACAAATATGCTATGGTTTAAGCCATTTGTCTCCCACTTTCAATGGTTTTTTTATTTTTGTATGGATACAAACACACAGATCAGTAGTAACAATCATTAACTTTAAGCTATCAAGCTATTATTCTCAGCCCTTGCTGCAGCTTTTAATCATTCACTGCCATGGACAGCATCCCCTGAATCAACCATTCACCTTTTTAGGGCCCTGCAAAATTCATAGAAGCATATATTGGTTCCTCTTTAAGCTTAAACCAATTAATGAAGGAGTAATAGTATCAAGCTAACAAAGAAAATGAACTTTTATATACTCAAATCCTTAGCTTTCTTTTCTGTTAAGAGAACTTCCATTTATAACAAAATGAACAAGAATAATTTACAGGTAGAATGAGTTTCGGAAATTGTTTTTATCATTTGTTTACCTCAAAAAATAGATCAAAATATGAGAGAGGGACAAGTAACTCACCTTTACTGCGACCAATTAGAGGAGACCATTTTTTCTTCTTTGGCAAATCTGGGGCTGAAGGTAGCTTGATGGAATCAATTTCCCGGTCTGTAACATGCTCGATCTTTTGCCATTCTGCACCCTCCTTTTGGCATTGTTCAATAAGCAGGGGACATCCATGAATATCCAAATGTTGGAGAGAGGAAGGTAGTCCATCCTCGGGAAAGGACTGAATCAAGGGACAATCCTCCAAATATAAGTCCTTGAGTGAGAGAAGGCTCTTTAAGGTCTGTTTGGAACCTAGAGATTTTAGAATGGGACATGAGCCAATCACTAGACACTCAAGTGCTGTTGGTAACCCTTCATCAGGAAATGATTCAAGCTTTGGACACTCTCGAATGGAGAGCAGTTTGAGAGATGACAAGCTTTTCAATGACCCTTCTTCTTCAGACAAAGAAGTGAGGTCTTTGCAATCATTGATATGCAAACTCTTTAGCCCTGGAAGATGGGGCAATTTTGGGAAAGTGGTAAGGTTTGAGATGTTTGAGATGAGCAGGGAGTAGAGAGAGTTGGTACTTGGTATTTTCCTCACAAGTGTTTCATTAGAACACGTTTCCAGAGCTAAATGCTGAAGACGTTGGGCGAACCGCGGGACAGGAAGGGTAGTTATGAGTACACACCCTCTTATCTCCAGTTTCTGTATAGCAAACATCCGAGGAAGTGCTTTTATGTTGGGGCAGTTTTCCATTTTCAATTCCAAAAGACCAATGAAAGTAGGCCTAGGTTGGCCTACTAGGCAATCCTCCAGAACAAGATTGTCAATAAGTATTAAAACCATCAGAGGAGGAGCCATTGGAAGTGCCTTCAGTGAATCACACTTCTTTATCTTCAGAACTCTTAATTTTGGCATCCGGTCTGGTAACTTTCTCAGCTTGGGGCAGTTAATGATACGTAGTGTACCCAATGAAGGACATTGAACTTCTGGCCATTCTTCCAGTTCCTGCATCCCTTTGATGTAGAGCACTCTAAGGCAAGGTAGCTGACCAATAGAGATTGTAGTGCATTTAGTGCAATGACTTAAGGTAAGTGTTACCAAATTTTGAAGCAGACCATCTGTCATCCACGAAGGAAAATTAGAGCCCTTAAAGTGATCAAGTGCCAGCTCTTTGAGATTTGAATGAGGCTGAAGGTCTTTAAGGTCCCTCTCTGCTCTGACTTCATCTTCTTGGTTGAAGTCTTTGTCACTCCACTCTAACACCAGCTTCTGAAGGCTCTCCTTCTCATTTAGCTTTGCCTCAGCTGCATTCACTGCATTTTCCAGGTTCGAGATATGCAGTGTTCCTGTAAGATTTGCCATGTCCTTCAATTCTCCAACGCCATGTCCACTTGTGCCACTGACTGGAAATGCATGCAAATTCTGTAGACTGATTAAGTTTCCCATCTTCGGTGGCAGCATCCTACACTTGAACCAAAACATCTCATCTATCTCAAGATAAATCAGGTTAACCATGTTACCAAGGTCCTTGGGCAATTCGAGAAGCCAAAGGCACCCTAGAAGCTTAAGTGTCTGTAGATTGCAAAGGTTACATATTGAGTTGGGAAGCGTTTTGATCTCCGTTCTAGAGAGATCCAGGTACCGTAATAGCTTCAACTCTTCAACAGAGTTAGGCAATTCTGTGAGCAAACTTGAACTTAGATCCAAAACACGAATGCATTTTAGAGAATGAAAAATTTTGTCCAGAGCCTGCCCAAAGTTTTTCAAGTAGTCGCTAGGCAGTAGGAGTGTGCGCAGCTTAGTACATTTTTCAATAATCTGCAAGGTAGGACTCTCTAAATCTTGACAAAGCAATGAGACATGACGAGACTCTTCAGAGAAAATACACGACTTGTTATCCTTGACATGGCAGCACAGGGGACTTGAAACTGATACTGCCAAGTCATGGATAAGGTCATGCATTCTATATCTCACCTTGTTATCAATGTCTAAAGTTTGGAAGAAAGACCTCATTAACAACTCATTAAAATAGTCAAGTCCAGTCTCCTCTACACTATTTTGCCCACTAGGCTGAATAAATGCTTCAGCCATCCAAAGCTTGACCAACTCCTTCCTATCAAAAACATAGGCCTTTGGAAATACAGAGCAATATGCATAACACTGTTTTAAAGAATAAGGTAGGTGGTCATAACTCAATTTCAAAACGGGCAAAATTTTAGGCTTATTGGAGTCCTTCTCCTCTAGCTTCCATATGCTATCTCTTAAGATTAGATTCCATTTGTTTACATCAACATTACCACGCAGGAGACCTCCCATTGCCTTCACCGCCAAAGGCAAGCCGTTACACTTCCCTACAATTTCCCTACCAATGCCATCCAATTCTTTCTGCAGTGTACCTCCCAGTAAGTTACAGCTTTTGAAAGCAATTTTTTTGAACAATGACCAACATTCCTCCTCGGGCAAAGTTTCCAATGTATAGGGAGGTTGTGTTCCCATTAAGTCTGACACCTTGGTGGTTCGAGTAGTGACTAAAACTCTACTGCCCTTACCTCCTTGTTTCAAGAGGCTTTGGAGTGGCTCCCACTCTTTGTAATCGTCAGTCCAAACATCATCTAAAACAAGCAGAAAATTTTTCCCAGCCAAGAATTCTCGAAAGCGTGACTCTAGGATGCTGAGGGGTAAGTTGTTAGAATACTCCATTTCAGTGTGAAATTTTATCATTTCCTTAAGTATCCTTCCGAAATTGAAATCAGTTGTGACACAGACCCACATCTTAAACTCAAAATGATTCTTTACTCTTTCATCATTGAAGATGAGTTGAGCAAGAGTTGTTTTGCCTAAGCCTCCCATCCCAGTGATAGGAATGACAGAAACATCAGCTTCAGTATCAGATTCATTTGATAGCATCTGACCTATTAATCTTTCCTTATCAGAATCCCTACCAAAGACATCTATTTTGTCTACAGAGGAAGTGGTGAGTGGAGGGTTTTGACTTTGAGACCTTCCAGCATCACTACTTACATTGAGATGGAAATCGTTTTTCTGTTTAGCAATCAAATCAAGTTTTGCTGAAATTTGTTGGATCCTATGTGCCACACTGGATTTATACCTAGCCTTGCTTACACTGATTGGAGTTCGGATTTTGCGTACCTGCTGCTTTCTCTTCCAGAGGAAAGTTTCTGTTGCAAAAGTTTCTAATATGTCCTCTGCATCAAAAGCAGCGTCTTTGAGCTTTCTTAGCCAGACTCTCAAAGATTCATCACAATCTGCATCCAGTTGCCTCTGCTCTGCATCTTTAAGCACAGCTTTGATGCTGATTAGATTGCTTGATAGATTTTCCACCTCCTCCTTAACACCGTAGATTGCATGAGATTCTTCTTTGATCAAGGATGCAGCAGTGTCAATGATACTGGCCACAATAGGACTCACAATAATACTAACTGGATCAGCCATAACTACTCGGCAGCTTATTGATCAGAACTCCTACAATAAAGAAAAAGAATCAATAAGTATGGTTTTTTTTTTTTTCCTCATTCATGTTGTTCTTCTAGTTCTACATGCAAGAATTACACAAGAACTCACCAGCAAGAAAGTGTGTCAAAGACTATGAAAGAACTTGGTTGGAATTAGATGACGTGAAAGATAACACAAGAAGAAAATATGTTGAAGACCTTAAAAGAACTCAGTTGGAACAGGATGAATTGCTTTGATTTCCTTTGGTTCCTGGTTCTGTCTATATATAGAAAAGTTCAGACAACGGGACCATGAAGTCTGGGTGCAGATTCCTATGAAACTTCTTCCTTCTTGCTAACATAAATTACCTCAGATAGCAAGGACGACAAAAGGAGCTAGTAGATTGACTATGCATACCACGTTTGATTTAATGGCACCAGAGGCAGAAAGGTCGTCCTATTCTTATTTCCTTTATCAAATGAAGGTGAACAATTCAACCACTTTTTGTAACCACCGGCATAAATCTCATTCCTTGACAAAGTTCTAAGTCTCCGGTCTGAGTTTAGGCATGTGAGTATGGTGGGGTAAAGGACGGAAAAGTATTACCTAGCAAATACTGTTTTATAAGATGTATAACATCGCATGACTATGTTACTCGGATTCGGGTGTGAGTGTGAGTATATTCAATTTTTTTTCTAAAATTTTCATGTATTTATAGGGTCTATAGAGGATTATATCTCATACCCATATTTGAATATGCATTGGATACGAGTACTTCAAGAACATAGTCGCAAGTTGAATGCTTCATATTGTTCAAGGAAAATATCTAGAGAGACATGGTGGAAAACCAAAGAAAATTTCAAAAGTCTTGCAATGTGGTCTCAGGAAGAAATCAATCTGATGATACTGCTGGCTTCCTGAACCTTTTCATCCAATGGTCCTCTATGCACATTAATTCAATTTTTGCAGAGAACTTTCCTTTTTCTTTTTGTAATAATGTACTTTAATAATGTACTTTTCTTCTGACTTAATTCTGATGGATGTTTCCACCTCTTTTTCTTGACTCCTCCAACTTTTGAACAGTGCATGGAAAATGATTGCAAATTCAATAGTCTCATTTCTTTTACTTTCCTTCTGCAAATGTTTCCCTTTTGAACGGGTCAAGTCAAGGTATCATCCAATGCAATCTTTCAGACAAAACTTATATGACTTCATGCAAACTAAATCAAAGCGAGTAATACTTTTCTTGGCACCTTTTTGTAGTTGTTATTGAGTCTCCATCACATTCCAGTTCACACGGTCTAGAAGGAGATAAGATTGTAAATTGCACACAAATCAACTTGATTAATAAATAATAATGGAGGCTAATTAACTAATGCAAATAGGGCAGTAGCTAACTTTCTTGAAACGTTCTTATAGTTCTAGTTCCGTGGTCCCCCTTTGTCGCGGTCCTCCCGCGTCTCAGAAATTGCAATGGAACTTAACTAGACAAAAAGGGGAGTAACTATCTAGGTATGTTCTTAGAAGTTGCAAGTTCAATCTCCACCTCCTCTCTATAATCTCTCTCTCCTTGTTTTCATTTCCTTTACATTGTTCTTCAGGTTTAACTATAAATAGACAAATGGGAAGAAGATGCCATTAAAGTCGATACAGGAAAAGCTTTAGGAGTCTGGAGATTGTTGGTTTTGTTGGGAACATAATCAATGAACTTGATGAAGAAGAAAAAAGTTGTAACAACAGACAACAAGGAAGTCTTCCTTGAGCACAAGAGAAAGGTTTCTCTCTCTCTCTCTCTTGTTTTTATTTTTTGGTATAAAAGTAAGTCACTGAGAATAAGGGACCGTTCCTTTTATTCTTATACTTTCATACATTTAAATGAAGTTAGAATATGTGAAATTGTACAGAGAAAGATTTCATTATTATCTGTTCCGACTCATCATGCAGAAAACCTGGGAAGATGCAAAGTCTGGTCTTAAATGCTTCATGTTGTATGCAAGGTCACTCTACATCACATGGGGTGCCCGTGAGAATTGGATTTGGAACAGTTTTAAAGATACAAGGTGAGATATTCAGGGGATATAATTTTTCATGGAAATTATTATTTCAGTCGATTGCTGTATGTTCATGGTTCTAAACTGTAACTCATCCCTTGATTTGCAGTAATGAGAACATCGAAGTAGCAAAATTAAGCCACGTATGTTGGCTGGATGTGAGAGGAAAATTCAAAATATCAGACCTTTCCCCTGGAACTTTATACGAAGTTGTGTATGAAGTCAAGTTGACAAAAGGGGCATTTGGTTGGGAACTCCCTATCAAGCTGAGACTATCCCTCCCTAATGGCAGAGTCCAAGAAAGGCAAGTTAGCCTTTTGCAGAAGCCTAGAGGGCAATGGATGGAGCTCAATGTCGGCAATTTCTATACCGAAGAGAATGAAGCAACAGGAGAAACAAGAGAAGTTTGTTTTGATCTCTATGAACATGGTGGCCATTGGAAAAAAGGACTTATTATCAGGGGTGCCATTTTAAGGCCTAAAACCTGAACCATTGCTTCAAATTAAGGGAATGAAAGGAAAGAAAATACCTGTTCTGTTCACACTTTTGTATTCATGCTTGTTACAGATGTTTCTGTTTTTGTTTTATAGGATGTACTTTCTCTGTATAAAGACCTGAGATGCCATCAATTTATCTGATACTATACCCAAAATCTTTAAACTAAGGGGTCTTCACGTTAAAATGCATGTATATAAAGTATACTAAAAGTTGAATGAGATAAAAGATCGTATAACAAAATCAAATTGGTTCAATTCAAATTACAACGCCTTGCGGAAAGTAACAAGACATTGTCTATTGACTAACCTATGGAAGGATATCAGATGTTCTCAACAACAAATAACCCCACTTTAACATCCCACCTGACTATCAAAACAACAATGAATCAATCAAGTTTATCTAACAGCAATTGCATCAAACACAACGTCCGGCAGTCGTGTTCATCCTTCCAAAACCAGGAGTGCAATTGCATCATGCAGGCTCCATACTACTGATAAATATCAAATGATCTCCATTATACAAAAACCAGGTATAGATTTGCATGACACTTGCAGACAACCATAACAGGATTGTACCAAACCTGTCTACTGTAATCACTCAGACAGTAAATCAACTAAACACAACTAATACAATAGCAGGTCATACACACAAAGGTGAAAATGCTGGCAAAAGAAATCCAGGCTCAGTCATTCTGGTCACACAAGCACCTAGATTGCAGGTCCAGCAATATATATAGTTTTGATAGACAAAACACCTACAATACTAGATAAACTTCATTAAATTTTGGGACATTAACACCCAATTTCAAATTTCAATATGTAAGAAATCCAAGTGAAACTCAGCATTATCTACCACTTTTTCTGCTCTGTGAAGTAGAGGGAACTCATTCACTAAGAATATCTGTGAAGTAGAACCAACTGATCAATTAATGAGTATTTTGCAAACTGAGAAACGATTCAAATATATATATATATATATATTCAGTAATTAAGTTAACTTAGAAAATTTGTAAATTTCTATCTAAAATTATACAACAAAGAATGTATTAAAAGATTCCACAACTGAAATTCTAAATTTCTTCTGCCGAAAGCAAAATTATACAGAATATAGCATTTGTAATGATGCAGCAGAACCAAAATCAAACAAATCACAGTACATTAAGATAGAGTTATATGTAGCAGATTTTCTGGCTTACCTGGGAGGACAGCACCTTTGATCATCACAACTGGAAGATCATTCTCAATCTTCACAATCTTGAGCTTTGAGATCTTTCTTTTGCTTCCTCCCATCCTCCCAAGCAGTTTCTTCCCCTTGTATAGACAGCCACATGTGCTGTGGCACCAATAGACCCCAACACTCTATGATTCTAGGAAATATGGGTCATTTGACAACTTTTAAAATTTCGGCACTTAATTTGAGTTGCCAAAACAACAAGATCCAAGTTATCACCAAAGAAATTTCAAAATATGTGAAGAAATTTCAAAATAATTAGAACAGAAGATATTAACAAAAATATATGAAGAGGTAAGATCAACTAAAAAGAACATCAGACGTACACATTCTAAACTTTGGAAAAAAGTATCTTTATGATATAAACCCCTAAACATAGCTCAACATGATATTGTAAGCCTAAGATACCAACAAGCATTCATGATGAATCCCATTTTGCACAACAACAAAACCAATGCATAGAGGCATCCTAATGTAGCAGTACTGCAGTAGCTTTCTCTCTCTCTCTCTCTCTCTCTCTCTCTCTCTCTCTTTCTCTATGTATGATTAGATAATCATCCACATACCACTGATGTGTGTTAATTTAATGTTAGCAACTTAACATGGTTAGAAGTATATACAATTCACATTAAACTTTTGTCTTACAAAGTGTGGTGAAGCTTACTTGAGTAATGAGTACCACTATTTGTCTGTCTTTTTTCTCCTCCTTAGTTTTGAATGCATGCACATAAACCTGTGACTTTGTTTCTTAGAAACTTTCTCTCAATTTGCCAGTATACTTGCTTGGAATGGCTGACTATTCTCCTTGGTAGCTTCTAGGAATTAAATAGCTTGCATTCTCTTCTAAAATAACATACATTGGAAGGAATCTTTTCATTCTAAGCTACCATATATATATATATATATATATTTAAGGAATCTTTGCTCAGATTAATGGCTAATTTTTATAAACCACTTTAGGTATTGACCAAATGAAATTCAAACTTTTATGCGATTATGGAGAAATGGAGAAAAGAAATGAAGTCTTGTTTGCAGGAAACATAAGAAATCAATTATTTTAAAACATTTTTTGGTATAAAATATTAGAAAGGAATAACGTACTCACCTTTACAGCAAAATCAAAGAATCCATTCTTTGTTCTTTGGCACATTTGGTTGGTGATAGATTGATCAATTTCCAGGTCTGGGACATGCATGATCTTTGGCCGTTCTGTAGCTCCTGCATCCTCTTTTTGGCATTCTTCTTCTATCAACAGGGGACAGCCATGAATCTTCAGGAAAGCACTGGATCAAGGGACAATCCTCCATATACAAGTCCTTGAGTAAAAGCAGGCTCTTTAAGGTCTCTTTGGCTTTGGCACCTAGAGACTTTAGAAGGGGCATGACCCAATCATTAATAACTAAAGTGCTGTTGATAAACCTTCATCTGGCCATGATTCAAGCTTTGAACAGCCTTGAATTGAGAGCAATTGGAGAGAGTACACTACAGGCTTTGCAAGGACCCTTTTGCTTCAGACAAAGAAGTGAGGCATTTGCAATCACTGATGTACAAAGTCTTCAGATCCTGAAGATGGGACAGTTGTGGGAAAAAGATTAGGTCCGAGATTCTATCAATAAATAGAAAGATATAGATGTCTAATGAAGTAGAGAGAAATGGTATTTGGTATTTGCCCTCACTAATGTAGTGTTACATTAGAACATACTGTATAAAATATATAAAATACCAACAGTACACTATGTTGCTCCAAATTATTATTATTATTATTATTATTTTTTTGAAGTATTGATGTCTAATATCAGTGTTCGTGCATTTTGGATATGGATACGGGGATATGTTGCAAAAATCCTCTAAATATATAAAAATCTTAAAAAAAAAAATTAAACATACCCGTTTCGGATACATACCCATATCCAACACCCAGACCCGAATCCTAGTAACATAGACAGTATCACTACTGGTTAACATTTCTTTAATTTTAACAATATTTGTAATAATTTTAATAACTTTTCATACAATTTTAATAACATTTTAATAATTTTAATATCATTAGATATAATTTTATATCAAATTAAAAAATCTAATATATAAATTTAATAAATATATATATCTAATAATGAATTATATATTTTAAAATAAATAAGATTGACTTATTATATAATAATCTATGTGCAAAGTAGGCCATTGGTTCTTTACATTGAGAACTCTTAAATTAGACATGAAGTTAGGTACCTTCCTTAGCTTGGGGCAGTTTATAATATGTAGCATACACAGTGAAGTGTATTGATCTTCTGGCAATTCCTCAAGCTCCTGCATCCCCTTTGATGTAGACAGGGTAACTGACAAAGAGAGATTATTTTGCATGACTGCATCTTTAAAGCACTGCTTGGATTGCAAGAAACCCTTCCTTGATCAAGGATCCAGCAGTGCCAATGATTTTGCTCACCAGAAGATGCACGAAAATCGACCCACAGTTTTCGTGATGGTACCTATTTTGCAGTTTCGGTTTTTTCATTACCGATATTTATCATAATTAAATTTGATAACATTCATTACGTTCGTAAATATAAACACGATATGATCAAAAACACATCTACAATTTAGATCGCTGGGATCACCCATAACTCTTGATAACTTATTAATCAGAAACCCTACAAAAACAGAAAAGCATTGATCAATATGCATGGTTTGCTTCATTCGTTTTCTTCAGTGTGAAAAGATGACACAAGAACTCATCAGCAAGAAGATATGTTAAAAGACAATATAGAAACCCTTCTCTTGTATGTATTCTCAAAGTATTTTATTCACAATTTCACATATCATAAAAAGCATGTTTTAATTTATTAATTCCTTTAAAAAATTTATAAACCATAAATTTCTTAAGTCTACAAAACTAAAACTAACCAATAGATTTTTCTTACAGACACAAAATCAAGGACTATGATAAATACATGTATTACTTATTTTGTCTGATACGTTTTGCTTTACCTTGAATATAAATTTACTAGGTTATAATATATATATATATATATAATTTATGTGATCCACGTCAGATTTTTAGAACAAAATGTTGAACACAAATCTTTTAAGTTTTGCAAATATGATTTTTTTTTTTAAATGAAAAAGGAAGGTATATACAATATTCGGCTTTACAGTTCTCTTCCTATCTTTAATTTCTGACCAACTTGAAGCTCTCCTGTTGAGAGTTGAGACCAACAACTCTAAAAAGACAGCTTCTTTCCCAGCCTCCCTAATACAAAGACAGGATAGACAAAATTTTGGGAAGAACATCCTAAAAAAGGGACAAATGAACCAGAATATATCAAAAAATGAAGCTAAGCCTAAAATTTGCCAAAATTGTGGTCCTAAATTAGATATATACACTTTTGTACAGACCAGAATCTGGCTTCAACCAGTTAACTTCAATATGAACTGGCCTTTGATCGAACTCCGGCACATCATGATCCCAAAACTCGACTGGTGGACCGGGAAGACTCTATCAACCCGTTACCATACCCAATTAAGTCCAGGTCTTTGGCGCAGCTTGAATTCAGCCATTAAGTTTTGCTAAGAACTGGCTTAAATTGTATTCCTCTTTGTACTGTGATTGATCCCAAAGCTCCTCCAATCCACCAAGGATGGCTTTTACCCCCTTCCCTGTACCCATTAATTTCGGGTCTCCATCGATACTGCTCTCTGAATGTTTCGAAGCAGTAGCTCCCTGCAAATCAAATACATTCGTATCAGTCACCTCAAGAGAACTAAAGGAAGAGCATGAAAATTCAGTAGATTCCATTAATTCTACATTTTGATGTCTTACAAGAACTGATCTGCACAATAGGAAAAACTTCAAAATCTAATTCCCATATGAGGCCACTATATAAATATATATTTTGGCCAGAGTCCACGATATATATTCAGACATGACATGAAAGAAATAGGGAAAACGAGAACCTATAAAAGAACCCAAAATAATGCAAATGTATCATTGCGCTATCGCATGTAAAAAGTCGTAATGGAAATACCTTTTTAGATGTTTCTGCTGAGGCAAAAAGATCAAGCAACTGGTCCGTGTTCATAGTTTTCAAACTGGCATTCTCAGCATTGATAACAGCATTGGCAACTGATACTTTGAACCGTTGGAGGCTCATAACTTTCTCTTCCAGGGTGCCACGCATGATGAGACGGTGGACATTCACAACTTTCCGTTGGCCTAATCTGTGTGCTCTGTCCATGGCCTGAAAGTGCATAAAAGATTATAAGTCATTAGAAATCACTAATGAAAATAAAAATACCCTTGAAAGTTAAATATATATATAAAATAAAATAAAAAATAAAAAAGCAAAGTTCCTTTCAACGAAGACAGTAAGCTGCAAGTTTAAGTAAGAGGTAAAAACTATTTAAGACAACAAATATGCAGGAGAGCATGCATCTGTTCATATTACCTGATAATGATATTGACAACAGATTATATGAACAACAAAAAAGGTTATCTATATCATTAAAAGACAGAGGCAAAAGCAAACAATTACAAAACCAGAATTCTCATCTTTGATTACCCTTGAAAGTGCACTTATGCCATTTAATTCATGTTACAGTTTTGTGCAAAAACCACAATACAATATGCTGGAATTTCACCTAAAAGTTACCAGAGCTAAAGAAATAAAATTTGTAAAATATTACCATAAACCACTAGTGGAGGAAATTAATTTCATTGGATCAACAACACCTGCATGGAAGATTCTGTACAAATATATGTAAAATTTCAGTTACCTGATGATCACGCATTGGATTCCAATCGTGTTCCATAAAAACGAGGGTATCAGCAGATGTCAAGTTCAGACCAAGCCCACCAACTGTGAAACAGAGCCATTAAGTAAACATCATTAAAAAAAAAATTCGGTAAGCAACAAGAAAAGTCTTACCATGTGTTGTAAGCAGCAGGGCATCTATAGTTGGATCAGAATTGAAAGCTTTCACAATGTCAAAACGTTTTTCTGGTTCAACTGATCCATCCAGTCGTAAATATGTGACACTGTTTGATGCAAAATTTAAAAATTGATGAAAATTTCTAGAATTAGTGCAGAATTAGCACTAGATAATAGGAAGGCCAAATAGGCTTCGGGACTGATGCAAGAGATCAGAAGAGATACATCAGAACGAAGAAGAAAATCAAAACAACCCAAAAGATCTTCACGTTGGTTTATTTCCATATCATGCTTTATAAACCTCTTACAAAGGCTAGTAAAACTTCAGCAATAATTTTTGCTGTCCCCCAGTTGTCAATTTAAACCTTGGCATCACAAAGAACTACGATTTTCCAACTGGTTGTAAAGAACAAACAAGCAATGACTAAACAATTACACTACAAGAGTCCAATACTTGTTTGACCATTCAAGATCTCCCTAATTGAATTGATTTTAAATAGAGCAATCTTACAATGCTAAAGGTAAAAGGTACTAAATGATAAATGATAAACATCAACCTGAAAAGAGAAGGGGGAAAAATGGGGGACAAGCAGGTTCTAAGGGGCGAGATCAAAATGAAAATCATATCTGATCCAACAAATGGTTGCCTCGCAACAGATGCAAAGATCCATTATCTCTCCACATATGTAACAAAAGGCTATAAAAACCGATTAGAACCAAGAAAGACAAAGGGAAAATAATGTTTTACTTGAGTTCAAATTTCCAATTTCTAGCTCTCTCCAACACAGTAAGGTAATAAAATTAGATGTGCTATTAAGGCCAATAATTCTCCACCCTATGCAATGATGACTAGTTAAAAGGTGGAAAAAGGAATGAGAAATTGCTTTCTAGAATTACAACACGCAATTAGAATAGCCCGTGCACCTGACTACAGTACAGGATATGACAACCCAGGTAAAAATCTCCTTTTTCACATCAGTTCAACCAACCACATCAAACCAGAAGGATAACAGTCAAAGCGGTGTGAAAGCTGTTTTTCAACATTTTTAACAGCTCATACAAATCCAACTGTTGTCACATCATGAATCCAGAGAAACAGATCTATGAGCGCTCAGATGAATGGGATGTATGACAACATTGTCCCTTTTTTTCCTTCTTTAGCCAAAGAGATAATATTGTCCTTGACATTTTCATAATTCTTTCCATAATTTCATTAATCAAAAAGAGAGGGAAATAATATGAGAGTTGGCATCTAAAAGTAATAAAAAAAAAACACATCAATCAAGTATTCAAAGCCAGCCAACCAATCACCAATAAAATTATTATCCCCATATGGCATGTTAAAAAGGTATTGTAACGAGTAAGGACACAAGGAACAAATCAAAAGAGATAGGTTCGGATAGTGGAAAAATTATACCATCCATTTATAACAAAATACTGACATTTTGCAAGTGCAAGTCAAACAAAATGAAACACCAAAAAAAGATCCAACCTTTAAGGCCTCAAGTGCTTCATGAAGATTGGCCAAAATAAATTACTTTCATAAATATTTCTTCAGTTGTGCTAAATTGATAAAATAAACGACATGAAATATTTTCCTACACAATCAACAATTCAAACATTCAGCTAAAGAAAAAGCATTAGAAGACTCACTTTTTCATGTGGATGTGAAACAAGTCCTTTTCAATGATATCCAGTAAGCCCTGCATGGAAAACCATTGTTAAAGTGGTAATTCTGGAAAGAAGCATACAAGCTCGACTTTGCAAGAAAAGAGCCAGAGAGATAGGATGATCAGTACTTTATGTTGAGCAAATATCAGAACCCTGTGCTGTCCAACTGTGACAGTTCCATCAGAAGCAGAAGTATCCACACCAATTCCACACTCTTCCAGAATCTCCTGAAGAGCAACTAATTTGGGAGAGTGGTGGAGTTTATGAAGTTCAGAAATGATATCTGAACTTGCAGGGAAGAGCTCTGACAACTGCACCGCCAGTGACTCAGGAACTTTTTCACCAACAACAAGCAGGGGATGGCTACAAAGTTTTAGCAAGTATTGCAGTGCCTAAACATAACAAAAGGGACATTCGCTCAGCTCATAGAAACTCCTGTGCACTGGGGAAAAGAAAATAAAGAGGAATGCAAGGAAAAGAATCACTTTACCTGGAAAACATGAGTAGATGCTTTTGGTGAAGTAGTCTTCCCCCCTCCTGCAACCGCTGACTCATCAGTCTTTACCATGCTTGAAATTTCTTGTTTCACATTTGAACCAGAAAACTGTTCATAAAGTTTTAATTGGACAGGGCTAAGGTCACAGTATCTGTCCTGAATGATTTTCTCTGGCAGGTCCGACAAAACCTCATCCTTTGTTCGACGAAGTAGGAAGGGCATGACCTGCTTGTGCAGTGCTTCCATAGCAAGTGCCCCAGCTTCAGCATCCTTGGCAGAACATTTTGGATCTCTAGCAGCCAGCAGTGGCTTCCCATAAGTCGCTTGGAACTGCCAAAACGACATTAAATTGATAGAGTGTTCGATACCAAGAAGCAATAACAAAGTTTTGTAGCTAAAAGACCACAAAAAATAACTTGTTAAAAGCATAAACAGAAAAGCAGGATTTTCCACATAACTCAGTGATCAATCTGCCAAGAAATATAAAATACAGAAAATCAGGATATTGGCAAAATGGTCACTTTGGACGAGACCAGGTAAAAATCAACATCCACCACTATGTTTAACAAAAGCGTAGTTCAAAATTTCAAAGTGCTGATATATGTTACAACTGAGTGAATATCAGTAACAGACTCTGGTAATTACCACCATTCACCAATTTCATAACAACTAGGGGCAGTTTGTTTCCTCAGTAATCTATGACTCAATGTAATATCAAGGGATTCCCATATTTGGTTTGCACATGCATCAAAAATAACCCCAGACAGACTCATGCCAGATTCTCAGCCTTTTTTTGTCTCCCAAATAACCCAACAATAGCCTTTTGAGGAAGAAAACTGAATATACATAAACAATAGGCAGCATTTCTTATGAGAATCCAAAACAAGAAATAAAAAAATAGATACCTGTCTCTCTGTTCCAAGAAATCCTGGCATTAGAAAGTCAAAAAGGGACCACAGATCCATGATGTTGTTCTACAAAATAAACAAAAAACTATTAAGAAACTTTCCCAGGAAAACTGCAAATTCTAATATATACAAATAAATAGACTTTGCCTTACCTGGATCGGTGTTCCACTTAGTATTAACCGGTGCTGGGCTTTCAGCTGCTTTACTGCCAATGTTATTTTAGATTTTGCATTTTTTATGATATGTCCTTCATCTAAAATACAGTAGTTCCAGAGATATTGTCCAAGATAATTAGCATCCTTGCGCACCACATCATATGATGTTATGACTACATTATGCTTATCAAACTGTTCTCTCAAAACAATGCGGTCCTGAGCAGAACCAACATATTGGAGCGTGGATATTAGACAAGCATCAATGTATTTTTCTATTTCAAAAGCCCAGTGTCCAACAAGGGTTGATGGGCAAACAATTAAGGATGAATGAGGATCCTCGTTGTGATTAGAAGCACGACACTCTGCTATGTCAGATGCCACAATTGCTGATGCTTGAAGTGTCTTCCCAAGCCCCATATCATCACACAAGATCCCATGAAGCTTGAAACGTTTTAAAAAGGCCAACCAGTTTATACCTTCTTGTTGATACCTGAAGGCATGCAAGCAATGGGAAGACTTTAGGGAAAAAAAAATGCTCTAGCACTGACTACTGAAACCACCAAATCTCTTTCATGCTGCATTCAATTTGCAAATTAATATTCAGTGGACAGGACTAAAGCTTTAAGACCTTCTAGATTAACTGAGTTTAAGTTGCCTCCCCATAGGAAGAAAAATAATACATCTCCGGTGATTGAAGAAGCATTGACCAAAAGGTATATTGCCAGTTTAGAGAAGAAAACAAGTGAAGATAAAAGAACATATGACAAAAATATCTGTAGGATCCACATACACTCCAAATAATTGGCACAGATAAAATACCAGTCATGACAATCCCAAACCCCAATCTACTTCTCTATAGAGAAGAAACCAACATGGTCAAATATTGTTCACAGTTCTTCCAAAGATATTTCATGTGAAATCATCAAAGAGAATTTTAGGCCTCCAAGAAGAAATCATCTATGAGGCTAGTTTTAGAGCTTCCCAACATAGATATCGACCTACAGTTGGTTTTCAAAATGAAGGGAAAGAAGGGATAGCTGACAGTAGCTGGCATAAATTTTGGAGCCCCCAATGCATTAACTTAAAACCAACTTAACCTCCAATTCACCGTCAAAATGAAACTATAAACATGAATTATTTAAATGCAATTGTTCCCCACATAGCATGCAGAAGTAGGCAAGTACAGGAAAGAGTATCCTGAAGTGAATTTTCCTATTGAAATGTCAGACATATAGAAGCCAAAACAACACCTAAACAATAATGCATTTTTACTCAACTAGGAAGCTAAAGTAGGGAAAAAGAATACAGAAGAAGGTTATATGGACAGACAAAAGTACCTCCTCAATGTCACTTTCAATTCAGTGAAGAGCTTGTAATCATCGATATGGGAATTATCAAGCAGTTGTTCCAAAAATTGCGCATCTTCTGCATTTCTAGATAAACCTTCACTCAGTCCAACGGGTGGAGGAAGACCTCTTGCTAAAGGAAGAAGAGGTACCAGGGCAGCAAAACTGCGTGTCACACTCTGTCTGACAGAATGATCACAATCACTCATACACCTAAGAAGAGGGACAACTAACAAAGGTGCATATGGAACCAGCTCCACACCCAACCCCTGAACAAGCAAACTAATAAGCATGCCAGCACCTTGTCTTGCATGGACAGATGTCACATCCCCCAACATAGGAATGGCATTTTCAATCACAGCCCGCATTACATCTACAGTCATAGACTTGGCCATAGTAGTGAGACACCTAGAAGCAGCCAACCTAACTGCCACATGGGAATGACTAACACATTTGAATATGCAAGGAAGAAGAACAAGCAGTTTGGGTTTTAGGGTTTCATCCAGCATTGGAGCAATAGAACGTACCACCTGCCAAAAATAAGTCATAGATAAAAATCAAGAAAAATAATTAAATAAAGTAACACAAACATATGAACTAACCACCACTAAATGATTATTCAAGTCAAGGACTAAAAGGTAGCATGGAGGAAAAATTAGTCTGTTCAGATTAGGACATAAAGCCAACAGCTAAAGACTGCAGAAAAGAAGGATGGATGATGAGTGCAAAAAAGAAGCATAGCTGATGCCAGAAGTGTAAGAATCTCATTGTATAACCAAAGTGACTAGGAGTGCAAAGGCATGGACAGATTGTCCACTTCCATGTTATACAGCATACTCCAGGCACCATCAGATTTCTATAAACAGACATACCAGAAACAAGCATCATTTTCGATCATTCAGTACCAGACAAAAGGATATTAACAGAACCAGAATTTACTGTTCAACCTTCTGTATGGAAAGAGTGATACTTCCAAGTTCTTATTATTGTTAAGCTGTTTTTCCACAATCGCATAAGCAAGTTAAGAAAGACGTTAATGACACTAAAGCCACTAGTTTCAGAGAATTGGAAGCCTAGAGCTCTGATCTAATCCTTCCTTTCGTGATGCTATAAACCTAGAAAACTCATCTTACAATGGAATCAAACAATGTAAAAACAGCTGATTGTATTACATGTAGAGATCGAATGATTATGATCACTTCTGCTGCCACCACTTAGGCTACTCTAGCCCAGATGTATTTCACACATTAAAGCACTTGTTTTGGTTGCATGAGCAATTTAGGTTTTGCCTCCAAACATGAAGGGTTGACATATTAAATGACAAATGCGAATTGAGCACCAGAATCCAAATTGTGTCGTAGAGCACTGTCATAAAAGAATGTTTAGCTTATGCACTTAAAGATTCAACATACTTTGAGCCAAGTATACCATCAGTTTCCACCATAATGAGTTAACTAATTCTAGATACCCCAAGATTGCTACAAAATAGCAAGGTACAAAAACCCAATCAATCAGTTATTAAATAATAGTGTACAGAATTTAATAATTGGTCCTGCAACCACCTTGTAATGGTATTATCATATGTCATATGTTGCGATTCCTAAAATAATGAAATTTTTATCATGACCAGATATTGTCACATTGGCCATGTAGACTAAACATTACTCTTGGAAGGTTTATAATAATCATAATTCTAATAGGCTATATTGACATTGCCAATCATCATAACAGGGACAAAAATTCACAAGAAGAAAATAAGAAAATCAAGGAAGATAATGACCTGGATATTATTAATCAAGATCTGAGGATCTTTGACAGATCCAACAGCTTGAACAAATTGCTGTTCCTCTGCAGGACTGCCAGGTATAAGAACCTCAGTAACGCAATCCCACAGTTTGGGAAGCTTTTCAAATAATGTAGCACCAAACTTCTCACACAAATGCCTCAATGCTAGTTCAGAACCTCTTTTGCTGATAAAGCCCTCCACTCTCGATCGATCTTCACCACCAGCTAGCATGTGAACCTTTGATTTATGTTTTCCTGTGCTAGTCCCAAAGGAGAGGAAATCCTGGTCATCAATAATCTCCATGGAACTGATAACTGCAGCTTGAGGGGTCTCAAAAGGATCTGTGCATGTCAAACTACAAATATTCTTGATTAACTTATCATTTGGGCTGGGCTTACGAGCAATGCAATGATAAATAAGCTCTGCAAGTGCCTCAGCCGCCTTTTCTTGCAGTATTTCCTCCTAAAAAATATACGAGAATGAATGAGAACCAAATCAATTTGTGTTGTTTTTCGCACAAAGAATTCATGTTCAAAACACTACCTGTTCTCTTTTGATTGAAGCCATTAAAGGCAAAATGATAGGATTAAGTCGTGCAGGAAGCTCTGACATCCAGACAACAGCAGCAGCAACTAAGGAGGACACTGTAAGATGCAAATTACTCTGCAGGAAAAAATAATTGACAACTGTCAGCAAATATCAATAAATAGAGTAACATATCACACATGTAAAACTAAATCACAAACGAACCTGAACACATTTTAAATAGCCTGAAGTTGTTATAAGGCGTTGTTTCACTGACTCTATATCATCAATATTCCTTCCCATTGATTCATTCCCAGCATTATCATTACATGATAATGGCACTTTTGAAGCAAAACTGATTGCATCATCCACAGTTACGCTTTCTACATTCATTTTCAAAGTTGACAATATATCCACAGACATGCCAGATGACTCAACAGCATGTAGTAATTGATTAGCTTCATTTCGCATTTTAGCAAATGTCCTCGACAGCTCAGCATAAGGTAGAACTGAATCTTTTGTAGGGAATGCAGGGTCAGAACATGCTAGCAAATCCAACAACCATTTCCTAAGATGATCTGGAAAAGCTTGCATAATTTCCGGGTTTCCTGATGGCTCCCTACTTTTGATCTCTTTCAACCAAGAAATAAGAACCATGGATGCCACCTGATAAAAAGGAAAAACTAATTAAAAAAGAAAAAATTATATCATACAGTCATATTTCCTGTTGAACATAATCAGTGGCTACCTGTCTTTGAACTCCTGACAAGGAGGTAAGTGCATTCCACAGTGGATCAACTACATATTGCAAAGAATTTGCCTGCAACTTCGATGCAAATATTCCCAATGCTGAAGCTGTAACAACTCTAGTATTAGTTACTGACATTTCTGCATCAGCACCAACAATTATCTTCACTAAGTTGGTAGAAGCATCCCCATTCTTTTCCTGAGAAACAGCTCCTCTCACAGAATCCAAGCCAACAGTTCCAAAAGATTCATTCTCAAGCTTCACAGCTTTCATTTTAGCTGCTGCTCTATAGTGACTCTTTCGCGGAAGAGCAACTGGACAAAACATTTTTGTAGCATCTAATGCTGAACCATAAGCAGTAGTTGCAAGTTCAATCCAAGAGGACATAAATGAGGCTGCAGCAACTTCCAAGTCCTCAACTGGGCACTAGAATCATTGAGACAAAGACTGTTTAAGAACAAGATAGGTGCAAAGCAAGTATTGAAACTTGAAAGTAAAACATGGAGGTAGAAATAGAAGGATATAACCCTAGTAAATAGGACGTACACAGAATGGCAACAGGAAAAGAAACACAATAAACACAGACAAACTCAAGAAAGGAAAGCAAAAACAAAAGAAAAAGAAAAAATGAGGAAGAATAACTCCTAAAAGTCAAATGCTAAGCCCATTAGTCAAAGTGTGAAACATTTCCGCCACATTTGGTTGGCATGAACAGTCATTCCATTCCTGGTCTTATTCCTGGAGGAATGGCTATTCAGCCATTTGGTTCATGATTTAGCTATTCAGCCGAATAGCTATTACAAGTCAATTCAACAAAACCACCAATAGCCATTCGAAGGCCCACCCTCTGAATGGATATTCGATCAAACAAGGAATAACTATCTTTTGTTATTGGACCAATTTCCCTCCACGTCTTTCAAAATTCCAATCTTATCCTAATACGAGGAGAGGAAATATGTGTTTCCTTTCATTTTTTCTCAGATTTGGTTCATTTTTTTGGCAAGCTCCACCATCATTCTTCCATCAAAATGCCACATTCAAGCACAAAAGACCAGATTTAGATTGTTGTAAGTCAGATCTGGTGCTTTTGAAGACCAAATCACATCGCAGGTACATCGAATCTTGCTAAAAGCAATCAATATATTAGCATCAAATGCAAAATTCAATGCCTGAATAGGCGAATTTAGTGGCTGGATTAACTAGAGCACATGCCAACTATAGATTCCAGAAAATGAATACAAAAAATGACGTTGGCCACTAAATCCTTGCCAAAGGTGGCAGAAGAAAAAAGAGAAAAAAAAGGTGAAGGGAAAAAATAGAGGTGTTAAGCATCCAAACTAAAACCAATTGGTAACAGATGGAGGGGCCCAACTTTAATATAAGACCATAGGAAACCAAATACTTAATAGATGTGGGATAACACCACTTAACAGTCCCTCTCACGTGTATCTCGCAGGGCCTACACGTGGACATCCTCACCGAGGGTCGTCAACCTCACATGCGGTTAGGCAAGAATAACAACAGAACACAACCTGGGCTCTGATACTATGTTAGGCATCCAACCTAAAACCAATTGGTAACAGGTGGAGGGGCCCAACTTTAATATAAGACCACAGAAAACCCAATACTTAATAGATGTGGGATAACACCACTTAACAAGAGGAAAGAGGATGGATCCAAAAGAATCATGTTTCAAATATTTTTCGATTTTTATGATTAATCAATGTTATGCTTGTTGAAAGATGAAATGATATTTTGTAAAAACAATATTTACATTTTTTGGCGAAAATTTTTTATTTAGATTTTATTTAAGTTAAAATATTATTTTATAGGGGGCAAAATGGTATTTTTGAACTTATTCCTTGTGTATTCATTTATATGGTTTTACCTAATCAAAAATCTTAATGATATTCCTAGTTTATTCCATTCAATGAACCAAATTATGAAATAGTTATTATTTCTCTATTCCCACAGAATAATTATTCCATTCCCTTTGTATTCCATTTAGCGAACCAAACGTGGCATTATATTAGCATTAAGTACTGAAAAGCAAGCACTTCCTCTAATTCCACAATCTCCACATAAGGAGAGTAGCACTCTCCATGTGATCTAACTCATAAGCATAACTTAGCACGCTTCTAACTTGCAAATATTTATTACTTTCCAATCACAAAATAGTAACTCCAGATTTTTAACAGGCTGGTCATGCTTCTTGTGCATTCAACACCAAAAGGAACAACTTATTCAAACTTACTGATCTTGGCTGAGTATGATTGTGAGGAGAGAGGGGAAGAGGTGGGTTCAACTTCAAATCTTAGGATATCTAGATAAAATTTTGAGGTCTAACACAAAAATTAAGCAAAATTCAGAATTCCAACCCCAGCAACAACAAAAAAAAAAAAACTGCCAAACAAACAATAATTAAATTACACTCTTGCAGTCAGTTCACAAGCTGAGAAAAAGGCACTTCTATATTGTAAACGGAAAATGACAAATCTTAGCCAACTTAAGTAGAATACTAACTCTGATGGTTGTTTTGACAATAGAGTATAACTTCAACAATACTATAGCAACAGGACAAAAATTTCTGAAAATTAATGTTGATGTCTATTCCAAGTTCGGAGAAAAGCTCTCATAAGCTGTTTGCAGCATGCTCGGTGTCTAAAGGATATAAATATAGTTTACTTATGATGTCCAGCATTGTCTATGATATTTGTATAATGTAAGTTCCATGACACTGGTGTTGTCTAAGAAAATTTTCTGCAGGATAAATAAACTTTCCTGAGAAAAATGCGAGAAAAAATCCAAAAGAAAGTTTCCCTGGAGCCTTGTATGTGATTGTTAATTCTTAATTCCAACCAAACTTAGCAATTAAGGGATCACATATTCTTAATATCATGGTTTAAATTAGACAAGGTCCTTGTTTTGAAAATCCTAATCATCATGATATAAAGGAGATTGCCGTCCCAGTCAATCCAGTTCTTCTTACTGAAAAATTTCAGTAGCTGATTTTAAAAGTAACTTCTCCAGAAGCATGATGTAGAGGTGTTTTCTCAACATCACAGAAGAATATAATCAATATATATGATGTGGAAAGAAGAAAAATTACAGAAGGTATAACTCATCCTTTTAGTCTTTGAAACAAATTTAAAGTTCTCACATCCCTTTCTCATGTCCAAACAATGATAATTCTTCTTATTCCTGGGATAGAACATTTCAATGTTCATCAAACCTTATATAGACTGATAAAATGCATTTATGAGAAATCTGAAAACCAACCTTCCCTAGGAAAATGTTTTTACAATAAAAATGACATGTTTTCAGTTGATTGGATGTTGTGCTCATAATGATTCAGAAAATGCCCCAAGTGTTTGACTGAGTTAAAGATCTTTTCTATTTGGTTGACTTTTACCAAAGACAGAAATCAGGAAAGAAAAAGCATAAGGCATGCATTAAGTCGTATACTTTCCAGCCAGAGATAGTCTAGTTGACAATGGCATTTATTGGCATTCAATAACTGCCTAATGAGCTGTTTTATGATGGATTTCATGTCATCACAGAGTAAGGAACAATATAATCAAGGTCTTTTGAGTTTTGATGTCATGAAACATAGGATTTATCTTCGACAATTGTTATTAATGCTTTACTTGCTTACCAATGCTAGCTAAGATTCACCAAAACAAGCAAATTTCATAGCTTTTCTTTCAGCTCTGCAGTACATCTATGAGACTAATTCTACCCCACTCAGCTAAGTATCTATGTACCTCCACTTTTCCAACCACAGAATAATCTTGCATAATATTGCATTTACTCAATTTCTCCACCACTAAACAAATGGTGCAGTGTTTCAAAGATCTAGAGACCCACATCCATTTCATATGTTTTCAATTGCAAAAATATGTATTCAATAATATACAATAGGCATCGACACCAATCTCTTATGAAAGGTAACAATAGGACTCTCTCCCATGGTTTGACTCGTTGCTTTTGTGATTTTGAATTAGACACTACACTTCCTTCTGCTCTAGTTTCATACTTCTCTGTGAAACTGCACCTAAAATGTGTTAAATTAAAACAAAGCTAAAATAGTGCCATTTGGCACCCTAGACTCAGAAAATCAAAAATAAAAAAATAAAAAATAAAACAAAACAAAAGAGAGAAGCAAGTTCACCTAAGCAAAAGGGAAAAGAGATGGCGCAATATGTCATTGTGTTTAGGTGAAAACAAAAACGTTTTAACCTTTTTGAATCAAAAGCAACAAAAAGAAATCATTTTGACCTTCTTTTAACACCTTTAAATGGAAGTTCCTTATGTCAGGCTAAATTAAACCACATTAAAACAAAAGGGTGTCATATGTGAATGGCCAAACTATAAGGATTTTATCTGCAGTTGACCCTTTCAAGAATCCAGATGAAATGCACTACACAGCAATGCGATGCAATAATGAGAACATGATACTGCAAAAACTAAAGATCCATACAAGATCTTGCTAAATCTACGTCTTCTGATACATAAATTTTTAAGGTAATACGATTTGTATGAAAGACCGAAACTGCAGAATCAACTTATTGTTCAACAAAACAAAAACAAGGACATCTATCATATTATAACCTTTGACACTGGCCATAACTTATTCTCATTTTTGTACATTGTTGAATGATTAAAGGGATAAGAACTGAGTAAACAAAAAGAAGGCATGAAATAGCAACTTCTGATAAATTCATGCGAGATACCTGCACAAGCAACCTCCAAACCCTCTCAGAACACTGCAGAATTTCCTCATTCGATTCTAGGAGCAGGTTCTGGAATACAATCCTCAGCGTATCACCCAGAATAAAAGATGGCCAAAAAGAACTGCCAGATGGCTCAGAAATGCTCCTTTTATAACCAGCTTCGAGAAGCCTCTCCTGCAAAATGAAATTTTCAAATGAATAATCCTTCAAAGAGACTCCTAATATTCTATTAAATGTATGAAAAGAATCTTCAAGCAAATAAACATCCTTCAACGACATGCTCATGAGTCACGCCCAAAATAGATGTCCTGACAACCACTATGCAGCCAGTTTGCCAAAAAAATAATAATAATTCTGTACTTTTGACAAAACTTATAAGTGACCAATACTTGTACACAAAAAAAAAAAAAAAAAAAAAAAAAACATTATATAAGCAGTTTACCAAAGTACGGATAGCTGAATGTCGAACTGATGTAATACTGTGCCTCATAAAGGGCCATAACCGGGGTGCTAACATAGACAACATATAAGGATTTTCCTGCACATCTTTCCCTTCTCCAACCTCATCAACATGAACTACTTCATTTAGATCAAAATTTTGCTTTTCTTTTGCTGTCGATGTCCCAAACATCTTAGGCATCATATCCTCTTGGGAGTAGATTTCTGCCAACAGGTTCATAACACTGCAAATAACAATATTCATGATGAGGATTAAACAGGGTTTCACAATCTCCTTCACACTATACTGCTTGATCTAAACTACTATAGAACTCCACTGAGAAATTAATATCCACATGAGAAGAACAGTTCAAAGATTGTAGTTATTATTCATACTCATGCATTAAACTAAGATTGTAGTTATTATTCATACTCATGTATTAAACTAAGTATATTTCATTAAAAATTTTAACTGAAGATAACAATAGGGGAGAGGCAGGGGCAGTGACATAGAAACAGAAACTACAAATACTGAAAGAATGAAAATATTACCAAAAGAAAACGACCACACAGACCACATTTTCTCAATTGCCTTTAACTACAGAACATACATGTCACAACAACCAGAGATATGCAAGTTCATGCTTAAATAAACAAAGAAAGAAAAGGGATAAGAGAAATCAATCAAGCTAACGGTAAACTGTTAGCTTTAGTGCACTTCACCATAAATGATGAATTGATAATTAAAAGAACAAAAAGAAAAAGAGGGAATAACCCATAAAAGTACTAAAACTTCCATATGAAAGCCACATTACTAAAGTATATGAATTTATATATATGACCAACAACAACAATTAAAAGACAAAAGAAAAAGTTTCTTAAAATTAGTATTAATTATCATCCCATTTGCTGGCATCTCCACATCAGGTCAACCAAGCTCTTTCTTAGGCATGACACAGCATTAACTTTCAGCATATGATTTGTCTCCCACTTAGCTTGCACATTTTAGGTCAAAGTCTGAATTTGGTCCCTCTACTGTATCAATAATGTGGTTTTGGTCATTCTCTTTCTTGACCCTGCATGATACTATCTTATGACAAATAGTTAGATAAAAGAATAGAGGTTTGGAAATTTGTTTAAAAATTTTGAAAGGGTCTGCTTCTTTAGTTGCAAATTTTGTAAAACATAAAGTCAGTAGTCAAAAAAATGAGATAGCCTTTAGAGTGCAGATAAGTCATATCAGCCAAAATCACGTTGCTTGTTAACTGACATGCTCACATGCAGTAACTGACATGCTCACATGCAGTATTTAGTCAAGATATTATATTTTCAGTTTAGAAATCCTAATTCTTTTCTTATAGCAAAAAGTTTTTCAGATGTTTTCTAATGACAAAAACCATTCATATTTTACAAGCCCTCGACAAGTTCAATACAAAAACATCTGCAGTTGCAATAATCAGAAAAAATGCACCTCTGTTGCCAGGTAATTCATAGCAAAGATGCCTTTCAAGGATCACAGTCACAATGTTAACACACGCAATACATACACTAGAAACATATTCCATATACAAGAATTGTATGTTAAGAATAATAAGTTACAAAGTACTAGAGAAGTTCAAAATTTTGCAATGTGTCATTTCTAACTTGTGACAATATTGTCATAAGGAAGTGCAAAATTAGGAAAGCACAGAGAATTAGTGCAACGACTTCGAAAATTTAGGTCCTTCTCCCTCCACATTAAAAAAGAATTAGCTGCAATTTTTTCCCCTAACAAATTACTCCACCCAGAATTTTGACCCATATGTGACATTTCAGCTAAGAAAGTTCACATTGTTACACTTCAAAATTCTTAAATGTACTGACTACTATTACATGAGACCACTAAACAAACTTATTAGCCCAGGATTTTCAAAACATGAAACTCTATATGAAAACACACAATATTTAAGAGTAATAATTTGAACAAAAAAAGCGATAGAAATCCCAACAAGGAGTAGAATACAAGGAAATGTAAATAGATTACCTGCTAGTGGATGGACTAAGGTCATCCAAATCAAGTAGTATATCCCAAAGCAGCATAACAATCGAATGCAGTGATTGACCTTTTAAAGCAACAATATCAGCAGCAGCAGGTATCAGAGCATCTGCAGCCACAGCTCGCACATCATCATCAGGGTCCTCCAATCCAGCCTTACAAGCAGGGAGAACATAGCCAAGCAAATCTTGCAGCATCTCCTAGTATGCACAATGGAATTGTGATAGCATGGTTAATGAAAGGTCAAACCAAAAAAAGAAAATCCGACTTCAATACATGTCTCTCCCACATTGCATGTGTGCATGGCATATCAAGAGAGAGAGTGCAGGTGGATGGGGTACGAAATAATAGATAATCCTGAACTAAAAATAGTCTAAAATGAAAACTACTCGTAAGTCATGACCAGTGAACTTCATGCTACCCAAAATCGAAAAGTAGTAAATATGAATGCCAATTACCATTTCATCAATATCTTTCCCCAATCCCCAGTATGATAGAAATGAGACAGAATTTTGTTACTTCATCTGAAACACATTACTAATTTAAGATTTTGCAACTTCATTTATTAACAGATCAGAGAGCACTGCTTCCAAAGGCCAATTATGATAGAGGAACAGCTAAGAGCCTTTCATTTATTAAAAGATTGGACAACAATGCTTCCAAAGGCTAATTATGAATCTATGATAGAGAAACAGTTATGAGCCAGAAACCTAACATTTTCATACTTAGAACAAGCACAAAATGTACTGAAGACAACAAAACCTTACCTGTCGAACAGCAACCAAGTACTTGATACCCAAAAGGCTTCCATGACGAATTTCCCATTCTGGCCTACGCTGAACAAAGAAGGAAGACAGCAAAAACCACCATACCAACAGTGAGACTGAAGCACCACTAGCCTTCATTGAAATTGAGGATTTTGAGCATGAGCTTATAAGGTATTTACCTGTATTTGCAGTAAGACATTCAATGTTTCATGAACTAATGAAGGGTGCATGTACTTAAAAGTAGCACCTAATGCTTGGGCACAAGTTTCACGGACTGGAGCAACAACCTGATCAGATACATAGTCTCCAAAACTGCATATTAGAGATATAATAAAACAATTAATATATGGATCTAACTTTTAAACAAGTCCCCATTTCTCATCCACTAATACTAAAAAAACAGTATTCAATAAGCAATTTCTCATCAAATAAACCAATTAGTAGATTCTACAATATAACTAGCACCAAAGAGGAACAAGGCATACCGGTCTAGTGATAGTACACACAAGAAACGAATTGCACAATCCTGAAGAAATTCACAATTCTTAAGCCAAGAATGCCTGGCTAGCTTAACTAAGTTGATAATCTCGCAATTTTCAGGGAGATCTTTTAGTACATCTGAATTTGCAAATGCACCCTTATCTTCATAGTAACTCTTTGGCTCTTCCACTTCAACAGCTTCTTTAGACTGGTACATTAGATCACCATGATAAAATTCAGTCGCCATCTTTATAGAACTAATATCATGTTGGCCATTAAACTGCCCTGAGGGCAAGGCCCATGCAGCATCCTCGATCTTCACTGCAACATCGAAACCACCATGCTGGCCAGCAGAGATCACTTTGTCCATCACTGGAAATGATCCATCTTCAAGCTTTGGCCTCTTCAGATTTGGCTCTGATTCATCTGGTGAAACTTGCATATTCAAATCAATTTCTCTCTCTCTCTTCATTTTACTTGAATAATCTATATCTTTTACTTCAAGAAACAGTGCATCATCTAAATTCAAGTCAGGCAAATATACTCCGGCAGAAGCACCATGATGAGTTAAAATTTCTCTCAAAGCCATAACACTACCATGGCGAATCTCCCAAACTGATAACACATAGTCATAGGAAGCTATCATCAGATCAGAAAAGGAAAAAAATGAATGACATAACTCTTGAAGTTTACAAAAGCTTACCAGGATCAAACATATCAAGAATGAGTTGTTCAATAAAACTACAGAAAGGCCACCGGCCATCTCCATCGTGATCAAAGCTGTCTTCATCAATAACAGCATCAAACTGCACAGAAAGTCAACATTATTTGCTAAACCTGATAGCTTAAAATGGAAGAAGAAAAATAGGGGAAGAAAATTGTTCATCTCTTTGAAAAGAACACAACCAAGAAAGTACCTCCTGAATCCTATTTGTAACCTCACAAACTAAATTTGCCAGCCTTTTAATAGGGAAATTCCAATTTTTTACCCAAAACGATGATGATTTTTCTGGTTTTAACTGAGATGGTTAAGGTTTTTTTTATCTTCATAAACATTTTATCTTGGTAGCTGCAACAGGGTGCAGCATTTTGCCCCAACCACCCTGTTACATTTCTCCAAAATATCAACATGTTCAACAATTCATCAACTCCATCAATAAAAGAATACCATTATGACTTGAGTCAAAACAGTGAAACACCCACCACTTTTACTTTACACGAATTTCCAGGACATTCTTACGATAGACATGTTGCTTCACACAGTAAGTATTGAGTTAAATACATCACCAAAGTAATCTCAAATTATTTAGCACATAGTTTATGTAAAGCTTGTAAAAGGCGAAAGACTCAACAAAAAAAAAAAATAAATGCACAAGATGAAGATGCACACAGAAGTTGTAGAGCAATGAGATAAAAACAGATGAGTATTAGTACTGGTGAGATCAAAGAGGAGAGGGTCAAGAATTTGAGTTTTCAGGCGTAAGATCATGCTCATTGCAGGGCTACGCTTCAAAGCTTTCAAATTCATTTTAAAAGCAGTTTAAAGTTAAAACTATTAATTTAAATAAATGGTTTATCAGTTCTATAACTTCTGATTAAGTAAAAAAATGTAAAATTGCAAATATCTGTTCATAGAATCTTACTTACAATTATTAGGTTGTCTTCTTTAGGTCACTATAAGAAATTTATATTTTCATAAAAAGCTAAAATCCTAATTGCAGTAACAAAAAGCATGAGTCCAACAGGTTATGCAAATTCAGTTCATTTTTTGTTTTATTCATTTACTTTGAATTCTCAAGAATTTGGTGAAAGAATATAGTTCCATAGTGATGCCCAAATAAAAAATTAAAAAAAAAAAAACTAAGTCCTGAAACTGAATGTCAATGGAATCAAATAGAACATAAAATCCAAATCTTGTCACAGATGCTGTAACCAAAACAAGGAAAAAGACTTCCATATTATTTACTAAATAAGAAAGGTGTAGTCCCAATTGATATGAAGTTTGGCATTCAACATACATAAAATAAACATTAGATCTAACAGTTAGGGTTTCTTAGACCAAAACCATGAGAACTTATAAGTTAATTAGAAAATAAGATATTCTAATACCTTACTCGAACCTAATGGGTCAGGACATGTTCCCCTTGGAGTTGATACATTGTGAACTGGTGATACCTCTGTATCTCTGTCATCAGACCAGCCCTTTGCTTGATCTTTCGAATTTATTTTAGCTTTTCTCTTTAACATATTCAACTCTCTTGCACTTGGCCTTCTTTTAGACATAACATTAGGTACCATACGTGAAACAAATTGCTGGATATTATGTACAGATGGCGACGTGTAAAATCTATTATCTAACCCATTTCCATGGTGGTGTAATTTGTGAACAATAAGGTCCTCATCTCTAATCATATCACTGTCATCCATGAACTGCTCATACATATCCAAACCTGCCCATAACAACCAAGTCTGGTGTAAGGAAACCATGTGCATGGAAAGTATAACAAATCAAACTCAGTAGCCTCTCATGAACTCAGTAAGGGATACAACTGAAGGTAAAGAAATCATACATGCAAACCAATTTGACAATTTATGAAGTAAAATATAACTCATAACAAAGGGTAAACACCTGCAAATTATAAAAAGGAAGAAAGTAAACAAATAAAAATGCATCTAAATTATCGAATTCTACAGCAGAAAAAAAAAACTCTTAACACCACCAACCTTCCTTAATCATTTAATTAGCTGGAATGTGAATATAGTTACAGCAAAGGCTCTGTTTATGTTCATATAAATTGAACTTTCAAAATGTTTTGGACATTAAATGTTTATTTACCTCTTGATTGTTTGCCTTGTGGAAAAATTAAAGAACTAAAGCCATTCTTACAGTTGACAGCAACCTTGCTGGAAAAATGACCCCCCCCCCCCCCCTTCATTTTGACTTATGTTAGCATCAGAATATAAAAGTATCAGGACCCACCAACAAATTTCTTTTCTTTTCTTTTTCTGGATAAGTGACCCACCAACAAATTTCAGCTAAAATGTTAATATCACTTTTAAAATTTTAAAAAGGTGAAGCACATCACAAATATTAAGGGGCAAAAAAATTTAAACTACAATATCACAAGACCAACCAAGTTTTCAAAGATAAAATCGAACAAAAATGAATTTTCTATACAATTAGTTTTAGGACAGAAAACAACAGTAATTAGTTTTACATTCAAACAAAAAACACTAACCTGATAACTGGAACCTACAATGTAGCACCCTACTAAAGGTCCTCAGTCTCTAGTTAATATTAAGCAGTTTTGGTAACTTCAGACCAAGGAACAAGTGAAACAGCTTCACCCAAATGGAACCTAATTGACAACTTCCTATGTTAAAGAACCCATTTCACACTTTCCAAATTCTGAATGCAACATAATCGCCACTTCCAGCTTAGATTACAGAAAAGCCTAGATTAACTGGTCACATATATATATATATATATATATATATATAGAGAGAGAGAGAGAGAGAAACTATATGCATGATACATCCCCCAATCTACTCCATCCTCTATACTTTTGCCAAGCAAGCTAACAGAAGTGTATGGATATATATGGAATCTATAAAACAACAGATAAACAGAATCAAGTTACAATAACACCACTTCTACCTTCCCTCCTCCATACAAAGCCTCAAATAAAATCCAATCTCCCCCACCCACCCCCACAACCAGAATTTTTTTTTTAAAAAAAAAAAAAGCCAACCCCACCACAACAGAACATAAAAAGTAAAAACAGAAATTATAAATCCACTAGATCTTCATAAAACACTTATCAATGAATAGATGAATAGAGACAACAAAATATCAATTGTCTCAATCTAACAGACTTGCCAGAAATTTTGAAAGCAGCATTGCCAGCTTTTACCCTAATAATGAAATCATCACAATAAAAACTTCTTTCACTTTTTTTTTTTTTTGATAAAAGATACACACTTCTTTCTAGTACCATACAGTAACAAACCAAATGTCAAACACAATAAATATCTGAAAGTATCATCAGCTCCTAATAAACCCATAAAAGAAAAAAAAAAATACTAACCTAAACGTCGTTTTAGATTCTGTTTCTGGCGAGCCAATCTCTCTTTAGGATTCTTTGAATTATCATTTGCAATATCATACTCCTGCATTGGAAATAAATTCAAATGTTTTCATTAGCACAGAAAATATTATAAATTAAAATGAACACATAAAACAACCAATGTTGCAACAAATAAAAAAAAAAAAATTATTAGGAGGCATACACTACAAATCAAAGTGAAACATAGTATTGCCAGAGACGAGGAACAGGGGGGTGTGGAGGAGTGTAGAAATCACTGTTAGTATCTAGTGCCCATAAGTAATCTTCTAGAGGCCTGAAGTGGAAGCTCTAATATAGAGATTTAAAAAAAAAATGCATTGAGAAGGTGACCAGAGGCAGATTTAATGAAATTTTAATATAAAAAAAAAATCAGCATCAGTTATTTCAAATAATTTTCATCTAACAGCATTTTTCAAATAGTTATACTTCAGCAGCACCTTCTAATCCACCTTCAATCAACCAAACAAGCTACTAACACAGACTTGCAAATCTAAGTAACTTTTTTTGAAAGGCAAATCTAAATAATTAATACAATAAGAAGCAGACAAATGTCAAGATAACATATGATTATTAAATGATGCTTGTTGTCATAATCAGAATAACTACTATTCAAATAGTTATACTTCAGCAGCACCTTCTAATCCACCTTCAATCAACCAAACAAGCTACTAACACAGACTTGCAAATCTAAGTAACTTTTTTTGAAAGGCAAATCTAAATAATTAATACAATAAGAAGCAGACAAATGTCAAGATAACATATGATTATTAAATGATGCTTGTTGTCATAATCAGAATAACTACTATTCAAATAGTTATACTTCAGCAGCACCTTCTAATCCACCTTCAATCAACCAAACAAGCTACTAACACAGACTTGCAAATCTAAGTAACTTTTTTTGAAAGGCAAATCTAAATAATTAATACAATAAGAAGCAGACAAATGTCAAGATAACATATGATTATTAAATGATGCTTGTTGTCATAATCAGAATAACTACTATTCAAAATATACTTAAAAAGATGAAGACAATGTGAAGAAAGGCAATCACAATTCTCTTTAATTCTTTTCCGCTCTATTTTTATTATTATTATTATTAGTGCAACATTAGATAACCCAGAAAACTATCTGCATGCATGCCATATTATTACATAACTTAAGTTTACAAACTTCTCTATATTCAACGAAAACATCCACATGAAAACTGATAAGAGGGGGGTGGGAAAAAGGGTTTTTCATCTCATTCACAAAAAAAGCGAAGGCATTTTATAACACCAGATATGGAAGAATAAGAATAAATAAAACAAATAAGCTACTTTGCAAGAACATTAAAGAGAGTAAGAAAGAAAACCAATGACAGATTTAGAAAATTAAAAATGTAACACCTGCCACACAAAAAGCCAGAAGATTCTAACCCTTGACCATTTATCACTAGAAATAGCAAAAATGGAAAGAAAGGTACTGTACATTTACTGAGAAATCAACAAAAGGAATTAAATAGAAAATTTTCAGTATAACATGTGGAATTTTTTCCAAGTGTATCAAAATCCTAATAAAGAATACTACATGATACTTAGACTAAATCCTTCAACATAAAATGGCGATCATTTACCTGTCCACATGAGGCCAACAAAGCACCAAACTCCAACACCTTGTTGATGTCAAAACTGTTAAAAACAATTTATTCAAAGAAACATGTCAGTAAAGAAGACAACTAGATATTGTTTGGAGAAACGTATACTTAGAAAGATGGAACTGAAATCCACGACAAGTAAAATATTTTCCCATCCATGGAGTAAAGATTTGGCACAATGGAAACTGATAAAAGGAAATCTCATAAACAACCTTCTAAATGAAACACCTGCTACAATTTTAGAATGTAATTCAGGTGATGCCACCACATCTTCAACACTAGCAGATATCCCAGCCCCAGTCATCTTTGCCCCAACAGAAGATAATAAATCAGCCAGAGAAGTGTGCTTCACATTTTGAGCAATAGCTCCTATGGCATGAGCAGCAGCAACCCTCGTGTCCCAATCTTTACTACGAAGATACTGAGAAACCTAATTGCACAAAACAATGTCGTTTAGGTAGATGATAAAGTACAAAACATAACAGTAACATGCAACTGACAAGTCCACCTCAGAAGGATAGTACATAGTAAAAAGATTTCATAACAACAACACAAAGAAAAAAAAAAAGGTAGAAATACATAATTAGAAAATGTAAATTTCACAAAAGAATTAAGTAAAATAATCCTAGCAATGCTTAGATCTATCCCTCTACTAAGTAGTAAAACACAGAAAACTTGAGCACCATTCAAAATTTAAACTCACCTGTACTGCATTTTGGATATACAAGTACAAGAAAAATACCTTTCAAGCTAAAATTTGAAGAAGAATCTTCAGTTACAGCCTTGATGATTTTTCTAGGTTGAAAAAATGAATAATTTCATAGAATCTTGCAATGCAGCCATTTAAAATGTCTAATTTTTAAAAATTTACAGTTTAAAAAGAGCAATTAGTGAAGTGGCCCAGTGTTCAGGGGGAAAAAGGACAAAACATAGAGAGACAGAGACAGGGGTCTAAAATCTACAGTATTCAAAAATATTTTTCTTATTTATTTTCCTTGGAACAACAAGAACATCCAAGCATTTCCAAATAACAACGATCAAATTCCACCTTTAAGCTCTTTAAACAGAACCATATTAAAAGTAAGGATGTTAACAGCTTAGGGAAAGAAGAACATTTAGAATAAATTCCTCACGATCCTAATTTAGCAAGGTTCACTACCACACGTCCACACCCCTAAAGAACTTAACACACATAGACTTCAATATGTTAGCTGCCACCTAAAAGTCTTTAACTTCATAAATACCACATATACTGGCAAGTCCAGCGGATTACTACACCAACTTCAGCTTATTTAGGTATTTTAATGGACAACTAATTTCTGTGTTGCATGAAAAACAGCAATTCCAATTTTCTCAACAACTCGCATTATTCAAAAATAATAATAATAATAATAATAATAAATGTCAAAATTCAATCTTGGCAATATAATATACAAGGTATAGCTGCTTTGCTTCCTCCAAATAATATTAAAAAAGATACACCGATTGCAGTAAATTAATAGCTAACCAACAAATCAGGGAAATGTGGCTTTTTTTTCTTCCTCATAATAAAATAAATTCCAAAAAGCTCCAAAATTGGCCAATAAAAACCCATAAAAACACACTTATTACACTAACTCAATAGCTAATAATGCATAAAAAATAAAAATGATTAAAAATCACAAATTTGGAATAGTACCTTCTTGAGAAGAGAATTCAAGTCCTGCGGATGCGATTTGGCAATATCCCCAATCTGTCGCGCCGCAGTGAATCTCGTCGCTTGCGTTGAACCAGCTTTTTAAAACAAAATCAGTCAAAGAAACAAAAGGAAAATGCTTCATGAAATCCGCAAAATTTCAATCAGATCCAAATTAAAAAGAAATTGTTTAAAAAAAAAAAAACATACTTTCCAACAAAGTGAGTAAACGATTGAGACGCGAAGATTGTTGCTGAGCCATTTAGCTGAAACGGCCTTGGATTACAAATCGTGGCTAATTCTTCGGCATCGTCTTCGATCGTTCAATTTGAAATATCGACAATTTTTCGCTTCTCGAAGAAAAACGAGAAAGAAGGGAAGTGTTGGATTCGACGTCGTTTTTCTCAGTAGAATCTGTTTGGCTTTCGTTTTCTGGCACTGGTTTGTTTTAATTTGTATTTTTTTATTCGAGATTTGGTGATAAAGCGAAAAGAGAATGGAAATAGAAGAGAAAGAGGGATATATGGGGAAATTTAGGGTTACCTGCAAAACGGCGGTGACGTTTTTGTGATTTTAAGAGGATGACGATGCAGTTTTATTTTTTGCATTTTATTTTTTATAAAATATATCGCAATTTTAACTATAAAAATTAATTTGTTATTTCAATTATTATTTATTATTCTCATTTTAATATATATATATTAGTTAAAATAACGAAAAACCTTCGAATTTTACTATTTTATTTAATTAAATTGTTATATTTTTATTATATTCAAATAAATTTTTTAATTTACATGTAATAAACTATTAACTTTTAATTTATATCAAATAAAATTTTAATTTATACTTCAATAAACTCTTAAAATAAATTATTTTTTATTTAAAATGAAAAATTATTTGAAAATATATATAAAAAGATAAAAACCTATTTGATTATTTTAAAATATAAAAATTTATTTAGAAAATAAAATATTTTTTAATATTTTAACTTTTTAAAATTTTTCAGAAGCTTTATCAAACTTGACAAGTGATTTGTGATTTATGATTTATCCAAAATTCTATTTATGATCCATTTGTTTCACTGGATTAATCAACGAAAAATAACTTATTGGTTAACAAAAAATAATGATTTTTTTTTTTAAATTATCTTTTCCTTTTGAGAGGGAAAGACAATTTTCAAAAAAAAACTGTCATGAGTAGGATTACTGGGATCGAAATTTAGACATCATATTTTAGATCGAAGCTTAACTTCACTAGAGCCAAATATTATTATATTAATAAAATATTTATTTTTTAATTATAAAAGATATTTTAAAATATTAATATAAAATTTTTGTAATTTTCATTATTTTATTTAAATATTATTAAACCTACATATTTATATTTTATATTTTAATAATAAATTATTAATATAATGACTATCATTTATTATTTTAATAAAAATATTATTTCATATAGCAATATCATTATTTTAATAATAAATTGTAACACTATAAATATTTTAAATAATATTTTTAATATTTTATTGAAAAATATTTTTAGATTACTATTTTAATAATAAATATATATAAATTATACTTTATAAATATTTAATAATAAATGTTTTTTTAGTATAAAAAGATTATTATTTTAATAGTATAACTATTAATTAATAGAAATAATATTTTAATAATAATTAGAACACTTTAAATATTTTAAAATATTAATATACTTAATGTTTTAATAATAAATAATATTAATAGAAATAATATTATTATTTTTTAATATTTTAATAATAACTATTTTAATATATTTGCCATATTACTATTTGAAAAAAGTAAAAGTAGTATTTTAATAATAATTATATTAATATAAATAATATTTTAATATTTATATCAATATTACTATTTGAAAAACTAGAAATAATATTTTATAATAATTATATTAATATAAATAAATTTTAATAATTATATTAATAGGAATATTATTTTAATAATAATTATATTAATAGAAATAATATTTAATAATAGTTATAATATTTTAAATATTAATATAATTAAGGTTAATATTTTCATAATAATTATAATATTTTAAATATTAATATAATTAATGTTTTAATAATAAATAATAAATAGTATTATTTTAAGTATTTAATATTAATATAATATTTTAGTATTAAATATTATTATTTTAATAATAAACTATTTTTAATATTTATGTCAATATTGATATTTGAAAAAAAATAAAATTTTCAGAAAATAATCAAACAATAGAAAATATTTTTCAGTAAGTTATAAAAAAAATTATGAAATCTCATTTTTTTTGAAAAATCTTCATATTTTTCAAAAAATATTTTTTATAAACTAATTTTTACGAAACAAACAGACTTTTATATTGATGACTTATTCATAGTAATTTTTATTTTCATGGTTTTTGACTTTTTTATTTTTATTATTTCTTTTGTTATATGTTGTAAAGGGTTTTGTTGTTATTAAACCTGTTTAAAAAAAATATGCCTTTTGTCTCTGGAATTTTTGAAAAAAAAAATTTTGCCTAAATATTTATATCTTATTTATTTCTTTAGAAAATTAGTTTCTGCAAATAACCTTGACGTTGTTAGTTTGGGCCAACTAAATTGTTATAATGGAGCCAGAGAAGATGATCAATTTTGGAGCCCATTCAGGCCCACAAAGCTAGGCTCCTCATTGATCTAGGCTTTGGACTAAAACCTAACTTGATTCTAAATTTAACAATTTATGTATTTGTATAGTATTTTTTTTATTAATTTTTATATTATAATTTTATTTAAGATATTATATATAAATATAAAATTTTGCACGTTAATAATTTGTATTATATAAATTTTGACATATTCGTGTATTTTTATTATGTTCACTTTAATTATTGTTTTTATATGGTACAGATCTATTTAGTTTGCATTACGTTCTATCATAAAATTTATTTTTTTATATTTAAAATTATCAAATATTAAATCATATTTATTATAATTATGTAAATTATGACACGTTAATAATTTTTGTTATACGTATTTTGAGTCATTCATATATTTATATTGTATTTCTATTATTTTTCATATTCTATCATGTTTTGTTTATTTGAATTCATTTTTTTTCATGTCATTGACCGTATAAATCCAATTATTATATGTATGCATGGCTTATGAAAATTGAAAAGACATGCGTCCTCCTAGAAACCTACGACGCCGTTGGTCCAACGTGTCGGGTAAGACTGGCCACGTATGACTAACCCAACCTCACTCCCTAACTCTCTCAAAGTCTCACCAGTTAGTGAAAACTCCAAAGCTCTCACTTTATTTCTTCCCATTATTTTATTTATTTGTATTTATAAATTTATCTTCAATAAAAATAGATACAAATCTTCTCCTACAAACAATTTGTCAACTTCCATGCACGTAAGCTCCTTGTGTCATAACGTGCCAAATACGAATTCAGCATGCTAGACGCAAATCAATGGAGTCGCCACTAATCATCTAATCTAGGTGTGATTAGTCACCTTTATGAATCTATCCTATTTAAAGTAATCCTAAGCTTGACTAAGGCACCTTAAAAAGAATAGGTTCTGGTCTACTTTATCAGAACTAGGTTCGGGAGTACGGTTACGTGTGAGGAAGGATTAGCACCCTCACAACGCCTATCTAAGAGATAGTACCTAATTAGTCTTGTGATACCTAAAAAGTCTTAATTAATTGGTCTTGTCTATCCTATTTTTATTTTAATTATTAAAGTTAGAAATCTCGGAAATCATTTTTTAGGTCTTCCTTCCATTCATTCTGGAGAAATTACTAAAAAATATTTCCTCACCTCGAGAGTATTCCAAAGAAACCATTCGTTCTATTGAAGAGGCTCCGTCGTCGGAAAAATTAAGAATTATTTAACCAAATTATTTTCTTAAATTAATCTTCCAAAAATAATCCACATTTTATTAATGTTTGTTTTGAAAAATAAATTGTGATTTTTAATATCAAAAATCATCTCTTAAAATATCCTTCCATTCATTCTGGAGAATTTTTAAAAGAATTTTTCTCACCTAGAAATTTCTTAAAAGTCATGCATTCGCAACTTTCTTGAATTTCATCATCGGAAAAAATCTTAATTTATCTTTCAATTTTAATTAAGCATTTATTATGGAAAATTAATTTGAGAAAAAGAAGTTGAAAATTAATTATTCTTAAAAAAATAAATTTTTGATTTTTGTTGGTATTGAAATTAATCTCTTAAAATATCCTTCCATTCATTCTGGAGAATTTTTAAGAGAAATTCCTCACCTAGAAATTTCTCAGAAATTAACCATTCGTAATTTCTTTGAATTTCATCATTGAAAAAAATCTCAATTTATTTATTTAAAAATAACTATTCTTCACAAATTAATTTAATCTAAAAAAAAATCACTAATTAACAATATTAAAATATACAATTATTATAACAATATAAAATATGAAATATAATATGTAATATGATATACTAATAAAAATATAATATAATATAATAATAGTTTTCATAAAAATATATATATGATTAATAAAATAATAAATAATAATAGCAATACTAATAATAATATAATATAAAATATAAAACCTGCAAAAACTTAAAAAATAATTAGTAAATAAATAATCAAAATAAAAATCAAATAAAACAAAAATCTAATGAGACAAAAAATGAATAAGACAAAAATATATATATATATATATATGAAGAACATAAAACGTATAAAAGCAAAGCAAAATTAAATGAAAAAAAAACATGCAAACAGCAAAGGTGCAAACAGCAGGGGGAGGGGCCAGCCCAGGCGCAGGCCGCGCGCGGGCCTGCTGGCCCGGGCCCCTGCTGTCTCTAAAAACTTTTTTTTTTGGTTCATTTGTTTATCTCTTTTAAAAAAAATTTCTTTTTTCTCTGAAATCCTTCAAGAACACCAAGAACACCAAACCCGGATTTTTCCAGATTCCGGTGAGATGCTGCTGCCGTCGCCGCTGTCGCCGCCGCCGCCACCGCCGGTGCCGGTGGTCAAAAAAATTCCGAAAAATCACCAAAAATTCCTTTCGATCTCCTCTTTTCAAATATCAAATTAGTTTTTTCCGAATCTCTCTAGAATTTCCTAGATCTGAAATTGAAGTTCGAAACTTCACCTCCTCCGATCTACTCCGTCGGTCGTCGAATGGCCACCAACTTTTAGTATGTGTTTCTTCTAATTAAAACACAACTTTTCTTTCTCAAGAAATTTTTTCGAAACAAACTCTAACTCTCACTTTTGAATTTTCGAATTTTTTCTCTCAAAAAAATATTTTTTTTATTTCGAAAAAAAAAAAACTATAGTTGCTTCTAACTCTCCTTGATTTCTGATATTTTCTGATGTGTGTTGTGTTTGATGCTTGGGTTCTTTTTATAGAGAAGAAATTAAATTTTAATCTAGCTAGAAGTCTTCAATCTGATCAAGAGAGGTGTTTTGTTTCAATCACATTTTTAGAGTCCCACTTCAATCCAAAAAGAGGTTTATTTCAACCCAAATTTGTTTTTTTTCATTTTTTTATTAATTTCGAATTTCTTCTGATTTTTCTTTTAATTTTCGAAATTATCCAAATTTTTTATTTTTTTGATTTTTTGATTTTTTTATTTTTTTGTTTTTTGATTTTTTTTTGTTTTTCTGATTTTTTGTTTTTCTTTTTGTTTTTTTGCTTTAATAATAAAAATTATACCCGGATAAAATTCGGTGTCTACAGTTGCCCCTCTTTGTGCATTCCCTGAGAAACAGGGGATGTGCAAAGACGTAGACACCGTACTAAGTCCTATGTACTTAAAGAAAATTCTATCGTAGAAAAGCTCCTCTAAGCGAGGCATAAACTTTAAATAAACTCACCGTAAAAACATACTCCTCCACCGAGGCATCAACTTTAAACGAAAATACTCCTCCACCGAGGCATCAACTTTAAATGAAAATACTCCTCCACCGAGGCTTCAACTTTAAATAAAAACTCCTCCACCGAGGCTTCAACTTTAAATAAAAACTCCTCCACCGAGGCTTCAACTTTAAAAGAAAACTCATCCACCGAGGCTTCAACTTTAAAGAAAATACTCCTCCACCGAGGCTTCAACTTTAAAAGAAAATACTCCTCCACCGAGGCTTCAACTTTAAATAAAAACTCCTCCATCGAGGCTTCAACTTTAAAAGAAAATACTCCTCCACCGAGGCTTCAACTTTAAATAAAAACTCCTCCACCGAGGCTTCAACTTTAAATAAAATACTCCTCCACCGAGGCTTTAACTTTAAATAAAAATACTCCTCCACCGAGGCTTCAACTTTAAATAAAAAATTAAATAAATTTGCAAAATTCTCAAATGTGAATGTAGACTTCAAAAAATCTTACCTTGAGTCTCGAAAGAAATCGCTAACCTCGCAAATTAGCATTCCAAACCCATGTCCAAATCATACTGAGTACCTGAAATAAACTTTTTTGTGTGCAAATAAATGCAATGCAGTACATGAATGCCATGAATGCCGATGCATATCGTGCAAATGGATGTCATGAATGCTCTAATATCAACTCCCTGAAAATAAAAGGTTCTCAAGCTCATTATTTATCTATGTTCGCACTTGGCTTCAAGCTGGTAGAACGAATCTTATTATCTCTTTCATTTTTCAAAATCTGCTGAATATAAATTTCTTTCTTCAAAAATTTCAAAACGCCAAACATTCTATATCTCATCTTATGCCAGCTTAACTGGGCTTCACATTCCATCTCGGAAATTCTCATCTTCACGAATTCTTACTTTTAAAAATCAGATCTCATCTCATCTCCTGACTTTTCTGTTCAATTATCCATAGATTTCTCATAAAAATAAATGCAAGGATCTCTTAAGATCATGTTCTAATTTATCAATCATTATTCTAATTTCATAGCAAACGCAATGCATGATGCATTCCCTCTATTCAATGCAAAGGTATAAAGTTGAGAATAACAAATGGAATAACAAATGGAAGGCAAAAAGATAGACTGGATAAGTTGGAAAGAAATATCTTTATTATCAAAATAAGGAAAAAAATTCATCTCAAGGAATAAAGGAATATCTCAAAAAGTTTATCAACAAAGTGTTAGGATAACAAAACAATATCCAAACAATGAATACTTAGACAATCTTAACAGTTCATTTAAAATTATCATCTAAAAACCAATTCCAATCGATGTCTTCAATCCTTCAGAGTTCATCAAACTAGACATTGTCCCCATCTTCATGAAATTTTCTGGACGACGCTGACCCTCCTCATATCTAAGCCGCCCTTTCGGGTTTTCAACTTAGACAACCCCCATTGACCCAAACCGCCCTTTTCGGGTTTTCAATTTGAGTCCTCCTTTTTCTTTTTTTCTCTTTTTTTCATTTTTTTTTCCTTTTTTCTCATTTTTTCTTTTTTTCTCATTTTCTTTTTTCTTTTTTTCATTTTTTTCTTCAAAGAAACATTTCTCCATAGTATTTGGCAAATCATCTTCATTTGTTGTTCTCAAAATAATGCTTCCTTCGAAAAAGCTTTTCACTTCATAAGAACTCCACAAATAGTTGTGTATTATCTCCAATGGCCATGTGACTTAAGAGCAATTTCTTCAAAACTAATTATTTCTCGAAGTATCAAGAAGAACCTTCCCTCATCATGTGTTCGTCTCAATCTTCTCGGAGGCAATTAAGCATATCAAAGTGTAACAAGCCCTTTTCTTAGGAGTTGTCTTCATGCATCTAAGCTTCATTGTCTCTTGATAATACCACAAGCGTGTCCTAATTCAATACATGATTTCCAATTCAAACATTCACATTTGATCAAAATGGACTTTTCCAGGTACGTAATGTAGGCCAAGGTTTGGGGTTATGAAAGAATGGATAAAATAGGCTCAAACATGTGTTTAAGGGTATTCAAACCAAGGATCTTTTTATCTCAAAACACTTCATATATTTCTTTCCATTTCCAAGATAATCGAGCCATGGATCATTTCTTTTTCAATGAGGATTTTCAAAAGTTTGTGCATCTGTCTTTTCATCTTTTTTCTTTCTTTTTTTTTTCTTTTTTTTTCATTTTTTTTTCATTTTTTTCCTTTTTTTTTTCTTTTTTTTTTCACAAGGGGAGTTCAAAGTTTTGGAAGTCAATCCATCTCATCATTGCCTCTATGACATAAGGCATTCTTTGCATGGTGTAGAAATATGATCCAATCCTTTGTTCTCCTCTAGAAAGATATCTTTCCATACTTGCCCCCTGGTGTGGCGGGTGATTCTTAGTTGGGTTTATTCGAAAAAAATTCAATAGGCTCAAAAGGGGTAGCAAAGGATAATTTCTCATTTTATGAAAGGAATATGAAAGATGGCCATTATCATCTCAAATGTGAATATTTTCATCAAAGAACATTTATTGAAAAATGACAAGCTTATACAAATTCACCACAAGGAATCTATATGCACAGCCATTAATATACTTGTGAAGCAATTCTACCAATTTTCCTCCAATCATGCCAAAACTGCATATCAACTTTCATCTGTAATCTTCAACAGCATCTCTAGTCTCATCTGTCTTAACTTTTGTTGCATTGGCTTGCATTCTGGCCGCAAAGGCAATCTACGCTCCACAATATCTATATCTAAACCCGGCATGTCTCTGTATGACCATGCGAACACATCCACAAATTCTCTGAGCAAATCTTCTAATCTCTTCTTTTGAACAGGTGGCAACGACGCGTCGATCTTTACTTCTTTTTTTATTTTCCTCATCTCCCAAATTGATCATCTCAGTAACCTCTTGATTTGGTTCAATCGGTTTCTTTTCTTGTTCCATTAATCTCAATAAATATGGAGATAAAGTATAATCATCTGATTCCTCTTCATTATCAAATTCATCAACATGAACTGTGTTTTCAAAATCGAATCCCAAATTATTATTAAGATTGTCTTTGTATTCATTATTTGGAACCCTGAAATTGAATGGAATCGAAAGAATATATATTGGTATACAAAGAAAGATAAATGCAACAATGAAAAAAATGACAACCATGAATGAAAGAGGGAATGAAAATGCATCTTGTTCCTAATTTATTAAAATAATGAGAAATAAACTAGCCCATACATAAAAGACTATCCCTAATGCCCCTGGGCATGAGCAACTAGGGACTTGACTCACTACATTACATTTTATGAGATTCAAGGATAACCGGCAGTTTTGTCACTTTCCAATTACCCAGCTCCATTTCAGGTGAGCACGGGTACACCAACAACTCTTCCTTGACATCAGATTTCATTCCTGCTTTCTCCACCATCTGAATAGAAAGCTCGGAAAATGCTTCTTCTAAATTTGGCGGAAGTGCGTCGGGATAAATACTTCCCCCTAAATGAAAAGTGGAATAAAGATGAGGAAAGACCATCTTCTTCGGCTCCCACTCATACCCTTTCACACGAGCTAATCTCCTTTTTCTCTTCTCGAACTCGACCATCTCCCAATCCCTCCTAGTTGGCCTGTAGCCTAACCCAAACCTTTCTCTGTTTACTTGAATCTCTGGCATCTCCCTGATCCCTTGAAGATGCTTCCCTAATCCAGAACCAATTCGCCAACCCATTCCAATAGTCTGCTTAAACAACATGCCAACAGTTCGAGAAAAAAGCGGAGCAGGCACTTTTGACCCTTCACCAACATATGTCGCATTGATGAACTCAAACGATCTGAAAGAACACTCCAATGCTTCATCAGCTGCCTCGACATAAGGCGTAGTTGGGGACTGGGTTACCAATAAATCATCCTCCCCGTTGATACATACCAGATAATCCTCCATAACAAATTTGATTTTTTGGTGTAACGATGAGGGAACTGCCCCTGCCATATGAATCCACGGCCTTCCCAATAGACAACTGTAGGATGGTGAAATCTCCATAACCTGAAACTTTATCTTGAAAGTACAAGGCCCAATCTGCAGAGGCATCTCGATATCTCCCAAGACTGCTCGACGGGTCCCATCAAAAGCTCTCACAATCATATGACTAGGTTGAATATGAGACACATCTATCGGAAGCTTGGACAATGTAGTCATTGGCATAACATTAATGGAAGAACCATTATCAATAAGTACTTTAGCCATGACATGACTTTTGCACTTGACCGTGATATGGAGGGCCTTAGTACTGCCCCTGCCTTCGGGAGGAATTTCATCATCATTAAAGGTTATGAAATTAGTAGCCACCAGATTTCCTGCAATATGACCCACATTTTCCATGGAAATGTTGTGAGGCACATGTGCCTTATTCAAGACATTTAGCAAAGCTTCTCTGTGAGGCTCGGAATTCAACAATAGTGACAACAGCGAAATCCGAGCTGACATCTTATTCAACTGTTCAACCACACTGTATTCACTGTGTTTGATCAGCTTCAAAAATTCACAAGCCTCTCTCTCAGTTACAGGCTTCTTATATTCCGTATCCTGAACCACCAATGGGTTCGTCTTGCTTCCTGGATCTTCACTCTTTTCTTCTTCCGCTGCTTTTCCCTTCTTGTCTCTATCAAGTATTTCAGGCGAATAACAACGCCCACTCCGAGTCACTCCTCCTACTCCAGTTAAATTGGCAGCCTCAGGATTGACATCACATCCATATCTCCATGGTACTGCTTTATCATTTTGGTATGGGAATGGATTAGGGACACTAATCGTAATAACGAGATTTTTGATCCCCATTGGCTTCTCATCTTCGAACTGACTCGCCCTTTTCTCATAAAAGAATGTGATCGGTTTCATAACAGGCACCGAAGATTCTCCAATTACCACATCAATTTCATTTGCCCCAAATTCTGTGTAAAACTCGATCAGGGAGAGATCCATCAGTTTCTGTAACTCCTGCCGGAATTCAACACAACCTTGCAACGAATGGCCAACTATACCTTGGTGATACTTGCAAATCTTGCCTGGATCATGTTCACCAAGATAGCTACCTAAATTAGCCTGTATAGGACTAATCATGCTAGCTTTAACCAGGACATCGAAGATGTAATCCATTGATGTCGTAACCTCATCCACTTTACGCTTGACCACGGTAACCTTGCCATCTCCCAAAGCATTTACCGCCGGCCTTGCATGGTTTGGTAGCGGATTACCGTTGACGTTCGGGCCACCTTTCTCCTCAAAATTTATCAACCCGGGCTTAATCAAACCTTGTACTTTGTACTTCAGAGCTGTACAATTTTCGGTGGAGTGTCCCACGTTTCCCGAATGGTAGTCACATCGGGCATTAGGATCATACCACCTAGGGTATGGAGGTTTCAAAGGTTCCAAGTGTACAGGTGCAACCAGATGGTTCTTGATAAGATCTGGAAGCAAATCTGCATAAGCCATGGGAATCGGATCAAACGATATTCTTTCCTGGTTGGCTCGTGGTCCTCTCGGATTACTCGTGAGTTGATTAGCTTGTACGGATGGCCCAACTGGAGGAGCCAATGGTCTTGGACGGAAATTAGGTTGGAATATCTGCGAAGGTGCAGGTGGATAAGCATATGAAAATGGATTGATGGCATTGGTATTCGGGTAGTATGGCTGGTACATGGACTGCGGGAAGTGTGGGACGTAACCTCCCGTTTGTTGCCCCCCATATGCAACAGTCTGGACATCAGCTTCCTTCTTCTTTGTCACATTATTCCTCTTCACAACAGATTCTCCCCCTTCAATCTTGCCACTTTTGATGGCATTTTCTATGATTTCGCCAGAAATCACCATATCAGCAAAGTTCTTTGTGGCGTTCCCAATCATCCTGTCGTAGTATGGAGCCTTAAGAGTACTAACGAACAGTACCGTAGTCTCTTTCTCAGTCAGAGGTGGCTGAATCTGGGCAGCAATATCTCTCCATCTCTGGGCATAGTCCTTAAAACTTTCGGTAGACTTCTTCTCCATGTTTTGTAGAGACAAACGGTTAGGAGCCATATCAACGATATGCTTATATTGGCTAATGAATGCCTTGGCCAATTCTTTCCAAGTACGAACTCGATTCCTGTCTAGTTGAACATACCATCTAGCAGCGGACCCCGTAAGACTATCCTGAAATACATGGACCAGCAGCTTGTCATTTCTGGTGTGGGCTGCCATTTTCCGGCAGTACATGGTGACATGAGATATGGGACACTTAGACCCATCAAACTTTTCAAAGTCAGGAGTCTTGAACTTAGGCGGGATTACTACATCCGGCACTAAACAAAGTCCCTCAGCATCCATAGAACCATAGCAGTCTAGCCCCTCAACAGCTTGAAGCCTTTCTTCAATCATCTTCATTTTACGAGACTCGATCTCTTCTGCCACTTTCAGCTTCTCTAACTCTTTAGGATCGTCCAAAACTGGAACTTGGACTGGGTCTATCTTTGTTCCAGGAACAGGAAAAGTGAACCCCGGGATTTGAGGTTGGCCGTGTGGATAAATGAATCCTTCCATGTAGGGCATCTGTTGCAATTGTTCATGTTGTGCTTGAGGTCGAAAACTGGGCGGACATAAGGATTCACCCACATTCTGCTCTTTCCCCTGAGAACCAGATTCATCATCCTTATTCTTCCCTTTCAGACTTCTCATCATTTCCAGCAAAGAACTTAACTGCTCTCTAATCTCATCCTGAGCTTGTTCTACCTTATCTATTCTTGAAGATTGTTCTTCAGCCATTTCTTTAACTCTTGATCTGGTGTTGTAAGAGTGACGAGAAGACTGTCTCGAAGATTCTGACTGTCGAGCTATCCTTGAACTTTTAGCAAAGTTTCTTAAATTAGGATGATATGCTTAAAACTTTAAATCTAAATTGATGATGTTTATGCACATATGGATGAAATGCTATGAAAGAACACCAGCCACATAACAAATGTAGATAAAAAGAATTTTATAAATAAAATTACCAAATCCATAGAAATCCTAAAAACCAAAGCGATCCTAAAAACATAAAAAATAAAATAACAACTTCAACTGGTCCTAAAAAATGAAAAGTTCCTAAAATCATAAATCTAAATAAGAAAAATTCTAACGCCTCCAAAGGAACTTGACAATCTGACGGTAGTGAGACTGAGCTTCGTCCAAAAGTTCGTATATGAGATGGCCGTTTTCATGGAATGGATGTACTTTCGCCTTAACCTCCATGATCCTATCATACATGTCTTCTGCCTTACGGGATGCCACATCAAAATGGTCAAACATATTTTCAAGAAGATTTCGCTTTTTAGAGTCCGTATCTCGGAGTTTGGAACATTCTTCCTTCAAGTTCATTAATTCGGTCACTAATTCCTGGCAATCAGCTATTCTTCTTTCTTGATCAAACAATAACTCCCCATTCTCATCTTTTAAGCGTCCGACCTCAGTAATCAAAAGCGAATATTTATTTTCCATAACTGTCAAGGATTCTTTCAAAATGTCGCCATCCTCGGTGAGTTTCTGAACAATACCATCTCTTTCCACTAAACCATCCCCCAACTTTCGAACCTTCAATCGAAGCTTCTTGGCCTTGCTTTTTTCTTTGTTCAATCCTTTTTCTAACTCTTCTACCCTTGATTGCAGCTTTCGGTTTTCTTCTCCCAATCCATCTTTCTCTTCTTGTAGCTTTCTTTTAGCCTTTTCTATCCTTAGCATAGGATCCGAAGCTATAACCTTGGCCAAAACCGTCTGAACTTCTTTTGCAAGGAATCACAATATCTTTGGTTCTCCTGGCTTGCCACACAAAGTATTCAGTAGTGTTCCATGAGATACTACCCCCTTCGACTCTAACCGTTAATTTCCAAGCCTTTGTGAGTTCTTCTATCCTGGTGATAACCCCATTGTCTGAATAGGAGAAGTCCACCTGGTTAAGTCCATGGGTCATCGGTATGAACTGCTTATACCCCGCCTGTCTCCGTACCATGATGGGAGAGTAGCTAACGGCACCCCAAAGTCCCAAGAGAGGAACCCAAGGTTGATCACCACAGCTAAATAACATAGGTCCATGAGGCATCCATGGTGCTTTCCAGATCACTTGTCGGCTTGTAAGTTCTCGTAACATCACTATCCATTCTTCTTTTGACCTTGACTCAGGCCATGTGCTTTCACAGAATTCCTTGATAGGGATGCTAGTGGTGAAGTACGGCTTTCGGAACTTTGACTCTTGGCACTCAAAATGACTTTTCATCCAGATGTAGAGCAACTGTAAACATCCGATGAAACGCCCTTTTCCATTTCTCCGGCAGTGATTTAGTGACCTGATAGACTCGGCTAATATAGCTGGAGCTGTATTGATCTGATGTCGAACTTGGTCCATGAAATTCACCACAGTTGTTTCAATATGTCCCAATATCTTCGGGAAAACCATAAGTCCGTAAATAGCCAAAGCCATCACCTCCAAACCTGTATCATCATCCGGGTGTTTGACAATGAAGTTGCGGAGAATATTCCATGGAATACCAGTGCTTTTACCCTTTGTCTTCACAATCTTGTCAACTTCTGTCAAGCTGATTCCCATGATCTTTGCTACTTTCTTCCGATAACCTGTCTTGTTCTTCCAGTAGACTTTGTCTGGATTAGGGGGATCCAAACGAAGCAGTGCTGAATATTCTTCTATAGTTGGAACCATATCTACTTCGTTGAACACAAAGCACCTGTATGATGGGTCCCAAAACTGCATCATGGCTCTTACCAGGTTATTATCAACTTCAACAGATAGGAGCAAGGCCAGGTTCCCATACTTTCGTCTGAATGTTTCTTGTCGAGTTCCATTCCAGGAATGCCAAATGCTGATCAAATCTTCAAGGTTGTTCTGTGCCAGATCCATGTGAACTCTCTCGGGAAGAGTAGAGACATACCCGACTGGCAGACAATCTCCTGTACTTTGCTGGATTGCTTCAGACCTAAGCTTCAAACTATTGGCAGACTCACGCTTGGCGACTGTCAGGTTTTCCATGGATTCAGTAGACATTCTTTCTATCTAGACCGTTATGTGGCAAGATGACTTTATGAAGATGCATGATGTATGAAAAGAAAGAAACAAACAGTTAGATGTTATGTCAACAAACTTATGAAAAGATAAAAATACAACAACATGTGTAAGCATTACATCGTCATGGTAAGCATATCAACAAAACAAACGTGTTAGGTGAACAAAGCATCATGTTAATGATAAAAGTATAGGGTAAGAAGTGTCCCTTCATGTGTCCTAAATTCGGGTTCTCCTCTATATAAGGTTGGATATGGCTCTATCTTAAAGTTTGGCCACTTAAGTATTGTTTATATGCTGGGTTAAGATACTTGACCAAGCTAAAAAGGGTCCCCAAATTGCTCCTTAACATCATCCATGTAGGATGAGTAAGGCACCCCATTCCTCACCCATTACAGGCTCCAACCGGAAGGGTTCAATTCGGGTGAGAGTATTTTCCAAAGTTATGGCGGAGATTTATCATCTCTCAAAGACTTTGGTACTTTACACTCTGAAGGTGTTTCGCTAGCCGTTGTGGAGGTTTTCACCTCTCGAGGCGTAGGTACTTTACCCCCTCCTAAAAGGGACGAGTCCGGGTATAGGACTTTATGATATGCAATGTGTCGTGTGTGCGAAGGGACATTCAAACCTCTCTTTACCCATAAATGTACAATGAAACAAAAATTGTTAGTATAAATAATAAAAATCAAATAAATAAATAAACAAATAAATAAACAATTAAACACTTAAAGACCAATTTTTAAAACCTAATTTATCACAAGACTAATTTATGGCTCGACTCTCAAGTGTCCCCAGTGGAGTCGCCAAACTGTCATAACGTGCCAAATACGAATTCAGCATGCTAGACGCAAATCAATGGAGTCGCCACTAATCATCTAATCTAGGTGTGATTAGTCACCTTTATGAATCTATCATATTTAAAGTAATCCTAAGCTTGACTAAGGCACCTTAAAAAGAATAGGTTCTGGTCTACTTTATCAGAACTAGGTTCGGGAGTACGGTTACGTGTGAGGAAGGATTAGCACCCTCACAACGCCTATCTAAGAGATAGTACCTAATTAGTCTTGTGATACCTAAAAAGTCTTAATTAATTGGTCTTGTCTATCCTATTTTCATTTTAATTATTAAAGTTAGAAATCTCGGAAATCATTTTTTAGGTCTTCCTTCCATTCATTCTGGAGAAATTACTAAAAAATATTTCCTCACCTCGAGAGTATTCCAAAGAAACCATTCGTTCTATTGAAGAGGCTCCGTCGTCGGAAAAATTAAGAATTATTTAACCAAATTATTTTCTTAAATTAATCTTCCAAAAATAATCCACATTTTATTAATGTTTGTTTTGAAAAATAAATTGTGATTTTTAATATCAAAAATCATCTCTTAAAATATCCTTCCATTCATTCTGGAGAATTTTTAAAAGAATTTTTCTCACCTAGAAATTTCTTAAAAGTCATGCATTCGCAACTTTCTTGAATTTCATCATCGGAAAAAATCTTAATTTATCTTTCAATTTTAATTAAGCATTTATTATGGAAAATTAATTTGAGAAAAAGAAGTTGAAAATTAATTATTCTTAAAAAAATAAATTTTTGATTTTTGTTGGTATTGAAATTAATCTCTTAAAATATCCTTCCATTCATTCTGGAGAATTTTTAAGAGAAATTCCTCACCTAGAAATTTCTCAGAAATTAACCATTCGTAATTTCTTTGAATTTCATCATTGGAAAAAATCTCAATTTATTTATTTAAAAATAACTATTCTTCACAAATTAATTTAATCTAAAAAAAAATCACTAATTAACAATATTAAAATATACAATTATTATAACAATATAAAATATGAAATATAATATGTAATATGATATACTAATAAAAATATAATATAATATAATAATAGTTTTCTAAAAAATATATATATGGTTAATAAAATAATAAATAATAATAGCAATACTAATAATAATATAATATAAAATATAAAACCTGCAAAAACTTAAAAAATAATTAGTAAATAAATAATCAAAATAAAAATCAAATAAAACAAAAATCTAATGAGACAAAAAATGAATAAGACAAAAAAAAAATATATATATATATATATATATGAAGAACATAAAACGTATAAAAGCAAAGCAAAATCAAATGAAAAAAAACATGCAAACAGCAAAGGTGCAAACAGCAGGGGGAGGGGCCAGCCCAGGCGCGGGCCGCGCGCGGGCCTGCTGGCCCGGGCCTTTGCTGTCTCTAAAAACTTTTTTTTTTGGTTCATTTGTTTACCTCTTTTAAAAAAAAAACTCTTTTTTCTCTGAAATCCTTCAAGAACACCAAGAACACCAAACCCGGATTTTTCCAGATTCCGGTGAGATGCTGCTGTCGCCGCCGCCGCCACCGCCGGTGCCGGTGGTCAAAAAAATTCCGAAAAATCACCAAAAATTCCTTTCGATCTCCTCTTTTCAAATATCAAATTAGTTTTTTCCGAATCTCTCTAGAATTTCCTAGATCTGAAATTGAAGTTCGAAACTTCACCTCCTCCGATCTACTCCGTCGGTCGTCGAATGGCCACCAACTTTTAGTATGTTTTTCTTCTAATTAAAACACAACTTTTCTTTCTCAAGAAATTTTTTCGAAACAAACTCTAACTCTCACTTTTGAATTTTCGAATTTTTTCTCTCAAAAAAATATTTTTTTTATTTCGAAAAAAAAAAACCTATAGTTGCTTCTAACTCTCCTTGATTTCTGATATTTTCTGATGTGTGTTGTGTTTGATGCTTGGGTTCTTTTTTATAGAGAAGAAATTAAGTTTTAATCTAGCTAGAAGTCTTCAATCTGATCAAGAGAGGTGTTTTGTTTCAATCACATTTTTATAGTCCCACTTCAATCGAAAAAGAGGTTTATTTCAACCCAAATTTGTTTTTTTCATTTTTTTATTAATTTCGAATTTCTTCTGATTTTTCTTTTAATTTTCGAAATTATCCAAATTTTTTATTTTTTTGATTTTTTGATTTTTTTGATTTTTGATTTTTTTTTTGTTTTTCTGATTTTTTGTTTTTCTGATTTTTTGTTTTTTTGCTTTAATAATAAAAATTATACCCGGATAAAATCCGGTGTCTACACCTTGTCTTTTTTTTTTTCCTTGTTTTAATCTTCTTAACTGTTTCTTTTCGTCCTTATCTTAGTTGGGTTTCCAACAGTTTCAACCATTTTTTCTCTGTTTTTTTGGTAAGATTATTTTATTTCATTTAAGATCATTTCTGGGTTTGTTTGTTTGTTTCTTTTTTTATTTCTTTTGGTGTTTTTTATGTGGGTTTTCTTTTGGGTACAGGAATGATTGTTTTTTGTGGTAAATTCACTGATCAAATAAGCCAAGCTTGCTAAGGAACAGCTTCAAAGGTGAATTTCTGTTTTGAAAAACCTTTACTTTTCTATGATTTATTTATGATTTTATAATTGGATATAATTTTGGTGGAATTCTTTTAAATTTTATACTTATTTTCAGTGAAGGGATCATCATCATAAAAGTTGCAACATTTAAGGGAAAATTTTGACAAATTTTATATTGAGTTGAATAATTGAGAAGGTTGAGATCTTTCAAACTTTGGCAGGTCTCTAAAGTGACTGTGGCTTGAGTGATGTCCTTTAATAGTCTTTTTTTTGTTGGAATAATATTAAATATATTTCTGAAGCAAAGAATTTTGGATTTTGTTATAGTCTGAAGAAAAGAATGAGCATTTTGGTTGCCAACCCTGCCCTTAAGCAGTTGGTTTCGCGGGTTTGAGTGGGAAGGTATAGAAGAGATAAATATAATTAGATGATGTTTCATGAAAGTTCAGAATTGAGAAACTATATATGAAGCTGGAAATTAGGGAGATTGGATTGTTAAGGTATTGTTGGGTGTTAATATTCTTGACTTCAAGGAGGCTATGTAAGGAATTTCGGTGAGTCAAGTGGAAGACTCGAAGTTTTGGTGGAACGTCCGAAGCTTAATTATGAGGTGATAATGGAAATTAGGATCCAAAGTTTTTCTTTCTTGCCAATACTCATTTCGTTTTGTAGATCATTGGTTAGATTGTTAGGTTTCTTGGAGCCAAGAGGCAAACCTGGGAATAGGTGAGTAAGAGCTGTCTTTGGCTAAAAGCTTAAATCGCGTTTTAAGGGTGGATTGGTGGAAGATAATTGTTATTCAACTGCTGGTAACTGGATTCCTTTTAGTTTAGAATGAAAGTGGCAATGTTTGATTGTTCATAAAGTGGAAATAAAGTGTTTAATAATTCGTCACAGCTATAGGATAGGTCAAAGAAACTTGTTTTTATTAGGATTTTTTTTCCATTTTCTGAAAATCAAAAGAAAGAATAAAACATATATAAGTTTCTTTCTTGTTTTGATATATCACATAGATAAAACCTTTTAGACTATGTGATGCAGGGTAAGATCAAAGTAGCTAATCAAAAGAAGAGATGGTAGCCTAATTGAGAAGGACGGTAGGTTTAGGTTTAAAAGCTGTTAAACCTTTATTGAAAGAGTTAAAACTCAGAAATAATAATAAACATAAGCTGCGGCTACTAACCCTTATTAGGGTATTTATAATAGCTCTCCTAATTAAAAGTCACATGTCAGTCACATGACCTAATTAAATATTAAAAGCATAAAACATCAACTTAAAATACTAACTAAATAAGATAGGCAATAACTAAATAAAATAAGCATAGTAAAATAATCCTAAGCTTATGCTCCTGCATCAATCTCCCCAGGTTAAAAGATAGCTGACTCTGTTGAAAAAACTTTTTCTACTTCTGCATAAACTTCAAGATCAATATTCCCATGTTCCAATTCCTTTGTCACATTAACAAAAGCATCTAAATCAGGAGTAGGTTTCCCATTAACTTCAACAATCCATAGTAAAGCATATAACCCATATCTATGAGCTGGACTACCATGACACCACCGTGCCAAATAAACACCATGCCCTTCTTCAGGAAGAAATCCGAGAGCACGCACGGCTGAATGAGGATCCTGAACCATACACCCATACCAAGTAATCACTCGTGTTCTGCCATTCCCATCCCTCACATCTGTCCCCACAAAAAGATCAATTTCACATCCCTGTCGAAAAATGGTCATGCTAAGGTTCCCACTGTTGTCACCATTGTCCAATGCTTGACAAACATTTTTTATGTCTCGAAAGCAAGTAACTGGCTTTTTATTTACAGCTAAACCTTGTTTGGCTCTTGATCCCGCCAAACAACCTTTAACACGCAAAACTTGATGACGAACTGGATCTTTCTTGATTAGAGCTTGAATCCAGTCATCGCTCAATCCAAAGCTTCTGGCCTTTGAAAGCAAAGTAGGATAAAGTTCAACCTCTAAGATCCTAACAAGTGGCGTCAGCCTTTTGACACCATTTATGAGAAGAGGCGGTCTATAAGCACCAGATATGATCTTGTCAAGAACTTGGCTTATTGCATAAACTAGAATACCTCTCACAAATTGATGATCCTTTGATGTATTGCAACCAAGCTTCAAATGTGTTGAAAAGCTTCCCCAAATTGCTTGAACCCTTCCATGCTCATCGGTTAGCACACCTGAAAATGTACTACCAAAATCAGTATCAAGCTCAATTATTTCCATATTTGTTGCTCTGTACCGTGGACAGTCAGCAGACCCAATGTTAAGTGCAGCACTTGGATTGGTCACAACTGATTTCCTACATGTTGCTTGTAAACTTATACTTAAACCCACAAGATAGACTGAATCCCCACGACGTAATGCAGGCTCAGGAAATAGTTCCGCAACACGAACCACAAAAGCACCAATAGTCCCTAGAGCAAGGGGTCATATGCAACTAGAGCATAATTGTGAACAGGGTGAAGAAAAACAACCTCTCCAGGAATTTCAATTGGATAAGTAGCAAAGGACATCATCACATCCGATGCAGAAATTGCAACTGTATTCTTGTCAACAGCAACCAAACCCATACTACGAGAATGTTGTGAATGGACGCCATCAAGCATGCATGATGATGGCACATGAACCTCAAACATTACAAGAGTAGGCTCTATTACTCGTTTAGCAATTGAAGCATTAGCTGTTGCACCTTGATAGTCCCTTAACACAACATTTTTCGTGGCAGTTTTGTTCTCCAACTTAACTTCAGCAGTTTCATTTAAGGAACAGTCAGTAACAACTCCATCAAAAGACATACCCTCTTCTACTCGTCTTTTTTTTTATCCAATACCTTTTTCATCCTGAGAATGCAATCCCGCAGAAGCATGCTCACAACTGGTTTCCATACTAGTGAAACCATCAGTCAACTCTTGGTGGTTATCTTGATGTATGTGTTCCATATGAGTAGCCTCGTCATTAACACTAGATGATGGCAGCATGGACTCTGGTTGAAACGTGGGCTTTGCTGTCCATAAACTTGAGTTGTCATCACGAGTGTATATCTGCGGGAGTGCATACCATTCATGGCGATCAACCGTTACCAAGACAGACTTTCTCCGATGACGATCAATGTAGCTTTTATATTCTAAAGGCGCCCGAGCACCCCAAGACAGCTTAGATAGAACATAGATTAAATCCTCAAGTTTTCATATCTCCTCACCAGCTAACGTCTTAATGATGGCATGTCGAGGAACTCTAGCTCTAAATTTCTGTTTCCAATGTGGTCTTGTAAATATCTTAGAACCCGCCAAGTGATCAAGCATGTCCTCCAAGCGTGGAATTGGGATAGTAATTTTGTTTATGGCACGACTGTCAACACACATCTTCCAAGAACCATCTTTCTTAGGGGCAAGCAAGGTCGACAAGTACATGGACTTTTGCTCTCACGCACCAGTCCTTTCTCCATCAAATCTTCGACTTGCTTTTGCATCTCGAGCCGTTGTGCAGGTGGTATTCTATATGCTAGCAGATTAGGTAGAGATGCTCCAGGTACTAGTCTATGGCATGTTGAATGCTCCTCATTGGTGGTAAGCCTTGTGGCAAGGTGTCACCAACCAAGTCAGCGAACTCGTCTAGCAACCTTTGAACTACAACAGGTTGTTCTTTGAGGTCTCCATCACAGCCAACACTATTTATGACCTTGCTGATAACAGCGAACACCACTCCTGCTTTTCTGCCTTTATCCTCAAACTCTTCAACTGTTAGAAACTCATTCAATTTGCTAGTTTCGAATGTTGTTGCTAGCACCCTCCTAACTATCAATGATTCTCCTTGTGTTGGATAGATATCTACATCATCACCCTCGTCATTATATTCATCATAGATAGGATCTGGCAATTCCTTGCCTCCCTCATCAAGTTCATCCTCAAGACCACCTTCCGGCATGTCAAAAGTGTCGTGGTCACCTTCCGAAATCTCCATTCGAGCTCCCACATGTCCTTGTCGCTGTAAGGCTTGTACAGCCCGTGACAATTCTCCAATCATACGCCACATCTCAGTCAATTCTGTTTGCTCACCTTGATTCCCTCTTGCACGGCCTCTACCACGTCCAACCATGGCTAACTGTGAATCTTGAAACAAAAACAAAGATCTGTTTTGCTCTGATACCAATTTGATGCAGGGTAAGATCAAAGTAGCTAATCAAAAGAAAGAGATGGCAGCCTAATTGAGAAGGACGGTAGGTTTAGGTTTAAAAGCTGTTAAACATTTATTGAAAGAGTTAAAACTCAGAAATAATAATAAACATAAGCTGCGGCTACTAACCCTTATTAGGGTATTTATAATAGCTCTCCTAATTAAAAGTCACATGTCAGTCACATGACCTAATTAAATATTAAAAGCATAAAACATCAACTTAAAATACTAACTAAATAAGATAGGCAATAACTAAATAAAATAAGCATAGTAAAATAATCCTAAGCTTATGCTCCTGCATCACTATGTTGCTCCGACTCTTCATTTTTCTTAAAGTACTTGTGTTCTACACCCGTGTCCGACGCATATTTGGACATGAATATGGGGATATGATCCTCCAAGGGCCCTTCAAATACATGAAAATCTTAGAAAAAATCGAACATACTTGTCTCGGATACATATTCGTGTCCAACGCTCACACCCGAATCTAAGTAACATAGCTTTTAGAGGTTGTTTTTGTTGTTTTTTATAGTCTTATCAAAGTTTAACTCAATTTTAGGTTGTAGGTATTATGTTTTTCATTTCCGGGTATCACAGGCTGGTTGAAAGTAATCCTTAAATTTGACATGATCACCATGATTAGTAGTATTTAGTACAGAGAAGTTGCATCAGCTTAAAGACAACTTGATAAGACATTTCTCAACGCCTGGTAGTAGATAGTGCTTCTCCACCTAAATTGACCCTCTGTAATTTTATAGAGCTTACAGGCATATAATTTCCCTATCTTGACTAAAGTTGAAGTTCTTAATTATGTTATATCTTTTTCTCTTTTTTCCCTGATAGAATGTTGTTATCTTTCTGGATGCTCGTTTTTCATTGTTATTTCGACAATTGTTCTTTATTCAGTTTTTGAATTTCTTTGGGCTTTAATTCTTGGTTCTTCCTGTTGAGTATTTTTGAGTCAAGTCCCAATCCCACATAGCTTGCTTATGTTAAGCCAAGGGGGCTTTCACCTTATAAGTAGAGAGCTTAGGCTTTGGTTGAACTCACCCACCACCCTTGTGAGAGATAGTCTATACTCTTGTATTAGGATTATCCGGTGGTGAGTCATAGTGTTTAATTTGAGGGTTTGTAGCTTAATCCATTTAAAAGCTACTTGTAAGAGGGTTTGTAGCTTAATCCATTCAAAAGCTACTTGTAAGAGGGTTTGTAGCTTAATCCATTCAAAAGCTACTTGTATGAGGGTTTGTAGTTTTATCCGTGCAAAAGCTACTTGTTGTAGTGATGTTATCCTTATGGGATCGTGGATGTAGGCCAAGAAGGGTCGAACCACGTAAAAAATATTGTGTCTTTTTCTTTTCTTATTCGAATGCTTGTTGTGGGTGAATGCTTGCTTTTGGGTAACCAGGTTTTATTTTTCCAACACTTCCCTGTCCCCTCTTTTTTCTTATCTGCATGCTAAAGTTGGGTGGAATAGAATCAAATAGTGTAGATTCTGAGTATATAGGATTACAGTTTATATGTTGAATAATGGGGAGGGAATACACAGTTCAAATTCCAAACTCTGCTTGGTTATTTTCTGTGGGTGCTTATACTATTAGGTCTACTTGGAATTAAATTGAGAAACACACTCAAATAGAAAGATGAATAAGTTTCATAACTTTATAAGTAAATTTGAAAAGTAATATGGAGTTTCAAATGTCTATTCCGTGTAAAACCCTGTACCAGATGGTCCTTTTTCAAGCATTGCATCACATATTAGACATAGAATTTATGACCTTTTTTTCTTATCATTACTCTCTGGTATCTGCTATTAGAGTTTGGTGAGTCATAACATGGTTACATTGTTTAATTATGACATAGGGCGCTGGTCCTTATTCAGCTTTGAAATCCATAACGAATTTTGATGTTTTTTGGGGTTTGAGATCCTTTTTAATGCCATATTCTACTGATTTCACTATGTAGTTCATTCTTGGTTATAGGTTCCGTCCCGTCCTTTCGACCTGCGCAACTTTGTTAACTTAGTAAAATGTCATCTAAACAATTGAAAGGAAGTGCAAAAAATAAGTCTCTGTCGCTTGAGGAGCCACAAGCAAAGGTACATTTTAAATTTTTAATAGCTAAATTCTTCAACCAAGAAGGTTTTCTTTTTTCTTTCAGCCAAACAAAATGGACTATATTGTTGATTAATTAATTAGTTTCACTGGATGACTAACCATTCATAACTTTTTCTTGATCATTTAGCAACTATTGATAAGAAAATGGAGGAAGGCTTCTATCTCCTTCTAGCGATATGCATGAACTTGTATTCTATTAGCTTAGGTCCTAGGGTTCAGAATAGAAAGAAACAAGAAATTTTCTTCCTTATGAAGTATAAGTGTTGTAGAAGACAAAACGCAAAATACCCTAACAATATGTAAAATACTAATAATAATCCTGATTAAAAATAAAGCTAATAAAATAAAAGGCCTAAACGATTCTCCATCAATAAGTCATGAACTCATGATCACTTGTTGTCACATAAAGGCTTATAAGCTTGCTAGTGATACCACCCATTTAGCTGTCTAATGCTTTGTGCCTTAAAGGTTCTATACCAGAGAAAATGAAAATTGGGTAAAACAAATTATTATTCCAAAGAAAGAGGTGAAAAAAGCTCGAAGCAAAACATTATTGAAATCAAGATAATAATGCCTTTGTTAATATACATATTTTTAAATGATTTCAATTGAACATACAGAGTAGTTCTTCTATGTAGGTGCTACTATGCTAGGTTGGTGCCCTTAGTTGTCAAAAACAATTCAGTGTGAAATAAAAAATACATCTCATTTGTGGAGGTGATAGAGCCTGAAAAGTCTTTGTATAAGAATCTCTGAGCCTTTAGAATTATAATATGCTAATGGAGAATGCAAAAGAAAAAACAGTGAGAAATGAATCAATAATTATATAACAACGTATTAAGCCTTTTTCCCACTGGATAATCATGTAAATGTTGTGGAGGATATTACATGACAGATATAAGTTGGAATTGCATATAGAAAGTTGCAGAGATAAGATAAGCTCTTAAGTATATAGAAGGAGGAATACTGGGATAGAGTAGTATTCTCATGAACTTTTTCTCAGCTTTTGCATGATGCTGTCAACCAAAACAGTGCACCAGAATGCTTTAAAAAAATATCATTTTATTTTATTTTATTTCTTTTTATAATCCTTATAGGAAGAACATAGTTTATATTATCTTAAACTTTGTTTCCATTGAAAAGTTAGATTGCAAAATTTTAATCTAATAGTAAGAGTTTTGAGAAGTTAGTCATATTATAAATAAACTGAATTGTAAGAAGGTCCAACTAATTGACTCCCCTTCACTTCAGATTAATGATGTTAGAAAACTGATTGGCCCAATAGCTGACAAGCTACCAGTCCTTTGTTTGGATGCATCAATATCAAGATACCTCATAGCAAGGAACTAGAGTATAAAGAAGGCAAGCAAAATTTTAAAAGAAACATTGAAGTGGAGGCTTCAATACAAGCCAGAGAAGATCCAATGGGTTTGCATTCTGTTCTTTCCAACTGAACTTTTTTTAGATGAATTTTAGATTCTTAAGCATCCACAAACACACACGCTACTGCAGGATAAACAGTGGAGAAATTACTAAGTTATTGTTAGTGATTATATACGTTTTGATTGAGCTGTTCGATTCTCACTTTGGATCTTTTGACAATTATTACCTTGCTATTGTTTGAGGGATGCTCAGATGGTTTTCAACTCTACTCCTATTCCTCTCTACTTCTCATGATGTGGATATTTTACTGCCTTTCCATGCTGTGCCCCTGGGTTGTCAGGGTTGAAATTACTTATGTTACTCGGATTCGGATGTGAGCGTCGGATACGGGTATATGTCCGACACGGGTATGTTCAATTTTTTCTAAGTTTTTCCATGTATTTTGAAGGTCTTTGGAGGATCATATCCTCATACTCAAGTCCGGATATGCGTCGGATTCGGGTGTCGGACACGGATACTTCAAGAAAAATGAAGAGTCGGAGCAACGTAGAAAATTACAGCAGAATTCGTTTTGTTTCGCAAATGGATCTCTGGGTCTGGGGTCTGACTTTTAACTATATTTAATGGCTACCAGCCTACCTGGGAGTTTCAGCTTCTTGGCAGCCTTACACTTCCCCACCTAGTTGTGCAGTTAGCAACTGTTGTAAGTTGCATATATCCTTTTTTTGCTGACGCTAACTTTTTGTAATGCTCTTAGGAAGATATTGCCCATGAAGCCGAGACAGGAAAAATTTACAGAGCTAATTACTGTGACAAACTTGGGCGGCCTGTTCTTGTCATGACACCTGGTTTTCAGGTACTAGTTGAATGAATTATCTGGCTCTGTATATGTTACTATTCTAGTTTTCTATATCATGACGATTATGATGAATTTGGACAAGTTCGCCTTTTCAGAATACAAAGTCAACATTAGGGCAGATCAAATACTTGGTTTATTGCATGGAAAATGCCATAATGAATTTGAAACAAGATCAAGAGCAGATGGTTTGGCTAGTTGATTTCCAAGGGTGGGCAATGGCAAGTATATCTGTTAAGGTGTCTCGGAAACAGCTCATATTTTGCAGGATCACTATCCAGAGAGACTGGGCCTAGTAATCCTCTATAATCCCCCAAAAATATTTGAATCTTTCTGGATGGTATCTAAATGTTATTATTTTCTTATCCTTCACTTAAAATTTTCCCATGACTTAGTACAAATAGGTGACTTGATGTGTATATTTTCTATAATCCTATATTTATCTTGTAATATATATGGACACTAGCAGCTACACATGCATTTGTTCTTTTATATACTCACATTTGTTTGTGGATACTTGTTTTGTGGCACCTCAGCCAGACCATACATGAGAGATGCCAGTGTGCTAGCATAGACAAGATATTTAAATTTGTCATGTGAAAAAGCAATTAGATGTCGTAGATATGTAAAGGCTTGTTGCTTCACTGTCTATTGTCTTTGTTATTTATTCTCTCACTAGTCTTAGGGCTACTTATTTAAGGTCCTCCTACCAAAATTATGTTACCCGGATTCGGGGGTGAGTGTTGGATACGGGTATGTGTCCGACACGGGTATGCTCAATTTTTTTTTTTAAGTTTTTTCATATATTTGGAGGATCATAATCCCATACCCATGTCCTAATATGTGTCAGACACGAGTATGTTAGGGTGCATGAAGAGTCCGCGAGTAACAAAGGCCAAGAAATGAAAGACAAGGCTTTGCTTCAGACGTCATAGTTGTAACATCTAGTCCTTTTTCTTTTCTACACTTCATCGAATTTGGCATTGTATATACATTAAGTAGCTTATTTGAACTTCAATGAGAATTAAGAAACCTATTTTCTGTTTGTCTGTCATAACAATATATATTTTTTTTTGGGTGGTTCCCTTTTATTTTATCTTCACTGTCTATAAACTTTTGATATGCTCATTTGTTTACATGATATTCATATGTTTTTAATGGATTGAAACTCTGTGGCAGATAGTGAAGCCATTCCTTGAGCCTAAGACATACAAGAAAGTGAAATTCGTCTATTCTGATGACCCAAAGAGCCCAAAAATAATTGAAGAAATTTTTGGTTTGGATAAGCTGGATGCTTCACTTGGTGGGAGAAACACAGCTGGATTTGATTATCAAGCATATCTGCAACAGATGAAGGAGGATGACATTAGAAAGTCAAATTTCCTGGACTCCAGACTCCAGTTGTTCATCGTCGCCTCATCCTTCATCAATTTTGTCCGAATCACATCAGTCAGGGTCGCCGGATTTAGACCATGATTCTAATGGTTCAGATGAAGGCGGATTATCGTCCGGTGAGGAAGCAACTCCTCCAAATTTGGAGTGTATTGATGAGAAGATACAAGAGCTGTCACTCAGCTCTGCAAAGATATTCAGGTGGGTGAAGCAGCAGTAGCAAAACAACAAATACAATAAGCAAGTTGGCTGAGACCTAATCCACCTTCAGGTTAATATCATTCTTTTTTTCTCATTTTGAGCTTATGTAACTCGAACTTGGGTGTGAGTGTCAGATACGAGTATGTGTCCGACAAAGGTATGTTCAATTTTTTTAAAAGTTTTTTCATGTATTTGAAAGGTCTTTAGAGGATCATATCCTCATATCCATGTCCGGATATGCGTCGAACAAGAATACTTCAAGAAAAATGAAGAATCGGAATAATATAGTTTTTGAGCAATCAAATTTCAAATGCAGATGATAGCCTGGATGCAATCTTTTAATGCAGCCAACTGATTAATTGTATCAGATAGCTTGAGCTTTCACAGTAACATACAAAACTCAGCTGTGAAGAACAATAAAAACTTTCACACCTGTAACAAATGATTTATCCAATGCAAGATTATTTTGTTTTGCTGAGAGGGACTCATGGATGCAGGCAACCCTCTTCCATTTATTGACAGAAAAGGAGTCATCAAGCAAGTAAAACTATACTTCAGTCTTTGAAATTTCACGTGATTCAAAGCAGGAAAATGACAGTCAGAGCCTCAGGAAAAATAAATTTTCTACAGCTTGGGTGACGAGCCAGAAGATTTCAAAGTAAAATGAACTAAAGATTTCCGTATGGAAGAAAATTAACTCGGAAAAGTTTTGCTAGAAAGTAGAAACGAGGAATAGCCCCCAATTTAAGTTTCTGTGCTTCTCATGCACATGGCAGGTGTCTAGACCTTCTTAAATATCGGATAGCACATATCAAATTAGATCGAATTTGGATAAAATATTTGATAATTCGGATTGATCCGAATTACTATTCATTAAATAAAAATATTATTTATTTAAATTTAATTATAAAATACATATATAAATATTAATATAAAAATGATTTTTTTATATATTAATAATTTATGAATGATAAAACGGATTTATGGGTCAAACCCGAAACAAACTTGGACAAGAAAAAAAATTCGAGTAACGATCCAATCTAATTCAATCCATGAGCAGGTGCCCCCTTCTCTGACCATTTTTTTTCATATTAGAAAAAAAAAAAAAAAAAAAAAAAAAAAAAAACCTCAAGTTTAATTAAAATTTATAAGTGATAAGATTGTAATTAAAAAAAACAATCATAGTCCATTTTAATTTTTAACAAAGTAAAAAGTTATCAACTCCCTTGAGTATGTAATAGAGGTACATTTTCTTCTTTTTCCTCTACTAAGAGATATTTCAACCTTACAACTTCATTTTTTAGTTTTAGTGATTCGTTCTTGCACTCTGTAATTTTGAAGGCAAAATATATATATATATATATATTATAGGAACTATGTTGATTAAAAGTCAATAAGCTGTTAATATGCATTCTAACAAATATATATATATATATATATTTTAAGTAAAAAAAAATGTTTTATATAATGGTTAAATTACAAAATAACCCGTAATATTATGAAATTCAACCATTAAATTAAAAAAAAATTCTTTCATTTTTTTTCCTCCCTATCAATTGAAAACGAATTCATATCACCTAGAACAATATATATATATATATATATATATTTTACAATTTGTTTGAATTACTGCCCTTTCATAAAAAGGATAAGTTGTTTGAAATCAAAGTCCCATTGCATTGCAATTGGGTTGGTAGAGCTTAACAATTGAAGCATTAATATAAAACTTAAATTTTCTATGCACTTTCTTCAATCAACAAAGACTTATACATACATATTCCTTTAATTGTACTTTCCCTTCTTTGAATCTTGCTTGATCTTCAATTCAATTAATAATATTCACAAAACACTTTGAAAATTCATGTGGAACACAATATAACATTTTCAAATTAGATCATTTAATTCCACCATAATTATGTCCCCTCCCACTTTGTCTTCATCCCTATCTAACCTACCATTAGTTAATTGATTCTTACCAAAACTCACAAATTGACATTTTTTCAACAATAAATTCATAACCCATTTGTTTAAGATTTGAGAATTGTTATTTTATCAAATGGTCGGGTTATATGATACTTATAGTTATAGGTAATGCTAAGAATTATTTAATTATTATTTTAAGAATTTTTTTTATTTAATATATATTTTTTATTGAATTCAAAAAAAATATAATTCATTAATTGTATTTTTTCTTAAATATCATATTAATCAATGTAATTAGATACTGATTAATATTTTCCTGATAATAATAAAAAAATCCCTAAATAGACTCATTTCATATATATATATATATTAAAAATATGCAAATCCCACTATGTGGGTGAAAGAAAAAAAAATTACATATGATAATTTTTGTAAGAATAAGTGGGCAATTTTATAAGAAGTTGCTAATTTTTTTTTCAAAAAAAAAAATATATATATATATATATTTAAAAGACATTAATACTCATATTTTATTATTTGATATTATAAATTTATTTTATCTTTTTTATAAATTTATTAACTGAGTTAGTGTCACTTGACTCGTGACACCAAACTTAAACAATCCTTTTATAATTAACTAGAATTTCACACACTCACTATGTGAGTGAATATTTTTAAAAAAATAATAAATTATGTTTAAAAAAATAAATATAAAAAATGGGTAATTTTTGTTAGTTGATAATTTTTGTAAGTGGTAGTTTTTTTAGAAAATTGGTAGTTTTTTAGAAGTAAATAGATATTTTTTTTTTAAAATTATTATATAAAATATTAAAATATGTAATTATCCTTATTTATTTATTTTATTTTTAATATTTAATGGTTTTTTTTTTTTTTTTGTATTTCACCAACTGAGTTGGTGTCACTTAACTCAGTGGCACCAACTCAGCCATTCACTTAACAAAGTATTTATATTTTATAGACTATCAATTTCATTCTTGGCTTTTTTTTCCTTCAAAGAGAAGCAAAATTATAATATTGCAAAAAAGTTATAGTTGGCATCTCGGAATTGGGATTGCCTACTTCTTAGACAAGGTCTTACATAATCTTTGTGTTTAAAATTGGAACTTAAAATTCTTTAATTTTTCTTTGAAAATAATGATAAAGTTCATTAATTAATTGTATTAAAATTGTGAAATCTTGTGAAGACTTCTTCAAAGGAGTTCATTCATTTTCACCTCCCAAGTCCAACCATTTGTAAATTTATGCACTTATCCAAATATTAAGCTCATAAATAAATTTATTAAATTTTTTATCACAAACCTTCAAACTGCTTTTGGAAATAAAATGTATTTTAAATATTTTTATTTTATTTTCCAATAACTCAAAAGAAGCAGACCTATTCATGGGTCAGGTTATCCGTATGGCCCGACAAGTCTAATTTGAATTGTACTGAATTTGGAATAAGATTTTTGTAATCTGAGTTCATCTATTCAAGATTATTATTTAATTAATAAAAATTATTTTTATTTAAAAATATATAAAAATTAAAATTTTAATATATTATAAATAGTAAAATGAGTTTCCGGACCAAGTTCGACCTAGACAAACAAAAAATTTTGCTAGAAAAAAGTATTTGAAATCAAATTTCCGTGTCAAGATTACCTAAAATATTTATTTGTATTATATATTACTAGTTTTGGCATACTCATTATGTGACTTTAAAAAAGAGTAGAAGTTATGTAAGTAATTCTGTATGCAAAAGTTGGTAATTTTTTGAATAAAAAATATGTTTGTATAATAAATTTGAAAATGCATAAATATTCATAAATTTATATTTATTATAATATTCTTCTTAAATTTTTAATAATTCTTTTAATTAAATTGATATTACTTGATTTTTAATATCAAAGACTCAATAAAAATCTTAATATTAATATAAATATGTAAAAACTATTAATAGAAAATATTTACGTTAATATTATCATTATAATTTTTTTATTTTATTCAAAAAACTAAAATGAACTCTGTTGGGCTCAAAGAGACTAAAGCCCAGGAGAGCAGCCCATAATCAGACCTGATCCTTTGCATGACAGGCATATGACGGATATAGGGATGGCAAAATCCGATTCGATCGATGGATTTCGCATCTAGCCGTTCCGAATGGAGAAGTTTTTTTTTTTTGAAAAGTGGGGAAAGGGTGGAGCGGGGTGGTTTTGGTAAATGCTTGATCCGTTCCGCCTTGTCTTGTTTTTTGAAATTATTATTTTATTCCTTAAAATATTTTATATTTTTCCTTATATTGTTAGTATATATATTAGATATATATACTAATATTTTATATATATACTTTTGGTATATATATGTATATTATATACATTAAAGAATTTTATATATTAAAGTTATGTTCATGAATAAATTATAATACAAATTTTTACATAAGTTAAAAATAATTAATAAAAAATTGTGATGTAAAGGAGTGGAGCACCGTGGAACGATTATGGATGTAACCGACATCCATAGAGGTGGATGTTTTCAACATCCATGTAAGAGCAGGATAAAGGTGGATAAGACAATCCCCGCCTCCGTTCCGCTCAATTACCATCCCTAGACGGACACCTGACGAGTTTTCAAAGTTTCATCAAGTTTCCGTAAAAAAGGACAATTGATTTACACTTGTCAAAATCTGAAATTCTTAGCATAGATTACAAACAAGTATAAATAATCATAATTAAAACTGATCCAAAATAAATGAATATTGAAACTTGCCTACTTACTTTTTTTTTTTTTTTATAACAAATTTATTGATTTAAACATAAGAGTACGTCACGAAAATACATCTCCAATATCCTTTAACATTCTCCTATTTTCTCAAGTTCTTCAACCTTCACCTTACACCTTCAGCAATCTAATCAGTTGGCCGCAGAAAGGCCTCAACAAACTCTAAAATTCGAGAAGAAAATATATTATATATAAAACTAAGTATTCGAATATATAAAAATACTATGAAAAAAAAAAAATACTTCGAGTATAAGTTTTGCCCTCAAACTACTTCACAAATAAAACCTGGCTGTACTAAAATAAATCAGAGGTCCCACAGGAAAACTTTGTGAAGAAATCAAGAATAGAATAAAATTCTCTTTACCAGATGTAGTAATCATCAAAGCACAACCCACACTACATAAAAAATAAAAATAAAAAAATTCCATATTCTAGTTTATACTTTTAATAATAAAAAATCCATATTCTAGTTTATACTTTAATAAGGCTGGCGTTGGCAATAAAATACTATAGGCTTTAATATAAAATTGTTTTCTGTATTATATTTCATTTTTTATTTTGATATTTAAAGAATTTTTAGTCCTATTTTGATATTTATAGTATAATTTTTTGTCCTAATCGGATCCAAATCGAGATAAAAAATTATACTATAGGTACCAAAATAGAACCAAAATTTTTTTAAATACCAAAGTAGAAAAAAAATATAGTACATGGAAAATTTTATATTAAAGGTAATGTGGTCATAATTATAAGATATTTTAATTATGAGTTCGATTAACATGTGTTTATAAACGGATTAAAAAATATTTAATTATTATTTTAATAATTTTTTAGATTTAATATATTATTTTTATCATATTAAAAAATAATATATTAATTATATATTTTTTAAATATTATCTTAATTAATATCATTAGATATCGATTGATATTTTTCTTTAATTATACGGGTTTGTTAACACTACTTTTAGAACATTCTTTAAGATTAATTAATATATTATTTATACCAATAATATTATATTAAATATAATAATTAACAAATTTTATTATCATTTTTAACGCATTAAATAAATATATTAATTTAAAAAAATTTATGCTATGATACATATTAACAAATTCTTAATTATAATATAATATAGCACTTTCATTCTTAGCTATATGGTGAATAAAGCATCATTAATAAATCTCCAAGGTCAAAGTTAGTAGTATTGTACTTTCTAATAACTTAGAACCACCTTAACCTTTTCTTTTTTGCTTTGAAACTATTCTCTAATTCTAATTATTTTAGAAAAATAATTTCATTTATCGTTAATGAAAATTTTAAATTTTACAAGCGAAATTTATAAAGTAACACATATCTCTTAAAATATATTTTAAAAAATAAAATATATAACAATCTATTAATCTTATTTATAAAATTAAAAATTTTCGTATAACTCAGTATTTTAAAATATTTAATTAAACTTAATTAAGACAATTCACTAAATTGAGATTTGGATAAATATTTAAAGTTTGAACTATTAAGGCTTTATTGAAAAAGTTTAAACAAAATGGTAAAATTCAAATATGTTAAAAAAATTATTGATCATGAGTCATGACATGATTTTATGCCAAGTTGGAATGAATTGATGTATAAGAAAAGAATGATAAAAAAAAAAAAAAATTAACATTGTTTTTCTCATAAGACAAATAAATTTATAATTACAATAAAATGAAAAAAAGAAAACAAAAAAAAAATTAATAGGAACGATCTTCCCTTTCTTTGTCTTCTTTTTGTGCCACCCCATTTCCTCTCTCTCCATTCTCTGCAAAACAATTGAATAAAGGAAAGAAACAAACCATTACAACTTCATAGCTGTTTTGCTAAGCCAAAAAAGTAGGCAAAAAAAGAAGAGAAAAAACAGAGCAGAAAAAAAAAAAAAAAACAGAGGATTCCTTTTTTTTTTTTTTTTTTTTTTTCTTTCCATGTTTTAATTACTGATCTCTTTGTATTTAACCCATTTTCAAAATTCCCTTCAGTTTCAATTTCCCAAGTTTCTAAAGCCTCGGGGTTTCTGGGTTTTTCCAGGTATTGTTGGGTTTTTGATCTCTTGCTTGAAAGTTTTAATTTTTCTGTGATTGATAATTTTCAGCTTTGCTTAAAAGTTTCTTCTTTTGAATTTTTTTTTTTTTTTGTTTATCAATTTCATCACTCAAAAACTCTTAATTGTTGCTTTTCAGCTATTGGTTGATCTTCAATAGATTGCTCTGTCTTTCATTTAATTCTACCTCTAAGGTGAGTTTACACTTAAATTTTGTGATATATTTGTTTCCTTTGGATCCAATGGTTTTTTTTGTTTGTTTTGTTTTTAATTGTTTTTTTTTTTTAGCAGATTGGAAATTGAGAAGAAATATATTTATATATATAGTGAGAGATGGGGCTTCAAAGATTGGAATTTGGAGTTAGAGTTAGGAAATTTATGGTGATATCAGTTAAAATATGTTATAGATCGGTTTGGAATCATCCATTGTTGATTGGTTTGGTTTGTTTTTTGATATTTTTGCATAGATCATTTCCTTTGTTGTTTTCTGTTTTGGTTACTGCGTCTCCTGTTTTGATTTGCACTGCTGTTTTGCTTGGTACTCTTTTGAGTTTTGGGTCACCAAACATACCCGAAATTGAAGAAAAGGAAGAAGAGGAGAAAGTTAGTCATGGAGTTTCACAATTGAAAACTGGGGCTACTGAGGATGATGCTGTTGTGGAGAGAGATGTTGGTGATGATGATTATTTCGTAGAAAGATATGTAGGGAAGAGGTGGGATATACTAGAGAATGCTGATGGGAAAGTTAATTTGGTTGATAATGAGGTCAGTGAAGTTGAGGAAGACGATGGTTCAGTTCGTTATAAGCCGCTGGTTGATGAGGATTTGGATTCTAGGGATATTCATTGTGAGAATGGGGTGATTGATGAGGTGGAGGGAACGTTGAATGATTCATTGGTGGAGAAGAAGAGGGAAATCCGGGAGGAGATGCTAGGGAGTGAAGGTGTGTTGCGCATGGGGGAGGCTGCGGATGATCAACTTCTTTTGGCAGATGAGGTAGGAGATAGGAATCTTGAAATGGAGGATGGTAAACTCAAAGCAGATTTCAGTGATGTACCAAGGGGTGATGAATTGGATTCTTCTCTGGTGTCCTCTTGGAAACGCGCTGCGGATGATGAGGATGATGGTGTTGATGATGATGATGAATCATTGGATTCTGATTCTGATGGTTCTGAGAGTTCCTCTCCCGATGCTTCAATGGCAGATATAATTCCGATGCTTGATGAGTTGCATCCACTTTTGGGCTCAGAAACTCCACAGCCAGCTCAGTTGTCTGATGATGGTTCGGATGCTTCCTCAGAGAGGTCTCATGGTAGTAATAATGATGAAAGTGTTGAGTCAGATGAGTTAGAAAACCAGGGGGAGGAAGATAATGATGATGAGGATGAGGGAGAAGGAGCAAAGGGAGATAAAGAGGATGAAAGTAAATCTGCAATTAAATGGACAGAGGATGATCAGAAGAATCTCATGGATTTGGGGACTTCAGAACTTGAAAGAAACCAACGATTGAATAATCTTATTGCAAGGAGAAGAGCCCGTAAAAACATGAGATTGATGATTGAGAAGAATCTAATAGACTTAGATAGTGCTGATATTCCCTTAAACATCACACCAATTTCTACAACTAGACGTAACCCATTTGAACTTCCATATGATTCCTATGATGACCTAGGGTTACCTCCCATTCCGGGGTCAGCTCCAACTATTTTGCAGCCAAGAAGAAACCCTTTTGATATTCCTTATGACTCAAGCGAGGAAAAACCCGATCTTAAAGGAGACAGTTTCCAAGAAGAGTTTTCAGGTTTTAATCAAAGGGAAACAATTTCCCAAAGAGAAGCCTTCTTTCGAAGACATGAAAGCTTCAATGTGGGACCATCATCTTTAGGTGTTCCTCGGCAAGAACTTAAGTGGAAACCTTATTTTGTTCCAGAGCGGTTGGTAACAGAAGGAGCTAGCCATTCCTCATTCCAAAGGCAGTCAAGTGAAGTTAGTGAGTCGAAGTTGAGTTCTGTTCCTGATAATGAATCAGTGAGTTCAGTTGTGGATGAGGAGGACGACAAGTCATGTGAGCAAGATGTTTCTCAAGAAACTGAACTGATCGTAAATGAAGATCATGCTTCTGTCCATGATGAACAAGAGAGCCTATCGTCTGGGGATGTTGAGTCTGTGGATGTTGAACAAGCCGAGAATAGAGATGTTTATCATGATGTGGTTGAGATCACATTGGGAGATGAAGAAAGTCAGCCGGAAATGGAATCAAATTTGTCTGAAGCTGGAGCAACTGCTCATGTGGAACTCAATGCAAGTGAAATTGAATCAACATCTCATGTTGACCAAGCTGAGAATAGAGATGTTCATCATGATATGGTTGAGATCACATCGGGAGATGGAAAAAGTCAGCTGGAAACAGAATCAAATTTGTCTGAAGCTGGAGCAGCTACTCATGTGGAATTCAATGCAAGTGAAATTCATCCTAGAACAGAGCCAGTTGAGGAGGATTATAGCAGTAGGTCAAGTTTGTCATCGTTATCAGAAATAGATGAAAAGATATCTGATGTCAGAGGAGAAGGATCTGCAGGTTTTGAACCCGGAGATCATGAAATTAAAGAATCTGGCATATCTACACAACCATCATTTGAGGAATCAGAGTTCCATTTTACAAGTAGGGTGGTGGATGATAATCAGCATAGTGAGCCTGTTTATGATTCAAGTCCTCAATCAGTTGAGAAGCTCCTCTCATTTTCATCTGTCTCTTCTGAGACACAAGCTGAGATATCTGAAATGGGTTCACCCTCAATGTTGGTTGAGTCTACTGATAAGGAACCTGAAGGGCATGGCGGAACAACTGAGCAGGGTACTTCTAGTTTTCAAGAGATGCATGCAGCATCCGCAGATTTACTTAATGAAAATGAACCAAGGGCAAGGGATCTCCCTGACATTAGTGAGCATGATGTTACATATGCTGGTTCATCAGGGGTTTCTTCCACTTTTGCTGATCATAATGTATCAATGGTGCCTGAATCTGTGGTTGAATATGTTTCAACAGATGCAGGGTCATCATCTTCTGACGAGGGATTGAGGGAGGATGTCCCAAATAAGGAAGAAAGCTTTACCCAGAATCAAGTGGACTTATTGAGCCTTGGTGCAGATATGACTCTTGCTGTTGACCAAGGAATGGGTGAGGTGTTGGATTCTTCACCAGAGGAACAACAGCATCCAATGCACCCCAATGAATCTTCAGAGACTGAACCAGGAGATAGGCATGCATTTGATACGGAAGACACTCAGCTTGAGCAAGATGAAATTCATTCATCAAGTTCATCAGAGGATAACTTAGTAGAGGGCAGTGTTATGCCCAAGGAAGAAATCATCCAGACTGAATTTGATCAAATGCATTCGTCAAACTTTGATGCAAGTCTTGATGTTGATGGCCACCATGATAAGGGTGAGGAGTTGTCTTCCGCGGCTTTGACTTACCAGCATATGCCTTCCAATGATGTAAGTTCATCCACAGCAGAGGAACCAAATCACATAGTGGTGGCTCAAGTTTCAGAAGTTGACCCTTCAGAGGCTAACCTCAGGGAGGTGCATAAAAAGGAATCTGAAACGGATCAAGTCCAATCACCATGTTCTGATTCAAAGATTGATACTGGTCTCGACTGTGAAATGAATTTGGAGGGAATTCCTTCAAACTCTAGTTATCAAGCTATGCCTTCTAGAGAAAACCCTTCACCAGAATTGGAGAAACAGCTGTCGGGGTTGGATAAATCTACGGATGAACCACGCATTGATGAACATGATAAGATCGAGGTAAGCTATGCAAGTATTTCTTCTATTTGTTTAAATTTCTTCCCCTGGATGAATTGTCGTACTTCTTTGAAGAGTAATCTTATCAATTATTTTGCATATTTTGTCTTGAATAATTTATTTCATTTATTAATTACCAGATGCTTATTTGATCTCATTAGATCAAGTTCTCCCTGTTAGGAATTTTTTTTTGCAAGCTTGGAGTTTGGTAGGAGTAAAATGATAATCTATCCTGTTTGTTTTTTTCATGCTATCTTTTTTTTTTTTTTTTTTTCCTTTTTCGTTTCTTTCTTTATCTACGACAGAATTGATGGCTGTATAAAAATAACCTTTAATACCAGATGTACCATCAAAAGAAAAGAGTAGTTGTAAGCAATGATATTATTTTTGCGTCAAATAATGAATGTTGAAGTAGCAGCTAATTAAACATGGATTATGTGATACTCATATATTAACAGATAATTAAGATTTCATAGGGCTAAGTGATTGATTTACCCAGTATGAAATGTTCTTATTGCATGTTTACTTAAATACTGTGGCGTTTAAGCAATTTAATGCATTATATATTTGAATTTCCTTGGATATATCTGAATTTTCTCAGCAGTTGAATTGTTTGCTACCGTTGCTTTCACATGCATCCCTTTTCCTTTAGTGTGCTTGATAGACATGGTACTATGTTCCCTGCACTTCACACAATGTATCTCAAATTTTATGGTATTTACATATCGTAATTATAATTAAATTGACATCAAATTAACTCTGGCCACTCTGCTTCAGGAACCAAATATAATTGCAACCGAGTCTAGAGGGGAAGTAGACATTGTCAACAATGATGTTAATGTATATAAAGTTCATGAGTCTGAGGACAAACTTTCAACAAATTTATCTTCCATGACTTCAGAGTCCACTTCTTCTCCTGCTGAGAGTCCTGAACATACATGGCCAACAGATCGAGAAGATTTGAAAGACAAGATCCTAAACGAAATTAAAAATGAGGGCCCCGAAGAGGTATCAGAACACTTTAATTATGCAGCAGAAGTATGCGCCACTTATGTTGATGAGGAAAATATCAGTGAAAAGGAAGATGAGATTAAAGAGATCGATGAAGGAATCCTCTCTGAATTGGATACCATCGGGGACTTTAATGTCAAGGAAATTGATTTACCTGAGGGATCTCATGTTGCCTATACTGAATCTGCATTGTTACCCGAAGATATGAAGACCGAGGCCGATGTTGAGCTGCCTGTTCTTGAAGCAAAATCAGTAGAAGATATTGATTTGGCTTTCAAGCAGCTTCATGAAGGAGTAGATGTTGAGGAAGTAATTCTTCCAAGTATGATTGAGAATCAGCAGGATCATGCAGATACCAATTCAAAATTACCTGTTGTCGAGGCAAGATCTCTGGAGGATATACATAACGCTTTCCAACACGGCCCAGAATCTAATCCAGCTGAGCTGCCACATTCTTCTGAGTCAGACTTACGGAATGAATCATCTGAAGTAGAGCGGCATGATGTGGTTTCTGCTAAAGAGATTGAAGTTAGTAATGTAGGCTCTGGTATTCAAGAAAATAGTGAGAATGCTGCTAGTGAACCAAAAAATGAATATGAAGAAGCATCTGAAAATCAAGTCTAAACTTAAAGGTAAGAAGGTAAAATCTCATGACTCAAGTTCTAGTTCCAACACGAGCTCCAGTGATTCTGAATGAAAGAAACAAAATATAGTTCAGAAAGAAAGAAAAGAGTTTGGCGTTTTCAGTTATCTTCTAAAATGGCTCTTTTTCTCCCCCTCCTTTTGCAGAGATGAGTTTTTGGGTTTTCTAGTTTGGTTACCATCATGTTTTTGATTAATGGTAGTCATGTTTTGTTGAGTTTTTTGCTTGCTTGATTGATTACTTCAAGAATGAGTTTTGGTTTGATTTCTTTTTTCTTCTTTTTTGGTTCTTTTCTGCCTTCCAAGTGAGGCAGTTTGAGGTTTACGATTGGTTTTGATCCTTGAATATTTTTGTGTAAATTATATCATGGTTGTAGAAGTGATGAAGTGTTCAATTCTAATAATATTTGTGCAATTGCTGTCTCATATCTTCCATCTTTCTCCTTCTAAATGATCATATTAAGGGAAATTATCCGAACTCTATTTTTTTAGAATATTTATGTCCGACACTTATGTTCGACATATATATAAGGGGTATGATATTTCAAATATATGAAAAAATTAAAAAAAAAATTAATATACCTATGTTAGACACGTATCCGTATCCGATATTCACCCAAATCCGAGTATTAGGTCCCCTAACTCTTATAATCTATGTCCAAAGAAGGTTGTCATTATCTTGTCACACTAAACACTAGTTGCTCCTTTAATCCTAATTTCCTTTAGCAAAAGCAAATATAAAGGGTAATTCATTGTAAACTTATATTACAAGGTTTTGGTCATCAGTCTCACAATGGAAATCATCAAATCCAGTTGGATATAATAAAGTTTGATATTTACAAACTCTACATGTTTTTTTGCATTAGAAAATACATGTCAAGTTGTCAACTTATGGTTGCAATGAGTATACAGATGTGCCTGCCTAGGCATGTTTGTTTGGGGTTTAAAAAAAAATGAAATAATTCTTTTGTGTGGACTCTGGAAAGTGGAAAGCAGGGATTAGGCTGCTGGCCTGGCTGGCAGCTTTTCCAGCTCAAATTTCTGTTGCCCATTTTATGAGAGGAATGTGTGATCTCTGTGTTTCTTCTAAGATTTATTATTCAAAGAACCCTTTGAAAAAAAGAAGAAAAACCCTTTTGAGATATGATCTTTAAAATGATTCTTTATCTTTTCAGCAAAGCAAGATTTGTCACCCCATCTAAAGATTTGGTAACTAATATTAAAAAAATAATAATAATGAAGCTGACTGCTTCAGCCTTGCAGTTGCACATTTGCACGTAAAGCACAAACAAAGCAATTGGAAAGGCACCTGAATTGAATCCCACACCTACTCCAATTAATTCATACACTTCCTTAAAGATGATATTTAGCTGACGAGTGAGCTCAAATCTCAACTTAAATTTTCGATTCGAAAATAAGTGTAGGATCAATTTGAAAGTGAATATCGGATACATATATCTTTTCGATTCGAGAGTGAGTATCAAATACAAATATGTTCATTTTTTTTATTTTTTTTTATATATTTAAAATATTATAATCTATATTTATATCAGAATATATGTTAAATACCAATATTTTTAAAAAATAAAAAATCCATTTAACATAAATCTCAACATATGGATCACTTTTCTTATTCTTCGGCCTCTTGTTTAAAAAAAAAAAAAAAAAAAAAAAACACCAGAATTGAATAAAGTGTGATGCAAATCTTTTTGGCACAGCAGCCGACTTGGTCTGCTAACTTTTATCTTTAAAGATCAGCAAGCTTAGGAATTTGGGTTCTTAGTTCTTACCAAATTTTAATGTGACTAACATATTTTTTTTTATTAGGAAACGAATCATTGAAATAAAAATAAACTGCATGCAATAAAACAGTGCTATTTGGCCGGGTTTCTTATGTGCAAGAAATTCTTTTCAGTCCTAAAATAATACTCAAATAAATTTTCAAACTTTATTTAAAAATAAAATCTCAATTTTTTATTACATAAAATTAAAATATTTTATTTTATTTTAGTTAAAACTTTAACAATATAAAATATTCATTTTTTTAATTGGATGATATAATAATAACAATACAAGAAAGTTAAAATCTTAAAATCTAAATTCAGTATTACCTAAATCAGTTTTAAATTAGAAATCAATTCAGTATACCTTATGAGACCATCAAAGAACAATATGTTTTTTTTTTTTTTTTTGGCCATCAAGAACAATATGTTTAGTATTAATATTTTATAAAAGAATAAAATTTTTCAAATCTGAATATATGAGCCTAACTTGGTAAGGGAAAAAAATAAAAAAAAAAAATTGGAAAGATGAAAAAATGGAAGAGAAGAAAAGTAGAAAGATAGAAAAAAAATATATATATTTGGTATGTTTGGTAAGAAAGATGAAAAAAGTGAAAAAAAAAAAGTAATTTTTTTACATCAATTGCTTGGTAGAGTTGAAAAATAACAAGAAAGAAAATAAAAATTATATTATTTTATTATTATACCGTTTGTAATTTAAGATAAAAAGATAACGTTTTTAAAAATGATGAATAATTTTGTAAATATGTATACTTAACTTACATCTAGAATTGCTCATGGATCGAGCTGAACCCAAAACTTTTTCAATTTCCTTGTCAAGACCCTACCTTAGATTCCTGTTCACAAATTAATAAAAAATAAAAAAAAATATTTTTATATTTTTATAATTAAATTTAAATAAAAAATAAATTTTATTATGTGAACAGTTATCTGAACCTGCTCAAACTACAAAAATATCTATTCATACCCGACCCAATACAAGTCGGAGCAGGCAATCTGCCCGGCCATAAGCAAGTCTACCTTTTACTTCTTTTGGTTAGCTTATTTGCAACAATTAGAGGTGGCAATTGGGCGGGTTCGGGCGGGTTCGGGTCGGGTCATTGGGGTTCGGGTTTATTCGGGTTCGGGCTCATTCGGGTTCAGGCTCATTCGGGTTCGGGCCCATTCGGGTTCGGTCTGGGTTCGGGTTTGGTCTGGATTCGGGTATGTTTTACATCATTTTATTTTATATTAGATGTAATCATTTTTACGTAATTTAAATATTTATATCTAAAAACAAATTATTAATTTATTATTAATTTTATACTTTTGCTATGATATTTTTAATTATATTTATTTTTTAAAATTAATATTTGTTAGCACCAAAAGAATAAGAAATTAATTTATTATATAAAATCAAATTTTGAAATAATTTATTATAAAAAATATGATATATTATAAATTAATCATATTGATATTTAAAATAATTGATTTGATGAACTCGAATTTCAAAATATAAATACATTATAATTTATATTCACTATAAAATAAAAAACTTTTAAAAATAAATCCTAGCCTTCATCTATTCGTTTATATACTTATAAAATGCAAAAATTTTATGCTTATAGTCAAGATATATATATATATCTATCGAGTACTTATATTTTTTTCATTAGTATAAAATATAAATTATAAAGTAGTACTAAAAAAATATAATTTATATTTAAATTATACTTAATAAATATATAATTAATATGATTATTTATTAATATATAATAAATATACCCAAAACCAAAAGGCCATAAAACCCAAAACCCCATTAAACCCACCCGCTAAAATAAAATCCCATGAAAGCCATAATCCAATTAAACCCACCCTAACCTAACCGTATAATTATAACCCAAAAGGCCAAAATAATTGAATTATTGTCAATTTTTTTTTCCACATCTCTAAAATTTTCAAGAATTTAAAATATTTAGATTGTAAATTCATCATGATATGAGACGTTAAAGTTATAACTTATAAGTACAAAATATAATTTACTTTTTGATAAAATTATTATTTCATTATCATATATATATATATATAATATATTAAATTTTAAATTTTAATTAAATTATTAAAAAAATTAGAATAAAATTAATAATTGAAGTTATTGCTTTGTAAAAAAAAAATTAATTGCAATTTGATTATTTTTATTTTTAGTATCAAATTCGGGTTCGGGTTCGGGCCGGTCTCGGGTTCGGGTCCATTCGGGTTCGAGTTCATTCAGGTTCGAGCTCATTCGGGTTCGAGCTCATTCGGGTTCGGGCCCATTCGGGTTCAGGTCCATTCGGGTTCGGATTTTTTCGGGTTCGGATTTTTCACTTTTTGGTCAAATCGGATTTGGACGAGTTCGGGTTCGAATTTTCCTGGGCGAATTTTCGGGTTCGGGTTCATTTTGCCACCTCTAGCAACAATTCATAACAACAGAACTTGAACCAAACTCAGACTATGTAATGGAACATGTACCTTTTACTTCCTTTGCTTTTACAACCCTCTGTTATTTTCTAACTATTTACAGCCCAAGCAGTCTGTTATTTTGTAGTAAGTTTACCTGTGGATGAATAAAAAATTTGAATCATCCAAAAAAAGAAAAGAAAATAAAACTAGCAAAAAAGTTTTTTCAAGGATCTCACTGCACCCATTGTTAATTCGTCTCAGACCACGGCAGTTCCTTGCTACTTTGGTACAACAAGATACAAGTTAGGACTGAGCTATCATGTAGTAGTACTAAAAACAGAGTTGCAGGGGAACCATGGAACATTTTAGAACTACTGGGTAAACCATGGAACTCAGCAGAGCAAATGGGTTAAGTCTAAGACAACAGAAAAGCCTAAAAATTTTCTACTAATTTACATTATACATGGCCACTCTCAGCCTTCATTTATTTTCAAGGAAATATAACGTTGATGTACTATGGTATCGGTTGATGGGTTTGCCCTAAAATCCAATACCAGATGCCACCCTGTACCTGTAGTATGATATGGTTTTTTTTCTTTCAGGTGAAGCTCACTGCCGAGGTACAGGTGGTGTTGACTGAGGGTTTTGCCCATAAAACCCGATACCTGGTGGCCGGTAAAATCCTCCAGTGGTTGGCTGCTGCTGAGGCTGAGATTGTGGCTGATGTAGAGGCTGAGAAGCAGGCCTAGCTAAACTCATTGCTATATGTGGGGGAAGAGGAGGTGGCGGTGGCAGTGCGTTTGCTCCATATCCATAAGGCATTACCCCTATCATCATACCATTTGACTGCACATATTGACTTGCTGGCGGATTTGCAGGAGATAGAGGTGGTGGAGGAGGAGGAGCAGAAGCAATGGGAGTTTGAATCCGGTTGCCTTGGGACATTGGTTGCATACCAGTTGATGGTGCAAGTGCCACGTTGTCGATTGTCCGCTGCTGTAGTGGGCTAAAATAAGCTTGGCTGGTGATGTCTGAGTTGCTTGCATCAGATACATGCATTGGTTTATCAAGTTTGGGGCGCTTTTCGGGAGGAAACATTGATAATCCTGATGTGAACCCACTAGACTTTAAGCTACCATTCAGAGAGGCAGCTTCTTCAGCAACAAGAGACGAAAGTACAGAGGTAAGCATCTGAGCAGAAGATGCTGAAGCAGCAAGCTTAGCAGCAACAGCAGCAGCAGCTGCTTTCTTGCTATCTTCTTCAGTTGTTTTTGAAGGTGCAAACGAAATCATAGGTTGCGGAAGATGAGATGATTGACGTGGAATGCCCGTTGGATGAGCCGAAGGAAGGTTCTGTTCACCCACTACTGCAGCCCCCGCTGTTGGGATAGATGAAGCAGTTAGATGGCCAGGGATGGGGGGTAAAGTTAGCATCTTTCTTACATTGCTTGCTTTCTCAATCTGACCACGAGCAACCTGCACAAACATCAATAGTTTCACTTCATCTTGGAAAAGTAGCAAATGTTTTACAAGTTGCATTATATCACAGAAAAGTACAATCAAACAATAGAAGCATTAATCTAGTACAAGGATAATATGACTATAATAAGTAATAACCGATCTGAAATATACACTTCATTGCCAATCAATTTTAGGTAAATGCCTACATCTTTGCGTATAGCATCAGAATAGGTCCACCTAGTTGCCCTAAGATACACAGATATCCTAACATGGAATGTGATTGGTTCTGCTCATGAGAGGCCTAGTATCCCTATTCCCTACCTATAAAGGTTGCCTTGTGATAAACCTATTGTCTCTACAAGTGAGATGGAGTCCAAAGTGATGATAAATCTTCATATAAATTTAGATTGGCGTTTTCTAGGACTTTCTATTCAAGAGGGCATTTCTACCTATTGTGACTTGGTTTTAGGAAAAATACCTTAACACAAACTCCATGGATTTCTACCAAGTTTTATTCCCAACTTACTACAGAGAATGTTTCCCACTTGTTACTAGGGCACCAGTCAGTTTTGTGATTCCTTACAACATTAACACATATGTTACATTGCAAATTTATGAAGTCTATTAGCTGCAAAATATCAATGAAGAAATTAATAAGGAAGACAGCAATTCTTACTTGCAGCTGACTACGAATAAGCTCCAGCTTTGATTCCTGAAAAACTTTAAACTAATGAGTGCTCAACAAGGACAAACGATTCTAAACTGTAATTGCCAACTGAAGAACACAAGCTAGTAATGAAACCATACTTGTTCCTGAAGTGCTTCTTTAAGTTGAAAAATCAAGGCAGCCCTGGTCGTTTCGATATTTTCAAGTTGTTCAATGGATTCCTGGAGTGCGTTTTCTTGCTGCTGTAGCTCATGCAGCAAGGCAGATCCATTCTGATTCCCTAACCAAAATCAAATATATAGTTGTTACACACACACAGTAAATCCAAACTGAAAGCAAGATATTGTAATAAAATAGAAGTTCAGTTTACCAAAGTAAATCATCAGGGGTTTACAACCTCAACCAAGAGATCCCCCATTAAATTGTTTTGAAACATAACATTTAAGACAAAATTCCTAAGCAAGGAAAAGGTTCAAATATATGTTCTCTTTCATCACTTTTTAATGGAAGAATCAACTGATTAGAGGGAGAACTATATGGATCAGAGACATTTATTTAATACCCACAAACATATAAGAACAAAAAAAGGTTATAGTACACTTATGAGGAGAAACGTTCTTTATTAATCAGAACATGCACCGAAATCAGTCATAAGAACAATTGATAAGTATCAAATTTCTTTTATCCCTTCATTGTAGATTGGATGTGTTGATCTTATGTCATTCAAGATTTGCAAAACTTATTTATATCTTAGAAGACAGTTGTGTGTGTGCATTTGGTGGATTGGTTTGGATCAATCAGAGAGTATTGTGCATTATATTCGCGACTAATTCAACCATAAACAAGCACAAAGTGCAGAGATAAATCACAGGTCAATAACCTTATAAAGCTAATTGTATGACTCTTGAAAGGGCTTACCTCAACTACTTAGGACCGATTCTTATGATGTTCCATTCTCAAATCCATCAGGGTAAAATGCAGGTACTAAGGCACAATAAAATCCCACAAATGATAAAGTACAATCATGTTAAGACCAGTGAGAGACATTCTACTAGAAGGAAATATCTTAAAATCAAAAGAACCTTACAACTAATAGCAAATGCTTAAGAGTCAGGCCAAGTACCATAGCTCGAAGCCTTAAGAGGCCTCAAGGGATTTAATTGCGTTAGCTTTTTAAAAAAGGCAAACTTTTGTGCCACTGGGAGATTAGAAAAAGTAGAGCACAATAAGCGAGATGAAAATATATATATATATATATATATATATATGAGAGAGAGAGAAGCAGCTAAAATTATGCTGCTAGGATTTTACTTTTGATATAAATATTTCAATAATTTAGAACAGTGAAAAGGGCCCAGTCTACTGATTTCTACCTGAGAAATGATGGAACTAACGTGTTTTAAGTAGAGTCTTAGACTCGATTGTATATGTTCCAGATCCAATATTTTGAAACTAACAAGAAATAACTACAAAAATGGACTCAGAGACCAAAAATGTGAAGTATTCTCTTGTCAGAATGGTTTATGACTGACTGGTGAACTTAGTTTGAAAGGCTAACAATCTCAGGAATTCACTCTACCAAGAAACCTCTGTCCCAGGATTAAGAATCCCAGGTAATTATTTGGGCCCATCAATTTATTTCTATCTTCATAAATCTAAAATAACAAGTATTTGACACATATCGAGTAGTAAATCATAATTACTCGACATTTTCTTCTAGTTTTAACAGCTTCAGTATTCTCTTTTCAAAGTGAAAAGTTTCAATAAAGATTAGACTCAAAAATACTTTATTACAACTGCGCAGCTCTATGTCAAAACTAGTATTAATCGGGGCACAAAAAAACCTGTATATACAAAGAGAAGGGAAGAGATGGTACTCTTCTCTTTTAGGGGGTGTTTGGTATGGGGTGATCATTCCTTAAACTAGGGTGATCTGCATTCATCAATAATTATATCACCCTGTTTGTTAGCAATTTAAAAGTCCTATGTGGCAGTAATCTTAAATCACTAAGGTGATAAGATCACTGTCTTAAGAAGTGATTTGATTCCCATCCAAAAGGATGGGAAAGTTTTATCACAGTGAAAAAGTAATCTTTTATGTTATTTTATTATTAATTTGCCCTAATAATAGCGAAAAAAAACACGTGTGAAAAATTGCTAGCTAATCTTTAGCGTAGTCCTCTAAACTTGGCCAAAAATTTGTGACCTTTGTGTTTTAAGGTGATGATAGTAGTAGCTTTGTTGTCTTATTATTTTTTTATTCTATCCTTATTATGGTATAAGTTTTTGTGTATTTTATCCTGAAACATTTTTTGAAAAGTAAAAATCTGAACACTAAAAAAAGATAAGTAAAAAAATGTCTATACAAGAAAAACAAAAAACAAAAGAAAAAAGTAAAATTTTGCTTTTTTGGGAAGGTTATTTTGGATATTTTGTACTCTGATTTTTTTTCTTGTAATACCAAACATTGTGGTTTACTATCACTAGTGATTTATAGTGTTATACCAAACATGGTAATATAAAATCACTAGTAATCAAATCACTTTGCTAGTCTTATCACCATGGTAATTAAACCACCACGGTGATCTTGCAAGTGATACCAAACGCTACCTTATTGGTAAATAAAATCTTAATAAAATGTAAGCATACAATATTAAATCCCATAGCAGAACTCATACCTTGAGCTAAACTACTTCCAACATCTTCCCCAATTTTAATCAAATGTTGTACATCAGCATTACACTTGTTTAAAGCAGTATCCTCCTTTGGAATGTCCTCGAGTACAGATTGATATGCAGTTACTATCTTTTCTGGAAGACCTCCAACAGCCAATTTCTGAAGGTAAGATGACCAAGAAAAGAAAAACATATCCAAAATCACAAAAGAACAAGCCAAGAAAATGTCTGGTCATAAAAGAATACAAACATAATGGCTAGAATCAAATTGAAAGATCAAAGAAGAAAGGAGAATTGAATAGATAAATTCTTACAATTCTCACTGCATGAGCATCCCTCTTCACTATCCTGATAGGATTTGAGCTTTTTCCATTGTTCACTGACGGAGGAGCAGGGGGATTCTTACTGAGCATTTCATCTTTAAGATTCTGCCCTCGAGAACCAAAAACTTTTCTTTCTTCCCATATGTCAACCTGAACATTATCATGCAAACAACACCCCCAAACCCATCATCACACAAGAAGAACCCACAAAAAAGAGGGGAAAAAGGAAAAACTACTTGTTAAATGATAGGATCACTGTAAGACAAATGTAATAAAACAGCAAGAGCCACTACAACAATTTTTCAGTAAACAAAGGATAATCTACTAAAACACACCCAGGAGATGCCATCCTAAGTACAAATATCTACAAAAAATGGTTACCTACTAAATAAGCCCCTGAACTTTCTCACTTTTCCTAAATATGCCCCAATTCTTCTCTTGTATCCAGATAAGCCCCTATTCTATAATTCAGGCAAATAGGCCCTTATGTTGATGAAAAATGTCACATGTATCACATGGCCTTAACGGCCATTGGCCAGCTGGCATCTGCTACACATATGAATGCTGATTTCACTTTTCTGGCGTTGCAAACAATTGGCTGAGTGAGAAAATTTTCTGCACAAGACGCAGTCATTCTAGTCAGCCAATTTCGACATGTCAGAAAAGCCATGTCATCTGCCACGAGTGCGAAGAATGCCAGCTTGCCATGAGCCTAATGACCACGTCTTTTTGTCAACATAAGGACCTATTTGGACAAAAATCAAGAATAAGGGCTTATTTGGGACAATAAAAGGATAGGGGCTTGTTTTGGGAAACTTGGAATAGTTCAGAAGCATATTTAGTACTATAGCCAAAAAAATAACTAGCATCCTATACTTCTGTAAGTTGCTGGCTCTGGAACCAAAAATACTATATGAAAAACATGTATCCAAAAACTTTGGTAACAATAGATTAAAACAATAGAAACAAATAAACTATCTTGTGAAATTGAGGTTTACCAAAATTTATCTGTATTTCTATATATTGAGTATTGTTGTAGCATAAGGCAATTTAACACTGCCATTTAAGGAGAGAGGAAAATAACATAGACAATAATCAGTAATACCAATGATCAGAAGCAAAATTGTGATAAGAGTTCTACACCCCGAACTCATATTCAACAAATCAAAAAGAGAGAGTATACTCTGCATGTGTTTCCAAGAAAACATTTTACTATTATATCCTACTTTGGATGGAATTAATCAGCATTAGACATACAAATTTTTGACTACTCGCATTTAGGCTAAAATTCCATCCCCTAACAACTAAACACATATCCAAGAATTTATTACATTAACCCTTTACAACCAAACAAAGGCACTTCAAAGCAAAAGAAAATAAAATGCAAGAATGACACTAACTTAATCCAGATTGAGTATTATGTAAACTGATTCCACATGAACTGATGAAAGTGCACTAGACAATTAAAGATGCACATGCATTCATAGCAATACATCAAGTGTCAAGAGAAAGAGAGATGAGGGAGCAGAATTAACCAAAAGTAACAAGTTTTGACAAACAAGCCATTAAATTCTTGGGAAAGTGATAGAGCAACCATTAAAAAAGAAATGTTATAACACCATCAGACCAGTAGTCAAAACCTGAAGTAGCTAATCCATTTGACACAAGCAACAGAGTGAAGACTGCTCAAAATTGAATAAATAACTTACCAGTCTGGTTACTGCTTTCTTTCCATACTCATCACCATTGTCATACACATGTTTGAGGGCAGCAGGAAGAACTTTCCAGAATTCATTCACAAATTCACTTCCCTTTCGTCTGCTATTTTGCAAAATGTCATTAGCCAAATACAGAAAAGAAACACGTCGTTCTTTCTGGGAAGAGTTAAACAATTTGTCCCATGTTTCAACAATCTGTTTTGCCTTCTTACGATGAGTAACACACCACTGAGACAACGCTGAACCAATGTTAACGAAATACATGCTAACATCAATTCATAGAAGTAAATAAGAAATACAAGGTATATTGGGCAACAATGAGATAGTGCTACTTTTTTTGTGGAAAAAAATTCATCCAAGAACCATTCTTTCTCACTGGAGATTATTTATTCAGTGAAAAAATTATGTTGAGAGAGTTTCATATTGCAGATAGCTTTAATCTATACCAAACAAGGAACTATAAGTACTCATAATGCTTACCCCTTGAATTAAAAGTAGTTTGTTGAATAGTTTTGAAGCATCAACCCACTTCAAAGGATTACATTACAATATATAGGGCCATAGGCTATGTATGAAAAATATCTAATTATATAACATACCATTGAAGACAAAACAAAGAACAGACTCAAACTAATTCAAAAATCAACAATAATGTCAATAATAGAGTCCTCAGCAAAACAAACAGCCAATAACATCAGTATCACCAAGAAATTCCTAAAAGCATCAATCTAAGGCCTGTAGGCATTATGGTTAGATCACACATCTTAAAGGAAAATCAGTAGTTGCTGATAATTTACATAAACTTATTCTCCTTTCAATTTAAATGACATGAGTTTAGTGCTTAATAAAGTAATACTCCTTATTCCACTAGAAATTAAACTTAGATAATAAAAAACAGCTTAAATTCACAATCAAACCTCTCTTGGGCAAAAAACAAAATGGCCAACGAGATTAATTACATTGTGTAAGACCTCCAAACCACAGTAAAAAAAATGTCCCAAAAGAAAAATTCGTAAAATAAATACCTTATGAACTAAAACTAAAGAAACTACATACAGAATAATCTAACACAGTCCTAAAATGCAAAAAGAAAATAAAAGATTAAGAATAATACTAAAAAGAAACTGTTTTGCCAATTATCCCATTTTACTATCAATTTGCTGGATTGAGAAAGAAAATGCATCAAATCAAGATTAGTTGGAGCTAATTCCAAAACTAATTTCACCATGTTAGATCAATACACAAAGGTGTTATTGGAAGAAACCAATCCACACCACTCCCTATATTTCAAGGAAAATGACCAATGGAAACAAAAATAAGCACCTACTTCATGCCAGCCACTCAGTATAAATCTTAGTTAAAAGTTATTGCCTAGTGGAAAACAATAGACCACCGATGAAGCAATTGATAGCCATCTAAAATAGACAGCCAGAGGTCCAAAGTAAAACAACTAAAGGCAGCATAAATATGTATTGCATTAGAAAAATCACCAAAAAAATTATACATGATTCACAAATAGAACAACATTAGTGAAGTGTAAAGAAATAAAGCCAAGTGATACAAGTTAGAGAAAAAACTTAAAAATATAGAAAGCAAAATGCTAAAATCCAACCAGAACAAGAGTTTCAAATTTCAATAACAGAAAACTTAATACGTTATGATGATTGTATGCAAAAGTTTCTATGCAGAACAACTGGTGCAGTCGTGCGATACTAAATTCGTACATAGCGAGTCCCACAAAGTAAGAAAATAACAAAAACATGTGGCTAAAATAAGGGAACCTTAACATGATAACATCAACTTACATCATAAAGACCTGTAATCAAAGGAAACATACACAGGGTACTTCATGAGGGGAAAAGATACAGGATATATTCTCAATCAAATCTACAAGTAAAGTTACATGTTTACACAGTTAGAGAAATGCTTACCTGAAAGAAAACAAGATAAACAAAAAATTCCTCTTCTTCAATTATGAACTTTAGAATTACACTAGATTCCAGTAATCAGGAGTTTTACTGTGATTATATAGCACTAATGGGAACGAGAAATTATCCACCATTACTATTTTCTTAACAAAAACCTCCAAATAAGCATGAAACTGTAGGATACATTCAATGCTTTGTTGTGAATTGTTGAGTTTTGACAGCTTCTCATTTAGTATCTGCCCATCAAAAGCGTCATTGCTCATCTTGCTGCTTAATCAGCTTTTACATAGCCTGCAGTAAACCCTTTTAGTTATGGGAATTTAGAAGGGAGAGGGACAAGGTAGCAGAGAAAAGCACAGTAAAAAGTATAAAAAAAAAAAAAAGTAAAATTATTATTCATAAATACTCAAAATATCTTCTATCAGTTCAACAAGAAAGCTCTTTATATTTCATGGAAACATTGATACAAGTAGAATAACACATTTTGCTCAGAGAGACAAAGTACGAGATATTTCTCTGATGATTCAGATTACCTTGAACCTTCTCCAGCATTTATATCACTTAAATTTTCCATCTCATTCTTAAATACAAAATATCTTGCAAAGGATCCAGCAAAATAGCTATTAACTCCCTATGCCAAATAAAAGTTAGGAACGCCTGAAATCCCACATAATCGGGTTTGTTAAAGGCTTCTAGTCAACCATTAAATTCTATTAAAAGCCCATGCCTCAAGCATTCACAGCCCATAAACATCATGCCATTTTGTTTGATAGCAACTTCAGCTGCATCAAAACAACCATCCTACTTTTCCTTAGCGGTCATCAGCAGGGCTAGAATTGTGAATTACTCAACAGGTAGCCCCATAATGCAAGTCTAGCATTTTAAGAATTTTTTTCTTCTTCTTAATTTATGATTCCTGCATCGCACTTGACCATGATACATATTACATGCTCAATTCAAGCATATTAAACCTTTTAATGTACATTTTTCAAAGCTTTAGCATTACTAACAGCAAATCACAGAATTCAATATTCAAAAACAAGCATTTGCTACATCCATGACACTCTGATTGCAAAAAAAAAAAAAATCATAATATAAATAAAAAAAACTCTACAACTTACATTCACTATGAATGATATGCCCATGGACATCTAAAGTAACAACAACAATGTTACTTTCTAATAGCGACCAATAGCTTGGTTGGATGGCCTTGGTCATGGTCCATTGGGTCTTATTTTCTAGTTAATTTAGTTACTAGATATGGTCTTTAGTTTACATTACTTGAGTTTTATTCCTATGCATAATGGTTCTAGGAATCCTAGTCAAAGAAGGACAAATGATGATTTGCCTATATCTTAGGATTGCCAATCTTGGTAAATTTTATTTTAAATTGTAAAAAAAATTTGATTTATTGAGAATTCTTAGAAATTTGTGATCAAGTTTCCTCCCTCCCTTGTCTTCTTCTCTCTTACCACAGTATTCTTGAGTTATTTCCCTTCTTTGCAACCTAACCACACTTGTGACTTTCAAGCCTAATTCTTGCCTCATATCTTCATATATCAATTCCCACTAGCCAAACCTCTCAATTCAACAATTAAAGTTTCCTTAAGTTTCATCTGTCTCTTGAGATAAAATCTCAACTAATCCAATCACTAAGAGATCCTAAACCCTAACCTTATCTACAACAGCAATAAACCCTAAAATCCTTATTTTCCAGTCCTAACCACCATAAACCCCAACTAGGCAAAACTTCCACATTTCTTCCCTAGAGTATTTTAATGTGTCCCAGCAAAATAGATTTTCACAAACATGGTACACCAAGATTTTTTATAGGACAGACACCAACTCAAAATTTTCCCAGAAATGAAATTTCGCAATTATTGCGGCTTTCCTTCTCATAAAATACAAAAGCATAATCTCAAATCCTTTCCTCAAGCTTTCACAAATTTACATTCCACTCAATCCCATGAAGACCACAGCATCAGTCTAATAAATTAGTACTCACAAAGTAGAGTCAGACAGTCAGTTAAAAACAAAATTTCAACTATAGCTTTCATTTTCTCCGTAATTTAATAAGCTAAGGCCTTCTCTAATTGCAAACCGCAGTCCATGTCCATGGAGTCTATTGATTGCTTTTTAGAATATCTTCTACTGTTCAACAACATTCACAAAAATCTATCCAACTATAAAATCTTTTTACTAATAATAAAAAAAAAAAAACTTCTTAGTAAAACTAATTAGAAAGATTCAAATTTAAATTATTCAATTTTACAACTTACACGTAGAAAATAAATAAATTAGAACTAAAAACGAACTAACAGAAAAATCAAAGAACTCTCTGTGCCTAATATCAAAATTCTCCACAGAGCAGACATCAGCTTCCAAGATTTCAAATTTTCAAATCCATTTCTACTTAAGTTTCTTAGCAACCAAATAGAAACCCTAGGGTTTCGAAGTACGCAAAAAGAATTCAACTAAGTTTCCAAAGCAAAATGAAAATAATAAACAAGAATTCAATTACGATAATAAACAAAGAACGAACCTGAGATTGCTTGCAGCAGTAGAAAAATAGGGACTCCTAGAGAGAGAAAATTTGGTGAAGAGAGCGAAAACCCCTAAAATTTTTGAAAGAGAAGAAGAAGCCCTTTATTTTCTTAAATTTTTTTTTTTTTTTTTGCAAGAGAGAGAGAGATGAGGAAACCTGTCGTGGAGAGAGACATTTTTTTTCTTTTGAAAGAAATATTAATTAAAAAATAAAAATAGGAATATTGAGAAGCATACGTGGGACGATCAAGACCGTAGATCTAAACTTTACACAAGTTTGGGATTTTTTTTTATGTTTTTTATTTTTCCCAGGAAGTGAAGTCATCTTACCAAAAGTGAGAGTGAATTAACTTTTTTTTTGTTTTGTTAAAATATTATAAAAAATCTCTTAATTGTTTACTTTTTTTTTAATAAATTTTTATATTTTATTATACATGTAAAATAAATATGTATCTTTTAATTTATATTTAAATAAAATGTTATTTTAAATAAAATATTAATTTATTTTAAAATTTTATTTAGGTATAAATTAAATGTTACATACTTATTTGAGTATAAGTTAAAAGTTAAGGGTTTATTTATTATAAATTAAAGGTTAAGAATTTATTTTGATATAATAAAATAATAGTACCCTTATCTATAATATATATTATTATTATATATAAAAACACGAATATGAAGAATTTTTTAAATTGAAGAAAATAATCATTATTGTTCACTATATTTTTAAACTAGTTTTTTAACCCGTGCGATGCATGAATTTTTTTAATTATATTTATAATTTTAAATTGTTTATTTATTTCATGCAAATTTTATATTATATTAAGAAAAAAAAATTTACATATGTATTTTATATAATCATGCAATTAGAACTGTCAAGGTATAAATATCGGTATAATGATCTTTAAGATAACATCGTAATATACAAATCAATTACATATAATTTGTTTCATTTCTATTTCGCCTCATATTTCTCTTCATGTTAAAAATTTCATTAGTAAATAAATCAAGATAATTTGAATGATATTTAAGTTAAATAATAGTTTTGTTACTTAATTTGAACCTTAAATTGGTAACCTTATGTGGCCATGATAATTTTTTGATAAATTATATATCTATTTAATTATATTACTTTCAATAGTAAATTATATTATTCATCAATCCTTTAAAACCAAAAAAAGTACTCTTGAATTAATTTTACAAAAAATTAATGAAAAAAAAAATAAATTGTCCAACTAAAACTATCGTTGCATTGCTTTCAATTGTATATTATGTTATTCATCAAAATTAAAATATATTTTTTAATTCATTTGAATTTTTATATTATCCTAATGAAAGAATATACATATTCTAATTGATCTACTACATATAATCATACATTCATAAATACTATGGTACAACTAAACCTTAGTTTAATGTATTAAAAACAATATTATTCATCTACATGTGCTTTTGCAAATTTTCAAAGAATAATAAAACTCCTTTCTTTTTATCAAAAAATTCTTTATACTTGTTTGTTAGTTAAGATTAATACTTGTTTTTTATGACAATGCTTTTTATAAGAGTTTGATTTAGTAAAAATGATTTAATCTTTAATGTATTTAATTTTTAAATTAAAATTATCTTTTAAATTCAAAATAAAAAAGTAAAGTAATTAATTTCAATCAAGATATGCATTCAAAATTTATTATACATATATATTCTTGAAACTCTGATTAAATTCAAAAAGAGAAAATGAATTATGAAGAATACCATTAACCAAAATGGTATGTAAACATTTTCTTTGAATTATATAATATTTATTCAAAAAAAAAGAAAATAAAAGGCAAAATATAACCATGCAAATCACCATGTTGAACTTGAAAAACTAAAAATAAGACATGTAAAATCAATTTTTTAAGTTATTGAAGTTCTATTTGATTATTGCTTTTACTAATGGGTTTTTTTTTTTTTTTTCCAACAGCAAAATGTGCATTAGGATACAAAAACTTAATTTTTTGAACAATTAAGCATCAAAATATTAGGAGAACAAAATGCACATTTTACTTAAATAAAACAATTATGTTAGAAATGGCATTGCATTTTAGTTATTTTTCTACTTCTAACATAATCATTAGGCTTTCTAGTTTGCTTTTGCTTTTGTTTTTTACCAAGTTTTATTGAAAGCAAGCAAATAGCAATAAGCAAATAGAGCCTAAAATCTCTAATTGCAGAACATGTTGGATATTTACGCAATTCAATTGCAGAAAGAAAGATAAACATAAATTGGATGTAAAAATTAAGAACAAATGTCTACTGAAAAATTGCAAAAATAAACAATTTAGTAGTAAAAAAAAAAAAAAAAAAACAAAGAAAGTAATAGCAAGATCTATAATATATGCAAAGACATTGTTAGCAACTAAACACATTTCACTCAACCAAATTAAAAAAAAAAAAAAATTCAAGTCAACCTAAAGAATTGCCAGAAAGATCTTTCTTAATTAAATTAAAAAAAAAAAGCAACAAAAAATTATAGAAATTAACAAATGGGATTAACAGAAAATATTTACAGTTAATTTAGTTTTAAAGAATCCATCACGTCTCAAGTTCTTAGTAGGTGTCATACAAGCAAAATAACATTTCTTTACTCAGAGGTTCCTCTCATATTAAAACAACAAAATTTGTTTCTTTTTGTACCCAAATCAGAAACTTTAGTTAATGTTGCTATAAGAAACCACTCCAATGAACTTAACAAAAAGACCGTACTTGTCATTTTCTTTGAGGGAAATGAAAAGGTTGAAGATTTGGCTACTTTGAAACCCTCAAAACATTAATAAAATCTCATCATTTTGAGAATGAAATTTCAAAGAGAAAAGTCCACCCCACCACCCATTGGAGCTGCTGCCTCAACCCTCTTCATGAAATATAAGAAATACAGAACATCAATGGAATGTGGAATGACAACAATTAACCTTTTTCCCTCCATTTGTAGCTACCATTAGTTCTATATTACTCTTCATACGACTTAGTGTTTGATCATGTACTTGATTAATTGAAAGATGTCAACATCTTACAATGGTCCAAACAAAATCAAAATGATAAAAAAGGTGCATAATCAATTAATTCCACTGCCTAGGTGCAACATCATCAAGAATTTCAAGTTAAAATTTACCTCAGTGTTTTGGAACCCGAGTCTCCAATCATAGGCAGCCATATACATGGTTTATCCTCATATCCAATACATGTCAAGTTAGCAATCAAAACTGCACACAGACAATAGCCTGGACGAAAGTAATCTGCAGCAACAATCCAGCGTAGACCTGTTCACAGGTCGGGCAGCCCATTCGGTCCGGCCCGTATTAGGTCAAGATTGGGTAGAAATTTTTTGATTCGGATTGATCCGGCTCGGAACAATTTTATTTAATTTTGATTATAAAAATATATATAAAAAAAAATATATTTTATATATGATGAACAGTAAATTCGAGCTTATGGACCGGTCAAAGCTCGTCCAAAGCAGGGCCTGGACAAAAAATTTTAAAAAAAATTGGGCCACTGCTCGGCCCGGGCCATGAGCACCTCTCTTCTAGAAGTAGGCCTCACTATTATGCCTCAAGGAACATATCTCGTCTTATATATATTTGATAAACAAAGAGATAAAATTTGTTAAGAATAAATCTTAATAGATTTATAATTTTTTTAATTTAGATAAGCTTTTTGATAGAATTTAGGATGTAATAAATTTTTTTTTATATTAATTTGAAATATAATATATATTTAAAGATTAAGTGATTGGATAAGATTTGTTAAATATAAAAATTAAAAGATAAATATTTTTAATTTTAATATAATATATAATTAAGATATGCTTGTCCTATGTGTCATCAGGAGGAGATGTCTATGTCAGAATCCATGTAAGCTACCTTGCCAAATAAGCGTATACCTTATTATATATATATATATATGATTGCCATTATAAATCTTTTTTATTATTATTAATAAAATTTATCTAATTTATAAGTAAGAAATTTAATTTCATTAAAACATTTTTGTTAAATGGATTAATTTACATGAAAGTGGAGAATCTTTTAAACTGACGAAAATAATCATTGTTGTTCACTATATTTCTAAATTGTCATTATAAATATTTTTTATTATTAATAAAATTTATCTAATTTATAAGTAAGAAATTTAATTTTATTAAACACTTTCATTAAAAGGATTAATTTAATAATATATATATAAAAACATGAATGTGAATTTTTTTTGAACTAACGAAAATATCATTGTTGTTCACTATATTTTTAAATTGTCATTACAAATATTTTTTTTTATTATTAATAAAATTCATCTAATTTATAATTACAAAATTTAATTTAATTAAAACACTTTTGCATAAATGGGAAAAAACTTTTGAACTGACGAAAATAGTCATTATTATTCACTATATTTCTAAATTGCCATTATAAATATTTTTTATTATTAATAAAATTTATCTAATTTATAAGTAAGAAATTTAATTTTATTAAAACACTTTATAATAATTTGATATAACTTGCACATGAAATAAAGTTTACACATTAATGTAAATTTTAGTTAATATACACTTTATTAGTTTTATTTTTTTTAAATATATAATTATATATTAAAAAAATTAAATAAAATAATGAATATTCACGTGTGAACGCATGTGATAATAAATATTAATGTACTAAAAATAAAAAATAGATAAAAGTTTAGAATTTTTTTATTATTTTAGCTTTGATTTTAGCCAAGAGTGTGAGTGAACTCTTTAGTTTACCAAAAATGAAAAACCTATACTAGTACTTTAAAAGTGTAAAGAAAATAAGTGACAATAAGAAAAACAAAATTGAAGAGGTAAAAGCTTGAAGATAGATGTGTAGGCAATAGCAATATGGTATACAAAAATACATGAACATAATACATTTAATAAACACGAAAATAATATAATAAATACGACATGATACGTTTAAACATGATTAACAAACTAATACTATATGTTTAATACACGTTTTTATAATTTTGACATATTTAATAATTTATGTTGAGTTTATGTTTACATAATTGATACGAAAAAAATACGAAACACGACATACATACACGAATGACTAGATTTATAAAATGGGTATTTTGTGATCTCATTTAAAAATAGTTATAAACAAAAACTTGTTTGAAAAGAGAGCTAATAGGGGAATAAATGGGTGAAATCAAGATTAAGATACCTATGCTAAGCACATATTATTCCAATAGAAATGAGTCAACCTGATTAAAATTATTAATTAGACAGACTAAACAGAATAGGTTGGAGTCCAGTAATTTATTATTTATTTTTTTTTGAAATGGGTAAACTTCATTGGAAGTTTAATTGGTACATTCAAAGAGAACAATATTACTGAGAAGGTTTGGACACTCCTCAACCCATATTGTTTCTGCCACAACTTGAATACCATATCTAGCTAAAACATGAGCTGCCTTATTGTTATCCCTATTAATATGTTCTAAAGAACAATTCTGAAAACAAGATAAATTTCCCTAGCTTCAGCAATTATTGGACCAATGGGAGATAAATCAACTTCAGCTGTGCGTAAGGATTTGATAATGGCCAATGCAGTGTTCGATACGGGTAGTGTTCGATATGAGTATGTATCCGACATGTGTATATTTAATTTTTTTAAAAGTTTATTTTATATATTTGGAGGATCATATATCAGTATCTGAATATGTATCGGATACAAGTACTTTAAAGAAAATGAAAAATTCAGATAACATATTTTATTAGTACTACTATTTTTCTTCGTTACCTGTTTTTCCTAATCAGTCCCGGAGGTAAAAATAGCTAAGAACAGTCGTTTGTATCACAACCAAAGTAGTCAGTACCGTATCGGTGGGTATATCGTTTTTCTTTTGGTATTGGTACATATCGATACCGGTGTGTTTCGACGTACCATATCGGATTTACTGATATTTTTCAAATATATATATTTAAAAAACTCATTTCCAAATTTTTAAATAAAATATATATTATATGTATATATACAAATATAGGTTTTTTTTATCCAAATATAGTAAAAAAAATTATATCCCAAAATACCGATCTTTTCAGATTAATTCTCAAAATCCGCTTCTTTTTTTACTAGCTGGAAAATCGCCATCCCCTATGGCGATTTCCCAGTGTAAAAATTTACATTTTGGCAAAAAACACAAAGGGAAATCGCCATGGGGGGTGGCGATTTCCCTTGATACAATATATATATATTTTTTACTTAAATTTAAAAAAAAAAATTGTAATTGTAATTGTAATTTTATTTTTATTTTTAAATTTTGTATTTTAATTTTAAAACTTATAAATTAAATTAAAAATATTTTCTAGGTTTGGTTATTTATTTTTTTAAATATATATTAAAAATGTAATTTAATTTATTATTAAAATTTTATAAAAAAATAATAATATATTTCTTATTAAAATTTTAAAAAAAAGATTATATTTCTTATTAAATTTTTATATCAAAAATTGTATTTCTTCTAATTTTTTAATATTATAAAAAGCAAAATTTAATTTATGATTAAAATTTTAAAAAATAAAATTTTATTTCTTATTAAAATTTAAAAAAGAAAATTAAATTTCTTATTAAATTTAAATATGGTAAATTTTTTTTCTTATTAAAATTAAAAAAAGAAAATTATATTTCTTATTAAATTTTTATATCAAAAATTTTATTTGTTATACTTTTTTAATATTATAAAAAATAAAATTTAATTTATTATTAAAAATTTATAAAATATACTATTTTATTGCTTATTAAAATTTTAAAAATAACATTATATTTCTTATAAAATTTTTATATCAAAATTTTTATTTCTTATACTTTTTTTAATTTTATAAAAAATAAAATTTAATTTATTAAATATACTATTTTATTGCTTATAAAAATTTAAAAAATAAAATTATATTTGTTATACAATTTTAATTTTATGATGTAGAAAATATTGGAATTGGATTCCTTCTGCAATTGATGAGACTAATGATTTAGGGTTTGGGAGAGGTTTCAGCTATTTTTCAGTCCATCAAATGTGCAGAAAATATTGGAATTGGATTCCTTCTGCAATGGATGAGACTGATGATTTAGGGTTTGGGAGAGGTTTCAGCTATTTTTCAGTCCATCAAATGCTGCAGAAAATATTGGAATTGGATTCCTTCTGAAATGGACGAGACTGATGATTTAGGGTTTAGGAGAGGTTTCAGCTATTTTTCAGTCCATCAAATGCTGCAGAAAATATTGGAATTGGATTCCTTCTGCAATGGATGAGACTGATGGTTTAGAGTTAGGGATAGGTTTCAGCTATTTTTCAATCAATCAAATGCTGCAGAAAATATTGGAATTGGATTCTTTCTGCAATGGATGAGACTGATGATTTAGAGTTAGGGATAGGTTTCAGCTATTTTTCAGTCAATCAAATGCTGCAGAAAATATTGGAATTGGATTCTTTCTGCAATGGATGAGACTGATGATTTAGAGTTAGAGATAGGTTTCAGCTATTTTTCAGTAAATGAAATGCTGTAGAAAATATTGAAATTGGATTCCTTCTGCAATGGATGGGACTATTGGACAGTCCAGTACAAAGGATGGGATTTATCAATCAGATTTTGCATTGAATAAGTTATAACTTTTTCAGTCAAATAGTCCTAGGTAGAATATGAGAATCAGATTCCATCCTATACAAAGGATGGGATTTGTCATCTGGTACAACATAATGAACCATTATAAATTCATAATACTTATGAAGGTTTACAATACCCCCTACAACAGTTTTTCAATCAGATTTTTCCTGAGTGCTAAAACTTCCTCATTCTCATCCTTCTATATTTCTTTTTTCTTTTGCGGAGTGATAATACCTACATTCTCATCTTTCTTAGTTTCATTACTACACAACATGAGCAATAGAGTGATCGCATTGGTCTACTATAATGGCCAAATTCATAATACTGACGAAGGTGCTACCTTTGATTGTGAACGTCCTAAAAGTTTTCGTGTTGAAGAAGACGTCACATTAGAGCAACTGAAGCTGCAAATTCATACAAAAATTAAAGCTGGAAATAGAAAAAGAGTTTCAGAGGTTAAGTATAGGCATCCTCTTTCTATTGGTGAAGGATGTGTCCGATATGGAACATTTCCACTTGAAGATGATGATGATGTCAGATGCATGTTTTATGCTCACGAGACATTTGCAAATGTTGGTGTACTTGAGTTATATGCTGACATAGAGGATGTTGACGATGATTGTGGCCCTTCAAATGTTTGCACAACAGAAAACTTTCCCATAGAAGATTATGATTCTGGGTCGTTCTATGTTCACACTACATACGACGTTCCCACAGAAGAAGTCGTGCCCTTATCTCAAGCTACAACTTTTCAGACTTCATTAGTCTCACAAACAATTTCTACTACCCTCAAAGATGAGCCAGCTGGTGTTGATCATGGTCGTCCACGTGGAGTCCATGGTGAAGATGTTGGTGAATTTAGTGAGCAGGAAGAGGATGCTGAATTCGCAAGTGATGACAATAGTGATTCTGACCAAGACGTCGTCCCTGTTGAGATCAACACTCATGGAGATCTTCCCCCATATGAGGCTGCATCCCATATGCATACCCTGGATCTGGAGGCAATACAAGTGCCGAAATTTCCTGAGTATGCTCATACATTAGCTACGCCTCTGACATTTGATCAATCTGCAGTTGATCTGTGTGTTGGGTTACAATTCCCAACGAAAGAGGCTGTGCTTTCAGCTATCAAGCACTATAACATCAAAAACTCTGTAGATTACAGAGTAATTGAATCTGAGCGGACAAAATATTATGCCAAGTGCGTAATGTATGGGAATGGGTGTAATTGGAGAATAAGGGCAACTTTTATGAAGAAGAAACAGGCATGGGAGATTAGAAAATATGAAGGGCCTCATACTTGCACATCGGGGAGGATTTCACAAGATCATTGCAAGTTAGATTGTAACATGATCTGTTCATGCATTTTGTCATTGGTCCAAGCAAATCCGGAGATTTCCGTTTCAGTTTTGATCGCTGAGATGCGAATCCGGTATGGATACATCACCTCCTACAAGAAAACGTGGAAAGCAAAGCAAAAGGCAATTGTTCGAGTTTTTGGCGATTGGGAAAGATCGTACAATGAGCTACCTAAATGGTTAGGTGCAATGCAACATTTCGTGCCTGGTATAATTGTGGAATTGCAAACGGTACCTGCATATCACGGTGATCGACTGGTCCAGGGTAAGAGAATATTCCATCGACTATTTTGGACATTTAAGTCGTGCATTGAAGGGTATTCGTATTGTAAACCTATTGTGCAAATAGACGGTACTTTCTTATATGGAAAATACAAAGGCACATTATTGTTAGCTATTGCACAAGATGGCAACCGAAACATACTGCCAATTGCCTTTGCCATTGTGGAGGGTAAGACAACAGAGGCTTGGTCATTCTTTCTCACTAACTTGCATAGACACGTGACAAAACAGCCTGGCATTTGCTTGATGTCTAATCGACATGAAGCCATCAAAGCTGCGATTAGACGCGATGGTAGTGGATGGAATCCTCCACATGCATATTCAGTGTACTGCATTCGACACATTGCAGCGAACTTTATGAAAAAGTTTAACAATAAGGAATTGCGTCGACACATTGTTAACATGGTATGGAATCAAATCATAGTTATTTTATCTCTTATATTTCGTTTAGTATATAAAATAATACTGAAATTCACAAGTTTTTTGTTTTAAAATTTATTAGGATACGAGTTGAGGCGACCGAATTTTCATTTCATGTATGACAATCTTCGTGGAGAAAATGCAGAGGCGGCTAATTGGCTTGATAGGATCCCCAAGGAGAAGTGGGCCCAGTCATATGATCAAGGAAGACGTTATGGCCATATGACAACCAACCTAGCTGAATCTATCAATTCGGTGTTGAAGGGAACGCGCCATCTTCCCAATACTGCTTTAGTGCAATCAACATATTATAGGTTGGCTGCACTTTTTGTTAAGATGGGGAACAAGCAAATTGCAATGATGGAGGGAGGGCACACATATTGTGAAACAGTCACACAGGCTATGCAAGAAAATCGCAGGAAAGCTAACTCTCACTTTGTTCGTAATTTTACGCGAGCAAATCAATCTTTTCTAGTTGAAGAGTTAGTTGATCCACAAGAGGGTGTTTCTGCAATGAAGTACAAAGTCAAGCTTAGTGACATGTGGTGTGATTGTGGAAAGTTTCAAGCACAAAGGTTCCCTTGTTCACATGTAGTTGCTGCTTGTGCACATGTCCATGTAGATTGCATGCAATATGTGGACAAAGTTTATAGACTGGAAACTATATTGAATGTTTATAGACATGAGTTCGAAGCTGTTGGAAATGAAGGTTACTGGCCTCAATATGATGGTCCAGAAGTGTGTCCCAATCAAGAAATGCGGAGAAATCCACATGGTCGGCCAAAATCAAGTCGTATTCGTAATGAAATGGACCTCAAGGAGAAAGGCCAACCAAAACGTTGTGGATTATGCAGAAATGAAGGTCATAACCGTCGAAATTGTCCTCATCGATCTGGCACATTGGGGGAGACTTCGCATCAACAATAAATGAATTACATATTTTCATAACCTGTAATATTTACATATAAGGGAAAATGTAATGCAATTTTTTGTCAACTTATCATGTAATTTGGATTATTATTTTATTTAAAATGAAAAAAAAAAATTATAAAAATATAACTCAATTATATTTTTTTTTACAATTTTTTAAATTAAATAACAACATTAAGATATAAATTAAAATAAAATATAACAATTAATTTTCCAACAAATTTAAAATAAATGACATGAAATGCAAAACATATAAATTTATATATTAGAAATTTAAAACACATTATTCTCGTTATATTGATAAAAGTACATTTATTCTAATTATTGCGTGGTGTAGAGCAACAGTGTCGAGCTCTTCTAGTACATGGTGGTTGCACCCGTCGTTCAACCTCGTCAGTGGCACGTATTCGCGATCGACCACGACCTCCTGCTATAACCGCCACTCCGGTTGTATGTCATCAGTCATTTCTTCCGTATCAAAAATTTGAAACCCACTGCTGGATGAGCCAACACCTAGTTCACCCATAACGGGAACCTGACTACTAGATGGACCCATAAATGATGTACCATCAAATGCTGACGAAGGGGTTCCAAACTGATACATTGATGTTAGATAGCTGAACTTGGACTTAGGATGGGGAGCTGGTCATCTAACCTCGTTCTTGGCGGTGATGGTTGGTAACACTCATCAACGTCATATCCAGGGTGACTTACGGAATAACGATGACTAGATGGTACTCCATGATCCCGTTCAGGTTCAGGATGATTAAATGACATCCTCGGTGCTGTGAACTCCGATGAGGTCGGTTGACGCGTTCGCCCACGTTGTTGGCGAGGTCTAGGAGCATCCATATCCTGTGTAGGAGGGACTGGAGCTGAAGTTTGTCCGGTAAATGGCATACTCCTAACATCCTCATACATCGACGGTGGACAAACGAAAGGCCGACCTTCATTTTTATACCATCCTATGTAATCATCAAATGGGTTGAAATTGTTACCAACAATCGGGTAACCTGTCGGAATTCGTTGAAAACGTATATTCCACCAATGGATCCAATGTTCATGCTTCGCAGGCCAGAATTCCTCATGACGACCACGCATGTCGATCTTGTGAAGCTTATCAAGGTTCACCGGGGCTGCAGGAATTGGTTGTTGCATCCCAAATTGTCGCAACACCCTGTCAGTTTGGTGCCACTCTACATATGAAAAGCATATCAATGCTGTGTTTGCTTTCCATATATTACAATTATTGTAGGCATCCGATGGGAGGCATGCCATAATTTCACTTGAGGAATATGGCATCTACAGAAACTGCGAATAATTATTACAAATTATTAGTTTCATATGGATTAAATAAAAAAAAAACTTCAATGTAACAATCGAAATATTTACCTTATCATATCCTACTCGATCTAGTCGTACTCTTATACTTGCAAGGTCGATCGGAGTCTCTGTAAAATCTCTACTCCTACTCCTACTCCACCTATTAAAATGCATATAATATCTTAATGACCTATAAAAATACAAGTTCGTACAAAATTAATAAAATAGTAAAGATTATTACCTGCTTGCAAGGGGGTATACAGCCGAAATATCCACGCGCGGAGCAAGAAATGGTAGCCGATACCAAGCCCATGATTGTAGAAGCACTAAACATCCACCTATGTCATGGCTTTTTGGAACTGTAGCCCGGCAAAGTTCTTTATACAAAACCGCCAAACACGCAGAACCCCAACTATAATTTGCCGCATGCTCTAAATCACGTAGTAATGGAAGATACATTAAATGTACCCGACTGCTCGATTTGTCAGGCATCAGTAATCCTCCAATCAAACGTAAAATATATGCTCTAGCAGCATATTGTATCTGTTGTTCAGTTGCATGTAATGGAAGATTTTGAAACGATTTCAACCAATTTAGTCTCACCGTTGAGCCAGATACATACTCATCTGGAGGTACCGAGCCCAATAGATTTTGATACACTTCATTCCAATCTAGTAAGCTTCTGCCTGTAACTGCATCGCCATGGATCGGAAGTCCAAGTTGCAGCGCAACATCTTCGAGAGTTACCATGCATTCACCAAATGGAAAATGAAAAGTGTGCGTCTCGGGTCTCCATCGTTCGATCAACGCACTGATTAAGTCGGGTTGTATAAAAAATCGTCGAATTTGAGTTGTGTGATAAAATCCGGCTCTTCTTAAGTGGTCGATAATAGATGGATGCGGGTCCTCTAATGTAAATTTCCTCGAACGTAACACGCGACGAGTTTCCTGTTATAATAATAAAAATTAATATATTATAAAACTATAACAATTAAAAATTAATAAATAAAACTCTAAAACTATAAAATAAAATAACAAAACAATAATAATAAAAAATTTAATTTTTTTTATATAATTATTAAATAATTCAATTATATAATAAATAAATAACTATAAAATTAAAATTAAAAGACAATAATAATTACAAAATTATAAAACAATAATAATATAAAATAATATAATATAAAATTTAAAATTATATAAACTATAAAATGAAAAAAATAATAATAATTAAACAATTATAAAACTATAATAATACAAAATAATATAATATAAAATTTATAATTATATAAAATTATAAAATGAAAAAACAGTAATAATTACAAAATTATTATTCTATATAATAATAAAAAAACCATTATAATATAAAAATTAAAATTATATAAAACTATAAAATGAAAAAACCAAAATAATTAACAAATTAAATAACTATAATAATAAAAAATTAAACAATATAAAAAATAAATAATTATATAACTATGAAATCAAAAAACAATACTAATTAATAAATGATAAAACTATAATAAGCACTATAACATTAAAAATATAAAAATTATAAAACAATAAAACTATAAATTTACAAAATTCTAATCAATAAAAAATAACTAAAAATTGATAATGTAATACAAATAATATTATAACAATTTACTTACCTCTTTAAATATAAACTCCGATATGTGATTTTTTTGCAACCTCAATAGTGATGATGAAGCCATTTCTAAATATTGTTGTAGAAAAAAAAATATTATTGTAGAAAAAATAAATTGTTGTAGAAAATAATTTTGTTGGTAGAAAGAAATTTAATTGTAGAAAGAAGAATGGAAAATGAAGTGGTATTTATAGAAGAGTGATGTGTGTGTGTGGGGGGGGGAGGGATTTGAAGGCAACGGTCATTTGACCGTTGCCTTCTAGAGGTGCTCATGGGCCGGGCCGCGGCCCTTTTTTTTTTTCTACCCAGGCCCGTCCGTTTAGGCTCGAATCACTGTTCATTGGAATAAAAAAAAATATTTTTTTATAATTAAAATTAAATAAAATAATATTATTATATTAAAAATTACTGTTCCGGCCGGGCCGGCCCGAAACATAAATTATCCTACCCAGGCCCGGCCCGTATTGGGCCGGGCCGGGCGGGCTGCCCGGCCCGTGAGCAGGTCTAGTTGCCTTCAAAAAGTTTTGAATTTATTATTTTTTTTGTGTTTTTTGTTTTTATCTAATACAAATCAATTAACAAAATTTACAAAAATTTGTTCATAAATTTTAAATAATAAAATATACCTTACGAATTTTTTTTTTAAATTATAAAAAAAATATTTTAATTTAATTTATAATTTTTAAAATTAAAAAAAAACAAATTTAAAAATTTAAAAATAAAATTACAATTTGTTTTTTAATTTAAGTAAAAAAAAATATTGTATCAAGGGAAATCGCCACCCCCCATGGCGATTTCCCTTGATTAATTTTGTAAATTTGGCAAAAAACACCAAGGGAAATCGCCACCCCCCATGGCGATTTCCCTTGGTGTTTTTTGCCAAAATTCAAATTTTTACACTGGGAAATCGCCATGGGGGATGGCGATTTCCCAGGACGGATTTTGGGAATTAATCCGAAAACAACGGTATTTTGGTATTTTTTTTGGCTATATTTGAATAAAAAAACCTACAAATATATATTATATATATGTATAAATATATCTCAATTACATATATATTTATATGCAAATATAAAATTTTAAATATTTAATATCTAAAATTTTGAATCATAAATAAATATAATAAATTATTATTAATTATATTCAATAATCTAATTTAATAAATATATATTTTTTGAAGAAATTATAAAAAGGTAAAAATTATTATGACTAAAAAGCATTAAGAATTGATTACAAAAATCGAGTGAATTTTTTTAAAAAAATAAAATAAAATCTTGTACTAATCGGTACGGGTCGATATGTACCGGTATAGACCGATACAGGCCAGTATCAATCAGTACGGAAGGTACAAAAATCGAAACGGTATAATATTAGTACCGTTTCGTTTTTCTTCAAAATCGACATGTACTGATTGATATGATTGATACCGGTACGATACCGATTACCATGATCACAACACCAATTGTCATGCCAATCCATATGCTCAATTCCATTGAAAGAAATTAGTTTAAGATTTTGAAAATCAGAGTTTGAAAGAAAAAAAGCTACCAAGAACCTAACACCCTAAACCATGAATCAAGATGTTGTTGAAGGAAAAATCAGAAGAGCTTTCTTTCTCACCTTCACTTCGTCTTCATGCTGTCTTGATAAAGCATCTGCCACTTTTTTAAGCCTTCCTTTTATGTAGTGAATAATATAATCCAGTCCCAGTAATTTGGTGAGACCTTTCTTCTGTATAGCCGTGGTTAGCTTTTGCTCCAACAGTACCACTTAAGAGCTATATTATTCGGATTTAGGTGTGAGTGTCGGACACGGGTATTTTTAGTTTTTTCTAAGATTTTCATATATTTAGAAGGTCCATGAAGGATCATATCCCCATACCCATGTCCGGATATGTGTCGGACACAAATACTTAAAAAAATAAAAAGTCGGAACAATATAACTTAAGACACTCATGATCAGTTTTAATAATGAAGGACCCTCCATTTACCAACTGCTATAAGTATGGCCAAATACTCCTTTGTCCAAGTGCCTTACTCAAGTATGCAATGGGTCTTCCATCTTTGGGACAAAACAGCTCCCACACCAGTACTACTAGCATCAGTTTCTAAATAAAAAAAACTTAGAAAAATTTGGTAATGCCAAAACAGGAACTTTGCTCATAGCCTCCTTAAGGTCATGAAAAGCTGAAATTGCCTTAGGTGACCAATGAAACCCATCTTTCTTCAACATGTCTATCAATGGTTTAATTAAGATATAAAATTGGAGCAGTTACACTAAAATTGTTGAAATATTTTTAAAATATAATGAAAGAGCTAGCGTAGTAGGATTAATGAGATTAATTAGGCAAATTTAGCAATAAACAATATTCCAAAGTGTGCATTTGATGAGTTGATTGACCCTAATCTTGTGCATTTAATGGCTTTTCGATGTTTGCAATGGAAGAGGTTTTGGAGGAACTACAGAGAATACAAAGTGAAAGATTACAAGTTGGAGAATGTGCATGCATGGGAGGAGGAGGAACACACTGATAGTGAGGTGCCCAGGAGTGTATGGCCGCCGGCGCCTCCTCCACCACCAACCGGCGATCAGATATTGCATTGTTGAAGAATATTATCCGGCTGCCACCTTCACCAATCACTAGTTTCTGTGACAGATAAATTGGATGGATAAGTTTTTGTTTACTATCCTGCTTAAATTCAAGTCTCATTGCCATGTTCTCATTTGCTTTTTCTTGAGGGGATGTACATAGCCAAGGGAGTAATCATTATTATATATAATGTTCATATATATTCTGCAGATTTAATTTTATCCGGCTTCCCTTGCTTTCTGCACATAGAGATAGCAATGGAGCGAAACAAAAACGGAAATTGTTTTATCCACTTTCACTTCATTTTTGTATGGATATTGAAAATATCCGTCTTCATGGATGTCGGTTATATCTATAATCGTTTCACGCTGCTCAACGCAACTTTTTTATTAATTATTTTAAATTTAATATTATAAAAATATATTAAAATTTATTCATGAATATAATTTTAGTATATATAATTTTTTAATATATATATAATATTAATATATATATATATGATTTTAGTATATATGTCTAATATATATACTAAAAATATAAAAAGGATATATAAAATATTTTAAAGAGTAAAATAGTAATTTTAAAATGCGGGATGGGATGAACAAGTATTTACCAAAATCATACTGCTTCATTCGTTCTCACTTTTTTAAAAAAAAAAACCTTTCATTTAAAGCAGATCGATATAAAATCCGTAAAACTACTTCTGACAATATATATTTTTTCCCCTCTTCTGCTGCAATTTGTTTTATTCAGGGTGTTTGGATTGGCATGTTGCTAGGAACACTTGTTCAAACTATTGTACTTGTTATTATCACCTGGAAAACTGACTGGGATAAACAGGTAAATCTGTTATGGAATGTTAGATTTTTCTTAAAAATTTATCACTTAATATCCAACTTACACATATTATGTACATTAATTAATCTGCATGATCTACATGATAAATAGATGCTGCTGTTTTATAATAGTGTAAAATAAAATTAATTTTACATATTTTTATAATTTTTTATATTATTAATATTTTAACAAATTGATCGTTGAATTTAGCAATATAATATACTCATTGTGCACGTAAAATTTTGAATCGATTCGATATCTCTATCATATTGGTCGAAAATACTGTATTTTTCAATATATATTTAACGATTGAAAGTTTTTTTATATCGAACAAATAGTTAGATATTTTTAATTTACTCAAAACTCGTCGTGCATGATCTACATGAAATATGACGATCGGATTGTTAAAATATTAATCGTATAAAAAGTTATGAAAGTATGTAAAACTAAATTTAGTTTTACACTAATGTAAATGGATTCCTCATCTAATAAGAATTATACATTATACAAAAATATTATATATGTCAGTGATTCAATATGCTAAGAATTGCATCATTACTTATTATAAAATTTGTATTAATTTAATTTTATACATTATATTTAAAAATTAAAAATACTTAACATAATTAACTAATTTAATTTCATAACATTTGTTATTTTATTTTTATTCTGAATAAGCATTTACTATTATATTTCATTACACTTAATGATTAATTTTTTAAGTAAAGTTCTTCAATTCAATTTAATTTTAATAGAAAATTATTTTAACTTCTAAGATTGGTTCATTTGGTAAAAGTTTTAGTATTAAGGGTTACTTATCAAGGTTCGAATCTTTCAACAAATCTGTTATTCATATTTTTCAAAGCAAAGCCAAAAGAGGGCAAAACAAAAACAATAACATAATGAAAAGAAATCTTAGAGCAAATCAATCAATGTAAAAATAAACCATTGAAAAACCCAATTTTTTGTCAAAATCTAGTTTTTTTTTTTTATTTTATTTGGTTGCTGAGCATTGTTATTCATATTTTTTTTTAATATTTATATTCGATATTTATGTTCGATATATATTTAAATATAAATATGTATATAATTTTTTAAATATAACACATATGTCTATATCTAGTACTCGTTTTCAAATGTTTATTAGATCTAATAATTATGGACAATATATAATTACATGAATACAATAAAATAAAATAAAAAAACTAAAACATGAAAAGATTACACTAAAAATAATATTGATACAACATAAATATACGAACATATTAAAATTTATATAAAATAAATTATTAACATGTTAAAATTTATATAAATATATAATATAAATAAAATAAATTACATAAATTACCGGATCTAACGTTTATAGTATAGGCTGTAAAACAGGGAAGAAGAAGAGCTTATCAAATTATTATTATAGGCAAAAAAAAACATTAAGGCCGCGAAGACCAATACATAAATTACGATACAATAAAATTGTAATTCATTAGTTATTCCAAATGCTCTGTCACTTTCAGACAGCATGGGAAGAGAGGCAGCATTATACAGTTTGCAATAAGATCGATAATTTATGTATTTATATCATGCTGATCGGTACTGTTGTAAGTTATATTTCCTAGGCCATATATATATATATATATATATATATATATAATTGCATAGAGATCAGCAGCTAACTAACGAACTAGCAAACAAAATTTTCTGTTTTTTTTTTGTTATTCGAATTATTAATTACCATGAAGTTGGGTTGGATCTAATTATGATTTAAAAACAAACATTGTGAAGGTCTGTGTTTCTTTTCTTGTCATAAGTCAGTTAAATTAAATATGACAAATATTAAAATTATTAGATTCAGTTGAGTCAATGACTAACTTTTACTTGTTTTTGATTCAATATTTTTAATTATCCTCGAAAAGAATTGCATGGATCTGGCTGATTGCCTCTCCCTCTCTCTCTCTCTCTCTCTCTCTCTCTCTCTCTCTCTCTATATATATATATATATATATATATATATATATATATATGAGAGATTTATTATTTATATTAATGTAAAATTAAATTAATCTTATATATTTTTATAATTTTATCATTTTTTATATGATTTATATTTATTTAATCTGATCATAATATTTAATATTTTATTCACATAAATTATGCACGTCGAGTTTTTAGTAAATTAAAATGTCTAAATATTTGTTAGATGTAAAAAACTTTTAATCGTTAAATATATATATTAAAAAAGCAATATTCTTAATCGATATGATAGAGATATCGTATCAATTCAAAATTTTACGTACACGACGAGTATAATTATATTGTTAAATCCAACGGTCGAATTATTAAAATATTAATCGTATAAAAAATTATAAAAATATATAAAAATAATTTAATTTTACATTAATATAGATGAATTTTTTTTATATATTAAAATAATAAATTATTTTTTTGTCTGCAAGTAAGATTTTGTTTCTTGCTAACTGACAAAGAAATTTGAAATTAATATAAAGGTAATAAATAAAGGGTTTCTTACTAACTTTATATTTATTTTTATAATTCTATCTATTTTTATAGTTACAAAATGTTGAAAGGATAGGTGCTTGACTTTTAAGAAAACATGTTAATTTTATTTATTATTACAATAATAATAAAAATGATATATTTTTTAAAAATTGCATGTCTCTAAATTTTTTTGAAAACATAAAAAATATTAAAACAACCATCAATTTTCTCTTTTTTTTTTTAATTCAAAATATTTTCAAACAAAATTTCCAAATTGAGATTTAAAAAAAAATAGGAAAAAAAAATCAGACACAACATATAAATTTTCAGATCTCGACCTTTCTTATTCCAACAATTTTTTTTGGATAATTACTTATTCCAACAATTTATTTTCAAGAAAATCCAAAACCATAATGTCAAAAAGAAAATAGATAAAAAAAAAAAAAAAAACACAACAAAAGAAAAAATAAATAAATAAAGGGGAAGGGAAAGGGAAAGAGAAAGTTAGGGTTAGGGTTCAATTTTTTTTTCTTTACTAACTTCAATCCAAACTTCTAGGGATGTTAGTGTTTTTAAGATATGAACCGGAATGGAATGAAATGGTTAGAAAAAGGGGTTTTTTTTTTTTTTTTTAAGATTTAATTTACATGCGGAGCGAGATTTTAGGGTGGAGGAGCTGTTCGCTTTCTCTTTAGATCTACTAAATTTGAGGGAGTTTTTGAACATTATAAACCAGCAATTTGAAAGAGGATATTAAGAAGAATAATTGAGTAAAATTTGGTGGATTTCCGATGTCGAAAAGCAGCGGCGGAAGGTGGCGATTGTCGGCGGGATCAGGGGCGGTGTTGGTTAAGTTTTAGAAAGAAAGGGAGAGAGAAAAAAGACAAGAAAACATAAAGCAGTAACATGTAAATTATAATCAACGGCCGAAGATGAGAATTATGCAGAGGAAAACTGCAGCAGCTATTTCATTTGGCATGCATCGTTGTCAGTTGACACCAAACAATCCTAAAAATAGTTTTATCAAATTCAAGAAATGATAGCAACAAAAATCCAAATCCACTAGCAAGAAAACAAGATTGCTCCTCAGGCAGCAGGGTTTCCTGTATTGCCGTTCTCTTCCTTGGATTCAGGTACAAACCACTTATTAACACGCGTCCGAGCTAAGACCACCTGCAGATTAATCAATGTACATAATATGTGTAAGTTGGATATTAAGTGATAAATTTTTTAAAGAAAAATCTAACATTCCATAACAGATTTACCTGTTTATCCCAGTCAGTTTTCCAGGTGATAATAACAAGTATAATAGTTTGAACAAGTGTTCCTATCAACATGCCAATCCAAACACCCTGAAAAAAAAAACAAAAAACAAATTGCAGCAGAAGATGGAAAAAAATATCTTGTCAGAAGCAGTCTTTCATATCTAGGAATCTTGAAGTTTGAATATGACTTATGCTATGTTATCTGGACTCGGAGGTGAGTGTCAGATATGAGCACGTGTCCAGCACGGGTATACTCAGTTTTTTTTTTTTTTTTTAAGTTTTCTCATATATTTGGAGGATCATACCTCATATCCAAATCCGAATATATGTCGGTCACAAGTACTTTAAGGAAAATGAAAAGTCCGGATAACATAGAATTTAAGCAATTTGCAATGCGGATTACTATATGATAGATTTGCAGAGTCAATTCTTAAAATGAAAAGGATGAGGGAAACCACCTTGACTTCCATGTTGAAAACGTATCCAAGCACAACACCAATTGGAATGCCAATTAGATAGTAGGAAGCTATGTTAACCCATGCTACGATGCTCTGCCATCCAGCACCAACAGCAACTCCTGTTGAAAAAAAAAAAATATATATATATATATATATATCATGTTAACACATTTTTCCTAAGCCTAAAATAAATGCCTGATCTTAATGTATGAATATATTCAGTTAGATGTAATTTACTGTCATTAAGGTACAAATGTTAACAGCAAACATGATCGAAGATGCTGGAAATTTACCAGAGAGTACAGGTTGAACACTGTTTAGAAGTATGGAGCAAGCCAATAATGGAGATAAATCTGCAACTGCATTAGCCACCTCTTCGCTTTCGGTGAATATGTATGCTAAACGTCCTCTAAGGCACAAGAAAAACACGAATAGCACGAATCCGATGAAAAGTGATGTAAGAGTTATCGTCATAATCGAAAACTTGGCAGCTTTGGCGCTTCCTCTTCCGAGCTCATTTGATACCCTAACACTGGAAATTTTCCAAGAAGAAAAGAAACAATATTTAACTCACAGAAAACAAAATACAAAATCCATTGTCTTGTTCAAGCTTTAAGCTTATATTACCTTGCTGCAGCCAAGAAACCAAGTGATATCATCATTTCCCATCCATTAATGTTCAGGCTGGAAAGAAGGACATATACATATTAGTAGAATGCAATAGCCAATATAGGATGGGAAACAACAAAAGAAAGTGAAACCTTTGAAGCCAATTGGAAAAGGATGCTAGAAAGACTTACCAAATGGCAAGAGCATCAATTGCAACCTGAGCATTTTTCAGGTTTCCAGTTAGAAGGACCAAGATTGTGTTGTACCAGAACTCGAGACTGACCATGACAACAAAATTCTCAAATCAATATCTTCTGATGTAACTAAAAGTTATTCTGTAATGATCATGATGTCTAAAAAATACTATAAGGAACTTCAAGCTATCAGGGATAGTTCATGCTTCAATTTCCCCTGATTTACTTACAGAAATATCAGATTCCATCATCAACTACTAAACTTAAAAACTATGAATAAAATAGTTCATCAGGTTTGTAATTAAGATGACTCTTAATCAATATAAGAAATTATGCATTCTAGAAACTGATTACTGTGATCGACAAAGATTATCCAACATTATACTTTTAATCTAAGATTTTAACAACTTTGGCTTTAATAATCCTATGCAGCTACATTATATGTTTGGTGCGGCAAAACCATAAACTATCCTGCTGGCTTAAGCCTAACCTTGGCTGAGATTAATTCTGTCCAAGAACATGACCACTTCACTAACCTAAAATATATGTGAATACCTCTTCTATAATATTCGACCTTTACATCAATCCTTATTCCACTTTGTCAATGTTTTAGTTCATTTTAATCCATAAAAAGCAAACTTTCTCTGCCAGTTTTTTCAAGAGACATAAAATGACTGAAACCTTACCAGAGCATAACACCGGATGACAAAGATAGCTTTACTACTGGCCCGAGATCCTTGAAAGCTAACATTGAGAAACCCTTCCATGTGTCTTTGCACCCTCCACATGTAACGAACAAAATCTGACCTATATTCGGCAGCCAATAGGCCAAAACCGTGGATGACAAAGCTCCTGCGAGCCCGTACTTGAATTTTATAATCAAAAGCCATGAAAGAAATATATGGATTCCAATAGAGAATGCTGCCAAGTATGCAATAAGCATATTCTTGCTCTGTGCTTGCAGGAACATTTGGCAGGTAAAGGATATGATGAAGGAAAAGACGATCATGATAAAGAAATGACTAATATATCCAGCCACTTCTGCTATTTTTTCATCCTGGCCTAAAGCTATCAGCAGTGGGGTGGTGAAGACATATAAAGGAAGAAGACAGCATGCAGTCAGAAACAAAACTATCCATGATCTTTGAAGGTATATCCCGAGCATATGGTATTGTTTGGCTCCAAATGCTTGACCACACAGAGTTTCCAATGCACTGGCCATACCCAGCTGCACATTCAAAAATTTGCAAACATCAATAATAGTCCAAGGTTTCCATCAAGAAGTTAATCCCATTGCCAATTTGCCATTTTCTAACAATGTCAAAGTCATCAAATTAGATATTTAAAAATATATATTATTACATTTCAAATATCCAAAGAAAATAAAAGTTTCGACTCATTTGAATTAAGCAGTTAAGCCACTTCAGACTTCAGTTGAAATTTTATGCAATATTGGTGATCTTAAGTATATTGAAAACTATCAGCCAAAATAATAAGCATATTGAAAACTCAAAAAGAGTAAAATTAGGGGTTGATTCATTTTAGAAACTTGAAAGCTATGTTACCCAAACTTTCTATTTTCCCTAAAGTACTTGTGTCCGACACATTCGTACATGGGAATGGGAGTATGATCCTCAAAATATATGAAAAAACTTTAAAAAAAAAAATTGAAAATACCTGTGTCGGAGACATACCGTATCCGACACTGACCCCGAGTCCGAGTAACATAGCTTGAAATTAAAGAAGGGAATTCTTTTCTTTGTTCATGAAACGCCTCACAGAACTCTACGACACATCATAGAGAAAAAAAAATCCAGACCATGTCTGATATATTAAAGGTTTCCCCAAGAATGCCACATTAGTCTTTATATTTCTCAAAATGAAATTCAACCCCATGGCTAAATAATACTTACAAAGTTTTTATGTTGATACTTAAGATGTTAAATAGAAATCAAACCAAATTTAACATATGATGTGAACTTGATCAGCCATGGAACCAACAACTGATCATCTCAGATTGATTTAAAAGTTAGATCTCTAGGCCTTATAACAACCAAGCCGAAAATGTCCTCTTAATGAGATGACTAACTTTGAAAATGGAAACATCATGTCCAAATGCTGAACCTTGGTTAAGCTTATGCTAGAACTTAATTAGCCATGTGAAAGCTTCCTATAAGTAGTTTTCACTTTTCATCAGGTAAAGAAGGCAGCTCATACTAGAATTATAGTATTCAAAATTTTCACTAGGAACACATATAGGAAGAGCACTTAAATGGACTAGTTTTTACTTTGATAACTGATACTTCCTCTGAAACAAGCCAAAAGAAGAGAATTCTCAACCACCCCTTAGCAAAAGAAAAAGTAAATCTCAACCTTTCTCACAACCAGAACCAAAAAGCTGATCTGAAATAAAGGTGATAGTGGATACTGATCAAGAACACCATTATCTTCCATCTCAGATAAAGTAAAAGAAACCCAAACAAGAAAGGCCAAAACCCAATCCCTTCTAGTAACTATACTGCAAATAAGAAAGGTCAAAAGCTTAACAAAATTAACCTTCTGGTAACTAAATTCCTACGAGAAAAAGGTCAAAAAAGCCATAATTTCTGGTAAATAAACCCCGAGGATCAAGCCAATGGAAAAAGGGAAAGAGGGAAAAAAAAAATTCAATCTGATCAAGTATGTACATACCAGAACACCATTGCCGAACCTCAAAAGGACAGTGAAACAAAGGGAATAAGCAGCAAGCTCAGTAGGACCAATGTGACCAACAAAAGCTTGACTGATTATAGTAACACCGAAGGTAGAAAACCTTGTGAAAATTGCAGGAGCAGCTACAATCCACATCTTCTTTGACTCTATCCATATCTTCTCTTTAAGTTTCACTTCTCCAACTTCAGTCTTCTTCTCTGCTTCTGTTAGCAGCTTCTGGTTGATATTACCTTCCATTGTTTTACAACCAGCTTATTCTCAAAGCTCTTCTCCTTTTCAAGCTGCTTTCTATATTCTTTATATTAATGAAACGAAGCAACTTCAGTCAATATTTAATGTGCATAGGCGAAAGGTGATTCAGATAGCCATAGCATAGCAGAGGAAAATTTAATTACGGCACACTATTTGATGACATTTTTCTTTTTCATCTTTTTCTTCTTTTTCTTGGCTACCGACCTTATTCATTAATGACATGATCACATGATATAGATACTTGGTAATTCTTATATATCCGTCTCGTATTGGTATTCATTTTTTTTTATCATAATGTAATTAAAATGTTAGATATTTATATAAATATTGACAAATTAATAATATGTGTTATATAAATTTTGATATATTCGTATATTTATGTTATATTCGTGTTATTTTTTTATATCGTATTTTATTTTAGTTATTTTCTTGTGTTATATTTATATCGTATAATCGTATCATATTTTAAATTATCAAATATATATATATATATGAATCAATCCCAAAAAAGAAATAAGATGAAAATTTTCTCTTTTTTATTTTATTATGAGTAAATTACTTTAGAAAATAATCATGAGCCACCTTCCAATTAAGTGGGAGTGTAATGACTAATAAATAATAAATTCAAATTTTAGTTTAATTGATTTATACAGTTATTTTTTAAAAATAAAATTCAATAAATTTTAGGTTCGAATTCTGATCAGCAATCTCTTCCCTTATTTTTAAATTACGATTTTCTTTATATAAAATTTTTTTTTGCTAACGAGTACTCTTATAGCACTCTTTAAGCTTAGTTAATATACTATTTATAGTAATAACATTATATTAAATGCAAAAGTGTTGACAATTTTATTCATCATTTTCAATACAGTTATTAAAGATATTATCATATTTAGTAACCTTAAAGAGTGTTATTAGGACAATCGTTAGCAAAATTCATAAAAAAAAATTATGTGCACAAAAAATAAGAATATTTAAATAAAACGAATTTTGAATTTTAGTAACATTATTTGAAAACAAAAAATGATGAATGAACATAATTAATCATAATTAAAGTTTTATGTATAATAAAACATAATACTAATTATATAAAGCGGTACAATATTACTAGTGGAACTTTTTAAATCGAAAATGACAAATTACATAGTCTTATTTATTTATATATATAGTTTAATCTTCTTTTCAAATCCAATAAAATATTGAGTCATTAGGATCTGTAGTTAAAAATATATAAGTTAGGTAACATGCAAATTTGTTTTTAGTTAATGAATTTAAACGTGTATTAGTATTAATATTAATATTGCCAAATCTAATCAATTTTGGTCGTAAAGTACGAATATTTCAAAGTTTTGCTAAGAAGTGTTTTCAAAGTATTTTTAAATTTTAGTTAAATACTTATAAATTAATTAATTATTTATAATCGGACAAAAGTAAGTAAAACATTCCATAAATAAATTATCCTTATTATATAACTTTATTCATCTGTCTATATATTATAATCATACTTAAAATATTATATATTTATATAAATTTTAATATATTAATAATTCGTGTTATATAAACTTTAACATATTCATATATCGTGTCATGTTCGTATTTTTTTATATCATATCATATCATATTTTATATTATATTTTAATTATTTTTATATATTATATTTATATTATATAATTATATCGTGTTTAAAATTATCAAATCAATATAACTGCTCACGTGAATCTTTGGTCTTCATTTGAAAATATTAATCTGAAAGAAAATTTAATTTGACAATTTAAAAAAGCTTTGAGTAGAAAGAGGCAATAAATTTAATCAAAGTGTTTGGCTGATTGTGACATTAAAATTAAAAAGAATAAATTATGACATTAGTCCAAAAGTTGCATGGTAATGGTTGAAGAAAAAGAACCAAGATCCAATTCAAAGCAAAGCCCAAAGAGGGGAAATAAAAACAGTAGTTTAATGAAAAAAAATCTTAGAGCAATCAATCAATGTAAAACTAAACCAATTGAAAACCCCAATTTTGGTCTACATCTAGAAACCATATTTTTCTTTTTTTTTATTTGGTTGGTGACAATGTTATTCAGATTTTTTGTTAATTAATTTTCATATTCAATTATTTATACTTATATTTATTTGAATATGAATATGATTTTTAATATAATTTTTTTTTTAAAATTGAGCATATTGTATTAGATATATATATATATCTATATTCAACACTCTTCTTCAAATTCGAATAACATAACCGACTATCTCTATGTTTATTAAATTTGATAATTTTGAATACAGTATAAAACAAAATTAAAACAACATCGAAAAAATAATACAGATACGATATAAATAAAAAAATTATCAAAATTTATATAAATATAAATTATTTTAAATATAATTATAATATAAAAAATAATATAAATGCGATAAAAAATTGCAAAACATTGAAGGATAAGAAGGGAGCTTTACCAAATTACTATTAGGAACATAAAATTGAAGAAACTAAACCCAAGAAGCCAAGGGAAAACAAAGAAGAATGGGAGTTTTCGTCGAGGCAAATGGCAGTATTTGAGTAAGTAAGAAGAAAACTGATCTGACCTATAAAAGGTGCTTTAAGCACCAGGCTCCAAAGGGAAACAGATAAAATGTTGAAACCAATGGCCACAATGATTTCCACGTCGTCGACGGAAGTCCCGTTTAGCATTTCTTCTGGCACAGTTTTTGAAGTAAAAGTTGTTTTTCACCGCAAACGCAATGTTAAACAAATAAAAAATTTTGGCTTCTGCTGTTGAAATCATGGTTTGAAAAGCCAAACCAAAAAACCAAAAAATATAATTTTTGGGCTTTAAAAGCCGACTTTTGGATAAAATGACTTTATTATCCTCACATCTCTACATTTTTATTATTTTAAACATATCTTTTTTTGACATTTCAATTTCCTACAACACTTTTTCACTGCAATGCTAAACACTTAAAAGTTTTTAAACCACATTTTTTTACCACACTTTATAAACACACTTTTTCCAACTCGAGCTTTTTCCAACCCAAGCTTTTTCCAACAGCAATGCTAAACTAGCCCTGAGTCTCTTTCACTTTCAGACAGCTAGGGAAGAGGGGGCAGCATTATACAGTTTGCAATAGGTCGATAATTTATGCATTTATATCATATTTATATATTTTATATATTATAATTATATTTAAAAATATTATATATTTAAATAAATTTTGATATATTAATAATTTATATTATATAAATTTTGATAAGTTCATTTATATCGTTTTTGTATTATTTTTTTTATCATATCATATTTTAATTATTTGTTTATATTATATTTATATCATATAATTATATCGTATCTAAAATTATAAATTTAGTTTGAGATTATACCTGATAATATTGAACATAACACTAAAATGATACGAAAAAAAACTAAAACATATAAAAATAATATGAATAAGATACGAATATATTAATATACGAATGTCTCAAAATCTATATAATACGAATTATTAAAATATCAAAATTTATATAAATATAAAATAATTTAAATATAATTATAATATAATAAAATACATAAATATAATATAAATACACGAATTATAAAATTTTTGTGGGACAAAGGGTTACCTAGAAATTTATGTTCCTGTCAGAGACCAACTATCTGAGAGCAATTGGGGGCAATTTGGCTGACACAGAATTATTACAGTTTCAATCCTCAATCCAGAGTGACAACTAATCTTTCACTTAAAACGAGTTATGTTAATGGATTTGAATAGAAGCGAATCTGATCCTCTACTATTTTAATTTTAATAAATTTAATTTTTATATTTTATAAAAAAAAATTGATTTAAAGATAAATTAATAACACTGTTAAACTTTGGTTTTTTTTATATAAATATAGCAAAAAAAAATTCTCAAAATACCGATCCTTTTAGATTATTTCCCAAAATACGCTGGTTTTAAAATTAGCTGGCGATTTCCCAGCATCAAAATATTGATTTTGGCTAAAAATACCAAGGGAAATCGCCATGGGGGTGGCGATTTCCCTTGGTGTTTTTTTCAAAATTTGCTAAAAATACCAAGGAAAATCGCCATGGGGGGTGGCGATTTCCCTTGGTATTTTTAACCAAATTTGTAAAAAGGATGAAGGGAAATCGCCATGGGGGGTGGCGATTTCCCTTCATGTAATTTTTTTTTAATTTATAAACAAATTTTAATTTTTTTTTTAATTTGTAAATTTTATTTTTTAAATTTAAAAATTATAAATTAAATTAAATTTCTTATTAAATTTAAATATGGAAAATTTTGTTTCTTATAAAAATTAAAAAAACAAAATAATATTTCTTCTTAAATTTGTATATCAAAAATTATATTTGTAAATTTTGTTTTAATTTTAAAAATTTGTAAGTTTTGTTTTTTAATTTTAAAATTTATAAATTAAATTAAAATAATTTTTTTATAATTTTAAAAATAAAGAAATTTCGTAAGGTATATTTTATTATTTAAAATTTATGAACAAATTTTTTTAAATTTTGTTAATTGATTTGTATTAGATAAAAATAAAAAACAAACAAAAAAACTTGCATTACATTTTCATAAGCAAACAAGTGAAATTCTGGAAAGTAGAAAAAAAAATTTCTGGATAAGACTGATGATATAGGTTTTTAGACAGGTTTCAGCTATATTTCCAGTCCATCAAATGGTGCAGAAAATATTGGAACTTGATTCTTTCTGCAATGGATAAGACTGATGATATAGGTTTTTAGACAGGTTTCAGCTATATTTCCAGTCCATCAAATGGTGCAGAAAATATTGGAACTTGATTCTTTCTGCAATGGATAAGACTGATGATATAGGTTTTTAGACAAGTTTCAGCTATTTTCCAGTCCATCAAATGCTGCAGAAAATATTGGAACTTGATTTTTTCTGCAATGGATAAGACTGATGATATAGGTTTTTAGACAGGTTTCAGCTATATTTCCAGTCCATCAAATGCTGCAGAAAATATTGGAACTTGATTTTTTCTGCAATGGATAAGACTGATGATATAGGTTTTTAGACAGGTTTCAGCTATATTTCCAGTCCATCAAATGGTGCAGAAAATATTGGAACTTGATTCTTTCTGCAATGGATAAGACTGATGATATAGGTTTTTAGATAGGTTTCAGCTATATTTCCAGTCCATCAAATGGTGCAGAAAATATTGGAACTTGATTCTTTCTGCAATGGATAAGACTGATGATATAGGTTTTTAGACAGGTTTCAGCTATATTTCCAGTCCATCAAATGCTGCAGAAAATATTGGAACTTGATTCTTTCTGCAATGGATAAGATTGATGATATAGCTTTTTAGACAGGTTTCAGCTATTTTCCAGTCCATCAAATGCTGCAGAAAATATTGGAACTTGATTTTTTCTGCAATGGATAAGACTGATGATATAGGTTTTTAGACAGGTTTCAGCTATATTTCCAGTCCATCAGATGCTACAGAAAATATTGGAACTTGATTCTTTCTGCAATGGATGAGACAAATGATGGGATTTATCAATCACATTTTGCATTGAATAAGTTATAACTTTTTCAGTCAAATAGTCCTAGACAGAATATCAGAATCAGATTCCATCCTATACAAAGGATGGGATTTGTCATCTGGTACAACATAATGAACCATTATAAATTCATAATACTTATGAAGGTTTACAATACCCCCTACAACAGTTTTTCAATCAGATTTCTCCTGAGTGCTAAAACCTCCTCATTCTCATTCTCATCCTTCTATATTTCTTCTTTCTTTTGCTACACAACATGAGCAATAGAGTGATCGCATTGGTCTACTATAATGGCCAAATTCATAATACTGACGAAGGTGCTACCTTTTATTGTGAACGTCCAAAAAGTTTTCGTGTTGAAGACGACGTCACATTAGAGGAACTGAAGCTGCAAATTCATACAAAAATTAAAGCTGGAACTAGAAAAAGAGTTTCAGAGGTTAAGTACAGGCATCCTCTTTCTATTGGTGAAGGATGTGTCCGATATAGAACATTTCCACTTGAAGATGATGATGATGTCAGATGCATGTTTTATGCTCATGAGACATTTGCAAATGTTGGTGTCCTTGAGTTATATGCTGACATAGATGATGTTGACGATGATTGCGGCCCTTCAAATGTTCGCACAACAGAAAACTTTCCCATAGAAGATTATGATTCTGGGTCGTTCTATGTTCACACTACATACGACGTTCCCACAGAAGAAGTCGTGCCCTTATCTCAAGCTACAACTTTTCAGACTTCATTAGTCTCACAAACCCTAATTCCTACTACCTTCGAAGATGAGCCAGCTGGTGTTGATCCTGTTCGTCCACGTGGAGTCCATGGTGAAGATGTTGGTGAATTTAGTGAGCAGGAAGAGGATGCTGAATTCGCAAATGATGACAATACTGATTCTGACCCAGACGTCGTCCCTGCTGAGATCAACACTCATGGAGATATCAACACTCATCGAGATATTCCCCCATATCAGGCTGCATCCCATATGCATACACTGGATTTGGAGGCAATGCATGTGCCGGAATTTCCAGAGTATGCTCATACATTAGCTATGCCTCTGACATTTGATCCATCTGCAGTTGATCTGTGTGTTGGGTTACAATTCCCAACGAAAGAGGCTGTGCTTTCAGCTATCAAGCACTATAACATCAAAAACTCTGTAGATTACAGAGTAATTGAATCTGAGCCGACGAAATATTATGCCAAGTGCGTAATGTATGGGAATGGGTGTAATTGGAGAATAAGGGCAACTTTTATGAAGAAGAAACATCTATGGGAGATTAGAAAATATGAAGGGCCTCATACTTGCACATCGGGGAGGATTTCACAAGATCATTGCAAGTTAGATTGTAACATGATCTGTTCATGCATTTTGTCATTGGTCCAAGCAAATCCAGAGATTTCCGTTTCAGTTTTGATCGCTGAGATGTGAATCCGGTATGGATACATCACCTCCTACAAGAAAACATGGCAAGCAAAGCAAAAGGCAATTGTTCGAGTATTTGGCGATTGGGAAAGATCGTACAATGAGCTACCTAAATGGTTAGGTGCAATGCAACATTTCGTGCCTGGTACAATTGTGGAATTGCAAACGGTACCTGCATATCACGGTGATCGACTGGTCCAGGGTAAGAGAATATTCCATCGACTATTTTGGACATTTAAGTCGTGCATTGAAGGGTATCCGTATTGTAAACCTATTGTGCAAATAGACGGTACTTTCTTATATGGAAAATACAAAGGCACATTATTGTTAGCTATTGCACAAGATGGCAACCGAAACATACTGCCAATTGCCTTTGCCATTGTGGAGGGTGAGACAACAGAGGCTTGGTCATTCTTTCTCAGTAACTTGCGCAGACACGTGACAAAACAGCCTGGCATTTGCTTGATGTCTGATCACATGAAGCCATCAAAGTTGCGATTAGACGTGATGGTGGATGGAATCCTCCACATGCATATTCAGTGTACTGCATTCGACACATTGCAGCGAACTTTATGAAAAAGTTTAACAATAAGGAATTGCATCGACAAATTGTTAACATGGGTATGGAATCAAATCATATTTATTTTATCTCTTATATTTCGTTTAGCATATAAAATAATATTGAAATTCACAAGTTTTTTGTTTTAAAATTTATTAGGATACGAGTTGAGGCGACCGAATTTTTATTTCATGTATGACAATCTTCGTGGAGAAAATGCAGAGGCGGCTAATTGGCTTGATAGGATCCCCAAGGAGAAGTGGGCGCAGTCATATGATCAAGGAAGGCGTTATGGCCATATGACAACCAACCTAGCTGAATCTATCAATTCGGTGTTGAAGGGAACGCGTCATCTTCCCATTACTGCTTTAGTGCAATCAACATATTATAGGTTGGCTGCACTTTTTGTTAAGATGGGGAACAAGCAAATTGCCATGATGGAGGGAGGGCACACATATTGTGAAACAGTCACACAAGCTATGCAAGAAAATCGCAGGAAAGCTAACTCCCACATTGTTCGTAATTTTACGCGAACAAATCAATCTTTTCTGGTTGAAGAGTTAGTTGCCCCACAAGAGGGTGTTTCTGCAATGAAGTACAAAGTCAACCTCAGTGACATGTGGTGTGATTGTGGAAAGTTTCAAGCACAAAGGTTCCTTTGTTCACATGTAGTTGCTGCCTGTGCACATGTCCATGTAGATTGCATGCAATATGTGGACAAAGTCTATAGACTGGAAACTATATTGAATGTTTATAGACATGAGTTCGAAACTGTTGGAAATGAAGGTTACTGGCCTCAATATGATGGTCCAGAAGTGTGTCCCAATCAAGAAATGCGGAGAAATCCACATGGTCGGCCAAAATCAAGTCGTATTCGTAATGAAATGGACCTCAGGGAGAAAGGCCAACCAAAACGTTGTGGATTATGCAGAAACGAAGGTCATAACCGTCGAAATTGTCCGCATCGATTTGGCACATTGGGGGAGACTTCGCATCAACAATAAATGAATTACATGTTTTTCTCAACTTATTATGTACTTTGGATTATAAGGGAAAATGTAATGCAAGTTTTTTTGTTTGTTTTTTGTTTTTATCTAATACAAATCAATTAACAAAATTTAAAAAAATTTGTTCATAAATTTTAAATAATAAAATATACCTTACGAAATTTCTTTATTTTTAAAATTATAAAAAAATTATTTTAATTTAATTTATAAATTTTAAAATTAAAAAACAAAACTTACAAATTTTTAAAATTAAAACAAAACTTACAAATATAATTTTTGATATACAAATTTAAGAAGAAATATTATTTTGTTTTTTTAATTTTTATAAGAAACAAAATTTTCCATATTTAAATTTAATAAGAAATTTAATTTAATTTATAATTTTTAAATTTAAAAAATAAAATTTACAAATTAAAAAAAATTAAAATTTGTTTATAAATTAAAAAAAAATTACATGAAGGGAAATCGCCACCCCCCATGGCGATTTCCCTTCATTCTTTTTACAAATTTGGTTAAAAATACCAAGGAAAATCGTCATGGGGGGTGGCGATTTCCCTTGGTATTTTTATCAAAATTTGAAAAAAACACTAATGGAAATCGCCACCCCCATGGCGATTTCCCTTGGTATTTTTAGCCAAAATCAATATTTTGATGCTGGGAAATCGCCATGGGGGGTGGCGATTTCCCAGCTGGTGTTAAAACCAGCGTATTTTGGGAAATAATCTAAAAAGATCGGTATTTTGAGATTTTTTTTTAGCTATATTTATATAAAAAGACCGTTAAACTTTTATAATTAAATTTGATTTTATGATTTTTTTTTTGTTTGTTGATGACAAGATATATTAATTTGCATTTTTGTTATCACGTGACATATATTAATTAAAAAATTTTAATATATCTTTATTATTTGATTAAAATAAAATAAAATAAATTTGCATGATATTTTTAAATTAATAAATGTCACGTGATAAAAAATTAATCAGCATGTGATTCGTTACCAAAATGTTATATTATATAAATTAAAGACAATTTTAAATATTGTAATTGCTTATTCTTAAATCAATTTTTATAAAAAATGCATGGACTAGATTTATTAAAAAAATATAGAGAGATTAAAATCCCAAAATTGAGATACTATAGGAATCAAAATCATTCTTCAATCTTTTTTTAATAAAACAATGAATACAAAAGAAATTAAATTTATATTCAAGTTGTACATATAAAAAATCAATGAATTAAATTAAATAGACAAACCAACTTATGAACAAATCAGATATAAATAAATAAAATCAACATAAAATTAAATCAAATCCATATAATAGAACTTGCCTATGAGATCTCAAAATTTGAAAACCCGACGTGTGAAGACAAACTAATAGATCTAGTTTTATTTATTTTTATTTCAATGTCAATTTAAAATTTCAAAATCAATTAAGCATGCTTACTTTAAAAGCTTTCAAAGATTTATTTTTGGATATACTTAAACTAATTTTGATAATTTTCATTTATGAATCAACTATTAAAGGCTAGAGAGAGTTTAAATGTCAAATTATATTATTAATCCCTGTATTATAATTAAAATGCAGATTTAGTCCCTTTACTATAATTCGAAAATTTTGCTACGAAATTTTGAATTTCAGTCCAATTTTAGACGGTATCAAATTTTCACAGTTAAGTATGCTGACGTGCCGTTGACCATGTTGGCTCACCTTGTTGACGTGGCAAGTTTAGTCAGCAAATTTTTTTGTCAACTGATGACGTGAAATTTTTTCACGTGACTTACTAATTTAGATGATCAAATTATGTAATTAGTCATGTACTTATTGTCGCAACCTAAAAAATAACGACGACGAGTCTCATCGCAAGACTTTATTATTCGTTAAGCGTGACATTTAAAAAAAACGAGGAAAAGTCGACTTAATTCCTCTAGGAAAATGAAGGTTTTGAAAATGACCTTAAAAAAGACATGGAGTCGCCACCAATCTTTTTTAGCTAGGTGTGATCGGCCACCTATTAAAACCGGTTTTATAAAAATATTTTAAAAATTAATTAAAATATTTTTAAAACCAATTTCAAGTCTGCGTTAAAACCAGAGAAATCAAAGAAACGGGTTCGGGAGTCGGTTACGTGCGGGGAAGGATTAGCACCCCCACAACGCCCGTATAAATCGGTACCTTATTAACCGTGTGTTATCTCAAGTCTCGATAAAAATTGGTTTTAAATTTAGTATTTCAAATTAATTCCCAATTTAAAGAAAAATAATTCCATTTTTTTATTGAAAATGATCCGGAATTTATAAATTCAAAATTTTTCCTATATTCCCCAACAAACGTGGCAAAATATAGAAATTTTTATTAGTTTTGGAAAACTTTCCGAATCATTCTCTTTTTTGAAAGAAAGATATTCCTTTATTAATGATAATTGATGATATTCCCTCCAGCAAACCCGGTAGAGAACTCATGAATTATTTTAACTCGGGAACATCTTTATATTTTTTTTATTGAAAACCATTATCTTTTTTTTGAAACATTTAAAAGAAATGAATATGTATATGCATGACATAAATAAAATGACATAGTACAGTCTAAATAATATAATGCAACCTAAATGACATGACAAATATGAATGGTATGGCATATAATTTAAATGACATGGAATAAAATAATGCTATCATATAATATGCATGAAAATAAAAATGCAATGCATGAAATGTATTTTTTTCCTTTTGTTAAGGAAATCCGTATATCTAAAAAGATATCCGGCTACCTTAGGAAAATATGTCAAATTAAATATTCTAAAACCAAAATACTTTGTGATTGTTTGAAAACAATTTTGAGAAGCTTGAATAAAAACTGGGCTAAATTTTTTTTAAATGGCTCTAATTTCCTAAGTTTAAAAATCCGGACTTGACTACCCTTAACCCGAGACTTGAAAAACCATTTTTAGAGTTTAAAAAGGCTTAGAAACTACCCTAAGTCAGTAGCTAACCCTCCTAATCAGCCCACTCTAAGTAAATTAACCAAAACAGAAAAATGGTTTCTCTTTAAATTCAATTCTGACTCCACTGTCCAGTTTTAATAAACGATTTTTTACCCTATTTTTAAAAATTCCAAAAATTCTGAAAAAAATACTGGAGACTCAGAACATGTAAAACTACACGAAAAAAAATCGGCTTAATTTTCGAATCAAAGATGAATTCCCAGAAAAATCAGAGATATATGAGTTTTTGGAGGAGAAAAAAACTGCTTTGTTTTTCTTTAAATTCAATTCTGACTCCACTGTCCAGTTTTAATCCACGATTTTTTACCTTATTTTTAAAAATTCCAAAAATTCTGAAAAAATTACTGGAGACTCAGGACACGTAAAACTACACGATAAAAAATCGGCTTAATTTTCTGATCAAAAATGAATTCCCAGAAAAATCAGAGATGTACGAGTTTTTGGAGGAGAAAAAACTGCTTTGTTTTTCTTTAAATTCAATTCTGACTCCACTGTCCAGTTTTAATCCATGATTTTTTACCCTATTTTTAAAAATTCCAAAAATTCTGAAAAAATTACTGGAGACTCAGGACATGGAAAACTACACGATAAAAAATCAGCTTAATTTTCTGATCAAAGATGAATTCTCAGAAAAATCAGAGATGTACGAGTTTTTGGAGGAGAAAAAAAAAAAAAAAAACTGCTTTGCCAGCACATTTTTTTTGTCTTTGATAAAATCATTTAAAAATCAAAGTAAAAATATTTGAAACTCATAAAATGATTTCCAAACAATAGCTAAGACTTTTTGAAAGTTAGATAAAAATTGGCTAAGTAAAAAAAATCACAAAGGTAGAATAATCAACTTGACAAACTTAATTTTCCACAAGTGTGCTCAAGAGAGCATGACCTTGAACCATTAATTGGCTCAAGTCATTATTCAAGTGGCATGGTCATGAAATGCATGAAACAATGCAGCAAACATAATGCATGAAATGCATGGATCTAAACCTAAATGTAAGGAAAATGCATGACATAAATAATATGGCCTAGACCTAACATGAACTTGCATGGCAATAAATGCAACCTAGACCTAAGACATGCATGGCATTTTCACAAACACAAGGCATGCTTAATTCAAAAATCCAACCAAATATCATGCAAATGCAAAAACCTAACAACTAGCATGACAAAAATACAACACACAATGCAAAACACATGGAGTAGCCAAATGGCCCCAAGCTTCAACAAGCATGGCATTTTCACAAACACTTGGTATGCTAGTATGAAAAACTAAGTCATAACACAAAAATCACACAAGCATTTTCACAAACACCTAATATACCAAATCTAAAACATGCTCACTAAGATATAAAACAAGAATCATGCAAAGAATCACATAAGCATTTTCACAAACACTTAATATGCTAACTCTAAAACATGCTCAAATTTAAACAACATGAAAACAGAAAATTAAAAATGCAAAAACATGATATCTAAGACATAAATGGCAACAAATAAAGCAACCAAATTAAATATAACTTAAGAACATGAAATAACATAATATTTAAAACATCAAAAATAAAGAAAATAGCATAAACAATATGGTAAAATGAATCAAAAACAACAATTTAAAATAAATAATGTAGGCCATTTGGCCATGGTGAGTTTATTATAAAAACAAAATGTAAAAAAAAAAAAAAAAAAATATATACTTAAGAAAGGAAATGAAGGAAGAACAAGAAACATTATTTTAAAATGAAAACTCACCAAGTAGCTTTTGAACGGATTAAGCTATAAACCCTCAGAGTAGCTTTTGAACGGATTAAGCTACGAACCCTCAGAGTAGCTTTTGAACGGATTAAGCTACGAACCCTCAGAGTAGCTTTTGAACGGATTAAGCTACAAACCCTCAGAGTAGCTTTTGAACGGATTAAGCTACAAACCCTCAGAGTAGCTTTTGAACGGATTAAGCTACGAACCCTCAGAGTAAAACACTATGACTCACCACCCGGATAATCCTAATACAAGTGTATAGACTATCTCACAAGGGGTAGTGGGTGGTCTCAACCAAAGGCCAAGACTCCTTATTTATAAGGTGAGCACCTCCTTGGCTTGACATTACAAAGGGATGTGGGATTGGGACTTAGGCTCAAAAATGAAAATCTCTAACTTAACTCTTGATTTTTAATCACTTGATTGAAAAAATCCTAAGCTTCCTCCTTCCTTTGGGCTTGGGCAGGCCAGCACTTCTCTTTCCCAGCCCAGCTCTGATTTTTGAAAGGCCCAAAGAAGCCCTTTTCGGTTGCTTGGGTGAAATGACCATTTTGCCCCCCCGGATGCAAATAAATATCAAACGGACTCCAAATTCAATTTTTCTTTTTTTAATACTTCCAAAATAATAAAATATTGAGTTCTGGAAGTTTTCAAAATTTTCCGAGTCCGTTTGCTATTTATTTGGATTTTTTCTTCCCAAAATATCCTTTTATGCCCCTACTTTTTACCATTTTTTAAACGAGCTCCAAATCAAGATTTTTCTTCACCAATCTCTTCAAAATAATTAAAAAGTGTGATCTGGAAGTTTTCATGATTTTTGGAGCTCATTTGGTATTTTTTCGGGATTTATCGGCTTGAATTACTGCATAGGAGGCCCGGGATTTGGCCATTTTGCAAACGAACTCGGAATCAAGATTTTCTTTCGCCAATCTCTTCCAAATAATTTAAAAATGAGATTTTCAAAATTTCAGAATTTTTGGAGTCCATTTGCTATTTTTCCGGGATTTTCCTTTTTGAATTACTGCATAAGAAACCCGGGATTTGGCCATTTTGCAAACGAACTCCGAATCAAGATTTTCTTTTACCAATCTCTTTCAAATGATTTAAGAATGAGATTGACAAATTTTTCAGAATTTTCGGAGTCCATTTTCTATTTTTCCCAAATTTTTCCAATTTTGCCCTTTTACCTCCGAAACCCGGTTTTGCTCAAAACAAATCCGATTTTCAGATTTTCTTCAATCTGAGCCTTGGGCCATCCTTTTTAACCATTCTTCATCCATTGGGGGCTTTGGTCTTACCAAGTCGGGCCATTTCTGTGATTCTTCCCGATTTCACCGAAATCCACTAAAAACCCTAATTCTCGGTTTTCTCCCGGATTGACTTTTCTTTCGGTTTTTCTTGCAAGTGACTTCTCCATTACCCGTAGTCAGTGCTTATATTTCATTTGGAACCTTCAATTTCGACCAGTTTGATCGTTTAAGCACTTTTCCCCAAATTTCTTGGATTAGGGTTTCTTTTCTACTGAATCTCCAAATCCCAACTTCCGAACTCCATATCTTTCAATGTAGACCTCGGATTATCAAAATTCTTTCGCCATTTTTCAATTGAACTTAAAATCTTGATTTTGAAAGTGGGTTGACTTTTTCAGTAGTTGACTTTTTGGGGTTGACTTTTTCGGGGTTGACTTTTTCGGGGTTGACTTTTTTTCAAGTTTGTCTTTTTGTGCTCGCCCTCTTAAACTAAGTCTCGGAGTACCATCTGCAGGATGAAAACAGTCTTTTTATACTCGGAAACATCAATATGGGAAGAAAATATACATGTTTAGTGGTCCGGACAAAATTAGGTGTCTACAGCTGCCCCTCTTTGGCTATTGCTGAGAATCAGGAATCAGGCAAAGATAAACCGACACTAATTTTGTACGGTCAGTGACATCACATGTGAGGGAAAGGGAAAGGGGTTTCTTTTTCATTTTCATTTTTTCATTTTCTATTTTTCATTTTTTTCTTCTTTTTTCTTCTTTTTTTCTTTTTTTCTTTTTTTCTTTTTTTCTTTTTTTCTATTTTCTCTTTTTTCATTTTTTTTAATTATTTTTTTTAAACAATAAATTGAAGGTTTTGTCCTTAAATTGAATTCCCTGCCTAAACAAGGCTCGATTCGTGTTAAGGAAACGAATTCGATTTTCAAAAGAAAAATTTATGCTCGAAGGGCTTTAAAATTGGTGCCCGAAGGTCTTAAAATGGTGCCCGGAGGTCTTACCCCTGAAAAAAGTTATGCCCGGAGGTCTTAAAGATGTTGCCCGAAGGTCTTACCTGTGATTTGAAAAAAATTAAGCCCGGAGGTCTTAAAAATGGTGCCCATAGGCCTTACCCCTGAAAAAAAAGTTATGCCCGGAGGTCTTAAAGATGTTGCCCGGAGGTCTTACCTGTGATTTGAAAAATTATGCGCTGTATGCGACTTTATAAATGATGCCCGGAGGTCTTAAGAATGGTGCCCGGAGGCCTTACCTGTGATTTGAAAAAAATGCGCTGTATGCGACTTTAAAAATGATGCCCGGAGGTCTTAAGAATGGTGTCCGGAGGCCTTACCCGTGATTTGGAAGAAATGCGTTGTATGCGACTTTAAAAATGATGCCCGGAGGTCTTAAGAATGGTGCCCGGAGGCCTTACCCATAATTTGGAAGAAATGCGCTGTATGCGACTTTAAAAATGATGCCCGGAGGTCTTAAGAATGGTGCCCGGAGGCCTTACCCATAATTTGGAAGAAATACGTTGTATGCGACTTTAAAAATGATGCCCGGAGGTCTTAAGAATGGTGCCCGGAGGCCTTACCCATAATTTGGAAGAAATGCGCTGTATGCGACTTTAAAAATGATGCCCGGAGGTCTTAAGAATGGTGCCCGGAGGCCTTACCCATAATTTGGAAGAAATGCGCTGTATGCGACTTTAAAAATGATGCCCGGAGGTCTTAAGAATGGTGCCCGGAGGCCTTACCCATAATTTGGAAGAAATACGTTGTATGCGACTTTAAAAATGATGCCCGGAGGTCTTAAGAATGGTGCCCGGAGGCCTTACCCATAATTTGGAAGAAATACGCTGTATGCGACTTTAAAAATGATGCCCGGAGGTCTTAAGAATGGTGCCCGGAGGCCTTACCCGTGATTTGAAAAAAATGCGCTGTATGCGACTTTAAAATGATGCCCGGAGGTCTTAAGAATGGTGCCCGGAGGCCTTACCCGTGATTTGGAAGAAATGCGCTGTATGCGACTTTAAAATGATGCCCGGAGGTCTTAAGAATGGTGCCCGGAGGCCTTACCCATAATTTGGAAGAAATGCGCTGTATGCGACTTTAAAAATGATGCCCGGAGGTCTTAAGAATGGTGCCCGGAGGCCTTACCCATAATTTGGAAGAAATGCGCTGTATGCGACTTTAAAAATGATGCCCGGAGGTCTTAAGAATGGTGCCCGGAGGCCTTACCCGTGATTTGAAAAAAATGCGCTGTATGCGACTTTAAAAATGATGCCCGGAGGTCTTAAGAATGGTGCCCGGAGGCCTTACCCATAATTTGGAAGAAATGCGCTGTATGCGACTTTAAAAATGATGCCCGGAGGTCTTAAGAATGGTGCCCGGAGGCCTTACCCGTGATTTGGAAGAAATGCGCTGTATGCGACTTTAAAAATGATGCCCGGAGGTCTTAAGAATGGTGCCCGGAGGCCTTACCCATAATTTGGAAAAAATGCGCTGTATGCGACTTTAAAAATGATGCCCGGAGGTCTTAAGAATAGTGCCCGGAGGTCTTACCCCTGAAAAAAGTTATGCCCGGAGGTCTTAAAGATGTTGCCCGGAGGTCTTACCTATGAATTATGCCCGGAGGTCTTAAAAATGGTGCTGAAGAATTGTTGAAAATTAACCTAAAGATTTTGAGAAGATGCGAATGCTTTTTGATGCAAATGCATATGTTGAATAAGATACGAAATGACTTAAACTGGTGCAAATGTTTTTAATGCAAATGTAAATGACTTGGATTGATGCCCATGTTTCATGATGCAGATGCCCCTACTAATTGTGTTCATGTAACTGGTTTATGAATGGTGTAACTACAATTACCACACATTAATGAAAATGCAATGATTCTAGAAATGATGCAATTGTTTGAGATGACACGAATATGAAGAATGTAAATGTAAAGGTAAAATGCAGATGCTTATGGAATAATGACAGTGCAAATACCCATGAATGATGCAAATGCTTGCCGACACTGTGCAGATGTAAAAGCTTGATAGAGAGATGAGTGCTCATGAGTGATGCAAGTGCCCCCGGTTGTTCCTCTAGACTTTGGCTTAGCCTTTCAAATTCATTTTTCCTCTTCAAATCAGAGTATATCTTCAATTCATTTTGGCTATTCTCTTTGCCCCAACAGTTTTTCAAACTTTCATCAACAGAGATCTGAACCGGGTTCTATTCCTTCTTCTCATATCTGGAAGTCAGGACCTATCCTGGCAGTTCTATACCTTTGGGTTAGAAAAACCCTTGTCTCATGTCAACATCAAAAATGGGTATTTCAAAAATATTTTTATTTGTTTTCGCATTTTGAAAACTTCTGAACAAAAAATATTAACCCCACAATGTGTGATGTACAAATCTTTTGAAGACTGATGATCGTTGTCTAAGTATCAATCTGGTTTTTTTTCAACTGGGATTGGCAAGGCTTGGTATAATAAGATTCTGGCTTTTCCAGGAAAACTTCATGGCAAAAATGTATATCCCTTCTAGGCTCACAAATGGAACAGGTTTTATAAATCATGAATTCATTGAGAACCCAGCAAATTCAACATTCTTTTTTGTTTCCATATCAAGGCATTTTGACAAGCGTCAAGATTGGCTGAGATGTTTAAACCAGAAAGTTTAATCTTGGGAACAAAAGTTTCAGTTTTTGAAGGCAATACTCTGAATGAGAACTGACAATTTGGGGGGTTCAGGAATTCCTAGATGTTCCTCGATGACCACTCCTTTAATAAGATCTTTTCTTTTGGGGTATCGGCACTATCATAGATGGCATCAAAAATTCCTATTGTACTCTAGACCGCCCATTTTTGGGTTTTCGCCCTAGAGTCCCATTCTTTTCAATATTTTCTTCTTCTTTTTTTTTTTACCATGCACTTGAGAATTCTAAATTCTTCCTTAGTGAAATGATAATTCGATGAAATGGGATAAAATCTGAGGAAAAACCTTTCAAATTATATATTCATGCTTGATCAAAATGGACTTTTAAAGCACGTAATGTAGGCCATGGCTCAGGGTTCAGAAAGAAAGGATAAATAGGCCCAAAATATGTGTTCGAGGGTAATCAAATCAAGGATCTTTTCTTTGAGGAGGATTCTCTTTGAAGCATTTGTCCCTTCTTGGACACTTCTTTCTTTTTGATTTTGCTCTTTTTCTTCCTTGCTTTTGGCTTTCAATTTGCCATGTCTTTCACACACATTTTTTTATTGTGTTTTTCTTTTGTTTTTCTTGGCTTTCATTTCACCATCTTTTTCTCTTCTTTTTCTTTGACAGAGTGAGCCCGTATTTATTCGGGGCTCCATTTGCTTTGTGTCTGTCCTTGAGCTATCACTCATTTCTCAATGATCTTTGAAAAGATCTTTCCTCGCATTTGCCCCCCAGTGTAGAGGGTAATCCTTGATCAGGGTTCAAAGAAGAAAGAATTCTTTTGGCTCAAAAGGGGTGACTATGGATAATTTCTTTTTGTGTGAAAGGGATATGAAAGATGGCCATTTCTCATGTCAAGCACAAATATTCACATTGAAAAGCAATCCCTAGGGGAAATAGATATTCAGAATTTCATTTTGCACTTTGGAATCATCCGAATTCTCATATGCATGATATCACAAATTTATTTTTTTGTTTTTTTTTCGTTGCATGCCCCCAATAATTCATGCATTAGCCCATCCTTCTTCACTATGTATCCATCATTTCCACATATGATGCCCCCAATTTGATTAACCATGCGAATTTGTATCAACGAGGAACATGGCAAGTCTAGGTCTGTTTTGAAAAGGCTGAGTTTCCAATCTGAGTTCTTTGAAGAGACAAGGAAAACATGACCCAAAAACAGGTTTTCTCTGGGACAAGGGATAATCTAGTTTAATCATTGTGCCCCAAGGTGTCAATCATGAAGTGATGTCTGGGCAATTAGTGTTTTGTGGTCATTGGGAAAGGCCATGAATGGTTTTAGCACAATCCTGACACACACCAAATTATCAAAATCTGGATTCTTGAAAGAATGTCTCATTTGTTTGATTTTCAAGGAATTTGAAAATTTTCAAAAAGTTCGTTCCTTTGTTCATAGCCTAGACTAAGATCTAAGTTTTTGCTTATTCTGTGATGACAATGGTTTTATGAAGTCAAATCATTCATATTCCTTGAAGCATTAGGTCTTTCAAGTGGTCTCGGTTCAAAGGATTTAGGCTTAGGAAAGCCTAAAAGAGAAGGCTGAAGGTATTGGGTCATTTCTAACAATGATCATCAATATTCTCAAGATTGTTCATTATTTCATGTGAAAACCACTTATTTATTGTGTACCACAAATTTTCTCAAAGTTTCATTTGTTTTTTTTTTTTTTTTTTTTACAATTTCAAATTTATTGCTAAAATAAAATGAACACAAAATATTAAAATTCAAAATTTATTTATTTCATGTAGATGTCATCATGAGACAAGAGCTTTCATCATCAAAGTGTATAGAAAAATATGCATCAGAATGCTCCTATTGACATGCTTTCAAAGATAACAAATCTTATCCTCAAAATTCTTCAAGAGGAAATCAATCTATGGTAAAACAGATTTCCAATGTTCGATAAGCTCTGGAATTCAAATGCCATTGTGGACAAGACCCTCACTTCTTTCCTTCAGTTTTTTTTGCATTTTTAGTCGAATGCCCAATTGCCCCAATATGATACTCGCACTTGCTGTTGGGGTCATAGCTTTTAGCTGACGAAGAAAACTCTTCAAAGCTAAGCCAATTTCTATTTCATCTTATTAATGTGTTTCATGATGAATGAGCTATGAATGTCATGAGTGCAATTTGATGCATGTGAAGGATAAACAAAGTTATGTGTGGTCATATACAGTGGAAACATGTTGACCATGTATGTTATAAATGCAACACGATGCCAACATGATGCATTTAAATAATAAGAAAAACCAATGCATGGATATATGCAATGAATGACCATGTATGTTCCAAATGCATTTCCCAATGAATGATCATATACACTATGAATGCCACACAATGTCAATTATGATGCATGTGAAGAATAAATGACTGACACAGAGTATATACAAAGAAGGTCATGCTGACCGTGTATATCATGAATGCCACCTGATGCCAACATGATGCATGTAAAGAAAGAATAAATTGATACATAAGTATATACAAATAATGACCATGCATGTCATAAACGTATCTTACAATGAATGACCATGCATGCTATGACTATAACATGATGTCAAAATGATACATGCAAAAATAAATGAATTAACACAAAGGTATATACAAAGAAATCAATGATTACACGAAATTGGTGAAACTATTCAAAAATCTCATTATGCAGGATTTGCCTCCAAATTTTTTTTTTTTTTTTTGATAAACCAATCACATCATTTTCAAAAGAATTTCAGGGTGGATCTTACTATGGTACAATATGCAAATGTTCATGTGACACTACCGGTTTTATGAAATCATCAAATTCAATTACCAACTGTTTATTGCAAAGAATGAGATCAATAATACAACCAAAAATGTACATGCTCTATTTTCACATGCATGAAATGTGCCACATGCAAAAATGCTTGAAAAAGGATTTTTTTTTATAAAAAAAAAACAGCTGATGAACATCTGCCCCAGCAATATCTGCTTATTTAGGCATCACGATGCCTTCGAGGCGGAGTATCACATTTATTACGGGCGATGTACGTACATCGTTGCCCGATCTACCACACTTATTCGGAGTGTAAAATAGGTAACAGAAGGTTTAGAACTGTCCCTCTATGTGTTCCTATTTTCAGTATATCTAACGGAAATCCGGCATGGCTTCGCCTAGGTTCACTATATGAGGGTGAATCGGTTCTAAGGCTCCGAATTGTTTCTCACTGTCGCCGGTGAAGGCTAGTAAGGCACCCCGATAAAAGCGGGTTCAATTCGTTTGAGTATATTTTCCTATGCCCATGCGGAGGATCATCACGAAGGCATTAGGTACTTTATACTCCGAAAGTGTTTCACTAGCCCATACGGAGGATCAATCACGAAGGCGTAGTTACTTTACTCCCACTTAAAAGGACGGAACCCGGGTATAGGATTCATGTTATGCAAATGCACGTGTAGTGTGTGTGGAGGAATAATAAACCTTTCACCACCTATTCTACAAACCTTATTCTAAATGCCCTAGCAATTAAAACATTCAAGAATAGTGTAACGCATTAACCAACAAGCAATTATAATATACAACCTTAAATAACTAGAGAACAAAAATAAAATGCATGCACATGAGTATGAACATATTTAAAAACAATTTATTATTTTCAAAATTCTCCTTATTAAAAAAAATGTGGGAATTAAAATCAAATACCAATTAAACCAACAAAAACCGAGACTTTGATAATACACGACTAATTCTAGGCCTGACTCTCTAATATGTCCCCAGCGGAGTCGCCAAGCTGTCGCAACCTAAAAAATAACGACGACGAGTCTCATCGCAAGACTTTATTATTCGTTAAGCGTGACATTTAAAAAAAACGAGGAAAAGTCGACTTAATTCCTCTAGGAAAATGAAGGTTTTGAAAATGACCTTAAAAAAGACATGGAGTCGCCACCAATCTTTTTTAGCTAGGTGTGATCGGCCACCTATTAAAACCGGTTTTATAAAAATATTTTAAAAATTAATTAAAATATTTTTAAAACCAATTTCAAGTCTGCGTTAAAACCAGAGAAATCAAAGAAACGGGTTCGGGAGTCGGTTACGTGCGGGGAAGGATTAGCACCCCCACAACGCCCGTATAAATCGGTACCTTATTAACCGTGTGTTATCTCAAGTCTCGATAAAAATTGGTTTTAAATTTAGTATTTCAAATTAATTCCCAATTTAAAGAAAAATAATTCCATTTTTTTATTGAAAATGATCCGGAATTTATAAATTCAAAATTTTTCCTATATTCCCCAACAAACGTGGCAAAATATAGAAATTTTTATTAGTTTTGGAAAACTTTCCGAATCATTCTCTTTTTTGAAAGAAAGATATTCCTTTATTAATGATAATTGATGATATTCCCTCCAGCAAACCCGGTAGAGAACTCATGAATTATTTTAACTCGGGAACATCTTTATATTTTTTTTATTGAAAACCATTATCTTTTTTTTGAAACATTTAAAAGAAATGAATATGTATATGCATGACATAAATAAAATGACATAGTACAGTCTAAATAATATAATGCAACCTAAATGACATGACAAATATGAATGGTATGGCATATAATTTAAATGACATGGAATAAAATAATGCTATCATATAATATGCATGAAAATAAAAATGCAATGCATGAAATGTATTTTTTTCCTTTTGTTAAGGAAATCCGTATATCTAAAAAGATATCCGGCTACCTTAGGAAAATATGTCAAATTAAATATTCTAAAACCAAAATACTTTGTGATTGTTTGAAAACAATTTTGAGAAGCTTGAATAAAAACTGGGCTAAATTTTTTTTAAATGGCTCTAATTTCCTAAGTTTAAAAATCCGGACTTGACTACCCTTAACCCGAGACTTGAAAAACCATTTTTAGAGTTTAAAAAGGCTTAGAAACTACCCTAAGTCAGTAGCTAACCCTCCTAATCAGCCCACTCTAAGTAAATTAACCAAAACAGAAAAATGGTTTCTCTTTAAATTCAATTCTGACTCCACTGTCCAGTTTTAATAAACGATTTTTTACCCTATTTTTAAAAATTCCAAAAATTCTGAAAAAAATACTGGAGACTCAGAACATGTAAAACTACACGAAAAAAAATCGGCTTAATTTTCGAATCAAAGATGAATTCCCAGAAAAATCAGAGATATATGAGTTTTTGGAGGAGAAAAAAACTGCTTTGTTTTTCTTTAAATTCAATTCTGACTCCACTGTCCAGTTTTAATCCACGATTTTTTACCTTATTTTTAAAAATTCCAAAAATTCTGAAAAAATTACTGGAGACTCAGGACATGTAAAACTACACGATAAAAAATCGGCTTAATTTTCTGATCAAAAATGAATTCCCAGAAAAATCAGAGATGTACGAGTTTTTGGAGGAGAAAAAACTGCTTTGTTTTTCTTTAAATTCAATTCTGACTCCACTGTCCAGTTTTAATCCATGATTTTTTACCCTATTTTTAAAAATTCCAAAAATTCTGAAAAAATTACTGGAGACTCAGGACATGGAAAACTACACGATAAAAAATCAGCTTAATTTTCTGATCAAAGATGAATTCTCAGAAAAATCAGAGATGTACGAGTTTTTGGAGGAGAAAAAAAAAAAAAAAACTGCTTTGCCAGCACATTTTTTTTGTCTTTGATAAAATCATTTAAAAATCAAAGTAAAAATATTTGAAACTCATAAAATGATTTCCAAACAATAGCTAAGACTTTTTGAAAGTTAGATAAAAATTGGCTAAGTAAAAAAAATCACAAAGGTAGAATAATCAACTTGACAAACTTAATTTTCCACAAGTGTGCTCAAGAGAGCATGACCTTGAACCATTAATTGGCTCAAGTCATTATTCAAGTGGCATGGTCATGAAATGCATGAAACAATGCAGCAAACATAATGCATGAAATGCATGGATCTAAACCTAAATGTAAGGAAAATGCATGACATAAATAATATGGCCTAGACCTAACATGAACTTGCATGGCAATAAATGCAACCTAGACCTAAGACATGCATGGCATTTTCACAAACACAAGGCATGCTTAATTCAAAAATCCAACCAAATATCATGCAAATGCAAAAACCTAACAACTAGCATGACAAAAATACAACACACAATGCAAAACACATGGAGTAGCCAAATGGCCCCAAGCTTCAACAAGCATGGCATTTTCACAAACACTTGGTATGCTAGTATGAAAAACTAAGTCATAACACAAAAATCACACAAGCATTTTCACAAACACCTAATATACCAAATCTAAAACATGCTCACTAAGATATAAAACAAGAATCATGCAAAGAATCACATAAGCATTTTCACAAACACTTAATATGCTAACTCTAAAACATGCTCAAATTTAAACAACATGAAAACAGAAAATTAAAAATGCAAAAACATGATATCTAAGACATAAATGGCAACAAATAAAGCAACCAAATTAAATATAACTTAAGAACATGAAATAACATAATATTTAAAACATCAAAAATAAAGAAAATAGCATAAACAATATGGTAAAATGAATCAAAAACAACAACTTAAAATAAATAATGTAGGCCATTTGGCCATGGTGAGTTTATTATAAAAACAAAATGTAAAAAAAAAAAAAATATATATATATACTTAAGAAAGGAAATGAAGGAAGAACAAGAAACATTATTTTAAAATGAAAACTCACCAAGTAGCTTTTGAACGGATTAAGCTATAAACCCTCAGAGTAGCTTTTGAACGGATTAAGCTACGAACCCTCAGAGTAGCTTTTGAACGGATTAAGCTACGAACCCTCAGAGTAGCTTTTGAACGGATTAAGCTACAAACCCTCAGAGTAGCTTTTGAACGGATTAAGCTACAAACCCTCAGAGTAGCTTTTGAACGGATTAAGCTACGAACCCTCAGAGTAAAACACTATGACTCACCACCCGGATAATCCTAATACAAGTGTATAGACTATCTCACAAGGGGTAGTGGGTGGTCTCAACCAAAGGCCAAGACTCCTTATTTATAAGGTGAGCACCTCCTTGGCTTGACATTACAAAGGGATGTGGGATTGGGACTTAGGCTCAAAAATGAAAATCTCTAACTTAACTCTTGATTTTTAATCACTTGATTGAAAAAATCCTAAGCTTCCTCCTTCCTTTGGGCTTGGGCAGGCCAGCACTTCTCTTTCCCAGCCCAGCTCTGATTTTTGAAAGGCCCAAAGAAGCCCTTTTCGGTTGCTTGGGTGAAATGACCATTTTGCCCCCCCGGATGCAAATAAATATCAAACGGACTCCAAATTCAATTTTTCTTTTTTTAATACTTCCAAAATAATAAAATATTGAGTTCTGGAAGTTTTCAAAATTTTCCGAGTCCGTTTGCTATTTATTTGGATTTTTTCTTCCCAAAATATCCTTTTATGCCCCTACTTTTTACCATTTTTTAAACGAGCTCCAAATCAAGATTTTTCTTCACCAATCTCTTCAAAATAATTAAAAAGTGTGATCTGGAAGTTTTCATGATTTTTGGAGCTCATTTGGTATTTTTTCGGGATTTATCGGCTTGAATTACTGCATAGGAGGCCCGGGATTTGGCCATTTTGCAAACGAACTCGGAATCAAGATTTTCTTTCGCCAATCTCTTCCAAATAATTTAAAAATGAGATTTTCAAAATTTCAGAATTTTTGGAGTCCATTTGCTATTTTTCCGGGATTTTCCTTTTTGAATTACTGCATAAGAAACCCGGGATTTGGCCATTTTGCAAACGAACTCCGAATCAAGATTTTCTTTTACCAATCTCTTTCAAATGATTTAAGAATGAGATTGACAAATTTTTCAGAATTTTCGGAGTCCATTTTCTATTTTTCCCAAATTTTTCCAATTTTGCCCTTTTACCTCCGAAACCCGGTTTTGCTCAAAACAAATCCGATTTTCAGATTTTCTTCAATCTGAGCCTTGGGCCATCCTTTTTAACCATTCTTCATCCATTGGGGGCTTTGGTCTTACCAAGTCGGGCCATTTCTGTGATTCTTCCCGATTTCACCGAAATCCACTAAAAACCCTAATTCTCGGTTTTCTCCCGGATTGACTTTTCTTTCGGTTTTTCTTGCAAGTGACTTCTCCATTACCCGTAGTCAGTGCTTATATTTCATTTGGAACCTTCAATTTCGACCAGTTTGATCGTTTAAGCACTTTTCCCCAAATTTCTTGGATTAGGGTTTCTTTTCTACTGAATCTCCAAATCCCAACTTCCGAACTCCATATCTTTCAATGTAGACCTCGGATTATCAAAATTCTTTCGCCATTTTTCAATTGAACTTAAAATCTTGATTTTGAAAGTGGGTTGACTTTTTCAGTAGTTGACTTTTTGGGGTTGACTTTTTCGGGGTTGACTTTTTCGGGGTTGACTTTTTTTCAAGTTTGTCTTTTTGTGCTCGCCCTCTTAAACTAAGTCTCGGAGTACCATCTGCAGGATGAAAACAGTCTTTTTATACTCGGAAACATCAATATGGGAAGAAAATATACATGTTTAGTGGTCCGGACAAAATTAGGTGTCTACACTTATATCAAAATACAAATTTAGTCCATCTACAATGATTTGAACAATTTTTGATACATGTACTTTTCGGGATTTTAAATTTCGATCTAATCTTTAAAATATTAAAAAATAATTAAAAATATTCTCATTATTAAAATATTATCATTATTATACAAAATTATATTTATTATTTAAATAATAAAATATATTATTTTTGTTAATATTAATATTTAGTATTAAAATATAAAAATATTTATGTTTAGTTTAATAATATTCAAGATAGAAATATTTAAAATTAAAATATTAAAAGTCTTTTTATTTGAATATTTTTAATTAAAATTAAATAAAATAGTTTTTATTAATATAATAATTTATTGTGTCAGATCAAACATAAAAAAAAATGTAAAAATAAAAAGTATCCTCAAACGACAAGAAAATATAAAGAGAATGATGAACTTCAAAGAGAAACTTGTCATATGTAGCCTGGTCAAACAACACTATGTTGTTCACACTCTCTTTTTGCTTTCTATTTCTCCATCTCTATTATTACAACCAAAAAACAAAAAAAAAACAAAAACTCACTTCTGATTTAACTCTAAAAAGCAAAAAATCAACCCCAGTTAAAAATATAATCAAGGAAACATATAGTAAAGAAAATGACATTCTTCTTTTACTTGTCACCTCTAAACTTTGCTGGCTTAGAGGAATGAGGAGAGACTTTTTTTTTTCGGGACCTGAAAAAGCAAACCAAAAAAAAAAAAATTAAGTTACCAATCTAAAACAAAGTTGATTTTAGATTGTGTTGGTATAAAAATGACTGATAAATTTAAGGAGATGAACATACAATGATATTTATTGAAAGTGAAGAAAAATGGGAAAGAAAGTGCAGTTTTTGGATGTCATGAGACAGAAGAAATGAGAGGTGGGGTGAAAGCTTTTTCTAAACCTAGGGTTTAATTGTTTGCTTCCCGAGACTTTCAAAGTCTTCTTATAATTTTTTGTGTTAATTTTATCTTTGAAATTATTATTATTATTTTTTGTTGTTGATATTATTTGAGCATAACTTATTAGCCAACTAAATGTTACTATTTTAACTTTTAATAATATAAATATTTTTAATATTTTATGAATAAATATTACTCTTTTTAATATTTATATTAATAAAATAATATTATTTTAAATATTCATGACCTTCAAATTTGGGCGCATATCATTTTGATTTTTAAATTTTAAAATGTAATAATTCGATTAATTATAAATATTATAACTAATGAAATGACCAATTATTATGTTTTAAAATTTAAAAATTAAAACGATATGAGTCAAAATTTAAGGATCATGGGTGTAATTTACTCTATCGTAAATTGTGTGAATTATTTGTGTTTGAAGATCTTGCCATGTGTTAAGTTCTTTTTTTAGATTTTATAATTTTGGATACGATTCGATTATACGATACGAAAATGATATGAAAAAAAAATAAAATACGACACGAAACGAATATACAAATGTATCAAAATTTATATAAAATAAATTATTAACATGTCAACTTTTACACGATTAAGCTACGAAAAAATAACACAAACACGATACGAATGCATAAATCTATCAGGTTTACCTTTTACATCAATAATCACTTTGGTTAGCTTAGTTAGGTCGATATGTGTTCTATTCTTTGATTCATTTTTTCTGAGTAAAGCTGTCTAATTCGGATTCGATAATTTTATTTTCATGTGATACACATGTTTGGCAAGAAAGAAAATTAAAATGAAAGTTGATCATCATTGACCTTTTTCCTTTAAAAATGGTAAAGCAAAAAAGGGATGGCTGAATGAAAGCAGACAGACTTTTCACATTGAAAAAATAAATGTAGTTTTCAGCAAATTATTTGTCAATTTTCTAATCAATTAGAGCTCACATTTAAATTTGGAAATGTTCAATCAATGTATAGTTATATTGCTTATACAGCTAATTTAAATTAATTTTGCAAAAAGGACATCATAGTATATTACTTGCACATATCTTTTATATTATTTTTAAAAAAAATTATTTATATTAATGTAAAATTAAATTAATTTTACATAATTTTATAAATTTTAATATAATTTATATTTTAACAAATCGATCATTGGATTTAATAATATAATTATAATAGTTGTGCACGTAAAATTTTGAATCGATTCGATATTTCTATCATATCAATCAAGAGTACTGTTTTTTTAAATAAATATTTAAATTTTGAAATTTTTTTATATCGAACAAATAATTAGATATTTTTAATTTACTTGACACGTGTAATCTACGTGAATAAAATATAAAATACAACGATGTAATTAAATAAATATAAATTATATAAAAATTATAAAATAATATAATATAATATAAAATAAATTTAATTTAATTTAATTTTATATTAATATAAATAGATCTCTCGTCTTATTTTTTAACATATTGCTTGCTTATATCTTTCGGGAATAACTCAAATAAAACAAAAACTTTAATCGACTCCAAAATCAAATGTTAAATTCTGCCACAGCCGCTGCAAAATAATTGTCTTCTTTTCGATGATTATTGACTACTTATAAAACAAGCACGTGAAATTTATTTACTAAAACACATTGATGCTTATTGAGATTTGAGAAATATAGAATTCTATTTTTCTTGTAAAAAGTAAAGAGAGTGCAAGCTATTCTACAGTTTGCTATGTATGTCCTTTCCTATTCCCTCACTCCCAATATTTAATTATTACTAGTATTTTTTATAAATTAAAATTTATCAAAAATCTTTATTAACGTTTTTTTTTTGAGATATCGATAAAATTAAAACGATACAAAAAAATTATTAGGATCTCTAAAAAATAAAAACTTTTATTATGATGTAATTCTGAATGGCTAGCTAGCAATTCAAAAAGTGATGATTTTTTTTTACAAAGGAGACTGTAGCTTAGGAATAAGAGAAAGAATTACAGATAATGAAATTCGAACTACAGACTTGTTGAATGCCACCTCTTAATGATAACTGCATGAACCAACTAAGTTAAGGTCAAAGACATCATAAGAGATTCTAGATGTGATTTTGGATACAATAAAAAAAATAATTAAAATATTATATAAAAAATAATATGAACATAACACAAATATATTAATATGTCAAAATTTATATAAAACGAATTATTAATGTATCTAAATTTATTTAAAAATATAATACCTTAAACACGATTATAATATATAAAAATAATATAAATATAACACAAATACATAAATTACTAAATCTAAGAGAATATGTTGTCTTATATGCTATCTTCTTTTGCATATTTACCCAAAACAAAACAAAATTGAATTTCTTGGTTTTCTTGACTATTATCATGTGCATTTTAAACAAAACAAAATTAAATATTTAGATTTTTCTTATCATGTCCATTTTAAATTTGATTTCAAATCATGATTTGTTATAAAAGAATCTATATATATATATATATGTCAAAATATTCATGTAATTATCTTCCTAAGGACTTTAATTTAATATTCTTTTATATTCATTGGCCTAAAATAACTAACGTTAATATTAAATTATTATCTATGTACCTATCGATTTAGAACATAGATTCGAGCTTAAATATTAATTTTCATTAGCCCATGTGAATGTGATCCACGGATGATTAAATTAAAGATTAATGCTAAATTATGTACTAATAATTTATAAATATTATATATACATATATAATATCCATAAATTAACACTTTTTTTGCTATTGATAAATTAATACTTAAAATAACATTTGGTTACTAATAGCTTTACCTTTGTAAAATTAATTGATGCGAGAATAAATTTATTTATTTTAAGATAATTTTTTTCATTTAATTTTTTTTCTGGGTTGCTATCTTTGCTAACTTCTTTAACATTGTCCTTGAAAACAAAATATAGCAACTTTGCTAACTTATTAAATAAATGAATTTCAAAGTAACAATTTAAAGTAATTTCATGATTAAATGGGGCAATTAAATATTTAAATTACTTAAAATTGAAAAAAAAAATGATTATGATGAATCCTATTTTGATTTTAAATGAATTTATTTTCCATGATAGTGATATAGAGATTTTAGAAGTTTTTATAATTGGTAAATAGCATTTAAATTATTAATTATGCAAACCTCAATCAAGGATCAATAATTTAAAAATTGGATTGGATGTTGAAACGGTCGAAATTTCAATTTTCAGCTCAATCGGTCTGATCAGGTCAACTGGTTGGTTCAATTGGAAAAAAAGTTAATATTAAATACATGATTTTGATATTAAATAAGTATTAAATATAGTAAATAATAAAATATACATTTAACTTAATGATATGGTCTTTAATTTATAATTAAGAGCTTAAAAATTTAAATCTTATTACTTATAAAAATATTTGAATAAAAAATAATAAAAAACTTAAAATCAAATTTTTACTTTTTTAATCCGATTTTTTATCTGTTCAATCAAATTTTTACTGATTTGCTAAAAATATGATTTTGTATAATTTATTGGATCCAACAAGCTTTCAATTTTCAATTGAATTGATTCAATTGGTCGATCCGATCTGTTTTTTCATCACTGTAAAAAATATTTGAGTCGTAGGAATTAATTAATATTTATTTCCTTTTTATGGTATGATTTTATATCATTGTCTCATGTATTAATGAATAATACGATTTAAAATTCGACTCCCCTTCACCAAATAAAATTTAATTTAAATCAAGCTAAAATTTATTAATCAGAGAACAAATGACGTATATTTAAAACATTTCACAGAAAGTAGATTATTCATATATAACATTTTCTTACGCTTTGATTTTTATATATTTACATTAGATATATTAGAATATAACCAAATTTAGGCTAAAAATGGGTCTTACTACTTGTATTATGTAAAACAATATCTATCAAAATTGTTAAAATATATATGAAAAGATAGGGGAATAATTAAAAAAAAAAAAAAAACCCTTACAAATGAGAACTTAAAAAGGTAACCTAGCTAGTGCAAAATAGATTGACACATCAAGAACAAACTAGCCAGGTATAGAAATTAGCTGCCAAGGTCCCATTGCTCTTAATCAAAATCCTTAATAATTATATGTACCAAAAAAAACTTTCATATTTGATATTTCTGCCCACCCCACGGTCCCATGGAATTTATAATTATATCAATGGGATCCTATCCCACATTGAGAGATGTTACATAAAGTTGAAAAAGTTGCTTGTTTGTAATTGAGTACGAGAAGTAATGAAAAGTAGATTTGAAAATTTATGTATTTGTATGATATTTGTGTTATTTTTTTATTATAATTATGTTTGAAATGTTAAATATAAATTTTGATATATTTGTTGTCGCAATTTAAAAAATAATAAGTCTCATCGCGAGATTTTATATTCGTTAAGCGTGACATTAAAAAAATCGAGGAAAAATCGACTTAATTTCTTTTGAAAAATGAAAGTTTTGAAAATGACCTTGAAAAAGATATGGAGTCGCTACCAATCTTTTTTAGCTAGGTGTGATGGACCACCTATTAAAACCGATTTTTTAAAATATTTTAAAATTAATTAAAATATTTTTAAAACCAATTTCAAGTCTGCGTTATAAACTAGAGAAAATCAAAGAATCGGGTTCGGGACTCGGTTACGTGCGGGGAAGGATTAGCACCCCCACAACGCCCGTATAAAACGGTACCTTATTAATCGTGTGTTACCTCAAGTCTCGGTAAAAAAGTCGGTTTTAAATTTGGTATTTCAGATTAATTTCCAATTTAAAGAAAAATAATTCCATTTTTAATTGAAAATGATTCGGAATTTATTAATTCAAAATTTTTTTATATTCCCCAACAAACGTGGCAAAATATAGAATTTTTTATTAATTTGAAAAAATTTCCGAATGATTCTCGTTTTTTTTTTTTTTTAAAATCACTATTAACGATAATTGATGATATCCTCCCCTGCAAACCCGGCAGAGAACTCATGAATTATTTTAATTCGGGAATATGATTATTTTATTGAAAATAATTATTTTTTCAAAACATTTAAAAAATATATGAATATGAGTATGTGTGACATAAATAAAATAACATAGCAAAGTCTAGATAATATAATGCAACCTAAATGATATGATATAATTTAAATGGCATAGCATATTCTAAATGAAATGAAATATCCTAAGTATCATGGTATATTCTAAGTGACATAATATATTCTATAGGAAATGAATAACCTATGACATAATATATTCTAAATGAAATAAATAACCTATGTGACATAATATATTCTAAATGAAATAAATAACCTATGTGACATAATATATTCTAAATGAAATAATATATCCTAAATGACATGATATAATTTAATGAAATGATATAATTTAAATGATATGGCATATTTTAAATGACATGGTATATTCTAAATAATATAATCTAGATGACATGGAATATAGTCTAAGTGATAATGAAATGACATGAAACATAAAATAATGTTATTATGGAATATGCATGAAAATAAAAATAATAATGCATGAATATAGTATATGTTAAATAATGTGACAAAAATAAATGACTAAATAAAAAGCATAGGATAGCATGAAATATTCAAAACTATATAACAAACAATATAACACCATAAAAAGCATAGGATAGCATGAATATGGAAAATGCAATGCATGAAAATGTATTTTTTTTCCTTTAAATAAGGAAATCCGTATATTTAAAAAAGATATCCGGCTACCTTAGGAAAATATATCAAATTAAATTTTCTAAAATCAAAATACTTTGTGATTTGTTTGAAAACAATTTTGAAAATCTTGGATGAAGATTAAAACCCTAGCCAAACCCTTAAAAAAATGGCTCTAATTTCTTAAGTTTAAAAACCTGGACTTGACCACCCTTGACTCGAACTCTATAAAATCATTTTTTTTAAGTTTAAAATGGCCTAGAAACCACCCTAAGACAATAGCTAAATTTCCTAATCAGCCCCCTCTAAGTAACTTAGCCAAAACAGAAAAATGATTTTCCCTCAAATTCAAATCTGACTCTACTGTCCAGTTTTAAAACACGATTTTTTAACCTATTTTTAAATTTTCAAAAAAATCTAAAAAAATACTAGAGACTCATAACATGTAAAACTACACGGGAAAAAATTTACTTAATTTTCTGATCAAAGATAACTTCCCAGAAAAATCGGGAAATTTTGAAAACTGGATGAAAACTGTTTTGCCAAAACACATTTTTTTTTGCCTTTGATAAAATTATTTAAAAAAACAAAGTAAAAATAATGAAGACTCTCTTAAGGACCTACAAATAGTAGCTATAACTTATAAAAACTTGGACAAAAATTGGCTAAGTAAAAAAAAATCATAAAGGTAGAATAATCAATTTGACAATTCTTTGATTTTCCACAAGTATGCTCAAGTGAGCATGACTTTGAGCCATTGATTGGCCTAAGTCATAAATCATGTGGCATGACATGAGATGCATGAAAATACAGCAAATTGAATGCATGAAATGCATGATTTAAAAAAACCTAAATAACATGAAAAATGCATGGCATAGAGAATATAGCCTAGACTTAAAATGAACTTGCATGGCAATTAATGCAACCTAGGTCTAAGATGCATGAAATGCATGGCAATGTTAATGAAACCTAGACCTAAAAAATACATGGCAATAACACAAACACATAGCATGCTAAATCAAAATGCACAAACTCATGGCATGAAAATGCAAACAAGTCAACAAGCAAAATGAAAATGCACATGCAAAGCAAAGAAAATGGAGGTGGCCGAATGGTCCTAAGCCTAAATGAGTATGGCATTTTCACAAACATATAACATACTAACATGCAAGATACAAATTCATGGCATGGAAATGCAAACCTATCAACTAACATGATGAAAATGCATATACAAAGCATAGGAAATAGAGGAGGCCGAATGGTCACATGACAAAATATAAGATGCAAACATGGCAACATACAAGGTATGATACATGAGAAAAATGCAAAATATAATCAAGAAGAAAACAAGGGCCGAAACCTACAAGGAAATATCATTTCATGAAGAATATATATATATATATATATAAAAGCAAATATAGCATAAAAATGTAAAAGACGTGATCAAAATAAGCATAGACATGCAAAGAAAATAACAAGAAAAACTAGTAACAAAACAAGGAAAGTTAAACTCCATGGTTGGTACAAAATGGGCATAGCCTCTCCCCTAACCATAATCACTTGATCTTGTCAAGATCATGAAGCCTTTCCATTCCAACCACTTTTGCTTCATTTTTTGTAAAAAAAAATCAGAACATTAAATAAGTAAATAAACCTTCCACAATCATTAAATAAGTAAATAAACATTAAATTCGGCCAAGCAAAAAAATTGTAAAATTTTGTTTTCAACCATTTTTGATGAAAAAAAAAAGATGAAAACTTAAGTAAACATTTTAAAACTTTGATTTCTATGAGAAATGTAGTAGGAAAACACATGGAAAATGAAGAAATCAACATGGAAATCAAGAAGAAAACAATGTAGAGATAGGTAGAAATGACTACCTTCAAACTCTTTTGAGAAAACCTTTTCTTCCTTTCTTTCAAAAACCTTTTTTTTTCTTTCTAAATTAGCTCCCCCTTTCCTCATCAAATGACCTAGCCTATATGGGAAAAAACAAACATTCCCCTCTCATTCCTTCCTTGGCCGGTTGGCCTCTCAACCATAGGATAAATTGTGCATTTTTTCTCCTTCAATTTTGGCCCTTAGATTATGATATTTTAATGACACAATAAAAATACATTCTTACAAATTGATAACAGCCCTTAAGATGTGTACTCAGCCCTTCTAATAACCTCAGCCATTAGATGAAATAAGGATACCATCCCCATGCTCTCCCTTGCTTGGCCGAATGAACCTCTACCCTTGGATGAGTTGTGCTCATCTTTCTTCTTCCATTCTTGGCCATTGGATGAGGATCTTTTCATGACAACATAAAAATGACATCTTGTAAATTAATCCCAGCCCTTAAAATATGTACTCAGCCCTTGTAAATGGCCTAAGCCATTGGATGAAAAGGACCAATCCCATGCTCTCCCTTGCTTGGCCGAATGAACCTTTACCCTTGGATGAGTTGTGCTCATCTTGCTTCTTCCATTCTTGGCCATTCGATGAGGATTTTTTCATGAAAAATAAAAATGTCATCTTGGCATTTAATACTGGCCGTTGAATGGTGTATTCAACTTTTCTACAAGGCACCTAAGCCATTGGATGAAGGGGGGACCATTTGCAAGGTACTAGTGGAAGCATTTTGAGCTTGATAGTGACTAAGGAATTAAATTGATCAAGCTTCCTTCTTCTCCTCTATGCTGGCCGGCCAAGGGAGGAATTATCTCATCAATTCCTTCATCTTTCATATTTTTCTTAATTACAAATTGGCCCCTTTCGATTTTTTCAGTAAAATGACTTTTTTGACCCCCGAACCTAAATAAATAGCAAACGGACTCCAAATTCAGTTTTTATTTTTTTCAATACTTCCGAAATAATAAAAATTTGAATTCTGAAAGTTTTTAAAAATTTTCGGGTCTATTTGCTATTTTTTTGGATTTTTCCTTCCAAAAATGCCCTTTTGTATACCCGAACTTTTGCCACTTTTTAAACGAGCTCCAAATCCAAAATTTTCTTCACCAATCTCTTCCAAATAAATTAAAAGTTTGATCTGGAAGTTTTGGTAATTTTTGGAGCTCATTTGCTATTTTTTCGGGATTTATTTGCTTGAATTTCTACATAGTGGGTCCGGGATTTGGCCGTTTTGCAAATGAACTTCGAATCCAGATTTTCTTTCGCCAATCTCTCTGGAATGATTCAAGAATGAGATCTGAAAATTTTCCGAAATTTTGGAGCTCATTTGGTATTTTTCTTGAATTTTTCAGTTTTGCCCTTTTGCCTCCAAAGCCCGGTTTTGCTCAAAACAAGTCCGATTTTCAAATTTTCTTTTTCTGGGCCTTTGTCATATATTGAATTGGAGCTGGTCCAAAAAAAACCCAATTTTTACGATCAAATTCCCTTCCGTTTTGATTTTTCCTCTTTTCAGTATCGGGAATCTCCTCGTTTTTTCGTTTTTCCTCCAATCGGCTATTTTCTTGGAATTACCTCAAACTGAGCCTTGGGCTATCCTTGTTTACTCATTCCTCATCAATTAGGGACTTTAGTTTTACCGGATCGGGTCATTTATGTAATTTTCCCCAATTTCACCAAAATCCACCAAAAACCCTAATTCTCGGTTTTCTTCCGAATTGACTTTTCCTTCAGTTTTTCTTCCAAGTAGCTTCTCCATTACCCGTAGTCAGTGCTTATCTTTCATTTGGAACCTTCAATTCTGACCCATTTGATCGTTTAAGCACTTTTCCCAAATTGTTCGAACTAGGATTTTCTTTCTACTGAATCTCCGTAAACCAACTTCTGAACTCCATATCTTTCAAAGTAGACCTCGGATTATCAAAATTGGTTTCACCATTTTTCAATTGAACTTTAGATCTTAATTTTGAAAGTGGGTTGACTTTTTTAGCAGTTGACTTTTTGGGGTTGACTTTTTCGGGGTTGAATTTTTCAAGTTTGACTTTTTATGTCTGCTTTCTTAAACTAAGTCACGGAGTACCACCTGCAGGATGAGAAAAGTCTTTTTACATTCTGAAACATCAGTTTAGGAAGAAAACATACATATTTTAGTGGTTCGGACCAAATTAAGTATCTACATTCGTATTATTTTTTTATATCATATCAAATTTTAATTTTTTTTATATTATAGTCATGTCGTATCGAAAAATTATGGAGTATGCCAAAAGATTCAATTATCGCGGAGAGCTAGAGTCCATGAAATTTTTTATTTCTTTATTTTTTATGTTGCTAGTAAAATTCCAAGTCCATCAATTCCAGCCATTTATGGTGCATGTCTTCATATAATTAAAGAGATTCAGACCATTTTGTTTCATTAGCTACAACAGCAAACAAATTTTTTAAAATTTTGTTAATTATTAATTAGGTATTGACAAATGACAATTTGATGTATATATATGGACTTTAATTGTTTTTTTTTTTTTCATGTATATATTTGGGAAAGTATGGACAAGTTGAGCTTACCCTAGCAACTAGGCCATGGTTCAATTTTTTAAGATTTCTAACTATGACTTTTGAGATGCGAGAGAGAAAAATGGGAGAGAGTCTGGCTGGTGGCTGCCTTGCACTTAAAATAATGTAAATTTATTGACAACTTTGTCTTTTATATTAAAAAAAGTTAAAAAATTAATTTAAAAAAAAATGAGATATATGATAATTTTTTAATTTGTTTATAGAGTTAAAAAATTCTATTATTAGTGTATTAAAAACGAACTGTATATACAATGAAAGGATCAACTTATACTGATGTAAAACTAATTAGTTTACACACTTTCATAACTTCATATACGATTGATATTTTAACAAACCGACTGTTAGATTTAGCAATATAATCACACTCGTCGTGCATGTAAAATTTTGTATCAATCCGATATCTATATCATATCGATTAAGAATATTATCTTTTTATATATTTAACGGTTAAAATTTTCTTACATCAAACAAATAGTTAAACATTTTTTTATTTACTCAAAACTTGACGTGTACGATTTACATGAATAGAGTATAAAATATAACGGTCAGATTAAATAAATATAAATTATATAAGAAATTAAAAAAGTATATTAAACTAAATTTGCCTCTAGCGTTTCATAAAACTTCTTACTATATGGAAAATTGTGATCCACATCAAACATATATAATTGTCTCTTTAACAGTTAAATCATACAATTTATAAATTTACTTTTTATTTAGTTATTAAAATATATATATATATATTTGAACATATGTATTTCTATATAAACTAATAAACAAATGGAGCTTTAATTTAATGATCCAAACAATTGATCACCAACTTATAATGTGTTTTTGTTATTCATGAATCAAGAAAAACACATATATGAAGAACATATATTCACCATGTGAACCCTCTAAAAGATCCAATATTATATTCCTGGGCTCCTGGCCAACTAACTATATAAGGTATTTCTGGCACAGAAAAAAAAAAAAAAAAACCTACCTACGTTATTAATAATTTAACCTAATCTAGTTTTAAAAGAATAATTATAGTTTAACCTAACCTATTGATGGTGATGATTATTGCTAGAAAAAAGTCCGTTAATTGATGCTTTTAGATACCGGTTAAATTTTTTTTAATTATTATTTTAATTATTTTATATTTAATGTATTATTTTTATTAAATTCAAAAATATACATTAATTATATTTTTTCCTTAAAATAATATTTTGAATTATACAACTAGACACTAATTAACATTGAAAAAAAACATGTTGACATGTACAATTAGAATAATACTTTTTTGGACAAAAAGTCACAATTCTTTATAAAGCTTGTGATTAATGCCCCTTGCCTTTATATTGACCAGACAGTATGTAATCAAAGATGAAGGCCCTCCTAGCTAGTTGGTATTTTATTATGTTTGATTTTTTTTTTGGGTAATTGATGTCAAAATAGGAGAAAAGGCAATAGAAAATTTTGGGTGTTATTGAAGATTGAAGAATGAAGAGTATTTTATTAGGATTTTGCATTCTTGGACCTAATTTTTAGTTAATTGTTTAAGCAATGAATAGAAGTTCATTACAAACAATTAAATTTAAAGGAATAAAAAAATCAAGTCAATCTCTTTTCTTTCTCTCTTTTTTTTTTTTTAAATAAAAAAGGAAAATCTCTTGATATTTCTTCTATAACTATGTTATCAATACAACTAAATTGTTCGAAAACCGAACCGATAATAAAATTCATAATAAATTATAAATTCATTTTTGATACATCGATAATGAAATCTAATAATTATAACCCAAAACTGATATTTAACTGGAAGAAATCAAATTATAAATATTCATAAAAATAAGATCATCCCTCTCTTTGTCTGTGGGCTTGAGCAGTGGTAGTAATACCCAATAGGTAAAGCCTGGTACATGCAAAATGCTATGCAGTTTGAGAATAATTGACATTTAATAATCCGTGTATTCGTGTCATGTGTGATCCGTGCATTCGTGTCATGTGTAAAACACATTTCACTCAACTAACTCATCCAATGATTGCCTCATTAGGCATTAACAAATTTATAATGTTTATGTAACTCCATATGTTATCAGTAATGTGGAGTAATAACATCCATCGAAGCCTCTTTCTAGGTGAGCAGCAAATCTGTTTTCCTTTGAATACGAGAAACCCCATCCATTTTTGCCACTGGTGCTTGGATTGCTCACTAAACTTACATGTAATCAGGATTAATTTATGCCAGAGCTGCATGTATCTTTCCAGAAAAAAAAAGAAGCAGAAGCTTGACTCATATTTGTGTGCATTATAAATCTACACCATGACCATGGGGCGCCTGACAAATATGAACTTTCAAACTTTGTTGTGGAAAAAATTTATGTGGGAGTGAGAAAGGGATTAGACATCTTCTCATGGAGTTTTTTATTTTATTTTTCATTTAAAGGAAAAATCCTTCTCTATATTCTAGTAACAGTCGAACATTTGTGTTGATGCATGCATCTGTCCAGACATAATCCACAGCTATTGTTTATCTTTCAGCAAGCACAATTTATCGCTATTCATTGCATACATTAATGCCCTCTAGGCTCTAGGTTCCTCGTATTCAAAGGACAACAGATTTGCTGCACACCTATAAAGAGGCTTCAATGGATGTTATTATTCCACATTACTGATTACATAAGGAGTACATAAACATTATAAATTTGTTAAGGAAAAAGACCTTCAAGCATTGGCAGTATGAAGAATCTAAAGGAGACTGGATGTATCTAATACCAACTTCTCTGGTGAAATTCCTCTTCAACTCAGTAATCGTAGCAACCTTGAAATTCTATACATGGGGGGGGGGGGGGGGGGAACTTCTTTCAAGGATGCATTCCTCCATCTCTAAGTTCTTTAAGAGGTATCCAAGTGATGGATCTTTCTCATAACAACTTGTCCGGCCGAATTCCTAAATTCTTGGAATCATTGGCCTTGATATATCTAAACTTATCTTTCAATGATTTTGAGGGTGAGGTACCAGTGAAGGGAGTACTCATTCACCAATGCAAGTTCAATATCTGTACTTGGTAATTCAAGACTTTTTGGGGGCATACATGAACTCTATTGCTTCCACTCTTCATTTTTACCCGTATCTGACACCCGTGTTCGACGTATAGCCGGACGTGGGTATGGAGATATGACCCTCCATAACCCTCCAAATACATGAAAAAACTTTTAAAAATTGAACATACCCGTGTTGGACACATACCCATATCCGACACTCGAACCTGAGTCCGAGTAACATAGCATGAACTGCAGCTGCCTAAATGCAACACCAACAATAATGTCTTCCCATTTAAGGTAGTAATCTCAACATCATGTGCCTTCTTTGGAATAGCCGCCATTGTTGCCTTTCTGATTTTTTTGTTGGTTCAAAAGGAGAAGAGAGAAACAATCTTCTAGTCCCATGCTGAGGAAAAAAACCCTTCTTAAATTATCATATGAAAGGCTTCTTAAAGCTACCGATGGATTCTCTTCGACAAACTTGATTGGTCTTGGTAGCTTTGGCTCTGTGTATAAGGGAGTCCTTAATCAGGATGGACTTTTACAATAGCAGTCAAAGTACTTGACCTTCAGCGCCAAGGCGCATCCAAGAGTTTATTGGCTGAGTGCAAAGCCTTGACAAATATCAGACACAGAAATCTTGTCAAAATCATAACTTCTTGCTCAAGCATTGATTTCCAAGGTAATGATTTCAAAGCTCTAGTCTACGAGTTCATTATAACGGGAATTCGAGGAACAGTTGGATATGCTGCTCCAGGTAACCACAACATCCAAACCCAAAATTTCTCTTATATTTGTAAACATGCCTTCAACATTTGCAACACCAATACTTCACTTTATTATAATTCAAAATTTCTGATTAATGCAGAGTATGGTCTAGGAAATGAGGTTTCAGCATATGGAGATGTCTATAGCTATGGGATTCTTCTACCGGAGATGATAACAGGGAAAAATCCAACAGATGCAATGTTTGAGGGAATCCTAAACCTTCATAAATTTGCTAGGATGGCCTTGCCCAACCAGGTGATGGACATTGTGGACCCAAAACTGCTAATGGTGGAGAAGTAGTGACAGCAGAAAACCACAGCAAGTTCTGATAGAATAAAAGAGTGCTTAATTTTTGCTGTCAGAATTTGGAGTGACATGTTCAATGGAATCACCACAAGAAAGTATGGAGATTAGCCATGTTGTTTATGAGTTGCAATTGGTGAAAAAAGCACTTATTGGACCTCAGAACAGCCAGTATGTTACTCGTCGGGTGTGAGTGTCGGACACGGGTATGTGTCCGACACGGGTATTTTCAATTTTTCTAAAATTTCCATGTATTTGGAGGATCTTTGGAGGATCATGTCCCCATACCCATGTCCGGAAATGTGTCGTACAAGAGTGTCGGACACGAGTACTTTAAAAAAAATTGAGTCGAAGCAACATACCAGCCACTACATACAAAGAGGTAAAAGGGAAAAAAAATTGCTAAAACTTTGAATTAACCTAATCCTTTGTTAATGTATCTTTACTCACCTTCTGACTTAATACATGTTGAATAAAACTTGATTCTTATAAAACTGCAGTCTATTGCTGAACATGCAAAAACACTTGATTCTTATTCACATTTTTTTACTTATCTTGTTCTGAATTGCAGGGGAATGATCTCCGAAGGAGAAAGGCAAATAGACAACAATACGTATGGATTTCGAACTCTGGTCCTCCATGTATCCATTTTTGTTGGAGTGTTTTTTTTTTTTTTTTTTTTTTTTTTCTCTTTCACCAAATATGTAGTTATTGATGTAATTCTATTAATCTTTAGTTTCAAGTTTTTTCCCTTTATTTTTTTTTTCTTTACCTCTTCAAGGTTTCAAGTACTTGAAAATTTTAGAACCTTCATACTGATATTTCAATAAAATTTTAAAATGCACATTAAATATTTTTTTCTTGAGCCATTTTAACCAAGTTTTAGATTTTAAGATTGAAGAAAATAATCTCTAGCAAGAAAACAAGATTGCACCTCAGGCAGCAGCATTTCCCGTATTGCCATTCTCTTCCCTGGATTCAGGTACAAACCACTTATTAACACGCATCCGAGCTATGACCACCTGCAGATTAATGTACATAATAATTTGTATAAGTTGGATATTAAGTGAAATTTTTTAAGAAAAACCTGACATTCCATAACAGATTTACCTGTTTATCCCAGTCAGTTTTCCAGGTGATAATAACAAGTACAATAGTTTGAACAAGTGTTCCTATCAACATGCCAATCCAAACACCCTGAATAAAACAAATTGCAGCAGAAGAGGGGAAAAAATATCTTGTCAGAAGCAGTTTTTTCATGTCTAGGAATCGTGAAGTTTGAATATGACATGCATATCTGCAATCTATGTTACCCACTCTTCATTTTTCCCTAAAGTATCCGTGCGAGCTTTCGTACATAGGTATGAGGGTATGATCTTCTAAATATATGAAAAAAAACTTAGAAAAAATTAAGTATATTCGTATTGGACACATACCCGAACCGGACACTCATCCCGAGTCCGGATAACATAGTATTCGATGCAGATTACTAAATGATAAATTTGCAGACTCAATTCTTAAAATGCAAAATGCAGAAGATGAGGAAAACCACCTTGACTTCCAAGTTGAAAACGTATCCAAGCACAATACCAATTGGAATGCCAATTAGATAGTAGGAAGCTATGTTAACCCATGCTACGATGCTCTGCCATCCAGCACCAACAGCAACTCCTGTTGAAAAATATATATCATGCAACACATTTTTCCTAAGCGTAAAACAAATGCCTGATCTTAATGTATGAATATATTCAGTTAGATGTTATCTACTGTCATTAAGGTACAAATGTTAACAGAAAACAATGATCGAAGATGCTGGAACTTTACCAGAGAGTACAGGTTGAACACTGTTTAGAAGTATGGAGCAAGCCAATAATGGAGATAAATCTGCAACGGCGTTAGCCACCTCTTCGCTTTCGGTGAATATGTATGCTAAACGTCCTCTAAGGCACAAGAAAAACACGAATAGCACAAATCCGATGAAAAGTGATGTAAGAGTTGTCATCATAATAGAAAACTTGGCAGCTTTGGAGCTTCCTCTTCCAAGCTCATTTGACACCCTAACACTGGAATTTTTCCAAGAAGAAAAGAAACAATATTTAACTCACAGCACACAAAATACAAAATCCATGGTCTTGTTCAAGCTTTAAGCTTATAATACCTTGCTGCTGCCAAAAAACCAAGTGATATCATCATTTCCCATCCATTAATGTTCAGGCTGAAAAGAAGGATGTATACATATTAGTAGAATACAATAGCCAATATAGGATGGGAACAACAAAAGTGAAACCTTTGAAGCCGACTGGAAAAGGATGCCAGAAAGAGTTACCAAATGGAAAGAGCATCAATTGCAACCTCAGCATTTTTCAGGTTTCCTGTTAGAAGGACCAAGATTGTGTTGTACCAGAGCTCAAGACTGACCATGACAGCAAAATTCTCAAAATCAACATCTTCTGATATAAACTTAAAATAGAAAGAAAAAAAAAGGATGAATAAAATAGTTCATCAGATCTGCAATTAAGATGACTTTTATTCAATGTAAAAATTGTGCATTCTAGAAACTGATTACCGTGCTCGACAAAGATTATCCAACATTATACTTTTAAGCTAAGATTCTAACAACTTTGGCCTTAATAATCCTATGCAGCTATAGTATATGTTGGTGCGGCGAAACCATAAAGTATCCTGCTGGCTTAAGCCTAGCCTTGGCTGAGATTAATTCTGTCCAAGAGGATGACCACTTCACTAACCTAAAACATAATTGGATACCTCTTCTATTAAACATTCGACCTGTACATTAGTCCTTATTCCACTTTGTCAATGCTTTAGTTCATATTAATCCATAAAAAGCAAACTTGCTCTGCCAATTCTTTCAAGAGACTCATAGATTGACTGAAACCTTACCAGAGCATAGCACTAGACGACAAAGATAGCTTTACTACTGGCCACAGATCCCTGAAAGCTAACATTGAGAAACCCTTCCATGTGTCCTTGCACACTCCACATGTAACAAACAAAATCTGACCTATATTTGGTAGCCAATATGCCAAAACCGTTGATGACAATGCTCCTGTGAGCCCGAACTTGAATTTCATAGTCAAAAGCCATGAAAGAAAGATATGGATTCCAATAGAGAATGCTGCCAAGTATGCAATAATCATATTCTTGCTCTGGGCTTGCAGGAACATTTGGCAGGTGTAGGATATGACGAAAGAAAAGATGATAATGATAAACCAATGACCAATATGTCCAGCCACTTCTGCTATTTTTTCATCCTGGCCTAAAGCTATCAGAAGTGGGGTGGTGAAGATATATAAAGGAAGAAGACAGCATGCAGTCAGAAACAAAACTAGCCATGATCTTTGAAGGTATATCCCCAGCATATGGTATTGTTTAGCTCCAAATGCTTGACCACACAGAGTTTCCAATGCACTGGCCATACCCAGCTGCACATTCAAAAATTTGCAAACATCAGGACTAGTCTAAGGTTTCCATCAAGAAGTTAATCCCATTGCTAATTTTCCATTTTCTAACAATGCGAAAGTCATTAATTAGATATATAAAAATATATATATTGAAAACTTTCGAGAAAATAAAGGTAGTACTCATTTGAATTAAGCAGTTAAGCCACTTCAGACTTCAGTTGCAATTTAAAGCAATAATGGTGATCTCATGTTTATTGAAAACTATCAGCCAAAATAATAAGCATATTGAAAACTCAAAAAGAGTAAAATTAGGGGTTGATTCATTTTAGAAACTTGAAAGTTATGTTACCCGAACTTTTTATTTTCCCTACAGTTACAGGAATGGTTATGAGAATGGGAGTATGATCCTCCAAATATATGGAAAAACTTAGAAAAAATTGAACATACCCGTGTCGGACACACACTCGCATCTGACACAGACTTGAGTCCGGGTAACATAGCTTGAAAGTAAAGAAGAGAATTCTTTTCTTTGTTCATGAAACGCCTCACAGAACTCTAAGATGTGAAAAAAACAGAATCCAGAGCATGTAAGATATATCAAAGGTTTCCCCAAGAATGCGACATTAACCTTCATATTTCTCAAAATGAAATTCAACCCCATGGCTAAATAATACTTACAAAGTTTTTATGCTGATACTTAAGATGTTAAATAGAAATCAAACCAATTCTTAACATATGATGTGAACTTGATCAGCCATGGAACCAACAACTGATCATCTCGGACTGATTTAAAAGTTAGACCTCTAGGCCTCACAACAACTAAGCCAAAAATTTCCTCTTACTGAGATGCCTACCTTTGAAAATTGAAACATCATATCCAAATGCTGAACCTTGGTTAAGCTTATGCTAGAACTTAAGTAGTTTTCATCAGGTAAAGGAAGCAGCTCATACTAGAATTATAGCATTCAAGATTTTCACTAGGAAAACATATAGGAAGAGCACTTAAATGGTCTAGCTTGTACTTTGGTAAATGATGCTTCCTCTGAAACAAGCCAAAAGAAGAGAACTCACAACCACCCCTTAGCAAAAGAAAAAAAAAACCCTCAACATTTCTCACAACCAGAACCGAAAAGCTGATCTGAAATAAAGGTGATAGTTGATACTGATGAAGAACACCATTATATCCCATTTCAGATAAAGTAAAAGAAACCCAAACAAGAAAGGCCAAAACCCAATCCCTTCTAGTAACTATACTGCTAACAAGAAAGGTCAAAAGCTTAACAAAATTAACCTTCTGATAACTAAATTCCTACAAGAAAAAGGTAAAAAAAAAAAAGCAATAATTTCTGTAACTAAACCCCGAGGATCTAAACAAGGGAAAAAAGGAATAAAACAGAGAAAAAAAATTCAATCTGATCAAGTATGTACATACCAGAACACCATTGCCGAACCTCAAAAGGACAGTGGAACAAAGGGAATAAGCAGCAAGCTCAGTAGCACCAATGTGACCAACAAAAGCATGACTGATTATAGTAACACCAAAGGCAGAAAACCTGGTGAAAATTGCAGGACCAGCTACAACCCACATCTTCTTTGTCTCTGACCATATCTTTTCTTTAAGTTTCACTTCTCCAACTTCAGTCTTGTCTGCTTCTGTTAGCAGCTTCTGGTTGATATCACCTTCCATTCTTTTAAAACCAGTTTCTTCCCTATGCTCTTCTCCTTTTCAAGCTGCTTTCTATATTCTTTATAATGATGAAACGAAGCAACAGTCAATAATTAATGTGCAAATGCGGCACACTATTTGATGACATATATTCTTTGTTTTTCTATTCTTTTTCTTGGCTACCTTTATTCATTAATGACATTACATAAAGATTTGGTAATTCATAGTGTTTGTATTATTTTTTGTGTCATATTATATTTAAGATATTATATATTTATATAAAGTATTTTGCTAACGAGTGTTTTAAGAACACTTTTTAAGGTTAATTAATATACTATTTATAGTAATAACATTATTTTAAATACAAAAGTAGACAACTTTGTTCATCATTTCCAATGCATTGAATAAAGATATTACTATATATATAGTAATCTTAAAAGGTGTCTTTAAGGCACTCATTAGCAAAATCCTAATATAAATATTGACAAGTTAATAATATGTGTTATATAAATTTTGAAACATTTGTTTATTCATATCATGTTCGTGTTACTTTTTTGTATAATGTCGTGTTTTATGTCGCATTTTAGTTATTTTTTTCGTGTTGTGTTCATATCGTATAATTTGTGTTCAAAATTATCGGGTCTAGATATATATGAACCAATCCCACAAGAGAAATAAGATGAAAATTTTCTCTTATTTATTTTTATTCTGAGTAAATTAATTTAGAAAATAATCATAACATTGTAGCCACCTTCCAACTAAGCGGGAGCGTAATGAGTAATATTATTTATTTTTTTAATTAATTAATTAATTATCATTTTGTTCGGTCGATTCAAGTTAAAATTAAAAAATACAAACTGGTTAAACCGAATTAAATAACTGAATGAACCATAAAACTGAACAAACTGAATCGAATGAATCGAATTCGATCGATTTCAAGTCGATTTATTCGATTAACCAAAATTCTGCTCAAACCCACAAATAATTTTGTAATGAGGGGATTTGAGGGGATTAAAAGCCAAATTAGCATCAAAATGAAAAACCTTGGGTGGGTTAATAGGAAAAGATAGCTTTCATCTTGATTTTCTTAGTGGTGGGGGTTGCAAATAAAGTACCTAGAGAATATAAAACACCAACAAAGAAACAACCCATTACAAGATAAATTGTTCTGTAACCTAAATCTATAATATATATAATAAAGTTTAAAAACACCATGAACGAGTTTATAAGCTTATTACAAGCCGTTTTAATTGGGCAACTGACAATCAATATAAACTGCTTGAGAAGTTTTTAAATTCCAACATAAGTATATAAGCTACTAATCCTTTCAAAATAAAAAAAATACTGATATATGGAGCAATAAAAAGGTACCTTGAGATCCTAGTAAAACGATCAGGAAAGATAGTTTTGAAGAAGGGACCTCGAATTCAGAAGGTGATGTGTAGCAGTTCCCTTGGAGCAGGAGAGCGGTGGGGCGTCAGGAACCCATTGTTTTGGTGGTGGTACTGGTGACGATTGAGTGTAGGAGAGACATAAATGAGGGTCGGGAATGAGAGACAGCCATTGTTTTGAGACGCAGTTGGATTCGATGAGAGATTTTGTGGGTAATCTGAGGAGGATTTCTGATAAGAGGTCTGGGTTGTTGCCAATTGTCTCTGCTGAGTTTATAACAATAATGGAGGGCTTCTTCTTCTTCTTCTTCTTCTTATTCATCTCCATCTTCATCGTTTCATTGCTAAACAGTGGCTAGGCTTGAAATTCGATTTGTTTTTACTCTTATTAAGGAATTTTCTTAGTGGCCAATGCCCATGAATTAATTTCTTATCTTTATATGTAAATTCTGTATTTTGCTTTGTTATTTATTTATTTTTATTTTTTTTGTCTTCTTTTTTGACATAAGATCAGCATGGCTGCATGGGCATGGCCATGTAAGTTGTTGATTAATCTGGCCCTTAATTGAATCTAGCAGCCATTACCCTTCGCCAAAAACAACTGGTAGATCCCTGTCCATGGATCGGACCTTGATTCGAAATTTTTTTTTATTATTCAAATCTGTTTTTAGTCGAGTTCGCATCGATTTGAAAATTCGTTTCACTATTAAAAATATATTTTTTTAAAAAAAATTATATTAATATTAATATATATTTTACAATTAAATTTAAATAAAAATATTTTTTATTTAATAAATAATAATTCGAATCAAGCCGAGCCGGGTCGGACTTAGTCAAATAACAAATTTTTTTAACCAAACTCGACCCAATTTGAATTGGATCCATCGGGTAACCTAATCCTTAGATAAGTCTAGGTCAGATTGTTGCTTCCATCATGAAGCTGAGCCTGAATTGATCTAATTTCTGCAATTATTCCTTATACTACTGATTTGGATTGAGAACTGCTTCTTTAGATTCCGGATATACATCCATCTTCAGGTACCATGAACAAAGCTTAGCAAGTCACTAACGCCGTTAAATAAATGGATGATAAGACATTAACATCTAATAAGATCATAAAATATGATAAAAAAATGTCACATCAATGCTATCTTTATGATGCCACGTCATTGTTAAAAGAAAATATTTTAAAAATTCAAAAAAATAGAAAAAAATAATTCATAATATTTTTAAAAATTTTCAGAAAATTATAATAAACAAAATATTTTTAAAAAAAATAATTTTTTACAAAATTCACTTATTTTAAAAATCTGAAAAATTTAAATATATATAAAATAAAAAAATATGAAAATTTTATAGAATTAAAAAAAAAACGAAAATTTCAACAGTAATTTAAATTCAATATTTTGGGTATTTTTTATTTTAATTAAAAAGTATTTTTATAATATTAAAAATTTTACAAAATTTTTAAAATTTTGAATTTTTCTAAAAAATCTGATTTTTTTGAAAAAAAAATATTTTCAGTTATTTATATATATATATATTTTGAATATTTTCTTGTTTTTAATTTTTTTAGTGATGACGTGGCATTATAGAGCTGACGTGGCCTTTTTGGCCTTTTTTTGTCACGTGTCACTATCTCATTGAATGTTATTTTGCTATATCACTATTTATTTAACGGTGTTAGTGTAAGATATCAATTTATTTAATAGAATTATAGTATAGGTATCTGATTAAGAATAAAAATTCTTTAAGTATAGTGATATAGTGTAGGGAGATTTTTTTTTATTTTTATTTAAGTCAAAACTTTACTATACCAACGATGAAACACATTTTTTGCTTGGATATACATACAATTTGTAGAAGCGATTTCTTCTCCACACCTGAAAAAAGTATTGACATTGTCATCGCTAGAGATTTAAATTGCAATCGCGAAAGTATTTTTGATTGCGTCGTAATTACGAACGTAATAAATGTTATTGTGGTCAATTGCGATAAATATCGATAATAAATATCAACGGACAGGGCCAAAACTGTAAAATAATGACCATAACATCGCGTTACGATCACTATTTAAATCATTGTTATTGTTAAGCATCCAACCTAAAACAAAATCAATTGGTAAGAGATGAAGAGACTTAACTTAAATATAAGATCACACACAATCCAATATTTAATCAATATGAGATAATATCACTTTAACAGATCCATCAATGTAGTCGAAAACGAAAAAGCCTAACACGTAACAAACTCCAAATGAATAACATACATAAATAAAATACAATAACAACAGAACAAAATTTAGACTCTAATATTATATTAAACATCCAACTTAAATCAATTTACAAAAGATAAAGAGATAAAACTTAGAATATAAAATCCTGACAATTCAATATTTAAAACATGTAAAATAATACCACTTTAACCGTCACAATCCATTTATTAGATGTTAATGCCTCATCATCCATTTTTTGACTCCTTGAGGTATGTTGGCAGGGAAATTGAATTTGCACAAAGATTGCATATTAAGAAATGGAATAGAAATTAAGACTTCATTTTGGAAGTCTTCGAATTCGAATTCTAAGATGGACAGAGTGAGATTTATGGAAATATATAAGAGAAGACTAAGAGAGTGACTTTTAGAAAACTTAGGGTGATAGTGCACACTTTCCACATAAAAGAATACTTTCAAATTATCACCTATGTTACTCGGACTTTTTTTTTTTTAAACATCCGTATCCGATGCATATTCGGACAAAGATATGAGAGTATGATCCTCCAAATATATAAAAGAACTTAAAAAAATTGAGTATATCCTTATCGAAATATACCCATATCTAATATTCACCCGAATCTAAATAACACAGGTTATAACTTGTCGCAGCTTAAATCTCAAATGATAAAAGAAAATTGCAGCAGTGGTACAATGTGATGCATTATAATGGCCTTTGGCCCTTACTATGTCCTCATTGAAGAGTGGAGGTATTGTAGGATGGTCTTATAACCATCTCCAAATCTGAAATATTTCATGGTAAAAACTATAAAGGCATCACAACTTCAAGCAGGTTAGATTCTTTTCAAAGGAACATGAAGACTTCTAAAATTTACAACTGAAACACCTACAAGATAATAAAATTCTTCTAACTGAATAAACTGACATTGTCACTGGCATGTCTGCAAACATAATAGTAGTAATAAATTATGTTATCCGGATTTTTCATTTTCTTTAAGTATCTATGTCCGACACATATTCGAACATGGGTATGTGGGTATGTTCCTCTAAATATATGAAAAACTTAAAATAAAAAAAAATAAAAAGATTGAGTATATCCGTATCGGACACATACCCGTATCCGACACTCACCCCGATTCCAGGTAACATAGGTTGTTTCTACTAAAAATTGCCACGTTACTATAAGATAGGAGTCACCTTCACCAGCCTATATATGCATTTTACATATATTGACGACACAAGCCATCAGAAGAGCCAATATGAAGCAACACCCAGAAAGCCTTAAACCTGTTGAATAAAACAAAGCAATCAAATTAGAAGAAAAGCAAGGTGACTAAACTGGTGTTGGATGCACTCTAACTCCTAATATAACAATAATGCTATTGTTGTTGAGAAAAGTACAATTTTAATCTTTGACAAATCAGAAAAAGAGCATGGAAGCTTGTTGTATACATCCCCAACAACATCTCAATCCAAGCATGCAGCAATTTATTGCTCACAATTACCAGAAAAGAATCATATAAATAGAGTTTAAGTTCCAATTATCGGATTAATGTACTCACATGGTGTGTACCTTTTAGAAAACTCTAATCCAATCCTTGTTTGTTAGCCATCAATAACATTCCCCAAAAATCAACAGCGAAAATAACTAAAATAGAGGATAAGACCACATTTAAACATGTATGGTAATTGTAAAGTGTTCTTTTGATGGGGTGAGTAAACGTAGCAAACCAGTAAAACGAGATGCCTTAGGGAGACGGCGGAGAGGAAGATTGGAGTAGACCCTGAAAAACAAGTGCGGTGGCAGGTGGTGGTGATGAAGACTGTAGGTGGCTGAGAATGGTGAAAATTATGGTGGTTAGGATAATTCAAAGAGAAAGTTGCAGAGAATTTTTCAAGAGCCAAAAGTTTGTCAAGACTACTAAAAAGAGATGATGTCTTTTACTAAATATATTATTAGTACATAAGATCCTTTACGTATAAAAGTGTAAACTCCAAAAGTGTTAAAAGTGATTGACCTAAATACTCCTAATGCTACTAATGGAACAGAACAAATAACCTACATAAATGGAAAAAGAGTAACGAAATTTCAATTATTTGAGCAAGGTTTGCCTTGTTAGCTAATTCTTTTTTCTAGTATGTAAACATCAATGTCTTTCCAACAACGTTAAAAGGGGAATGGTTCAAATCCAAGATAAGACCATATAGATAGACGAATCACGAATGCTGTCAACTTTTAGTTTCACAGTGATCTAACTGATAGCAAAGGCTATATGCAATGTAATAAATCCTTTCATAACAGGGATGACTCAGGGAATTTATAACTTACCACAATATATAATTTTCTTTTATACAAATATTTTGCAGTATATAAACTACATTCAAAATGACTGCCGCATGGAAGAAAAAGATAGATATGAATTAAGAAATTAACTGCAACAACTCAAGCTAAGAATCATTGGCTTTCAAACATCAATGATCAGAATTTCTAAATGCTGATAAGAAATTAAACCAAAATAAGAAACATTGACACATAATCCACAAATGAAAGGAAAAAAAATTAAGACAAGCATGTTAAAGAGATCATCTTGTCAAACAGTAAATAGATCAAAACCTGGTTCATAAAAGGCTATGCAGAAAAAAACTAACTTCAGAAACTACTTATAATACTGAACAAAAAAAACTACTTAATAAAAAAGTGGAGCAGCTCATTAAGATCTGCATATGTATATATCCAAAGAGGCAGAGGGGACAAACATACAAACATGAGAATAGAATGTCTAGAACTAACTTGATCCGAATAATCACCTACAAGGACTCTTATAGTGCAGTTGTTCTATTAGTGGGAAAACTGATAAGGTAAAATGCCAAATGTAATCAAGTGTATAAGCATATACGAAACAGTTCTCCATTACTAAGCAAAAGAACAGTGGAGATATGGTGTCAGTTATACCTTCATATAGAAGACAGGTTCTCAAAGTATTGATAAGCATGGATACTTTCATAAGGCAAAATATCATCATCTTCATCTTCTGAATAATCATTATAATAGGAGTCAAAGTCGAAACCTGGCCTTAGATCATAAAGCGATTTCCATGCTCCATCCTCAAAGTCATAGCAAACTACTTTCTTGTCTGCCCAGACCACAACCTTTGGCTCTTCTTCTTTCTCAAATTGTGCAATACATACATCAGTGAACGAAAGATTATTCAAACCATAACCCCACACTTTCCCAGGAAAAAGTTTCACTAAATCGCCAATATCCAGACGATGCTTCAAGAACCAATGAGAATAATCACTTGCTATCTCCAAAACATGAAATTCTGAACAAACATGATTGCGGTATTGAATTGCAATATACAAAATGCCTCGACACTCTCCAAAATAATGACCTTCCTCAAGAAAATCCCTTGTTGATATTGGCATTGGCATTGGTTCCAAGCTTTCATTCACTACATCAAGATACAATGATTCGTTCGGATAACAATTCCAATTCCGATAAGTATTCCAATGAATTTTTCCATTACAGAAAACAGCATCCTCAAACCGTATAGGTTTCTTCACATCAAAACAGATCCTAGATTCACTCCAAGAATCAGTCTCAGATGAGTATATATCCAGTTCAAACTTGGAAGGTTTACCAAACACTTCCCGGATAGAAATAATCTTGTAATGAGGTGATTTTAGAGGATCAAAAGCCAAATTAACATAAAATTTAGAACCCTGAAATGATTTTCTAGGAAAAGATAGTTCCTTGAATTGCTTAGTAGTGGGGTTACAAATAAAGTACCTAGAGATGATGATATCATTATCATTAGGACGATCGTCAAACAAAGACCCACAAAGAAACAACCCATAACAAGACTGGAGAACATTGATGTTAGGGGCAATCATATAATCAAAGAAAGGGACTTTACTGTTATGCTTTATAGGAACCACATCGAATTCAGAGGGTAATGTGTAGAACCATTTGAGAAGAAAAGCGGTGGGTGTGAGGACGCCATCGTTTTGGTGGTGGCGAGTGTGGGAGAGACAGAAATGAGGACTCGAAATCAGAGAAAGCCATTGTTTTGAAACACACTTGAATTTTAGGATAGGCTTTGTGGGTAATCTGAGGAGGAATTGGGTTAAGAGATCTGGGTTGTTACCAATTGCCTCTGCTGAAGTGATAATAATGGAAGTCTTCTTCATTGTTATCAAATTAGCAATTCAAGGAAGAAGAATTGAGCATAAAATTCTGAGGAAATTCAAGAGCTGAGGAATACCCAATAATTAACACAAACAACTTAAGATTTACATACCCTTTGGCTTAGAATTTGAGAACTCGCAAATGGTTGAGTTTGAGTGCTTTCTCACAGTTCCATCAGCAGATTAAGGCATATTTATCCAAATATTGATTTTTTTTTTACTATTTATATTTCAAAATTATTTATCAAAATATAATTAAAAAATTAAAAATCTAAGAAGAGTTATCATATCATATGACGATTTTTCTTCATGATTTTAAAAAAATTTTGAAAAACTTAAGTCAAAAGTCATCATATGATATGACGACTTCTGATCTTTATTTTTTAATTTTTTTATAATATGACGACTTCCGAATTTCTTTATTTTTAATTTTAAAATTATAATCGTTTTAAAACTGTAAAACAAAAAAAAATATAAAAAAGTCGTCATATCATATGATGACTTCTCTTGTACTAAACAATTTGTTAAAATGGTATGGAAGTCGCCATTTCAAATGGCGACTTCCATACTATTATATATATATAATATTTTAAATATTAAATATTAAATAATAAAAATAAAAATTATATAGTTTATAATTTTAAAAAATATAATTTAATAAATTTTAATTAAAAAAATAATTTACAAAAAATTTATAAAATTTTTTTATAAAATTTGTTTATACAATTTATATTTTTTTAACTGTATGTAGACCTAATAATATTGGACACGACACGATTACACGACACGAAAACCACAAGGAAAAAATAACTAAAAACACGACACGAACACAACACGAGTACACGAACGTCTCAATATCTATATAATACAAATTATTAACGTATCAAAATTTATATAACCTTAAACATGATTATGACACGATAAAATACACGAACACGACCAGATCTAACTGTATGTATATAATTTATATATTTTTTAATGCTATGTATACAATAACTGTATATATAACGATATTATTATTGATGCGAACTCTCCCTCGATGTACAAGATTGATAAGGACATTTTTGACGGCTATAACTAGAGGTGTCCATAGGCCGGGTCGGGTCGAATCCCAAAATTTTTTTATTTCCCTTGTCCAAACCCATTTCGGGTCGGGACTAGGCCGATCCAAAAGCCTGTTTCACTATTAAAAAATATTAAAAATACATTTTTATATATTTTATAATTAAATTTAAATAAAAAATATTTTTTATTTAATAAATAGTATTTCGGGCTAGGCCGGATCGACCTGAATTACAAAAACACTTGCCCAAGCCCGGCCCAATACGATCCGGGAGGGCTACCCGACCCGTGGATAGGTCTAGCTATGACCTTCATTCCTGCATAATCTACAATGTTTTTGTTGGTCTTTCTACCTGAGGTTTATTTCTTTACGAATACGAGTTGAAAGAATCTGATTGATATTAAGATAAATCATCAATATTTTTAACAATTTTTGTAAATTTTTTTTTAATTTTTGTAAATTTTTTTATTTAAAATTTATAACTTATAAATTTTTTATTTTTTAAAATTATAAACTATATAATTTTTTAAAATTTTTAATTTTATTATTTAATATTTAAAATATATTATATATAAAAAAATTTAATATATATATAATAGTATGGAAGTCGCCATTTGAAATGACGACTTCCATACTATTTTAACAAATTGTTTAGTACAAGGGAAGTCGCCATATGATATGGCGATTTCCCTTATATTTTTTTTTTTAATTTTTTTTTGTTTTACTGTTTTAAAACGGATATAATTTTAAACTTTTTTAAAAAAATAGTTCGAAAGTCGTCATATGATAAGGCGACTTTTGAACTAAATTTGTAAAAAGAAATTGAAAAACAAACCTAAGTTTTTCAAATTTTTTTAAAACCATGAAGGGAAGTCGCCATATGATATGGCAACTTTCCTTCTTAGATTTTTAATTTTTTTTAAAATACACCATGGGAAGTCGCCATATTATATGGCGCCTTCTCTTGGTATTTTTTTTAAGCGTATTTTGGTGAATAATTCTGAAATATAGGTAGTTTGAAAAAAAAAATTTAGCAATATTCTAATAAATTTGCCGCACATTAACGCCACTAGAAAATTCACTTACCTCTAAAATATTATTTCTAGCTTAATTTTAAATGAAAAGATAAATATATATTTTTAATATTAATTATCTATTTTTAATTTTTTGCAAAATTTTTTAACTACAAAATAATGAAAATTCATTTAATCTTAAAATTATGTTTAATTACTATTAAATTAAATTTTAATAAAGTTATATTCTAATTCAAGTGCATGTTAAATATTTTAAACTTATCTTTAATTCAATTATATATTAACTTTGAAATAAATTTATTAAAATATTTTTAATTAATTAATTATTGTTATTTAAAAAAATTAGTGATAATAAAATTGATTTTTTTAAAAATGAAAAAAAGAAAGAAATGAGAATAAAAAAATATATAATTATCTTTCATAAGATTTTATTGAAAATAAACTTACCTCTTATTACTTTGAAAAATATATTTATCTTTTGAAAAAGTAACTATGTTAGCATTCTAATCAAATTAATATTTATTCAAATTTTACTTTAAAAATTAAAAATACGATCATTTTTTTATTTTTTGTTTTAATCAATTTCTTTATCATTAAACTTTTTTAAATAATGACAATTGATTCATTTTTTTTAAATAAAAATAACATAATATATTAATATCAAAGTTAATATATATATATATATAATTGAATTAAATGTAAATTTAAACTATTTTTTTAGTACATAAAATATTAGGTTAGGGGAGACTACCCAATCCAGGATGAGAGCATGTCAGAGGCTTTACAGAAGGCTAACAATGGTACTTATAAATCACTCACTAAGTGGAACTGCTGATGAGACTAGAAACCAAGTGCTTGTCAAGACGCTAATGAGTATTCAGCCAACTGAACCAATCCACATTAACATAAGCTTAAAATATTTAACATGTATACTCGAATTATAATATAATTTAATTAGAATTTAACTTGATAATAATTAAATATAATTTTGTAGTTAAAAAAATTGTAGAGTAAAAAAAAAGAATGAAAACAAAAAATAAAAATAAATGATTAATAAAGGGTATATTTGTCTTTTCATTTAAAATTAACTTAGAAATAATACCTTAAAGGGGTTAGTGTATTTTGTGCCAAACTTTAGGGGATAAGTAGGTGTTTTCAAACTTTATGGGATAAGTGTATTTTCTATCGAATCCCAAAGGGTATATATATTTTTCCCTAAAACTTAAAACTATTGTGATACAGAAAAGAGATAGAGTTTGTATTTGAAATACTGTGACTGAATAAATCTATATTATAAGATAATAATTTTATTAATAAATAAATATAAATATTTAAAAATAAATAAAAATAATTCTATTTTTTAATAAGTGACATCATATAGTTCAATGATCTAACATCAAATACAAATCCTAAGTAATAAGAGTTTGTATTTGATACATTATCAGTTTATAAATCTATCTATTGTTAGTTAACAATTCATTAATAAACAAATATAAAATTTTAAAATAAATACAAATAACTATATTTTTTTATTGACCTTTTTTGCTAAATAGCAATAATTTTATCATGTAAATTGACTCTTGAATTATACATTTTTTAATAATCTGGTATTTTAAAAAAATTACAACCAGATACCTAACTTGTATTCCATCAGTAAATTACCCCAATAGACTAACGTTATTATGTAAAATGCTTACGTGGCATGGTTGATCAATACTAAATCGTCATGTGTCAAATCATATACTTTTTAAAAATGTTGGCGTGGCATTGACCTGAAACATGACAACTTATTATGGTTAATTAAGCCCCTTCAGCATTTTGTATAACAATATTAGTCCATTTAATTAACTTGCTTGATGAAAATAAAGTTTAAGTATCAAATTGTAATTTTTTTAAATATCAAATTATTTAAAAAAATGTACCCTAAACCTTTTTTGCTAAATAGCAATAATTTTATTATGTAAATTGACTCTTGAATTATACATTTTTTAATAATCTGGTATTTTAAAAAAATTTCAATCAGATACCTAACTTGTATTCCATCAGTAAATTACCTCAATAGACTAACGTTATTATGTAAAATGCTTACGTGGCATGGTTGATCAATACTAAATCGTCATGTGTCAAATCATATACTTTTTAAAAATATTGGCGTGGCATTGACCTGAAACATGACAACTTATTATGGTTAATTAAGCCCCTTCAGCATTTTGTATAACAATATTAGTCCATTTAATTAACTTGCTTGATGAAAATAAAGTTTAAGTACCAAATTGTAATTTTTTTAAATATCAAATTATTAAAAAAATGTATAGTTCGATGGCTAATTTACGTATTAACCCTAGCAACAATGTTAAGGACAATTGACTTAGCAAACATTCTGAATCAAAGTAGTCAATACCATAAAATTCAGGGATGGATCGTAATAGAAGTCAGAGGGAACCTTGGCCCCCTCAAAAATTTTAATTTCTCTTTAATATAAATATATATTAAATAGATTTAAAGGCTCTTTTAAGCTAAAATTATTAATTTTACTTATTTATATATATTTTTATTTAATTTTATGCATTGCAATTTGAGATTATTAAAATTATATTACTATTTGTCTATTTATTATACTAACTTAATCATAACTCACAAATCCTTAAAAAAAAAATATCACAAAGGTTAAATCGCAATTATGTAAATTTAACAAAAACTAAATTGATTTTCTAATTTTTTTAATAAGACTCTAAGTCCCTAACTAAGTATCAAATTCAAACATGTTTTTTCTTTTTTTTTTTTAGCCGGCTACAACTTTTTCTTTTCATATAATTTTTCACTTTTAATTTGATCTTAGATTTTATTCTCTTGTTACCATGCCACTTTTTATTAACACAAAAGTCAGATTGGAACCACTTTATAAAAGATTATACAAAGGATTTGTATTTGATGCACTATCAGTGTATAAATCTATATACTGTCAGTGAATCATACGATGACACCTAAAGATAAATACCGATAACTATACTTTTTAATAGGTGACATCATGTGATTCGCTATGAGTGTATAGATAGAAATATATTTGGAAAGATTACTTCAAACTTTCAATTTTATTATTTTAATGAAATATTTTATTTTTCTTGTTTTAATGAAAAATATATTGTTTAACGATTAATATAGTTATAAGTTATTGTTAGACATCTTGTAAGCATTATTTTATTATTGCATGTATATAAAATTAATGTGAGCAGAATATAAAAAATATTCAAATACGAATATACTCACAGTTTTGGTAGAATCAAAAAGTTGATGTACGCATACACCTACAGAATTAATACGAACAGAAAAATAATATCGAGTCAAGGTAGAACCTCTGAACTTAAGACGATTATTGTCTGTCTATCAGGTGCTTACAGTATATTGCAACTCATTTCCTAGGCCTCCTCGATAACGTTGCTGTTGAGAGCACACTCGAAGCAACACGGCGAACCAGAAAATATGTTTTTAATCTCTCTCAAGAATATAGTATGCACGAAAATATTTCGGATTTTTAATGTATGTTTTTAAAACAGACACTGATCTCTGATTTATATAGAAAACAAGAAACCTGTTCGGACAAGACACAATTGTTGAAAAAAACCGTTCAGTTAAAAGCTGTGACATTAGGAAAAGAACCAAACGGTTCGGTCTAGTCCGAATAGACATGTCTCAATCAGACAAGCCTCTTGGTTGGAGGATGTTGAAACGGTTCGGTTTGGATCGAATAAACATGTTGGTTGGACACAACATCAATCAACTTTCTTCCCCTTCAAGTGGGTGTTAATGAGATCAATTTCTCATTCAAAATTGATATCAATTGTGTACATTAAATATACACCGTGTATCTACTTATGACAATCTACGTATTGGTATACGTATTCCGTATACATCCAAATTAATACTTGATATCCAACAGTTATATTTTCTTAAAAGAAAGTTCATAATTTTAAAGAAAATTATTTATTTGATGTATTATGTTTCTTTATACATTTGTTTATAAATTGACAAAATTACAATTTTGAAAGTTTATTTCTTTTTGTTAGTATATTGCTTGCATATATTTATATTATTATAGTAAGATACATTTTATGAAAAATTAAGATCTAGTAGAGTATTAATTGACACTCTAAAAATCAAATGTTAAGATCCATAAAAAATGGATGGTATTAATATATAACTAGAATGTTTCCCCTGCTTCGTTAGGGGTTTTGATTTTTTTTATATAATTTTAATTATATTAAATAATAATAATTTATTTTTATTTAAATATATATTTATATATTAAAATAATTATATTTTTTAATATAAAAATTAAATATTTCAAATTATGCCTTCTTCACAAAGAAAAAAATTTATTACCAAATTATTTTTAAATAAAAACATAAAATTATAAAATTTAACTTTTTTTTTTAAATTAAGTGATAAATTCATCAAAAAATAAAACTTAAGTTGATTTTTTTACCAATCAGATTTCACTTTCTTTTATTGTGGGAGTCTAAACCAACCAATTACTCCTGGAAAAAAAAAATTTCTTCTTCTCAAAAAATAAAAAATAATTATAAAATCTTATTTTCACATAATTTTTTTTTATATTTCCTTATTAATAATTATTTATTGTAATAATAGTGGACAATAAATATTTTTAGTTAATTGGTTTATTTTGTAATTCTTCCAATATTTTTGGTTTATTAGTTAATTTTGTAATTCTTTAAAAAAAAAAAAAATTGGTCACAAATAGGGATGACAGCGGATCGGATATTTGCAATTTTTTAAATATTCGAATCCGCTTAAATTATTCAAAATCTGAATCTGTTTATTATCCGCTTACTATCCGAATTCTTATCTGATTTAAAGAACAAATATCCGTCAGATATCTGAATTCGCTAAATATTTAAATTTATTAAATTAACTTTTTAAAAAAATAAAAATATAGAATTAAATAAAAACTAAATATGTAAATGGAGCGGATAATGGATTCGGATATCCGATCAAAATTAAAGCGAATTCGAATAACGAATATCTGAGGGTTCATATTCGAATTCGCTCCGAATCCACTGCAGATAGTAAATTGATATCCGAATCCAAAAATTATCCGAATCCGTAATATCCGAATCCGAAAAAAAAGAATTGAATCACAAAAGTTAAAAAAAAATAATTCCTTATTAACAATTATTTATTACAATGACTATAAATTATAAATATTTTTAATTGATTCAGTTGTCGTTGTAAATATGTAAATGGAGCAGATAAAAGATTCAGATATCAGACATTATCCGAACTAAAATTAAAGCGGATTCGAACAACTGATATCCAATGTTTCATATCCGAATCTGTTGCCGATAGTAAATTTAATATTTGAATCCAAAAGTTATCTGAGTCCGTAATATCCGAATCCGAGAAAAACGAGACAAATCACAAAAGCTAAAAATTTTATTTCTTTATAAATAATTATTTATTATAATAACTATGAACTGTAAATATTTTTAATTGGTCTACCTATTTTGAATTTTCCTAACAAATTGAAAAAAAAATGACAGCTGTTGTCCTGCTTAACATTGCTACAGTACTCGGAATGATTTTAATATATAGGTATAATTTTAATTATATTAAATAATAATTATTTATTTAAATATATTTTAATATTTTAATATATATATTTATATATTAAAATAATTATATTTTTTAATATAAAAATTAAATATTTCAAATTATGCCTTCTTCACAAATAAAAAAATTTTATTACCAAATTAATTTTAAATAAGAAAACATAAAATTATAAAATTTAACTTTTTTTTAAAAATTAATTGATAAATTCATCAAAAAATAAAACTTAAGTCGATTTTTTTACCAATCATATTTCATTTTCTTCTATTGTGGGAGTCTAAACCAACCAATTACTCTTACAAATATTTTTATTCTTCTCAAAAGATAAAAAATAATTGTAAAATCTTATTTTCACATAACTTTTTTTTGTATTTCCTTATTAATAATTATTTATTGTAATAATAGTAGACAATAAATATTTTTAGTTAATTGGTTTATTTTTTTATTCTGCCAATATTTTTGGTTTATTAGTTAATTTTGTAATTCTTTCAAAAAAAAAATTGGTCACAAATAGGGATGATAGCGGATCGGATATTTGCAATTTTTTAAATATTCGAATGCGCTTAATTTATTCGAAATCTGAATCTGTTTATTATCCGCTTACTATCCAAATTCTTATCCGATTTAAAGAATAAATATCCTTCAGATATCTAAATCGGCTAAATATTCAAATTTATTAAATTATTTTTTTAAAAAATAAAAATATAAAATTAAATAAGAACTAAATATGTAAATGAAGCGGATAATGAATATGGATATCTACTTATCTAGATCAAAATTAAAGCGAATCCGAATAACGAATATCTAAGGGTTCATATTCGAATTTGCTCCGAATCCGCTGCGGATAGTAAATTGATATATGAATCCGAAAATTATCTGAATCTGAAAAAGAAAAAGAATAGAATCACAAAAGTAAAAAAAAAAAAAAAAATCCTTATTAACAATTATTTATTACAATGACTATAAATTATAAATATTTTAATTGATTCAGTTGTCGTTGTAAATATGCAAATGGAGCAGATAACGATTCGGATATCCGACACTATCCGAACTAAAATTAAAGAGGATTCGAACAACGGATATTCGATATTTCATATCCGAATCTATTGCTGATAGTAAATTTAATATTCGAATCCAAAAATTATCTGAGTCCGTAATATCGGAATCCGAGAAAAACGGAACGAATCCAAAAGCTAATATAAATTTCTTTCTTAATAATTATTTATTATAATAACTATGAACTGTAAATATTTTAAATTGGTCTACCTATTTTGTAATTTAAAAAAAAACAACTGTCGCTGCTTAATATTGCTACAGTACTCCATGGGGATGATTTTAATATATAGGTATAGTTATCTGTGTCCGTAATATCCGAATCCAAGAAAATGAAACCAATCACAAAAGTTAAAAAATTATTTTTTATTAATAATTATTTTTTATAATAACTATGAACTGTAAATACTTTAATTGGTTTACCCATTTTGTAATTTTTCTAACAAATTAAACAAAAAAGACCGCTCTGTTGCTTAACATTGCTACAGTATTTCATGGGATGATTTTAATATATAGGTATTGAGGTATAGATTTCAGCTTTTAGATTTATTGATATTATTTAATATTTTATCTATAATATATTTTTATCATACACATTTATATGTTTATATACAAATATAAAATTTTTAAATATTTAATATTAAAAAATTTTAAATCTTAAATAAATAAAATAAATATAAAATATTAAAAAATATAATAAATTATTATTTAATAAGCTTATTTAATGAATATATATTATTTTTAAAACCGGTACAGAGGATGCAAACCTTTTCTTCACTTATTGGAATAAAGGATTTTTATTTACTTCTCATAATTAGCTTTGTCTTTTGTCTTGAAGGCCTGATTTTGATTGACTTTTGAAGTCTAAGCCAAACCCTACTGGTTTCGTTGGCGTTTTGGGATATCCATGGCTTTATTGGTTTATGAGGCGTTGCAGTATTCTTGGCTGAATATTTTTGCTTGAGTTAATAGTGCTAATAGTCTTTCAAATTATAGAGCATATTTTATATTGATCTTTAAATTTCAAAACGTATTAAATTGGTCCTTATTTACAAGTATCATAACAAATTGGTTTCTTCCGTTAGCTTTTCCGTTACTTTTATTGTAACAATCAGTTAGTGACATGTGTCACCAGCTGATTGCACCACATTTCTCTTTATTTTTTTTCTTTATCTTTATTTCTTTATTATTTTTTTCTTTGATATTTTTAATAAATAAAAGTAAAAGAAAAAATATTTTTTTATAAAATTAATGTAAATAAATATTTATATTTTATAAATTATTTAATTATTAAAAAATTAATTTAAATTATTATTTATCTTTTATATTTATTTATAAAGAATAATAAATAAAATAATAAATAAAAACATTAATAAATAAAAAAGATAAATAATAATGTAAATTAATTTTTTAATAATTAAATAATTTATAAAATATAAATATTTATTTACATTAATTTTATAAAAAACTATTTTTTCTTTTTCTTTTACTTTTTCTTCTTTCTTTCTTTTTTTCTTTTTATAAATAAATTAATTTCGTAAAAATTAAATAATTTATAATTTATAAAATATAAAATATTTATTTACATTCATTTATTAAAAATATATTTTTTTACTTTTTTACTTTTTTATTTTCCTTTTCTTTCTTTCTTTCTTTCTTTCTTTTTTCTTTCCTTTTTTTCCTCTTTTCTTATAAAATTAATGTAAACAAAATATTTTATATTTTAAAAATTAATTTAAATTATAATATGAATTATTATTTATTTTTTATATTTATTTACAAACAAGAGAAAAAGGAAAAAGATAAGAAAGGAAAAAATAAAAAACTTATAAATATAAAATAAATATTTTAAATTTATAAATTATTTAATTTTTAGAAAGTTAATTTAATTTAAAATATAATATAATATAATATAATATACTTATATATATTTTGTATTTGTTTATAAAGAAGAGAAGAAACAAAAAAATTAAAAAATATATTTTAATAAAATTAATATAAATAAATAGTTTTATATTTTTTTCAATTATTTGATTATTACAATATTAATTTAAATTATAATGTAAATTATTATTTAGTTTTTTATATTTATTTATGAAGAAGAGAAAAGAAAAAAAAAAGTCGAAAAAATTAAAAATATTTTTTATAAAATTAAAGTAAATAAATATTTCATACTTTTTAAATTAATTATATTTTTAAAAAAATTTATTTTAATTTATAATATGAATTATTTTTTCTTTGTATTTTTTTTTAAAAAAAAAAATCAAAGAAAAAAAATAAAGAAATAAAGAAAAAGGAAAAAAATGAAGAGAAATGTGATGCAATCAGCTAGTGACACGTGTCATTAGCTGATTGCTACAGTAAAAGTAACGGATAAGCTAATGGAAGGGATCAATTTATTATGATACTTGTAATCAATGACCAATTTGATACGTTTTAAAGTTTAGGGACCAATATAAAATATGCCATATAATTTGGGGACCATTGGTGCTATTAACCCTTTTTGCTTTGCTTCAAGTTTTTTTTAGTACTTATTTCAAAGTTCGTGTTAACTATTCAATTTGATTATAGAGATAATTATAATTTTATTCCTAAAATATAAGTTTTTTTTTTTTTCATTTCAGTCCTAAAATTTTTAGATGTAAACATTCAATCCTAAAAATTGTTAATACGTTAAAAATTAATCTTTCAATTATTATTCAAATGAAAACATTAACAGAAAGTTTAGCTGACATATAATGAACACATGTGGATGCCATTTCAATAATTTATAAAATATTAAAAAATTATTTAAAAAATACAACCTCCTTATAAAGATTAAAAAATCACTACTTCATTTTTTTACTTTTCTCTTCTCTCATTAAACTAACAGCTTCTCTCTCTTTCTCACTAAATCAACAATTTTTAATGAAATGAAGTAGAGTTTTTTTTATCTTTTATTTGGAACTGTTTTTTTTCTTTGGACAAATAGTTTTTCTAATATTTTACAAATTAATGAAATGCTATAAGTTTCATATGTGATTCATTATATGCTATAGAAGTTTTTTATATAAATTTTTAGTTAGCGTTTTCGTTCGAAGAGCAACTAAAAGACTCTCTTTTAACATATTGATAACTTTTAGGACTAAATATTTACAAGTAAAAGTTTTAGGACTGACATGAAAAAAATGTATATGTTTTAGGACTAAAATTATAATTACCTCATTAATTATAAGTGGATATCTAATTTAAATATAAAATCACAAACAATCATGATTTAAACGATGTGAGATAACATCATTTTAACAGGTTCCAATTACGTGTAGACGAAGATAGAAAAACCTATCACGTGACAAACTCGAAAGGGACAACGGACAGAAATAACATATAAAAACAAACAGAACAAAACCTAAACTCTGATACCATGTGGTTATTCTTAACATAGGACTTGGCATCTTTATTTTGATGGATATGAAATTGCATATTATTTTCATTAGCATTTGAATTTATAGGAGATCATGGAAAAGATTAAAATTATTATTGTTGATGTAAAAATTGTTAAACTGAACTCATTATGAAATATTATTGTGCTTTAGATAATTGAAACTTGTCCTCATAATTTTATCTTTTAAAAAAATACCTAAATATGAAAAATGTGATTCTTATTTTATAAAATCATAATCAAATTATTAATTTAGATATGGATCGATTTTCCCACAATAATTATTACGCAAGCTTTGAACAACAATTAATGTGTACAAAACTAGATAAAATGATGAAACTTCTACAATCTACATAGATGTGAATTTGTAATTTCTTGTGTCAAAAACTTGACTTTATTGATATAATCTTATCGCCCACAATGACAAAGAAGACGAATAAAAGTCTAAAAAGAACATTATATATTTAATTAAATTATCCAAATACTGTTTCAATAAAAGTCAATTAAAGTATGCCATTTGAGTTATTAATATATATAAAAAAGGATTTATTTATAAAAATTAAATTAGTTTTACACGTTTTTATAATTTTTTATACGATTTATATTTGTTTAATCCGATCACCGTATTTCATGCTCTATTCACGTAGATCATGCAAGTCAAGTTTCGAGTAAATTAAAAATGTCTAACTATTTGTTCGATATAAAAAAAATTAATCGTTAAATATATATTGAAAAACAATATTCTCGACCAATATGATAAAAATATCGAATCGATTCGAAACTTTACGTGCACGATGACTACGATTATATTGCTAAATTCAACGGTTGGTATATTAAAATATTAATCGTATATGAAATTATAAAAATATGTAAAATTAATTAATTTTGTATTAATATAAGTGGATATAATATATATTATTTTAATTTCTTGGAGCACACTTACATTAACCGTCAACTATATCACCTGAGAGCTTAATTCAATTTGTAATGATGAGTGAGGTTTCAAAAAATTTCTTATGTTTGACTATTAATTAAAACTTTCACTTCAACAAAAAAAAAAAAAAAAAATGATGTTAAAATTATTTAGTTCGAATTCTAAAAAAATGTTTTTCCTTTAATAACAAAAAAAAAAAAAATCTTAATTATCTTAAGTATCAATTGGGTTAAGTTTCTTTTGTGTAACTTCTAATTGTCATGGTTCCCAAAATAACCATTTTGATAGCTACAGTTAACTTAAACTTGTTCCCCAAATTCAACCCTACATCTACATCTTATCCTCTCGAAAATACTCAAACAAACCCAAAATATGTAATTAATTAGCATATTAATTGATTTTTTTTTTTTTTTGCATTTTTTCTTTAGAAGGACCAGTGACTGACTATTTAAGCTATAAAGCCCTGTAGCAATGATGCTATTGTAATTAATTAGCAAATTTGAATAAGATGAGTCTATTGGTGTCTTTTAAGGTTGGAGGATCAAATCGGAAGGAAGCTTGGAGCATTCTGTATGTGGAGCCTATCAAGGAGGAACAAACAGTTAGAGGGATGTCGGAGTTTGGACTTCGTGCATGCTCTGATTTCTAAATCAGTAAGTATTTAATGAAGAATAAGAGAAAATACAAAGAAAATTAGATCTGACAATTCGTGTATTTATATCATGTTCGTGTATTTTATTGTATCATAATCGTGTTTAAGGTATTTTATATTTATATAAATTTTGAAACGTTAATAAGTATTATATAAAATTTTGAGACATTCGTATATTCGTGTATTCGTATCGTGTTCGTGTTTTTAGTTTTTTTTTTTTTCGTGTTATGTCCAATATTGTCAGATCCAGAAAACGTCTAAAATATGATGGTCCTAGAACTTTTAGTCTTACCACTTAGGAGTTTGGTATGCATGAAGGGAGCGATTGTACCTATCAGTTGTGATAGTCTATTTTTAATTGGTTTGTGAATCCAATTCGATTTGGACAAGTGTTCATTTTTTTTTAGAACTATTTGGTGATGAGTCTCATAAGTCTAATTCAATATTGAGTTTTAAGTCTTGGATGATATTAAGTATAATAAAATCTAACTCTTCCCATTATTTTTTTATCAATTAATTTTTAAAATATTTTTAATCACTATTCACGAACATGAGATCCACAATTCATGATTAAATTCCTATAAATGTGAAGAAAAAAAATGGTGGATGTTTTGAAAAGTAAGGATATTGGTTCACACTTCTCAATTTACAATTATACAATTTGTGGTTTCTAGTGGTAAAGGGCAGATTTTAGCATATTTTTGTAATTAAAATAAAATGGTGAGATTAAGGAGTGAGAATTAATAATAATAAAAAAAAAACATAACCTCCTGAATATTAAATACAATCAATTACTAATGCTAACATCATGGATGACATAATAATTAATTAAGAATTTACTGAGATCAAGCAAATTCATAGATGGAGCATGCAGCTTTATCCCTTTGAGGTGGATGATTGATTTCCCTATCTATATTTTCACTTAGCTAAGCCAACTAAACCTTATCATTCTTCAACTCCCAAATTGCATCTAGAAGATGTATTAACAAATGCCATGCCAAGAGTTTCAAAGAGTAGGCACATGCTTCAATCGGTAAATAAAAAATTGGATCAGATCGACCGATCATACCGATTGAATCGAAAATTGATGATTTGTTCGGTCCAGTACTATTATAAAATCAAGTTTTCTTTGAACCGATAAAAATTTGATTTAATCGGTAAAAATCATTTTTTTTAAGTGATAAGATTTGAACTCTTACACTCCTTATTTTATTTAAAAAACTATATCACTAAGTCAAATACATATTCTTATTACTTATTTACTATATTATCACTTATTTAACATCAATATATATATATATATTTAAAAGCATTTTGATCAAATTAATTGATTCAACCAGTTGGATCGAGAATTAAAGGTTTGATAGGTTCGACCTCCGATCCAATTTTTTTTTACCTTGACTTCAATCTCACATGGACAAAATTTTAAATATATAAATGAGAGTAATGCACATCCTCATAAATAGACTTGGCAATTCGTATATTCGTATCGTATTCGTGTATTTTATCGTGTTATAATCGTGTTTAAGGTATTTTATATTTATATAAATTTTAATACGTTTATAATTCGTATTAAATAGATTTTGAGACATTCGTGTATTCGTATCGTATTCGTATTATTTTTTTCGTGTCGTGTTTGTATCGTGTTTTTAGTTTTTTGTATTATGTTCATATCGTGTAATCGTATCGTATTCAATATTATCATATCATAAATCAATTTTACGAAAAGAAAATAACGATCACGTGGCAAATGTTATCAAAACTTGCGGATCATGACTGCAATAAATTTATAATTTACACATCATGATTTCGACAAGTCAACTTTTATCCAACACCAAGCTCAATTTCCCCTTCATCAAGAAACAATATGTTTGAAATTATTAATTAGTCCTTTAAATTTTTGAATATACGGCAATTTTTTCTTCACATTCGGTGTAGAAAGAATAAAATCAATGTAGCACTGTTTCATCTCCCCTATTAGAAGTCAAACAACACCAAAAAAAAAATCAAGTGGAAGCTTCTATTAGCAATTTTATTTTTTGGGTTTTTGGTTTCTTTTTCCAACCATTAACTTGACCAAGTAGGTTTGGATTTGGTCTTGTTAGCAGACTTCTTTATAAGTCTTGTGATTCTCTCTCTTTCCCTTTTTGCATCAAACAAAACTTCTATCCTGAAATTCTCCAAAACCCAAGTTTTTACATGTTTTGTCCATTTCTCTGTGGAGCTTTCCATCAACAAGAAGATGCTGATGAATTCTGGTATAGCCCTGTTTCTTCACCAAGAAAATCAAGAAGAAGAAAGGAGAGCAAGAACCCATATTCGGCTCGTGGACTTGACCAGTTTTCTGCACTTTTAGCTGAACTTGAAGAGAAGAGGCAACAGATTTACTCACAAATGGGATCACAAAGTATAGTTCGATTTGTTTACAAGAACTCAAATGATTGCATCCCCGTTGTGGTAAAGCTGAAGGACAAGAAAGAAAAGAAAAACAAACCAGGAAATATCAAAGATCATCAGCCTGAAAGGTATGTTTCTGAAGTTATTGATAAGCTTCCAAACCCATCAGAATCTGATAAAAAGATTGAGAAGAAGATGAAGAAGAAGAAGAAGAGCTTTTCATGGAATGTTAAGTTGCAGAATCTGAGAAGGCCTTCTTATTACATCCCAGCAGTTATAATCTTGATTTTGTTGTTCCTAGTATTTTTTGGAAGGTCAGCTGCAATATTATGTACTTGTGTTGGATGGTACATAATTCCTACAGTAAGTGGGGAAGGTTCAAATTTGAGAACATCAATTAAGAAGAAAGATTATGCGAGAAAGTTGAGTGAAAACAAATTAGTAAGTGGGAAATTATCTTCTCTCAAGAGTAATAAATTTAAGAATTAGGGTTTAATCCGATTGGTTCATGTGATCACTCTTAAAAAATGATATTCAACAGATCTGGATTTCGAATTTCAATATATGCAACCCTTTCTCTTATCTTCGGTCTTCTTTTGTAAAAAAAATAAAAAAATTTGGAGCTACCAGAGATAAGTCCCCACCACAGAATCACAGGAAAGGCTGAAGGATAACTTCTTATCTGTTTTCTTTCTGATGTAATTTTTTCTTTCACTTTCTTTCTTTATTTCTTTCTTTCTTTCTTTGATGATGTAAATTGTAGTTTGTAATATATGAGTTTGAGTTTGAGTTAGTGTTGAGAGCAATCTGATTTAAGTTGCCTTGTAATTGTAAAGAGTGTGACATTTTCTAATGAAATGGCTTGGAATTAATCCAAGTTTTGATTTAAAAATAGCATTAAAGATAAAATGTGTTTCTAAAGGATGCACTGCATCTAGATATGAAGGTTATTGCATGGATATCTAGATTGATACAACCAGATGATTCTTGCTAATGACTCATAATTGAGATTTTGGAGATTTGGTAGAGAAGTTTCAAATTTGAAAAGGCTGCAATGCCAATTTAGGGAAAAATTATTTCATAGATCATCCCACCACATCAATAATGATCCTAACCAATCAAATCAAATCAAATTAAATCATATCATATTTCTCTTTCACGTCATATTTATTGTACAAAAATATGATTTGTTTTAATTTCATTGGCCAGACCCATGACTAGAGGTGTCCATAAGTCGGGTCAGATCTATGTATGGTATCAATACCATATATGCTTGCCCAACCCGGCCCGAAATACGAGCCTAAAATTTTATCCAAACCCGTCCATATTTGTAAATGGATAACCCAAACCCGTTTAGACCCGTCCATATTATTCTTTTCTAAAAAAACATACTTTTTTATTAAATCTTTAGTATTTTTTTTTTATTAAGTTCTTAAACATACATATTTTTTAATGTTAACACTATAATATTATATATATATATATATTTAATCTTTATATGACATAAATTATATAATATATATAAAAATAAAATTATATAATATTTATTTGAAAAACGGGCCGGGCCAAGCTCGGACCTTAAATGTTGGAGCCAAGGCCCGATCCATTTTTTAAACGGGCTTAATTTTTTTTGCCCAAGCCCATTTTTCGAGCCTAATATTTTTGTCCAAACCCTCTAAAATATGGGTGGACCTTCGGGCTTGAACGGATAACCCGGCCCCTGGATAGATCTACTCATGACTGATATGATGGGAAAGATCTATAGAATTATTTTTTCAACTTGGGACACCCAAAAATCCAAGTTAGATGGGCATCTAATCAGGACAGTGAAAAATACTAGCCCTGGAAACTTCGTCATATGACCAAGATCTTAATAGCAAGTATGGTTGTTTCAACATTTTGATATTAAGGACCCCTGATTTGAGTTAAAACCATGGAAGGAAAATGTAGTTTGTACATACGGATGGTAAGGGTTACAATGAGCATCCAAAATTGTTTGGCATGATTAAAGGTCCATTTGGATACATAATCAAAAATACTCAATCGTATTCGGGTATCGTTTTATGATTAGACCTTTAAAATGAAGACAATGATTGGATTACGGAAATGATAATGCTAAAAGGTAAAACAGGAAAAATACAACTGGTAATAAAACTCAGATCATTACAACAACTAAACATTAAGAGCCACAGTCTCACCAGATTATTTATAGAAGGCCATTTTAACTCAAGAACCTGGAAACAGATATATGCAATAAACAAGAGAAAACTGCAGCAACTGAAATAAAACCAAGTTTTGCAACAACAATGATGTATAAACAACTTGTGTGTATCTATTCTGAGTCAAAGTGAAACAGAAATTACAAGAAATAAAAAATTATTCCTGCTGATTTCTACATGGCCACATGTTTTATCCTCCTTTCTCTATCCTCTTTAAGACTCTTCCTTTAAACCACACTCCAAAACTGTCTTGCTTTCTAAAAACCCTTTGATATGTCTTAAGAGTAAGAACTAAGAGTAAGCACAAACAGTTTTTTTGCTATATATACACCATGTTATTGCAATTAATTCATTAATTTCTCTTCTAGATACTAAGCTTTTGATGACTAAGAAAAAGTATCAATCACACCAAAAGCATAAAAGATAAAAGCCAATGAACAAAGTTAGATATTCTGTCAAAAATGAATATATTATATGCAAAAGCATGAGTTATGTCTTCAGCACATACATATACAGTTTAATGAATTACTAGATCATCTTGAAGTTGCTGCACTATTGAGTTCGAACTTGAATCAGGATAAATTTACACGAGTACAATGAATGAGAGTGCATGCAGTACTAATTTCCACTTGGTATATAAAAACCCTTTCCTACAAAATCATCACTATTTTTTGGAACAAACAATATTGTACCTTCTTTCTCTTCCTCCCCTTGGCATATAACAGAAATCAGATGGTTAAAAAGAAATCAGATGGTTAAAACATTATTAAGTTTGTTGCCGTTCCGACAACAAAAGGTTCCATTAACAATCGAGTCAAGAAGTAAAAAACGATACCCAATGTAATGGATATTGGGAGGGCAGGCAGTGCTCGGCGGCAGACAGATAACAAAATAAGAGTGCACCCAAGTCCTGAGATAATGGCAAGATAACATGCATAAACAGTCATTAGATCATACATGGCTGCCCTGCCTACCAGAACACTATAAAACACAAAGTCTCCAAGACCAAGCTTGATACCTCTACTTGCTACCACTGAATCCCCCATACCATCCCTCCTTACCTGCTCTCTCATTGTCCATCCCCAACAAGTCAACAAGAGGAGACATTTCCTCATCCACAACAATCTCAGATTCTCTATTGTGAACTACAGTAGAATATTCTGATGAGGTTCTACTTGACGAACACCTTTCTCTCGAATGACCAACCAATGGCGACCTCTCACCTTCATCTCTATTTCTTTCACCTTCCACATTCTCCAAACTTCTAACCTGGATAGCAGTATACTCAGAACTCCTACGATTTTCACTCCATCTCTAGGGACATTATCATTTGACACCACCTGCAACTCAACTGACCCAGAATCTGAAACTCCAGCAACAAGAAGCCCTAAACTTGATCGCTGATTTCCCTCATTGCGAGAAACTGTTGGCCGAGCTTCATATACCAAGGCTGGCAATTCCTCATCTCGGTTTGAGGCCAACTCCACCAACAACTTAAGGGGACCACCAGGAGCCAAAACTGCCACCAAATCATACAAAGCCAATGCAACCAGCAAAACACATGTAGTCCACTCCGGCAATTTGGTAAACCACGCGGCCACGATTATCCCCAGTGATACCATATACCCTTGCCTCAAAACAATCTGCATCCCACCAGAAAACATGGATAACACCCCAACAATGGTAAAATTGAAAAGCAGCAGAAAGCACGTAATTGAGTCAATTGGTATTGAGAAATGCTGAATTATTGACAAAAAGATCGAACCACCCATAGTACCTAACACCAAGAACAACAATTCCACCTAAGAAAAATCATAAACAAAAACGTATGACTAAGAGAATAACACCAAAAAGAAAAACAAAAATGCACCCCTTGTCAATGTAATCAACAGGCAACAAGAACAACAAAATATTTGGATAAACGGCTATTGATATATGCTGGACTACCCCAAATATACTATGGATTGCTAACTCATGTAACATTAAAAGAAGAGGCGGAAAGGAGCAGCAAACAACTATAAGAACATAACTTAAACAATTTCGCTAACAAATTTTCCTAAGTTAAAGAAATATTTTGACATTAAATGCTTGAATTGACAGTTAATGTGATGATTCCAAATGTACTGGAAGAAGATATTGTTCAAATAGAAACCTTAAGAAGTACCTTTAAGGCATTCCTCGCAAAACTCTAACTAAACAGATTCGGAAAAATCGAACGGGAATCAATTATTTCCAGATAATTACAAACAAACACATAATTAATTGGAAAAAGAACAGCTTTCAACATCAAATAATCAAAAACAAAACAAACCCAAATGACTAAAACACAAGTAATTACGAAAAGAACAACTTTTAAGGCAAAATTATCATAAATAACTCAAGACCCACATTGCTAAACACCTAATTAAGTCAAAGAAACAGCTTTTAACACCAAATATTCAGAAATAAACCAAAACCCGTTTACAAAAAAGAAAAAATTAAGCCAAAAATTACCATCTTACCGAGTAAAAAAAAGCCGATAATCGCATGTAATTCTTCAAAAAAATTAGTGAAGTTATAGTAATAAAGCAGCACGAGAACAAACGTAATGATAGCGATGAGGATAACAAAGACCAAGGCATTGAGCAACGCTCCCTCGAGCTTCTGAGCGGCGGTATCAGATGGATTTTCGAGGTAAACGAGATTGGCAGCTGTACGGATGGGAGCGGGAGAGGAAGAAGAAAAGGGGTTGGAAGGTGAGAGGGAGTAAACGAGAAGGACTACTAAGAGCATGCAAAGAGAGACTGGGGACATCACGCCGATGATTTCTTGGCCGATTGATCCTAAGATGCTCGACTCCATCGGGGATTTTGACTGAGGACTTTTGTCGAGCAGGTAGTGGGATTTTTATTTTAAGAGGTGTTAAGGCATTTTGAAGGGGGTTTCGGTGACTGAATGAGGTGTGAGATGGTTAATCGCTAATTTAGAACAAACCTTCTATCAATTGAGTGAATTAATATCAAATCTTTAATATAAGACTCAAATTTTAGGAGTAAGTTTATTTGAGGAAAGACTTTTAAAATTTTAAAATAAAATTAATTTGTTTCGTAAAATAAAAATAAAAATTATCGAAAATTTTAAAATTAAAAAAATAATAATAAAAGACTTAAATTCATTTTTTAAATTACACCACAGTTCCACAAGCGATGGAATTTGACAATTTTTTAAATTTTAATAAAATAATTATATTTATTTTTAAAAATTCTAATTACAAAATATATTTTTTTAATTATTTTTTCATACATTTTTACAAATTTACCATATTATATATATATATATATATATTTTTTTTAATTATTTCTTATCTAATCAAATTTTAATATTAATTTTCTTTTATATACAAACCGTAGACACTCACTTTTGTTGGAGGTTTTTGAATTATTGATTTTGAGTTACCTTTAAATCCTAGGTCTAATTATTATCTAAATACTTAATTTATGGATTTTAGATCTAATTTGGGTCAAGTCTTACGCAATTCATATTTTATTTATTTATTTATATATATATATATTTTTTAATTTTATATTTATTTTACTTTTATTTTTTATCTTGTTATTTATTTTGAATAAAATTAAAAAAAAAAATTGAATCCATGATAAATAATGACTCCTTAATTTAAGAGTTTGGATTTATACAAATCATTGAAATTAACTTTAATTTGTACTAAAATTTTTGATCTAATTTTCTATATAAACAACATCAATCCCGGTAGAATTGACGCAACAAAAAATCAAAGAACAAACACACAATTAAACTTGTCTATGAACCGGGCTGCGACTCGAATTTTTATTTCTTTTTTGCCCAAGTTCATTCGGACTGACCCGTATAAGTCTTTTCAGTATTTAAATATATTAAAAAAATATTTTTTATTATTTTTTATATATATTTTATAATTAAATTTAAATAAAAAATAATATTTTTAATATTTAAACAGTAATTCGGATCGAATCGAACCGGATCGGATCAAATCATAAAAATTCATGTCCAAACCAAATTTAATATAAACAGGACCGACCGAACCGAACGAACTATCTGACTATGAACAGGTCTACCCACAATAATCAAAGAGGATTCAGGGAAGGGTCCACCAAAAAAAAAAAAAAAAAAGCCGTAGAAGGAAGAAGGAAGCTGCAGTGTTTCAAGTCTTCCCCCAAATTGTTGTTCACGTGACTATTCCTTTCTTATTTCTTTATCAGGTTTTTATGCTCCATTTATTTTACGTTTCATTATTCTTTTTATTTATTTATTTTACTTTTCAATTATGTTCATAAATAATTTTATCAAATTTACTTTATTTCATTTAATTTGTTTATTTAATTAAGTTATTTAATTATTTATTTCTTCACTTATTTAGTTGTTTAATTATTTATTTATCTAACTATACATTTGTCTTTTTTATTATTTGTTTTTATGTGATTATTTATTTATTTTATTTTATTTATTGCTTTATTTATTCATGTTATTTATTAATTCATATTTGTTTGCTATTGATTTGTTTAATTTGTTTTACATATTATATGAAATTATTGGGTTTGTTTGATATTGTTTTTAGTATGATTTTTATTAGTTTTATTTTAATTAGGAATTTTTTTAAAGAAAATAATAATAATATATTGTTAAAATTTTGAATAAGTTAAAATTTGTAAAATTAATAATTTTTTATAATGCTTATGTCGTTCAAGATTTAATAAAATAAAATCAATTTAACTAACATATTTTCGATGATGAAATTCTGAGGAGATCACATATGGAAAGTTTGTTCAAAAATTTTTAGGTGAGAAATTTTTTCTAAATTGATGGAAAGTTTTTAAAAAAAATTCAATATCAAAAGATTTATGCTTATTTTTAATAAATTTTTTAATACAAGTTTTTGTGTATAAGAGTCATAATAATTAATTAAATTTAAAAAAAAAGTTACTTCCCGATAATGAAATTTTGAGGAGATCACATATGGGTGGACTATTCAAAAAAATTTAGGTGATAATTCTTTTATAAATTTTACCAGATTTATGGAAGGTTTATATGTATAAATTCTTTTATAAAAAGTGACGACTTCTGTTTGTGTCTAATTGTTAGGTCTTAAGATTTAGCACGTTATAACAATTTAGCGACTCCACTGGGACTTCAAGAGTCGAGCCATTAGTTAGTCTTGTGATTATCTTAGATCTTAATAAGCGGTTTTAGAATATTTATTTTTATGTACTTATTTTAATAAATTTATTTTTATTCTTTTGTTTTATTAACAAGTTTTATTTCAATTTATTTTTGGAGCATTTAATCAAAGATGTGATATTTCTTTCATTTGGAGTGCCTTACTAATACACTTTGGATGACAATGAGGAACATTTTGAAAACTTTTTTAGCTTGGTCAAATAATCCTAAACCCAACATATAAAAAACCCTTAAGAGATCAACCTTAGGATAGAGTCACGTCAATCTTTGTATAAAAAAAATCTAAATTAAGACACATGAAGAAACACTACTTATCTTTTTCACTTTAAATTTCTATATGTTTGTTATACCTTTATTTGTTTATTATTATGATATAACTTTTTTGACTATTTTCTTTCCATTTTCATGCATTTACATCATCATCATAGGAGTATTTCGCCACATAACAATTGGTTGATAAAGCAAATCTTCACTTATATCCATGGAAAGCCTAGCAATTACTAAGTGTGAGTCTTCAAATAGCTTAAAGGTTAAGTCTGAAGAGGTTCAAAAAGACTGATGATTGTTTGCCAACGGGTTACATCTCTACCCTCCTTGAAAAAATTCATTTAGATCTCACACAGAATGACCTCACTGAATTGATCAACATCTGGAGATCTTGGGACATGGCTAAATAGGAAGTATTTCAAAATAAACATGGGGACTTAGCATTACTTCTCCCGGTTGAGGTGGATCAGGGCCATGATGCAATTTTGGGATCCTTGTACAGATGCTTTGTTTTCAATGAAGTAGATATGGTGCCCACGATTGAGGAGTACTCAGTGCTGCTTCATTTTGACCATTCAAATCCTGACAATATTTTTTGGAAGAGTAAAGAGGACTATCATAAGAGGGTCGCTAAAATGATCGTGATCAGTGCATCAGAGATTGATCGTCATATAAGTGTGAAAGGTGAAAACAACTATATTTCTTAGAGATTTTTACGTGGCTTTATCAAGAAACACCCAGACAATAAAGGATGCATCGACATAATGGTGCTGGCTATTTATGGGATGATGGTCTTCCCTAAAGTTTTGGGATATGTTGAATTGGCTGTGGTGGACATCATTAGTCAAGCTAAGTTTTAGTTTAATGCAGCTCTAACCATTCTTGCGAAAATTATGAGATCTTTGAACTATTGCCAATGAACCGAAAAGGGACGTTTCATTGGATGCTTACAACTACTATATATTTGGATGAATAGCCACTTTGAATGTGAAGAGGGAAATTTCGTAAGCCATATCTCACTTTTAGTGTTCCTCTTAAAGAATTTTGCGAGAGTAAATGGCCAGAGTCGAAGTCAAAGAATTATTGGATCTCGTATTTACGCAAGCTTACAAATTAATAATTTGTATGGAGAACCCCTTGAATGCGCCATGATTCGATATTATACGGCTGTGGAGATCAACCGTGGGTACCTCTTCCAAGCTTATGGGGAGCTATCAGTTATGCTCCTATTTTGGTCTGAAGACAAGTTGGTATGAACAGTTTGTGTCGATGAACCAAAGGCTCAACCATTTCAAGTTTTTCTATACCGATGAGGGAGCTTTAAAGAAGAAAGAAGAAATTACTAAGACATGAAGCAAACAGTTAGAGTAGGCCAATTGAGACTTACTTATGACACTACACCTGAATACTCCATATGGCATGTCAGACCAGTCAAAGATATTATGTCTCTCAAGAAGATAACTCTAACGGCTTGGCCCAGACTACACCTCCAGATCCCATGCTAAAGATAGAATTAGCCAAAAGGAAGTTCCAAGAAGAGAATGATGAATTAGAATAAGAGAACCAGAATCTTCAAGCGAAGATAAGAAAGTTAGAAGATGATCTAACAAAGCGTGATAGAAGGGTCAAGAAACTTCAAGTGAAGATTCAAAAGCTAGAAAACAGCTTGACTAAATGAGACAAAATAGCCAGCACTTGAAGTTTTCTAGGTTTCGAATCTTCACTTGAAGTCTCTTGACCCTTCCATCACGCTTTGTTAGATCATCTTCTAACTTTCTTATCTACGCTTGAGGATTCTGGTTCTATTGTTCTAATTCATTATTATCTTCTTGCAATTTTCTCTTGGCTAATTCTATCTTTAGCATGGGGTCTGGGGGTGTAGTATGGGCCGAGCTGTTAGAGTTATCTTCTCGAGGGAACAAAATATCTTTGGCTCGTCTGGTATGCCACATAGAGTATTTAGGTGTAATGTCATATGTAAGTCTCCATTGGCCTACTCTAACTGTTTGCTTCTATGCCTTGGTAATTTATTCTTTCTTCTTCAAAGCTCCCTCATCGGTATAGGAAAACTCAAAATCATTGAGCCCTTGGGTTATAGGCACAAACTGTTCATACCCAGCTTGTTTTTAGACCAAAATGGAAGCATAACTAATAACTCCCCATAAGCCTAGAAGAGGTACCCATAGTTGATCTCTATATCCTTATAATACCTAATCATGGCGTATCCAAGGGGCTCTCCATACAACTTCTTGACTTGTAAGCTCGCTTAAAAACGAGACCCAATCATTCTTTGACTTCGGCTCTGGCCATTTATTTTCACAAAATTCTTTAAGAGGAACACTAGAAGTGAGATATGGCTTGGGAACCCCTCTTCGCATTCAAAGTGGGTCTTCATCCAAATGTATAGTAATTGTAAGCATTTAGTGAAACGTCACTTTTTCGGTTCGTCGACAATAGTTCAAAGATCTCACAATTTCCGCAAGAATGGTTGGAGCTGCATTAAACTAAAATTTAACTTGATCAATGATGTCCACCATAGCCAATTCAACATATCCCAAAACTTTAGCGAAGTTCGCCATCCCATAAATAGATAGTGCCCTTGTGTCGATGCATCCTTTCTCGTCTGATGTTTCTTGATAAAGCCACGTAAAAATCTCCAAGAAATACAGTTGTTTTCAACTTTCACACTTATATGACGATCAATCTCTGATGCACTGATCTCGATTATTTTAGCCAACCTCTTATGGTAGTCCTCTTTACTCTTCAAAAAATATTGTCAAGATTTGAATAGTCAAAACGAAGCAGCTTTAAGTACTCTTCAATCGTGGGCATCATGTCTACTTCATTGAAAACAAAGCATCTGTATGAGGGATCCCAAAATTGCCTCATGGCCCTGATCAAGTTTTTATACACCTCAACCGAGAGAAGTAATGCTAAGTCCCTATGTTTCTTTTGAAATACTTCCTGTTTAGCCATGTCCCAAGATCTCCAGACGTTGATCAATTCAATGAGGTCATTCTGTGTGAGATCTAAATGAATTCTTTTAGGGAAGGTAGAGATGTAACCCGCCGACAAACAATCACCAATCTTTCGTTGAACCTTTTCAGACTTAACTTTTAAGCTATTTGAAGACTCATACTTAGTAATTGCTAGGCTTTCCATAGATATAAGTGAAGATTTGTCTTATCAACCAAATGTTATGTGGCAAAATACTCCTATGATGATGATAATGTAAATATATGAAAAGGGAAAGAAAATAGTGAAAAAAGTTATTTCATAACAACAAACAAATAAAGGTATAACAAACATAAACAACATATAGAAATTTAAAGTGAAAAAAGATAAGGAGTGTTCCTGAATGTGTTTTAACTTGGGTTATTTTTTATACGAGGGTTGACATGGCTCTATCCCAAGGTTGGTATTTTAAGGGTCGTCTATATGTTGGGTTCAGGATTATTTGACCAAGCTAAAAAGGTTCCCAAACTGTTCCTCAATGTCATCCAAAATGAATTAGTAAGGCACTCCAATCCTCATCCATCCTGTTCCCAAACTGTTCCTCAATGTCATCCAAAATGGATTAGTAAGGCACTCCAATCCTCATCCATCAGAGGCTTCAAATGGAAAAGGGTTCAATTTGATTGAGAGTATTTTTCTATCCCATGCGGAGGTTATTACTTTACGAATGCTTACGTACTTTACACCCTGAGCGTGTTTCACTAGCTCATGAAAGGTTATCACTTCACGAAGTCGTATGTACTTTATCCCCTCTTAAAAAGAACGAGCCCGAGTATAGGGCTTATGATATGCTTGTGAAGTATGTGCGAAGGAAACATCACATCTTTGATTAAATGCCCCAAAAATAAATTGAAAAAAGAAAGAAATAAAACTTGTTAATAAAACAAAAGAATAAAAATAAATTTATTAGAATAAGTACATAAAAATAAATATTTTAAGATCACTTATTAAGACCTAGGATAATCACAAGACTAACTAATGGCTTGACACTTAAAGTCGCAGTGGAGTCATCAAATTGTCAGAACATGTTAAATCCTAAGACCTAACAGCTAGACACACACAGAAGTCACCACTAATCATTTTCTAGATGTGATTAATAAACTATATGAATATACCATTTTTAAAATAATCTTAAGCTTTTAAAATTCTTTATTTCTCAAAACTTTTCATCCAAATGCATCCTAAAAATCTAATATTTTGAATGGATACATTTCGAATACTTGCATTTTAAAATTCTTCAAAATTTCAAAAAATTTCATCCAAATAAAGGTTTTCGATTTGTAAGAATGAGTTAAGTAATTGAATTACATCCGTAGTTAAAATGTCTAATGGTGACAGACGGCAAAATCAAATGGCAACTTAGATGTCACGTTGAAAATATACATGGTAAAATCAAATATTCTGATCGGATCCAGTCCAACTTGAGTCGGACCATTATCACTTTAAATCCGAATCATCACATCCATACACCATCACCAGAATTTACCATTGTCACTACCACCAAATCCACAATGCATGGCAATCACCATTCACCAGTCACCACTAGACTTGTCAATGGACCGGACGGGGCCACGGCTTGAAAAAATTTCAAACTCTTGTCCAGGCCAGGCCCGCGGGCTCGGATTACTATTCATTTATTAATAAAAAATAAAAAAATTATTTTTTATTAATATTTTTATATTTTTATAATTTAAATTTAAATAAAAAAATAATATTTTAATACTTAATAGTGATCCGAGCTACGCCGAGCCGGCCTGGATCATGAAAAACCATGTTCAGGCCCGGTCCAATACAGGTCGGGCCGATTGGACCGAACGGGCTATCCGACCATAGATTGGTCTATTATGTTACCATATACACTTTAGGAATTTATATAATTTAGGACTTTTCTATTAATATTAGCTGCATATATTACCATGTGTATAAGCTGAATAATAGGGATTAGTTACCATGTATATAGGCTGAATAATAGGGATTAGTTACCATGTATTTAGGCAAAATAATAGGGATTAGCGTGTAGAGCATTTGATGAGTTTTCCATGTATAGAACAGAGAGATTAATAAGAAAGGAGGAGGGCTGATAGTCAGATATACTTTTTCCAAAACCTCTCTTTGTATATTCTGTTTAGTTTCTAACATGGTATCAAGAGCAGGTTCGATTTCTTCTGTTTAGTTTCGGTCTGTGGCTATTTTTTTTTCTTCTTTCTTGGGTTTCTGTTGGCATCAATAGTGGGTGCTTTGGTTCTGTTCTTGCGGTTTCCAGTTCTGGGCTCTTGTATTAGGCGCTGTCTATGGTGTTTTCTGGTATGGTCTCTTGTTCTTGTTAGTTGTTTTTCTGGTGTGTGATTCTTGTGAGTTGTTTTCCCACGGTGCAAGTTACACTTTTCTGGTGGGATATTTTCTCTGCATCTTGGTTGCATCATGTCATCGGATAAGTTGGAATCGTTCCATATTAGATTTACTGGCAAAAATTATTCTGCTTGGGAGTTTCAATTTAAATTATTTGTGAAAGGAAAAGAATTGTGGGGTCATATTGATGGGAGTGCTCCCGCACCTCAAGATGTGGAGGCTTTGTCTAAGTGGGAAATTAAGGATGCTAGGGTTATGACTTGGATCCTTAGCTCGGTTGAGCCTCATCTTGTTCTCAACTTGAAACCTTATAAAACCGCTGCTGCTATGTGGAATTATCTCAACACAGTTTACAATCAAGACAACTCCGCTAGGAGATTTCAATTGGAGTATGAGATGGCTAATTTCACACAAGGAAGTCTCTCAATTGAGGAATATTTTTCTGGTTTTCAAACCCTTTGGGCTGATTATTCGGATATTGTTTATGCTAATGTTCCCGCTGCAGCTTTCTCTGCTGTCCAGGCAGTGCATGCAACCAGCAAGCACGATCAATTCTTGATGAAGCTACGACCTGACTTTGAAATTGCACGGTCTAATCTGATGAATCGTCATCCTGTACCATCTCTGGATGACTGTTTGAGTGAATTTCTTCGTGAGGAGCAGCGTATGGTAACTCAGGCTGCCATGGAACATCGGGCTAATGTTAATGCACCTGTTTCTATGGCTTATGCAGCACAGGGGAAGAATAAGGGTAGAGATATGCGTGTTGTCCAGTACTTTAGTTGTAAAGCTTTTGGTCATATTGCTCAGGATTGTCCCAAAAAATTCTGTAACTACTGCAAGAAACAGGGTATATCATCTCTGCTTGTCCCATTCGACCTGAACGGAAGCAGGGTACTGCCTATCATGCCTCCACTGGTGCCTCTTGTTCTACTGCATTGCCTGCTGCCTCGCCGGTTGTTCCTATTCCTTCTCCTACAGCCTTAGCAAACCCGAACACACTCACTCCTGAAATGGTACAACAGATGATCATTTCTGCTTTTTCTACTTTTGGACTCTCAGGTAATCATAGAGTTTCTTCTAAGCCATGGTATTTTGACTCTGGTGCCTCTAACCATATGACCAATACTGTTGTTCCTCTTTCCAATGTCAGAAATTATGATGGAAATATGAAAATTAACACCGCTGATGGCAGTTCTCTGCCTATCAGTGCTGTTAGTGATCTTTCCTCTTCCTTAACTGATGTTTTTGTGTCTCCTGCCCTCTTTACAAATCTTATTTCTGTTGGTCAATTGGTTGATAATAATTGTAATGTCCATTTCTCTCGTTCTGGTTGTGTTGTGCAGGATCAAGTGTCAGGGAAGATGATCGCGAAGGGGCCTAAAGTGGGCCGACTCTTTCCTCTTCATGTTTCTCCTTCCACTATTATCCTTAGTTTTCCTTTACTTTCATTTGCATGTATTGTTGTTGGTTCTGGAAATAATATGTGGCATAGACGTCTAGGTCACCCACACTCTGATGTACTTCGTACTTTGTCAAATTCTGGATTATTGGGAAATAAAGCATGTTCTTCTCTTGATCTTTCTTTTGATTGTACATCATGCAAACTTGGCAAAAGTAAAGTTCTACCCTTTCCTCATCATGCATCTCGTGCCTCACAATGTTTTGATGTTATTCATAGTGATGTTTGGGGGATTGCACCTATTGTTTCTCATGCGCATTACAAGTATTTTGTTACTTTCATTGATGACTTTAGTCGGTTTACTTGGGTTTACTTCCTCCGGGCTAAGGGCAAAGTTTTTTCAGTCTTTAAGCGCTTTCTTGCACTTCTTGAAACTCAATTTTCTGCCAGCATCAAAGTATTGCGCTCTGATTCGGGCGGTGAATACATGTCTAATGAGTTTCAGAATTTTCTTCAAAGCAAAGGGATCTTCTCTCAGCGTTCTTGTCCTTCGACACCACAACAAAATGGTGTTGCTGAGAGGTCGTCACCTTCTTGATGTGGTAAGAACTATTTTACTTGAATCATCTGTTCCTCCTCGTTTTTGGTGTGAAGCACTTTCTACTGCTGTTCATTTGATCAATCGCTTACCCTCTCCTACGTTAAATCATGTTTCTCCTTTCTTTAAGTTGTTTGGTCATTCTCCTTCATATTCTGATCTTCGTACTTTTGGTTGTGTTTGTTTTATGCATCTTCCTACTCATGAACGTCATAAACTTACTGCTCAGTCTGTTAAGTGTGTTTTTCTTGGTTATGCTATCTCTCAAAAGGGTTATGTTTGTTATGATCCTCATGCTCGTCGTATACGAGTTTCTAGGAATGTGATTTTCTTTGAAAATCAATATTTCTTTCCATCTCATGTTGAGCTGCCATCTGCATCTTTATCCCTTCTGCCTAGTTTTTTTGATTCCCCAACACTTGTAGAAAGGTTTAAACCTGGTTTTGTGTATGGACGACGTAGTCGACATGAGTCTGGTTCCACTTCCTCTGTGCCTCCTTCCAATCTTGACTCGGCACCTGATCCTGCTCCTGCTTCCACCACTCTTCGTCGGTCTACTCGTCTTTCTCGACCCCCTGATCGGTATGGTTTCTTCTCTCCTGTTTCTCTTGTCACTACTTTATCCACTATTTCAATTCCCTCTTGCTACAAACAGGCCATGGAACATGAGTGTTGGCAAAATGCAATGCAAGTAGAACTTCAAGCACTTGAGGAGAATCACACTTGGGATATTGTTTCTTGTCCTTCTACAGTCAAACCTATTGGGAGTAAATGGGTTTTCTCTGTAAAACTTCGTTCTGATGGCTCTTTGGACCGGTACAAAGCTCGCCTTGTAGCTCTAGGTAACAAACAGGAATATGGGATTGATTATGAGGAGACATTTGCTCCTGTTGCCAAAATGACCACGGTTCGAACCATCTTAGCTGTTGCTGCTTCACAGTCGTGGCAACTGCATCAAATGGATGTGAAGAATGCTTTTCTTCATGGTGATCTCCAGGAAGAGATTTACATGAAGCTTCCCTCTGGTATGACTACTTCTTCTCCTCATGATGTCTGTAAGCTAAGGCGTTCTCTGTATGGGCTCAAGCAAGCACCCCGGGCTTGGTTTGAGAAGTTTCGCAGTACACTTCTTTCCTTCAGTTTTACACAAAGTCAGTATGATTCTTCTCTCTTCTTCCATACGTCTGCATCGGGTATAGTCCTTCTCTTGGTTTATGTGGATGATATTATCATTACTGGTACTGACTGTAGTTTCATTACTGAGCTTCAGCAGATGTTACATGCAACTTTCCATATGAAAGATCTTGGCCAGCTTACATACTTCTTAGGATTAGAAGTTCATCATCGGGACAATGGTATTTTCGTGAACCAGCATAAGTATATTCAAGATCTTATCACTTTGGCTGGTTTGGAGGACACTTCTTCTGTTGATACTCCTATGGAGGTAAATGTCAAATACAGGAAAGATGAAGGGAACCTTCTCGATGATCCTACTCTCTATCGGCGCCTGGTTGGGAGTCTTATCTACTTGACTACTATGCGACCTGATATCTCCTATGCTGTTCATCAGGTCAGTCAGTTTATGTCTTCTCCTCGGCATCTCCATCTTGCTGCAGTTCGACGCATCATTCACTATCTTCGAGGTTCACCTACTCGTGGGTTGTTCTTTCCTACTGGCTCATCTCTTCAACTTGTTGCCTATAGTGATGCTGATTGGGCTGGGTGTCCGGATACACGTCGATCTACTACGGGTTGGTGTATGTTTTTAGGTGATGCCTTAATTTCTTGGAGGTGTAAGAAACAAGATCGTGTTTCTAAATCCTCTACTGAAGCCGAGTATCGTGCCATGTCTACTACTTGTTCTGAAATTGTATGGCTACGCGGTCTTCTTGAGGAGCTTTGGTTTCCTCATACTACTTCTACTCCTCTTCATGCTGATAACACTAGTGCTATTCAGATTGCCACCAATTCCGTTTTCCATGAACGCACCAAGCACATTGAAGTTGATTGTCATTCTATTCGAGATACCTTGGAAAGTCGGGTGATATCTCTTCCTCACATCTCTTCTGATCTCCAAGTGGCTGATGTCTTCACCAAAGCTATGACTCGACAGCGGCATCAATTTCTTGTTGGCAAATTGTTGCTGGTTGACTTACCAGCATCAATTTGAGGGGGGATGTTACCATATACACTTTAGGAATTTATATAATTTAGGAATTTTCTATTAATATTAGCTGTATATATTACCATGTGTATAAGCTGAATAATAGGGATTAGTTACCATGTATATACGCTGAATAATAGGGATTAGTTACCATGTATTTAGGCAAAATAATAGGGATTAGCGTGTAGAGCATTTGATGAGTTTTCCATGTATAGAACAGAGAGATTAATAAGAAAGGAGGAGGGCTGATAGTCAGATATACTTTTTCCAAAACCTCTCTTTGTATATTCTGTTTAGTTTCTAACATATTCACCACCATAGCCAAAACGAAATCCCAATTCCACAATCCAATCTAATATCTCAATTTTCGTTCAAAAATAAAAAAAAAAAAATTTAAAATCTCATTGACGAAGCAAGCAAAAACCAACCTAAAAACAAAAAGGAAAGAGTGGATCATAAAAGGGCGGTGTTGAGGAAAAAGAGTGAGATAACTTCAAAAGAAAACTGATTTTTATTTTTATTTTTATTTTTAATATTATATATATATATTACAATTAAAATTTAAATAAAAAAATATTTTAACTAGAAAAATAAGTTTAAATCAAACCCGAACTTAAAATTTTTTATCCAAAATTTAATATGAATCAAACTTAACATATCAAATAACTCAAACCTTAAATAAATCTAATATTCATTTTAATTTTAAAATTTTTAATTTTCACAAAAAAAATATATATATATATATTATCGATTATTATTTTGTATATTGCCATTTGATTTTTTTATTTTATTTTCACAAGCGATATTTTCACGCTTCTGTAATTTTTATATGATTATATTTGTACAAATTGACCGTTGGATTTAACAATATAATCGTACTCGCCGTGCACGTAAAGTTTTGAATCGATCCGATATTTCTATCATATTCGAGAATACTGTTTTTTTCAATATAAATATAACGGTTGAAAGTTTTTTTACATCAAAACGAATAGTTAAACATTTTTAATTTACTCGAAACTCGACGTGCATGATTTAAACGAATAGAATATGAAATAGAAGATCGGATTAAAAAATATATAAATCATATAAAAAATTACGAAAATATATAAATTTCGTTTGTAGAGTATTGACAGGATAATAATCTATATATTATTTTATAAAAAATGCAATCGGGTTTGTGCACACCCAAGAAGAAAAACAAGAATCCGGATCTTCCCTAGCAACCATTTAATAAAACTGGATCTTTACCCTTTAAAAAATCAATCAGGAAAAAAAAAAAAAATGAGCTCGAAGAACGAACTACCTGACGAGCTATGGAGAAAAATACTAGAAATCGGAATCAAAGCCACAAATTTTACATACAAAGATCTTTGTTGCGTTTCAATCAGCTGCAAACGCCTCCACCGTTTATCCGATGAGGATTCACTCTGGTCTCACTTGCTCTCCGTTGATTTCCCCAATCAAATCTCATCACTTCCTTCGTCCTCCTCCCCAAAATCCCTTTACAAAATCAGGTAACTTCTAAAGAAAATTGAATTTTCTCACTTTTAAAAAAAAAAAAAATTAATTTGAAACTTTTGTTTTTGGGTAGGTTTGAGAGGGAAAGAGAGAGGAAGTTATTAGCTCATAAAAGGGCGGTGTTGAGGAAAGAGAGTCAAGTTTCGGAGCATTTAAGGAAACTTCGAGAAATTGAGGTTCGGTTACGTGAAGAAAGACATAAATTGAAGTCTGCAGTTTCGGAATTGTCTAACTTACATAAAGTCAGGTAATAATTTCAATTTTTTTGGGGATTTTTTTTTTTTATGTTTTATTTATGGTTTTGGAGCTTCTGTTGTTGCTCAGAAGAAAAGATTAAAATAGAAATATTTGATCTGAGTTTTTTAAATATAAATATAAATTTTGTTCAAAGTTTTCATTTTTCAGTTTAAAAACCAAACCAAACCAAACTGAATATATCCAAGTTATTGGCATTTGTGATTAAAGGATTTGAGGAGGTAAGAATGTTGGAAATTACTAGTAATATGTTATACCTTCAATTGCCGAACCGAGTAACTTTCTTTGTAATAAGAATGAATCTAATTTTGGGTCGAAAACTCGGAGACATATAGAATGCTTGGCACTTTTTTTGTTAAATAGATTTTGTACTTGTGAGTGCTCATGGATTCGATCTTTGAGGCATTGGCTGTTTCAGTCAAGCATCCGTGGCTTTGAATGTGTGGCAGCCTGAGGTTGTGCGTGGTAGGCAAAAACAAATGGTTGAGCAATGTGTTGTTCCGGTTGAATCTAGAGTCCGTGCACTAGAGATGGAGGTTAAGCTTTGCAACCAACAACTACAAGTGTTTGATAAGGCCTATGTGAGTATTGATTTCTTATGGTCTGCTAACATGTCTAATTAATAACTTTAAACTTGTGGATAATTTTTGGTGTTGTTTTTGGTGTTTTAATGGCAGAGAGATGAGAAGCGAAGGCTTGATACAGCTAACGAAGAGTTGAAATCCATGAAGTATCATCCTTTACGAGATTATAAGCTGACAAGTAATGAAAGCCATGAAAATCATAAAAAGAGTGAAAAGTTGAAAACATTATCAACTGTAAGATTCTAGTTTATTCTCATATCTAATAAAGCATCCACACTGTTCTGGGGAAAAAAATCTTGTGCATGTGCTAGGCTCGTAACCTTAGGCATATTTTCTCTGCTTCATTGTTTTTACGTACCTCTCATTTTAGAACTACTTATTTTCGTTGCCCTCCTATGTAAATGTGAGTTGCACATTTCGTATATTTTAGGGATAAGATTCATATTTACGACTCTACTTAGGATGATGGATTAATTCTTTTTTTGTTGCCTTTTATTATATATTGTTAGCACTTTTCAATCCTTGGTAATTTTCTTTCTGCTCTTGCCACTCCTGGTTAGTTTTGGAATAAGGGGGGAAAGAAAGAAAAAAATCCTTCCAGACTAAGCTTCATTTATTCTCTTATAAGGCATGTAATTTTGGTAATAGTTTTCTTAGATCACAAATGTGTTAAATCATTCTAATAAAGTAGTCCATAGTAGGATGGTAAACATCAGTTCTGCATTCCTCTGCAGCTCTTCCTGCATTTTGATCTCCATTTAGCATAATCCGTATGGCTGGCTCAACATTTCATTCGATCAAAATCATAAGTATCATCTATTGGATTTCAGAAGCTGGAAAACTTCATTTATAAAATGAATTTAGGTCTTGTAGATTCTTGGTTATGATACAACAATGACTTCTCCTCTCAGAAAGAGAAGAAACAGAGAAGAAGAAAGAGGTTGGGGGGTGGTGGGTGGGGTTGTTGATACATGATAGTTGCTAGTTTCCTTGTGGTATTCAGAAATATGTGTTTTAAGGTTTTGCCAATACCTATGAAATAAAGCATCCGTCACCAGTTCCGATAATTCTAATTAGGTTCAAAAGAAGAATGGCAATAAAATGTTGCCCAGAAGTATATGCATTTGTTTCAAGGATTTCTGTCCCTTTGGGACAAAGTTTCAGTCAACAAAATGTGATCACAATTAGCTTTTATGAAAAATAAAGTGGCCAGGGAAACTGGTGACTTGCAAGTGTGTATCTAGCTATGTTACTCGGATATGTGTCCGACACGGGTATGTTCAGTTTTTTTTTTCTTCAAGTTTTCCATGTATTTGGAAGGTCGTATCCCCATACCCATGTCCGGATATGTGTTGGACATGGGCGTCGGACATGGCTACTTCAAGAAAAATGAAGAGTCGGAGCAACATAACTATCCAGTGGCATTATATGAAAAATCAGTTCCTCTCCATAAATCAAGAAGCTATTTTAGGATGTATCCAGTGGCACCGTATGAAAAATCAGTTCATCTCCATAAATCAAGAAACTATTTATGAAATCTCCTAAGGATGTTAATGTTCCTCCTACAATTGAAAATTAGTGGCGTCTGATGTTGTGTCAAGATTCTATTTTAAAATGCTAAAGTATAGCATTATTCTCCTTTCTTATGCTGCTAACACTATACATGAGTAAAGGTAAACCTCTGTTAGTATGAAATTGAATGTGTTATTTGTTTTTTTTTTGGATAAATCGTAATTGATTTTGTCACCTAACCAGAAACAGCAATCAATACTTCCTTCTTATTTGGTGGGTTAATTTTATTCTTCTATTATATATCATTGTTACTGTTTCATGTAAAAGATGAAGTTTGCTTTGTCCTCAATCCTCACTGCTTAGCTGTTATTCTGCAGTAGTATGTTCTTGATGGTTTATTCCAATTCCTATTCATTTCTATTATTAGTTATTTGTCTTTCATGCTGGTCTCGGAACCTGTGTTGCTCCGACTCTTCATTTTTTTTGAAGTACTTATGTTCGACATCCGTGTCCGATGCATATTCGGACGTGGGTACGTGGAAATAACCTTCCAAGGACTCTCCAAATATACATGAAAAAACTTTTTAAAAAAAATGAACATACTTGTGTCGGACACATACCCTTATCCGACACTCACACCAGAGTCCGAGTAACATAGCTCGGAACTGCAATTATTTATGATTTCACTTAAACAATCTGCATTTCTTGCTATAGATCTAGTTGTAAAGTAAACCTAAAATGTTCTCTTGATGTTCACAGCTCCTGATAAACAAGGTAAAACAACATAGATGACACGCTTGCTGGATTGACTTGCTGCTCGTACCGGCTTCCGTATCGTTTTGGCATGTTACATTGTGGATTTTATTTGTTTGTGGTGCTGAGAATGTGCAGAAATGCGGCATTTACAGGCCTTGAGCAGCAGAATGTTCATCAATTGTTAGAAAAAATCTTCATTTAGAAGACCTTGTTATAGAAAACCAATTTGGTTTTCTGATGTAGAGGCAGAGCCTTTGTATCAAACTGTGTTGTATTTTTTAGAGATTTAGAGCTTGTAATGAGAATTAGTGCCATTAAAATAGTAAAAAATTAGAACAAAACGAGATGCTTGTAATATGTTTATTCGTAATATTTTGTTTTGGTGAACAAAGAAACTTTTAGAACTGAAAAACTGCATCTCCCAGAAATATCCATGAGTTATCCATGGATTGGGTCGAGTTAAGTTCACATAGTAAAAAAAATTATTTATCTAAGGTTTGATTCGAATCGACAAATAATTCTATCCTTGGACAAGTTTATTTTATACATAATTTTTATTTTTAATTTAAATCTTTATATATATATATTCATAACTGACTTCGTCCATGAGCCTTCATGGTACCAATTACCCGGTCTACCTTCTAAGGGCCTTCGGTTCCGTACAACGACAAAAGGAAAGTGGAAGGAAAAAGGAAATATGGGTTTCAAGCCCTACATTTTTACTAGCCAATTGCACAGCTTATTGCAACTAGAAGGATTCGGTTACTCGTTTAGCCTGACGGATTCGATCCATATTGAATCGAATTATCAAATTTAGATAAATATTTTTTCAATTTGGTCCGGTTTGAATTATTATTTATTAATAAAAAATATTTTTTTATTTAAATTTAATTATAAAATTTAAATATATTAATATAAAAATAATATTTTAATATTTTTAAAATAGTGATTCGGGCTTACGGGTCGACCTGGGCTTCGGTAAAGGATGTGAAAAAAATTCGGGTTGAGGCTCGGCACATGAATAGGTCTAATTGCAACCATGGTTGAAAAAAATAGATTGGATCAGTTTAATCAATAATCAGAGGTTTGTTTGGTCTGGTATGATACATAATTTATTAAATCGGTTGAACTGGTACAAATCAGATAAAATCGATAAAAAAAAAATAGGTTATTTTGTTATTTTTCAAAAACATTAATTATAACATTTGCAAGTCAAATTGAAAAGAACCCAAGTTACCTTTTAGATTGACCCAAGAAAACATCATTGTGGATAAATATGCAATGAGTTTCAGCTCAATCCAAATATATACTACTTCATACTTCATAGCATAAAAGTGACCTAAGGGGTATAAAATTTTTGCCAAGACAAAAGAACATTTTTTTTTTATTAAATTGAAGAAAAAAAACAGCTTTTATATTACAAACCAATTAAAGGACTTAATGAATATATGACAAATAAGCAATACTTTTAGAATAAATTATTATTTTTTCTTAATAAAAATATTTCTATGGACTAACATTTTCCTTTAATAACTCAAATTAAACTTTGACCTTATCTTATATTTGTTCATGAACAGGAAATTTATGTTATTAAGAAGAAAAAAAATTTCCATGCATGATTCATGCATGGATGAACCAACTCTAGCTAAACAATTACAAGTAGATTAAAATCATTATGATTCTTTCTTTAATTTCAGTGAAGGTGGTTAGGGTTTTCATCATTTTGGATTTCAACAGTATTTCACAGTGATTTTCATTATGAAGATAAATGGTTTTTTCTTTTTTATCTTGATCTGTTAGTACTTTTTTTTTTATACACAAGGAGCGAGTTAATCGCTTTAAACAATACAGGATCTAGGCCTAGCAATACCCCATAAATCTTTTTGTAAAGACCTAATTACAAGTACCAGGAAGAGAGCTTAACTTATGAATATCAAAAGTACCATAATGAGCAAAATTAGCTAATAGATCAGCACGGGAATTGGCTTCTCTATAGATGTGAGCCGGGGAACAATATATTTCAATTCTTTTGAAGAAGCTGTTAAGACCCATAGATGAGCAGGAAATAAGGATCATTATTCTTAATTGGATGTAAAATTTTATTAACAGCCAATAAAAAATCAGATTCCACCATAATATTTCTGCAACTATGATCCCAAGTCAATTGTAACTCAGTAAAAATGGCATAAATCTCAGCCATGATCGATCTGTTAGTACTTTGTTATCAACATTGTGAATCGACTTCATGCAAGTATGTATTGGGGATTAATTCTGGCTAGAAAGTATACACACAGGATATATATATATATATATATATGTGTGTGTGTGTGTTAAAGAATGTAATATTTCGAGTAGCTTTGCCTTTAATCTTCTAAACTATACAGAAGGGTAGACATTAATAAAGAAGGAAATTAATGATCTTAATAGCAATATTATTAATTATCATAGCTAAATATTATGGGTTATCATATAATATTATTAATAAATGCCTAATACATTGGTTAACGTGTATTTTCTAAAAAATATATAATTAATGTATTATTTTTTAAATTTAATAATGATAAAAATGAAAAAGAAAGAAAAAAAGAGAAAAAAAATGTATAAACACTAAGAGTACCTTTTTGATACATTGATAATGAATTTTTTTAGTTCACAAGTGAAATTACGAGAATATTGTTACATATTTCATTTTTTTAATTATTTTTTTATTTTTTTAATATATTTAAAAGGATGTGTGTCATTTTATTAATTTCGTTTGTAAAATCTAAAAATCTACTTACGATCGATGAAATAATTTACCTAAACACTAATTAAGATGACCGACTCTTCTTAATTTTTTGTACCGACAAGCAAATAATAAAGGGAGTTGGTAATGTGTAGAATATTCAATTTAGTACCAAAATGTGTTCCATATGATAAGATAGATAAGTTAATTATTATTTTATTTTTTCTAAAAGAGTCAATAAATATTAGGGTAGTTGCTGCAGTAATTCCATCTAAATTTCCACTAAATTCTGCGTTGCTATGACTACAAATTAAGCTTCTCTCAAAACCCTCAAATAATTCCCATAAATATAAGCAAAGGAGTCTGGTGAAAACTCAATTGCCCACACCTCAAAACTTTGCTCTTGTCTCCTCTATAAAATAATATTTATGTTTGGGTCATAATTTGTTGAAAAAAATAATAAAAATAAAAAATATTAATCAATGTCTAATGATATTAGTTAAGATGATATTTAAAAAATATATATATAATTAATAATTTTTTAATTTAATAAAAATTTATATTAAATATAAAGAATTAAAAAATAGCAATTAAAAAATTTTTAATCGATGTCTATAAATGCGGGTTAATCCGACCCATAATAATAATAATAATAATAATATAAAAAAATCCAAGAATTACAGTACTATCAGAATTATAAAAAGGCCTCCCAAGTTGTTGGGTTGTTGCCTCAAAATTTACTGTGCTCACCTTATAAGTTTGAGATTTTTTCAATGCAAATTAATTATCACTATATTTCCTTAGCCAATATCCTTTCTTCAAAATTAAATCTTTACTGTACTTTTCTGTTTAAGTGGCTATGGCTGCCTTAGAAACCTGGTCCAATTTAAAATAGAAAAATAATTAAGAAATGATTATTTTTTGTTCGTTGGGATTTAATGATTTTAACAATATGCTAGTATTCCAATTTAAGTCCATGCATGCCAACTTATTTTTTGTTAACAAATGGTAATGTTAAGTAGAATTGTTCATGAACTGAGTTGGATCAGGTTCGAATAAAAAAAAATTATTTGCTTAAATTTAGTTCAACCCAATTGAAAATTTTGTTTCATTATTTAAAATATATTAAAATATTAAAAATTATTTTAATATTAATATTTATATATTTAAGTTTTATAATTAAATTTAAATAAAAATATTTTTTTTATTATTTAAAGAAATGATATATGCATGTGAAAGTCTCTTAATTTCACTTACGAAATTAAAAAACTTTACTACTAATCTATTACTAATTATAAAAGTTATCCCCCAATTGCATGAGAATGCTCAATTAAAAATTTTGGATCATGGTTTAAGTGACAAATAAGCTTAGGTATTAAGGGTGTTGGGGGGTTAGTTTATGTATTTTTAATTTTTTTTTTTGATAAAGAAGTAAAGAAAGGAAAAAGAAAGAAAGAAAAGAAAAAAATTTGTGTGTTGGTGTCGTTTTTGTGTTCGTATTATTTTTGTGTGTTCAAAGTATTATAAATTTATACAATTTTTACACGAATTCGTTTTATGTAGATTTTGACACGTTCTCGTATTCGTGTTGTGTTCGTGTTATTTTTTCATATGTTCAAAATATTATAAATTTATATAATTTTTACACGTTAATAATTTATTTTATGTAGATTTTGATACGTTCGGATATTCGTTCGTGTTCATATTATTTTTTGTGTCGTGTTCGTGTTATTTTTTCGTGTGTTCAAAGTATTATAAATTTATATAAATTTTGACATATTAATAATTCGTTTTATGTGGATTTTGACACGTTCGTGTATTTGTGTTGTGTTCATGTTATTTTCGTTTCGTATCATATTTTAATTATTTTTTTCATGTGTTCACGTCGTGTTTTAATTCATCCAAATATTTTGCATAGTTTGTGATGGTGAATCCATTTAGAGAAAATTGTGTGCGTTCATGTCATGTCTCAATTCATCATATATTTTGCATAATTTATCATAATAATTTAATTTAGAGAAAAAATTGTATGTTCGTAACATGTTCTTGTTATTTTATAGTGTGTTTAAAGTATTATAAATTTATATAAATTTTTACACGTTAATAATTCATTTTATGTAGATTTTGATAAGTTCATGTATTTATGTCATATTCATGTTATTTTTCATATCATATTTTAATTATTTTTTTCATGTTGTGTTCGTGTTGTATAATCATGTTGTGTCCAAAATTGTCAAGTTTAATTGACACTATTCAAATAACTACCAAATTTATGTCGCGTGTCATCATGTTCGTGTTGTTTTTCCTATCATAATCATATTCGAGGTATTATATATTTATATAAATTTTGACACGTTAATAATTCGTTTTATTTAGATGTTGACACGTTCGTGTATTTGTATCATGTTCATTTAATTTTTTTGTGTCATGTCGTGTTTTAATTATTTTTTTCATGTTATGTTCATATCGTATAATTATGTTGTATCTGAAATTATCGAATTTAATTGATCATATTCAAATAACCCTCAATTTTATACCAAGTATCGTATAAGGATAGAAGTTATTATTTTTTAAAATTATCTTTACTCCTCTTGCTTTTTTATTTTTTAAATTTATTATAAAATATCAATTCAAATTCGATAATATGTCCGTAATGAAATGCGAATATTTATCTAGTATATAATAAAAAAAAACTCAAAATATATATGTGAATTTATTTAATTTTTCCACCAACAAAAATAAAGTACTAAAGGGTACTTGGCACAAGGTTCCTATGGTGCCACGATGCTTTAATGATGTTGCAACACATCGTCACATGAAAACCGCAGCCTTAAACTACTACTTGACTACATGAGCAAATTCAGTAAGCTATGTTTGACAATATGAATTTAAAAATTTAAATTTTATTTGTTATATAAATTATAATAATAAAATATATATTAGTTAAAATTTAATATGATTATATATTTGAAAGGTATAAAAACATAAATTTTAAATTCACAAATACTTATAGGTATTTTAAATTCATCACTACATAGACATCCAACAAATTCATGAATTTGAAAAATAAACATGAATATTATATTTACATGTGTTTTACTACACAATTACACTATTTTTGAAATCCAAATCCATTGTTTGAAATCTAAGTTTTCAAACGCAACCTTAAGTTTGTCCGATGTAGATCTATTCATGGATCAAATCAGGCCGGATCGTATTTAAATATATATTTTTTTATATCCAGACCCATTTTAAGCGGGCCCGAGTCGATCTATTGACTCGGGTTACTGTTCATTAAATTAATAATTTTTTAATGTTTTTATAATTAAATTTTAATAAAAAAATAATTTTTTATTTTGTGAATTTCGGATCACAAAAATATCTATCCAAATCCGATCAAATAAGAATTGAGCTTGTCGAGCCGAGCGAGGTGCCCAATCATGAGCAAATCTAGTTTAACATAATTATAAATATATTTGATTAAATACTGGTTGGTTGGTGACTTCATTATACACTTTTTAATTTCTTCATCTTCTATTTATCTAATTAAATTTCGAGTTCAGGTTGTTCATCAAGTTCCTTCCCCCCAACTCATTAAAGAATTATTTAATGTTAGATTAAAGAAATTAAGAAGATTAAAGATGTTTTTTCTAACATACTATCTTAGCATCGGATAGCAAATATTATAATACGAGTCTCATCAATAATCTCATTTGATAAGTGATATATAATCATTACTGTTAAGCTTTTCTAAAATTTATAATATGATGTGATCCTAAACAAAAATAATCTTCTCATCTAAATTTTTATGTACCTCAAAAAAATCTTAACATCGGATACTAAGAGAAGAACGACAATACTATGGGTCGAGCCAGGCTGGATCGTGGCCCGGAATATTTTCATTTTTTTTGTCCATGCCCGGCCCTGGACAGGCCCGAATTACTGTTCATCCCTTAATAAAAAAATAATTATATATATATATTTAATTAAATTTTTAAAAAATAATATTATTTTAATATGTGAACAGTGATTCGGGTCGAACCGATCTGGACAAATATTCCTGCACAAGCCCAGCTCAATAAGATTCGGACCTGTCAGGCCAAACGAGTTGTCCAATCTTTAAGCAAGTCTAACTAAAAATGATTGTTACTGTTCGACTCTTAAATAGATCTAATTAAAAATGATTATTATCATCGGATTTTTGAACATGTCTAACTAGGTGTTAGAGATATGCAGGGCTCGATCCCCTTACGTGCGCGTGTCAAAAAATTGTACCTAACATTAATTAATGTTAGAATATCTATCATTTTATTCCATGAGTTTTCCTATTGGGTCCATTGTGTATATATTTCTTTTTCCACTACTCTCTCCTCCCAAAAAGAAGAGTAATTACTTATATATTTTATTGTTTTTTTAATGATAAATTAGGGCATAATAAAAAAAGTAAAGCTTAATTCGCTGTTTAAGAGTTAATAACCATTTAGACCAAATTTAAATTGGTTTAAAGTCATGACTTTTTTTTTTTTTTCACGCTTGACAAAACCAATTAGCTTTTATCAGATAATGTGTTCTTTCTCTGATAAAAAAAAAACCATGACTTTTAAATTTATATAAGAAATACCAAAAGAGGCAACGCCATCCTGTCAAAATAAATAGAAGTAATAAAATCCATTTTCATAAAGGAAAAAAAAAAAGGAAAAACTATATATTTTGATTTTTTTTTTGGCAAAAAATGGAAAAATATCCTTACTTCTTTTTAAAAAAAAATATGTTGACCTTTTTTTATTCGTTAAACGTAGATTATTAGAAATTAATAGATCTTAAAAAAGCATGAAATGCGTTATATTTAAATGCTTGTACGATAATAGACGTGTTTATGGGTCGGGTCGAGATATGATATTAGCATCATATTTGTTTATCAAGTAAGGCCGAGTCTAATAATTCAAGTATCAAATTCTACTAGACTCGTCTATATTTGTAAATAAATAATCCATTCCCGTCGAGGTCCGTTCATATTTTTTTAAAAAAAAAATATATATTATTTTTTATTTAACTTTTAGTAATTTTATCTTTTATTAAGTTTTAAAATATAAATAACTTAACATATTTCATTTTTTGGGTCTAATATATTTTTCTCCAGATTTTTTTAAATATCGGATGAACTTTTAAATTTGGACAGATAATTCGACTCGTGGACGGTCTAATGATAATGTACTCTCTTTCTTTCACGGGAAGGGAAGGGCACACACTTGGGAGAGAAAGGGTTCCTATATACAAGACTAGAGAGAACAAAAAAGGGAAGAAAAAAAATGTTTGTGTGGATTGCCAATTTCATTAATTTGGCTAACGAAAAAAGATTTGCACGTAGTCGAATTTGATCCATTTCATTAAGCAAACTCGTGATAAATGATAACTAATAAAATTAATTTTAGGTACGATATAATTAAAACTAATAAGTTGATTTATCTGGTTTGAAACTCGACTCTGATCAAAATAAGTTCCTTTGAAATGTAAACGACTAAATTATAATACTTAATTTGAACAAAACCAATTCTTCTAGGAGGATTATCAATTAGAAGTAGGTGAATAAATACAAGTTAATCCCTTACCTCGTTCTTAAAATTCAACAATTAATACTTCAAATAGATGGTTGATGAAAACTTTTCGTCGCGTTATTTGTGTCGTTTTATCAATGAATCTCACGAAAAATTCAAATAAAGCATATAACATTCATGCCGTTTTGTCATTAAATTTTACTGTCCATTCAAATATAGATTTCTATTATATAGTCTAATCAACCATGTTTAGTAGCCAACTGTCATGTGATTTGTTGATAGAATACTGAATTTTTAATTTGAATAATAAAAAATCAAACCTAACAATTTTAAATATCGAAAACAATGTTTAGTAGGCTAAAAACTAGGACTATAAACAGCTTGGGTTTGGGTCAGCCCAGTAGGCAAACAATCAATTCAATTAAGAAAAAGACCAAAAATAATTATTATGAAAATTCATTTTTAAAAAAAAGTCCTTTCCATGTATTGATTACTTATAAGAAAATGTCTGCGAAAAAAAAATATTATAAGAAAATTTTTAATTTCTTAATTGTTATCAATAATTGAGGAATTATTCTTTATGCATGGAAAAATGTCTCAAAATGTTGCAATAAAAAGTAATTCGCAAATGAGTTTTTTTTTTTTTTTTTAATTAAACAGTTACCACAATACAAGATAAAGTTAAAAACAAGGGGAAAAAAAGACAAGTGAGGAAAAACATGGCAAAGATAAGAAATCCAGAAATAGAATTTAGACAAAGAAAATAATTGATTCATGAGTAGAAGTAACTAGTCAGAATTGATGTTTCAATAGAACATAACAATAAGTAAAAAAAAAAAATAGAAACCTTTGACACAATAATCTACATGTTGACCTTTTTCTACTTACAAAAAAAGTTTTCCACTAATTGAAAAATAATCACCAAGAAATAAATCAATATATCAACTATGTCATCCATCATCGATGAATAAAAAATATACAAATACTTACCATTAAATCAAATACATTCAAATGTAAAACTTTTAATATTTCTGAATCTAAAACATTTTATTTTTTTTATCAAATTTTTTCAAATGTTCCAAAATTATGTTATTTTTTCTATTCACACTAAATTTAATTTTTTTTTAACAAACATCATGAGACAAAAAGCATATTAAATAAACAGAAATGATTTATACATTTCTTAAAAATACTCTTTAAAAACATTTAGCGTTATTTAACTTAAAAAAAAAAAATACCTACTCCTAAATTTTTAAAATACCCTTCTAACCTTAAGAAATATTTTTAAAGAGTATTTTTAAGGAAGATATGTAACATTCCCCCCCACACATATATATATATATAAAGAATAGTGTAATTAACGGGTTTTTTTTTTAATTCAATAAAAACAATGTATTAAATATAAAAAAAAAATTGATAATTAAATAATGTTTAACTGATGTTTATAAGTATCGATTAAATGGATTCATATATATCACCTTAACCGATGTCTAGAGACATTGATTAACATTCTCATATATATATATATATATATATATATATATATATATATATATAAAGTTAAAGCTCTATAGCTGAAAACCAAAGGAAAAAAAGAGAGAGAGAGAGAGAGAAAAGAAGCAAAGGAGGTGAAACAGCCATGGGAAGACCTCCTTGCTGTGATAAAGTTGGTACCAAGAAAGGTCCATGGACCCCTGAGGAAGACATCATACTTGTCTCTTACATCCAAGAACATGGTCCAGGAAATTGGAGATCAGTGCCGACAAATACTGGTATTACATCAACAAACAGATCCCATTTTTTTTCTTTTTCTTTTATAATTTGACATTTATCAGTTCAATGAAAAATGGGAATTTCATAGTTTTCTCTGATTTTGTATAAAAGTACTACTTTTGGCTGATTCAAATCTATTTTTTTATATATATAAAAAAAAAGGGTTGTCGAGATGCAGCAAAAGTTGCAGGCTTAGATGGACTAATTACCTGAGACAAGGAATCAAGCGAGGGAACTTTACTCCTCAAGAAGAAAGGATGATAATTCATTTGCAAGCATTATTGGGTAACAAGTAAGCCTCAACCATCTTCTTTATTACCCTTTTTTTTCTTCTTTTTTTCAGTTTTTAATGGAATAGTTAGTCTCAGAATTTTCTAAGTCTGCAAACTTTTACTTAGATGGGCAGCCATAGCTTCATACCTACCACAAAGAACAGATAATGATATAAAGAACTACTGGAACACCCATTTGAAGAAGAAGCTAAAGAAGTTTCAAGACTCTTCAACTACAATAAATCATCAGTTTGTTTCAGAAAGCTTCAATGAGAGAAAGAGCTTAGATTTTGCTGCTTCAACTACTCTTAAGCTAAATCAAACTTCTTCTTCTTCTTCTACATATGCTTCAAGCACTGAGAATATTTCCCGTCTTCTTGAAGGTTGGATGAGATCATCACCAAAGACTAACAGTAATAACAGTCCTCTAATTCTCAAAGAAGTCTTAGCCCAGCAAGAAAAAAGGAATATTCAAAGCAACAGCTTTGATAACAATGACAGTATTGGTAGTACTTCAGCTGCTACAAATTCTTTTCAAGGGGAATATTATAGATCGAAAGCTGAAAAAGAAAGTGGTGATTTGATCTCTCATGAAGAGTTTGAGTCTATTTTATCATTTGAGAACATGAACAATGTTGCATGGGATAAGTCTACTTGTGATTCTACTTCAAAGGGTGCTTGTCAAGATTATGGAAATGATGACAAGTTCAATGTTGCAATGACCCCAGAAACGAAGCAAAAACTTGAGAAGAATAACAATAATAATCCTCCTTTATCATCTCTTGAGAAGTGGCTTTTGGATGAGAGTTCTGGTCAAGTAGAAGAGATGAATCAGATGATGGAACTGTCCTCAATTTTCTAAGATTTTAATTATCTTTTTTTTCCCCTTTTTCTTCTTTGTTGATCATCTTCTTAAATAGATTTAAATTACTACGCGTTTTCAATCATGTCGCATTTATTGTGATTGCAGACGTAACGAATGCTATCACAGTCAATTGCGGTAAATATTGATGACAAAGAGAGACGAAACTACAAAATAGTGATTGTAACATCATGTTGTAGCTGTTATTTAAATCTCTGTCTCCTTGACCTTCATTTTATTTTAAGCTTTTATTTGGAAAATGGAAAATAAAAAAAAGGTTTGAATTATTTTTTCTAGGGGTTACATCTTTTCAATTTGAGATTCTGAAAAAGTTCGGATCTCTTAGTCTGTAAATTATCCTTGGTGTTTCTTTATGAACTCTGAAGGTAGCATTTCTCTTTGTTTTTGTATGAATGTAATTTTAGTTTGAGTAAAAATTAATTAATCAGCAGAGTCATCATTCTAAGCAATCCAATGACTTCCTTTTATGCATCAATATTATGCTATCAAAATCAACAAGATGGTTTCAAATTCATGAAAAAAATCCAATAGGAAAATGGATATATTTTTTTGAGTTCTCATGTCATTGGAGAATGCATAGGAAAATAATTTATAGGCTTAATGGGTATCTAAATCTATAGGAGATGCATTTTTTTTTTTTTAAAGAGGTTGCAATTTGATATTAAAAAAGAGTTGTAGATGTTAGGATTCGAATACTAAACTTACTGAATATCATTTTTTAAAAATAACTACATGAATTTCAGCTGGCCGGATTAAGCCCAGGTTCATATAAGACATGCACTTTGAACACAAATTTATTCTTTGATATTAGCACCATAAACCTTTAGGCTGAGCATAATAACTTTGTAGTACATAAATTAGATGGTATAGTCTCTATAATTGAAAGTAAACTAGAAACCTAGAAAAGCAACTATAGGCTTAAATACACCCCTACTTTTGCTGCAAGTTAAGTGGATTTTATATATACAAGCACAAATTGAGTTAAAAATTAATTGAATTTTCATTATCACAAACACTCAATCTTCTTTTTTATATGTATAAAAGAGTTGAATTTGAACCAAAACCGTTAAATCAATTGGATTAAACTCTCAATTCTTCGAGTTTTTTTCTTACATTAGTCTGCAAGAATAAGCTAATTTCTTGAAGCAAAGAAGTATGTGACTAATGCTAAAAGAAATATAGAAAAATAGATGAATAATAAATAGGGATGGCAATGGATAGTGCGGATTCGAATGTTTGCAATTATCCGATCTGTTTTTTACGAATTCGGATAAAATTCGAATTCGGATATTATAATTACTATCCGCAGCAGATTCGGAACGGATGCGGATATAAAACTTCGGATATCCATTATTCGGATCCGCATTATTTATGCGGATAACGGATTCGGATATCCAAATCGACTATCCGAATCCACTTACTTTTGCAGATTCGGATATCCGAATCCATTATCCGTTTATTTGAATTTAAAATTAAGTTTTATTTGACTTTATATTTTTATTTAATTTTTTTTTAATTACTGAATTCGGATATTTAGCATATTCGGATATCCGACGGATAATATTATTTAATTCGGATTCGGATAGTAATATTCGGATTTAATGCTAATAATAAATGGATTCGAATTTTAAAATAATTTTACGGATTTAAATTCGAATATTAAAAAAAAAAACAGATATTCACCATGCCTAATAATAACCATATATTATATATAAGGTAAACGAGATTGGTGTCACGAAAGTCTTGCATCCAAATAAGGCAAAATGGTTTTCTTTTTGGGAAATCATGAGAGGGAAACATGTGATTTTATTGACCTTTTCGGTGTGAGAAGCTGAAATATTTCCATTATCTTCTTTACCATGCAAAAAAAAAAAAAAAACTTTCATAGGAAGTGTGGGAGAAAAAGGGTTTCGCCTTGCCTTGCCTGCTTTTTCTGAGAGGTCATTCACAGATTCCTCACCACCAATCGAAACGAGCCACATGTCGTGCAGTCCCCCTCTTAACATTTTTAATCTTTTAAGTTTCAAGAGATTATTTAAGGAAAGAAAAGAAGAGAAATTAAATAAATTAAATGAATTTTTTTTAAGAGTTTAAAAGATAAAAAAAAAAGAAAAGAGTCTCTACCATTTTCAGTGAAATGAATGCAACAGTACAGTATATCAGCAGGCCTCTCACTAGATTTAAAAATTCGTATATATGTATCGTGTCTCGTGTTTTTATTTTATATCAGTGATGTAAATATAAACACAACATAAATTATTAAATTTGTTTAAAATCTTAAATACGAATATGATACATATATTAAATATGTGATATTAATCATATTAAACGTGTCATGACATATTTATTACATTATTTTTATGTTATTAAACGTATGGTCGTGTGTGTCCAAATTTACCAATTCTAGCTCGAACCAACCTTATTTAAACTGTTTAGTTTTTTTCTTTGGTTAGCAGCAGACAACTGAATATTAGCTACAACAACAATGGAAAACTTTTTATAAATTAGATAAAATGTTTCTTTATCAATGGATAAAACACCTGAAAGTTAATCCACTTAACAAGGTTTTTTACTTTTTTATCTGTGAAAAAATGCATATAGTTAAATTATAGGACCCTAAAATAGTTTTCCATAAACATCAATCCTGTTTTAAGACTATTATTAGTTAGGCAATACAAGGCAGCAAAAATTACATTAAATTATAGTAGTAATATTATATAAAAACAATTTGTACTATGTCTAAAAGCCATTTTGTATGCGATAGCTAAAGAAATTAGATAGACAACTTTTCCTTTTTTTAAAAAAATTTGTTAATAGTACATATATATATATATATTTGTTTTTAATTAAATAAATATAATTGATTAAAGGTAGACCTCTCAATTGGGCAGGTTGGATTGATTTCAGGTCAAATCAATTCGAGTTGGGTTAATATGGGTTTTAAAATTTTCGAGTTCGAATCACTTTTGGTTCAGATTAATTCGGGTTTTAAATAAAAGAAGAAATCGAAAAATTTTAATTGGAGTAGGAAGAAGACTCACCTAAAGGGTATTTGTTACATTCCTACAGCTCCTGTTATTTTTTTAGATTGATATTTGTATTTCTGATAACGATATACAACATAAAACTCCTTTGTAAGATGAAACCGTCAAAACTTAAAAAGTCAAGAAAACTACTTGGGTTTTCTTGTGCAAACGAAGGTATCGTTATAAAAAAATTGATGGATTTTGAACAAATTAAGTACAAGAAAATTAGCCTACTTAAAAAATCATTAGTCACAAACAAAATTAGCCTACTTAATTTGTTCAAAATCCATCAATTTTTTTTTGTGACTAATTTGTACAAATTAAGTAGGCTAATTTTGTTTGTGACTAATGATTTTTTTTTAATTCCACAATTGTACCAGGCACGAAATGTTGCATTGCACCTAACCATTTAGGTAGCTCATTGTACGATCTTTCCCAATCGCCAAATACTCGAACAATTGCCTTTTGCTTTGCTTGCCATGTTTTCTTGTAGGAGGTGATGTATCCATACCGGATTCGCATCTCAGCGATCAAAACTGAAACGGAAATCTCCGGATTTGCTTGGACCAATGACAAAATGCATGAGCAGATCATGTTACAATCTAACTTGCAATGATCTTGTGAAATCCTCGTCGATGTGCAAGTATGAGGCCCTTCATATTTTCTAATCTCCCATAGATGTTTCTTCTTCATAAAAGTTGCCCTTATTCTCCAATTACACCCATTCCCATACATTAAGCACTTGGCATAATATTTCGTCGGCTCAGATTCAATTACTCTGTAATCTACAGAGTTTTTGATGTTATAGTGCTTGATAGCTGAAAGCACAGCCTCTTTCGTTGGGAATTGTAACCCAACACACAGATCAAGTGCAGATGGATCAAATGTCAGAGGCGTAGCTAATGTATGAACATACTCTGGAAATTCCGGCACATGCATTGCCTCCAGATCCAGTGTATGCATATGGGATGCAGCCTGATATGGGGGAATATCTCGATGAGTGTTGATATCTCCATGAGTGTTGATCTCAGCAGGGAGGACGTCTGGGTCAGAATCAGTATTGTCATCACTTGCGAATTCAGCATCCTCTTCTTGCTCACTAAATTCACCAACATCTTCACCATGGACTCCACGTGGACGAACAGGATCAACACCAGCTGGCTCATCTTCGAGGGTAGTAGGAATTAGGGTTTGTGAGACTAATGAAGTCTGAAAAGTTGTAGCTTGAGATAAGGGCACGACTTCTTCTGTGGGAACGTCGTATGTAGTGTGAACATAGAACGACCCAGAATCATAATCTTCTATGGGAAAGTTTTCTGTTGTGCGAACATTTGAAGGGCCGCAATCATCGTCAACATCATCTATGTCAGCATATAACTCAAGGACACCAACATTTGCAAATGTCTCATGAGCATAAAACATGCATCTGACATCATCATCATCTTCAAGTGGAAATGTTCTATATCGGACACATCCTTCACCAATAGAAAGAGGATGCCTGTACTTAACCTCTGAAACTCTTTTTCTAGTTCCAGCTTTAATTTTTGTATGAATTTGCAGCTTCAGTTCCTCTAATGTGACGTCGTCTTCAACACGAAAACTTTTTGGACGTTCACAATCAAAGGTAGCACCTTCGTCAGTATTATGAATTTGGCCATTATAGTAGACCAATGCGATCACTCTATTGCTCATGTTGTGTAGCAAAAGAAAGAAGAAATATAGAAGGATGAGAATGAGAATGAGGAGGTTTTAGCACTCAGGAAAAATCTGATTGAAAAACTGTTGTATGGGGGTATTGTAAACCTTCATAAGTATTATGAATTTATAATGGTTCATTATGTTGTACCAGATAACAAATCCCATCCTTTGTATAGGATGAAATCTGATTCTGATATTCTGCCTAGGACTATTTGACTATTTGACTGAAAAAGTTATAACTTATTCAATGCAAAATGTCATTGATAAATCCCATCATTTGTCTCATCCATTGCAGAAAGAATCAAGTTCCAATATTTTCTCCAGCATTTGATGGACTGGAAAATAGCTGAAACCTGTCTAAAAACCTATATCATCAGTCTTATCCATTGCAGAAAAAATCAAGTTCCAATATTTTCTCCAGCATTTGATGGACTGGAAAATAGCTGAAACCTGTCTAAAAACCTATATCATCAGTCTTATCCATTGCAGAAAAAATCAAGTTCCAATATTTTCTCCAGCATTTGATGGACTGGAAAATAGCTGAAACCTGTCTAAAAACCTATATCATCAGTCTTATCCATTGCAGAAAAAATCAAGTTCCAATATTTTCTTCAGCATTTGATGGACTGGAAAATAGCTGAAACCTGTCTAAAAACCTATATCATCAGTCTTATCCATTGCAGAAAAAATCAAGTTCCAATATTTTCTCCAGCATTTGATGGACTGGAAAATAGCTGAAACCTGTCTAAAAACCTATATCATCAGTCTTATCCATTGCAGAAAAAATCAAGTTCCAATATTTACTGCAGCATTTGATGGACTGGAAAATAGCTGAAACCTGTCTAAAAACCTATATCATCAGTCTTATCTATTGCAGAAAAAATCAAGTTCCAATATTTTCTCCAGCATTTGATGGACTGGAAAATAGCTGAAACCTGTCTAAAAACCTATATCATCAGTCTTATCCATTGCAGAAAAAATCAAGTTCCAATATTTTCTCCAGCATTTGATGGACTGGAAAATAGCTGAAACCTGTTTAAAAACCTATATCATCAGTCTTATCCATTGCAGAAAAAATCAAGTTCCAATATTTTCTGCAGCATTTGATGGACTGAAATATAGCTGAATTTTTTTTTTTTCTGCTTTCCAGAATTTCACTTGTTTGCTTATGAAAATGTAATGCAAGTTTTTTTGTTTGTTTTTATCTAATACAAATCAATTAACAAAATTTAAAAAAATTTGTTCATAAATTTTAAATAATAAAATTTACCTTACGAATTTTTTTTTTTAATTATAAAAAAATTATTTTAATTTAATTTATAAATTTTAAAATTAAAAAACAAAACTTACAAAATTTTAAAATTTAAACAAAACTTACAAATATAATTTTTGATATACAAATTTAAGAAGAAATATTATTTTGTTTTTTTAATTTTTATAAGAAATAAAATTTTCCATATTTAAATTTAATAAGAAACTTAATTTAATTTATAATTTTTAAATTTAAAAAATAAAATTTACAAATTAAAAAAAATTAAAATTTGTTGATTAATTAAAAAAAAAAATTACATGAAGGGAAATCGCCACCCCCCATGGCGATTTCCCTTCATTCTTTTTACAAATTTGGTTAAAAATACCAAGGGAAATCGCCATGGGGGGTGGCGATTTCCCTTGGTATTTTTATCAAATTTTGAAAAAAATACCAAGGGAAATCGCCACCCCCCATGGCGATTTCCCTTGGTATTTTTAGCCAAAATCAATATTTTGATGCTGGGAAATCGCCATGGGGGGTGGCGATTTCCCAGCTAATTTTAAAACGAGCGTATTTTGGGAAATAATCTAAAAGGATAGGTAGTTTGGGGTTTAATTTTTTTTTGGCTATATTCGTATAAAAAACCCAAGAAAAGAAGAGAAATTAAATAAATTAAATGAATTTTTTTTAAGAGTTTAAAAGATAAAAAAAAAGAAAAGAGTCTCTACCATTTTCAGTGAAATGAATGCAACAGTACAGTATATCAGCAGGCCTCTCACTAGATTTAAAAATTCGTATATATGTATCGTGTCTCGTGTTTTTATTTTATATCAGTGATGTAAATATAAACACAACATAAATTATTAAATGTGTTTAAAATTTTAAATACGAATATGATATATATATTAAATATGTGATATTAATCATATTAAACGTGTCATGACATATTTATTACATTATTTTTATGTTATTAAACGAATGGTCGTGTGTGTCCAAATTTACCAATTCTAGCTCGAACCAACCTTATTTAAACTGTTTAGTTTTTTTCTTTGATTAGCAGCAGACAACTGAATATTAGCTACAACAACAATGGAAAACTTTTTATAAATTAGATAAAATGTTTCTTTATCAATGGATAAAACACCTGAAAGTTAATCCACTTAACAAGGTTTTTTACTTTTTTATCTGTGAAAAAATGCATATAGTTAAATTATAGGACCCTAAAATAGTTTTTCATAAACATCAATCCTGTTTTAAGACTATTATTAGTTAGGCAATACAAGGCAGCAAAAATTACATTAAATTATAGTAGTAATATTATATAAAAACAATTTGTACTATGTCTAAAAGCCATTTTGTATGCGATAGCTAAAGAAATTAGATAGACAACTTTTCCTTTTTAAAAAAAAAATTGTTAATAGTACATATATATATATATTTGTTTTTAATTAAATAAATATCATTGATTAAAGGTAGACCTCTCAATTGGGCAGGTTGGATTGATTTCAGGTCAAATCAATTCGGGTTGGGTTAATATGGGTTTTAAAATTTTCGAGTTCGAATCACTTTTGATTTTTTAATATGATGATCATTGTATGGGTTGATATGTTCTTTTTTGAAGCTCCAGGATATCACATGGATTTTTAGTGGTTGGTTCATGATTTTTTTTAGGTTTTGAAAATGGTTTTTTGTGGTTTTTTGATGTAGTCAACCTTGGTCTAGGGACATTAATCATTGAGATGGTTTTTCTTCGTGGTTTGTTTGATATACTCAGTTTTGGTCTCGGGACATTGAAACGTTATGTTACTCGGATTCGGATGTAAATTCTGTTGCTCGAACTCGTCAAAATTGATGCCACACCCGTGTCGACACTAACACGGGTATGGGATCTGCGTCCAGTTTGTCGGACACAATCTCTTGTGGCTGGCAGAAGGAGAAGAAGAAGAAAGAAGGAAGAGATGAAGGAGGGTGATGAAAGTTCATAAAAGAGAAGAAGAAGAAGAAGAAGCAGTACAATCGAAGAAGAAAAAAAGCAGTAGCTGAAGAAAAAAAAAAGGAAACAGACGATGAAAAAGTAAAACAATAAAATAAACCAAATGAGGGCTTCAGATCTTTTTACATTTTAATTGTGTAATGGACTTAAAAAATATGGATCCAAAATATTTTTAATTGTTTAAATGAGATTGCATGTATAAACCCAATTCAAATAATAAATTATTATATTTTGAGTTATTTTTTATTTTTTAGGGTTAAAATTATTTGAAATTAATAATAATTAAAATTAAATTTGATAAATAAAACATTTTCAATCTTTTTATAAAAAATAAAAAAAGTATTTATTTAAAATATTTAATATAATTTATTCACATTAATTTATATATATGTATAAATTATATTTAAGTATATGTAAAACGAATCCCCGCACTCGTATCCTTCTCTCGGATCCTTTTGTGCCGTATCCCCGTGTCTTAAGTTCAAGACAATTGACGAGTCAAACATCTAGACACATACCAGCACCCGACACCCGAGTCCGAGCAACTTAGGATGTAAGTGTCGGATACGTATGTGTCCCACATGAGTATGTTCAATTTTTTCTAAGTTTTTTGACGTATTTAGAAGGTGCTTGGAGGATCATATTTTCATACTCATGTCCGATTATGCGTCGGATACAAATACTTAAAGAAAAATAAAAAATTGGAACAACATAATTGAAACGTGATTGCAAGTTATAGTTTGGGGTGTGGAATCATTATTGGATATTGTTGTCATGATTCTTATGAGGGTGTTTCTTTGAAGCTTGGTTTGTTTCTTTCTTATATTGTTTTTAGGGTATGCTGTTGTTTCTTTTTCGGTTTCTTTCTCTTTGTTTTCTTGTTAGTTGTTTTCTGGTTTTGTGATAATAAAAAATGTCTATTTTTTGATTTTATGAAAAATGTAATTATTTCAGCATGTTTTTTGAATTTGAGTCGAGTTTCAATTCAAGTTTTTTGAGTTCGGATAATTTTAAATTTTGATTATTTCAAACTTGGACTATTTCGAGTTTAGGCTTTCTCAAGAGTTTGAATCTTTAATTTTTTTTTATTTATCAAATCTAAGATTTAATCAAGGCCAAAGGTTTAATGAAAACCCTACACATCACTTTATCATCTCTACCTAATTTTGCAAGGTTGGCATGTGAAAAAGAGACACCTCCAATGGTTATGATCCTCATGAATTATGCCCCCCTTTTTAATTGCAAAATATAAATGCACTACTGCCCCATTTGGGACCACCAAAAAAAAACAACTAGTTTTAATTAAACAGCATAGGACACTTATTTAAACCTATTCCAAGAGTCGAATTATTCGTCTAGTCCGAAGGTTCGGCTCGTATTTTTTAATTCGGACCGACCCGACTCGATCCAATTCGAATTACTATTTATTAATAAAATTATTTTTTATTTAAATTTAATTATAAAAATATATCAATATTAATATAAAAATAATTTTTTAATATTTTATTAACAATAATTCGAGCCTACGGATCTGAACGGGCTTGGATAAAGAATGTAAAAAAAAATCTGAACCGCGACCCGACTCAATCCATAAACAACTCTACACTTATTCATTAAAAAGAACTTGGCATTTCACTAAGAGGCAGCAGACATAATGTGGGGATAGTTTAGTTCTGGTTTATGATTGCCTATCATGAAAAATAATGAATATTTATATATAAAATATAATATTACTCATAGTCTAGGGCAGTTAAGAAGCACTTGTTAAAATTAATTAAAATAATTTTTTAATTTTTTTTTCATTTAATATATTATTTTCATCAAATTTAAATTACAAAAAAAAACTATACATCAATTATAATTTTTTAATAAATATGATCTTAACAAGTGGCAATAGTAATATTTTCCCTATTAGTAATAATAACAAATGCATAAGCTAAATAAAAATATTAATTAATTAGTTATTAAGAAACTAGATTAGTCTAGGTCTAGGATAATTCTAGTAATTGCACCCCCAAATCCTCAAAAACATGTTTAGTGTTCTCTCTCTTTCTCTTGGCCAAAAAATCAACATCTAAGCTTTAATGGTGAGAAAATGAAATTGTTACACTTACAAACGAGTCCAATTGCATTAAGTGAGATTGCTTTATGGCCTTCAAATTAGGCTAAGTATATGGGCCACAAAAGTGAGTGAAAACTAAGGCAAAATTTCTCATAGGGCAATGGGGTGGGAAAAACTCTATGAAAACCTCTATAACTTTGATAAACAAATTAAAATATATATATATATATATATATATTCATTGGAGTTTAAAAATTCAATCAGCAGATTTAATAGGGTAATACATGTTCATCTAGTGTATATTAAATAAATTAATATAATAAATACAACACATTTATCGATTTTTTAACTTTGCTTATGAAGTTCGAAAACTCCATCAACGATGTATAAAAAATGAACTCTATACATAATACGATCAGTAAATGTCGTCAAATTTTGTTTGAGTAATATTTTTTCGGACAATCTTGCATTTAAAATTTTACTTTTGAAGTACTCTCCAAAATGAATCAAACCTTATTTGATAAAGAGAGAATTTCTTTTTTTATTAACTGGACAAACCTTTATGAGTAATATAAGTTTTTTTTTTTTTTTTCTTTTCAAAAACAATAATATAAGTTTCAAATATAGATGAGAATTTTTGTTTGATGTATTTCTGATGGAGACTAATGTTCCAAATTATAGATGGCACCAAATCTCTTTCTATGTTAGAAATTTAAAAAACAAAAACCTTTCAATCCTAAATAAATAAATTAATTAAATTAAATCGGGTACTTTATATTATATAAAACTAAATTCAATAACAAAGCATGTATATATGCAAGATTTAGATAATACATTAAATTACAGCTGGTCATGGTAGTACATGAATCTTTAATTCATGTAATATGTTGCATTACCAATTTTTACTCAAAAAATAAAATTAAATGTTTCTTTTCATATAAAAAAAAAATACTAGAAAATGTTCTTTTAAAAAATAAATAGTGTCTGAACCTAGAAATTAACCCAGTTGGTTTATACAGTTATCCTTAAGAGATAACATCCATCAATTCTAGATTTCGAATCTTAACATCTACAATTTCTTCTCCTATCGTCAAACTATGACTTTTTTATATAAAAAAATGGCTAAAATTAAATAATAATAATATAAAAAAACCTGATTTTATGAGTTTTCTTTGAATATAAGGTTTTCATTTTTCAAAGTGAAAGGTTTCAGTTTGGAATCACAAAGTCAAAATCATGCATTAATCATTAAATCGAATGTTCGGATACAAATCCATAATGACTTTCAAGTTATGAGATATTTTGGATCATGATTTTGGGAAGTAAACCAAACCATCATAATCTGTTTGATTGAATGCTCATTTTATAATCCATTTTTGCCTCTCTTTTTTAGTACAATTTTTTCAAACACTTGATACTTTTAAGGCAATGAATAATAATACATCAAAAGATAATAGTGTATTACGACAATTCTTAAAAATGTATAAATCCTAATAGAATGACCATTAATTATAGTAAAAATTTGTGTATTTGAATAATTTTAGGCCTAATAACTATAAGGGCCGAATGCCCAAAAGCAAGCTTAGCCGTCAATCTGATAGGATCCACAAATTAGAGGAGGATAATTTTAATTATTGACAGTTATACAAAATTTTAAGGATTATTATCTTGGATATTATTAGTGAATTTTTTTAATTTCACAAGCGAGCTTACATATTTTTGTAATTTTTCATATGATTTATATTTGTACAAATTGATTGTTGAATTTAACAATATAATCGTACTCGTCGTGCGTTTAAAGTTTTGAATCGATCCGATATCTCTATCATATTGATCGAAAATACTGTCTTTTTCAATAAATATATGACGGTTGAAAGTTTTTTACATCGGAACAAATAGTTAAATATTTTTAATTTACTCGAAACTCGACATGCATGATCTACGTGAATTAAACACGAAATACGACTGTCGAATTAAAAAAATATAAATCGTATGAAAAGTTACGGAAACGTGTAAACCTCCCTTATGGAGTTAAAAAAATTCACTAAAAGTGTACAGGATAATAATCCGAATTTTAAGTATAAAAAAATGAGATAAAGAAACTAAATCCTAAATCATATAATGCTTTAGCAACTTTTACCCTATGGAATCGTTATTCTCCTCTTATCCTCCTTTTTTGAATATTTATTGACTTATACATCGAATCGCGTCTCGAAATTTCTAACTCTAACACTTCTTTGATTGTTTACTCTTTACAAGTCCTTATCACCAAATAAATCCTTTCTCCAAACTCTCCTTCTAAAACCTAAAAATATATTTCAATTACTTCTATAATATATTCAAATTATAGTACAAGTAATTCATGTTGATAGATACCAATATTCAAATACTGAAAAATCAACTCAAAATTCGAAACAAAGACATATTTCCAAGATTTCCATTACTTGTTAAGTTGATGATCTCTTCCAAAATTCCATGTCCATTCTAAAACTTTTCTAAGGCAACAATCTTGAAATAATTGTAATTTAGAAATCATTTTATATATAGTATTCACTGATGTTTAAAGAGTTTTGGGCTATCAACTATATAAATTGCTTGAACAACCAAATCTTTTTATCTTGAAAAATCTTTAGAGATTACTTTCTGTCATCAATGAAAGATAGGTTATCCTTGCTTAATTCAACTGCATAAATGGAAAGTTCATAAAAAATTATCATCTAAATCTAGTCAATCTTCTTCCATTGATAAATACATTAAACTCAAGGAGGATTGTTTGTTTACAAGAACAGTAATTACATTTTGCATGATTAAAAATGTATTTCCAAAAGAAATTCCCAATAATAGATTCCTGATATCATACTCAAAACATTCTCTATATCCTAGGATTATTGTCAAAATAGCTGGCACAAATTTGGCAATTTTAGACATGACACGAGAATAATAACATAAACATTATACAAATATATGAACGTGTCAAAATATATACAACACAAATTATAAAACGTGCTAAAAATTATATAAATATATAACATTTTAAACACGATTATGACACGAAAAATAATATAAACATGATATTAATACACGGATTGCCAGCTCTACACAAAACCCAATAGGCAAATTTGTGTAAAATGCAGTTCCAGTGGACATCTAACTTTATGCATAAAGTTGTTTCATGTCATAAATCCTTAATCAGCATTATCTAGACTTGTATCCAACAGATCACTTCTCCAAGTAGATACTTCACTAAAATTAGCATTTGAAACTAGGATGATTCCTCTTGTTTTACATTCAAACAGAAGTTGGAAATCAATTACTTTTTCTAAAACTGGATTTCCAGCCATCTATTACAAGTAAACTAAATAACTTTGCCAGTTGGGTTGAAAATGGTAACCTGGGAGAAAGATATATGAAACAATAACTTGAGAGATGAGGAGCTTCACCAAACTGGAATTTGTTTCACTTGATATATAAGAAAATTTTCAGCCAATAATGGAAATGCAACAAGATACAATGTGAGAAGAAGCATAAAATAATACCAGTTTTTGCTGTCCACTAAGTAAACAAGTAGCCTGTCTAGAAGACTGGATACTTCCAATGAAAGCAACCACATGAAATGTTTCCAAGTAAATTATGGTATAGACTTTCAAACAAATGAGAAGGTGGTTATGATTTTCAAACATCTAATAATCTATATCAGTCTCACATGCATTTAGAATTACGAAATTCGGCAACCTGAGAATTGCCTGCAATTACATCTTTACAATTTTTCCCATCTTCAAATCGACTCGTTAACCTCAAGATCATCCTACAATGGTAATAATCCAGAAGGTAGCATCCTACAATGGTAATAATCCAGAAGGTAGCAGCAGGATATGCACTGTGTATGTCAAAGCATTTTGATTACCAGTAGGAAAACATGACCAAAGGATGACTGGGAAGTTAGTTATCAAGAGAAATCTTGTACGGACTCCTGTGCCTTAATGAAAATTGCACCTGGAAAACAATAGATAAAAGATAAAGCAAGGTAATTGCCCCTAGAATGCACTCGAAAAAATTGGTCAAAGTACTTGGGAGGTCCATATACTATACCATCTAGTGCAAATTAGTCTCTCTACTATAAAACTGGATAATTTAGTCCTTATTCGTTTAAAATTGAAGCAAAAAGGTAAAATCACTAACCGGTGAAACGTGAACCATTTAAAAAGCTGACGTGACATTTAACTTCTGTTTAGTTGATGACGTGAATGCAAATGCTGACATGGCACCAATAAATATATTATTTTAAGATAACGTGGACAAAAAAAATATATATTTTCAACATTTGATGTGGTATTTTCAACAAGGACTAAATTATCTAGTTTTATAATAGAGGGATCAATTTGCACTATATAATATAATACAAGGACCCCCAAAGTACTTTAACCGGAAAAATTTACAAAGAAAGGGTATTTACCTGTCAAGTAGTGTACTAGCCAGTTTTTATTTGAAAGAATGAGAATTGAATTCCATGGTAGACTGAATCTTCCAGTACAAATCTACACTATCTTGCTTGCATTTGTTGAACCTCTTCATAAATAGAACGAAAAAGAACAGTTGGAATATACCTCTCACCAAAGCTGGGAAATATAACCTACATCGTTAAGAACCGATGAAAGATATATTAAAAAGTAGTACCCCAGTTGATTGTAGTTATCTAATAAACTAGTGATAATGCTAGCAGACTGTTTGAGGTTTGTTCATGTATATGCATGCTGTCTGTCTGTCTGCCTCGATGCTATGGTACACTGGAAAGAAGAGCTTAAGTTGGAAGCACATTTTTATCCGCCACTGAAATCGGAAATCGATACAAAGTTTTGTTTTTCCTGCTTTCCTTCTAAGGAGCTTTAACATGATTGTGTGATTACCATCACTTTTGATACAATTAGAGCACTGAAGGTACATGAAGAGCTTGTAGCTAAACCCATTAGATTAGTGAAAAATAATACAGTAGAATATGATGATGGGCTGTTGGATTGTGGGGAGCAGTTAGTAAACAAATGAATGTGAAATTTAAGGTTTAGACCAACTAATTATCACCAGTTGAACCTGCTATTCTTAATTTCATTGATCTACCTTCATATGGAATCAAATAGGCTGCCTCAATGGATCTGACAAGAACAATATCATTTTCCCAAATCTGTCCATTTCTTGGCCAACAACCAATTGCATATGAGGTATCAAGTATGTACCAGAAACTTTTCTAGTTTTGAAATACTCACCTTGATTGAAAGTATGTTGCCCTAAAAGTGTTATGTGAGCATCTTAAATCTTGTACTGGTTGAGAATCCTCCAATACATTTTGGATCAATAACAACCAATGCACTTACCATTATAGTCTATACTACAGAAACCACACATGTAAATGGTGATAATGGGGTACTGATTATTATTGATCCAAAAAGTAATGAAGAAAAGTCAAGTCCAGCCTAGTGCATAGGGGATTTCTTTAAACTACGTGATATCAGATTAATGCAGTATTCCTGGTGATCTTTATTCTGAATAACCTTTACGTATCCCTCAAAGAAAAGTTTCTTTTAGAATGTCAATCAATTATAATTCTTACTCTTTCGAATTCGCAGCAAGATACATACATCAAGAATAAATACATGCAGGAATTTTATTTTATTTTTCACAGAAAGAGAACAAAAACTACATCAGGCTTAAATTGTTAAGTGATAATATTCAGCGGCTACCTGAATCACTACGAAAATTTAAAGAAAATTTTCTCACCACAATAAGTTTTCCAGCATTCTCAGGCCTTTTCGCTAAGCTAATCGCAGCAGCTGCAGCAGCTCCTGACGAAATGCCAACCTAGAGAAAAAATATCCCAATCATTTAATGTAAATTATAAGATCAAACTGTATTTTGTCTCCTTTCATAATTGACACATAGGTAAGAAACTTCCATGCACCCACTACACCAGACCCCACAAAAAAAATAATACCAATCTGACTATGCTGCCTACTAATAGCAAAAGCTTTTGGGTTGAAACTAAAGAAGACCATATCTATTTTGCTAGTGAAAAACTTTCAGCTGAATCATAAGTAGACCTCTTTTCATGAGAGGTGGGTGCACAAGATATAAGAAGAAACACTATTAAAAGGATCTACACTGAAATATATTTGCATATTACCAGCAGGCCTTCCTCCAGTGCTAATCTCCTTGCCATATCGACAGCTTCATCATTGGTGACCTACATTTTTATGCCAACAAAATCAATATCTAAAAGTTCATGTAACTAAATTACATGACAAAACCACACGCTAAGAAACCAATAAGAAGCAAACTCAATGGATCAATTTGTGAGGGAACACTAGGACTCAAATGCAATATTATTCAGCAAGATCATCGTATATAACGCAAGTCCAAAAACCAGAATACGACAGAGAGACTCTAAAAAAGATGATGAGCGGAATCTTTATGGACCAATACATCCAGATTATCTCAAATGACATGGTTGCATTGAGGGTTGGAGGAAACTTAATTTTGTTAGATATCCCATTAAAAATAAGATTATAACCAAGCTAGAAAGACATATTGTCTCACATAGATAAATCATTTGATATGATATTGAGACGAGGACCACCCCCTGCCCCTCCTGTTAAACTGCTCAAAAGTTATCTGTGACGTAATGTTAAGATGCCTAGTATCAGTGTTGTCAAGGCGTGCGCCTAGGCGCGCCTACGCCTTAGCGTTACATAACAAAAGCGCCTCAAACCCTTTCGGGAGGGGCTCATTTGATCAGGCACACGCCTGGTGCGTCTAGACGCGCTTTTTTGTAAGGCGATAGACGTAAAAAAAGCCCGCCTGATTGAAGTTCTCTTTAAATTCTTTTATTTTAACTTTTTTCATTAGATGTACCTTTACTAGTAAGAAATCGGATAGTATCAAACTCTCTACTTCTCAATATTTGAGTATTCAACAACAAACATGGGACCATAAGGAAATCATGCATATTGGGCAACAACAAAAAAAAATGCATGTTTTGTAGATAAACTGGACCACTCTTTAGAATTTATTGTCATAATTATATATCTTAAGCTTATTATATATATATATATATATATATATATATATATATATATATATATATATATATATATATATATATACAGAGAAACATAAAAAATAAAAATAAAACACACATTACATATTGCGCCTTATTTCACTCAGGCGAGCGCTCTTTTTGCACCTTGCGCCTGAGGCAATATAAGGGTTCTAGCGCCTAAAGTTCGCCTTGCGCCCTTGACAACACTGCCTACTATACACTTGAAAAACTTTCATAAGCCAATAGTATAATTATTGGTCAAGAACCTAGCATTTTTTTACAAGTTGACCGGCTGATATACTCCAGCTCTTATGTGTTGCTCTTTCACTCAAAGAAATTTCTTATTTAATGGATTTACACACTTTATGTCCTCTAACAACTCGGATATGTAGGCTCTCAAAAGAGACCACTTCCGAGTTATAGGACGAAAAAATCTTCGACATATCTTGTTTGGAGGTCAGTCAGACTAGTCATATCAAGAATGAGCAAGAGAACTCTGCAGTGAAATGATGAGCACCCTATATACTTGGAGAGGAAAAATACCAGAAACAACTAACTGAAAAGAACATGACATAACCGCAACACAATAATGTTTGCCGTAAAACTAGTTTTTACAGAACAGAATGTTGGAACCACAGAAATAGAAATCCCAGTGATATTCCTCTACATCTAGAAAAGAAAAGAAAAGAAGTGGGAAAATAGAGGGAAAGACAATCTTCACCTTGATAACTTCATCAAGCAATTTAACATCTAGGATGCTTGGCACGTAACCTGCAGCAAAATCTTTTATGCTATAAGCAGCAAAGCCAAACAAATCCATTGAGGTATAAACAGGTAAGAAAATTTATGTTGTGAAAATAAAAAGATTTTGACCTGGGTTTTCTCCAGAGATTATACTCCTCTCAGCAGGTTCCACACCAACTACCTGAGTAAACAATAATATTACAAGGGGAAAACTGACACATGTAGTCAATGAGAAGATGAAAAATATTGAGATGGATGCAGCACAATACACATGAACACCGTTCATAAAAAAAACTATAAAATACAAATCAATATTTCCTGCTGCATCAACCTTTGCCAAATGTGTACTATTTCCATTTTAAAAGGAAAAGGGAAAAAATGCAATAATGTTATGTTTTGGAAATTTCACCCCTATAAAAACAGAAACATCCCTAACGACTAACAGTTACAAGCTTGAGATTTCCAGTGAGCACTTAAGCTATCAAACTGAAATGAACTTCATAACAAGCTTAAATAGCAAAGAGACCTTAATTTCTTTGTTCATCATTTTCAAGTAACGTCCAGTGCCTGTAACAGTACCACCAGTTCCAATTCCAGCAACAAATATGTCAACATTACCCAAAGTATCCTCCCATATTTCTGGTCCTGTAGTTTCAAAATGAATCTGCAGTTCATGCAAGAGTATCTTAATATAACTATCTTCGAATAAAATATCAGGAATATTAATATTTAGCCATTTAGGTAAACTGTGAGAAAAACATTAATTACCTTTGTATTAGCCATATTATCAAACTGTTGAAGCATGAAAGCATTTGGAGTGTTAAGCACAATTTCTTCAGCTTTATCAACAGCTCCTTTCAAGCCCTTTTCTGGGTCTGTCAGAACAATCTCTGCTCCAAATGCACGTAAAAGGATTCTCCTTTCAAGGTTTATAGAAGCAGGCATAGTTACTATAAGCTTGTATCCCTTAGTTGCTGCAACAAAAGCAATTCCAAGTCCTGTATTTCCACTTGTCGGTTCCACTAATATGGTCTGCAGATGGATATAACCCGCAAAAAATATTATATGTAATCATGCTAAAAAAAAACAGGTAGTTTCCACTATGTAAAAGTGTCTAAGACTCTGAGCCCTAGAATTTTCGAAAATCAATGGCATATTTGCAGAGGACTTCCTTCACGAGCACTAGCAATAAAGAGACGAAGGCTAACCTTCCCAGGAGAAATTGCACCACGATCTTCAGCCTCAGAAACCATACTAAGACCAATCCTAAAATGTCAACCATTGAAAAACAGAAAACACCAGTCATTTTTAACATATTTTCAATAGGCATACATGAAAACCAGCTAAGAACTTGCACATTATAGTACATATTGAGGTCATATGTAACTTCTAAGAGCCCCCAGTTCCGTTGATGACTTGAAGCACAACCAAACAGATGATTCATGCCCCAAAGTTGCATAAAAAAGATGACCCGTGCATATGGGGAATCATTCACTAACATAAATTGCTTTTTACCAACTATAAAGGCTAAACACACGATTGTAGACTTCAAAATAGACAGAATATTTACCTGTCTTTGACACTCCGACAAGGTTCCATGGATTCAAGTTTTGCAGCAATGTTTGCCAAGCATCCTTCTGTTACTTTGTTGAGATATATCATTGGAGTACTCCCGATCAACTATATCAATTTTGTCACAACTGCTAAAAATCAGTAAAGGTTTGAAACATAAGCATTACTATCAAAGTAAACAAACTAAGGCATAACAAGTAACACCAACATGGCAAGACATTATCGGTCTAGAAGATTATGGACAATGATTTAAACTGGCAATGGCAAAAAAATTGACAACAACATTCTCAAATGATAGGTAGTAAGTCATAACCTTGACATGACTAGATTTTATTGAATCATTTTAATTCCTAAGCTCAAAATTTAATCACCACCAACTGCAGGAGGTTAAAGAAACAACAAAAGGGAAAACCTTTGGCATCCAAATCCTTAGCAAATCTCACAGCATAATTCAAAATCAATTTTTTTATAAAAAACAAAAACAAAAACAAAAACTATTCTCCTGGTTAACATAACTCTTTCTTCATAACCAATAAATGACTCAATCCACATAAGAGGGTATATTCTAATGTAATCAATCACTTAATTAAATTATTTAGAAGTAACAAATTAAAAATTCAATACTCTAAAGGAGTATATAGTTTGCATCATAGGTTTTCCCCCTCATTTTCTCAAGTAACAGCCAAAAATTTTTTTTATCATATAATACACTCTTAAACGGCACCAATCACTCCTTGTCCCCCAATTTAAGGAAAAGTACCCCCAGAGATATTTGAAAGTTATCCTACAAAAGAAAAGGCAAAGAATTTTAAACATTAAATAGAACAAAAATGCTCCTAAGCCACACTAATCACTTCTCTTTTTTCCCATTTCAAGGAAAATTACCAAGAAAACCATTAACAATCTTAGCCTTAAAACCCCCCCCAAAAAAAAGACTAACTTTTTTTTTAATGGATAAAGACAAGAACTTTAAACATAAAAAATACAATATAATTTCCCTGGAGTTGAAGGGGGGCAAATGGGGTAAAAAATAAGAACCTGGGTTACATCCTCAGCAATGTTAACAGCTTCAAATTCCTCCTCTTGTTCTTCTTCTTCTTCAACTACTAAAGAAGAAGCTCTTCTTGTTGCAGCAAAGGAGGCATTTTTTACATTCAACTTACTTTTATTATACAATGGAAAGTTAAATGAAGCTTTGAAGGGTGGAATACTGTGCCGTTTAAGTGGACAAATAAAGGGTTTTGAAGGAGGAAGATGAAGCAGAGAAGAAAAAGATGATAGTGCCATTTTTTTTGTTCTTTCTTTCTGTTAAGGTTTTTCTGAGGTTTTAGATTGTTTTTTTTTTTTTTTTGGTTATAGAGACCGACTCCTTATCTTTGCCTTTTCTTACATTCCGAAACTTAGGCTAAACTCTAGTCTAAAGTCCCTTCTCTCTGCTTGGGCCTTAGCCCATAACCTTCCTAAATAATAATAAAATACTTCTTTATCTGAATAAAAAAAATTTTTTTTAAGTTTTTGAAAAAAAAAAAAAAAATTGAACTCATTCGGAAAATAAATGTACATATCATTAAATCAAATATTCGTATATTTTATCTTAAAATTTAAGAAAAGTGGCCAATCAAACACAGCTCGATATTAAAAAATTTTGACATAAAAAATAAAATATTAATTTGAATAAAAAATAAAATACAAAAAGTTATCATATTAATTTCAATGTCTGCGTTTAAGTATTAGATTTTTTTCATTAAATTAATATTAATAAAATAGACGATGAAAAGTTATGTGAAGATAAATCTCTACACAATAAATATAAATATTAGTTTATCAATTAATCATCTAAAATAATTATTTTAAAATATAAAAGTATTTATTATATTAATTGAAATATTTACAATTATTAATTTTCAAATAAATTAGTAGTAATTAAAAAGTAATAAATTATGACAAGTTAGTATATTAATTTTAATATTTTAATATTTCTATCAATTATTAATTTGAAAATAAATATTTAATATATATATATATAAATCAAAATTTCAAATTCTTCTACCGCTCAATTTATTTAAAATGGTAGGAAAAGAAAATTTTATACGTATTAATTTCAATTTTTGCATATTCAATTTATTTTGAAAGTCTTTTCATAGTCTAATAATCATTTAATTTAAAGAAAATTATAAAAAGACAAAAAAAAATTTATATTAATTTCAATATTTTCATTATTCATTAATTAATATTTTTTTTTATAAAAAAAGACTGTAGTTTTTGAATAAAAAATGATTATAAATATTAAAATTTGAATTTTATATTTAATAAATATTATTATTTTTTAAATAATTGTTTAAATCAATTGAAATAATTATTGATTTGATAAGAAGATATTTTATTACTAATATGGACCATGAGTAACTTTTTATGATGATTTGATGGCAATTATTTGAAACTTAATTTGCACATGTAATGTTTAAGGACAATATTACCATTGTAATTACTAGTTAGCCTCGTCTTATGATTATTATTTTTTATGGATTACATATTACTTTTAATGGACTTTTTCTCCGAGTGCCAAACTTTAAAGTTTCCAGCTTCCATACTTGAGAATGAGCAATTAAACAATTTATTGACAGGTGAAACTGTAAGGACTACAATTTTTTTTTCACTTTTTTTTATGGGGAAGAGACTTTTTCATTGCTTAATTAGAAGATGCATCACGCACTAATTGTATAAATTTTGGATAATAGATGTTGTGATTCAAATTTTAAATTTGTTGGATCACGATTATTAGAAAATTGCTACCCCTCATATGATTTTTGAATTAGATCGTACGATCTCAATCACGGATCATTTGCGATCCAATTCGTAAATCATACGATCCTAAAAGATAAAAAGTCTATGTTTGGTTCAGCAATGATTGTGATAAAATTTTCCTTTTCAAATTCAGTAGGTGTTTTTTCTAGGGCTGAACAAAAAAATCGAGAAACCCGAAAATCGATCCGAACTGTAGTGTTCGGTTCGATTTCGGTTCGATTTCGGTTCGGTTCGATTATTAGTTTGATTTATTCGGTTCGGTTCGATTTTTGATTGATTTATAAGTCAAAAAATCGCAATTATCTGAATCGAATCGATTTTTTAATTTATTTTTTTATTTTTATAATATAAAATAAATATTTTATTTCTAAATTAGTGAAAAAAACTTAAAAATATTATAAAAAACAATTTTAAAAATTTTAAAAACTAAGATACTTTGGTTGTGAAAATAGTATGTTATGCTTAAATAATCGATTAAAATAAAATGTAATAAAATTCAAAAGTTCAAAAGTCTAAAATAATATGAAAAATCGATAACCGAACCAAACCAAACTATCGCGGTTCAATTATAACTAATTATTAAAAAAAATTCAATTCAATATCGATTACAAATATAAAAAAATCAAATTTCTCCATTCTTAAAACTCGAAAAAATCAACTTGAACCAAACCTAACTCACCCTAGTTTTTTATGTGGTTGATAGAAAGCTACTGACAGTCACAATAAAAAATAATAATATTAAATAAATAAATAAATAAAAATGGCAAAATAAACACAATCCACCTCATCCGAGAGAAGCCAAAAGCTAGTACACAGTACAAACGGCAGTGAAAGTGAAGAATGGGTTTCATGAGTCAAGATTTGAAGTAATCTTTAGGCTTTTTTTTTTTAAAATAAAATTCTTATAAAAGTTAAATATTATTGATGGATGGAACGGTGACTTTATCTTTGATTGTAATTTTTTAAATATTTTTATTAAGCATTATAATTTTTTTTATGTGTGGTTAATAGATAATTTTTATTATGAAATTTATGGAAATTAATTATTTTATTATTAATTTATATAGATCTACATTATTTTAATTAAATTGAATTATAAATACATACAAAATAAGAATAACGTATTTGTTTATATTTTAAAAAACGTTTTATGTTTCAATTTATTATATTTCGTTTTTAGTAAGTGAATCGAAGAAGACTATCTTTATCAAGTTATGTTCCAGGTAAGTAGCTATTTGCGTTTTAGTTTCTATTCCTCGTGCCATACGGATTTGTGTTTCAGGTAACATCGTGCTAAATATTACATATTAAAAATGACTGCATGAATCAATTGAGTTAAATCTCGGATTTCATAATTGTTGCTTTAGGAAGTATGCTTCAAATAGATGTACTGAAACAATGCTCCAAAAATCAAAAGAAAATGCATATATCCAGAAAGCTGGCTGAATGTGGAAGAGAGATTGATACCTCTGTTCAACACATATTCGGACATTGGTATTGGGGTATGATCATCCAAATATATGAAAAAAACTTTAAAAAAATTGAACATACTACATACTCGGATCCCATACTCACCTTTGAGTCCAGATAATATAGGTTATACTTTGACAAAATGCTACAGGTAATTAAGCAAGTTTATATATCTTTCAATTGCAGAGCTTAAATTATCCGAACTCTTCATTTTTTTTAAGTATTCGTATCCGACACCTGTATCCGATACATATTCGGACATGAAAATGAAGATATGATCCTTTAAATATATATAAAAAATTGAAAAAAATTAAACATATTCGTATCGGATACATGCAGAGCAATATTTCTGTTGCATGCTTCTTTGGGGATAAAACTTAAGTTTGTTTCACAGGAATACTAATTCACCTGAAGAAAAGGAAAAAAAAAAAACGGATAAACTAATTTTCCAGTTCCTAAATTTTATTTGTGGTACAGGCTTTAGCGAACAATTATCACACAAGGAAGGACAGGGATTTCCTGTTCTATCAGCTTCTAAATGATACTGTTTTGTCCTAGTCGCATCTGGGAGGATGTCCATATATGTTCTAAACTCTTAGCAAAATCCTTCATTCTACTGAAGATTACAGTTGTATGATCAGCATTTTGAATAATATTAAGTTCCATTTCTGGGAACTTAATCTTGATGTTATTGCTGCACTCCAATGGGACTTCCATGTCCTGATCACCATGGATGATGCAAACCTTTACTCTTGATCTATTCAAAATTTCCAGATAGTCATCCATAAACTTTGCTCCTCCACATATGACATTATGCATACTATGCCAGGCAGAATGATGGGTGTGCTTAGTCAAGTCTTCTGCCATGAAATTGAGTTCCCTGCAACAGTAAAATGAGACAAAAAACGTGTCAATGGAATACCACCACAAGTACGAAACTAAAACATACGATTATCATGTTTGTCATGTTGAATGTATATGGTTTAAATGTAAATTGGCTCCTGAACTATACATATTTAATGATTTGCTATCTAAAGAAACAAAATTCATAGTCAGATACTTAAATTTATATTCCGTCAGCAGATTACTCCAATGAATAAAAGTGAGCATTCGATCGATTCGGTCGGTTCAATTCTAAAATTTCGAAAACCGACCGAACCGACCAACAAAAAATCCTAAAACCGAAACCAACTTAAGTCGATCGGTTTAATCGGTTTTAACTATTTAAAAAATAATTTATTTATTGTATATTATTTATTATTATATAATATAAATGATATATTATATTATATATAATTTTAACTTATTATATAAATATATTTTATTTATATTATATATAAAATAAAAATAAAATCAAAAGTATCGGTTAATTCGATTTATTTGGTTATCAATTTTAAAAACCGATAACCGAGCGAACTAATCGAATAAACCAATTTTCATAACCAAGTAATTTCAAAATCGAATTAACCGAACCGAATTAACCGAATTTGATCGATTCAGTCTGTTAAATCTGTTCAAACCGATTAATGCTCACCTCTACCAATGAACTAACACCGTTTACATATAATGTTGACGTGGTATGATTGATCAATATTAAGTCACCACGTGTACGATCAAATATTTTTCTAAATGCTGATGTGGCATTAACCTAACTCGCAATGGTTAAGTATTAGTCAACTTAATCACATCAGCATGTTATGTAACGGCGTTAGTCCATTAGGTTAACTTGTTTGATGGAAATAAAGTTTAAGTAATAGTGAATTTTTTTTCTTTAGATACCAAATCATTAAAAGGTGTATAGTTCGGAAGTTAATTTATATATTAACCCAATGCATTATATTTGTATATACGTTTGCGTGTGCGTGTCTATGAGTATAATTTATCAGTAAAGAGTGATCCATTTGTTACCTTCGAAGAGTCAATAGCTTCAGAATCCTCTCCCATGTCCTATGGTTCCGGCAAAACAGGAAGCAAACACATCTACCAACATGTTCATACCATGACATAACAGATTTACCAAATGCTAATGGTGGCCACAGTGTTTTTCCAGCAAGTGTGTTAAGCACCATTGAAGTACTTGTTCCATCTTTTGCAGAAGGGAAGTAAGGCTAAATGTAAAAGCACAAAAAATGTCCCATGTGAGATGAAGAGAAAAAAAGATGAAACAGAGAGAATTAAGAAAAGGGAGGTTCAAGTGACTTGATCAATTAAATCCCAAACATAGTGCATCAAAAACACATTGGCTGGTTGATTGAACAATCAATGGAAGTCATATTAAGTCATATTAGTTGAATATTAAATGCAAGTTGGAAGTTGTATTAGTTCTGCTATTAGGCAACTCACATGTTTCAGAAACATTCTGAAATTGGTTTTGGGTGTTTTAGAAATCTTTGAACTGAAAAAGCTGTTTTAAGGTTAATGTTGAATCCGGGGTTTAGTCCGGTTGTTCATGCAATCACTGTTGAATATGGTTCAAAGTTAACCAAGGAAGCTTCCACCAAAACCACCAACCAAGGTCAATAATGGAGGCTACCACCAACCATAGTTGGTGGATGGTAGACCAAGATAGTTGGTGGATGGTGGCTACTTTGTTTGCCACTAGCTATGTGTTCCCACCATGATAGTTGGTGGATGGTGGCTACTTTGTTTGCCACTAGCTATGTGTTCACACCATGGATGGTGCCTATAAAAGGCCATGTAGAGTGAGAGAGAAAAATGAGTGAGTTGAGAGAGTGTGAGTGAGATAGAGTTGGAGAGCTCCAAAGGTGAGCTCCAAGAGCTCCCTCCCGGTAGAGATGTGAGAGCTCTAGAGAGAGCCCCTCCCGGTTGAGTGTGTGCTATAGAGAGCACTTGTAATACGTATCTCTTGTAATACTCCATCTCCGATAAATACAAAGCTTTGCTCCTCCTCCCGTGGACGTAGGCATATTGGCCGAACCACGTAAAATTAGCGGTGTTTTTTCAGTGTGTCTTTATCGGTTTTAGTAATCTCGTTTTAGTTCCGCGCAACAAATTGGTATCAGAGCCAAATTTTACGTAAAACCGAGTTTGTTCGATTCTGTCCGTTTTTTCAAAAGTGCTCCAATTTGTGTTTTGAAAATACCAGGTTGAAGAGGTCGTTGAGAGGAGTGCAGCAGAATCAACCGGAGCACCAGAGGAGGCCGCACGCGCCCACACGCGCCGCCAGAAGAATCGCGAGTGGGCCTCACTCGCCCACGCGCCGCACGCGCTCCAGAGGATGAAGGCGCGTGAAGCCCACGCGCCGGTCACCACCAGCCTACACGCGCCCACGCGCCGCCGCACGCACCCCACGCGCCGCCGTAGCTCTGACCAACTTTTTCGGGCCATTTTTTGAGCCGTTTCAGAACACTATTCCGAGACTTTTCCGAGCCGGTTGAGCTAAACCGAGTCCATTTCGAGCCACCTGCAGCAGAATATTCGCAGAATATTCACCGTGTGTCCAAAATTTACACAGTTGGACCCGTTCCTGGCTATTTCGACTATTCCGGACTCAACCGCGGCATCCGTTTTTCCATACAGGTAACGGAAAAACTCTGAGTTGGTAATTTTGTTTTATTACCATGGCAGAATCATTAGAGACAACTGAAACAACCAGCAGCGCACCATCAAGTTCTTACATCAGAAAGAACTCGATGACCACTGCAAAGTTCGAGGTGGAGAAATTTGATGGCACCACGTAACTTTGGCATGTGGCAGTGCGAAGTACTGGACCTGTGAGTCCGCGAAGGACCAGTAGACAGTAAAGATCCCTTCCAGTAGGAGGTGAAGACCCCGTCTAGTCTGGTAGACGGTGGAGATCCCGTCCAGTAGAAGGTGAAGATCCTGTCCAGTCCAGTTCAGTAGACAGTGAAGATCTCGTCCAGTAGGAGGTGAAGATCCTGTCCAGTCCAGTTCAGTAGACAGTGAAGATCCCGTCCAGTAGGAGGTGAAGATCCTGTCCAGTCCAGTTCAGTAGACAGTGAAGATCCCGTCCAATAGGAGGTGAAGATCCTGTCCAGTCCAGTTCAGTAGACAGTGAAGATCCCGTCCAGTAGGAAGTGAAGATCCTGTCCAGTCCAGTTCAGTAGACAGTGAAGATCCCGTCCAGTAGGAGATGAAGATCCTGTCCAGTCCAGTTCAGTAGACAGTGAAGATCCCGTCCAGTAGGAGGTGAAGATCCTGTCCAGTCCAGTCCAGTAGGCGGTGGATATCCTATCTAGGAGAAGAATCCTGTTAATCCGCGAAGGACCAGTAGACGGTGAAGATCCTGTCCAGTAGACGGTGGATATCCTATCTAGGAGAAGAATCCTGTTAATCCGCGAAGGACCAGTAGACGGTGAAGATCCTGTCCAGTAGGCGGTGGATATCCTATCTAGGAGAAGAATCCTGTTAATCCGCAAAGGACCAGTAGGCGGTGGATATCCTATCTAGGAGAAGAATCCTGTTAATCCGCGAAGGACCAGTAGGCGATGGATATCCTATTTAGGAGAAGAATCCTGTTAATCCGTAAAAGTCCAGTAGACGGTGGATATCCTATCTAGGAGAAGAATCCTGTTAATCCGCGAAGGACCAGTAGGCGGTGGATATCCTATTTAGGAGAAGAATCCTGTTAATCCGTGAAAGTCCAGTAGGCGGTGGATATCCTATCTAGGAGAAGAATCCAGTTAATCCGTGAAAGTCCAGTAGGCGGTGGATATCCTATCTAGGAGAAGAATCCTGTTAATCCGCGAATGACCAGTAGGCGGTGGATATCCTATCTAGGAGAAGAATCCTGTTAATCCGCGAAAGTCCAGTAGACAGTGAAGATCTTGTCCAGTAGGAGGTGAAGACCCCGTCCAGTAGACGGTGGAGATCTCGTCCAGTAGACAATGAAGATCCTGTCTAGTAGGAGGTGAAGACCCCTCCAGTCCAATAGACGGTGAAGATCCCATCCACAGTAGGAGGTGAAGATCCCGTCCAGACCAGTAAAAAGCTCAAAATACTGAGATCTGATATTGGCGATTATCCGTTCCTCAAAGTGAAGATCAGACACTTTGAAGCTCCGGGCACTCCACGATAGAATGGAGGTGCAGAACGGATGATTAGAACTTTGGTTGATAGAGTTCGAGTTATCTCAGTGAGGCTTGAGAAAGGCATTTTGAGTAGAGGCTTGGCCTCTTAGAGTATCAACTGACTACCCTCTATAGCATTGGATGCATGGATTGGAAAATCCTTAGAGGTAGAGTCTTAAAACCGGATCGGCTGTTTTTCGGATGCTTAACTGGATCCTAGAGCCAAGAAAGCTGTCTTCTTGGGCTTTAGTGAAGGACTAAAAGCAGTCCGACTGTGGAACCCTGAGTCAAAGAGAGTCATCGTAAGCCGAGATGTTACCTTTGACGAATCTGTAATGCTGAAACTGTCAACTCCAGAGAATGTGAACCATGATTCTCTAAAGCAGGTGGAGTTTGAATTTGAAGATGCTGGTTAAAATTCTGATGAATCTGAACCAGAATCTGATGACACCTTAACTGAAGTGGAGGAGTCATCACCGGAAATCTTTCAGCAACCTGAATCAGTTGCCACCAGTAGACTGAATAGACATATTCGGAAACCTGCTCGGTACACAGACATGGTGGAATACGCCCTTCCAGTAATTGATGATGATGTTCCGATCAATTACAAAGAAGCTGTAAACAGCCCTGAGCATGCCCAGTGGAAGGAGGCGATGGATGAAGAGATGACATCACTTCATCAAAATCAGACTTGGAAGTTGGTTCCACTTCCAACACTCAAAAGATCAATTGGGTGCAAATGGGTCTTTGCCAAAAAGGAGAGTGCTACCGGCAAAGACAGCATCAGATACAAAGCCAGATTGGTAGCCAAAGGTTAGGCTCAAAAAGAAGGAATAGACTACAATGAGGTATTTTCACCTGTTGTTAAGCATGCATCTATTCGGATCTTATTGGCTTTAGTAGCACTGTATAACCTAGAGATAGTTCAACTTGATGTAAAAACTGCATTCCTCCATGGTTCCTTAGAGGAGGAAATTTATATGACTCAACCAGATGGTTTTGGAGTCCCCGGTCGCAAAGATTACAAAAGCAAGTTGAACCGGTCACTGTATGGTCTGAAACAATCCCGTGACAGCTGTACAAACGGTTGGACTGTTTCATGACAGGATGAAAAGTACACACACAGTCAATTTGATCACTGTGTTTATTTCCGGAAACTTCAAGATGGATCATTTGTCTATCTGCTGAAAAAGGCAAGGTGGAGATCGATAGGCTGAAGGCTCAACTGAGCTCAGAGTTCGAGATGAAGGATCTTGGAGAAGCTAAGAAAATTCTTGAGAAGGAGATTAGAATAGACAGAAAAATTGACTCAGGCTCAGTGCATTGATGGATCATGCCAATGCAGTAGGTGCCCTGATGTGTGTAATGGTGTATATGACACCTGAAGGAGAAAGGAGGAAGCTCTGATCAGTGAATTCTCTCTGTGGATTCTCGCCAAGGTGGAGATTGTTGAATATGGCTCAAAGTTAACCAAGGAAGCTTTCACCAAAGCCACCAACCAAGGTCAATAATGGAGGCTACCACCAACCATAGTTGGTGGATGGTAGACCAAGATAGTTGGTGGATGGTGGCTACTTTGTTTGCCACTAGCTATGTGTTCCCACCATGATAGTTGGTGGATGGTGGCTACTTTGTTTGCCACTAGCTATGTGTTCACACCATGGATGGTGCCTATAAAAGGCCATGTAGAGTGAGAGAGAAAAATGAGTGAGTTGAGAGAGTGTGAGTGAGATAGAGTTGGAGAGCTCCAAAGGTGAGCTCCAAGAGCTCCCTCCCGGTAGAGATGTGAGAGCTCTAGAGAGAGCCCCTCCCGGTTGAGTGTGTGCTATAGAGAGCACTTGTAATACGTATCTCTTGTAATACTCCATCTCCGATAAATACAAAGCTTTGCTCCTCCTCCCGTGGACGTAGGCATATTGGCCGAACCACGTAAAATTAGCGGTGTTTTTTCAGTGTGTCTTTATCGGTTTTAGTAATCTCGTTTTAGTTCCGCGCAACAATCACCCTTAAGAGGTGGCATCTAACAGGTCTAGAGTTCGAATCCGAACATCTATAATCTCTTTCTCTATTCCCAGATTGCAGCTTCCTTTGTAAAAAATAAAAAAAAAGGGTAATGTTACCTACTCACAGGTGCAATAAGAGTGACTGATTTGACAAACTTGGAGTATTTTGCAGCTAAGGCCACAGCAATTATGCAACCCATGGAATGTGCCACCAAATGGAAAGAATTCAACTGAAATGGTGAGATTACAGATTTCTCAATCATTTCCATATGATCACTCAAAGTATACATACTGTCACTTGGCTTTGGACTTCTTCCAAATCCCAAAAGGTCAACAGCAAAACATCTGTAGTGACCCTTCACAGGTCCAGATAGATTCTTAAAAACTGTTTCTGTCCAAAATGAGGAAGAAGAAAGGAACCCATGTAAAAATATCACATTTTTAGCTGCCTCTCCTCTTGGAACCTCAGTACTTACTGTCAAACAAAAATATTGGCATCAAAATCAGCAACCATTTGATACAACATTTAATTATGTTATCCGGATTTTTCATTTTTTTACATATTCGGACATGGCTATAGGATATGAAAAGATTTAGAAAAAATTGAGCATACCCCGAACACAATATCTATATCCAACATTCACTCTCTAAGTTCGAGTAACATAGACATTCAAGCCAATCACTGTTAGTATTATATTCATTCTCAATTCCTATATTGTGGCTAAAGCTGCTAACTGCTTTGGTAATTTCTAGCAATCAATTACTAAACTGAGAAGGTCTTGATCAATGAAGTAATGATTCATACTGTTCAAAGTTAATGATTAAGAAAAATTAAAAAAAAAAAAAATCATGAATTGCCTAAAAATTACCTTGAGGAAACTCTCTGACAACAACATGAAGCTTCTGATTACCTTTCTTCATCCAGGAAACACAAGACTGGCATCCACAATCAGACCACCTATTCACCAATCCTCCATTGCTGCTACCATTTCCATCACCATATTCTTTTTTCTTTCCATATTCCCATTTTCTTGCAAAACCAAGAAATCCCATTTCCCTGAAAACATTTTCCCTCCCATACAAAGTCTCTGATGACAAATATTCCTTCTCTTCACTACTACCACAACACTCTCCATTTTCCTCTCCCTTGCTTGCACAATAACATGCACTGGCTTTACCTTCAAACATTTCATCAACTAACTTGTATACCACACAAAGAACAGCATCAAGAAAGTCAAGGAAAAGAAAGACAAGAATAGTGATGACATCAAGGAGGATTCTGCCACACTTCCTTGTCCATTTCCCTGCTAAATTTGCAATATACATTGATGGGAAAAAAAGAAACAGAAAGTGAAGAAAAGGAAAGGAAAGGAAAGTGGTATAAAGAGAAGTGTGATGACAACTGAAAAAAACTTGTGAAGATTGAGGATTGGGCAGGACTTTCTAGAGTGGTATGGTATAAATATATATATATATATATATATTTGTAATTTTTTATACGATTATATTTTAATAAATCGATCATAGGATTTAATAATCTAATTGTACTCGTCGTGCACGTAAAATTTTAAATCGATCCGATATCTCTCTCATATCAATCGAGAATATTGTCTTTTTTCAATATATATTTAACGATTTAAATTTTTTAAGACGATCGAATTAAACAAATATAAATCATATAAAAATTTATGAAAATATATAAAATTAATTTAATTTTATATTAATATTATATATATATATATATATATATATAAAATGTTGAAAGACAAGACGTAAATATGGTTTTGGATAACATGAAGATAAGATGAATGTTGAGAGTCACGTACCTGCTAGATGGGTCTGGAAAACAAAAACTGTTTTAAAAGTAAAGTATTGAGATCTTTTGTTTAGGGGTCCCAAAATTTCCAATCTGTTTATTATTATTTGACTTATGTGTTCTTGTATATTAGTAGAACAATGAAAGATATAAAACATCTAAAAATAATAATGATTTATATTTAAGTGATTCACTTATAATTTCTGTTTAATATTCGTGTTATTTACACATATTGTCATTATTTTTAACCCTAAACTCTAAACTCAAATAGTCCAAGAAAAAACATTAAAACCTTAATTACCTTAAAATTTTGTATTATTTACAATTAAACATATTGCCCTTATATCTAACCCTCCATTTTTGGATTATGACAATTTAAACATTCTCAAAGTATGTTTGGGAGCTTTTATAAAAAATGTTGTTCGAATAGAAGTATTTAAAAAGTGAGATAAAAAAATAAATTAGTTTGTGACAAAATTTAGTGTAGAAATACTATAAGATATATATAAAAAAAACTATTTGACAAAAAATTTTAATTTGTTTTCAATAAATAAAAAAGATAAAAGATCCAATCTTGTTAAACAAATTCATAAGTTTAGAATAAAAATAAATAAAATAAAATAATTATTTCTTAAGTACAAATAAAAAAATGGGGTTTATAAGGGCACTTTATTTTTTAGGGTTACGGGAACCGCCAATGTTTCCTTTTTTTTTCAATTGAGTTTTAATGGCATAAAAAAACCGCCGCTGTTAATGAAGCTTTAAACGGCACAATAACTCAGACATCCCCTGATCTTATTTTCTCTGCATATTCAGCTCCATTTGGATAAAAAGGAGACCGACTGTTACTTTTTTGCTCTCTCATTTTTTCTCCTAATTTGCTTCTTTCGGAGAAAAAAAAAAATTAGCAGTAGACATTGTTAGATTTCGTGTCTCAGCATCTCAGATCAATTTTTGCCGAATCAGATTTTCCCTGATTTTTGAAAACCAAACCCTAACTTTTTCATCTTCGTTACTCTCAGCTCTGCTCTCACCATCGTCATTGTTAGCTCCGTCGATCGTAATTCGTGACTGTCATCATTGTTTCTTCAATAAGGTAGTGTTTCACCAAAACCACTCTCTCTCCACTTTGATTTTTATTTTTTTAGTTTTCATTTTCTAATGATCTAAACGAAATTTTGATTCTCCAAAGAAACCTAGCTAATCATTCTCTTGTTTTCTCTAATTTATAAATTTGAAATATGATCCAACTGAAGTCTTGTTTCGTTTATTTTGATCCTCTGCGCTATCGTTGTCCTAAATGAGCTTTCTTGTTGGTAATATACTGTGTGTATATTGGTGTCTGACTAAAAATTTGGGGTCCTTTTCTGATGTTTGGAATGTAAAAAATTGTAGCAGAAAGGAGTGTTGAATCTAAGGATGTTGAAAGCGTCCTGCCCCTTCGAACAACAGTGTCAAAATAGAGTATCTTCTTTCATATTTAAATACAGGTTAGCAGTAAATTGTTAAATCATGTTTTAAACAATTTAGCTAAATACGTCCATATTCCACTATGATTTTCTCTGATCTAAACGAGTCTTGTTGCAGTCGCCGGTGTCTTTATGTTGCTGAAACTGATGATACACTAAGGTTTAAGAATCGCAAGGTGAATTATAGAGAGTTGATGTGATTCTCTAGAACTATTCCAAAGCATATTTTTTGTTTTCATCATGTAGCTTGCTAGTTGCTACCTTAGATTATTATATGTAAAGGAAATTTTGTTATCAACACCTTTTTTTTGTTCTGCAATCTTGCTGATTAAAACAAAGATAAACTGTTTCTCTCTTGGAATTGAGGTAAATTTGTTATAGCAATGTTAATATTCATGAGTATGTTCTGTTCACATAATATTTGATATCAATGTTAATATTCATGAGTTAGTTCTGTTCACATTATTGTATACCATGTTATTGTTTGGTATGATCGATCTGTGTGTGTTTTGCTTGATCCTCTGCTCTCTAGCAGATGCATTCTTAAATATTAGTAGATTCAATTAAACGAAAAGCTGCTTTGAACAGATTCGTGGTGGAAGGTATGGGAGCAGGAGACTTTGTCTCATGACTATGAGTTTTCAAATGGTATATTTTTCCACTAGGAACAACTTGTATTCCATGTTATACAGAATTATAGCTTTAAATCTTCTACTGTCAATCTTGAACTTAATTTCCCAACTTTACTTGTTGCATCTTCGAATCTAACATGGATGCATGGTTGTGTCTGCAGATCCTTCCAAATTCAGGCTTACTCACGAGACATCTTTTGTGAAAGCCCACACCAGCTTTTGGACTAGGATTCCTTTGTTCTTTTACATTGTAAGTACTTTTAACTAAAATAGTAAAAAAAAATTCAATAAGGTGGAGGTATATGTGACCAATACTGACCAGCAAATTCCTCTAATTTCACCACTGACTGTTCATACTAGTTTAATTTGCATGTGCTTTTTTTTACCTTAGTTTTAGTTTACTTAGGAAGCAGGTCTCCTACAGAAGAGTCCTTCTATCTTGTAGGATGTCCTGAAGCTAGGATTTCTATTTTAAAATTTCAATTGGTTCATTTCTTTGTTTTTAGGTTTTCTTTTTCCCTTTCATACTTTTGTTCCCCACTTCCTTGAAAGAAGCTTAATGATGTTAATATGTCCTTTTGAGCATATAATGTGTGATATATACAGAGAAATTTTGGAGGTCATTTTGGGTACAGAATCTATTTAGATGCTACTTTGTTGTGTACAGACATCAGTTCTGGAATTCACTCTCAAATAACTGTGGAACATTCTAGTGGATTTAAAATTATGAAAAAGAGTTTGAAGACCTCAAATTGAATTTTTTTTATTATAAATGCATGCTAGTAGCCCACTTGCTTGACACTATTTATCAATATGATCTACAGGTGATGATATTGCAGTGGTAAAAACTCAACATATTTTCTCCAGATGGTGCCTTTTTTTATTTTCGCCCACACTAAATACGTCTGCACCTTTAGCAGCAATTTTAGTATCCATTTGCTTGAGATCAGAACAATATCCATTTGCTCATATCTATGAGTATTCAAAATGTAAGTCATGCATCATGGAAGATTATTGCGATTGCCTTTCATCTCCATTCTATCAATGACATATTATTTTGTTTCAACAGTATACCTGCTTCTCTTCTCATATGAGCTCCATCGACAACTTGGCTTGATGGATAAACCATCTCATTTGACGTCTCTGTAATGTATGTATTTAAGCGATTTTTGTTAAAACTTTTTATCTCAAAGAAAAAAAAAAAACATTTGAAACTTTTCATTTCCTTTTTGATGGATTTCATATTTCTGTGTTACATTGGATATATCTCTGTGTTACATTGGATAATATTCCTTGCTCTTAATGTGCCTGAACCAAGATTTATCCTGTTTGCAGTCCAGTGCTGTGGGTATCTTTTGTGGTCTTCTTGCTTCTAAATGTCAAGAGTGAGCCACTTTTTTCTTGAGGACATCCTTCCAAAGTAAAATTTTGCAATTGCAAACTGAATTTGAAGCCGAATTCTCATATTATAGGGCAACTTTTGCAATTACAAATACAGAAAAACTTTTGCTTAAAATTTCATTATACGCTACAAAGATTTATGGTGGCTGCAATCCGTGTGAAGGCTAATAATAATTCATTGCGATTTAACAAATGTTTCCTGTGAATTTTCAGGAGTTAATTGTTCTATAGCTACTCAGCATGCTGCACCTGAAAGTGCATCATGATTCATAAGCTGAAAGAGGCTAAACCATCTGCAAAGTCTGAAGTAAAACGATCCCTTTTGTGGTTCAAAGCCTGGATCTCGTGTGGCTTTTTGTCACAAGGAAACCCCTGAATCCATTGTTGTGGTTAGAAATGCCTCTAAAAATCTCCATGCAAACCGCAAAGACTGAGGATTTATCTTTGATCCGCAACCAATTGGTTCAAATAGAAAAGCAGCAATCTAGCCTGCTAGATCTCCTGCAGGTTTGTTTCGAATGCTTGAAAAAAAAAATATCCACTCAATTACTCAGTAATTTGTACTAGTGATATATCTACGAAGATGCTTTTTTCAATAACATGTGTGCTTAGGCATTGCATTACTCACATAATAGTGAACGTACTGCGGAAATCAATTAAATTGCTGAATTTTGACCCATCTAGTAAGTCCTTGACTAATGAGACCATTGAATATGCAAAAATCACCATTATTTCTCTTTTCTAGACTTCTAGTTCCAACCAATCTCTTTGAAGTTAAAATAAATATGGTATTTCTATGCATTATTACCAAGATCCTTGTAACTTCCAAGTTTTGAACTTACTGTTATACTAACAATTGGTTCATGATCAGAATTGATATTGAAAAATTTTAATAGCTTATTTGATGATATTGAAAAATTTTAAACTTCCATTTGTAATTCATGTCATTGAATGATTAAAAGCTTAAAAATATAGAATATTGATCACAGTAGCTAGTGGATTGTTTGTGTCTCTGGGCAATTCATACAAAGCTTAAAAATATAAACTTCCATTTGTAATTCATGTCACTGGGCAAGCTCATGTTGTCATACAAATAGGAAAAAGAATAACTGTTTTCATTGTATACATTGTGAACTCTGGAGGTATAATAACAAGAGGAGTAGTAGTAGATGTGTACTCTGGAGGTTATGCTTGCTGGCTTCTCTTGCTTAAGCTTTTGCTTTTTCTAGTTTAATACTCTGGTTTGAACTTAAACATCCAGTCATTTATTCTAGTTTTTGTACTTCTCTTTAGTTTGATGATTCTTTTGGTCTAAAAGAAGTTTAATTTTAACTTCTTGTGGTGTATCTTACTGTGTAAACATCTACTACTACTACTACTCTTGTTATTATACCTAAAAATGTACTTAAAACATATGTATTAATGAAGTACTTGGTACTATTGTGGATACAGTTATTACATTAGTTTTATTTTCTATTTGGATCAATTCTTTAAGGTTGTTTTCTTATGGAAATTAGAGGTTATTACTTTTTTATGCGGTTATTCTTTTTTTTTTTTAACTTTGATTACATGCTAGTCTCTTTATTAGTTTTAAATACTTGTTTAAATAAAATTCATATTGGAAATTAAAGTTGTTTCATAAAAAATGATAGTTTATAAATTTTTTAACGTTCAATTTGATTTGTTTTACTTTTTAAATTCAATTTGCAAAAGCCAAAAAAAAAAAAAAGACACGAGTCTTTCAAGAGCAGTTTAAAGTGTCAAAAAAGTTTATATAATAAATTTATAATATTTATGTATAAGATTATTTTTAATGGTAATTTAAATTGTCTTTAAAGGTTATTAATTTTTAAGGGCGGTTTTAAATGTCAACATAGTTCATTCAAAAAAGTATGTAAATTAAAATGTAAATTCAATGCAAACATGATTTTTATCGGCACTTTAAAATGTCTATAAATGCTTTTTACATATAACGGCGGTTTAAAACGTCGGAAAAACTCATGTCGGCAAATATAAATACTATTCCGGTGTTAGTGGTCAGGCTCACCGGAAAGTTTTCACCGGCACTCGTCTAGTCGGCGGTCAAAGAATCGCCAGTGATACTAACAAGGGCATTTTTTGTACGGCACTTATAAGTGCCAGTAAAAATAATGGTGATCCAAATTTTTTTTTATTGATTACATTATTTTTTGTAAAAAAATATTAAAAAATATGAAAATATTTTTCGTCAAACAAACGGATGAGATTTTTTGAGTGGGTTTGGACCATTGTAATCAATGTCTCGAGTCTCGACCACATGGAGAATCATTTTAGGTTTCATTTGGGCCGAGAAGATTAAATTCCAATTTGTTAAATCAAAACAATTGAATTGAATGGCCCAATAAAATGTGGGATTTCAGCCCCAATCAATCCTACAATATCAAAATAAGAGCACAATGTTAGGCTCATTAAGGATCTAAAATAATTCAGATTGAATTGTTTGTTGCCTTGTTTCCAAGATTGATTCCCTTACTAGACCTGTATATGGACTAGGCTATAGTTTGATTTTTTTTTTATTAAAATTCATTTCTGGTCGATCTAAAAATCTATTTTATTATTCAAAAAATATTAAAATATTAAAAATTAATTTTATATTAATATTTATATATTTTTTATAATTAAATTTAAATAAAAATATTTTTTATTTAATAAATAATAATTTGGGTCGGGTCGGATCGAATCGAATCGAATTATAAAAATATTTATCTAAATCCAAGCCAATTCGAACCGGACGGGTAATCCAATCCTTAGACCGATCTATTGCTAGCTGACAAACTCATTAAGGATTTTGTAACTTTATATAATCAATCACACTTGAAAAAAAAAATAATAGGAAAAGAAGGTTTACAAATTAGCCAATAAAGTCAATGATCTTGATAAATAGTGAAAACTTAAAAATATAAAGCCAAATATAACGCAAAAGTTTCAAAGCGTCTAAAAAGTTCAATATGCATGATTTGGGACTTAAGATTTTTTGCCCCCTTTTCTTGTTCCTTTTAAGATATGGCTTTTCATCATAGATCAGTGAATATTGAAATCATTCGAATATCTACTAATCACAATAATATAATAAAAAAAACAATGTTTTTTGAATAATGTAAAATTACATTATGTAAATAGTGGTGTGATATGTTAGTAGAGTATTGAACTTTTAATTTCGATGATAAAGGTTCAGTCTAGACCTCTTCAAGGATCGGATTACCTATTTAACATGGTAGGAGTCCGAATTGGATCAAGCTTGGGATATATGATATTTTAAATCCAAATTGACTCGACCTAGATTGGATACTATTTAATAAAATTTTATTTTTTATTTAAATTTAATTAAAAAATATTAATATAATATATTTCAAACAATAAAACGAACTTTCTGAATCTAACGAATCGAATCTTTAATAAACAATTTTTTACTATCTGCGGTGAACAGCTATAGTTTAGCCTCAAATACAAAAAGAAAAGTCACATTAATATGTTTTTTTTTTTTTTTTTTTGAGAAAAAAGATTTGAAATCGAATTTTTAAACAAGAAGATACATATGCTTAGCAGGAATTAAGTGCTCAACTGTGCACGTTAATATAGAATATTGTGCATTCTTGAACTCATAATTCATGTTTTATTACATCATTATATGCATGTACTTCATTTTATTACTGCCAATTTCCTCGCGATACCAAGTCTCCTAAAATATTGATATTAATATTCAAAAGAAAGTAAAAGGAAATAATTAATTTTTTATTATTGAAAGAAGGGAGATTTGAACCAGCTTTTTAAGGGGATCATGCACTTTCCCGAAAGAAATTGGGTTTCGTCGTGCCTAACAATAGAAGGCAGAAAATGAAAAATTAGGGAATTCAGGGTTTAAATCACTTTTAAAATGTAATATTCAATAAATTTGAAATTCGAATCTCTTTCATTATTTTCAAACTATGATTTTTTTTTGTAAAAAAAAAAAAAAAAATAGGAAATTGGGTAAGTTATGGAGCTTAATCAAATTTTTTCGTCATGCCTAACAAGAGAATGCAGAAAATGAAAAATAGATGAATTCAGTGCTAAATTCAGTTGATTTATACAATTATTTTTAAGATATAGCATTCAGCAAATCTTAGATTCAAATCCAAACATCTGCAATCATTTTATTATTTTCAGATTATAGCTTCTTTTGTATAAAAAAAAAAAAATAGAAAATTGGGTAAGTTATGGAGCTCATAGAATGGCCAGTATTTTGATTTGCCGAATGTATTAGAGTTCTGCAAAAGTGCATCAAAGTTTAAGACCCTCAGCAGTAGGTGAAGTGATGACAATGATCCAATAGGTCACAATTAATCAATTAACTTGAAGAAGGAATAGGAGGAGGATTTCTTTAATTTCTTTCTTATATAATTATATGTTAAAAAGAAAGAAAAATAAAAAACATGTGTTTATTATGGGAAAGGAGAGTTCTAGTTGTTTTAGGAAAACTGATCAATTATTTTCATTTGGACCTTTAGTAAAAAATAGTCAAATAAAGAAGGAAAAACAGTGATATTTATATCCCCTTAAAGCTTCTTTTAGTTTTCAACAAAGGCTGCTGTTTGATGTTCTTTTTTGCAAAAGGGACAACTCCAACTAATCTTTAGAAAGTGTTGCAGCCCCATTACTCTTTTTTTGGCTATTCTTAATTTGTTTGAAGTTGGGTTATTTAAAATTTATTGATCTTAAATGTTGGACCTATGTTGAAGTTTATTGGAAAAAAAAAGGGTAAATTATATGGTTAGTCTGTCATTTATTTATTTGTTATTTATTATTTTGATTATTTAATTAAAATAATAATAATTTATTCATTCACATTATATTTTTTTTTATCGTCCGACGAGGTAATTTTTTTTCTTTTTTTTTTTCTTATAACCTGAAATCTCAAACCTGAAAAAAAAATAATCTATTATAAATAATTTCAACATCCAAAGCCGAAATCTCAACCCAAATACATCATTTTTCACCACCAGAAATAACAGCATCATTCTCGTAGAGAAAGCAACACAAAAAAAAAAAAAAAAACAATATTCTTAAAAACCCCACAACAAATTTTTATAAGGCAAGATTTAATATTTTGATCACTCATTCGTTAAAAATTAACTATTATTTGACTTGATTTTTATATTGTCTAACATGTCACGTGAGTATAGACCTGTTCACGGGCCGGACAGGCTGTTCGGCAGGCCCGGCCCGATGGGCAGGATATTTTGTGTCCCGGGCCGGCCCGGCTCGGAACAGTAATTTTTATTATAATAATATTATTTTATTTAATTTTAATTATAAAAAAATATATATATATATTTTTTTATTCCAATGAACAGTATTTCGGGCCTAAACGGGCGGGCCGACCAGGGTCGGGCCTGGGCAGAGAAAATAAAAAAAACCAGGCCGCGGCCCGACCCGGCCCAGCCCATGAGCAGCTCTACGTGAGTATTTTATAAATTTTTAGATTTGACATCTAGAGAGACTAATAATAAACAGTAACATGATCTTGAATGAAAATGAAATCATGCAAAAATGTACCGACAATATTGAAAGTATGGAAATGCAGATCATCCCACATAGTGTGAAATGAAGAAAAGAAAAAGATACTTCATACATGAACGAGGCAAAATAACGAATCAGAGAGTCAAATGAAAATTGATTTTTATTTTGACTAATTGTATTAGAACATACATATTTTTACAACAAATTAAGCTTTTATTTTGAAACCCACAAGAACAAATTAAGACGACCAAATTTATATTCTTCCAACAAATCAATTGATGCATATTAATTTTCTAATTTTGATGATAAGATAAAAAGTCTATCCATGTTGATTGATTTATATTCTTTCTCATGGAGACATCGAATCACGATTTCAATACCCAATTAACAAGTAACTACCATGATAGCGACTATTCTTTTGGTATAAAAAGTTGCTAATATATATATATATATATATATATATATATATATATATATATATATATATATATATAAGAGGTTGTAATTTGGGATAGATGAAAGGATTGTAGATATTGATATTCGAATTTCAAATCTGTTGAACAATACTTCTTACGGGTGGTTGCATGAACTAATTAAATTAAGTCTCGGATTCAATATCGTTCCTAATAATTAGGTATGACGGTGAATCAGATATCTGCAATTTTTTATATATTCGAATCAATTTAATTTATTCGAAATCCGAGTCTGTTTATTATTCGCTTACTATCCTAATCCGTATCTGATTTAAAAAGTAATATCCGTCGAATATCCAAATCAACTAAATATTCGAATTTATTAAAAAAAATTTAATATATAAAATTAAATAAGAATTTAATATATAAATCGATATCGAATTCGGATATTCGGATAACGGATTCAAATATCCGACACTATCCGCATCAAAATCAAAACCGATTTGGATAACGGATATCCAATAGTACATATTCGAATCCGCTATGGATAATAAATCTAATATCTATAATCACAAATTATCCAAATCTACAATATTCAAGTCCGTAAAAAACAAATTAAATAATATCGAATATCTAATATTTTACTATCCATTGCCATCACTACATAACATCGAATATTGTTCAATCAAAAGTGCGAAAATTATAAATTCATCAATGGAATATCAGCCGACAAAACTAATATCAAAGCGACTAATTAATATTTAAAAAGAAAGTGTTTAAACTAGACAACCAGAGAATTAATTTTAAAATTGCAAACAAAAAAGAAGTTGTGCTTAGTTAGGTTAGGTGATATTGGTAACTATGCCAAACATTGTGCTAAGAGTTCCGTCATTTGGCTTATGGGAAAATGTACATTTTCTCGTCAAGATTATCTCGACCTAAATTTAAAGGAATGTCTCCTAAGCTGATTCTTTGTTCTTTTAATTAATTTTTTTTTTCGTTTTATGTAAGGGATTCTTGGAAATGCAGCATTTTATTTAGAGATTTGGATGAAAAAAAACAAGAGTTAAAAAACCAATATCTTGGTCGTTATATCTTTAGGTCTAAAATAACTAGAATGCATTGAAGTCAGCATATGAAACTATCCATGTAATTTGATTCTCTTTGCTGCTTGATTATAATAAAAAAAAATAGTTTTTTTTCTAGGTTTATTAGGTAAAAGTTTTTTTGGTCGGATTTGCTCGAAATTTGGATCCATGTGATTTATTTTTACCAAATAATCTAGGCAATTAACTTGAACAATGTTTTGTTTTTCTTACAAAGTAGTAGTTTGAAAATAAGAGAAGGGGTTGTATATAGGAGTGTAAACGAGATATTTGTGCTCTCAAGTTACTCGAGTTTGACTCGAAAAAAATTCGAATTATGCTCGGTCATTGTCGAGCTGAGCTCGAGCTATCGAGTTAGCCAAATTCGAGTATCCTAATACTTGATTCGAGTAGCCTAATACTTGACTCGAGTAGCTCATGAGCCTAATCAAGCATTTTTATTTTTAATATATATATATATATATATATTATTTTTAATTAGTATTGAAAAAACTCAATTCGAACTCGAACACAAATAATCGAGTTTGAAGTCGAGCATGAGAATCGAGCTCATTTTTTACTAGATAAACGAATCTAATCGAGCAAGCTAGAGTTTTAAAAATTAAACTCGATCGAGCTGAGCTTTGATCCTCGAATTCTAGTCGAGCTGAGTTTCGAACCTCGAATTTCGAGTCGAGCTCGAGCTTCTTACTATTTGAGCTCAGTTCGGCTCGATTACATACCTAATTGCAGATATTGAGAATCAAATTCAGACATAATTGATGTTATTTTTTAAAAATAACTGCATGAACTAACAAATATAAGCTCGGGTTTTTTTTTTTTTATTGATTAGGAAAGATATTCATGTTTTCTAGATCGATTTCTCCTATAATTTCTTTCTTAATTTTGTTTGTTTGTCGCTTTTGCTTCCAAAGATAACAGTCTAGTTTACTAAGCTTAGATTGTTCTGATTTTATCTAGTGCAAATTGACACTTACAAAGAAATTGTCCCTCGAGATGCTGGGATATTTGATCAAAGGATTTAGATTTTTTTTTTTCATGCTTAATTTTATCATTGACTAATAATTTTATGAGCGTCCGATGGACAATCTTTTAAAATAAAATTATCACGAAATCTTGATGTAACATTATCATGGCATTAATTTTAATACATATAATTAACAAGAACATATTTAGTATTAAATTGATGATACTATTAATTAGTTTATTAAACTTGTTCATAGTTATAATGATATCGACACTTTAGGTTTTAAGTTTCTAAATTAATTTAATTGCTTTTAAATCTTTATTTTTTTTTTTTATTTTTATAATTCACTAAATTGAAACTCTGGTTTTTGACAGGTATTTTTTTGACTATTGTCAAGTGAAGATGTTTAAAAAAAAAACATCGGAGGTAATATTCTAGTAAATTGTTATATTAACTTCTCAACCTCACTTTGTTTATGCCCTTCACATTTAGTATTATTTGTTTGATAATCAATTTTACATTTATTCTTGCTAGTTTATTTTATTTAGCCATATTTTAATAATCTTAATTTATTTATTGTTGGTTATGGATATGCAAATACTTTGCTATATATATTTTTATTTTGTTTGTATATTATTTATTGATATATATATATATATATATATATCTTTGTACCCAAAACCTCTGCTTCTGCAGTAAAGCGCAAGCATTCCTCTAATAAATCTGTTAATTTTGGACACAATATGAAAAAATAATTAAAATACGATATAAAACATAACGCGATACGAAAAAATAATACAAACACAATACAAATATAAGAACGTGTCAAAATTTATATAACACGAATTATTAACGTGTCAAATTTTATATAAATATATAATACCTTAAACACAATTATTATATAAAAAATAACACGAATACAACATAAATACATATATTATCAGCTCTATTCTTTACTAATAATAATAGAAAAAAAGCTAGACAAAAGAACATATGGTGGGGCACAAAATTAAGATAGTGACTTGTAAAAACTTTGCTAACGGCATAGAGTAGTAAACTATGATTTAAGTCATTTTCCTTTCTCGTTAATATGTTCGTTTTCAAAAAAATAAAAAATTCTTTCAAAAGAAACCTTGTTTTATAAGTTCTTAGAACAAAGTTATTTTAGGTTTAGTCAAATTATCATTTGGCGTTCAAGACTCGAAGTTTTCATCATAGGCTTCGTTAACTAAGATAGTGTTTGTTAGTTTTAAGTTAATGACGACAATTAAGATCTGTCCAAGGGTCGCATTATCTGTTCGATTCGATAGGTTCGGCCTGAATTGGATTGGGTTTCAATAAGGATTTTCGTAATTCAGACTGATCCGGCTCGAATTTTTATTTATTAAATAAAATATATTTTTTAATTTAAATTTAATTATAAAATATATAAAAAGATTAATATCAAATATTTTAATATTTTTTTTAATATTGAAATGGGTTTTTGAATCAACCCGAAACAGGCTTGGTAAGGAAAACAATTTTCAGACCGCAGCCTAACCCATGGACATGTCTATTACGATCCAATTTTTATGATTTTTTTTTTTTACATCATTCACACTATTTTGATTTTCTTAAAATAAAAAAAGTTAATATTAAGGTATATAATTTCCATATATCTTGGAAATTTTCTCCACAAATCACTAAGATTTTAGGAGATTTTTTTTTTTGTCCATTTTTTTTAAATCCATCAATAGTTTTTTTTAATATGAATGGCATCAAGTTTATCAACATACACATATCTATTTAATATAATTAATTTTTCAAATTCATATAAATAATTAATGAGTTCATTTTCTATATACCGTCAGTTAAGATTTTAAATTTTACAAGTAAAATTAAGAAATTGACAAGGTTTTTTTTTATTGTTATATTATTTTTTTAATTGTTTTACTATACCCTTTAATATGTATTATCCTGCTAAAGCAATTGGTAAAATTTCTAAATTTCACTGACAATATATTAAATAATTTTCCATAATTAATTCATTACTCGAACCTTTTGCACTAATATTTTCAATATTGAATTGTTCAGCTTATCAAAGAGTGCACTTATTTAAATAACAATTAGTTTCATGCATGTTTAATTCATGTGATATGTTAAATATCAAAACTTATTAATATTATTGAACTTTTTTTTTTTTTTAATTTGGGAAGAGAGTATTTAAACCCTGCTCGTGCACACCAACCATTGAATTAAATGCTTGGATGTGTATTGTTGAATTTTTTTACCTATCAATTGAATTGTACATCAAATTTTATTTTTAATTCTTTTACAATAAGTTAATGGTATAGTTTTCCTCACTCAATGAGTTATAACAATCACTTTGGAAACAAAGCCAAATCCCAAAACCATTAATAGCACTAGATCTATTCATGAGCTGAGCCGAGGCTCGATTTTTTTCTTCCTTGTTTATCTAGGCTCGACTCTTTTCGAGCCCGAAGTTACTGTTCATCATATATAAAAAAATAATTTTTTTATTTTTTAATTAATATTTATATATTTTTATAATTAAATTTAATAAAATAATATTATTTTAATATATGAACAATGATCCGGCCCAGGTAAGGCCGACCCGGATTATGAAAATGCATGTTCAGACCCGACCCAATATGGATCGGAGAAGCTGCCCGGCCCATGAGCAGGTCTAAATAGCACTAATATGGGTATTTTTTTTTTGTTTGATTGCAAAGATTGTTGTTATATGCTAAGTCTTATCACCCAATATTCCATTTATAAAAGGGTTAGTCAAATAAAGTTGTAACCAGAGTTATCGGTACCGTATCGGTATCGATATCGGTCTGTACGTACTGTTTTTAAGGTAAACCGAAACGGTACCAGTCTCGTTCCGTTCCGATTTTGGTACAGGCCCGTATCGTTCGTATCGGCCTATACCGGCCTGTACCGGTCCGTATCGGTCCTTACCGGTTGGTACAAGATTTTGATTTTTTTTATTTTTTTATTTAAAAATTCACTTATTTGAATTTTTAAACCAATTTCAATATTTTTTGTGTCATAATCGTTATATTTATATATATATATGTTCATAAAATTAGGTTATTGGACATAATTAATAATAATTTACTATATTTTTTTAACATTTTAACATTTATTTTACCTATTTGATGTTTAAAAATTTTAGATATTAAATATTTAAAATTTATATTTGTATAAAAACATATATATGCATGTAATATATGTATATTTGCATGTGTATATAATATATATTTTATTAAAAAACTTGAAAATAGACTATACATATTAAATATATGAAAAAATATTTAAAAAATATCGGTAAACCCGAAACGGTACGCCGAAACACACCGATACTGATACGTATCAGTACCAGAATAAAAACGGTACGCCCAGCAATATGGTACTGATTACCTTGGTTGTAACATAGATGATGCTTTCTGAGCTCCTCTTTCAACAAAGGCTTCTTCTTATGTCCTTTTGTGTTTCAAAAAGAAACAACACTAGCTGGTCGAATCCGGGTTGAACTTTGGATAAATTTTTTAAATTCGAGTTTCAATTTATTTAAAATATTATTTAATTAATAAAAATTATTTAACTTTATTTTTAAAATATTTTTAATATTTCAATAATTTTTAAATAATATGAGCTTAAGGGTGGGTTTGGGTCAATCAAACTTGGGGTTGACATTTAAAGGTGTCAACCAAATTTGATCCGATCCGGTTTAACTGATAGACAACTCTGGTTGGAGTGTTTTCTATTGTTTTATAAAAAGACAATATTACTTGAACAATTCTTAAAATATACCATTATATACATAGCTAGTTCATACCTCTTCATTGATGGAAAATCTTGAAAATTAGGGTTGAGTTTAGCTGCTTCAACAAGGAATAAAATGAAATTCAACCCGTAATTAGAATAATTATAGAAAGTACTTAAAAGCACTTAGGTATAAAATCAAATTGCTAATTGAACACCATCAACATCTTTTTTTTAGTGAGAGTTATTATATTCATGAATCCAAATGCTATCACAATCAAACAATTCTTTCAATAAATATTGCATTACTATTACATTTAATATAAAAAATTAATTAAAAAATTAAAAAATCAACATAAAATTAAACCAAACTCACATATAATAAAATTAAAATCTGAAAATTAATAGTTTCAGCTTTGATGACTTTTCTTCTTATTGTTGAGACAAGTTGGACAACACCATCAACTTGTTAGTTATATTCAATAAAAAAAAAAAAAAAATCTATTTCTAGAATTATCAATGACTTTATAAACCTCATGCACTAACATAATCAACTTGGTAAAAGACAATTTACAATTTACAATTTGCAAATCCCTGGCAAAAAGAAAACATAAAAAAGGCAAAACATTAGAACAAATTTCTTTTCGGAACAATAACTAAAACACTATACGACTTAAAAATATAATGTAAAGACATGAATGTGTTAAAATTCATATAACACAAATTATTAATATGTCAAAATTTATAAAAATATATAATACTTTAAATACAATTATAATATAAAAAATAACACGAACACAACATAAATAATAAATTAAAATATCTACCTAAAATTAACATATAAGGGTAAAAAAAATGTTTTTACTTTTTAGTTTTGACTCTTTCACCATAAGGGCGTTTTAGTCTTTCGATTCAATCACAAAAGGAGTGGGGCCCACTCAGTCCAAAATCTCGTTAAGGTCTCCCACCTTTTGCTCACCAAAATTAAGTTACGACGGTTTTCCTCTTTTTCCAACAAAACCCCCACATCCACCGTACACGTGTTCGGCGATGATCTACCTGCACGTGTAACAGACTTCAAATCCTTTCGTCATCAAAGTTTCCCCTCGAGAAACTCCAAATTTTCAAAACGGTTTCCACAAAGGGACAAAATCCATGCACGAGGCAAAAGCCATTTAAAATAAATAAATATATATATCGTACGTTATTAATGAAATTTAAAATTTGGAAAATGTTAATAGGTGTATAATGGCTACACCTGCTCATAGGTCGAGAAGCCTGCCGGTCCGGCAGGGTCTGCCCATATTGAATCGGGTCTAAATAGGATATTTTTGTTTCGGTCCGACCCGAAATAGTATTTTTTAATTAAAATAATATTTATTTTATTTAATTTTAATTATAAAAATATATAAAAATAAAAATATTTTTTTATCCGATGAACAGTAAAATCGTGGCTACCGGCCCGGCCTAGGGCCGGGCCTGGGCAAAGAATATGAAAAAAATCGGGCCGCGGCCCGGCCCATGAGCAGGTCTAATAATGGCACTGGTTAAGGTGATATATATAAAAATAAATAAAAATATAATTAATGTATAATTTTTTATTAAATTTAATAAAAATAATGTATTAAATACAAAAAAAATCTTAAAATAGTAAATAGATAATGCTTAACTTGTGCTTATAAACATTGGTTAAGTGAATCCTTAAAATTTTCATTAACAAATTTAGTAAAAGAGCACGTATTTTTATAAGTTATAATAAAACTATTAAAAAAAATAATATAACAAAAAATATTTGTTATTTTTTTATTCATTTGTAGAATTTAAAATTTTCACTAACGGTGTATAAAAGATCGAACTAATAATAATAAGAATTGTTTTTGATACACTGGCAGTGAAAACTTTTTAACTCCACAAGTGGATTAAGACGTTCCCACTTATCCCACTTTTTTTAAATTAATTTTTATTTATTTATTATACTCTAGGGATATATGTCACTCTGTTAACTCTGCTTATGGAGTTTAAAAACTCCACTGGTAATGTATGAGATAATTTTTCTAAGAATAATAAGGAAATGTTAACCAATGCCTACTTGCACCGATTAAGATGATATTTTTAAAAAGAAATCTATAATTAATAAATATTTTTTTTGAATTTTTTAAAAGTAATATATTAAATACAAAAAAAATTCTAAAAAATAATTAAATAATCTTTAATAGGTGCCTATAGTTAATAAGGATTTTGATGATGTAAGGTTAGTTAACTTTCCTATTCATAACAATATTTTTATATTAAATGTAATAGTTAATTTGATAATTTTAAATAAATTAAAAATTGTAACTTGCGTAATATTATAATCTTAAAGAATGCCTTAAGGGATTCGATTAATGGATGTCTACAGATACTATTTAAAGAAGGGTTCGACAGGTGCTGATAGGCACTAGTTAAAGATTATTTAATCATAATTTAAAAAAAAAAAATTGCATTTAATACAATACTTTTATTGAATTAAAAAAATGTATTACTTATATTTTTTTTTTATAAATATCACTGGTTATCATTTCTCTTTAAAGAAAATTAAAATACTATTAAAAAATGTTTTTGCATTTAATGTATTTTTCTTTAAATTTGGTATATATTAATTGCATTTTACTTTCATTAAAGATCACCTTAATGAATGTTACTAGATACCAATTGACATTTTTCATAGTAATAACTCAAAAACTTCAATAATGACAAAATTTTTAAAAAGCAACTATCTTTTTCCGTTACAAATTTATTAATTTTTTTTTTTAATAACAGTTCGCTTAATCGATATCTATAGACACTAATTAAATATTATTTATTTACTATTTTAAGATTTTTTTTTTTTGTATTTAACACATTATTTTTACTTAACTCAATAAAAAATTATACATTAATTATATTTTTATTTTTATATATATATATTATCTTAATCGATGTCACTAAATACCTACTAACATTTTCCTTTTGTTGACAAAAATGGAACGTGTGCTATAACTATTCAATTGTTGATTTTTCGTATAAGACATAAATACGTGCACCAGAATAACGTACGTCTGTTGCAATTGTATGCTTTTGAATCAGATAATGGCAATTGTATAATTTTCATTTAAACTTTTTGACCATTTATTTTTTGTACTTAAAAAAATATTCATCGATTTTTAATTACGCAATGAAATGTAATATTTTCTAATCTCATAAACCTTATCTCAAAAAAATTCTCAAATTTTAATTGTTGAAATATCCTTTTCGAAATTTTAATTTGACCATTTTTTTATAATTAATAACAAAATTACATGCAATAATTAAGTTTGATTATTACTGACTATTGGAGTTGGAGGATAAAAATTGATATAAGCTAAATTTAATAATTAGTGTATTTATATCGTATTTATATATTTTTATGTATCATAATCATTTTAAGATATTATATATTTATATAGATTTTGATATGTTAATAATTCGTATCAAATAAATTTTGATATATTTATGTATTTATATCGTGTTATTTTTATATTATATTTAAATTATATTTTTATATTATAATAATATCGTATAATTATATTTTATTTAAAATTATCAAATTTAAGGGATTTTAATATTTTGAGGCATTTGTCATTTGTGTGTGCACATTGCAATACAATACATCTAACGTACTCAGAGACTATTCTTTATTATTATTATATTTATTATTTTATTTTTTTCAATCTCTCTTTTAATCTAGTTTTTATTTGACGTGACGTGAGGTTGCTTTTTGAGCTTTGGGTTTTCTTTCTTTCTTTGCTGGCTTCTGTTACTGAGATTCGGGGCAATGAAAACGAGATCTTTCTTTCCCTCACTTTTCTTTTCTGATTTGATCTTTCCTTTGTATCAGACCGAGATTCAGATTTAGATCTCACATAATATTAATAATATAATTATACGATATAAATATAATATAAAAAATAATTAAAATACGTTAAAATATAAAAAATAATATAAATATGATAGAAATATATAAATGTGTCAAAATTTATATAAATAAATTATTAATATATCAAAATTTATATAAATAATAATATCTTAAACACAACTATAATATATAAAAAATACACAAACAAACACGAATACACAAATCTATCCATACCCTGTTTTTCTTTTTTTTTTATTGCTTCCATCCATGTTTTTGGAGGCTTTTCTTTTTTTTTTTTCTTAAAAAAGTTTTTTTGGATATATAATAATTTATGAAAAATATTAATAAATGTTTAATGATATTGATTAAGATAATATTTAATACAAATTGTAATTAATAATTTTTTTTTGAATTTAATGAAAATAATATGTTAAATACATTTTTTAAAAAAATAATAATTAAATAATTTTTAAAAATATCTATAAATATCAATTAACTGAACCATGGTTTATTTCATGTTATTCCAGACTGTAATGACAAAGTTGTGGACCGTTCATTGTGCAAAAAGTCATTAATAGTATTATAATTATGTTTAAAATATTATATATTTATATAAATTTTAATATGTACGTGTTATATAAATTTTGATATTTTTGTCTATTTATGTTTTGTTCGTGTTATTTTTTCGTATTTTAATTTTTTTGTCGTGTCTAAAACTATCAGATTTACTTAATCCTTCAAAACAAATAAACTTTATGTGAGCAATTGGTAAAGGTTAGAGGTGCTCATGAGCAGGGCCGCGGCCCGATTTTTTTGGATTTTCTTACCCAAACCGGGCTCTAGGTCGGATCGGACAGGCCCGCTAGCCCATATTCACTGTTCATATATATTAAAAAAATATTTTTTAATAGATGAACAGTGATCCGAACCTATCCGGATCACTAAAATACCTGTTCAAATCAGATCCAATATGAACAGAACTTGTCGAACAGGACGGATTGCCTGGCCTGTGAGCATCTCTAGTAAAGGTATAATGGCCTCATATAGTACATGCAATTGCAAGTTTGAATTTCTTTTTCTTTTCCCTTTCTTTTGCTCTTTGTCTCATAAAATGAAGAATTTTGCCAAATAAGGAAAAAGATGAGATTTGCGAGTGATAGAGAGTGATGATGATATATCTAACTCTTGATAAAAAAAAAAGGAAATATTTGGGGGAATTTAGTATATGGAAAATATTATTAGCAGAAGAAATTTTTACTAATTTAGTATAGATTTTACTAAAGACTATCTTAAAACATTTTTTAAAATTATTATATATAATAATATGTTCATCCAATATATTAAAAATATATATATATCAATTTTTATATTTAATATATTATTATTATTATAATTAATATATTAATTAATTTTAAAAAATATTTTTAAAATACTCGTTAACTAAACTTATTTAATATTAGTATTTATTTGGGTTTTGCTGTCTCCCTACGACCAGCAATGATCTCTTCCACAGTCAACAAGAAAAAAAGAAAACATCATTATTACTTTTGAACAACAAAACAAAACAAAGGCTCTAAAATACGTTACAACCTAATTTGCATAGGCATTATTCTTGTGAGAGGGGTTTCTCATGCATGCATGATAAGTGTGATTTCTTTTTCCATTTACAACAAGATATATATATATATATATAATTTAATTTACTACTACATCTCTACTTGTTTTTGTTGGGCTTAGTTTTAATTTTTATTTTTTGGTTATATGGGGTAAAATTGCAAAATCCGACCTTCAAGTTTGGTGTAGAATGTAGATAGCAATTAGGTCATTGCAATTTAGATTCATACAATAATATGACACAATTTAATACAAGGTTAAGAAAATTGGATTAGAGGTAAAATCAATATGATTTTCAATTTTCGATCTAATTAGTTTAATCGATTGGATCGGTCAATTCATTTAAATAAGATTTTAAATATTTTTAAATAATTTTAATGGTAAATAAATATTAAATATAGTAAATAATTAATAAAAATATGTATTTGGCTTAGCGATATGATTTTTAGTATAACTTTAACAGGTTATGAGTTCAAACCTCATCACCTATGAAAAATATTTTTGAAAAAAATAATTAAAAAATATTTTTTTTTTCGGGTTTTTACTAGTTGAATCAGTTTTAGACCGGTTCAAGTGATTCTCGATTTTCTATGTAGCACTGGACAGACCTTCGGTTTCTAGTTGAATCGATCCGATGGACTGATTCGATCCATTTTTTCAACCATGGTTTAATAGTTAAGAAAAAAATATTATTGTTCAAACCATCTTAGTTAGTCAATCACTATACTTAACATGTGTCATATGCATTATTCCATGTTTGCTTTTTATAATAAGATCAAAGGCCAATATATATGGGCAAAATAATTAATCAGTAAATATAAAATACACAACTTTTTAATGAAAAATATAAAATATTTATGAAAGCCTAAAAGTGGAACAATGATTTCAATTTTCAACAGTCAAAAAGATTCAACAAAGAAGAGAATATATATAATAACTTAATCTTTTATAGGTTAGCTAAGGGAACATTGCCTTCGTAAAGTATACAAAAATAATTAAAGTGACCTAAAAATCAATCAGAAGAAAGGAAAGAGAGGGGAAGTTGAATGACTCACTCCACCAAAAATTAAACAAAGTAAGAAATTTTTTATTTGTTTATTTTTCAATAATATGATAAAGTAAAAAAAAGAAAGAAAAAGTACTACATTAATTAAACTATTTTGTTCTCCAATCCAAAAAGAATACTATCTTCTATTGCGGAAAACCATTCAAGCACTTGGTTTTATTATCAACAATCACTTTCTTAATTAATTACTTATCTTCATATCTATTACATTTGAGTACTAGTAACTTTTAATATATATATATATATATATATATAATCAACTTTCAAGTTTGGTAACGAGTAAAAGTGTTTATGGATCAAATCGGACTAGATCTGACTAGTAAAAATAACTATTTAATCAAATTTGACCGACTCAAAAACTTATTTTACTATTTAAAAAATATTTTTATATTAATATTTTTATAATTAAATTCAAATATTTTTTTATTAATTAAATAATAATTCGAACTGGTCCAATTCTGTCGGATTACAAAAATCCAATCTCATATCAAATCTATTCAAATTCTATCATATTGACAAATATAAAACTCGGCCCGTGAATAAATTTAATGATAAGTCTAAGAGCTGGGAATCATTAAAAAAAATAATTATTTTTTCATGTTTGTAGGGTTTTGCACCAAAGTTTACATAATATTGCCACTTGATTTTTGTTGCTTACGAATTTCATTGGCTTTTCATGTGCATGCAAAGCTTCCATCTCGTAAATGAGGAAAAGAAGAAATAATAAGTGTGCTTTTTTTTCCTTTTTTTTTTTTCCCAATCAAGATCTACGATACTTTACAAAAGGCAAATAATTTGTTATCACATGAACAAAGACTCTCTCTTACCTCTCTAAGGTCTGATCTTTGGTTTCTTTACATCAAAGTGAAGCTTTTTTTGGTTTTAAAAATCTAGGTTGATTTGGACAAAGTTTGGTGATCGTAATACTATTTTTTTTTTTTCACTTCATTACCTCTAATTGAAGAAGATAAAACATCGAAAAGATTCGGGTGAGTGTTGAACATGTTACTAAACGAAAGAATATTTAATTAATTAGTTTGTGACTCGTGCGATGTACGGATTTATTTTATCTATTTAAATATGTGTGTATATACATAAATTAATATTATTTGATTACTTACATTTCGAAAGTATATACAAAATACATAAAATCAAGATATCATGTCATAATAAGATTGTGATAAATGAATTCGTATCTATGATCATGAAAAAAATCCAAAATATATGATAAATAGTATTAATTGTTCTTAATTAAAAGTCAATTTTGGACATATATATATATAATTAGAGGTGTTCATAGATCGGGCCGGGTTGTAATCCGAATTTTTTTTTACAACCTTTACCTAAGCTCGAACTAGTCCGTAAGCTTGAAACAAAAATATTAAAATATATAATTTATATTAATATTTAAAAAAATTTATTATTAAATTTAAATAAATTAATTTTTTATTAATAAATAGTAATTCAGAATGAATCGGACCGACTCAAATTGATAAACTACATGTTCAAATTCGATCCAATTCAAATTGGATGAATAACTCAACTTTTGAATAAATTTATATATTATAGACTTAAAAAATGTGGCTAGTACTTGATTGCATGCAAAACATCATTTTCCATTTTAAACCTATTTTATGTCACATACTTCACCATCCATTTCTCGATCAAGCCATGAATATTGCTTAACTCATTAATTAGTTTTCAGTTGAACTAAGATCTAGAAGTAACTCAAAGACAATGATTTTTTTTTTTTGACCCATCAGATGAGATAATGATTTTCACTACTTAAATAAAATCAAAATTTATTTTATGGGTTAACCAATGTTTTTACAATATTTTTTAAAGTTAATTAATATATTATTTATAATAATAATATTGTATTAAATGTAATAGTTGATAATTTTATTTATTATTTTTAATATATTATATGAAGATATTATTATATATAATAAATTTAAAGCTAGACTTGGGCACTCTAGCTAGCAAATAATTATATTATTTAATATTTTTCTTAAAAAAGAATGTGTGTGGATGTGAATTTATGAAAAGAGTTCGTTTTTGATATACGAAAAGCGAATTTTTTTTAATTCTACAAGCGAATTAAGAGATTGTCACATGATTTATTTTATAATTTTTTTTTTACTATATCCTAAAAATATGTATCACTGTACTAATTCTACTTGTAAAATTTAATAATTTCACCGTTAATAAATATGATATTTTTATTTAGCGAAAAACTTAAAACAACAAATATACTCTTAAAAAGTTTAATTTCCAAAAAGAGGCACTTAGATCTAGGAATGGATCCCTTATTGGGCATTGGCCATATCGTCATTATTTTAAGTTTTGACGGATTAACATACTCCAAATTAATTGATAAAAGACTACAATGTTAGAAACAATTTGATATTAAAAACTCTTTAGTTTGGAAATTCAAATTCATATTATTAAAATCAATAAAATTTATGAGCCGAAAAGACTATAATTGTTTGTCTACATAAATAAAAATTATCATCCAAAACTTAAAAGTTAAAACGATCTAAATTTTAAAATGATAAACAATTCGAAAATTTGACTTTGAAATAATTTAATTTGAGATAATCGAATTCGAAACTCCCTTATGCCACCTCTAGATTATGCATCGAAATTAATAAGAAAATAATGGTAAAAATAGATTCGTTTACGGACTAAGTTTGAGATAGATTTTTAGTAATCTAAACTCGTTCAACTCGATTTGAATTATTATTTAAATAATAAAAAAATTATTTAAATTTAAAAAAATATTAAATAATAAATAGACCCGAACTAAGCTACACAAACAACAAAATTTGTTCGGATTCTAATTCGAGTTAGGGTCAAACTCTTGAACACTTCTAAAAGACTCGTATGGATTTCATCGCGTTATAGAATTTTTTTATTTTTGTGAGGGGAAAATTTCCCTCACTGATGCACCTCCGGTGGAAGCTTTTATACCACTGGTCCCTCCAATTAGATTGAAAGGACAGGGGTATTGGACTTCCAGTAAAGGGGTGAATTCTCCTTTTACTCCGTTCATTATTTTTTTATTTTTAATTTTTTTAATTTTTTTAATTTTTTATAATATAAATATAATTATAATAATTTTTAATAATTATTATTTGATATAAATATAATTTTGATATATATATTTTATTATTTGATATAAATATAATTTTAATAATTTTTTATTATATATATATATACATATTTTAATCTAATGTTTTTAATGATTATTTTTTTTTCTCACTATAATTTATCTCGTTGTTATTGTTGCGTTTAAATTTAAACACATATTTCACTATTAATTTTAATCTCACCACTATAATAACTAATATCACCGTCCATTATTTTTAATCCGAAACTAATTTAACCATTCATCCAAGTAAGCCTAAGTAAAAGGAAAAAAAAAAAAAAAAAAAAAAAAAAAAGGGGGAAATCGAGGACAAGTGGTGGGGATGGGAAATGGGAGTTAGGAGTCTCAACTCTGTAACGCTTTTGTTTTTCGTTTTTTTCTTTCTTTCTTTCTTTGAGAAAAGCAAAAGAGTTTGAGAAAGAGACAAACAGATTCTGGTTTTGATCCAAAGCCCGATGAGAAAGAGAAAGTGAGGGCTCAGCCAACATCAATACCAACAACTCCATCCATAACCAAACACAAATGAGAGACAGAGCCACACTCACCCACCCACCACCCACACGAGCGGTTCTCGAGTTGCATGCAAAACTCACTGACTTTTTTCTTTTCTTTTCATTTTTTTTCTTTAATAAATCAGTCCTCCCCGACCCTGAGCCCTCACTGGCCCTGCCCTGACCTCATTTTTCCTTTGCTTTCTTAAATACATGAAGAAGAGAGCGAGGAAGGAAAGAGAAAAGTGAAAGAAATCAAGAATCGTGTGGGTTCTTCTCTTCTCTTCTCTTCTTTTTGTTTTTATTTTTGTTTTGCTTTTTTCATCTCTTTCAAGCCCTTCAAATGGTTGAGTGAGATAGCTAGCTTCTTTCTTGTTTGATCATCTGTTTCCTTTCTTCTTAGTCCTCTTAACAAAAAAATTTCTTGGTTTTTCTTTTCTGGGTTTATCCTGGTTTTTTAGGACAATGAGTCTACAAAATCTAATTAATGATTTTAACTGCAATCCTGGGGTGGTTCAAGAGGTAAACTTTTTAGCTCCTCCTCCTCCTGCTACTTTTTCTCATTCTATAGAGAGAGATACAACAAACTCTCAAATGGGGTTTCAGATTTCAAGCTCTTTAATGGAACAAAGCAATAAATGTTTGAGCTTTGAGCCATTAGAAAGCAGGGGAACTATGAGAGTTGCTGCTGTTTGTGATGGAAAAGATGGATTTCTGGGTGTTGAAAAAAAGGGACTGTCTTTGAATCTAGGTGGTGAAGATGGAAGTAATAAGAACTCTGGTGCTGTTAAAGGTAGCAAAAATGGGCACACTAAGCTTTGTTCTAGAGGCCATTGGAGACCAGCTGAAGATGCTAAGCTAAAGGAGCTTGTAGCTCAATATGGTCCTCAAAATTGGAACTTGATAGCTGAACATCTTGAAGGAAGATCAGGTAACTCAAAATTTTATGTCAAAACAAAAATTATCAATATTCTATGTAAATCTTTTTGCTTTGGGTTGAATGTTGATCTCCACTAGAAAAAGAGAGTTTTATTTTTTTTCCCTACATTTACAAAGGAAGATCTTACCAATGCTTTGAAAAGTATAATCTTTTTGCTAAATGTATGCTGGTTTAATTTTTTTGTATGATTTGGCAGGGAAGAGTTGTAGATTAAGATGGTTTAACCAGCTAGATCCAAGAATTAACAGGAGAGGTTTTACTGAGGAAGAAGAGGAGAGGCTCTTAGCTGCACATAAGTTGTATGGTAACAAATGGGCAATGATTGCTAGATTGTTTCCTGGCAGGACTGATAATGCAGTAAAGAACAATTGGCATGTGATAATGGCTAGGAAACATAGAGAGAAATCAAGCATTTATAGAAGGAGAAAGCCTTCTTTTTCTGCCTCTCAGGCCCTCCCTAAAGGATTGGATTTGACTGTTCAAAACAATGCTTGCAGTGATCAATCAACCATATCTAGCAACATAGATGAATCTGCCTCTACTCCTTCATCAGCTAAAGTACCCCATGGATTTTTCAGCAGCTTTAGTCAAGTTCACCAAATGGGTATATTTACTTTTCCTTTTTTTTTTACCAACAGTTGTAAATTGTAATGATAATTTTTCATGGTGGGTTGCTTTTTTTATTATTATTATCTTATAATAATTTATTAAATAAATGATGTGTAATTTTGTGTGTTTTTTTTTTTTTTGCAGGTTCATCAATTGAAAAAGTTGTGACCAGGGGAAATGGGGGGGATTTTGACAAGTTTTATGGCATTGGCAATGTATTTTACCAACAAGGACCAATAAGAGTGGTTATGGGTGTGGACCAATGTACTCACTCATCAGATTCAAACTCAGAAGTTTCAGCAGCTGAGTCAGTGGGCACAAATAGGAGCAACCACTCCATCTCCATGTCTGGGGAAAGAAGAAATGAGAAGATTGACAGGCCCTTCATTGATTTCCTTGGAGTAGGAGCTTCTTAAAGACTTAGGGGAGGCTGTTTTTGGTTAAAACTAAACTAAAGAAATCCAGCTGAAAAAAAAGAGAGGCAAAATTAGCCATTTGAAAGCTCTATCCAATGGCTAAAAATATGAGCTTCTGCAGTAAGGTCTCATCATCTCTTTAGTCTTGTATGTACAGTGAAGTCAAAAAAAAAAACTAAGGGGAAAGAGAGAGAGTTCTAGAATATAATAAAGATATATTTGCAAGTTTTGGACTTATGCAAGCAACAAGAGTAGCAGTTAGCAAGCTTTTGTTATTCTCTCTTGTGATGTCTACTGCATTTTGTTTGTGTCTGAACAGTGAAGCAAAAGCCAAAGTTTCCTCTTCTCTTCATAATATATATATATATATATATATATATATATATATATATATATATATATAACTCCTTAACTCAATTGAATGAATCTGCCCATCTTTCATGATTTTTCATAACTGTGTCTTTGACCAAGTCTTGCACGCTCCTACTCTTAGCAATTAATACTTACTTTATCCGAATTCGGATGAGTGTATGTAGGATGTAAATGAGATATTTATGTTCGTAAATTATTCGAGTTAAAATATTTGAATTTAGCTCGGTCATTATCGAGTTCGAGTTATCGAGCGAGTTGAATTCAAGTATCCTAATACTTGACTCGAGTAACTCGCGAACCTAATCGAGTTTTTTTATTTTTAATTAGTATTAAAAAATCTCATTTCGAACTCGAGCACAAATAATCGAGTTTGAAGTCGAGCATGAAAATCGAGCTCATTTTTTTACTAGATAAACGAACCTAATCGAGTGAGCTCAAGTAGTTCGATTTTTATCTTGAATCGAGCTCAAGCTTTAAAAGTGAAATTCGATTGAGCTCGAGCAAGTTTCGAGCTTCAAATTTTAATATGAATATGATTTTTAAAATATATAAAAAACTTAAAAATTTTAAATATACATGTATCAAACACATGCCCGTATAATCATATTTGACACTTAGGGTATAATCAAGCCGAGCCGAATTTAGGCGGTAAGAAGCATTTTTTAAGTTTTTTTTTTTTATATATATTTTAAAAATCATATTCATATTCAAATATATGTCAAACAAAAATGTTAAATACGAATACTTAAAAAAAATAGAAAGATTGAATATCATGAATTTTCTTTTCTTTTTCTTTTCCCTTAACCAATCAATTTCTTGTTTGAGATGTGGTTAAGCCAGGACCACACTGATGAAATACCAACAAAATTTCATGGCTACATCAAATGGGGTCTACAAATCTTGCATGAGTCTCCAATGGTTCCATGATTTAAATCTTCATGGTTGTTATACAGTCAATTACAAGAATATTATATATAATTTTATAAAGGTTGAACACCTTAATCTATCAATAATAAATTTGAAAATAAGTGGTTATGGAATAGCCAAATGTTTTTTCATGATTGTTAAGTAAGGTTTTTTTAGGATAATAAAATAAATTCAAATCCGAAAATTCATTAAAAAAACATTTTTTTTCTAACACGATTGTTATGCAGTCAATTATAAGAATGTTAATAATCTTTTAAAGATTGAATAAATTAATGCATGGATAATAAGAAAAGATATGTGGCCGACGCATATAAGCTTAGTTTATAGATCTTTAGGGTTGTTATCTAGTCGATTATTAGAATGTTTTAATTTTTTTAAATGTGAATCAATGCTAATTTATAGTAGATAAAATCTGAAGGAGATAATAACATAATGGTTTGTCCATATTTCTTTTAATGATACATGCATATATTTTGATAAATATATATATATATATATATATATATTAAAAAAAAAACTAAAAATGCTAAGAAGTTTAAATTTGCCTTGAAAAGTGGTCTTAGTAGTAGGGGTGTAATCGAGTCAAGCTGAGTTTAAACTATAAGAAGCTCGATTCGAAATTTAAGTTTCGAAGTTCGACTCGAGCTCGATTCGAGATAAAAATCGAATTGTTCGAGTTCGCTCGATTAGGCTTGATTAGACTCATTTTTCAAATAAAAAATGAGCTCGATTTTCATGCTCGACTTTAAACTCGATTATTTATGCTTGAGATAGAGTTCAAATTGAGATTTTTCAATACTAATTAAAAATTAAAAAAGCTCGATTAGGCTCGCAAACTACTTGAATTCAGCTCGTAAGATAGCTCAAGCTCAAGCTCAAGCTCAAGCTCGACTCGACAATGACTGAACCGAATTCAAATTTTTTTTGAGTCGAACCCGAATAGCTTGCGAGCATAGATACCTCATTTAAACCCCCTACTCAATAGAGATAAATCCAAAATATCATTGCAATTTATTTTTCTACATATCCAGTCATTATAGGAGTTGAACTGTTGAACCACTCCAAAAAATAATAATAAATAAAGAGTTCAACTACTTTATTTTCATATTAAGTAGTATAATCTATGGAGGGAGAAACTTAATCATGAAAAAAAATATATATATATATAACTCTTTTTCATGCAAAGAAAATTGAACATATATGTTTTAATTTAATTATAATGGAGAAAATTATGTTTCGCTCTCGATTTTACTAAGCACTTGCAATTTTTTTTTAAAGATTTACTCTTTACCACACAATATCAATAGTTTTTATTATATTTTTTGAGACATTTTCTATATCAAAGGGAAAAAAAAGAAGAAGAAGAAAACAAAGCAATATTTTCGCATTTAAGCATCATTGATTTGATTTAGTAGGCATTTGGATGAAATTCTGTACAATTGGGCTTAGAAGCTATTGAGTCTGGCTATGAACATTTTTATAATGGGCTAGCTTTTAAAGCAAAAAGTGAAGAACTAATGAGCAAATACTTGAATTGATGTTTTTGGGCCTTGCATCAATCTTCATGCATCTAAAATAGGCTTTAACCTAGTCCAATCTTAAAGAAAAAAAAATACTTCCATTAATTGTTTAAAAAAAGTTAAAATATTAAAAAAGTTTTTGAATTATTCCAATTTTTTAAGGGAAATCAGTTGAATATTTATTATGGAAGGAAATTTTATGGTCATGATGGTTTGAACAATGATTTTTTTTTTTTTATATTGGATTTGAAATATACAAGTAGTTATACTTCTTTTGTTGCATCTTCTAATAATATATCTGGTTCTGTTAGATGACATAAAGATCGTGTTATATTAGCCAAGATAAGATGATAAGTAGGGATGATAAAATTTGATCCGCTCAACGGATTTTGTACAGATTCGTTCTGAATGAGAAGGGTTTTGAAAAGTTGGGACGGAATGGAGTGAGACGGTTTTGGTAAATGCTCGTCTAGTCCGCCCTATCCTGCCTTTGAAAATTACTATTTTACTCATTAAAATATTCTATATATTCTTTTTATATTTTTAATATATATTAGATATTATATATATATATATATACATTATATATGTACTAAAGAATTATATAGACTAAAATTATGTTCATGAATAAATTATAATATATTTTTTATAATATTAAATTAAAAATAATTAGTAAAAAAGTGAAGTGGAGCAGTTATAGATATAACCGACATTAATGAAAACGGATATTTTCAACATCCATGCAAAAGTGAAAAGAAAGTGAATAAGACAATTCTTGTCTCCTTTCCGCTCCATTACCATCTCTAATAGTAAGGTTGGTTAAAAAAGACTTGATGAAACTCTTTAAAACATTAGCCTACCTGTTTGTGAACTTTGTTTTGTAAGAAAAGCTTGCAGAAACCTGTTGGTAAGGTAAGAAAGGCAATTCAATCTTTGAATTTAATTCAATTAAATATTTATGGACCTATAAATGTGAAGGCATGCCATGGAGCCTCTAATTTCCTCACTTTGATGATTATTCGCGGTATCAATCGATATCTTGGTGGGTGCATTTGATGGAATCCATGCACTGTTTAGATCTTTCTTAAGAGCAGTTGTATTAGTGGTTACATTTGAATGCATCCCAGTGCAATTAAAACTTTCCTCCAATGTGAGGGATCAGTCCAATGAATGGATAAAATATTCATTCAATCATTTTGTTATTTTTAATAATTGTTATTATTTTATTTTTTTAATTTATAAATTATTTATTAATTTGATATAATAAATAAATTTATATACTTATATAATTAGTTAATTAATTAAAATTTTAAATAAATATATAAAATAATATATATCAAAAATATTAAATATGAAATATTATTAAAATATATAAAGATAAATTTGTTTATACACTCTTACATTAATGTCCTTAATACTTATTTTCATTCTCATATCATCGTCACCGCTGATTTTGCATTCAAACACATATCTCACCACTGATTTTAATCTCACTGTTATAGTAATTAATCTTATCGCTACAGTAACTAATATCATCGCAACCACTGTTTTCAATCTCACCGAAACTAATCTCACCGTCCATCCAAATGGACCCTTAGTCCAGTTGGTTCATACAATAGAGATAGCATCCAACAAGTTTAAAATTCGAATCTCAATACATGCAATCCCCTTCTTTTATCTTAGATTACCACATCTTTTTTATAAATGAAAAAAAAAAAAAGTAAATGATGAAAATGCATGAGAAGAAGGCAATGCATTTACATACATACAGTAATACGAAATTTTTTATATCAACTTAAATTTTAATCTAATGTAATGTAAGAAGCTTTTACTAATAAGTAATAAAAAGAAGGAAGAAAAATGGAATTTATAGTTTTTTTTTTTTTTTTTATAAAAGCAAATTTCATTAATAGTTACTCAATATTACTTCATATGAAATGATATTGGCAATACAATCTGGATAATCTTTCACCCATACCCTTTCTTCTTTCCCAGACAACCCCATTTTAGCCAAAACATGTGCTGTTTCATTTCCCATTCGCGTTGTGTGGTTGTAGTTACAAATCGAAGGGGTGGAGGCTATGGCTTTCCCTTCTGCAATAATTGGCCCTACAGCTGAAAGGTCTTGATCACAGGATCTATATTTCTTGATAATCACCAGAGCATCGCCTTCCAGGATTATGTGCCTGAAGCCGAGTTCTGCTGCAAATTTGAGTGCCCTAGCTGCTGCTTTCGCTTCCACCATGAAAGGGTCGATTTCATTCAAGGATTTTGTAGAGCAAGCTCCCATCACTAGTCCGTTCGAGTTCCTGATTACCACTCCTAACCCTCCACTTCTGTTGGTTTTTCAAAGACCCCATCGAAGTTGACCTTATAAATTCCTTCCTCTGGTGGTTTCCATCTCTGGGTATCTTGGACAGGGAATAGCCTGGGATTGGTTTATGCTTTGTCATATTCTTCCATATATGTTTTGATGTATTTCCCTATCTCTGCTAAATTCCTCTTGCGCTCTCCATGTCATTCACAATTTCTATCTCCCCATATCACCCATAATGACACTAGGAAAGATCTCAGTATATCTTGATTATTCATCTGACATACCTGAGTAACCCATTCTGCAGGTCCATTGTTGCTGTTCATGTTCTCGGCCCAATCAAAGTTTGTCTGATTCCACACAATCTTTGCTGATGGACAATCTCGAAGGGCTTGGGTTGTGGTTTCCACCTCCGCTCCGCATCTGAAGCATTGGTTATTTGTGATGATCTTCCGTGCATGTAACTTCTCCCAAACTGGTAAAATGTCATGATAGATTCTCCAACATAGGATTTTGATTTTGTTCGGGAGATCAACAGCCCATATTTTTTGTAATGCCCCTTGATTATTACCTGTTTGGTGATCTGTTTGTTGAGGTGCCTGTGTTTGATCTCTCATGCATAGCATCTTGTAGGCACTTTTAACAGTGTACATACCTGCTTGTCAAAATGCCAGATTAGGTTGTCTTCCATCCCTAGTTTATTGATGTGTATAGTAGATATATCCGCTACCTCATCCTGGTTGAAAAGTTCGTGTAGGGTGTTTTCCTTCCATTACCTCGTTTCCAGGTCTATTAGATCAAAAACATAGTTAATAGCATCCATCAGGTTCCTTGGTGTTGTTACATGAAAGTTGTTAGTAGTAGGCAGCCACCTATCTTCCCATATCTGAATTGATTTACCATTTCCCACCCTCACTCTAGTGCCCTGCTCCAGGATCCCTTTAGCCCCCCATATACTTCTCCATGTCAGCAATGGGTTTCTGCCTAGCCGTGACCCCAAGAAATCTGTTCTCAAAAAGTACTTTGCTTTAAGAACTTTGTGGGCTAGAGTGGTAGTGTGTTTTAGTAGTCTCCATCTTTGCTTGCCTAGAAGAGCCATGTTGAACTTTTCCATGTCCCGAAATCCTAGACCTCTCTTATTCTTAGTTAAGCACACATTTTTCCATGAAATCCAGTGAATGCCTCGCCTATGCGTATTTGCTGACCACCAATAGTTACTCACCACACTATTAAGTTCTGAACACAAAGACTTTGGGAGCTTGAAGCAGTTCATGGCATAGGCTGGGACTGCTTGAAGCAATAACTTGATAAACACATCTTTCCCACCTTGTGACAAAAATCTATTACTCCACCCGTTGAGTTTAGCATTCATTCGTTCCTTTAGGTCCCTGAATGCCCTTTTTCGCCCTCGACCCATAATCGTAGGAATACCTAAATATTTATCAGGATTTGTTGTTGTCTGGACCCCAAAACAATGTTGTATTAGTTCCTTTTGTCTATCATCAGTATTGCTGCTAAAGAACAGTGCAGATTTTTCATAATTAATCTGTTGGCCCTAGCCTTCTTCATATTTCTTTATAATAAACTTCACATTTTCGTTTTCGCTTGCATTTTCCCTTGCAAAGAGTAAGCTGTCATCCTCAAAAAATAGGTGAGTGACTCTGGGTCCATTACAGCTGCCTTGGATACCCTGAATTGTTCCCTCACTTTTTGCCTTGTTTAGAAGCGCTGAAAATCCTTCACTGCAAATTACGAACAAATATTGAGATAGCGGGTCTCCTTGTCGAAGTCCTCTTTCTGGCCAGAATTTGTTAGTGATAGTACCATTAACAATAACTGAATATGTAACAGAAGTAATACAATCCATAATGAGATAGATCCATCTCGAATTGAACCTCATTCATTCCATCATACTCCCAATGAAGTGCCATTCTACCCGATCATAAGCTTTGCTCATGTCTAGTTTGAGTGCAAAGTAACTACCCCGACCTCTCCTCTTATTTTTGAGTGTGTGCAACATTTAATAGGCTACCAGGACATTATCCGTAATAATTCGACTTGGAACAAAGGCACTTTGGTTCTCGTCTATACACGCATGTAGGACTCTTTTCAACCTATTTGCTAGGACTTTAGAAATAATTTTATAGCACACATTACAAAGGCTAATGGGTCTAAAATTGGAAATGTGTTTAGGGTCTTTTTTCTTAGGGATCAACACAATATGTGTTTGATTAACACTATTTATCCTACCCTGACCATTAAGAAAAGAAAGACAAAATGAAATGACATCCGGTCCTATAATATGCCAGTGTTTTTGGTAAAAAATAGCAGGCATACCGTCAGGTCCAGGTGCTTTGGTTGGGTGCATCTGTTTGATGGCGTGAGTGATCTCCTCAGCTGTGAAATCTGATTAAAGGTAGTCATTCATCTCATCTGTGACATGGTGATTCACCCCTTCAAGAATGTCTTCGCAGCTTCTGATACCCTGGGATTGGAAGTGTGTTTTAAAATAACTAGTGGCTATTTCTTGAACTTATTCTTCACACCAAACCCCATCCATATTTTCCAGCCCCTTTATTGTATTGACCCGTCTTCTTTGTGTAGCTTTAGCATGAAAGAAGCCCGTGTTACGGTCTCCCTCTTGAAGCCAATTAACTCGAGTCCTTTGTGCCCAATACCGTTCCTTTTTTTCAAGTTCTAGGTTGAGTGTCTCTCTTTTTTGTGTGGTTTTGAATAAGTTGTCATCTGTCAGTGGAAGTGATTCCAGCAATTCCATCTCAGCAGTTAAGTTCTCAATGGTCCGCTGTCTACTTTGGAAGTGTTTTCTATGCCAGTGCCTTAGGTCTTCACTTGTTGCTTTAGTTTTCTGTGTAATATGACTCCCAACATTGTTGTCCTAGGCCTTACTAACAATTTTTGCACACTCTTCTTCCTTCACCCACGTTGATTCAAATTGTGTCCTTCTTCTCTTCTTGTAATCTGTCCTTTTTACATGCCTTCTTTCCGTATCCACTAAGATTGGGCAATGATCAGAACATGACGAGGTTAGATGTTGAACTTTGTACAATGTAAAAAGATCCCACCATTCTTTGTTGGCCACCCCACGATCCTGCCTTTCTCTGATATTATTATTTGCAGACCTGCCTCTTTCCAAGTATACCATCTCCTAGTGAAACCCAAATCGTCTAGTCCACTCTCCTCTAAAGCTGCTCTAAAGTCTTCCATCTGAGCCTCCCTTCTGAGCCCACTTCCTGTTTTCTCATGAGACCACATTAGTTCGTTAAAATCCCCTAGACATAGCCAAGCATTAGTAGACTAAGATGCGAGATGTCTAAGAAGATTCCATGATTCTATGCGGTGTTGTGTTTCCAGTTATACATAAAACCCAGTTACTCTCCAGTTTTGCAAGCCTTGTTCTCCAATGACTTCCATATCTATGTGATTCTTCAAGTAGCTCAGTAGATTAAGCTCCGTACCTTCTTACCATAGCATAGCCAGCCCTCCCCTACTCCCTTCAGCACTAACTCCAAAATAGCTATTCATCCCACACATTCTTTTAATTTTGTCTAACTTTTTTACATGTAGTTTTGTTTCGCTGAGAAAAACTACATGGGGATCTTCCTTGTTCAGCAATTGCCGAAGACATCGAACTATTCGCGGGTTCCCAAGCCCCCGACAGTTCCATGCTATGCATCTCATTGTTCTCGGCAGGGTTGAAATTCAGCACTCGTCGATTCAATCTTTGACTCTTCCCCCTGCTTTTAAATTCTCTGCTGTCTTCCTCATTTGTATCTTTATTAGGTGTTGTAGCATCAAAGTTCCTCTTCCCCAGTATAGGTTCTAATGGTATGGGTTGTTGGCTTGCAGTTCTCGCTTTATGCTTCCATTTTGCATTGCCAATAGTCTCCTGGGGTTGAGTCATAAAAGGCGAGATTCTTGATTTTTCTGCATGATTCTGTTTGGGCCCCACTGCTGTACTGATATTGTCAATCAGATTAATTACCTTAAGTCCCTCAGGATCAGGGTTAGCAGATTTCTCTTGATTTGCCAGCTTCTGATTTACATCTCATCCCTTAGAGCTGTTAATTTTGAATTGTCTCATTGATAATCCTTATCTCCTTGATTTTCGCTCATATCTATGCCATTTTTAATTCCACAGTCCTGGACAACTCTCCCTCTTTCCAAACTGTTATGTTGACTTCCTAGGCTTATGGGATCAACTTCCTAAAATGGTGGCAGATTGAGTTTTCGGGTCACAGGGTCACTGCTACTGGGCTTATTCGGGTTTTTTTCGATCGGTGCATGTCCTCCTTGGAGATCTCCTTGACCATACTACTATGTCATCTGGATACAGGTCGATTGGTTGCCTGAGCATGCCGAGATGTTTCCTGAACAAAAGAATTAAAGTTTTTCTTCATTGATGATGCTCTCATCCAATCCCCATATTGCCTGGTTGTTACTGCCCCATTCCGTTCATGATCTACGAGTATGCACTCTGTATCAGCATGTCCAATCAGACCACATTCATAGCAGAACAAAGGAAGTCGTTCATACTTGATTCTCCCATTGTTCCATCGTTGTTCCTGTTGGATGCCATATTGACAAGTCTCCTTAGTGGTTTAGTAATATCTACCTCAACACAAATCCGTAGAAATCTTCCCCATCCCAATGTCTCAAGGCTGTTATCAATCCTTTTCAGGGATCCTAGTTTAGTCCCGATCGTCTCTGCAACCCCACGATTCATCCATTTTAATGGTAGATCGTAGATCCGCAACCAGAAGGTTGCTGTCGTGAAGACATAATCTGAAGGTCTCAGGTTGTCATTGTAGTCTTGTAGTGCCAGAATTTTCTTGTCAAAAGACCATGGTGCTTCATCTATCACTATAAGTTTGTCTTTTTTTAGTCCCAAATTTAAACAAGAATAACTTCTCATCAAGAATCATAACATTCACTTCCTTCACCAGCCTACAAACCTTTTTAAAGGTATTGATCATTGCATCCCTATTGAATGCTCTATTAGTCATGAGTTTACCCACCATCCAGTTATCTGTATTCAAACGTGGGTCTCCTGAACTGTGTCTACTTCGAAGCAATCCTCTTCCTCCGTTGTAAGTTTGAAATTTTGCCATCCCTCTACCAACTCCTCCTCCATTCTGCCTCTACGAAATAGCCACTAAAAACTTGATTACTCAAAAAACCCCAAAGAGCCGCTAAGAATCTTGACGAAAAACACTTGTCACAGACAAAACTGAGACTCCTCTCACAGTATCAAGCCAGGAGAGATTTTAATTTTTTTTCCATGGGAATTTATTGTTAGAAAGCTGTTATTGATTGCGTAATGAGAGCCAGAGGGGGCTTGCCCCCTCAAGAATTTTGAAAATCCCTATATATATATTAAATAAAGTTATGCTTTTATGAGTTTGTTATTTTTATTAGTATATTATTTGCATATATGTTTTATATTAGTAAAACATAGTAACATATCTCAAACGAATATATATATATATATATATATATAAATTTAGGCTTTTAATCGGCTCCCCCAAGATTAAGTATCAAAATCCGCCAGTGTTGATTTATAAAAGTAAGTGTATGTATCCCTTAATTAAAAAAATTAGATTTAAATTGTATTTGATAAATTTTTTTAAAAAATACAAAAATTAATGTTTTTATATATAGTTTTGAAAAAATATTTGAATTCCAGATATTTATCTTAAAATTCTCATATATATATATATATGATTAAATATTAAATAAGTTGGGGGAAATCAAAGCAAAAGCGTTTAAGGTTTCATTTAGTATTATTATTGGCATGATTTTTGAGATCAAAAGTTATATTTCATTGCAATATCAATATTAAACAGGTAAAATATTTTGGCTTTTGCGGTTAAAAATTTAAAATCATGGTTTGACAACCCAAAAAAAAAAAAAAAATAAAGTTAAAATCATGGTTTGACAACCCAAACAAAAAAAATAAGAAAATAAAGTTTTTGCTTTGAAAGTTGGTTTTTGAGCAAAATAATTTTATTATCCTCATATCTTTAAAAGTTTATTATTTTAAATATATTTTATTGACATTTCAATTCATCACAAATATTTTTTTCACAAAAATATCAAACATTTAAAAATTTTAAATCATATTTTTTCACCACTTTTTAAATATTATTTTTTAACCAAAATTTTTTCAACTCAAACTACCTATTAAATAATACTAAACTAACCCTAATACATGTGCCCAAAAGCAGAACCGAATGTTGGTAGGTGTCCCCTAAAAATTGTCTCCAAAATTCTCTTCTAAAAAATTATAAAAAAAATAAAACCCACAGAACAACAAGAATATAATAAACAATAAATTAATTAATAAATAAATAATATATAGTAGTAAGGTGCTGCATGGGTGTTTGGTTTGGTAGGTTGCCACTTCTGTGACCTTTACAAGGTTTTCTAGGCTTTTGGATTTGGGTAAATATCAAAAACATGTCTTTAATAATTAAATAATTTAATAATTAAGAGTTATTTGAAAAAAAAAAATAAAGAGTTAAAAATTGTTAGAAAAAATATTATAAAGATAAAATTATTTTTAATGAAAAAATTTATTTTTCCTTTCTCTTTCTATTAAAGAAATATTATTTTTTTTAAAATTTTAAAAAATAAAAAAATTTAGTTTTAGAAATATTATTTTTATTATTTTTTAAATTAAAAAAATTAAAAAAATATGTTTAAAATTGAAAATTTTATTTTTAAAAAATTTTATTTTTTAATTAAAAAAGTCAATTAAAAAAAAAAGATTTTTTTATCAAGAATAATTTTGTTTTTAAAATTTTTTTTAATAATTTTATATTTTTTATTTCTTTTTTTCAAATAATTCTTACTCATTATATTATTTAATAATTATTATATTGTAAAGAGTATGTTTTACAAATTTACCCTTTGGACTTTATCAACAAATGGGAAACAAACTCCCCCTACTAATTTGTCAGTGTTTAAAGGAATCTTCACTGTGCTCACACTTTTTTTTTTTAATTTATTTTTGGTCGAATATTTTATTATTTACTCCAAAAATAAAAAAAATATTAATCAATGTCTTTACTGTAGGAGGTTTTGGATTTCACTTTACACATAAAATTAAAAAAAGGTTTATTTTATTTAATATTTATCTAACATATGCTTTTACATAAAGCAAATATGTAAAAATTATGGGCCTTTTTTTTAAGGTCTCCCTGGTGGAGTTTTGGGATCATGCTTATGGTTTGCACCTGTCCCTTCATAATCTGTGCTTCCCATTAGCATCCTTTCCTCATTGAATGCATTTCCTTCCCCAAACAACTCCTCAGCTCCACTTAGTTTTATTTCATCCTGCAACAATAACAAAAGACAACCTTAATCAAATTATTGCATAAGAAAAACTTGTTAGAATGTTAATTAGTTTTAAACAAAGCAATTGTTTAGGAAGATAAAGCTGGGTTGCCATAGTTTTGACATTCCAGGTTATCTTTTTGCTCAAAAAGTAAAAATAGTTCAAAACCATGCTTATATATATATATATATATGATTTGGCAATCTTTGTCTTTGTATCGTGTTCGTATTATTTTTTTATGTCATAATCGTGTTTAAAATGTTATATATAATTTTTTACACATTAATAATTTATATTATATAAATTTTAACATGTTCGTATGTTCATGTCGTTTTCGTGTTATATTTTATATTGTGTTTTAATTATTGTTCTCGTATCGTATAACCGTATCACATTTAAAATTGCCAGCTCTAATATATATATATATATATATATATTATGTCTAAAAAATTATAAACTTGAGAGAGAGAAGGAACCTGAGCAAGTAATTCTTGGACAGAAGGGAATAGTTCCTTATTTGACTTGAGGCTTCCTATATAAACCAAATAAATTTTGTATAAATTAATGAAACAAATTGTTAACATCAAAATTCACAATTAAAAGCTAAAATATTAGAGCCTTACTTGTTGTAGGAACAGCAGCACAGGAAAGCAGAAGATAAGAGAAACCCAGGAAAAGCATCAGCAATCTAACATTAAAACCTTTGTTCTCCATGCTTATGATCAAGAAGCTTACAATAATGAGAAAAGAGAAAGAAAATTTGTGATAGCAAAGGAAAGCATATGGGCTTGATAGTTGGTACTTTATATAGAGAAGAAAGAAGTGAAGAATCCCCTTTCTTTGTTTAATATTTAAACATTTTTTTTATAAGGAGTAATTCATTTATATTAATGTAAAATTAATTTAGTTTTACACATTTTTGTAATTTTTTATATGATTTATATTCATTTAATTTGACCATTGCATTTATGCTCTAATCATGTAAATCGTGCACGTCAATTTTTGAGTAAATTAAAATTGTCTAACTATTTGTTTGATGTAAAAATATTTTCAACTATTAAATATATATATATAAAATGGTATTTTCGATCAACATGATATAGATATCGAATCGATTCAGAATTTTACGTGCACGACGAGTGCGATTATATTACTAAATGTAACGGTTGGTTTGTTAAAATATCAATCATACAAAAAATTATAAAAATGTATAAAATTAATTAATTTTATACCAATATAAATTTAGCTTTTTTTATTATTATTAATCAATGAAGAAATTGGTGAAAGAATTAAAAAAAAGGTAAGTAGCACTACAACAGCACACAAAATCAAATTCTTCCATTTATTTTATTTTAAAATAAGAAAAGAATCATCTCCACTACTTATTACTTAAAAAGTAATGAAAACCTCCATTGTTGTATGTAATGATGAGTAATGCATTCTTAATTAAATCTGTATGGGTGAGTAACCACTTGCCTAACTCTATTCCTTTCCAATTATGTCATTTTCATATCATCAAAATATAATTTTTACATAAGATTGCTTGTAATAAAATAATAAATGTATGCATATTAATTTTGATAATAGTATAGTATGTGAATTTTTATCTGTAAGAATTGAAGACTTTAGCATAGGACAGATACAAACAGCTAGAAATTCACGGATTTAATTTGTCTGGCTGAATCTTGGGACTAATGTTTCATGAATTTTTACTAATTTGAATTCACCCAAACTCGATATTCGATTGTTTGTTTCTTTTATAGAGAGAAAAGGAACACAGAGATTCAAATTTCACTCTTTAAATAGAAAACATGTACATATATTATTGAGTCAAAACACTTAAATTTTGCTTGTATTTTTAAAAGAATAACCAAGTTGCTCAAAATTGTAAATTATAATTGGATATGCTATAGTTTAGATGTGTTTTTCTTTTTCTTTTATTTTTCAAAAGAAATTTATTTAAGGGTAAATTGCATTTTTACCTTTTTTAATATATAAAATTTTCATATGTTTCACACAATCCTATAAAATTATTTTCCCGGCAAGGGGCATTGAACCAGCTTTTTAATCGGGTTGAGTTTTTAATTGGCTTTTGTTTATGTAGAAGATTTAGCAGCCATGGCCATATGATTCATGCTCTGAGCTGAAAAGTGAAAACTCCCAATTTTAAAAGTATTTACTCTTTTGGTTATCAAAATCGCGACTGAGATTTGGATTCCATCTTGGGAAGATTTCTCAAAATCTTTAAATTTTACCGATCTATCATGCAATTAGATCTGTTCATAGATCAGGTCGAGATATAATCCAATTTTTTTTTCTTATCCAAATCCAAATCAAGTCGATCTGAAAATTAATATTACTGTTTAAAATAATATTTTTATATTAATATTAATAATTAAATTTAAATAAAAATATAAACCGACCTGAATTAAAAAAAAATTAAAAAATCTATCGAGTAACCTGAATTAATATGAACAAAACCTATCGAACCGAATGGATAACCCTTGAATAGGTCTACATGCATTGTCATTTGTCATTAAAGAATTTTGTGAAGGCCTATTATTGGCAAACATACCTACTTGAAAATTGAAACCTTTATTTGCTGTTTCATTAGATCGAATTTCTCTCATATATATATATATATATATATATATATATATATATATATATATCCATTCACTGAAGATCGATTCTGAACGAAGACTCGCCCGGCTATCTTTTTTCCATTTGAAAGCCGTAAATAAAAGGGAACTTTTCTAATTTTAGCAACTTTGTCTTTATATCTTCATCAGGATCAAAATTGGAATAATTAACATTATAATCTGGAAACAATAACAGTAAATAGGTTTGTATTATCCAGAAACAACAGATATAATATTTTAATTTCAAAGAAATAATAATTGAACTGTTTTTAACAGAAGCAGCCTAAAAGAACATGAATACAATTGGTTGCCCCCTTTACACAACTTGATGAAGAACAAGGCTGCAATAATAGAGGTGTAGAACATCTTACTCCTACAGGCCACCAATCTTTTCAGGTTCAAAAGAATTTCCTTTTTCCCCACTTAAAAAGCTTATGCAAACCAAATCCAGGCCTATACTAACACAATCCACAAAATCATCACTTCACAAATGGAACCCCGGAATGAAAAATTCAAGCCTACTCCTCATAATCTGCCCCAAAAACTGCCGCAAAAGTCCTCATAAGGGATCCACTTTGACAAGAACCGCTAAACCACAACTTGCTCCGACTCTTCATTTTTCTTTAAATACCCGTGTCCGACATCCGTATCCGACGCATATACGGACATGGATATGGGGATATGATCCCTCAAGGACCATCCAAATACATGGAAAAACTTAAAATAAATCAAACACACTTGTGTCGAACACATACCCGTATCCGACACTCACACTCGAGTCCGAGTAACATAGACTACAACAGCAAAACAATCATCAACAAAGGATTATGTAGCATCATCTAAGTACCAACTGATCAAACAAAGAAACCTTAATGACCTTGATGACGAACCAATCCCTAAACTTATGATGCTCCTCATGGTAAACCAGACCTTAATCAAATGTGTAGAAGACCAACCAATTTTCTATTAACCACTACTATTACAATGATTCCAATCCCCCAATTACTCACCCCAAATCACACTAACAAAGCTTACGTGAATCAAAATCAGCCCTACAAACATAATCGACGAATTTTCACTTCACAAATGGAACCCCAAAAGGAACTCTTCGAGCATACTCCTCATAATCTGCCCCAAAAAACTGCCTCAAAAAATACTCCTCATAAGGATCCACTTTGACAAGAACCGCTAAACGACAACAGCAAAACAATCATCGACAAAAGGATTACGTAGCATTATCTAAGTACCAACTGATCAAACAAAGAAACCTTAATGACCTGGATGATGAACCAAACCCTAAACTTATGATGCTCTTAAACCAGACCTTAATCAAATGTGTAGAAGACCAACCATGATCACGATAACCAATTTTCTAATAACCACTACTATTACAATGATTCCAATCCCCCAATTACTCACCCCAAATCACACTAAAAAAGGCTTACGTGAATCAAAATCAGCCCTACAAACATAATCCACGAATTTTCACTTCACAAATGGAACCCCAGAAGGAACTCTTCGAGCATACTCCTCATAATCTGCCCCAAAAAACTGCCTCAAAAAATGCTCCTCATAAGGGATCCGCTTTGCAAAAAACTTCCAAACGACAACCGCGAAACCAATAGTGGATATGGGATTACACAGCATTATCTGAGTACCAACTGACCAAATCAGAAAACCACAATAACTCGGATGACGAACAAATCCATAAACTCCATTAGTAACCAACTTATGATGATCCTCATGGTAAACCTTAATCAAATGTGTAAAAGAACGAGCTGCGGTTACAATAGCCAATTTTCTTATAATTTCTCCTATAACAACCATTACAAGCCCCAGATTACTAACCCACAAATGATCTTTTAATCCAGGGAATAAAAGGAGTTCAAAAAAGTATTCAACCAATGAAAAGACCATGGCTAAAACATATTCTTTGCTGACAAGAAGTGACTTAAGATTAACATTTGATATCCCATGAAAGGCAACAGCTAAAATGTATTCTGAGCTATGAAAAAAGAGAATTGCCAACAAAAATTGAGATAATGGGTTCATTCTGAAACTAAAGTTGAGTCCTTGGAATGTAAAGCTGCTTCCTTTGAGTTGGGTTTTGGGATTTACCTCTGGGTTTGAACCACCGTGAATCTACTGCTCTGGGGAAAGATGTTGCAGCCTTTGGACTTTGGAGAGGAAGGTGCGGCTGATGCAAAGAAGAGATGAATGAGAAAAAAGGGGTTTTACTCTTTTTAAGCTCTTTTTAACTTTCCTTTTTAAAATTTCTTTCAGTTTAATTTAACACAACATAAAAGCTTCTTTTTTTAAGAAAAAAAAGTTACTTATTTCATAAATTACTTTTTATTCACCTAAACCATTTTTTATTAAATTGCTTTTAACTATCCTATCTATCTATAAGAAAACTTTAAAAATGTCCCCGATTGAATCTGCTTGCATAATTTCATTTTTTGGGTTTTAATTTTGTGACATTTGTATTAGGCTATTATTAGTTTTGTTGGAGGATATAATGGGTAGTTAGGGTGATTAAAGGGTTGTTTAATATTTAACAAAACTTGATGACAAGAGAAAGAATGATTTAGAAGAAGAGGAAAGGGAAAAAAAAAACAAAATTCGAGTAGAGAAAGAGAGAAATCTATATGCAAATTATTTTTTTACTATTTTAAAAAATATTTTATATATAATATATCACTTTTATTGAATTTTAAAAAAATAATGCATTAATTATATTTTTATTTTTATATATATCACTTTAACCAATATCACTAGTCATCCGTTAACATTTCTCAATCTATAATAATAACAAACATTAAAAACTATCCCATAAATTAATTCAATTAGAAAATTTGAAATCAGGAGATATAGCCAATTAAATAATGGCTTAGTTAATGTTTAGTTAATGTTTTTAAAGTTGATTAGATCATTTTAAGAAACCATGAAACATAGACAACTAAGTAATGGTTTAGTTAATGTTTTTAGATATGACCAATTAAGCAATGGCTTAATTGATGTTTTTAAGATTAACTAGGTCATTTTAATTCATTAGCCAACTAAGCAGTGTCGTTTTTGGGTGTTCATATTATTTTTTTTATGTTCAAATATATTATAAATTTATTTAATTTTTACACGTTAATAATTCGTTTTATGTAGATTTTGACACGTTCGCGTATTCATGTCGTGTTATTTTTTCGTGTGTTCAAAGTATTCTTGTTCGTGTTATTTTTTCGAGTGCACAAAGTATTATAAATTTATATAATTTTTACACGTTAATAATTTATTTTATGTAAATTTTGATACATTCATGTATTCGTGTCGTGTTCATGTTATTTTTTATGTCATGTTCCTGTTTTTTTTCGTATGTTCAAAGTATTATAAATTTATATAAAATTTTACATGTTAATTTTTATATAGATTTTGACACATTCGTGTATTTGTGTTGTGTTCATATTATTTTCATGTCGTGTCGTATTTTAATTATTTTTTATGTGTTCGTGTAGCGTTTCAATTCATCCAAATATTTTGTATAGTTTGTCATGGTGGTTCAATTTAGAGAAAATTTTGTGTATTCGTGTCGTATCTCAATTTATCTCATATATTGCATAATTTGTCATAATGATTTAATTTAGAGAAAAATTATATGTTCGTAACATGTTTGTATTATTTTATCGTGTGTTTAAAATATAATAAATTTATATAATTTTTTACACGTTAATAATTCATTTTATGTAAATTTTGACATGTTCGTATTTTTGTGTTATGTTCATGTTATTTTTTATGTCGTGTTTTAATTCTTTTTTCCATGTTGTGTTCGTGTCGTATAATCATGTTGTATCTGAGTTTGTCAAGTCTAATTGACACTATTTCAAATAACTCTCAATTTTGTGTCGGGTGTCATCATGTTTGTGTTAAGAGTTATTATTTTTCTAAATTATTATTTTTACTCCTCTTGCTTTTTTATTTTTTAAATTTATTATAAAATATCAATTTAAATTCTATAACATACCCGCAGCAAAGCGCGGGCATCGATTTAGTATTTTAAAAACTATCCCCCAAAGCAATAGAATTGCTTTAATTTTAGAGGTGCTTATGGGTTGGGCCGCGACCCGATTTTTTTTTCAAATTCTAAGCCCAGGCCCAGCCCATAAGCTCGAATTCACTGTTCATTATAATAAAATATATTTTTTATTATATATTTTTATAATTAAAATTAAATAAAAAAATATTATTATAATAAAAAAATAATGTTTTGAGCCGGACTGGGCCGGATCAAAAATATCCTATCGGGTCGGGCAGGCTGCTCGGCCTGTGAATAAGTCTACTTAATTTGAAATTTAGAAGGACTGGTTAGGAGACAACTAAGCAAATGAATAAACTATAATTTAGAGGGTAATTAGGGTATTGAAATCTTTAGGTAATTAAATAATTTTAAGTTCGTTTTGAGATTAAGCATCGACTTCTTTTAAAAATTATTTTATTAATTATTTTTATTTTAAGTTTAAATGATATATTTAAAGGGGTTGGTTTGCACGTTGACTTGTGGGTCGATTTAGGATCCGTGACTCAACCCGCTCGAAAAAGTTAAAAAATAAATTTATTTTATTAATTATTTTAATTTTAAATGATATATTTAAAAGGGTTGATCCGTATATTAACTTGCGGGTCGATTTAGGATCCGTACCCGACTAACTTGAGAAAAAAAGAAAAAAAACGAACTTGCTGCTAACTTATGTGAGAAAGTCGATCCTACGAGAGAATAAAATACAAATCATAATTTTATTTTCTTATTTTTCATTTATTATTTTTTAATAAATAAAAATATATAGTATACAATAAAATCTAAACATTTTTAAAAAATACATATAAATAAAATTTAAAAATATATTTATATTACATAATTTATAAATAAATAATTTTCATAAATTTAATTTTCATAATTAAAAAAATATAATTATATTAATATTATTACAATTTAAAATTTAAATAAATTATTATTATTAATAAAATATAATTTTTAATTAATTATTTGTATTAATTAAAAATTTTATAAAAAAATTAAAACTACTCCGACGAAGCGAAGACGTTATTATAATAAACTTAAAATTTGACATTTGTACTTTAAAATATATCAGTGCACCATTAGATTTTAATTTTTATGTTTTGCAACACAGTGCAAGAGTGATGAGTTTTTATAAAAGTATATTTTGTTTCTTCCCTAATATTTGTATTACTTAATGCTTATCACCTATTATGAAAATTTAATCCATAAGAATTCATAGGGAATTTTTAAATTTCTTTAAAGGGTTTTTTTTGTCCTATTTTATCATTTTTTTATGAGTATTTTTGACTTATCATAAAAAAATAAAAAAATAAAAATTAGAGGTCCAAAAGGCATTTCTTTAAATGTCCAAAAAAGTTAATAAATATATTATTATTAATAAATATATATTCCAAAAAAATATTTTGTTTTTTTAGGTCGATTTAGGATCTATATCCGATCCGCTTGAAAAAAAAATTAATTTTTTTTTATTTTTATTTTAGATGATGTATTTAAACTGGTTAATTCGCACGTTGACTCGCGAATCGATTTAAGCTCCTATTTTTATTTTTATTTTCATTTTAAATGATGCTTTTAAAGAGGTTGATCCGCACGTTGACTCAGTGGTCGGTTTAGGATCTGTACCCAACCGGCTAGGAAAAAAGTTAAAAAAGTTATTTTATTAATTATTTTTATTTAAATTTTAAATGATGTATTTAAAGGCATAGGTCTGTGCGTTGAGTCGCTGATCGATTTAGGATTCGTACCCGATCCGTTCGGGAAAAAAAGTAAAAAAAAAAGGAAAAAACGAACTTGCTACTAACCTTTATGAGAAAATCGATCCTATGAGAAAATAAAATATAAATCACAAATTTTTTTTTTATTATTTTTACCTCCTATAAATAAAAATACACAGTATACAATAAAGTTTAAATATTTTTAAATATATATATATATATAACATTTGAAAATACATTTATATTACATAATTTATAAATAAATAATTATTATAAATTTAAGTTTCATAATTAACAAAATATAATTATATTAAGATTATTACAATTTTAAAATTAAAAAATTAAAAAAATTATTATTATTTTAAAAAATATAATTTAAAATTAATTTATTATTATTAATTAATTAAAATTTTATATAAAAAATTAAAATTATCCTGGGCGAAGGGGTCTTTTTCTAGTTTAAGAATATTTTTGAGTCCAAAAAAATTGAAACCAATCTTGGGATTAAGTTCAAAATTTGTCACTATATTTTGAATTAATAATAAAATTTGTCATTTTTCTTGATTTTGTTGAATTTTATCATTATTTTTATAATTTTATTAATTTTTTATATAAATAACATAATTGATTAAAATTTACTATTTACATTAATTAAATATTTTAATTTTTTTATATTTAAAGTTGTCAAAATTTGATCATTGATCGTTGAAATTAACAGTCTAACACTCTACCAATTGATCACATGACTGTCGAACAATATTTCAAATTTGTTGTTACTTATAAAATTCATCTTAATTTTTTTTAAGATTACACGAAAGTGTTTTTAAAAGAGAAATTATTCAACTGTCACTCTATTAAAAAAAAATGAACTCTTTTTAAAAATTAAAATCCCTTATTTTCCAGGCTGGGTTTCTTACATAGTCAAAAGAAAAGATCAAATTCTGAGTTTCTGACTCTCCTTTGGTATATAATCACATGTTAGTCAGACAACAAACTGCCTTTTGTAAAAGCCTCACAAGATTTTTGCCACTAAAAACTTCATGCATCTTGAGCAACCTCCTTATTTTCTTGTCATGTTTGACATATATAAGCATCTTGGAAGCTGGAGTGCAATTGCCATATTGAGAGAATTAATAATATCAAAGATGAAAAAAAAAAAAAAGTTGGTGTATTGAGTTGTATATGAGAATTGGAGGGAATTAAACCAATTTAATTCTATTGTCATTATTATTATTATTATATATACCTTTATTTTGGTTTAATTTCTTCCAATTCTTACTAAAGTACTTATTTTTGCGGATTCTAGTAGTGAATATGCCATAGGTAAGAATTGGAGGAAATTAAACCCAAAACTAACCAGATTTGGGTTTAATTTCCTCCAATATCTTATCTCTGGTATTCACTTGAAGCAGTTCAGGTTATCCAGATAACCAGTTTCTATGGTGTCACTTTTTTAAATATTTATAAATATTTTATAGTTTATAGTTTCTATGTTTTTGGTTGATTTCCTTCATAGATCTTTTGATTTTTTTTTTTTTTTTTTTTTTTTTTCAGGATATGGAAAAAGGAAAACAAAAACACAACTAGAAAAAAGAAATGCATCTACAGTCTACACTGCCTCAATCTAAACTGCCTCTTAGTGAAATTCCTATAGCTTAAAGAATTTTTGTTAGCTCTTTTAACCTCTAGACTCAGCTTCCAGACTTCAAAACACCATAATTTCTGGAATCTAAACTCAGAATTTCTGGAAACTTAAGAAGCCCTTTGTTTCTTTTTATTTCCAAAACACCAACCCCATAAGGAACTTTCCATGCCTCTTCTTGAGAAGCTTCTCAAGAATGGAATCATTTCTCTTGAATTTTCTGTCAATTTTGTCAAAATCGAGGTTCTTTTGAAATTTTTGATTCCCATGGATCTAGTATGTTGAATATTGTGAACATCATGAATTTTTATTTTGGCCAAAGGAATTTAGATTTGTTCTGAAATTAATATGCTTAGGAAGAATATATATATATATATATATATATATATATATATGACAATGCCAAAGAAAGTAATTTTTCTTATTTTCCGAGAATCTCATCCCAAATTTTCATTTTAAAGTTCAAAATCACAGAATTCACAAATCCTTTTGATGGATTCTAAATTGTTCTGGTTGAAAATAAAAAGATGAAATAGAAAGAATAAAAATAAGTTCAGAGAAAATAAAAATGCAGCTTATCTTGTTGATTCATATAATACATATTACAATTAAGAAAACCACCATTTTATTTGAATAGACCAATAGACTATGAAGTTTCAATAGACCAATAGAATATTAGACTTAGCCATATTAGACGCTACACGATATGAAAAAATTAACTAAAACATGACACAAAACACGACAAACAAAAATAACACGAATACGACATGAATATACGAATGTTCCAAAATCTATATAATACGAATTATTAACGTATCAAAATTTATATAAATATAAAATACCTTAAACACGATTATGACACGATAAAATACACAAACACGATACGGACACACGAATTACCAGGTCTCAACATACATACAATACAACATCAAACATTTAAACATTGAAAGAAACAAACAGAAATTCACAAGATAAGTCAAATGCTTCCTCACTACTAGTATTCCTTTTTCAATTCCATATTTTCTTTTCTTTTAGTCAGTCCCCCATATAATGTTTATGTTCTCAATGTTGTTAGTAGACAAAACAATGTACGTTACCATGTTTCCAGCATCATTCTTCTTGCCTGGGACTCCGTTCGCCGCCCTCGCCCCCTTCAAGTTGTACCCACAAGCCTTGATTTTGTTCCTCTCCGTTTTCACAGGTTTGTTGCCTTACACTCCTGTTAATCGTATCACCTCCATCAGAAAACTGTACCCACACGCTTTGGCTTCCACTTCCACCACTGAATTCTTCGTCGCATCCTGCAACTATCTTGAGGAGCTCTGACTGCAGTGATGGGCAGTTTTCTTTGAGATACTCAAAACCATCCGAGCGCATAACAGCTGCATCAGACAGCAGCAGTTAGAAACACGACAAGTTTGGGTGCTGAGTAAAAAAAGCTTATAGTAATAATGAAAATCTTAGGCTCTGCTCTTGATTCCCTGGTTTTCACTAACTTTGGGACCTCCTGAAGAGCAAAATCCTTTATAAACAGAATGTAATGAAGTTGTTTAATTTTAACATCATTTGACATATCAAACTGAAGTAAATCAAAATAAACAACTTACGACAGTTTAACATGCATTTAGTGACTATGTTACTCAGACTCAGATGTGTGTCGGATGCGGATATGTGTCTGACACGGTATGTTCATTTCTTTCTAAGTTTTTCATGTATTTGAAGGGTTTTTGGAGGGTCATATGCCCATACCCATGTTTGGATATGCGTCGGACACGGGTACTACAAGAAACATAAAGAGTCGGAGCAACATAGTTTAGTGATGCCAGAGCAATCATTTCTCCGGGCAGCATGACAGTTTCCAACAACCCTATAATCCACATAGACTTGTCATAGAAGGGAAATATTAAACTTTTTTCACATTCATCATAAATCTTAATGCTGAACATCATCTCAAGACATTTGCAAATCTGAAATACAAACAGACTTATCATACAAGGGAAATATTAAACCTTTTTCACGTTCATCATAAATCTGAATGCTGAGCACCATCTCAAGACATTTTCAGATCTGAAATACACATAGACTTGTCATTGAAGGGAAATATTAAAAAAATTTCACATTCATCATAAATCTGAATGCGGAGCATCATCACAAGACATTTGCAAATCTGAAATACATGTAGATTGTCATAAAACTTGCAAATCTGAAATACACCAGACTTTACCCAGCACATGGCAACCTCCAATGTTTCTATTTAACGTAAAACTTGGAAAGCAATAAAAAGAAACTGAAGAACTTACCAACAAGATTTTCAGCAGCAAATTTTAAGCAAACAGATTTTAGATCCATAGCATGATAACGATCGGCCAGGGCTAAAATATTTGCCACTGAGTTCACGGATATATCCTTGCAGAGTACAGACTCACACATCAGTCTAAGTCTAGGCAAGTCATATTGTCTGCTGCTGCCAACAACTTTGCAGCTAATGCGTCAGATACAGATGGCATACAAGATGAACTAGTCCCTACAAACTCCTCATCATCAATAAGACTGTCTCTGTATATGAAGTGCAGCAAAGCCTGCGCAAGGGCACATTGTAGAGAATGTCAGGAAAAGAAAACAACCACCCAGACGCTAGATTCTAGTGCCGTATCAAGAGAGCTAACTTGAATTTAAGCAACATTACACCAAAATCTGAAGGTAAGTGAAATGAGGTAGAAAATGCTACCTTAAAAACCTTAGGATCCATATCTATAACAACTATTTCATTATTATCTTCTTCCATCCTATCAAAAAAATCAGCTTCAAATACAGGAGACCTAGCAGCTAATACCAACTTGTGAGCATGAAATTTTTCCCCAAACACATTAAAAGTAATATCTGAACCTTCTTGATTTTCCAACAACATGCCAAAATGGGAGCCAATATCAGACTCAGGGACCTGTATGGGATGCAATCTTGAGCAATCTATTTCTGAAACCACAACACCAACAGTGCAATTTATTTTTAAGCAATCATCCTTGAGGAAATCCGATGTTTCAAGCATAGCCCGCCTGAAAAAACGCTTGTACCCCCTGAAAACAAAGGCATCGAATTGATTTCAACCCATTGAAAGTGAAAATGAGTCAAGTGTCCAAACTTAGGTAAGTAATTGCATGCAAATTAATTGCTTCAAATAACATAGAGAAAAAAGAACCCTGATTCCAAAAGAAGTAAGGCCATAATTCACTTGTACTGGTGGACAGGCCCAACTCAAATTATGTAAACAGTCCACTTTTGATGTTGTTTATATATGGTAAATATAAATGTTACAAAAATCTGCCGTATTCTATGACCAGAGAAGAAAGAAAACCAGTAGAATGCACAGAAAATAGGTAATAAATAACTAATATTATGATCCGTACTTAAGTCTTTTAACAATAAATGACAGGTGGGACAACAAAAGACATTAAGCCTAGAAAGCTCTGCATGAAAGATTACTTGCTATGTAAAACAATTATATGGTTCTGCGTTACAACTGAAAAGCAAATGAGACAAACATTAAAGGTGAATTAGAAGAGATTCCAAACATGGTAGAATTTTATTGATAAAAGAAATAACTGAGTAGTGAGTATAATCTATTGAGATTTCATCTTATGAAGAAATAATAAATGTTAACTTGAAGAAACAAAACATCTTATGCTCCTTAAAGGTACAAAAGTTAGCTCGCTTAGATATGTTATAAATGGACCCAAGTATTTAACCCAAGTGATGTGCTGGTTGTGAGAGGAAAAAGAAAGCAAATATTGTTCCTCCGTCTCCTCCTCTCCTTCCCTGCCCTCCTCACAACCACGACACCAAGAGAAAGAGATACATATGGCAGTGAAACTCTAAATAAAAGAATCATAATAAGGCACTGAGATAACTTCCTCCTTCCTATTTCAAGTATAGGCAGAGAGAGAGAGAGTACAGATGCATAAAGAAGTTTATGGAAGTGTAGCGCTCGAATGCAGATATCATAGATGAAAGCATATTTCAGTAAGAATCTTTTTTTCTCCATTTGCTCTAAAAAGGAGATAGATAATCCCCATATATGCATACATCCCATGCAATCTGGTGCATCAATGAGCTGATTCCGTATTTTATTTGCGCCAACACATTCTTCTGCTATCTATTCCTTTTGGTTGAACATTTCTTATTTCATTATCCTTATAATCATTCTGTCCTTATCCAAGTTCTATTTCCTTAACCTACAATGCTTTTGGGTTTTTATTTTTCCTTTAAATGGAATTAAGTCCATTTTAGTGTCAAGGTAAAGTTATTTTCCTATCAAGAAGTTTTAACAGAGTTTGCACGTCATGATTAACCAAAATAGACTGACCATTTCTTCGTTATTCTACCACTTAAGACAGATGCTTATTAAGAATGTTTACAAACAAATTTATTGAAGGGAACTCTAAAAATCGTACCAGCAACTTACTCATCCATTAGCATGCAGAGTGAAATAACTGCATTGATAGTTTAGTAGCTTAAGTTTCAAGAAACTTAAGAGTAAAATGCAGGTTTGGCGAAAATGGAAAATCCACGAACTTACAATCCTGAATTTAATTAACATGATAATCACTCCCAAAAGAGATTCTTTTTTGTTTGGCAAGATTATTTGCTTCAGTAATGTAGCAGACACTTCACCTTCAGTTTGACCTAAAAACTCAGTAAAGGTTGCATCATATTTGGATATGCAGTTATGAGTTTTACAGTTCCCATCAGTACTACTCAACATACATGGCTAAGTATGTTACTCCGACTCTTCATTTTTTTGAAGTATCCGTGTCCGACATCTTTGTCCGACGCATATCCAGACATGGCTATGGGGATATATATAATCCTCCAAGGATCCTCTAAATACATGGAAATCTTGGAACAAATTGAACATACCAGTGTCCGACACTAACACCTGAGTCCAAGTAACATAGATGGCTACAACCTATTCTAATTAAGCCCTTTTATGAATCAACCCTATCTAATACTCCCTATTTTCAATTCATTAACCATACATTTTTTCCATTATTAATTTTTTTCTCAAACTCATTTACAAAATCCAGGTAAAATATCCATAAAAAAGATCGAAAACAAAAAATTTAAAAAGAATCACAATCCAAACAAATAGAAATTATCACAATTATCATCAATTTGGTTTGGTACAAGAGGAAGCAGTATGGCTCAACCCTATAATTTCTACTCATACCACCCCATCCTTACAGCTTGAGCAAAGGTCAAGTGGAAAAAATTATCCTCAATTTTCAATGCATTAATCATACATTCTTCATCAAATCATCATTTCCAATTCACTTCCAATCCTTCAAAAGAATCAATTTTTTTTTTTTCATTTTTCCCTTTTCTTTAACACTTATTTGTCTAACCTACTTCCAAAATTCCTCAAACCCAACAACCAAAAGAATAAAATAAAAAACCCTAAAAATTCACCAAAATTTAAAAAAAAGAAAAAAAGAAAAGAAATCAATCTTTTTCTTTTCTTCAATAACAATCTTTCTCCAACCTTATTTGCCTAAGACATTAGAAAAATTCCACCAAAAACCTAAAAAAAAGAAAACAAAGTTCATCAAGATTAAAGAATACTAAAAAAAATAAACCAATAATAAAAAAGAAAGCCATTTCCTTACCACATACTTCCCCGATACTTAAGCGAATAAGGGCCACTTTCAAGAGCTCGATCAAAATGGCTATGAACTTTATGTTTCCCTTTCCCACTTTGGTCCAAAAGGGTTAACTCAAAAAGGGCTCTAACATCTGTACCTTCGCTTGCTAAAGCTACGAAAACGGAGACATAAGTTGAATTATCTTCGGGATTTTTACCGTCAGGGTAAAAGTAAATTGCCCATTGGTAACCTCCCACAGTGAAGCTCTCGCTGGCTATGTGTTTACCTACGCCCATGCCTTTGGCTAAGGAATAGCCTTTGATTATGAAACGGTGGGAGCCGTTCACGGTCTGGGTTACAGACCGGGAGCTTGTGGGTGAGCCCAACGCAGAGGGCATGGGTGGAGGGGAGAGTTTGGGGGGTTTCTGCTCTCTGGGATTTTGGTTGTTTTCTTGGGAAAGTGAGGGAAAATGTTAGGAGAAAAAACGGGAAATTACGAAATCTTTTGATTGTTTGGAAGCAAAGAATTCTCTCTTTTTTTTTTTTCTTTTTTTCTTCTTTAATCGTTTTATTACGTTTATTTGATTCAGGTCTAATTTAGCATTACGAAAAAAATTTGGGTTGAGAAACTTGAGTTGAAAATAATATATTTAAAGAAATGGGGTTTAAAATCTTTTAAATTGTTTTTAAAAAAATTATGTAAAAAATTAAAATGTCAAAAAAAAAATGTTTAAAATAATAAAAATATGATAATAATAAAATTATTTTATCAAAAAATTAATTTATTAAAGTTTAAAAATTATATTTTTTGATTTTTTAATTTAATTTTTCAAATAATAATTTTAACAGTAAAAATTTATATTTTTAGTTAAATTTACGATAAAAAATAATTTTTATCTAAAAAATTATGTCTTAAGTAATGTTAAACAAAATCTTAATAGTCTGGTGCTAGACCTGATTCCGATTGATTCGGAGACCAACGGTATGAAAAAGGCAAATATGCCGAAGACAAGATTAGAGAGAGTAATAGTAGACATGCTCATGTGTGACCAAATTCAAAATTTCGTCCATATTTTAAAAAGTATGGATAAAATATTAAATTTAAAATATGAGTTTAAGAAAAAATAAAATCTATTTAGAAAATGAGTCGAACTTTGACTCTAACAATCAAAGCTCGAATCCGATCTAATCTGATCCGTTTTTCATTTATATAATATATTACTTTTATATTTGATGTATTATGTAATTTATATCATATAAAAACTAAATATATATAATATTATAGTGTAAACATTTAAAAATATATTAAATTATTCATGTTTTATATATAATAAAAAAAAGATAAAATTACTAAAAATTAAATAATAAAAACATATTTATTTAAAAATAATATTATCGGCAGGTCTAAACGGGTTTGAACTACCCATTTATAAATATGGACGGATTTTGACTGAATTTGAGGCCTATATTTCGAACCGAGCTTTGGGCAAATATATATGGTATTGATACTATATCTAAACTCGGTCCAAACTCGACCTAGTCCATGAGCACCTCTAAGTAAAAGTTGGCAGAATTTATTATATATATATATATATAAATATATCAAAATTTTATTAAATATAATAAGTATATTAAATTATCATGTTATATAATATTTATTAATTTCTTAAAATATTCTTTTACATCGTATTTTGGTATCATATATAAAATTATTAATATTAAAATTTATAAATAATAAATTATGCATTTTGTTCTGTTTAGTCGACCTGTTTGTTCGGACTGTATTTTATTTTTTTAAATACTAAAAATTAAAAATTATTATCATTGATATTCCTTGATTATCAGTCCTATGAACCACTCTCATCCCAAAATTATCACACCATTTGGTTTGAATTTAAGGCAAGGTAGTCAATACCGTACCGGTGAACGTACCGTTTTTGTTCTGATACTAGTACGTACCGGTATCGGTTTGTTTTGGTATACCGTTTCGAGTTTATCGGTATTTTTCAAATATTTTTTCATATATCTATATGTATAACCTATTTTCAACTTTCTTAATAAAATATATTTATATACACATGCAAATATACATCCATTACATGCATATATATATTTTTATGTAAATATAAATTTTAAATATTTAATATCTAAAATTTTTAAACATCAAAAAGGTAAAATGAATATTAAAATGTTAAAAAAGATAGTAAATTATTATTAATTATGTTCAATAGCGTAATTTAATGAACATGTTTTATTTTTAAATATAATTATGAACAAAATAAAAATGATCATGACACAAAAATATTTAAAATGGTTTAAAAAATCAAATAAGTGAAAAAAATTTCAATTTTTTTAAAAAAAAAAATTTAAAATCTTCTATCAACCGGTACTGACCGGTACTGACCGACGCCAATCGGTATAGGCAGGTATGACCGATACGGACCGGTACCAAAATCGAAACGAACTAAAGTTTGCCTTTACCAATTTAGTTAAAAATATATTTGATACTTCATATAACAATTAAAAATATATTTGATACTTCATATAACAATTAAAAATATAATAATTTTAAAAAATACTCTAAAAATACTTGTTAAGACTTTTTTTTTTTAAAAAATCATAACTTTTATATCCATATATACTATTTACGAATAATTTACTTGATTGTATCATTTACTATTATTAAATTCAATAACTAAATTAAGGTTAATAGTGGTATGATAACGCAGTAACCACAATGCTTTCCTTGTCAATAAAAAGTTTTAATTTCATGTATACAATTTCGTAAAAGTTTTCATGGAACTTTAAAGTAATCACAGTCACAAAATTTTAATTAAAATTAAATTTACTTAAACATTTAAAACAAAATGTCTTTATATTATTATATGAAAAGGAAAAAAGAAAAAGATATTTTGAAAAATTAATTTTATAATAAGGTAAAGAAAGATATGGGAAGAAAATGAAATAAAGTGAATAAAATGATTATGGCAACAAAAAAAAAAAAAAAGAGTTTTAGATAAGGATCCGATTAATTAATATCTATAAGAACTTGATAAGGATTAGTAAATTACTATTTTACAAAAAAAAAAATATATATATATATTTAAAATTATATTTTTATTAAATTCAAAAAAAATATTTTATTAATTATATATATATATATATTTTTTAAAATATTATTTTGATTAATGTCACTAGATTATTAACATTTTTTTTTAATAATTTGCTAAGAACATTGAAAGAGGAGAGGAGCATACTTCACGTGGCAGGCACATGGGAGAGCAGGGTGTGGCATAAACGGCTGCATCAGGGCACGTTTCAGTAATTCTTACAATGCTTGTATCAAATATGCATATTGTAGCGTGTTTTTTTTTTTTTTTTTCATATCAATAGTGTAAACATAATCAGAACATAAATTTTAAACACGAATACGATATATATATCGTATTAATCATATTTAAATATATTATTTTTGTGTTTATTAAACGTGTCATGTTCGTTGTCATATCTATGTTTCAGCATAAAACCAATCTGATTACGGATGAGCAAAAAGCGAATAACCGAATAAACCAACCGAAACAATTAAATTCATTCGGTTCAATTTATTCGATTTTGGTTTGAATCGATTAGTTTATTCAGCTTAAACGAGTTTATTCGATTGATTTACGATTTTTAAAAAACTAAATCAAACTCACCATATAAACCGATAATTAAAAAATAATATTATTTATTTATTTTAAATCCAAACTCAATTAACAATTTAACTCGACCCAACCCAATCTAATATAATCCAAAATTAAACTAACTCAACCCAATAACTCATAAACCCAAACAAATAAAAAAATCATAACTCAAACAAATCAAAACTGAAAAAACTTTTAAGGTGAAATAAAAAAGATCAACCTAACCAATTAAATTCGATTATTTCGATTTTAGAATATTTTTTCGATCGATTTTACAAATTTATTCGGTTTAATTAATTTTAAAAATTTTAAAATCAAACCGACCAAATACTCACCCTATATCCTGTTTGCTGCCCTTTCTTCAGCTCAAGAATCGAGGCATTGACATTTAAATGAATCATGATCCACCAATCTCTGTTTTGTTGTTGTCCTTTCACCCTCGAATTTTACTTCTTTTGTGACAAAATAAGAAGAAGAAAAAAATCTGTTTTTCAACTTGCTCAAATAAGTCTAAACAGCTGCTGCTCCATCTGTAGCATGATTTATAATGAGGCCGCTATTGCTCATATTCATGCTAATCAAATAGAGTCCAAACTGAAAACTTAAATCAACTTAAAACAAGATTTTAACTAAATATGAAATGCAAAATTCTTTTTCATTTGTCTAACAGGATTATGATTTTATCATCAGAGAGACTCACCGGAAAGTTGAACTTCTATTCCCAGATGCAGGAAAAGCTTGTCGTCGTCTAGCTTGAGGAAATTGTTTAGTCCCATCGTCTATTTGCAGCTGCCCAACCGCTGAACTTTTCTTCTTACCCGCAGATTTTACTTGGTTTCCTGATTCTTCCTCTGCATCTTCTCCAAATTTAACCTGTTTCCTGGCTGCTTCATAATCAAATGACTTTATTTGCAAAAGACCACTCGGTTCGTTTGATTTCTTGACGAAGCTTGTAGATAAATCAGATAGGGACATAGTCTCATCTTCTTCTTTATTTGTTTCCGAGGTATGTGCCACGGGACTCTCCTCCCCGGGTGTATCAGTGATTTCTGGGCTACCGCTACCATCAATTGATTCATCTTTATTTGAATTGTCTTCCAGCATTATAATATCTTCGAAAGTCGACTCGATAGCTACCACAGTAGGAGGTTCTTCAGGTTGTGAAACTTGCGATACTCTAGTTGGCTCCTTTGTTGCAGGTTTTGACTGCTCCTCTGTACCCAAAAATGAGTGAAATGAAAGATTGACTGAAGATCTGATCTGCTCCAACTTACTCTCTTCCTTCTAGATAACAATAAACAAGTTAGCAAGGAATTGCTTTCCATAAAAACTGAACAAAGGAATCAAAACTATAAATAATTTCAATGATACAGGAATGTGACTGTCAAAACCTATGTTACTTGGACTCGAGTGTGAGTGTCGGATACGGACATGTGTCCGATATGGGTAAGTTCAATTTTTTCTAAGTTTTTCCATGTATTCTGAGGGTCCTTGGAGAGTCATATCCCCATGCTCATGTCCGAACATGTGTCGGACACAAATATCAGACACGAGTGCTTCAAGAAAAATGAAGAGTTGGAGCAACATAAGTCAAAACTATGTGCATGGACTGCAACTGAGCTTCTTGACGAGTTTCACTGTCATGAAGAACCGAAAGCCAGCAAGTAGCAAGAGAGAGAGAGAAGGAGATCGACTTTTCAAAAACATTGCAGTGGATAAAAATTGTAGCCAAATAACTTGGCTCACCTTTTTATCAATATCAGATTTCTTCTTCGTGGCAGTATTCCCCAGAAGTGCTCCAAAGCCACGGCTTGGTTTCTTTAGAACCCGAACAGTTGCTCCAGTAGCCTACAGGGAACAGATATCTTAGCCAGCAGCTACTCATCAAATGATAGATCACCATGCATCTATGAAAGGATTAACTTACAATCTTTCCTGAAGGTGGAATAACTGCGTAAGCATTTGCTTCTCCGCTCTGCCCTGAGATGGCAAGACTTTCTCTCGCAGACATTGAGATACCATTCACATCTGGCTCCAAAGGGAATCGTTTTTGTTTTTTATCCGTGTCAAGTCCAGCAATACTGCTTCCAATCTTTAAAGATTCCTCTTTAGGTTGAGGAGAAGCAGGTTGTGCAGTTATCCTATCAGGTTCCCCCATGCCACCATCTATGATTTCTGTTCTATCATTTGCAATTTTCAAGTCTGTAGGAGTCTCAGGAGGTAAGACTTCAGCTCCCTCATTAACTGCTACATGTTCTTCTGATGCCTGCACAGTAGAAATCTTGCAGTCATCTCACTCAACAAACAGTAATTATAAGATTAAACATTTTTTCAACCCATTGCCAGTTCATTGAAACAAACAGTAATGAGGAAGCAGCACAAAGAAAAGTATAAAATCAACATTGTTTTCAACCCATTCTTGCAACTAACATAAAGTTTCTAATGCATATTCAATAAGATTATATCAAATTTCATATAATTGAACCAATTAACCGGCATATTCTTCAGTTCTTGTAATTTTAATTGATAGCTGTATAGAGTTGACTTGGCGGTCTTTGTTATTTATGTAATATGAACAGCCTACTACAATTCACAATGCTATCTTTTATTTCTAGACAATGATCACAACCCATTTGAGGACTGAAAGAAAAATGAGATAATAACAGAAATAGAACAGATTAACAAAATATATTAACAATGTATCAGGATTCAGGATTATCGAATCAGTGTAATAACTCTTACATTTAACACACGCCCCATCCTAAGTTGTTGAGCAGCAGCTTCAAATGTAACAGCATTCTGCATAGAATGCTTGATGATGCTAACAACTGCACCAAGATTTCTCTCCACATATGGGTGTTTAGATTTCAACAATCGACGTAACTTGCTAGCAGTTACAGGCATCTGCTTGGCTTTTCCCAGTAAGAAAAATAAGAACATAAGTAAAAAAAAATACCAATTAGTAGAAAAAGAAAGATATATACTGGAAATTGAAGTAAAAATTATCAATAGTAGTAGAGAAAAGCAAGATATATACTGGAAATTGATAAAAGCTCGAAAAGTTCATACCAATTTCAAGAAGTATTTTGTTTGGCAATACATAACCAGTACTTTCATCCTCTGCACGGGCAATAATGTCTCGCCATTCATAAAGCCCCTGTAAGACATTTAGTTGAGACATGTAAGCCAAAGAAATGGATATCATCCATCTACTTTTGCTAGTAAGGCTTCTGCACATCAAATACATGTATCTGAATTGAAAATGGTCATTTCTTGTGGTTTTATCAACCAATCTATATGTTATTTTAAAAGTAAACTAAGGGCCATGTAGATATGAAAACAACAAAAACTTACAGCAACAATTGCTAGCTGCTCAGCATTGAAATCAGCCCCCTGCAACCTATATCAAATAGCAGAATAAATGGCATTATTTAGTTTGAGTTGACATAAGACATTTAAACATTCATCCAACCATGCACTGTGTAGCCTGAGCAAGTAACAAACCCATATATATGGAGATATGAATTCTCCGTCAGCAGGTCTTTCTCATATAGTTGCATGCATACATCAGAACTTCGCTTGTAGACCTGCTAGCAAGAAAACCTTTGCTAGTAAGATAACAGTCAAAAATAAACACCAGAAAGCAATAAAGTTCACAAATTCATACATCCATGTAAATTTATTTCAAAAGGAGAAGACCCGAAGAGCAAAAAGCCAATTTCGAAAAAAATTCAACAAAATAACATGTACACTGTAAACATTTTTCTCAAGGAAACCAAATCATGGTATCCCAGAGAATCGGATTATATTCATATAGGCCAGTTAATTAACACATAAATTTTCAACACAGCCTCAGTTGTAGATTATACATTGAAGCTTGAACAAAATAGAATGTCAGAAGCCAGAGGAATATGAAAAGGAACACAACTCTTCCATGAATTTACTAAGATTAAAACTATTGAAATCTCTTAGCTTCTTTTCTTCCGAAGGGTCACTACTATGATATGACATGCCATGGTCAATGTAAAAAATGCTGTGAATTATGATTTATAGCAATATACCTCTACCAAAGGAGCATCACAATGTTCAGGTTCCTTAGGCATTGATAGCAATTTGATTCTCATTAAATCATAAATGTATAGCAAATAGTGTGTGTCTTCTCTAGCATATCTGTCATCAAAAATAATAATAAGAGGAAAACAATTAATTGACAGACAGCAATGAAAGTTTCCTCTTCAATATCTGCAATCGCAGACCCTTGAAACTTTCTTCAAGCCTAGAGAGAGAATAGTATGTTAGTATCAAAAGTAAAATCGTAAATAAAAAGCTAAGTTTTTTACTTCATATTGATGAACAAGTCGAAAATAACTACTGTTTAAATCTTCATGTTTGATTGTTTTTCTTATAAAAACATATAAAATGTCAGTAATGCTGATCTTATAGATTTGATGGTTAATTTTTTCCTTTTCTGATAAGTTTGATGGATTGAGTTAAGTCTTGACTACAAGACTACTTTGAGCACAGAAAGAATAAAGATGGCAAACCTAAAAATGAACAAAAGTTTGTCATCTAAACTAGACGTTCAAATTTACAGGTGAAGCAATTGCTTTATTTTCTCTCTTTCTAGACAGACAAGGGGGTCAATAGCAATCAATCATTAACCTTAACAACAATGCAAGTGCAACAATTAGACATTATTAATGAGAGAGAGAGGCAACTAAAGGGTGAAACAGAGAAGACAAAAGATACAGGTTCCAAAAGCAATGTTACCTGAGCATTTCATCAGGAATAGGACGCAATCTCCAATCTGCATTCTGATATCTGCAATGAGTTACTAATCAACCTTAAGGAAGATAGAAAAGATGATGATCGAAGAGGAGAGAAGAAGAAAGTATAAAGAAGAAGATCAAACGAATTTAAATAAAAACCTACTCTTTGTTGGCAGTAACTCCACAAAAGTGTTGCAGAAGATGCTCCAAACTATTTCTTTCCATTTTCAAGACCCTTGAGGCCTGAGAACCATGCAAAAGCATAAGTCAACAAATTGGTAGGAGTCCAACACAAATTTTAACTTCAAATTCAAACAATCAATTCATGTATATTCTAATTGCACTCAAAACTAAGCCTAAGCCTTTCCATCAAGACTTAGGCTCTATGAATCTGCAGTAGGTGGTAACATTCCAAGCTTATAACATATTTAACTTCTTCAATGAGTTACAATGAGATTAGCATCCAAATAATCATCCATAATTTGTGTAAAGTTAGTTCAATCGTCTAAACCACAAGTACAGAGTTGTATAGTCTGAGACACCAATTTCCTTTCCCCTAATTTATTGTCATGTGCTAATTAACCTAATAAATAATTTCATAGAAACACATAAACCTAAATTCTTAAATATACCAACAAAACCAAGAATTTAACAGAAAATTATCATATTAAATCCTCAAGTTCATAGAAGTAGTGGGTTGACAGTATAAAACCTGTCCAGTGTCAAAGAGATTGCATATATATATGCCAAAGTCCTGCTGAAGCCACACAATATCACGGTCTGCTCCATGCATAACCTATGTGAATTAAGGATATCAAAAAATGCAGTAGGCCAAAAGAAAATTTGCAGCTATCAAAAGAGACCAACCTTTTTCTTGGTGGGATCCTTGAATACTTCCCTAAGATATGGGCCAACATGAATTCGTAGCTTCAAAGTATCTACAATAAAATCCTCGGTTCTGGTAGAAATTTGCATCAAGCAAGTCAATCCTTGAAAAGATCGATATTGGTTATGCTCCAAATCAACCTGAGAATAATTACACAGAAATTAAACTATATGCAAAGAAGTAACATGTAATTAGAATAAATAAAAATAATCCTATGTTTGACGCATACAAAGTCACGTCAAACTGTAGCCCTGATACCAGAGATACATACATCTTTCTTCAGACCAGGCAAACACTTCATTCTATATCTTACCATGCTGTTAAAGTGCAACAAGCATTGTCACATAAAGTCATTAAAAGTTCTCAGATTTTTACCGCAAATTCATTCACACTGCATAATTTAGCTGCTAACTCCTTCAAATCTTTTACTTCCTCCACCTGCTTGAATGGGGTAGACTCAATTGAGGGGGGTTTTACAGGCTCAATATCTGCCATATCTTTATCCACAAAATCCATAACAGACAGCTTCTCCTGTAAAAAGAGCAAAACAGAACGTATTTTCTTTTATTTTGGCAGGCACCACAAATTTACCAGAGATAAATCAGCCAATTATTTAGAATCTATTGTTGAACACAGTTGGATGTGTGTGAGATACTGAGTTATAACAAAGAATAAAAGTGAAAATTTTATCACATAATATCTAAATATTGTTAATAAGGTAGCTCTTACAAACATGATAACATTCTTAAAAACAATTGTGGCCTTCCCATCTTCTAGTTACTATAAGTAACATCACCATTTGCACCGATAAAGAAAATAAGAAAAATATCCTTGATTAAAAGAATGCCTTCCTACAAACCAATGCACATCACAAACAATATCACCTCAATGATCAATTTTACTGATTCTTTTTTTTTTTTTTTTCTTTTTTAACCATGCAAGGTGCCTTAACTCTAGAAAACTTTAAAAGACAGTTACATTCTCCTTATTCATCTATCTTGTCTCCATGGGAATCATTCTGATCTATGAAAACGTTCAAATAACTATTTTAATCACTCTTGCTACTTCTTGTACAGAAATTCATGCCCCAGCAAACCTACAAATCTATTAGCACTCAAAAGCTAATAAAAGCATCAAACGTATGATGGAAAGCATTCCACTTATGCCCAATTATTCTAATCCTGCTCACAAGCATCAAAACCCCTAAATACACATTGAATTATCCAAAAAACGAAAAAATTATGAAATTATCCTACAAAATCCAAAATTCATCACTCATCGAGTAAAGTTATCCAAACAAAAACAGCAATATTGTAAATGCGTATATAGAACAACTATGACATACAAAATTGAATTGACTGACCCCAATGAAAAAACAACTTCAAAAAGAAATAAATGAAACCAGAAAAAACCAACCAGTGGATGAACAAAACGCTGCTCATCCTCACTCCTCTGCAACCAAACATGTTCAAAAGGCTGATTCGAATTATTCACAAGTATATTATACTGTTCCTGCGGCTTCCGTATACTTGGTATATGAAATGGCACCTTCGCTTTCCCCGTCGTCCCCGCAGCCAACGCCCCTTTTTTCACCTTCACCCCAGAATAACTCGAGGACCCACCTTCCTTCCCACTCACTGACTCACCAACCGAGTCACTCATTAACCCACCATCCCCTTTCTTCTTTCTCTTCCCGTAAACCAACTGAAAACCATTATTGTCCGGATCCGACCCAATAAAGCGACCCGTTTCCTCTTCTCTCTTTCGAATCTTTTGAAATTCGTCAATGGAAACGTCAAATCGTTCCAAGATTTCGTCGTTGATATTAACGAGCCAATCATAAGCTTCATCATCGGCTATATTTTCAATGTTGTTAGGAAAATTGATCGCTTTGTTGTGGGCCCAGGTTTTAGCCGATGAGCCGATGGATTCGAGCAAAGAATCCGATAATTTGGCTATTTGATCGATGGGGAGCTTGAAATCTTCGAAGTTGTTAAAAAAATGAAAGTCTTGATTGGAAGGGAGGGATCGAGAAGAGGAAGACAGTGAGGAAAGAGAAGAAGAGAGAGGACCCGAAGCTAGGGTTTGAAGAGATTGGGCATTTTTTGAAGGTTCAGACTGGGCTTCCATTGCTATTGGATCGTTGTTGTTGTTCATGGTTTTAGGGTTTTGGTTGAAGGAGGGTTAGGGTTTTAGGGATTTTTTACTTTATTTATTTCCATTGAAGATGAGAAAGAAAAAAATTGATTAGACTCGATTACTTAAAAATATAATTTTAATATTTTTTGATAAAATTATATGATATTCACACATGTGATTTTTTTTAGTAAAAAAAAAAAAATTGTGTGTTCGTATGTTTAAAATATTATAAATATAAATTTTTATATGTTAATAATTTATTTTATTCATATTCTGATACATTCGTGTATTCGAGTAGTGTTAATGTTATTTTTCGTGTTGTGTTTTAATTATTTTTCTTATATTGTGCTTATATTGTATCTCAATTCATTTCATATTTTGCATAATTTATCGTTGTGATTCAATTTAGAAAAAAAAATTGTATGTTCATATCGTATCTCAATTCATGATATATTTTGCATAATTTGGAATAATGATTTAATTTAGAAAAAAAAAATTATATGCTTGTGACATGTTCGTATTATTTTTTATGTTCAAAGTATTATAAATTTATATACATTTTTACACATTAATAATTCGTTTTATATAAATTTTGACACGTTCGTGTACTCGTATCGTGTTCACGTTGTTTATCGTGTTGTGTCATGTTTTAATTATTTTCTCATGTTGTATTTGTGTCATGTCTCGATTTATTTTATATTTTGTTCGTGTTATTTTTCGTGTGTTTAAAGTATTCATAAATTTAATTTGTTTTATTTATATTTTGACATGTTCGTATATTCGTGTCGTGTTCATTTATTTTCGTGTTGTGTTTTAATTGTTTTTATATGTTGTGTTCGTGTCGTGTCGTGTCTCAACTCATTTCATATTTTGCATCGTTTGTCATAATGATTCAATTTAAATAAAAATTTGTGTGTTCATGTTATATCTCAATTCATGATATATTTTGCATAATTTGTTATACTGATTCAATTTAAAGAAAAAATTTGATTTGTGACGTGTTATTGTTTGGTGTTTTTAAATTATTATAAAATTATATAAAATTTTACGTGATACTAATTTGTTTTATCTAGATTTTGACACGTTCGTGTATTTGTGTCGCGTTCATGTTATTTTTTGTTCGTGTTGTGCTTTAATTATTTTTTCATGTTGTGTTGTATCGTGTCTCAATTCATACCATATTTTGCATAATTTGTCAGTGATTTGATTTTAACTCTACATTCGTTTACTTAATATATTATAAAACATAAAATTTTATTTAAATAAATGATAATTATTTAATATAATTCAATTTAAATTTATTAATGATTGTTAATTTAATTAAAAATTTATAAATATTATAAGAAAATCCCAACAGAGAAAGAATTCTAGTTATATGAAAATTTTAAACTTTTAATTAATAAACTAAGTAATTAACATAAAAATTAAAATAATATACTATCAACAAGACAACGAGCATGGGGAAAGTATAAAAAATAATCATATTTTTTATGAATCTGTTTAACCGGTATTTATAAGTACTAATTAATAATTATTTATTTATTATTTTAAAAAAAATTGCATTTAATACATTATTTTTACTCAATTTAAAAAAAAGTGATGCATTAATTATATATTTTTTATATATATTATCTTAACGAGTGTTTTTAGACATTGATTAATATTTTTTTTATTTGTCAATTTTATTAATATATATTATATTTTTATTTTCCATATAAATCTGTTATCTATAATTAAATTTAAAATATTTTACTATATCTTACGATGTGATAAGTATTCTGATTTTCAAAAATAAGTTCATGATATGTATTTTGATTTACCAGCTATGAAATAACAATTGTGTTTTTGTGATGCAAGTGTAAAAAAGTTGAAATCAACCACATCATTTGTGTGATTTTTCAAGATGTTTTAAACCAATTTTAACAAAGTTTAAATATAAAATTGCCCCAATATTATTTTTTTTTTTTCATTTTGGTACCTAAATTTTTTTAACCCATTTCGGATACCTATAATATAAAATTTTGGCTCGATTAGGTACCCGATTTGGACCCGATTGAAACAAAAAATAATACTATATGTACTTAAAATGGGTCAAAAAAATTTTAGGTATCAAAATAAAAAAAGATGTATAGTACATGATTTATTTTTTTTATATATAAGCCTAACACGGCTTAAATATAAAATTAACTATATACTATATATTTATATAATTGAGTCTGCATGAGTAAATCATGCATGGAAATTAATTATATACTATATATTTATATAGATATATAGTAATGAAATTAAAGACTTTTAGTAGTATTTTCCTAATGATAATTCTTATTCATCAATCAATAAAATGTGAAAAATGTTGAGAAAAAAAAATCTTTAGCTGTGACATTTTCCATTGTCGGGGAAAATGAGGTGAATGAGTAAGATTATGACTTTATAATGTAAGGTGGATTGATGAATGTACACATAATATTTGTGAAAAAAAAGTAGAATAATGAAGAAAAAAAAAGTGAAAGTTATTTGATAATAAAATAAAGATTGAGTTGAACAAAATTATATATTAAAATAAATTTATCTAACGATGTAAGAAGTAGGTAATTTTTTTTAAATAAGAAAGTTATTTAATAATATCACAGTGTTTTTTAAAAAAATAAAATACTTAAACATCCTTAATTGTATTTTATATATGTTATTAAATTTATTAATTGAGTTGATGTCTTATTAATTTATGAAGCCAATTGTCACTTTTTTTAATATTAATATAGATGATATTTAAAGAAAAATTTACAATTTAATAATACATTGTCTCTCATTAAATTTGATGAAAGTAATGCTGTAAATTTTTTCATAAAATAATATTTGAACTAAACTTGTATAAACACCTATTAACCGAATTCTATTTTCAAATTAAAAAAATGAAAAATAGCGATAAATAAAAGCATCTGCTTTAATGGTGTTAGAGTACTTTTTAACTTGGGGTTAAATCTATTCATTCTTCCTAACCATCATTGTAAACTTTTTTTTTTCTCTATTTATATTTTAAAAAAAAAGTTACTAACGAGTATTTCAATAATCTTCCTTAAGGTTATTATTTTATATATATATATATTAATATTTTCACCTGTTATATTAAAAATGATGAATTTTGTGAGAATAAAAAAATAGGAAGACAATAGACGATGGAAAAAACAGAAAAAAAAAATCCAAAATATTATGGGTAGGAAATAGGAGCTAAATAAAATGTAAGTTTGACATTTACACTTTTTCCACACTAACAAAATTCAATTATCTCAAAATTAAAAGTTTAAAACTAATATCATCCTTTTATGATTTATCATGAACACATTTTATTTTTTTCTATTTCTATTTTTTTTTTATGTCAAACATGAGTAAAAGGAGAAAGATAAAAAAAATTGTCTCATTTTTCATTTAATTTTCATTCCCTACATTTTCTAGAAAAAGGAAAGAAAAAAATGAGAAAAAAATATGAGAAGTATTTGTCTATTCGTTTAAAAAATGTGTGTGTTTATATTGATGTTATTTTTTTAATGTTAAAATATTATAAATTTATATAAATTTTGTTTAATAATTTATTTTAACATTATTTTTTATTTTAAAAAAAATTCAATTACCGCCTTCACCAAAACCTCATATATCAATTTTGAAGCTTTGGAAATTCGTTAAACCTCCTCAATCCTCCCTCAAACCCTCTTTACCTTTATCTTTATTTCTTTTCTTTTTTTTTTTAATTTTCTTTAGGGTTTTACTCTTCCTTCAAGCACCCTCTCAAACATGAGGTTCTCTATGTTTTTTCTCTCTTTATTTCATGATGATACTTATAAATTTCAATGTTTTTCTTTTTACTGTTCCATCTTGCTTTTCCATGCCAAAAGATTTTCTAAATATTTGATGCCCCTGATAGCAAAAAAAAAAAGAGAAATTTTTTGTTATACTAAACTACATTTGATTTTTAAGAACAAACCCAGTGTGTGGTTTTCAATGTACAATTTTTTTTGGGTAAAAAAAGATAAAAAGTTGTTGTTTTTGCAACCATTTTAGGCTTTCTTTCTAGTTCTTGCTATATAATACTGTAAAAAAAAAAAAAAGGGTTAATTCTTCTGTTTGCTTCATTTTGATGTTGATTCTTCATGATTCTAATTATCTCTTCCTGGGCATTTGTTTTTTCTTCATCCCCTTTATGCATTCTAGATTAATATATTTGTTTATTCTGGTTTCCTGATATATGGGTTTAAGTCACTTTTTTGCTTTGATATATTGCTTAAAACTGTTTGTTTTCTTTGTACTCAGTCGTCACCCGGAGGTTCTTTGGGCTCAGCGGTCTGATAAGGTATATCTGACAATTTCTTTACCTGATGCAAAAAACATTTCTGTCAAATGTGATCCTCAAGGGTTGTTTAGTTTCTCTGCCATGGGGGTGCAAGGAGAAACCTTCGATTTCAGTTTGGAGCTTTTTGGGAAAATAGTTCCTGAGGTGAGTTATTGTATCCTAAATGCTCGTTTTCGATCTTCACTAGTAGCATAATGTTCACGGTTCTCCTGCTTGTAAGTTATAATAGATTTCACTGTCTACTTTTTGTTTCCCCATGTGTGTGTATGAAAATCTCTTGTTTGGAAAGAGTGGAACTTGTGAAATCCTTAATGTTATCTACATAAGATAAGGCCATTAAGAAAGTTTGGATCTTGCACTTTCATAATGAATTCCTATGTTGCTCCGACTCTTCATTTTTCTTGAAGTACCCGTGCCCGACACATATCTGGACATAGGTATGGGATATGACCCTCCAAGGACCTTCTAAATACATGGAAAAACTTAGAAAAAATTGAACATACCCTTGTCGGACACATACCCATATCCGACACTCACACCCTAGTCCGAGTAACATAGATGAATTCAGTCTTCTTGAAGTCAAAAGCTGAACATTAAAGAAGGGAAAATCAAGCAATTGAGCCTAATTCATGGATTTGGTCTTTGGGTTGTTTCTAATTTGAAGTGAAATACAAGTATTTCAAATTGAGATGTTGTAGTTTTTGTTTAAGATGGCCAGAGTTGAATTCCATTGGTGAAAAACTAAATGATGGAAAAACATATGAGGGTGTAAAGTAGTTTTGAAATCTTCCCTGAAAGTATAACACGAACTAAAATCTTTTATTTTATTGCTCTGTACTAACTATTATTGCTATTTCCATTTCTTCACTTTTTGTTTAAGGAGATCTTTAGAGTTTTATTCAAAAAATTATTTTGCTTATGTTGCAGGGTTGCAAAACTAATCTTGGATTAAGGAATATAATTTGCTCTGTCATGAAAGAAGAAAAAGGGTGGTGGAAAAGATTACTGAAGTCAGAAGAGAAACCTGCACCTTACATCAAGGTTGATTGGAACAAATGGTGTGATGAAGATGAGGAAGAGCAAAATTGTAAGTTATTTTATCATTTTTATTTGGGTTTTTATTCTATTAACTTCTCCTATTTGCATGATGTGCCTGGCAAACTTGGCACTGTTGCTTATTTCTGAGAACCTAGACTGTTTATAGATTATATACTTGCTTGTGTTTTGGCTTTTTCATGTCAGCATCCATAAAGCATGTGTTTTACCACTTTAGAATTATTTTCATTCTATTTGTCCACTCCTGTCCAGCCTAGATTTTTGGGAAATAGTGTTAGTACATTTATATCTTAATGTGATTTTCTATAATTTTGAAACCCCATGAATTTTCTTATTTTCTAATACTTAAATAAATGAAAACTCCCCTGTCCTGTCCTCTGACTTTAAGTTATTTGAAGTTTTATCATGTGGTCTCAATGCTGGAGCATTACTTGTCTATTCTAACATTTTTTCTGCACCTAATGGTAGATTCTATTGTTCCTATGCTTGAAGTATAGAATTCATATTTAGATTATGATTATATTGGATCTGACTGGAGTTTTTGTGATCCTTTACAGCTGATTTGGCCTCTGATGACGATGATGCTACGGTAATTGGCTTTTTGTTCCATTTATGGATGCATAATGCAGTTGGATGTGGGATAATATGATGACATATTTAAGTTAGCCATTGAATCTTAAGTTTTTCACAGGGAAACAAAGGGAAAATCTCTTCTTGTCAATCAGGCAAATCATAAAGTTCCTAGAAAAACTTTAAAAGTGTAATGCTAATTTTTTAAAAGTCGAGAAGCAAGAATGGCTTAAAGTATTCTTGTATCCTTTAGTGATAAGACAGATAAAAGCCTAAGATCCTAATAACATCTAATCATAGTCTCGGCCCTCGGGCATCTTTGACATGGAATTGCATGCCAACATTACTAAACATAACAGAAAAGTCAAAAACCCTAACATGTTGTGCCTGCATTTAAATTGGTAGAGGCATTGCGAATGCTTCATAATTTTTTTTTTTTTGCAAAGCTATGCTTCATAATTATTGATTAACCATTTGATGTGAATTTGTTTCTTTTTGCAGTATGTTGATCGAGAAGAAGAAAGCAGTGATGATGAAGGATTGCTGTGTGAGTTTAACAACTTGATTGCTTCCTGAAACTATTAAATTGAATTGCATTCTGATGACATAACATAAGCACATATTATTCATAGAGTACAACTTAAGGTTCCTACATACTTCTTCTCTGGTCATACAATAGAACTAAGCCATGCATTCAAAATGATTGACTTAGCAAAACAATGTTGCCTTGAGGTCCATTGCTAGGCCAGCAATTTTGAACGCATGACTTGTTTTCATTGGGAACCTGAGGAAAGGATTAAGGAACGTTACCTTAGTTTAGGTCTAATTAATATGTAGTAATATGTTGCTCCGACCTTTCATTTTTGTTGAAATACCCGTGTCCGACGCATATCTGGACATGGGTATGGAATATGATCCCCTAAAGACCCTCCAAATACATGGAAAAACTTAGAATAAATCGAACATACCCTTGTCCGAGTAGCATAGTGTAGTATGGCTGCATGACCATTATGAGCATTGCAAATATTCTCAATGATATGATTGCTGTTCCTCTGAAATTGCATTTTGAAAACATATGCAGAAGTTACATCTTTGTAGCTGACTCAGTTTTAAAATATACTAGACTAAATTACATACTTGGTGTAAATACAGTTTCTTTATAATCTATATATCTACTACATAAACCTTTTTAACTTTTTGTGATTAAGTTCTGTACTGCATGTTGCAATCTTGATATAACTTGACCTTCCCTGTATAAGTGAGGGAATATCTTTGATTAAGAAGCTAAGGCTAGAATGACTTGCAGCAGGTTTTAGCACTTACATTTCATGTGGTCTAGTTTACTTCTTTTCCCCTGCTAAGGCAAGCCTGCTTGCATGAATAAAACTCGGGTGCGCTTATTCTGCATTTATGTCAAGCAACTGATGAGTCTAAGTACTTAAAACCAGTTTTAACAACACGGGGGTGGGTTGGGTATCGTTCCGACTTGCCAACTAGGCGGTCAAAGTATCTAAAGGATCCTTATATTATATCATCTAGTGTAAATTAGTTCTTCTACTATAAAATTGGATAATTTAGTCTTTGTTTTTTTTAAATTGAAGCAAAGGGTAAAATCACTAACTGATGTAATGTGAACTGTTAAAAAAACTGACGTGGCATTTAACCTCTGTTTAGTGGATGACGTGGATATCAAATACTGACGTGACACCTATAAAATATATTATTTTAAGATGACGTAGACAAAATAAATAATATATTTTCAACTTTTGATGTGGCATTTTCAACAACTTGGTTACTTATTTTGCCCACGTCGTCTTAAAATAATAAATTTTATTGATGTCACATAAGCATTTGACATCCACGTAATCAACTAAACACAGGTTAAATGCCATGTCAGTTTTTTTAACGGTTCACATTACACTAGTTAGTGATTTTACCCTTTTGCTTCAATTTTAAAAGAACAATGATTAAATTACTCAGTTTTATAGTAGAATGGCTAATTTGCACTAGATGATATAATACAGGAATCTCTCAAGTATTTTGATCCAATTAGGCTAATCGAGTTCTAGGGAAAAGAGAGGGTTCTTTGGCGTTCCAAAAAGTTGCTAGTGAACAATTGGAGAATTCTATGATATGTTTCTTGGTTATTTTTGGTTCCCTTTTGACCTAAAAAGTTTCTTCATTGGTTTCCCATTTGTAGTTTGCTATTCTTACATTTTTCTAATGTGCACTGCAGATCTTCCTGATTTGGAAAAGGCAAGAGGAAACTAAGTAATGAATCCTAACTAACCATTGACAAGTGGAAGATGGAGCCTGCTACTCTGCTTTTCCTAGAGAGCTAACCAAGGGATTACGTTTACATTCATGTTTTGGAATTATTAGAACTGGAGTTCATATATATATATATATATCTAATTTGTACTTCAAAGCCAGGTCAATCATGGACTAAGAGCACTAGATAACAGTGTTTGGCTTGTAAAACTACAATTTTTTTTTTAAATTCATTTGAACCTATTTTTGCATGACTTGTTTATTTATCTTTTAGAATCTTTACTCATCTAATGATAACACAACAGTGGTGCATCCATCTAGTTTATTTTCAACATTTTTTTTTTTATCTTTCTGTTACTAGTTCATTACCTGGTTTTATTATTGAAGCTTTGTGGTTTTCACAATCAAAGCTTGAGAAAGAAATTCAAGTTTTTTAGGAAAAGTTTCAATAATTGTATTCCAAACTTTACTTGGTTTAGAGCAGATTTGTTCATAAGCTGGATCGAGTTAGATTCGGTCTGGATAAAAATACTTTTTGCTTGTACAAGGTTCGATCCGTCGGATTAGAAAAGTCTAAATTACTGATCAAAATATATTCAAAATTAAAATTATTTTATATTAATATTTTTATATTTTTATAATTATCTTTAAAATGTTTTTTATTTATTAATTAGTAATTCGGATAGAGCCAGGTCAGCTCGGATTTAACATATCCTATTTGAAACTTAGCCCGATTTGGATTGGACCAGATCAATTGTCTGATCCTTGGATAGATCTAGTTTAGAATTGTGTAAAACTAAATTATAAATGGTTGTTCATCTGTTAAAACTAGACTATTTTCTCCAGAACAGAAGTTGATTTTCTTATATATTAGATTCTTTGATTTTCTTATATATTAGATTCTTTGATACCCAAAATTAAGTGCAGAAAAAAATTGTTGTGTTCAAAATAAGTACAAAATAACTTAGCTTTGACATTCCATAAAAATTGAAAAGATTCATGAATAAATTTTCTTTTCAAAATTTAGATGAAACAAGACGTTCAAAGTTTATCCCCTTTCCATCCCTTAAGAGCAATCAAGATACTTGAATTAAATTTCTTTGTAGCTTTCTCAGAATATTTTTAAAAACAATATTGAAGGAAAAACACCATTAGAGGTTCTCTTTCATTCATAGTGAAAACCATTCACTTATTAGACCTGACAATTCGTGTGTTCGTATCATTTTCGTATAATTTTTTGTGTCATAATCGTGTTTAAAGTGTTTTATATAAATTTTGACGTATTAATAATTTTTGTTAAATAAATTTTGATATATTCGTGTATTCGTGTCGTATTATATTTTTTTTCGTATCGTGTCCAATATAATTAGGTCTATCACGTGCCATGCATGTACTTGTTTTTCATTTTCATCTCATGGTTTAACTATGACAAATACATTTTTCATGATAAAAGCCCTTATATATGGTTTACAAGTCATGTTATTATTCAATTGGCCTGATATTCTTCAAACTTTTCTTGTTTTAATTATCTTTTGTTAATATTTTTATTATTGTTTTGATTTTTTTCATGTTTATGAACAATTGATTAAGCTTGAGATATTGGAGAAAACTTAAATACTACTTCTTTTTCGACCATCTTCATCCTTGGTACTGTATGTTAATGCCTCCAATAGTTCAAATGAATTGAAATAATCTTTTTTAATAGTTCAAATGAATTGAAATAATCTTTTTTCAGATTTTTTTTTTTTTTTTTTTTATGATTATGAAGAGTTAATTGGTAATAAGAAATACGAATTAATAATTACTTGAAATATTAGAGAAAACTCTAAATCTTTGTTAATAACTTACTTATAGAATAAGATTAGTTCAATAATACTAATTATTTATATTTTATTTTTCTCAGAAAATGAATATGTTATTTTTGAGAATTGGAGAAAGAGAAATATAGTGAAAGGGTTATTTGCTGAATAACTTGAAGATAGTGAAGATGGATCTGACAATTGAAAAAGTTGAAGACATAATATGGGTGGTTGCTCATAAATCCAAAATGTGAGTAAATAGGTTCAAGACACAAATACTTCTATTTATTTTTTAAAAGTTGTTATTGAAAATTAGTTTTCAAACTCAATTGATTTTGAAATGAAATAATATATTGAACTCTATCTAATTTTGACTTATCAGGTTACCAAAAACAATTCTTTTCACTATATCACAAGTTATCTTAAATTTTCCATAAATTTTGTTATTAAATCATAAGTTATAAATTGTCACTTTTTTTGCAACCTCAACAAATTCAGCTTGTATTGCCACAAGGTGAAGATAGTTTCGTTGATTTCAACTTCGATTCACTCACAAAATAGATTGAATTCATATTTGACAAATAATTTAATCCGTGATCGACTTTGCCATGCAATATTAGAATAATTTGTAATTTATAGTTATTTTGAAAAGTTTAAAAAATAACTATAGTTGTTTAAGGGACATTTGAAGCTTTAAACATATAAATTATTTAAAACCTTAATTTATGAAGAAAAAAAAAATATTCATACACACTTAAATAAGACGAAGTAGTAGAAAAATGTTGGAAGCAAGGATGCATAAAAACAAAGCAAAATATTTTAGTAAATAGATTTCAATGTCCAAGGATTCCCTAAACTGTCAAAGTGAAATCTTCTTTAAAATTTTGATACCAAATCTAGGAGGACTATTTTTATAATACTTTTATTCACACAAATGTCAAAAAAATGCTAGAACATGTATCCATGTGTTATTTTAGATATTTTCATTGTCCAATAACAAATAATTAGTACATTAAATCCAATTTTGTATTGTAGTTATAATTAGGGATTAAGGTAAAATTTACGATTTTATTGTGATTCAATATTGAATTTTGTTATTGTATTTTAATTTTATTGAAATTTATCATCATATTTTTAATTTGGTTTGATTTTTGGATATAAAAAATAACATAATTGAAATATTTCACAAAATATTCTGATAATGCAAATGGTAAACTTTACGATTATACTTTTAATTTTGTTGATTTTTGAAAAAAAATAAGGAAATTGAAATATTTTATTAATATATATGGTAAATTTCCATAAATTTTGTTTGTTTTATGTTAAAAAAACAATCAAATCAAACTATAGTAAATAAACTTAACGAAATTGAAGTAGAGCGATAAAACTTAATATTAACAATCGTAATTTTTTAAATAATTTTCAATGATAATCATAATGCTGAACCAGATATTAAAAGTTCAAATAAAATTTAGGCAGATAAAATAATAATTTTGAGAAATAATTTTTTATTTTTCTCAGAAAAAAATTGTTCTATTATCTTTGAATCTTATTTTAAAAGGAATGGGTAGTGTTTAGGCTCTTCACATATCAGATGCATAAAGTTTATATGGTTGTGGTATTTTTTGTTTTTTTAATTTAGTATTTTTATTATATCCCTATTCCTTTTACTCCCATAGCACAAAAGTCCATTATTTGCCTTCAATTTGCTTGGCCCTACTATCATATATGACACATAAAATAAAAGTCTTCTAGCAATACTTAGTGGTCCACCCACCACCCCATGAAAATAATAATAATAATGAACATGAAATAATTGATTTTACCTAGTTAAATTTCATAATTCATGTAACTCAATCTTGAATTTAGGTTTAAATATTATCCTTGTGTCAAATATTTTACATTTTGTTTCGAACTATAATTTATCACATCTATTCTGTGAGTAAAAAAAAATGTGTTTTCAAAAGAAAAATTGTGTATTTTAAAAGTAACTAGAATTTTTTTCACGTTTCGCTCCGGGATTCTTTTAATTTTTATAAAATTTTAATTAAATTAATAATTATAAATAAATTTAAGTTGAATTATATTAAATAATTATAATTTATTTAAATAAATTTTTATGTTTTAATATCTTAAGTAACGAATTTAGAGTTAAAATTGAATCATTATGACAAATTATATAAAATATGCATGAAAAAATAATTAAAACACAACATGACACGAAAAATAAATTGAACACGACATGAATACACAAATGTGTCAAAATCTATCTAAAATGAATTATTAATGCGCAAAAATTGATATAAATTTATAATACTTTGAAAATACCAAAAAATAACACGAACACACAATTTTTTCTTTAAATTGAATTACTATGACAAATTATGCAAAATATGTCATGAATTGAGACACGACATGAAAACATAAATTTTTCTCTAAATTGAATCACAATGACAAACTATGTAAAATATGAAATAAGTTGAGACACGATACAAACACAACATAGAAAAATAATTAAAACACAACACAAAAAATAACATTAAACACGAACGAATATACGAACATGTTAAAATTTATATAAAACGAATTATTAAAGCATAAAAATTTATAATACTTTGAAAAACCAAAAAATAACACGAACACGGTACGAACACACGATTTTTTCTCTAAATTGAATTATTATGACAAATTATGCAAAATATGTTATGAATTGAGACACGACACGAACACACAAAGTTTTCTTTAAATCGAATCACAATGACAAATTATACAAAATATGAAATGAGTTGAGACACGACACGAACACAATATAGAAAAAATAATTAAAACATAACACAAAAAATAACATGAACACGATAAGGATACACGAACGTGTCGAAATAAAAATAAAACAAATTATTAACGTGTAAAAATGTATATAAATTTATAATAATTTAAACACACCCAAAAATAACACAAATAAAATATAAGATAAATTGAGACACGACACAAACACAATATGGGAAATAATTAAAACACGACACAAAAAATAACGTGAACACTACATGAATACACGAACGTGTCAAAATCTATATAAAATAAATTATTAATGTGTAAAAATTTACATAAATTTATAATACTTTGAACACAAAAAAATAACACGAACACATCACAAACATACAAATTTTTTTTCTAAATTAAATTACTATGACAAATTATGCAAAATATGTCATGAATGAAGACACGACACAAACACAACATAGAAAAAAATAATTAAAACACAACATGAAAAATAACGTAAACACTACTCGAATACACGAACGTGTCAAAATATATAAAAAAAATTATTAATGTGTAAAAAATTATATTTATAATATTTTAAACACACACAAACATATAATTTTTTTTTTTATCTTTTCTTTCCTTTCTTTATTCACTACCCAAATAAAAATAAAAATGCCACATGCCAATACCATATGCATTCATGTAGTTGATTTTATATTATATTTAGATAATAAGTTAAAAAACAGGTGAATAATTTTGTAGTAAATAGTTATTTTTAAAAAAAATAAAAAATGGTGAGTAGTTTTTTAGTGGGTAATTTTTTTTTTATTTTTTTTAAAGACCTAGATATTCATAATTTCATTTTATTACTATAACTTTAATTTAACTTTTATATAATTTTTTTAATCGAGTTTATATTACTTAACTAGTTAATAACTTTATAATTAGTATATATGATTCAAAAGTCAATTCATAATTAACTTTCTTTTCTTGAATAACACTTTTACATAATTTAGGGCAATTTTTTTTTTTTAATTTTAATTTTTTAGTATTAAAAACTAAATTAACAAATTAAAAATTGAAAATAAATTCATAAATTTCTTGTAAAGTTACTTCTAAATCAAGCATGACAATGTAAATAGCCTAACATTTTATATCTTGAATCTTTCCTACTAATCCAAATGTCCTTTTCCTACAAAACTTGATTTTCTTCAAGAAAATCACTTTCAAGTTGCTTGAGACTTTGACAATGAATCAAGCCAAAAATCTCAAACTCATATGAGTTCAAAAGGCATTTTCATGCTCCCCTCCCTACCTTTTCATGGCAGCAAACTTTTTATTTCGGTTTAAGGTTGTGTTTGGTAGAGTAGAAAAGTTGAAGGATAAAAAAAAAAGTGTGAAAAAGTGGAAAGAAAATTAATTTTGAGTGTGCTTGGTAGGAAAGAAAAGTGAGAGGAAAGAAAATAGGAAAGATTATCATTTTTCACACCTATTAACAAAAATAAATCACTCCAAATTGAAAAGAAAAGAGGAAAGAAAATGAGAGTGGTGTGAGTCATCTTAACTTACAATGAGTATAATGCTAAAACAATATACTTTTCATTTTCTTTTCTTTCATTTTTCAACTCTACCAAGCAATTTTCTTTCCACTTTTTCATATTTCCTACCAAGCACACCAATGGTAAAAAAAAAAAAAATTTCTATTTTTTCACTTTTCTCCTCCTCCAATATTTCATCTTTCCAATTTTCTTTCCATCTTTTCATTTACTTATGATATCAAAACATAAAAAATTATTTAAATAAATAATAGTTATTTAATATGATTTAACTTATATTTATTTATAATTATTAATTTAATTAAAATTTTATAAATATTTAAAAATCTCTCAACCAAGCGGGAAAAGAATTTTAGTAAAGAATTAAAACGTGCTTTTTTCTTATTAAAAAAAAAAACTCATGCTTTTGTGGACGGCATCATCAAATTGTATAAATTTCATCAAGTGTTTAAGTAAAACAATTGGACCCACTTCACCTACCCACCCAACAAAACAATGTTTGGCTGCCTAAAATTTGTACATAATCAATGGGTAATTTTGGAATTTTAGATGGTTTATTTTTTCAATAAATAAATGTACTCTCCCTCTCCAACCATATTGTAAAAGAGTGGACCACCACCACTACCCCAACAACTTTCATCCACCAACCCTTAAAGACATGGCAATTCTTGTTTTCTAATTGTGTTTTGATATTTTATTTATAATAGTATTTAAAATATTATATATTTATATAAATTTTGATATATTAATAATTTATATTATATTAATTTTGATATATTCGTATATTTATATCATATTTAAATTATTTTTAATATTATATTATATTTTATATTATATTTTAATTATTTTTTCATATCTTTGCATCTACCTAAACCTACCCTCTATTTGCTTTTCTCAAAATTTCAATATCCAAAAAAAAATATAAAAAGATCATCCAATAAAATAATAATAATTTTTTTATTAGTCTTATCGTAGTAGTCTAGTAGGTCTAAACGTCTCTTTAGACGCGTGGGATAACGTATAAAGAATTTTAAATAGATTTGACATTTAATATATTGTATCATATTCATTTTATTTTTATATATAATACTAATATTTAAAATAAAATAATATTAAAAAAACTCAAAAATTTTTGCTATAAATTTGGCACACGACAAAATCTTAAAAAAGAAAAAGAAAAAATGGTACTCTCTCTCTCTCACACACACACACACCCACACCCAGAACATCCCACGCGCCCTTCCAGAAAAAACCGCGAGTAGGCTTAAACTTCATTAAAGCTAAAGCTAAAACTAAAAAAAAAAAAAATTTCATATCTGTTTTTAATTGATAGCCATTAGCCATATTTTTAGGATGGTAAAACTCGATTCGATCGATAAATTTCACATCGATTCGTTTCGAATCGAAAGATTTTTTTTGGGGAGTAGGGTAGAGCGAAGCGGTTTTGGTAAATGCTTGCTCCACTCCGTCCCGTCCCGACTTTTGAAATTATTATTTTATCTTTTAAAATATTTTATATTTCTTATATTTTTAATATATATTAGATATATATACTAATATTTTATATCAATACTTTTAATATATATGTATTATAGATATTATATTAAAAATTTTTATATACTAAAATTATGTTCATGAATAAATTATAATATAATTTTTATAATATTAAATTAAAAATAATTAATATAAATTAGGGTGTAACGGAGTGGAGTGCGGTTATGAATATAACCGCCATATATGGAGGTAGATGTTTTCAACATCCATACAAAAATAAAATGAAAATGAATAAAATAATATTCGTCTGCCATCTCTATAAATAGTCAATTCCTCCATCCTCTGAAATCGTGCCACTTCTTCCTCTGCATCTCTCTCTCCCTCCAGCTCTAAGGAACTTTAATTTAGTTTTCTCTCCGGTTCCAACTCCGTTCACTACGGTACGGTTCGGTTCCTCCTCTCATTTTTCTGCTTCACTCATTACTGTTTGCCCTTTTCCCATATATCTTCTTTTATTATCCATTAAGTCTAATCTAACTCTTCTTTCATTCCTTTTCAACTATCCTATTGATGTTCCTTTCTGATCTTCCTTAAAATGATTTAAACTTCTCTCAAAGTTTTTAACGTTGTCTTTTTTTTGGTATAAAGTTAAAGATTTCTCTCTTTTCACTGAGATTTACTGGTAAGTCATTAATAAGATTTGAACTTCTCATTTTTAACTTGGATTTTTCAATAACATTACAAAAACTGTACTTTTTGATTGTGATCTATTGGTAAGTGTTAGCATTTCAACTATACCTGTTGATTTCCTTTCTGGGTTTACATTGCTATGATTTAAAATTTCTATTTTCCACCTGGTTTATGAAAATGTCAAATTTTTTCTTCCTAACGTGTAGTAGAAAGTGTAAGCATTGATCAGCCCTTTTGGTTATTTATTAAACTTTTTCAGTTGATTTTCTTTCTGGGTATTTATTAGTATTTGATTTTTAACTTGGGTTTTTGGAATTATTAAAGAATCTTTGTTTTCTTAGTGAGATCTATTGATTAGTGTTAGCATTTGATCAATTTTTTTGGCTTATCTTTTTATTTCTTATGAAAGCAATTTAATAGATCCAATCTTTTGAGGTTTTGGAATGTATAGATCTAGTGTTTAATCATTGGTTTCTTGCTATAGATCTAAAGTGAAGTAAGCAGTTTGGTTTTGGTTTCCAGGATAGTGTTATCCTATAAGTTTTAGATCTGCATTTATATATTATATATATATATATATATATATATATATATAAGGGTTATATAAGGGTATCTTTATCTCTGATACTTCAGGATTCCTAGATTACTAAATCACATGTGCCAATTGAAATCTTGAATTTAAATGCAATTTTGCTTTTCTACTAAATACTGGAAGAATATTTTCTAGTTAGTTGGCTCAAACTTAAGTCTATGTTGAGTTTTTTTTTTTCCTTTTCAAAGCCAAGTTTTTGCTTTCACATACACATTTTTAGGCATATAATCTTATGCTAGGCATATATATGGGTTTTTTTCAGCTCAAAATTCCCAAATATTAATTTCATATGAGTTTTTGATCTCAGTCCATGCTGAATTGTAGATGCATCATGGATCTTAGCTTTGATTCCGATGATTTCCAGCTTAGGAGTATAGGACATGCAAAGTTGTTATCTTTTATATCTGATTTTATATAATAAAGTTGAGCTTCGTATGTTCTTTTATTTGGTTTAGAAAATGGCCTCCCACATTGTTGGATATCCCCGCATGGGTCCCAAGAGAGAGCTTAAATTTGCTTTGGAATCTTTCTGGGATAAGAAGAGCAGCGCCGAGGATTTGCAAAAGGTTGCAGCTGATCTCAGGTCATCCATCTGGAAACAGATGGCTGATGCTGGGATCAAGTACATCCCCAGCAACACATTCTCTTACTATGACCAGGTGCTTGATACCACATCAATGCTTGGAGCTGTTCCACCTAGATATGGCTGGAATGGTGGTGAGATTAGATTTGACACTTACTTCTCCATGGCTAGAGGAAATGCCTCTGTGCCTGCCATGGAAATGACCAAGTGGTTTGACACCAACTAGTAAGTTGCCATTCTTGGTCATACTTTATTAGCTTTGTTGTTCATGCCGAGTTTTCTGATACTAATATTCTGTGCCATGTCTTGTTTCAGCCACTTCATTGTTCCTGAATTGGGACCTGATGTTAATTTCTCTTATGCATCTCACAAGGCAGTGGATGAGTACAAGGAAGCTAAGGCGGTATGTTCTTTGGGTCTAATTTTTCTATATATATATATAACAATGTAGATTTTTGTGTGTCATGTATACTTATGCTAGTAGCTCAGTTAGGAATTAGAGGTAAGGTATCATGGTATATTAAGATTATGTAAGTATAGAGATCGCCTGAGATTAGAGCAATGAGATGCATGAGTATCTTTTCATGACATAGAAGATTATGATGGAAATGGTAGGATTTATAAGTTCTTCTAAATGCATGAAAATGTATGATGGCCTGAATTTGGGATGGCATCAAGGCTTTGGACCTAACTGATAAACATCTTTTACTGTACTTTCTTCTATGCAATGGCTTAGAACCAAGGTTGAAAAAACCGGACCGGAGGTCAAACTGGTGTGGCCTCCGGTTCCCGGTTCAACCGGTTGGACACTTTAAATAAGATTTTTAAATATTTTTAATGTTAAATAAATATTAAATATAATAGATAATAAATAAAAATAAGTATTTAGCTTAGTGTTATGGTCTTTAGTATATTTCTAAGAGGTTATGGGTTCAAATCTCATCAATTACAAAAAATAATTTTGAAAAAAATAATTAAAAAAAAAAAAAGTTTTTCCCCCTTTTTTCCTTTTTTTACCAGTTTTTTCTCGTTTTTTACGTGTTGAACCGGTTTTTGACCTGTTCGATCAAATCCGGTTCTATTGCACCTACCAGACCGGATAGGCCACCGGTTCTCGGTTCAACCAGTCCGACCGGCCGGTCCGGTTCGGTTTTTTATTCACTGCTTAGAACATATGGTTAGCTGGGTCATGGTTCTGGGAATGGTTTCATGTTTGCCATTATTGTGCCTGCAGTTTTGTATAGGTAATAGTTTGTAGCTCTCTAGTATTGTATTTTTATACGATCCTTTTTTTGAGAATGCCCTGAGTGAGACTGGGAGCATTATTAAAAAACCGGACCGGATCGGCCAGTCGAACCGGTTGAATCGGTGGCCTGTCGGGTCTGGATAGTATATTTAAACCGGGCATTAATCAAACCGGTAAAAAACCGGATTGAACTGGTAAAGAACCGGTTATATATATATATATATTTTCAAAGTTTTATTTGTAATTAATAAGATTTGAACTTTTAACCTCTTAGTTTTATATTAAAGTCCATACCATTAAGCCAAATGCATATTTTTGTTAATTATTAACTATATTTAATATTTATTTAATATTAAACTTAGTATTTAAATATTAAAAAAATCATCAAACTTGCCGGTTGGACTGGGAACCGGAGGTCTGACCGGTTCGACCTCCGGTCCGGTTTTTTTTTAACCTTGACTGGAAGTACTAATTAGACCCACTTGATTATGGTGCCCCACTTTTATCCTATGTTTCATACTTCTTATTTGATGTTTTAGTCTTATTATGAAACTTGGATGCTGATTCTCTGTCCCACATGCAGCTTGGTGTCAACACTGTCCCAGTCCTTGTTGGCCCTGTCTCATACTTGTTGCTGTCTAAACCTGCAAAGGGTGTTGAGAAGACCTTTTCTCTTCTCTCTCTCCTCCCCAAAATCCTCCCTGTCTACAAGTAAGAGTTGCTTCTCTTTTTTTTTTTCTTTGAGTTTTTATTAATTTAACTGCTCTAATTTGTTATTATTATGACATTGAATTTCTCTTCAGGGAAGTTATATCTGAGCTTAAGGCAGCTGGTGCTTCCTGGATTCAGTTCGATGAACCCACCCTTGTCTTGGATCTTGACTCTCACCAATTGCAAGCATTCACTGCTGCTTATGCTGATTTGGAATCTACTCTCTCTGGCTTAAATGTTCTGATTGAAACCTACTTTGCTGATCTTACTGCTGAGGCATACAAGACCCTCATTGGATTGAAGGGTGTCACTGCTTATGGTTTGGACTTGGTTCGTGGAACCCAGACCATTGATTTGATCAAGAGTAATTTCCCTGAGGGCAAGTACCTCTTTGCTGGAGTTGTTGATGGAAGGAACATTTGGGCCAATGATCTTGCTTCTTCTCTTAGCACCTTGCAGGCGCTTGAGGCTGTTGTGGGCAAAGGTATTCTATTTTCATTTGCATTTATGGCTTGTAATTACATGGTGAGTATTATAATATTGTTATTTATTATAGACTGATATCTATGAATTAATTTTCTGATGTGCAGACAACCTTGTGGTGTCCACCTCCTGCTCACTTCTCCACACTGCTGTTGATTTAGTAAATGAAACTAAGCTAGATGATGAAATCAAATCATGGCTTGCATTTGCTGCCCAGAAAGTTGTTGAAGTTAATGCCCTTGCCAAGGCATTGGCTGGTCAGAAGGATGAGGTATCTCCTTATAATTTTGCTATTTGTTTTTGCTAGTTTTCCAAGAACTAGGATAATATCTCTGGATGGGCCTTAAGCCTTCTGGGATGGTCTTTTTTTGTTGTTGTTGTCTTTTGGTGCTTTCTCAAGATTTGGATGACACAATGTCACTTACTAGTTATTCATCTATTTTTAGGCCTTCTTCTCTTCCAATGCTGCTGCTCAGGCTTCAAGGAAGTCCTCCCCAAGAGTGACCAATGAGGCTGTTCAAAAGGCTGTAAGTGTTTTCATAAACTAAAATTCCAATTTGTCTTTCAAGTGATTGCGCCGCAGTAATATTTTTCATTGTGAAAATATTTCTTTGCTTACCATGTTTTACTGTTCTTGCATTCCTAGGCTGCTGCTTTGAAGGGCTCTGACCACCGTCGTGCAACAAATGTTAGTGCTAGACTGGATGCCCAGCAGAAAAAGCTTAACCTACCAATCCTCCCCACCACTACCATTGGATCCTTCCCTCAAACCGTGGAACTCAGGAGAGTTCGTCGTGAATTCAAGCTTAACAAGTGAGTTAATCTGGAAAATTTCCTTGATATCTTTCTTATAAATGTCAATGTGACCATTCTTTTAACTAGTGCTCTCTTATTCCCTTCAGGATCTCTGAGGAAAATTACATTAAAGCCATTAAGGAGGAAATTAAGAAAGTTGTCGACCTTCAGGAAGAACTTGACATTGATGTCCTGGTTCACGGAGAGCCCGAGGTAAGTATTCCTTTTTGTTTTGGCCTTTTGCAGTAAATGGGGATACATACATGTTCAGTTATTCGCAAGCGTCCTAACTATTAAAATTGTGCAGAGAAACGATATGGTTGAGTACTTTGGTGAGCAGTTGTCTGGTTTTGCTTTCACTGTTAACGGGTGGGTGCAATCTTATGGATCTCGCTGTGTCAAGCCACCAATCATCTATGGCGATGTTAGCCGCCCCAATCCAATGACTGTTTTCTGGTCATCTACTGCCCAAAGCATGACTTCACGCCCAATGAAGGGAATGCTTACTGGTCCTGTTACCATCCTCAACTGGTCCTTTGTCAGAAATGATCAGCCCAGGTATGCACGAGAAAGCCAATCGGCGAAAAATGATCAGAAATATCGCATTTCTACCAGCATTTTTTACTTTGAAACTATGTTACTCGGACTCAGATGTGAGTGTCGGACATGGGTATGTGTCTGATACGGGTATGTTTGATTTACTCTATGTTTTTCCATGTATTGGAGGGTCCTTAGGGGATCATATCCCCATACCCATGTCTACTTTAAGAAAAATGAAGAGTCGGAGCAACATAGCTTTGAAATATGAATATCTTTTGACATTCTACGATTACCAATTTTTCAGATTTGAAACTTGCTACCAGATTGCCTTGGCCATCAAGGACGAAGTGGAGGATCTTGAGAAGGCTGGTATCAATGTTATCCAAATTGATGAGGCTGCTTTGAGAGAAGGGTTGCCTCTTAGGAAGTCTGAGCATGCCTTCTACTTGCAATGGGCTGTCCACTCCTTTAGGATCACCAACAATGCTGTCCAGGATACCACCCAGGTTTGTATATTAATTTACTTCACTCTTTTTTCGCATATCGAAACTTTTCTTATTCACGTATTCTCATTGGTCTGTCTTTAAAAATCTGAAAGATCCACACACACATGTGCTACTCCAACTTCAATGATATCATCCACTCAATTATCGACATGGATGCCGATGTCATCACCATCGAGAACTCACGTTCAGATGAGAAGCTCCTGTCAGTATTCCGCGAAGGAGTGAAGTATGGTGCTGGAATCGGCCCTGGTGTCTATGATATCCACTCTCCTAGAATACCATCAACCGAAGAGATTGCCGACAGGATTAACAAGATGCTTGCCGTGCTTGAGACTAACATCTTATGGGTTAACCCTGACTGTGGGCTCAAAACTCGCAAGTATGCCGAGGTGAAACCAGCCCTCAACAACATGGTTGCTGCTGCCAAGCTGCTACGCATCCAACTTGCCAGTGCCAAGTGAGAGGCTTATGAGAAGATTGGAGATCCTCCTCAATGATTTATACCCAAGAAGAGGGAGAAGCAAAAGAATGAAAAGAAATTTCTGTCTTATCATTTCAGTAACTGTGTTTCTTGATGAAATATTTGTTAGGCATAAGCATAATATGCATGCCCTTGAGGCCAATTGATTTCCTTCTTTTTTGGTTTGTATTTTTGGGAATATATATATATATATATATATATATATATATATGCGGCCTTCAATTTCTTTGAAAGGCACAAAATTTCTTACTGTATCTTAGCCGAATGAAAATGTCATCATGGATTGTGCATTGACTAGCTTCCTTCTCTATTACTCTTTCCTCACTGAGTTTGTGGCAGCTCTCAAAATTTCTTTTTGTATTTTTTTTTTGTCTGATAATCGTGTTCGTGTTTAAAGTGTTATATATTTATATAAATTTTGATATATTAATAATTTATGTTATATTTTGATATATTAATAATTTATGTTATATAGATTTTGACACGTTTACGTATTTTTATCATGTTCGTGTTTTTTTTTTATCGTTATTTTTTTTATGTTTCAACATTATCAGATTTATCTCATCTCAGCTTTAAACTTTGAAGCATTCAAGTTCCATGGGGCAATTTCTGAAGGGAATTTGCAAGAGTTGTTTCATCTTAAAAGGAGGCTGATTGGGGGTGTAATGCAGTGGGAGCACCTTATATTACACTGCATATATTTTATTAGTATATTTAAAAAAGATAAAAAAATTTAATTTAAAAAATAAGATATGTGTCGGACTCTAAATTCTGCTTATTAAAGATAATTTTTTAAAAATATATATGTATCATTTTATTAATTTATTTGTAAAATTTACAAATTAAACTAATAATAGATGAGATAATATCTTTTTCCTTTGAAAACATTTTTCTTTTGCTCATTCTTTACTTACTAAGGAGTTAGATGTCAAAAAGTACAGACAATTAAAATTTCACAATTAACTCAAAATAATGTCCTTCTCTAATTAGTAGAAATAAAACATTTCAAAACAAATATTAAAAAAAAAATACAAATTTTTGTTTGTTTTTTGGAACTCAAAATCATGTCCTTGCCCCATAAGTAAAAATTCAAAATTCTAAAAAAAAAGTTAAGAAAATAAAAAAAAAACTCCTTCCAACTATAAGTCGAAATTAAAAAAAAAAAAAGAAATTATATTTTTTTTCTTTTGCAAACCTTATATATAAATACAAGGTTTTTGTACGATGAGTGAGAGCAAATAGAGAGAAAGAGAAGAAAAATGTACAAGTCGAAATTGCAAGAGCTTTGCCAGAAGAAAGCATGGAGCTTACCAGAGTACAATGCCACAAAGCAAGGCCAAGATCACAATCCTCGATTCGAAGCTACCGTGATCGTAAACGGCATGTCGTTTCAGTCTCAGAATCCGGCCAAGTCTTCCAAAGAAGCCCAAAACGATGCCGCTCATCTCGCTTTCCTTCATTTCACATCTCCTCCTCTTCCTGATCCTGGTACCATCTTTTAATTTAAGAAAAACCCTAACCTAAATTACATTTTTTTTTTTGTAATTTCTGTTTGGTCCCTAAGAAAACGCGGGAAAAGCGGAAGGAAAACAATTGTTCATGTTAGTGTTTATAGAAATTTTGTTTTAATGTGAAATGCAATTTGTAGGAAGCCAATCTGTTTTATCTTTTTTTTTTTTTCCTTTTATAGTTAGTGCTAGTTATTGTTATTCCCATTTGTTTTTATGATATTTTTCCTTTTTTAGGGTTTAAGTTAATATTTATTTTAATGTTTAATGTAGTTTTGAGTAAATGCAACGTAAAGCTATCAATTAAAAAAATCTGACCAATTTCTTTGAATGGCGAAGTAAATTGTTAATCTTGCAGAGAATTCTATGCTAAATTTTTTTCTCTTTCCATGGTTTCATAACTTCAAGGAAGTGGGAAAAATGAAAGAAACTCAAAATTTTGAATTTTCTGATTTTGGGTAATTTGAAGTCCGAAAGGTTGTTTCATTTACTTCAAATAAGCATGATGAGGATCAAGAAAACTATGTTCATTATAATGTTTTTGAATGGAGGTCTTGACTTAGGTTTGGTGGATATTTATAACTTTCGTAATGGATTTGATTTGGGTGTTCATTTCTGTTTCTAGCAAGTGGAATAGAAAGGTGAAATTTGTAAAGATAATGGTTGTTTTGCAAATTCTAAATTTGGTAGTATCTTTTAAGTTTTCATATTAATTTAGCGTGAATATTAAATCGGAAATGTCAAGGAGAAGGTAATCTATATTACTCGGACTTGGGTGTGAGTGCGGATAGAAGTTTGTATCCGACACAGGTATATTTAAAATTTCTAAGTTTTTCAATGTATTTGGAGGGTCCTTGGAGAGTCATAACCCTATACTCATGTTCGGATATGCGTCGGACACGGGTACTTCAAGAAAAATAAAGAGTCGGAGCAACATAGAGGGTAATTGTTTTATGTCTCTAGTTGACAATAAATTTCTTGGTTTTGATTTCATTTAAATTTCCACCCCCCCAAAATTCTTTTCATATCAATACCCGCCTTGAGTAGTAGAGGACCTCACGTGATTAGCAATGCTCTGGTGCTAGTGAGCCAAAGCTCGATGGCCTTATCATATGACTTTGACAATAAGCTATTGGTAGATATTTGTGGTTTATATTCCTGTTAGATGTATAATTGAATTATAAATTGCCTTTCCAACTTATTCTTCTTCTTATTCTGTGGAGCTTGTTCCTTTTCAAATTTCCCTTTTTAGTAATTATTTTTTTCAAATTCAATTGCTCTAAATAACTTCGGAAACTAGTTATTGGAGATGTAAAGCATAAAAACTGCTACTTTTGTTAATTGGCTGATTTTGATTTTATCTTTTAGGAATAGTTTGACAATTTTGATCGCCTTTAAGATAGTGTGGGCTTTTAATGCACCTTGGAAAAAATTGTGTTGATTTTGTCAGGTACTCTTTCTCTTTCATTGATGTTTCACTAGAAATCATGAGTGCTGATATGTTGTAGATCATAAGAAAACTTGTTATATGCACCTCCAGCTCTTTCATTCTTTTGTATGACTTTGGGTACCAGTACATGTTTTACTTTTATAAAACTTTTTGTAAGTTTTTTTTTTTTTTTTTTTTTAATTTTTTCCCCTTCCCTTGTCAGTAATTTTATTAAATTTAGGATGCATATGCTAGAAAGTAAAATTATCTTTCCATGTTTGGTTGCTGTGATTCTTGCAGGTTCTTCAAATGCAATTGCAAATTGTTATAGTAATATTGCTAACAAAAGGATTCTGCAACTGGAAAGTCAAGAAGCAAGCCGAGGTTCTCATGTCAATGGACCTGCCTCCATTTGCAAAGATAATGAAAAACTTAAAGGTCTGCATTCTTCTTATGTACTCGAACATCCCTAATATTCCCCACTTAAACCAAAAGAAAAATTGGATAGCTTGTTTATTTATTTATTTTTTTTCAACATAAAAGATGATTAAATGTGGTCCATGTTCCTATTAGCAGCCTGATGTCTTCTCTTACATGTGAAGTAGAATTCATAACCTCAAATAAGTACTCAAAATTATGCTTCTTAAGTCTCAAACTGGAGGTCAACTCGGTGCCAAATCTACTTCTTTTTTTTTCTCCCCAGTTTTTATAAAAATATATTCTGCACGTACATGTTATTATTCTACTGGCAAATGGAGTTGCAGATAAGCCTAGTTGCTTGCATAGCAGCCAACAAACAAGCCAAACTCATGCCTAAACTTAGGTTCCTGTGTTAATTAAAGCTAAGCTTTAGCTCATATAGGTTTTGCAGGGCGCTGGTAGCTATCATCATTCATTTTCTCTACTACTGAATGTAGCTTATCAATTTGGCTTGATATTGGCTTCATGTTGGCAATTTGAGGGCTTATCCACTGAAACAAGGTTAACTTTCCCAGCTCAAACATGGTATCAATGTTTTGAGCTGAGCGCAAGCTTCATCAGAACTGTTTTAGCTCAAGCTAGCTAGTTGAAACTCAAGTTCAGCTCTAGCTAGTGCGTTGATTGACCTAGTTAAGCTTGAAAACCATTTTGATTAGCTTGATTTAGCTCCTTACACTGCTTTGAGAAAGTAATTTAAAATATAAAAACCTGAAGGTCCAATAATTATGTCATTTGTGCCGAGTTCCTTGACTCTCTGACTTTGGGTTGATTGGGCTGACGTAGAAAGACTGCTCTTTTGCTTTAGAGTGCCTGCAGTACCTCATTTAAAACTCTTCAACTTGAACGTTGGAGCCAATTAAAAGTTAAAAGAAAAGCAAAAATACCGGCAGAGTAGATGGTAGTAACAGTGGAAACACTGTAGCATTAAGGAGGCTGTTAGATGCAGGTTGCACGGCATTCAACACATTGCTGATGGTCAATTAACAGAGTTCTTTTCCAGAATTGGAGTCTTAATGAACAGATGTTTGTCTAAGTTTTGATTTTCTTGTTCCTTCCCTGTAGTTTCCTGCTTCTGCAGACTGTTTTCTTATAGCAGGGTTCCTGCTTATCTGTGGTTGAAAGAAAAAGCTTATTTAGCCCAAAAAAAAAGAAAGCTGAAATGCCTTAGATGTCTGAACTGCCTTGTTTCCAGTTATGCTTACCTGTGTTTTCCTTAGTACTTCACATGTTTTTCTTTGTTTTTCATTATATCCTCTGATTTGGAATTGTTGGCTTATAGTTATGCAACATTTGTACAAGAATCTACTACAAAATTTTGCTCAAAAGAGAAACCTCAGCCGACCTGTGTATTCTTATGAGTTTGAGGGTCCTCCTCATGCAAGTCGCTTCAGGTGCAAGGTCACTATCAATGAAAAAACTTATGACAGTTTGGAGTTCTTTCCAACAATAAAGGAAGCTGAACATGCAGCTGCAAGAATTGCATTATCGTGTTTGGCACCGGATGCTATTCAAGAGGTCCAGTTTACTGATTAATGGAGTGTTTTTGTCTTTGTTGATTTGCTGTCGTTTATTATATTAGTGAAAATGTTCAGTTATTGCAAATCTGTAGAGCTTGAGTTTTAGTCCTTTCTTTCTACGTTTTGTTTTCTTCTTCAGGAAGACTCTAGCTTATACAAGAACCTTTTGCAAGAATTAACTCAGAAGGAAGGTTGTCCTCTACCAGTTTACACTACTTCTAGATCTGGTGAAGCCCATGCATCAATGTTTTTTTCCATTGTGGAGGTAAAAGGAGAGGTTTTCACAGGACAGGGAGCAAAAACCAAGAAGCAGGCAGAGTTTTTGGCAGCAAAAGTTGCGTACATGAAGTTAAAAGAGTGTACGTGTTCTAAACCCCCTCTTTTCCGTTTTCTTTTTCTGAAAAACAAAAAGAGAAAAAAGAAGGAGCCATTTTTCACCATTCTGTTGATTGTCAATCCTTTTCATGGCCCTTTCTCATGTTTATGTTTGAACTGCATTGTAAATTGACTTTTGGAAGACACAGGAAAATAAATTTTGTTTGACATGTTTGCTCTAAGGGCATAAATTTTTGAGTGCCATGGCATTCAATTCTCAAATTTTATCAATATTGGTCGTAGGGAAAGATGATTTATGTGTATCAAGTTTTGACAAGTAAGAAAACGAACCTTTCATCTATAATGCCCTATTGAATTTAGTGGGACTGAGCTGGGCTCTTAAGTATAAAATGGAGCTTGGTTAACAAGTTTCCTAAAAACAGGTACTTCCTGTGCTGGGACCATAAAGGTTTTTATGAGGCTGGAGACCTATGTTACTCGGACTTGGGTGTGAGTATCAGACACGGGTATATTCATTTTTTTTTTATATAAAGATTTCCATGTATTTAGAGGGTCTTTGGAGAATCATATCTCCATACCCATGTCCGGAAATGCATCGGACACGGGTACTTCAAAAAATATGAAGATACGGAGCAACATAGCTGGAAAGTGGAGACTTGTAGGCCTGCCATACCTTTGTGAATTATTTATATCAGCACGTTAATCTCTGGTTCCCAGTACGTGAGCGTTATGGTCGGTTCTGAAATTTCCCCTCCGTTAGTGAGTAGTTATAGAGTCCTTACAATTATGCTTACAATTATGTTTTCATTTTCAGGCAAGTCAAATAGGGGCTCTATAATTATTACTCCTGCCTACCAAGAAAAAGAAGTGCATGTGCTCTCATCTTCTCACTTGCCATCAAATGTCAATGCTGATACCCAACGGAATCATGGATCCAAAGCCAGCACATTGCTTAATTCTAGCTCAACTTCAGCGGCGGATCAGCAGGAGGATAGAGGTAATCTTTTATGTGGAAACTTCTACCATTTAATATCCAATTACAGATAGAGAAGTATATGGTTGACAAGTCCCTGAAATTGCATGCAAATCATTTTGTATTTGGTGCCTTCGCTCCGTAATGATTTATCCTTTTTAGAAGTTTTTATGCTTGTAAATGGCTAATAGTCGGATTGGATACAAACTAGTTCTTGAATTTCTAGTTAGGATAGACCATTAAAACCTATGTAAAAGGGGTGAGTTGAGAAGCAAATAACAATTTTCTTCAGCAGTTTATGAGACCCATGATGGGTTGACTTTTTCACTTGGTTAGCAGCTATATTTTTCTCCATTACCTATTTATTCATACTATCCTCCTATGTTGTTCCGACTCTTCATTTTTCTTGAAGTACCTGTGCCCGACACCCGTGTCCGATGCATATCCGGACATGAGTATGGGACTATGGGGATATGATTCTCTAAGGATCCTCCAAATACATAAATCTTAGAAAAAATTGAACATACCCGTGTCGGACACATATCCGTGTCCGACACTCACACCTGAGTCCGAGTGACATAGCTATCCTCATAATAGAACTTTCAGTCTCCTGCATTGGCAGTTTTACATAGGTGACACTTTTTATGCTACACTGCACCATGGAAGATCTTTGTTTGCTCACATGGATGAATGTAAACATGCGCGTGGATATACTTGCATGCAAGCATACTTTTCAATTCATTTAACTAGAGTGCATCGCTTCATCTTTTGGTAGTCAAATTGTTTGCATGCTGTTGAATATTAGCTTCTGAGATATATTTCTTACAGCCATGTTCCTCATAGCATTTTCATGTGAATTGATTGCAGTTAATGGAACATTTAGCAATCATCATCATCTCTCTGTTGCATTCCCACAACCAGAGATGACTACAGATTGGGAAAGTAGTTCACCCGCATCGACTCTGTATGATCATCCTCTGCCGGAAGATGACCTCTTCATATCTAATTTACCGTCTAACCACTCAGCTACTACCGATTCGGATGTCGATTCAATCAAGCAGCCAGTTGAAACGAGTACCATATCCTGCAACAGGGTCGTAGTTCGTCCTCGTGTGCCAAACATGAAGTTTCCTGCTGGTAGCACTGTGTTGCCCATGAGTGACAACGATTGGGTTGCCGTAAAGCTTGGATCTCAACCAAACCAGTGACTTTCAATGAACCTAATAATTTCATTTTCTAATGATCAGTTTTGCCATGCCTAGAATTATGAGCTCTGAAATGAGTTTTCATGTATATATATTTGTTTGCAACCTTAAAAAAACAATGGAATCATTGAGGTTCACATGAGAACTCCCTCAGTGTTATTTATTTAGGGGCTTTCTTAGCAACCTTAAATTTACTATTGACTTTCTTCATTTTCACAAAATACTCCTTGATGACATGAAATCAGTATTAAAAAAACTGTTTTTTTTTTATTTAAAAAAAAAACACTTACACAATATAATTTGAAAGAAAGTAACATAGCATGACATGAAATAAATATTAAAAAAATCGAATCGATCGTTCGGATCGGTTTAATCGAGAATTAATTAAAGGCTTGTTTGATATGATATTTAGAATCTCTCTCTTTTTTTGTTTTTTTTTTTTTGTTTTGTGATTTGGTAAAAACCGATTGAATCGATAAAAAATTATTTTTAGATTATTTTTTTATTTATTTTTTTTTAATTTATCAATGATGATATTTGAACTTTTTATCTTTTAATTTTATATTAAACATCATACTATTTAGTTAAATGAATATTTTTTAAATATTTGCTATATTTAATATTTATATAATATTAAAATTATTTATTTAATATTAAAATTTATTTTAATTAAATCGGTCGATCCAATCAATTTAACCTTCAATTTGATTTTTTCAATCTTGCATGAAATATATATTTAGGGCTGCCTTTATATGTCAACAAAAACTGTTAATTTAAAAATAAAAAAAAACTTAATTATATGCTTTAAATAAGAATTTATCAATAGTAGTTTGATGGTCAAATTATCATGACAAATAGCATTGCCTTTCTAGGAAATTTAATTTCTTGTATTTTTTCTTTTATGTAATGAATAAGAATTATTGGAATTTAAATATAATAATTGGACTCTTTCTTATTAATTTAAAAATTTGAGATAATTGTCACTCAATTTAATATGATATTAGAGAGTTTGAATTCCGACAATCGTTTTTTTACTTTAATATTTTTCATTCAATGTTTTATTGTTTATCGGATTGTGCGTAATTACTTTATTTTTTTTCCAGCTTTTATATTTTTTTACATTTGAAACAATATGTAAACCCATTAATCATTTATCCGGCTTATCGTAAAAGATTCGTTGAAAGTTAAATATAAGAATTTAACAAGGATAATTCTAAAAGAAATACTACTTTCAGTTTTCACAATGTTAACGTTCTGTTATATTATATATGGGTAAATTTTCAAGTTAAAATAGTCATCTCTCTCTTTCCCGTAAATTGGTGCATTGGCATGTAGGTGGAAAAGTTTATGTTATGTTATGTTTGGTTTATTTTTTTTTTTTTCTTTTTCAATTAAAAAATAAAAAACGTGATTGAATAAAAAAATAAATGGAAGTTTTGAAGGAATATATATTTTTATACTAATTTTTTGAAAACGTATCTCATATATTATTAGTGGTGAGATTAGAGATTGTTACATATACCTTTAAAAAATACATATTATAATTTTTTATCATTATTTATAAAATTTAAAAATTTGTCCGATGATATATTAAAAATTATAAACTCTTTTAATTTTATATAGACTAATTATATTATAAATTGATGTTACATTTTAATTATTGGCATATTCTTAATCAATTGACTTTTCTTTTTATCTTTTGCTTTTGTTTCATAACACTTTTTCGAAAAGTAAAATGTAATAAGCAAACACATCAAACAAACAAATTATATATATATATATATAGAGGATAGATTCATTTACATTAGTGTAAAACTAAATTAGTTTTACACACATCTGTAATTTTTTATATGATTTATATTTGTTTAATCTGACCGTCGTATTTCATGTTATATTTATGTAGATCATGCACGTCGAGTTTCGAGTGGATTAAAAATGTCTAACTATTTGTTCGATGTAAAATACTTTCAATCGTTAAATATATATTGAAAAAGACGATATTCACGATCGATATGATAGAGATATTGGATCGATTCGAAACTTTACATACACAACGAGTACGATTATATTATTAAATCCAACGGTCGATTTGTTAAAATATAAATCGTATAAAATATATATTTGACCCTTTCAACACCACTTTGAGATATTAACAATGAAGATATTTGGTAGCACCCATACACCAAGATCATGGCCTTTTCTTTACATATCTTCTAATAACCTATTGTAATCTTCTCCAAAATTCATAGATGATAAAATGAAAATTTATCCTAAAATCTGCACATCTCATATTAAAGTTTTTTGAAGAAAAACTTATATACTTGGTCTTTTTATTTTTATTATTTATAAAAAAAGTTTATAATTTTTAACTTTAATCCTCTAGCCCTTCGAAACCAACAATTAGCTTGACAGTAAAGTTCATATATACACTAATACTCTTTCACAACAAATATCCTCTGTTTCTATTTTCTGCTCCGTTTGATGCCCCTTTATTATAATAATGCCATGTTTTCAATAGAGTTAACTATTTAATATTAAAATTAACTCTATCATATACTCTTCTTTATTTCACACACTCATATAATATATAAAATTTTAAAATTCTATAATATGAGATGAGCACATGAAACACTGCCGCTAACTTGACGCTATATATACTTACTTGAAGGCATGCTTCTTGACAGGCCTTCAATACCAAGAAAACAACCTTAGAGCAACAAATTAAATCTCCTTCGCTTGATTAGCTATCTTTATTTATTTTTTTCACTTAATCTAATGGCTGTTCATAGCTCATTGGTTATTTTTGCAATTATTGCTGCAATTGCTCCAGCAATCTCATTTGCTAAGGAGTTCATAGTTGGTGGTGATGAGGGATGGAAATTAGAAGTTGATTACCAAGAGTAGGCTAAAGGCAAGCAATTCTTTGTTGGAGACATTCTAGGTCAGTTTCCCTTGTGTGTGTAATTTTATCATAAGTTTCAAAACCATTAATCTTTTATTTGTGTTTTGCAATTCTTAACCCAATTGTACTCATCACTTTTGTTTCAATTATTTTCATTCCTTGACATATCTCAGTTTATGTTATTAAGATTTTTTATTTTTCTTAAAATATTCGTGTCCGGTACTTATGTTTGAAACATATCGAACATGGGTACGAGAATATATATAATCCTCGAAATTAAATATATCCGTGTCGGACACATATTCGTATCCGACACTCATCCGAGTCTAGATAACATAAATGTAAATAACCGTTGGATAAATTTGAGGATATGTTAGGAATTTCATTTATAGTTTTCATTCCTTGACATATCTCAGTCTATGGTATTCAGACTTTTCATTTTTTTCTAAAATATCCGTGCCCGATACCTGTGTTTGAGACATATTGGACATGGATATGAGAGTATAATCTTCCAATTGAACATATCCGTGTCAGACACATCCATTGACATATATTATAACCGGCCATTGCGAAGGTGAGCAGAAGCTTAAGATCACAGTGCTAGAATTGTTTTTTTTTTTTACAATGTGCCAAGCGTTAGACTTCGAAGCATTGTTATTATGAGTTGGAGTTGAGCATTGAAGAACTATTTTTGGGATTTTTTCTTATTTTCCAATTTTTATTTTTTATTTTATAGAGTTTTGCTACTTAATTCAATAAGTTTAGTTAATATGTTATTTATAATAATATTATTAAATTAAATATAATAATTAATAATTTTATTTATTATTTTTAATACATTCAATGAAAATATTATTATATTTAGTAATTTTATCTGTGTTAACAATATATTTTTTTAAAGAATTAAAAAAAAAAAATTTATTGGGAATTTTAATATATTGTCATTATTATTGTGGTTTTCGTTATCTTGTTTTAGCCTTTCGGTACAATTTCGATAACCAAATTAATTTGTCTTTCGAAAAGTGGTGTAATTAGATATTCTTGACTTGAGTTATGCAATTTTGACAAACAAAAAAAAAGGAATAAGTTAAAGTATTTTCCCCCTAGTAATAATAATAGTAATAGTAATAGTAATAGTAATAGCAAGAATAAATAAGAATAGTACATTTGTTTTGACTAAGAAAAAATGAAAATAAATTTTGGGATGATGATGGCCATTTTGTATATTCAAATAAAAAAAATGTTAATATGTACCATAAATTCAATAAAATTGACTTGAATGAATTATATGTGAGAAGATCACTTCTAAGTTATAAAAAGTTAAAGATATGTAAGAACCTTAATTATAAGGAATTATTTTAATGGTAAGACCAAATCTTAATTATTAAGCAAACCTCATGTAAGAAGTGCTTGTGCTTTTATAAAGTCCATATTTGTAAGTAAGAGTATAGAATCACAATTCACAAAAGAAAAAAAAAATTGAAAATTTGTTTAATTTCAACCCTTTTTAAAACAAATTAAAATTTTTCTTTAATTAAGGAGGATTAGAGAAAGAAAGTCCTACTAGCAACTCAAGGTTTATTTATTGGCATTGAAGGTAGGGGAAGTTGATCTATCTTATCAAGGACGGATATTCACTTGGATGAATAATTGAGATGGGAATTTGATAGATGAAAGGCTGGACAGGGCCTTAGCTAATGTGAGTTAAGGAAGCAAGAAGAAATGTTTTGGTTTCAGAGATCCAGGAAATGGCGGAAGTTTGGAGGATCAAAATATCAAAATTTTCACCAAACTACCATGGAGAGGAGGGCAACAAACAAAGTTTTTATGACTTAAGGAAGATGAAAATAGTTGGATGGAGGATGAAGGGGAAATCATTTATAAGTTTGAAGAGTTTTACAAGAATCTGTTTAAGAACTCTTCTTCAAGGGAGTGGAGAATGTTTTGGATTGTATTCCTAAATTAATGGATGATAATATGAATGAAATGTTCATTTTCGATGTCACAGAGGAGGAGATCAAAGAGACTATTTTTCAAAAAATACTGGTGTTTAATGGTGTGTTTTTTCAAAAAATAATGGGACGCAATCAGAGATACTGTTGTTAATGCAATAAGGAGTTTTTTTTATTCCTGTCATAGACACCTGTTAAGGGAGCTAAAAAAGTCAAGTATTGTGTTGATTCCTAAAGTGAAGAGTCCTAAAAGTGTTGCTGAGTTCAAACCTATAAGCTTGTGCAACTTTGCCTACAAAATCATATCCAAAATTTCGATGAATAGTATAAAGCCTATTATGGGGAGTTTAATCACTCAAAATGAGGCAGCTTTCATTAAGGGGATTCAAATTCAGGATATTAACCTTGTGGGCTGTGGCTAATGAAGCTTTTCATTATCAAAAGCTTAAGAAGAGGGGTAAGAAGTTTCTGTGATAAACTGCAAGAGTGATCATGGAGAAGTAGAGTTACAGCTAGCAGTTGAGGGTGCAGGGAAGTTATGATGAAGAACTTTACAGAAGAAGAAGGCTCACAAGTTCTAGAAGATTGGGTGGTACCAATTGGAAAATGGTTACAGCTGTGGAAGAGAATCACCAATTAGTTAGGAATTGCTAAATTCTAGAAGTGTACTTGCCAGCTAAGAGAATGATGTATTCATTTTTATTTTCAGTATTTACTTTTTATCAATTGTCAAGGAATATATAGAGGAGAATGTATTCACGTTTTGGTTATGAAATGAAATATTAGTTTTTCCTCTCTATCTTTTCTCTCATTCTCTCCTGGCCTCTCTCTATTCTCTTGGTTACATAACAAATTGGTATCAGAGTTGTTGAGATCCAACCTCAACAAGCTGGGGAAACAGAAATTCCAGAATACTATGGCATAAGGGACTAGACTCAACACTATGCAAGAGCAGCTACAAACGCTGCAGTCACAAATGGAGACCTTGCAAAGTTCTGATGGCTCAGTACCAAAGTGGTGGAAAGAGCAGAAGAGGAATATCGATGCTCAGTTTGCTGCGAATCAGGGTTATGTTAGCAAGCTGCTTGAACTAATGACCCAGAAAGGAGAAGGACACAGCCAATCCGAATCGGGTGGGGTTATCAATACTCACAACTCTCAACCAACGCCTGTGTCATAGTCCAAAGCTGCAGGTAAAACTCCTATTGAGGTAACTATTGTTGATGAGCAGGGTAGACATATGCATAAACATATTGAAATGGGGTTATTGTCTAGGAGTCCTGTGGAAAAACTAAATCCACTATCACAAACACCTTCCATGACCTCTAAACCTAGTGATTACAATGCTAGTTCACATTCTAATGCTAGCCTGAATGCTTTTACTCCTAGACCTAAGATAGAATTACCTATGTTTGATGGCACCAATCCCAGGGGATGGGTTAAAAAATGTCAAAAATACTTTGCTATTTTTGCTATTGCTGACCATCAGAAATTAGAAATTGCTGCTATGTACCTGTCTGGTAAGGCAGAAGTGTGGTTCGATGGCTATGTAATGCAGAAGATTGGAGTTAGTTGGCAGGAGTTTGTTATGGATTTGTGCCAAAGGTTCTGTGATAGGACCTATTCTGATATCATTGAGGAGTTTAATAAGCTCACTCAAAAGGGAACTTTGGATGATTACCAAGAGAAATTTGAGGAACTTAAACCCTATATGCTTCAATTTAACCCAAATCTCACTGATGCTTATTTCATTTCTAGTTTTGTTAGCGATCTTAAAGAGGAGCTCAAACTTAGAGTCAAGGCTTATAAACCCTCTACACTGGCTGCAGCTTATAGACAAGCTCGATTACATTAGTTATCCATTGAGATTGAGAGCAAAAAACACAAACCACCTACAAGATCTACCTTTAATTTCCAACCAAGGACTACACAAATTCCACCTATCCAAACACAAAGAAACACCACAAATAGTAACCTGTATGAACAGAGAAAAGCTCAAAATCTCTGTTTTAAGTGTGGAGACAGATTTTCCTATGGTCATGTTTGCAAAAGCAAACAATTAAACTTGCTCACTAGAGATGAGGGAAAGGAGGAGCTTGAAGAACAAGAAGAAGTTCCAGCAGATGTAGAGCAGGAAGCACAGGAGAACCAAACCAGCAATGATAAGGGGTTGGAGATTTCTATTAATGCTCTGATAGGAAGTTTGGGTCATAATACCCTGAGGATTCAAGGCAGTGTGAAGGGAAAACCTGTCAGTGTGCTTATTGATAGTGGAAGTACTCATAGCTTTATCACACCTAGATGGGCTAAGGATGGAATGGAGTTACTGCACACAATCCCTTGTCAATTACAGTAGCAAATGGAGAAAAGCTCTATAGTACTGCCCAATGCAAACAGCTGGAGTGGGTAATGCAAGGTCACAAGTTCAACCATGACTTAAGGGTCTTATCTATGGGTGGTAGTAACATGGTGTTAGGTGTTGACTGGATGAGGAAATATAGTCCCTTAACTCTAGACTTTAATGAACTTTCCTTGTCTTTTCAAAAGGATGGTCAGCAGGTTATTCTCAAGGGAGGCCAAATGAATCCTAAACTTAGGATGATCACTCGAGAAAAATTGCAGAAGATGGTGAAAAAGATTCTGAGATGTTTGCAGAATTGTATATGCTCAGTACTGACTGTGACGAGCTGGAGACACCAACTGCCCTCCAGGCTTTACTAGTTCAATATTCAGATGTATTTGAAGAACCTAAACACTTGCCACCTATCAGATCCCATGACCATGGTATTCCTCTCAAGGCTATGCACAACCAATGAATCTGAGGCCATACAGATTTCCTTATCATCAGAAGACAGAGATTGAAAGACAAGTGACAGAAATGCTAGCTGCATCCATCATTCAGGCTAGTAGAAGTCCATTTGCATCACCATGTCTCTTGGTCAAGAAGAAAGATGGAATTTGGAGGTTGTGTGTGGATTACAGACAACTTAATGCCCTGACAGTGAAGGACAAATTTTCAATACCTATGGTAGAGGACTTATTGGACGAACTTAAGGGTACTAAGGTCTTCTCCAAGTTGGACTTAAGGTCTGGGTACTGGAAAATCAGAGTTAAGCAAGAAGATATCTCCAAAACAGCCTTCAGAACTCATCATGGCTATTTTGAGTTTAAGGTAATGCCATTTGGACTAACTAATGCCCCATGCTACTTTTCAAGCCCTTATGAATGACATATTTTCCTTGCATTTAAGACAATTTGTGCTTGTGTTCTTTGATGATATATTGGTGTATAGTGTTAACTTTGAAGAACATGTTAAGCACTTACAAATTGTTTTATATCTTTTAAGGTCACACAGGTTGTTTGCAAAGAAAAGTAAATGTTTTTTTGGGCAAAAACAAGTTGAATACTTGAGGCATGTGATATCATCTGATGGAGTCTCAACAGATCCCACCAAGATAGAAGCTATGAAAGAATGGAAGCTGCCTATTAACTTGAAGTCACTAAAAGAGTTTTTAGGCCTTACTGGTTATTCTCGAAAATTCATAAAGGGATATGGGGAGATCAGTAAACCTCTGACTGATATGCTCAAGAAGGATGGTTTCACTTGGAGTCCTAAAGCAGTAGCAGCATTTAACCAATTAAAAGAAGCTATGTGCACTGCTCCTGTTTTAACTTTGCCAGATTTCTCAAAGCCATTTTACCTGGAGACTGATGCTAGTGGGGCTGGCATTGGGGCTGTCTTATCATAGGGTGGTAGGCCTCTAGCCTATTTGAGTAAGGCTTTGGGACCCAGACATATTGATCTAAGCATTTATGAGAAGGAATACTTGGCTATATTAATGGCAATATCCAAGTGGAGGCATTACTTGGAAGAAGGATCATTTGTTATAAAAACAGATCATGAAGCTTTGAAGTATTTGTTAGAACAAAAGCTTACAACTACAATTCAGAAGAGGGGTTTAACTAAACTGTTAGGGCTGGACTATACTATACAGTATATGAAGAGCAAGACAAACAAAGCAGCTGATGCCTTTTCCAGACAGTTTGAGACAGAAGCATTACTTTGCAGCCTAACTCCAACAACAATTATACCAGAATGGGTTAAGGAAGTGGAACTCAACTATGAAGAAGATGATTTTGCCAAGGCTAAGATTGTCTCACTTTTTGTTAATTCTACTGCAATACTTTTTTATTCTTTCACTAATGGGATTTTGAGGTATAAAGGCAGAGTTTACATTGGGAGTCAGGGTCCATTACGAGAACAGATACTTCAACAGATGCATGATTCACCTCAGGGAGGTCATTCTGGTGTACATGCAACTTACTATAGAACTAGACTGTATTTTTTTTTTGGCCAGGGTTGATGAAGCAAGTCCAGACTCATGTTCGACAGTGTGACACATGCCAGAGAAACAAAAATGAACATAGCCCTTATCTTGGTTTGCTACAACCTATTCCCATTCCTGAACAGACTTGGGAAGTTATAACCATGGACTTTATTGAGGGCTTACCTTCTTCACAGAAGCAAACCTGCATTATGGTGATTATAGATAAGTTCACTAAATACTCTCATTTCCTTTCCTTATCTCATCCATTTACTTCTTTAGATATAGCTAAACTATACCTTAGCAATATCTATAAACTACATGGGGCTCCTAAAACCATCATATCTGATAGGGACAAGGTGTTTACTAGTAATGTCTGGCAAGAGTTGATGAAGCTATTGGGAATAGTAGTACAGTTGAGCACTACTTATCATCCTGAAACTGATGGACAATCCGAGCGATTGAATCAATGTTTGGAACAATATTTGAGGTGTATGTGTTTTCTCAAACCAAAAACATGGGTCACTTGGTTACCTCTAGCAGAATGGTGGTATAATACCAGCCATCATACAACCATCGGGATGTCTCCTTTCCAAGCTTTATATGGCTATCCACCTCCTGGTTTTGCATGGAATGCTAGTTCTTTAGCTCGTGTTTCTACTGTGGAGACTTATTTAAGGAAAGAGAGCATTTGAGTAAGATGATGGTTGACCAACTTGAGAAGGTTCAGAACAGGATGAAATACTATGCTGACAAGAAGAGGGTTGAGAGGGAATTTCTGGTTGGGGATGAGGTGTACTTGAAGCTTCAGCCCTACAGGCAGACTTCTTTAAGTCTTAGAAAGAATTTGAAGTTGTCATCACGATACTATGGACCATACACTGTGATTGCGATAATTGGAACAGTAGCTTATAAGCTGCAACTACCTACTACTTCCAAATTGCATCCTGTTTTTCATGTTAGCTTACTTAAGAAAAAAATTGGAATCAAGAAGGTCTCTAGTATAGCTCCACCAAAGGTGAATGAAGAAGGGCAGCCATTGATATTTTCTACTACAGTGTTAGACAAAAGGATTATTAAGAGGAACAATCAAGCAGTCACACAATTGCTGATTGAGTGGGCTAATTTAGAAAGGGAGAATGCTACTTGGGAAGATTACTCTGTCCTAGTCAACCAGTTTCCAACTTTTGATCCTTGGGGACAAGGATCAACTGAAGGGGAGAGTAATGTGATAAACTGCAAGAGTGATCATGGAGAAGCAGAGTTACAGCTAGCAGCTGAGGGTGCAGGGAATTTCTGATGAAGAACTTTACAGAAGAAGAAGGCTCACAAGTTCTAGAAGATTGGGTGGTACCAGCTAGAAAACGATTACAGCTGTGGAAGGGAATCACTAATTAGTTAGGAATTGCTAAATTCTAGAAGTGTACTTGCCAGCTAAGAGAATGATGTATTCATTTTTATTTTCAGTATTTACTTTTTATCAACTGTCAAGGAATATATAGAGGAGAATGTATTCATGTTTTGGTTATGAAATGAAATATCAATTTTTCCTCTCTATCTTTTATCTCATTCTCTCTTGGCCTCTCTCTATTCTCTTGGTTACATAACAGTTTCAAATGAGATCAAAGTAGATATGAATAAAGCATATGAGATAGAGTAGAATGGGTTTATTTAAGGGCAGTTCTTAGTCCTTACTAAAATGGGGTTTATTAAAAATTGATAAATTAGATCATGGAGTGTGTGGTTTCTGCTTCCTACAATATAGGAAAGATAAAGAGTGTAGAATATTGAAAATTGAGCTTTCTTCATCGCATCTTGTGGAAGATTATGTGTGGAAAGCGATTTGGAAGATCCCCGCACCTGTTAAGGTAAGAAATTTCTTCTGGAGGGCTTGTCATAATGCAGTAGGTACTAACCAGAACCTATGTAAAAGAAAGATCAGTACTTCTCCTGTGTCCAATCTGCTATCATGAGGAAGAAACTATAAAACATGTACTCTTGCTATGCGAATGGACCGGTTTAGTATGGTTTAGGGTGGATATTGTTGAATATAAAGTCAATAACGAGCAGATTACTACATTAGATGTTTGGGTTAAGGAAATTATGGATATGAAATTTGTCAATCCTATAGACGAAAAACTTCTACTGGTTTCTGTAGCTTTCACTTGTTGGCTTATATGATGTTTTCTTGTGGCCAATAAGGGTAGTCCAGATATAATGGCTACTATTCTCAAGGTTAAGGGTGGTGTGGCAGAACTCATAGCTGCAAATGAGATGGGTAGTAATCAGAATAAAGGATATCCCAGGATGGCATAAAGTAGACCAGATGAAGTGTAATACCCAGCCCAAAAATAAGAGTCCAAGTATGTTAAAGAATGATTTTAACTCAAGCCCATCAGTCAAAATTAAAATATTAGGGTTAAAAAAATAAAAGGAAAAGAGAGAAAACCTATCTACAGTTTTTTTTGGCAGTCAGAAAAATATTGGAGAAAAGAAGAGAAACCCTAAGGGAGAAGAGAAATGATGGAAATTGAAGTTTTTGTCTTCAAGATTGAAAGATTAAGGTAAGTAAAATCCCTCTTTTGATTTGCAAAACAAATGTTTTGTTAGATTGTTACAATTTGGGTGAAACTTTTTGGGAGAAAAACCTAAAAATCTATGAAATTCTCATAATTCTTCTTGATTGATTTGGATAAAGTTATTGGGCATTATTTTATCATTGATTAAGAGATAAGCATGATTTTTGATTGGATTTATGGGTTGGTAATTGAAGAACTGAATTGTTATGAATATAAAAGAATGAGAAATTCTATTTTGAATGAAAGTGTTGTCTGCAGTTGTGGATTAAAAAAATATTCTGTATTAATTTGTCAGTTTTTAGTATGATTATTATATATGGTCGGAAATATATTTGAGTCTGCTTTTTAACGAGATAAACGAAAGTGAATTCCGAGTTTCGTACGAAATAATAATCAATTTTTACCAAGAGATGTGCGTGCTGTTTGGAAACAGCAGCAAAGGTGAATTACGAAAATTACTACATTTTATCTAAAAAGAATTACGAGTTGGGCCTTATATGGTTGGAAAGCTTATCAAGTCTAGTTCTTAATGGACTTAACGGAACTGAAATCCGAGTTTTCAAAGTGGAGATATCTTATTTTTAGTAAACACTGTTCAGGCTGCCTGAAAACTGTGCCTGGGGTAATTTCGAGATTTTACTGCAATTTATCTATGGTGAATATGATCTGAGTTTTAAATGGATGAAAGCCTATTAAGTCTAGTTTCTAAATCTTCAAACGGATCATGATTTCGAATTTTATAGCTTAAGATATGACTAATTTAGTAAGTGCTACACAAGTTGGCAGATTTGATAATTAGAAGGTTTTGGGATACTTTGAAAGATTTTATGGTATAAATGATATTTCAAGAGCATGATTAGTTTTATTTGCTTATATGATTAAGAATAAATTTTTGACTATTTTAGAGACGAGCTAAGTTATTGGAAAGATGGAACTTCGAGAGGATTGAGTTCGTTATTTCATGTTTCGATTTAGCGAGTTCAGGTAAGTGACTTGATATCCCTTTGATGTTTTGACACCCTAAAAATCAGCTTCATCATGCTTAAATTTTGTATATAATATAAAATATTTTATCCCTCGATTTGTTAAATCGGGTTAAGCATGCAAAGTATATATATGATATTTCTTTAATATGATTTCAGAATTTGATTTCGTTTTGATTTGATTTTCGAATATGATTTTTGATCAACTACATTCTATACATATTTGTTTATCTTATGAATACAATTTACTAAATAAGATGCTTTAAAAGAACATACGAAATTTATTTTGTACGAGATGTGTTTTGTGAAATGCATGACTACTGTTTTGTATAGTTGGGTAATCCTAAAATATGTTTTGTTTTGATTTGTCTCATAGTATGACTATGCTCTGACCCTGTCAACGGGGGTTAAACGTTGGCCATGTCGAAATGTACTTTGTGATAGAAATCGATTTCAACTGTGCCACCGGTTTAGAATAGTGGTTTTTGTTCTATTCGATGCAACTATTAGGTTGCTTCTGATATACTTCTGACCCATTGCCACTGGGGTTAATTGTGATTTTCGTTCTGACCTATGCCACAGGGGTTAAGTGTGGTCTTAGTATGTTACAGGAGACTAATAAACTCGAAATTTTGTGATATTTTGTCTAGATTTGTTATCTGAAAATTTGGTTTTGCAGAAATATTTTATGACTATGAGATTACCCAATTTCATTTTCGAATCATTATTATTGATAATTCTAGCTTAAATATTTTGTAGCATGCTTAATCCAACTGAGGGGATGTCAGTTACTTGCTGAGTATTGTACTCATTCCTTTATTTTCCTTTTTTTTTTTTTTTTTTTTTTTTTTTTTTTTTTCCAGATTTTGATATATGCATTTTCGAAGTTTAGTTTGACGAGAGCCATTGTTTGCGAGTTTAGCATCTACCTTTAGTCTTATGATACTTTGAACGTGAGTAGTTTAATATCGATTTTAGTCGATTTAAGAGCTAGTTAGAATATATTGTATTTTTCGATCAAGGTGTAATATTTGAATTTTTGGAGATTTGAGGTTTTGTAATTTGTAATTTTGGAGACTCTTTGAGTTGTGGTTTTTCGATTTAGTAAGATATAAGTTGCCTTGCATGCTTGTGAGATTCGTCTTATGAGTATGCGACGTTGTTACGTCCTGAATCCTCGGCTTTGGGTGGTGACAAAGAGTGGTATCGAACTTAGGTTTGTGATTCTGTGGATCTTAGAGTTCTTAGTCTGATTGATATTTAGGCATCAACTTTAGAAATTTTGATAAGAAAGAAGTTTGGTGAATGTGATAAAAGAGTAATGATAAGTTCCAAGTGATGATTCTTGGTGTGAGTTTTGATAAGCTAATTACGTTAAGCTCAAGCTTGTTATATATAATGATTTTGATCTTCGTAGATTCTATAGAATTGAGGTTGGATTTTCTAATTTTTAGTGAATTATTTTGAGTTTTGTTTATGAATCTTTAAGGAAAAATTTTTTTATCATGATTTTGATTGTACCTACTTGGAGTCAAAGTACGAAATTATAGAATTTGTCATGAGATGATATGTTGTAATGAAGTGACTTTGGTGTGACTTTTGATAAGTTGGATATTTGAAGCTTAATAGTTACTGCAAAGAAAGATTTTGATCTATTGAGGTCTCAGGGTTTGAAGTCTTAATTTTAATTTAAGAGATTTTGGAGTTTTGTGATGGATATTCAGCGAATCTTTGACCACTGATTCAATTATATTTTTGATGAGATTAAAGTTTGAAATATAGAAGTTGGCAAGAAATGATAATTAGAGTTTAGCGTATTTATTGGTGTTAGTTTTGGTGAACTTTTCTTTAAAGGATTATGTTTTAAATTTCACTTGTGATCAACTGGATTAAGATGTAAATGAGGATATTCAGTGAAATTGATATGGTTATGATTTAAAGAGCTGTACCTAACTTGATGATAAGAATTGATATATTAGGCATTTACTGAAGTTTGATTAAGAGATGTCTATGGGTATAATGATTGAATATTGTTATAGTGGATTTTGAGTTTCAATCATTCATTGTGTTGAATTAGTATTTTGACGTATTAAGAGGTTATTTACTCAATTTGGTGTGGTTTGGTTAATAGAAAAAGAAAAGATCTAAGCTTGATGATGTGAATTGGTGTTTTATGGAATTATTTGAAGTGGATTATTCGATTTCTATTTTGGAGTGCAATGAATTTGAAATGGCCGCAGTGATTAGTTTGCGAATATAATTTTGATTGAGAAGCAATATGAGAATTCTCCATTTGGAGATTATCAATTATCATGTGCAACATGTTATAGTTTTGTGTATAAGAGTTAAGCGCCTAAGGTTATGGTTATAAACAAAAAAAATTACGATCAACATTGGTTTGGAATAAGTATTATTAGTAACGGTTTTCAATATTTGGTGATTTAAGTATGGATTCAATTTTGAAATTTTTTAGAAAATCTATGAGATTATGTTAAGCATGTGTTTGGTATTTATAAATTGTGACCTTAAGATGAAGTCTATTATTTGGTGTTATATGGTTGACATTTTTGTAAAAGGGATTTTTCTTATGATACACATATTTTGACTTTGACTGGAAGATGATAGTAATATATTTGTTCAAAGAAAAAGTTTGGATTTATGACGTTTATAAGCTTTGTGAATAGTATAATTGTTGTATGATTTTTAATCTTTGAGATTTGAAAAGGAATAATATTTGGATTTGGAGATAAGTTAGGCACTTAAAGATATATGTTTGAATTTGTATGGCACGAAACTTATGGATATGATCTATTGTTGGTTGATCCTTGTCATGGGTTATGATGGTTAAGATGTTAAGAAATATTTCGATTGTCGGTGAAAAAGAAGATAAAATTTGTATGTGATATTTTGAGATGACTAGGTGGTTTATTGATATTATAAATTAAATTTAAGTTGTATAGGTCTTGATTACTTGATATGAATTGTAAATTCTGTTATAAGAGATATTTCGGATTTGTGATTATGTTGGTGTACGATAATAACATGAAAGTCAATATTGTTGGTTTTAAGGTCATGTTTAAATAAGATATCAGAGTGTGCAACGGAAGCATAATTTGGGTTCAGTTACGAATTTTGAATTATTGTTAACTTAGAAAATAATGAATTCTTTATAAATGGAAACTTATTGTGTGATAATAGTGAAGAGATTATGGATTTTGATATTTGAAATGTTGAGAATGTCTGTGAGGTGTGAAAATTGGGGCACATTTGTTATATTTGATTTTGTTTGCAAGAAATTAGTTGAATAAAGTCGGAACTACATTAAAGTAAAGCTGCTTAGTTTGCCATGATAGATAATTATGTATTTAATATGCTTTGGAATATATGGAATGCGTAAGAGATTTATACTTTTATAGCTGTGTTTTTAGACAAGAACTCAGATTTGATACTTGGAATGTCTGATCATTTCGTCACATAAGGTATAAGATGAAATTTATGTCAACTTATCATTGGATGATTGATCATGAAGAGTTTTGATCGAAGCTTGAGAGATTATAACTTATGGATCATTTTAAGAGAAAAATTTCATGTGACATATGCTTGAAAGACGGGCAAACCTTGAGGTCATGAAATTTGAATTTGGAAGACCAAATTCTTTTAAGTGGAGAGTATGTAATACCCAGTCCTAAAATAAGAGCCCAAGTATGTTAAAGATTGATTTTAACTCAAGCCCATCAGCCTATATTAAAATATTAGGGTTAAAAGAAAATAAAAGGAAAAGAGAGAAAACCTATCGACAGTTTTCTTTGGCAATCAGAAAGAAATTAGAGAAAAGAAGAGAAACCCTAAAGGAGAAGAGAAATGATGGAAATTGAAGTTTTTGTCTTCAAGATTGAAAGATTAAGGTAAGTAAAAGCCCTATTTTGATTTGCAAAACAAATGTTTAGTTAGATTGTTACAATTTGGGTGAAACTTTTTGGTACAAAAACCTAAAAATTTATGAAATTTTCATAATTCTTCTTGATTGATTTGGATAAAGTTATTGGACATTATTTTATCATTGATTAAGAGGTAAACATGATTTTTGATTGGACTTATGGGTTGGTAATTGAAGAACTGAATTGTTATGAATATAAAAGAATGAGAAATTTTATTTTGAATGAAAGTGTTGTTTGCAGTTGTGAATTAAAAAAATATTCTGTATTAATATGTTAGTTTTCAGTATGATTATTATATATGGTAGGAAAGATATTTGACTCTGCTTTCTAATGAGATAAACGAAAGTGAATTCCGAGTTTTCTACGAAAAGATAATCAATTTTTACCAAGAGATGTGCGTGCTATTTGGAAACAGCAGCAGAGGTGAATTCCAAAAATTACTACATTTTATCTAAAACAAATTAGGGGTTGGGCCATATATTGTTGGAAAGCTTATCAAGTCTAGTTTTTAATGGACTTAACGAAACTGAAATCCAAGTTTTCAAAGTGGAGATATCTTATTTTTAGTAAACATTGTTCAGACTTCCTGGAAACTGCGCCAGGGGTAATTTCGAGATTTTACTGCAATTTATCTATGGTGAATTATGGTCTGAGTTTTATATGGATGAAAGCCTATTAAGTTTAGTTTCTAAATCTTCAAACGGATCATGATTTCGAATTTTGTAGCTTAAGATATGACTAATTTAGTAAGTGCTACACAAGTTTGCAGATTTGATAATTAGAAGGTTTTGGGATACTTTGAATGATTTTATGGTATAAATGATATTTCAAGAGCATGATTAGTTTTATTTGCTTATATGATTAAGAATAGGTTTTTGGCTATTTTAGAGACGAGCTAAGTTATTGGAAAGATGGAATTCGAGAGGATTGAGTTCGTTATTTCATGTTTCGATTTAGCGAGTTCAGGTAAGTGACTTGATATCCCTTTGGTGTTTTGACACCCTAAAAATCAGCTTCATCATGCTTAAATTTTGTATATAATATAAAATATTTTATCCCTCGATTTGTTAAATCGGGTTAAGCATGCAAAGTATATATATGATATTCTTTGATATGATTTCAGAATTTGATTTCGTTTTGATTTGATTTTCAAATATGATTTTTGATCAACTACATTATATACATATTTGTTTATCTTATGAATACAATTTACTAAATAAGATGCTTTAAAAGAACATACGGAATTTACTTTGTACGAGATGTGTTTTGTAAAATGCATGACTACTGCTTTGTATAGTTGGGTAATCCTAAAATATGTTTTGTTTGGATCTGTCTCCTAGTATGACTATGCTCTGAGCTTGTCAAGTGGGTTAAACGTTGGCCATGTCGACATATACTTTGTGATAGAAATCGATTTCAACTGTGCCACCGGTTTAGAATAATGGTTTTTGTTCTATTCGGTGCAACTATTAGGTTGCTTCTGATATACTTATGACCCATTGCCACTGGGGTTAATTGTGGTTTTCGTTCTGACCTATGCCACAGGGGTTAAGTGTGGTCTTAGTATGTTACAGGAGACTAATAAATTCGAAATTTTGTGATATTTTTTTTAGATTTGTTATCTGAAAATTTGGTTTTGTAGAAATATTTTATGACTATGAGATTACCCAATTTCATTTTCGAATCATTATCATTGATAATTCTGGCCTAAATATTTTGTAGCATGCTTAATCCAACTGAGGGGATGTCAGTTACTTGCTGAGTATTGTACTCATTCCTTACTTTTTTCAGATTTCGATATATGCATTTTCGAAATTTAGTTTGACGAGAGCCATTGTTTACGAGTTTAGCATTTGCCTTTAGTCTTATGATACTTTGAACGTGAGTAGTTTAATATCGGTTTTAGTTGATTTGTTAGTTAGTTAGAATGTCTTGTATTTTTCGATCAAGGTGTAATATTTGAATTTTTGGAGATTTGAGGTTTTGTAATCTGTAATTTTGGAGACTCTTTGAGTTGTGGTTTTTCGATTTAGTAAGATATAAGTTGCCTTGCATGCTTGTGAGATTCGTCTAATTAGTATGCGGCGTTGTTACGTCCTAAATCCTCGGGTTTGGGGCGTGACATGAAGGTTGTGTCAAGGTAAATTGTGATGGGGCTTATGATATGATGATACAAAAAGTGCAGGGATTGGAGTTGTTGCTCGAAACTCAGATGGTGTGTTTATTGGAGGGATGGGTGGAAAATTCTGGTTAATTCAAGTATGAAGGTGAGAGAATGAGTATGATAGAAGTTGATGCACCCAAAAGAGTGTATCTTATTTAACCTTGCACTAAAAAGATAAATTGTAAGTATAGTAGTTAGCAAGGGTCGAGTCCTCAGGGATTGGGTTTTAGTTTATAAGTTAATAGTTTAAAACTTAAATTCAAAAACAATAAAAGAAAAGGGGTTTTTGAAGCCAGATTTAAACTAAGTAAATAATAAGAATAAGATGCAAGGCGGTATAACCAGCCAATAAAAATATATATACTAAATTAGGCGGTATAACCAGCCAATAAAAATATATATACTAAATTAGGCGGTATAACCAGCCAATAAAAATAAAACAAAGTTAATATACAAATTAGGCGGTATAACCAGCCAATAAAAATAAATATAAAAAATAAGCAAACTAAAAGTAAGAAAACAAGTAAGTAAGAAGAATCAAATATGAAAAATATGGTTAAGGTTTCATTCTCCACCACTAGACATCATTAAGAATCAATTTCAGATCTATCAATATCAACCAACTATCAAAGTTAACAACCGTAGATAACAACAAGCTCTGTTACCCCAATCTTTCCTTAGTTTGTCGTTAAATAGAACAAGCTCTCTATTTAATCTCTAACCATTAAACAACCTAGAATAAGCTCTCTAAATTCAATTTAATGGCAGCTTTATGATGAGAAAGATAGGTTGATCTAAGCAACAAACACATAAGCTCGGATTGTTCAACTTAGGTTATGTTCCACTTTGCAATTATTGAAAACTTGATCATAATCATTAATCACAAATTGCCACTTATGAATAGGAAATCAAGACAATTACACGGATCAAGACTCCTAAACTAGCAATAGATAATTATCAAGATCTATCTAGTTGTACACCTAAATAAATCAAGACAACATCATGAACAATTCTTGTAGAAGAACATAAGCAACTTTGATAGAAAATTAATGATAGATAGAATCTGAAAATCAATCACAAAACATGTCTAGGGCTTTGAAATCACCCTTAACCAAATAGAAGTTTAGCCTAGCATAGGCATTGTAAACATAAACATAAAATTAAAGAAAATCTAAGAAGAAAATAAAAGAAAGAAAGAAGAAGAGGAAGAATATTAATTATCCAACCTCTTGCTCTCTCTAAAGAAAAAGAAAACTAGAGAAAAGAAAGAAAACTAGAGAAAAGAAAGAAGAAGAAAACTTAGAGAATTTTATTAAAATGGCTAATATCCTACCTATGTACAATATGATCCCTTACAATCATCCAAGGCCCTCTATTTATACACATTTTGGAGGGCTAAATGACAAGAGACAAGCTTTACAAATTTCAAAGGTAGGTATAATAGGTGGGTGCATTTTCTAACAATTTTCGTCATACATGACGATTTTGATCAGCCAACTTGATGGTCGATTTTGTCAATTTTACAGGCCTTATCTGATCACATGGTCTTCTAGAAAAAGGTTCCCCTATCAGTTACGGATCCATAGCCGTTGGAATCAGCTCATTTGCTGATGTGGATAAGCAGATATGGGCAAAATACGAAAACAGGTCAGCACAGACGTCATTGCACATCAGCCAACTTGATGGTCGATTTCGTCAATATTAGAGGCCTGATCTGATCATATGGTCTTCTAGACAAATGTTTCCGTATCAGTTACGGATCCATAGCCATTAGAATCAGCTCATTTGCTGATGTGGATAAGCCGATATGGGCAAAATACGAAAACAGGTCAGGACAGACGTCATTGCACATCAGCCAACTTGATGGTCGATTTCGCTGGGGAAAACGACTCCGTTTCAAGAAGTGTAAAACATGAAAAAGATAGATATGCCTCTTAGCTTTGCACGGATACAAATTTCAGCCTTATTGCTTCAGTGAAACTCCAGATATAGCTGATATGGAAAAAGGTGTCGGAACTGGAACTGAACTGGATTTGCCCTTAATTCTAGTAATCTGAAATCACTCAAAGAAACTTGTGAAAAACACCAAATTACATAAAAATATAAAAGATCATAAACACAATTAGACTAAACAATAATAACTCGTATTTGACACAAAACAATAATAAAACATAACTAAAAACTATATAATTATACGAGTTATCACACCCCCACACTTAGCTTTTTGCTAGTCCTCGAGCAAAATCAAATAAAAATAAAATAAGAAAATCTAATCTAATCCACTTTCGTAGGAAATCACGGTGGCACTTGGCATGTGACACAAGCCTTTAAACCCCTAGGTGTCCCTAGTGGACGAGTTTAGTCTCGTGAGGGTTTACTAGAACGATACCCACAAACATTGAAAAACTAAAATATAAATAAACTACATATACTAAAAATATTTATTCCTAATCCTTTCAATACAAATTAGAGACAATCTTTGAACAAGTCTTATAAACTAATCAATAGCTTAAAGAATTTCACAAAAAATCATGCTTGAATGTAAATTGTTTGAGTTAAGCCAATATTAACATAACATATTTCAATCAAAATAATGCATATTAAAACTTAATCTCAACTACTCACATGGGATACCCTCATGATTTTCACTCTTTAAAGTAGTGGTGAAGAGTTTACACTCAATCAATCTCATGAAAACAGTTCTACCATATTCTTGCTTGTCCACCTATTCTCCACTATTTAGATCATACAACTTCATGAATCAAGAGGTCTTTAATCAAGGTTGTAATGGGGCCAAGGGGTTTGTAATGTGGTTGAAGAACAAAAGGATAAAGATATCACAAAGGTTCCAAAGAGTTCATAAAGTTTAGAGACATAAAAAGATCATACAAATAAAACTTCTCAAAACTCTTATAAAGCACATAATAACATAGGCTAAATATTCATGTTGAGCTTTTGCATCATTCTAACCAACTTTGTAACATCTTTTTTTTTTTTACTTTAACTAGAAGTTCAAGAGAAGTTTTTTTTTTTTTTTAATATGGGAATGTATTTGACAATGATCCCTTTCTTTTTCTCTTGACTTTTTTCTTTCTTTTCCCCCCACACTTATTTCTTGTTTCTAACCCAAATTTTCAATAAATCTTCCTTGTCTTTGCAACTTGTCTCAAAACATGCTAATTCATCTTTGGAACAAAGGTAAAGATATAAGTATATTTAGGTTAGGGACAAGTTATGGTTACCAAAGAGATAGCTTATTCAATGTAGGCTCAAATTGGTTCACTAAGGGTGTGTTCTCTTGGAACATTAATAATGGATGGCTGTTTGGCTCTGGTTATAATCCTAATGCCTCTATCATATTCATGTTGTCACATGTATCAATATAGTCTCAAACGGTTTAAAGCAAGTTCTAGAGAATCATGTAATCATAAGAGCACTCAAGAAAGAAATTAGATTGATTTGTATAATGCATCAATCATTATAGGCTCAAAAACTCACAAGGATGATTATACAAGTCAGATTAAGTCTAAACATGCTTCTTTCTCAATCAACATATCATATTAACATTGGCTCATAAAAAGGTTGACATCAAGCTCAATTCTCATGAAAATCTTCTCACTAATAAATCTGTTTTAGACTTATGCAATTCATATCTCATCATTGTATTAAAAAGGAACTAAAACACACTAAAAATAATAATAATAATAATAAAGACTCATAAAAAAAATAGTAGACAAAAATAAAAGAAATCCTAAATCATTCCCCCCACACTTAATTCTTACATTGTCCTCAATGTAAGTCTATTAACCCAAATGAAAGAATCATGTGTAAGAGAAAAGAACTAATAACATAAAAATAGGAACAACTAAGACTCAAAACAAAACAAACTCATGCAACCTAAATAATCCTAAAATACTAAACAAAAATTAACAAGTAAACATAAAAAGATTAAAATCAAACTGACAAGGTATGTCTCAAGTCTCCCTTACTCAGATCTTGTTCAGAATGAATATTTCTAAATTGCTTAAAACACAACAAACTTTTTTTTTTATTATTTTTTTGTTTTTGAAAAGAAGAAATCAAGCTGACAAGGTATGTCTCAAGTCTCCCTTACTCAGACCTTGTTCAAAATGAATACTTCTAAATGGCTTCAAACACATCAATTTTTTTTTTTTTTTTTTTTTTTTAGGAAAATATGTCCCTTACCCCCTACTAAAGGTAGAATTTAGGAGATATTACCTGCAGAGGTTGCTAACCACTTATTATAACTGAGACACAACAAACAAAATGTTAGATAATGTCACAAAGACAAAGTGCAATCCACTCCTTGCTCGTCCATATCTCTTTTTCTTTTTCCGAGCGTTTGCGAAACAACCGTAGCAGATAAACACTCATAAGCTTGGAGCTTTTTGAGTAAATCTTCAATGGTTGTAGCAGAAATTATGGTTCTCCTTGCCTCTGAAAACATGAATCCATTATCCACAGCATTATCTAAATATGAAAGCAAATTACTAAAATAACCATTAATATTAAGCAAACCAATGGGTTTCTTATTTGTGACCAAAGATGACCAAGAAGCCACGCAAGCTATTTCTTCCAACGTACCCAGACCTCCTGGTAAAGCAATGAATGCATCGACAGAATGGTACATGATTGTTATCCGTTCAGGGACACTCCAGACTTGTATTTCCTTACCCACGGTAGGTCCACAAAAACTTGTGAATAGTTTTGGCACGATTCCTAGAACTGGACTTCCTCCGGCGTGTGCTGCTGTAGCGACTGCTCCCATTAAACCCGTACTACCGCCTCCATAAATCAAGTGGATCTTTTGTTGGGCAAGTATTACTCCAACTCTTATGGCTTCATCAGCGAATATGTTATTTTTCCCTGGATAAGCACCTCCAAAGACACAAATTTTTTTAATGCGATGGGATGAAGTACTTTCCATTTTTTTTTTCGAGTGCCTAAAAGAGAATGAGTACATGGTGTAATATATAGAGGACTGAGTAGTGAATCAGACAAGAGTAATAATGTCGCCGAAAGTGTATCTGACCTGTCAGAAGAAAATGTTAACCTAACAAAAGATTTTTGCGTGATTTCAGGAAGAAAATCAAAAAGAGAAGAAAAAATCAACCGTAAAAGACAAATAAAAAAAAAACGAGAATAATTACACAAATCGAACTACACGTAAATTAAACCAAAATAAAGTTATTGCAAATCAAACCAAAAGCTGAGAAGTCATTTATTGTAGTTGTGATTGTGGCTCACATCTTCCTCTGGTTTTACGTCCAGAAACGGCTTAAACGCCTTCTATGAGTCGAGGATATGCTTCCCATCAAGTTTTCTTACAAGCTGGCAAACAGGGTCTTTTAACATCAGATTCCCAAGATGTTGCCATTCCCTTTGGAATTGCGGCCATAAATCAAGAATTTCTCTTTGTACGTCTCCACTAGGATGCGTCTCAAGAGAAAGTTGGATATTACCAAAATTCTCCTTACTCAGTCCATCCTTAATGAATTCAATTTTATCATCTCGATTAGAGGACGGAATCCCAATAGAACGACATTTACCGTTACACGTCCATCGTGCACATTTGTGGCAATTTGAACTCATGCGCTTTGCTCGTCGCTTCTTTGCAAAAGTGCTTCTACCTGTACCTGGTAAATGCAAAACAGGAAGATATTCATCTTCACGTACCTTGGCTTCAATTATCCAACGTATGTCGTCAGGAATCCCTTTGTGCATAAGCATTCTTAATCTTTCAAGTCGAACTCGGTAAAGCTTCAGTAAAATATTTCGAGATAAAGGAGGAAATCGTTTCTGCAATCTTGTGAGAATATCATCCATCCTGAAAAAAATGAAAAAAATTGAAAGAGAAATTGGAAGAGAAATTTATATACAATATCAGTTTTGTGGGTAGCTGATGGAACCGATTTAAATAATCACGGAGTACCGTTATCCGCCATTTAACCGGGGTAAAAAATTAAAAATTATATTTACATCTAGTTATTTTCAAAACCAGGATCAGAAAGAAAAACAACATAAAAAGACTCAAAAACAAAACACTCTAAATAAAATCCTAAATTCTTCCCCCCACACATAACTCTTACATTGTCATTAATGTAATGCTATTATCCCCCAATGCAAGAATTATATGTAAGAGAAAAGAACTATTAAACAAAAGAAACTTATGCAGCCTAAATGAACTTAAAAGCAGTAAACACAATTAACAAAGAAACATAAGAAATAAAATAAAAACAATAAAAATAATAAAAGGAAAAGGAAAAGAAAGAGAAAGCAAATCTGAATATGGAAGGTTGGTAATTTCATCTTTAATTGGGCTGCCTTCCCAATTAACACTTGAGTTAGTGTTTTGAATCTAACCAACACCCTTTCTTGGCTTTTTAGGCTTGTCAGGCTCATACATGAAATTTCCCAAATTTATGCGTTTGAGAGGAAGCTTTCTTTGCACAACAGTGGATGCATTCTCCATTACAAGTATTATTCCATCATCCTTTGTGGTGCATATCTCATCGAGGAATGGAGCATATTTTGGTACTTGTTGAATGACATCCACAAACAAACTGTTTAAGGTTTCCAGCGTGTCTTGTTCATGTTCATCCTCCTTGAACTTTGCGAATCTACTAGGAAAAGGTGGAGAAGAAACATTAGTAAAAATTGGAATCTCAAACGTTACCTCAGGTGCCGAAATACTCTTATTTGGATCATTGGTTTCATTATCCTCAAGAATAGAATTCATCTCTAATTTTGTCTCATCCTCATCTTGTTCCTCATTCCTCAAGGTCACAATAGTAGCATTCTCCTTTGGGTTAATCATCGTTTGGGCAGGGAGTTCTTCAGATCTTTGTGCTACCCATACCACCATACTACTAGCCAATAGGCTCATTTGCCTTTCCAAACTCTGGATACTTGCCCTTGTTTCCTGTTGAAATTGCAAAGTATCAGTAACAAGAGAATAGACAAGATCTTCTAAAGAAGTACCTGAGTTTTGAGTCATATGTGGTGGTTGAAAAAGATCTGGTTCTTGGGACCATGATTGATTGAAGCTAGATGGATGAGTGTAATTGGCATAAGGATCTACTTCTTGATAATTTTTCGAGTAGCCATAATTAGTATGATCCCACCATCCCTCATGGTAAGTGTTTGAGTAATGATCATACTGTTGGTCTTGGAACCCTTGATGGCCTTGACATCCTCCCATGGCCAATTGTTGAACTGGGGATGTGAGATTGGCTTGTTGATTCTCCATGTTCATGTATGCCACCAACTTTTCAAGTGTTAGATTGCTCAATTCCATTGTTTTTTTTTTTTTTTTTTAAATTTGAAAAGAAAAACTTGTATGTACAAGAAAATAAAACTAATTAGAACTGAAAATAAGAATAAACCAAGTAACAAATAAACTAAAGAAAGCAATCCCCGGCAACGGCGCCAAAAATTTGATGCACCCAAAAGAGTGTATCTTATTTAACCTTGCACTAAAAAGATAAATTGTAAGTATAGTAGTTAGCAAGGGTCGAGTCCTCAGGGATTGGGTTTTAGTTTATAAGTTAATAGTTTAAAACTTAAATTCAAAAACAATAAAAGAAAAGGGGTTTTTGAAGCCAGATTTAAACTAAGTAAATAATAAGAATAAGATGCAAGGCGGTATAACCAGCCAATAAAAATATATATACTAAATTAGGCGGTATAACCAGCCAATAAAAATATATATACTAAATTAGGCGGTATAACCAGCCAATAAAAATAAAACAAAGTTAATATACAAATTAGGCGGTATAACCAGCCAATAAAAATAAATATAAAAAATAAGCAAACTAAAAGTAAGAAAACAAGTAAGTAAGAAGAATCAAATATGAAAAATATGGTTAAGGTTTCATTCTCCACCACTAGACATCATTAAGAATCAATTTCAGATCTATCAATATCAACCAACTATCAAAGTTAACAACCGTAGATAACAACAAGCTCTGTTACCCCAATCTTTCCTTAGTTTGTCGTTAAATAGAACAAGCTCTCTATTTAATCTCTAACCATTAAACAACCTAGAATAAGCTCTCTAAATTCAATTTAATGGCAGCTTTATGATGAGAAAGATAGGTTGATCTAAGCAACAAACACATAAGCTCGGATTGTTCAACTTAGGTTATGTTCCACTTTGCAATTATTGAAAACTTGATCATAATCATTAATCACAAATTGCCACTTATGAATAGGAAATCAAGACAATTACACGGATCAAGACTCCTAAACTAGCAATAGATAATTATCAAGATCTATCTAGTTGTACACCTAAATAAATCAAGACAACATCATGAACAATTCTTGTAGAAGAACATAAGCAACTTTGATAGAAAATTAATGATAGATAGAATCTGAAAATCAATCACAAAACATGTCTAGGGCTTTGAAATCACCCTTAACCAAATAGAAGTTTAGCCTAGCATAGGCATTGTAAACATAAACATAAAATTAAAGAAAATCTAAGAAGAAAATAAAAGAAAGAAAGAAGAAGAGGAAGAATATTAATTATCCCACCTCTTGCTCTCTCTAAAGAAAAAGAAAACTAGAGAAAAGAAAGAAAACTAGAGAAAAGAAAGAAGAAGAAAACTTAGAGAATTTTATTAAAATGGCTAATATCCTACCTATGTACAATATGATCCCTTACAATCATCCAAGGCCCTCTATTTATACACATTTTGGAGGGCTAAATGACAAGAGACAAGCTTTACAAATTTCAAAGGTAGGTATAATAGGTGGGTGCATTTTCTAACAATTTTCGTCATACATGACGATTTTGATCAGCCAACTTGATGGTCGATTTTGTCAATTTTACAGGCCTTATCTGATCACATGGTCTTCTAGAAAAAGGTTCCCCTATCAGTTACGGATCCATAGCCGTTGGAATCAGCTCATTTGCTGATGTGGATAAGCAGATATGGGCAAAATACGAAAACAGGTCAGCACAGACGTCATTGCACATCAGCCAACTTGATGGTCGATTTCGTCAATATTAGAGGCCTGATCTGATCATATGGTCTTCTAGACAAATGTTCCCGTATCAGTTACGGATCCATAGCCATTAGAATCAGCTCATTTGCTGATGTGGATAAGCCGATATGGGCAAAATACGAAAACAGGTCAGGACAGACGTCATTGCACATCAGCCAACTTGATGGTCGATTTCGCTGGGGAAAACGACTCCGTTTCAAGAAGTGTAAAACATGAAAAAGATAGATATGCCTCTTAGCTTTGCACGGATACAAATTTCAGCCTTATTGCTTCAGTGAAACTCCAGATATAGCTGATATGGAAAAAGGTGTCGGAACTGGAACTGAACTGGATTTGCCCTTAATTCTAGTAATCTGAAATCACTCAAAGAAACTTGTGAAAAACACCAAATTACATAAAAATATAAAAGATCATAAACACAATTAGACTAAACAATAATAACTCGTATTTGACACAAAACAATAATAAAACATAACTAAAAACTATATAATTATACGAGTTATCAGAAGTTGAAACCAAGCTCGCGAGGATCAAAAAACGGTTTCTAAGTGCGAAGAGATGTATTTAATATGACAGTTGACACCACAAAATTTTCCTATTCCTTTTCCTTCTTTTTCTTTTTCCTGCTTTTCTAAATTACGGGCGGGGTAACAGGTGGTTCCTGTCTGAAACAGGGTGCAGAAGAGTGCTTTTGTGATTCGTCACATGATAAAACATGTTTTTCTTGTATGATTTTGCTTCATTAATTCTGAACCAATATACATCTCTACTTTTTTATTGGATAATTGCAATATCATATTTAAAATTTTGAATAGAATTCTGAGTTCAAGCATCTGTCAGCTACTATCATTCAAGCATAGTGACGATGAGGTCGGTAGATCTTAGCCATGGATGATGATCACCTCCTTATGTCGCATCCTCTCGAGGGCTTTAGCAACTTTATTCATCAGTTGTTCATATAAAATCACAATATTGAAAATCCACATAAAACGATTTTCCCTAAAATTTTGTTGATATTCAACAATGCAGAACAACTTTGATATCAATATCATATGGAGTAATGGTGCTTAGCTATGATTATGAACATTATTTTCAAGTCTGGACCAGAAACAGCAATATTGTAGCGGTCAAACATATGAAGGGTTTTATAGGAGATTCAATTCCAGCAATGATATATCCACTTGAAGTGGGAATAACAGTTGAAGGATTGTTGGTCTTAGAAGAAGGCTTCGGAAGGGTAGCTGCAGGCTGTGCTTCAGGAACACCAACAGTTGAAGATGTTCGATCATCTTCTACATTTACTTGAAGTTTCATGCCTCCTAGACAATGCAACTTGTTGCCACAAACAAAATATCTGGCACCAGCATTTGACAATGTAACTGTCGTGTTCCCATTGGAAAATGTTCCCAGAGTATCTGTTGTGTTGCATGTTTCAAAACTTTCTTTTCTTACCTCGCTTACACTATGATATGATGAGTACTGGAACACTACAAGAAACAGAAACAAAATGAAATTTGTCAGTAAACTCAACCAACAAAGCTCAAATCTTATCTGGAGGCAAAGAAGGAATTAATATATGTTAATTTGGAAAGAGGGCACTTACATAGAACATCACCAACATTGAATGTCTTGTCACTAGCCCATGACTCAGTATCAGTGCTTATGTCCCAACCGGATGTGTCCCCAACCACGTACGTAGCCGCATGACTTGTTAATGCAAAGCAGGAAATAGCAAGAAAACAAAGCAGAATCAGCTTGGCCATGAATGAGAGATCAACTGGTATTTTTGAGAAGATGAAATTTGGCATTGTATATATACCTCAGGGTTGCTTATAATTAGATGACCTAACTTTAGAACAGCAAATGACTGTTTGTTGTGTCATAGTGTATTAATTTTTTTATTGATGGACATTGAGTGAAGAAGTAAGATATCTAATTAATAACCTGGTTCTTTTGGATCTTTCCCTTTCCATTGTTTTTGTTGTAATTGGAAACAAGTGGTTAAAATTTGTTGGGTTACATTAAAATGGACTAATGGTGGTTATAAAAGATGAATTTCCATCAGCTGAACAATTTCTTTTGAATTTTATTAAATCTGGTGTCTAATATGGCTGCTCTGCTGTTAATCTAGTTAAACCACTAGCTCTTCAAGCAATTAAATTGGTTAAGCTAAAAAGTTGTCATCCATAATAAGCACAAATCCTGAAGCTAATTAAAAACTAATCATAAATTTGCTGTGAACATTTGAGCACGTTTAAATTGTTCCCTGCACCTCAGAGTAGTTTGTAGCTCAGGATTTTCGGACCGAGTCTGATTCTTAACGCCAAGTTTTTCTGTTGTAATTTGTTGTTGTTGGGAGCATGGAATTTTACACCTGATTTGGTGCAAAAGAATTTTAAGGTCATACAAGCAATTGCCTGATCTTTCTTGCAAGAAGGAACATGCTCGGGGTTTATCTGCCTCACCAGCAAACTTCACCCTCACCCACTCCTCACCAACTATCTAGGCTAAAAGCCCATCAAGCATAGGAAGGCGTTTTCTGTATAGTATATATGTTTCATTTTTTTTCCCTGCATGATTATTGGGTAGACGAGGGCATATATTTGACTTGCTTTTGTCAGCTCTATAACCTTTTGACATTGATCTAGATGCCAATTTCTCCAATGGATTTAATAGAAATAAATTTTTTCTTTGCTTTGCTTTGCTCAAGAATCAAGATTGTTTTATGAGGAAAAGTAAAACAAATGAGGGCAGAGGCTCTATTGTATTTGTATATTCCTGGCCCGATCCTAGACACCCCCTTTGCCTGTAATAGTTTAGAGTTTAGAGTTGTAACTTGTAAACAGATGACAGATTCTTGGACTTGTCGCCTTGGTGGAGTAGGTGTAGGTGGGCTGATTAGAGAAATCATGGGAGGCTTTGATAAGGGAAGTCGGGTTTGAATCCAACATGCAAAGTTTGAGCCCTTAATGGGCTCAGCCTGGTGACCTCTCAATTAAAATTATACAACGAAAACTCTTGGTAATAACATTTCACTTAATGTTTGATGGAAAATGAGAAGGGAGAAGTATAACTGTGCTCTACGGAAAATAAATGGGTGAAAATTGGAAACGATTCATTGCAACATATGTACCATTTATTTCCCAAAAAAAGTAAATGTTTAGCTGTTTGATGCTTGAGCAGCATTGAGGAGAATTGTTTTTTTTTTTTTTCAACAGATTGTTCAATAAAAGTTTTTTTTCTTTCTTTTTCTTTCAATTATTTAATCGGTACTATTGTTTTCTTATTCTGACAGATGACATCTTATGAGTAAATTTCAGATATTTGCATCAAATTTATTGGACATTATACCACTCAATTAGTTATACATTACTAGTTTCTGAATTAAAAAAACCTTGTAGAATGTTGTGTTGGAATGATTAAATCCAATTTTAAGTTTTCAACCAATAATTCATGATAGATAGAACCCGAGCTTAGTCCAGTTGATTCATGCAGTCACTTTTAAAAAGTGACATCTAGTAGTTTGAAATTCGAATCCAAATATCTACAACTCTTTTTCTTATCCCTAAATTGCGATATCAAATTACAAGAAGTTTCTCAATGAAATTTTTTCTCCTATTAGATGCAGACCGGTGAAAAAATCTTGTATTTCGATCCCCATATTTAACCAAAAAAATCCTGGATTTTTGAAATCAAGTGCGTTCCTTTTTTCCTGTACAGAGACCATAATTCAGTTCTTAGACTGACAAGGGAGAAGCGTTGATCATCAGAAAGACTGTGATTCTGCCTCCTTTTTTAACTTGTCAATTTCTTCCTCAACTCGAGTAATTTAGCTAGAATCAATGGCCAATATTCAGATTGCCTTAGCTTTACAGAACGTTTGCTTTCCAAGAATTTTCAATAAGAAAAGTGAGGATCATATCCATCCAATGGGAGACATAACGAAAAGGCTTAGGACCCAATTGTTGCAATCAATACAGAAGCAAATCTTTCTGTTATGAAATACAGACACTTTTGTCAGGAGAGTGTTTAAATGTTGGACATGTGTCCGGATACGGTGGGATACGTGTTTAACACATCAAAAAAATAAAATCGATCACGGTCAAAATATAGTCAAGACATGATTGGATACGTCCGGATAAGACTGAACATGTCCGGACACGCGATGAAAGTTTTTTTATTGCATTTTTCTCTCAAATATGAAATTAACAATGAACAATTTAGTTATAATAAAATTTTTATGGTTCAAATTTTTTAAATTCAAAATTAATTTTAAAAATTAAAAAGCTATTTGCATGTTAATATTTAAATGAAAAGTATCAATTTACATTTTTATTGTATATTATCATATAAAAAATATTTTTATTGTCGTGTCCTGCCATATCCGTGTCCTTATTTTATAAAAAATTTTATGTCACCGTATCTATATGTCGTACCCGTATTGCATATCCGTGTTTCTAAACTTTCTGCAATATAGATGGCACCTTTTCAAGCAGCTCACAGCTAAGGATAAAGCAATCAAGTCTACACATAGTAGGAGGATCATGGTTCCTGGACCATGTATAACAATTACCCGATGAGAGGAAGATACAAAAGATCACATTGAGTTGATAAACTCTGAAATATCAGCCATTGCAGCATGATCGTAGGATTGCCCAATTTTCTCATCAAAACATTCAACATTGTAGGCTTGCGTTTTCAACTTTTCTATTCAAGATTATTACTTTGAAGCATCTCATCCAAGAATTTAAATTACTAACGTGGAAGTGTCACTACAGCTAATTAGCTGTATAGCGGCGTTCATAATCGTTCTTTAAACGCCGCAAAAAATGTTGCAGAAAACGGCATCAGCGAATTTTTGCGTTTAAAGACGTTTTTATACGCCAGCATAGGACTTCGAATGGTGGTAATTGAAGATAAATTAGCGACGTTTATGTAACGAATCGCCATTAATTGATGTGAATATTGATAATGAAGAGAGTCAAAATCGCAAAATAGGAACCATAACATCACGTTACAACTGTTATTTAAATCCTTAATCTCATCAAGGAAAGAAACAAAAATGATCATATTCTCAATTTGTTTAAAATACGTCCTCTTAACTTATAACGAAACATGATTTGGCAGTCCTACGTTTAACCCAATGTTTATATGCTGACCCTTGCCGGCTCCTCACAATTTCAAAGCCTTTTCATTAAAAATTCACTAGCTGCTGCTGAGTCATCAAACTATAAATAGGTACGTAATTGCAGTTAATTAGCCAAACCAGATTCAATAAAAAAAAAATCAGAAATAACCGAAGCTTAGTATAAGGATTTGATAAAATCTTTCTAAGCTTCTATTAATGGCTTCTAACAAGTTTCTCATGCTCACCATTGTTGCCATATTTCTTCCTTCAATGGCCATTGCAACAGATTATATCGTGGGGGATGAGAGTGGATGGACCATCAATTTCGATTATCAAGCTTGGGCAAAGGATAAAGTATTTCGTATTGGCGATAAATTAGGTATATACATAAAGTTAAATTTCAGATATCTTAGTTTCAAAGCAAGCAAATTATTGAAAAAAGTTATGTTTTTCCTTGCACTTACATGTATAAGATATGACAATGAAAATTTTAAAATTTACATTCGAGATTATACCTGTTTATGGATCGGGTAACCCATTCGATTCAATAGACTCGATCCGTATTTGAGATTAATTTTTTTTTTATTTTTTATTATATTTATGAACCAATTCGGGTCGTAGTCCGGTCCATGAGTAGGTCTACTCAAGATTAAATGGTTTTATGATTTATTAATTAGTTAGATCAAAATCATTAACTAATTCTATAAGTATAATTAATTTTTTTAATACAAATGATTATGCTAAATACACATAATTAAATTCATTTTTTGGGTTGAAATCTGAATGATTTTTTAACACTAGTGTATAATCGGTTAATTTAGAAGTTCATTTACTTTTTTTTTTTAATATATATATACAAAAGAGATCGCAGTCTGATATTCGAATCTCATTTCTATAAAAAATCATCTTTTAAAAATAGCTGCACGAACCAACTGGATTAAACCTTAAACTATCTTTCTTTTCTTCTTTGAGTTTTCATTTGAACATCTTATAACATTATCATATATATATATATATATATATACATATATATTTCACCACAATTTTGCAGTGTTCCAATACCCCCAAGGATATCACAATGTGTTTAAAGTAAACGGAACCGCCTTCAAGAATTGTGAGATTCCACCGGCAAACGAAGCTCTCACCTCCGGCAATGACACGATCGTCCTTAAGACCCCGGGAAGGAAGTGGTACATCTGCGGTGTTAGCGACCATTGTGCCAGTTATGGCCAAAAGCTTAAAATCACAGTTCAATATTCATATGGGCCGGCGCCAGCCCCGGCACCAACTACACCTTCAGTGCCGGCCACACCACCAACTGAACCTTGGGCACCAGCAACACCAACTGAACCTTGGGCACCAACTCCGGCACCTTGGCCACCGGCTCCATCTCCCTATTCATGGATTTGATCAGTCATTTTGAAGTCATATCATCAGGGAATCATGCTTTAATGGCAGATGTGGAAGAGCAATATATATTGCAATGATCTTGAGTGTGGTGTGACCAACATTTATTAGCTGTTATTTCCAGAAAATAATTCTCTTTTATTGCTTCTAAGTTTATTTAATCGGGTCCACTTAGGTACCAGTTAAAAATTATTTATTTACCATTTTAAATTTTTTTTATACATTTAATACATTATTTTTACTGAATTTAATAAAAAATTATACATTAATTGTATTTTTTATTTTATATATAACATTTTAACCGGTGTCTAATTTTGAGTTCCAATCTTAATTGTTTAGCATTAATTACAAATTAATACAACGTGTGTGCCTTGTTATTTGATTTTACAATCTTGGTCTTGGCTTTGTTACAATTCACTTTTGAGTATTTAGTTCCTGGAAATGCATCATTAATTACTACAAACTAAGCAAATCAGAAGAAAACTCATACCACCTAAATGTCCCAAAGAGAGACTCTGGTTTGGTTTTGATGTACAATCTCCATATCAAAAGCTAGATAAAAAAAAAAAATTAAGCAAGAAATTAAAAGATCTAAATTGTAACCCCCAGTTTCACGTTGGAAAATTATGAAGATTCATTTTGATACATAGAGGTGTTTATGGGTCAAGCCGGGCCAAATATAAGTATGATATCAACACCTCATATACTTGTCCAAGTCCGGCCCGACTCGAAATATGAGTCTCAAATTTTGTCAAAACCCATTTATATTTGTAAATAGATAATTCAAACCCGTTTAGATCCACCTATTTTTTTCTATTAAAATTTAAACAAATATGTTATTTTTTATTTAATTTTTAGAAATTTTATCTTTTTTTTTTATTTTTATTTTATTAAATTTTAAAACATGAATAACTTAACATATTTTTAAATGTTTAAACTATAATATTATATATATTTATTTTTTATATGACATAAATTACATAATATATATAACTATAAAAATAATATATTATATAAATGAAAAATGAGCCGAGTTTGACCGAGCTCGAGCCTTGATAGTTGGAGTCGAGGCCCGACCCATTTTCTAAACGGGTTTCATTTTTTTGGCCAAACTCATATTTCAAACCTAATATTTTTATCCAAATCCTCCAAAATATCGGATGGACTTTCGGGTTTGGACGGGTAGCTCGGCCTTTGAACATGATTATATAAGTAGATATTTAAACCCATACTTGTAGTTTTTTTTTTATAGGACAAAATTGTAAAACTTTCAAATCAAAACGAATAATACCTCAAAAGTTAGTGCGGTTCTCTACATAAATAAAACTACAAATTAAGTAATCGAAATAGCCAAATAAATAATGTAGATTTCAATTAATTTCCACTTTAAATTACATTTTCAGCATTTACAATTTTAGAGAAGGATTTTACTTCTCAAGACCATAACATTCGGTATAATATTTGTATGCAAAGAACCCACTAGCCAGCAGTAACATAGAACCCAATACTGCAACTTTTCGCTTTGAATAGGAATATTCAACAGCAGAAGAAAATTTATTTTCCATGTCTTCAGCTGATTCTTGTAAAAATTTTCTTATTTCTAATTTTGACTTCGAAATTTCCAGCTTATTTGAATCTTTTTTAGGTAGCTCTAGACTGAGATTACCACTAGAAAATAATGCACGTATTTTTTCTGAATCATAATAATCATTTGGAATTTCAATTTTCTTCTCAAAGCGTCTGCTGGGACATTTTGCCATGATTGATATAATAGATTTTCCTTTCTCAACTGGTTTAAGTGTGACTTTCACATTTTCCCTTTCGAAACCTATTAAATCATAGTAGAAATTAATAAGAAGTTGCATCAAAATGAAAATATTATTTTCAATATTGTTCAAACAAAGAAAAGCTTCATAAGAAAATTGAACTAAAATTTTATTCTCATTCATTTAAGCATTCGAACATCTATTTTCACCCAATTAAGTTTTCGATTGGATGAAAATTGATGATACATTTAACCAATTTTCGTCTAACAAGGGCTCAATTGGATGAAAATAGATGTTTGAATACTCAATTGATTGTAATAAACTGATACGAATTTGAATGATTATTTAGTTTTAATTCAAGATTTTTTTTTTTTTTTTTATAATTTAAACCTAAAATTAAACAAGCTTTAAATTTTTATGTATAAATACCTAAATTTAATTAGAATTTGAAAATTCATGTTGGATGATCATTATTATTTGAGCTAAAATGATCATGAAAACTTGCTTAGTTGAAAACTCTTAAATATTTCAAATTTCAAACAAAAAAAAAATTAATTCTTCAAACAGAGGGATAAAGTACAATACCATAAAGCTCAATATCAATTGCATCAGAATCTTTTCCTTTCTTCCACTGGCAATAGGGTTCAAAATGTTCTTCGATCGGTGTTTCCATGGCTTTTTTCTGTTGTTTATATCGCTTCGGATTTCAAAAGTAGACAATGCTAATTTATGGAATTCTTATGCAAATAATGAAGGATTTCTTATGTTTATATAGAAATTAATTAACTCTTTGCAATTCATTGTTGAGTACAAGTGGTATAAAATGTTTCGTAGGGGTTTTATCTTAGAAGAGAATCATTCTAAATTCTTGTGGTTGTTTTACCAATTCACAAGGTTACTTTTAGATCCCAACTTCATTTATTCCTCAACATGATTCAAGTGGGAATTTTATTTTTTATTTTTAGCCCAGAGGAAAATGGCTGCAAAACCTTGAAAGAAATTCAATTACCAAATTGTAACCTAATATAGCATTTTATAGGGTTCAACTCTTTTTTTTTTTTGGGGGACTGGTCATATACAAATATATAGAGAAGAAGTTGAAAAATGCAATAAAAATTCTTATGCAGACTAAGTTCTCATGATTATTAGTTGATTTTGTTTAAGTTAGTTGTAAACACCCGATTTTTACTCAGGAACTCCTAACTCGATTCTCGGATTTTGATTCGGATCGCCAAATTCACTATTGGCCTATGGTGTTAACTCTCTTAGGTTGTAAGCCCAATTTCGGTTTGGGCTTGATACCCAATGATACAAATATATGGAGAAGAAGTTGAAAAATCCAATAAAAATTCTTATACCTAAAAATCCAATAAGAAATTGTCAAATTCTTATGCACACTAAGTTCTCATGCTTATTAGTTGACTTAGTTTAAGTTTAGTCAAACCAAATGGAAATCATTTTGATAATTGATTGTGCAGTTAGAAATACATTTTGTAAGAAGGAAATGCCTTTAAAAAGAAAAAAAAAAAAAAAGAGAAGATAAATATGCACCTTTAGATTAATGCTAATATAGTACTAGAAATTGCATTTCTTTTTCTTTCAAAATAATTGTAATTGTTTTAGTGGAATGAGAATGGCATGTAAATGGTTATGCATTCTTTCATTTTAGATTTAGTTATTTTAATTTTATTTTGATCAAATACAATTTAATAGAATGGAAATTTTGAACTAAACTTTTTTATACAGCTATTCATGGGTTGGGCTGAGTCAGATTAGGTCTAGATAGTAAAATATTTACTTGCTCAATGCTCGGTACGATCCGTCAAATTCAAAAGCCCGTTTTACTGTTTAAAATATATTTAAATATTTAAATTATTTTTTAAAGTTTAAAAACAAAATTTAATTTCTCATTAAAAATTATTCTTGGAATACTTGAAGCTTAATACAATTTCAGGTAATCCCTTTGTGAAAAGAAAAAGAATATGGTTTTCGAGAGATGAAGAAGGGTACTTTTCTTTTCTTTTAATGAAAGTAAAAGAATCTTTTTCTCGTTACAAAAGTGTCAAATTCCATAAAAAGAAAAGCAAAGAGAAAACTTTCATGCACTCAAAATCTCTTGATTAATTCATTTTCTTTTCTCGCTTCAAGATCCTAAAATAAAGAAGGAAAAAAAAAAAGGTTAAATTCCTTTGAAAAATGAGCATTAAAGAAAGCAATGAGCCTTCATCATACGATGATTTTGAACCCTATTGCAAGTGGAAATACGAAGCTTCCATTTTAAAAAAAGACGTCGACATTCTTGAAATCCAGCTTCAAGGTATAAATTAATGTCTTTTCCTTGTTTTTAGGACAAAGAAAATAATTTTTTCACTTCTGCTTTTTGTGTGTGGTTTGTTAGCCATTTTTTAACTTCCGAATGCTTGTTTGGACTGTTTCTTAAACACGTTATTGGATTTAAGGTTTGTTTGTTTAGTGAAAATTGATTTTTTGAAAAAGTTGATATCTTTTATTGTTTGGATGCTCCTATGAAAAATACTTTATTTATGTTGTTTGACTGTTTTTACGAAAAATTTACATTGATATAAAAAAAATCGATATATTCTTAGGAGTTTGATTGATTCATATTAGAGAATCGATTATTTTTTACTTTGCTTAAGTTTTTATACTTTGGGGATGGATCCCTATATTTAAGGAATTTTTATTTTTTTTTATTTCAGTTCTCAAAAAATGTATTACGTTTTTAAAAAATCGTAAGACAATTTTTAAGGAAATAGGTAATTTTCTATTGACCTAAAATTTATTTTTCGTTGATCAAGTTATTATTTGCCAAACAATTAAACATAAAAAATGTAAAAATTATTTTTTGATTTTACCCAAAAAAATCAATACAATTTCTAAAAAAAAGGGAAATATTTAGATTTTTAAATTTTCAGTTTGGAGGTTTAAGTTAATAATTTTTAAATGGGATAATATTTATAGGATGGGAGAAAGCTCTTTCATAGTATAGCTCAAATGTAATGAGCCTCATGAAATGTAAAAGAAACGGAAAAGGAAAAAGTTTACCCCCCAAACAAAAATAATTAGGAAAAATATAGTTTTAAACCTTTGTATTAAAAAGCCAAAAATCATTCCTCAAGGTCAAAAGCAGAAATAATTTTACTAGTTGTTTAAACAACAACCTTTTTTAAAGAAATAATTTTACTAGTTGGCCAAAAAAAACCTTTCAGAAAAATATATATAAAATGAAAATTTTAAACAATCAGAAAACATTAGACATGTTTAAGGACCGAGTTATCTGTCGGGCCTGGATAAAGACTTTTTTTTTTAATTCAGACCGGTCTGACTCAATTCGAATTACTGTTCATCAATATTTTTTTTAATTTAAATTTAATTATAAATATTAATATAAAATAATTTTTTTAATATTTTAATATTATTTTGAACAACGATATGGGCTTTCGGTCCTGCCCGAGCTCGGCCCCAAACCTGTGTAAGAAAAATAAAAAAAAATTGGACTCAAACCAGCCCGATCCATGGACAAGTTTAAAAATATATACCTAGTTCAAATAATTTTAGTATATATGATTGTTTTTCCAACTATTTAGCTATTTAAACAAGGATTTATATTTGATACACTATCAGGTTAGAAGTTAGGGGTTAGGGGTTAGGAGTTAGAGTTAGGGTTAGTGATTAGTTTTTTAATGAGGTATCAGTGTAGGATTCACTGTCAGTATATAGACCTATACACTGACAGTACATCAAATACAAACCCTTTACCCAATTATTACCAAAGTTTCTCAATAATCAACTGCCAAACTTGAGAGAATTTTTGACCTACTCAGATGTTATAATTAAACTCATAATTCTATTTAAATTTTGAGAACGATATGTTGATATTCAAGAATTAAATATATATATATATATAGTTTTTTTTTTAATCTATTGATAGTGAAATTTTTAATTTCATTTGCACTCCTTTTTAATTAATTTTTAAATATTTTTAGTACTTCGTTTTTTATACGCTTGTAATAATTTTCTTTTTAATTTGACAAGTGAGATTATGAAACTGTCATCTATCACATGTTATATTTATTTTTTAAATATATTTTATGGGATTTGTGTCATCTTGCTAATATGAGAGTCTAAAAACTCCACCGACGGTAGATGAGATAATTTATCTTTTCTTAATATACATATCACGATGCTAACTCCGATTGTAGAATTTAAAAATCACACTGAAATTGAATGAGATAATTTTCATATATATATATATATAATGAAATCCTACTTGGAATTAAGATGTAATTCATATGTAAAGTTAAGGCAATCCGTTAATCTTGAATCATAATTTTTCAGGATTCAAGTTCAAGAAGGAAGAACTGAAGTACGAAATAGGAAAGGATGGATTGTTGTATATTAGTGGAGAACATCCAGTGGGGAAGAAGAGTTTGATAAAGCGATTCAAGAAAAAAATTGATGTTTCAAAGTATGAAATCAAAGAAATTGAAGCAACATTTGAAGCTGGGAGACTTCGTCTAAGGCTGCCTAGTAAAAAATCTGCCTTCATCAGCTTTCGCTATATTAGAAGGGATAATGAGACTGTTGGAATATTACGTTTAGGCAACAAAGTTTTCAACAACTTCGTAATGGCAGTTGCTCTCCTATTGCTTCTTGCATTTTATATGTACAAATATTATGACTGCACCAATTTTCGAAATTGGTTTTAGAAAAAATTATCATATTCATTGATAGTAAAATTATTAAATTATATTACAATAAATTTGACTTTTAATTGCTTTTAATGAGCGTTTCACTAAAAAAATACCGCTAGCTTACGTTTAGACAGAACCAGTTTCATTATCAATGTGAAGGAACTGATTTTTGGAGAGTTCTTTCTATCTTTCTTATCTTATCTTGTTGTTCTTTTTTTTTTTTTTTTCTCATATTTCTTCTGATATTATCTCATGTTTCGGATATAGTCAACAAATTAAAGCTGCTTACCTTTTATTTAGAGGTGTTCATGGGTCGAGCGGGACCCATGACTCAAATTTTTGTGAGACCTTTTACCCAAGTTTAGTCCGGATCGGTTCGGAAGTCCGTTTTACAGTTTAAAAAATATTTTTTTTTATTAATAAACAGTAATTTTGATTGAGTCGAGCTGATTTAAATTAGGAAAATTTATATTCAAGCCCGATCCATTACGAACCGGACAAATAATCTAACTCTTGAATAGGTGTACGCCTTATTCCAATCAAACAGAATCCTGAACTAGATTTCATATTGCTAAACTGTAAAAGTTTTTAACTACTGATTCCTTCCTGGACTAATTGGTCAAGTGTCCCCTGAGAGCAAATGCTTTAACTTCAATTGCAACAATAAGATTGAACTCGAATAAAACAATAAACCATGATGCGGTTGACCATAGTGAATTTAGGCTTGTTTTGTCAAGAATTTTTTTAACTAGTTTTGGTTTATTTAATTTAGCCTCTATTTTTTCCCGTGAAATTTGCTGCATATGCCATGTGAAATTTTTTGTTTGATAGCAATGAATTGAGGGGGATTTTCCAAGTAGAGAGAGTATGATTTTTTTTTTCTTTTCTTCTAAGTCATTTAAATTTTAATAAAAATCCAAAAGGATAAAATGCTAACAACTGAGCCAACAAGTTCTCTGTTATAAATAAAACAAAATATAGAAGTACTTAAAAATACATGACTGAAAAACAATTAAAACTCAAAACGTCAAAAGTTTAAACATGTCCATGAACACCAAAATAAAAGTTTAAACATGTCCATGAAAATTATCACTTTTCAACAACTTTTCAAGTTTCAACATCCATTTCCCATATGCCAAAGCCAACCCCTTTTCCCCATATATAGTTGCTTTCCTTTCTCCATTAACTCAAGTATAAGTAGTATAAATTATGGAAAGAAAGGATATAAATAAGAGCCATTTTGATGAGTGCAAGCAATAATAACTTGAACCTAGACAGGTTATTCGTGTATGTGTATCATGTTTCATTTTTTATATATTAATTATATAAATATAAATACAATATAAATTATTAAATGTGTCAAAATCTTAAACGTGTTGTGTTAATCATATTTAAATTGTGTCATATTTATTATATTATTTTTGTATTTAATAATCGTGTCATATTCATATCGTATTTTCATATCATATCCAAAATTATAACATTTAATTGAAGCTGTACCAACTTTTATGAAAGACTTGTCTTTTAAGTCAAAAACAACATTTATAAACTTATTTTGACAATTTTGAACCAAATTAAAGATATTTAGGCATAATCTTGACTTGAGTTTTTGACATTAATATGACTACAGCTCTTAAGAAAGACTTTCAATTCATCAAAAAAGTTGTTCTTTGCACATCTTTACTTCACTGGATCCTCAGATATTCTCTTTCATCAAACATAATTTTACATCGACATAAAACCTATGAATTTCTATTGTGATAAGACATAGTCTAAAAGGTTAAAAGTAAACGAAGGGGTGAAAAAGTATATAAATTACTTCACCGACATAAAACCTATGAATTTCTATTATAGTAACATAGTCTAAAAGGTTAAAAGTAATTGAAGGGGATGAAAAAATTTATAAATTACTCTCTTTTAGTTGGAGAATAGAATATGTGAATTTAATTTTTCGAATAAGAAATAGATATACGTTTAATTTATTTAAGAGTTGGATTATTTATCTTATTTGAATCAGGGCGGGTTTATAATATGATATTTTAGATTCAGGTACCGCTCAAATTATTATTTAATTAATAAAAAATATTTTTCATTTAAATTTAATAATAAAAATATATAAATATAAAATATTAATATTAATATTTTAATATATTTTAAATAATAAAAATGAGTTTTTAAATTTGACGGATCATATTAAATCGAACCTTGAATAAATAATTTTTTTATTATTATTTGAACTTAAATCAATTCGACTCTACCCATAACCAATAAGCAGTTTTAATATATGTACATCAAACTAAATGTTTGACTATCAAATTATAATTTTTTTTTTTTTAAAAAGGAAAGTAATGTTAAACAAAGTATTGTTTAATTTAATTTTTTGTTTACAATAAAAACCAAAACAAAGCATAAATCCAAAAAAGAGACAGTACAACTTATCACATATTTGACCAAGAAAAGAATCACAAATGACTTGGGACTTTGGCATTTGGCAATTATTTATGTTATCTTTTCAAATTTTACTATTTTACCCTTTTTTTCTTTTTAATTTCCTTTTTAGCTGATGTTGCCCTTTCACATTTACATAAAAAAGTCGCCTGGCCCTCCTTCGAACACTTGGACTTGGAAAAGCATACAAGTTATCATAATTAAATTATCTAAACGTTTGGTATCATTTTTAATATGATTATTTTAATTTAATTATTAAAATAATTTCATTACTAGGTTGATCTTATCACTTATGATTTGTAATAATTTTGTTTGGTTAATAATTATTAATTTTTTAAAATTACAAATTTGTGTTTAGTGTTACTAAAAATCAAATATTATATTGTTCAAAAATATCAAAATAACCATGCATATTATAATAATTATACAAGTTAATGGTTTTAATGTTATCCAAAAATAATAATTTGTAAAATATTAGTGATCATTTATTTACTTTATAATTAGATATAATTAATTATAAAATAAAAAAATATATTTATTCATAAGTAAACTAATATTTATAATATAAATTATGTAAAAAAACATTTGAATTAGAAAATAACACTTATATCTATTAAAATCGTAATTAAAGAAAACAAAAAGATTTGTTTCATATATATATAACATTTAAGAAAAAAGAAATTGGCACAAAATTTATTTTTTGAACTTGATAAAATGAATATTAGTTTGAAAGATTAAAAATTTATAAAATAAATATAATTATGAGAGAAAGTAAAATTTCAATTCACATATTAAATGGGTAATATTGATTATAGTTGATTTTACGTATACTTTACTTTGGTGATAAAAGTTTTTCACCCTTTTAGATAAGGAATTAGATCATCCTCCAAAACAGTGATCTGATCACTCTTGGTGATCCAAGATCACTGCTACGTAAGATCACTGAATACTTATCAAATATATTGATTTATTCACTATGTGTAGATCACTATAATTTTTAGAATGATCATCTCATATCAAACACCACTTTAGTGATTGATAAATACTCGTATTCATAGTTATCATCCTAATGCATCATCCATTTTTCTTTGTTTTTAATGAATTTATTACCCATGTTTTCAATTGAGTTCATGCTTATATATTTTTATTTTTATATAATTAAAAATTTCATTTTATATTTTTTTATTAAAATTTTAATATTTCTACTCGAATTCAATCTTCAAATGAAACTTATCAAACTATTAGTTTAAGAATGAACTACTTTTATATGAATAAATAATAAAATCATGTGATCACAATAAATTTAATTTTTAAGTAGTTGAAGAATAACGAGAACAATTCCATCTCAAAATGTATTTTCTCAAATCATATTTTTTAAAAAATCATTTAATTATAAAAACAAGAAAAATAAAAAAATGATATCAAAATTCAAAATCATATAACAAATAGATTTGTTCAAAGATCGAATAGTCCGCCTGGATCGACAAGTTCAGCCCGTATTGGGTCAGGCTTAACAGAAATATTTGTGATTCGAGTCGGTCTGACCAAGTTCGAAATCATTATTTAATTAATAAAAATTATTTTTTATTTAAATTTAATTATAAAAATATAAATTTAATTTTTTAATTTATGTGAACAATAAAAAGAGCAGGCAGGCCAACTTGGATAAAGAAAATAAAAATTTTCCAGAGCATATTTAATAATAAAAGGTAAAATAGTAAATTAAATATTGGCAAATTCAAAGAAAATTTAAGGGCATTTAACTCATAATAAAACTCAATCATATACATTCTTTTCTGCTCACATTCATCCCTCTCTTCCCAAGTTGTCTGCTTCTCTCTCTTATCATTTTTTAATTCATTTTCTGCTGCAACTATTTTTACAATGCAGGTAAGCTTACATTTTTTTCTCCTCTGTTTAAAAACTGACTCTTTGTAGTTATTTTGAATTAAAAATGTTAACTTTGTTGTGTTTCTAATGTTGGGTTTGTCAGACAAGAACTGTACAAGTAAAGAACTTGTCAGATCTAGCAAGTGAGAGGGAGATTCATGAGTTCTTTTCTTTCTCTGGTGATATTGAGCACATTGAAATCATAGGGTAAGTTTTTCTTTTCTTTTCTTTTCTTTGCTTTTCTTTTTCTGGTTTTGTGTAAAGGGTTGGTGAGTAATGTGTTTGGTGGCTTGGGGAAATGTTGGACAATGAAAGAAAGTTAGAAATTTGGATCTTCAGTTTTTCCTTTTGTGAGCCAAATTTTATGTTTTTAAAGTGAAAGTTAATAAAAGAAGGAACTTGTGTTGAATTTTGACTTTATTTCTGCTTTTTTAATGTCTGGGCAACTAACCTGGAAGGTGAGGCTGCTATGGAGTTTTTAATGTTATATTATTTTTTTAATCTTTTTATTTTTTGGGTTGGTGTCTAAGTTGAAGGAAAGGACGTTGAAATGAAATTTGGGTGTTCTTTTTTCTTTTGGTGTTCTGAAAAACTTACTGGGAAATTTAACATAAGAAATAGGGATTTTGTTGGATAATTTGGGTTGCTGTGTTGTTTTATGGTGGTTGCAGTGAACCTGGCCAATCAAAGACTGCATATGTTACATTCAAGGATCCAAAAGCTCTTGAAATCGCGTTGTTATTATCGGTTTGTGCCTAATTTGGTTTAACTGTTTTTATTTTTTTGGCTAAGTAGTGTGCTATTGATGCATGCATTTCCTTTTCTTGCCTTGTAAATCTCATATATTGGTTACTTCAAGAAATCAGCTAACCTTGCAATGCCTTTCATTTAACTTCATTGTTTAAACTAAGCCTTGTGAATTCCTCCCAAAAGTAGGTTGCTTATGCCTTCTTAAATTGAAATAATTTATTACAACTGATTGAATTGAAATAAGTAGCTTGTAAAGGAATTCTTTAATTGTAAACCAATGCCAAGTAGGAAAAGTTGTCTCATTTGGTATTATGGAAGTTATATTGTCCTTACAGGATGATCAATATTTTCAAAAATGTGTTTTCAGGGTTTTACTTGAACCAAATTTATTTGATCAGAAATGGTAAAAGTAATTTCCTTATTGTTAGTGATACAGTCAATCATACAGCTAGTAATTCTAATCATGGAATAGCCAAAAGTAAGAGAAGACTAAGAAATTTCGATGTTTTAGATGTTTTCCTTAGTGGATAGTTGGTGTTGGCGGACTCCAACTTCCTACAAATTGCACATCCTATGAGGCCTCCCTGTGGATTATAAGGAGACACAGAGAGAGAGGCCATCATAGGGAAGTGGTAACTAGTGGTTAATGGTGGTCGCAGTGGCAGATCTTGACATTTGATTTTTGGGGTGTCAATTAATACTCTACTAAATTTGATTTTTTTCATAAAATGTATTTTATTATATTAATATAAATATATGCAAGCAATATACTAACAAAAAAAAAAAAAAAGCTTTCAAAATTATAAATTTTATCAATTCATAAAAAATGTATAAAGAAACATAATATGTCAAACAAATAATTTTATGCATAATTTATCAAATAAATAATCTTAAAATTTTGAAAAACTTTCTTTAAAAAAAATATAAATATATCAATTGTTAAACAATATATTTTTTTATCAAAAAAAAAAAATCATTAAAATAATAAAGTTGAAAGTTTGAATTTAGAAATTATAAATTAGGGTATTTGTATAATCTTTTATAAAGTGGCTCCAATCTGACTTTTGTGTTAATAAAAAGTTGCATGATAATAAGAGAAAAAGATCTAGGATAAAATTAAAAGTGAGAAATTATATGAAGAAAAAATCGTATTCAACTAAAGAAAAGAGAAAAACATGTTTGGTATTTGACTGGATACTTAAAGTCTTATTGAAGGAGTTAGAAAGTCAATTTAGAATTTGTTGAATTTACATAATTGTGATTTAACTTTTGTGACAAATCTTAATGTGATTTTAACCATCTTAAATTGCAATGCATAAAATTAAATAAAAAAATCACATAAATAAGCAAAATTAACAATTTTAATTTAAAAGGATCATTTAAATCTATTTAATATATATATACTAAAGGAAATTTAAAACTTTTGGGGGGCCAAGGCCCCCTCTGGCTCCTATTTCGGTCCTCCCCTGGGTGGTGGCTGATAGTTGTGAGTCAGTTGGTGTCGCTGGAATCCAGCTCACTATTAATCGCATATCTAATTAGGTCTCCCTGTGGATTTCTAGGATACCCCTATAGTGGGACAAGTCCCCCTTGGATTCCCGCTTTTCCATCAGATGGTGTAACTGTGTATAATGGGGCAAATTGAAATCCTGTCCTGCCTGTATCCCACCTTTCAAACGTACTGTTAAATTCCATGAGCTACATAATTCCTGATTTTCACTTATTAAGATTTGCTAAATTTATGTTTTCTGCTTTGATTAACAATTAGATTAATGTATCTAATGTGTTTTATTTATTTTTTATATAAAAAGATCAACTATTGACAATTCTTGGTACAGTTCTTTTAATATCCTGTCATCAGTTTCTTCTTCAGTAGTTAGCATTTGTCTTTCTCTCTCTTTACACTCTTCCATTAGTTGTCCATGCCTATGTTACTTGAACTCGGGTGTGGGTGTCAGACACGATTATGTGTCTGCCGCTGGTATGTTTGATTTATTCAAAGTTTTTTCATGTATTTGGACGATCTTTGGGGGATTATATCCCCATACCCATGACCTCATATGCGTCGGATACAGGTGTCGGATATGGATACTTCAAAAAAAATGAAGAGTCGGAGAAACATAGGTCCATGCAACAAGAGTGGATTCCTCTGTCATGAGTATAATTTATGTCGGCCTTCTCTTTTCCAAAGAGTTGGGCATATGTTGATTAGAAATCTCTGTTCTTTTAAAGACAACAGTAGACGACAGTAGGAAGTTAAATTTCTGAACCTTTTGCTGCAGGGGGCAACAATCGTTGACAAGATTGTGACGATAATTTGTGCTGATAATTATGTACCAAAACCTGAGATTCATGTAAGTTGACTGAGAAGTTTTTATTACGCCTTTTAAGTGCACTTAGTGAAATTCTTATGTTTTTTAATTGTAACACATGTAGGAAGCAAGAACGGCGGTCAACATTGTGTCTATTACTCCTTCTGGGCATAGTGCTCCAATTGATGAGGTATCAAATTATCTTAGAATTTGATTGTCTAAAATTTATTTTGCATATAAATCATTTCATAGTTGCATAGGCTGGCTAAATATGGGAAAGAGGTGGAAAAATTACGTTGATGTGTTACATAGCTTGGTTTAGTATTATATTCTGAAATGCCTAGTTGTTTAGCTGAACTGAACCAGTAGATTTTGAACTTCCAAATTTAGGAAATAAAAACTGCCAGATTAAAGAAAATACATCAGGAATTTATGTGCACTTGATAACCCTAACCCTAGAATAGGAAAGGAGGAAAATAAAAAGGAAAAACAAAGGTTTAAAGCTATGTTGCTCTGACTCTTCATTTTTCTTGAAGTACCCATGTCCGACGCATATCCCGACATGGGTATGGGGATATGATCCTCCAAGGATGCTTCAAATACATGGAAATCTAAGAAAAAATTGAACATACCTGTGCCCGACACTCTCACCCGATTCCGAGTAAGATAGGTTTAAAGTGTTTTAAACTGGACTTAATCATCCTGTTATTAATGCCTGATATACTGAGTTCTTGCCTGTACCTGCCCTTTTTGTTATAATATGCTCAATTAGAACAATTGTAAATATTGTGGTGGCAACTTTAACTGGATTTTCAGTCATTTGGATGTAAACTGTATTATTTTAGTTTATGAACTTAGGCTATCTGTCTATTGCAGCAGGGTAGAACTAGTCCACCTAGCAGTGGAAGAATGTATGTTAGTAGAGCACAAGATGTTGTTTCAAGTATGTTGGCCAAAGGTTCAGCCATACGACAAGATGCAGTTAACAAAGCTAAAGCATTTGACGAGAAACATCAGTTGACAGCCAATGCATCTGCCAAGGTTATTTCCTTTGACCGGAGAGTTGGGCTGACAGAGAAATTGACCGTGGGAATTTCAGTGGTTAATGAGAAAGTAAAGTCTGTGGATCAAAGGCTGCAGGTGTCCGATAAAACAATGGCTGCAATATTTGCAGCAGAGAGGAAAATAAATGACACAGGATCGGCTGTGAAATCTAGCAGGTACGAGTTCTTCCCAAAACGGTGTGACTTCACTTCTCTGGTTCAAAGACAATAATGAATTTGATTGCTTGTGAGTTAACTATGAAACCTGTCAATGACTGCAATTGTATTTCCTTTAGCACTGAGAGAACCAATTATTTCTCATAGAAGTGAAGACTTGGGATGACGGAAAAACCCCATCTTAAGAACTTATCTTTTCAGAATTGCCAAATGTATATTAGAATTTCTTTTGATGAAGCTAGATTATGCATTCTTCAAAATCTTTTATCCAGCCTTTATACTCCAATTCTATGTTATTCGGATTCGGGTGCGAGTGTCCGACATGGGTATGTGTCCGACATGGGTATGTTCAATTTTTTTTCCGAAGATTTTCGCGTATTTGGAGGGTCCTTGGAGAATTATATCTCCATACCCATGTCCGGATATGCGTCGGACACGGGTACTTCAAGAAAAATGAAGAGTCAGAGCAACATAGCTCCAATTTAGAAAGGCCTCCTCTGGTAAGGTCATTCCAATGGGTTGCAGCCACATCTATAGGAAAGGATGCTTAATAAGACTAAATTAAAGTTTTGTAGACTGAATAAATTGATCTTGGTAGATGTTATGCATATGAAAGACTACCTGTATTATTACTAGTTGAACCCTGAACCTTGAACCGGTTCTAAGGTTTCGTGAGCATCCTGCAACGGTTCTTTGATGATATTTCATATTGGAGGAAAAAAAACGGTTACCATCCTTCTAATTAGCTTCATCCTCGAGTTATGATACATTCAGGTACTCTGATTTGTTCTGGACAGGTACGTAACTGCCGGGACAGCTTGGCTTAACGGCGCTTTCAGCAAGGTTGCAAAGGCTGGGCAGGTTGCAGGTACAAAAACCAGAGAAAAGTTCAATCTAGCCATGTCAAACTCGACCGCCAAGGTGGGTCATTCTGGTGGCAATTAAACGACTAACGTAGAACTATAGATTGCAAACCTAAGAAACATTATCCATCTTCCATGTTAATCATGCCTTTAATTTTGTTTGACTGCAGAATCCAATTGCAGTGTAAGTCTGAAATTTGGAGTCTTAAGGATGCTTATTTTCGATCCTTGTTTACTCATGCATTGAATGGCGTTGTTACACCAAATCCGAACGAGGTATGTAGAACGAGGTATGTAGCACAAAGTCGTGTTCGGTTTTGGCTTTAACGTACGTATGCGCTTATTCGATACAATATGTTCTATTTTATTTTATTTTTTTACAGTATTCTTTGATTCCTAGGGGTATTGTGTTGTGTCTATGAGTTCCTTGTAATTTTAGGGCTTTTGACATTGCTTTCAACTCTCAGATGGAAGCTGAAATGATGTTAGCTTTGTGCTCATTGACACTTCTCTTTTGTAATTTTTTTCCCCTTTTAAAACAAGAAGCTGAAATTGCATTGATATGTTAAAAGTTTCCTGCTGCCATCATTTATCCGGACTCGGGAGTGAATGTCGGATACGGGTATATTCAATTTTTTCGAATTTATTTATTTATTTATTTGGAGGATCATATTCTCATTTCATGTCTGAATATGTGCTAGATATAGATGTTGAACATAGGTATTTTAAGGAAAATGAAGAGGGAAAATGAAGAGTTTGAGTAGCATAGCTCTTTATTGAAACCAGGACAAAGATTTGACAAAAACACAACATAAAACTGTCATATTCAACCTTTACAGGCAGTTTTAACAGCCTGAAAGATCCGAAGAAAATCGTATCTGATCTTTTTCCTTGCAAAATCATATTTGGAGGATCATATTTTCATATCATGTCTGAATATATGTTAGATATAGATGTCGGACACGAATACTTTAAAGAAAATGAAGAGTTTGAGTAACATAGCTTTATGCAAATCAGGACTAAGATTTGACAAAAACACGAAATAAAACTGTCATATTCAACCCTTTACGGGCAATTTTAACAACGTGAAAGATCCAACGAAAATCGTATCTGATATTTTTCCTTGCAAATTCATATGAATGGACTTAAAATTCAAGTAGAGGTGCAAGAAACTGCATTTGGGGTTTTAAGCATACCTTCAGTTCATTTGGCAAAACATCCAAAATTGACTTCCAAGTTCCAAACAGTTGTTTTTCTTTCTTTGATTTGATAGCTGGGAACTCTTGCATAATAGAAATTATATCCATTGTTAGTAGAATTTTTAAATTTCACAAATGAGCAATTTTTTTAATTTCACAAATTTTTTTTAATTTCGTTTGTGAAATTAAAAAATTTCACTGTTGCTGTATCAAATACGAATTCAATTAATCCTATTCGTGGAGTTAAAAAATTTCACTGTCAGTATATAAAAGACGAACTCAATTGCATAAAATAACTGTTAAAAGTGCAAATTAAGTGAACCCTATCACATAATGCTAAAATATAAATCTTTGCCTGCTTCCAGTTAGGTACATGCCATTTTTTTTCTTGATTATTACTCTCTTACCAGGTAAACAAGAACATCTTATTTCAGTAGTTTTGGCTGATTTGGTTTATTATTTTGATGATGATTTCTAGTTTACGACACAAAGCTGACAAATTGACAACCTCACCTAGGATTAGAAAGAGAAAAGAACATGCCAACATGCTAAATCTACAAAAAAATCCATTTAAAAATAGGAGAACAAAAAAAAAAAGAAAAAAAAGAAAAAAAAAAAGAAAACTAAAACTATCATATAATTAAATACATGGTCGTGAAGTTTTTAAACTCCGCAATCAATTTTATAAATTTGTTATATGTTAATTAAATTATAATTAAATGTGTAAAATTAAAAGAAATTGTTGTTGGTATATATAAAATAAAATTAATTTAGAAAAATAAAGAAAAGCTCTTGTTTTGTAAACAAAGCCAAAGCATGAAATCTTGCCTATTACGTCCAGCTACATGCATGTGGGTCGCATGTGAGTGAGGCCAAACGATGCAAATTGCCTTTCTGCCTTTGTTTCCTTATTTTTTTTCCTTATTTGTATAATTGGTTTTTGCTATTAACAATATTTTTTAAAGTTATTATACATAATAATATATTATTCAATGCATTAAAAGTTATGAATAAAATTGTCAATTATTACATTTAATACAATGTTATTATTATAAATAATGTATTAACTAACCTTAAAGAGTATCCTAAAAATACTTAATTTTTTCATAACTGGACATAAAAGTTGAAAGTGCACGCGGTTGAAATTTTATTTATAATATAGTTAGACCTAATCCCTTATTCAAATGATTTTAAAGGTGCATAGGGTGTTTTCTTCCCATCTCACTTGATGTATTTAGAATTTTACTCGGTATTTTATGCAAAAATCGAACTTGATTGACAAAAAAAATTCTTCCTTACTAATTGAACTAATTTTATATAAATAACTGCAGTTGAAAGTTGGCTACTTATTATTGTTAGTACCTGAATAGAAACAAATATATATATATATATATATATATATATATATAACTTAGGAGATTTTAGCACTTTTAATTATCCTTTTATTTATTTATTTTCCAACAGTTAAGTAACACAAGTATAGACAAATTATCAATTAAGTTAGAAAATATTTGAATTTATATTTATATTTTTTCAAAATATGAACTCAAGTCAACTATTGGAGTTAAGGGTAAATTACTATAATAAATAGTTTGACATTGTATATGTTTGCTTAAATCCAACTCGATTTGACAAATCAAGTTTTAAATTTTGTTCAAATTAATTCATATTATTAAAGAGTACAATTCAAATCGTCCAAATTTTTTTGTTAAAAAAAATAAAATAAAAAATGATATTTTTATTAAATTTAAAAATATGAACAACTTAACATATTTTGTAACGATTACAAAATATGAATAACTTAACATGTTTTGTAATATTTACATAATAATATTATATATTTTTAAAAAAATAATATATTATATAATTTAGATCTAGCTGGGCTCGAGCGTTGAATTTTGAAACCATGGCGTGACTCGATTTTTAAATAGGTTTTTTTTTTTTTTCCAAACTCATTTAACGGACTTAATATTATTGTCAATCCTTCGAATATCAAGCAGGTTTTAAGATTTGGAAGAGTAACCCAATCTTCAAACAGATTTAATTTTGACCAGAATTATTCAAAATCAATGATTTTCTCTTTATTCTATTACTTTGTTGGTGTTTAGCCATCCTCACTATGATTTATGATTATGTTTTGTCTAAGAACAAAGTTAGAAAAAAAAAGGTGACAAAGTGAACAAGACATTATATTTAATGAGATGAGGGGCTAATATGCAATATGATCTTATAGACACATGTTGTGATGTATCCTACACATATACATACATGTTCCCAATAGGAGAGAGATAACTCAGTGCAACTAGATTTATGAGTCAAATTATTTACTCGATCTAATAAGTTCAATTCGTATTGGATTAGATTTGGATAATTATTTTTTAATTTAGGTCGATCCGGTCCAAATTACTATTTATTAATAAAAAATATTTAAATTTAATTATAAAATTATATTAATATTAATATAAAATTTATTTATTAATATTTTAATATATTTTAAATAATAATTTGAATTTACGAATCATTTCAAGCCAAATTTTGATAAAAAATGTAAAAAAAATTTGAATCGGCTCAACTCGATCTATGAGAGTGGAACCCTGCCAGAAGTACTACTTGCCAAACACAAACAGCCATATATCTTTTCAATCCCTTGGGCCAAAAAAGGGCAGAATGATTAGTCAAAAATCATGTGAAAATTAAGATGTTTCTTTCTTTTCTTTTGAGAAAATAAAAGAGAGAAAAAGAGAAGATTGATTAGAAATATTGTGGACCCTTAAAGGGGGCAAAGTTGGGTTGAGACTTGAGGGAAAAGCAAAAGGTGAAAAATCCACTTTGATGTGATAACCCATTAAGAACAAGACTTGTGTTTTCTTGGGAGGAGAATCCAATAATTTGACTTGTCAATATGGCATGAATTCTTCCCCAAAAGATAACGAAATATGTGAAACATTGCTATAAATCTTCCCCTAATGCTAATTTTATGTTGTTTTGTCACTTATTTATATTTTTTTTAAAATATTCGTACTTGATATTTGTATCCAACACATAATCAAATATGAGTATGATAATATAATTCTTCAAATATATGATTTAAAAAAAAAAATAAAAAATAAATATATTCATATCGAACAGATATCCGTATTCGACATTCACTCTAAATCCGAATAAGATAGTTTATAATTTTATAAAATGGAAGGGTAGGGTAAGATAAGATACCTAGGGACTAGGGAGCATCTCATCCCAAAATAGTAATGCTGAAATTATTAGGCTTCAAAGTATAAGAAGTTTAGGTTTTACTATTTGTACTGCTGCATAAGATCTACTAGATTTTTCAACTATTTGCATGAAAAAAAGCGTCCCAACTTTTTTAAAAACTTACTATGAGAATCATCCTTCATCATAATTCAACCCAAATTTCAACTATAGTGGTAAAAAAAAGAAAAGAAAAATAACACAAGATATTGTTCACACTTGCATGGATACAACATGGTATGGGTTTTTTTCTCAAGCAATGTGCAATCATCAAGACATTTACGAAGTGTTACTTAAAGGATATTTCAACTCTGCAATTTTTTTTTTTTTGCTAAGCATAGAATTTTTATAAAAAAACTGATGGGCAGAAACCGAACTTACCGAAAAATCGGGAAAACACAACCGGTAGTTTTTTCTCTCCCAATTAACAGGATCTGTAAATATGGTACTAAATTGCACAAGATATATATATATACACTCCAGCAACACAAATTCAACCAAGGATAATCACAAACAACCAATCACACGAGACACACAATTTTTACGTGGAAAACCCCTTTAAATCAAAGGGTAAAAACCACGGGACTTAAGAGTCCAGTCAAAATCTCCACTATAATGAGAGTGTGTTTACAATATCACAATAATTCAGCTAACACAATGAGTACACAACTCTAACTTAACTATCAACAAGTGATATTAAAATCAAAGAGAGAAAGTTGAGAAATCACCCCAAAAAATGTGACTACTATTCGGACACAAAGCAGGACGTTATAGTGTTCAGATGAAAATTCTCACCGTACACAATCAGCATCTACGTATCCTGTAGCCACTGCCAGAAAATCAAGAAGATCGGACCACGGATGAACCTCCGATCGACGACTTGATCAAAACTGTGCAACTCACTCTTTTCTCTCTTCTCTGCCGCCTCCCCCTCTTTTTCTTTTTCTTTGGTTCTGACTCCTCTCTAGCAAAATACAATAGCCCATCAATTAAAAGGGCTAAGGGCAGAATGGGTATTTCCTCCACATAAGAGGGACCCATGCCCAACAAATCTCCCCCTCCCGACTATGTGGAGGTGTTCGCCATCCCGGCGATCAAACAACATATTTCAAACTTTTCTCTTGGTAAGGCTTTAGTCAACATATCAGCACCATTATCATCAGTATGAATTTTCTCAAGTTCTAACAATTTAGCATCGAGAACATCTCGTATCCAATGATACCTTACATCGATATGTTTAGACCTAGCATGAAAGGTTGAATTCTTACCAAGATGAATAGCACTCTGGCTATCACAAAATAAAACATACCTCTCTTGGGTAAAGCCAAGTTCTTGCATAAATCTCTTCATCCAAAGCAACTCCTTGCACGCTTCGGTCACTGCAATGAACTCTGACTCAGTAGTGGACAATGCAACGCATTTTTGCAATCTGGATTGCCAAGCCACAGCTCCCCCTGCAGAAGTAATTAAGTAACCCGAAGTGGACTTTCTGGAGTCAATGTCTCCAGCCATATCAGAATCTGTATAACCAACTAGAACAGGTTTCTCATGGCCGAAGCAAAGTTTCAAGTTGGAAGTACCCCGAAGATATCTCATAATCCACTTCACTGCATTCCAATGCTCTCTGCCTGGATTAGAAAGAAACCGAATGACGGTGCCAACAGAATGAGCTAAGTCAGGTATTGTGCATACCATTGCATACATCAAACTACCCACGGCTGAAGCATAAGGAACCTTCTGCATGTCTTCCTTCTCTTCTCTTGTGGAAGGACTCTGCTTGACACTCAATCTAAAGTGTGTAGCAAGAGGAGTGCTCACCACTTTAGCTTTGTCCATACTAAACCTTTGAAGTACTTTTTCAATGTACTTCTCTTGTGATAACCACAATTTCTTGGCATTTCTATCACGTGTGATCCTTATGCCAAGAATTTGCTTTGCTGGCCCCAAGTCCTTCATCGCAAAGGATTTACTCAACTCTTGCTTCAACATATTAATCTTAGAAGCATTACGACCAACAATAAGCATATCATCAACATAGAGCAACAAAATAATAAAATCATCACCAGAGAATTTCTTGACAAAAACACAATGATCAGAAGTAGTCTTCTTGTAGCCATGCTCCCCCATAACAGACTCAAACTTCTTGTACCATTGCCTCGGAGCTTGCTTCAAACCATACAAGCTCTTCTTTAATTTGCACACATAGTTCTCTTTTCCTTGTGCAATGAAACCCTCTGGCTGCTCCATGTAAAGCTCTTCTTCTAAATCACCATGAAGAAAAGCAGTTTTCACATCCATTTGCTCGACTTCCAAGTCATAATAGGATGCCAAACTCAATATAGATCTGATAGAGGACATTTTTACAACTGGAGAGAATATTTCCTCAAAATCAATCCCCTTTTTCTGACTGAAACCCTTGACGACCAATCTAGCTTTGTATCGTGGAGTTGAAGAATTCTCTTCTTGCTTTAACCTGTAAACCCACCGATTTTTCAAAGCTCTTTTACCCTTAGGCAATTTCACCAGCTCAAACGTATGGTTGTCATGTAAAGATTTAAGCTCATCTTTCATAGCATCAACCCACTGATCTTTGCATTCACTCCCCATAGCCTCTTCATAAGAACATACTGATCAGAATAATACCTCACAGAAGGCTGTCGATCTCTAGTAGACCTCCGAAGTGGAACTGTTGGTGGAGATATAGGTCCTTGGTGTTGATCATTCATAACACTATCCATGGGAGCATCAAAATCACCCATACCCTGCTGGTCATCATGGACATCTTCTTGCATGCCATCCTCAACTGGATTTGGCGGAGGGGTTAGAGGAATTGGATCCATGGCGGTCAAGTCATCACTATTCTGTGGACCGGTTTTCTCCGCCTTGTCAATGTCATCAATGGTCTGATCCTCAACAAAAACAACATCTCTGCTTCTAACAAGCTTCTTTTCAACTGGGTCATATAACCTGTACCCAAATTCATCTTGACCATAACCAACAAAGATACATTGACGAGTCTTGGCATCTAACTTTGACCTCTCATCCTTTGGAACATGTACAAAAGCCTTGCAACCGAACACACGCAGGTGATCATATGACATATCCTTACCAAACCAAACTTTGTCTGGAACATCACCTTGCAAAGGAACACTTGGAGACAAATTAATCACATGTGCCACTGTATACAAAGCTTCACCCCAAAAAGATCTAGGTAACTTTGCATCTGAAAGCAAACATCTGACTCTCTCAATCAATGTTCTGTTCATTCTTTCGGCTAAGCCATTCAACTGTGGTGTCTTAGGAGGTGTCTTTTGATGTCTGATTCCCTGTGCACGACAATAATCATCAAATGGTCCACTATATTCGCCGCCGTTATCAGAACGGATGCACTTCAACTTCTTCCCAGTTTGCCTTTCAACTGAAGCTTGAAACTGTTTGAACACATCAAGCACTTGGTCTTTTGTTTTCAAAGTATAGACCCAAAGTTTTCTTGAATGGTCATCAATAAAAGTCACGAAATAAAGTGCACCACCATACGACCTTACTTTCAAAGGACCACAAACATCGGAATGTACCAACTCTAGCAAATCTGATTTTCTTGAAGGAGGATGACTCTTAAATGAAACTCTTCTTTGTTTTCCAGCCAAACAATGAGCACAATTCTTCAGTGTAGCATTCTTCAACCCATAAAGTTGATTCTTCTTGGCCAGACAATTAAGCCCCTTTTCACTCATGTGACTAAGCCGTTTATGCCATAGCACAGTTGAACTATCATTTTCCGTCACATTAACAATGCCTCTGGAAATTGAAGACTGCATCAAATATAAATTTGAACACTTCTTTCCTCGAGCCACAACTAATGAGCCTCTAGTCAATTTCCACTGACCATCACTGAAGGTGTTACAAAATCCCTCATCATCTAGCTTTCCCGCTGAAATCAAATTCAAACGGATATCCGGTGCATGTCTGACATTTTTAGCGTCAACTTTGTTCCATTGTTAGTTTCCAAACAGACATCTCCCATGCCAACAACATGTGCCAAGCCATCATTACCCATCTTCAATACCCCAAAATTACCAGGCGTATAAGATGTGAAGAATTCCTTCCTAGACGTGACATGAAGTGAAGCACCAGTGTCTATTACCCAACTTGTCTCGTCGCATGCTAAGTTGATCACATTCTCATCACAAGTAACCAACAGATCATCAAAGGTAGCAGTAGTAACACGATCATTCTTTCCATGATCCCTCTTCTCTTGTTTATCACTACCACCTTTGTTCTCTTTCCTCCACTGTAGCAATATTTCTTGATATGGCCCATGCCACAATAATGGCACTCAACATTTTTAAATCTTGATCTTGACTTGCTTCGGCTTTTATCTCTACCCATTTCATTTTTGCTCCTACTTCTCCCCCTATTTTCAGTAACTAGAACCTCAGACTGTGATGAAGAACCCTGAGACTTTCTTCTCACTTCTTCATTCAAAACACCATTCTTGGCAAGTTCCAAAGTTACTACACCATTAGGAGCAGAATTAATAAGTGAAACCCGAAATGTTTCCCAAGAATCCGGTAGAGTAGCAAGCAACCAAAGCCCTACTACTTCATCCTCAAATTTGATGCCCATACCAATTAACTGATTCATAACTCCTTGAAACTCATTCAAGTGATCAGCCACAGTTGTTCCTTCTTTATACTTCAGTTCCATCATCTTTTTAAGCATGAACAACTTGTTATTGCCAGACTTTAAAGCATACAAGTTTTCAAGCTTGTTCCACAATGTGCGTGCATGTGTCCCTTGATCAATGTGATTGTAAACATTTTCCTCAACAAATTGGCGAATAAAAGCACACACCTGCTGATGCTCAAATTCCCATTCCTCATCACTTTTAGATTCGGGTTTTTGAGTAGCAAAGACAGGAAGATGCAAAGACTTCACAAATAACAGGTCTTTCATTTTATTCTGCCACAATTGATAATTTGTGCCATTCAAAACAATCATTCTACTTGTGCCAGCCTCCATAATTACACAACAACACAACCAAAGCTCTGATACCAGTTTGATGGGCAGAAACCGAACTTACCGAAAAATCGGGAAAACACAACCGGTAGTTCTTTCTCTCCCAATTAACAGGATCTGTAAATATGGTACTAAATTGCACAAGATATATATATATACTCCAGCAACACAAATTCAACCAAGGATAATCACAAACAACCAATCACACGAGACACACAATTTTTACGTGGAAAACCCCTTTAAATCAAAGGGTAAAAACCACGAGACTTAAGAGTCCAGTCAAAATCTCCACTATAATGAGAGTGTGTTTACAATATCACAATAATTCAGCTAACACAATGAGTACACAACTCTAACTTAGCTATCAACAAGTGATATTAAAATCAAAGAGAGAAAGTTGAGAAATCACCCCAAAAAACGTGACTACTATTCGGACACAAAGCAGGACGTTATAGTGTTCAGATGAAAATTCTCACCGTACACAATCAGCATCTACGTATCCTGTAGCCACTGCCAGAAAATCAAGAAGATCGGACCACGGATGAACCTCCGATCGACGACTTGATCAAAACTGTGCAACTCACTCTTTTCTCTCTTCTCTGCCGCCTCCCTCTCTTTTTCTTTTTCTTTGGTTCTGACTCCTCTCTAGCAAAATACAATAGCCCATCAATTAAAAGGGCTAAGGGCAGAATGGGTATTTCCTCCACATAAGAGGGACCCATGCCCAACAAAAACAAATGAGGTTGGAATAAAGGAAGTTGCCCCATCCAAACAGAACATAACTGGGGAACTCTCAAAACAAAGCCATAAAATTGAATCTATGCAACACTTCCAAAAACAAATTACACAAAGTGAAAACAAAGACAACCCCCCAATGAGTTACCAACAAGCCACAAACATGTTATTCCCTACTTAAGTTATACGGATTCGAGGTGAATGTCGGATATGGGTTATGTTTAATAAGAGAATATTTATTTTTTTTTCTATTTTTTTTTATATATTTGGAGGATCATATTTTCATACCCATGTTCGAATATGTATCGGATATAAATATCAGATACAAATACTTTAGAAAAATGAAAAACTCGGATAACATAGGTTATCCCTAAAAACACCCGATTTATTGCTTCACTCAAATGTTTTTCAAAGGATATATATATATATATATATATATATATATATATCTCACCAATTTCAGATAGTAGGGCATCCATCTCCTTGAAAATTATCCACAATTTCCATGGACTATCAAACATCTACTTTACCCATTTAAGAGCAATAACAGAATCCGATTCCACAATTAGTCGAACTTTGGCTAAATACCCTGTTTAAACGAACACCTAAACACAAATTTGATAACCAGCAGTTCAGCTGCGCATTAGAGTCTTGCAATCCCAGTGGAGCGGAAAACATAGCCAATATTTTACCGAAATCATTCAGTAAAGCTCCACCACAACCTGCTGGGCCAGGTTTGCAAACCCTTCCACTGTTCCACATTAAAATTCAATGAGCCAAAATGAGTAAAGGCCTTTGAATCAAATGTTATAAAAAAAAAAAAAAAAATTGAAGGTCTAATCTGTCAAATCTTCGATTTCCGATCTAGTCGGTTCAGCATGTTGAATTGGCCGGTTTGATAAAAATACTTTAAATATATAAAAATAATTTTAATATTAAATAAGTAATAAATAAAATAAATAATAAATAAGAATATATATTTGGCTTAGTGATATGACCTTTAATATAAAACCAAGAGATTAAGGGTTCAATTCTCATCACTTACAAAAAAATTTGAAAACAAAAATTTAAAAATAAAAAAATGGTTCGATTTTATATATAGTATCGAACCGGATAGACCACCGATTCCCGATTTAATCAGTCCGACTGACCAATCCAGTCCGGTTTGTATTCACTGTTCGAATCTTTCTTGATACAGATGGAGCACATATATACTAAAGTACTAGGAATCACTGTATGTTGGCAAGCCAATCAATATCCATTCCAACCCTTGAGATTAAAGCAAGAACTTAGTGCTTCATTATCCTTGAAGTAGCTAAGTTAAAGTATTAGTTGGGAAATGGGTCAAATTTTAATTTGCGCTAGCGACTCCATCCATGGTAAATAAGAAATGTTTCTGTCATTTTATGTAGGTCGAGCTCGAGGGAGACTAGGCCAGTTAATTAGAAGTACTTAAGTACCTATTTAAATTCTTAGGGTTGAATCTTTTTAGTGATCCTTAAATAAATTCTATCACAAAATGAGAAATGATTGATTTTCATTCAAGTACTATTTATGGCCTATGGGGCTGTTTAAAACAAAAGCTAAACAATTAAAGCTTACTGAAGTTGAAATGTTCAATATCTTCCGTGAGAAATTAAAGAAAAATAAAATTTGGAGTTTAATTTAGTTTTAATGCAGTTATCTTTAAGATGTGGCATCCAACATGTTTCGGGTTCGAATCTTAGCATCTGCAGTCTTTTTCTTTATCTACAAGTTACGACTTTCTTTGTAAAAAAAAAAAATTAAAGAAAAAAAGAAAACGTGTCTATAGGAATAAATTTTTTGTGCTACCTTTTTTTTTTTATTGGTATAATGAAGGTTGCAATTTAGGGATAAAAAATTTGGATTACAGATGTTGAAATTTAAATTTCAGACCTATTGGATATAACCTTTTAAAAATATCGACATAAATTAATTAAATTAAATTTCGAATTCGTGCTACCCAATTAGCACGGAAAAGTGCACTTCAAAATAAAGGAAAGTATAGGAAAATTTGTGAAGGATTAGCAGTGTATATAGTAACCTGTATAATAAACCTTAGAAACATCCAAAAAGAAAATCCTAAAAGGAGAAAAAGGATCCCCAAAGAAAATGGTCACTGTAGAATGATGGATGGGCCATGATAATTTAATACATATGGAAAATAATAGGAACTATTTGTTTGATGAAGATGGCCTGTAAATCTTAGCGTTAAGGGTACGCTACATCACATGTGAGTTTCAACATTGCAATTGAAAAACAATAATTCTTGAAATCATGAGCTAGGAAATGTTGGCTTCAAGAGAATCTAACATTTGCTTGCAAGCAAGAAAATTGTTCAATGTCAATCCATGGCCCCACTAAGTAGGGATGATTAATCTTTTAATATTAATCATGGTTTTACACCCTATATAAACAAATAAATTCGAGAACATTATGAACTCATCAATTAATTAAAACCTTAATTTTATTTAACACTAGACCATGCATATACAAAATTTTACATGAGCAAATAAATGAAAGGAAAAAAAAGATCATATATAAAAAAGTGTCAAATGGTTATTATAGAATAATCGATTTTATGTTATTTGAACTCTATAATTTTTTTAAAGTATTCGTATCAGACACTTAGGTATGATACATATTGAATGAATATGATCTTTCAAATATATGAAACACTTAAAAAACAAAAATTTAAATATAACTCGTATTGGACACTAATATGCATCCGATACTCTCTGAAAAACATAGAAAAAATCATCTAATTGTAAAACTATCTCCAAACATGAAGTCATCATCTCCTTTAATTATATGGAGTTTTTCGTATCCAATCTCTCAAGTCAAAACAATTAAGTCTGTAAGAATCCCTTTATTTCTTCCCTTATTGATTGCTAATTGGACTTTCTTAACCTTTACCTACTTAAGGCTGCACTTGGTATAAAATTTGAGCTAGCCTTTTTGAGTGGTAGCAGGTATAAAAGCTTGGATAGCATTGTAGCAAATAGTTAAACTAATCTCCAATAATTTCTTAACTGTTATGTGATCATTATCATTTGGAGAAGTTGGACCCCATTTCTCTTAAGTGTGGTTACTTCTTTCCTAGGTTCAAAGCCTTTTCAATTGGATGAATTATTGGAGTAGACGAGAAAATCCAACCAAAACTACAATCTTTTAAGCTTTGTTAATTAAGATTGCCTAGGATTCATTAGCATTCAAGATATAATCAAGAGTTAAGACTAATTACTATCCTACTTTAAGACTACTAATTGAGATTCAAAACAACATGAATGTGCTAATCATCAAGAAAAACATGCATCATTATTTCATTTTGGTAAGTTCCACTTTTAAAGATACATTAATTGTACATCTTAACATCATAAAATGAAAGAACCTAGGATTTTGAAGTGCTAGCTAATTTCAAATATTGCATGTATGTCATGTACATGTCAAAGCTTTAAATCAAACTTTGCCTCTATGTACTAATCAATTAAGATCACTAATATAAGATTAATTATTATATAATTAATTAGTAATAGATGATGCACTCAAAAGAGCGTATCTTATTTAACCTTGCATTAAAAAGGTCAATTGTAAGGTATAGTAGTGAGCAATGGTCGAGTCCTCAGGGCTTAGGTTTCAATTTATAAATTATTAGTTTATTACTTCAATTCAAAGAATAAGAAAAGACAAGGAGGTTTTTGAAAAAGTTTTAAAAATTAAGAAAACAAGAAAGTAAATAAAAAAAATATTAAATATGAAAAAAATATGGTTAAGAGATCATTCACCACTACTAGACATAATTGAGAATCAATTTTAGATCTATCAACATCAATTAGCTATCAAAATTAACAACCGTAGATAACAACAAGCTCTGCTACCCAAATATTTCCTTAGTTTGTTGTTAAATAAATTAAGCTCTCTATTTAATCTCTAATTATCAAACAACCTAGAATAAGCTCTCTAAATTCAATTTGATAACAGCTTTATGATGAGAAAGATAGGTTGATCTAAGCAATAAACACGTAAGCTCGGATTGTTCAACTTAGATTATGTTTCACATTGTAATTCTCGAAAATCCAACATGATCATGAATCACAAATTGCTACTATTGAATAGAAAATCAAGACAATTACACGGATCAAGACTCCTAAACTAGCATTAGATAATTATCAAGATCTATCTAGTTGCGCACCGAAACAAATCAAGACAACATCATGAACAATTCTTATAGAAGAACATAAGCAACTTTGATAGAAAACTAATGATAGATAAAATCTGAAAATCAATTACAAAACATGTCTAGGGCTTTGAAATCACCCTTAACCAAAGAAAAGTTTAGTTTTGCATAGGCATTGTCAACATAAACATAAAATAAACTAAAAAGAAAACTAAGAAAATGGAGAAGAAGAAGAAAATGGATGATCCTTGAGTCTCCTCAAAGATGTCTAGTTTTTGGCTCAAAAGATGATATTTATACAGTTTTAAAACCTTGGGAACAAGTCCTTGCCGCACAAGTAAGTTAGGAGGCATAAAAATCATTTTTTTTAGGTTTTCCCGATTTTTAGGCACCTAGGCGCCGAGCATACTGCCTTATATTTTTCTGCTACATCTTCCTTCACTTCGTTGGCTGATTTGGATGACCATTTCTTGTCCGATTTGGGCGTGTAAACTACTGTTGGAAAGGTATTCAAGTCAGCTTCAAAAGTCAAGAAGAAAGTTTGAATAAGCTCTACTACCCCAATCTTTCCTTAGTTTGTCGTTAAATAGAATAATCTCTCTATTTAATCTCTAATTATCAAACAACCTAGAATAAACTATCTAAATTCAATTTGATAACATCTTTATAATGAGAAAGATAGGTTGATCTAAGCAACAAACACGTAAGCTCGGATTGTTCAACTTAGGTATGTTCAAAATTGTCATTCCCGAAAATCCAACATAATCATTAATCACAAATGCTACTATTGAATAGGAAATCAAGACAATTACATGGATCAAGACTCCTAAACTAGTATTAGATAATTATCAAGATCTATCTAGCTGCGTACCGAAACAAATCAAGACAACATCATGAACAATTCTTATAGAAGAACATAAGCAACTTTGATAGAAAACTAATGATAGATAAAATCTGAAAAATCAATTACAAAACATGTCTAGAGCTTTGAAATCACCCTTAACCAAAGAGAAGTTTAGCCTTGCATAGGCATTGTCAACATAAACATATAAGAAACTAAGAAGAAAACTAAGAGAATGGAGAAGAAGAAGAAAATGGATGATCCTTGAGTCTCCTCAAAGATGTCTAGTTTTTGGCTCAAAAGATGATATTTATACAGTTTTAAAACCCTGGGAACAAGTCCTTGCCGCACAAGTAAGTTAAGAGGCATAAAAATCATTTTTTTTAGGTTTTCTCGATTTTTAGGCACCTAGGCGCCGAGCATACTGCCTTATATTTTTCTACTGCATCTTCCTTCACTTTGTTGGCTGATTTGGATGACCATTTCTTGTCCAATTTGGGTGTGTAAACTACCGTTGGAAATGTATTCAAGTCAGCTTCAAAAGTAAAGAAGGAAGTTTGAATAAGCTCTGCTACCCCAATCTTTCCTTAGTTTGTCGTTAAATAGAATAAGCTCTCTATTTAATCTCTAATTATCAAACAACCTAGAATAAACTCTCTAAATTCAATTTGATAACATCTTTATAATGAGAAAGATAGGTTGATCTAAGCAACAAACACATAAGCTCGGATTGTTCAACTTAGGTATGTTCAAAATTGTCATTCCCGAAAACCCAACATAATCATGAATCACGAATGCTACTATTGAATAGGAAATCAAGACAATTACACGGATCAAGACTCCTAAACTAGTATTAGATAATTATCAAGATCTATCTAGTTGCGTACCAAAACAAATTAAGACAACATCATAAACAATTCTTATAGAAGAACATAAGCAACTTTGATAGAAAACTAATGATAGATAAAATCTGAAAATCAATTACAAAACATGTCTAGAGCTTTGAAATCACCCTTAACAAAGAGAAGTTTAGCCTTGCATAGGCATTGTCAACATAAACATATAAGAAACTAAGAAGAAAACTAAGAGAATGGAGAAGAAGAAGAATGATGATCCTTGAGTCTCTTCAAAGATGTCTAGTTTTTTACTCAAAAGATGATATTTATAGAATTTTAAAACCCTGGGAGCAAGTCCTTGCCGCACAAGTAAGTTAGGAGGCATAAAAATCAATTTTTTTTAGGTTTTCCATGTTTTTAGACGCCTAGACGGCGAGCATAATCCCTTGTATTTTTCTGCTGCATCTTCCTTCATTTCGTCGGCTAATTTGGATGATCATTTCTTGTACAATTTGGGCGTGTAATCTATCGTTGGAAAGGTATTCAAGTCAGTTTCAAAAGTCAAGAATGAAGTCTGAATAAGCTTTGCTACCCCAATCTTTCCTTAGTTTGTCGTTAAATAGAATAAGCTCTCTATTTAATCTCTAATTATCAAACAACCTAGAATAAACTCTCTAAATTCAATTTGATAACAGCTTTATAATGAGAAAGATAGGTTGATCTAAGCAACAAACACGTAAGCTCGGATTGTTCAACTTAGGTTGTGTTCCACATTGCAATTCCCGAAAACCCAACATAATCATGAATCACAAATTGCTACTATTGAATAGGAAAGCAAGACAATTACACGGATCAAGACTCTTAAACTAGTATTAGATAATTATCAAGATCTATCTAGTTGCGCACCTAAACAATTCAAGACAACATCATGAACAATTCTTATTGATGAACGTAAGCAACTTTGATAGAAAACTAATGATAGATAAAATCTAAAAATCAATTACAAAACATGTCTAGGGCTTTGAAATCACCCTTAACCAAAGAGAAGTTTAGCCTTGCATAGGCATTGTCAACATAAACATAAAAGAAACAAAGAAAAAAACTAAGAGAATGGAGAATGAGAAGAAGAATTATGATCCTTGAGTCTCCTCAAAGATATCTAGTTTTTGGCTCAAAATATGATATTTATAGAGTTTTAAAACCCTCGGAACAAGTCTTTGCCGCACAAGTAAGTTAAGAGGCATAAAAATCATTTTTTTAATTTAGATTTTCCCGGTTTTAAGGTGCCTAGGCGCTTGAATTGGGCGCTTAGATGCCGAGCATACTGCCTTGTATTTTTCTGCTCCATCTTTCTTCACTTCGTCGGCTGATTTGGATGACTATTTATTGTTCGATTTGGGCATGTAAACTACCATTGGAAAGGTATTCAAGTCAACTTCAAAAGTCAAGAAGGAAGTTTGAATAAGCTCTGCTATCCTAATCTTTCCTTAGTTTGTCGTTAAATAGAACAAGCTCTCTATTTAATCTCTAAATATCAAACAACCTAGAGTAAGCTCTCTAAATTCAATTTGATAACAGCTTTATGATGAGAAAGATAGGTTGATCTAAGCAACAAACACGTAAGCTCGGATTGTTCAACTTAGGTTATGTTCCACATTGCAATTCTCGAAATCCAACATAATCATGAATCACAAATTGCTACTATTGAATAGGAAATCAAGATAATTACACGGATCAAGACTCTTAAACTAGTTTTAGATTATTATCAAGATCTATCTAGTTGCGCACCGAAACAAATCAAGACAACATCATGAACAATTCTTATAGAAGAACATAAGAAACTTTGATAGAAAACTAATGATAGATAAAATCTGAAAATCAATTACAAAACATGTCTAGGGCTTTGAAATAATCCTTAACCAAAGAGAAGTTTAGCCTTGCATTAGGCATTGTCAACATAAACATAAAAGAAAAACTAAAAGAAAACTAAGAGAATGGAGAAGAAGAAGAATGATGATCTCTCCTCAAAGATGTCTAGTTTTTTACTCAAAATATGATATTTATAGAGTTTTAAAACTCTGAGAACAAGTCCTTGCCGCACAAGTAAGTTAGGAGGCATAAAATCACGTTTTTTTTCCAGTTTTTTCTGTTTTTAGGCTTCTTGGTGCTGGAATTGGGCGCCTAGGCACCGAGCATACTGCCTTGGATTTTTCTATTGCATCTTTCTTCAATTCGTCGGCTGATTTGGATGACCATTTCTAATCCGATTTGGGCGTGTAAACTACCGTTGGAAAGGTATTCAAGTCAGCTTCAAAAGTCAAGAAGTTTTTTTCAAATAAAGAATTCAACATCATGATTTCTTAGCAAAAAATTCTGGAAGTCAAATCTGTCTGATCGCTTTGTTCTAAGAATTTGATCTTTTTGACTTCCATGTCTTCTTCCATCTTATGATTGTGACTTTATAAGCTCTTTACCATCATTATTGACATCTTTTGACTTCATTCTCTTAAATATACCTAGAATTCAAAAATATAACATAAGTAATCAAGATAAAGATCGAAAACATAAAGGGCATAAAATGTGTATTTTATGAGCTTATCATTAGACCTGCTCATGAGTCGACTTATTCGTACGGTTCGATAGGCCCGATTCGAATTGAGATAGATTTTTTGTAATTTGGAACGGTCTGGATTACTATTTAATTAGTAAAAATACTTTTATTATAAAAATATAAAAATATTAATATAAAATAACTTTTTAATATATTTCAAAGAGTAAAATGGATTTTCGAGTCAGACCGGACAGGATTTGAACAAGCAATTTTTTTTTTTTTTTGCTATTCGAACCTGCCACAATCCGACCTAACTCATAAATATCTCTAATTATTATGAGGGTTATTCCTATATATTATATACCCTAACCGTATTTTTTTATATTCTTATTTTGGAAGTTTAACCCTAGCCATATTAAACAAAAACCAAAAGGAAAAATAATTAATCACCTTGAAATTCATTGTACATGTTAATATGCAGTGTAAATATTGGTATAAAGTAGCTAAACTCACACCCCAAAATAACACAAAAGCTTAGGTAAATTGTTATGGTCTATAAACTTTGTTAATTATTGGGATTCCTCCAATGGCAATTCTTTTTTTTACTAAGGCTAACATAAGAAAAAATTCCTTAAATTTTATCATTTTATATAGATAAATTTTTATACTTTTATTATATCCAAATAAACTATTAACTATTAATTTGTATTTAAATAAATCATTAATATTTAACTTGTATACAATAAGTCCCTAACTTTTAATTTATACTTAAATAAACCATTAACATAAATCATCTTTTGATTTAAAAAAAAAATATTTATTTAAATACAAATCAAAAGTTAAAAATTTAGTTGGATATAAGGGTTTTGCTAACGAGTGTCATTAGGACACCCTTTAATATTAGTTAATATGCTATTTATAGTAATAACATTGTATTAAATGTAGTAGCTGACAACTTTATTCATTATTTTCAATGTATTGAATGAAAATATTATTATATCTAATAACCTTAAAAAATACACTGAAAATACTTGTTAATAAAATCTTTTAAGAATTTTTTTTTACTTTTTACTAACTTTGGTGTGCTTGAGAATATACCCCTCTCTCTCTTTCTCTCGCAAAAACAT